>OY728123.1:1940073234-1945073234 GCA_963277665.1 Viscum album | reverse complement strand
TAAAAAATTACCAAGAACTAAAACATAATCATAAAACATGAATAATTTCATAATAAAATTCCTTCTAAATTAAAAAAAGAAAGTTAAAAGGGGATTTTTAAAATAAAACATCCTTACCTAGAGTTCATCTTACATAAAACATGATCAAATCTCATGTAAAATTGTTTAAATAGTGTTATTTTTATGTTAAATATCCATATTCATATTTATAATTCCATATATGATCTTCATATAACATATTTCAACCAATTTTTTGATAATGTTTTGTTATTTTCATTACTCTGGGTACATTTTTTTCATGATTTCCATGGTAGGATTATTACAGATTTTTTATCGAATGGAAGAAAAAATCCAAATGTGGAAAAAAATTTACTAAGGGGGTTATATAATATTAATTGATTCCATATATAATTTTGTTTTAATATATGAGGATGTATCATAAGATAAATCATTAATGAAAATGATTTGGTTTATTTTTGCAGTTTTTATAACCATCACAGACTTATATAATTATATATAATATAAAGTTTATATAATAGTTCCAGAACATTATATAACTTATAATAATTATAATAACATCATATTTAACCATAATAATTATTTTATGTCCATTGATGCAGGTGGTAATGGAAATTGAGAACTTGTCATCCTTGAATGTGATAAATCAACTCATCATGGATGATTCATTCATTTTTTAGTACAAAAGGAGAGAGGAAGAGAAATGATGATGGGTTATTCCATTAAAAAAAATTACATTATTGTATATAAAATATACAAGATTTATCTTCTCACATAGATAAGGGGATATGAGTAGATAATTATAGAAAAAATAAATTCAAAAGAAATTAAATGAAAAAGAAAGATGTTTTTACCTCTTCAATTATCCTCCTTGGTAACTTCCTTAAGACACTTGATTTTGGCCTTTTTATGAGAACATAAGGTCTTAGACGTGGGTAAGAGGCCTAAGAAGATATTTGGGGAGAAACTAAACAATTTAAAAGTCTTTGAGTTGTGAGTAGAATATGTGGTGAGGGGTGGTATTTATAGTTTATGACTGTAGTGGTTTTTAATTATTTCAACCATTAGTTTATTATTTTGGCTCAATATAATAAATAGTTGGATAATTCTCACTAAATATTTTAAAATAATTTAGGAGGATTATATATTTTGGTTCTTACATCATATATGACTCATGGAATATTTTATTTATCTTATAATGGATATATACAAAAAATTACTATATTTTACAATTCCCAAAAAATTCACCTATTTCAGAAAAATCTAAAAAACTCACTCAAAACATTTTTAGAGGTGTATCATTAAAAAATTAAATCCATTTTTCTAAAATAACTTTCTAAATATGGTAAATTTAATTTTTAATTAAAATCATCAATTATTTGAAGAATAATAATTTTAAAATGCAACGAATTTTATTGAACCATGAATTTTTTTTTCAAGGAATCATAAATTCATCTTATTGTAATAACACAAAAAAATAATAATTTATGAATAAATTTTATGAAAATATATTTTATTTTATATATTTATATTAATTTAAAATTAAAATTAAATATTAATGGCTCAAAAAATCTATCACTTAGTTTATAATTTTTAAAAAACATTACTCACTTATTCAATGATTAAAATATATCTTATTTTTACTTATAATATTAATTTATTTTAATTATATTCTCATTGATATAGTTATTAATCTATCAGTACAGATTCATTAATTTTTATAAATACAAATTATTTTATTATATATTTTTTATGAATTTTACTATTTAATCTCAGAATGAAAACAATTTATTTTATAAGTTCCAGGGTTGTTACATACCAAGACAAGAATACTCTGTACCTAGGACATGCCCTTGGGTGGATCCCAAGAAATAATTTCATTGATCCTCATTAGGACCACAGTAAATCCATTCTCATAAATGAAATTCTCTAGAATGGGAACCTCATGGATCTATACCCATAATTTTGAGATCTATCCCTTAATATGGATCTCTTGAAGAAAGTGTAGGAACATCTTAAAGTGATACTCATTCTACTCTTCTAACATGGAGTTTATCTGTATATATTTAATGAGTATAATAAAATTTTTTGACAAACGTTTTCCAGAATATCTGGTTAATCATATCCATTAACATAGTAGGGTAATTTGTCACACCAAATGGCATAATCAAAAATTCATATTGATAGCAGTGAAATTTAAATTCCAACATCATAATATCACCATCGATAACACTCAAATGGTGGTTTTCAGACCTAAGATTGATATTTAAGAATCATCTCACACTTCAAAACTAATCAAATATGAAATCAATACACAACATGGTGGCAATTTTCTTTTTCTTTTTATGGTTCAAGAAATTATAATCAACACAAAAACTTAATATCACATCCAAATTTTTCATGAAAAAATCCTAGTGCTTCCTAGGAGGATACACTAGTTATGATAAAACCCTTCTCTCAAAGGACATTTAATAACACCTATATCTCCCAAATATTGATAGGGTCCATTCGATATGTTGTAGAAGATAACATAGTGGTATCAGAGAGTAAGTTAGTGAAAAACCCATTATCCCTTATCAGAGGTAGTCATAGAACATCCTCATGAAATACATCTATAAAATCCTCTATGGATAAAGGAATATAGGTTCATGAAGATCCCTCTATCCCATGGGATATACTTACAAACTTATGGGTGATGGGTTGTAGCTTCCTAATTAGAAGGGACCCTAGATCCACCATGAGATCTTTCTTTCCCACAAACAAGAATCACATATAATAATTTAGAAAGAATATTATTCTCTATGCTGACTGTTAGTCTATGATCGGACCATTGAAAACAAGTCCATACCCAAGATAATGTCATCCGGTCTTATTTGGATAAATTAACAACTAGGAGCTTCATCACCCACACCATAAATAAAGAGATGAAGAAATGAATCACACCTATGTGTATTATTACTAAATAAAGAGGAGAGTAAACACATATCATACCTCTAATAATTTCATAAGATACTGGGTCATAAGCTGAAATTTTATATATCTACCCATGGCCTCAACTACTATCTCCCTGAGAATGGTGTGGGACTCCTAGAGGTGGATGTGTAAAGATATAATAATGATTTCCACCATAAGAGGTGACTCCTACAAGATCCCCACCTATTTTCATACCATCTTTGACTCCATAGGGGTCACCTTGGACATACCATAGAGAACTAAGATCACAAAAATTCCTCTACCCTTTTAGTCTAACTACTATCTATATTCCCCCCTTAGCATGTCAGGTTGTGTAATCACATGCCATGTGACCTCACCCATCACTTGAATAACGTATCCCCTCTTTCGGTTTCCCATGTTATCTCTATGATACCTATGCCAAGTGACCACATACCTGAGTCTATCCAAGATTGTATTTATTATGAGAAGACCCTATCAATGAGTTTTTCCTAGATAATGAAGACAAACCCACTCTATGATAACAAATTCTAACTCCAACTATGTGGAGTCTCTCATATAGTAATCATTCATTCTCCATGCCCACTCTAAAAATCCAGAATAATTGGGAATGAACTTGGGTACTATTCGATAATAAATAATGTTATAGTATCAAAGCTAAAAATTTCATTCCTAGATGTAACCATCCCGAATAATGTTCAGGTAGTACCACATAAGGTGAATGAACCTTGTGTTATACTCTGCAACTACTATCCCTCCCAAATGAGGCTCCAATATCTCATGGATCTAAACTATACTCATACACGAGGGGTTGTATTCCATCATAAATTTAAATTAGAAGTCATACCATTATATTAATGACTCATCATGCTTCAATGTGAATAAACCCCTCTAGTGCCATGCTGCTTTGTGGTGAATCCCACCTACTAGTGCAACCATATGATCAGTGGGGGTCCTCTGATGTCTGGAAACATGAATCATTGACTCAAGAAAATATAATAATGCCTAGTGATTTGGCTCACCAATGAACATAATAGGCCTTTGGAATTATAAATCAAAGACTTCTCTAAGATTTCATGCATTATCAACATGCCATGCTATTATATTATACTTCACGACAAGTGAGGGTTATACAACAATTCTTCCATAGGGAAAGATATTTCATGATGTCCTTCAAAATGGGTCCTCACCACTCATTTAATCATAATGAAAATCAGGAATTGTTAACATGGATGGATATACACATAGAGGAATCATAAAATTAAATCTATATTTACCATGGTCATTTGATCATATATAAATTCAGGGTTTACTTAAAAAATATTGTAAAATGACTCAATTTGATATGATACATGTACCAAAGTATGATTAAACCAATGTATCATTATACTAAGTCTAAGAAAGGTATTCAGAGTCCAGATGAATGTATAAGATTTTTGACACACCAAAAATGTATTCCCTCTCTTTAAATCTACACACAAGACACTTTGAATATGTTACCCTATGTTCCAAACAAATCCACAAAATTGGGGAAATCTCCAAATACTATACTAAGGTTTAACTAACTATGATACCATTCTATCAGGACCTAAAACACAACAACCCACTTGAATAGAAGATGGCTGATATGAAATGGCCCTATACCTACCTTTATTGTCTAGGGGATGAAAACCAACAGTAAAAGGCATAACCAAAATGAGAGTCCTTTTCCTTAAGTACATATACAAAGTCAACCAACCATCTCTATGCAGATGTTCAAAGGAATAATAATAGAATAAAGTAACATATAGAGAATAAAAATGAATTTAACAAACTCTAGTGAATAGAAAATATTTTGATGTTTTAATCTAAAATCTTAAAGGAAAAAATACCCAACCAACTAAAATAGATGTCATTACTAGACACTGATTGGAAAAGGAATTATGAGGGACCCTATATGTAGATATCTAAATACTGACCTCATTACACTCTAAAATTCACTCAGGTATCCATATTATCTTATAAAATAACTAGTTACCTGTTCCTTATATTCATAAGACACAACTGATGTGGGAATATCCCATACGTGTGTGAGTATATAAATATGAAATTTGACACATCAAAAACTGGATAGGGAGAAATATGAGACACAATAGAAGTTGACATATCAACCCAAAGATAGTGGTAAATGAAAAAAAATATATTTATATATATGGTCACGAAATAAACCAAGATGAGAAAGAAAGAGTATCTCCATCTCACAGCTCAACCAATGAAAAGTTTCTACCAACAAATTCAAACATTTCATCAATGATTACAAGTTTATCACATGTTTGTAAAAAATAGTAACCAATAGAAGAACCCTAACCTCATCACTTTTCCACAAATAGGGAGTGAATATTCAAGTATAGGACCCATTACCTAGACTATAAGGGGTATGACACAATAATAAGTGGAATACAGACCAATTCTGTTAGGTTGTACCACTCAGTATATAGATAGAGAAACCCGGTCCTAGTCTATTAAGGGGAACCACTTAGTTGGCAGGGGGCCAACACCATAGTGTTTCATGGGATAACACTAAGTATATAGAAGAGAAAATCCATAGTCTAGTAGGTACCTCTTAGTCATTATAGGAAGCACACCCTCATCCGTCAATGGGATACTACTCATTAGGTAGATAGCGGTACCATGCACTAGATTGTCAAGGTGTAAGACTTAGTAGAGGAACAATGACCAATTACATAAAGAGGTACCACTAGTGACTCTCTATTAGGATCCTTCCCAATTACCTCCAACAGAGAGAATCACCCAAATAAGTTACATGCTCATAACATCTCACATCCTATCTGGAAATACACCATGTAGACCCCCAACATGTAATACATGGAAGAATATTCAAGATATGATACGCACGGACCAAAATCCATTTCAAAATGAAGGATATAAGAGAGTTTTATGTTGTATAAAGAATTAAATTGAATGTATGGGGTACACATAATGTGTGGACCCAATCCTCTTCCTAATAGTGTCCATAAAAATACACTTCTTGATGAACATGTATTACAACATGGCTTGTAAGGGTATAGAAATATATGTATCAGATATCTAGGCGATGACCATGATCTCATGGCCATTCTAGTATACAGTAGACATAATATAGTACATGGAATGTTCTTTTCCATGTGCATGCTCATGTACTCCTAGAGTATATTTTGGGCCACTAAGATTGAGTCACATGGTGTGTGGAAGTCCCATACAGAGTGTGATATTTAACTTTCATGAAAATCCTAGCCGATGAAGTGAGGGTTCCACATGACATGTGTTAATCTTTGTACACATATTATAGTATAGAATTTTGTTAAATAGATAGTTTAATTCACATTTCATCATCATTCTTTTACTACTTCCATTTCTGCCATGAATCATTCAGGATGTGCTAGATATGAAGCCATCTACCCCCGATCAGTCACCATTAATTTATTTATGGGAACTGATGTCTAGAAATCAAGAATATAAAAGGCCTATATAAGGTTTCTGAATCTTCTTCATGACACCCATCATTACAATTCTCTGAATCATATGAATTATCATCCTTGATTCATCCTGATAGGATTGAAAATCTCTAATCTTGTCATTGTTCACACATCTACCAAAAATTAAGGTGTCTGATCACACTCAAAAACACCTAGAAATGTTGAAACATGTCCCCATAGTTAAATAGTATAATAAATGGAATATAATTGAAGGATAGGTAGAAGAAGAAAGGTTTATCAATAATTATCCAAGAAGACTTAGACAATGAATATATTTTAGGGATATTCAGGTGAGAAACATGGAAACAAGTGAAGAATTGTTCCAGATTAATATAAAACATAAATTTATGGGGATAATGAGAAGAATAGTTTTCGCAGATCAGAAGCAGATAAGTCAATGCTCAAAATTTAAACCATATACATAGAAACAACAATTGATGATTCTTACCTCATGATTGGATAATTCATAGGTGGAGAACACGTTCTCCATATTTGTGGATATTCTACTATATTATTTTTCTATCAATCCACCTTTATCTATTCATTTTACATCTTCAAATCTCAATAGGCCAATGAATAATGTTTTAATTCTCTGTCAAAATGTCCTAGGGTTTTGTGGTTATCCTTGGATATTTTCCATAATTAGATACTTATAAATGGAACTAGTTTTTTTGGTATTAAATGAATGAATGAGTTAATTCAAATAAAATACATGAAAATAATTTCCTTATCTAAGAATATAGTACCAACAAACAATAAGTTAGGTCTACAGTGAAACTAGTGCACTGGAATCATCCTCGGTCATGGATTTTTGATCTAAGACTCCATTAAGAGATATTCCATTATTTTTGAAAAATTGTACGGGCATGACATAAATTATATTTAATATTCATAAAAAAATAATTTTAGGATAAATGCGACTAAAAATAGTGTTCAATATCAACAATTGTATTTTAAAATATTTCTTTATATATTTAAATTCTTAAAAAGAAAAAAGCATGGTCTCTATAAAATATTTGAATTGATAAAGGATATAGATTTATTAATATTTATCCAGTTAATCAAATAACATTCAAAGTATACAATCTATTTAAAAATATTATATTTTTTAGGTAATAATAATATCCATTATACTATAATATATATATTTAGGATAAATTTAATTTCTAATGATAACTTATTAGAAGTAAGCGATTCTTTCAAGAAGAGTTTATAATCCCAAAAGAACATGGGATTATAAAATAACCTTTATCACATGTAATTTTCATGTCGAATCCAATTGGATGAAATAACTCAAATTGGTAGGTAAAATACCATTAAGTTTGAATGAATCATGAAATTAAATTTCAAAGAATATGTACATTAATTGTATATAATAAATTTGGTGCATAACATTACAATAGACCTTAATGAAGGAAAATCGAGGCGAAGTCCTTACCACCTGGAAGTGTTTAAATAAAATCCCCTTGGATGAAATAATTCAAACTGAATGTTAATAAAAGATGAATTATTAGGTAATCATGATATTAAATTTTATATGAGAATTACATACACTATATCAAATAAATTTTGTGGTATAATAATAAAATATGCCTCAATGAAGGGAAATTGAGACGAAGTCCCTTGGCTTGAGTCTGACTCATCAAGTTCATTCTTTATCTTCTTGAATAAAAAAATTATGTTAATTATTTAATTTACCCAAAATGTTTTTATGTTTATTATTCCTTTAATTTCACTTATTACAATGTTATATACAATGGATTAACCAATTAAGTTTACATTGTGTGTTTTGATGATATTTAACTTCTGTGTCAAAAATGAATATTGTATGTTGATTTTTGGTATAAGATATCATTATTTCTCTATATATAGAATAATTATAATGAAAAATTGTCATATTTATAAATAAATTAAAAATTTGAGACCAATAATTAATGATTTTTTTATAAATAAATTATGTTATGATCATGGATATGGAAGGTCTTTCGTACTCATTAGTGAAATTTCCATTTTACAACGATCATTATGTAAATGATAAAATTAGTATTTTATCTATAAAAAATTATCATAATATAAAAATTAACATAATATTTATTTAAATATAATTATATATATCAATTTTTTGTGGTGATGAAATTAGAGTACCATCACTTCGAGAAGGCGAATGTCCACACATTCACGAACGATGTTGTCATCTTTCAATTATATAGATGGTTAAAAATGATATACTATCTTTCAAGAATTAAAAATTTGTTACGAATATCATAATTATATAATTTATTTCAGATATATTCTTCAACACTATACTTATTACCTTTTATTTAGAGTGTTTGTGAAAAACAATTCACATTCCATCATGAGGTGGTATTTCATAGTACAAACAAGTGGCATTATCGTAAGCCCTATGGAAGGGAAGGTAAAAAACAATATATGTGATATAATTCATCTATAGGTATAATATTGTTATAAATATAATATAAATATTCTTTATATCCATTATCATAATAAAATATGGGAGGTCTTTAGGAAAAAGATGTCACCTCAGTTTGTGTGGTGGTAGTCCTCCGTACACTAGAGCGACACCATCGTTTACCATTTGAGGGAAAATGATATATATATATATAGGTCATTACCATAAAATAATAATATAAATTAATATGGTTTATGTTTATATTATTATATAATATTAATTGAAAAATATTTTATTTATGTGGAAGACAAAATAAAATAAAAACACATAGTTGGGAATTTTACCTCCTTTCCGAAAAACTCTTTAGGATTATTCCTAAATTATTGCTAGAATAAGCTTCTAGAAAAAACAAGAATTAAATACTATTCAAAGGAAATTTGGAATTTTTTTTTGAATTTTTTTTAATGAAAAACGGTTTTAATGTGTGATGAAGCGATAAGATGGTGGTCCCTTCATAAGTGAGGTGAGTGGAACACTTGTAATTGTTTGATTGAAAAATAGGTTCCAACATTTATCAAATTGAAAAAGGTCAAATAAGGGAGTAATATAAAATCTTATACATGATAATTTCTAAATACATTCATAAAAAATATTTTAGGAAGATATTTATGCCAATTTAACCCTGACCATTTTCATTAAATCCTCCCTGTAAACCCAATTTCACCTTAACTGTAATAATTAATTTTTACTATTTTCATTATTAATTATGGTAAAAAATTATTCTAACATTATTAAGAAAAATAAATTTTTATGAATAAAATTATGGGATGAATTTTTCCAAATTCAAATCACAGAAGTGGAATATTTTAATTTTTAATTAACCCCACTGGTGTGACCTTAAACTAAGTTTTCATAGAGAAAATGATCAAAAGTTTACTGAGTTTTTATTTCTGAAATCAATATTAATATGATTAAAATTACCTAAATTGGAATACTAGATATATAAATGAAATAATTTTACATTAAATAAATATTAAAATATAATTTATCCTTTTAAATAACTAAATCAGAAAATGAAAATTTCAATCAAAATTTATTAGTTTACACTATTCATCAAAAAATGAATCATTTTAGAAAATTAAAAAACATTATCCCAAAGATAATTTTTATTTTATAATTTCAAAAATTTCATTTATTTTTCAAATAAAGTTTCTAAAATTATTGAAAATTAAATTTATATTATTTTCATGAGGTGTGACTAAATATCATTTTGAAGGAAAACCGTTTGTCCCAAAAATATTTCTATTTCTTTTAAATGATTCTTATTTTTATATATAATAAGTGGATAAAAAATGAATATGTTTAAGTTATAATTTTTTTAAAATTAATTAATTATATAAATAAACTCATATTTAACATCTAGGTTATAATTTTCATGTTTAAATAATAATTTTTTGAGTATTGTGTTTCGTTGAAACCCAATGTTGCATGAATTGCTATCTATCAATGGAATAAATTTCTTTCTTTAGGAAATTTATTTTAAATTCATGGGGTGTTACATTATTTCCTTTGAAAAAATATAATCATAAAAACTTCATGGATATTACCTTCTATACAAATGAGGGTAGTTCTTCTTCATAAAATTATCTGGTCCCCACATTGATTCCTCAATTTATTTTATTTCTCTGAAGTACCATTACTAGTCAAGTCGTTTAATTAATAAATAATTTATATCTAGTATCTTGAATTTGTATGGGTTATTCACACTATGATAGATCATTTTCCAATTCTATTTAACCAATGGCGAGAACATGTGTTTGGCCTAGAATGTACTTCCTTATCAATGATATATAGAACACATCATGTACTTCTCAAAGAGTTGGTTGATTTTCAAAATAAAAAGAAAAAACTCTATTTCATTAAATAATTTAAAATGTTTCTACAAAAATAGATTCCTATTTACCATTGTTCATAAAAAAAAACACAATTCGATGGAGATACTTTCATGAGAACTTGATCTCCTACTTGCAATTCCAAATCCTTCCTTCGATTATTCACATAAATATTTTTCTTATATTGAACAATTTTAATGTAGAACTAAATATCATTAAACATTGATGTTTTATCTTCAACCTATTCTTGTACAATGATTTTAATTTGATCAAATTCAACCCAAAAAGTTAGAGTGTGACATCTCTTTCTATATAATTATTTTTTTTGGTTCCATTTTAATACATGAATGGTAACTATTGTTGTATGAAAAAACTACCAAAGGAAAATATTGATCCCACATACATTGAAATTCATGTTTGATTTACACCAAAATGTGGTTTATTTTCATAATTATCTTTTTGTACTATCCATTATATTGAATATGGTATGATGTTATTAAATGATGCTCAATATCAAGAGCCTTATGAAGTCTTTTCTTCAATTTTATTTTAAAATAGGGATCAGGATTAGACAAAATTGAATGTCGTTAACCATTATGTATTTCATCTTCATTAATATAGAGACTTGTGATACTATCATGAAGAAAATATTCTTTCATATAGAGGGTATGTGTATATTTAGTTAGGTGATCAATTTTAACTCATATTGCATATTTATTTCAAGGAGACTTTTGTAATACAATAACAAAGTCTATAGTAATGTCATGCCATTTAAACAAAATAATATGAATAGTTTTCATGAACCCTCTTGGATGTTGTCTTAGTACTTTCAAATGTTGACAAGGAAAAACATGGAAACATAATATGCAATTTACTAATTCATGTTATCCCACAAAAAATGTTCCCTCAAATAACTATACATCGTGGTGTTACTAGGGTTTATAGAAAATATGGAGCTATGAGCATGATATTTCAAATAAATATAGTTTAACATTGATTTTATAAAATACTATTATATCCCCTTCCTTAAAAAATCCAATATTCATATTTAATAGATCCATGGACACATGATCCCTATTATTTTTCATTTGGGATTGAATTCCATTATCTTTTCTACACAATGCATTTATATTGTATTTTGTTTCCCTATGCGGTAGTTTATTGAGGAATCATAATCTTTAAGTAGATCATATCATTTACTATGTCTCATATTGAGTTGTTTCTATAAAAATATGTATCTTATTATTTTATGATCCATGTATATCTCACTACTTTAATCATTATGATAATGTTTCATATCATTAAAAAAATATTATACTATCCCAGTTAAGATCATGGATTGGATATTTCTATTCATTAATCTTCAATTACATTGATTCATATGAATTAGTGTTATCATTTTGAATTAAGACACAACTAAGTCCCTTCTATGACACATCAATATATATGAAAACCCATCAAATAAATGATCATTCCTACTATTTGGATTACATGAATGGATAGGTTTTCAATTCCTTACACTAGGAATTATTTCTAAAAAATGGAATACATTATATTAGATCCTAAATTATGAAACATATTGTATAAACCCAAAAATAGTGAAACACATCACATACATTGATCAATTTATTCACATCTAACCTCATAATCATAAACATTGTTTCTTTTGGTATATCATTATTTTGAACTCCTTTATAATTTTTGTATAGAAAATGTGGTTTAAACTAATCATATCCATTAAGATTGAAAATATGGGTGTACTTAAAGGACCATTTTAATGAACTAGGTGATGATTATGTCCACCCCAATACAACTTTTTTGGAGTTATTTCACTAAGGTACCTTTATCCCATAATAATGTCAGCGTTTAGTATCAATAAAGGGATTTATTTCTATGAAAACCCACATAATATCTTATTTAAGAAAATATTAGGATGTTATTTCATACTAATCATAAAATTATATTATTGTTTTATGTTCCTTAATCTGTGATTTCCTTATTCTAGTTCACAATTTTTCTTTTAATGTTCCTCTAATACCAACTGTGACAACACTATTCCCAATAACATAGAGTTGGTGTCTTACTTTATTACATTTTAATAGATACAACGGGTAAAATATCGATGTACTGATCAGTTTAACAGTTTTTGAGAACCAAATACTTACATTATACCTATTTTACAGTGGTATTAAAAACTAAATAACAATACATAACAAAAGAAAAATAAAATCATACTTGAAAACTCATCCTAATAAATATTCTTCATAACTTGGGAAATGGAAATAAACCAGTGGGGAGATTAATTAATCAATAAGGGTTATGTATAAAAAATATATCATAAATAAATAAGAATATCCAGCATCATAAGGAATATTACAAAACAAATATAACACTTAAATAATCTAACTATCATGATAATATAATACATAATCAATATAGAAAGTTAAAAAATTGAAAACACATGTCATTTAATCAATTATAAGAGAATGAAATGTATCTAAAAATAATTACATTATTAAAATATTTTTGATAATAAAAGTAACTAAATTATAAAAAAATAAATTTATTAATTATATGAATTCATGATATCAGAAATCATGATTCCTCTATCGTTAATACTTTTCACAATATGGTTTAAAACTATAGGTAGAAACCCATTTAATTTGAAAAAATTAATTTCCTCATAAGACCTATTAATGCATCAAGGATATGTCTATAATTAGGACCCACCCATAACATCATCTCCAAATCAATCCACATATATTTAATATTAAATATAATTCATGAATAATATTTCTTAACAAAAACTATTTTAATTAGGTAAACGATGTATATTTAACAATATTTTAAAAGTTAATCAAAAAACATTCAAAGTATAAACCATATATAAATATTCTATATGGTTTAGGAAATAGTTATATCCATCCTGTAATAATATGTATAACTAAGTGAAATTTAATTTACAATTAAAAATTAAAATAATAAGGTGATTGTTTCAAGAGAAAGTTAATAATCATAAAATAAAGTGAGACTGTAAAATAACATCTAAATATAGGTAATTTTCAAGTAAAATATTCTTGGATGAAATAACTCAAATTAAAACATAAAATTTGATTATGTATAAATGAATCGAGAAAATAATTTCAAATGGGAATTATATGCACTATATTAAATAAATTAGGTGCATAACATTACAATATGCCTCAATGAAGGGAAATTGGGATGAAGTCCCTTAGCACTTGATATTTTTCATGTAATACCAACTTGTAAGAAATAATACAAATTGAATTCAAAAAAGCCAAAATTTATTAATTATTCAGGAAATTACATGTCTATGTGGCATTTTTTACCCCATTTAAACTAATTTAGGTTCCAAATAATATAATTTGTATTAATGAATTTAAATTGGGACGAAGTCCCTTATCTTGAGTCTCACTCACCACTTACATTTTTTATATTCATTAATAATACTAAAAATTATTTATTTACTTGATTAAGAATATTTTTATGAATTTTATAACTTTTATTTCAATTATTAATATTTTATGTACAATTACATAATTAATGTAATTTACATCAGGTATTTCAATGATGTTTGACTTATGTGTGAAAAATGACTTCGATTGGTTAACTATTACTCTAAGAAGTCCTTAATTCAACATATACATAATAATAATAATGAATTAAATATCATATTTATAAATATGTTATAATTTTAAGACAAATAATTAAATATGGTTTTATGAAATGAACGATCTTATGATAAGGGATATGGTTTGTTGTACACACACATGAGTAATGTTTCCATTTTTCAATGGTCATAATGGAATTGAGGTAAGTATTTTTTTTATTTAATTAGTGATAATAATAACATAAATAACATATTATTTATTCATAAATACCTATATATACCATCCATGACATGTGGGGATGAAAAATTAGCCATATCGCTACTTGAAGGTGGTAGTCCAAAGATACACGAATGCTGATATCATCTTTTAGTAAGTGAATAAGTAAAAAATAATATATTATATTTTAAAAATTACAAATATGTCCTGAATATCAGAAATATTTCATCTATAACACATAAATTCATTGTCATTATCCTAATTACCATCCATGTAAATGATTCATGAAAAACAAACCAAATAGCTTTGTGAGGTAGTCTATGTGGTACAGACAAGTGAATTATTCATATCCCCTGAGAAATGAGATGAAAAAATGTATATATGATTTAATGACTAAAAAGGTGTAATAATTTTATAAATATCATAAATATACTCTATATCCATCAACATACTCAACAATGAATGTTTTTTAGGGAAGATGATTCACATCGGTTCGAGAGGGGATAGTCTGCTTTGCACATGAGGGATGTTATTGTTTCCCATTTTAGGGAATATAATATGGATATAGGTCATGAAAACAAAATAATAACATAATAACATATGTTATATATGTTTTTATTATATAATAATTGGTGACTAATATTTAAAATATGTGGAACAAGAAATAAAAAAATGCTTAGTAATGAATTTTACATCATGTCAGACCACCTTATTAAGATTATATCAAACATAATCCTAGAATAGATTCCTACCCAAAAAAGGATTCTTATATGATGTGAGGAAAGTTTAAATGTAAAATTTTCAGGTATTATTTGAACAAAAACGTTTTTTATGAGTGAATAATAAAGAATATGGGGTGGCCTTTTATAAGTGTTGTGAGTGGCACACTTGTAATTTTTAGATATAATGAAGTGTATCCTCGTTTTTAACAACCCTAATGGGTGAAAAATGGTTTATAAATTTTCCTTAGATATGATAAGATCATAATATTTTAATAAAATATATTTTATAGGTTTTTCTATGTTATTTTATCCCTTTTAATTTTAGTTTAATCCCCTGGTAGACCAATTTTTACCTTCACTACGATAATTATGTTCAACTATTTTCACTATTAATTTTGGTAAAAAATAAATTCGACCTTATTATAAAATATAAAATATTTTGATTCCAAATATGGAATGCATTTTCTCAAAGTTCATTCATATATATAGAAAAATTAAATTTTATCTTCCTCATATAAATGCGACGAGAAAGTGAGTTTTTATAGAGAAAATGTTCAATAGTTTATAGATATTTTATATAAAACTTAAACATTAAAATTATTAAAATGACCTAAATTGGAATAATATATATATAATTGTACTAATTTTACCTTGACACCAATTTATAATATAATTTATCTTCATAAATAATTAAAAATAAAATAATGTTTTCAATTAACGTTCAATATTATTCAATATCTATCAAAAAATGAATCATTTTAGAGAAATTACAAAAAATCGCCATAATATAGATTATACAACTTAATGTCAAATATTAATTATATTTTTTCTAAAAATGTTTCTATAAATGTTAAAAAATAATTTTATATGTTGTGTGTGAAGAATGAGTAAACTGTCTTTTTGAAAAAAACAGTTCTTCTAGAAAGAATTTATTTTTATTTTAAATTGTACCTATTTTTATTATTAATACATATATAAAATATTATTGTAAAAAATAGTATATTTTTCATAATTTATTTCTTTATGATCAACCCAAGTAATTTAATGACTAAGTTATAATTAGTGTGTGTAAATGATACTTTAATAGAGCTTCATGATTTGTTGAAACCCGGTGTTGTGTGCATCACACTATATTGATGAAATTAATGATATTCTAAATTAGATATATTTTAAATTCATGGGGTGTTACACTTGGGGTAAGACCATTTCCAATGATTTGTAATTGATAACCTATAACTATTTTCTAGCACGAAGAAATTGGGAAGGCACTATGGGCCTGACATCGGGCCAAACTAGGTGACACGAAAGGTTGACCCAGGATGGTTCATTACACCTTCCACATTGACTAGAATAAAATATTATATGTATTGAGATGTGAATTAAATTTTATAAATAGTCAATATTTTTTATCAAATTCATCAATGGTTTAGTAAGTGGACCCAATGCTGTCTGTCAAATTTTGAGAATAGTAGTGAAACTCTTGAATCATCACTCTAAAATAGAGTACCTTCTACAATAGTACCAAAAGAATATCATAGGAGGTATATTTACACTGATTCAAGGAGATCAAGTATAATAGTTAATTTATAAATCCCAATTAATTAAATCAAGTGAATTAAGTAATAAATCATTATGCGAATCACTGATAATTTTATAGAATGTCAATAATTACTTATACCGACAATAACATGGATTAAACTCTAAAAAATAATTTTAATTGACATAACATACTTGGGTATAAAAATATTTTATCATTTCATTGATCATTATGTTTTTATCAGAAACTTTTTAGGCACCAGATAGTTTATTTCAAGCGGTTTAGTTTTATATTATCATTTTGGTCATGTTTATTACCTCTAAATGGTCTCAAATAGTGTATGTTCATTGATCTAGAAACACCCAAAAACGCTTATATTTCTAATGGATCGTGGACCTACTTTCCAAAAATAGGATTTTATTGGGTAAATTGGCCAACGTCACTTAAGAACTAACATTGGTTGATAGGATGGGAATTTGGTCTCATCACACTCACTAGGGAGGATTCCTATTATGGTACTCCTATAAATTTATGATATGTTCATGAATACTTTTTTTATTCCCAAGTATGTATAAATTGAAATCCCATGATAACAATTGTTTATGAACATTCATGGGTTCATGATCAATTTTTTGCGTCTAAGGTTCTCCATCGATAGGGATATCTATATGCATCTTAGGTTCTCCATCAATGGTACCCTTTCACGAATGTATTACATATTGTTTTGTCCCTTTTAGGATGATGTTGGTTATTAGAAACATATTGAGGCTCTCTAGAGCTTACTCCCATCTAGGGATATGAATTTTGTTTTGAGGTCAATATTGAAACCATATAATTGTATTCTTATGTATCCTCATTAATGTAATTAGAATCCATGTAGATTGGTGCCACTTAACATCACTCATCACCTTTTATGGACTTGTGATGAGGACCAAACCATGCAGTTTAACGTCATGTAGAAAAGATTTCTATGAGAAAGGTTACCAGTCAAGGATGGTGTGGGACTTACAACAAGGTGGACTATGGGACCTGGAAAAGATGTGGTCTCCTAGGTGGATATAACCCTACTAGGTATGTGGCCCAGAGAACATTAGGGTAAATTTGGGTGTTGGGTTTAGACATCAGGGAGGCTTCCTATGTTCCTAGTTAGTTGGGAATCAAATCCCACTTAGTTTAGTAGGTTGAGGGTTACACCTATGAGGATGACCATTTCATGATGTTTTATTATGGATATGGCCCTTTGATAGTTGAGGCATGATTTAAGGGACTACACCAGATAGGAGGCCCATTTGGTTGGGGCTTATGATCATATGAATTCACATTTGGATAGAGGTCTGGCATTATATCAATTGGGAAGGCCCATGTAATGGATTGGGGAATATACCATATAGGAGGCCCTTTTAAGGAATGGATAGGATAGAAAATTATTTCGTATAAAGAACCCTTTGATTAATAATTGGGGCATACATCTATGGAGAAGGCCCTAGGAGCATGTGGTTGGGGACTACGCATGGAAGATGCCCATTTTAAGGTAATGAGATTATTAGGATTTAATGAATTCTATTAATCTCTATTCCCATGTGTGTAATTCTCTATATGAGAAGATAGAAGAAATAGTCAATCTTATTATCACACGATCAACTCTATCAATGTGTAGAAGAGTTCTAAAGCCTAAAGTTAGAGGGAGAGGGCTTTTATTATTCCTGTCTCCTCTTTTAATTTTGTACATTGGGGTGGGGGGATAAGATGAGATAGAGTGTTTCCTATAGAATAAAGACTAGGAAAATACTCTAAGTGGTATTCCATACTTGTTAGCAGGGTACTGAGGAGTTACCACCATTAGCCCTCATCGAAGCTAAATTATAGTGGTTCCCCTCAATCCCTAGAAGGGGGAGGTTCATATAAGACCCAATATCTGAGCCCTTATTATGAGGAGAATTTAGAACTGAGGATATTCCAATGTTCCACCTTGTTAAGGAGGCCGAAGATGTGACTCCACTTATTGGGTGTGTATACTAGAGATGAAAAACTAATGTTACCAATGTTTTGATCTTTCATGTAAGGTGGAAATGGAAGAGGACTTGGACAAATTCAATTAGGCTGGTTCATGGAGGGGCCAAAGTGGGGCTTGATGGTACCATAAAAGGGAGTGACGAGAGGTAGAGAATATAATTCCTCAGGATACCCCATTATATTTAGAATGTTATTATGTAGGACAGGGTTCCCATTAGATAGAATATTGTTTCATGGATCAGGGTACCATCCATGTAGCATTATACAACATGAACATGGGTTCTGACTATGTAGTGAGTAACAACACAAGCCTCTATTAATCCCACATAGATCTTTTGTATGTGAGATCAAGATCCCTCTATGTAGCATTTCACTATGTGGGGTAGTGTTCTAACCACATAGCATTTTTCTATGTCGGCTATTGGTCTGAAAAGGGGCCATCAGTTTGTTCCCCACAGAATGGTGTCTAAAAAGGGTTTTTTGTTTTATAACATCTGGAATGCTTTTTTCTCCTTAATTCTCTAAGGTATGTTTTCCTACTTGTAACTGATGAATCTATGAATTCTCTTATGAAATCTATTATTTTATGTTACCTCTTATATTTTCGGTCTCATCCTCATTTTTCTCACTTCCCCTAATGTTTTTATAGAATATTGGAGATTCTGAGTAATGGGATGGTCAGTCATTCATTGTGGGTTGTGTAACATTGTTTGGGGGACACTAAAGAGGAAACATTGGACCATAATTGATTTCATATGTAGAGGAAAAAAATCAACAATCTGTCATGAAAACGATCTATCATTCACGGGGGGGGGGGGGGGGGGTGGAAATCAACATCTATCCCACAAATTGAGTTGTTTCATTTGTAAGGGTTGGTGATACCACCTCATCTAGTGAAAAAAATCACATGGATGGTCATTCTTGGGGGTGAAAATCACCACCCAACTCTGCAATAAAATTGTTTTGTTTTCATGATATTTCAGTACAATCTCATACCATAAATTATTTCATTCAGAGGATGGTAAATGATGTGAAAAAATACCATGCAGAGCGGATGTTTGCATTGTGATTTTACTACAAGGACCCAAAAATTCCTTCACATCTATGTCCCTAATGAAGAACTTTATTAATTAATTCCAATAGGTTTATTTCAAACTATTATTCCATGTTCATGGAATTCTCCACTTCTAGTTTGTGTAATTTTCTAAAACCAAATAATTCCCTCTATCAGAATTGGCTTAGATCAAGATGAAGAAGAGGAAATTCCGTTGAAGAATTTGTCTTACTTTAAATGAAATATAATGTAATGATCAAATTTTTTCATAACCTAGGGAAATCAATGAGCATAGTTTTACTATTTCTAGGGTTACATGGTGAACCTGAAAACTTTGTGACTTTTCTGTTACCGCCTTAATTTTTGCTTGTGTCTATAATGGGGCAAGCATAGTAGGTGTAACATTACTTTTGAGTAGACCTCCATTTTTCTATTTTTGATCGAACTAGTCTTGTATCTATTCTTATTTTTTAATTTCTTGATTATTTCTTAAAAGATAAAAATCATTGGTTTACCTAACTTGTACTCTACTTTTATCTAGTGTACCATTTGTGGGTTTTCAACCTTGCGAGTAATGTGTCTCTTTTCATGGTATTTTTAGAGTATTCAAATCCTAACTAACAAAACATATGTTTTAGGATTAATAACATTGACCATAAATTATGGGGTGATGAACTCAAAAATACTTATTAGATGAGAATTTACTACTATTTTTCAGACATTAATGGGGTATGTTTTACCTAGGTTTTATGATTTCTAAATTCGAGACATGATATAGGAAAAGTATGTCAGGAGAAACCGTAAGTATGGTTTCCAGCATGATTTTGTTGGGGATTAGAAAGATATGATAATAATCTATAGGGGATTAATTTTCCCATGATTTATAGGCCTTTTGTGTGGGAAACTTATATAGATCCAACTAGGGAATATTATGAATTTTCAAACAAAGTTTTCCTCATGACACTGACCCTCCATTCGCAATGACCAAGTAATTTTAAAAAAACATTATTTATCCATACCTCAATGGGTTACATTTCAAGTAAATGATGTCGAAAAATGATGAGGTAATATGAATTGGAACATTACATGACTGAAAAACCACTCCTATATGGATTTGGTTTGTGTAATGGAGGGTTGAAGCACATTATGGTTTAATGTCTTGCATCTTGGACATGCACTATGTAGTTTCATGTCTTATAGTGAGGCAATTTTAGGGATATATTATAAGGCCATTTATATTTTAATGAAGGGTAAACAAATTTTTCCTATTCATGGTAATCCTCCCATGAATGTGCAATCATCATCAAACATGAAGGGGAAAGGTTGTAAGATATAATATTTGGTTTTATAAATCTCTAGAGTAATGTCGGATGACAAAATTTATCAGGGAATATGGAGAGAGGGAAATAATTTCCTAGGGATGAATTTTACTCTTTATTAATGACCATTTTTATCAGTTACATATGTAGAGCCAACTGAGGCATATTTGGTAATGTCAAATAATGATGCCCTCATGATACTTACCCTCTAGTTCTGATGGACAAGGTGGTTTAAGGGGATTCAGACATCATTGAACATATATTTTGGATTGCAAAGGAAAATTTCATCAATATGAAAGGAACATTTCATGTCAATATTTATCAAGAATGGTTATACATGTTTCCCTTACATAGTTCTGAACCATGTGTGGGAAGTAAATTTTTATGGATAGCTCTAAGACATAAGGTCTATACGTCAAAATATATCCCTTTAAAGAGAGAGTCAAGACATACATTGTCATAAGGAGGATTTACCATGATTTTATTTATCTATTGTGTGGGGAGAGAGAATTTTACCTTGAATATGATCCCATGAGTGGGGTGAGACAAGTATTGGACCCCTGTATGCAGATCAAACCTAGGTATAGAAATGTGAGAGAAAAAAATTTTGTGTTTAGAAACATCATGTTCAGGTCTGAACCATACATAAGAAAATGGGTGAAAGTTTTATATCATGGCTAGAATTTTTAATGAGGATCTAGGTGTCACTACATTTCTCATGATAATAGGAATAAATGTAGACATAGATCATAGAAATCATGTTTTTTATTTTCATGCATCTAGGACATCATCCATGTAGTTTAATCATCATGAGTGAGGATGTAGGTGACTAGATGTAAACATATGAATACAGTAGTTTGAATCAAAGATGGAGATCTGGGTGTCATGACATATCTTGTAATGAATTGAAGTTAGAAACAACTATTCGTTGAATTATACAGATGAATAATAGGGATATTAACTATTTTTAACATATTATGGTAAGGGTGAAGTGGGATTTTGCAGTTTTAGGTCATATAGACAGGAACTTGTGTCATTTAAATGATGGGTATTAGGAGGATCATAGGGTTGGGATATTCAGAAATGCATCGTATGTGAGTTGGAAAGAGAGTGAAAACCATTAATCAAGGGATTCTTTGATCAGGAGAAATGATATGGGGAAAATGACATTGTGTCCTACAGATATAGAATAGACCTCATATAGGGATGAATTTTCGTTTGTTTGATATGAATTTTTTGTGGGAAACATATTTAGATATAACTAGGGTATATTATTTATCACCAGAAAATAGTTTCCTTAGGATACTGACCCACCATCTATGATGACCTTAGGATTATTGTGAATATCTTGACTTTACTAGGGCATAGAGAATGGTTAATGGAAAGAATATGTTTGTGTATATAAAAAACATTAAAAATGTTATTATCTATGGAGTGTAAAATTCTCTACATAGATATGACTCTCATGTAATGGATACCATTATATTTATTGGATATATTGCTGGATAAGGGGCTAAAACATGATATCCCCTATATAGATCTTGGTTTGTATATATAATATGGGGTAAATTTTCTATTTTTCTTTACCCGTTGATATGACTAGGACACGTGTCCTTGGGATTAATAAGTATATAGTTAAAATTAGAATCAATCTATACGTAGTTCTTTAGGTACCATGCATTTTAATGTTATGCAGAAAATATATTCTCCATGATGTTTAACATCATGAAGTATGGACAAAGGTTCCCAAATTGAAAGAAAACATATTATGGTTGGACCCAAGATTAAGTAACTAGGTGTCAAAAAGTATCATATTATGGTAGGAATCAATCCATGTGTAGTTATCTAGAATAACACCTGTGTTGTTTTACATCATGCAGTAAAGATATTAATTGTGATTTTTAACCTCTTATAGTAAGGGAACTGGTAACCCGACATGAATAAAGATGGATTTCATGGATTTTTGTAGTTATACATCATGTGGTAATGAAAATTTGTGTTCCTTTTAAGGTCTCTCTACCATGAACATGGAAAACCTAACATGGGTTTAAAATCCTTGGTCATGTTAGGAATCACCTACATAAACTCTTAAGCTCATGTGATCTGTTCTTGGTGTGAATGGTAGGACATGATTCCATACTCCTAAAATAAATTTTACAATTCAATAAAATATAAATTGGTTTTGTTTTCAATAACAATTTTATGATAGAAACAAAATCAAGTTATGGTTTTGGCTCTCAAGAAAATAACAATGTTTCTTTCCCTGATATATTTGACGGTTTCAACTTCAGTCCACATAGAGAAAAATTCAGTTTCAGTTAGATTGAAATTTAAGTACTTGGTCATAGTGGGAGTCTATGATCCCATGACTTACATTACCCGTATATAAAATTTCTATAATTACTTAGTTGTGGTTAGAAACTCTGGGGGATGGGGGATTTTTTTGGTATGATCCAGGTCAAAATGGATCTTTTTTGTTGAAAGTGTAGTCCAGTATTATAGTGGGCCAATAGTACCCAAGCTTTCAGATTGGATACGAAATCTTGGATCCTAAATAGAAGGAATCACAAGTTGTAGTATGCACCCCCTACATGATAACATCTGTCACTTCACCATAAATGCACTAGAGAAGGATCCCATCATGTCTCTATTTATAGAGGACCTTTTGATGATTCATTCAATTATATAGAACAATATTAATTGACATTATTTAGATTCTCTCTCTCTCTATTCTATATGGTGGGATATCTACCTTTAGAAGGTATTCAACAATGGGTGTCATATAGCTAGTGGTGAAACTACATGGTTTAGTGATGGGAATAATCCCATCAATCTCTTTCATGTTAGCTCAAATGAAAGGTGATGCCATCTAGTGATGAGAAATGCTAGTTACTATTTCAACCTGGTCTGAATCAGTTAGAGCTGTGAATGCATTTTACAATGCATCATCTTAAGAATTTTGTGACCATGGGACATGAGTCAATTTCATATTCACATAGAATTATTCCATTAGTCCCAAGATGTGGGGTTTTATAGGGTTTAGCTCTTCCTTTTTATATAATCATACCTATTGATTTTATTGATGACCAATTCGAAATCACCCTTTATCTTCAAGTGATTGACTTGTACCTAAAGTTCCAGCTCTAATCCTAAAAACTGATCCATATATTCTACTTCATTATTCATACACCCTTATAAAAGTATGAAATAGTAAGTCATGACTGCCTCTGATAGAGATATGAGAATAACCCCTAGCCCCACATTGTTGATCTTAGGGTCTTCCATCCTCTTCTATGTTAGACTTTTGCATGCACCGTTGAAATACATCTCTCAAAACTGGAGGCCATCTTCAATAGATAAAACCTCTTTATCTGTTAGTTTAGTGTCCAATGAAGTCATTTCTTCTGAGGGGTTACATTCTATAAAATATATTAATGCATGTACTTTGACTACATTCTAAGGAAAAAACTAAATATCAAAGACAAGATGACTACCCACCATAATAGATGTTCGGCCAATATGAGATGGTTGAGAATATATTTGATTAGGTTGGTACAAGAGACCAAATGGATATCATGATTATTTAAGTAGTTCCTTATTTTTTCGACCATAAATATTAGTTCCATAAATATTTTCTCAGTATCTAAATAAAGAGTTACAACATTGTTCATTCTTCGACTAAGATAATAAAGGATTTTTTCACTACTAAAACCATTATTTTGTGAAAGGAAGTCACCTAGTGATCTCTCTATGAATATTATGTATAAAATAAGTGTATTTACATAGCTAGAAGACAATAGCACTAGAAGGATTAGGAGATAATTCATGATACTATCGAATGATTCCTAACAATCACCAGTCCATAGATATGTGACCCCCTTTTTCATCAACCTGGTGAATGGAAGACATTTTCCTACAAGGACGGATAGGAATACCCAAATGTGGGACATGTTTTCATGAATTCCTTTCAACATTGTGAGTTTTAAATAATGTTACATTCCATGGATATATTGTTTCTTTTATGGTTGACATCGATGCCATGCTAGTGTACAAAGAAGCCAAGAAATTTACATGATGTAAGACCGAATGAACAATTCATGGGGATAATTTTCCCATTGTGTTGTCATAGATTGTTCGAGATAGTTTCTTGTTCTTCAAAGTGATCAAAGAGGTTTCACGATTTAACCACTAGGCCATCAACATAGAAATTGAGAAAAAATCCCAAGAAGGGTTCGAAGATGCTATTCCTAGAACGTTGGTTCATAGTGTCGGTATTCTTCAAGAAAAATTAAATTACTTGATAGTATAATTCTCCCTGTGGGTTCTGAATGCAGTGTATTATTCATATTCTTGGTCCATTCAGATTTTATTGTATCCCAAATATGGATACATGAAGGATACAATCTGATATCTGGTTGTCACATGTATTATTTGTTATGAGAACAGTACTGTGAAATCCTATTTTGGGATGTAACAGTTGAGATCTCTAGAATAAATGAATATACTAGTTTTATCATTCTTTTTATTGGAAGGGGTGGTATTTTACCTTAATTTGGGGTATTATACAACCCATATTAAGTGGTATTTAATAAAATTTTCAATGTTGGCCTCAATTTTGGAAGCATGTGTCAGGTGCATCCTTTGGGCTACCTGTTCATAGCCTCAATGGTCCTCTGATAGGTCCAGGTGCTGAGTGGTCACCTTGGGCTCAAGGCCTCACATTCTTGTGTAGTTCCAAGTGAACATATCCTGATGCTGCTTTAGAAAGAATCTATATACCTATAGTTCTTCATAATACACGATCATACTAATCAATGTGGGCCATGTCTCAACTATTGTACCCATATTAATTTCTTTGAGTTCATTAATGGTGATGGAGACACCACCTCAAATACTAGAGGGGAATCCCTAATTTCTTCTTTCTCCTCATTTTCCTCCTATTTTTATTATTTCTATTGTTCCATAAGCGAAGAAAGTAGTGGGATAAGTTCTATAGAGTTGGGGAAGGATATGATATCTCTGTATTCTAAATTTGAAATGACTTCCCTTGACCAAGATGTCCATGTATTATTTCCATGAAACTCTAGATAATGTAGAGTGAGATATAAAGAAAGAGTTTCTTCATCATATTTGGGTGACAAGACAATTTCACCTTCCTCATTTTGTTAGGAAGGGTCTTCTTGGAGCTCTAAGGATGGAATAATGGAATTTTCATATGAGAATTCACCATTTTCTAGGGAGTCAGAATACTTTTCAACACTATTGGACTCAGTGGTTAGGAATAAAATCATGAAGACTACAAAATATTCATCTGATCGTGGAATCAAATTCTTGATATGATTTATGGGTAACACGTATTCCTAAATAACCTATTTTAATTTGATGGTTAGTGTCATTTCCATACCATTCGAGGCATTAAATCGAGCAATGACATCATCCATGGAGTTCTTCCCTTCTCTTATATAGGATTATACATCGATATATTATGACTTCCATGATTCAAAAGGGGACCTTTCCACTTGAAACATTCCAATTTTTCCATTAATGTAGTATTTGATACATTTTTTGTAGGAAGAGGGGATTTCCGCATATTGATGCAACTGAGGATATCCTAGAAATATGATGAAGGATGTGGTCTGTTGAACCATATGAAATTATGAGTTGGCTATGTGGTATCTAAATTAAACCAGGAGCTTGATTTGTTCCAATTTATTATGTTCACTTTTATAGCTCTGTATGGAGATAGAAGAAAGCGCTAGGTTTTTTTCATTGTAGCCTAGTAGGTGAAGTGTTTTTATGGTAATGAGGTTTACTCTGAATCCATTATCAAGGAAAACCTTTTCTACATCAACACCATTTATCCAAAAGAATATGTAATGGGGTCTGATGTTTCCATGTATAACAACATATTCATCTTTATCTATGAAAGAGATAAGTGAATTTCATTCTATAGGATCAGTCTATGTCCGATAGACCTCAATAGTGGAAACATTGTCTTTAAACTCCTATCAGATTATATAAGACACTATGAGTACTTCCCTAAGGTATTTTTACATTTTCATATCATCCAAGATCGATAAATTGGCTGGTTACAAGGCAACTATTTCAAAATTTCATACTTCTGGTCTAATGGACAATGCATCCATGTGTGGGGATTCTCTTTCAAAGGTTATTTAGGCTCTTGTGTGTTTTATGTTGATATATTGGCCCTCAGAATAGGATGTATATTTTCAATTATCTTTAGTGAGTTGGGAAGGGTAGGTATGCCTGCCCACTGAGGGTGACCATATGCCTGTTCCTCTTATGATTGTTATTGTTGAGTGGTCTGGTTAGAGTGGATTCTGGCAGGTTCCGGGGGATATTCATTCTACTATTAGATCTAATAAATGGATCTTCTTTGGGTTTATTCAACATTGATAGTATGAGTGGGGACAAGGAAATAATTATAGTTCCTTCCTTGACTATATATTCCCTAGTATCCTTGACTCCTACCGCCTCTTCCACAGGTTAACCAATCATGTATAGTGAACTTGGGATCCTATCCATACTCATCATCGAAGAAGGGATGAATTATATGAATAACATTAATGGGACTAACAATCAACTCCTATTCCGATGAGTTATTATACTAGACGAACATTTATATTGGTGTCTTTTGGAGGGGTGATTCCCATTGTTTCAAATCCCTAGGAATAATTTCTAAGCGAGTCAAAGATAAATTTGACCTTGATGCTGTTTCAACCTCCTACAGTCTCTCTCTATCTTTTTGATTAGGACACTACCTAAAATGATAGATTTTAGAGTTATTTAGGGCTAATGATGTTAGTTGTGTGTGACCATAAGCAGTTGGATGGGTAGTTTTTTGTTTCAACACATCTTAGATAATACCATGAGTTTGATTTAATGTATTTTGAGCCATCCAATAGTCAATATTTTGTGAACATTTTATATCAACTTTTTCCCACTCACCTCCTTCCTTAGGGGAAGTTGTGGAATCATAGGCTACTTGTGCAGGTGGCTTTCCCAACTTTACATGCTCGAAATCTACCATTTTCAATAGGATTTCATTGAAGATAAATAATTCATGATTGGTGCACCTAAATATTTTATGGAAGGGGAAATAGTTTGTCTTCTGGTCAAGACATACATTATTGGGATTTTTCAGTTCTTACATGAGAATAAAAAGTTTCCATATCGACTATAAAGTATATGAAAACTTGATCATATCGGAATGAGTAAACCTTGGTCGTTCACAACTTGTATAGATTTATCCTCAGTACCCTCTACTCATTTTTTCAATCTGGGGACTTCTATTTTTTCTCAGTGGGAGATGCATGATATGGTGTAGGTTAAAAAACTTAAGGAGATAAGGAGGAAAGCTTAACTATGATAGAAACCACCTCATATATTCCTACTCTATTCATAGGAATTGGTGGAGTTATCCAGGACTTAATATTAGTCCTATATATCTAAACATCCATTCCTTGGGATGTGGAGAAGAAATCCCAAAACCCACCTTTATATTTCATTGGGATAAGTGTTTCTAGTAGGCCATAATGATGGTTACCAATGAAAAGAGAGATCATGCCTCATTGAGGAAGAGGTATGTTCATGGAGTAGGGCATCAATTTTCATCTAGAAATGAAATTTTTGTCTTTATTTTTTTATCATTGTTTGTAATTTGAGAGGTCATTGGTGGTTATCTTTTATATATTTGATTTTAACTAAAAGAGGAACTACTAATGGATCTCTTCCCATCCTATGGTTGAAAAAACTAGCAAACTGGTGTACAATAAAAAGGATGGACCTTATAAGGTTCGTAAGAAGATTCTGAGTATCACTACAACTTATTTATATTGAGTTCCCATTATGGGGTCATAGTGGAATGAATAGTGCATCATATACTGTTAATGGTCTCCTATACCATTGAATATTGGAAATATAGGACTCATAAAGTTTGAAGGTTGTGGGATATCTCCCACCCATCCAAGGTAAGGGTTCTCTTCCAACTTCAATGGTGCACACCACACCTCTATGGCTTCCAATCAAGCTCCCAATTACTCAATGGTATCAATAAACCATTAAAAATTGTTTACTTGAACATGTTCTTGGACATGTTATGAAATGGGTAGGATCCGGTGTTCTAGGTTTTCCATTTTTCATGGCTAATATCCAGGTGGGGACATCTTTTAAGGATTTTACTAAACAAGATACACTTGTATACTTAGTAGAGGGAAATATTTACATCCATCCACGATCAGGTACTCATAAACTGAGGGTCCATGGTCTGAGTTAGGAGGATTTCTTGGCCCTTATTCATTCAAAGGGATGAACCTTTGTAGAGTTACACCCATTGGACATTCAAATTGAGCCTTGCCCCATGGATAATATTCAGTAGGAATGATACCTCAAAGGAACTCAACATTGAGTCCCCTCAACTCTTTCCTTTCAACCTCATGTCGAGCGAATCTTTCTTAAAGTGTATGGAGCTCATCCCTATCAAGTGGTGGAGGCATGTAATGTATCGGTTCCGGAAGCCACCCAGAGATGCCCCATACCTGGTGGGTCACATGACCTCAAGAGCATTTCCCCGAATGCCAGAGGATGCTGACTAGTAGTGAGGGCCTTGGGTCTGATATTGGGGAAACTATGCCCTCATTGGTAGAGTAACACAACGGAAGTGAAACAAATATACAATAGAAGAAGCAATAAATATACCAACAACAGTAAACAACTAAAGAGTGATGAAAGAAACAACTGGAGCACATATATATATAAATGATGCCTGATACATATGTCTAGGAAAGTAGCCAAAAAATCACAATGCTAAAATACAGTACTAAAACAAAGTACAAGAAAATAAATAAACAGCTCCAAAACATCACAAGCCTAAGCTTTGTCCCATGCTCTCTAACTCCAAAACAGCCAAGTACCTAAAGTATAAGGGAACTTAATCTTATCTATACTTGAAAAAATATAATCTGTTTGGGGCCAAAAGCATAACCCAAATAGGGTGTGAAACTAAATACCAGTAGGAAACCAATAAGAGGTCTGTGCCTAACAATCAGTGAATATACATGGCAGGTAATAAGAAAAAGAAGTAGTAAATAAGGAAGTACTCAACAGTAACAATTCCACAGTTTCAAAGCATTTAGTTCCACATAACAAGTAAACAGATAATCACAACATGTAACCCTATAGGATGTTCTCACAACCTAATCACCTCTGTTTCTATCTGGAAAACACAAGCAACCCTCTGGGACGTACACATAGTCTAACCCCTTTGGTTTATCTTTCGGATAGACTCTCTGGGGAATCACTCACCATAAATTACCCCTATAGTCTCGTATCGGTAACCAAAAGGCGCTCTGGGGAAGCACTTATGTCGAATTCCCCCTCTGGCCTGTGTCGAGGAACTACAAACACTCTGAGGAAGCACTTACATCAATTCCCCCTATGGCCTCGCATCGTAACAATAATTACAGACACTCTGGAGAATACCTTACGTCTATTATCCCTATGGTCCACTACACCAGGTAATCAAGGCCCCGTGTCAGTAAAACAAGCATAACAATGTGTATCAGCCAAAGTAAACCTCAAGAACTGCTTGACTAACTGTCTACAACATAACAACATGGTAGATAAACAAAATCACTCCATCCTACAATACTAGACATGGAAAGAAAACAATAGCCTAACAAAAAAACTATAAAAATGGTCATAAAAAAAATATTCATGGGAAATAACTTCCAAATCATAGAAATTAACCCTATTATCATTCAATTAACCTCTACTCCAGCATACAAGCATAAAAAGCAATTAATAGGGCTAAAATCGTAAACACGCAATACCCCGATCAAGGGTATTGGGAAATTTTGCACATATAACTCAAAGACTTTCAACAAAAAGGAAAAAACCACCTACCTCGGTGTTGGGAGATCTTTATACGTGAACCTCAATCCTTGAATCACCCAAGAACACCATAGATCTACAAAAACGTCTAAAACGTTCAACCAGAGATAAATTTTGAAAGAGGAGGAATCATGAAACGTATTTCTAGGAGAATGAAGAGATTACCGAGGCAATCCCAACTCAATAGACGATGGTCTATTTGGATAACAGATGCTCGATCGGGAGGTCAGAGAAAGATCATGGCCATACGGGTTCTCTCGAACGAACTAGGTCAAGAAGAAGATGGTTCTGTCCATCAGAAGCAACTAAAGTATGTTTAATGATAAAACATAAAGCACACGGCGTGTACTTTATAAGTATATGGTGTGTACATGACTTCACTGACCCCCAAATTAGGCCGTCTCCAGGTCACCACACACAACCGTGTGCAAGGCCATTACACAGCCAACACCCAGCTACCAGCGGTAATCGAGTACACGATGTGTACTTATAAAGTACATGGAATGTACTTCAAAAATTTCTAGAAACTCCTATTTTTCTCAAAAACACTAGAAAAAGAAAAAAATATCTAAAAAAGAAGATCCAAGTTCTTAAAAACTTCCCCACATAAAGAAATTCACCCCTAAATGTCCCTAGCAAGACGACGTAGAAGAATAATCATCGAAAAGCTCTGGCCACTACAACCATACATTGGCCTCCCTCTCCCAGGTCTCATCCCATACTCGCCCATGCTGCCATAGCACTTGTACTAGAGTAACCGACCAGCCACGGAGAACCTTCTTATTTCTATAAACAATTGGGATAGAATGTTCCTTGAACGATGCATCCACCTCGAGCTCAATCTAATCAGGTTGAAAGGTATGAGATGAGTTTGAGAAGTAACGTCGGAGATGAGATACATGGAAGGCATTGTGTATAGCTCAATACCTTTGAGGTAACTGCAACGGATAGGAAAATGGACTAACTCTCTCCAAGACTTCAAATGCCCCGACGTACCTCGGTGAAAGCTTACCCTATCTTCTAATCACCCTATGTCCCAACCTCGGTGTGACATGAAGGAAAACCTGATCTCCGACCTCGAACTCCAGAGGTTATCTCCTTCAATCATCATAAGACTTCTGTTGAGACTATGCAGTAGACAACCTCTTCCGAATCAAGTCTATCTTCTCTGTGGTCTCATAGACAAGACAAGGTCCCAGCATAGCTGCCTCTCCTGCCTCCAACCAACATAAGGGTGATCAGCATGGCCTACTATAAAAATCCTCATAAGGTGCCATCAAAATAGTTTCTTGAAAACTATTATTGTAGGAAAATCCACAAGAGGTATGTGCTTCTCCCAAGAACCTCCAAAATCCAAGATGCATGCACGAAGAATGTCCTCAAGCACCTGAAGTGTACGCTCAGACTGGCCATCCGTCTGAGGGTGGTAAGATGTACTTAGAAGAACTTGTGTACCCAAGGCCTTCTACAATCCCTGCCAAACCCGAGAAGTAAAACAGACATCCCTATATGAAACAATAGAGTGTATAACCCCATGTAGACATACTATCTTGTGAATGTACAACCGTACTAGCTTATCAGCACTGAAAGTTTCCTTGAATGTAAAGAAGTGAGAAACCTTTGTGAGTCTACCAATGACAACCTAAACTGCATCATTCCCTTAAGGAGACCTCGGTAAACCCGTCATGAAGTCCATCACGACATCGTTCCATTTCCATTCGGGAATGGGTAACTGCTGAAAATGCTTCATGGGTCACTGATGCTCCGCCTTCACCTGCTGACAGGTGGAACACCTCATAAAAAATCCAGAAACATCTCTCTTCATACCTAGCCACCAACACTGACGGTGTAGATCACAATACATCTTGGTAAAACCAGGATGAACAACCCAAAATGAGGAATGAAAGTCTCACATATGCTCCTCACGTATGTCTGCTGACACCCATACGCAACCATGGAAACACTAGATCACATCCTCACCTATATTTCATCAAAGGAAAGGGTCATATCCTGACACGCTTTCGCATAGGACAATTCCTTCTGAATCTAATAACCGCCTCATTCGCACTTGGTCAAGAATGGTGAAAGTAACAGCTACAGAAGATAGAAATGTCTATTCATGTCTATCATGAACCTCCAAATGCATGTCAGAGAATAAAGCCATAAGCATCCAATCACTTTTGGCCTCCTGAACTGCCTATATATGAGTCCTCCTGCTCAGCGCATCATCCACTATATTTCCTTTTCTGGGCGTATAGGCAAGCTTAAAGTCAAAAGACTGAAGGTACTCGACCCACCTTCATTTTCTCAAATTCAGGTCATGCTGAGTGAAGATATACTTGAGACTTTTTTGGTAGGTGAAAACCACAAAATGATCTCCTAGAAGATAATGTCTCCAATAGCGTAAATCCTGAAAAATTGCAGCCAACTCAAGATTGTGCGTTGGGTAGTTCTTCTCATGTGGCCTCAACTACCGAGACCCGTACGTAATGGCTCTTTCCCCCTACACAAGCACAACTCTGAAACCAATACATGAAGCATCATAGTAAATAGTATAGCTCTTATATGTCTCTAGAAAAACTAGTATTAGTGGTGAATTCAACCTCCCTTTCAGATCCTAAAAGGCTAACTCACAAGAAACTAACCATAATAACTTTTCACACTTCTCAGTCAGACCCTTCAGTGGTGCTGCTAAGAATGATAAGTCCTGTATGAAACGCCTATAGTATCTATCTAGCCCTATAAAACTTCTTACCTCAAAGATATTCTTCGGATGCTCCCAGGAAAATACAACTCTCACTTTCTATGGGTCTACTGATACTCCTATATTTGAGATAACATGACCAAATAAGTGAATCTGGTCCATCAAAAAGCGGAATTTTGAGAGCTTAGCATATAACTAATTATCTTACAGTGTACTCAAAATGATCTCAAGATGGGTAGCATGGTCGTGTTGAGTGTGAGAGTACACCAAGATATCATCCACGATGACCACCATGAAAGAATCCAAGTATGGATGGAACACTCAGTTCATCAGTGACATGAAAACTGCAGGTGCATTCGTGCGACGAAATGATATAACCACATACTCATATAAGCCATACCTAATTTGGAAATCTGTAAGAGGTATATTAGATGGTCTAACGTGCAACTGATAATAACCGGACCTCAAATCAATCATCGAGAACACACGGGCTCTTCGAAGATGATCAAAGAGATCATCAATCCTTCGAAAAGGATATTGGTTCTTGACCATCAACTGGTTCATCTTTCGATAATCCACACAAATTCGGAGAGTACTATCTGCCTTCTTCACAAATAGAATAGGATAACCCCATGGAGAAGTACTGGGTCAGATAAAAACCTTATCCTGCAACTCCTCCAACTGCTTCTTGAGCTCCTACAACTCTGGTGTAGCCATCCTATAAGGAGGAATGGGAACCTATGCCACTCCTAGAACAATCTCAATAGAAAAGTCCACCTCTCATTCTAGAGGAAAACATGAAAATTCCTCTAGAAAGAAATCCCTAAAATGATCAACCACTGGAGGAAATTCCATCCGTGAAGTCCCATGGTCATCCAGATATAGACTAGAAATCTGGGTTGTAACTCCTCCCAACCAATGATGCTCAGGTCTCGCTCTTCTCACTTGGACATCTCATTCACCTTTATGAAGAAACGATCCACCCTTTGGTGATTTGAAACTCACCCTACGTTAATAGAAATCGACAACTTCCTGGAAGAAAACTAAAAAGTCCATTCTGAGAATTACGTCATATCCCGTCATCTCTAAGACATGGAGGTCCCATAAGAAGTGATACCCACCAAACTCAAGAGGGCACTCCTTGCAAAATCATACACTGGCCGTTCCAGTCCCCAACTGAGTGTCTAATTTCAAGATATCCATAGGAGAAAAGATACCAAGCTCAAGGATCTCCACAATAGCAACATATATAAAGCTATGGGAATCTACTGTATCAAAAAGATCAGAAGCTAAAACTGAGGCAACAAAAATTGTACCTCAAACTATAGACGGTCCAAGATCCTGCTCCTGTTGGGTCTGCTCCAGTACAAAAATTCTGGTATGTACCATGGCCCTGGGACCCTACCTGACCACTCTAAGATGATCCACCCTGTTGTCGCTGAAAGCTTGGTGACTGAATACCATGTCCGTGACCTCCACCTCGGCCATAATGGCCGGAAGAAATACAGTTCCTAGAATGATGAGAAAATGGTGGCACTACTCTTAAATGTAGAGTCATATAAGACCCCCTTTCACTAGCTACTGGTGATAAGATCTGACAGAATTACTGAAGACGATCCATCTTTCCACAAGATCAGCACTCTATTGGGTCTCTCAGGCATTGTGGCCTTGTATGCCTGCTCTTTCTGCACTGGTAGAACACTACCTGACTACCAGAAGTAGTGTCTCACCTCCTTGGATCACTTCTCGAAGACCCCCTGCGGTGCTTCCTTCTGTCAGTAGGAGGGATACTAACTCCGGATGTCAAACTGCCCTGGATCACAGCTCTAGAATCCCTCAGATTACGCTCCGTGATCAGCACCTGGTTGACGATAAAAGTGATGGAAGTTAACCTGCTGATGTTTACCTATGATAGGATTTCATGCCTTATACCATCCTCAAACTTCCTTTCAAGGAATAACTCATCACCTTATAGAATAGGTGTGAAGCGCTGTAGCTCAGGGAAACGAGAATAGTACTCCATAACAAAAAGAGTAACCTACTCCAAACTCATGAACTCTCAGACTCGATTGGCCCTTAGGGTATCTGGATAGAAGTAGTCATAAAAAGCATGTTGGATGTTATTCCATGCCATAACCTTCTAGCGTCCCACCTGTGAGATCACATCCCACCATCTCTTGGCAGAATCTCGAAGCATGTATGTAGCGATCTTGACCCTCCTCTCTATAGGTGTATCCAGATGCTAGAATATGGAAATCATGGCTTCTAACCATGAATCTGCAGCCTGAGGTACTTCTTTCCCTGTGAAGGTGGGAGGATGCTGCTATTGGAAAACCCACATCAACTCTTCCATAGAAGGGGCAGGATGCGGTACTCCTTGGAAGGTCTGTATGAACCTCATGAAGCCCTATCAGAATTGTGCATAAACACCTATGTCCGGAATGACAGCCAGTGCCAAGACTGGCACTACTGGAGGATCTTCTGGAATTCCCAGATAAGCCATATCTAGTGTCTGATTATCGCCTTGAAACTGGCGTACAACCAGAGGACGTCTTGGTGGAATCTGAAAGGTCAAGTTCACACCTTAGATCCAGATTAACAGGGACTAAAACTTAAAAGTGTAAGAAAGGAACTGTAGAAATAAATAATTCATGTTTTTAAAAACATGTATACATGGCATGTATAATTCCTACATGGTGTTTTCCTTTAAGCCTATCACATGGGTGTGTACTTCTACCAGAACTGGTCGTGTAACACCCCATACCAGGAGTTTTGTCCTTACACATGGCATGTACTCGAATCCTCTTCCCTTGACCTTGTTCCCTTACATGGATAGGCCACACGGTTCTTTTAGAACAAGACTACATGGTGTGTTAGTGCTAGACATGGCGTGTACTCGACGAGCTTCATCAACCCATGTTGTTAGTGATACAGCTGGATACATGGATCACACTACATGTCATGTTCCAGATGGACACAACGAGTACTAAGAAGACTTCACTGACCCATATTTTTAGTGACACAGATGGATTCTAGGGATTATACTACAAGATATGTTTAGGACTAACACAACATGCATTAGAGAAGACTCAACTGACCCGTGTTGTTAGTGACATGGATGGATACACGGTTCTAAAACATGGCATGTACATCCAGTACACAATGTGTCATACCAATGATTTCCCAACCCTGTGTCTTTCACCACACAGTCTCTAACATGGTTAGAGACTACATGGCGTGTACATACAATACACGATGTGTACTTAAGAAAAACAATTTCTTCCTGAACAGAAGAACACATGGTGTGTATTCATCATTACACACCATGTATTCTGTGTTTTTTTGGATAGTAAGCCACATAAACTACTCTAGAGCCCAGAACAACATTGAAAAGAACATTTTAGTGCCAAATTTTCATCTGTGAGGGCCCATAATCCCCGCGAATCAATGTTTGGCATATTATACATGTTATAAACAGGCATAAAAGATGAATGATCCACTAAATTCCAGTCCATAAGGGCCCATAACACCTCAAGAACCAAATTTTGTCATTCATTCAAACAAAACCTTACACAACGAATACCATATCAAACATCATGTATTTTTATCAAGTAATCTATCAAAACAACATGCATATCTAGCACAACATCTATCAAAAAAACATGAAATCGCTAATGAAACCTAAATGGAATGGAAAGAATGCAAGACATGTGATTTATAGTAAGTTCCTATATGATGCACGGGATGGAATACACTCATCTCATCAGGTTGCAATAGAAATAGAACCTCAATAACATCAACAATAATAGCAAAAAACATGTGAATCACTCAATGTGAAATCAAATCAACTATAATAATTTCAAAAAATGAAAACATGAAATAACAAGGTTGATTGGTGTTTCCCTATACGTGGGTTAGCTAATCCTGAGCATAACTTATTAATAAGTACAAATTCCATCCTATACCTGTCTATAGGCTCCAAATAGTAAGTGAAGAGAAAATAATTCCTCCAATAACACTTTGTAATGTCCCAGTTCTGGAAGCGGCCCATAGACGCCCCATACCTAGTTGGTCACATGGACTTAAGCACATTTCTCCAAACGCAAGAGGCTTCCAACTAGTAGCGAGGGCCTTGGGTGTGATAGTAGGGAAACTATGCCCACATTGGTAGAGTAATACAGCGGAAGTAAAAAAAATATACAATAACGAAAGCAGCAAATATACCAACAACAGTAAACAACAGAATACTGATTAAAGAAACAACTAGAGCACATATATATAAATGATACATGATACATATGTATAAGAAAGTAGCCAAACAAATGAAAATGCTGAAATATAGTTCTAAAAAAAAGTACAAGAAAAGGAATAAACAACTCCACAACATCACAAGCCTGAGATTGGTCCCATGATCACCAGATCCAATGCAGTCAAGTACCTGAAGTAGAAGTGAACTTTCCATTATCTATACCTGCAACAATATAATCTGTGTGGGCCCAAAAGCGTGACCTAAATAGGGTGTGAGATTAAATCCCAGTAGGAAACCACTAAGAGATCTATTCTTAACAGCCAGTGAATATATATGGCTGGTAATAAGAAAAAGAAACAGTAAACAAGGAAGTACTCAATAGTAACAATTCCACAGTTTCAAAGAATTCAGTTCCATATAGGAAGTAAACAGATAATCACAACAGGTAACCATCTGGGATGTTCTCAAGTCCTAATCCCCTCTAGTCCTACCTAGAAAACACAAGCAACCCTATGGGAAGTACACACAGTCTAACCCCTCTGGTTTAGCTTTAGAATAGACTCTCTAGGGAAGCACTCACCATCAATTCCCCCCTATAGTCTCATATTGGTAACTAAAAGGTGCTATGGGGAAGCACTTACATCACATTCCCCCTATGGGCTGCGTCGAGGAACTACAGATACTCTGAGGAATCACTTACATCAATTCCACCTATGGTCTCGCATCGTAAAAATAATAAGAGACACTATGGAGAAGCCCTTACATATATTCTCCCAATGGTCCACCACACCAGGTTCTCATGACCCTGTGTTAGTAAAACAAGCATAAAAATGCGTATCGGCCAAAGTAAACCTCAAGAACTACTTGTCTAACAGTCTACAACATAACATCATGGAAGATAAACTAAATCACTTCATCCTACAATACTAGGAATGGAAAGCAAACATCAGACTAAAAGGAAAACTATACCAAATATTCACAAAAACAATGTATGGGAAATCACTTCCAAAACATAGAAATTAACACTATTATCCTTTAATTAACCTCTACTCCAGCATACAATCATAGTAGGCAGTTAACAGGGCTAAAACCGTAAACACGCAGTACCCTGATCAAGGGTATTGGAAACTTTTGCACTTATAACTAAAATACTTTCAACAAAAAGGCACACACCACCTACCTCAGTGTTGGGAGATCTCTATACATGAACCAAAAGCCTTGAATCTCCCAAGAACACCATATATCTACAGAAATGTCTAAAACATTCAACCAGAGATAACTTTTGAAAGAGGAGGAATCAGGGAAAAAAGCTCTAGGAGAAGGAAGAGATTACCGAGGCGATCCCAATGCAATTGACAATGGTCGATTTGGATAATAGACGCTCGATCAGGAGCTCAGAGAAAGATCGTGGATGTACGGGTTCTCTTAGACAAACTTGGTCGAGAAGTAGACAGTTCTGTCTGTCAAACGCGACCCCGATACATGTAATGAAAAAAAGAAAGTACACGGAATGTACTTTATAAGTACACGGCATGTACTTTCCTTCAATGTCCCCAGCATTAGGCGATCTCCAGGTCACTACACACTGCTGTGTGCATAGCTGTTACACGACCAACACCCGGATACCCGCGGTAACTGAGTACACGACATGTACTTATAAAGTACACAACATGTGCTTAAAGATTTTATAAAAACTCTTATTTTTTCTCAAAAACACCTTAAAAAGAAAAACATACCCAAAAAAGAAGATCCGGGTTCTTAAAAGGCGTAAAAAATTTGACCTTGATTTTATTCTTCTCTTTGGTAGATATTCCATGAGGAGGTAGTGAGGGATTGATCAAGGGAGCACTAAAATTATAGGGGATTCTCTTGTTCTGGGTCCTTGCACATTCATTCTCACTATAGATCATATTCTGAGTGGAACCATCCTCTCCTTAAACTTATGAATTTATATCATTTTTTCCATTTACAATATTTTATTCCATGATGTCCACTGATTTTTAATGAATTATTGTCATCGTACTGGTAGTTGAATGATAGGATGGTTGTTTGCATCATTTTTCGGATCTCTTCCTTCCTCTGTGGGATCCCCTTGAAGCTTCTTAATGAAGGATGTCTCAGTGGGATAATCTAGAAGCATGGATGCACACATACCTTTTGGTGGAAATGTGTCTCAAAATGGAGTGAATTTGGAGACCTTACCTCATGTCATACTCCCCAAATGGGAGAAGAAATAGTTCCATTGAGGGGGTCGTTGAGATAATAATGTCCCATATCCTATTGGATGGGGTTCCTCCAGCTCTATTTTTTTTAGCCTCAGTCCGAATTTTTCAGTATTATGGGTGTATTTTTTGGTAAAAAATCCACTACCCAATGGGACATGGCTGATCCCTAATTGTGGTGGCTCCCAATTATATCATCACCCTATTGATCTCGTGCATCCTTGTTATATTGTGATCTAGATATGATGTTGAGTATATAAGTGAAAAACTTTCTTCTGATCACATTATCATTTCCGGATGATTGTCTTCCATTAACCAAGAATACATGTGAAAGTTATCGGGTTCTTAGTTTTGGTGTTTTTCAAAGACTTTACCACATTGGGCCTCACTCTTTTGAGACTTATACAGGGCCAATTATTGTTGAGTGTGCCTTCTTTCCTGAGCATGGTTCATACATGAAGGCTTCCATTGAATAATAACATTACATGATGTCATTTCTAGTGGGTTTCTCTAAACGTGGTGTGGGATGAAATACAAAGTTCCATGTTCCCCCCATTATTGGATGTGAACACTAGGAGGGGAATCAAGAATTAAATGACATACCTCATGAAATGTATCGAGTCATAAAAGTTTGACATCCTTTCATCGATTCCATGATTGGGGTCATCGTGCAAACGGAAGTGATTCTCACTCAATTTGACAAAGAAGATCTAACAATATTTTTACATGGTTTGTGTACCTATTTCATTCCAATAATTTTTCATTCATATGTTAGAGCATTTTCAAGTGATTTAGAACGATGTTTTGAATGTATTATTCTATTTATTTCATTGGAATTTCTAACTGAGAAGTGTCTAGAGTTTAAAAACATAATGGATATATTATCCCAAGATAATTTCAGTCTCATGAGAAATATACCATTTTTTTTCTTCTACTAGAAACCACTCTACAAGTTCAGCCCAAAATGTATTATTCTAGATGGTTTTATCACATGTAGTGGGGATAGTAGAGGTCGTTTTTGTATGTGAATAGTATGGGGCTGGCTCAAACAATGAGAATTTCCTCGATCCATCCTCATGTTTAGAAATTATTCTTATTTTCATTGATGGGGTCTCTAACATGTGTGGACTGATCCTTCCAAGCACCTTAGAAAATAAGGGAAATATCATATTTGACTTAGTATGGGGAGGATATTATTACTGATATTAGATTTCACTATAGGGAGGACCTTTAATGAAAATTACATCCTAGAAAAGACTATGATCATAGAATGATGTATGACTACATGGATAATTTACACATCATACACCATGGGGAGGACCATTAGAGAGAACCTTCCTATTTTTTGATCTTACATCCAATATGAGGGATTCCATGATGCTCATCCAGGGATAGTCTCTCATGATCGACTCATTTGTGACTATAAAAGAAGATTTTGTGGTATATTCTCTGGGGGGACCTTCAGAGCTACTGAGAAAAATGTTGTGGGGTGGAATTTTACAGTTCTTACTAACATTCCCATAATTGTTTAATGCATTGGAATGATTATCGGTCACCACTAATATAAATTTGATGTCCTCAAGAACTATAATTTCAAAAAAAGTAGGGTTATGAGTCTTTTCATCATTTTCTAGTTTCCATTAGCATGATTTATTTTTAGATGTTGTCTTATGGGAAACTTGGGTCATTTTCTGTAAGTAACAACCTTCAAAAAGGTGTCTATTCATGAAACTACCACTGTGCTACCGAGATATTACAATATGATTTTGGAATTATAGTAGGTTGATATTACTACCTTTGAGTGGCCATATAAGTGGATCGGTGTCCCCCAATTGGAATGGAAATTTGTGCCTGATCCTATTGTCCATTAATCATGGCATATTTCTGACAACCCTCCAGGACAGGAGTAGGGATGCATGTCTTCCACTAAGTGACCACCCTGTTGTATGGATTAGTCACCCCATTTGATAATGTGGTATTTTGGGATAGAGTAATCACTAATTCTTTAGGATATAATCAAGAATAAATGTACAATCCTCCATCATTGTTAAGATGTGATGATAGTTTTTCTCAGAGGGAACATGCATATATGCCCATTCTGCTGTCAGTGCAAGAATACTTTCCTAGCCTAGTCCTCTATTTCCTATAAGAATATACTGAAAGTACTTCTATGGAGGGGGGGGGGAAGGTATGAGTCTTCTATTGATACGTAATAGGTATATATCATATATTTTCACTGATTACTACCATATTTTCCTAATGGGCTTCATGTTTGGGAGTTGGAATTTACGTCCACTTGTAGTTTAAAACTATACTTTCTTCACTATATTGATATGAATCTAAAACATTTTTCATCTTTTTATATTTCATTTTTTTCATATATACCTGAAGGGAGTCATTTTTGTTAGCGGGAACTAACATTTACTCATATTTTTCTATCGTATTTGATTGACGTGCTTGATTTTAATTATTAAGGATATGGGTCTAGTTATAATCTTCCGATGTATTTTCATAAAAATTTGATATGGATGAGAAGTAATTTTTATCATCTCATATTTATCTACCATATTTGACTAATGGTCTTAAAATTTTCATTTAGGGATTTTCATATGTTCGGTTTCACCATATTTTCCTAATGGTATTCCTGAGAGTGAGTAGTAAAATACATCTTCCCATATTTTTCTATTGTATTCTGACTGATGGGATTCATATTTATGATCATGTATTTGAAACTTCTTGTTTTTCACCATATTTTTATGATTTTATTCATGAGAGTGATCTAGAATATACATCCACCCATAGGTTTCCACCATATTTACTTGTTGGGCTTCTTCCGTTGGAATAAGGATGAGGACATGTTCCAAATTGTTTGATCATCACCCTTTGTAGGACAACATGGGGACCTGGGTCTATTTGAATTAATTTTGGGGCCCACAAGGTGGTATAATCTTCATGGCGAGGATGTCAGGACCCATGAAAGTGATAGTGATGATTTTTGATAGGGGACTTTGGGTGGGACACCATTGCTATGAGGATGAAGTCACTAGAAATCACTTCATCATCCTATTAATGTTGAGGTATGACCTCTTATCATGTTCTAGGTAATTATCCCAAAATGGATTGAGATGGATATTAGAGTCGCCAGGTTCTAGACCATCGATCATCGCTAGGTGGGTATATGGAAGGGCTTCATGGACTAGAGGACCTATCAAGCCTCCTTTAGGGTTGGGATAACTCTATTCTAGTTGTATTCCAAGACCAATCTATATGAATCCCAACATTAAAGAAACATGGTGGCTGATGGCATCTTCTATTTGGTTGAGGACCCAACCTATGTAGTGGATGATGCGTGTGTCTGCAAAGGATGGTGAGATTACATTGTATTGAAGATAGTTCTAGTGAAATATTCTACAATATATGTGACCAATATATGAAAAAAATATATTCAAATTAGCATCTCTTGACAACATGTGTGATTGATGGTCTCATTTGGACCTATTCCAATTTTGATGAGAAAGGTGACTCACGTAGGGTTACATTGCCACCTTGATTAAGGATTCACATTGTGTTAACCATTTTATATTCGATGAAGGTCAGGTACCTGACTATTGACTACATAGGGTTGAGTTTTTTCAATCATTTACATTGGGTTTACTAGCTCGAAAAGGGATCTAATGGGGTTTATTTGCGTGTTTGGAAACACCCAACTACTCTTATATCTTTAATGACTCATGGACCTACATCCCATTGGAAGGCATTCATTGCGTAACTTAGCCATCAAAACCTAAAAACTAAAATTGGTTTATAGTATGGGAATTTTGTCTCATCACACCCTTTGGGAAGATAAATTTCCTATTTGGAGACTGCCTTAAATATTTATGTTTTTTTTCATGAATCATTTTTTCATTTCTAAATATGTATAAACAAATCATCATGAGGTAATGATCAATTATGAACAAGAATGGGTTCAAAATAATATATATGTACATGAGGTTCTCCATTGATAGAGATATCTATTATTTTAGGTTCTTTATCAATGGTACCCTTTTACAAATGGATCAGATATCATTTAGCCACTCCTATAGATGGAATTATTTTTAAGACATGTAGTGATGTGCTTTGGAGTTTACTATCGTCCGTGTAGTCTTAATTTGTTTCAATGATGGGATCAAACCCATATTATGGGGTTCCTACATATCATCATAAAAGGAATCATAAACCACATAGTTTTGTGCCACTTAATATGGAACATCAACTTTTATGGTCTTATGATGAAGACCAAAACATACAGTTTAACATCATTCGACAAGGACATCTAGCTGTAAGGAACACAATTAAGGATGGTGTGGTAATTACGTGGAGGCATCCCGAGGGAGATGGTAGAGATACAGTCTTCTAGGTGGATATAACCCCACCATGAATCAGTCCCAAAAGAACATTAGGGTAAATTTGGGTGTTATTTTGGACCTCAGGGAGGCTTCATATGTATCCAATTTGTTGGGGATTAAATCCCATGTAGTTTTGTAGGTTGAAAATCACACCTATGAGGATGCACATTTGGTGCTGCTTCATTGGGAATATGGCCCTTTTAAGTGTGAGGCATAATTCTAGGGCATACACTGGATTGGATTCCCATTTGGTAGGTTTTTACATTCATAGGGATGTCCAATTTTAGAGAGTTTAAGGATTACATATATAGATAATGCCCAAAGATTTCATTAAGGCTTATACCTTGTAGTAGGACCATTTTAATGTTTAGATATGATTGGGTAATACACCATATAGAAAGACCATTGGAATAAAGTTTAGGGATTATATTTTTGGAGAAGAACCAAGGAGCATGTGGATGTTGATTATGCCTGGAAGCAGGCCATTTGAAGGTTTGTGATCATGTGGATTTCATGATCACCACTAACATTTAATCCCATGTGAGTCATGATTGGTGTGAGAAACAAGAGGAAGTAGTTGATCCGAATATCACATGATCCACTCTATTTTCTAGTAGGAGAGGTCTGAAGCCCAAATAGAGAGAGAGAGAGAGAGAGACAGATTTGAGTGTTCCCATATCCTCTTTTATTTTGGTACCCTTGGGTGGTTAAGTGGAGTAAGAGTTATTAATCTCACTTGAATACTAGGGGCTTACTCCGATAGGGATTCCCTGCTTGTTTGTGGAGAATAGAGAAGTTACCACTGCTATCCCTCATCAGAAAAAAATGCTCGTGGTTCCCCTCAATCCCTTGAATGAGGAGTTTCACATGAGCCCCAAGGTTGGAATGCTCATTACCATGGTAATGTAAACCTAAATACATTCTGAGGGATGGATTTCTTGCAGAGGCCACACATGTAATTCCAATTTTCATAGGTATGTAGAATTTATAGGACACATCAATGTTCCAAATGATCTGATCACACATGTCAAGTGGATTTGGAAGAGGCCTTGGCTTGATTTCACTAGACTGGTTCACTGAGGGGACAATGTGGGGCCTGATCATATGATGGAAGGGAGTGATGATTGGTGGATAGTAGAGCTCTATATAATGCCCCATTCTATGTATCATATTCTTATACATGATGGTGTTCCCTCCTCGTAACATATTACTATGCATGTGATGGTACCATCCACATAGCATTGTGATACACAGACCTGGGATCTACCCATGTATCGTGCTACTATATGAGGATCCGTTCCTCCCAATTAGAGTTTTTCTATGTAGGGTAAGGTTCCTCCCATTTAACATTTTTCTTAACATAGAAGGGTTCCACCCTCATATAGTGTTTCTATGTGGGGTGTTGTTATACAAAGGGGCCAGCCTATTAGGCATTACGACCTACTGTCTGTTAAAATGTTTTTAGTTTCTAGATGGACAAATGGTTTTGTTTTTTTCCATAATTATATGAGGAGTGTTTACCTACTCATATTAGATTATTATACCTCAATTATCCTATGTATTATCTACTTTTTTGATTCCTATCATCCATTTAGTCATGCCTATTTTTTTTGTTTCCCTTCATGGTTATTTTAGAGAGAAACTGATGGAATGAGTACCGATATGGTCGATCATGTGTGGCAGTATGTTATTCTTAATATCTGGGAGCCTAAGGAGGATGCACCAACCCACAAACAATTTCATCTAGAAAGCCAAAAATCACTACCTTTTCCCAAAAATTATTTTTCATTCATAGGGTGTGGTCATTCATTATAACGACAAAAGCTTGAAGTACATGGACATTACATTACTTTTGCATAATACTTAATAAATAACAAAAACAGACACACAAGGACCATAATAGTTTAGTGTCTTTGGAAAATCGGAATATAATCTTCTAATCATGGTGAAAAATCTTCAACATCTCCCATAAATATCTTCCCATTTTTGTTTTCTTACCTAAAACCTTTCCTTAAATCATGGGGAAAGGAAAACATATAATGGGTGAGCTCAAATTCTCAGTAAGGTTAAGCATGGAGAAAATAAATCAAATCATATACATTTGAACTAAAAAAATGAACATAATGTTTAAACCTCAAATTCTTAAGCAGTGACATAAAACATTGAAGTATGTAAGGTATAGATAATAAAGAAAAATTAATCATGATAAAATAGCATGGGAATAAAACATGTAATTTTCAAAACCATTAAGCACATGATATGATTTCTATAGTAGCCAAGGCATTGCTTCCAAGACCATCTTAGTGGACAAAGTCCCTTTCTGAATTGAGTTCACACCTCGTTCCAGTACTGTATCACTGAACAATATTAACTTACCATTCCATCCATATCTATCTCATGAGATATAAATCTTTACCCAATTCATTGGAGGGAGATATAGGTCCCACCCATCTAATAATGAAATCATTCTTACGTGTGCCCCAACATAAACATAAATCATTCATCATAACCCAAAGAATAAAATGGGTTTCATGAACATCATTCCATCATAACATAATCCATATAAAAAAATGGATATCATCTCATCATAAGAAAATTGAAACCATGTAAATCATAGAGACATTATACTTGAAACATACACATATGAAATAATTCCATCTTATATGGAAAATGGTTTTGAAAAAACACTTGAAATGAATTCTTGAGGAAAAATATCCTTTCTTCTTCAAAATCATTTTCTTTTTACAAAATGCTATGAAATTTTAAAAGAAAAGTATTTTGTTGAAAATAGTCATTAAATCTTGTAGAGTAAGCTTCATGAAAATAAGGCATTATGAAACCGTAAAAATCCGCTCATGCCGTATAAGTGAAAAAAACATTTTTCTCGTACTTTTGCTGAAAAAGTCAAAAAGTACCTCGTATGGTAAACAAAAGAAAGATTCCTTACACACCATGTAGTAAAAGTCAAAAATGGGTAAAAAGGACTTTAAACATACATGAAACAATTTTTAGAAAATGGGGACATGGATGATAAATATAACCCCTGTAAATACTTACGAATAAACAATCTCATATAAAAACAAGATTGGAAAAGTTATCCCTTACCTTAGTTCCAATATCTTCCACACGTGTCCGAAACTTCTGTATAGTGGTTTTAAACAAATTAATAACTTTTAACAGAACCATAATAATATTTATGATATCATATATGATTCACTTAAGACTTTATATTACCTGTTCTTTTGTCAATTCCATGTTAAAGCAGCATTTTGGGTAAAATCATTTCATTTATCGTACGTGTTTCGATTTGTTGTTCTTGATATTAATACTCATATCCTGATTTACTTAATTCCAGAATGTAAAACATGATTTATACATAATATATATTCAGTATTTAAATATATATGATATATCGATAAATGGAATGAAATACACCGTTCATGGAGACGGTAGGCCGTACGTACGCATGAACGTTGTTTTCGTTTCCTTATTGAATTGAATGGAATTAAGTAAATGAAACATATATGTACATAAATATAGTATAATTATTATGTATTATCTTTCCTGATTATTTATTATATATATATAATTTATAATCATACTTTAATGGTTAATCATGGAAAATGACTCTCATCGCGTTCGTGGAGACGGTAGTCCGTACGTACGCACGAGCGATTATATCATTCCCATGACCATGGAATTGTATTGAAGTGTATGTATAATATTTCAGAATCAATATAACTTTAAAATAATCATATATAGTTATTTATTTACACCATTATACCAATCCAATTAAGGTGGTGGTGGAAAACAGATTACACCACGACATGGAGACGGTATTCCATACGTACGCACACGCGATGATTTCGTTTTCTGTAGGATGGATAGAAGATGAAATAGTTTTTTTTAATATTATAATAACATATAAGTATATTATTGATACTTATTTTATTACTTTATAATGAAAAAAATAAATAAGAGGAAGTAGAAGAAGAAAGAAACTTGAAAGAATCGGTAAAAGAGATTACCTCTTCCTCGACGTGCCTCTTTTAAGCTTCCTCTTAAGGGACTAGAGTTGGTCTATTGAGAAGACCAGAACCTCCAGAATGTTTCTAAGGAAGTGGAGAAAAGAAATGGACTGGGGTTGTATGATCTTTAAGGCTCAAAGTTGTGTAAATAGGAGAGGAAGGAGGTACCCTTTTATAAGGGAGGAGAGGGGAACCTTTAGAATTATAAGAAATATTAATTTATAATAAATTCCAACCCCACTTAAAAACCACAAAAAATGACTCAATTAGAATATAAGATGATATAGGGTTGTAATCTTATAAACCAATAAAAGTTATACATGTTGGGAATTTAGTTTAAACCTTATCAAATTGATTTATCCTTATTTAATCTATTTAATTTTATTTGTGGTAATAATATTCTAAATTTTAAATTGACATAAATAATTATATATGTGCTTTGAATTATCCATAATTAGATAATTTATGACATTTTAGACCATATAAATTTAAATTTAAATTTTATAATTTTTTTTGTGATTTTTAAGCAATTTTATAATATGTTATTTTTATAAAACAACAATAGTGTCAATTTGGACACTATTCCTTTATTTTAATTTAAATAAAATATAAATAGGAGATATATTCAAAATAAAAGAATTAATAGATTCATAACTTGTCATATGTATCTATAAAATTAATGGAGCACATTAAATAGTTTATATAATAATTATTTTAATATTTTTAAAACCATTTATTTGATATTTCAATCAATAAAATAATTTCAATATCACTATTGTGTCACCATTAATGATAATTATTTAATCCCTAAAAATTAGAAATGAATTAACATGATTTATATAATTTTATTAGATGTTTGGAGACTATTCCTGTTCTAAGTTTCATGAGGTTTATCACTAAAGTAAAATTATTATACTTACAAGATTTAAGAGAGTGAAATGTTGTCACTTTCTTTGGTTTTAATAATAATTAAATTATTATCATGGAAAAAAGTCCATATATTAATCTATTCCGACCCTTAGGTGATATGGGTCGACTTTTATTCATCCAATAGAATTTTTTCAGGTGTTAAGGTAATTTTATAGTCTTATTTTTACCCTTAAGTACCTGATTTACCTTTAACTGCAATAAATAAAAATTACCATAGTTAATATTCATAATATCAAAAAAATAAAAGTAACCTATTAACATAATTAGGACCCACTAAATTCAAATATAGAATCCATTTTTCAAAATTAAAAAAATATAATTTGCGGTAATTAATTTAAAATTAATCCCGTTGTTAAGAAAACGAGTTTTAAAAGTTAAAACATTGTTAAAGATTGAAATGTTTTTACCTATGAATTCAATGTAAAATTAATGGTAATGACATAAATTATATTAAATGGTAAAAATATATTCTATTTATACTTTAAAACCATTAAATTTATAATTTAACTATATAAATTATTGCGATGAAAAAAGTTGTTTTGAATTAAAATATAGCTTGTTTTTATTATTCATTAAAATATGAAAGTTGTCAGAATAATATGAAAAATTTATCCAGAGTAAATTTTTATATCCTGATTTCATAAAAGAATTTTATGTTGTCAAATTGAACTTATAAAAATTTCAAAAAATATATTTAAAGTGGGTGCGCCATCAAAAGGCGGCAAAACTGCATTTTTTGAAAAATACTTATTTTACCTAAAAAAATTATTTTGTTCTCATACCATGTTCTATAAAATGTCTATGATGAATAATAATGTTATAAAATTCAAAATGTAGTTAATACTATTCATAACGGCTAGTCCATAATAATATTATTACAATATATTGCTGTTCAGTGAAATCTGGTATTGCGTACTACACACGCTATCGAGAAAGGTCGCCATTGCGTGTAATGCAAGTCATGTCAGGGATGCGTGTAGTGCAAGATCCCTTTGGTGTTGTGTACAACATAATTATAAACTTATTTTATTTATAAATTAAACAAAATCTATACTTAATGATGTGTAGAATAATTTCTACAAAATGAACTTGAAATTGTGTGTAACACGAGCCAAGAATAGTGTTGTGTATACTGCAAGATTATACGGTGTTGTGTATAGCACAAGATAATTTTGGTGTAGCTTACAACATAAGAAATCAATGAAATTAAAAAGAAATATTCTCATAAAATCTTGGGTTGTTACATTCTACCCCCATTAAAATGAATTTCGCCCTCAAAATTCGTCGGGGTTATAAATGGTTTACTATTTGAAAGTTTCTTTCATAGAAACCCACATCGTAAAAAGGAATACTGTAATTTAATTTTAAAAAATTAAAGTAAGAAACATAATGGTTACCCAAATTAACTCATCATTGGGTTTCCATATAAAATAATATAGGTGAAAATATGGATATGTAAGAAAAATATAACCATCATATTCTGATGAAGAGTGGTAGAGGACATGGCTATGAAAAATCCAACAATCACAAAGCCATAAATTTGTGATGATCTATGGTACCATCTGATTTATCAGATATGAGGGCACTAGGACAACATTTTTGTTTTTCAAGATCATTTCCCTAAAGTTTAAAATAAATACTTACATGATTTTGGTACAATCTCACTACTGTTCATGCCTTGAACAATTTCCACTTCATCTCTTAAAGAAATGAAGTTGAATTTGTTATTCGTGAAGTGTTAGCAGATCATGTTATAGAATGATGGGTCATTAAATCTGTTTCAAACAAAAGGTTAGCAAAAGATATCAAATATACATAATTCCATCTATGGTGAGGTTAATCATATATGATTCCAAAAATGAACTTATACTTCATCTATCATACCGCATAATAAAATAAAACTAGTTTATACTAACTAGGGACTTCATGTAGGCCAGTGGTAGGTGATAAAGGCTCGTCACACCTCGGTTGTGGGTTCGATTCCCACAACCTTGTCCAACGTGATGGGTTGTCTCCCATCCCACCGATTGTCCTTTTTATAAAACTATACTATCATAAAATTTCAGAAATAAATACAAAAATTAATAGCATTAAGCAATACTATATGATGTCCATTCCAACCTTTAGGCTTATCGAAAATACTTCTATCTGATTACTATAAATTTCCTCTACCGAGCTTGTGAATTCATTCAATTTTCCCCTATATATCATAAGATATATCTTGTTGCTGGTCACATTCCAAACATGTGAATACCTTAATCATGTATTATCTTGAAACATAAATTACCATAAAACCTTAGTGAAAACATGAATGCTATCAAAAGTTAACTCTTTCCACATACCAAAATCCCAAAAATTCTATATACTCAAACCATGATATCACATTTCCCTTACATCAATCATGAGCTCAACAATACTATCAAACATCTCATTATCTCCTTATCTCTTCATTATGCGCATATCATCTACTTTCCAAAAATATCTGAATAACCTTTCATGGTTACCGGTACCATTCAATATATACTTTCAAATACTTTACAAAAAACAATAGTGTAACAATCCTTAGATGTGTCTTTATTCCATAGTACCATTACCTATACAACATAACTCTTGATAAACATAAATCATTCCACTACCTTCTTAAACCATTGATCGAGCTTCAACAATTCATTCATCTCACATATGATTTGTAGTCTCTTCATCATCATCAACATAAATACTACCCATACGACTATGCTGATTCTCTTCATGAGACTTTCCCTTGGGACATTGGTTTCCATAATTCCCATACATTGCACATTTAAAACATTTAATCGTTGTTGATGTCATAACAATACCATTATCCTTGTCCATTGTGTTAACTGAACCTTTTCCTTTGCACTTCCTAGATTTGTGTCCTTCCTTTCCACACCCAAAGCATCTTCTAGTTCCTTTGAAACATTCTCCTTGATGCCTCTTCCAACATGATTTACATGAGGGAAATTGAACTTTCTTTCCTCTATGACCATCATGAAACTCCATCTTTCTCTTATTATCTGAGTCAGGATACTTACCAAAGTTGAGATTATTGATCATATTATGAGATTGCTGATTATAAAAAACAATGATGTTTGGACTTCCAAATCTAGTTTCATTTGGTTTGTCATGAAGAATATCATTCCATTGTCCATCATATCCTCCATTATCTTGAATCTTCATGTTTCCAGCCATTTTCTAAAACCCAAAAAGAATAGCACGAGAGGAAAAAATCATACTAGGAATACAACATAATAAAGGGGGAGTACCTTCAATATATAACATCTTAGGATTAATTCTATGATCGTTACTGTAATTCTAGGACTATAACCTATACTTATACTTAACCTTAGGGACATCCCAAGACATACCTTAGAAATATATCTAGGGATCTCACTAATGTTTTCGCATCCTAGTTCCCAAAGGTTAACTAAAGATTTCCTCTGTTACCAACTATAACGACCCAAATCTTAACATACATGGACATTACATAACTTTTGTAGAATACTTAATACATAACAAAAACAGAAACACAAGGACCGTAATAGTTTAGTGTCTTTGGAAACTCGAAATAGAATATTCTAATCGTGGTGAAAGATCTTCAACATCTCCCATAAAGATCTTACCCTTTTTGTTTTCTTACCTAAAACCTTTCTTTAAATCATGGGGAAAAGAAAAAATATAAAGGGTGAGCTCAAATTCTCAATAAGTTTAAGCATGGGGAAAATAAAACAAATCATATACATTTGAATATAAAAAAATGAACATAATGTTTAAACATCAAAATCTTGAGAAATGACCTAAAACATGGAAGTACGCAAGGAATTGATCATAAAGAAACATTAATCATGACAAAATAGCATGGGAATAAAACATGTAATTGTGGAAACCATTAAGAACATGATATGATTTCCATAGTAGCCAAGGTATTGCTGCCAAGACCATCTAAGTGGACAAAGTCCCTTTCTGAATCGAGTTCACACCTCGTTCCAGTCCTGTATCACTGAACTGGATTAACTTACCGTTCTAGCCATATCTATATCATGAGATATAAATCTTTACCCAATGAATTGGAGGGAGATATAGGTCCCACCCATCTCATAATGAAATCATTCTTACGTGTGCCACAACATAAACATAAATCATTCATCATAACCCAAAGAATAAAATGGTTTTCATGAAGATCATTCCATCATTACATAATCCATATAAAACAAATGGATATCATCTCATCATAAGAAAAGTGAAACCATGTAAATCATATAGACATTATACTTGAAACATACACATATGAAATAATTCCATCTTATATGGAAAATAGTTTTGATAAAACACTTGAAATGAATTCTTGACGAAAAATATCCTTTCTTCTTCAAAATCATTTTCTTTTCACAAAATGATAGTAAATTTTAAAAGAAAAGGAATTTGTTTAAAATAGTCATTAAATCATGTAGAGTAAGCTTCATTAAAATAAGGCGTTATGAAACCTTAAAAATCCATTCATGCCGTATAAGTAAAAAAAACATTCTTCTCGTACATTTGTCGGAAAAGTTAAAAAGTACCTCGTATGGTAAACAAAAGAAAGATTCCTTACATACCATGTAGTAAAAGTAAAAAATGGGTAAAAATTACTTTAAACATACATGAAACAATTTTTATAAAATAGGGACATGGATGATAAATATAACCCCAGTAAATACTTACGAATAAACAATCTCGGATAAAAATGAGATTGGAAAAGTTATCCCTTACCTTAGGTCCAATTTCTTCCGTATGTGTCTGGAACTCCTGTATAGTGGTTTTAAACAAATTAATAACTTGTCACAGAACCATAATAATATTTATGATATCATATATGATTCACTTAAGACTTTATATTACCCGTTCTTTTTTCAATTCAATGTTATAGAAGCATTTTGGGTAAAAACGTTTCATTTATCGTACGTGTTTCGATTTGTTGTTCTTGATATTATTACTCATATCTTGATTTACTTAATTTCAGAATTTAAAACATGATTTATACATAATATATATTCAGTATATAAATATATATGATAGATCAATAAATGGAATGAAATACACCGTTCATGGAGACGGTAGGTCGTACGTACGCATGAACGCTATTTTCGTTTCCTTATTGAATTGAATGGAATTAATTAAATGAAACATATATATAAATAAATCCAGTATCATTATTATGTAATATCTTTCATGATTATTTATTATATATATACTTTATAATCATACTTTAATGGTTAATCATGAAAAATTACTCCCATCGCGTTCATGGAGACGGTAGTCTGTACGTACGCACGAGCGATGATATCATTCCCATGATCATGGAATTCTATTGAAGTGTATATATAATATTTCAGAATGAATATCAATTTACAATAATAATATATAGTTGTTTATTTACACCATTATACCCATCCAAGTAAGGTGGTGGTGGAACACATATTACCCCACAATGTGGGGACGATATTCCGTACGTACGCATGCGCGGTGATTTCATTTTTAGTAGGATGGATAAAAGATGAAATAGGGTTGCTTAATATTTATAATAACATATCAGTATATGAGTGATACTGAATTTATTACTTTATAATGAAACAAATAAATAAGAGGAAGTATAATAAGAAAGAAACTTGAATGAATCAGTAAAAGAGATTACCACTTCCTCGATGTGCCTCTTTTAAACTTCCACTTAAGGGACTAGAGTTGGTCTATTGAGAAGAAAAGAACCTCCAGAATGTTTCTAGGTAAGTGGATAAAAGAAATGGGTAGGGTTTGACCGAGATTTAAGGGTCAATGTTGTGTAAATAGGATAGGGAGGAGGTGCCCTTTTATAAGGGAGGAGAGGGGCACCTTTGGAATTATAAGAAATATTAATTTTTAATAAATTCCAACCCCACTTAAAAACCTCCAAAAAGGACTAAATTAGAATATTAGATGATATAGGGTGGTAATTTCATCAAAAAATAAAATTTAGACATGTTGTGAATTTAGTTTAAACCTTATCAAATTGATTTATCTTTTTTTAATCTATTTAATTTTATTTGTGGTAATAATATTCTAAATCTTAAATTGATATAAATAATTACTTATGTGCTGTGAATTTTCCATAATTATATAACTTATTACATTTTAGACCATATAAATTTTAATTTATAATTTTTAAATATTTTTGTTACTTTTAAACAATTTTATAATATGTTATTTTTATAAAATAACAATAGTTTCAATTTTGACACTATTCATTTATTTTAATTTGAATAAAATATAAATAGGAGATATATTAAAAATAAAAGAATTAATAGATTAATAACATGTCTTATGTGTCTAGAAAATTAGTTTAGAACATTAAATAGTTAATATAATATTTATTTTAATATTTTTAAAACCATTTATTTAATATTTCAATCAATAAAAAAATTCCACATCACTATTGTGTCACCTTTAAGAATAATTATTTAATCCCTAAAAATTCTAAATAAATTCAAATGATGAAGATAAATTTATTAAATTTCTGGAGAATATTAATTTTATAAGTTTCATGATGTTTATCACTAAATTAAAATTATTATACTTATAAGATTTAAGAGAGTGACATGTTGTCACTTTCTTTGCTTTTAATAATAAATAAATTATTTTCATGGTTCAAAGTCCATATAATTAATATATTATTACACTTAGGTGATATGGGTCGACTTTTAGTCATCATATAGAATTTTTCCAGGTGTTAAGGTAATTTTATAATCTTATTTTTACCCTTAAGTACCCGATTTACCATTAACTGCAATAAATAAAAATTAACGTAGTTACTATTCATAATATCAAAAAAATAAAAGTAACATATTAACATAATTTGGACCCATTGAGTTCAAATATGGAATCCATTTTTCAAAATACAAAACACAGAAGTTTCAGTAATTAATTTAAAATTAATCTCGTTGTTAAGAAAACAAGTATTAAAAGTTAAAATATTGCCAAAGATTGAAATGTTTTTACCTATGAATTCAAGGTAAAATTAATGGTAATGACATAAATTATATTAAATGGTACAAATATATTATATTTATACTTTAAAACCATTCAATATTATAATTTTACTATATAAATTATTGCGATGAAAAAATTTGTTTTTAATTAAAATATAGCGTGGTTTTACTATTCATTAAAATATGAAATTGGTCAGAATAATATGAAAAATTTATCCAGAGTAAATTTTTATATCCTGATTCCAAATAGGAATTTTATTTTGTCAAATTGAACTTATAAACATGTCAAAAACTAGATTTAATGTGGGTGCTCCATCAAAAGGCGGCAAAACTATATTTTTTGAAAAATACTTATTTTACCTAAAAAAATTATTTTGTTCTCATACCATGTTCTATAAAATGTCTAAGATGAATAATAATGTTATAAAATTAAAAATTTAGTTAATACTATTCATAACAACTAGTCCATAATAATATTATAACAATATATCATTGTTTAGTAAAATCCGGTATTGCGTACTACACACGCTATCGAGAAAGGTCGCCATTACGTGTAATCCAAGCCATGTCAGGGATGCATGTAGTGAAATCTCCTTTGGTGTTGTGTATAACATAATTCTAAACTTATTTCATTTATACAATTAACAAAATCTATACTTAATGTTGTGAAGAATCATTTCTACAAAACGAACTTGAAATGGTGTGTAACACGAGCCAAGAATAGTGTTGCGTATACTGAAAAATAATACGGTGTTGTGTATAACACTAGATAATTTTGGTGTAGCGTACAACACAAGACATCAATGAAATTAAAAAGAATAATTCTCATAAAATCGTGGGTTGTTACATTCGTGGGGGACAAAAATCAGCATCTAACCCCACAAATAGTTTGGTTTTGTTTGCGAGGGGAGAAGTACCACCTCATCTTTAGAACAATTTTTTTCACGGGGATTGTCATTTCATAGAGGTTGAAATCACCGACTGTCCTAAAAAACAACTTTGTTTCATTTACGGGATTATATGGTATCATCTCTTTACTTGAACAATTTCATTCCTAGGGTGCTTCATGAATCAGTGGGATGCCATGTAGAGTGTCAGTCTGCATAGTGATTTTATTATGAAGACTCAAACATTCCTTAATAGAATTGTCCCATTTGAAAAATTTTCATAAATACTTCTTCTAGGATTATTTCTACCCTTTTTACCATGTTCATGGAATTATCCTCTTCTTGAGTGTGGAATTTTCAGGACCCAATAATAGTGATTGGATCAACTATTATCAGATCAATATAAATCTACATACATTCTTATTGAGGATTGAAAATATAATCTTCCCCATGTAATTTATATGTCTTATATTTTTCAAAAACCCCATTTCGATACAAATTCACTCTAATGGTATCTCCTTTGATGTGATATATGTTTTTACATCTTAAACACATAAAAATAACCAAATCACAATGAAATAAACTAGTGAAGTTAATAAATTGTTTAATCCCTAGAAAATATTTAGAATAAAATATATTCAGTTGATAAATATAACTCTAATCCATATCCATATCAATAGATAAAGAATAATTTAAATATGGAAGAAAAATTTAACAAATTGAGATTTTTTTTCAAAATAAAATATTATGTATAAAAATATATGATTAGATGAAAAAATGATAATAATTAATAAAAAATAATCATAATTTTTATAAAAACAACCAATATGTTTAATTATATATATGCTATATTATATTTTACCATTATGATTATGAGGGAGAGAAAATAAATCAAACTATTCTACCAAGATTACAAATATACTAGGAATTTTTTAACAAAATGATAAACAAGGAGATTATTTTCTAATGAAAAAATAATTTTTTAATGATTAAAATAAATGTATTTTTAAATATATATATATATATTATTAATATATGTTCAAATAATATATAGTAATGTAATTTTAAACAACAATATATATATATATATTAAAATATTAATATATATATATATATATAAGACTTATTAGAAAATGCGTAAAAAAGTATTAATTAATTAAAAAACTCTATATTACAAAAAACATAGAAACAATTATTTTTATTTAATGATTATTCACTAAACATATTTTCAATTACATATATTTCATAATATATGTTAAAATAATAAATATATTTCAATAATAAATTTTCACTAAAGATACAATTTTCAAATATTATTGAAATATATAAAATTTATGTAATTTTCAAAAGGTTAGATGTATTACTATTTAAAATTATAATAACATAATCAATAATTAGTAATTTTGAAAAAAAATCATTTTTTGAAAATCAAATTATAAATAAACTATTGCAATTGATTCAAATCAACATAATTCAAAATATTATACCATCACTGATTTTGATTTAAGAAAATAAAATATATTTTCCAGAAAATATTCCAAGATTTTAAATACTAAAATTATAATAAAAAATATCAAATCCATACATACAATTCAATGACACGGGTCACAAAAAATTTATTTGAATAGATCAAATGATCTAAATAATTTTTTAAATAAAAATCCAAAATTTTAAATAATTAACTAATTTCAATTTGAAAATAATGATTCAAAATGGGAATTAAGTTTATACCATAAATTACATAATTATTCAAACAAGAAAAATCATTTGATGTAGTGGAGGAAGAGGTCGAAGAATGATATAATTGAAAGGATTATCTGAGGGGAAGGATAAATGTGGGCGAGTTTTTGTGGAAGGAAACACATGTCAAAGGATAGAGCTGGGGGAATCTTTGATGGAAGAGAGAATCAAATAGAGATTGGGTATACATCATGTGTGGGTTAATTGGATGTTTTCACATGGGTTTATTAGATTGGGGTGGTGAGTTTCTTTCATTGAGATGTGTGGGGAGATTAGTTTCATTGGAATAGAAACTATGTGCATTATGAGGAGGCATGTGGGGAGAGAAATTTTTCATAGATTATGAATAAAATGGGTAATGGGTAAAGTATAGCTTCAGTGGGGATATATTGTATGGTTTTATCAAATTAAAGGTGTGCGTGGGGGTTGAGATTTTCATAAATTTCTTATCGAACAAAAAGTGGCGTCCACTGCCTTCTGCCATCATAAATTAAAAATTACTTTATAGTGTCATCTCATCTAAATTTATGATTATGGATTTTGTGTTATTGAGGATGTTCAATTTTTTATGGAAGTTGAAGCATCTCAATGAAGCATCATCAATATCCACAGCTCATATATGCCTTATTTAAGGAATCACCTTGAAATCTAGTAGGTGGGAAATATTTTGATAATTTACTCACATGATCCCATTAATGTATTATAAAATCATTAAGACTATTTTATACCATACCATACCATGATTAGTGATTTTTACACAAAGGATCAAAACCACAGGCAAGTTAGGATTACATGTTACCCCTATCTTTAAGAGGACCTCTACCATGGTAATCCTTGAAATTCATCATCAATCAAACATGATATCATAAATGATGATAGAACATGGGACCCACATCTACACATTATTTAATCATTAGTACCAACTCCATCAACACAGTCATAATTTCTACCTTTGAAATTTGATCCCATTTAATCATAAAAGGACCAGGTAGTTTTTTAAGCCCCACACATTAACATGTTGCATAAATACAGTTTTTTGGTAGACCAAAGTATAATCCTCACTCATCATATTGTTTTCCCTTTTTCTGACATAATAATCCTTACTATGTAGTGTTAACCATCATTGAATGGTTATGTCACTTGGTCACAACTATTCAACTAAAACTAAATGGTTTTTTATTTTAATTATACAATGATTTGTTTAATGGATCCAAAATTTTCACACCAAAATTATTTCCACATTATATATATATTTAAAGGTTGTAACCCCTAAACATATACAATTATTATTGGGAACCATGACACTAAGAGTTACTTATTATAAATCACTTTCCCATATAATTTCCCAATTGAATTTATACCATGATTATCCCCATTGAACTCAAAACTATTTGTGCCCCACCTAGACTCTAAATTGTGAGAATCAATATTTATAATATTAACCTTTAGTGTCCCCATTAGACATTAAACTGTGATTTTCCACACTAGAATCTAAGGTAAGAGTGTTCACACTCAAAAATAACCCATGACATCCTTCCTTATATGATTTAAACCCAAATCCCAACCTCAACTTATCTAATGACAAGAAGATTAGCTTAGTGAAATTAATAATATGATAGTTATTTAAGCCAAAAATATAAAATTCTCTAAATTAAAAGAATAGGATTACCCATATCACTTTTCCTTATGGGTCAAGAATAAAAGTCCCTCATATCCTAACATGGTGAATATAAAGAACAATTCCATCATAGATTTAAACACATGGGCCCCTATTTCGATTCCTTATGTGATGAGTATAAGATTCCCTCATGTTCTGACATGAGAAAGATAAAGTTATTTATAGATATTGAGATTACCAATATGCACATCCACTATGACTGAATGGTTTTCCCCTACTAAAGTTGATGGTGGTGTAATTATCTAATGTGTATATAGATTTCATCAGAAATAGGATTCCACAGAATGTACTAAACCAATAAAAGAGACCCAGAATAAGGAATAATATATTTAGTGAGATGATAAAAACTACCATCCTCTTGTTTTAATCAATGGTGTCATCATTATCACTCTAATATAAGAAGTCCTCCCGCCATTGGAAAATGGGATCCCAATACATGAATAGTAATAATCTCAATGAATCCACATAGAAATCCTTACTATAAAAAATGAAATAAAATAGTATTGAACATGATATGAATCCATACTCCATAAATAATGAGATAATGAGTTATTTTAGGTGTGCGAAAAACTCCAAAAATATTTTTTTTCAAAAAATATGAATCTCTTAACCTTTAACGGTGATAGAGTGCGTAAGTTCAGATGTCTATAACCACTAAAAAACTAGATATCCTAAAAATAAACCCCTATTCAATAATAGAGAGATGATGAATAATTTTTTTTAATAAATTACATCAAATACCTATTCATGGTATGAATAAATATATTTATAGTGACTAGCACTAGGGATTCCATGAGAATTACTACTTTCTTTGTATATAGCCAAGGAGTATAGAGGGAAATAATTTATTCTACTGATACTCGTGGACTCCCACAAGTGATAATTCTATAAAATTATACCAAGGTATAAAATGTATCAACTTTTGTGGATACAAATCATATTTTCGAATTTTCACTCATATATGTCATAGAGTGACAGTTAATCATCACACTCTACTACCTCTATGGGTTGAAACACATCATCTCTACCTGATAAATCTATCAATAATATATTCAAAAAATGGTTCGATGTTGACATCCCCACTGCAACACCATTTTTTTATAATAATTTTCTTGAATAAATTGAATTATTTGAGGTATTTCATTCCAAACTACATCGAGTTAATATTTTATTATACTCTAAACCATTTTAATCTTTTTCAATACACAATATTATCTTATCTTAGGAAAATGCATGTTTCTACAAAGAAGAATTTTATTATTATAATTATTTTAAATTATAATTTTATAACCTAACCATCAAACATAGTAATATGAATAGAAATAACAAATTTTAAAATATTATTTGTAATGTATTATTATAAATAAATTATATTAATAATGAAATATTTTTTAAAGTATATATGTTTTGGAAAAAAAACTATTTTCTCAAAAGAACTACTTTTCATGTCCTAATTTGAATAATATGAAATTAATTTTGGACTATTTTAGAAATTTAATTTTATAAAAAACAATATTTATTAATTCAAAATGTCATTGTATGATTAGGCTTATGTTTGTACTTTTTCTAAAATGTATCATTTTTTAAATGAATAGGGAAAAATACTGAATTTTAATTTAAAACCGCTTTTTTATAGAAATTTATTTCTAAAGGTAAATCATATTTTATTTTATTTTAAATTATAATTAAATAAATTATACATAAATTAGTCCAATTTTGGTTATTTAATCCATTATCACATTGAAATTTGATATAAAAACATTTCAATTTGTTGAGCTTTTTCACTTTAAAAACTAATATTATCATCCCTTCCGTGGGATTAATTTAAAATTAATTTCATCCACATATATTATTAGAATTTAGAAAAATGGATTCCATATTTGGAATCAGAAATCTTTTAATGTATTTTACAGTCTATATAATTTTTGAACAAATTAATTGGTGAAAGTAATTAAAATTAATTATAGTTGCCTATGTAAAAATGAGTTTATTTAGTGGTTAAAACATTATCATAAGAGAACAAATGGGCAACAAATGTGTCTAAAATCCATTTTATGGACATATTTAGACTATATAATCACTTTTATAGAAACATGAACATTATTAGAAGCACATTATATAAGGAATACCTCTAAATGGTGTTTACCATTATATCCTTACAAGAATTCCACTCCTCTTCCACAAAAAAATGGGAACTCACCCCCTACCATCTACACACCTCTCATTAACTTTGGATCAAAAAAACACTGAAACAATATCCTCCCAAAATACAAAACATAATCCTAGAATCTTAACTTTTGGAATAAATCCAACTAAGCAATATATTTTGTGCAAACCAAAAGGAGTTACCCAAATAAGAGGTAACATCTCTCAACAAGAACATTTGTTTTATTTATTTCTCCACCGTATAAAATCCCCTAATTACAAGATTATAAATTAATAAAATTATCCTAAATATACATAGATGTTTCCATGTTAATATTTATACATACACACACACACACAAAATTCTATAAAATGGGATACACAATCATCGTTCATGTGTATGGAGGACTACTGCCACACTAAGTGACGTCATTAATTCTTCCATTTCCATCTATCAATGTCTGTAATAATTATGGAAATAATTTTGTTATTTTGTTATTTTATTTATAGTATATTTATGATTTTTTAATACTCATATAATACATACATTCATGCTTAATAGTTTTTGGTAATACGTTTACTTTGTTTGCGGATATTTGGACTACAACCTCCTCAAAGCGATGCGATTAGTTCACACTTTACGTGGAATTTATTAAGTATGGGTTTCATAAATAGATGTTTTATATATGAAATTATGATGATACTTTAATGATAATATATATATATATATATCATTTATTTTTCTTTCATTCAATACGATAATAAAATGGAAACAATGTTCAGTTGTATGTACGACCTATCTCTAAATAAATTGTGTATTTCATTTACTATTTAAATATTCTATATATTATTATAAATAAATATATAATAACTATATATAATATTTATATAATTTTTTCATTTTTTATGTAAGGATTTTATGATATATGTAAGAGGACCAAGAATAAAAAGTCAAAACATTTAAGAAAAATAAAGCAGTTACTACCTGAAACAAAACATTAACATAAAATTGGTAATAAATGGGTAATATAAAGTCATAAGTAAAAAATATATGGTTGTATATAAATAAATATATTACTTTTATATATTTATAAAAAACATATATTTATTATAAATTAGGTTTGAAAGAGTATAACAAGATTTAATACATATAGTAAAGGGATTTCAAGTCTCGCTTTTTTTTTCATGATAAATTCCTTATTTACCATTCATTTTTTGGAACATATATTGACAATGAATGTATTATATGATTATAATCCTTAAATATATGGTTATTTACATACCTATTTATGATTTAAATTTTATGGTCTTTTACAGTTGAAAATACAACAAATATGTATAGAAATTTTGTCTCAATTTCCCTCTATTAAGACGCATGTTTTGTTATGGACCTATATCTATATTTGAGGTGTATATAATTCAATTTGAAATATTATATCATGAATATATATCATTTAAATATATTTTTAGCATCAATTAATTATATTCTTCCATGGTTATTTTGATTCTACGTAACCAAAGTCGTAAAGTTTTATTGCTACTATCTCTCTATTTTTGGAATTGTATACAATTATGCTTCTATTGATGAAATATTTTGATCCAAATCTCAATAAAACTCATGAATTATCTTATATTTGTGTAATTATTGATATATTAATGTATTGATACATTTTTTAAACTTACTTATTCTTATGATAATTAATATTTGTTTTTAAGAAAATCCATCCTTCTCTCTTCGGCCGAGAATATGTTTTCTTTCAGACCAATTATTTATAAAAATGTTTCCAAAATTTTATTAAATGATATTATCCGATAATTTTCAAGGAAATTGATTTTATTTTTTTAATGGTTTTTATATCTTATTTTATATTTTTTTCAAAATTATTTTTAAAGAAACGTATTTTAAAAATATTTTTTGTTTTTAAAACAAATTTCCAAGAGGAAAGAACAAATTCTTGAAGAAATATTTTAAATGTTTTCTCAAAGTTGTTTTACATATAAGGTTACATATGTTGGTGTTACACATGACTTACTAAGAATTTTATCCATGTCTTATATTCATATTATTTCTCTTAATGGTTTATGTTTTGATGGCATGATGTATATGAAACATGTTTCCCTTTCTTGGGTGATATGATTATGAAACCAATTTCTATTTCACTATTTATATTCTTATGAAACCCACTTATTATCGTGTATTTTTCTTCATAAAAATAATTGGGGAACATACCTCATTTCCATATGTTATGATACGATGATATGTTTAGGATAACTGTTTCATTTCATGGGTTATGATATGATAGTTTAAGGTCTTCTAGAACACATGTGTATGATTTCATTATGAGATGTGTGGGGCCTATATATACTTATTATGAATTGTGTAATGATATAGATCCCATGAGATAGACATTTCTAGAATGGGGAGTGAAATGGTTATGGTAATGGAATTTTCCCACTAAGATAGTCTTTGGAGTGAACCTGGACTAGTAAGTTGTTTTGGGGAGTGAACCCATTCCATTAATATAGCATTGGTATTAAGCCTTAAATATTATGGAAATAATTTTTTTTATGCTCATGTGTCTATAAAAAATTATTTTATTATTCATTTTATATTCTTTCATTTTTTATACTCTTTATTCCCTTATCATTCATGTCTTATGAACTAGCAATATTTATTTCATGAATCTTGATTTTGAGATTTGATATGAAAGGTATGATATTCTATTTTTATGATCTTTTTATAATACCCATGTTCTCATGATTATGAATACATATCTCCCTTCTTTACCCTTATTGATTATATGATCCCACCCTTTATTATGGTTCCATTCCCCATGTTATTAAAATAATAATGATTTTTGATGTGTCTGAGAATAGTGCTAGTCGAGGAGAACCAAATCAGAGATAATGTACCTATCTTAAGTACAAGTGATTATGATTAAATGTTTTCAAAGTCACTAAACTAATACTGTATTTGGAAATGTTTTTTTGTAATATATTAAGTATTTCAAAAAGAACGTAATTTCCATGTATTAAAGGTGAGGGTCGCTATAGTTGATTTCATATAAAAGATTTAGTTATCCTTTGGAAAATGGATAAAAATATATAGTGTAAACCCTATGGATATATTTAAAGAGTAGTCCAAAGATAAGTCTACGAATAAAGATATATATAGGAAAATTTCTTCAAATTTTGGTAAAGGATAAAGAAATTGGTTTCCAATAAATATATATATGTATAAATACTATAAGTTCATGTGGATTTGTTATGAATGTACATAGGGGTAAAAGCACCAAAAACCTTGTATTGATATATAGTTGATTAGGAAATGGTTCACAATATTGAGAATTACTACAAACCTAGTTTGAATCTTTTCAAGTATATTCTTTATAAATTCACAAACACATCGTGAACTATCATGAATGATTTGAATATAATTTTGATAATAATAACCTATAAAAAACCTAAGGTGTATTAGTTTAAAGAAGGTTTCATAATTTATACATCCAATATGTGATTCCATGATTATGTTGTTTCCCAATACAATTATTATTTATTACTCTATTCTTTTTAGTTTTATTGAAAGGATGGAACCCAATGAAATTGTGTTAATGATTAGTGTTATAGATAAGGAAATGATAATTCCCATGACTATACAAATTTTATTGGGGTTGGAATGATTTTTTTATAGTTTCACACATCCTTCCCAATCTATGAATCATGTTGATATTCAAAACAAGAAAATAAAGAAATAACATTCTATAGAGTCCTTCATGAGGAAGTGAACATATTATTTCAGTGGGTATTCCAATCCACTAGTTGATGAATAATGGATCATTGAAACTAGATATATATTTTTTGTTCTTAATTATTCATAAAATGAAATGTCATTTTGTCTATTTATCATTTAGAAGAAAAAATCGATCAATGATGGAATCAAATCTTACATATGAGGCAACAAGATGAAACTGAATCCATGGATTGGGATGAGTTCAAGAATATATTCTTCAATAAGTTAATTCATCATGTTTTTCATATGAAAATGGAGAAGGAGTTTCTCAAGTTAAATAAAAAAAGATAGTGATTCTTTTAGTACCTATGAATCTAATTTTAAGAGTCTTTTGATTAATAGTTGAGGAATTATCATCCAACCTGAAAGTAAGGTTGATCAATTATTTAGTGTTTTAACTACATGTCTCATAAAGGAATTATCTATAAAAGACATAAATAGATATTATATTTTTTTTCTATGAAATCTAGGTTGAAATTGAGTTTTGGGTTATGTATCAATGTCACATTCTTCACAAGAAAATGAAGATGGATTTCAACGGAAAATCTAAAAACCTTAGAGAGAATAAGATGAGAATTCCATTATGATATAAGTGTGGGAATAAGTACAGAGGAAATTATATTAAGGGGTATAATAAATGTTTTATCTATGGAAGGGATGGCCATAAAACATTTGATTTTCCATGTGATGGAAAGAAGTTACCTAACAATGTGAATGGAGAGAAATCTTCATAGAAAGCATCTACCTCAATTCAGTGCTCCAATTATAGAAATATTAGGAATTATGTTAACTAGTTCCCATGTCATAATGTTAAATATGATGATCAACATAAAAAACCTTTTATTCCAATGTAAAACTGGAAATCTCATGCGATCCCTATTTCTGATGATGGGTGAGATAATTAGGTGTTGAAATGTATACATACCATCCACTACAGAACTACTAATGTCTTATTTTTTTTGATATACCCATGATTTTGTATCTAATGAATTATATATGGGTATTAATATTCCACCCAAATGATAATATGTGTAATTAGCTATGAAAACCTCTAATGCTATGATGATTTCATCTCTTGTCATTCATGAATCTTTAGTTGATGTTGGTGAGAATGTGCTTCCAGAAAATCATTTCATTCATTGTATGCTTGAATTTCATGTCACATTATGCACGTATTGTTTTTAAATATTTAAATCCAAAATAAATTTTGAGGGAATAAAAGTTAAATTCTAAATTCAAATCAAAACATTGATCGTCTTTTAATTTGATGATAATTATGAACTTCTTATGGACATTAAATCAAGTATATGGGTATTAATTCACTTTTATAAGGAATTATTATCTAAAATGTATGGGGAGAAACTTGAAATATTTGATATTACTATAGTTTGGGAATTTTTTTCTATCATTCTGAAAGAGTATGTTAGTCTTCCTGTAAAATCAAAATTTGAGATCTGAATAAAAGTCATAAATAGTTATACACCAATTTAAAACACTCTCAATAGTATGGAACCATTTGAGTTGAAAGAACTAAAATTTAACTCTAAGAAAACCTTGAAAATGGATTTATTTAGAAACGTTTGTCACCATGGGGTGAAACTTTTAATTTTGTAAAAAATAATGATACATAAATGTGACTATGAATTGATTATTGGGAGCTTAACAAGATCAAAATTAAGAAAAACTATCCACTTCAATGAATTAATGACCTGTTTGACTATCTACGTGGAGATAACTACTTTTCTATGATTGAACTTCATTATGAGTATCAACAATTTAGGGTCAAAATGAAGGATATACCCAATATGGAATTCCATACATAGTATGGACACTATGAATATATAGTTATTCTATTTGGTCTTACTAATTCCCCTATTATCATTATAGATATGATGAATAGAGGCCTTAGAGATTAACATGATCAGTTTATGGTATTATTTTTAGATTATATTCTTATCTATTAAAAGAGCATGTAAGATCATGAAAACCACTTAATAATTATACTAAAGACCTTAAGGAATCTGAAAATGTATGAAAAATTTACAAAGTGTGCATTTTTGTTGTAATTGGTTTAATTATTAGGTCATATAATCCCAAGATAGGGTATATTAGAATACCCATAAAAGATAGAGACTATTGAATATTGGTCTAGACTAACCATGGTGACTGATATCTATAATTTTCTTGGTTTAGATTGATATTACGAATGGTTTGTAGAGAATTTTTCGTGACTATACAATCCTATGACCATGCTAACTCAGAAGGGTTCCATTTTTCTCTAGACAGATAAATTTGAAAAAAACATCAAGGATATAAAGAGAAGGTTAATCATCATTCATCTAATTAGAATACCTTGTATTGGAGAAGAGTTTATAATCTATAGTGATGCATCAAAAAAGGTAATAAGATGTGTTATTATAAAGAATAACATTTTTATTGCCTATGCCTCATGAAAATTGATGATTCATTAGAAAATTACACAACTCATGAATTGGATTTATATTTTTTAATTATTTCATTGTAGATGCCGAAAAACGTTCAAGGGATGAAGAAGGTATCAAAACCACAAAGCGAAGTCATATTCTGATCCGGGGACCCAGTCCTGGGGGCCCAAAGGGGTCGCGCGAAAAAAATTTATAAGTGCGTGAAAAAATTATGCCCTGCATGGAAAGTTTTGGGATTCATGAGAGTTCTTCAGCATGGGCGTGAAATATTTCGCGCCACGCCCTGTGCAGTTGACATTTTGCTCCGCCGACCTCGGCGCATAATTAATTGACGCCGACCTTTTTTCCGCGCCCCCAAATGCCTATAAATAGAAGGCGACCCCATTCGACATCAAGGGCTGAAGAATCTGAACAGTATCTCGTGCATGAAATTCGCGTTGCGTGCACGCAAATATGGCCTTCAGGTATGGTTATTTTCATGGAATGTCGCCCTGGGTTCCGCCTTCATGCGAGATCCCCATGGTTTAATACTTAATTCCAATTGCTTTGGGGTCCGTCCCTTACACGCAATCCCTTCCACTTATGTGCAGGCAGACCAATTGCGTGCAATCTCTTTTAATTGTGTGAACCCATGCCAATTGCGCACAATCCCCTTCAATTGCGCTCACCCCAGTCATTGCGTTCAATCCCCTTCAATTGCATGCACCCCAGTCATTGCACATAGTCTCTCCCAATTGCACGCAATTTGTACTCCTTGCACACAATCCTTTCTATTTGCACACAAAGCCTCGACTCCATTTACGCGCAATCCTCACTAATTTCGCGCCAGCCCAGTGTTCTTCGCGTAGGGCTACTTATTTCAGACGCAAGACTCAAAGGTTGTGCGCAACTCTTCGGGACCCCTCACTCTGGTGCTCCCCGACTACCTCATCACTTGTGTTCCCCGTACTCCTTGGGCGTACCCTTGCGTGAGTGCCCGATGCTCTTCTTATGGATACCATTTGCGGGTTGCTCTCACCTCCTGGGCATCCACACCATACACCGTTTTCCCGTACGACCTTCTAGGCTCGTACGAAGTTAATTTAAAGTCCCTTGGAAGATTCTTCCCATTACGTTGCTTCGCCTCATGCATCTTTGCATAGGAACACTAACAACTACTACTTTTTTTCATATCCATGCTAACATGGACCCCTCGATTGTTCACTCTATGACACCCCCTCGCTATGGAATTGCCAATGCCTTCCCTTCCACAAGGAGCATAGGGTACCAGTTATGTAAGTCCTAGGGGTGCAGGGTGAACCCACCACGTTTGAGATGCAGGATGTTAAACTAAGAAGCACCATAGTCCTCAATACATGACGTTAAACTATGACCTCTCCCCGTGCTTCGCACATAGGGTCTCCCACCTTGGTCATTATCCACGCCCACTCATCTCCACGAGGATGGGATCACCCCTCACAGGGGATGATATCCTCCTTATTGGAGTGACTTTTGTCCAATGGAAAGGGAAACCACCTTGGTGTAAGCTCCTATATTTCCTTACATGAGGCAACATCCCTTCTCCTCCTTTCATCTTCGGTCCCTAGGTCCAGCGAAGGGCGTGGTGGGAAATGGCGCTTCTCCTTTCTTCGGTACCAAATCCCTCTCCCTCTAGGCTTTGTCGCCATCGGGCCTCTATCCTGGAGTAAATCCCGATTTCTCGGGCTACTAACCACGCATAAGCCCCTGTTTCCTCTTTGGGAAGTTAATCACGCATAATCCCCACCCCACTTCCCACGGACACACCTTTCGTGACGTGATATTCAGGTCTCTTCTATCTATTGTTTCTCACACCGAGCATGACTCACATGAGGATAGAGAAATCACCGACTATGAAAAACCACATGGGATGCCTCAGAGTGTAAGCCTCAAACATCATCTCGAACTACGAGGACTTTGATCCATGTAATGGCATGGTACGTAGGAAGACTCCACGAGGTCGAAGCCCAAAAACCCACCACCTGGGCCACCTCAGATTGTAAGCCCCAAACATCGTCCCGAACTACAAGGACTTTGATCCATGTCAAGGCATGGTATGTAGGAAGACTCCACAAGGTTCAAGCCCAACAAACCACCACCTGGGCCACCTCATAGTGTAAGCCCCAAACATCATCCCAAACTACGATGACTTTGATCCATGTCAAGACATGGTACGTAGGAAGCCTCGACGAGGTTCAAGCCCAACAACCCACCACCGAGGCCACCTTAGAGTGTAAGACCCAAACATCTTCCTGAACTATATGGACTTTTATCCATGTCAAGTCATGGTACATAGGAACCCTCCACGAGGTTCAAGCCCAACAATCAACCACCTGGGCCGCCTCAGAGTTTAATCCCCAAACATTGTCCCGAACTAAGAGGACTTTGATCCATGTCAAGGCATGTTATTTTGGAAGCCTACAAGAGGTTCAATCCCAACAACCCACCACCTAGGCCGCCTCAGAGTGTAAACCGCAAACATCGTCCCAAACTATGAGGAATTTGATCAATGTCAAGGCATGGTACGTAGGAATACTCCACGAGGTTCAATCCCAACAACCAACCACCTGTGCCACCTCAGAATGTAAGCCCCAAACATCATCCCGAACTATGAGGACTTTGATCCATGTCAAGGCATGGTACGTAGGAAGCCTCAATGAGGTTTAAGACCAAAAACCCACCACCTGGGCTGCCTCAGAGTGTAAGCCCCAAACATCATCTCGAACTACGAGGAATTTGATCCATATCAAGGCATGGTACGTAGGAAGCCTCCATGAGCACTAATGGAAAACTACCTTTACCCATGGTTCAAAACCATGGGTATAGCCCCCAAAACCACGAGTATAGACTATAACCATGGTTTTGGGAACCATGGTGCTGAGAGGAATCACAATAGGGGTCTTAAACTTTACCCACAGTTTGGCAAAACTATGGGTATATATAGGTGTTACAGCTTGCCACACCGCTGTATAGTTGCCGCAACACTTTTCCCACGGTTTGAAAACTGTGGGTATTTATATTCAAAATATGAAGCAGGGGAGGTTTGACCATGGGACTCACCGCACGCAAGCCGGCGTCACTGACCAACCGATCTGACAAGATGTTATATATATATATATATATATATATAAATATATTAATATAGCCACAAATTGAAAAATGATAAAGGCGGGGATCAAACCCGGGATGCACCACACACAGGCCAGCATCATTGACCAACCGAGCCGCAGAGCTGTTCTATACATACATATATATAGATACATATATATATATATATATATTTGAATATAGCCCCAAATCGAAAAATGATAAAGGTGAGGATCGAAGACGGGACCAGTGGAATAGCGGTAACTCGCCTGACCGCCTGAGCTGTTAATATTTTGTTAATATAACCATACATCTGTTTACTTATATTATTTAAACTCATTTAAAAGAAAAAACAAGTCACTGAGATTCGAAAAATAGAATGAGTTCAACTACATGGATGGCCTCACCAACCAACCTATATTTATTAACTGTAAATATATTTTTATTTTTGTAATTATATTAATCCAAACCATGTTCTCGCCAAATTTTTTTTGTTGTCCCGCGTAATTTTTTCCCCACCATAAGGCGGGAAAGATATATCCATGGTTTTAGAGAACCGTGGGTAAATGAATTCAAAAAAAAACCTCCAATACCCACGGTTTTTGAAAACCTTGGGTATAGGTCTTCCGAAAAAACTCTATACACACGGTTTGGCCAAAACTGTGGGTATTGGTCTTAAAAAAAATATATACCCTCGGTTTTGGGAAAAACCTTGGGTATAGATCCCGATATTATCCCTATACCCATGTTTTTCTAAAACCGTGGGTATATGGGTACCCTATACACACAGTTTTTTGAAAAACCATTGGTATATGCCCATTTTCCAGTAGTGGATGTTCACGCCCAACAACCCACCACCAGGGCTGCTTCAGAGTGTAAGCCCCAAACATCATCCTAAACTATGAGGACTTTGATCCATGTCAAGGTATGGTACATAAAAAGCCTCCAAGAGGTTGAAGACCAACAACCCACCACCTAGGCCGCCTCAGAGTGTAATCCCCAAACATCATCCCGAACTACGAGGACTTTGATCCCTGTCAAGGCATGGTACGTAGGATGCCTCCACGAGGTTCAAGCACAACAAACCACCACCTTAGCTGCCTTAGAGTGAAATCCACAAACATCATCCCGAACTACGAGGACTTTGATCAATGTCAATGCATTGTACGTAGGAAGCCTCCACGAGGTTCAAGCCCAACAACCCACCACTTAGGCCACCTTAGAGTGTAATCCTGAAACATCACCCCTAACAATGAGGAATTTGATCTATGTCAAGGCATAGTACGTAGGAAGCCTCCATGAGGTTCAAGCCCAACAACCCACCACCTGGGCCGCCTCAGAGTGTAAGCACCAAACACTGTCCCCAACTATGAGGACTTTTATCCATGTCAAGGCATGGTACGTAGGAAGCCTCCATGAGGTTGAAGCCCAACAACCCACCACCTGGGCCACCTCAGAGTGTAAGCCCCAAAAATCATCTCGAATTACGAGGACTGTGATCCATGTCAAGGCATGGTATGTAGGAAGCCTCCATGAGGTCCAAGCCCAAAAACCCACCACCTAGGCTGCCTAAGAGTGTAAGCCCCAAACATCATCCTGAACTATGAGGAATTTGATCCATGTCAAGGCATGGTACGTAGGAAGCCTCCACAAGGTTCAAGCGCAACAACCCACCACCTGGGCCGCCTCAGAGTGTAATCCCCAAACATCATCCCGAACTATGAAGAATTTGATCCATGTCAAGTCATGGTACGTAGGAAGCCTCCACGAGGTTCAAGCCCACCAACCATTAGCCCCGACCATCTCCATGTCAGGGTGCCAAGCCCCTTTGCTCATGAACTACGAGGACTTTGATCTTTGACAAGGCAAGGTACGTAGGAAACCTCCACGAGGTTCAATCCCACTATCCACCTGGACCCCAAGTCCCTATTCATGTCGGTTCACCGACTCCAACCCACTCCCGAACTATGAGGACTTTGATCCCTGTCTAGGCATGGTACATAGGAAGACCCCACGAGGTTCAAGCCCACCACCCGGTCATTCCAAGCACATTTGCATCAGGTTTTCACCGTCCCACATGATGTTAAACTGTATACCATTGTCCCATAGAACTATGTGGACTTTGATTCCCTGCCACAGGGATACATATGATGTATTTTCGAGGCTCAATCCCAACTTCATCGTCGCTCTTGCAGTGGCCATATTTCATCTCCCTTCACTTCATCACCCATCATGATCCTCACCCGGGCCATCACTTCCCAGTGGGATCATGCCACAGAATTCCCTGCTCCCACTAGCAGCATTCGGGAAGCCACCCATGTGTTAGCCTCAATATCAGTGTTCCCTCTAGGGGTTCCTCCATCTGATCCACTCTAATCAGTGTTCCAGTCAGTCCAATCCATATCCGATGGATGATAAACTTGTGGAATACCCTCTGTTAAACATGGGAAGATGAGGAAAACCTTAGATACATGCCCATGGCATACGGTTCCCCGTGTTCTAAGTGGTATGCCTCGAGATTCCGTGCCCTCAAGAAGCCCTATAATAAGGGAAAGATGACAGATATGCCAATCCCCCAGCGTCCAGACACGCTAGTGATTCCCAACATGAATACTCCCCTAACCGAAGGTTTCTACCATGACCGGACCCCTTGAAATATCCTGACAGAAGCAGTGTAATTAACTGGTGTCCATAAACATATTGCATTGGGAAGAGTTTCAAGAACAACATCATAAATCTATAAGGGTGGCCCGGACTGGGTGATGAGGTCTGAGGAAGAATCCACAGAAGGAGGAAGCCACATCTTATCATCCCATTTTGATCAAGGAGAAGACGTCCCTGAATAAGGAGTGGATACTACCTACCTTTGGAAATGGGAATGTGGGGTAAGATCTGTGCGTCTTGTACGTGATGGATGCACGCACCCCGACGAAAGTGTTAGAAACAGAAATGGTGAACCCGACGTGAAGATCTTCTCTATAGTATGGAGACTAGTAGCATTCTAGGAATTAGTGGATTAAAATTTCATCAGACCCTGTCATCCAGCACCATGAACCACCAAGAAAATAACAGACCTAATGTGAAACTCACCAAAAGTTGGGACAGTCAGGATGTTAAGCATTCCGTTCTGCAACGTTGTCAGCGTGGATCCCTCTTACCAGCCATAGAAGACAGAACGACGCTGGGGCAATGGTTTTCGATTTCTTTTCCTATCATTATTAATGATTTCATCTCCCTAGTTTTAGGAACCAAGTTGTTGCATTCGGAAATCGATCACCACCTACCCACCAGCGCATGGGAAGGGGTAATACCGGTGCGACGATCCCGCGTGGTTCCGCCTCTTCCATGATAGCCTCAACCGCCACGATTGCTGGGTGCCCACACCCCCTCTCCCCATTGGAATTTATCTAGATAAGGGTAATTAATGACCTTGTATGCAGGTATGAGGATGAGGGGATCATCCCCACCAGGGATATGGGCCGTCTAGATCTCGAGGCCGCTGCGCCTCGCTGTCAACGCCGCCCCGAGGGCCGCGCAGGGAGCTGCTGCTCCCCACCCCAAAATTCAATCGTTTCGGGAGCTTGTACCCAAAAATCCTTGACAACTCCTTGACCTACCCCGATGAGGTAGGGGATGTCTAGGTCGGTCCGATCGGAGTCCTGCTCCAAGGGCTCCCAGCGAGGGCTCCCACCAGGCAGCGTCAGCGCCGCCGCCCAGTTCCCCGAGATAAGGAGCAGGTAAGCCATGCGCCTGCACCACCGGCTCTGGGTCATCTGACTTGATGCCAGAATCATGGGAAAATAGAAGAGGATGCCCACCGTGGGGCATCAACATCAGCGACTACTGTGGCCCGAGCCGCCACTGACTCATATCCCCAACTCCCTGCATACATTGAGTAGGGGCAGTTATATGCCTGACCTGGATTGAGGCCCCAAATGCCCCAAGAGAAGGCTGGGTCGACTCTCCCGGTCTCCAGAACAGGCGATGGCCACTGCGGACCAATCCGCAGCAATTCCACCTGGTGCGGAGGCCCACTCCGTACCACCACTACGGAAGGTGTGAGTCCTCTATGATTCCAACCTCGGCTTGGAGGTCTTCCCTGTTCCACCTTCAACACATGTGAGGGTTTCCCCCGTGACAGAAACACTCCATATGAGGGGTCTCTCCCGCACTCAATACAATGGGTACGGGGACACTCCCCCTGCCGTAGACCATAGGTATAGAGATATTGCACGTCCGATCAATCCCCAGCCCAGAGGTACTACCCGTGCTCGACTTTACTAGTATGAGGACCTTGATCGCACTGATGTAGTTAGGGGAAGTGAGCATGAAAGTTTTAACCATGCTCCTACAACTCCTATCTATGCTTCTGTCATCTCCAATGGAGACCCTTCCCACTCCAGCGCTTCCCACAGAGGTCCTCCCCATGTCCCTTTCGACATTCGCCCTGGTGCTCCTCACGTTGCAGCCCACCCTGGTGGGAGATCTCTCCACCCCAGCCCTAGTGTGGCCGAAGGACCTCCTCATGCCAAAAGTGGGATTTTCCCCAAAGATCCACCCAGGGGAAGGAGAGCAAGTGGTCTCCACCACAAGAGGAATTATGGGGAGGGCCGGATAGGAATTAGACCAGTCTGCTTCTCAGACTCCGAGGCGGAGTACGACTCAGTGATAGAGCCCTCCCCTTAGTCCTCTGAGTCAAGGGTTGGGGCAAGAACAAGGCACATTAGCCTCATAATCCCAATATGAGAGGTCCATAGGATCCCTATAACCCTCCTAAGATATATCCACCAGGATGAGAACCTAGCATGTCCCCAGGGACCGACCACGCAGTAGCCACTTTCATCTCCGGAAGCACCTGCTTCCTTGGATATAGACTATAGAGAGCTATTTTGGGGGTAAATGACGAAAGAGCCGCGACATAGCTCACCCTCGAAAGACGTTGATGCTGTGTCAGGAGCTTTGGTTGTCAATCTATCCTATCGTGATATAGCGGAAAAGTCGCTACAATCCTCAGAGGACATCCCAAGATTCGGTGGCCAGTCACCCCGCTTGCTGTATTCTCCACAGGCCCGCCCACCATCCTAGCGGTCTGCCTCAGTGCCATTGCCAGTTTCTTAGCCACCCCAAGTTGACGAGTGGGGAAATCAAGGGCCATACCCTGAATCTGATCCAAGGAGCTTCTAGACCATCCTTGCATTAGACCACTTCCCTGAGAAGTTTTTACCAGTCATAGGACCAAATTTTTGTGCGCCGGAATATCTCACCCCGGAGGAGTTTGAATGTTTCCGCCAAACCCTCTGGATGATGCACTTTTGCCTACGCCACCAGAAAGTGTCTTATCCAAAGAGCCAAGTGCACCTTGAAGACATCGGTGAACAATACTGTCTGGTTGACTTGGATGCACTCCCCATGGTCCAGCACCCTGAGTCACCTGGACACAATAGGGCCCTCCAACAGCAATGCATTTAAAGTTTCCAAGTACTCCGCAAGGTTATTAAGGATGCTACCCCCCACGCACAAGTCCATGACTGGGGGTAGTACACTTCCCTTCTCTTTAGTACTATTATCTGATAGCCCGACTCTTTAGGTGACATTGAGGACATGCCCCCGATAAGTGTTGTGGTCAACATGACCGATCTATCAGGAGGGGAAAATGAGATGAAACTCTTTGATGGGAACATCCTCCCTATGTACGTGACACCACTACTGGACCCAACGGGGAGGATTACGCATCAGTATAGGAACCTCCTAGGTCTCCTTGCGCCCAACGAGGCATTTGTACTCATCCAGAATTCTGGTAAGGGCAAAGAGCACGTAGGAGCTATCAAGCACTCCGACCCGTCAACTTTAGTACAGTAGAAAAAGGGGGACTCTAAGAAGGACACATTGCACCAGCAGCTTGCTAAGCAGAGGAAATTGGTCAATGAACTCCTGACTGAATGCATTGCAGAGTGACGGACCGACTATGGTGATCCTAGGTAGGAACAAATTTCCCTTGGTGAGCTGCCCCCAAGCAACTCTGATCACACCACTCCCACGGATAGGGCGAAAGCCGGAGCTCACGGCCATAGGGAATAGTATGTCTCGCCAAACCCTACTGAACAATGACAAAGTCCATGAAACCCCGCTTGGGATCCCCCATCCGCTCCACCAACCACTCCATGAGCTGCTGAGCTTGTCTACTACATTGAAGAACCTGGAAACGTGCTCGTGGTTAGGGACCCCCGTCAAGACAGGGATCCCCATCTAGATGATCCAATGGCGGAACTCATTGCCCGCATAGAGGCATTGGAAACGCGACAGGTGGCCATCCCACCGAATGGAAAGCCATATCCGGCATGGGTGGATGATATGCCCGCACCCTCGGGATTCAGAAACCCCACCTTCTCCCCCTTTAATGGGATAGGGGACCCACTGCAGCACCTGGCCTACTTCAACTCAAGGTGTGGGCCTATGTTAGGGACTCAAGTGTAGCAGGAGGCCTCCACGCTCCACTCTTTTGTTCAGGCACTGGAGGGGCCAACATTCATCTGGTACAGCCAGCTCCCCGTCGGATCCGTGACCAGGTGGGAGGACCATTGTAGGAAACTCCTTTACTTGTTCAGTTCAAATATCTGGAAAACGGGCATCGCAGACCTCTTCAAGTACAAAAAATGGCCTGATGAGTGAGTGAAAGACTTTATCACCCAATGGAAGGGGCTCACATACTCCCTTGACATGCCACTAACTCAGAAGAAATTACAGATGATGTGCATGGGGAATTTCAAGGCGGAGCTGGTTCCCTCCCTGATCACTCAGAACTATCCCAGGGGGTTTTGAGATTTCTCAGATAAGGCCCAATGCCTCGAAGAAGCCATGTAACAGGCCATCCAGACACGTCTGTTTCCCCCTGTAATCCCAGTAAGGAGGGCCGTTAGAGCCGAGCCTGTCATGGTGGCCCTGATAGAGGCCCACAGGCAGCTAAAATTACTACCAGTGGAGCCATCTCTACATCACCACAGAGGTCCACCACTATGGGCACAACTTCCAGCCCAACAACGTCCTCATAATCGTCAAGCACCCCCGCGGAACGTGCCACCACAACCTAGACGAGACAATCAGGGTCTGCCTCCTCAGCATGCTCCTCCAGCCCCTCATTAGGTCCAGGCTCCTAGATCCCCCTTTCCAGACAGATGAAATCAGACCTACTTTTTCAATAAGGCTCAGGTTCCTGGTTACTTCTGCAGTGCCATAGAGCAAGAAATTGTACTCTTTCCTGAGTGCAAAAAACCTGAGGAGGTGAATCTCACTGATTGCCCCAACTACTTCCCTTATCACCGGATCCTGGGGAACACCCTCAAGAAATGCTATGTGTTCAAGGACTGGCTCCAAGACCAGATTGACAACAACATAGTCAGGTTGGTACCAACCCTGGCACAAGTGGCGGGTGTGTTTGTAAGGCCATACAGCAGTAGCCACAACGAAGGTGAGTGGAAGCAGGTTTCTGACTGCGGGTCTCAGAAGTATAATGACTTTCCGGCCCACAAAGTGGTCTCCCATGCCCATGGAATTATCCATGCATGCCTAAATCAGCCAAAGCAACCAAAATCTGCGGCCACCACTTCTGTATCATCATCTCAACCAGTCTCTTCCCAGGAGAGAAAGCATCAACGACGCAAAAAAAAAAGGAAACGCGCCTCACCAATACCATCGTCGTCCCGCACTATCGTCAAATTCATGCCCCCGAAGATTGGTATCCCTCCCAGAATCCGCACAATAGTTGATAATTCATCAAGTGATTGTCAAGGGTTTGCTTCGGTTAACACTATGGAGTTGGTAAACCCGTATATGACTCCTGAAGAAGGGGAGCGCAAGGAACCCCCCCCCCCCCAACGTCCCCAGCCGACGCCAACATTGGCAGAGCCGCGACTATATGGGTCATCGGGGCACGTTAGTTAGAACCTCCAGCCATGTCGTGCATGCCACTGAGACCAGACAGCAGGCCCAACACAGAACTCAGCATACACAACCCCTTTATCCGGGGTTGACAAGCCCGCCTCTACCACCATTTGGGCTACTAGATTAGGAAAAACCACTTCGGTCGTGCCGTGACCAACTTCTCCCCACTACACGCCAATCTTAGTCATCCGGTTCCCATCCCGTAGCTACTCTTCGGGCTTAGACTAGTGAGCAGCGGGATATACCCAGTACCAGTCATCCACTGGTCCGGCTAGCAGGGCTCGCCATGCCTTCTATAACAGAATGGCTCCCTACAAGCAGAATTTCATGTTTGACATGGAAGTATGATGTTCTCAAGAACCTCGCTGGCATCCTAGCGAGGATTTCCATCCTTGAATCCCTTCTCCTGTCACTAGATATGCGCGAAGCACTCATCGAGGCTTTAAAAATCCCCCTCTAGTTTGAGACAGAGGTAGTAGTGGTAGAGGAATTCCACACTGAAGTGTTTGAGAATGTTGAATGTCAGGCCATCATTTCATTCTCAGGAGAAGATGAAGGCTCCACCATATAGGGGCACATTCACCCATTGTACATCATACGCCAATTTACTGGCATGGAGGTTCGCCGTTGTCTCATTGATAGCAGCTCTAGGATCAACCTTATCCCGACACGAACACTGCAGAAGATAGGGAAATACGAAGATGACTTGAATCCCTCTTATTTAAGAATCCATGGATATGATAGGGCAGAGCAGACCCCAGTTAGCAAGATCCTTTGAAGACCCAGTTCGACGACCTAGTTTCCAGCATCGAGTTCATGGTTGTCTCCCAAGACACCACATATAATGCATTGATGGGTAGGCCATGGCTCCACCTGCACACGGAGGTCCCTTCATCGTATCACCAATGCCTCAAGTACTCTTTTAATAGTCGATTGGGTGTAATCCAAGGTGATGCATCTTCTTTTTCCTCTTGTGAAGCCCGCTACTTGGACACTGAATATTTCAAGAGCATGGGTAAACAAGTACATACAAGTGAATTTGATCCTGTTACCTCTACGACCGACCCTTAGGAATGCTGGAATAATGCCTACATCTTCTCGATCCATCAGTTGGAGGCCAGGACCCTCGATATGGGGCAATGTTTTGTCATTTACAGGACAAGGGGGAACCATGCTCCCAAATCTAGGTGGCGTCAAGAAGATCACTTTGTATTATTATACGAATCAAGCCTCAGTGATCTTGGAGCCTCCCACTCCCATCTATTATCGGGATGTCTGGCTCATGGCAACGGAAGTACGTCATACTTTTCTGTTTTATCGGGCTGGAATAAGCTGGCTCTGGCCGACACACCACTACTACTTTAATATTATCAAGTGTGGACCCTTGGACCAGAGACCAGATGGGATCGGTTTGACAACCTTCATTACTATGGTCTCGGCAGCGCTGCAGTTACCCGATGCAATAACCACTACCTCTCAAGCTCGTACCAGTCTCCCATCAGGGTCTGGTAACTCAAGAGTAACTTCTCCCATGGAAGATCACTCCATAAGTGAAGAAGAGGATATAGAGGATGCCATCTGCCTTTGAGGAAGGTGTCTCTGCCACGGTCGATGATTTAGTATAGGTGAACCTCAGAAGCGTGGTAGACCGAAGACCCACATTGATCAGCACAGCCATGCCCCCCGAGGAGAGGTAACGTTACATAGAATTCCTTAAACAACACTGTGACATGTTTTCCTGGAGTTACAACGAGATCAAAGGACTAGATCCTCAAGTATCCATCCACCACCTCGGTCACCCGAAAAATCATCACGGGTTCCAAAAACCTCCCAGAATGATGCATCCATTTCACAGTGCCATGGTTGAGGCCAAAGTTGACAAACTCATCAGGGACAACTTCATTAAGGAGGTCCAGTATCCCAAATGGATAGCCAACATTGTACTTGTCAGGAAGAAGAACAGACAGATCAGAGTCTATATCGACTTATGTGATCTAAACCGCCATTGTCCGAAGGATGATTTTTCACTTATAGTGACAGAATTGTTGATCGACACTACGACTGGGTTCCAAGACATTTCCATCATGGATGGTTACTCTGGATATAATCATATCTGGATTTCCCCTGAAGACGATGAGTCCACGGTATACAGAGCCCCCCATGGTACTTTCTGTTACCAGGTTATGCCCTTCGGCCTAAAGAATGTCGGTTCCACCTATCAGTGGGCTATGTATCTCATATTCAAGACAATCCTCGAGACATTGGTGGAATTCTATGTGGACGACCTGGTGGTCAAATCTTACTGGTGCTAGGACCATCTCAAGGATATTGAGAAAGTGTTCAGCTTCCTCCGTTTTGGCCACATGAAGATGAACCTGCTGAAATGTGCCTTCAGGGTCACCTCCAGGAAGTTTCTTGGCTTTGTTGTCAGGTACCAAGGCATCAAGATAGACCCAGAGAAGATCAAGTCCATCAGCCAGATGCCTCCCTCGAGTAATATTCAAGAGATTCGAGGTTTCCAAGGCCACTTGGCCTACATATATCGATTCATTGGGGATTTGGCTAGTAAGTGTAATCCATTCTATCGGCTCATGGAGAAATTCACTGCTTATGAGTGGGATGAGAAGTGCCATACCGCCTTTGAGGAAATCAAGTAGTGTTTGCTCCATCCTCCGGTCTTGATGCCACCCATATCCAGAAAGACATTGGTCCTCTATGTCACTACCCTGGAATGGTCCCTCAGCACCCTTCTCGCCCAAAAGAACAATGAGGGGATAGAGAACGACCTCTACTACCTCATCCGCATGCTCCCAGATACGGAGACCAGATACTCCCCCATCGAGCAGTGTTTCCTTGCGCTCGTGTTTGCCCTATAGAAATTGCGACATTACCTGCAGCACCACGAGGTACAACTGGTGTCTCGAGTAGACCCATTGAAGTACATCCTAAGCCATCCCATGTTGACTGGCCGACTAGCATGGTGGGCTGTAATCCTCCTGCAGTTTGACATCAGGTTCATACCCCAGAAGGCTATCAAGGGACTGGCGTTGGCCGATTTCCTTGCTACCCATCCAACCCCCGCTGACCGGTCCTTGGACCTGGATTTCCCTAATGAGGAAATACTCTCAATCGATAAAGCCGTCCCATGTTAGAAAATGAACTATGATGGAACCTCCCGGAGCCCCACTGGTAGGAGGCTCCGTGATCCTCAACTCAACAGAGTAGGCCAATGTATCGATTTTATTACCCCTACTCATGACATTCTAGTATATTCATTCCAGTTGTCAGAAGGCTGTACTAACAATGAGGTGGAGTATCAAGCCCTCATTACTGTCCTCAATCTTTCCCTTGCGATCGACATTCCCCATTTGCATGTGAAAGGGGGCTCTGAGCTAGTCATTAAGCAGATCAACGATGACAATGTTGTTAGAGAGCCAGAGCTCGTACCATTGTTGGAACTCACCCTCAAGATAATGGCCCAGTTCCCTTGTCGGCCAGAGGTTACCCATGTCCCTTGGTCATAGAACAGACGAGCAGATTCTTTGGACAACTTAGATGCATCACTTACAGAGCATGAACAGGATAATCTGGTTATCCACATGGAACATCAGATAGTCATAGATCCTATTACCCCGGATGGTGGTGATGGCCCATAGGTAATCCATCTTACCGTCGGCGCCTCTACATCAGGACCCCCGGGTCATCTAGATGCAGTGATCGTAATGATTGCCGATTGGAGGGCACCCTTGGTTAAATACCTCAAACACGGTAATCTCCCATCAGACCTAGCTGAGAGCGAGTGAATCCGATGCCGCTCACTACATTTTACCCTCCAGAGTGGTCCCATCCTTGATCCAATACTCTATAAGCATGGGTTTGATGATGTTCTTCTCTGTTGCATTCAAGGGGTTGAGATTCCACAGGTCATGCAAGAGGTTCACGCCGGTTCCTACAGTGCCCATCAGGCTGGGCCAAAAATGCCTCACCAGATCCGAAGATTAGGGTATTTTTGGCCCTCCATGATCCATGACTGCATCAAGTTTTCCAAGAGGTGACATGCAATCCAATTTCATGCTAACTTTGTGCATTGGCCACCAGAGCCTCTCCACAATACCATGTACTCTTGGCCCTTTTCAGTCTGGGGATTAGATATCGTAGGACCATATCCACCAGTGAAGGCTCACCAATTCCGGTTCATTCTGACCTCTACGGATTTCTTTTCTAAGTGGGAAGAGGCAATTCCGCTCAAGGAAGTCAAGGCCCGTTCCATCATTGACTTCGTGAGTTCCAATATCATCCATCGGTTTGGGGTTCCTCATGCTATCCTCACCGATAACGGAACCAACTTCCGATAAGTCAAGTTGAATAAGTTGTATGCCAAGTACAACATCTCCTCTAACCATACCTCCCACTATCACATGAAAGAGAATGGGCAGATTGAGTCATTCCATAAAACCTTCTCTAACATCCTGCAGAAAACGATTGGTCAGAAAAAGAAAGGTTGGACAGATAAGCACCCCAATGCCCTCTGGGATTATTGGATGATGACTCATAATTCCACCCAGGTGACCCCATATTCCCTGGCGTACGGAACTGAAGCCATCCTACCCATCGAGATTCATTTTCCCTCATTGCGCACAGCGGTCTATGACCAGCAAGTGCTAGATAGAGTGGCTGAAATCCGTCTAGATGAATTAGAAGCACTATATGAGAATATGATTCATTCCCTGCACAATCTAGAAAGGCATCAGAGAAGGATGACTCAAGCCTTCTACAAGAAGGTTTTCCTATGCTCTTTCCTATAAGGCGACTTGGTGATGGATCTAAGAACACCAATAATACCTGGTAGAAAACCACCCAAGTTGGAGCCCAAATGATAAGTACCTTTCATTGTTCATAAGGTTTACCCCAATGGAGTATACTCTCTGGTGAACATGGATGGTGAGAATATAACTCCTCCCTCTAATGCCATGTTCCTCAAGAAAAAATTTTCTTGAGCCTTATGGTTCTACACAAACTTAAACAGGATGGTCCCACATGACACTAAACTGCACGCCAGTCCTGTAAGACGTTAAACTGCACCTTCAAGAACAATGTGTGGCTTGATTCCCATCCTTTTAGGATAAATATGACCACGCGAACATTTAGATTTCGGGTCCAGCCCCATCTCTTAGAGATCTCCCAGTCACCTAAGCCCCTTGGCATGTTCCCTTCCATGAGAGGGATATATAGGTGTAGTACAGGGTTTTTCCGTCTTTCATGTGGGGTTTTAGGCACCATAACCCCATTTTTTCTCTTGAGAGTTCTCCATGTCTTTGTTCTATACTCACCTGTGAAAAATTTCTTCTCTCAAGTTGAGCCCCTCTACCCTTTTAAATGGTTCTCCGATGTGTCCAAGAGTACTCTGGTCTAGAAAATGGAGTGCTAGATTCTACTTGGTCAAGTGCCGTTCACTTGTCAAGCTTCGTGTTCCACTTCATTTTGTCCCCCATTATCTTTCACACCTGAAGGGACCACGAAAACGACATGGATGCTAGGCCTAAGGGATCTTCTACCATTATGAGCCAACTTCCCTGAGGGTTTTGAACAAAAAATCGATACAAGTCCCACATTGCGAATATGGTCAGTGGTCGACACTCATTTGTTTGTCCCAATTTCAGGCTAACACGACATGGATGCTCTGTTGTGAATATGGTCAGCAATAATCCTCCATCTCCACGCCATCCCTTTCAGGCCTTGAATGTTGGTTACATGATTCAAATTATGTTCCACCCCATCATGTCCAGGTAGAATTTTGAAACTCTTGGCACTATCCCTTAGTGCACCTCTGCACGTCAGGAGGACAAAGATAAAATACGGTGTCCTTCGGGGCTCCCACGGTCCGAGCTCTAAGACCATAAATTGAGATCTTCTCTAAGATCTATGTGTGGCTTGATCTTCATCCTCATGGGATATGCGGGATTACCTATACATCGCATTTTTGGGTCCAGCTCAACTGGAAGCTAGCTTCTCTTTCCCCTTATCCTCTGACCCTTACTGGCCTCTCAGCCCGAGGCTCCTTTCTCAGAGTTGCGCACAGTGATGATGTGGACCTCATCCTCATTCATGTTAGGTTTGATTTATCACATCGTGAAAATTCCTTCATGTCCTAGCCATATGACTTTAAACTGTTCTATCTGGTCCTACCATGTAACCCTAAACTGTGATAATATCGTCCCAGTCGCACGACGAAAAACGACACTGGATTGTGATGACCTCATCATAGGGGACATCACGTTGGGTATCAGTCATCCACCATACCATTTGTAAACTCATGTATATAGCTTGATTATTTTGGCTATGATGGGAATTTCTACCCTAGGCCTGTCGCTTCACAAAAAGAAAAACCATTCACCTTAAAGGACAAACAAGATAAATCAAATACTGCTTCTTTTGGTGCAATGGCCAGACCCGAACGTCTCTTTTGTCCTTTGCACTAGTACCTTACCATTCCACCCCTCATAACTACGTATGGACTGATTCCCATCCTTATGGGATATGTAGGAAGGCCCAAGAACTGCCCCGTGGGCCCATCATAACTTTCGTGTTCGGTCCCTTTACCTAAACACTTCCCCAAGGAACATTTGGTAATCTTGACTTGTGTCCTCATTCATGTCGGGTTTCACAATCACCTTACCATGTGTCCCATGCATTCCTTACCTGTGCATGGTCTGAGTCTGAAGACTTTAAACTAAGACCCTTTATATAACTACATATGGATTGATTCCCATCCTTATGGGATACATAGTAATGCCCAGACATTTCATCTTGGGTCCAGCCCTGAGAATCAAAAATCCCATCCTTTCTCACTACTAGCCCCTTGGCCTGCCCCCTCGGCGAGTTGTGTAACTGCAACATTTTCCCTGAACAAGTTCGGGATTCCCCATAATGACATTGGGAAGCAAAAGTTCCCTCACCATAGAGGTCCCATCTCAAAGTGGGAATGATCCATGATCAGACTAATGCGCCCGCCTAATGTGCTTCCACCATAGTTGAATAATTTCAAGAGTGTTGAATTCTATTTGAACAAACCACCACTTCACCTTCCACACTTTGTGTTACCCTTTTACTCATACCCTCATCCTCTTTTACGTCTGAAGGGACCCTGTAACAGAATGGGTGCTCGACTTATGGTCTGCCTGCTATCCTGGGCCAACATTCTGGAAGATTGATGAATGATATTTTGAGTTAGGTCCCACGTTTCGAACATGGTCATCAGTCAAACCTCATTTGTTGTCCCCATTTCAGGCTAACACAATAGGATTGGTGTGTTTTGAACACAGTAAACAGTTGTCCTTTATTTCCATGCCCCTCCCACAGTGTTCTGAATTTGGGTTAACGTGATTCAAATTTTTCATTCCCCTATGTTTAGACTGATTATATTTCCCCTGGCATTACCCCACTCGTGCACTAGAGAACATTGAGAAGACGATACATCGATCAGTCTGAGGTCCTCTTCCATTGATCGGGCCTCCCTCTTCTCCTTGGAAATCCAGATTCGAATATCGAATGCCCGAAGCTTGGTTGACGCTCCCACGATCAAAAAAAGTGATAGTACGAGAATCCCTTGTTTCTCACATCGGGTATGGCCCACGTGAGATTAGAAATGGATTTCTATTTATTTCAGGATTATGGTTGAGCATGTTAAACCAAGGGGACAAGTAAATAGATTTTTCCATACATACTATTCAAAATAATAAGAAGTAAGGTGAAATAAGTTTAAGGCTTCGGCCAAAATAGGGCCCTTAGGGGTCGGTTGTATGGATGGATCATTCCAACGTCGTTAACTTTTGACTGGTGGCCTCCAGGACTGCCTCGCACCCTAAGGACCCTCTCTTCATCAGTGGACACAAAGCGCAGTTCACTAACCCTATCACATGCCCGCGCCTATTCAGTTTGAAGTTCCTTCATCTGATGACTCGCTTCCACTAGTTGTTCTTGGGCGTCTTCCAGCTAGGCCCTCAACTTCTCCACGAGAACAGAATAGGTTGTAATGAATATCTACTTTTCTTTCACATGTTCTTCGAGGTGTCAGACCTCCTGATCCACCTTCAAAAATTCTCGGGTACTACCCAACTCCTCCCGACATGGGGTGATGTTGGAGCATCGGCTACTCTCACGCATCTTGTGATCCATGTAATCACGGACCATCGAGTGATGACATTGTGCATCTTCCCCTCCAGCATACAGGAAATGCAGCCAGGTTTGGAGTGATCCCATCTGCTTCAGCCATTCTGTCTGAGGCTAGCTGAGAAAATTCCTGATGCACTTCCACCCTTTACGTCGCGTCATATGGCTCTCCTCGGCCGATTCCGGGTCCGAATCATCTATCTCCTTGGGATCAGCGGGCTGATAGACAAGAAAAAAAGCCAACAGGATAGTAGTAGGGTCTTCCTTAGATATTCCTCCCAGGGAGTTGGTCTCTTCGGTGTCTGAGCGCCCTTCCTCTCTCGCCTCGACCCTGGTGGCACCTTCATCAACTTCCGGCCTTGCCCCAACGGCAGATCCACTGATGTCCACCATTCTCTTCTCACCAAGTACTGGGGATGACTCGGTTTGGGAGGCATGTCTTGGATAGGGTGGTGCATTTTCCATTGACTTGCTCGTAGATGGTCCAGGCTCAACAACCCAATGAGCCTCCAATTCCATGATCACTATAAAGATAAGGAGCACCCTAATCAATTGAGTCCCCTGATGGTAAGTACCAGTATCGAAACGAGGAACTTATAGTAACCCAAGGCGCTATCCTCTAGTGTTCTGGCCGCTACATAAGCTATCATATTAGGGGACCCCTCTACGATCGTCAGTTCAATAATGGGCATTGGTGCCCCACCTTGTTCCATTGTCGCTTCCCCCCTCCTTCGACTGGAGACTCTTGATCAGCACCAATATGCTTTTGAGTAAGATAAAAATGGTGGATTAAGGATTGAAAAGGAGGGAGGATAAAGGAGGAGGATAGATAAGGGTTGAAGCGTACCTCGAGTATCTTAGTCACATCTATATCAGAGCTGACGATCTCTCCACTCTATCGAAGACTCCCTTGGTGGGACACCCTTTGAGACCCTTCACCATCGGGCTCCTCTTCTCCTTCACCTTCTCCTTCTGCCTTCTCCTCTTCTGTCTCGCCGCCCTCCGGCTCATCATTTCTGTCATCATCCTCTGAAGATATCTTTTTCTGATCATGCTTCTGGCCGAGCATCAGTTTCACAAGAAATATGGCTCCTCACTCTGACCTCATTAGCGTGCGTACATGTCCATGACCGTCAGATACATGTGCAGATGATGGAAGTTAACTCTATCGAAAATCCGAAAAAGATCTATTTTTAGAAGCTAGATCACATCTCACACTATCTTCTTCCATAGGGATTTAGTACTCACTGACTGCCGTAGGGTTAGCCAGGCCGACCATAGCACCGAGAAGATTGTGTCGTGAATAGGTTGAAGCAGATATCATATTTTCTTCCTGAGAAGTTCTCTGGACGCTTCATGGGACCCTCCTCCTCTAGGCGACGAGGGTATGGCCATTCCATGAGACGTCCTTGCTGCTGAAGTCCCGGCCTATATGGGCCCCTTTGACCGATGTGCTTCTGGACTTCCTCCTCTAACAGAACTCTGCCTACTCTCTCGCTGCCCGAGTTCCACACTGGCGACCTTGAGTTTCTGAATTCGCTTCCGCAAAATCCCCTTAGGGTATGCTATGGCCCAATGTTCGACATACTCAGTTGAGAGGCCATCATCAATGCCGGTGGGAGGAAAGGTGATGACATCACCAGAGCCGTAGTTCGTGAACATCGGCCACAGTTGACGAAGAACACAGTGATTCCTTTATTTCAGTACATCTTTGTATATTTTTTTGGCATCTGATGGAGGCACCCAAACTGCCTAGCGAACTTGGATGGCACATAAGGCTCGAAGAAGATCGTCCCATCAATCCGGGACACAAGAACCCGACCTCTGATGCTCTGGAAGTACTCCCTCAGCTCTAGTGGGCCTTTCTCATTGTCAATCATCTGGCCACTCGAGGTGGGGAATGGGCTGAAAGTGAAGTTGGCGTGATTACCGATTCAGATCCTTACTCCCTCCTCATTAAGCGTCAGCGGCATGAACCCAAAAATGTTCAGTAGGGAAGTTCGCATGCCATTACCTAGAGGAAGGATAGAATTCAGGAAGGTATATCTGCCGCAATGAGCCGCAACCCAGCCATAGAAGATCTAGAAGGGGCCAAAAATCCTCCTCAGTGACCCTCCTCTTGAGATGCACCCCAAGATGGCATATAGAAAAGCCAACACGGGGACCCCTAGATTGAATCTTTTGTTAGAATCCATGATTCCAGCCATCACCAGGGTCACTGGATGGAATCCCATCCTTGTGTCCCTCACCGGTAAGAGCCACCCACTCAGTAATGTGGAGAGGAATCCAGCGTATTGAACATTCGGGTCCTGACTCTCATTTATGCTGTAACCCCACGACTGGTAGTTACCCGTCTCCAGGATCCTCCAGTATGATCCACTCTTTCTTCTTTGTGCAATAGTTGGACACAATCTCCCTCGCCCTGACATCTTGACTGCTGGATCCCTTTCAAGGAATAGTCTGAACTAGTCCTTGTAAGCGATGTTCTTCAAGTAATACTTGACACCCAGCCTCTCTTTAGACAGCTCCAATAAGTTCCATTTCAGTATGGGAGTTCTTGATCCATCTCCCAGGTGCTCATTGGTATAAGGAATTCATCATATTGGTGGCCCTCCAAAGAATACCCCTAATACAGTGAATGTCCCAGAGACTGATACCAACTTCCCCATGATAAAGATGGAAGGTATTGGTATCGGGGGACCACCGAGTGAATAGCTCTGGCCCGAGCTCATGCTGGTGGTAGAAGTGAAATTGTGACGTCCACACTACCTCGAACAAGCCAATGTTCCATAGCTCAACCTCAAATTGGTCACATGTATGGAGAACCCATTATGCCCAGGCCCATTCACTAGTGAAGTTGCCTCCAGAACATAGGTCCCAGTCCTGTAGCCAACCATTATCCTCATCAGTGACGCTCTGATAGAAGGTTCTTGCATAGAGGGTCGGGGAACTCTCCGTGATAGGGTCACTCCCTAAAATGGTCATAGTCCTGGGATTCAGGATGTAAACATCCATATGCCTGGTTTCCCTAACAGGGTGACCGTTGTTGGTGATGTTTTATCAAGGGAGATCATCCTCACGTGTCACCCATGACTGTGGTGTATTAACTTCAAAACCTGGAAAGGGGACCTCCTCCAAGATACGGAATCCCCATAATGCCAGATTGTCAGACAGGGCGTACTCCTTTTGTGTGGGGGTTAACATATTGAAAAGGCTATGGTTATTGGAGAAAATCCTTTGGGTGCCATAAACCTCTGGGTTGGTGACCATTTTAGCCCTTCAAGTAGCAACTTCTCTCTCATCAGCCTGGTTTGTGGCCATCTTCTTCCGACAAGTGCTTGAGTAGCTGGTGCGGAATATGATAGGGTGGCGCGAAAAATCACTGTACATCACGAAATATCAGAAAGCACCGCAAAAAATCCCGAGTTTTCATGTAAAATGATGCCTGATCTCGGTGGAATTGCGCGCAGCCAGAGCAGTTTTTCATGCAGGACCAGAGCAAGTTTTGCACACGAGAGCTTGGAGTTTGTCATGCGAGGAAATTTGTATGGACCATGGGACCCGCGAAGACTTTTATAGGAAAATCCTGGTTTATGAACCCACGTGAAAAGCAGATTCCGCACCTCCTTGGGTTTTGCGTGCTGCTCCAGGTTTTTAGCGTGCATGGATCCCACTGAGTTCTGCATTTCGGCATTTCCCTCGGAATCTGACCATTGTGAACCCTCACCGATCCAATTCCGAGGGGGGGGGGGGATTTATAGACACCAAAAATGCTCAAGGGATGAAAAAAAGTTTCAAAACCACAAAGCGAAGTAATATTCGGATCCGGAGACCCAGTCTAGGGGGCCCGGAGGGGTCGCGCAAAAAACAATTCATAAGTGCGCGAAAAAATTATGCCCCGTGTGGAAAGTTCTGGGATACGTGAGAGTTTGTCGTCGTGGGCGTGGAATATTTCGTGCCCCCGCCCTCCGTGGTTTACATTTCGTGCCGTCGACCTCGGCGCACAATTATTTCGTGCCGACCTATTTTCCGCACCCCCGAACACCTATAAATAGAAGGAGACCCCCTTAGACTTCAACGGATGAAGAATCTGAATAGAATCTCGTGCGTGAAATTCACCTTGCGTGCATGTAAAGACGACCTTCAGGTATGGTTCTTTTCGTACCAAGTCGCCCCGGGGTCCGCCTTCACACGAGATCCCCTTATATTAAGACTAAATTCTAATACCTTGGGGGTCCATCCCTTTTGCACAATCCCTTCCACTTGTGCGTAGGACGACCAATTGCATTCACCCCAGCCAATTGTGCGCAATATCCTTCAATTGCGCACACCCTTGTCATTGTGCGCAATCCCCTTCAATTGTACACACCCCAGTCGTTGCGCGCAGTCTCTACCAATTTCACAAAATTCGTACTCCTTGCGCGAAATCATTTCTATTTGAGCGCAATGCCTCGACTCCATTTATGCACAATCCTCACTGATTTCGTGCGAGCCCGGTGTTCTTCGTGCAAGGATACTTATTTCGCGTGCAAGCCTCAAAGGTTGCACACAACTCTCCGGGAACCCTCACTCTGGTGCTCCTCGGATACCTCGTCACTTGCGTTCCCCACACTCCTTGGGCATACGATTGGGCGAGTGCCCGATGCTCTTCCTGTGGATGCCATTCGTGGGTGCCTCTCAGGCCCCGGGCATCCATATCATACAACATTTTCCCGTATGACCTACTAGGCTCATAAAAAGTAACTTCAAAGTCCCTTGTAAGATTATTCTCATTGCGTTGCTTTGCCTCAATATTCTTAGCATAGGCACGCTAACGACTATTACTTCTTCACATAGCCACGCTAACGTGGACCACTCTATGGCTCGCTCCATGACAGCCCTTCGCTACGGCATTGCCAATGCCTTCCCTTCCACAAGGAGCAAAGGGTACCGATTATGTAAGTCCTAGGGGTGCAGAGTGAACCCACCTCATTCGAGATGCAGGACATTAAACTGCCAAGCACTATCATCCTCAGCACATGACGTTAAACTGTGACTTCACCCCATGATTTTAACGCAGGGTCTCCCACCTTAGACATTCTCCATGCCCACTCGTCTCCACGAGGATGGGATCACCCCTCACAGGGGATGATATCCTCCTTATTGGAGTGGCATTTGTCCACAAGAGAGGGCAGACACCTTGGTGTAAGCCCCTAACTTTCCTTGCATGAGGAAACATCCATTCTCCTTTCATCTTTGGTCCCCAGAGCCAGCGAAGGGAATGGTGGGAAATGGAACTTCTCCTTTCTTTGGTACCAAATCCTTATCCCGCAGCGCTTTGTCTCCATCGGTCCCCTATCCTGGAGTAAGTCCCGACTTCTCGGGCTGCTAACCACACATAAGCTCTTGTTTCCTCTTTGGGCCATTAATCACGCATAAGCCCCACCCCACTTCTCACGGATGGACCTTTCGTGACATGACCGTCAGGTCTCTGCAATCTCTTGTTTCTAACACCAATAATGAGTGAAGTGAGCTTAGAGCAATCACAGACCATGAAAAACCACCTGGGATGCTTCAGAGTGTAAGCCCCAAACATCATCCTGATCTACGAGGACTTTGATCCATGTCAAGGAATGGTACATAGGAAGCCTCCACAAGGTTCAATCCCAACATCCCACCACCTAGGCTGCCACAGAGTGTAAGCCCCAAACATCGTCCCGAACTATGAGTAATTTGATCCATGTCAAGGCATGGTACGTAGGAAGCCTCCACGAGGTTCAATCCCAACAACCCACCACCTGAGCCACCTAAGAGTGCAAGTCCCAAACATCATCCCGAACTACGTGCAATTTGATCCATGTTAAGGCATGGTACGTAGGAAGCCTCCATGAGGTTCATGACCAATAACCCACCTGATCCGCCTCAGAGTGTAAGCCCCAAACATCGTCCCGAACTATGAGGACATTGATCTATGTCAAGGAATTGTATGTTAGAAGCCTCCATGAGGTTCAAGCCCAAAAACCCACCACCTAGGCCGCCTCAGAGTGTAATCCCCAAACATCGTCCCAAACTATGAGGACTTGCATCCATGTCAAGGTATGGTACGTCGGAAGCCTCCACGAGGTTCAAGCCCAACAACTCACCACCTGGGCCGCCTCAGAGTGAAAGCCCCAAACATCATCCCAAACTATGAGGACTTTGTTCCATGTCAAGGCATGGTAAGTAGGAAGCCTACATGGGGTTCAAGCCCAACAACCCACCACCTGGGCCGCCACAGAGTGTATTCCCCAAACATCATCCTGAACTACAAGGACATTGATCCGTGTCCAGGCATGGTACGTAGGAAGCCTCTATGAGGTTCATGCCCAACAACCCACTACCTGGGCCGCTTTAGAGTGTTAGCCCCAAACATAATCGTGAACTACGAGGACTTTGATCAATGTCAAGGAATGGTACGTTGGAAGCCTCCATGAGGTTCAAGCCCAACAACTCACCACCTGTTCCACCTCAGAGTGTATGCCCCAAACATAATCCCAAACTAGGAGGACTTTGATCCATGTCATGGAATGGTACGTGGTAAGCCTCCATGAGGATCAACCCCAACGACCCACCACCTAGGTCGCCTCAGAGTGTAAGCCCCAAACATCATCTTGAACTACAAGGACTTTGATCCATGTCAAGGCATGGTACGTAGGAATCCTCCACAAGGTTCAAGCCCAACAATCCACCACCTAGGCTGCCTTAGAGTGTAAGCCCCAAACTTCATCCCAAACTACGAGGAATTTGATCCATGTCATGGCATGGTACGTAGGAATCCTCCATGAGGTTGAAGCCCAACAACTCACCACCTGGGCCACCTCAGAGTGTAAGTCCCAAACATCATCCCGAACTATGAGGACATTGATCCATGTCAAGGAATGGTACGTAGGAAGCCTCTACGAAGTTCAAGACCAACAACCCACCACTGGGGCCGCCTCAGAGTGTAATCCCCAAACTTCATCCCGAACTAAGTGGACTCTGATCCATGTCAATGAATGGTATGTAGGAAGCCTCCATGAGGTTCAAGACCAACAACCCACCACCTAAGCCGCCTCAGAGTGTAAGCCCCAAACATCATCCTGAACTACGAGGACTTTGATCCATGTCAAGGCATGGTATGTAGGAAGCCTCCACGAGGTTCAAGCATAAAAACCCACCACCTAGGCCGCCTTTGAGTGTAAGCCCCAAACATCATCCTGAAGAATGAGGACTTTGATCCATGTCAAGGAATGGTATGTAGGAAGCCTCCACGAGGTTCAAGCCCAAAATACCACCACTTGGGCCACCTCAGAGTGTAAGCCCCAAACATCATCCTGAACTATGACGACTTTGATCCATGTCAGGGCATGGTACGTAGGAAGCCTCTACGAGGTTCAATCCCCACAACCCACCACCTGGGCCGTCTCAGTGTGTAAGACCCAAACATCATACTGAACTACGGTGAATTTTATTCTTGTCAAGGCATGGTAGGTCGGAAGCCTCCATGAGGTTCTAGCCCACCAAACATTGGCCCCAACCATCTCTGTGTCGGTGTGCCATGACCCTTTCCACATGAACTACAGAGACTTTGATATTTTCCGAGGCAAGGTACATAGGAGGCCTCCATGAGGTTCAAGCACACCATCCACATGGACCCCAGGCCCATATTCACGTCGGTTCATCGACTCCAACCCATTCCCGAACTATGATGACTTTGATCCCTATCAAGTTATGGTACGTAGAAAGCCCCCAAGAGGTTCAATCCCACCACCCGGTCATTCTGACCACCTTTTCATCAGGTTCGCCCCATCCTGCATGATGTTAAACTGTATCCCATCGTCTCATCGAACTACGCGGAACTTGATTCCCTGCCACGTGGATATGTAAGAGGTCTCTACGAGGCTCAATACCAACTTCTACGACGCTCTTGCGATGACCATATTTCATCTCCCTTCACTTCATCACCCATCCTGATCCTCACCTGGTCCCTCACATGCCGGTGGGATCATGCCACCCCATTCCCCGCTCCCACTAACAAAATTCGGGAATCCACCCATGTGTTGGCCGCAATATCGGCATTTCCTTCATGGGATTTCTCCATCTGATCCACTCTAATCAGTGTTCCGATCAGTCTGATCCATCTATGATAGACGTTAAACTTGCGGCATAGCCTGTGTTAAACATGGGAAGCTGAGGAAAACCTCAGATACATGCCCATGGCATACAGTTCCCCACGTTCGATGTGGGATGCCTCAGGCTTCTGCGCCCACGAGAAGCCCTATAATAAGGGACAGAAGACATACACGCCAATCCCCCAGAGTCCATACATGCCAGTGATGCCCAACGTGACTACTCCCCTAAACTAAGGTCGTTGCCCTGACCAGACCCCTTGGAATGTCCTAACATAAATAGTGTAATTAACTCGTGTCCATGAAGATATTGCGCTGGAAAGAGTTTCACGAACAACATCTTAAATCTATAAGGGAGACCCGGACTAGGTGATGAGCTCTAAGGAGGAATCCATGGAAGGAGGAACCAACATCCCATCATCCCATTTCGACCAAGGAGTAGGCATCCATGAATAAGTAGTGGATGTCGTCCGCCTTTGGAAAGCGGGAATGCAGGGTAACAGCTACGCGTCCTATACTTGATGGATGTGTGCACCATGACGAAAGAGTCAGAAACATTCATTAAAGATATGGAGGAATTATATTTATAAAGAAAATTGTTCTATATATACCTATCCTAAATGTTTGAACTATATATTCACAAATAAAGGGTTAAACATGTGCCAAATAAGTTTATTAGAGAAGATAAAGGATTATGATAGCTCAATACATTACTCACTAAGAAAGAAAACAAGTTGTTCAATGATTTCAGTCGAAAGGATCATGCTATATTTTTAATGATGAAGATCCCAAAAGATCTATTTTTTTTGTATTTTTAATGGATGTACCTAGATTTCTTGAAGGAATGGGAAAATATTATCATTATAAATTGACTGTTATACCCTCTATCTAAGTGATCATAAAATAGTGGTAAAAGGATGATTTAGAACTATAAAAGATGGTTAGAAACGTTCAAGAATTTAACCTTGATTAGTATGGAATTATAATGTTCATAAACACTATATGGGTTCCATCCATAACAGATTTTAAGAGTGAGCTATTAGAGAAAGAATATAACTTTTCATTCACTATTAATCATGGAAGTAAAAATATGTGTATATACTTGAAAAAATACTTTAGGTTTGATGGCATGAGGAGAGATATCAAAGAGTTTATATCACGATTCATAGTATTCCTCTAAGTTAAGGATGAAAGAAAATGTTATAAGGCAATTTTGCATCTGTTACCCATAACAAAATGGAAATAGAATAACATCACCATGGAATTTTTCACCAGACTCCCCAAAAGTTCTAATGGGAATAATGTTTCATGGTTGGTAGTCTATCTCCTTACTAAGTCGGCACACTTTATTTCTTTCAGATAAGATTTCTCTCTAGATCAACTTTCTAGGATATATATTAAGGGAGTGAAAAGGTTGCATGGAGTTATAAATTCCATTATATATAATTGGAATCCAATTTTTAACTCAATGTTCTAGAAAATCATTCAACAAGACCTTGAAACAAAAATGAGTTCCAGTACTGCTTATTATCCCTAGGCAAATGGTCAGTTTGAAAGAAAAATTCAAACCCTAGATATATTGAGATCTTATTCAGTAGATTTTGAAAGTTGTTTGGATCAAAAACTTCATATAGGTTATATTTCTAATAACAATAAATTTCACTCATTAATTTAGATGGATCCTTATTAATCTCTCTATATAAATAAATGTAAAACTCCAACGTGATGGAACGAAGTTGGAGAATGAAAGCTATTAGGACCTGAGATCATCAAACAAATGAACAAGAAAATTAGAACCATTATGCATAATATAAAATAATCACAATATTGAAAAAACATTAATACTAATAATCAGAAACATGATATAGAAATTTATGTAGGTTAAAATTTATTTTTATGTTTCTCCCATTGGAAGTTGGTTAGAAAATTCAGGAACAAAAGGAAACAAAGAGATTGGTATATGAGTCCCTTTGAAATTAATGATAATATTAGGATATTTTCCTATTGCTTTAAACTTACACAAAAACAATATAAATTACATTATGGGTTCCTTGTATCTCTCCTGAGGAAGTGCATACTTAACCCTCAATATGAACTGAACTTAGAGGTCATACCACTAGAGAAAGATCTTTCTTATAATGAACAACTTGTTGAAATTCTAGATAGTACTCCTAATGTTATATGAAACAAGACCACTGTCCTATTCAATGATTTTTTTGGATTACCCACTATTTAGAGAAATCTAGGCCGGAACATGATGATATGATGAGGAATAAATGTCTTTATTTGTTTGTATCAAAGTGATGAATTTTGTGGGATAAATTCATTATATTGGTGGTAGAATATAACAACCTGAGTTTTTATGAAAGGTTTTCAAATAAATTAATTTTATTTTATATATTATTTTCAACAATAAATTTATTTAATCTTTTATAATATTCTACACAAATTTACATTTTCCCTACATGCAAAATTGACTTTGTTTATGCAACACTGAGTTTCTACGAAATAACTTTTTATTATTATAATTTTTTTAATAACATATATTAAAACTAGAATCTAAAAAATGTTATATAAATTTTAATAAATAATATTTAAATATAATTTTAATATATTAATATTAATCAAAATATTGTAAAATAATATATATTTTTAAGTAAACTTAATACGTTCTGGGAGAAAACTATTTTCTCAAAATAATTCTTTTTATGTCCTTTGAACAATTATAAAATTAATTTTAGACAATTCTAGAAATTTAATATGATAAAATAAAATTTATTTTTTTTAATTTATAATGTCCAAAGTAGATTAGGGTTAATTTTTGGGATATTTTATGAAAATTTTCATTTTTAGATTAATAGTGAAAATACTGAATTTTAATTAAAAACATCATTTTATTTCAATTTATTTATATAGATAAATTGTATATTAATTTATTTTTAATGTATAATTAGATAAATTATAAATAAATTAAACAATTTATGTCATTAGAACAAATTTCATGTTGAAATGTGATATACAGACATTTCACGATTTTTAAGGTTCTTCATATTAAAAACCTGTTTTGTGATCACATCTGCGGGATAAATTTTAAATTAATTTATACTACTTATGGGATTATAATTTAGAAAAATGTATTCCATATTTAGAATTAAAATAATTTTTTATTTCAAATATGGTCAACATATTTTTTTTCGAAAATAATTTGGGAAAAGAATTGAAATTAATTAAAATGATTAAGGTAAAAACGAATTTACTTTGTGGTTAGACTTTGTCTTAATTGGAATAATGACGAAGAAAAAAGTAAAAAAATACATTTTATAGCCTTATTTATACCATATCCTCTATTTTATAAAAAATTGATTATTCTTGGAGGCACATGATGTAATGGAGATCTCTCAATAGAGTTTACATTTTTTATATTTTCAAGAATGCCACTCCTCCTCCACTATAAAAGGTAAATAACCACCTCACTTATTCACACATCTCATGCCCTTTGGCTCGGTAAAACCCTACCAAACAATCCTCACAAATTACATCCATTCATCAAAAAATCTTCACTTTAGTAAGAAATACAACCAAGGAATCCCTTTGGTTCCAACCAAATGGAGCTACCTAAGAAAGATGTAACATCAAAAGAGAATTTTTTTTATGTCTTTATCCACCCCCATAATTATTCATATTAAATTATTATATATTAAACTCATTAAACTAATTATAATGAGACTTTTTGGTCTTATGATTTTGAACCTACATTCACACAGATATCCCTCAAATTGGATACACAATAATCGTCCATGTGTACGATAGAGTATCACCTCTTGAACCGATGTCATTATTCCTTCATCTACCGCCTTTAAAAGTTATAAGTAATTTTTAATTTATATTATTATTTTATATATTTTATATTTATGATTAATTTATGTTTCTATAATTATTATTTAGAATATAACTTCATTATTTCAATTTTGTAAGAATATGAACACATCAGTTCTAGACGTGTGGACTACCAACTCTTCAAAGTGATGCGATTCGTTAACGCTTTACATAGAATGTATTAAGAATGGATTAAATAAACATAATTTTTATATATTAAATGATAATTAAATTGTAATTCTAATATATATATATATATATCATTTACTTTTATTTATTTGAATACGATAAGAAAATGGAAACAATGTTCATGTGTACATATGGACAACCATCTCCACGAATGGTGTATTTAATTTTCTGTTTCAATATTTTATAGATTATTATAAATAAATATATTCTTACAATATATTAAATTTATATCATTTATTACATTCTATATGTTATTATATCATGATCTAAGTAAGAGTACCATGAATAATAGGTCAAACATGTCTGAAAAACAAAGCGATTACTACTCAAAACGTAATATTAATATAGAATTATTAATAAACGTGTAATATAAAGCCTAAAATAAATCATATAAGGTATTATATAAATGTATATGACTCTCCTATAGATTTATAATAATCCAATAGTTGAATATGAAATATTTTAATGACTAGATTCAAGACATAAGTTAAGGGGACTTCTAGTCTCACTTTTATTTATGTGAGACTTATTCCTTATTCACCAATCATTTCTTTTTGTGTGGAGTATATACTACCAATTACTTTATTATATTATTACTCTAATTGAATTTATAGGTATTCAAATACCCATTAGATGAAATCTATTAAAATTATTTTACTATTCAGAAGCTACCAAATAGCTAGAGAATTTTTTTTCACAATTTTCTTCCATTGAGAAACATGTTTTGTTATAAACCTATATCCTTTACAAGATGTATATACATCCATTTGACTTTTTATGTCACAAATATCGTTATTTTAATGTTATTCTAATATTCATGTAAATTTATTCATTCATGGATATTTTTATTCAAAGATACCAAATTTGTAATAGTTTATTGCTACAATCTCATAATTATTGGGATTGTATATGATTATGATTCCATTGATTAAATGTTGTGATCCATATCTGAAGAACTCTCATGAATATTCTTACCCTTTGGTAATTTATCCTTTGTTTATTAAATATATATTCATTTATTGGTACAATTTTCCTACACATTGGTATTTATGATAATTAAGAAAATGTTTTTACTAAAATATGACCTTATTTATCTCTTTGGTTAGGAATCTATGTTCTTTCGAAACAATGTTTTTTGATTTTTTTTAAATGATATCATACAATAATTTTCAAGGAATTTTTTTTAAAAGTGTATTATGGTTTTAGGGATTCTTTTATATGTATTAAATATTAATTTCAAATAAAATTATTTTCAAAATATTTTTGGTTTAAAAAAAATTCAAAGAATAAAGAATATTTTCCTAATTTTTTTTAAAAAATTATAAAAAATATTTTCCATAAAATAAGAAATATATTTTCATTACTCATGCCTTATAGAGAATATGACCCAATCGTTCCATTCAAATTATTTCTCTGTATGGTTTATGTTTTTTGTCAGTATGTATATGAAATCTGTTTCTATTTCATTGGTTATATGTTAATGAAACCCATTTATGCTTCACAGGATATATTCTTATGGAACATGTGTCTTTTCATAGATTTTTATTTGGGTAAATGATTATGAAACCTGTCCCTTTTAATAGGTTATGATATGGTGGTTTTTTATGATTAGTATTTCATTTCATGTGTAATGATATGATTCTTTTTTTATCTTATGGAACACATTTTAATAATTTCATAATGAGATGGGTTGGACCTTTGACTCTATTCAATGAATTGGGTAAAGATTTATATCTCTTTAGATAGGCATGGATGGAATGTGGATTAAACTTGGTTCAGTAAAGGAAATTTTCACCTAAAATGATCTATAAAAAATCATGTAATGCTTATCTACTAAAGGAGAGAGTCACTATACCCACCAGAAGGGATTTTGGGAGAGAATTGACTCCAACTTCCCCTGGTAAAAGGAGGTTGGGAATTTTTCATGTGTTACATCCATAACATCATAAAATGATTCACTAAGTAGGGTACTAATAAGATGAGTTTAACAACAATGTTTGTAATCCTATCAATTTTCCAAATAATTTATGATTACTCTAATTCATACCACTATGTTTTAAACCATGTGACTCTAATGCATAGTGTTGTTTATTATCCCTACTCATTGAGAATATTTTCATATAGATTCCATTTTGGCCCTTTTATACCAACCATTAAATGATGAACTACTCCTTTCATGTATGTAATATGACCCTATACACCAACTAACATACTTGATTGAATGTTACAGTCATCGACATGACCAGTATTTATAAAACAAGTCACCAGTGTAAAGAATAGAAATATTTCATTATGTTTAAGAAACTATAAATTATGGAAATAATAACAACTATAGAATGGGTCCTCATGAAAATAATATAATTATGTTTGGGAAACTTCCTCACCCACACGAAAAGGATCATAAGGGTAATTAACTTAATATTATTCTTGAATTATCATAATCTTATATTACTACAGATTCAGAATAGATGATACTACCTCAACGATTACATCCCGTATGTTTAAGAAACTACTAATAAAATATTTTTTTCAAGATATCATATTGAAAATATTCCCAATTCCCCTCTATAAATACCATTTCATAGAGGATTTTTTCCTTCCTTTCATTTACTATCCATGAAACCATTTCTAGCACTATCAAAATCATTTTCATCTACCTCTACACTAGAGGTGGGGGAATCAAAATGAAAAAATCATGTGTTTTTTAATAGGGAATATTCACTTATAGTGTAATGAGTATGTGCGATCTTCCCATAAAATATGGAGATACAATTCCTATAATATATGCAGATTCTAAATCCGAAAATAGTATATTGACATGACCCTTTTCCCAATGTATTATGTACCCAAGAACATAACTACAACTTTAATATCAACAATAGTGGATATTATTATCTCTCCCTCGGAATTCCTACTAAAATCATATATATTTTTGAGTGACTGAGATCTAGATCATCATTTCATATAGGATGAGGATTAAAATGGGAATATATGGGAGGAAATTCCCACTAACCATATTTTTTTCATATTCTCTCCATGCAAGAGCCCTTACTTTTCTATCCTAGAGTTGTTAATAGAAAAACGAACACCATTCCTTTAGTATTATATATGGATTATGTTGAATGAACTTAATAGATCATTGTTTTACCATATTATAATCTTTGATCACCTTTATCACCTTGAAAAGTAGTTCAAAATAGTTAACCTAGTTGACCATATAATGTCTCATCATCATGAATTTAGTAGATATCTTCTTGAGAATTTTTAGTATGTTCTAAAATTCATACATCAACACAACATATCATTGAAGAGGAATCTCAACAAATGTGTGTTAGATATTGGGGGAAATATACACCCTACAATTCGGTTCATTCAAATGATGATAATAGGGTTTGAGTAATGTCATTAAAATGAAGTTAGAACAACTTTACTCCCAACCACTTCCAGAGGTAATGACATCAATATTAGTCCCACTAATAATCATGAGGTTGATACTAGTGATTATGTAAGTGAGGAATGATTTACCCAAAAGGATTAGAGGAAATAAGTCCACCCCAATTAAGGAATACACTCCCATTTATAGAGATGAGCATGTTCCTTAGGATACCCGTTATAATATAATTCTATAATACCCATCAAAACCTCAATAAATTCAATGTTGTGTATTTTTATTATTGTATGAATAAATACACTAAGACAATCTTGCAGATTCATAGATCTATTCATTTCTCTATGATTTGTGGTATATTGATATCTCCACACTATCCTTCTTAGATGATACTATCTTAATTGGGTTGATCATTAATATGACCTTGTTAGTAACAACTATAGAGTTTCATCAATAGGATACCCTATTATGATATACTAATATTTATGTATGGTTCTATTCCAAACTATGTCGGAGCCTAAAAAACACAATGGATAACCCTTCAGGAATTCTGTATTTCTTCCAAAAAGTGGACCATGGATACTATACTATATTTATATAGAGTCTAACATGGGTATATATATTCATGGGAATTCCTCCCCTAATGTTTTTATTGGTTCCCCAATGTATTTCATAAAGGACATAGAGAAGCAACTTGGTTTAAAACAAACTATAAAGTAGTTTTAATGATAGTGGATGGACTATATCTCCCCATATATATAATTTTCTAACCTAATATTTACATCCTTCAATTGAATGAGTGGAACAAAGGAAAACAATATGAACTTATTGTTTCATTGGGTTGTTATGATCAGGACCTCATAGGAAGAAGAGGATTCCAGGACCCCCCCAACATTGTCCATATATTGGAGGCACATTAATTTATACAGTACAGGAATATGGAACCAAGGTATGTTGCTAGTTGGGAGTATCTTTATAGGAAAATCCTATTCCTTTTTTTAACACCTTTCAAAGGATATCTATCGGTGACATGTCAAAGTGAATCAATTGGAAGAATAAATGTGTCAACAACATTATTACTCAGTGGAAGAGGTTGTCGACTCTATATACATACATCAAATATAAGAAAAATTAGTGTGTAAATGCATGTTGATCATCTATGATAATATTTTCCCTACTCCTTTCTTCCTTATGTTCCTAAGAATATTTTGATAGTTTTTTGAGAGGTTCTAGTGTCATGAGGGTCCATGTAATGAACCATGAAAACGCCTTATCCAACACCATCATTAGGTATGTAGAATAAAAAACAAGTAGAGATAGTTTTTGTGATGTTGAAATTATCCCATCATTGGATCTATCTCTAAGTGGCCTCACATAACAAACCATGTAAGATCTGCTCATTCAAGAAACATTTCTTAGGGATCAAAAATAGGGAATGTTGATAAACCATTCAATAATTGGAATGAATCACTCCACTCCATAAAATTTCAAAAATTATGAAGCATTATCATATGTTTCATTTAAAAAAGAGATTTTTAATTCATATTTATATATAGAGGCAACTTGAATATGAGTCATATAACCACACAACCTATTTCCATTAACAAAATTTTGTTGGAAACAGAATCTAGGACTACATCATCATTATGGGCCCTATATTTCCCCTGTAATAGAAGATTTAACTGATTTCATGTATCCCTTGGTTGACTAATTCCAACATGGAACAATACCATCCTATTAGGTTGAGGGAGAAAAAATTCATAAGAAGTACATGATTTTTTACATCTATGATATACCCAACTCAATGAAATTATTTTCTAAATGTAGATTTTATGAAATATTTCTCCACCACATCTTGGGAAAGGAAATTCATTAGGTCTTGTATGAGATTATTGTTGGGAAATGTGGGGATCATCAAATAGGATTTAATCTCTCCAATTAGATCTAGAAATTGAGGAAATTTTTTCACTCAATGGATTTTTGGTTCTAAGAAATCCCCAAAGCAGAGTTACACATTTCATGTATGTTACAACATCAAGAATCAGTCTCCAAATAATATCAAAACCACCACTTTGTCTCTTCCTTTTTCTATATGGGGAATCGATTCAATGGGTCATCCATAAATAAAATCACATTAGCTCATATTTATTATTACTACCAAGTGTTACCTAATGAAATGGGAGGAATTAATTTATCTGAAGGAAGTGAAGATCATTTTGATGATTGAGTTTCTAAAATCTAACAACATCAATATGTTTAGGGTCCCCCAAACAATTCTCATAGATAATGTTAATCAAATAAAAATACTTTTAGCTAAATAAGGTCTATGTTGAGCATTACAACTAGTCTAACCAAATTTACCTATACCATTATTTCATGAATGAAAATTGTAAAGCACCTAATAAATTCCTCTTTAATAGTATACATGAGATCCAGGAACATACTATCAAGTTGTTTTACTGATATGCTATCCAATTAGTTTTGAATTTAGCATAAAAGACCTTAGCCTTATAACTGGGTAATCTATTACACCTTGGTGTATTTGAAATAGGTTATTTTACAAATAAGGGTTATGTTACCATCACTCTATACAATCTTCTATAGTCATTCGATGTTAAAATAAATGTCCCAAGTCAGGATAATAGAATTGGAATCTCTTAATGAAAGTATTCTCTATGAACTGAACAATACAAATGTATTTCAAAACTGAGTTACCCAAGAAGTAATTAATATGGATTTAATTTTCTCATTCCTGCAAGGTGATTTGGTACTAGCATTGAGGATTTCAATGTTTCATAGAATAAATATTTAATGTTTTAAACAAAAATAAAAACATCCCCAACATTGATAAAAAACATTCTGCAATGGTCCATAATCATTGATCACCATGGATAAGAGGCACATTACAACATCCAAAACTACATGGTTTCATAAAGTGTACCATACATAAGATCCAACATCTTCACTCATCCTCACCATATAAAGTTAAAGTTCCTCGTATTTATCTTTTTCACATGAGGTTAAAATGAAAATTTTATTCATAGATTCATGACATTAAATTGCATAAATTTATTTCATATCTACATGGTGTTTTACTATATATATCATAACACCCCCACTACATGATATTAAATTGCATAGTACATTCCCCATTGTATGACATTCAACTACTTTATTCCTCATTCCTAGAAATAAAAACACAAATTATACATATTTTGTTGTCATACTAGTTCCACGATGGTATGATTAACACTCATTCCAATTCCCTTACTAGGTTATTTATTTTCATTCACTAAAAAACATTTATCCCATATTCATACCACATATAATGGTATTCCCATTATTATAACTAATTCATGATAGTGTAGCTCTAGAGTTTTGAATAAAACATTTATAATGATCCTTTCCTTCACCACCACACACATTTTATTATGAGTTTGAATCACCACATCCTCAATATTTTCAAGATATACTCCCCATGGTCTACATTGATAACACATGATCTTTATACTTTTCGAAATTCCCAAATAGGGAACATGACCTAAAATAACCACCTTTGGTACAAATGTAGTGGGACACATATAATAACATAGAAAATGGTTAACCATAATATTGTTTACCCTCAATTAAAACCGTATGTATTTGGAATGCACATTTTGATAAATATAATTTGTATTATTTCATAGAATATATATCCCATCATTTTTTATTGAAACTATTCAAGACATAATTTACAATACCTTGACCCTTGGTTTGAGTGGATCATTGGCACCCCTCATGCTGTACCTTTATGGATCTCTATAGGTTCGAAGGGAAAACATATGTGTCAAAGTCACACCGAACATGTTCCCTAATAATCATGGATTTACATATAAGGGTTGACCCAATATTATGATCCATAAAAATCCATTCATATCATTCACTCTCATGTAATAAGATTAATCATGAATTTTTTCATTTTTATCTCCCCCATAATGGATCATGTGATATTATATATTTGGATTGGTTATTTTGATACCATGATTTGGATTTATCATAAAAACAATCATATAGTTTATCTATACTATAAACATGATGTTAATCTATGAATCTCCCAGGTAATATGAGATTCATTAAATTAAACTATGACACACACATCCTTATAGTACCACACTAAAATTCACGGTCCTCATCCTCATTATACACCAATATTCTATGGAGTCTGTATTTTTTCAACATGATCATAAACTTCATAGAACTATCCTAATTTTATGACATAAAACTATATTATTCCTCAATCATCGCTTGAGGGGATTCCTCTTTTTTATTATGGTTGGATCTCATTCTAATACCCACTTTTAGTTATGATTATATACCACACCAATTCCATAAACTAATTGTGTCATGATTCTTATTTCGTCATACACATAGTGAAATCCAGATTCCTTACCTTAGAAAAAAATTCCGGCTCCAATATCTTTCTGTTATAGCCTTTTAAATTATTCTTCAACCTATAGTTATCTTATTATGCTTCCTAAAACACGGATAATTCCCCAAAAACATTCTCATATGTACAAACATTGTATGTAGATATTCTTTTCCTAATGATATATGTGTGGTTTGATTCCAGTTTCTAAAGATAACTAGTAACACTCATATTCATTAGCTTGTTCATATATAAAATTGATCATTGCGTATCTACCTTCCTCCAGTGATAAGACATTTAAAATTAGTGATGGGGTTTTCAGACTTTTCACTCTAGGTCACACATACCTTTTTCACCTCACTAATATACCTAAGACTGATTAGTATAAATACCTAAAGAACAATGTGTTTCTTGATTTATTTTCTGAATGGTAAAATTTTGTTCCAAAATATTCTATCCCAATCCAAGCTATAAATTTATTCTCACCCCACCTTGTCTTGGCATTTAGTTCCACTCCATATAGTTTTATTCACCCACCAAGCATTGAGACAATGTTATACTCCAAGGAAAAAAATAATTTTACACATCCCTAAACACCTAAATCTATGGTTTGAACATTAGGACCTTAAACTTCATGCACCTGTCACCATGTTTTTTTAAAATTATCATTGGGTTCTTTAGACTTGAATTTTTTACCCTACCCTTATTTCTATATAGACTATATCACCCCTAGACTCCAATTTACGTGACCTTAGAATCTTGAACCACTATATCGAAAATTCTATGTTTGTAGAAGTAGAACAAGTCTATGGTCAATGTCTATGAATTTATACTATGATCAGCCATCATACATTCAAAATTTTATGAAATTATAGTCAAACACCACTACATCCCATGTTTTATAAACATTAAATCCAAGACCCTTATGTATCAATATGTACAACCTTAAACTGTAAGAACCCTATAGCCTAAACTCTACAAAATTACACAAGTACCCCCTATATTTCATGTTGTGTGACCATATCCTTTTCCTAAATAAACCCCAACCTATATGAACTTAAACTATACATCCCCATGGGTCACATTGACCCTCTACTTTGATCATAATTAAATATTATTCTCCTGTCACTCAATAGGTTGGAATTTATATCTACCCTAAATTACACTGACCCATATACCCTAGAATTAATTTTGAATTCCCCATAAATATTATAGTAACATAAATTTATTATTCATAGAGTGATTGAAAACTTCATGGGAATCCACACTCTTCCACATACACACTTTGTCCCTCAAAATTTGAATCTCAAATATATTTCATTTTGGAATAGAGACCCCTAAACCTATGATGATGGAGCAGAAAACAACTCTCAAATCACTTCTTAACCATTCCTCACATCCCATAGGAAATATTATCAGTATTAATATAGTGGAACCTATATTTTGAAAATGGTTAATAGTAATCATAAACATTATTATACCCTATTTATGGTTATATTCTGATGGAATTATTCATTTTAAATAGTTTCCTTAATGTCATACTTTTCCTTTATACCCGTCTATCCACTGGTAAATATTATCAAAATCTGAACATACCTTACTCCCAATTCACATTACACAATATGAATTACAACAACCATGGTGTTTTTCCCCCATTTATTCATGTATATTAGTATGTTGGATCAATATTTTTGAATAATATCTAACCCAATTCCCCTATCTTCACTCATTCCCCAATAGTGGTCATTATGATAATCAAACATCAACACATAATCCCATATTATTTACACTCATCTTATATAAAAGATATTATATTATCTATTATATCTCACAACAATCATGACTTATGTGGGATAGTGGTTTCAATTAGTCATTTTATTAAGGATATTGAGAAGAAATGATGTCTAAATGATGTAGTTAAAAAATTTAGTAAATTTATTACATGGTAAATTAAGGAAGAAAACCACAAAAAGATATTATCTTGGACATAAATATAGTACATGTAAATACATAACACATCACCTAATCATGTTAGGAAAACCTTTATTGGGAGGATTTGGTAGCCAACTATATCCTATTTAACTAATCTATTATGAACACTAATTCTAGACATACCTAAACCACATATACATGTATATCTCTCTATTGAGACCCAAAATCCACCCCTAAGGGAATTTCTTTGTCTAACTCAATTTTATACATAGAATAATGATTCATCAAGTGGTTGAATTCCTCCTCCATTAAAAAAGCGTCGACCTATAGATTGTTCTCCTCATCACCATCCAAAGGGATCTCTTACTAATAGACCCAAAATACTCCATAGAATGCAACAAAGATGCTGCTCTTATAAAGTGGAACTATTGTGCCTATATTTTCTACCACTAATCCAATAAGTCCTATTTAGTAAAATTAATGTTGTTTTAGTCAAACATAATGTATCCTAGGATCATAAAGATGTTTTGAGGAGTTACCATCTAGTTTCCCATTTTACCTAGTTTTGTGTGGATGATGATTCCTTATTTTTCCATCACACCCATAAAGAAATCACCAACTTCTCCTCAATTGTGTCTGATCCTGAGTCAAATTCATCCCCCAATGTTGTCTCCTACATAGGTATTTTCATGAATAATGGTGGAGAATACTCAACTAAAGGTTTCATCTAGGTGGGATCTACTTTGGAAGGGGGATCCTCTTATTTGTTTCCACCATCATAGGAAATGACTCGACTTCAAGCATCACCATTGGCTCTTGGGGAAAAATAATTGATCTCAAGTTCCTCTACTATAATGAAAAACTAGTTGGAACACCATATTTTTGAATAATTATATAATTAAATAAAACTTATGTTTAATATTATATTCCAAAAGAAACATCAAGCCTAAATCAATGATGATATACTTTGAAAATATTAATATTTAAATATTACTATTATAACTAATAAGTTTGTTTGATCGATCTGAAGAGGAGTAACTAGGATATGAAATAAATGATGAAAATGTTTCCATATTTAAATTTATTTATTATTTTCTATAAAATAAGTACTCAATTAGGATTGGTATTAAAAAGAAAACAAATGGTTACAAATAGTTAACACTTAAAAGGGAAATTTTTCAATAAAATATTGTTTTTATTATGTTTTCTACTCTTTTAATTTGAAACATAAATGAATAAATTATAGATTTACATTTCAGTAAATTGATATTTTTTTAATTAATTATATAAAAAAATTACTTTGATATTGGTTTTTTATTTTTTAGAAATTGTTTTTTAGTGAATCAGGTAAAATACAGATTTTACAAATAATGCCACATTTTTAGGTTATCATTATATAAGAATGACTTGAAATATTATTAAACAATTTTTATAAGAAATATTTAATATTTAATATATTTTATTTCAAAATAAAATATTTAACAACTAAATGTAAATTTTTTATTCTCAAAAATCTAAGAAATGTTTTTATTCAAATGAAAACCATTTTCAAAATTCTCTTTTATTAAATATTTCACTAGTATTATTTATGTTTTTGTTTAATTTTAAATTCAAAATAGTGTAATTTTATTAAAAATAATACAATTTAATCCATTGGAATCAATGTTATAAATTATTTTTTTATAAAATCATTTTTATGCTTGAATGAGAATTTTTCTAAATGATATTTTTTGTTTCGTTTTGAGAACATAAGTTATAAGAAATTTCTACAAATTCTATAAATTTACTCATGGAAAACATATTCAAAAAAATTTTATCATAATTTTATACTTTATATATATGTAATTTTTAATTTTAATAAAAAGTATTCATGGTAAAAGTATAATCACTTGGTAAAGGATAAATTTGGTTAAATTGGGTTTAAAATATGCAATGAGGTCTCAAAATAAATCAACAAAATATTTTTATTTTATTGGATGGATGTATTTTTGAAAAAATGTACAATATTTGAATATAAATAAATTTTATAAAAATTTCTTTTGATAATGAATTTTATATTATTTTAATTAAATAATAATTTCAAAACATCACTCTCTTTCACTTAATATATATATATATATATATATTATTTATTTGTTTGTGTATAAAAATTGGTTTTAAATGGTAATAAATGGTCATTTATGTGGTTAATAATTTTCATTAATTATAGTAATTTATTTTTAATTGTTAGTGATAGTATAATAATGTTTAATTATTAAAAAGTGTTGATGCATTGTTTGTATAGTGTAAGAAAAATAATGTAAATCATTTTATAAACATTAAATGAAATATGTATTGGATTAATTATTGTCTTTAAAAAAACTTAAATAATTTTTTAATGTTTTATCATTAGTTAGTGTTTTTAGATTATAATTATTTTATATTATTTATGCCTTTAGAATCATCATATGTAAATAGTCATGAATGTGATTTTATGTTATATTTAATGCTCACAAATAATTTCAAAATAAATCGAAAATTATAAAATAATTTATTTTGTTAAATTAATTTGAAATGGTCTATAATATGAAAAATATTTCACATAATATATACATTCCCTTTATGTATAACATTATTTACCAAAAAAGAATAATTATCTTGCTACCACATTGGAGGTAAAATGGGTTAAAATAGGGGTTAACCTAAGAGACACGGTTTAATGTAAGAAAAAATTTATAAATCCCATTGTCTAATTTGATTTTAACCACAACAATATTATAATATATTATTTTCATTTTGGAGTCACATGACATGAGTAATGAATATATTGTATAAAATTTTCATGCAATTACATAGCTTCACCCATATCACTTATAAATGAAAAAAAATCTCTCCACACTTATATGAGGAAATTGATTCCTATATCATAAATATAATATAGATAAATACACACCTAAAATGTATCCTAACGATCTAGAGATATTTATCATTCCAAAATAACACCTCAATAAGGATTATGGTGTAATCCAAATAAATATATATGATAATATGTAATTCTATTTACGAATATATTTCAGGTTTTTCTCTTCCATAGAATCCCCTATATATTCTATCACCATAATAATATTATGAGATATGATACTTTAATATAAATAAATGATTTATTATAATACTAAACCCATTTTTATCTCATTTATAGGTAATTTAAAATAAGAAATTACTTCTGATTATATTTAAACTACCACCTCAAAGAATCAATGCATCTTATTTTCACCAGTTTATCCAATGTAGGATATATATATATGTAAATAATATTTATATGTTGTTTATGGAATAATTATAATGAATTAAATTTATAATAATTTCTACCTTATTACAATCATATCCATTCGAAAATTATAACATCACCCATGCCTACAAGTTGTCTTCCACCATCATGAAGCGAAGTGATTTTTTTATATCAACTTTTTATAGATGATAATAATGAAATATTAGATGGATATTTATGATATATATGATATATATGATTATATAATGGACAAATATTATTTAGTTTTCCTTTATTCCTTCCATTGAAATGTGAAAACCTCACACTTGTATACATTCAGACTACCACCTCCATGAAGTGATATAATTCATTTTTCATACCCACCTCATATGAATTGTTGTAAATGTTTATATAATGAATAAATATTATTCATATGAAGTTATTTATAATCTATATATGATGAAACCATGACCAAGGTGCATGGATTAAAACCATTGAATCGAAACAGAAATATAACATGGACCCGTTTCAAACTGAATGACTATTTTATTGAAGAATTTTCAACGAATGGGTAATTATAAATCATAATATATTAATATAAAGTATTTCAATTGTAAATATGGTTTTATTAAATATTTATAGTTATTATACAGATGTTTAGTATTATGCATAATGTAATCAATGACTTGAGCTAAGGGTTCTTCATCTCAATATTGGATCGTTGAGACATGTTTCATGTTATTTACCTATCTATGTTTATATTATTTATAAAATACCCCAATTGATATTTTAAATCACTAATATCATAATAATAACTATATTTAAGGTTATATTGAATTTATTAATTTTAATGAGTTTGTGATTCAAATGTTACCAAAGAAAAAGTATTACAATGTAATTCCATGTTATAGTCGGGATTATTTATGATTGAATATTTATTGGGGGTAATTATAGTCTATTAATCACTTAAATCCATTATATATAAATTTATACCAAAAATATTAAAGGGTTTCAGTGTTTTCCATAATGTTTCCTCTCTTTGTTACTTAAAACAATTGAGACTTGTTTTTATAAAAACTCAAACTTATTTATTCTATTCAATCAGAAGTCATTATCTTCCATATACATGTTTTTAAAACATTTTATGGGTGTTTTTTATTTATACATATATTTATTCCTAAGTTCATTTTCACAAACATTGAAATTATTTGAAAATAATTAAAAGGAAACTTGTTAAATGTTTTTGTTAGGAATCACTTTTACCTTTTTTAGAAACAATAAAAGGAATGTTCTCTTTTAACGTATAAAACATGAACATATTTTAAAATAATATTATATTTTCTTAATTAAGATGATTTCTTCACATGTTTCAAATGCATTCTAGAAAAATTAATTTTTCCATTTATTGCATATTTTTACTTTTTAAATGCTAACAAATTAATTGGGATATCTTCTCAATATTTTCAAAGTGAATTTTAAATTCTCTTATAAAATAGATATTTCATATATGTCACCATCCTTTATTGACTATTATTATTCACTAGGGATATGATCCTTTGATACTACCCACATTATATGTCTATTTTTTTTATGGTGATGACCCTTTAATTAGGTTTTTATGAAACCCATTACTTTCCTTGGGTTAATTAAACAATGGTAGAATGATAAATATTTGTAGGCTCTTTTGGCACACAAATGTTTGGTTTTAATTATGTAACATGTGATCATGGATAAACATATCCCTACGAAGTATTGGTTAAATATTAATATCTCATGGGATGATATGAACTCAAATGAGGAGTGAACAATATATTTTAATGGAAATTGTTCTCTATGGTTGTCCGGAATATGATCTATGACTAATGAAAGGATGGGAATGGGGTGTCATCCCAATACATTTTGGAATTATACCAACTATGATAGTCTTGGTAGTAATTTTTGACTATATAAATGAGTTTAGACACTTGAATATATCGGAAAACATATATCTTATTATTATGATATGATCTCATAGATCTTTATTAATTATTAATTATTCCTCAATATTACAACTAACATATCTTTTTATGATATAGTTTTATTCTGTGACTCATGATTTATGATTGATTATTCATTGGTTCAAAATTTATTATTGTATGATCATGATCCCCTTCCGATCATATCATATTCTTATATATAATTATTTATTAATATCTATCATGTCCACCATTATCAAAAATCTGAGTCGACCCATTATTTTTTTCTATTTCCTCAAATTATTAATAGTGTGGTTTTTAAAGATTCATATAGAAGTGTCTCATGTCAATATTAACTTATGAGAGATGTAGATGTGTTTTTATGGAATAAGAAAATATTTTTTTAATGAGATGAAAACCAATTTGAGTAGGTAGACATAGATTTTGTTACAAAAATATTTATTAAGTAATTATCCCAGACTATAAACCCAAAAAGTATTAGGTATGTAGGTGACTCAATATAGGAAACTAATATTGTAATTTTGAATGGTTAAAATGGAACATCTCATTTTCTATAAATCCTAGTATTTAATGAATATGTTTTTAAAACTAAATCTAGGTGGATGGGTCTCATGAATTCTATGCTAGAATACGATCTGGTTTAAAATATCTCAAGTGGATATGGTATTATCATAAGAGGATAATTTGAACTTTTTGTGTAAAATTATGGGTTACTATGTTTAGGGATGTACATAAGTTTAATGGCATAGATTCTTTTTGGATTTATATTATAGGATCTTATGGTGACTATTGATATATGGTTAATTTTATATTGGGTTTCAATATATCATTGAGGTATATGTAACCCTTAAGGTTAATAGATTTTTTAATGAGAAGTTATTCCTGTAGAATGTTATTTGGAATATAACTTGAATAAAGAACAATACCTTTAAGGTTAATAAATTATTTGAAGATGCGGTAATTATAATTATTGGAAAAAATGAATTATCATATTTTAGAAACATATGAGTTTGAAAATTGGTCTCGGGACCAAGTGATTAAAGTTATTTTTTAAGAATGTCACTATATTGAAAAAATTATATGATTAAGTAGAACATAATATTTCATTATTAAAAAATAAATTAATTGAGTATTATTGTTTGGGTTATATTGTAAAAGTGTTTTTTTGTGGTTTAGTGGCGATTTAGTATATTTTTAGATATGATAAGTATGTTTTGGGGATTATATGATTAATGTGTATATATATTTGGAATAAAACTTAATGAGTGATTAATTTTATTTAAAGATAAATGGTAACTTAATATAAGAAGAATACGTGATCAATTTTTTTTTTAAATTTTTGGTTTTCGATTTGTTGAGGAATTATTATAACGATTTTAAATGGTAATTATTTATAGAATGATTTATGTTGATTTTTGGGTGTTATTGTTAAGGATATGGACATTGTCTTATAAATGCTTGTTCATATTGGAAGTTTTATTAACATGCCTTATTGATTTCACTCTCATTAAATAGGTAGAAACACAAGGAATAATTTTTCATCTTATTTGGGATTTTTTGATATATTGAAACAAAATTTTAATTATTTAGGCTTGATAATTTCAACTTGGTTATTTATCTTATGACATTATGTAATGGGGGAAAACTGGTCGAAACACATCCAAAGGTTAAAATTATTAGAATAAATCAAGTAAGTATATTCTCTCACATTCTCTATATCAATGGTAAAATAATTAATCAAACCCAATAAAGTGAAAGATAAATCTACTAAGTTATATGTGGAAAATATTACTCATCTAAAATGGTGTTATTTATTATTATCATTCATATGTCTAAATATCACAATGGTAAATGCAAGGTTTAATAAATACTTACTAAATGTTAATTTTACTAGACTAAATATAGTCATTAAAGTCCTCATTAAATTTAAATTTATTCCATTCCACTTATGTGTATTTAACTTCTACACTTTTGAATTGATTTTGAAAAAAAATTCACCCCTTTATTATAGTTAAGTGATAAAATTACGTTGATTCAATTTTCATAAAGGTGTATAATGTAACTCCCAATGACTTTAGAATGTATTAAATTTTAAATAAAGAATATGTTCTATAATATATACCACATTTAAAAAAATCTTAAATGTACCATGGTATACTAGATAAATATTGTCAACTAAATATAACAGTTATAAACCAGGTGTTCTTTTTTGCGAGTATGAATGGGTGAAACCAAATTATGAAATATATGTTGAAATTTTTTAATTATATAATTTAACTAACTACTTCAAAGAAAATATGCTCTCTATTTTTGAATGATAATAATTAAATCACCTAAGGTTAATAATTTTTATAGTTTAAAATAGACATTTTCTATAAAATCCAGTCTTCTTTATATTTTATACTCGTAAAATTAAATAATAAATTTATAAATTTTAGAATTTTATGAGATAAACAAAATTTTTGGATTCATTATAATAAAATTACAAGATGCTTATTTTTTTTGAAAAATAATATATTTTTTTCCGAATAGTCAAAAATACTAATGTCACAAATAATATCACTTTTTTAATGTTAACATTATAAAAAATGAATTGAAAGTTTTTTTCCTCTGGAAATGGATATGACCTTATTTTTTTAAGGTTCAAAGATTCTAATTGGTTTTTAATAGGTTTATTCGTAGAACTGGATACATCCAATGATTTTATATCCATTTGGACCTACTTTCCAAAGGTAGGTGCTCATTAGTTGTGGACTGATGAGGCTTAAGAATTTTCATTGGTAGAGAGGATGGGAGGTCAGACTCATCACATCTTTTTGGGGGGAATTATTGTCTACTCAGGGACTCTCTTATAGATTTGAGTTATGTTTGTGAATCCTTATTAATTAACCAAGTATGAAAATGAGTTTTCCTTTAGATCTAACAATCAATGATTGATATGTATAAGATTTAGAGAATCTTTTATATGTATTCGAGGTTATTCATCGATAGAGAATCATCCATATTTATTAGAGATTCTTAGTCAATGGTATCCTTCAACGCATTATATTAAATTCTCTTGGTCATTATGATAATCGTACTGATTTTAAAGCCACTTAGTGGGGAACATGAAGTTTATTGTCGTTAAGAAGGACATGAATTATTTTAGAGTTGGGATCATACCCAAAGATGGGCTACCTACGTATCATTTTTTAGAAAAGGAATCAGAACCCACATAGTTTTATAGGAAGGATATATTTTAATGTCATATGGGATGGAAAAGAATTAATGAAAGATGGGATTGAACCTTAGAAAGTCTTCCTTCGTACTCTACTTTTAAAGCAGAGATCAAATTACACATAGTTCAGGTGATGAAGTATGAGGTTTATGCATGATTAATGGACCAAAGAGAGATGTCATACTTACCTTTACACTCTAAGCTCATGTGAGTCTTGATCGGTGTGAGAAACAAGAGGTATTAGTAAAACCTGATGTTTTTTCCATGAAATATGCAATCATAAGAAATGATATGGGGATTATGTATGTATGACTGCCCAAGATAGATGAGGATCGAGATTTTACTTCAGGGAAGAAACCCGGGAACAAGGTCCATAAAGGTATATGTGCTTTTTTGATATTTTGATACTTAACTTAGGAATTAATCCTAAGAAGGATGCCCAAATTAGAGGGGTCTTATGATTGGGTTTTATTCCTGAAAAGGAAGCCCAAATAAAAATAAATTAAGACTGGGGAATACTCTTAAGGACGATGCCCAGGTTAAAGGAAATTATGAATGGGGCTTACTCATGAGAAGGAGGCCCAGGTTAAAAGAAATTACGACTGGGGATTACTCCTGAGAAGAAGGCCCAAGTTAAGGGGATTTGAGATTGGGGCTTACTCCTAAAAGGAGGCCCAAGTTAAGGAAAATTATGATTGCGGATTACTCTTAAGGAGGATTCCCATGAATAGGGAACTTGGGGCTTACTCCAAAAGGGGATTCCCATATTAGGGAACTTGGGGCTTACTCCTAAGGATGATGCCCAGATTAAAGATCTTCTCATCATAAAGGATGATTTTGAATGAAGTAAATATCTAAACTTAGTGATATAAAGTTATGTAAATCATGAAGTTTTCAGAGATGTTCCACAGAATTCATTTCAGATAAGGATGCCAACAAAGGAAACATTCCATAAATGACTTTGAAGAGGGTTTTGAAGACTATATCTTGAATAGGAGAGATGAATTTGAGGAAAGGAAATGAATTGGAAGGAGGCGAACAAGTATTGATCTGGCACGCAAGTCCTGGTCGTGCAAGTATACTTGCGCGACATGAATTCACTTGGGTAACGAAGAACCAAGGAAGTGATACTTGGGCGACTTTGGATTGGAGCCCTTAGTATCATCCCTAGAGGCACTCAGATAGGTGGCACACAAGTTTCCTTGAGAGGGAAAGGCGGCGCACAAGTGTCTTCCATTCCCATAAGGGTTAGACATTTAGTAGCGCAAGTATTGATGAGTTTCAACACGTATGCATTATTCTTATTCTTTAGAACTTCCATTCTAGGTAAATAATTACCATAGAACTGTTTGGAATAATTTAGACGGAGCCTTGGGCGACCAGATCTTGAATATGAGTTTTGGATTTTTATGTCCTTGATATGGGGGGACCACAGTGGGTATTTATAGGCCATTGAGGACCTTGGGCGAAAATAGAATAGGGCACACAAGTCACATGGGAGACCCTTATGTGGCACACAAGTATACTTGCGTGACCATAGTAAAACTTGTGCGACCCATGCCTAAAGAAATTTTTGTTCATGCCTTTGTCAATTTTTGATGTTTCTTCAAAGGATGAATCTATTTGTGCTTAAGGTATTCCATTTTTCATTCGTTAGTCTCCGAAACGGAAAGGAGCATCAACAAAATTCCCCCCTCAGAGTTGGATCTGAAAAAAGGAATGAGGATTTGACTCTGAAGTAAAGGAGAAAACCAAGGGATTTAGGGCGTGTAGGTTCTGAGCGCGCAAGTAGAGGCGCGCAGGTGTGAGCCGCGTAGGGTACGACATGTAGGGGCACGACCTTGCCTATAAATATGAGGCACCACTTCGCACAAAGCACTCGATTTCAAATGATCTTGAGCTCTCGGCTCGCAAGTATCTCTCGTTGTGCAGGTGTTGCTGTCCACGGTTCATTGCTTCTTCTAAATTGTGTCGCGCTTCTGCTGAGGTATTTGGACTTGCACAGTGACATCTGTGCGCCCATACTTGTGCGACCTGATTAGACTTGTGCACCAACATGGGACTTGCGCGCCTTAATTCCCTAGACATTTTTTCTAATTTCTTCACAAATTTTATGAAAAATCAACTTACATAAAAGTTAATTATCTAATGTTTGTGCAGATTAAATGGCTCTCAAAAGAATTGGAATGACTGATGAGCTGGCCAGCAAGCGGATTGATGATATGATGAATGTAATTGGCCATGATTACTATAATATTTGCAACAACACTCTCCCAGATTTGGCCAGGTACTTGAAGAAGTATCATCTTAATTTTCCACAGAGCATCTACCTACCTCTGTATGGCCATGGTCATCTGCAAGGAGTCAACATTCCCGATCCAAAGAACTATCTCCCACATTCTTGGTTTCAGACTTACACCAAATTTTCTTTAGCAAATGTCTCAGTTTGAGGATCATTTTTAAATGCTGGAACAATGTAGAAGGAGTTTATAATGAATCATAGACCATGTGATCTAGATCTGAAACCTCACATGCCTAAGCTGCAGCCGCATTATTATCCCTCAATATTCCAAAACTCTCAGATGGATCAATCTAAATGCTGGAAGAAGAGTTGGGACTTCCGTCCTGGAGGAGGTGTGAAGCCGATTTGGATGGGGGCATATTGGTTGCGACAAACCTGTGCAGAGTTTGTCGAGGATTTGAAAGGAGCTGCAATATATGAAGCCATCTGGGCTGGACAGACATATGTCTACAGGAATGATGACTTTGTGCAAGAGCTAATCAGCTGCTGGATCCCAGAAACCAATTCTTTCCATATGACTCATGGAGAAGTAGGAATCTGTTTGTGGGATGTCTACAAGATCTCGGGGGATCCAATTTTAGGTGATATATATGATTAATTCATCCTTCCCAAGGTGACTTGGACTGATTCAGAGAAGACTCCAGCTTTGGCTTGGGAATTATTGAAAATTTGATACAAGATCAACAACTCAAAGACCACTAAAACTCATTCTAGAAAGGAAATTCATCTAGAGGAGTGGATGGATATGTTTCTTACCAAGAAGAAGGAGAAGTGGCCCACCTGTACTCGTCCTACTACCTACCCCAGAACAGAGAAGAGGGGTGCTTTTGGCACATTTTGGACAACCCTAGAAGCAGGAGAATTTGAAAAGTTGGGGTATGAAGTGGATTAGAGAATCTCATAAAAGTCCAGTCTAGTGGGATTCTTATCCTTGTGTCTTAGTGTTTATCTTCTACCAGTTAAGGATTCGAAGGGATGCATCAGGCCAGGGACCTTTGTTGTTGCAGCCAAGTTGCCTGAGAGGAAAATGGTTGGGTTGGACAACCCCATTTTGGAAAAGATTCACGTTATCTTACTCCATGTTTATATGGGTAAGTCTCCTTTGAGAATAGTGGGACCATTCCAAGTTTTATGGGGATGTATTGCCACTCATTTCATGACATATGCTGTACAAAGTGGAGTACAGGTTCCTGGAAGTTCTTTCAGGCCATCAGTGCAAGCATTTTCTGGAATTTTTCCATTATCCCTCAACTCCTATGTTATGAAGGTTAGGCTGAGAATGTTCAAGGAATTCCATTTTTTTCTTTATGGAAACCCGTCAATTGGGAGGTTTGTTGATGATGGAACAACCGGTCTAGAATTGAGTTCATACATGCTGTCTTGCAGAGATGGTGTATTGGCCACCAGGATTGACGGAGAGATTATATGTGAAGCCTATGATCCATACAGATTTCCATGCCAATACAAGTGTCTGCAGAAGATTTTTGTATCCCCTCATGTGCATGTCAGGTTAGAACAACATCCAGTTGTTTCCCGACAACTTTGGTTGCTGATAGCTATGGAGAAGACTGGGGCAGTGTTTGATTTACCAGTTGCTGGAGTGGCGAGTCACTTGACTAAATGGTATGCCGAGAACTGGGTAGCATCATACCCTGAAGGGGTACTGAATCATCCAATTACTCAGTTAGGGAAAAACAAGAGAACTGTCGAGAAAGAAACCCTTCATCTGGAAGGTGACTCTTACACACACGGAGCTGATTCACCGGGTTCCTCACCCAGGGCTGACTCGCTGGATTCTCAGGATGGGGATAATGAGGCACAACATGTGTGAAAGAGTCCTTGTTCCAAATATAATCCTCCTTCCAGAATTAAGAGACCTACTCCATCGAATCCTGGTGAGTTATATCATTGAAGCAATTTAATCTCCATTCATTTATAGAGCAATAAATTTTATTTTCTTATCTTTTATCTGTGATTACAGGAGCTGGGAAGAATTTGAGGTCCAATATTGTAGGACCCTCCTTTAGCCTTCTGGTACACATACTAAATATCTACGACCAGAGGCTATCCAGACATGGCGGAGTTTATATTGCGATGCTGAAACCGCCTGGATGGACCTATGCGAAGGACTACACATCCGTAGAGTAGAGAATCTTTGGGCTTCTACTGATATCCATTTCGTGGATAACCCCGATGAAGTGCGGGTATACATAAGAGAGATGGAGATACTCATATATACCACTGATGATTCCATTCCTATCACCAAGCAGGTGAAGGAAATGATGGATCGTGGCACCAATTAGGGGGATGGTGCTTCCAAAGATGAGGAGTGGTACGATTACGTGGCTACTGAAGATGTCAGTTTATTTCCTTATTTTCTTTGAAACATGTTTCTAGTTAAAGATTTGTTACTCAAGGAAATTACTTTCTTCATTCTATAGCTTGTAAAGAAAGGAACTTCTGAGGTTTCTTCACCAGAATATATCCCTTTTGGCACCGCTATCGGACCTACTGAATCTCCTCGTGAGCCGGGTGAGGTATCTCTAGGCCAGCAAGCCATGGACGAGGAGTTAGAAATGGATTTTTATTCTCAAATTCCTATATTTGTATATGATGATGTGAAAACAACCAAAAAGACAAAGAGGCAAAGACATTGAAGGAATAATTCCACAGCTAAACGTTTCATCAGTAGTGGTAATTCCTTCAGATATTCATGAATCTTAACCCATGAAAATATTACTCATACTTCTTGGGATTGTAGGGGATTCTTAAATTTCCCATTTGAGAGAGAGGACTGACCCTACTACGAGGAAGATGGAGGGTCCTGGTGAAAAATCACAAATTCATGATGACTTGGCTGCTCCAGAAGAAGAGCCAGCATCTGTTCCCAGTACTACTTCTATTGCTGCTACAAGGAGAGAAGAGCCTGCTTCTGGTAAATTAACAATGATTCATAAAATGTTGAATAAAAACATCAACTGGTTTCTATTCTGTGATACTTTTGGTTAAAAACTTGCACCAGAACATTTGGCGGCCACTGCAACTGATGGCATAATTTTCTCTAAAGAAACTGTCCGGGGTCAGAGGCCACAGGATGAGGGTTGCCAAGAAGACACATCGAATGCTCCCACTGGTGAGACTGACCACGAACTTGAGATATAACTGGATGAAATGATGAAAATTGGTGCATATTTTTAAGACATTTTATATCATGTTAGATTACCATGTAATTTAGAAGATTTTGGACGTGAGTGTTATCCTTCGTCATGTTAAAAAATTTATTATCACATCTATGACCATGATTGGTTGAAATGTGCAGTTCCATCTGAGAAAGCTGCTGAACTGCCAATGCCTGAAGGGGGTATAGGCCACCCTACTATTGTAGAGACACTAGCTCAAGTGGAGCTTAACCCGGTAGAGCTTCCTGAAACCTATCCTGAAAATCCTATTGAAGCTGGGAAAGACGGGCTGGAGCATTCTCATGCTGATGATCTACCGTTGGGTAAGAGATAATAATATTTGTGGCTGCACATAATTTTCAAGATAATTTATTCAACTTTTTTTATCCTTTGAAATTAACCAATATTTTCAACTGACTATGCAGGTCCGTCAATTTCAGTGGATAGATCTAGAGGTGAAGCCTCAGCCTCCTCCCCAACAGGAATAGAATGTGATGTAACAAGGGTCAGGGGGGAAGGATTATAACATGGCACTTCTCCAAGTGCATTAATCCCAGACTATATTTCCCCATGTGATAGTGATGCTGAATTAGACCTGAAGATACAAAAGGTACTCTAATTTTCACGTCACAATGCATGGAATAACATATGGAAGATCATATCTGAAGTTCCTCTTGAAGAGATGTCTTCGAAGATCCTGTGACTATCATCCCTGTTCGTCATGTTGGGACTTGGATGTTTTGGATATCAAGAGATCTATTCCATGGTGAAACAATTAATTTTAAGGAGGGAGCAGGAGAAAAGGTACCGTCAAGACTTGACCAGGGTGAGGATGTTGACGAATATCAACAAATTTGTGGTTGCGGTGTCCCCAACTGAGGCTGATCATGATTCCAAGTTGAAGGAGATGAATCATAAGATCAAGGTGAAAGTTGTATAGCAGATGCACCTTTAGAAACAGTTAGGTGCCGTTACTTGGGAACTTGACCAGCTTAACAATTCACTGGAAGGAGTTCAAACAAATTGTATGAAAGCCATCATAGATGCCACGAAAGCACTCCATCAAGCTGAAAAGTGTGAAGCTGGTCAAGTGCATGAACTTCAAGTGGCCGCTGATGAAGCTCGGGATGCCATAAATAAAATGAAGAGTTATGTTGAAAGCCTCTTATAATTATTGGAAAAGAGAAGAGAATCCAATCTGTGTATGTCCTTCTAACTCGTTTTGCATAAATGAAAAACACTTTCATCTGCAATCATTTGTGCCTACATTCTCTTGCTACCTTATTTAAATTTTTACCTAACCCAATGGGCCTAGTAATCATAGTTTGATTTTTTTGCAAGGATTATAAAAATAACCCTACAAACATTGAATCTTTTTATTGCTCAATATTACCTAAATAATACAAAATGTATGTTTAGTGACCCGAGACTTGACTTTTGTTCAGATTTCCCTTGTCTTTTGTGGGCAGTTTAAAGTCATGCACGTCAGACATAAAAAGGCTAATGTTTATGGTCGAGTAGCTTTGACGGAATGGATTAAAATTGACTCAATTACTTTATAATTTATCTGAAAACAAATTACCACATTCAAGTATGGGGGAAAACATGTAAACTATGACTTAAAAAATTTTGAATATGAGGAATGATATGAAAAAAGGCTTAAAAGGCATTAGAGGAAGTATTTCTTAAGAGTGAAGGTACCACTAGTTAACAAACCTGTTAGGGGGTTGAATTATGTAGGGGAACTTAAGGGCATTGGATACATAGTCAAGAAATAACATCTTTTGGCTGACAGGTCTGTTATGTAGACTGCTTATGCAAGGCTGCCTAAGGGCATGTGCTGCATAGTCAGGAAAAAGAACTCTCAGAAATTTTACTTTTCTATTGCTAAAAAGCCAGTGAAAGTTATTGGAGATTCGAATTTTCTAAAGCATAGATTATGCTGTATGGAGATAGGTACTTGAATATGGATAAGATATTCCCAATCAAGATTGTCAAAGAATTGGATGAATGTCACTCATGTGAACGTTTGAACCAAATGTAGGGAAGGGAAATATAAACCACAGACTTAAATACTTATAGATAATGAAAAAGAGTATGGGACAAATATGTTAAGGATGGCTATTTTTTTGCGAATCCCAACATATTGTCGTTAAGACAAATAAAGACAAAAGAGGTTTTACTCCCAAGAATGAAATTACCACTATTTGAAAAAACCCATTAGGGGGTTGAATTATGCAGGTCCACTTAAGGGAATTGGATGCATAGTCAAATAATAGCATATTTTGGCTGACCGGTCCGTTATGTATACTACTTATGCAAGGCCTCCTAAGGACACATACTGCATAGTCAGACAAAAGAATTCCCAGGTATCAGACATTTTGTAACCAGAAGCCAAGAAAAGGGTTATGGAGATCTAGAATTATTTAAGGTTAGGAGTATGACACATCAAAATGGGCATTTTCCAATATATGTAGAGATACACAGACCAATTCTAACCATAATCATGTTGTGGCTGGGTCCTGAATTGAAATAATGGACTTCACTACATACCTCATTAGGATGAGAATCAAGCCAAATGTATTTCTTGAAATATAGTTTGACGTCATGCGGGATGAGAATGTAGAAGATCTTAGTTTATTTTCCTTGATCACGGAGCGTAATAAGAAATACACATTGTGTGTTTTATAAACTTTATGTGATTGAAGACCAAAGTTTTCATACGACATTCATGTTTTCACAGGGGGGACTTTTCAGCTAAGGGACTGAAATTGGAATTTGTGGTTAGGACCAAAGAATTGGGGCTGGATTTGAGGGATGCTCGAACGTTCCTACGTATCCCATAAGGGTGGGAATCAAGCCATACGTAGTTCTTGAAATACCCTCTATACAGATTTGGTTCATACAAGTGAATTTTGAAAGGGGAATTTAGTGCAATGATTGTTTGACCCAAGATTAAATGTTCGGGCACTTCCATGTATGCACATAGTCTTTGGAATATAACATGACTGGAGATCACTGTAAATAATGATTCCCCCTCAGGTGAGGGTGTCAACGAATTTTGTAGTTTATTGTCATACAGGACAAAAGTGTGAATAGTTTAACGTCATATAACATGAACGATGGTGAACCAATGTAAAAATATTGGTTCTGGGGGCGGCTCCATTAATCAACATCGTATGAGATAGAGGTGAACCGATGTGAAGATATTGGTTTTGGGCTTGAACCTCAGAAGGTTTCCTAGGTACCCAGCCTAGAAGACAAGGACCAAAGTCCACATAGTTCGATTGAAGAATGAATTTGTGATCAAGTTGTTATTGAGAAAAACGACCTAAAAATGGTGTTGGGACTTATGCATGTTTAGCAGCCCAGAGAGGGTGTTATGGTTGAAGTTTACTCTAAGCTCATGTGAGTCATACTCGGTGTGAGAAACAAGAGGTAGAAACAACCCTAACAATTCACAGTTTAACGTAATGTTTGAAAATGGAGGGACTAAGAAGTTTAAAATCTTGTAGTAAGGACTACAGGGGACTGTGCAATTTAAAGTCTTACAGTAAGGACTAAAATAGTTTAAGGTCATATGCATGGACCAATGCTGCATATTTTAGCATCATATAGCTAGGACAACATAGTTTAACTTCATGTTGAACATAAATGTATTTGTGTTACAAAAAACACTTCTTCAGAAATCTAGCATTGGTTGGAGTCATGATGAGTTCTCCATCCATTGAGACTAAAGAATAATATCCATTAGAGTAGACCTTATGTATTGAGTAAGGTCCTTCCTACTTTGGCTCAATCTTGAGAGGTTTCATTCCTGGTATCATTGGAGTTCTGAGAACCAATACCAATTCTATTTGAATGAATGAACGAAGACAAAAGTTTTTGTTGAAATCTCGTGCTATTCGATTCTGATAGACTTCCAAGTGGTGCAGGGTGCACAATCATTTTTCATCTAATCGTTCCAATTCATCCAATCAGTTTTGATATTGTATATCTGTAGATGAATGATCACAAATGGATACTCTGATTGAGGGTAATTGAACCTAAATAGGCTAGACTACTTCTGTTCAATTTACCAATGAATATGGGGTTGACCGGGTAGCAGTGCGGGTGGTGGTCTGATAAGCCCATAAAGCATGAAAATTTTTATCAGGCCATGATTTCTTATCTTTATCCACCATCTTTTGTAGTATGTTTGAATTAGTCTTATTGAAGGCTTCTATTTGGACATAGTCTGCTGCATGATAACGAGATGAATTGTTGGATTTGATGCTATATTCTTCATAAAACTTCCTTACCTCGGATGAATAGAAGTTGGTGCCATTGTCCATCAATGTGGTATGATGGACACCAAATCTAGAAATGATGTTAGAGTTGATGAAGCTAACAATGATTTTAGAACTAACTTCTTTGGGTGGTATTTCCTCTACTCATTTGGAAAAGAAGTCAGTTGTAGTAAGAATATACGTAAAATGCTTGGATGTAGCCAAAGGGTAAGGTGCTACTACATCCATTCCCCATGTGGAAAATGGCCATGACTATTTAGCTGTATGAAGCAACTCCGGGGGCTGATGAATGAAGTTGGCACATACTTGGCAAGAATGAAACTTATTAGTGAAATCAACACAATCTTGTATCATTGAAGGCCAAAAGTATCCAAGCCTTCAAATTTGATCAGACAGTCTATGTCCAGACTGGTGGACACTAAAGACTCCTAAATGTACTTCTTTCATGATATCCATTGTATATTCACCATCAATACATCTGAAGAGAATTACATCAAAACCTCACTTATAGAGAATTTTTTCTAGGTGATCTGGGCTATCATAAAGACTAAAATTGACCACTCATCACCATACTTGTTCTTTCCTGACTCTATCAGGTGGGAGTGTTCCATTTTGAAGGTATTCCTTGATAGGTGTCATCCATCCTATAGTATGACCATATAGTTCAAAAATGGGACTAATTTCATTGATTTCCTCTGTTCTAATTTGAACATAAGGTGAAATTATATGACCGTGGGAAATAATGATGATTTTTTCGTCCCGATTTGGATCTACCAGAGCTGTGGCTATATTAGCCAGTGCATCAGCTTGATCATTTTGTGATCACAGGACATAAGAAAATGTTGGTTCCAAAGGAAATTCCTCCATTAACTCTATGACATAATCATACAAAGGGATTATATCTTCTTTTCTGATGGCATAATCCCCATTGACTTGTTTGATTACCAGGTTTGAATCACCTTTAAACTTTTAGTGATTGACCCGTGCTTGAAGAGGCAACTCTAATCCTGCAATGAGAGCTTGATATTCTGCTTCATTATTTGTACCACCTTCCAAAAATAAGAAAGAATAGGGTAACACTCCCTTTTCTGGAGAAATGAGCACAATTCCCAACCCAACTTTGTTGAATTTAGGATCTTCCATTTTCTTCCCTGTTGGACTTCTGGATGCACCATCAAAGTACATTTCCCGTGATTAAAGATTATCTATAATAGAGAATACTTCCTCATCAAGAAGTTCAATATCTAAAGACGTATCTTCTACTGAAGGGTGTTCAACAAGTAGATCAACCAGATCTTGGCCCTTTATTTCCTTTTGAGACACATACTAGATATTAAATTGCTGTAAAATAACTGCCCACCATGCCGGAAGTCTTGTAAGCATTGGATGACTAAGGATGAATTTGAGCGGGTTGTTGCGAGATACCAATTGGACCTCATGATGTGGTAGGTAGTGTCTCAATTTCTGAACTGCAAAGATTAATTCTAGGAAACACTTTTTAATACTTGAATATCAAGTTTCTTCTTCAAGCATAGTTCGACTGAGATAGTAAAGGCCGTTTTCATTCCCAGCATCATTATTTTGGGCAAGAAAGGAACCCAATGACCACTCTAAAGCTGTATCATAGAGGATAAGTGGCCTTCCTTCAACATGTGACATTAATACCAATGGAATCAAGAGATATTTCTTGAGGATATCAAATGATTCTCGACATTCTTCAGTCCACTGGTAAGTGACTCCCATATTCATTAATTTGGTAAAGGGTAAACACTTGCCTTCCAGATTGACGATTAAACGCCGAATATAGTCCAAGTATCCTTGAAGTCCTCTCAATTACATAAAATTTAGGAGAGGTGACAAAGCAAGTATTGAATTTTTCTTCTCAGGATCAGCTTTGATACCACGATGGCATAAAATAAAGCCGAGAAGTTTTCTAAAGGTTACCCAAAAAACACATTTCAAAGGGTTCATCTTTTAAATTGTGTTGTTGAAGTTTGTGGAATATGATTTCCAAATCATCATAGTGATTAGAAATTTGTCTGGATTTAACTACCAAATCGTCCACATAAGAGTCAACAAACTTCCCTAAAAAGGGTTTGAAGACATAGTGCATGGCACGTTGATATGTTGCACCAGCATTTTTCAGGCCAAAGGGCATTACCCGATAGAAAAACACACCCTGAGGGGCTCTAAAGGCTGTAGATTCTTCATCTTCTACAGCCATTCAGATTTTATTATACCCAGAATATTCATCCCTGAAGGAAAGTGCTTCATAGCCAGCTGTTGTATCAAATAATAGTTCTGTGATCGGAACTAGAAAATCATCCTTGGGACAATGCCGATTAAGATCTTATAAATCAATGAAAACTCTAATTTGTCCATTCTTCTTTTTCATAGGGACAATATTATCCAACCATTTGGGATATTTAACTTCTCTAATGAAGTTAGCATTGATAAGCTTATCCAATTCAGCATCAATTTTGGAAGCATAAGTTGGGTGTGTTCTTCTTACAACGTGCTTAAATCCTAGATGTTCTTATAGAAAACCCAAATGATGAGTAGCAACATCAGGATCAAGCCTTAGAATTTATGTATAATTCTGAGCAAATAGATCTTAATTTTTCTTTAAAAAATGAAATATACATTTCTTGCTCTTCATGAGTCATGGCTGCACTAATTAAAGTGGGGCGTGGATCTTCTTTTGTACCCATATTTATTTCTCTGAGTTCATCCACAGTAGTAGAGATACCCTCTTCAAATGCTGGAGGATCATCCCTGAGATCTTCCTCTTATTATTTAACACGTTTTATTTATTCTATTTCTACTTTCATAGTAGATGATGGAGCATAATTTCCATGATCAAGAGAGATGTTAAAATTTGAACATCTTGAAGAAGAGGTTACAATTTTTGACCCTATTGATGATGAAGGGTATTCCTTGGGTAATAAAGAAGAGATGATGGATTGAGAATCGATATCATCATTCATCTCTAACATTTCTATAACTTCTTCTGGCCTGTTTGATGAATTATAGAATTTATGGATTTCAGCGGATGAAATGAAGACATCTCCATTTGATCTTTTATTATTTCTTGGTGAATCAACAATTTCTCCCATGCTATCTGGCTTGGTTGCCGTAACTGACATTATGGAAGTTTTCATACGAGTATTTGGATTTGGGTCTATCCTATCAATTTGACTGATAGGAAACACATAATCTGTACTCACATGTATGAATGGGTTTACCAGAATCTTTTCCAAACCTTATGGAGCATTAATTTTGGTAACCTCCTTTTTTGTGGATATCTTCTTTCCCTCCATGTGATAGAATTATGCCTCAATGTATTGAGATTCACATGTTTTGAATGGGGCTTTATCACCATACAATGTCCCAATTTGAGCATTGAAACAATATTTGAGACATTGATGGTATGATGAAGGTAGAGATGCATGTTGATGTAGCCAAGGTATTCCAAGCGAAATGTTGAAGGCTGTGTCATGACGAACAACTGTGAAAATTGAATTAGATACAAGGTCTCCAAACTGAGTTCTAAGTGTAATATCTCCCATAGGTTCTTGTTCATTTTTATCATATCATTGCATCATCAAAGTACAAGGAGATAAATCATATTCGGCGAGGCCTAATCGACGAAGTGTATAAATAGGGATGAGGTTGAATTCTAAACCATTATCAATGAAATCTCATCAGATATCTATATCATTGACCTTTCCAAATAAATAAAAAGGTATAATATGTCCATGCACAACATCATCTTCATCTTCATCTATAAAAGATATCACTACATGGCATTCTGAAGAATCATTCTCTATATGACAGACTTCAACCACAACAATTCCAGTTTCAAATTCCCAATGACTTGACAAAGCCTCAACGAGTGCCTCCCGAAGATCTTTTAATAGATTCGAGGCATCCATTATTGATAAATTGGCTGGTACTTGGGCCAAATGTTTCAAGACAACATACTTTTGGTCCAAACTTCTATGTTTCCCAAAATGAACATGTGGTTTCGCAGGGGCCTTATAAGTTGATGCTTTGGAAGTAGATGCATCTTGTATCAGGGAAGGAGTAGGAAATATTACTAGATTTGGTAGATTAGATTGATTAGGTCAATTTATTTGCTGAGAGGAAGAAGGTGTAACCTCTAAACGATCCTCCAGAATAATTGTGCCATGAATGAATCTTATATTTGTGGAAGAACATTATTGTTCTTGCTGAGCCTGCTGAAGGGCTCTTCCATGAGTTTCTGTTGCATATACAGTTCTTACAAGGGTAGAATTGGAATAGTGGTTTCTAAAATATCCATGTCTTCCTCTGTAACCTAACCCTCTGTAACTCCCTCTAATTCCTCTGTTTGATATAGGGAACTCAGGCTCATCATGATCAAAACTATGACTGGCATATGGATCTGTTAAATGAATCATATTGACAAAAAAATATCAACTCTTCATTTGATGAATATTTTTCCTGATTAGCCAGTTTAGGTTGTGCGGTTTGGTGGGGCAGTGCCCATGGCTTTGATGTAGATGGCATAAAATCTTTCAGAGTCAAAGACAATTTAGGCTTTGACATGAGCTCATCTTCTTCTGACTGCTCTTATTTCTTCGAATTATGCCTCTTCTTTGAGGATTTTCCCTCTGATGAAGAGGGTTTTGCTATGGAATTTATAGGAGAAGACACAATTGGTTTCTTCAATTGCATTCGTAAAATGGCATGAGTTCGATTGATTGTTTTACTGACCATCCAATCATATAATTTGTGTGCATTTTTAATTTTGACTTCATGCTACTCGCCTTCTTTCTCTGGATCTGTAGGAGTAACACTTGCTACTTGGGATGAAGAACCTTTTAGTTTGACTTGTTCCGAGTCCACCATTTTTTTCAGAAGGTCTTTGAAGACAAAACACTCCTGAATGGGATTCCCCAACATCTGATGAAATGGGAAATTTTTTGGAAGGTCTTCATTTCCTTCCTTGTTTGGTATTTGGGGCCCTGGCAACTGAACCAAATTATTTTCCAGAGCTGAAATGAATTAACCAGGAACTTGTTCATTTTGGAAGGAATAAACTTTGTTCTTTAACTCCTAAAATTGTTTCCATCTTTGATCTCTTTGATCATTTTTGACGAAATGGCCTCAGTTGTTGACGCTCAGGAGGTGGATCCCTTCGGTAATATGAAGGTTTTAAAGTAGAAGAAGGTACAGGTACTTGTTTAAGTGTAACTGTTTCTTTATCTACTCTACACATTCTCCTTCCCAGAAATGATGTAATTACATGAGTTTTATTATTAGTCTTTTTAAGAGAGTATTCAATATATTGAGCGAGTGAATTAAGGTCTCGATACCCTTCAGTGTATTTCACAGGGATCAACGGTGTGCGTAATTCATCACGCAAATTTGCCACACAGATTGGAAACAATTCGTCTTGAGGGAGTGCTAAGATTAAGGAATAGGTTAATCGCTTATAGCGTGCAATGAAATCTGAAACTCATTCATTTTACCTTTGATAACAATTTGTTATATAAAAAACTGTCGTCTTTGGAAACGTTGAGATGAATTGAAGAAGGAATTGTTGATGGAGATCTTCCCACCCGGTAATTGACAGGCATTGCAAGCTTATATAGCAGACACAAGCAGGACCTTGTAATGACTGTACAAAACACCTGATCTTAACTTCTTCTTGTTGTTGAGGAGTTCCCATCATAGGATCACAATGAGAAAAAAAATTTAAGTGTTGTTCTGGATCTCCCGAACCATTAAAAATTGGGAATGCGGTACTTGCAAAATTTGATGGGGGAGAAATTATATCCACCCATTCAGGGTAAGCTCTTTTTTTGGTTGAATTTCTACACTTTTTCCCTCAATATATTCCAAACGAGCTTTTAATGACTCAATGGTAGTTATTAAATTTTGAGAAACATCTGGTTGAGCTTGGACCTGATCAGGTGAAATAACTGGAGTTTGGACAGGTATGATGACTGGTACTACAACTGATGGTAGCACTTCTGATTTTTGTTGCGCGTGACCCATAGGATTAGACCTGTGAGGGTGTACTAGTAAAGGATGATATTCTTGATCCATCTCAGTAGCTACAACAAATTCCCTTGACTGACTGACTCCAGCACATTTAGGAGGAATACTACCTTGAAGTAGTTCTGCATTCAACCTCCTTAATTCCTTCATTTCTTCCTCTTGTTAGAAAAAATTTTCTCTAATGAGAGTGATTGGACTTCTCCAGAGAAAGGTTGGAATGTAACCTTATTTTTTTCCATTCCCCTTATTGGACGCCTTTCAGAGAAGGGGAAGTTGGTTATTTGAAGGAATACCAAGATTCCAGGTAAGCCTTTGATTTCATGTACGCACACCTTCTTCATTTACCTCTATGTGTACAACTTCTTGAATAGGAACTTCCTCATCTGACTCCTCTGAGTGAGCCTCATGTTTTGAAGGACTAGTAACAACGACATTGATGACATTTATCGATTCATAACACATTTCATACCTTCAATCGACATTTCTATGATATTGTCTTCTTCCATGTCCTTGATGAGAGATTTCCTTTTGTTTAGTTGATCCCTCAAGAACTTCTTGATGAACCATAATTTGGAGGGAATATCCTGATAATTCGGCTCTGCATTCCTCTTGTGGATTCTTCCCTAATCGAGAGAAGAATGACTTTCACTGAGGAAGAGATTGAGGATTTGAAAAAGTCCCCAGTATGGTGGACTGGGGTTGTTCCTTCTGTTCCTACTCAACTCCTCAAATCCTATTTGTTGATTCCAAGGGTTGAGCTAAAAGAGTCCCAAGTCTGGCTAGCTAAGGTTGCTCTTGAGCTGCAACATCTAAGACTTTCTTAAAAGAACTCATGATCTTGTGGACTTTAGTCCAGAAATTGGATGGATGCATTAACCTACATCCACTCAAATCACCATGGTCAAATGACCGTTGAATGATTTCTGACACTTCTGTCACCTGATGATGTGCACGCTCTAAACAAGAATCCTGTTTTATATTCTCATTTCCTAATTCAAGAGTAATTTAACAACTTTTTATTTATATGCCTGACTTTGGGAAGAACTAGTTGAGGCTTGTTCTTGAGAAAGCCTTTGATTACAACCAAAACCAATTGGCTGTGGCCGACCATGGACAATAACATTGCATGAGACCATTTTTGGAGAGCTTTGTTGACTGGAGAGTATAGTGAAATGCAGTGCTCCATGAACACCCCATCACCTGATATGAATACTAGATGTGGAATTGGTAATTAACTAGCACAATCTTTTTAGTGCACCAAGGTATGAACACTGAAGGGATATCTGCTGCTTTTCATCCTTTGGATATCGGGAAACTGAGAGAGATTCCAAATCAATTTGGCATTGTAACACTTCTATTATCTTAACATGATTTTCATATTCATCATAAGATTATATTTTCCTTTTCAAGTGACAAATAGTTTTCCACATGTTGAGAAGAATATCATGAATATAATATTCCATAAAAATTTCTGGAATATCATACTGAGAGTCATCCAAAGGACAAAACATGACTGGTACTTCGCCATTCTCCAGTTGTTTTCTCATATTCTGCACATCCTCCTTATCATTCGATGCAGATTCTTCTACCTGATTAGACCAAAGCTGGTGCTTCATTGTTGCTTCATCACATTAAACAATATTGGTAGAGAATTCATTTATCAAACTAGAAGATGAATGAACCAGGGGTGGTTCGGAGAATGACCTACACCATGGGATATCTTCTGGTTGAGAAAGTATTTAACCTACTAGCGGTAAATAATCAGACATGACTGGATTCACATTTTTATGTACCTCAAGATAATAGGGCTTTCTCATTACTGTATTTTCCTTTGAAGAAATATCCAGGAAGTGTAAATTACTACTGTGGAGAGGACTTTCATAGCTAAATTAATCATCATGTGGAGGACCACCATGGTGGGTTACATCAAAAGATGAATCTTTTTTCTCCTTGATCTTCTAGCACCACATAGGGTTATCGTGGCTCTCATATGAAGATGATACTTCGAGATCAACCGAACCATCATGAAGGAAGACTTCATGAGGAAGTGTCTTATGAAGACCTTCAGAATTATTGTTCCCACTATTGGGAAATGAGAGAGTAAAATATTGAGATGCAATAGAAAATTGTCTGAGTGCATCAAGAACTACAACATCGAGCAAGGACTTATTACAGATTGGCTCTTGATTTCTTGACTGTGCTGGACGGGTCTTTTTCTTAGATGCCTTCTTACTCACTTTGGAAACCACTTTTTCATGAAAGTCGTTATTATGGGCAAGTGTATGTGCCTACTCAGGAGAAATGGTCTGGTAGGCTGATTATCTCCATTCCAATCAGGTGTATGTGACTGACTTGATTGTTCATATGATATGGGGGAGTATGCCCCAAAACCCTCTTGGACTGGAACAGAGGTGTGTATCTGTTCCGAACTGATATGTTTATGAGTCACTCTACTGGTAGGGACAAATTTGTATTTCTTTCCCTGTGATGCTGCTGAAGCTGTTATAATATTATGATAAGATCTAGAATATGAGCAGGGATTTGCTTCTTCTCTTTCACCATTGTCAGAATGTGCTTGGGGACTTCAGATACCCGAATAGGATGATACATCCATTCCGTGCTTGGAGTAGTAGTGTATTCCTGCTCCTGTCCTCCTTTTCCTGTTAGTGAATTCTGACAGTACTCATATGTGGGGGCATAGAGTTGAGTCTGCTCCAAATTTATCATCGGAGCTTTCCGACTGGCTTCTCCGGGTGCTACCAAATGAGACTGTTGGTAGGCTTTATGAACATTGGCAGGTGTATGTGGCTATTGTGTATTCTTCGTCAAGTATGGTTGACGAATTTCATTCAATACTAGAAGACGAGACTGCTGACAAAATTATAGATTGTAAATAGGTGTATGTCCCTGCATATCAGTTTCCACCATATTAGATTGGCGAGCTTCTTTGGGTGCATTCGGACGAGCCTGCTGACTAGTTGATGAATTATAAACAGGTTTATATGCCTGCCTATAATACTTCACCAGAATTGCCTAGCGGGATTGGCGTGTTACTTCCAGACGAGTCTCATGGGTAGTAACATCAGGACGGACGGGTGTATATGCCCACTCGTTGTTTGCCATCAAGTTGGCTTGATGGACTTCTCTATAGGGGGAAGAAGTAAGAACCTGCTCTCTGTCGACTATATTTCACCTCTGGTGGTTCGTCTTGCAGACTCAGGTTTGAGGGACCTAAGCCGAACCCCTAAAGACGATACCCTCATCATGTTGAGGGTGCACTTCCGCACGAGTCTGGCGACGATTGTTGATGGGAGCCCTTAGGAAGGACTCCCGTCTGGTTGAATTAAGGCCTTGAGTGACCTTCTCATTCACCTCCCCATAATATGGGAGGGATTGGTGATTGTGTTCCGGGGATAACGACATGAAATGGTTGGATACAGGTTTTGGCACCACCTACTTTTGGATCATTGGTCGTCGTTGTCCAGACAACCAGCGTGAATTATTGAGAGGGATGGCTTGTCGAGTGGCCTCTAGAGTTGGAATGGTACCATGTTGATGGTATTCCTTAACCATTTCATTTGAGACCCAACGTTGAAGATGCTGAGTAGGTGATGTCATCCTCATAGAAGAAGAGGATCCAACAAGAGTAGTAGCAAATGCATTCACATGTGTGAACTTTAGAGAATCCATTTCAGTAACACAGATAGATCTTGGAAATGAGTACCTTTTTGATATAACAGACATAATAAAGTTAAGTTCGACCACTACATCTTTTCGATGAGAACATATGTTATTGATTTCTTTGTTGTCCCTCACATTGAATTAAATAGGGGCCTAACAAATAAGTAAAACATCATTTAATTTGGTTGATGATTCACATTGGGTTCACCATTTTTGTTTCCTATGGAAATGGAGATGACCTTATTTTTTTAAGGTTCAAAGATTCTAATTGGTTTCTAATAGGTTTATTCGTAGAACTGGAAACATACAATGATTCTATATCCATTTGGACCTACTTTCCAAAGGTAGGTGCTCATTAGTTGTGGACTGATGAGGCTTAAGAATTTTCATTGGTAGAGAGGATGGGAGGTCAGACTCATCACATCTTTTTGGAGGGAATTATTGTCTACTCAGGGACTCTCTTATAGATTTGAGTTATGTTTGTGAAACCTTATTAATTAACCAAATATGAAAATGAGTTTTACTTTAGATCTAACAATCAAAGATTGATATGTATAATATTTAGAGAATATTTTATATGTATTCGAGGTTCTTCATCTATAGAGAATCATACATATTTATTAGATATTCTTAGTCAATGGTATCCTTAAACACATTATATTAAATTCTCTTGGTCATTATGATAATCGTACTGGTTTTAAAGCCACTTAGTGGGGAACATGGAGTTTATTATCGTTAAGAAGGACATGAATTATTTCAGAGTTGGGATCATACCCAAAGATGGGCTACCTACATATCCTTGTTTAGAAAAGGAATCAGAACCCACGTAGTTTGATAGGAAGGATATATTTTAATGTCATATGGGATGGTAAAGAATTAATGAAAGATGTGATTGAACCTTAGAAAGTCTTCCTTCGTACTCTACTTTTAAAGCAGAGATCAAATTCCACATAGTTCAGGTGATGAAGTATGAGGTTTATGCATGATTAATGGACCAAAGTGAGATGTCATAATTACCTTTACACTCTAAGCTCACGTGAGTCATGCTCGGTGTGAGAAACAAGAGGTATTAGTAAAACCTGATGATTGTGCCATGAAAGATGCAATCATAAGAAATGATATGGGGCTTAAGTATGTATGACTGCCCAAGATAGATGAGGATCGGGATTTTACTTTAGGGAAGAAACCTGGGAACAAGGTCCATAAAGGAATATGTGCTTTATGGAGATCTGGATACTTAATTTGGGACTTAATCCTGAGAAGGATGCCCAAATTAGAGGAGTTTTATGATTGGGTTTTATTCATGAAAAAAAATCCCAAATAAAAAGAAATTAAGATTGGGGCTTACTCCTAAGGAGGATGCCCAGGTTAAAAGAAATTATGACTGGGGCTTACTCCTGAGAAGGATTCCCAGGTTAAAAGAAATTATGACCGGGGATTACTACTAAGAAGAAGACCCAAGTTAAGGGGATTTGAGATTGGGGCATACTCTTAAAAAGGAGGCCCAAGTTAAGGAAATTTATGATTAGGGCTTACTCCTAAGGAGGATGCCCATGAACATGGAACTTAGGGCTTACTCTTATGGAGGATGCCCATATTAGGGAACTTGGGGCTTACTCTCAAAGAGGATGACCATATTAAAGGTCTTATCATCATAAAGGATGATGTTTAATGAAGGAAATATCTAACCTTAGTGATATAAAGTTATGTAAATCATGATGTTTTCAAAGATGTTCCACAGAATTCCTTTCAGATAAGGAATCCAATAAAGGAACCATGCCATTAATGACTTTGAATAGGGTTTTGAAGACTATATCTTAAATATGAGAGATGAATTTGAGGAAAGGAATTGAATTGGAAGGAGGCGCGCAAGTATTTATCTGGTGCGCAAGTCCTAGTCGCGCAAGTATATTTGGTGAAATGAATTCACTTGGGCAAGTAAGAACCTGTGAAGTGATACTTGGGCGACTTTGGCTTGGAGCCCGTAGTATCATCCCTAAAGGCTGTTAGATAGGTGGCGTGCAAGTTTCCTTGAGAGGGAAATGTGGCGCGCAAGTGTCTATAATTCCCTTAAGGGTTATACATTTAGGCACACAAGTATTGATGAGTTTCAACACTTAGGCCTGATTCGTCCTCTTTAGAACATCCATTCTAGGTAAATAATTAACTTAGAATTGTTAAAAAGACTTCAGACGGATACTTGGGTGACAATAACAGGAATTTGAGTTTCTAATTTTTTTTCCCTCAAAATGGGGGGCCCACATGGTGTATTTATAGATCATTAAGGACCTTGGGAGAAAATAGAATAGGGCGGACAAGTCACTTGCACGACCCATATGTGGCGTGCAAGTATACTTGCGCGACCATAGTGAAACTTGCACGACCCATACATAAAGAGTTTCTTGTTCATTCCTTTTTCAAATTATTATGTTTCTTCAAAGGATGAATCTATTTGCGCTTAAGGTATTCCCTTTTTCATTCATTAGTCACTATGACAGAAAGGAGCGTCAACAAAGTTAGGAATTGTTTTTATAAAGACAATTATTTTATATATAATATAAATAATTTAAAATTATAATATTCAATATATTAATCTATGTTAGACATTTTCAAAATCTAACTTATATTTATATTCAAATAAAAATAATTTATGGTAGTTTTATTTTAATCATGTTTCCATGATGTTCCTTTTAGTTTTGATTTATTTTTAAAGTAGTATTATTATCCTCTGAGTAAACATAATATAATTTATTCCTTGGGAATGAACATTCAACATGACTTAATTATAGGAGAATTTTTATTCAAAAAATGGGCATTTATCTAAAAATAGTTTTCAATTATGTTCTATAAACTTCGAGTAATTTTCTTACAATATATGTACAGTTAACTATATAAATTTTATTTCACATTTGGGATAAAAATGTTCCAATATTTAATGAGTTCCATATAAATTCCAGTAATAATTTTTAATAATGTTCGATTTTTTTAAATCCTTTGTAAATGGTAATATGGAATTATAGATATTTTAATATAACACTATGTTAAATATAATACTTGATATGGAGTACCAAGCTTAAAAAAACCTCAAAATATTATTATATAAATATGACCATTATAACCAAGATATTTAATTGGATGGTATGAATAGAAGTAATAAAATTATGAAATATATATAGGTAATACTGGAAGCCATATTATAGATTAATACTTAATAAATTAACATTCAATTTATTGTAAAGTTATATTTTGAATAAAAAATACATTTCCTTTAAAAATGAATTTTATAGCTTATATTGAAAAAATAGTATATTCCATTTTTAAATTTTTTTCAATTTTTTTTTGAAAATTTACTTCAGTTTTGAAAAACATAAATTAAAAATTATCTTGGTGTGAATTTCTAGTATTTTTCTGAAAATATTTATTTTTCAATGAATAGTGAAAACTATATATTTTTATTTAAAACTACTTTTTTTTCAAGAATTTACAAAAGATCAATTTTTTTCAAAATTATTTTAAAATTAAAATTTGTACTATTAAATTATTAAGAATATAATTTTATTCATTGGAATAAATTTTATGATTTAATTCTGTATAAAAACATTTTTATGTAAAAAGAAATTTATCTTAAAAATTATTTTAATGCGCATAATGAATTTTTATAATAAGAAATAAAATTACTCATTATTGGTCAGTTTTTTATTTAAATTTATTTATGACAGATTAAATGTTATCTTTTAACATTCTACTAATACTTTCTAGGCTCGGGTTAAGAATAAATATAGTTTTGTGCTTCAAAAAAATATTTCCTTAAGATCAGTTAGTATCAGATTTTGTGCATTTATTATATCATTAATATATTCTATTATGGGAAAATTATTTTTTTAAAATGGATTCCATATTTTTAATCAAGATGTTCAATTTCTTTAAATAGGACATTTTTATTTTTTGTTAATATGAATAATAACATTTGAAGAATGTATCACCACCGTAGATGGTAAACTGAGTCGATCTAGCTTAAAACTAAGTTATGAGGTCATAATATTAAATATTATTTATTATTGGATAAGGGGAGGTCTAGATTTATCACCTTAAGAAATAAATTTATAATATTCAAGAACAATTTACTTGAAAATTACTGGTATAATATTGAAATCAAATATTGTTTCAAAATAGCACTCTCTTAGTTTTATATGTCTTTTATGATTTGACATTGGTAAAAAAGTATGTAGTGGACAAATATAAATTGTAATTTTTTTTAATAATTAAATTATATTAATTAGGATAAATTATTTATTATTTTTATGTATAATATATTTTTCATTAAATTCTTACACAATGATGACACATTATTTATTTAATTAACGAAAAAATAAAATAAACATTTATAAAAATATTATAAGTAGAATGAATTGAATTAATGAATATTTCAAAAGAATATTATAGATCTATATTAAATTTTATATATTTTTATATGATTATATTCAAATTACCTCTCTTTATTGATATATTTTAAGTCAAATTAAATGAGTAGTGTTAAAAACAATGTCAATTATATTTCATAATAAATAATATTTTATTAAATGATTTAATGTTGATAAAAGTTTATGATTTTAAAATTTTAATGGGATATGGTTTAAAAAATATAATATGATCCATGTATGGGTCTTTTTCCATTTTAGAGCAATATAATTAAACCATAAAAGTAATAAATCATTTAAATTTCGGTAATTGTCCTAATTGTAAAAACGAGGATGAAAAAACTTGGTAATGATAGAAACATCATCTGGACATATCCATAATTTCTTAGAAGAGTGTATAAAGGCTAATAATCATATTATATTTTAAATATATCTATTTACCTCCATTTTTCAAGAGTAATTAAATTATTTAAATTCAATAACTTATGATATTCTAAAATATTCCCCTTCTCTATCTTATAAATGGTGTGAGTAACCAACCCCAGAAGCTTTGAGCTGGTGCATAAAACATGGTGTGAAATTATTTTTTTATAAAATTATGTTGATAAAATTAGACATCACATTCCATCGTAGAGAATATTCCCAGTATAGGTTCTTTAAAACTAGATACGACTGATAATATTATTCATAACTGAAATGAGATAATCTTCATAATGTAGCCACTACATAAAAGAACTAAAAGCTGAAAAATATACTAATCCTATAAAACAAATTAAAAACATAGCATGAGGATTTTAAAATCTTAGTAAGGGGTTTTAAAACCAATTAATTAAATTACTTTTAAAATAACATCCTTTGGAAATAATTATAAAAATGTTTCTTAAAAGGTAACAATATTTCTTGCAGAACATCATCATCATTTTTCAAAGGATACTTGAAATGTGTATTTACTACTAGAAAAAAATTATTATCTTTTAGAGGTCACATTTCTCTAGTGGATAGTGTTCTAGTTTCAATCACCATGCACATCCTTTTCACCTTGAAGGTGACCAAGAGTGTGATTACCAACCTAGAGAGGATTATAGTGTCCTTCATTTGGGATGGGCAAATGGAAGACAAGAATCATTGGAATTCGGGGAAAGGTCTTGATCGACCTATCTTTGAAGAAGGAATTAATTTGAGGAGTGTATCTTCCACCATGCAGGGGATTCATGCTAAGAATGCATGGGAGGCTATGGAGGGTCTCTCTCTTTGGGGTAGGATAGTGCAGAACATTTATTTCCTAAAAGTTAGTGAGCATAGAACACGAACTTCTCAGATTTGAATCATGGTTCATCCGTACCTGGAGACTCTGCAGCAACACTCTCGGTGTATTGCGGGAAGATAGAGTATCAATTTTTGGCAGTAGGATTGGGGGGTGGGTATGTTGTGGTTCCGATGCTGCCCCACACCAGATCTATATTTAAAGGAGGTAAGTGACTGTCCCAGATTCATTCAGGCCATTCTAGATGGGACACAACTTTCCCTTTTCAACAACATTGTTACTAGTGATGTTCCTAATAGATTCATTTTTATTGGCTCTATGTCAGGTGCATTCATCACCATTGATTTTTCAGGTGTGACAAAGGATTTGTCGAATGAAGATCAGTGGTGGGAGTATCTATGGTTCAAGGAGGTTCCCTCCAAATATAATTTTTTATTGTGGCATGTGAAGAATAAAGTAATTACCACTGATGAGAATTTGTAATTCATGGGAGTGAACATGGATTCTAGGTTCTGGTGCTACATTTCCTTTAACCATGAGTCAGTGGGGCTCCTATTATATGATAGTGAATGGGAGAGAGGGATATGGAAGGCCTTTAGTGCTTTCCTTGGCTGGGACGGGTCTGGTTGGGTGTAGGATAATTTTATTAGTTCATGGTTTAGAGGACCTGTCTCATATATGGCTGAGAGGAATGCTCAGATGGTCATTCTCATCACGGGATGATGGGTTTTATGGAAGTCCAGAAATGAAGCTCTCCACAACAACGTTCATGAATCTCAGTCCAGTATGTTATTTAAAATGAAAAAAACTTTTCTAGATCTGGTTTGATTAAGTTCAGACTGTCAATCTGCACCCTTAGTGAATTCCATTATTCTGAGCCTCTTAGGTGACAGACAAGGGGGTTTTACATAGTAGGACCACTAGGTATGATGACAACCTCCTAGACAGGGGAACAAGTTAAATATTTATGGGTCTCCACTAATGGGGGAGATGCACGAGGGAGGTGTTGTTAAAAACTAAGAGAGGTCATTTATTGCAGTGTTCGCGGCTGCATATGGAGGAGGCGATGTACTGCAGGCGGAAGCTCAGGAACTGGTTGAGGGTCAGGAGATATGAAACCAAAGGCATATCATTTTGAATATGGTGGAGATATATTCCATGATTCTTTATATAACACTGACAGAAAAAGGCAGCAGTCTCTGGAATATTTAATACATCATCCATAAATGTAAATTCCTCACAGACAATCATATTGAGGTCTCTCACACATGTACGGAGGGTAACATGATGGTAGAGTTTTTGGCTTCTATGTAAAATACAAATAAAAGTATGTATTCCTTCTTTAACCTGGGTTCTTTTCCTAGTGAGGGGATGAGGCTTGCTGTTAATGATGCGATGGTCTTGCATTACGTTAGACCACCGTGATGTATTTTTTGGTATCTTATATAGGTTTCATTATTCAAAATCAATAAAAATGTCAAATTTCTGTCAGTCAAAGGTTACTTGAAATAAATTTTAAGGAAATATCTTACATAAGAATTTATAAATTTATTTAAAATTTACATATAAAACACATATCAAAGTACACATAATTGTATAAAAATTCTTGCAATGTTGTATATAGGTCAGGAGTCGATCCAAATAATTTAATGGTGACTTGCAAGGATGCATGTATAAATTATCACATGAAATAATAATTTCTTAGAATTTCATAAGTAACAGTATAATGATTCTCTTAACACTTAAAATTAAATTCATGAAATGCCAGATGTATTAATAAATTATGTATCAATGTTCTGAAAATAGATTATACACTTTAATTACAAATGACATGCAATGTATATACTTCATTATTCCATGTTCAGTTATTTCCATTATCATAAGTAAAATATTCTTAACCAAGGATATTATACTAGTTGAATCATCACATGGTTGGTTAAATATTAAGTACATATTGAGGGAATTCATAATGATATACAATCATAAACATTCTATAGAGGCTTCTTGCCATGAACATATATAATCATTCTGTCGTGGCCTCATTCCATGACCTAGTTTGTTTCATGATACCTATCAATACAACGAGATGCTATAGTGGGCCTCACCCATCACATTATAATTCTAATGAATTCCTCATATGTATAAATAATTATTTAAATCAATGTTTCCCAAACAACTTTGATTTGTTAAATTATGTCTTTTATTTGAAGTGTCTCATACCACTTCAAATAATTAAATTATGTTTTTTTATTTTAAGTGTACCATACGATATTGAATAATTAAATTATTTATTTTATTATAAGTTTCCCATAGAACATTTAATAATTAAATTTTTTCATTTATTCAAAATTTCCCATTCCACTTTGAGTAATTAAATTCTTAATCCATAAGTTACTATAAGAGATAAATTTCTTTTTGAAATTTTTTCCATATTCATAAATAAAATGAATCATGCATTAATTGTAAACATTAATCTAAAGACTCCATGGTTTTTTAGTTATGGCTATATAAAATATATGAACGGACCCATATACATACATTAATATATGAATCGAGAACTAGTGAACATAAAATAATAGATTGCTTGGTTTGGAACATAAGATAATAAATCTTAAATTCAAAACCCTTGTTTCAAGGAAATGAACATTTTAAATATTAAAATACATATTTTGGAATTTATTATTTTTATCATTCATATTTACCATACATTGATAAATATAAATGTCAATCATAACTTTAATAATTAATAGTATTCTTTATGGGAGATTCATCATGGGTAATCATAATATTAGTAAATGTATAACATTCATTTAATTTGAGATAGTGATTCATAAATAATAAATCACACTTTACTAGATATGAATGTATATGTGTATGTATTAAACAAAAGATACTTCCAACTATTTATCTGAAAATTATAAATTTAGTTGCATGTAATGTCAATTGTTATAACAAGGTGATGACATCTTTTAAAAATTTGAGGCACACAATAACAAATAAATGTTTTTTTATTTTCCAATATCAAAAAATTTACTTTTGATACTTATATGAATACATGTGTGTTTAAAAATCAAAATTACATGAATAAGTATAAGGACATGTATCACCTTTAAAAATAATTACTTATCCTAAGAAGAATGAACCATAATTGAATTAGGATTAAAAACATTATACATATTTATATTTATGCTCATAAATATATGTATTAGTTTAGAAACTCATAACCAATCTTAGTAATACGTTTTACATGTAATACATGCATAAAATACTTAATGATCATTTTTACTTGAAAGTCCCAAAATAGGTTAGGTTTAACAGATTATATATAACCGGGCTTACACAAAGTTTATAAATGGGATTTTCAAAACCAAAACTATGTTTGATAAATCCTTACAAGTATCATACATTTCAAAAACATTATATCATCACTTTATATCAATTATATGAAAAGTCAATTCAGATTAAAATCGTTATATATATATATACATATAACCATTTATAAAAAAAGTGTATATATGGGATTTTTCTTATAAAAATGATGTTAGATTACCCTTACATAAATTATATGAATAAAGAACATCATTTAAAACACAAATATTCATCATTAAAAATACATAAAATAGAATATGTTTGTTATATATATATAAACTTTTATACACAAATATGTAGATATGGGTTAATCAACAAAAAACAAAATAGAACCCTTACATTAATTGCAATAATAATGAACATCATTTAAATGAAAATGGTCATCACTCGAAAACCATAAAAATATAATAGGTTTGGTACCTATATATAAACACGCACACACACACACACACACACAGATAGACACATATATGTATATATATGCACATATATATGTATATATGGTTTAACAAAACAAAATAATCCCTTACCTATCTTCAAGTGAGATCGATTTGAGCACTGGTTGGAAGAAGGTTGAGAAGAGAAAAAACTGATAGGGTTAATGTTAAAAAGGTGGTTTAAATAAATGGGTTATATAAACTATATATATATATATATATACTACGATTCATAAAAAAATAACAAAGCAACCTAAATCAATTCGAATCGAACTATTTAGACAAAACAAAAACCGTAATCAACCCAAATCCTAAAAGGATCGATTGTTTGATAATATATATATATATATTATAGAAATATTGTATGGGAATAGGTTGGGTTTATATAAAAAAAGAACCCTTGAAGACTTGTGGAAAGAAGAAAGTGGACAACCAGGATACAGAGAGGGATAAGAGGAATCATGAGAGAGGAAGAAATAGTGGATAGAATGTCGATGACTATTGGTGCAGCGCAAGGAGGAAGAAGAAGAAAGAGAGAAGTGGAAAATAAATGGATGGTTTGGATTGGGTGTGGATCAATCAGATGGATGAGGTTATTTCCATGGTTTTAAAAATTGATGAATGGTCGATAACACATTGAATTTGATCGGACGATCATGAGGAAAAATGACTTTTAAAAAGGGTTGACTGTAAGATCAACCACATCCCAATCGGACAGTTGTTGAAAATTGTGGTTAAAGGGAGCAGTCAGTGGTGTTCGAAGGATGGATCATATTGGATGGTTGAGATGTCCTGTGATGAGATAAAACAGCTCAGATTAGATCTCCCATAAAAATATGCATCCCATATTGAAATGAAAGTTGTTTCGAGACCACCTTATATACTTCAACACCACTTCCACATGCCAATACCACAACATACACCATGGGCTCCTTACACACATGACCCCCACCTCATAGGCCTTGGCCCACCCACACTTTCACCGATGTGCGACTTTCCTCACCCCCTACGCACACCTGACCATGCCGTATACATAAGACTATGCACATGCTTAGGCCTCACCATGCACATCATGTGTATGACTAAACATGCTCCATGCATGCGCTGCTCCAGGTTCACTGAACTCGATTCTCTATGTGAGATGCCCACTGACCATAAGGTCTTGTCCTATAAGGATTTCCTCGGTTGGATGAGTACTCACCTCATTTTTTAGTTAATTAAACACAATTTACACATGGAATGTAAATTTCTTAAAAACAGAACAAAAATATATTAATTTCCTTAAATATATTCTTTCTTATGATTAAAAAATTCTATATAACAATGTTTTCATAAATTTTTACTCATTTTGAGTTTTAAACATTTATAAGTTCAAAATAAAAATATAAAATTCAACTTCAATTAAAACATGTCATAAATTTATATTTATTTTAACTCATTCTAAAAGAAATACCGTGGATCTTAGTGTTATATTTTTAAAATTAAAATATGAAATACATCTTCAAATTGAAACGATGTTTCCATTTAACTAAAGACAACACTTTAATAAATTTTAAAATTTTTAATGAATTTTAAATTCTTAGTATACTTAAATACTTATAATACTTCCAATAACGAAAATACTTAAATTACCAAACAATTATAAGATTTTATGACTATTACAGAAACCAATGGTAATCTAAAGGCCCCAACAACTAAAAAAGATCATATATATCTTCAAGGCCTTATAAATACTTATTTAGGGTGTTCCAAACTCCAAAAACCTATTCTGTGAAGATGGTTTTCTACATCACCTTGATTATTAGTACAATTTCCAAAGTTCTTTCCATAATGTTTTTCTTTGTGAAAGACCCGAAGGAATTTTACTATCTTCTTAGTTTGTTTGTTGTGGTTGGTGTCCCACAGTGATTCTGATAGGTCTCATAATAGGTATTCTAAGTTAGCTAGGGTATTTTGGCCCTATTGAAAATGTAAGGTTTAAACATTAGTATTGAATAAAACATGAATTATTTTTATTCTATTAGAATTTATTTTGGATGGAACTATTATTAAAAAAACAAAATAATAATACTACTACTAATTAAAAATTTATTTTTAATACAAAATTAAATATGTTTGTGGAGTCATATTAGTCCCCCTTAAAAGAATTTCATCCTCGTAATTCAATTTTACTCTTATGCATCCCAGAAACATCCCATAGACATCACTCTTGATGTCCCTACAAAACATTTTTTAATCATTATTAACTAATAAAATTTGAATGAAAAGTAGTATTTTATTTATACCTTCACCAGTTTCACCGATGTCAGCGATTTTCCAAGTTCTTTATAGTTAAATGAATCACTATAAAATTTTCAAACTCCTTGATTTCTCTGGTCTAGATGTTTCATGAGCAACTCAGGTCAAACTCATGTACACAACTATAGTATCTTAAGAGAGTGTCATGAGGAGTGTAAAGTTTGGAGACATTGCTATGAAATTGATGTCTGTAAAATGAACAAAAATGCTTGAACTTTGTAATTTAAAAGTTACTAGCTCAAGAATATAGACCGTATGGCATGATTTAAAAATGATATGTTGTGCTAAGGTCACCCTCTCTTATAGATTCTTGGAAATCCCTGAGGGAGAGAGAACTATCATCTAGGGTGAAGCATTTTATGAGGCCCTCAATGTAATTTACTCGACGTCCAAATAATGTGAGTTGAGAATGAACCATGAGGAAATAAAAAATTCCTGATCCTAAATGGAGGTGAATTGTACTAGGAGTTTTATATATGTGGTGAATATGTTTGTAGGTCAAATAAAGGGTTCTAAAGGGCTTAAATCCATCCATGGATGACTTGATTATTATGGCCTCTAGTTCCTTAGTAGGAAGAGATAATAGGTTCTTCGGTGAACCCTTGACTTTCAACTAAAAATTTTATGAAAATATTATACTCTCCCAAGAATATTGTTTTTGGTTTTTGTTCTATTCTAATTTACCAGATTTGTCTAAACCGTTCCCCTGATACCAACTCTGGGTACCTGACCCCATAAGCCTGAAGCCGATGCCTAAAATGTTGTGTGTGATTTTTTTTATTAAAAATATGATGATAAAATTAAATATCACATTCCATCAAAAAGAATATTCTCAGTATAAGTTCTGAAAAAACTAGACACAACTGATACGCTTCTTCGAAATTGAAATGAAATTAGCTTCATAATGCAGCCACCACATAGAAGAACTCAAAGCAGAAAAATATACTAATCCTGTAAAATAATTAAAAAATTAAGGGTAATAATTTAAAATGTGTATTAAGGGGTTTTCAAATCAATTAATGCAATTCCTTTTAAAAAAACATCATTTTGAAATAATTATAACAAATTTTCTTAAAAGGATACAACATTTATTGCAGTACGTCATCATCATTTTTCAAAGGTTACATGAAATAATTTTTAGGGAAATATATTACATAATAAGTTATATATTTATTTATATACTATAGATAAAACACATATTAGAGTATGTATACTTGTACAAAAATTCTTGGAATTCCGCATATAAGTCAGGAGTTTATTCAATTAATTTACAGGTGACATGAAAGGATGCCGATTCAAATTAGCACATGAAATAATAATTTCTTAGAATAGAATAAGTAAAAATATGATGATTCACTTAACACCTAAAATTTAATTCAAGAAATGACATATGTATTACTAACTTCTGTATTGAAGTTCTGAAAATAGATTCTATACTTTATTTATAAATGACTTGGAAAGTATATACATCATTATGCCATGTGAAATTATTTCCATTATCATAAGTAAAATATACTTAACCAATGATATTCTACTAGTCAAATAATCACATGGTTTGTTAAATATTATGGATATATTGAGGGAATTCATAATGTTAGACAATCATAAATCAGCTGTCTTGGCCTCATGCCAAGACCATATATAATCATTCTGTCAAGGCCTCGTGCCATCACATAGATTGTCTTGTGAGACCTACCGATGCATAGAGAGGCTATAACAGGCCTCAACCATCACATTATAAGTCTAATTCATTCCATATATCTCTAAATAAGTATTTAAATCAGTGTGTCCCATACCACATTGATTTGTTAAATTATTTCTTTTATTAAAAGTGTCCCATACCAATCCTAATAAGTAAATTATGTATTTTATTTGAAGTGTCCCATACCACTTCAAATAATTAATTTATGTATTTTATTCGAAGTTTCCGATAACACTTAAAATAATTAAATTATGTATTTTATTCAAAGTGTCCCGTACTACTTCGAATCACAAAATTATTAATCCATAAGTTACCAAAAGAGATAAATTTAATTTTGAAATTATGTCCATATTCATAAATAAAATGAATCATGCATTAACTATAAACATTAATCTAAAGACTGCATTGTATGTTAGTTATTACAATATCAAATTTATGCATGGATACATAGAAATATATTTATACATGAATTTATAACTGGTTCACATAAAATAATAGATTGCCTGGTTTGTCACATAAGATAATAAATCTTAAAATCAAAACCCCTGTTTCACACGAATGAATATTTTATATACTAAAATTCATGTTTCTAAATTAAGATATTTATCATTCATATTTACCATACATTGATAAATATAAGTGACAATCATAACTTTAATAATTAATAAAATTATTTGTTATAGATTCCTTAAGGGTTAAACATAATATTTGTAAATGTATAACATTCTTTTCGTGTGATATATTGATTCATAAATAATTATGTACAATTCACATTCTATGCATATATATCTGTATGTATTAAACAATAGATACTTACAACTATTTATCCTAAAATTATAAATTTAGAGGCATGTAATGTCAACTACATAATAAGGCAATGGCTTCTTTTGAAATTTTGAGGCACAAAATAACTAAAAAATGTTTTTTTATTGTCTTCCAATATCAGAAATTTTACTTTTCATACTTATATGAATACATGTGGGTTTAAAAATAAAAATTAAATGTATAATAATAAGGACAATAATCACCAATAAAAATAATTACTTATCCTAAGAATAACGAAGATTAATTGGAGTAGAATTAAAAACATTATTCATATATATATTTATACTCATACATATATGTATATTAGTTTAAAAACTCATAACCACTCTTAGTAATCTGTTTTACAAGTAATACATTTATAAAATCATTATTGATAACTATCAATTGAAAGACCAAAAATATGTTAGGTTTTTTTGATTATATATAACTTTGTATACACAAACTGCATACATGGGATTGGCATAACCAAAACAAGGTTTGATAAATCCATGTATGTATCATACATTTAAAAAAAATTATTTCATCACTGAATATCAATTATATGAAAACGTAATTCAGATTAATATATATATATATATATACATACATATAATCGTATATACACAAAGTGTATATATGGTTTTTTTCATATAAAAAATGATGATAGATTACCCTTAGATAAATTACATGAATAAAAAAAATCATTTAAAACTCAAATATTCATCATTCGAAATACATAAAACAGAATAGGTTATATATATATATAAAAGTATATATACAAATATGTATATATCTGTTAATCAAAACCAAAAAATATAACCCTTACATGAAATACATGAATAATGAACATAATTTAAACGAAAAAGTTCATCACTCAAAAACCCTAAAAACAGAATAGGTTTTGTACTTATATATAAACACATATATACATATACATATATATGTATACATGGTTTATCAATAGAAAATAAGCCATTACACATCTTCAAGTGAGATCATGTTGAGCAGTGGTTTGAAGAAGCTTGAGAAGAGAAAAACTTGTAGGGTTAAGGTGAAAAAGGAGGTTTATATTAATGGGTTATATAAACTATATATATATATATATATTATACTATGGTTCGTAAACAAAAATAAAAAAAGAGACCTAAATCAATTAAAATCCAACTATTTCAGCAAAAAAACTGTAATAAAATAAAATCCAAAATGGATCAGTTGTTTGATGATATATATATATAATGGAAAACTTGAATAAAAACAGTCTAGGTTTATATATAAAAATAAAGCACCCTTGAAGACCAGTGGAAAGAAGAAAGTGGACAACCAGGCCATAGAGAGGTATATGAGGACTCATGGGAGAGGAAGAAATAATGGAGTGGTTAGCGATGGCTACTGGTGCTGTGTGAGGAAGAAAAAGAAGAAAAGGAGAAGTGAAAAATAAATGACCGGTTCTGATTTGTCATGGATCGATCGGATGGCTGAGGTAATTTCCATGATTTTAAAAATGGATGAACGGTTGAGATAATTTCAACTTTGACTGGACAGTCACTAGGAAACCATGGGGTTTAAAAAGTGTGGAGCCGCCAAGATCAAACGCTTCCCAATTGGGCAGTTAATGAAAATTACTATAAAAGGAGTGGTTTGTGGAGTTTAAATTCTAGATGAGATCTGAATGTTGAGATCTTGTGTAGTGATATTGAATGGATCAGATTAGATCTCCTGTGAAAATACATGTCCCACATCGAAAGAGAAGCGGTTTCGAGACCGCCTTATATTCCTCGACACCACTACTATATTCCAATAACACAACACACACCACAGGTCCTAACACATGGGACCCCCACCCCATTGGCCTTGGACCACCCACACTCGCGCCGGTGTGCATGAGCCTCAACCCTTACACGCGCCTAACCATGCCCTATACATGGGTCTGTTCACGTGCTTAGGCCTCACCATGTATGACCTATGCGCAAATTGACATGCACCATGCTAGTGTATCCCCAGGTTCTCAGAACTCAGTTGTCTATGTGCGATGCCCACCGACATTGAGGGCTTGGCCTTTAAGGAAGCCCTTATTTGGATGGGTACTCACCCAGTTTTTTTAATTCATTAAACACAAAGAACAAATGGAATGTTAATGTTTTAAAAATAATATGTATATATATATATATATTATATTCCTTATATATATATTTTCTTAGGATTAAACCAAATTATAAATACCATTTTCTTCATAGGTTTATATTAATTTTTAGTTTTAAAAATTTATATGTTGAAAGCTTAATATAAAATTTAACTTCAATTAATACATTTCATAAATTTATATTCATTTTAACTCATTAGAAAATATACCATGGCTATTAGTGATATATTTTTAAAATTCAAATGTTAAATAGATATTAATTTGAAACTATATTTTTATTTAACTAAATATAAAACATTAATAAATTTAAAAAAACTTAAAGCATTTGAAAATTTTAATATACTAAAATAAATAGAATACTTAAAATAATAAAAATACTTAAAATAACTGACAATTATAATATTTTATGACTGTTACAAAAACCAACAGTCATTTAAAGATCCCAATGGCTAACACCGGTCATATTTATCTTCAATTATTTATAAATATTTTTTCGGGTATTCAAAACAAAAAAACCAATTCAGTGATGATGGTGATCTACATCCCCTTTATGATTAGTATGGTTTCCATAGTTCTTTCCATAATATTTTTCATTGTGATAGACCCAAATGACGTTCACTATTTTCTTTGTCTGTTTGTTGTGTTTGGTGGTCTCCTGGGATTCTGATAGGTCTCCTAATAGGTATTCTAGGTTAGTGTGGTTCTTTCAGCCTTATTGAAAATGTAAGGTTTAAACATTTCTATGGAATAAAACATGTATTATTTTTATTATGAAATAATTTATTTTGAATTCCACCATTATTAAACAAAAATAATAATAACAATACTAATAATTAACAAAATATTTTTATTAAAAAAAATAAATATGTTCAGGGAATCATAAATGGGAACCCACTCTAATCATCTCTTCAGACATAAATTGAATTTTGGTTTACCAAATACCTATGCAAATATATTTAAACAATCCATAAAAATAGTCTAGATGTATTATTATTGGTTGAATACCAATATTATGGGTTATAAGGTGAAAATCAAAGGATGCTGACCGAAAAATATGTATAGTTATTAACTATGTTATTTTGTTTTGATTATTATTCTACCTCATTCAAATCATCTTAAAACATATTAAAATATTCTAATAGTATCTACCATATATGTAGATATTGATATTTTAATCGAATAACCTATAACTATCTCCTATTTCATCAAATTATAAATGAAATAGGTGTTCATATGTACGGTGGACTACCACCATGCAAACTAATGTAATTTTTTCCATAACTTACTATAATGAATGGTTATAATGATGGATTTAATTTATATGTATGATAATAATGAATTATTTTTCATTATTAAAATATTAAATATAATAATGTTTCTGAACTTTCCTTCCATTGAATAATGAAAACGTCATTCGTGGATACGTGTGTATTACCACCTCCAAGAATCGATGTGATTATGTTTCCATAAAAAATCACATAGATGGTATATATAAGTGTATTTAAAAAATAATATTATATTTATGATATAATTATAAATTTATAAATATAAAATAACCGTTTCTTCTCATCGTGATCATTGAATAATGGAAATATAAATCATGCCTACGTACGACCTACCATATCCATAATTATAACAAAATTTAATTTTCATAAACATATTTCAATTTTAACTATATATTATATCAATAAAAATAAAAATTTCGTCCTGATTATTCTTCTATAGATGACAAACTAATCATCTCATTAATCATAGTCAACCTACCGAAGTCCATTTGACATCTGTGCGGAGTATTATCAAAATGTACTATGTGAACAAAATTGATTAATTTATTGTATATTACATGGTAAAAAATAAAAATAAATGAATAATAAACATGAAAAAATTTCTCTATAAAATACATAATTGACATAATTTTATTATTTTGGAAGAAAAAAATACATGATCAGTCAGAATCGATGTATGGTATTTTTTAACTCAATTATCATTTGATGGGTTATACTTATATGTCATTGATTATGTTTTTACATGAGTATTTATGAAAAAAACTATGAATATATTATCACTTATTTAAATTTTTTGTCGATTTATAGTTTTTTACACATAACTACTTCATTTATTAATTCTCACTTAAATGATAAGATCTTCCAAAAATATTTTGTCTCAATTTGCACTTCATTGTGGCCTGTTTGGTATTATTCACCTATTTACTTTTATGTGGTGTATTTACATCCCATTTGAGTCATTTAACACGGTTATATATTTATTTATTGTTATTAATGATCTATTGTAAGTAAATCATTTCAGAATAAGGATTAAAAGAAAATCTAACCGTATTTGTCTTCATGATCTGTTATATTTTCCCTCCATATCAATATTTTTCCAAAATTAATTGATGAAAATAATTTTTAGTAACAAATATTATTTATAATTGAAAGTTTATGTTATTAGTTTATATTTTAGTACTATGAAAGGAATGTTTCAAATGATTTAAAAAAATGGCTTCGTTTATAAGTTTTGTTTACAAAAAAGTAAAAATTAATTTGTATTAATTTAACATGGAGTTGATGGACCATCCCATCACCATAAATGTTTTTCAACCTTTAGAATATTCTATAATATTTTATAAATATTTATAATGAAAATTATTGTTAGATTTTTTTCAAATTTCAAATCCATTTTATTTTATTATAAAAAAGAAATGAATTTATTTATGGACCTATATTTCAATAGAATTATTTTTTTCGATCTTAAATTTCTCTTCAAACATTACCATTATAATTATAATTTGTCATTGGAAATTTAATTCTATTATATATCCCAATTCTTGGAATTATATACATGATTATTACCTAAACCATATGATAATATTATATATTTTGTTTTCTGTGATTGTAATATTATTTACAAAGACAAAATTGAAAAATCTATATACTATACTCAATACAAATATTTGCTGATAAGTAATATTTTTCATGAATTAAATCTATAATTTTTCATATGAGGAATGAATTATGCATGAATCATTGGGAGTGGCCTAGAATTATATATCTCCTCGATGCATCAATAGTTCTCATGAGAAAAATTTTTAAGAAAGAATTAATACGTTTCTAGTGTATGTCTATCGATATATTTAATCTATCTTGGTGCAAGGTCTTGACTGTAAAGATATAATGGTTTCTACGATCATGAATTCCAATATTAATCAATTAATTCATTTAAAATTTAGTTATTATTATCCATGAGATTAATAAAATGATATTATACATGGATGTCTTTAATGATTAATTTTTTGACTAATTTTAATTTTTTTTCAGTTATTTACCTTTACATATTAATTATTAATTTTTACTCAATATAGATTCCACTACATGTAACTCATACTAGGAAATTTATATCACTATTATTTTTTTTCCATTCACTATGATATTAAGAATATTCTTTTGAATTATTTCAAATCATTAAAAACATTTTATATTATTATGTTTTACTTTTTCCAATGTAATATGGAAATCAAGTATGTATCTGGTTCTCCAAGACTGCTAATCTACTCAATCATGTGTTTTGAGAACCCTTTTCACGTATACTAATGAAATTATATAAACAAGGGCTCTAGTTTTCTAGATTTTTGGTCCTTATTATTGGTATTAGAAAAAGGATTAGATAATATTTTGAAGTTAGGATGAGAACAGTTTAGTGTAAAACTTGAGGAGATATGTCTAAGAAAAATATAACATAATAAACTTTTGGTAATGATTATATAAGACCTATGTTATACCGAAGGTTTTATATATTTAGAATAAATTGACATTATTTATACATCATATAAATTATTTTTCAAGATTCATAGCATGGAATATTGTTTCCCACCATATGATTTTTTGTTTTAGTCAATAGTTCCGACCAAAATGATTCATGCTAATGATAATGGAAGTTGGAATAATATACGTCATGTGAAACCAAATGATAAATTAGTTGGAATGAAAAAACTTGTGATTATGAATAATCATCTATCCATTTATATATATATTAACATCTACATAAGTTTGTGTCCTAAAACCCTTAATAAGATTAAGATGTTGTTTCGTGTAGCCTATAGAAGAAAGAAGAATGAACTTCTTAAATGATGAGAATTATGGGAGAATCATTAAAGGGAATGTCTCAAAGGAACAATAATTTGTTTTATATTTTGAAATAAAGGGAATATGGCATGTAATTGTCAAGAATAAAATTAATATTTTGATGGATGAAAATGATGTTCATCCTAAGGTATCATTCATAGTTCAATGTATCATGTGGCGTAAATATGGTCATTATATGAGAAATTTCCCTAATCTGTGAGTTAACCCCTAGAGAATTGAAGGACCTATCATCTTCAAATTTTCAATGTAAAAAAATTGAAATTTTATTTATCATGATTCTATAATTATATCAATGATATTTTAAAACAAATATAAATGTACCTTCTAAGGAATTTTCTATATTAGTTTCCTTAGTGGACCAAATAATATGTTTAATGGTACAAAATAATAATAATAATTTTTTAGTATATTGATGATATTTTTTATTTAGAATAATGAGATTATTTACATTGATGAAAAATGGGATAATATTGGTGAACATGAAATGTTTTCATAATTTCATGACAAACTAGTTTACCTTATCCTTGATGGAGTTTATAGTTTTTTTATTGAATATTTTAAATAGTTTTTGTTGTAAGTTGAGGAATAATAATTGATTTAATATTTAGAGTCTTTTATTTTTTTATTTTTTTATTACATTAAATTTATATCATCATGATTTGATGATATTATAGTTGATTACAAGTTAACCACATTTGAGTATTAAAGTGATGGTGTTATGAGGTGATTTGAATATTTTACAAGGTTTTAAATAGAATCATATTTTGAGGATCAAATATGCATTATGGATATTATATGATATAATTTTTATTAAATTATGGTATATTGGAAAGTGGGATATAAATAATATTTATAGTTTAAAAGTGATTCATTTATAATGTGATATATTAAGATATGTTGATGAACTAGTTAAATATTACATTTATGGTGAATATCTATATCTTATTAAAGAAATTTTGTTAAATATAGTTACATTACCTGATTATATAGTAATTTATGTTATTTTTTGAAAAATTATAGAATTTTGATAGATGTATATTAGATGAGACTCTTGAACCAAAACATTCATGACACAAAAAGTATTTATTAACTATAACATTTATTTTATGAACTAATTTATTAATAAATATATCATAATAAATTATAAGTGAATAATACTTAGTATTATATAATTTTAATTATCTTTATTTAATAAATTTTTAATAAATAAATAATTATTAAATAGGAAGTTCGAACATATATGAATAAACACATGACTTGGGGAAATAATATATCATCTTATGTTGTCATCATTGAGACCAAAGTTATGATATGAATATATCCCCTTTTATGATGTATATATAAAAACTATTTTAAAACATATATCATTAATATTATAATGTTCATGATATTTAAGGGTTCATTTATTATTATTCATTCATGGTTTAGATTATTCAAATGTTACCTAAGTGGAAATGGATATTTTGTTTTGATCCCATTTTAACTAGGATTGTTTATGGTTGAATTTCCAATAATGGAAATTATAATATAATTATATATGTAATACACTTTATTTATCATCCCCAATGGTTATTTATGATGAATAAAGTTTTTAACTTATTTTTCACCTCTTCGAGTTCCCAAGAATTCAATCAAATATTTTAAGGAGAGCTGAGCTTATTTTTTTATTTGGGAGGGAATTTTCTCCTACATGAACATTATTTATAAATTATTTTTAGGAAAGATTTTATTATTTTACAATGAACATTAAAAATTGTTAATACCATTTTTTAATTTTTTTCAAAATGGTTTAAAATAATTCTCTATGACAATTTATGAAATGGGGAACTTTTTTACTTTTTTTAAAAAAATGAAAAATAATTGTTTTCTTTTGTCATATATGTCATGAATGTAATTTCATAAAATCATATCGAAAAATTTCATTAAATATTAGTTTTCATGTTTCCATGGAAAATTTCAATGAAAATATATTCCATAATATTTTATAAATATCTATATTTTAAATAAGTGATTTTAAAATGAATAGTGTGAATTCCTGAAGAAATATTCCACTAACTAAATAAAAGTAATTTAGCACTATGATAATATCCTTTGATATTAATTATGATTTACTAGGGATATTATCAAATTATAATAATAATAATTCATTATCTAGATATTTAGTGTATATAACATTGATATGATTATTAATTTTTTTTATGGATTATGCTATGATGATATGAAAAAATGTTAATGAAACCTATTTTATTTACACAATATATAAAATGACGATACGATGGATGTTTTATAGTATTTGGAAGATATATGTAATTTTTTAAATTATTTGATGGGTGGGACTAAAATTATATATCCCAATAAATTTGGTAATGTTTTATACCTCATTAGATAACTATGTTAAATAAGCTGATGTGCTTATTAATGTTCAGGAAACAAGTCGATGTGTTTGATCGACTATAGGAAACTATTCATTGTCTTTGATATAGAATGTAATGTAAATGGATGTAATTGATATTTTATGGTAAAAATATCAATGTTATTTATTCTTTCTGAGAAACAACTATTGATAACTATTCTATTATAATTTTATAGTCTTGTATCTTAACATTTACTTATGAAATTACTTCTATAATTATGTTTTTTCCCTAATTTTTTGACATGAAATTATGGTTCAGGATTGATCTATGTTAAATTATAACCTTTACGAATATGTATTATGATATGATAATGTATTATGAAATTACTCATGTTTATGATATTTTACAGATTGTATATAAACATTGATAATTCTGGTTATGACCGTGTACCTTTATTCTTAGTTTATGATTTCATGTGATCATTGATTTATATCTCACTTGTTTACCCTTAATTTAAATTTAAGATCACCCTTTATTATGTTTCTTTCCCCATGTTATAAAATTTTGTTTTAAATATCTTATGTATAAGAAGATTAAAATGTGGGAAGATCCTTGTGGGATAAATTGACGATGTTTCATAAATTAAGAATATTATCTATATAGGATTCAAAGAAAACAAACCATTATGTTCATAGTGTGGATTATAATGTTATTTATTGAATATTTATATAAACAATGGGATACTTATATATTATATACTCAGTCTATGATAGTTGTTCTCAGATTAGGGTTTAGTTAATCTTTGGAGATTAAAATTAGAAAACATTAGTAAGAACCCTAGGGAGATAGTTCTATGTAGAAGATAAAATTTTAATTTTTTTTGTAATGATTGTGGATGACATTTGATTAACCCAACATTTAATTTATAGAAAATAAGTTATTCTATTTTAAACATCCTATAAATGATTTGTCTAGATTGCTTATAATGACTATTTGTTTCATACTACCTTTCTTGGATTTGTTAATGGTGAGAACCTGGATGATTCATGTTAATATTAATGGAAAATGGAAAGAATTTCTTCATGAGAAACCTAATGAAGAGGAAGTTGGAATAAAAAAACATGTGATTATGGATGATATATTATCCCTCTATATAATTAATAAACTATATATAATTTAGTTTCCTAATACACCTAATAAGAAGATTATAGAGTTTCATGTAGACCATAGAAGAAATAATACCAAAATTTCTATATGTTGCAAATGTGGGAGAATCACTCAAGGGACTCTTTCAATGTAAAATGAATATTTTAACTATTCTAAAATGAAGGGAATAGAGCTAGTAATTTTTGAAGAAAATAATAAAATTATGAAAGAGGTAAAAGAATCCCATCCTAAGGTTCCCTTAATTATTTAATGTGACATGTGCAGGTAATTTGGAAATTATCCAATTCAATTACCTAATATATTGGTTATAACATATACCATGCTTGGACATATGTAATACCAATCATTAAATTAAAATGATTGATGTGTTTATCTGTCGGTATTTAATAATTAAATCAATAATAGTTTAGGTATAATAATCATGAAACATCTAAAGATTGATCCACATTGGGTCCATTAAATGATTTAAAAATATATATTGAATCATTATGATAATTAAGAATTTTTATTTAGTGGAATGGTGATAATATTTAGTTGGGATAATGATATCATCTAAAAGAGATAATATTAGAAACCTATAAATTAGAATTTTTTTTGATAAAAATGTGGGGAATGTTTTATTTGATAGAGTTTACATGAATTTTATATTTGTGGAATATATTTAATAATCTATGATGTTCATTGAGGAATAACTATTATTAATTATTTTACGAAGAATGTGTTATTACACGTGAGGATAATATAATACTCACACCATCATGAGTTTATAAGATTAATGTTGATAATATTTTCACACCTTTTGATGTTTTAAGTGATGAGATCTTGAGGTTATTGGAATCTTTTAATTTTTTTAGGAAGAATGATCTATTAAGGTTTAAAGAAACCTTTTGTTTAGTATATGATTTTATTTTATGTTAATTATTTCATATTGGATAATGTGATATAGATAATATGTATTGTTGAAAAAAAATTTCATTTACACTTTGTTTTTTCCATATATATTTAAGGCAAAGTTAAGGATTAGATTTTTGGTTAGTATCTAAATTGGATTTATGATATTTTGGAGAAGTTAAACAGATTATATGATTATATAGTGGTTTATCTATTTCATTAATGATATTTTGGAAGAATATTGAATGTGACCAATATATATGGTAATGGGAAACCAAACTGAAGCATACATGAATAACAAAGAAGATATTACAAGAAATTCTGATTTTATTAAAAAATTGTTAATAATCTGTTGATAAAATTAGATAAGTAAATAATGAAATTTTTGAAATATATATATTTACAATTATATAATATATTTATAATAAATTTATATTTATTATACAGGTGGTTCAGATGTGTGTGACGAAATATGAGACTTGATGTAAGGGTTTATCATATCAAATTATCTTCTTTGGGACATAAATTATATTAGGAGCCTATCATTTTTTATAAGATGTATTTACAGACCCATTTTAATTTTATATAAAAAATCTCATTATTTTCATGATATTTAATTTTTCATTTTATGTCATTATTTCATGGATGCAGTGATTCAAATGTTACCAAAGTAATAAGAGATTCATGTTTTGTTCCCATTTTAATCGAGAATATTTATGGTCGAATTTCCATTAATGTGAATGATGTGATCCTTATCTGATTAATTCCATTAATTTTTATTCTAATATAGTTATTTGTAATTAATATATGATTTCATTTAATTTTCCTCTATTTGGTTACTCAATAATCTAATGCAACATTTTTAATGAAAAAAACATTTGTTTGGACAATAATCATTCTCTATTATTTCTATGTTCTCAAAAATATTTTCAAGAATTTTTATATCAATATAAATTTATTTTTTAATATTATTTTTACCCTTGTTTTCATTTTTTTTAAAATATTAAAAGGAATCTTGCTAGTGATTCCCAAAATGATGTTATTTTTGAGTTTTAAAAAAAATTGTGAAAGTAATGTTTTCATTAAATTCTTACAACATGAACGTAATTTCTACAGTTATGACCAATCAATACATTGAATAATAAATTTCATGTTTACATATATATTTTCAAAGAAAAAATTTTCTGTAATATTTTATAATTGTTTGGATTTTAAATAAGTGATTTCAAAATGAAAATGTTATTTTCCTCAATTAATATTCCATTAAATCTTTTAAGGGAATTTACCTCTATGATAATATCCAGTTATTTTAATTATGATTTAATGGAGATATGATCTGATGATACCATACCCAATATTTATCTTGATGGGTTTTGTTTAAATCGATGATATTGTTATGAAATAATTTTATAGGTTATGCTATGATTATTTGTAGACATGTTTTCTAAAACCAATTTTATTTTCACGGGTTATGATATGACAATATGATTGAATTTTTTTGATATTATGGAACACATATTTATTGTATTCATTATGTGATTTGTTGGCATTGAATTATATTTCTCTCTTATACATTGAATAATGTATTATATCTCATGATACAAATATTAAGAAGATGTTGATTTTTATTATCCACTGTGGGAGAAAATTCACTGTTCATTATCCACTATAGAAAACAAGTTGACATGATAGATTTTATATAGGAAACAATTCAATCTACTTGATCCACAATGGTAAACTAGTAAATTTTCATAATTCAATAGGGGAAACATGTTATGATTTGTAATATTTTATGATTTTATGGTCTGGGTAGTTAACCTTAATATGTGGAATGATTTATATACTTACGATGTTTTCCTGGTTTTAGGACATGAAATTTTGGTTCATGATTGTTTAATGATGAATTATGGACTTTATGAATCATATATTTTGAAATGATAAAACATTATAAAATTACTCAAACTTATGATCTTTGATAGATTAGTTATGAAATTTTTATGTCATGGTTATGATCTCATACCCTTATCTTTGTTTTATGATTTCATAAGATCATTGACCGATATTTCCCTTATTTACACTTACAAGTAATTAAATTTTCCCATTATTATGTTTCTTTCCATATATTTGGAAGAATGGTTTTGACTTGGGTGTGTTCTAGAAGTGTACTAAGTGGTATGTTCCTGATGAGAGATTTTTAATATCTGTCATAGAATAAATAAGACTATGTATATGGTCTCCAAATACACTAAAAGATTATAGTTATTCTATGGATTCATCTAAAAATATGTAAAATTTATGTATGAAATTCTCAGGTTACAATAAGTAAAATTGGATAAAATGGGTTAATACTATGGCATATGGTGTCAAAGTCACGGGAAAAAATTCCATTATTATATTGGATGACTATATTCTCCCGAAAAATATACTTATATTAATCAAAATTTGGAAATTTGTTTCCATTATCCTTTGATAATGAAAATTATATTATTTAACGTAATGGATAAATAAAAAATAACACTCCATTTTTTAAATATATTATATTATAGAAAAAATAACATCTTAATATTTCGAAATATATATATTGAATATGAATAAATTATTTTTTTGATAATAAATTATTTTTAATTTTTCTGTTGTAATTCCTACCTTTAATTGTCACACAAAGCAAACCTAGTGCTTGTGCAAGTAGTTAAAAAATATATTAAATTATTCTTCAAACATTAAAGGTAATATGTTTTAAAAAAATTATAATTCTTTAATATCTAAATTGATAATTTTAAATTATTGTTCATGTTTATAAAGATTATAATCTAATAATATGGTTCACTTGATGCTGATAATCTCAACCTCTATCTATTGTTAATAAAATTAATTTAAATTTTATTTATGTTTAAATATTATTTTTAATTAGTAAAAAACATAGAAATTTTATATTTTTTCAAATGAAAGATTAATGGTATATAATATCAACCATATTCCACAAATTATACATTTTACCTTTTATAATAACATTACGTACCCTCAATGAAAATGTATCTTGTTACCACTCTAAGGTTCAAATGGGTAAAAAGAGTGGTTAACCTACGATATAAGGTTTAAAATAACAAAAACCAAATTCTAAAATCCAATTCAATGAATTTAATTTCACCATACCCTTATTATCATTGAATTTTTTTTATTTTGTATCCATATTACCAAAGTAATACATATATTATATAACAAATTTTCAACCTTTTAGAAGTTTTCTACCCACTTTACTTATAAACTGACACATCCACTTCACATTACTCCACAACACATTAGACCTTTATCTCCTCCAAGATCTATAGAAAACCATCATAACCATACCCCCCATTATATATAGGTATTATTGTCACTAAAATTACACCTTAATATATCACAATGTGTAACCCAATGTAATATCATTAAAGAATAACAATTTTCTTTATTGACATATTTCAAATTTTTTGATTCCGTAATATCTTGATAATTTTATATAGCATCATATTACGATTAAATAAAAATCATTACTATAATGAAAATTTGTCATGTTAATTTTAAAGAAAATTTCATATAATTTATATGAAATATAAATTAAAATAATTTTCCATATTTACGTATGTGTTACTGTCTCCATGAAGCTAAGTTATATTATTTCTCATCAATGTCTCTCATGGATGGTTATATAGATGGGCTTAATAGACATATAGAATATCTATGATATAATTATGATTATTTAAATATAAAAAAAAACATAAAACATCTAAAAACCAATCTCATCCACGAAATAAAACTATCTAATGATTTATATGTTTTATAGGGATTTATATTCATCATAGTTTTATAAAAAAATTATATCATTTTTTTATCAAAAACAAACATATTAATATTTATGTAAATTATTTTTTATGTATAACATGTTTTTATTTAAAATTTTAATTTCAAAATGTTAAAATTTTATTTTTTTTTAAATTAAATTCTTTTTTTTAATTTTTTTAATTAATTTATCATTGGATGAATTTTTAGGATTATTCTAGAAATATTTACTTTTGGGTGAATGGAGAAAACTATATTTTTATTTAAATAGTCTTGTATTTTAAATTTATAAAAAGTACCATTCTATTTAATATTTGTTTTAAAGTGAAAATAATTACATTATATTAAATATATTCCCATTAAATTCATATCAATTGAAGTTATACTATATTTTGGTATAAATAAATTTTTATTCTAAAAATGGTCCTTTTCTAAATATCATTTTTATTTTGATTTGTGTATTTATATTTACATAAAATTTTACCACATTATGAAAATAAAAATTTTAATATGGATTTCATAATTAAAATAAATAGGTTAAAGTTTTCTAATAATTTTAATTTAATTTCCAGTCGTTGTGAATAATAACCTTTCCAAATATTTATCACAACTGTAATAGTTAAAAGACAAACGAATAGATTAAAACATATATATATATATGGTTGAAAATATCATAAAAATAAATTTTAATTTTATTGGATGAGATTTATGTGACTCATCATTATCCAATATTTTAAATATGTCAATTCGGTGGCATATTTCATTGACAATATTATATTATATACTTAAAAGTTTCATGTAATTACGAGTGTGTTACTCCCCTCACTTAAAAAAGGGAAATCACTCTCCCCAAATATTAAAATACATTTAGAGCATTTCATCAACCACAATCTACCCAAATAACCTCTCAAAACCCCTCCCCATGTCCTATTGGACTTTCTCACCTCAAAATACCAATCTTTAAAGGATTAAGGTATAACAGAAAGACAAATATCTGAGGAGTATAAGTTTAAACAAACCATTGTAAAGATTATTTCTTCTTATACATATTTAAAATCTATTATAAAAATTATAACATAATTAAATCAGTATATTTTCTAGAATAATTATTTTTATGAAGAACTTCTTTAGGTCTCCTTATAATGCTATTGGAAATGAAAATATCACTCACCCACATGTGTGGACTACCACCTATAATAAGATATATGTTAGATTTTCTACACTAAACATTCAGTTCTAGATACTTGGAAGAATTTAAGGAATATATGTTATACATATTTAATTATTATAATTTTTAAATATAACATATCACTTACCTTATTACCCTTTCTTTCATTCTAAAAGGGACACTCATTCTCATGTGTACATGTTGAATACAACCTCCATGAAGTGATGTGAAACATTTTTCAATATTTCCACACATGGTTTCTTATAAGTATGGAACAAGTGAATAAATGTGAAATTTATAATAGAATTAATATTCTATAAAACTAAAATAAATATATACCTTATTTCATTTTTATACATTAGAAAAAAGTAAATCACTCTTATGTGTAGGTTCGGACTACCACATCCATCTACGACACATATCATATTTCACAATCACCTTTAATGTATGGTTTTAAAAATGTTTTCACTATATAAAAATAATTAATTTAAAAGTATAATGAACCCATATAAGTTGGAACGATGATCTAATTTACCATGGTTAACCTTCCAAACTCAATTTTCACTTATACCTTAAACTTCTTCAAAATAATCAAACATGAATGATATTATTTGAGTAAATAAATAATACATGGTAAAAAAAGAAATAAATTAAATAATAATATTGTAAGGAAAATGAGACTTTTTCTCAAAAAATTAGACAAAAATATAAATTTATTACTTATGAGTGTATAAAAATAAACAAGATGATTCAAGACTTGAGGCAATGTACATTATTTTAAAATTCTTGTTTACAAGTATTCTTTCTAAATCATTTTCTTCCATATCGAAACTCATTTAAAATTTTCAAGAATGATTATATTTATATCTAAAATTTTAAAAAACTCAATGTATTCTATTTTTTAATATCTTAAAAAATTATAAAAAGTAATCATTCATTTTTTTATTATGGGTTATTTTGAAATTTTATAAATGTGAGAAAGATTATTTTTTAAATTTATATGGCTTAGCCACCATTTCACGACATAACAGAAGTTATTCATTATAAATATTCCTCTAAAAGTTAATATGTTTTACTAAATAAAATTATTTTACCACTATTTTGAAAATTTTTATATTTAAATAATTATTATTTGGAAATAAATATTTATTCTCTTTTTTATGAGAAAAATTATAGTGTTATCTATTCTATTCATGAATTCCAATTTTAAAAAATGTTTTTTTATTAAACGTATATCTATATGTGTTTTATTCATTATATGTTTCATGTAAATGTCATAATAATGATCGATGAGTCTAATAGAGCTCTGATGATGGGAGATCCCATTATATATCTCAAATTTTTGGTTACAAAAATTGAGTATACTAGTTAATAGTTACTCCTAAGAGTTGTGGTAATTTTTGGTTTATGTTACTATATTGTAAGGGTTTCGTATGGGATAATATAAGGTTAATTTTCCCAGGTTCATATATGATATGCATGAAATCTTTTAGATGATATTTGTTTATTTCATAACATATGTAAATGAGTTTATGTTTTTTAGTCATGTTTATTACTTTTTAAGAATTTTTTTAGAAGGAAATCCATTCGTGAGTTATTATGATTTCCAAAAAATACCCAAGATTATAATATTTTCTTTAGTTATTTTTAAGAAATAATTAAGGAAAAATTTTTAGAAACTATATTATAATCATAGATTCTATAATTAATTTTTTATCTTGATGATTATTATTAAAAATATAAACATTATTTTGGATTTTTCATGTTTATAAATGGATAACGGATTTCTATTATTTTATGTACCTTACTAAATTTTTTTCCTATCCCAATATATGGTTATAATTTTCAGTGAACATAATAGTTATTTTGAATCATTAATATAATTTTATATCCAATTATTGGAGTTTTCCATGATTAAATCTTGCGTGCCTTTATAAAAAATGTTTTTGTGAGAGAATGGACATTATGTTAAAATTTAAACTTTTCATGTGTTTTATTTCTTTATTCTCTAAAAAAGTAAATCTAAAATTAAAGAAAATGTTAAAAAAATTAAAGCCATTGTGAGTAGTCTCATATTTATAGATTAGTAAACTAATGGGTTATTATAATTAGTATTTGAGAAAACATAGATCTCATCCTTTTGAACTCTTTAAATTTATTGTTGGGATAATTGTGACTCTCATCCAAAGGGCTTAATATTGAATGGTATGAAACTATATATAGTGGTAATAATCCCTACAATGAGGTGTATCCACCTCAAATTTACAATAATAAGTATCATATATATCCCAAAAGATATCGGACTAGACCATTATAATTGGGATAAGAGAAATATTTTAGTTTCCATTAGATTTTAGGATTATATGCAAATAAAATATATGGATATTATAATTTATAAATATAATATCATGAGAATTATTTTAAGTATTTAAATAGTTCTTAATCTAATTTGTGTTTATTACCAATGGGGTTTTAATGAAAATATGTTTGGATAGTTAAAAGTCATTAAAAGGATAATATCCTTCCAAAAACTTATCATGGGATAGTTGGAATTAGAACATAACAGCTCATATCTTTTCCAACTCTATTGAAACTAGATATTAATTGAGGAAACAATTTAAGGGAGTGGTAAAATTTTCTATAAAATATTTTTTGATAGTATATCCTTTCATGAAATAATAAAATTCATCTCTTGGGGGTCCTCAGACCAAGTGAAATATTTAGGATGGTTTAAATATTTAGAAATTATATTTGATATTCTAGGACATATAGAATATCAAAAGGCACCCCTTTGTAGTATTAATTAGAAATGTTATATTTTCAAATGGTGTTACTTGATTAATAATACTACGGAAAAGTATAAAAAAATTTCCATGGAATGGAAAATAATTAATGATATATTCTAGGATTTTTTTATTTCATTATGTTATTAGACATATAATGGGAAAAAAATTAATATAATTAAATAAAATAGGGGAGGATATTATTTCCACCTATTATTATAATTATAATATATTTAAAATGTATCCCCAAAAGTTAAGTATGGATCATAATAGTAATATTGCTGAATTTTACTCAATATTAGACACATGTTTGTGAATGGATCTAGATTTTCATGAGTTTAGAATTTATGTTTGAATTATTTGATGTACTATGAAAATTGAGATGGAGTTTTTGGAATTTTTTTACTATAAGGATAGGATGTGATTCATGTGGAAGAAAATTTGGAATAAATAATTAAAAAACATGAATATACGAAATTTAATTTCCCTATTTAAATAAGTGTTTTGAGAAAAATTATTGGTAATTTCTAATGATATATATAAAGTATTAATAGGGTGGAAATACTAGACACCTATCTCTTGGCTGAGTATAAAATAATAATGGTAATTTTCATTTTGTTCATTAAATGATTATAGTGAAATATTTTCATTTTAATAACATGGTTCACTATCTAAATATGTGTCCAATGAACGATATGAAGCATATTTAACACCAAAAAATAAGCAGAAATGTGTTTAAATTTTTATTTCTATTTCTTAGATAAAAAATTATTTGGTGACATGTACATCTCTTTAAATCTCTTTATATTCAATTTTCTTATTTTATTTTGAATCTTAACATACATTTATTTTTGAAAATTTTTATAGTAACACATGTATGATTATGCACATTGTGGAGGTATTACCTTGATTATATTTTGGTTCAAATCTATTAAATTTGGTTAATGGAATGTTTTCTTAGTGTATGAGGTTGATAGGTGGTGTTATGGGGGTTTAGTACACGAATGAGAGGAAATAATGTCCATGCAATACATGTTTCACAATTGGCGCACAATTTGAGGAAACTGTGTGACTAAACCACGATAGTTAGGAGAGGGATTCAAAGTTAAGAAAAGTCATAGAAAGGGGAATCCAAATCATGCAGATGTGGAAAGAGTCCTTCCACATGGTTGGTGAAAAATTTCTAAAACTATGTGGGGGGTATATAGGTTACTATGGGACTTGATCCCATCTTGGATAGAGGTTGTCGCATGGTTGATGTACTTTTTTTTGAACTGTGGAGACCAAACTTGTGTACCACTAAAAAGCGAGAATATACCATTTTTTTCTCATAATTGTATGTTTCTCATCCATTGTTCTCTCCATTTATTTCTCCTTCACCCATTTTGATGAACCTTAATCCCCAAATCATCCCAAGGGTCAATCTGCTTTGATTCAAATCCATTTGGAGTGCCATTGGTTGTGGATCAATTCTTCAAGAATTTTGAACACTCCACTTTCTTCTCTTTTCTAGATTTGGGATCGTGGTTTCATCCTTATTCATATATTTTCCTAAAACACTATTTTTTATATGATCATAGTTTGGGGCTTTAAAAGTTTCTTTAATCTGGATGTAACACTAAGATTAAGAAAGTGTTAATCTACAGATTCTTGGTTGGTGGACTAAAGTTTATATCCCATAGTATTGGAGTTGAAATGTGCATGTTTAGATGTATTAATGGTTCTATCTTGTTGTGGTTTTGATTCCATATAATTTATTTTTTAAAATTGTTGGGTAAATGATGATTTATACCCCTCTTGATCCCTGTGGGATGCATTATGATTGAACATACCATTTTAAGGCCACCCATTGGATGTTCTAACAATCCCCAAACTAGAAAATTGTAATATTAAGCTTAGAAATGACTCGTGATAAGGTAGACACGATGATGAACTTGTTGATATGTTACTTGAGTTAAAAAGGGAACATTGTTAGTTGTGTCTAGACTTTGATGATGTCTCAAGGGATTGATGTTTTACTATGAAATGTGCTGGAAGAAATAAAGTGATTGTATTAAATGACTTATAAATTTTACTAGAAATATATAAGTGGGTTAATGTAAGTGAATTGACGAATGTGTCAAATTGGATAATGTATAGAAATTAATGAATATTTTAAATGTAAAAAGTTAAGGGGTTTGTTGATTATGCAAATTGGTTAAGACATGAGAACAGGAAATGATGTCTTCTGTAATGTAAATGTGTTATTGGGTTAAGGCTTTATGTTAACACACATGTTTAATAGCTATGAAATTCAAATGTCATGGGTTTTGATTCCTATGTTTTTTGACTTCTTATATGTGGTAAATGGATAAGTATGAATGTCAACATGGATTGGTAGTTCTCGGATATTGGATGCGAGGATGTATTCCCATGGGTCAGGTTACACCTAGGATCTAAACCCAACCCCAAAATGCATGTGTAAGGGAAGGGGAATAAGGATCTATGCCCTTAATGGTTTCATTTGATGAAACTATCTAGAATGGGGCTCCAAGGTAAGTGTATTGTGTTTGTTAAATAAATTTTTACCCTAATGAGATATGGAACATGACTCATTCTCTAATGTATATTAATTTACTGGAATATTCATTTGATTAAATGATATAAATTCTTAACCTATTCAACAAGTTAATAATATATATTGTGTGATTAAAATAGTTAGAGTGAATATTTTTAATTAATATAGCCCTATTTTACCTTTTTTACCTTTTCATTTATTTAGTTTTTACATGAAAAACCAGTTTAGAATGAATATATTGTAGACACCATTGGTGGTCAAAAACTGAGTTGTACTCACATCCTCCTCAGGCTTCCAATGGGTACCTATGTATATTTCATGGTTTCTGGTTAGGATAATGATGAAGGCCCAATGCTATGGAGTTGTGTTGGGATTATGATTTTCATGTATGAGGATGCCGACTTAGAATCAGGGTATTATTTGGGGATTTAGTTTTTGTCTTATTAATAGTTTTTTTTCACAATTGGATCTGTTAGAAAGACATTGAATATTTATCATTTGGCTATGTTTTGAACCCTATTTGGTAAATGGTTGATACTGCATATTTGTGATGTATTTCTTATTTATTTTATTTCATTTTTTTCCTTTTGTGGATAACTGTGGAAAATATGGTATAGTCTCTACATGTGATCTATTAAAAAAATTCTACTACTTTGAAACCTCTAGCATATAGGTAGGAATTCTTGAGTTCATGTCACGACTCGGTTCAGGGTACCAATTACTGACTTTCAGGTTGGGGATGTTACAAAGTCGAATTAGAGTGGTTCTTTTCTTTGGTCTTATTATTTGGGGATGGTAGGTGAGAGATTAGGATGTCTCTTATATTGCATATTTTCTCTTGTTTGGGATTATCTAACCCTTGTATGGGTGAAATTCTAAGTTCATAATGTTGGATTTATGTTCATGGTGTGTGTTGTTATGGTTAAATGACATTTCCTTATTGGGTGGTGAACTTGTTGTGTGATGTGACTATTTTATGATATTTTACTTCTGGTAAAAATGGCATGACGTTGTACATATATTTATCATTATAAATACCTTGGGATATAGGTTGAATGCATCCTAACATGCACACATGGGATGGGTGTGTGGTTCAAGAAGGGGAAGCCACATTTTAATTTTTTGAAAATTTGATGAAAATTGTGCCTAATCAAAATGATGGAAATGGTTATATGGAAAGAGTGTTTATTAATGGTTAAATAATGTTTATTAATTTTGGTTTTGAACTATTTATCATATTATTTGTAATTGATTGTGGAATGGGAAATGTTCATAAGGGGAATGATTTACAATGTGATTGTGGAAATGGTTTTAAAAAGGTGTCTAATGAAAGAATTTTGAATATGTAAGTTGGTTTACCCCATGTTACCCATGATCCACAATAGGAATGGTTGAGGGTAGTTTTCTATATATTATGATGTTTGTGGGGATAGTGTGTGTGAAATAGGATGTTTATGTCTATTGGGAACCTTCTTTTGTGTAAATTGTTGAATATTTTTGTTATGTGTTATAAGTCCCAATCATTTAATTATAAGAAGATTCCACCTTGATGATGTGTTCCAGTTTAGGTACAAGAGTATGTTTCTAATAATGATCCTCCAAAAATGGAGAAGGGGAAACTAGTGATCTAGTATAACAAAGTATATGAGTAGTTCTCTGAGAAATTTTCACATTTTGTTCAGATGATGGAACAAGACATAGTGTGGGTGGTTCCTAGTATGATTAATTTGAGTAGATATTTTCAATTGAAACACACACCAATTTCTGTTGAAGAGGGGGGACCTTAGGCTATAGATTTTGGGAAAGAGTCCATCCAGATGGTTTTGGATCACTTGGTGAATAATATAGAGAATAGATTCAAGTTGGTAGAATATATCTTTTAGGGACTGGTGAATCTATAGTGGGATATCATTGTTCAAACTAATTAGGATGATGGTACTCTATTAAAGGAAATCTATGAATGTTTATGGAACAGGTATTTCTAGATTCTATGAGACATGAGGGGACTGTCGAGTTTGTGAGGTTGAAACAGGAAATTTGGTCAGTGCTGGATTACACGGGTTTCTTTATATACTTTTAAATCTTTATCCCAGTGTTGGAAATCGACGAGACATCCATAGTAAGTCATTTATAAGATGGTCATATACATGATATTAAGTCACAAGTGATTATATTTTGTTTATATATGTTTGAATAAGTGGTTGATCAGGCCCATATTTCATAAGGAAACATCATAGAGACTTTATGTGGTGGACTTGTGGTTCTATTTGGATAGAATAGTGGTGCATTTTTTAAGGTAAATAAGTGTCATTCCAAAAATATTCACCATATAGGTAGCATGAAGAGTAATCAAAAGAGAGGATCAGCCTCTCAGGGTGGTAACCATGTGTTTTTCTATCAGTTGTGTGGCCATAACACATGTGGGGGTTAGTGCCCTCAACCGCTACTTAAGTGTTTATCATGAGACAAAATAGAGAATTTGTAGATGTTATATTTTAACCCTTTATAGTTATACATTAATGGAATATTGATGTTGATGCCTTGTGTAGGATGGGAGGTCATTATTCTATTTTAGGGAGGTAATTGGAGCTCTACCAGCCACACTAGTTGAGGTGGTGGGTGTAGTACTTTGGGATGAGATCATTCATACCAACATGGAAGTGTATCACCAAGGGTTTAGATTATGGATTCGGGTAGTGGGGATGGTTATCATGAGGAAGTTCAATCTACACTTAGAATTGGTGAGACTATACCATCAACATTTTAAGGTAAGATTCTTTTAGACTCTATGATTTCTAGTTCTTTTTTTGATACAAGTTCCATACACTCTTTTATATGTACTTAGTTTTTTATTGTTCTTGGTCTAGAAGTAGAATATATGTTTGAAGTCTTGATGATTAATACACCATTATGGGTGAGAGTCTAAAATATCAAGCAATATAAGGGGTGTGAAATCAAGGTGGGTGGGTATCATTTTCCATGTAACTTCTTTCTATATGAGATGTCATGTTTTGGACTAATTTTTTGTATAGACCATCAAGTGTTATATCAAGACCATATCGAATGTTTTTTTTCATAGGATGAAATTCATGTACCTAGAACGATATAACTATGTTCACTATGGAGAATGGGATATCCGAGTAGTCCATGTAGGTACAATTTGTCAGCAGTTTAAAGAACTCACTGACCAAGTGGTGTGCCTTATACTTGATGTGAGGGAGTAGAGAAACATGTCTTCCCTCATATGGTGGATAAGTTCTAGGATGTAGTCTCTGGATACTTATCAAAGGTTCCACCTGATATGGATGTTGAGTTCAAGATAGTGTTTCAGTTAGGAGAAGAACTATTTTCTATTATTCCATATGGAAAGGTACCAAAAGAGCTCCATTTACTAATTATTTCATTGGAGGAACTTCATAACAAAGGGTTTACTCATCTGAGTACATCACCTTGGTGATATCTTGTATTGTTTTACAGGAATGATGATAGATCCTAGAGATGATGTGTCAATAATAGGGAGCTAAATCAGATTATGGTTAAGAACCAATATCCTCTACCTCGAAATTATGATATTTTTGAATATCTAAGAGGAGAATAATTGTTCTCTATAAGTTATATGATATTATGGTGTCATCAACTATGGGTGAGACCTTTTGATATACCACAAACCACCTTCAGGAGTTCTTATAGGTGGTATGAATTAATTGTTACTCTATTTAGACTAACTATTTCATAGATAATATTTATGGACCTAATGAACATAATATTTATTCCTTACCTCGACCATTTGTTATTAGTCTTTGTGGATGAAATCATAGTTTACACCAAAAATCATGATGAAAATGGAATGCATCTTGAAATAGTCTTGATTATAATGACATAAAATAGGCTATACACCATTCTATATATGTTTCATTTCAGGATTAACAAGGTGAATTTCCTAGGTAACATCATCTCAGAGGTAGGTGTGTCCACAGACCTAGTGAAAGTTCATGGAGTTGTGTCTTGGGAGTATCCTAATAATTCTTCTGATGACTAATGTTTTCTTGGATTGGATGGCTAGTATTGATGGTTTATTAAATAATTTTCTCATTTTGCGGCTCCACTTTCTTGCATGACTAAGAATGGTTTCAAGTTTGATTGTTCTTGGCCATGCGAGAATGTCGTTCAGGAATTAAAGAGGTGATTGAAAACCACACAAATTACGATCATACACGAGCCAAGTTAAAAATAAACCTTGATTTTTGATGTGTGTTATGTTGGAATTGGGGTGGTGTTGATGTATGATGATCGGGTTGTGGCGTATGGGTCATAACAGTTTAGGCCTCATTAATGAAATTACCCTACACATGATCTTTATTTGTCCATGGTGGTTTGTTCCTAATTTTTTTTGGGGAAATTACTTATTGAGGGAATGGTTTATTATGTACAACAAACATGAATTCCTAAAGTACCTCTTCCCCTCAGCGGGATTTGAATATTAATCAAGAAATATGGGTTGAATATATGAAATACATTGACAATGAGCTAGTTTTCACATTGGGAAGGGGAAATAGTGTTTCATATTCTTTGAGTAGGAAGAATCAATATTAGTTAGTTCTTGAATCAACCTTAAAATGGAATATGATGGCGTTGTTTGCTCAGATGCATCTTCAAGAGAAGGATGAAAAAGGGAAGATGACCCTTGATTTCTTGGAAGTGGAGTCCATAGTTCTGATCTGGATTAAGGAAAGCCATTATGAGGTTCCATAATGTTTGGATTTGAGGGAATGTTTTAATGGTGGGGATTCACCTTCGGGTTAAACCATTAGAGATAATGGTATTGTTTATGTTTGTGGTGGCATGGTTATGCCAATGTGTATGTGAGAAGAGTTTATGCATGAGTTTCATGCATCAAAATGGGAAGTGCATCCCAGTTTGACCAAAATGTACCATGATATTTATAGTTAGTATTGGTGTCCAAGGTTGATGAAAGAGGGTATATGTCTCATGCCGCGATGCCTTACCTTCCAGCAGGTGTTGGCTGAGAATCAATGACCAGGTAGTTTTTTTGCATCCATTTCCCATTCTGGAATGGAAATGAGATTATGTGATGAGGGATTTTGTTGTGGGTCCTATGGGGATTCCACAAAATAATGATTTGATATCATTAGTTGTGGATTAATTGAACAATGTATCGAATTTACTATAGATTGAAGAGAAATTCACCGTTGATCAGCCACGTGAGTTATATGTTCAAGAGATATTACAGTTTCATAGGGTACTAAAGAATATAGTTTCAAATCAGAATCCACACTTCTCTTAGTTCTTATGCTTGGGATTAAAGAGGGAACTTGGTTCCTGAATGTTCTTTAATATGGAATTCCTCTCGAAGATGGACAGGTTGTCAAATCACACCATTCAAACACTGAAGGACTGGTTTAGATGTTATTTCCTAGAAATTGGTGGGTCTTGGGAGAAACATTTGGTACTTATTTATTATACCTATAAAAAAATTACTAGGTGAAAATTTAGATTGTACGATATGAGAAATTATATGGAAGATCTTATAGATCTCTGTTGTGTTGAATGGAAGCTGGGGAATCCTAATTTATGGGACCGAGTCTCATGAAAGAGATGCTGGATCAAGTTTAGTTGATTCGTACACATATTAAAATGGATTAGAGTATGATTAAGTTTAATACAGATCAATGTCATTGACCAGTTGAGTTTATAGTGGTTGATTGTGTGTTTCTTCAGGTGTTTCTAAGGTTGGGTCACCATTATATTCAGAAGCAGGACATATTGGCACCCATTTGTGTTGGACCATTTTAGATTATGGAGAGAATATGACTGATGGAATAATTATTGGCCCATCTATAATGATATAGTGTCATACATGATGTTTTATATGTGTCCTATCTTTAGTATTATGACCCTATCCCATATTACATGATTTATTTTGAGGATGCTGAGCATCAAGATGATGTGTCATTATAGAATCATATGTTTCATATTATGGATCTTAGTGAGAAGCTACTATTGGGAATAGTTGTTTCATTGGTTTGAGTTTTTTGGAAGCATTGAAATACCCAAGAATGTACTTGGGAAATGGTGTCAGATATTATGGACCAATTTCCCGATCTCTTTTATTTAGAAGCATAATGATGGTTGGAAGAGAGGATTGAGGATTAGATGTTATAAGTTTCTGAGGTTGTAATATCCTAGACTTCAAGGATGTATGTAATAGATTAAATTTTGTTTTAAATCTCTTACATTTTGTTAATGATATGTTTTACAAGTTTATGAGGGTTCTCAAGGATGTTATAGGGGTTCAGGATAGAAAAGAGAATGAAAAAATGGCCATCCAGTGCATGTTACATAGTTGGCACATGGTTAGTAAAAATCATGCAACCAAACTGTGCTTTCTAGGAGGAGGGGTGAAAAGTTAAGAAAAACCATGTATAGTTGGACATGGGCATTTCACATGGTTGGTGCTTGGGTTTTCAAACCACACATGATCCCTATGAAACCATGTGTCTTGGACCCCTCTTGGATAGAGGTAGGTGCACAGTTATCCCACAGTTTATTATACCATGTAGACAAACCATGTGCCCCATTCATAAGTGATAATTAACCATTTTTCTCTCGTGATTTTATGTTCCTTTCCAAATTGTCTCCCTAACTGTTCCTCCTCTAGCCATAGTGAAACACCTTAACCCATAATCATCCCAAAAATTGACCTCCTTCAATTCTAGGATGTTTGGATTATTGTTGGCTATGGATACATCCTTTGAGTAAGTCTAACACTCCTATAAATTTTCATTTCTTGATTAGGGATTTTGGTTTCATACTTATTCTTATGAATACCTAAACCCCTATTTTTTAGTGGAGCTTAGGTTTTTTCTTCAACGTGTTGTTTAATATGAACATAAGGATAAGATTAAGTGAGCATTTTTCTACAGATTCAAGTTAGGTGGTCTACCAGTTATATCATATACTATTTAAATTGATTTGTGCATGTGTGTATTTTCTAATGGAACTCTGTTGTTGTAATTTTGATTCATTTCAATGGACTTGGTAAAAAAATTCGATAAATGATGATTTCAACCCCTCGTGATCTTCGTGGGATGTATTTAGGTAGACTATACCATTTTAGTCCCACTCATGGGGTGTTCCAACGATCCCAGACATAGAAACTTTTAATATTACGCTTAGAATATTCTCGTGATAATGTAGATCCAATTATGAAATTGTTTATATGTTATTCGAGTGAAATGAGTAAAAAAATTATTTTTGTTAAGATTTTGATGATGTATTAATGGATTGTTGTTATAATATAAAATGAGTGGGATAAAATAAAGTGATTATGTCATATAACTTATGTATTGTATAAGAAATGCTGAAGTGGGTTAAATCATGTGAATTGATGAACATGTTAAATGGATAAACTTATGGAAATTAATAAATATTTTAAATGGAAAAAGGTATTGGATTTTTTTATTATGTTAATGGGTTAAGAGATGAGAATAGTAAATGGGTTAATTGGGATATGCAATGTAAATGGTAAATGTGCTAATGGGTTTTGTATTTTTGTTTTTTCATATGTTGAATAGTTATAAAATGTGAATATTATGTCTATTGGATGTCTTTTGTTCCTAATATGGTATATCTATTAAATGGATAAATTGACATGTCAATTGGATTTGTAGATGTGGGGTATTGTACATGAGAATCTATTCCTTTTGGTTGGGTTATAATGAGGCTCCAAACCCCACCTAACAATTCATAGGTTACGGAAAGGGACTAAGGCTCTAATCACACAACGACTGCATTAGATGAAATTATCTAGATCTAGGATACAAGGTACATGTATTGTGATTTTAAATGTAATGTTTACCCTACTAATATAGGGAACCTGACTCATTCCATTATCCATAGTAATTGACCAGCTAAGGCTGTTGTGTAAATAATAAAAAGGATTTACCCATGTAACAAATGAAGAATATAAATTTAGTGACTGAAATGGTAAAAGTGAATATTGTTAACTAATGGAACCCTATAATTATTTTGTTTGCCTTAATAATTATACAGTTTTTTCATGAACTGTCTATTTGTACTAGATATTGTGTAGACATTGTTGGTGGTGGCCTATTGAGTTAAACTCACAGCCTGCCCGGGTCACCATTAGGTACTTGAGAAGATTTAATGGTTATAGGTTAGGATAAGTTCAAAGGCCTTATGCTAGGGAGTGTAGTTGGGATTGGGATGTGCATGTATGAGGATCCATAATTGGTGTCATGATCCACTTTCGGGATTCATCTATTGTATTAATTTTTATTTCCTTCACTATTAGCATTATTTGGATGACATATAATAATTATGGATAAGAAATACCTCACATGATTATTGTGCGATTTGAATAATTTTTGAATTCATGAATGAATATGTTCATTTTTTTCTATTAATGATATTATCCCTTTATATCAACTTTATAAATTTTATATTAAATAATTATTCCTAATAAATTGTTTCCCACTCTCTATTATATCTGATATTGATCCCATATTTACCATAAAATTTTTACGAGGATATAAAATAATAAATGGATAGTGAATTAAATTTTGGTACATCTTTTGAACCATAATATGATAGATAATTGGATAGAATTATTAAATATTTGATTTCCATAATTCATTCTTTCTCTATAGATTATCCTGAAGGATTATTATCTTCTATCAGTGGAATTTTTGTATTAAAATATTTTCCATTCTAATATATAGATGGGACCTTTTTTTCCATTATATGTAAAATGGTGTCAGAAGTCAGTATGTTTGGATAAAGTCAGTATGTAAAATTTTTCAAGAATTAAATTATTAGAAGATATAGTTGAGATATTAATGACGATTCAGCCCCATATTAGGGTAGAACAAAGTATGAAAATTATTTTTTAGATAATTGGTGGAAAGAATATTCATATGAGGCATGTGACCATGTATTTTTTAAAATACCTCATTATACATGTATAATTTGTTTTAATAAAATAGAAATATGATCCATAAATTCATTAGACCCAAAGAAATATCAGAGAAGTTTGGATTAGTCACTTTTTATGTAGCCTTACCACTATTCTTACCTTATGTTCATGATATGATTCGTTTTTCTTTTCTATGTTAGTATATACTCAATTCAAGTCAATTTTTGATCCATGAAGTGTTATAATTTTATGATTATATCTCTTGTCAATAAAATTCAATAATGATTTTGGATCAGATAGTGTAGGTACTATGAAATATTGTGATTCAACAGGTTAACATTCTATAAAAGAGTCCAATTATTGAATAAGATTCATGGGAATCAAAAAAATATCAGGGAAAAATACCCTCACTTGTTTATGTTGCTAGTAAAATTACGATGATGAAATTTATTCAAGGTAGAATAATGGGAAAAACCATGTCATTATATTAATAAATAAGTATTATTATTTATATGTATTCAATTAATGGACTCTCATTAATAATAATTTTATAAAAAATTATTTATATTTACAATCAAAAAAAGAATCTCTTTGTTTAACTAAATCATTTTCCCATGTATTACATGGTTGTAATTAAAAGTTAAATTTCATAATTCATTAATTTTAATTTGATCTAAATTATTTCCAATTTATATATATATATATATAATTATGTTATCATTGGTTGAATTTTTTGGATTTTTATGAGAATAAAGACTTTTGGGCGATTAGTTTAAAATACTGATTGGAAAAACTATCTTATATTTTAAAATATTTGAAATCTCCAATTATATTTTAGATATGTTTGAAATTGAAATTATTATGAATTAATTACATGAAAATAATTTATTGCATCTTAATTATCATTATACTATGTTTTGGTATAAAAACATTATACTCAAAATGTTATTTTCCTTACATTTTAAAAATTCATATTAAAAATTTCTTCATAATTCATGAAATTTAAAATATTAAAATGAATTTAAGATTTTTAGTCATGAATTAAAAAATTTTAATTATTTTTAATTTTGTTCGGTCATTATGAATACAAATCTTAGTAAAATGTTTCCACCATGGTAATGGACAAATTTGGTAATAAAGGGTTAACATTAAGAAATAAGGTTTAAAATCGAATAAAAATTTGAAATTAGATTATATTTTTGTAATTTGACTCACAATTATCCAAAAATTTGAATATGTGTGTTTGGGGCCACATAACATTGAAATATTATACTACTCTATTTAAAATATTTATGTATTTTCAATTTTTTTACTCTTTCTAATAGGTTCGTATCTGAGTAATACTAGATCCTTCTTGGAATCTTAATGACCTAGGATTAGATCTAGCATTGGTTGGGATTCCATGTGACTATATAAGTTATTTTTTCAGTGGAACAATCCACCCAATTGGGGAATATGTGCCATGAATTTGGGCCCTTGGGCCATTGGTACATAGGGTCACTCTGGGCCTTCAGATGATAGGGCCTCTAAGCTAATACATATAAGCTAGTGAAGTAGTGTGAATAAATGATTATATTAGTGAATCATGTTGGTAGTGTGGCAAGACCCTAAAATGGAATTATCTAGTGGGTAGGTCCAAATAGTGATAGGTGTGTTAGAACTTATCAATTGGGCCTATGACCACTTAGGACAAAGGGGAACTATTCCATGGTTTGGTTAAGTGCAGCAGTAATTTCTTGTGCATGATAGAGGGAGTAAAAAATTGTGTTAATAGTTATGTGTAGATGGGTGATGCAAGTCATCTTGGAAGGAAATGGTAAACATATACATACAATCATTTATGGGATAGAAAATGAAAAGGGATTTTAGTTTTATTTCACCTATCATATTTCGTCTACCTAAAAATGTGTTAAAGAAGGGTCTATGTTCTGATTTCATTATGGGGTAGTGGAATGCTAAAATTTTGGGTAAGGGGATATCCATAATAATAAAACTTGGACCATGATGTGATTTTTTTCAGATCAACATGGGACTTGAATTCATCTACTTTGGCATTCATTCTATAGGACTTTCAAGACATAAAATTATAACGGGCTTTCATGAAACTAGACCTTTGAGTTATGGTTAGATATTATGATTAATTTAAGGTATATATATTATTATTTTTACTTTATTATCATTATTTAAAGATAATATAATACTTAATTTATTACCCATTCCATCAGCTATAGAAAGATAATGTTACTTGTGTGCACTTGTGGAATTCCACCTCTATCAAGCGATGCGATTTTTTTAACAATTTCCCAATATGCTCATTCATGAGGATAGAACTGATAAATACATATGATATGTATAAAATAATTATCAATCTATAAATTTGAACTATTATATACTATATTTTCTTTCCATCCACTAGAATTATTGAAACAACATTAATTTTTTATGTGAACTACTCCTTCCATGATACAACGTATATCATTTCTCACATTCACCGTACATGGATAGTAATAAATGTTTTATTAATGTATAAAAATAATAATTTACTCATGATTATGAATATATAGATAGTGGAAACATTATCCTCTTGATCATAGACAACCTTCCAAATTCATTTATGACTTAGAAACTAATCTTCCATAGGATATTTGATGTGAAAATACCCTTTTTAGTAAATAAATAAGACATTGTAAAAAATGGAATAAAGTTAATAATGATAGTATAATTAATTGGAAAAAAGTTGTTATTAATTTATAAAACTAATATAAAATTTCTACTTTAGAGGGTAAACATACAAATGAAATGATTTAGGACTGGAGAATAAAAACTTTCTATTAAAAATTTATTTTAAAGCCCCTCATCAAACAATTTTTCATCCATGTCAAGGTTGTTCAAAATGTTTTTATAATGTTTAAATTTATACTTAAAAGGTTCATAAAATCCATTTTGAACAATTTTTGACATTATTGACAAATGATTAAATTGAAATAATTTTCTGGGTTTCCATATGGTATATTCTTAAATATCTATAGTATTAAAAATTGTATTTTCTAACATATATTGTTTCCCAAACATATCCCACAATCCTACATGTTATTTGTTATCATGATTTATATATAATTTGACATGTTTTCAATGAATATTTTGTTCCTAATCAATTGGGATTGTTTTATTTAATAATAATTCACAAGAAAATGGTAAGTGAAACTAATATTTATGACATGACTAAATGTGTTATTGTTTATGTGCTTCAATACCAATTAAAATAAGTTTTATTATTAATCTGGAAGATATATGGGTTTTATTAAATCTATTATTATTGGAAATTTTATATAGAAAATGGATGAGACAAACATGGATATGATGATCAGTGAGCCTATTATAGAACTATAAGGAGTTGATTAATGTTACATACTTTACTAGTGATAATATCCTTTTATGAGATATGAGAATTACCCAGTTAGTTGATTCAACTGTAATCATTCTTATAAGTGTTAATGTAAGGATAATTTACCAATGTTATTAAATTATATATACGTAATGGGTTTAAATTAAATAATTTTTATTTAAAAATTAAAATAAATAAGATTATCTTTTTAAGGAATGTTTATGATCCTTTTTAGGGAAATGATTTTTTTCAAGTAATGATATTCAAGGTTTTCATTTTTTCCCAGAAACCCTTATGATTAATAATTTATATCATTGAATACATAAAAAATTATATGTGAAATAAGTTCATAAATTATGTTATTCTCATGGTTAAGAAAATGAATATTTAAGATCAAATTTTACTCAGAAAAAATTTACATTCTTATTGATTTTTCATGTTGAAATATTTAATAGTAGGTTTCATTTATTTTATATCCATTACTGATATTTTTTTACAAATAACATGTTTTCAAAATATTTTCAGTGGTTTAAAGAATCATTCATAATTTTGACAAGGTAATGTTTACAATTATGGTAGTCTCCTTGAATGGAGAAAGTCTTCCCTTATAAAGAAATTTTTTTTAAATAAAAATAGGCTACGTTTAGAAATTTCAACTTTGTGCTGTTTTAGATTTTCAAATTCTCTAAAACTATAAAACAAAAAGATCATGGGAATGTGAAAATGTAAAATACATATGATGAAACTAATATTTATGGGTTTCAAATGTAATGGGTTTTAATATAACTTATTTACCTCCCATAAATTGTAAAGTGATAATGTTGTTCATTTATATGTGTGGACTACCAACTGTAAAAAAACGATGTGATTTGGATTCAATATACATATTTTATTCATGGTAAAAATTAGTTATTTAATAAGTATATAAAAAATATGTGATCTTATTATGATTCTATAATTGTGGGTTATTACTTACATTTATTAAATTAAATTAATCAAAAATAGAATTCATCACTTGTGTATGTGGGGGTGGGGGGGTGGGGGTGGGGGGGGGCATTGAATATCTCTACCACAAAGTCTGATAATTTAGCTTTTACTGCCACCATAACTAATTGTTTATAAAATTTTGTATAAAGAATACATATGAAACCTATTAAATGATGAAACTAGTACCAAGTTGTATGTTCTCGAACCACTGAATCAAAAATCGCATAGAAAACATAACAGTTTTCCCTTGAAAGAAAATGTTGATGATGAATTGTTATTTTTTAAGTAATTAAAAATTATAATGTAATGATATATATTAACTTAAATATTAATATTTTCCCAGTGTAGATGTGAAATAAGTCTATAATTATTCAATATGTGGTTAAGAGAACATACAAATCATGTCTGGAATTGATGTATGGGTTCTTCATCCAATTTTTTATTCTTCGTGGAATGTTTTATGTTATGAAAAAATATATATTTATATGGTACATATAATTATACATTCATCTATTTTATGATTAATTCCTTTATATTCATTATTTTTTATATTATTTTGAAATTATTTCTTTCAATATGTTTATGACTCAAGAGTTACTAAAGAGGAAGAAGTTTATGTGGTAGTCATATTTTTTTATCAAGAATAATTTTACTTGAATATATTTTAGGGATATTATATTATATTTATATCTTATATTCCATAATTTTTATTCTCCTATAGTAATATTTTTATTTTTTTATTTTAAATTAATTCTTCTCTCTTTGATACTTAAAGCGATCCTGAAATGTTTTTTTTGAAAACCCGTCATTTTTCCCATTTTTGGTATGAAAAAAATTCTCTTCCATGTTGGTGTTCATTAAATTATTTTAAAGTTATTTTAAATTATAGATCAATGTTATAATATTTTCATTTTAATTACATTTTATTTTCATTAAAAATTATTAAAATGAATCATTTCAAATTTCCTTGTGTAATTCACTTTTTCATAATAATCAAACGGTAAATTATTGTTATCTATTAATTTTAAAAAAATGAATAGATTTTTCTTTGGTCATATATTTGATTCATTATGATGATTTCTTTATAAGTTCTAAAGGATTAATAAATAAAACTTGTATTAGTTTTTTCAAAGAATTTAAGGTTTTAAATGTTACCAATAAAAGGATATATTTTCAATTTATTTTTAAACATATGTCAATTGATTATATAAATATTTATTTTTATATCAATTTCAATATCCTTTAAGGATTTTTATTCTTCAATAGGAAATTAATAAAATGATACGATCCAATTTATTTCTATTAATGGATTGTAATGATCATATTTTAAATATATCATTGGGAATATCATTTATCTCCATGGGTAAATTAAAATATTATTAAATGATAAATTTTTTATGATATTATGGAACACATATATATAGTTTTTTTTATGAACCATGTGGTCCCATAATTTTATATCCCACCAATTAATTGGGTAAATATTATTATCACATTATATTATATAAACTATAATGATATGTAAACTGAGTATAGTAAGGGATGTTTTATACTATGATAGTCTTGTCGATGAGCCATAAATTAAGAAAAGGAAAGAATGGAGAGTGAAATTGGTTGACTATGAGACTATTTCCACTATGATAGTGCTAGTACTGATACATTACTAAGAAACTGATTCTCTTTTCTGATGTGTATTCCAAAAATGTATGCTTATTTGTATGATATGTTTTCATGGAGCATGATAAATTATTAATAATTTCTAACTCTTATAACTCACATCACATTTTATGAAAGAGTTTTAATCTATGTTGAATGATTTACAAATGATGATAAATCATGTATTAGTTTCTTATGTTCTGAGTATTCTCTCATACCATTATTCCTATCATATGTTTAATATGATCATCGATTTATATCTCCAATTTTAAAACTTATTGAGAATATTATATTAGAATTTAATATGATTCAATTTTCATAGGAAATGGATTATTATGTTGTGTATGTTATATATAAAATGGTATCATGTGTGGATTTTTTTGATATTTCAATTTGATCTTACAAAATAGGAGAATATGATTGTAATTGGAAAACATCTATATTTTAATAAATATGGCTAGTTAAAACAGTTTCATCTCAGTTGATATAAAATTTGATATATATGAAACATTTTTTGTACTATCTATGAGTGTGTAGGTCCTTGGATTTCTTTGGTGGACACTATAGATGAATCATTGACCCTGATATCAGGTATTAAAATGATAAAAATGAAGAATTTTGGAAAAGAGAACTTGAAAGTATTCATAGAAAAATGAGGGTTTGAATTTACCATTTGAGCCTTATTATAGGTAGATCATTGGTGCACCTGATCCTAAAACATAATAATCAATTTCCAACACACCCAATTAATCTATCGTTCTAACTCCATGAACCCCAAAGAAGGCCTGGTAATCAGGTCAGATTTATCTCACTTCCTAATGTCATCGTAGATGCTCACCACCCTTGATTTTTATAGGCTCTAGGTCTACTATGTAGTTTCCTCACACACTAACGCTTTTCCATTTATGAAAATATGATTTATTTCCAATCAAATATTATAAATGATGCTCTAAAAGTTACTATATTTTTTAGTTACCTGGTTTGATTCTCCTTCCCATTTCTCATCTCGAAATTTGATCTCATCACCCATTATAGGTGATTTAGTGTATTTGACATCACTTCCCTTGGAGTATTCATTATCAAAATATTTCATCACCATATATTTTCATTGGATGAAACCTTTTAATCCTTCATTATTAAACACATAGATCATCTCTATCACCCAACCATTGATGAAACTACAATGGACAAGGGATTATATGAAATCCTTTATCTCATTTATGCATGACATTTTTCATCCTGAGGTACCATGAGTTCCTTGGTGCATCCCTAGATCAAATATTTGATTATTATCATTGGTTATAGAATATTATCTCTTCTACCAAACCTCCATAAAAAAATTCACTTATTTAGCAGTTGTTCCCTCCCACAATCCCTTAGCTTTGTGCCCCTCAACCACCATTGCCTCAACTGAACCCCTCCTTGGTAGGAGGTATTTAAATACATAGATGTGTATTATGCCCAATCATACCTATGATTTCACCAATGAATGTTTAAAATGTGTAGTATTCATCTGCATCACCAAGAGATATGTCATTATAAAAAATTGGGTGTATTCATTGGGTAGTTTAGTTAGGGAATATTCTATTGACAATGTAACCCACCATTACTCACATCACGATCTTTCATCCACTAGTGTTTTAAAATTATTAGTGTGTGATTATCTTAGGTAACCCAAGTGAATAAACATTATGCGATCCACTAAGCCATGTGAAATTAATGTGTGAACTGGAATGAGGAATGTCACTAGATAGTGATTTTTTCAATGATGCGAACATCCAATACCCCACTATTAAAGGTCATTAGATATTTCCTCTCCATGATATTACCATTGATATCCTCCATAGTCACACAATAAGGATTGATTAAAGGTATAAACTTGAATATTTTCTCTAATTATATTTTGGAAACAATGTAAAACCATGTGATTAACAAATATTTTCATTCTTTAAATGAGATATCCTTAATTCATAAAAAATCTATTCATTCATTAGAATTTAACTTAAGTGAATGATAAGATATATAGTATATGAATCAAACATATAACTATTTATATAATAAAATTGAAAAATTAAAAAATAAACATGAAACCATGTGTTAAATACCTTGAATTGTTACATTCCATGCATGATTACAACTATTAAAAATTCATAAATTAAAATAGGATAGTTAATCGAAATGAAAAATATCATCAAAACATAGTGCCCCCTAAATCTTATTATACTTTTAGAATAAATAATAGTATATATAAACCTATCATGGGATTGAACATCATAAATCGAGATATAATGTAATGATTTCTCATGTTATAATTGTGTTTTTGAGAAGTCTAATTTAAGTAGTGGGTAAATAAAGATTTTTTAGGAAGTGTGGTTGTAATATATATCTTATAAATAGAAATGTGGTCATTAGAGATGTTTTAATAGGATATATGGCATATGGAAATTAATGTTTCTAATTATAGGATCAATTTTTTTATTTCTTAAGAATTAAATTTAAAATAATATAATTCACAATTACAAAATAATTAAACATCAATATAATATTTCATTAAGTTTTTTATGCATAAAATTATTTTAATGTGTCGCATAATATTATTTTTAATGTATTACATGATGTTTCTATAAAATTTAATAGATTATTTTAGTATCAATGGCTTAAAAAATAATTCTATAATATAAATAATTATGTTTAATGGTATTTTATGAATATTATTTAATAAAAAAGTGATGTTTTTCAAATAAATGTTTTATAAATGTTCATAATTTTCAAAAAATATATAATAAAACAAGTTTTTAATGATATGTATTAATAATATATATATATATATATATATATAAATAAATTTTCTTTCATATAATAGTTATTACTCTGGATGTAAAAAGAATAAATTAATTTTATGTTAAAAATAATAAATTTCTTTAAAATTGTTTTTACAATATACATGTTTATATTAAATTTAGTTTTTATAAAATTTAGAAAATGAGATTAGTAATATTATTTTAATATTTTTATTTTGATAATAAAATATTTTATGATATAGTTTCAATTTATAATTTAAAAATATATAACCAAACTAAATTATAGTTACCATTGTAAAATTGTTGTTTTTCAACGAATTTAGTTTTTAAGAATTATAGAATATTTATAAAAAAATTTACATATTTTTATGAAAAAAATATTATATTTTATAATTTTGAACAATATATTAACTCACATTTAATTATTATTGATATAAATAACAATAAAAACACTTAATATGTGAAAATAAATTTTACTCAAAATACAGTTTCTTTCAACATATTTTCTTTTAATTAAAAATTTAATACTCTAATATAATGACATTCAGTTACATTAAATGGATAAAAATTTCATAATAACAATGATTACATTAAGAATCAAGGGTAATTTTATATTTTTAGTACATACACTAATTATCAAAATAAATATTTAATCAATGTTAAGGGGTAAAAAAGAGATAAAATATCATGGATCAAATGTAAATACATAAAATTGAAAATTAAATCCATCAAAATATATTTTCTATGTGATAAATTCATTCATTCTTGTTTCACCAACATTTATTCACCCAACTCACTAAAATTATATGTGATTCAATATTTGACCTTAACCTGACTCAAATTTCCAAGTGAACGTTTGTCAGTTTCTCCTATAAAAGGAACTCCCTTCCACCAAATTCAAGTCACACTCCCCGTTAGATATTCCCTTTAAACAATACCCATTTTACTATTACTAGAGAACAATTTTACTTTTGGAAGTTGTTGGTTACAAGAAACTACCCAAGTCCACCATTTACATGAATTCTTTCAAGGGATGATTCAAGTCTTTAACGTGTGTGTTATATTCTCCAAAAACATTTCCCCTCGATATTTAGCATCCACCATCATATAAAATGTTTATATGAATACTAAAATAATTAAAACATTATCAATTTTATACTAAATTTTCAACATGTTGGTGGAATCGATTTTATCAATCTCGCTTCTGTTTATTGGAAAATGGAAATGTCGCCCCTGTTATTTTCAGACTACCACCTCCATAAATGATGTATTTTATATTTATTCACCAAATTTAGTGGAATGTTATAATAATTTTTTAGTGAATAAAATTAATATATATAACATAATTATTATCTTATAATGTAAATAGTAATATTGAAAATCCCCATTAATATACAACATTTTTTCATCAATGATTAATGGATCATGTTCTTCACCAGTTTCGTCTTCATATATCCATAAATACAATATCACAGGATAAAATTAGAACAACAGAAATAATTGAGTAAAATTTATTATAGTACCTAACATAATCATTTAATAATAAAAATGGTATCAAATAAGAAGGATTGACATCGATAGTTTAATGTTTTTGTGACAACATAAAAATTTATAACATCCAATAATGAGGAAACCCATAAATAACTAATAAATGATTATAATTGAAAAGAATAAAAGGTAATGTATTTTAATATGTATCCAATATATATATTTTTTATGGTTATGATTATGATAGATGATGTTAAAATAATTTTTTTTCTAGTTGAGGGCAGTGTTAAGGGAAATTACATAATCAATTTCATTAATTTTAGTTTAAGGTTTCATCTTAAACTCCATTATCTTAAGTTACCTAAAATAATCTAATTACTATTCTATATAATATTTTATATTTTATTTCTAATAAAAATTAAATAATTTAGTAAAATATTCATCTTTTATTAATTTTATTCCAATAAAATTACATCATGGTTAAGAATAAATCATGTCCTCTATAATAGTTATGTTTTCTCTATGAATATATTCATTCTTTCCAAAAATATGTTCCAAATTTCCTTTTTAACTAAAAAATATATTATCTCATTGTATATTAATATATCACTTAAACCATTTTTAATTGAAATATTTATTAACCATTTTATTAATTTTTCTAAAAAAGTTATTTAATATGTTAAACAATTACCATTATAGATCTATTATGTTATCGGAAACACCACATTCCCATAAAAACATTATTTATTTTTCATGGAACCATAATTGGTCTTTATTTAACATAATAATTGAATATTTCTTCATGTTAATGACCCAAAAATATCCTTTCAAAAGTGATCCATAATTTCATCAATTTAAACAAATTTTACTAAATTGTTTCCTAAAATTATTTTACATTACACTTTAATTTTACTTATTTCTATAAAAGTTCTATATCTTATGGTGTTTTGTTTTATAAATATACCCCAAAATAAAAGAATAATAAAATCATTTTTGTTGATGAAATTTTTGTATCGATCAATATAATCCTGCATCGATTTTATGTGCTACCATTTATAAATGATATAAAACCAATTTTCCATCCATGAGTTCTTTATGATATTATGAATGATAGATTTTATTTAGAAAACATATGTATATATGTGTATTATGGATGGGGTGGGGTCTTATATAACCCTCCAATGGATTTTCAATAGTTTTACATCTAATGAGATAATGCAATGTAGACATTATTTTGTTTTTTCACATCTTAATAAGTGGTCATCATTAGGTTTCAGATAATATATAGCGCTTGAATTATTGGTTTTTCAAAAATGTGGTGATTTCATGTGCTTATGTTTTTGAAAAAACCTCTAATTATGATACATTTTCATGAAATTCTAAACGTTATTCATATAATATCCTCTACTTCCCATGTTCATGATCACTGAAAAAACACACTTGTGTTTTTAGATTTAGTGCTAAAAATACAGTATATTTTTTTTTATAAAAGGAAACTGAAAAAATAAATAGTACATATTACACTCTAGGGAAATTTCTGGTGATGGTTCTGGGGAATTTGACAACACCTCACATAGTTATCAGAGATTAAAAATGAAAAAATAAAACGACTAATTTTGTGTGATTATGATAAATTTTTAAGAGAAGATTTCCATTATAGATTTTCTAAGATACCGGTGAAAATATTTTCTTTAATATGCAATGAGCATTAAGTTTCCCAGTAAGGGGTTTAAAATCTAAAAAAACCCTATAATAAAAACTAATTTTCAAAACACTTTTAAAATAATTTATATCAACAATATATATTAGATATATATGAAAAAGTTTGAAAAATACTTGTTTTGAAAATTCAATTCAAAAATATCTCTTTAAAAACACTTGGATTTTTCCTTTGAAATCATTTTGAAAATAATAATTTCTTTACAGATTATTTTGATATATAGAATATCTGATGAAAAACCAAATGACTACAAGAAATATAACAAGTTGGAAAAAATCCTGTGAGGTAATGGGTTCACTACCCAATCCTCATTCTCTTGCCTGATACCCATGTGTGAGATCAAACATATTATGAATAGTTTTAAAAATCCTTCTTTCTCAATCATAATCCAATAAGAATTTAGAAAATATAGTTAAATTATTTTCCTAAAAAAATAATTTTATATCATCTAAGTATGATAAACTACTTCTACAGAAAGATAACATGAGAAATCCATTTTTTAGAATAATATTTAACATGGATAAATACTTTTACAAACTCTTAAATAAAGATATAATTAAATAATTTCTTTTTTAAAATATTAATTTCCATTAAATTATTATATTCAAAGAATATAAAAATAAGTTTGAGACTCATTAAAATTAAAATATATATGCATGAAATGTCTATATTTTATAGATAATCACCGTACTCTATATTTTAAATGACATCCATGAATGAAAAACATATTTTCATACTTAAAATAATAAAACTTATTACTAAAAAAATACTATAATTATAAAATACACAAAAAATGATAACATTCACAAATATATATATATATATATATATATAATATAATGAAATAGATTTTGGTAAAATAAATTACCCTTCAGAATATAAATTAAAAAAAATTACACGGAAAGATTTTTTATTGTGTTATAAAATAAATCAATAATATAAATGTATAAAATAAACATTTCAAATATTATATCACATATTATTGTTATCAGATGATTATTTTTCTTAAATAAAATTAAAATTATTACATAAAATCATAATTAATTATTATAAATTATAAGCCTTTTAATTTTATGTATTTTTTTTCAAAAATATTAACATTCAATTTACATAATATTTTTAGAAATACATGATTATCATGTTTCAAAATCTAAAATTAGGATTGAAAAATAAGAATATATATATTATCAATTATGTTTTAAATATATAGAATATAATGAAATTAAATTACAAATAAATTTTATTATTAATAAATTAATCATTCATAAATAAATAAAAAAACCCATTATGATAATAAAAGAAATAAATAGTTGAATATAAAATCTTCCCTTAAAAATTTTAGTTGCAGAAGTTTTCATCTTCTTATTCTTGGAAGAAAACTCAATAAAAATCTGTCATACTCTCATTCACTTTTAACTAGAAACAGAAAAAATAAAGGCACTTGTAGAATTTCTATCTTAAAAAAGAATCTCCCTCACATGACTTATACACACATTGTAGAAATTAGATGAAATATTGTCAAGGAAATGACAATTTTTAAATTAGTTTGTGCCTTTATTGTTGGGATAAAAATTAAATTCAGTCCTTACTACATATTTACTTCAAATTGGTGTTTCATATGGGGTAAAATTTGATATTAGAATCAGGTATGTTTATTTTTATATATTTATCTCTTCAGCATAAATTTCAAGCAACCGAAAACCAAATTTATGGGTGTTTAAATACACTGCACTGAAGGAGATCAAAAATTATGATATATATATATATATATATATATAAATATTTCTTGATGTATATGATCCAACCAAACAAAAATGGAAAATAAGATATAAATATATTTATTTATATGATCATTTTTATACCCTTCAATGTGGTGTATTTAAACACCCATCAATTTGGTCTGTAGTTGATTTGAATTTAATTTGAAGCGAGTGATATATTAAAATACACATACCAGATTATAATATCAATTTTTTCCCTTTTTCAAAGAATAATTTGAAATAAATATGTTGTAATGACTACATTTAATATGAATCGTAACCTTAAAGGCACATCCTATTATATAAAGTTACTTTTTCTCGATAGCATTTCATCTAATTGATGCATTATGTTTAATAGTATAGAAAAGTATATGATTCGTTTTAAATGGAATAGTGCAAGTGGAATTTTTACTATGCATCATGTTTTGATATAATTGTTGTATGAGAGACTATGATTGAGTGTTTTACCAAGAAGAAGAAGAATAATTTTTTTAAAATAAAATCTGTAATGGAACATTTTCTATTGAAGTGTTTATTTCATATTATTGTATGGGGCTATATTTTTATTATTACATGACTTATTTTCTATAATAAAATTTATTTATAATAGAATATAACTTTATATTAAATATTTAAAATAAAATTGATATTATATATATGATTAATTTTCAAACCCAATTTAGCTATTGAAATATGATGAATATGGACTTCTAAAAATATTATGTAAATAGAATGTTATTATTTTTAATTATTATACTTTTAATTAAAGCTATTAAAATATCCAAATATTAATTATGAATTTATGTAATAATATTGTTTTTATATATGAAAAATAATCATCCGATGATTTTTCTATAAGAAAGTATATTTTAAATATTTATTTCATAAAGTTTTATTTTTTATTTATACTATAGAAAAATGAAAAGGATTTCATTGTTATCATTAGTAACCTCTAATTCTAAAGGGAAATTTATTTTATTTAATTCTCTATAATTATATTATATATATATATGAAAGTTATCATTTTATATGTATTTTCGAATTATAGTATGTTTTTGAGTAATAAGGGAAATCATCTTATTTATAAAAATATATTTTATATTCATGGATTTCATTAAAAATATAGGATATAGAGATTATATATAACATTAGGACATTTAATTCATACACTACTGTAATTTTAATGAGTCTATTCCTTATGCTTAAATAGTTTCTATGTAAATATTTAAAGGAAATAAATATATGAAAAAATAATTTGTTTAATTATGTATGTATTTAGTAGTTTATAAATGTACTTATCCATGTTAAATATTTTTATAAAACATGTATTTCTACTATATAATTTATTAAAAAGTTATATATCAATGTTAGAGGACATAAAATTATTTTCTATTATAAAAAATAGTATATTTTGAAATGTTTTAATGAATTAAGATTGAGAAAGGAAGATCATCAAAATATTTTCTTAAAAAGTATGATCCAACAAATTGGAATCATGTGGGAGAGTGCTGAATGAGGAGTTAACCCAATACCACACAAGTTGTTTTTCTATAGGTGATATTTCTTGTAGCCATTTAGATTTTCTTAGGATCTCCTATGTATAAAAATAACCCATAAAGAAGGAATTATTTTTAAAAAAACTTCATAGGAGAAATAAAACTGTTTTTAAAGATGCAACATTAAAATAAGTATTCATAATTAATTAATTTTTAAAGGTTTATATATATATACATCAAATATGTATATATTATAAAGTATTTTAAAAGAGTTTTCAAAATTTATTTTAAAAAAATATTTTCAATGGTTTTTTAACCCCTTACTAGAAAATTAAATGGTCATCCCATGTTAGAAAAATATCTTAAGAGGTATCATAGAAGTTATAAAATTAAAATTTTCTTTTAATGAGTTAGTTCACATGATGAAAATTAGTTTTTGAACTTTATTTTTGTTGAATTTTGATAAAATTGTAAGATGTTGTCTAATTCCCCATAACATTGACCAGAAATATTCCTAGAATGTATGATGTAATATGTATTTGTTTTCAGTTATCATTTATAAAATATACAAATTATTTTCAGCATTTAATTTGGAAGCATAGGTTTGGGATGTCATAGTTGGTCTCATAGAAAGTTTAGTAGACCTTTGGGAAAAAGTTTTGAAAAAAATAGAAATGGTAATATAATCATATGATTGACTTTGAGGATAAGATTAATTATAGTATAGTATCCTATTGATTTGGAAATTTCTATATATAACCAAGGTTAAACCCAAATAATCATATATTTAGGGGAACATGTCATTATTTAGACACACTTTTCATAATATTAGAATAATATGATTATTTTAGTATGATGCTTACATTTTTCTTTTTGGGTTTAGTTAGTGATGGAAACAGAAATGAACTAGGTTTACATTGTATGTCATATAAAATGTATAGTTGAGAAAAAAATTGTATAATGACTAGAGATAAGAATATAATGTGAGCATTCTTAATATTTTTCTTGATATATTATTACTAACATGCACCATAACTGACTCCCAGAAAAACAAATGAAGAGAAGGATAATGTTAACTAAAATATAGGATAGTGGTTACTATAAAGTAAAGATAATTTGGTTTCTTATATGTGGAGAATGTAGGAATAAACACCAATGTGTATTTCTTATAATAATGAAAAGTTTTTTCTGGGTGGGGAATATAATTACCCAGATAAAATAATTTTAAGGAAAAGGAAAAGTTTAAAATAATGGTCTCTATGAGGTATTATGTATTGTCTATTATTTCAAATATTAAATGTATGAGACTTATGGGAAGCTATTTCATTTGTGTATAATATAGTAAGAGACTTAGAAAGGCTGTATAATTAATGGCTATACTACAAAAGAAGATAATTCAAATGGTAAATAAAATAAATGATTTATTAATGAATACGATGATAAAGTGTAGTTAATGGTCTATAAATGATGAAGAATGATTAATGTTATTATGTATTTGGATTCAATAATTATTTTATAAATTATTTTCTTGTAATAAAAATCCTGAGATATTTATGGATTTAAAAACATTACTTCTTCTTTAATGATATGTGAGCACATGTTGAATGGTACCGATAACAAGGAAAGTGATTCAGTGTAAATTTATCATTGGAAAACACAAGATTAAGGTATGAAAACCATTAATATATTCTTTATATTGATATAATAACTACCAATGATATATTCATCATAGAGTATTTGTGACTATGAAAGTGGTTTGTGATTTCATGGATTATGTTATCTTTTTTGGGTCTATTATATGTTTTGAGTTAAGGAATATATTCAACAACCTGAGACATTATTTATGAGCAGAAATGATTTAATTATATTTTTAATGTGATCAATCAATTATTTTAAATTTTAAATTTAATATTTAGATTATTTTTTTTGGAAATCTAGCATGACGTTTATTTTTGAAATTTAATAACCTACCTTCTAAAATTTTATTTATTTAATTTGGATAGACCTATTTTGGATGAGTCTTAAGATTAGTTACTTAAGGGATTGATTTAGTTGAACATTGGATGTTATTTTTTAATTTTAAAGAATGATTTATCATACTGGATAAAATATAGTAATCACTTTAGATTCATTAAATAGTTAAATGCTGAATGAGTGATTTGTGGATCTTATGATTCTTCCAAGTGATTCAGGTATGGAAAAAATAAAATTGAATATTCATTTCCTAGAATAAGGGATAAGTGGAAGTAGGTCAAAGCACAAATAAAGGATGATAATATTCCTATTAAGTGAAAAAATATTTTTCCCTTTCTCATGTCCTTATCTAAATATTAATAGAATATCTCAATTATTGAAAAAGAATTTAGAATGAAAAAATTTGTTTGTTTAATTTTCTTGATAAGAAATTAATAGCCTCATTAACCCATCACAAATTTATTATTTTGTGATGATAGAAATTATAATGTCTATAATATCTATCAACGTCCATCCAAACATGATAGTTTCATTTCACTATTGTGTCCCAATTTTAAATTCCCACTAATGTTATCCTATTTGAAATCATTGTCTTTGTGGTGACCATTAAATTTCACTTTCCCTCTTATTAAGTGGATGTTTTATTAACACTATTTACAATATGGGTTTCGCAAAAATGTATTCTCAAGAATAAACCTTTGATTTTAAAATTTTTATATTGGTAGGTTAGTATTTATTGAACTATGAGAGAATCCAACACCACAAGATTTTATGGTCTTCTTCTTTGAAATTAAATCTTGTTGATTGCTTACATTACATTGAGCATCGAGTTTAGGAAGATTATTTACTATTAATATTTAATTATGATAATTATTTCCTAGATGTTGGAATGGGGGGAATGAATTTGATAAAATAAATAATAAAAAAATATTTCACACATGTTTATAAAATAAATTCATTGGTTAAAAGTTAGTTAGAAATAAAAATGAAAACTAATTGAATATAAATGATGTTTTTTCATAAAAAAGAACTATTTTTATTACCACAACGGTATTTTATAATAATAAATTTAATTGACCAGTATTAGTGAAATATATGAATGAAAATTATATTTTATATATTTAATGAAATATTTTTAAATTCATTCAATATGTTTTATAGTATTATGATAATAATAAGTATAATTTAATCCATAAAATCTATATGTTTCTAATGAAAATTTTCCACCTTTTGATGGCGCACCTATTTAAAATCCAAATTATGAAAATTTTATATTTTATATTTGACAAAAATATAAGCCATATCTGAAATAGGAATATAACAATTTTATTAGGGTTAAATATTTTTTTTATTTCAAACAATGTTCATTTTTTGATGAATAGTAAAAAATATTTATTTTTAATTAAAATGTGATTTTTTATATAATTTATTTGTTAGTAAAAATATATTTAAAATTATTTATAAAGTATAATTACATAATTTAATCATTATAAAAAACAATTTAGGACATTGGAATATTTTTTATATTGAAATTGGATATAAAAACATTTCAAAATATTGAACATTTAAATTTAGAAAATAGTTATTTCATTGTGTCTACAAGATTAATTTTACATCTAAGTTTTATAATTAAATGAATTAAATTTTTTAAAATGGATTGAATATTTGGAATTATAATTTTTCAATTTGGGTTTGTGGTTATTTTCATTTTTATTCAATAAAACAGTTACCATGGTAAAAAAAATATTTACCGCGGTATTGGTAAAAAATTAAACGGATTAAAGTTGAAATAGTAAAGTCATAAAATTCCCAAAAGTAAAATTTAATGGTGGTTTTAGTTTTTTATAGAGCCTATATATCCTCCAAAATATTAGTTTCTAGCCAATTTCATCGAAATTAATTCCACCTAAATGATGGTATGTTTAAATATAAAATATTCATTGTTTTAGTCACTCAAACCCACATATCGCCATGTATATATACATACCCTCACCACACCGTTTCAACCCAAATTCCATGATTCTCCTCAAAATATCTTCAAAAACCTCTCCTCACACTATCCAAATTCCCATGTTCTACTGGTGTAAACAAAATACCAAATAAAATATCCTCAAGGGTGTATCATGTAGGTGATATTCAAGTGGTAATTGTTTTCAAAACATCGCTCATAGTTTATTTTATTCTTATACCTTCTCTTAAAATATTTCATAAATAAAGTTATAATAATTACATTAATATTTACATACTTCAATGTTTTTATAATGGTATATCATACATAAAACTCTATAGTTACCAAATCATATTCAATGAAACAAAAGTATTGTGCAAGTTATGACGATTAATCGACTATGTGAATAATATTTATGTTTATTTTCCATTAATAACATTATGGATGTTCATAAAACTATTATTATGGTTAAATAATATTTTAATAATTAAATTATATCATATTAAATTTTATAGAACTAATATATACTCATAATAGTAAATAAAGTGAAACCAGTTGTTTGTTTTCATATAATCCACCAAAATAAACTAAATGATTATCATTAACAACTTACCAAATTAATGATCATTATTTTTGAAATAAAAATGAAATATATAAAAATTTATACATATTTAGTTAAATTAAAATTATCTCATTACAAATATAGTGTTTTAATCTCATTTTACAAGAACATCAATAATTTAAAACAAATGAATTGATCATCATCCAAATATTTTTTTTCATTTTCAAATAAAACCACTTTGGGGCTGAGTGGTAACCGGTTACAATCATACCAATTCAAGTTTCAAAAACCATTATCCAAACCTCCTAACCACAAACCGATTAATAGAAACCAAAACCACCTGAAAACACAAAAGCTTAAAAATTCAAACTTACAGTAGCTGCCACTGCGCTACAAGCCACTAAAACAAATTATCCGGATTCAAAATTCAAAATCAAACAATGGAAATAATGACTTGTGGAACCTCCCATCACGCCTTCAGCTGTGAGAACCACCATACACCAAAAAACCAAACCCTCCATGGCTTTCATCTTCACCAGTAACACCGGCGAGAGCAGCCCGCCAGAACCAGTACGCTGACGAGACACACCACTTGCCAGAAATAGTCGTTTCCATTGAAACAAAACCATGAAAGAATATGAAATGAACCCACCACTTCAAGAGGCTCCACAAAAAAACCAAGAACATTCCCATCAGAGACCCGAATACATAGAATAATCCATTAAGAATAATGCCTCCTGGAACGCCGTCAAATGCTCAAGCTACACATCCCAAAACACCGTGGAAACCATCGCTCAAGTCTGACTGGGAGAAAAGTTTTTGGATCCTTGTGAAAAAGCAGAGGAAAAGCACCGACGTCGACACAAAAACATTGACGTGACCAGTATCCTCTGCCATTGGAACCACCATCAAGTGTAGAAGGCCAAGAAACCATTGTTTTCCGTTGGAAGAAACACTGAAATCCATCCACACGACAATATGGAAAACTGATAACCCCAGAACAATTTTAAAACAGAAAAACCACAAAGAGGGGCACTGAAAAGCAGCAAAGAGATGGTGACAAAGAAGAAAACCAAAGAGGGAATGACTAGCGCAGATTAGAAAATAATGTAGTAGAGGAATTGACTCACCTGATGCCACTACCAAATCCAAGTCGCCGAAGATCCATCGAGTTCAGCCGAGTGGGGTTTATTCACAATGGGTTCCACAACAAGGGTAATAGCTGCATCAGTTGAATACCAAGAAGAAGAGGAGACAAAAGAAGCCACCAAGGAGGGGTAAACACACTAGGGGAAGACAAGGGGAGGAAAGTGGGATAAAGATAACCACACCTTAGGAAACCACTCACGATGAGGAAATAACATTATTTAAACCATTATACTTTATTTTAATTATCATTACACTAAATGGAATCATAAGATAAGGATTATCTCATCTCACTATTACTTATGTGAAATTTACACCTCATTCACCAATTATTTATTATGTGTAGTATGTATACATCCCATTGATATATCACATAATAAATCTCATTATATTCATGGTATTTAATATTTCATTTGATAATTGTTACATTTTGGGGGTATATTATTGAATTGATTACAAGTTGTAAGGGATTTCATAACACAATTTTATTTCATTTGGATAAAATTATATTTAATATATTATATCACTCTAAGGATGTTTAAAATGAATTTTTATTATCTAATGATCTATTTATTATTTTGTTTTTGTTTATTTTTAACTAATAGACTTACTAAATTCATTTTTGAGGGATTTTGTCTTGATATATTTCTTTGATGAAAATTTAGATGTTATACATCCACCTTAATTTATATGGTTTATATATAGCCCCTTGATAAATCATATCATGAATCTCATTATATACATGGTATTAAAATATATCAAAGTTTTATGGGAAACATAAATTTATAAATCTATTTTAAAATCATTTATTCGATATAATGATTGCTTTGGACATGCAGACATGGCTGGGGTTTGGTAATAGATATCCCCTTAATGCATGGACATGTCTCATAATAAATAATAGTTGTCCAAATTAAACAAGTTTTTAAATATAGATTAAACTTTAATTATGATAATAGTTCATGTTCTAGATATATGATATCCAATAACTAATCAATACCTTCTTTCAGTACTCATTCTTCATTATCTATAGTTTTTTCACTATGAAAAAAATCAATAGATGGATTCATTACCAGTTAATTATTTAAAATGAATTTTTCAATTATTTAAAATTCCATATTGAATATCACCATTGATTAATTTTTTAATAGATACTCCTTACAGATCATTTTAGTTCACATATATTTGTATCTATTCCCTATGTTATGAAGAAGAGAATTTGGAATGAGTTCAAGGATGAAAATTACTTTCTATTGTTATGTTTTGTTTTTAATTTCCTATGTAATAAGGTTTCCATATATGTATCTTGTTATCCGAGACTACTAGACTATTTAGTCCTTTGATATTTGAATCATGTATCTATTTCAATGAAATAATTAAAGGAACATGTTTCGGGTTACTGGGGTTGGGGTCATTACATTATCTTACATTTATTCACTCTTATTCCATTGTATATGTCTTCCAATTTGAAATAGTTTTTATTATTTAATGAATTATTGAAAATTATATATATTATATATTATTTTTAATCTGATATTTTACCACATTATTTTTTTATTATATTCCTATTCTCTAAAAATTTATGACACAGTTATAATTTTTTCTATTATTAGGTGTTTTAACTCATGCCCTCTTATGTTTCACATTCCCTGGGTGTTATAAACATAAGATTATGTGTAGAATGATGTATTACATATATATTTTCTTATATATGATGAGGTAACTATGTAAAATACTATTTTTATGTATCTAATGTAAAAATACACTAAAACATTAGTTCTGCTGAAGTGTGAGTGTATATGATAAGTAATGTTGATGTTATGAAGTAATTATAAATTATATTCTTCATTAGGTTGGGTCAACTTTGTAGCTATAAAATATAATAAATCATTTATATTTTTTAGATCTATAACTCGCAGTGTGGTTCCAAAACATCTCATTATAGAACTGCTTTATCAATTTCTAGGTTCACATCCAGAATATGATTATTGGTTTTTTCTTCAAGTCTAACATAAAGAAGAAGAAGGGGCAAGGGAATTCTGACCACCTGATGTGTGTGATGACCCTCCCCTAGAAGAATTGTAATTTTAAAAAAATTCACATTGGAATGTCTATATTAATGGTGTTTAATAACTCAATAATTTGAACTAACACTACCATTGCTAGCATATATGACTCGCAACCCCAAAATTTAACAAACAACAAAATAATATAATTTTGAATATGGTCATTATATAAAATCTAGTGTATTGGTGTCTATAAATAGGATTAATCACATTATAAAATACATGTAAATTTTCCCTCTGAACAAAAATGAATTGATAACTTCTTAGGAAATGAGAAATCATTTTTTTATGGTTTCATTTTTTATTTCCAGAATTCATTTTCATTAAAAAATAACTTTTTTATCACTCTTTTTATAAAAAATAATATTATAATTAGTTATTTCAAAATTTATATTTTTTATTCTATAAAAATTATTTCATTTTATAATTCATCAAATTAAAATTTTATTAATTTGAATTTATGTGGTTTATCAGAAAAGATTAAATTTTCAGTGAATAATGAATAAAAATGATTTTATAGAAAAGATTCTTTTCCATTCATGAATTTAAAAATATAATTTTCCTTTAAATATAATTTAAAATTTAATTAATTACATTTGTTTAAAAATAATTCTGTTATTTTTTTCTTAATTATCATTATTATTAGTTTTGGTAAATCTATAATTTAGTACTAAATTTTTTTTATTGAAAATAGCTTTTTATCAAATTTTGTTGGTTTATTTTAAAATTTAATGAATATAAATAAATTTATTTAATTTAATAAAATTTATTCCATATTTGGATTCATTATGTAAGAATTTGGTAAATACTATAACATTATTCTTTGTAATAATGATTTTTATCCTTGGTAAAAATGTTTTCAATGCGGTAACGTTAAAACTGATATAAAAAGGATAAAAATATAAAATGAGGCCTCTAAATAAACCATAAATTTTAATATATTTCATTAAAGGAGACTAATTCCACCACCCACTTCATATATTATAATATATATCCTTTTTTCCATTTTCTATGATAAATGTTTTAATTATATTATGTAATGGAAGAATGCAAGATGAATTTTCCTAATTTTTAATGTCTGTAGTATTTTTCGACAGTTATAAAAATAATTTTGGAATGGTTCTATATGTTTTTTTATATTGATAAATTTATTTTGTTATGGTACATTATTTTAATTTTTTTTGTTAAATAATTACCTTAATTTCTTATAAAATGCTTACATTGTGTTTGTGTATGCAGTAAAAAATCAATTGAGTGGTTTTACAAACACTAAAATTAATATATTTTGACCAATTTATGGTTAAAAAATGATATATAAATAATATATTATTGATTTTTTTAAATTTTTACATTCGAATTACATTCTTCCTTATTATTTTTTAAATTTAAATTTTTTGAATAATCTTCAAAATGACATTACCATAAAATAATATTGTATTTATTGATTTAAAATTATTTATAATATAATATATTTTCGAATTAATTTGATTTGGTCTATAATATAATCCATTTTACATTTGTGTGTCATTTTTGTTTATATAGTAACTGTTGTGACCCCTAAAGAGTAAGAAAACATAGTTATTGTGGTATTTGTCAAACGAGTTAATGGTGGGGTTGAACCTAAGAGTTAAGGACTAAAATATCACATAAAATTGAATTAATTTCATTTGATAAGATAATTTATATTTTTTAAAATACTAAATTATAATTATTACAATTTGGTTCCATATTATATTGACAATTAATTTATTTTAATTTAATATTTTAAGTAATCTTAATGGTTGCCATCTTCTAAAAAATATAACGACACCACCCATCCTATGTTACACACACATCATGGTCCACTTATCTAAAAAACCCTAATAACCCAATGTATTCAAACACTTATCCACGTTATAGAGGTTATACTATTATGAAAAGATCATCCATCTGGATTTTAAGTAGAAATACAATGGAGGTTTCCCGAAGAAGAGATAATTTTCTTTTACGAGAATTTCAATTTTACATCATTTTCTACATCTTTGAATACTATCATAACCATCCCAAAATAATAAAATAAAAATATCCCATATAATGATATTTTATAATTTTAACTGAATAGAATTAATAATAAAATATTTCTATCAAATGGGAAATGAAATCATCATTCATGCGTACGGGCGAACTACAACCACGTGAACCGTTAAATTTAATATCTTATCACTTCCATTCATGGTTTCTTATTATTAATTATTGAATATATATATATATATATTCATGAAATAATTATTATTATAGAAATTTAATAAATAATCTATCTACAAGAAATTTTCATTGTTAGAAATGGAATTATCACATGTACATACATATTCACTACAATCTTCATGAATCAATATAATTAAATTTACAAAAAAATTCGCATGGATGGTCAGGGGGATTTATTTAATTATCTTATTTGATATTTATAACATTACAATGATTTATTTTTGTTAAAATATTAATTATTTCATAATTTTCCATCCAATGGAATGTAAAAATATTTTGTGTGTGTATGTGAAGACTGTCACCTCATGAGCTGACAAATTTTCTTGATAACTTAATTTTTTTACTGGTAATAAAATAGAAATTAAATTCATAAAATGATAATTATTTCCAAATTATTATTTTACATTTTATTTATTAGTGACCACTTTGATAATGATCAACCTATCAATGTCACATTTCACTTTTGAAACAAACATCATCAAATCCACTAACGTGGACACGATTGATGATGTAATTATACATATAATTGAAATAAATGAAAAATAGTTTAATGAAAAATTTATAATCCAATAAAAGGTTCATATAAAATAAAAAATTACCATATGGTTATTTTTTAAGATTTAGAGGGAATACTCTGCATGTTTTAACCTGAAGGCTAGTGTTTCTTAACTCAATTTTATTTTTCTTTGGTTATAAAACTTATCTGTTAACATTTTTATTCCTTTATTATGTGTGGATTTACATATAAATTATATTATGTTAAATTTATATTTATTATATGTGGATATACATATGTTCACATAATCACATAAAGGATTGATTATTACTTCGAATGTTATGATCTTTGTAAGGGATTTCCTTTTCTCAATCTCATTTTCTTGAGATATGTTTTATATCACACTCCAAGATTTAATTTAACAGCGTGACTAGTTCCTAATGAATTAAGTCAGACATATTAATTTATTTAATTAATGAGATTTATATATACAATTTTTTTTCTTTAAATTACTTTTTAATTGATAGTTACCAAGGCGGTAAAGGCTTTATGATACAATTTCATTTTTCAGAATTTTATAAGTTCAAAATCCCATTATGGAAAAATTGTATGATATTAATTTATTTAGGAACCTATAGATTATTCTCCTATTCTTATTTATATGGATCATAATATTTTAATTCATTTTATCTCTTTAGTACTTAAGAATACTAAATGAACTTTTTTATTGAAAGCATCCCTTATTTATATTTTCGATGGGGAATTTTTCACTTCCATATCCATGATCATTAAAATTGACTGTGGAATGATATTTTATATTTAATAAAAAGGAATAAAAAGTATGTTTTTATTATTTTACAAAAAAGTTACTATTTTTTTATTGGAAGTATGAAATGGATATTTGTTCTAACATTTACCAAATAAATAAAATATCATGAAATAATTACTATTATTTTTAAATATTTCATTCATGATTCAAAGTTTATTATAAAATAAAATTATTTTCTCAATACTAAAATTAGTTTTATTTAAAATTTTATCAAAATAAATGGATAAATTCTATCTTTTCAAAGAAATGTATTAAATATTATTTTAAATTTATTTTTCATCTTCAGATATAAAACTTATTATTTTAATATTTTATAATATGTATTTTCCCTAATGATACCTTCCTCACTATTTTTATTTATGGAATATTATTGTTTTAAATTGACTATCATAGAACCCATTTGATTGTAATGGTTTAATTAAGAAAAAATGTATAATGATTGTTTTAAGGATTTTATATTGAATTGTGGAATATTATAATTGTTTTTATCATTATATGGACTTAGAAATTTGTATAGTAGATTTATAGATGGTTTAGTTATAACCAAATGAGGTTTAGGTCCCTTATAAACAATGTATTGGTGGTTACATTATAGTATGAGGTTGGGTGGTTACATTATAAACCAGGGATGACTGGGTTCATTATAGCCATCAACTATATTCAATAATGTAACAAAACTAACTGATTTTAGATTACCAATAAAAGAATGTAGAATTTACTTCTTATAGGGTATTCATAATATCTATTGGATTTATCTGGTAAGGGGATTCCATGATGAATTTTTTATGCTCAAAGATACCTAAATAGTTATTAAATTGTTTTTATGAGTTCAAAGATATGTTTTGTAGAATTATTTCTTTCAAATTTATTAGTATGGTTAAATTATATAGATATAATTTTATGTTAATTATTTATTCCTTCAATCATGATTTATGATCCATATTTTGATAGGTATGAAATTACATATGGTATAATCAGTGCCTTTTGATTATTTCTTCATGCCCTTATGATTATATTGTGGTTTCTAATGACATTCAATTGATAATTATGTTATTTATCCTCAATTAGTATTTAATATCACTAATATTAAGTTTTAAATTTACCTAGGTAATGAAAAATGATTTAAAATTAATTATTTATATAAATTTTTCATGAATAATTTATTAAATAGGAGATAAAGAAGAATTATTGTGAAGTTCGAAATGTTGGGTATAATAGGAAAAATAATAACATGATGTCATGTGTTTTAATATGCACGAGTCTATCTTAATTCTATAAAATTATAAACCCAAAATTTCATTATTTATGTTTGTTATCCTATATTTTATTTTTCCAAATGTTGTGGATGGCTATAACTCTCCCATGTTTATCAGTATCAAATATAGAAATATAACAACTTTTTTAACAACGGGATGGGAGTGTGGTTTTGGGGTTGTTATAGTTGTAATCAAAGAAGGTTTTATATAGAATTGGTGATTTTACTATTTTCCTATGAGATTAAACAACAATTTACAAATACCATCAATGGTTTACATATTTATTATTAAACATCCCATTTTAGGTTTTAAATGATTGGATTTTAATGCGATTGATGATATTTTGAGAGTTATTATATTATGTTGAGGAACATGTAACCCACTGGGGTATCAAGATATTTAATATGAAGTAATAATTGGGGTTAATCATAGTAACTATTTCAATATGTAATATAAAATTTATGAGATTACCTTTGAGGTCACAACATTCATTACTGTTTAGGTAATTGATGTCAATTAATATATATTCCTAATTATCTATGAAATAATGTTTGTTCAACCATAGGTGTTATTGTGTAAATTTAAGAGTAAATTTTTTATTTAATCATATGAAGGATTATTCATTTTTGGTATTATCTTAAATTTTTATAATAATATTCGATTTATTAAATAATGTAATATTATTTGAAACAATTTATAGAACCAACAATCTATTAAAATTTTAAGCTTTAGTCTTAAGAAAAAATCATTTTGAATACTCGTCTGATAGAATATGGGAAATGAAAGAGGTAGAAACATGTGAATATAAAAAATCAAAGTATAAAATTTATTTTTTTGATTTTAATAAAATAAAAATATTGTGTTTTTTAATATTCATAGTTAGGATAATAAAATTATACCTCAGAAATTAATTTTTTCAATCATTTACGATCAATTGATGGCCTTTTTTCTATCTTATTAATTGATGATTTTATGGTCATTAATATTATCTATATTGAATTTTATATCAGTAATCATCATTAAATAGGTATTAATTTTCTTATCCATATCTATATATTCACATCCCTCAATGTTTCTATAATTTTGAAACCAATTTATGTCTTATTCCAGATTATCTACATATTTCCCATTACCATATTTCAAAAATGATGTTTTATTAAGTTGGTTTACAATATGGGTTTTCAATACTAGTGTCTTATAATATTGAACCTTTGAATCACCAATATAGAGATTAAATATTGCGTAATAAATTTATTTAGGCTAGGGAGCATGTGATTCTGTAATATTTCAAAAGAATACATTCTTGATATTATATATGAAATAAAAAACTGAGCATAAACGAACCCAGAAATAATATTATTTTATATATTCCCATTATAACATTGTTATTTAATAAGAGGGTATGGATATAAGTAACAAATTTTTGTAATATATGTATATTTTCTTCACTAAATACAAATTTATTTGTAAATTCGTAGTAAATAAGTAGTCAATTTTTAGTTAATTCCTTTTATACATCAAAAATAATTTTTTTAGAAATGGTTTTTATTAATTTTTATGATACAATATAAAAATGAATTACTACATCGTTAAAAAATTTAAAATCATAAAAATGATATAATTTTTAAATAATAAAATCAATATTTTATGAAGGTTAAATTTTACCATTTTTGAAGGATTATATTTTCATTCAATAGTGTAAAAAATTTTTATAACAAGATATCATTTCCATATATATATTTATAATATCTATATTTATTTTTAATTTAATTTAAAATTTTATTAGTTCCATTGGATAAATTAAAATCCAATTAATGTTATTTTAATTGTCATTAGGTTTATGTTTGATATAAAAAAATTTCAACATGTAGAAATTCATTTTTTGGGAAAACTTCTTTTCATCGCATTTTTTGATATTATTTAAAATGTAATTTGTTACACTTATAGGGATTTAATTTTATAAAATAGATTAAATATTTTGAATACTCATGCCATAATTTTTTAAATTGTTAAAATTTATTTTATATTATATTTAATAGATACCCAGGAAAATATGTTGTCACTATTGTAAGGGTAAAACAGTTATAAAATGGTTAAAACTAAGAAATAAAACATCAAAATAATCCCTAAATGTGTCCAGGTTTCATATGATGAGTTTAATTCAATCAAACCCTTCATATATTCAAAACTATATCATTTTGAAGTATATTTATCGTATAAAAACCATTTTATTATTTTAGGAAAATTAAAATTCTAAAATATCACTTTATTATTTTTAATAACTATAATGAGTTCTTACAATAATAAACTATTATGAATAATGACACTGAGAGGTTTTATTGAATATAAATTTCTTTATTTTCTAAAGGTAATTATATTAAATTTTTATTTAGTATATAATTCTCTTAAATTCATACACATTACCGACATAGTTCCTATTCATGTAGTTGAAAAATTAAGTAAATGATTATAGAAACTCTTAAGTATTTTTTTTGAAATTTACTATGTTTCATGTTGTATTTGAAAAAATATATTTTTATTAGTAATTTTATAAATTTTTATAGTAAAATAAAATTATTGTCTTAGTATTTTTAATTTTAAAATTATATGAATAATCTTAAAAATGACATTAATTGTAATTTATGTTAAGTAATATTTTAATAAATGATTTAAAATTAATAAAATTATTAACTTTTTAATAATTAATTTGATATTTTGTATTATATCATCCAAATTCCATATATGGGTCACATGTCCTTAGATAGTAAGTTCCATGAACACTAAGGAGTAAAAAAACATTTCCATCATGGTAATCATTCAAAGGGTTAACGTGGGGTAAAATATAGATATGAGGGTCAAAATAGTAAAATAAACACGTATAAATTATATTTTATAATGTTATTTCAACTTATATACATCCTAAATAAGAAATATATATATTTACTTACACATTAATCATAAAATAATTTATATTTATTCAACACATTATGTAATTCCAAGGGTTCCCCTCTTAACTTTTATATAAGGAAACCACCTCAACTCTATTCTTCACACATTATTAGCTATATTGATAGGCCAGACCGTGAGAAAAATTATAAATTAGTTATATACATTTAATGTATTCTGGTATCCTTAAAATATAATCCCTATGGTCTTTGTGGATAGATATAAAGGAACTTCATCAAAGGGGATGTAATCACCTCAACCATGCATTTTCATTTTACATCTTCCACCACATTCTTTTATTTACTAAAAATTCTAATATAATGTCATAATTTTCACCCATATACTAATATTTTAACATGTTAATTTAATAATTGTATTCATAAATATTTCTTTTCAAATGGTAAATGAAACCATATTCTCTGTGTACGTGCATAATATTGCCACCTAAAACGATGAAGTTGATTTCTCCTAAGTGTCGTTCTTAGCTAGGAATCATGCTCAATTTAATGTGTATGATTGGTAATCATTAATTAATTAATAATTTTAAAATATAAAAATAAATATTATATTTATTCAATTCCAATTCTTAAAAATGAAATCCTCACATGGGCCTAGGTATAGACTACCATCTCCATGTAGTGATGCCCTTCATTTTTTCAAAACCCACCTCTCTTGGTTGGTCATAGGGATAAATTTAATGAATGAATTTTAATTTTATAACTTTATAATGTGTTTTTAAATATAATCAATTTTTTTCTTTATATTACATGCAATAAAAATTAAAATACACTACACATGTGTATATGGAGAAACCTCCTCGCATTCTAATGTATTTTGTTTCTCCTTACCTATTTTCATGGATTAATATAATATATTATTATATTTTTGAAAATGATTATTATTTCCTGATTATTATTATACATATGATTTAATAATTTACCCTTCGACTATGATCATCCAACCTTATTTATTTTTCATTTATGAATTGAACATCCTCAAAACAGAAGTTGTGGACTTAAATGATTTAGTAATTATATATGTAATTTATATAAATTAAACCAAATATTTAATGATAAAGTAATAAAAATATAAATTTATCTTAAAAAAATTATTTAATTCATATAATTTTATTATATAGTAGATAATGTGCATACATATAATGTCCACTCGCTGTATAAGGGGTTTTGTAAAATAATTTCCGTTCATTGGAATATAACACTTATTAATTGACATTGTTATGATATGATTATGTTTAAATTCATTTATAAAATGTTTAATGATATATTTTCAATTTTATTATTTATATTTAAATATTTTCACATAACCACTTCGTGGATTAACCATCACAACGATTGTTATGATATTTGAAAGGGTTTTCTTTTTCTCATTGATGTTTTATAAGATATTTTTCATGTTGGAAACCATGGTTTATTTATATGGTGTAATTATTAATTCATGAATTAATATTTATATATTAATTCATATAATTCATTGGAATTATATATCAATATTATATTATATTTTTTCAGTTACTTTTGATTCAAATGTTAGAAAATCTTTATTATCATTATGTTATAATATCATTTATTTTTAGAATTGTTTATGTTCAATGATACATTGGGATCAAATTGTGAGATATTAATTTCTAAAAACATTCATTCTTATACTCAAGTTATTTTTTTGGTTTACATTATTTCATTCTATTTGATTTTATTGGGTACTTAAGATGATAAATGTAACATTTTTATGGAAAAACCAACCTTATTTATTTTATTGGTTTATAATCATTTAACTTATATATATATATATGTGATCTTTAAAATGATTCCAAGAGTGTTATTTTATAAGAAAAATTATTTTTTAAATTCATATTCAAATTTATTTTACATTATTCGTTAATGATTTAGTGGAGTATTTCAATCATTTAAAAATGAAGGTACTTTGGTGTTTTTTTCAAGAAGTTTGAAAGGGGTATTTGTTTTAACATTAACCAAATTAATGGAATTTTCTACAATCATATTTATTATTTTATTTGATTTTTCAATAAAAACATTTCATGGTTATTTTAAAATGAAAATATTTTTATCAATATTTTCTATAAATTTTATTTATACCATTATTAAAAGAAAAGTATATTTTCCCAATTTTCAAAGAAATTTCATAAATGTTTTTTTAAATTTATTTTTTATCTATATAAACAACAATTATTGGTTTCATATAGTTTAATGTGGAAATGATCCAATTATACCATACTTATTCATTACCTCGATGTTATATTGTTTCTTTTATTATATTATCATGGAAACATTTTCTTATTGATTAGTTAATAAAGCTAAAATGAATGATGGAGTTTTAAGGGTTTTATGTTCAAAAGTAAAAGTTTCTAGAGATTTTTTCATTATTTAGTAATTGGACATGTGTATAGATTATTTATGGGAGGCTCCATTATAAATAAATAATGCATGGTTTTGTTATAATCCAAGGATGGGTAGTTATTTTATTAACCAAGGATGAGTTATTCCATAATAGAGTTTTAATGCATTGGGTAAAGGGACTAAGTAAACTGATTATACGTTACTCATAAGAGATGGTGTAGTTTTCTGGTTTTATGTAACCTAATAAATATGTCCATTATATAGTTTTAATAATCCTAAAAGAAAAATTGGATTTTCCAAGATTCATTATCAGTTTCTAACATTTCCTATGAGTTCTAATGGATCCTTTTCTAAAAGATTATTTTCACTTGGATCTTGATTATTGACTTTTTTGAGTCTTGTCTTATGTTAAAGCTTTATACCTTATATCACGACTTATGATAAAACATTTTATGGTTTATAATTCTCTCTTATTATTCTCATGCACCATTATTATGTCATGATATCTTTATTATCATCAAAGAATCACTGATTTCTTTATATTTTTAAATCTTATGTTTACATGTAATGATCATTTAGGTACCCCTTCTCATGTGTATGATTAATGGTGTCAAATGAATTATTTCTCTTAATGAGTCTTATGTGAATAATTATATGGGAGTTTTTGAAGTCATTTTTTAAATAAGAAAATTCGGGTATGGTATGAATATTGGTTAGTTGATGACATGGGTGTTGTTATGTGATAGTCTTTCCTAATTCACAAAAATTATACACCTAAATCTACTTATCAATGTAAGTGATATGATATTTATATTTTATTTTTTTATGTATTTTATGGATTTACTTAGGTTAGATTTACTATAATGAAATCCAAAAATGAAAATATTATGTTTCTTTACCTCATATGTGAGAGTGTTAGTTCAGCACAATTACATATATACCATAGAATGTCAAGAAACATTATCATGAATGGGAAAATGTGGTTGATATGATATTCTCTCACAAAATATACATCCATAATGAGGTGTATTGGCCTCACAATCATGTTGGTGTCCCTGACCGGACACACTCTTTCACTAAAATAGGCTATTAATAATCTTGGTTGACTCGATCATTAGGTCACCCATTGGTTCACACACAAAACATAGTCCATGTACTTTCCATGTTCAAATTAGTTATTCCACACTCAAATAATATTAACATGCCTATATAAATTATGAATTTATAACCTTTTGTTTAGAGTGTTTCCACTAAAGAGGCTAGTATGGTGGCTTTACTTCATTAGAATCATCTATCATTGGCCTTATTTAATTGTTCTATTCTGGTTGTTTTTGGACTCCCCTAACCCATATCTCTCCTTTATATTTTCATTCCTCATTTTTTGTTGGGCCCATTGGTGGTGGTTCTTCAGTGGGGAGTTTTTGTTGTGGTGTATTCTTTTTATGGTCCTTCAACACTTTTTCTTATAAATGTTTGTTATACTACATCCATCGGAGTGGTGGTATCGAGTGATTCTACTCTCCCACCCAGATCTCCACTTCTCCCCACTGTTATGAAAATAATGGTTGTGAATAACAATGATATGGTGGATGGATGACCATCCCTCACTCAAATATAGGGTGAAAAAGATGTGGTGGTGGAGTATCATTAGTGGTCTAACATCATGATGTTTTACTCACACAACCACTCCATATATATTTTCACCGAATTTAGGAAATATGTGTACCTATCTAGAATTATACCCATTCCCATTATAGGTGGGAAATCTTTTTATATCCATCTATTCTCTATGAATTATTTTATCATACCATGGGATATTGATGCTCACCCCTAAAAGGGTGTAGGTTTATTCTTTTTCACTAGTATTTGGACATCCATATAGGGAGTTACTCATTTGTTTCAACACTATGGAAATAGTTGGGATGTCTCCCTATTTTTTTTAAAAATATTGTAATTATCAAGGGAATCAGGGAAGACTTTTGGAACATCAAATGAACTAATTACGTGACTCTTGGGATGAAATTAACTATGGAAGAATAATTTATATTTATGTTTCCCATATAGATCCTCTCCATAATATATCTTTATTTATTATATCTTTGAAATATAATTCTAGCTGATGATTTTTTTAAATAAATAACCTAGGATTCTACATTAATTATAATATTTAGTGACATTTATAGTCAGATTGTAAAGGGTAGATTAACCATCACCCAACATAACTATTTAGCACTAACTTCTTCTTTGGATTCCACCCAAATTTTGTCCCCCCATAGCGTAGTCTTATATTCTCCCACTCAGGATCCAATTGAGTCTATATCCCAAATATTATAATCTGTAGGTTTTTAGGAGTGTTGTTCAAACTTGGATAAATCTACATCCATAATAAATTTTAATTTTGGTGTTATATCTGACCCTTTGTTGAGCTCCTCTATGGGTTTCTTAGTAGAGTCATTAAAAATTAACTCTCATAATTATATACCACCTCTTTATGGGGATTTGTTGGTGGGTACTATTGATTGAATATATGAAATTCCCTATATCTCTCTTTTCTCAGTTTGTTTATGTTCAATACTCTCCTCCTAGCCATTTTAACAGGATGGTTTCATCAGAATACAATATTAATATCCATGACCATATATATACTACTACTCCAGTTCTTCATGCCTCACCACATCAAAAATACTCATATCATCAATGTTATCTTTTCATTTCCATTTAATCACATTAAGTTTTTCTTGGAATGTAATTACAATCATGAGATTATAGAGTATGTGCTTCTTCCTTCCTTTTAAGGATATCTTTATTTTAGAAAATTAATTTGAGTCCCTCAATATTATTGGATGTTTAACTCTTTTATCCCACAATCCAATCTAAAAATAAATAAATTCATAATAATACCCCAAATTTCATACCCATCAATGTGGTTTCCCATTTCAAGTCCACTAATAAGATGGGTTCAAATGCTTCCTTAAAATAAGTTTTTACCTGATTGAACTTCTGTCCCCCAATATTTCCATGATACCCTCTATTTTTATGATTACTTTGAGTATGGAATCCCAAATAAAAAGTGAGTACCTCTTCAAATACATTTATGTCTATTATAATTTCATTTTTTCTATTTTGGAATGAGAACACAGTGCATAATCGATTAAAATGTTTCAAAAAACATACCTATATGTAATTATATGTGTGGTCCTCCAATGAAAACACATTTATAAATTTTATGGAAGATTCATACAAAGGTGGATTAAATTTATGTTTCCCCAAAACATATCACCATAAAGATGAGTTATTCTCTCATATCCTTCACTATGTGTATCATTTAGTCAAAATGGAAGGTTATTAAATAAATAGATCTTTGGGATCTATCCCCCTTAAATAATGGCTCCAATTATGATTCCACTAGAAGATATTACAATGGAATTATTGAAATGTTTGATAAGGGATGTAGAATATACCCAAAAGGAGATGTAATGAATTTTTAAGACTTCATTTAGCATAAAAAATATAATAATTGGGAACACTTGAGAGGGAAATTAAACATGTTGTAACAAAAAATTTTGTAGCAGTGGAACATAGATTAGAATTGATAAATATATGAAAAACATTCACATGACATCCAGAACCTAGGTTCCACTGAAAGGATCACCAAGACTGATTGGCCACATGGCCTCCAGTACATCGCTACAAAAATTTTATTCAATCGACTAGATGTGAGGACCTATGGTATGTTCATGGGGACAATATTACCTCATTAATAGAGTATATAATAGTTGATAATAGTAGAAATATGTAAATAGAGGAAATAGTATAACAGATTGCACAACAGAGGAAGACATAATCATAAACCACAAGAACAACTAATAATAATATAAAAAATCTTATGATATATTCCATGTCTCCATAAAATTATAAAACAAGGATACAAGGTAGTAGGAAATACATGGGATAAAAAAAAAGAAAAAAGAATCCAAAAACTAGCTATGTATATCGAGCTCCAGTATGGTCAAGTTCTACCAATCTCTATCATTAGAAAGCAGGAAAAATCGGGTATCACCGACCAGATGCTTCCACTTGTCAACAATTTCATAAATTTAATCTTCCTGGTTACTAATGGTGTAACACCCCAACCCCAGTTACCCAGATTCGGTGCATTATTACATAACATTGGAATGATCACAAGAAAGATCAAATCTCGAAAGATCGATTAGTTTAGTAGCCTTGGAAAAATTAGATATATTCATAAAGTTTTACATTACATCATAAAGATGAAAACTACAACAACATAGTCTCCATAGTCCACACTCATGTACCCACATACTATCCCTGTAGGTCATTCATAAATTACTTCTTCACATCCTGGGAAAAATAAAACATTGAAAGGGTTGAGCTCAGATGCTCAATAAGGATAACAATATAGCAGAAACTTTCACAAATAAACATAAAAATTTAAGGAAATGTATAACTAAAACAAAATCCTTTTAAACTTTAACTTCACCATAATATGGAAAAGATAAAATGAAATAATTCCATTTACTTATTCTCATGGATATTCTACTAGTCGAATAATCAAATGCAATATCAATAACCACTTTCATAATGATGGAATGCATAATTCCAGACTATCATAACCACATAGCCAACGCCTCGTGCCAAGAATAAAAATAAGATTTTGTCAAGGCCTTGTTCCAAGACACTAGTTTGTCTCATGAGACCTACATATGAATCGAGGAGCTATAGCGGGCTCCACCCATCACTTATTAAGTCCAATTCATTCCTCAGATGAACATGTTTAAACATAACATAATCATTCGTATTAAAACTAGCATACGAAATGTCAATACATTCACCATAAACCATGAATGGTATAAAAATAACACATCCATAGTCAAACATATCAAAAAACCTTCAATAATATATAGAAGTTTTGTATCATAATAAATAAACATCAAATAAGATTAAAATCCATCAAAGGATGTTGACATAGATGAAATCAAAACTATTTGAGATAAATATATCTTTTTTTTGAAAAAATTTAAAAGTCACATAATTATAAAATAAAACTTTTACATTTCAAATATTCTTATAATATTTTAAGGGAAGTTTTGACGATTTTATAACGGCGGAAAATAGCCTCACCCACCGTATAAGTTAAAAAAATACATTCTTACCTTAATTCTCTCAAAAAGGTTAAAAAACACCTTGTTTGGAAAATGACAGAAATATTCCTTTATAAACTTCTTATAAAAAGTCAACAAGGGTATAAATGAATTTATACCATAGTATTTAAAATAGTAAGAATGATTTGAAAAACATTTTTAAGAAACATGGATGTGGATGATAAAGAGGTCCCAGTAGATAATTACATATAAACAACCTCAGATAATGAAGAGATTGTGAAATTACCCTTAACTTATACTTTTCCTTAGTCGATGGTATTTTAACCTACTGTATAATAGTTAAAACATTTTTATTAAATTATACGATAACCATATACATAATTATGATATCATATATGATCGTTTAACATTGATTAGTTAATAATATCTTAGTATTATCATTGTTTTGGGTGTTAACTTAGTCATTTTCTTTTATATGTTTTGTTACATAAGTCGTGTTTGTTATGGATAGGTTGTACCTTATTCATATACATAATGATATAAAGTTCTTAAACATTAATTTTAATCATCAAATTATAATTAGTCTTGAATGGATACGATGGGGAACGAATCTCATCGCGTTCGTGGAGACGGTAGTCCGTACGTACGCACGAGTGACAATATCATTATTTTGATATTAAAATAATATATAATTGGATGGTATATCATATATACAGAATCATTATCATGTTATATTTATTATTTACATGAATTACACATCATTATTATACCCATCCAAATAATAATATATTTAATAACAATTACACCACGACGTGGAGACGGTAAGCTGTACGTACGCACGTATGGTGACATGTCATTCAAAGGATGGATAGAATAATAAATATAGTTGTACCATATTTATAATAATATCACAGTATATAGGAGATACTAGATTTATTATATTAGAACGGGAATAACAAATAAAGAAGAAGTTGAAGAAGAAATGAACATGAAAATGGTTGGTGAAACATTACCTCTTCTTCAGGTTCTTCCTTTTGATTTGATCAAAAGGGATCCTTAGGATGGCTTTATGATCAACCTAAGGCCTCTAGGTTGTAGTGAGAAACGTTTAGAGAGTATTTGGGCAGGGGTTGGCCGAAAAAAAGGCTTTTAATGTGTGAAGAATTGGTTATAAGTGGTGTCGTTTTATAAGGGGGAGGATGGGCACCTTAGGAAAATCTAGAAATATTATTTTATAATAAATTCATATTCGGTTTATAATGGATTCAAAGTGAATTATTTAAAGTTTTAGGTGGGAATGGGTCGAAAACCACTCAACCAATTTAATTTAGATAGGTTTGGGTCATTATATTAACCTTATCTTTTAGTTTTAACTCCTAGTTAATTTGTTTGACATTTACCATGTCACTTTTTATTTTTATATTATATAGTTAATAAACTTACAATATACATCCAAACGACCCCCAAGTGGTCCATTAATAATAAACCTATAATTATATAAGTCTCTTGGCCAAAACATATATTTTTAGGAATTTAATATCAATTAATAATATAATATTTCTTTTAAAAACTCTTTTATGTCAATTTTGACACTACTGGGTTATTTGTTTTTGATAATTTCATAAAAGAATTATTACTTAGAAAAAAATTTATATAACCAATCCTAATATGTCATATTATCCTAGAAAATTAGTGTAATTCATAAAAAGTCTCAAATTAAATTTATTTTGATATTTATAATATCAATCATTTTAATATATCATTAATTAGGTAATTAGTGCATCACCATTGTGTCATAAATAAATTAAATTATTAAATGTCTAAAAATTATAAATAAAATACCATTATGTAGGAAATAATTTTATCTTTCTAATAAATATTTTCAATCGAATTTATCTTATGTATAACCCTATATTAAAAATATTTTAGTAAATAAACATTGATTTTAACTCTTTTAACTCTTCTTTGAATTAAATAATAATAAATGTCCTAATCTAATCCAAGTGGACCTAAATGATAATATTTTATTCGTAAGGTTGTTTTTGGTCGAGGTACACTTGTCTAATAGAATTAGGACATGTTTTAGGGTAATATTAATATCATTTTTACCCTTAATTACCATATTTACTTTTAACCGTGATAAATAAATGTAAAAAGTTACTATTCACCAAAAAAATTTCATCTCATTGAACCACATTTTACTCCTTGATATTAACTGTGTCTCTCGGATTTTTGAAATTCCACTCACAGACGCGGTAAAATTAAGTTTTATGTGAATTTCCAAATTCTCCTAGGAGGTGGGTAAAAGACAGTGAAATGTTCAATAAATTTTTTATATATCTAAAATTATTATAAACTAAATCCAATGATTTACATTGAACTTATATAGGTATTATGTATCTATTTTGGCCTTAATTAAATTTAAATAAAATAAATAATTATTTAAATAAAAATTCGGTTTTAAACTATAACTCAGTGTTTTTTCACTATTCATCAAAAATTGAAAATTTTCAGAAAAATACCAAAATTTCACCCCAGGATAATTTCGATATTCCGAATCCAAAATGAAGTCAATTTTGAAAGATAAAAATTATAAAATTTTGAAAAGTGGGTATTACTATTCATAACGTCTAGTTTGATTGGTTGTGGTGTGTGTGTTAGAACTCGAAGTTGCGTACAACACACGCTACTGTATTATTTAAAGGGAAGCGTACCGCGGAATCTTGGGGTGTTACATTCTCCCCTCCTTCAAATAATTTCGTCCTCGAAATTTCTAGAAAATTACTGTATAAAAAGACTCGGGTGATTATTCATCATAAGTTCCTAATGTTCCCATGTTGCATTTTCCGTCATATGGGTTTTCTATAGAACTTTTACCAGACAAGTCATCCGGTTTCTTAGCAATTGATCTCTGGTATCAAGAATCCTGATGGTCTCTTCGCAATAAAACAGATCGGTTTCTAGTTCTAATTCCTCGTAAGTGAGTACATGCATTGGGTCAAGCATGTATTTTCTCAACAGTGGTACGTGGAACACATCGTGAACTTTGGAGAGACTTGGCGGCATTGCCAAATGATAAGCTACAACCCCAATTAGTTCTAGAATTTCGAAAGGTCCGATGTACCTGGGACTCAATTTACCCTTCTTACCGAAACATATAATTCCCTTCCATGGAGATACATTCAAGAAAACAAGATCTCCTACTTGAAATTCCAAATCCTTCCTTCGGTTATCGGGATAGCTCTTCTGCCTACATTGAGCTGCTTTGATGTGATTTTGGATTACCTTTACCTTCCCCCTCGTTTCCTCCACCAGTTCTGGACCTACGAGTTTTCTTTCACCAACGTCATCCCAACAGGTTGGTGTGCAACATCTCTTTTCTTATAATACTTCATATAGTGCCATCTGAATACTCGAATGTAAGCTATTGTTATAGGAAAATTCTACCAGAGGTAAATATTGATCCCACATACCCTGAAAGTCAAGTGAGTATGATCTCAACATGTCTTCTAAGGTTTGAATAGTCTGTTCTGATGTTCCATCTATTTGCGGGTGGTAGGCAGTACTCAAACGAAGTTCAGTATCCATGGCTTTCTAAAGACTCTTCCAGAATCTTGAAGTAAAACAGGGATCACGATCAGAAACAATCGATAGGGGTACTCCATGAAGTATCACAACATCATTAATATATAGTCTTGCTAGCCGTTCAAGTGTTAAATCTTCCCTTATAGCAAGAAAATGGGCTGACTTGGTAAGACAATCAACAATGACCCATATTTCATCTTTCCTTTTAGGAGTCTTTAGTAGCCCCATGAAGAAGCCCATTGTAATATTATCCCATTTCCACTCAGGTATGGGAAGATGTTGCAATACTCCATGAGGCTGTTGCCTTCCAGCTTTCACTTGTTGACAAACCATACATCATGACACAAAATCAACAATATCTCTCTTCATGTTGTCCCACCAAAAATTTTCCTTCAAGTATTTATACATTTTGGTACTCCCAGGGTGTATAGAGAAATTGGAATTATGAGCATCATCCAACAATTCCATTTTTAGATCAGGTATATCGGGAACACAAAGCCTCTTCCCAAATTTCAAAATTCCTTCTTCATACACAAAGTCTCTCAATCTCCCATCATTTACAGCTTTAATCTTCTTTTGAAATTCTTTATCATCGGTCTGAAAAATCTTAATCCTTTCTAGTAAAAATGGTTTGGCAACCATTTGAAAAAGAATTGATGTTTCACCTTCCATGGTAATTCCCATATACATTTTCACTAGATCCATGAAAATAGGATCCCTTTCAATTATCATCGTGTTCAATACTCCATGATCTTTTCTACTCAAAGTATCTTCCACCTTATTTTCCTTCCCCGGGTGGTAGTGTATCGTGTAATCATAATCCTTGAGTAGTTCAAGCCATCTACTTTTCCTCATGTTGAGTTCCTTTTGTGAGAAAATATACTTCAAACTCTTGTGATCAATATAAATCTCACATTTTTTACCATAGAGGTAGTGCCTCCATATCTTCAAAGAAAAGATCAAAACTACTAACTCGAGATCATGAGTATGATAGTTTTGCTCATGAATTTTCAACTGTCGTGATGCATAGGCAATAACCCTGTCATTCTGCATAAGGACACAACCAAGTCCTTTCTTCGATGCATCACTATAAATAACGAACACATCATTCCCCGATAGTAGAGTCAATATAGAAGCATTGACTAATAATCTCTTCAGTTCTTCGAAGCATTCTTCACACACTTTTTTCCAAACAAATTTAACCCCTTCACGTGTGAGCTTTCTTAATGGGTTAGCCAACCAGGCAAAATTCTGGACGAAACGTCGATAATAACCTGCTAAACCAATAAAACTGCATACCTCAGTTATACTCGTAGGAGCATGCCATTCATGGATTGACTTGGTATTCGAAGGATCAACAGAGATTCCGTATTTGGAGACAATATGTCCAAGAAAACAAATCTCATGAATCCAGAATTCACACTTGCTAAACTTCCCATATAATTCATGTCTTCTCAGAGTCTTCAGGATAATGCGCAAGTGATTTTCATGATCTTCATAGCTTTTGGAGTATACCAAGATATCATCAATAAATACCACCACAAATTCATCTAGATATTCCTTGAAAAATCTATTCATTTGATCCATGAATACAGAGGGCACATTAGTCAGCCCAAAAGGCATAACTGTAAACTCGTAATGCCCATACCTGGTTCGAAATGTTGTCATTGGAATGTCTTCCTTATTCACACACAACTGATGGTATCCAGACTGAAGGTCAATCTTTGAAAAATATTTATCTCCATGCAGTTGGTCAAATAAATCATCAATGTGAGGTAGGGGATACTTGTTCTTTATTGTTATAGCATTGATTTCCCTGTAGTCGATACATAACCTCATAGATCCATCTTTCTTATTAACAAAAAGGATAGGGGCTCCCCATGAAGAAACACTGGGTTGAATAAATCCCTTATTACTCAATTCCTCTAGTTGTTTCTTTAGTTCGACTAATTCCACAATGGCCATTCTATAAGGGGTCTTCGATATAGGCCTTGATCCAGGAATTAAATCAATGGAAAACTCAACTTCTCATTCTGGAGGATGTGTAAGTAAATATTCTGGAAACACATCTACATATTATTTCAAAATAGGTACATCCTCTATTTGAAAATTACTTTCCTCACCCACAGTCATTTTATTCTACTCCTCCCCAATAATTGAATTTAGATGAGCTATTGGGGGTGGATCTAGATAAGAATTAGGTGGTGATCATTGTGCTCTAAAGATAAGGTGTTCCTTATCATCATCATCAAAAATCATAACCTCATTCTTCTTACAATAAATCTTCACATCATGGTCCGAAAGCCAAACCATACTGAGGATTATATCAAACTCAACCATATGTATGACGATGAGATCAGCGGATAAAGAACATTTATGTTCTCTAATGGGGACTGATTCACAAAACTTTGTTGCAATGATACTTCCCTTAGGAGTTTTAACTAACAACTCCCTTGTTAAATCAAATTGGAAATATATAATTTTCTTAGAAAACTGGGAATATATGAAACAATACGATGATCCAGAATCAAATAAATCATTTTCTAAACTTGATGAAACCATTAAATTACCATCCACCACGTCTTTCGGAGCTTCTACATCAGCAGTAGTGATAACATAAGCTTGGCCTTGATCCCTTGGCGTTTTCTGAGGTAAGTTCCCCTAACTCTTAGGACATTAATTTACATAATGACCTATCTCCCTGCAATTGTAGCACTGAACATCGGTAGCTTCTTTCTTCCCTTTGAAATCATGAGCTTGGTGGCCTTTTTCACCACACTTGTAATAGACACCCATTCCCTTCAAGAAAGTACCGGGGTGTTTCTTCCCACATTTACCACAGGATGGACATTCAACCTTTCTATTCTTCACCTTATTTCCATTCCCAGATTTATCAGCAGATCTCTTCTTCTCTTACTTTCCTTTAAAGTCATAAGACTTAGAGAATTCCTTTTATGTCTTGATAGCACATGAGGAAATGTCTTCGTACGATGAGAAGGATTGTGAGACTAATGCTTGATGGAGAAATAGTTTTAACCCATCAATGAAACGATCAATCTTACTTCTTAGGGTACTTATATAATCTCTAGCATACCGTGCTAACCTTGAAAAGTTAGCCTCATACTTTGTGACATTCTCATCCTCCTTTTGTCTCAGACTTAGAAATTGCCTTTCCATATATGCTCGATGGTCGCAAGAAAAGTATTTTTCTAAAAACAGATCTCTGAACTCCCTCCATTTCATATTTTATACTTCATCATCTTCCTTCATGTTTTGAATCAATGACCACCATTGATAAGCATCTTCAGTGAGGAGATAAACTGCCATGAAAACTTTTTCCCTTTCACTACTCCCCAAAGCCTAGAATATTTTCTCTAGGGAACTTATCCGTTTCTCAGCTACTAATGGATTTGTACTCCCATTGAATGTTGGTGGTTTCTGCCTCACGAAGCGATCTAACATTGATCCTCTACACTGTGGATCAGGGTGCTCCATACGGGTAAGGTTATTATTCATAACCTGATTGAGTTGTGCCAGTATGGTGATAAGCTGATCAGCACCAGTTGTATCACCAGCTCCACTATAATTATCTTGAGAAGGCGGGAAATCCCTACATGGAGTTCTTGCATTGATACGGTTTCCATTTCTTCCACTAGGCACCATTTCTAAAAAATTCCATAAACTAGATCAGTTTATGAATCAAAATACATAATTCCATACTTATAAAACACTTAACATAAATTAAACTATTTACGGATATAATACATAATCATAAAAATGTTTTCTTTGAGGAAGTATATACTCATAAACCCTTCATAATTATTTGTAATGAAGATGAGAGTTATCCTATGAATATCCCCCGGGAGTGTCGTAACCAAGAGTGCAGCAAGGCCCGTTGTCGTGCACCAGTTCCCATTCAAGTCTAGCTCAAAGCGGTGTTTTCGGGTTTTACCCTTAGGTAATCTGTGCCAGAGCCGCCACTACCAGCTCATATCCAGACAGGGATTTATTTCTTGGAAAACTCACAAAATCTCTACAATACCAAAATTCTAGGAATTCCTTCTTTACTAATCCTCAAAGTCCATCTTAGGTCTATGTGCTCTAATAAGAGTTTATCTAAATCTATCTTCCAAGGTTTGTACTAAACTTCCTCTGATACCAACTTTAACTCCCTGACCCCAGTTACCCAGAGTCAGTGGATTATTACATAACATTGGAATGATCAAAAGAAAGATCAAATCTCGAAAGATCGATTAGTTTAGTAGCCTTGGATACAATAGATATATTCAAAATGTTTTACATTACATCATAAAGATAAAAACTACAAAAAAATAGTCTCCATAGTCCACACTCAAGTCCCCACATACTATCCCTGCAGGTCATTAATAAATTACTTCTTCACATCCTAGGAAAAATAAAATATTGAAAGGGGTGAGCTCAGATGCTTAGTAAGGATAACAATATAGCGGAAACTTTCATAAGTAAACATAAACATTTATGGAAATGCATAACTAAAACAAAAGCCTTTTAAACTTTAACTTTAGAATAATATGAAAAAGATAAAATGAAATAATTCCATTTACTTATTCACATGGATGTTCAACTAGTTGAATAATCACATGCAATATCAATAACCACTTTCATAATGAAGGAATTCATAATGCCATACTATCATAACCACATAGCCAAGGCCTCATGCCAAGACTACAAAAAAGATTTTGTCAAGACCTTGTACCAAGACACTAGTTTGTCTCATGAGACCTACCGATGCATAGAGGAGCTATAGCAGGCTCCACCCATCACTTATTAAGTCCAATGCATTCCTCATATGAATAGGTTTAAACATAACATAAACATTCGTATTAAAACTAGCATAAGAAATGTCAATACTTTCACCATAAACCATGAATGGTATAAAAATAACACATCCATAGTCAAACATATCACAAAACCTCCAATACTATATGGAAGTTCTGTATCATAATAAATAAACTTCAAATAAGACTGAAATCCATCAAAGGATGTTGACATAGATGAAATAAAAACTATTTGAGAGAAATATCTCTTTTTTATTGAAATCATTTAAAAGTCACATAATTATAAAATAAAAAATATAATCTTAAAATATTCTTATAAGCTTGTAAGGGAAGATTTGATGATTTTATAACGATGGAAAATATCCTCATCTGCCGTATAAGTTAAAAAAAATACATTCTTACCTTAATTCTGTCGAAAAGGTTAAAAAAGACCTTGTTTGGAAAATGACAGAAAGATTCCTTTATAAACACCTTATAAAAAGTCAAAAAGGGTATAAATTACTTTATAAAATAATCTTTAAAATAGTAATAATGATTTTAAATACATTTTTAAGAAACATGGATGTGGATGATAAAGAGGCCCTAGTAGATAATTATGTATAAAAAACCTCAGATAATGAAGAGATTGTGAAATAACCCTTACCTTGTACTTTTCCTTAGTCAATGGTATGTTAACCACCTGTATAATAGTTAAAATATTGTTACTAAATTATACAAGAACCATATACATAATTATGATATCATATATGAACTTTTAACATTGATTTGTTAATAATATCTTAGTGTTATCATTGTTTCGGGTGTTAACTTACTCGTTTCCTTTTATATGTTTTGTTACATAATTTGTGTTTGTTATGTATAGGCTGTAACTTATTCATATCCAAAATGATATAATGTTCTAAAACATTACTTTTAATCATGAAATGAGAATTAGTCTTGAATGGATACGACAGGGAATGAATCTCATCGCGTTCGGGGAGACGGTAGTCCGTACGTACGCCCGAGCAACAATATCATTATTTAGATATTAAAATAATATATAATTAGATGGTATATCATATATAAATAATCATTCTCATGTTATATTTATTATTTACCTGAATTACACATCATTATTATACCCATCCAAATAATAATATATTTAATAACAATTACACCACGACGTGGAGACGGTAAGCCGTACGTACGTGCGTATGGTGACATGTCATTTAAAGGATGGATAGAATATTTAATATGGTTGTAACATGTTTATAATAATAATACAGTATATAGGATATATTGGATTTATTATTTTAGAATGGTAATAACAAAGAAAGAAGAAGTTGAAGAACAAATGAACTCGAAAAAGGGTGGTGAAAACATTACCTCTTCTTCGGGTTCTTCCTTTTGATTTGATCAAAAGGGATCCTTAGGTTGGCTTTATAATAAAAATAATGCCTCTAGGTTGTAGTGAGGGAAGTTGAGAGAGTATTTTGGTAGGGTTTGGCCGATATAAAAGGCTTTTAAGGTGTGAATAATTGGTTAGAAGTGGTGTCCTTTTATAAGGGGGAGGAGGGGTACCTTAAGAAAATCTATAAATATTATTTTTTTAATAAATTCATCTTCGGTTTCTAATGGCTCCAAAGTGTATTATTTAAAGTTTAAGGTGGGTATGGGTCGAAAACCACTCAACCAATATAATTTAGACATGTTTGGGTCATTATATTAACCTTATCTTTTAGTTTTAACTCTTAGTTAATTAGTTTGACATTTACCATGTCACTTTGTATTTTTATATTATATAGTTAATAAACATAATATATACATTTAAGAGACCCACAAGTTGTCCATTAATGATAAACCTATAATTATATATGTCTCTTGGCCAAAAATTAGATTTTTATGAATTTAATATCAATTAATAGTATAATATTTGTTTTAAAAACTCTTTTATGTCAATTTTCACACTATTGGGTATTTTGTTTTTGATAATTTCATAACAGCATTATTACTTCAAAAACAATTTATATAACCAATCCTAATATGTAATATTAACCTAGATAATTAGTGGAATTCATAAAAAGTCTCAAATTACATTTATTTTTATATTTATAATATCAATTATTTTAATATTTCATCAATTAGGTAATGACTGCATCACAGTTGTGTCATAAATAAATTAAATTATTTAATGTCTAAAAATTATAAATAAAATACCATTATTTAGGAAATCGTATTATCTTTCTAATTAATATTTACAATCAAATTTACCTTATGTATAACCCTATATTAAAAATTGTTTAGTAAATAAACTTTGGTTTTAACTCTTTTAACTCTTCTTTGAATTAAATAATATTTAATGTACTAATCTAATCAATGTGAAACTAAATGATAATATGTTATTCCTAAGGTTGTTTTCATTTGAGATACACTTGTTCAATAGAATTAGTATATGTGTTAGGGTAATATTAATATCATTTTTACCCTTAATTACCCTATTTACTTTTAACCGTGGTAAATAAAAGTAAAAAGTTACTATTCACCAAAAATTATTTTCATCTCATTGAACCACATTTTACTCCTTGATATTAACCTTGTTTTTCAGATTTTTGAAATTCCATTCACAGAAGTGGTAAAATTATGTTTTATGTGAATTTCTAAATTCTCCTAGGAGGTGGGTAAAAGGCGGTGAAAAGTTCAATAAAATTTTTATATATCTAAAATTATTCTAAACTAACTCCAATTAATTACATTGAACTTATATAGATATTATGTATCTATTTTGACCTTAATGAAATTTAAATAAAATAAATAATTATTTAAATAAAAATTTGGTTTTAAACTAAAACTTAGTGTTTTTTCACTATTCATCAAAAATTGAAATTTTTCAGAAAAATACCAAAAATTCACCCTAGGCTAATTTTGATATTCTGAATCCAAAATGAACTCCATTTTGAAAGATAAAATTTATAAAATTTCAAAAAGTGAGTATTACTATTCATAACGGCTAGTTTGATTGGTTGTGGTGTGTGTGTTAGAACTCGAAGTTGCGTACAACACACACTACTGTATTATTGAAAGGGAAGTGTACCGTGGAAGCTTGGGGTGTTACAAATGGTGTCACATATAGGGTGTGATATAAATATCAAATGTCCACCACTAACAGCACATATAACATCCAATTAAAGTAACATAATCTTAAATAGTTTGAAAGAATTTATATAAAATATTAAAGGTATAGAGTAAGGAAAATTTCCAAGTACATACTTCAGCCTCATCTGGTGTCTGAACATGTAATAAATTCATTTATTAACTATATTCCAATTTATATAGTAATTCACATGAGGTATAATTGTAACAAACTTCATTTCATTATAGAAATACTAATTTAAAATCCAATATATAAAAAGGAATACAATAATGATGTTAATAATGAAGATGATCCAAGGTAATAACCAAGGAACCCTTAACCTCAGGGGTTAACCAAAATTTTTATTAGTCTATATCTTTACTAAAGGGGAAACACTGTAAACTTAGTGGAATATCCCAAGGCATTCAAAAATAATTTAATTCTAACTGAGTCCAATTAATTCGACCAAGTAAATATTGGAAAAGGAATGTTTAGGACCAAGAGTGTAAAGAAGGTGCCCCACATATTTAGAAGTCAAGGTGGATCTAGGGAGTGTTTTCATAGATTCCTTAAATGATAATGGATGGGTTATACGGTCTCAAACTGAGAATCCATGAGAAGATAATGATCAATTTACAAGATGGGTGTCAACGTTGGACACTTGAATCCTTGAATTGGAATTGTGTCCACAAGTGCTCAATGAATTCCATCATGTATGCATGGATTCCTTCAGTCTGACCAAACCTATAATAATGATCTAGTCTATATAAAATAAGCACCTTGAACTTGATTCATTTAATAAATTAGGCCATATAATACTCATGTTATTTAAAATGTTATTGAGGTTAATTACACACCGTTCATTATTGTGATAAGGATAAAAGAATTGAATCCTTTTATTACATTAATCACATTTCAATTATTTTGTTCACTCCTTTGCCTCACATTAACATGAAATGTATGATAAGGATGTGAAACCATATGGAATTCGTTTATAATAAACTTGGCCAATTGATATCCCAAATATACATTCCAATAAACCATTTAAACATTCAATAATTATTTTAAACACTTACCTTAGATGGGTAAAGTGATATATATAAATATAACAACCATTTATGACTCATACAATTAATTGTGACACTTTACATTATCATGTTCACGTTATTTCTCACTAAACAATGGAACAAATAGAATTTACAAGAAACTAAATGCAAGATTATAAAAAACACCCTAATTCGGGGGGTCAATGTTGAGGGATTAACCTCCAATGATGAATTAAATATTTAAAAATGGACTTAGAACAATTTTTTAATTACTATAATCTGGGAAAATGAATTAATTAGGCCATAACCGATGAAGTTTGTGCCTATACACGACAATTTATAAAACGGTGAAATGTAAGAGATGAGTTATAGACCACCAAACTTACGACTGATTGAGTTTCCTTATCCTGAATCATCTATTAATTTTTCTATCTTGGACGAGTTATGATTAGTAGATAAATTCCCTAAAAATATGGAAAAGGACCATGTATCTAAATAGCATCATTGATAGAAAGAATAATTATGAATGGCTATAAATGAATTGTGATCCTACTGAAAATAATCCAATGAGATGAATGGCACTTTGATCAGAGTCTGTATGGATGAGCAATATTAAAAACTACCACTGAGAGGTTTGAGAGTCCAAAAACGGGAGGGGGTCCTTTTCTATCTCATGGAGAGAAATTAGATGAATGAGGTGTGTTAAAACATTTTATTAAGGGTGAAATGGTCACTTCACCAAAATAAATAGGTCATTCAGTTTGGCCTCATGATTTGCCAAACCATGTGCCAACTGGGTGCCTCCAATTGCATAAGGAGGGAACCCACATGGTCAGGATACATGATTATAGGAATCATAAACCAACCATTATAAACACCTCTATAAAAAATAGTATAATTTTTTTCATGGGCGTGCATCCTCTAGCACACAGTTAGGGAAAACTATGTCCCCTACTTCACCCGACTTTTCAAACCCACATGGATTCAAGAGACCATGGGGGATGCATTGAATGATATATACTAACAGTGAGGCATATTATTGTTCTTCACATGTTAGGGTTTCGTGCTCCGAACTAGCCCCGAACACCCATGAATATTTCATTCACTCATTAGGCATCTGTATTAGGACCAAAATAAAGAATTCTACTAAATTTAAAAGGATCCATATATGAGATAAAAATCGGGTTCTTACAGATCATGCCATTTATAATTTATTGGAATCTTATTTCAATCACATATATCACCACTATTAACATCATTCATGTATTATTCCAATGTTCTTGATCTTAGCTATTACTGACTGAAAATTACTATACTCTATATTGTAATAGCATTATATTAATTTAAACAGATGTTCGATCACCTCATTAAATTCATATGAAAGGGAATGAAAGGGTTTCACATCCTAAAAATATCATAAGGATTCAAGGTAAAAATTATATAGTGAAGGACAATAAATTGAGCCTGGACATTAATATTGAAGAGTTGCATTAATCAATCATCCAATGGGGTATCAAAATACAATAAAAATGCTATGATAATTATTTAATCATCCCCTCTCACAAACAATGACGCATATAGAATATTTTACATGAAATTTAATGGGTGGATAGTGGAAAAGACATATATTATGGATGGATACATAAATTGGTCCTTCTTCTATGAATATACTTATGAGAAAAATATTACTGTGAATCTGAAAAATAAAACATTCAAAATTATCCCACTCAAATGATATTAATGTCATTAGAACTCTTGTGATGATTTATTTCATTAAGATTTTCTATGTTTCTTGAAACTATTTAGGAGAGGTTTCTATAAATAGGATGTAAATGACATATTCTCTTACAACATCCGTCATAATGTTTATAACCAAGATAAATTCTTCATGAAGTCAATTCCAGAGGTAGATGAAATAAAAAGTAATCTAAACATTCTTAATAGAGGTAGTGTTATTTGTCCTAATAGATATCTGGGATCCTTATACTCTATTCCTTAGGACATTGTCAGGAAAGATGTCATTGGATTATATTAATATTATATTCAAGGGGATACTCTCACCAAACTTACCACAATAATATTATTTTTTATTCATCTCAAGATGATTTAGTCTAATATTATTGTTAATTTTGTCACAAAAAACATGTATAACTTCACACACACACACTCATATATATATTATACCATCTAATATTTTAAATAGAAGCCAATATCAACACAATCACCTCTAACATTCATAAGAAAAAAATTATTACTAAAAGGAATACATATAATTGATGTGATTGGTTTAGCCTAGGAAATGATAGAAATAATTGATATACATGTGGTTGGTTTTAATATTATAGTGTAAATTAAACTAGAATAGAAAAATTATTATATAAAATAATGATTTATTATAAGATTTCTAAGAATGTATCGATTTTCCGAGCAGTTATGTGATATGTACCTTTTATATTTCTCTAAAACATGGTTTACTAGGTCCCTAATGAGAAAGTGATTTAGTTTTTCCATATTGGTGAGGGGTGTTCATCAAAGGGATCCTATATCTATAGTCCTTCCTATATTTTCTCAGGATTTTCTCAATATGATTCTTGATAATAGATTCATAAATGGAATAATCTATCAGTTTAGTGGATGTCATGCTATCTTTGGAATCTCCCACTTGTTTTTTATTGATGGTATGTGTTTTTCACTAATGATAGTAGAAACCCCTTTAAAACATTTATATTGATCGTGAGAGTTCATAAATTTTAATTAAAGTTTCATTTATATCATTAATATTTTTTTGAAGAAAGGGATGATTCAGCCAAATGAATAAGGAAATATTTATTAATTAAAAAGGATATCTTACATGAGTCTAAAAGAAGGGATAATATTATAATATTACACGAGGGGAGTAAATCATCGGGGAGATCCATCAACCAAGTAATGCCTTGACTAAAAATTTTATTGGAAAGTCCATCTGCAGTCATATTCGCTTCACGATAGGTATGAGTGGTAATATGATTGATGGATTGGAGTGAACATAGACAATCCATTCAACGAGTTGTAATCGTCCAGCCTAGATGAATCACACCATTCCAAATCTCTTGAACTATTTTAGTCAAATAACTTTCAATCTATATGTTTTTACCACCATGGTTCTTAGTGAAGGAAATAACATGAATCCCACTCATCATTACAGTGTAAAAAGAGGAGTCAATACGATAGGTTCCAAAAATGCACTTGAGAATCTGACCAAGATGATTCCTAAATATGGAACCACATCCTACGGTTCCCGGATTGACTTTAGAAGTTCCGTACACATTAATTTTAATATAACCAGGGAGAAGAAGTTTCTATAAAACATGTAACATGCATCGCTGTTTGTGTAAAATACCCAAAACTTATATACGACACAAAATCATAAAGACTTTCACGATGTTGTTGAATTACCAATTATGAAACAATAGAGCTTCACAAATAGCAATGAGGATCTACATATGACCTATATTAATGTTGAGTAAGAAATTATTGATAAAAATTACATTTCAATCACACTAGATCACATGAAAAATCTCAACGACTACAGCAAGAAATGAATTCATGATTTTCTAAGAGTTCTCCATATCTACACATCAGTTTATATGATCATCGATAGAGTCAATAATCAACCATCTATAATCATATATGTCAAAAATATAGTTCCAAATAGTAGTGGAAGTTATGAAAGAACAAAATAAATGGTTGTCATCTTCTTTATGTTGATTACATATATGATATTTTGAGGAAATGTGGATCCCAAAAGATTAGAGACATGTATTGGTGGGAACCATATTATAGGAAAAAACCAAATTAGAGTGAGCCTTGAATGTTTTATACATGTCTTGTCAAATATTTTGATCCATATAGAGTCATTTCTAGAGTTCTGAAAATGGTGATTTTAAAATTTTTTTAATCACGCATACCATTGTGAGTAGGCTTCTTGATTAGAAAACCATCCATCTTAGAAAAATGATTGTTGTGAATTACATGCAAAATATTCATAGGGAGACCATCATGATGAGAATAAATAACACCCCTAACAGTATTATTGATACTTTAAGGAGTTTGTTTAGTAAATATCATTAAAATTAGAGAATCAACAGTCTAGTTGTCTTAACAGAAGTTCACATAAGAGTTCCTTGAAACCATACGTCTACAGTTTTTCATAATATTAGAACAAATTTTGTTAATGGAAGGCAGATAGAAGAGTTCTGTAAATTTATGTTTCCTTTATTCAACATATCATGAAATCTGTTTTTGATGAAAGTAATAGAAGGATATGCATTGTGAATCAGGTTACAAGTAAGTCTAGCATGAAGGGCCTCATCAAAGAGAGACATGTTTTAATGCCAACACCACCCTTATAAAAAGGTTTTCAACAAGTAGACCGACGTATATTAACTAATTTCTTATACAAAGTGATGCAAGTCAAAAAACGATTTTGATAAAGACATTATGTTTTTTATGAGATCAGTAAGTAATTTATAAACCATCAAGGAATTGACCATTTTGGAAACAATAATCGGCTTCCCAAGGAATATTCTACCATCTATATATAGAGTTTTTCCTTTCAAGGAGTAGGGATAATTAAGTATTCGATCAACAATGTTAGAGAAATATCTTGATTTGGGTGTAACCCAAAATATGATAACACCAAAGTACGTGAAAGGAAATGAGCTTTCATTAATACCTAATTCATTTATAATACCATTTTTTTATTAGTCAGAAAATGTCTTCCCCAAAAGATAGAGTATTTGTTCCAGCTAATAACCTAACCTGAGACAACTTTGTAGTGAGATAGATCACTTTTGAGTGTTTGTATGTTTATTTTATCATCTTGTAAGAAAAGAATGATTTCATCCACATATAAAAGATTTGTGGGACAATTCATATTTATGGAAGCATTAATAGGATTGAGCTGATCCTAATCCGCTAGGTGAGTTTGAATTCAATTTAAATATTTCTCTATAATATAAAAAATGATGGTAGAGAGGGGATCACCTTATTTGAAACATTTATTTAATTTGATTTAGACTTTGAGAGAACCATTGACCAATATTTAAATGGAGGATAAGTTGAACAGAGTTTTAATTCATGTTAAAAAAGTATTTTTAATTCCAAAACCTTGAAGTAGTTTGAAGAGAAAATTAAAAACCATTGTTTCAAAAGCTTTCCAAATTTCATGTTTTATGGAAATATTGCCACCCTTGTTTGTATTATTTAACATGTTAGTGAATTTAGTGGAAGGACAAATACATTCCTAGATGGATCTTTCCTTGACAAAACCATATTGATTCCAATATATAAATTTTTCAGAAATGGTGGTAATCCCCTTTGCATGTAGTTTGGTGATAATTTTGTAAAGAGTGTGGATAAGAGCAATGAGTCTGAAAGTATGAATTTCAGAGGCATTATCTACCCTGGGTATCAAAGTACAGAATTGTGTATTCAACCCATGGTGTATAATTCTATTAGAAAAGAAAGATTTGATGAGTCTGCAAACATCTTCTTGAATGAAATCCCAATATTTATGGTAGAATCCATTATTGAAACCATCAGGACCCAGTGCACTATCAGGATTCAGGCTAAAAATAGTTTCTTTGATTTCATGATCAAGATGAATGTTTAAGAGAGAAGTGTTATCTTCTTCAGTGACAACTATTAGAATGATATATTTAAAGAGATCCTTATTTATATCAGGTCCATTAAAGATCGATTCAAAATAAAATACAACATGATTAGAGATATCATCTTCATTATTCAAATGGTCGTCCCCATATTTGAGTGAGGCTAAAGGTCTGCAAGATTTCTTGATTATTTGTAGATAATTAAAGAATTTGGTGTATCTATCACCATCAGATAACCATTTGATTTTGAAATCTTGTTTACGCGTGTTATCTTTAAAGGTGACAAATGAATTTTGTTTCATAGAAAGGATAATTTTCTAGTTCTGATTCGTAAAAAAATCAGAGTTTGTGCCGTTGTTTTTGATCTAATGAAGTTCATTCTCAAGAAGCAATATATCACTAGAAATTTTTAATATTATGATCTACACCAACCTTTAAGATGCTGTTTGAGAAGTTTTAATTTAAGAGTACATGAAAAGTAATCATTAGAATTAGACATAGACTGTCAAAATATTTTACTGAGATTACATCATTTTAGGTTCGAGAAACAAATTTTTTTTGAATATGAAGGGTAGTGTAATTTTCACAATTTTGTAAGAAATATTTACCATAATAAGATGGTGATGATACATAATTTAGGGTAGAGTAGTTCTAGAAATTGTGTCCCATTTATCTAAATCATGATTTTTTGTGAACGCACTATATAGTTTATTGGAAACCACCCTATTGCATTTTCTTCTATACCACTTGTATTTGACACTATTGAGAGTAATTTCAGTAAGATTGTTGTTCTGAATAGAAACCATAAACTCTATTATAGATATAGAAGAGTGGAGAGGATGTAATATCCCACATGAATCAAGAATATCAATAAAGTACCCAATAAAAAACTTGGGGTTATGAATATTAGAACATAGATAGGAATGGTAACTCTATAGAGGAATCCTATTCAGATTTATATTATTTTCATAAACAATGGTTCGAAAATAGATGTATTCTATCTAGTGTAAAATCACTGGTGAAAGTTTATTCATAGACGTGGAATATATAAAAATTTCCAAATATGGTTGCGCAAAAATCCAATGAGTTTTAAGAGTGGAACTATTTTAACTTGCACCTATTAAAGAGTATCCAAAATGATAGAAATGAAATAAATTATTAGGGTAGTTTATCTTTGGTTTATCAATGAAAAAAATTAAATTCCACTGAATATTATGAATTATTTTTAACACAGTAAAGGTTTCAAGGTTAGCAATACCTTGATAATTCCAGAATAAGATCTTCTTTTATACCTACGTTTGGAGTTAAAACTCCATTTTTTTCTTACCATATGATCCATTTTGTATAGATGATCTTCTAAAATTATTCAACTTGTTAAATATTCAATTTTTCTCCTTCCTACCATCAATGGAAGCCTTAGAGATAGTTGTAGTACCTATAATCAAGAATTATTTGGAAAGATCTTTCATGTCATCTTTAGAAAGTGTGATCACATAACTACTAGACAGTAAATTACTAGTATCTATATTGAATATTTTTAATTATTAGCATTAGATGTTAAAATAGAGGCATAAATAATGTAGATACCTACTTGTAACGCCCCGACCCTAGTTACCCAGAGTCGGTGCATCATTACATAATATTGGCATGATCACAAAAGATCAAGTCTCGAAAGACCGATTAGTTTAGTAGCCTTGGAATAACTAGATACATTCATAAAGTTTAGATTACATCATAAAGTGAAAACTACTAAGAAAAAATCTTGTATTAATAATACACACTCATATCCTCTCATACTATCCATTCAGGTCATTCATAAATTACTTCTTCACATCCTGGGAAAAATAAAACATTGAAAGGGGTGAGCACAGATGCTCAGTACGAATAACAATATAGAAGAAACTTTCATAAATAAGCATAAACATTTAACGCAATGTATAACTAAAAAAATAATTTTAAACATGAACATCATCACAATATGGAAAAGATAAAATTAAATAATTCCAATTACTAATTCACATGGATATTCTACTAGTCTAATAATCACATTCAATATCAATAACCACTTTCATAATGATGGAATGCATAATGCCAGACTACCATAACCACATAGCCAAGACCTCGTGCCAAGAATACAAATAAGATTTTGTCAAGGCCTTGTTCCAAGACACTAGTTTGTATCATGAGACCTACTGATGCATCGAGGTGCTATAGCGGGCTCCTCCTGTCACTTATTAAGTCCAATGCATTCCTCATATGAACATGTTTAAACAGAACATAAACATTCGTATTAAAACTAGCGTACGAAATGTCAATAATTTCACCATAAACTATGAATGGTATAAAAATAACACATCCACTGTCAAACATATCACAAAACCTTCAATAATATATTGATGTTTTTTATCATAATTAATAAACTTCAAATAAGCTTAAAATCCATCAAAGGATGTTGACATAGTTGAAATGAATACTATTTGAGAGAAATATGTCTTTTTTTGAAATCATTTAAAAGTCACATAATTATAAAATAAAAAATTTACTTTTAAAATATTCTTATAATCTTGTAAAGGAAGCTTTGCTGATTTTATAACGGTGTAAAATAGCCGCTCCCACCGTATAAGTTAAAAAGACATTCTTACCTTAATTTTGTCGAAAAGGTTAAAAAGGACCTTGTTTGGAAAACGACAGAATGATTCTTTTATAAAATTCTTATAAAAAGTCAACAAAGGAATAAATGAATTTATACCATAGTCTTTAAAATAGTAAGAATGATTTGAAATACATTTTTAAGAATCATGGATGTGGGTGATAAAGAGGTCCCAGTATATAATCACGTATAAACAACCTCAGATAATGAAGAGATTGTGAAATAAACCCTTACCTTGTACTTTTCCTTAGTCGATTGTATGTTAACCTCTTGTATAATAGTTAAAACATTGTTATTAAGTTATACAAGAACCATATACATAATTATTATATCATATATGATCTTCTATTAATGCTTTGTTAATAATATTATAGTATTATCATCGTTTCAGGTGTTAACTTAATCATTTTCTTTTATATGTTTCGTTACAGAAGGCATGTTTTTTGTGGATAGGTTGCATTTTATTCATATCCAGAATTATATAAAGTCCTTAAACATTATTTTTAATAATAAAATGATAATTATACTTGAATGGATACGATGGGGAATGAATCTCATCGCGTTCGTGGAGACGGTAGTCCGTACATACACATGAGCAAAAATATCATTATTTTGATATTAAAATAATATATAATTGGATGGTATATCATATATAAAGAATCATTATAATGTTATATTTATTATTTACATGAATTACACATCATTATTATACCCATACAAATAATAATATATTGAATAACAATTACACCACAACGTGGAGACGGTAGGCCGTACGTACGCACATATGGTGACATGTCATTCAAAGGATGGATAGAATATTGAATATGGTTTTACAATATTTATAATAAAATCACAGTATATAGGAGATACTAGAGTTATTATTTTAGAAAGGCAATAACAAATAAAGAAGAAGTTGAAGATGAAATGAACTTGTAAAAGGGTGGTGAAAATATTACCTCTTCTTCAGGTTCTTCTTTTTGATTTGATCAAAATGGATCCTTAGGTTGGTTTTATGATCAAACTAAGGCCTCTAGGTTGAATTGAGAGAATTTGAGAGAGTATTTGGGCAGTTTTTGGCCGTACCAAAAGGCTTTGAAGGTGTGAATAATTGGTTAGAAGTGGTGTCCTTTTATAAGGGGGAGGATGGGCACCTTTGGAAAAGCTAGAAATATTATTTTATAATAAATTAATATTTGGTTTATAATTTCTCCAAAGTATATTATTAAATTTCTAAGGTGGGTATGGGTCTAAATAATTTAAACCAATAGAATTTAGATAGGTTTGGGTCATTATATTAACCTTATCTTTTAGTTTTAACTCTTGGTTAATTAGTTTGACACTTACCATGTCACTTTATATTTTTATATTATATTGGTAATAAACTTACTATATACATCCAAGAGACCCCCAAGTGGTCCATTAATGACACAAATATCATGATACATGTCATTTGGACGAACCTTATATTTTTAGGAATTTAATATCAATTAATAATATAATAATTGTTTTAAAAACTCTTTTATGTCAATTTTGACACTATTTGGTATTTGATTTTTGTGAAAATCATAACAGCATGATTACTTTTAACAAAGTTAATAAAATTAATACTAAGATGTAATATTAACCAATATAATTAGTTTAATTCTTTAAAAGTATCAAATTATATTTATTTGGGTATTTATATTATCAATTATTTTAATATTTCGTTAATTAGGTAATTACTGCATCACCATTGTGTCATAAATAAATTAAATTATTTAATGTCTAAAAATTAGAAATAAAATAAAATTATGTATGAAATATCTTCATATTTTTAATGAATATTTGTAATTAAAAATCCAACATATATAACCCTATGAATAAATTGTTTTTCTAAAAGATATATGCTTACGTCATTTTTGTATTTATTTTAACTTAATTAATATAAAGTGTCCTTATCACTTAAAAGTGGATCCATGGGGTCCCAAAATCGACCCAAAGATGACCATGGTCGGGAATGTATCAAAAACTATGGTTAGGACACGTTTTAGGGTATTTTATTATTATTATAATATTATTTGTTTACCCTTGTTTACCGGATTTACCCTTTAACCATGGTAAATAAAATACTTACCGAAGTAATTATTCAAAACGCCTCAAAATAAAAGATACCTATTTAAAAAATTTGGAAATCCAAATTCCAAATATGGAATCCATTTTTCCAAATTCACAACAAAGAAGTTACAGAAATTAATTTAAAATTAATTCCCGTCGTTAAAACCAAAAGCGTGTTTTTAAGAGATAATAACTATCAAAAGATTGACACTTCATTATGTCCGGTTTAATTGGTAAATTATGTCCAAAGACCAACATCATATTAAATGGTAAAAATATATTCTAAATATACTTTAAAACCACTAAAATTCATAATTTATCACTGTTAATTATTTCGATTAAAAAAGTTGTTTTTAATTAAAATTTAGTAATTTTCACTATTCATCAAAATATAAAAGTTATCCGAAAAGTACCAAAATTTCACCCTAGGCTAATTTAGATATTACAAATCCAAAAATGAAGTCCATTTTGAGAGATAAAATTTATAAAAAGTGGGTATTACTATTAATAACAGCTACTTTGATTGGTCGCAGTGTGTTAGAACTCGAAGTTGCGTACAACACACGCTACAGTATTATTCAAAGAGAAGCATACCGTGGAAGCTTGGGGTGTTACATACTGCAGTGTGTGAGTCACTGGATAATTTATTTGAGGTACCAGAGTTTTTCCTACAAGATTTTCTAGATGTAATGCTTTGTCCAATCCTAAAGGGGGTTTTAGTTTAATATCCATAGAAAAAATTTTATTTCTATGTTAAGATGCATCACCTAGAGGACCAAGGGAAATGAACTCAACCTATTGGAGTACACTTACTGAACAAGAAGCTTAAACCTTAATAACATTAGTGTATTTATTATTAACATGTTGAGAGTCACTACTCGTACTGGCAGAATTATAAGTAGGCTGCCCAGTAGCCTTGTCAACTATTTTACATTCCATATATTAATGGTAGATGATGACTATACCAAACATTCAATTAGCGCCTTCATTATATAGTTCATAAAAGTTAATGTAACAAGAAAATATGTATGGATATAGGTATTACATGTCTCAGACTCCATAGAGACAATTTCCAATTAATATTGTATAGCATCTATTACAATTAACTCTAATTCTTTAAGGAGATTAAGATAATATTTGGTATTATCTTCCACCTATACAAGTTCTACCAATGATTTACCCGAGATATTCTCTAAAGGCATTGATTTTTTTGATTTATTCACCCATATTTGATTCTTTTTCATAGAAGTGTGTGGGATATCAGAAATGGGAACCTTTCATTTTTTATTATTTCTCACTTCTTTCCATGCATTATCTAATGGTTAGAAAACTTATTTCCTAACCACCCTACTATTTTCTATAGTATGAACTATGATTTTAAATATCCCAAAAGGGGGGTTTTCTCTCACACACAATCCTAAATTCTATTTTATAATCATTGGCATTGAAACTTATTGTATTATGGAGTTTTTATTCAAGATTAACATCCACCATAACCCTCCCAAAGAGACCCAATTCACCAGTTAATGTTATCTGGTCAATCATATGTGGCAGTCCTATACAAGAGACAATATCATTTATGATTTAAGATCCTGAAATTAACAATTTATACCCTTCAATCAAAACCATATTTGATCCATTGTGTTATTATGGGTATTTGGGTTAAAGGCATAGTCCAAATCAGAAATCTTATGAAATCTTAGTTTGAGTTGAATATTACTAGTTTTCTACACACGATCATGGTATTCTTATTATTTGAACAGAATATGATAGTAATCTCTACCACATGAACAACTTTCCGATCCAAGAAACCCCAAAAATTTTAAATTCACGTTCTTATATCAACTAAGGGATAAGGACGATCACCTTTCATGTATGAGATATGACCCATGATGGAGAGTTTTCACATATTTTCTCGCTTTTGGAGAACATCTAGGTCAGCTTACACTGAGAAACCACCACCATTATTCTTTTTGAAAAGGGGAGGCTTCGTCACGCTATCTTTACCCAGATCCATACCTTTAAGAGCATCCAAAAATGAAACTCTCTTAGATCTTCCCACAATCGAATGATTGAGAGTCCCTCTATTGAGGGTTCTTTCTCCTATAGTCTCGGTATAAATAATTCACGCATAAAATTTCTATTTCTCATAGAAATTAGAGAAGTTATGAGAGTCAAATCACCAAGGTTGATGAAAATATGCGACGCTGAAAGAGAATTCACGAGAAATTAAAGAAGGGAAACCCTATTCATCCAAATTTTTAGAGAGAATTGGTCTCCTATCTCTCTTTGACCCATAATTCTTTTATATCACTAATATGTTCTCTCTGAGAAGATGTAGTCATATTGATGGAAGAAATTTATTTTAAAAAAGTAACATAAAAATGGATTCTAAAAGGGTATCTTTTTCTAATGGTGGAATTTTTATTCATCACTTAAATGATATTTTCAACATAATCCCATAATGGATAAATATTTTGAAGATTTTCTTTCAATTGTTCAGAACTAGGACCATGTTGGGTAAGATAAATCTCTCCCTCTTCCTAAGATAATACTCCATATTTATAGGGACCTTATATAATGTTAAATTACATAACAATTGACCCAAAAGTTCTTCATATATGACTCTGAATAATATGGTAATTATCATTCATTTGAGTGGTGTAGACTCGCCAACCACTTGGTAATGTCTGAATTGTTCTCAACGGTAATAAATATAATATAGAATGTTTTTCATAATTTGGATTTGGTAGGATATGTTAAAGAAATGCCTCTAATAAAATTTATTTATAATGACATACAATATTTTTTTTATCAATTCTATTTAAGTATCCCCTAGTTCACATCTAGAGAAAATACTAAAAGGTAATATTCTCAATATTTCATTTTGGGTTTAGATGTATTTTTAGAAGAGATAAAATATCAGTTTTGAAAAAAAATATCCTTTTTCCCATCTTTTACCAATGTTTATTATTTCCGACCAAAACAACATGAAGGTGTGTGATTATTTCATATTCTTAGAAGTGATACCCAATGAAAAACATTGGACCTTATATTAATAAATTTAACTTTATGGTAGAATTAATCTTTCAATGTTTAGTCCTTACCATATGAGTAACTTTTTCAAATAAAATTAATGTAATTTCCCTCACCTCAAACTATCCTGTAGAATCTTGTTTTTCAAAGAGATGTGAAAGTTCCATGAAAATGTTTTAATTTTTCCTCCAATTGTAAGTTCTATAACAATAATTGTATAAAATATAGGTGAAATTTTTTTAATCAAGTTGTTGGGTAAGATATTAGTAGAATTATCTTTGGGTTATCGCTTTTAAAACCACCAAAATCTAAAGAACACACATTTTATTTTATATTTTATGTGACAAACAACACCAATCATAGACAACCCCAGAAATATATTTCTCTACATTTAATTTATTTGATAGCTTGTGGAAGACATAAACATATGTATAAATGAAATATAATTTAGTATGAAGTTATAAACATTTAATTATATAATAGGGTATTAATAATAATAACTAAATTAGAAAATTATTGTTATATAATGATTATATTATAAAATAAGAATCCTTTAATAGTAAAAAAGAATTTTTTTTCTAAAAACAATATTTTTTTAAAATGAAGTTTAGTATTTCTTGGTCCATATAATTTAAAAATAATTTTTACCACATTTAGAAATATTATTTGATAAAAAGAACATTAAAAAAACATATTTAAATTATATCAGGATTTATTTTTGGTATTATTCTAAAATGATTCATTTTTTCATAAATAAAAAAAATAAAATTTTTATTAAATACTACCTTTTATTTTGGGTAATTAAAAAGGTTAAATTACTGTTCACTTTTGATTAAATGTAAAATTTGTTAAAATATATTAAATTTTAACAATTATTGTTCATTATAATCAATCTAAAATTTTGTATTGATATTACAACCTTCTATACTTATGAGAAATTTCCCTTTGAAAATTTTCTTTTTGATCACATCTACGGGTGTAATTTTACATTGGATTCTCCTACTTCTATGAATTGGATTTTTAAAAATTTATTACATGTATGCAATCAAAATAATTTATATTTTTTTATAATTTTAAATTAAATTTTTACCGTTATTAATAGTTAAACAAGAATAAATAAATTATTGTTGTTAAAGAAAAATTCATTTATTGGTGGTTAAACTATGAAGATAAGGGTTAAAAATGCCCTAAAAAATTTAATAAAATCATTTAATATAAATATATAATCTTTACCACATATAAGAGTAAATAATGACCAATTTTGTTTGGTTTCTAATTGATAAAATCATTGGTTTAATTAAAACATTTTCAAACCTTCCATGTACGTATCCCACCCACTTATAAAAGGCCACACCAATTATTCCCATCTACACACTTTCAAATCCATATGGTTTGGCTAGTTACTTCCAAAATCACTTCATTAAACCCATATAAAAATCCTTGATACATTTTTTGATCATAAATCAATCCAACTAAGGATTTTGGTGAAAACCAAAAGATGTTCTCCAAAGAAGAGGTGTCGTTATCAAACTACCATTTTCATTTTATTTTTTCTTACACATCACTATATATAATTTAATATTTCTAATATTATAACACCAATATATTAAATATACAGAGACTTTATTACATTAACAAAATGATCTATATCCATATCCTCTTCCATAAAAGGAGAAATGTAACTATTGATCGGGTGCACAATATACTACAACATCATGAACTAATATAATTTATTTTCTATCAACAAATTTCATGACAAGGTATAAATATGGATTTGATATATTTATTTAAATGTTTTTATATTATTATAATTCTTAAATTATAATATCAAATATACATTCTTAATAACTATTCCTTTTAAAATATGATAACATCACTCATGTGTATGGTGGACCACCACCCTGTGACGCGAGGTGATTCATTTTTGACATATGATTTAAATGAAAATTAATAATGATATATTTAATGAATATATGTAATACATATAATGTTATATTGATTCTTTATAATAAATATATCACCCACTAACTTACCGTTTCACACATTAATGTATTGAAAACATTGTTCATGTGTACATATGACCTACCATCTCCATGAAATGATGCGATCCACTCTCCATGTTAAAATCTAAACTATCAATTTAAATATGTTTGTAATGAGGAAAGATATATTTATAATGACAATATTACTCTTTAGATGATGTATCTGTATCCTATATCCTTGAACTATATCATTCATAACAAAAATACATAATAAAATAAGGCAATTACCACTCGAAATAATAACGAAAAATATTAATAAGTAACGAGTGATAATATGTTACAAAAGGACCATATATGATATAATAAATTTTAAAATGGATTTTTTAGAAATTAATAACATGAATAAAACCATTATACAGTAGTTGAAAGTGTGTTGGACAAATATTTAGCATCAGGTAAGGTATTTCGTCTCAATTTCATTTCAATGAGGCACTTTCTAATTTTATGAACCTAATTTATTTTATATGGTGTATATAATACCAATTTGATAGGTATTATCATTATTCCATAACAAATAATGTTATTTTATATTTAATTTTGAATTATTTCAACCTATGGTATTTTTAATTAAAATTTTTCAAATGGTACATAATTTTGAAACACAATTTCTTCTCATTGGGGTATATTACTTCTTCATTCTATTTAGAATATTAAGAATGTTTTTTAATGAATGTTGTAAATAAATTATTTTATTCAAACTTGTTTTATGTGGATTATAATTTTTAAAATGTAATATATTCCTTGGTTAATTCTTACATCAATGTTATGATCTTTGTAAGTGTTTAATTCATAGTATCATTTTAATATTCATTGATTATAATGGAATATCCGTTGAAGGAAATTAATTGGTCACTGGATAATAAAACCCAATAATTTTATTCTCATATAATAATTAATGATGTTTTCAATTAATATTGTATTTTATACACACTTTGGTACTTGAAATAGTGGATAAAATGTTTTTCGTAAAATATATCTTCATTTATTATTTCAGTTGAAAATTATTTTTCCTCAAAAATCAAGTTTTTGAAATATTTTTTTAATGAAATTAGAAATACTAAAAATTATTTATTAAATGGATCTCTACCAATTTTTGAAAATTTTGAAATTTTTATATGAAAATATTTATACCAATTTTTAGATAATTATTATATTATTTATAATGAAAATGATAAATGATTCTTTTTTAATGTGTTCAAAAAGTATAGAGTTTACTTCCATCAAGGACACTCAATATTTTAAAATCATTATTTATGTGTTTTGAAAGATATTTTCATAGAAAATAGACATAAAAAATAAAACTATATTTTCTTCATGAATGATTTTAAATGTAGTTTTATTATATTTATATTCTATATCGACTAAAAACCTTCAATATATATATATTCTCTATTAAAGATATGTTGTATTGATACCATCCCTACTATTTAATTGGATGGTTTATGATAAGTTTTTCCTAGGAACGTATTTTAATTCACTTTCAGGATTCATTTTTGTAGTCACTAATATTCCCATGAAATAATCAATTCACAATGATCACTGGACATTAAATTACACTTCAATATATATATATATATATTATTTATTATTGATATTCTTATTTCATAAACCATATATCATTTCAATATATAGTGTTTTACTTTGAAATTTATTTGATTAAAAAGATAAATACTTCCTAACTAAATTCATTATTCAATAAGAATATTTAACAGTATCTCATATTATTCATGAATTAATTTTACTATTCTATAAATGAGAAATGCATTGTACATGTAAAAATGGGTGAAGATTGATTAAAGATATCAATGTAATATTAAGAGAGAAGTCAGTTTGCTAGCGTTAGTTAAATGAGAATATGGTGTACACCCACCCATCCATTTTAATCTTTATTGTTGATGACCATTAATGTAGAGTTTTTCATTATTCTGCATATCATGAGGTATAATCATTAATAATATCATTATTTGAAAATTTAGTTATTAGTATCCATGATTTTTTCACAATGATATTCTCACTTCATGCATTTCATTCTTCGGTTATTTATTAAATTGCAGGTGTTTTTATTTATTTCCATTTCCATGTTTGTTATGAATTATCAAATTATGATAGATATCTTATTGATAAAATTACATGAGTATTTATTTATTTAATATTCAATATTGATTATTTATTATAAATATTTGGTTGTTATGTTATTGATTATGATATTCATGTTATTTAAATGGAATATGTGTTTAGTTATTTACCTTTCCATATTGAATATTCATATTTATTCATGACAACTTCTATTGTAATTAACACAAAAAAGAATATGAGTTCAAATTTATTTTTTCCCTTTCCAAGGAATCTATGAAGTGTGTAGTATATGATATTAAAGTATTTTCTTGGGGGAGTAATTTTATTCTAAAAAAATATTCTGTTTTCATTTTTTTATTCAAATATAATTTCAGAATCTTGTATGTATCTAGTTTACTATGACTACTAAACTATTAAATCCTTTGGGATGTAATTCCTTGTATCTTATTAAAATGTATTATAACAAGACATAGGATTGGAGATTATAGGATTAGAGGTCATTATAGTTTGTATTAGAGGATGTTTAGTATAATCATTGGGATATATATATAGAAAAACATATATTAATGAACATAATTCAATGATAGACTCTGTAGATAAGTATAGAAGAACATCGTAAATTATGATAAAAATGATATATGTTGATTTCAATGAATTACATCCCTATATATAAAATAAAAGTTGAAAATTATTTGTAAAAATTACACCATGGAGTAATAAATCAAAAAGGAGCATTGGGATTGAACTAATCTTCACCTAGTGCACTAAAACGTGCCATAACTCACTGTAGTTTTGTCACTCCTACAACTTATGCATAATATTATTCATATTTAAATTACAAACCACCATAAAAAACTTGAATAGATGGTGAAAATTAATGCTCAAGGTTAAACATATGGTCTTTAGATTAATAAAGTGGTTTCATGATTGAAAAATTATATAAATGATTATACAATTTTCCAACAATAATTACTATTTATCACTCCATGATTATTTATATTCAATGAATTGAACCCAAATGAATCTTGTTTACCCTAAAAATGTATGAAAATATAGTGAATACAAGTAGAAAAACTGGATGATGATAGGAGTTAAAGATACTGTGATTATTGTAACAATATAATATTTTATTGTAATTCAATTTGTAGGTAAATTTTATCTTATTTCTAGCTTAGGTTGCATGAAACACCACGCTTAAACAAACATTGAAATATTATTTTTCACTAACAACAATTATAAATTTGATGTTACATTATATGGTTTAAATAAGATATAATATATAGGAATTTATTTTTTAAAAAATTATTAATTCTTATTAAATAAATATAGAATTATTAATAAAGTCATTGTATTCTTTAATTATATTTTTTCTTCAAAAATAGATTTTATTAGTTTATATGAGAAAATAAGAATAGTTAATTTTTGAAACATTAATAAAATTTATTGAAAAATGTTAACATCATTTTTAGATTCCTCTTGAAAAAATTATCTTCGAATGAATTCTAAAGAATATTCTGAAAAGTTTGATTTTTAGTGAATAGTAAAAAAATACCAAGTTTTCCAGAAATGTTATTTTTTCATTAAATTAAATTTTTTTAAATTTCTATTATGTTTTTTTATAAAATAATATAATAATTATTTGGTTATATTTACTCTTAAATTATTTTGAATCAAAATTACATTGTATTTTACAATAAGTTTATTTTTTGGTTTAAAAAGAGGATATTTCTGTAAAATAATGTATATTACATAATGTATCTCATTTTGACTAATTAAAATAATATCCAACATGGAATATTTAAAATCATATTTATATATTATATATAATTAATTGTTAATTTATTTTTGTAAAATGAAAATTATTAGTCATATAATATCTTCTTTTTTTCTAGAAAAATAAACTCCATGAAAACTAGCTTTTTCATCGATCCTATGGGGGGTTTTAATTTATTTTTAATAATTATGTGAATTTAATTTTGTAAAATGGATTAAATATTTGGAATAAAATGTTTAAAATTATTTTCAATCGTAATTTTAAATTTCATGAATTAAAAATTTACCCTTTTAAAAATATACTAACCATTGTTTTGGAAAAATAATTTATCAGGATAAAGTTAAACAGTAAAATCTTAAAATAACCAAAAGATACAAAAATGAATTGGTGTTTGATTTTTTTATCAGAAAAAACCATGCTTTAAAACATTAATGATAATAAAAATTATTTGGAATTAAATGTTCCCAAATGTTTTTGGATTTAGGTATAAAATAATCATTATTGAATCAGTGAAAACCACCCCTTCCCAAGTAGAAATACCACTCTTCACCACCCATGTTTTCTTCAAAAGCCATACTGATTTTACAATATCTCCAAATAAATTTCTTCCATACTCTCCCAAAGTACAATTGATACTTTTCTCACCAAAATATCAATTCCATACTCTTTAAGGAATGATTCAAAGTTATGATATTTGATCGATAATTTTCTAAAACCATATTTCTTATTTTATTTTCTTCTTCTTTCTCCTATACTATTTCATATGTCAGAAAAGAATAACTCTGAATTCATTTAAATACCTTAATTTTATACATATAATGTAATATATTATATCTATCCTTTTTAATACATCATCTTTTTCAAAGAAACAAAACCATTGTCCAAATTTTGATGGTTAACTGTCTCAGTGGATAATGCTTTTTCTTTTTCCATTACCACATTCATTTATGGTAATAAAAGTATTTTTCTAGTTGAAAAAATATTTTAATTTTTATATCATAATCTATTTAATATTATTGTACTAATATGTAGACATAATATTAAATAAAATTAATAATGTCTATGATAGTCGAAAAAAGAGCCAAACTAAACTAAACATTTTTCGTTAATATTTTAGAATATAAATTAATCTCATGTAAGAAATAAAAAATGATATATGGGACCATTTATAGTTATAAAATTTCATTAAAACCACTTCATTTTACATATTTTTTTATTTCCATTTGGAAATAAAATAAATAATTATACACAAGTAAACTAACCCTGAAACCATGAACGAACACACTCAAAATAATAAAAATCATGAAATATTCTAAATTAATGGGTGGTAAGATTTTATAATGGTATCATATATGGTATTATAAATATTAATATGGTTTTTTAATTCCTTAAAAACATTCTTTAAACCTTTATTCTTGAATTTTATTTAATAAAAACTAAAGTGAGGCATGAGTTAAGGGTTTCTCGTCTCATTTTTTCTTATATAAGATATATTTCTTATTCAACACTTATTTCATGTCTATGGTGTATATAATATCCTATCATATATATTATAATGAATCTAATTATCTTAACATTATTCAAATTTTTATTTGATAATTATTACTTTCATGGGACATACGATTCGACTGATTACATAGTGATAAGAGAATTCTTAACCTAATTTACATTCTTTAGGTTAACCTTATAATTCATTGATTATGTTGTTCTATAATTATTTTTGGATCACTCTTTATTATTTTATGTTGTATTTTAACTTTTTAATGTGAATTTAAAATAACTACACACAATCTATTATTTTTATTAATTTCTACTTGAATGATATGATATTTATAATGGATTTTCCTTTAAGAATTATGTTTTTAATATTTCTATTTAAAATTTAATTTTCTTCCATTAAAATTATTTTTTTTAAATGCAATTTTTTTATTCTATTATAATTGTTGAATTTAATATTTACTCATGTTGAAATTTTAAAAAAATTGTTTTTAATGATTTTTTTTGTGGTTTTCTAAGAGAGGTTGTGTATGAATTTACCTATAAAAATATATAAGGAATTGGTTTTTGAACTTATACTATGTGAGAGGATTTTCCCAATTTTATGATGCATTACTAACCTGAATCCTTAATTTAAATATCACAAGGTTATTTTCTAATAAAAAATTTTCATCTATAATTGTGAAAAAATATAAAAAAATAGTTGATATTTTCACAAAGAATTATTTCAAGTGAAACTTAAAAAAGAATCATTTTTTCATATCTGATAACATTATTTTATGTTATATGTTCTTTACTAGGGTTATTACTCAAATATACTATTCTTATTATTTTAATGGGTTTTTACATTTATAATAGCTTATTGTTTGTGAATCTCATTTATTTTCTATAAGTTATGTTATGATAGAATGTTTATGAAACTCATTTATTAACATGTATTCATAGATTATGAATTACTTATGTTCTTGTGGAATGAATGTGTATTGTTTTAATTATGTGATGAGTGGGACCAATATCTCCCTCTAATGCATTGTGTAAATATTGATAACTCGTGAAGTAAATATGTTATGTGTAAACCTCATTTCATGATAAGAATTCTATGCATGGGATGAGATTTATTGTCTATAAGTTTATTCATAGAACCAGATTTCATGTGCTTGATATTATGTATAGACCTATTTCCATGTCCATAATATTTTTCAATGGTCTGGTTTAATGACCATATAATAATGATTCAACCTGTTTCTGTTTATACATGTTCCCAATGTTTTAATATTATGTATACTCCACAATTTAATGTTCCATGTAAATTTTATGATCTTATAGATTATGTTCTCTGATTATTTTATTTTTCAAGTCTTATAAACTTTTGAGATTTATTCCAGGACTCATGATTATGATCTTTGATAGGTAGTTTATAATTTTTATATTTTATTTTCGTGTTCTTATACCCTAATTCTTATGTTCTGTATGATAGCTCATTTTTGTACCCTTATCGAGAATCTGAGATCACACTTTTTTATGTCTTTTTTCCTAAGGATATGAAGGATGGTACTAAGTATGACATGTAAATATTTTTCTAATTATGAATGGATAAGCGGGAGATGATGTAGATGTTTTATAAACTATTTTTTTTGTTTCCTAGTTTTTAAATACACTAATCCCATATGGTTTGAGTGTGGATTTGTTATGTTATGTAATTAATATAGAACTATATAGATATAATATCTATGTTTGAAAATATTTGGTCATTATAGATTGTAGTAGAGAAATGTTTAGTTCTCCTTTGGAAACTAGGATGTTAAAACCTTACTAAGACCCCTAATGGTAATTCTATTTTACAATCCTAGTTTTTGGAAATTATCGTAAATAATATATATTAAACCTATCGTGTCGTAAATTGAAATTTTATATGTAATTTTCCATTATAATAAGTTTTTCCCAAGATGATCAATGTATGTAACACTATTATTTTTGGTTTTAGTCAAATACTAGAACCCGAAGGAACAATGTTAATATTTAATGTGACAATCAATACAATGATTTTCTCATAAGTAACTGAATGTTATAGGAGATGGAATGAAAAATATTATTTCTGGACTTATACATGAAATGAATATATATGGACATTAAAATGATCAAAAGAGGGAAAAAAATATGTATATTCCATTATATTGCGACATCCACCTTCATTAAATTGGTATTCTAATCCACTATTATATTATATATGGATCATTACAACCGAAACAATATTTTCTAGTCTACATTGTTTATAATAGGAGAATGTAATTTTGCAAATTTATCATCTTGATGGTGAATTAGATCAATGGTGAAATATTATCAAGAATACAAAAAAAAAGAAATAAATTGAATTTATAAAATGGGATGAGTTCATTAAATTATATTTCAATAAATAATTCCTCATATTCATCATATGAAAATTGAATGTGAAATCCTTAGGTTAAAGAAAAATGATACAGAATATGTTGGAACCTATGATGAAAATTTTACTAGAATCGGGGGGGGGGGGGGTCCGCTTATAGCATTATCTTCAATTCTTAAAGTAAGGTTAATCAATTATTTAGTGGAATAAAAACAAACCTCTGAAGGGTGTAATTCATAAGGGACATTAGAACATATGATGAATTTTTTTGATGTGCTCTCCTATTAGAGATAGATATTGCATTCAACCATTAATATTAATGTTTTGATAAAAAAGAAAAATCTAATTCATGGTCAATTTTGAATACCAAAGATAATGAAAGGTGATCTTTCCTTCTTTCTTGATGTGTTGAAGGAATCATTGGAAAATGATTATTATGGGGACGAGAAAATGTTTCAAATGTTGAAAGGATGGTCCTCAGGTAAAAAATTCCTAATTGATGGGAAGAATTTAGATAATTTTGTGAAAATAAATAAACTTTATCGAATGCACCACAAATACTCTAGTGTTTCAAATGTATGGAGTTTGGAAAATATTCAAATCAATTACACAAACCAAGGGCTAATATCGATGATAATCCACAACAACCTTTGATGGAAAAGGAAAAATAGAAAACTTATTCAATAACCATGGATGAATTAAATCATGTTTACAATGAACCTATCCTTTCAAACATTAACCTTTCATAAATTTTGTGGAAAAATTACACATTATATAAAATAATCCCAGAGACCATAGTTGGTATAGTGCCTTTGTAAACATAAAAAAAATCATAGATACATATGTGAGCTACATTATCCCCCACTAGGTTCTTCTTAACTATCACCCGTCTTAGACAATCAATCATAATACATATCATTACATCTTTGGGAAGGAAACATAAAAAGTGGTGGGATCAAGTGCTCAGTAAGGGTAATCAAGGGAGACATGTAAGTGTAAACATAAGCATAAGGTTATGAGAATGTGACCATTAAAATAGAAGATCATACCCTACATATCAATGATCATATACAAAAATCATGACATAAATCATGGGAGTTCATAAGATATAAATAAAAATGATGTAAAGGACATAAGACATGAAATATAAACATATGAGTAATACTTGGAATTGTGGAAAACACATGAGCATATAATGATTCCCATTTTATCCAAGTCATTACTACCAAGACAATCGTAGTACTATATGTTCACTCCCCATACAATCATAGTAGTCATGGCTCACACCCATGGTCAACATAGTAGTGTTATTTACTCCTCATACCATATTTGTATCCATGATTCACTCCCATGTCCATTATAGTGGTCAAGGTTCACTCTAAAGACCTTATTAGTTTATCTCATGAGATATAAAACTTTTCCCAATGCATTGGAGGGAGTTATGGGTCTCACATGTCACATAATGAAATCATACATACATGTTCAATAAAATCATAAATAATAATATCATACCCCATGAAATGAAATGGGTAACATAAAATTAGAAACATATAATAACCTATGGAATTATATAGGTTTCATAATCATTTCATCATAATCAAAAACCCATGAAAAGAATCACGATTCAAAAGGCTATAAATCATGGAAGAGAAATGGGTTTTATAAAAATCATGGAATCAAGACATAATCCATTTAGAGAAGGATTATTAATATAAAAATTTAATAATTTCCCCATAAAGGAAATAATAACCCAAATTGATGTTTTTTATTTTGGAAATAATTTTTAAAGTTATTTTAAAAACATTTCATGAGGAAAATATCCTTTCTTCTTTGAAAATTTATTTTCGTAACATAAAACCTTTAGAATTTTTTTTCATTATAAATAGATTTTAAAACTTATAATGGAGGCTTTTAAAAGATAAAAAACATTTTTAAAATCCTTTTTACATGAAAACTATCATCAAGGATATATTGAAATCATTTTGGAAAAGAGTTTTGAAAACATTGTTATCAAATACAGTAGATTTCTAACGGATGGGAGAGACTGTCAGATTTTACATGAATACATTTTATTAAGTACCAAAGTGTTTAAAATTGTACTAAAAAATTAGGATGTCTTGAATAAATACAGTATAAGGAAAATAATGTATATTCTTGTGAGATGGATCACATGTTTTTATCAAAGGAATCATAAACATGATCAATCTCCAAAAGCGATCTGATTGTCTCAACAAACTCTTATTACATAGAAAATTGGGATCATATTCTTCATGTAAGAAAAGTATAATACATTAAGCTTAATATATCAAGTAAATAAGTATATTAATTATATAAAATTTAAAATGGAAGTATATAAAGCTAAAGAAGAGTTTAGGTGCATAATAAAACATCAGTCTCAGAGAAGGAAAATTGAGAAAAACCTGTTTTACCAATTTGGAAACTTTTTAAAGTTAAACCCCATGGAAGAAGGATTAAATAATGGATATTTAAATACCCATAAATATAAGTATAACATAATTATAATTATGTCATGGTAAGTACATACACGACACAAAAGGAAAGAGTTGTGAACAAAACTGGAATATCCCAGAAATTAAAAGTGAGATGAAAATCCCCCTACCTTGTGTCTGGATTCGTTTCGTACTCGTACTCTATTCTAGTATAATAAATATAAGTTTATTATAAAGATTTTAAAGTATCATATCATTATATATATTACCATATATTGTATTATTATGACCTTATCATACCCTCTTATTAACGATCCTATGTTAAGGTTTCACTTTTCGTATTATATTCTTTGTTCTTCGCATGTTCCTTAATTGATATAAAATTGGTCCTTATACTTATATAATTATTAAAAAATGTAAATAATTATATAGAAATAATTTATATACATTATATTAATATTATAATAATTTATAGTGAAAATATTTAACAAATGGAATACACCATTCATAGAGACGGTAAGTCGTACGTACGCATTAAAGTTGTTTCCATTTTTTATTGTCGTATTGAATAAAAGTATGAAAATGACATTAGTTTATATATATATATATATATTAAATTAGAAAATATATATCATATATATCATATTTTTTTTATACCCAACCTTAATACATTCTATGTTGCGTGTGAATGAATTACATCGCTCTGACAGGGTGGTAGTCCACACTTTCTCAAATGAAATTATCGTATTAACACCAATTGAAAAGTAAAACGATTTGTATTATAAAAGTAATAATAAAGATTAAATAAATAAAAAAGATAATATATGACATATATATATATTGTTTCCATCATAATTTCCACCATGATAGGTGGTAAATGGAAAATTGACAACCATCGTTTTGCGAGGCCGTAGTGCACCGTCCACTGAAGTAATATGTTAGATATCTATTGGATAGAAGATTTTGTAAGTTTAGGTAGAAGTATTTTCATACAAACATCCAAGTATATTTTGGATATAGGTTTTTTCACACAATAATTCTATAAAGAGATCAGATTGGGTGAAGAAGAAAAATAAATGAAAGAAGCTTGAGAAAAGACGTTACCTTTTAATCGGGTAACTCCTTTTGGTTTACATGAAAATGATTATTTGAAATTAATTATGACCAAAGATAGGATTCATGGTATAAATTAGTATTTTTGGGAGGATACTTGGGCCATGAATTTCCAAACATATAAGGTTTCAGACGTTTGGGGAATTGGTAGAGTTGGTTCCTTTTATACTGCTGGAGGAGTTGCACTTTTGTATATTTTTTAAGAGATAATTCCACCCACCTTTTTAATTTTTAAAGTTATAAAAATTATAAAACAAGTTCTAGAAAATAGATTATAGGGTCAAAATATGTAAATCCAATGGGTGTTGGAAATGTTTCTTGGTCATTTGGGCCCTTAATCTTAAGGTTTAGTCCCCAATTAACCATAATTTAGCCTTAACCATTGGAAATACTTTTAGTCACTTTTACAAAACATTTTTTATAAACTAAAATTAAAATTATTAGAAATTATAAAATATTTTGATTAAAAATATGGAATCTATTTTTCCAAATAATAATCACATAATTAGGGGAAATTAATTAAAACATAATCCTGTTGTTGGGACGACACTGCAGGTTTTTCAGTAAAAAGGATCAAATATCTGTTACGTATTTATGCCCAATTTAAATGAGGAAATTGTTCTAATGACCAAAATTGGATTACTAGATAAATATATTATCTAATTCATCTTTTAAATCAAATTAAAATATATCTTATCATTTGTAACGTCCTGGACCCGGGTGCCACGCAACAGGTGCCCCGCTCTCGGTTCGCCACAAGACGTCAAGCGCATTTCCCCAAACGCCAGAGGGTGCCGACTAGCAGCGAGGGCCCAGGTCTGATAGTGGGGAAACTATGCCCTCATTTGTCAAAGTGTAGCGCAGCGGAATACAAAATAAAACATACAACAAACAGCGGAAGCAGTAAATCGTACACAAGGCAATGGATATAACCAACAGTGTATAAATAATGATGCTACATGTCTCAAGTTCTAATAAAACAGCCAGAACATGTTATACATCAATGCAGTACAGTAAACAGTAGAGTACAACAAAACAAAGCAAACAGCTGGCAGCGATATCGTGAGCCTAGGCTCGGTCCCATTCCCTCTTACTCTTCAGCAACAGTGAAGTACATGTATAGGGACCCTTTCCCCTATCTACACCTGCAGTGACGTAATATGTTTGGGCCGAAAAGCGTGACCCGAACAGGGTGTGAGAAATATATCTCAGTAGGCACCCACCAAAGGCCCGTGCCAAACTGCGTGTAAGCATGCAACAATAGTGTGCAGTATTAAAATGCAAATAAGTAAGAAGTACTTAAAAGTAACTCATTACCAGTTATATTGCCATTTTATTATCCCTTTAATCCATTTAATATAAGAAATCACCATAGTGCATTTCTAGTAAACAACTAGTGTCCTCAGACACGTAAACTCCTACCCTCGGGTAACGAGTATCCAAAACAAGAATCTGCCCTCATGCATAAGATAATTTTCCCTCAGGATTAGGTAGTGTTGCCCTCAGGCACAGAATCAGCTGCCCACAGGCACGGAAGAAGTTGCCCTCAGGACGAAATAACTACAGCCCTCGAGCTAAATAGAGCAGTGCCCTCAGGCTAATCACAACAACGCCCTCAGGCTAAATAGGTAACGGGGCCATGCCCAACATATCAAAATGCAGTAAACAAGCAATTCCTCTCAAGGAAATTCTACAATTACTACATTAAAGGCATACCCTCGGGTATCCTAGCCAAATGACTAAACAGTGAAACACACCCCGGGGGTGGTTCCAGATCCAAGCAATGATCCCAACCAGCATTTTAATATCTTTATTTAATTACCTATACAATTCTAGGTAGTTAAATTAGCCACAGCCTCAGCCTCATGACACCCCAATATGGGTTCGTAGCACAAAAACACACAAAAAACGCTCGATAGTAGGAAAAAATAACACCAAGCCACCTACGAGAGGAACTGACCGGCCTCAGAGAACCTTCGTGCTCCTGTCAACGATACGGATCAGATGCTCCTCAAAGGACTCATCATACTGAAGCTCAACCTCCTCTGGCTGAAAGGTGCGAGATGGGTCTGAATGGTAGTGACGCAACTGAGACACGTGGAAGACGTCGTGCATGGCTCGGTACCACTGCGGTAACTGCAACCGATATGCAACCAGCATGACTCTCTCCATAATCTCAAATGGTCCCTCATACCTCGGTGAAAGCTTAACCTGTCTCCTGATCCGTTTGTGTCCCAGCCTCGGCGAAACACGCAAGAAAACCTGATCTCCGACCATGAACTCCAAAGGTCGTCTGTGGCGATCAACATAAGTCTTCTGACGAGACTGTGCGGTAGCCATCCACTTCCGAATCAACTGGACCTACTCAGATGTCTCCTGCATGAGATGTGGCCCCAGTAAAGCTGCCTCACCTGCCTCTAACCAGCACAAAGATGATCGGTATGGATTACCATATAAATCCTTGTATGGTTCAATCTCAATAGTTGCCTGAAAACTATTTTTATAGGCAAACTCGACTAAGGGTATATGCTTCTCCGAAGAGCCCCCAAAGTCTAGGACGCATGCTCGCAGCATGTCCTCTAGCACTTGTATCGTCTGCTCTGACTGGACATCTGTCTGAGGGTGGTATGCTGTTCTCAAAGGCACCTGTGTACCCAGCGCCCTATGAAAACTCTGATAGAAATGAGACGTAAAGCGGGAGACCCTATCTGAAATGATAGAATGAGGGACCCCATGAAGACGTACGATCTCTCGGATATACAGCCTTCCGAGATCGTCCACACCGAAGGTTTCCTTGATTGGCAAGAAGTGAGCTACCTTCGTGATTTTTTCCACAACAACCCACGTGACGTCATTGCCTCGATGTGACCTTGGAAATACCGTCATGAAATCCATCGCGACATCATAACATTTCCACTCTAGAATGAGGAACTGTTGAAACAGCCCAGCTGGTCTCTGATGCTCTGCCTTCACCTGCTAACAGGTGGAACACTTCGTAACAAAACCAGCTATCACTCTCTTCATACCCGGCCACCAGTACTGACGCCTCAAGTAATGGTACATCTTTGTAACCCCAGGATGAACTTCCCAAGATGAAGCATGAAACTCCCGCATCAGCTCCTCACGTATATCCCCTGGAACCCATACACGTCCATGGAAATGCAAAACCTCATCATCGCCTATCGTCCAACCGGGAGGAGGGTCCTCACATGCCATCGAATCCCGTAGAACTAGGCCTTCTGAAATCGATAGCTGCCTCATCCTCACTATGTCCAGGAGGGTAGAAGTCACAGCTAACGAGGAAAGATAAGTCTACCCCTAACTGTCGTGCACCTCTAGATTCATCTCAGAGAACAAGGCCATAAGCTGCCACTCACCACTGGCCTCCTGCACTGCCTGTATCTGACTCTTCCAGCTCAGTCCATCGGCTACTTCATTACCATTACTAGGTGTATAGGAAAGCTCAAAATCGAAGGACTGTAGGTACTCGACCCACCTTCTTTGCCTCAGATTCAGGTCACGCTGAGTAAAGATATAAGTGAGGATTTTGTGGTCGGTGAAAACCACAAAATGCTCTCCCAACGGATAGTGTATCCAACAGCACAACGGATAAACAACTGCAGCCAACTTGAGATCATGCGTTGGGTAATTCCTCTCATGTGGCCTCAACTGCCGAGACCCGTATGCCACAACTCGGTCGCCCTGCATCAAAACGGCTCCCAGCCCAATCCCTGATGCATCACAGTAAACTGTATAGCTCCTCCCCTCCTCTGGGAGTATCAGGATCGATGCTAATGTCAACCTTCCCTTTAGGTCCTAAAAAGCTGTCTCACAAGCTTCTGACCAAACGAACATAACACCCTTCTTAGTCAGACCTGTCAACGGTGCTGCTAAGTGGGGGAAGTCTTGTATGAAGCGTCTGTAGTAACCAACCAGCCCTAAGAAACTAAGAATCTCAAAAACGTTCTTAGGCTGCTCCCAGAAAACTACTGCTCTCACCTTCTCTGGGTCTACTCCAACTCCTGTCTCAGAGATAATATGACCCAGGAAGTGAATCTGGTCCATCAAAAAGTGGCACTTCGATAGCTTAGCATATAGTCGATGCTCTCTCAGTGTACTCAATATGATCTCAAGATGGGTGGCATGGTCGTGTCGAGTGTGAGAGTACACCAAGATGTCATCCACGAATACTACTACAAATGAATCAAGATACAGATGGAACACACGGTTCATCAGAGCCATGAAAACTGCTGGCGCATTTGTCAGTCCGAACGGCATAACCGTATACTCATATAGACCATACCTACTCCAAAAAGATGTAAGCGGTATATCTGATGGTCTAACGCGCAGCTGGTGATATCCGGATCTCAAGTCAATCTTCGAGAACACTCGTGCTCCACGAAGCTGATCAAACAGATCATCTATCCTCGGTAAGGGATATCAGTTCTTAACCGTCAACTGGTTCAGCTTCCGATAATCCACCCAAAGTCTGAGGGTACTATCTGCCTTCTTCGAAAAAAGGACCGGAGAACCCCAAGGAGAAGTACTGGGTCGGGTAAAACCCTGTGCTTGTAACTCCTCTAACTGCCTCTTTAGCTCTTGCAACATAGGCGTGGCCATCCTATAAGGAGGAATGGACACCGGTGCTGCTCCTGGAACTAGATCAATAGAGAAATCCACCTCACGCACTGGAGGTAGACCTAAAAAGTCTTTCAGAAAGACATCCTTGAAATGATCGACAAATGGAGGGAAATCCATCTGACAAGTCCCCTGGTCATCCCGATATAAGCTTGAAATCTAGGATATGACTCCACCTCTCCCATAATGCTCTGGTCCAGCTCGACTCGCCTGAACATCCCACTCGCCCTTGTATAGAAACTCCCCGCCCACTAGTGACGTGAAACGCACCCTGTGATGATAGCAGCCTACAAAGGCTCGAAAGGGAACCAACCAGTCCATCCCCAGAACAACTTCATAGCTCGTCATCTCCAGGACATAGAGGTCCCAAAGGAAGTGACACCCACCAACCTCAAGGGGGAACTCCTTACACTGACGCACACTATCCTTCCTAGTCCCCAACGGAGTGTCTAGAGTCAAGATATCAGAAGAAGTAGAAACACCGAGCCCAAAGCTCTCCACAACGGGTACAGATATAAAACTATGTGTAGCACCCATATCAAAAAGTACTGAAGACAAGACAAGTGTTACTAGAATAGTACCTCTGATAGTAGAAGGTCTGGGATCCTGCTCCTACTGGGTCTGTTGCACTGTATATTCCTGCCCAGTGCCGCGGCCCTGCGATATAGCCTGGCTACCCTGACCTGTCCCATCCAGCTGCCTTTGAGATCCTGGTGTCTGGCTACCATGGCCCCTACCACCATCTCTTCTTGAACATCCTGACGTATTCCGGTTTCCCGACTGATAAGATGCCACTGGTCCTGCTCTCGCACGCGGAGTTTGCACAGAGCCCCTCTCACTAGCTGGTGGAAACGCCCTGCAAAAGCGCTATAGATGACCCATCTTTCCACAATCTCGGCACTCCACTGGGTCACGTGGACATTGTGGCCTCTTGTGCCCCTTTATACCACACTGGTACTACATAACCTGGACACCTGAAGCATTCTTCTGACTGCTACGGCTGCCCTGAGAGAAGTCCATCTGTCTCTTCCTCTTGCCAGCAGAAATAATACCAGTCACTGGTGCTGAACCCCCCTGGCTCACACCACTAGATTCCAATAGGTTCCTCTCTGTAATCAGAGACTGATTCACAATCGCGTGTATAGTAGGAAACCTGAAAAAATTTACCAGGGCTCGGATGTCATACCGAAGACCATCCTCAAAACGTCTGGCTCTCAACTTCTCATCACCCACCAGCACGAGTGAAAAACGCTGAAGCTCTGTAAAACGAGCAGAGTAGTCCATCACCGACATAGTTCCCTACTGCAGATTCATGAACTCTCGAGCTCTATCTGCCCTCAACGTCTCGGGAAAGAAGAAGTCATAGAAGACTTCCTGAAAATCATCCCACACCATGTCCCTGTGATGCTATGACTGGGTAGTAACATCCCACCACCTCTTGGCAGAATCACGCAGCATGTAAGTCGTGAGCTTGACCCTCCACCCTGGAGGTGTCTCAAGATGCTCAAAAATAGTTTGCATCGACCCCAACCAAGACTCTGCAGCCTATGGTCCGCCATCCCCTGAAAACGTAGGCAGATGCTACTGCTGAAAGACACGCGTCAGCTCGGCCATAGATGTGGCAGCCTGCGGTGCTCCCTGAAAGGTCTATATAAACCGCAATAAGCCTTCACAGAACTGGTCCTCCGCGCCTGTGTCCTGTATAACAGCTGGTGCCACATTTGGCTCTTCTAGTGGATCAACTGGTAGCCCATGGCCCACCATCTCCGGAGTATAATCATCGCCGCTCTCTTGGCGAACAACACGCGGTCGTCTAGGCGGCATGACTCTACAAGTTCAAAAGGATGCCTTAGATTCAAGATTATTAAGACTGAAACGAAGGAACCACAAAGGAACAAGAGGAAGAAGGCATTTCAAAATTTGCAAAACAAAACTACACGACGTGTACACTGACTACACGACGTGAACATGACTTCCTTTCCCCTACCCGGGTCCTTCTACACGGCTAAGCCACACACCTTCCGTTCAACAAGACTATACGGCGTGTATAATATCTACACGGCGTGTACGATTTTATTTTCCAACTTCCCATGTCGTCTTTGACACGGCCGACTACTCGGGTTGACACCACATGGCGTGTTACACCCGCACACGGTGTGTACACCACCCTGTTTTACAGCCACACAGCTAACTCCACATGGTCTGTCCTCGGACAAGACTACACGACATGTCCTCAAAGGTACACAGTGTGTTCAAGGAGTGGTGACACCGGCCCATGTTGTTAGCTACACGACCAAGTCCCCGGGTCACACTACACGGCGTGTCTATAATTGACACGGCGTGTTCGGTCAAGGAGTTCTCCGACACGTGTTGTTAGTTACACTGCCAGACTTCTGGTCAACACTACATGGAATGTAAAAAAATACATGGCGTGTTTTACCCAAGTCCTTCTCTACCCCGTGTCGCCGCCCACATGGTTTGTGACACGGGAAGAGACTACACGGCGTGTACTCGGGGTACACGACGTGTACTCAAAAAGTTCATTTTTCTTCCCGAACAAAAGAACACACACGATGTGTATGAGGTCCTACACGGCATGTATTCTGAGTTTTCCGGACAGTATGCCTCAGAAACTTCCCTGGAACCCAGAAAATTCTGAAAAACAACACCTAAGTTTTAAATTCTGACCCCTGGGGGCCAATAGACCCCACAAATCAAAGTTTGAAATCTTATTTGTGTTATAACCAATAACAGTCAATGATCCACCAAATTCCGCTGAATGGGGGCCCATACTCCCCAAAAACCAAAGTTTGGCGTCCATCCTATAAACAAGCTGAAACAAAAATACTATATCACAAGCCAGTTATTTATCAAGCAGCTATCACAATGGCATGCTTTATTAGCACAACAACTATCACAACAACATGCAAATTATAATGCACCTACATGGCATGAAAACTATGCATGGAATGTGATATCTAGCGTGTGCCTATATGATGCATGAGACAGAATACCATCATCTCATCAGGTTGCAACTAAATAGAACCCACAGATAAAATATAAACAACACAATCCAAGTGCGTCACCCAACGGTGAAAACATATCAACCGTAAAATTGAAAAATCAAAATAATGCAAAATACGAGGTAGACTGGCTTTTACCTGTACACCGGTTAGCTACGCCCGGGAAAAGCTTATTACCAACTACTGTTCTATCCTATCCCTGACTATGGCTCCAAATAGTAAGTCAAAGAAAAGAAACTCCTCTGATACCACTTTGTAACATCCCGGACCCGGGTGCCACGCAACGGGTGCCCCGAGCCTGGTTCGCCACAAGACCTCAAGCACATTTCCCCAAATGCCAGAGGCTGCCGAATAGCAGCGAGGGACCAGGTCTGATAGTGGGGAAACAATGCCCTCATTTGTCAAAATGTAGAAAAGCGGAATAAAAAATAAAACATACAACAAACAGCGGAAGCAGTAAATCGTACACAAGGAAATGGATATAACCAACAGTGAATAAATAATGATGCTACATGTCTCAAGTTCTAAGAAAACAGCGAGAACATGTTATACATCAATGCAGTACAGTAAACAGTAGAGTACAGCAAAACAAAACAAACAACTGGCAGCGGCATCGCGAGCCTAGGCTCGGTCCCATGCCCTCCTACTCCTCAGCAACAGTCAAGTACCTGTATAGGGACCCTTTCCCCTATCTACACCTACAGCAACGTAATCTGTTTGGGCCGAAAAGCGTGACCCAAATAGGGTGTGAGAAATATATCTCAGCAGGAACCCACCAAAGGCCCGTGCCCAACTGCGGGTAAGCATGCAACAATAGTGTGCAGTAGTAAAATGTAAACAAGTAAGAAGTACCTAAAAGTAACTCATTACCAGTTATATTTCCATTTTATTATCCCTTTAATCCATTTAATATAAGAAATCACCACAGTGAATTTCTAGTAAAAAACTAGTGTCCTCAGACACATAAACTCCTACCCTCGGGTAACGAGTATCCAAAACAAGAATCTACCCCCAGGAATAACAGAATTTGCCCTCAGGCATAGGTAGTGTCGCCCTCAGGCACAGAATCAGCTGCCCACAAGCACGGAAGAAGTTTCCCTCAAGCCGAAATAACTAAATCCCTTGGGCTAAATAGTGCAGTGCCCTTAGGCTAATCACAACAACGCCCTCAGTCTAAACAGGTAACCGGGCCATGCCCAACATATCAAAATGCAGTAAACAAGCAATTCCGCTCAAGGAAATTCTACAATTACTACATTAAAGTCATACCCTCAGGTATACTGGCCAAACGGCTAAATAGTGAAACACACCCCAGGGGTGGTCCCGGATCCAAGAAACGATCCCAACCAGCATTTTAATATCTTTATTTTATTACATATACAGTTCTAGGTAGTTAAATTAGCCACTTCCTCAGCCTCACGACACCCCAATATGGGTTCGTATCTCCAAAACGCACCAAAAACGCGTGACAGTTGGTAAAATTACACCAAGCCACCTACCTTACACGTCAACGAGCGTTATACCCGAACGCCAACTCCAGAAATGACCAAGATCGACGTAGATCTGGTGAAGAACAAAACACATTCAAACGTAAATAACTTATGTTAGGAGAAGAATTGGCAAGAACGGTACCAGGAGAGGAGAGGGCTTACCCGTGCGGTTCCAATGAAATCGTCCGAAGCCGAATCGGATTCCAGACGAACGCCTGATGGATCCTCAAAGATCCGGCCTCCTCCTTTGGCTCCAAAATGGCTCAAGTGCCTCCTCAGCCAAATGAGGAGGCTACTGCCTGTTTTAAGCCAAAAAAACAAAGTACACGGCGTTTACTTCCAAGTACACAGCGTGCACTCCCTTCATTTAACTGTTCACTTGCTGGCACTGCCACACTGTTCATCTTCGACATGAGTACATGTCATGTACTCTCGAGTACACGGCGTGTACTATCGCCCAGCTAGCGGCGACGCCACCACCTTACTGTTTAAGCCTGCCGACTGACTACAAGGCGTGTAAGGTACCACTACATGGCGTGTAGTCGGTTCCTACACCCTTCGTCTCCGGCATGGCTACACGCCCCGTGTACTCATCCAAACACGGCCAAAAGTACACGGAGTACACGGCGTGTAGTTCCAAAATTCAGGATTTTTCCCAATTTTAAATATTTTCTCAAAAACACTTAAGGAAAGGAAAAAAGAAGATGCCCGTACCTCTAAAATAAGAACTGAGTTCTTACATCATTATAAATAGATTGAATTAAAAAGTTGTAATGAATTTAAAAATGATATTTTTCACTATTCATCCAAAAATGTTGTTTCTCATATAAATCAGAAAAAGTAACTCAAAGATATTTATGAAACTCAAAATTAAAAAAATTTGGTTTATTTTATCAAAATATATTCCAAATGTTTTTAAAATTAGTTTTATTATAAGTAAATTAAAAATGGTATTTATAGACATAAAATGACTTTACAAAAAAACATATATTTCATAATGAATATGTTTTATTTATATAAAACAATTTTAAAAAATATTTGGAAAGTAGTTATTACTATTAATATAAATAAGTTTAATGTCTAGGTTATTATTATATTATTTAAAAAATAAAATTACGTTTCGTTGAAACTCATTATTGTGTGTATCATACACCAACTAAGTGTTTTGTGTATCATACTCCAACTCAGTGTTGCATGTATCATACGACAACTCATTGTTACACATGAAATGTTGGTTTAATGTGAAATAAATATTATACATAGTGCATTTCTAGATGAAAATGAGAATTTATTCGAAAATAAAAAGGACAATAAAAACATTATGTGTTACATTCTACCCCCCTTAAAAGGAATTTCAGCGTCAAAATTCATCACTTAGGTAAAAAAATGGGGATACATATGACTCATCATATCCTCAATTTCCCAGGTAGCTTTCTCCAACATGGTTTTTCTCTACGAAACCTTGATCCGGTGAGTGGTATTTTTTCATAGAAATTTCCATGATCAACCCATAATATCAAGAGGTTTCTCTTTATAAGAAGGATCTTACTCCTAAGGTATGACCTCTGAGTTCATTGCAATTTAAGGCTCCCGTATATTATTCCTAAGGAGTGATACATGGAACATATCATGTACTTGAGAGATTTTTGGAGGAAGTGACATGCAATAAGTCACTATCCCGATACAATCAAGAATTTCAAAGGTGCCGATATACCTATTGATCAGTTTTCATTTCTTCTATAATCTCAAAACATTCTTCTAGGGTGAGCTATGTAGAAACAAATTTTCACAAAATTTGAATTCTAGATCACGATGATGGTTATCTGTATACTTTTTTTTCCATCTTTGATTACCCTGGATATGTTGTTAAATGGTTCTAACCTTCTTGACAATTTATGCTACAATATCCTGTCCTAATATATTTCATTCTCTAACCTCATCCCATTATGTTAGACCCCAAAATTTCTTCCCATAGTCGTATTCATAAGGTTTCATATGAATTCTTATGTTAAATCTATTATTGTTAGAAAACTCTACTAGAGTAAGGTGCTGTTCTCAATCACCTTTGAAATCTTTGGAATAATATCTAAATAGATAATCTAGGTTTTTATCTGTTCATTTTGACTGGACATCTATTTTTGGATGATAAGAACTGATGAAACTGAATTATGTATCATGTAATTTCTTAATACTTCACTAGAACTTTTAGGTAATTCTCAGATCCCAATCTTATATAATAGAATATGGTATTCCATGCAACCTTACCACTCCTTAATGTATATTCTATCCAGCTGATCAAGTGAAAAATCTTCTTTGATAGAAATGAAGTGTGCTGAATTAGTAGGGTGATCAAATAACACCCATATAACATTAAAACCTTTAATGGTTTTGGGTCATCCACTGACAAAATCCATAGTTATTTTCTCCCATTTATATTCTAGCATGGGTAATGGATGGAACAACCATTTAGTAATTTGTCTCTCATCCTTAACTTTCTAGCATACCAATCACCAAGATACAAACTCTGTAAAATATATCATCATGCCATCCCACCAGAAGTATTATTTTAAGTCCCTATACATATTCAAACTTCCAGGATGACTCGATAATGAAGAACTATGATCTTTCTATAATAGATCCTTCTTCAAATCTAGAAAGGAAGGAACACATACATGGTTCCAAAACCTTATCATTCTATCCTGAACAAGTTAAAACCAAGAACATTTCTAACCTTGTTTTTTAGTTATTCTTATTTTTTTGTGTCTCCTTAATCTTCAATTGGATAGAGGGTTGAACAATAATTTGAGATAGAAAATATTTTTCCCCTTCCTTCAGTATATCTTGATACATCCTTTGAAATTCAAGATAAATTGGAGATTTTTTCTTCATCATATATAAGCTATCATGATCTTTTCGACTCAAAGCCTTGGACACCATGTTATTTTTTCCAGGGTAGTAATGTAATGAGTAATCATAATATTGTTTCAACTCTAACTATCTTCTCTAGCACATGATCAACTCTTTTTTCCTAAATGGACAGAAGGACTTTTTTTATAACCCCCCTTTCAAGGGATGAGAGGGAAACCTTACAAGGATCGTAGGATTAGATATTACATTTTCTGTAGGCTTGGATACATTACCGGACTCATAGGTCTTAAGGAAATCATTCAGACTATGAATACTTGAAACCACTTGTCCCCAGCATCTGCATCGGGATCAACTCTCCACCTTTGCATGGTTGTTCGGCTAGATGTCCTGTGCTGAGATGCTTAGGACTAGTACCGATGGTAATTTCATTCCCTCTTATTCTTCCAAATCTGTTAGCCTTGCTCTGGTGAATTCATCCCTCTCTTGAATCCTCATCTAGAGTTGGTTCCTTATAGAATCTATCTGGGCTTCTTCATATCAGGTGGAATTGAAATCCTTTGAGGTTTCCCAAAGGCCTTTAGGTGGCCCGAAGGCCATAAAGGTGGCCCAAAAGAATTATTGGCCCAAATTCCTTGGTGGAACAAAGTCTTTAAGGACTCCAATCCCAAACCAGTGGAACAAGGTGAATAGTTATGGCTTCTATAATACAGAACAATGACTACTACAATAACTGCTACAGTTCCTGATACAGTATGACTAGAGTGCCCTCAAAATTATGCCTCAACCTAGTTTCAAACCTAGGTCCTGTGGATGAAATTAGAGAGTCCTCACGAACTAGTCTAAGACTCATGTGCTCAAATAAGTTTTTATGAATATATTTTTCATACTTTTAGGATTGGTATATGTATCACACTTTTCCCCAAAAAGATAATGCCTTTATATATTTAATTCAAAAAATTACCACTGCTAACTCCAAATACTGAGATTGTTAATTTTTCTCATTAATATTCACTATCAGGAGGTATAGGCTATAAATATTTTATGTATCATTAGAAAACATCCCAATATTTTCTTAGATGCATCACTATAAATTACAGAACCTTACCCACTATAGGTAAATGTGGGCACATGTGCACTCACTAACCTTCTCTTCAGTTACTTTATACTTTCCTCACATTCATCTAGCTTGAGAAACATAACACCCTTATGAGTTAACATGGTCATAGGATTAGATTTCCATGAGAGATTCTCCACAAACTATTGATAATACATAGCTAAAAAAATAAATCTACATATCTCATTCACTGTGGTTGGTCTAGTCTAGCTTTCCTTTGTCTTCGTCTTTGATGGATCTACTACTATACCATCTATACATATTAATTGAACCGAAAATGAAACCTTTTGCATCCAAAGTTCACACATTGTAAATTTTTCATAGAAATTTTACTTCCTTTGGGACTTTAGTTAAATTATAATGTGATATCAATTATCTTTCTTTCTCTTTGAATAGATAATAATATCATTTATAAAGACCACCACAAACATATCAAGGTAATCTCTAAATACTCTATTCATTAAATCTATAAAGATAATTGGGGAATTAGCAAGACCAAAAGGAATCACTATGTATTCATAGTGACCATACCTTGTATTTAATGTCTTCTTGGATATATCCTTCTTCTTGACCCTACATTAATGATATCAAGAAAGAAGGTCTATCTTGGAAATAGTTTGAGTTCCATGTAGTTGATCAAACAAGTCATCAATATAGGGAAGATGAAATTTTTTCTTGTTTATGATCTTGTTCAACTCGTGATAATTAATGAAAAGTCACATTGATCCATCATTATCTTCCACAAAAAGAACCAGTGCACCCCAAGGTGACACACATTCCGAAATGAATCCCTTATCAAGGTTTTCTTGGAGTTTCTTCTTCAATTACTTATACAAAATTTGGGCCATTCTATAAGGAGACTTTGATATTGGTGTGGAACCAGGTGTATGTTCTATTAAGATCTCATCATCATGTTTTGGTGGAGGACTAAGACGCTATTCTGGAAGTACATCCAATAAATCTTAAACAATATTCATATCATCTATGTAAATATTATCCCCAACCATTTAAGATAAAAAACCCTTTTAATGGGAATTAAAAACCATAAACTAGATGTAATATCCATACGATGTTCAGAATTATTATCACATTCATGGATGATCATAGGAGGGTTTGAAATACTGAATGTAACTCTACTTCCTTGAAAATTGATGTAGGATTTATGTAGAGAAATCCAATCCAGGCCTAGGATGACATCAAATTCGACCAAAGGAAGAGTTACAAGATTTGAAGGATGCATATTCTCACAAACATCAACTAGAGAGGAATAATAGAATTTATATTCAATAATAATACAATTAGGGGTTTTCACCACTAATTCCACCTCTAATTGTTTTATATTAATTTTAACACCCTTATAAAATTCATTTGATTTGAATGATTTGGTAGATCAAGAATAATGTATGACTTTAACAGTTCTATAGTAGATTGTATGTGTACCTTTCATCACATTATTATCGCAATCCCCATCAGAAATAGAGATTTCAGGTTATTTTACCTTATCCTTCAGCATAAGAGGTTGCTAACATTGGTCATCATCACCAACCCTTGGGTTGAGATAGTAGTTATCATAATTCCCATTCTCCTTTCACTTGTTGCACTGAATTGTGGGAGGTGTGTTCTATGTATCTATGTCACCTTATGTTTATCCTAGGATATTCATAGATAATATTGGTTTAAATCCTTCATAAATGTTCTTGAATACATTATAAATTCCCAAATCATATCCCCCTGAGAGTGTGAAACTAGGCGTGAAGCAAGACATGTTGTTGTATACTAGATTACCCAGAGTCAAGTACAGAACATCATGTTGGAGTTTGTTACACCGAGGTAAATCTATTCGATAGATACATCTACTTGTAGTATCTAGGTGAGGACGTATTGTAACGAAACTAATCACTCTATACATCCCTAAAATTACATGACATTTTCCTATACTTTTCCTTATTTATAGACTTTTCGATAGACATGCCCTTAGGGTTATCACTATGTTTTTATCATCATAGTTTCCATAGGATAACTATACCTTATCTTTGATACCAACTATAGAGACCCTCAATTTGCAAATATTAAAACACATAAATTTTGAAAAATGATTAAAAATTATAAAAATAGAAGACCAAAGACCGTAGTTGGTACAATTCCTTTGGAATCAAGAAAACATAAACACTATTTCACATGTGAGCTAAATTATCTCCCACTAGGTTATATTGGACTAGAAACCTTCTTATAAACATAAAAAATAATACATATCTTCAAAATTTGGGAGGTAAACATAAAAATGGGTGAACTCTAATTCTCAGTAAGGGTAAACAAGGTATATATGTAATCGTAAACCTGAGCATAAGGGTATGAAAATGTGATAATGAAAATAGAAGATAATATTATTCATATCAATGATCATATAAATGAATCATGGAATTAATAATTGTAGTTCATAATACATGAATAAAAAGGATATAAATGAAATAATCCATGAAAAAAAAACATAAGAGTAAGACATGGAATTGTGGAAAAAACATACGCAATAATGTTTTTAATAGTAGACATGGAATTGTTTCCTAGACCATATTGGTACTATGAGTTCACACCCCATATCATCATAGTAGTAATGGTTCACTCCCATGGCCATCATAGTAGTTTTATTTCACTCCTCATACCATATTAGTAGTCATGGTTCACTCCCATGGCCATTATAGTAGTTAAGGTTCACTCCCAAGACCATCATAGTTGATCTCATAAGATATAAAACTATACCCAATGCATTGGAGGGAGATATAGGTCCTACCTATCACATAATGAAATCATACATACATGTTCTATAGGATAATAAATAATCATATAATAACCCATGAAATAAAATGTGTATCATAAACATGTAAACATATCATAACCTATAGAAATATATAGGTTTCAAAATAATTTCTTTATAAACATAACTCGTGAAAAGAATCAGGTTTAAAAAGCATATAACCCATGAAAGAAAAATATGTTTTATAAACATAATTCTATAAAAACTTAATCCATTAAGGGAAGGAATATGAATGGAAACATTAAATAATTTCCCTATAAAGGAATTATTAACACAATTATATGTTTATCATTTATGAGAAATAATTTTGATGGATATTTTAAATGACATTTCTCGAGGGAAATATCATTGTGTTTGAATATTGATTTGAAAACTTATAAAGTAATCTTTGAAAACAATAAAAAAATTAAAATCATTTTTCCTTGAAAACGACCATCAAGGATATTTTAAAATAATTTTTGAAAACATTTTTGAAAACAAGGTGTTTGAATACAATATATTTCCAATAAAAGCGAAAGATAGTCAAATTTTGCATAAAAACATTATCTTAAGTACAAAATAGTAGAAAATGGGTAATATAAAATGGAAATCTCTTGAATAAAAAGGGGATAATTAAATTCATTAATATTCTTGAGAGATGGATCATAATATTTCATCAAAGGAAACATAATCATGAACAATATCAAAAACTGATGAGATTGTCTCAATAAAATCTTATAACTTAGTACCTTGGGATCATACTATTCATGTATAATAGGAAAATTACATAAATCCTATGATATCATGAAAATAAGGGGATTCATGATATAAAATTTTGGATCTAATTATATGCACTCCAAAAGGGAGTTTAGGTGCATTACAAAACCTGATTCCCAGAGAAGGAAAATGGAGACAGAACCGTGTTACTGATTTGATAACTTTTGAAAGTTAAACCCAATAAAAGAATGATAATAGAATGAATATCTAAATAAAAATAAATTTAATTATAATATACATACAATTAGATCATGGTAAGTAAAAACACCACACAAATTTAATGAGTTGTGAATATAACATTAATCTCACCGAAATTAAAAGTGAGATGAAATTCTCATTACCTAGTGTCTTGACTCTTTCCATACTCTTAAAAGTTTCATGTATAATAAATACAAGTTTATTATAAATATTTTACCAAATAATAATATTATATCTATTACCATATATGGTTTTACTATGATCGTATAATACCCACTTGTTAACTATCTGATGTTTAGGTTTCACTTTGGGTAATATTTTCTTTAATATTCACATGTATCTTAATTTGTTATATTGTTGGTCATTATACCAATATAATGATTCCAAAATGTAAATAATGATATAATTATAATTTATATACAGTATACATTTATTATAAAAATTTATAGTAAAACAAACAATGAAATGGAATACACCATTCCTAGAGACCGTAAACCCTAGTTACGCATGAACATTGTTTCCATTTTTATTTTCATATTTATAGAAATTATGTAAATGATAGATGTATATATATATGTTTATTATAGTAGCATTAATATATAATATATATCATATAATTTTATTAAATCCATCATTAATACATTTTATTTTGTGTGTGAACGAATCACATCGCCTTGAGGGGGTGGTAGTCCACAATTCCTAAAAGGAGATTATCGTATTAACACCAAATGAAAAGTAAAAATATGTGTGTTATAAAATGAATAAATAAGAAAAAATACATAAAAAATATAATATATTATATATATAAATATATTTTCCATCATAATGGACTCCATGATAGGTGGTAAATGTAAAATGAATAATCATTGTTTCGTGAGGCATTAGTTCGTCGTACATAGAAATAGTATTCTTGATATCCATTGGATGCATGTGTGGGTATTTTTAGGTAGAAATATTTTCATAATAATTTATAATGCAAGTAAGAAAATTTTTATTTCATATAATAATGGAATAAAGAGAGTTGATGGGTTGATAAACTAAAATAATGGAAATGAGATTGAGAGACAACGTTACCTCTTAATCATGTAACTCATTTTTGATGATTCCAAAAGGCTTCATTGAGAATATTGCTGGACAAAGTTAGGCTTAAAAGACGAAGGTACGATTTATGGGAGGATAAATGGGTATATATTAGCATAAATAAAAATGTTTGAGTGGTGTGAGGAATTGGTAGAGTTGATGGCCTTTTATAGTGGAGGAGGAGTCGAACACTTATATATATTTGAAGAGATATTTCCACCTACATTTTTCATACTGCATGTGGATCCAATAATAAAAACTGGTTGATACAGTTTCTGATAGGGTACAAATATGGGCATCTAATGTGTTTGGGAGATGAGTCTAAGTTTTTTAAGCCCTCAATGTTAAGGTTTAGTCCATAACTAATCATTATTTTGTCTTAACCACAGTGTTTAATTTTATTCACATTTACTAATAATTCCCTGAAACAAAGTCGACCTAATTAGACAATATAAATTAGTATAATTACCAATATTAAATGTATTTATCCAAATTCTAGTCGTATAAGTAGCAGAAATTAATTTAAAAATAATCCCGCTGTCAGGACGTCACTGCGGTGTTTATATTAAAGATGATCAAACATTTTTATAACATTATGTCCAATTGAAATGTTTAAATAGCTCAAAAGAAAAAAATTGGATTAATTGATAAAAATATTATCTAATTAATATATTAAATCAAAACTAAAATATATTTAACCATATATATAGATTGATTTTAAAAACATTTTTGAATTAGAAACATATATTTTTCACTCTTCATTTAAAAATTATGTTTCTTAGAGAAATGCCAAAATGTCACCCTAAGATAATTTTGAAATTATAAATTAAAAAATGAGTTTTATTGTATCGAATTAAATTTCAAATTTTTTTCAAAAGTTATTTTATTATTAGTTCATTAGAAATAGTATTTTTAGACATTGTTGGACTTTACCAAAAATCATATCTTTCATTATCTTTATGTTTATTTGTATAAAACCACAATAGAAAATATTTGAAAATTATTTATTACTATTCATATAACTATTCTAAATATCTAGATTATTATTATATAATTTAAATAATAAAATATTTTTTCATAGAAACTCAGTGTTTCCTATATCGTACACCAACTCAGTGTTGCGTGTATCGTACGCCAACTATTTGTTGTGTGTAACGTAAGACAAGTCAGTGTTCTGTAAGACTTTTTTATTTAGTGTGAAAGGAATATTTGATTTAGTGAATTTCCAGATTAGAATTTTAATTTATTGGAAACAAAATTCCATAAAAACTCAGGGTTTTACAATGTTAATTAGAAAACATTTCTCCACCACTCATTAGCTTCTAAATTCATTTTTGATTTTGTAAGAGTGAGACACATGAAAATCATAGAGAAATTTCACGTGATGATCTACCTCAAAATGAATTCTAGAATAATTAAATCACATTTTATATTATATTAGTACAAGTTTGAACCAATGTTTCCATTGGAACGTTTTTGTATAAGATAATATATTTTTTAAAGAATAAATGGTGAATTATCTTTTGGAATCCTATAAGATTAACCTAAGAGGTATGGATACCATAATGGATTCATGAGTACATGGTTTCTCATATTTAAAAATTAATTTATATCCCTTCTTGGTTTTATGTGATGTTATTTTATCATGATTAATTATTTTTAAGAGGTATTTATGGAAATGAATCCCAATGGTTTTATATAGTTAAATCAGTATGAATTCAAGAAAACATTATTGATATATAAATAAATTTTATGGTAGCCTTTAGGGTTTGTATTCTATTTTTTATTGAGATAATTATGTGTTAAATTTGATAACTTTATGAAATCACCAAACACCATTTCTTTTAGATAATATTTCTTTTTGGATCTTATTTACAAAAATATACATTATGGTGGTGTAAAGGTGACATTTGTTTAGAAAAAATAATTTAGGTAAAGACAACCATTAATATTTCCATGGTAATGGGATAATAATCTGATAAAGGGACATTTAATGATGATAAAATAAATGGGACAATATCGATTTCCTTGGAAATAATTAGTAATATGATGATATGGTCATTTGTGGATGGTGTTTATAAATGTTTGGTTTTATGGTATGAAACAATTGTAAATTTTTAAATATTTATGGTTTTAAATATTGTTTTATGATGATTTAGGTTGTTAGAATGTTTCAATAGAATACATGATAAGGATTTTCACATGTTTAATGTGTGAAAATTTAGAGAAATTACTGTTTTTGTTATCAATAATAAGATGATTTTGAAAATTTAGTGACCTTCAATTGGATGTTTTTTATTTTCCTCCTTTCAAAGATTCTTAAGAATAACAATATCTAAAATTGGTTATTCTGAACCACATATAGGGTTTTTGTTATTAATGTATCACATGATAATATGAAGATTTATTCATATTGAATAACATGTGCTAACCATTTTTTTATGATAATAACTCGAGAGAGAAGGAATCAATTTTCATCCAATTATGGATCTTATAATCCACTAGTTCATTATGAATTCCATTTCCAACTTTAATAATTATAGTAATAAATAAAGATAAAAGTTTTCAAAGAACAACTGAAGTGTGATATAATATATATCGAATGAAATAAATTTAGTATATCTTATGAAAACTATTTTGAAATAAAATTTTATCCTATTATCTTTATTTGTGATGATATCAATGACATTTTTTATACTTATTTATCCTTTTTTTGGTCATGACCTTATCTTCACTATGTTCTCTATTATTATCCATCATTACATTATATTTATAATTCTCTTCCATGATCATGTTTTCATTTTACAATAATGTTCTCCTAAACAAAATCATAGTCTTGTGGTGACCTTTACCTTTTACTTTACCTCTTCTTATGTGGAATTTTTATTAACCAATATTACAAAGGGGTTTTCAAAAAAAGAATTTTCAAATATGCACCTTTTATTTTGAATGTGTAATTTCATGTTTCAAGGATTTTTTTAATTTATTGATTGTATCAGGATGACAGCTTATTGATTGGTTCTTCCAATGTGCCACTCTCAATTTCCTGATGTGTTCCATGTATCACTTATAAGGAAGTAAAAACCCGATACATAATATGTACAGAACTCATTGGTCATACCTCTAGTGAAAGATCACTCTTATGAAGAAAAATAGATAGATATTGTTTATTGTAGATATAGAAGTCTACGAAATAAGACCCATCACCTAGTCAATGTTTTGGAGAAAACAACCAATATAAGGAACCTATGTAGGAAGCTAATGATGTGATGAGGTAGAGGAATCTTCATCTTTTTGTATGGGAATTATAATTTTTGGGGAGAAATTTATATTAAGGGGGTATAATGTGACTCCCTAAGATTTTATTATATGACTCCTTTTAAATAAATTAATTCACTTTGATAGCTTATTTTTCCTAAAACACCAAGATTAAACAAACTCTAGAATATTATTATCCTAACACATTGATTATAAACTACGAATTAAATTAGCAGGTTTGAATAGGATTCGCTATATTATAAAATATATATGAATTTCATATTCATTAAATATTTATTTATTATTAGGAAATAAGAAAATAAATATTAGTAACATCATTTTTTGTTTAAGTATATATATATTTTTAAAATCATATTTTTATTTTTTTAAGAGAAAAGAAAAATATGTTATTTTCAAATCCTTTATAAATATTATTAGTAGAATTAAAATAATTTGTACATTCTTAATTTCATAATTATCTTATGGTGTAGTTTTAATAATTTTCTAAAAATTTTAATTTTTTAGTTAATAGTATAAAAAATACATATTTTTGCTAAAATATTGTTTCTTTTCAATAATTAAACAATTTTAATATACCATTATGTTTTGAATTTAATTTCAAATAAAAAATAATTAATAAGTTTTAATTCAACCACTTACTTTTTTTGAATAATATTCATTTTTTATTTTAGAATAAGATTATTTTGTAGTTTAAAATTTAATTTTTCTAAAAGAGGTTTCAAATTAGATATTGTTTATACATTTTAATTTATTAAAATAATCCCTAATTGGGAATTTTTTTACTAAAATGTTTAGATTATATATCATTAAATATTAATATATTATCATTTAATGATAATTTTTATTCTTATAAAATAATATTTTCCTTGAGATACACACTTCTTGAAAACCTTCCTTTTCAACGCGTCAATCTGTTTTGTTTTGAATTTAATTATTCCATTTTTAGAAATTTAATTTGGTAAAATGTATTATTATTTTTAATTAAAATTGAAAATTAATTTTTAAGGTTATTTTTATTTTAATGCATAAAACATTACCATGGTAAAAAAATATTTACCACTATTGAGGTAAAATAATGTAGTGGGTTAAAGTTAAAGGGTAAGAGCATAAAAAAAATATATTAAGTGGGTGGATTATTTGTTACTCCACCATAACCATCATTTATGAATTTAATTATCATCATTATTAATTTTAAGTAATTCCTCTAAAATCTTTTTGGCTTTAAATATAAAATAATCATTCATTAATCAAATAAAACCACCCATCTCTAAGTGTAAATACAAATCCTAACCACCAAATTTTACCTCACAGGGCAATTATTTTTATTATATTCTTATTCTACAATATCTACCACACACTTCCCATGTCCATGTGCTTATGGTCTCACCAAAATACCAATTCCATAGTCATTAAGGGATCCTTCAATGATGTGATATTCATGCGATAAATTTCTCAGTCCACCTCTCTTATTATATTTTCTTCTTCTGCCTTCACCTATCCTCTTTCATCCATCAAGGAATAATTACTCTAGAATCTTTTACATACATGAATAATTTGTTTTGAATTGAATATTTTATATCAATAATTTTTTACCTCTTCTTATTCAAAGAAACAAAACCATTCTACAAATTATGGTGGACAACCATCCTAGTGGATAATGATTTTTCATTTTCAATTACCACAATCATGGGTGGTCATAAAAGTATTATTCTAATAAAATCAGATTTTAATTTGTATATTATAACAATTTTCAGATTCTTGATCTAATATATAGACATAATATTAAATAAAATGAAAAAATTATACTACTATATTAATACCATTTCATTTCACTTATATATTTTTATTTCCATTTGAAAATAAAATCCATAATTATACACAAGTAGACCGACCATGAAACCATGAAATGGATGCATCAGAAATAATAAAAATAATAAAATATTATTAATGAATGAGTGTTAATAAGTTATACAAGTGTCAAATATGTTATTATAAATATGAATATAGTTATTTATTTATATAATAAAATTATTTAAACCATTATAACATATTTAATTTACACAAAACTGAAGGGATTCATGAGGTACGTGTTTCTCATCTCATTTTTTCTTCTTTGAGATATATGTCTTATTAACCACTTATTTCTGATATGTTGAATAATTAGTTCCATGGAATATATAATATCTTTAATATCATTAATTTAATATTAATAAGTGTTTCATTTGATAATTATTAATTTAATGAGATGTATTATTTTTATGATTATAATGTGGTAAGGTAATTCTTAACCCATTTTCTACTATTTGGGCTCACCTTCTACTTCATTGATTTTGTCATTTTGTGCTTATGTGTGGGAAGAATTTTTATTTACATATGTTTTATGTGCACTTATTTTATGATAATTTATAATTAATGGAAAATAATCTATTGGTTTTGTAAATGTTTACTTCAATGATATTATATTCATAAGGGATTTTCTTTTAAAAATTATTATTTTAATGTTTCCATAAAAACTATTGCCTTCATCCAACCCAATATTTTTCTTAAATTGTTTCCATTTTTGATATTATATAATGAATATTTTTATTCATTTTTACTCATGTTATAATATATTATAAACTATTTTAAAGAATTATTTATATAGTTTTCTTAGTGAGGGTTTTTATGAATTTTCTGACAAAAATACAAAAGGAATGTTTTTAACATATATGACATGGTTGTATTTTACTAAAATCTTAATTACATAATTAAATGAGAATTAATTTAAAATACTAATATGTTATATTCTAAAAAATCATTTATAATTGCACTGATTTTAAAAAACAATGATTATAAAACAGAAATGATAATTTCTTCAAGAATTATTTCATGTGATCCATCAAAAGAATAATTTTTCCATATTAGATTGCATTATTTGATGTTAATTATTATTTATTGGGGTTATTATTCTAGGATACCATAATTATTACTTTTATGGGTTTCGTATGATTATGATGGCATGATCTTTATGAATCCCATTTATTTTCTATCAGTTATGTTACGATGAAATGATTTTGAAATGCATTTATTTCAATGGGTTCAGAAATTATGAAGAACTTTTGTCCTTGTGGAATAAATATGTATGGTTTTTATTATTTTTAGGGTTATACCTACATCTCCCTCTAATGTATAGGGTAAATATGGATAACTCCTGAGGTAATTATGTTATGCGTGAACATGATTTCATGTTCATAATTCTATGTGTAAACCTTTTTTTATGTATATAATTTTATGTGTGGACATGGATTTCCTGTTCATAATATTATGTATAGATATGTTATAATGTCCATAAGATTGTTCAAGGCCATGTATTAGTTTCATTAATAAAATGTGTAAACATTTTTCTATTTATAGATGTTTAATTTGTTATAAGTTTTTGTGTATTCCAGAATTTCATGTTTCATGTCAATGTTATGGTCTTATGGATTATGTTCTTTGATTATTTTATGATTAATGTCTTATGAAAATCTGTTATTTCATTAAAGAAGAATGATTTGGATTTTTTTATATGATGTGTATAATTTTGAAATGTTATGTTCATGTTCTTATTCCCTTTTTCTTACATTATAGATGATATCCCTCTTGTTTACCCTTACTCTACATATAAGATCACCCATTCCCTCTATTTATTTTCTTTATAATATTAAGGATGGTATTATGTATCAAATGTAAAAAGGATTTTGGTTACAAAGACATAAGAAATTGATTATTATAATGTTTTATGACATAGATGTTTTTGTTTCCATGTTTCCAAACACACTAAAACCATATGATTCATACATGTTTTTGTTATGTTATGTATTGAATATTCAACACTCCATATGAAATATATATGTATAAAAATATTTCGTCATTATAATTATTTCCAATCAATCATCCAAAATATTATTAATAACATATACCTTATAAAACTCTCATACTCAACAATGAGGATAAGGATGAAATATTCTAGGAGCTCAAGTGGTGGGGACTATTGAAGGAATAAGGGTCAATTGCAATAATGTTAGTAATATAGAAAGGCACACCAATGACTATGTCTCAAAGTAATGTTAGGATTTATTATGTGTGGAGATGTAGTGAATAAAGAGAAGAACTGTTGAGAAAAATAAAGGGTATAACAGAAGGAAATAAATCATTTCTGTTGGGGAAATCCCTCAAGGTATCATTGAAGCATTTTTGAGGTGATTGTGTTTGTTGACAAAGTGGGTCTCCATGTTGTGTTTGTTGACAAAGAAAACCATGACGTGCAAATTTGTTGACAAAGGGAATTTCATGGTGGCATGTCGAGTTCAAGAGATGTTGTCAGCGATCCATGATTGATTCAAGAACGTTGAAAAAAGAATGGTTGATCTAGAGGCAGATCAAAATGAGCAGATACAAGGTGGTGTCGTTTTCTAGTGTTTGCCAATTTTTTGAACCTCAAAATCAAAAAATGGAGAAAAGTGTTTTTGGAAAAGGGACTTGAGCCCCAATTTCTTGGAGTCTTGTAAACTTGCGCGCCATTTTTTTCAAGATTAGAACATCAAAATATGGAAAAGGAAAAAGGGGCGCCCCTGTTTTAGGTTTGGTCGCGCGAGTGACTAGGGAGACAGAGACTAGGACAGCGGGACTTGCACGCCGAGAGGAAACATGCGCACCATCACTCAGGGTGTCCAAATGCCTATAAATAGAGGCTGACCCCTCCTCATTTAGTAGATAGTTCAACAATTAGAGAAAATTAGAGCTCCAGTCGCACAGGTGGTGTGGTCGCGCAAGTATAAAGATATTCAGATGTTGTGCACCGGTTGATTGTTGCGTGCCCAAAGTGGTTTGGGTGAGAAAGGGTGTGAGTCTCCCAAGTTTAGAGTTGAAGAAGGGGGTGTCACACAGGTGGTTTGGTGACACTTGCGCTCCAGGATTTGAAGAAGCGCGACAGTTGATTGTTGCACACCAAAATTGGTTTGGTCCTAAAAGGGTGAGAGTCGTGCATGTTTGGAGTTGAAGAAGAGAGTGTTGCCCAAGTGGCTGAGGTGAACTTGCGCTCCGGTTTGAATTTGTATTCCGGAACATGCATACCGGCTGGGAGAAGCGCGTCAGGTATGGTAGAAGCACAACATTCATTTTAGGGCTGTGCGAAAGTTGGAAGATTTCCTGATACCTTCGGTAAAAAGTGAGACTTATCTACGGGTGAAAGTTGGAATTCAACAGAGAATCTACATGAAACAGAGGATTTATTCATCAGTGATAATGAAGAGACCTACACATATATAAAATATGAGGGGATCCTTTCTAGAGCAGTAAGAAAATGAAGAGGAAGAAGGTGATCCTCTCCACCGGCTGTAAGCCAGCGAGAGAGAAACAGGAAGTGACCCTAGGGAAAGCAGTGAGCTGACCCTAAACTTTGTAAAGGTAGTGAGCCTAGGAATAGAAGTGATCTATCCAGAACTTTGTAAATAGTAGTGTGATTTTAGTGGATTTGGTACAACGACACATCGCTGTTGTATACTCCTTGGACGTAGCCCAGTGAGGGTGAACCAAGTAAGAATCTCTATGTCTGCCTTCTTGCTTCCCTACATTGCATTTAAAGCATCATCATTGGATAAAGAAAAAAATAAGTGGTCATAATAAAAAAACAAGTGGAAAAAAGTGACCCTTTTAATAAAGAGGTCAAGATCCAGTGGGGAAGGAAGAATTTTGAAAAAGAATATCCATACCCTGATTCACCCCCCCCCCCTCTCAGGGTATATAGGCCCATATTGGTCCTACCAATTTCCTAGGGATCCATTTATAGTTCATCGTCTTAAATGTGGGGAACTTAATTATTATCTGAGTTAATTCCCACTTTAAAATGATAACTTCTAGGCTAAGGAAGGACCTATATTGAATTAAAAAAGATAAAGTATTTATGTATTTCAATTTTATATTTAAATTTTAGATTTTTTTACCAATGGTATGTCATTTATAATAATTATGAATCATCTAAAGATTGTGTTAAATTTACGTAGAATATATGTATTCATTAGAAAAAGAGTTGTGGAATACATCATCTGTTTAAGAGTTTACAGTTGACCATAATTTTAATGTCATAAACACTCATTTTGAAACATTTTGTGTTAAGGATATAATATGATTGGGGTTATTATTCTAAAACATTTATGTGTATACTAACTATTTTTTTATTATATGAAATTGTTATTTGGTGAAGAATACTATTAATATTTTTGGACATAAGAATCAAGGTATTGTTAACCATTAAGGGTTGTAATATATTTAACTTCTTTAGTAATTTTGGGTCTTCATTATTTTAGAATATTATAGGAATAATATTAATGTATATTTAGAAACCTGATATCTTGCATGTTTGGGGACAACTCATTACGTTTGAAAAGGCTGTGGGTCTTGACACCACAACCAAAATATGATAAAGTATTAACAAATATCATTAGAAAATGTGATTTTTGTGTTAATATATAGTTGTTTTTAGTTATATGACTTAGAAAATAAACATTAATGATGATACAATGGTGTAACTATTGAGTTTTAATGATTAATGTATTGGACTTGTAAAATTGTTCCAACCATATTGGTTTTAGAAAATCTATAGAGATAGAGAGAAACACATCTCACCCTTTTATATATTTTATGATCCATTAAAAGTGTATTTTGGTTCATAAAGAATAAAAAATTCATTATTGGATATTAATTTCATGATATATCCCATTGTATTTAACCAATACTGAGAATTTGAGCACAACCATAGTTTGTTTCCATTTCCAAGAACCTTGTAAGTGTACTACGAGTTATATAAATGGATATTATTAATGGAATAAAATTTTTATAGGAAAAAAATATTGTTATTTTTTTATTCTAATATATTATTTGAATTATATATCAATCTAGTTAACCAAGAAAACTAAAATATTCATTCCTTTAGGATGTGACTCCTTATATCACATAGAAATATTATAAAGAAATACACTTGGTCCAAGGTTACTAGTGTTGTGTTTATTACATATTTGGATTCAATGTTTAGCATGATTCATTTTATGCTTACCAAGAATCATGTTTTGATGACTGTACTTGGGAGGCCATATACCACAATGAATTTTGAATCCTTATTACAATTTATTTTTAAGTGATTTGGGATACTCACTAAACATTTTATCATCAAGACTTGAAACTAATATCTAATTATTTTAAAAATTATTCTATAATGATTCTTCCTTCAGTTCACTATGAAGTGATGTTTTCCTACCTCTTTTCTTACTCAATATGATCCCATGTTCCCCTGAAATAAGGATGGAAGATATTGGAGGGAGCCTTGATATGTGGATGTTATGGGAAGAAAAAATGCAATGAGTTATGCTAAATATGAATGCATCATGTTTCCATGGCATCATTCATGGATGTTGCATTATCCTTGAGTTTTGGAAAAAATCATCTTAACATCCTCAACTTTATACATGGAGGGAAACTCAATCTAAGATAAAGCTCAAGTTTTGATTGCAAGTATTACTATCTATACTAATAATAACATAAATATATTAATGGTTTATTTGTATATATCAATAGTAGTCAATTATATATTAGTTTCCTCTCCCTTTCACTATAGAATTTTCAATATTATCATAAAATGTAAAAATATTATTTAAATATAACATCAATACTTTTCACACCTAGAATGAAGGGAATATGGAATCCAATATCATTATTAATAGAGGTAACATCATGGTGAGGTTGATATCTTATTATAACATTGTACCTCTCCCTTTAAATTGAATTAACATTTCCTAAGGGAAATCCCTCTGAATTTATAAATTATGGACTCTATGAATATAACGATGCATATTTTACATACATGGTTATTACTTCAAAATTGAAGCATACTTATTACAACATATAACAAAAACATGAAATGATCATATAGGTATAGTGTCTTTAGAAACTGGGAAACATAAACAATTAGTTCATAAATCATCTACGTTGTATCCCATTTATTTTATCATATCTAGAGTCCCTTTTTGGAATATCCTACTGAATATCCTTATTCCTGACCTAGGGAAAAGAAAACATACAAAAGGGTGAGCTCAAATACTCGGTAAGGGTAAACAAAAGAAATATCAAACATATCATATTTATAAGAACATAACATTTTGAAAATCTAGTCCTGTAAAGAGATCATAACATGGGATTAATCATAAAAGTGAAATGTAATCCCAATAATCATAACATAAAACATGACGCTTTGTGGGATACACACATAATAATAGAAAATCATTTCTTAGTATTCAAGACTCATTGCCAATACTATCTTAGTGGACAAAGTCCATTTCTGAAACGAGTTCACTCCTCATTTCAGTCTTGTTTCACTGAACCGGTTTAACCTGCTAATCCAGCCATGTCTATCACATGAGATATAAAATCTTTACCAAATGCATTGGAGGGAGATATAGGTCCCACCCATCTCATTATGATACCATTCTTATGTGTGTCACAAAATCATAAATCGTATATCATAGCATAACCCATGTAATATAAATCAGAATCTTAAACATTGTGGCATCATAAAAATATTTCCATCACAACATAATCAAATCAATGTAATAATAGGGATAGAAACAGAACCCTATATTATCTTAGATGGAAAATTATTTTGATAAAACTCTTGAACTCCATTCATGAGGAAAATATCCTTTCTACTTCAAAAAAATTTTCCTTTATTAACATGTCATACAATCTTAAACTAAAATAAGTTGATTAAAAATAAACTTGAAAACTTGTAATGGAAGCTTCTTGGAAATAATTTTTTAAAAATCCATTCATGCCATATAAGTTAAAAAACATTCTTCTCGTACTTTTGTCGGATAAGTCAAAAAGTACATCGTACGAGAAATGACAAAAGATTCCTTTCATATCTTTTACTAAAAACTCACTGAAGGGTAAAATTGGATTTAAACAATTGTAAGAGGATGTGAATAATATTACATATTGAGGAAACATGGATGTGGATGATAAATATTCCCCAGTAAATTCTGAAATATAAATAATCTCGGATAAAAATTGAGATTGTGAGATTGTCCCTTACATTAGGTCCGATTTGCTTCGTAAGTATCCGAACCTCCTGTATAATGATTTAAATAACGTTATTGACTTATTCTAGAATCATAATTCTTATTATGATATCATATATGGTTATATTCTTAGCTTCTTATTAGTAATATTTCATTACTACTTGTTATTCGGGTGTTTCTTACTTTTTGTTCTTATGTGTGTTTTGTCAAATAAATTCTTATTCTTCTCTTTATGTAATAGATACCTCATTTACAGAATGGTATTAGTGTACTATATATCATATTTATTCATTCAATTCATTTATATAATCATTATGCAATGAAGATCATGTAGAACGAATCACATCACATCGTGGAGACGGTATTCCGTACGTACACACGAGCGATGATATCGTTCCCATGATCGTGGAATTGTATTGGATTGTATGTATACTATTTAAGAATAAATAACACTTTACAATAATCATATATAGTTATTTATTTTCACCATTATACCCATCCAAGTAAGGTGGTGATGTAAAATAGATTACACCACAGCGTGGAGACGGTATTCCGTACGTACGCATGCGCGGTGATTTCGTTTTCCGTAGGATGGATAGATGGTGAAATATATTTTTTTCATACTTATAATAACATATCAGTATATGATTGATACTGATGTTATTAATTCATAATGAAATAACTAAAGAAGAAGAAGTGGCAGAAGAAATAAAGTTGAAAGAATCGGTAACAGACATTACCTCTTCTTTGAAGCGCCTCTTTGTGACCTCCTCTTAGGTCACTAAAATTGGTCTTTGAAGAAGCCTAGGACCTCTAGGATGTTTCTAGGGAAGTGGGAAAGTGAAATGGGTAGGTATTGGCCTAGCATGAAGGCTCAAATGTGTGTGAGGAGGAGAGGGAGGAGGTGCCCTTTTATAAGGGAGGAGAGGGGCACCTTTGGAAATATAAAAAATATTAGTTTATATTAAATCCCAACCCCACTTAAAAACTTCCAAAATGACTCATATCAGAAGATTAGATGATATAGGGTTGTAATCTCATCAACCAATAAAATTTAGACATGTTAGGAAATTATTTTAAACATTATCAACTTGATTTATCCTTATTTATCAATTTAATTTTATTTATGGTAAAAATATTTTAAATTTTAAATTATTATAAATAATTACATATTTGTTGTGAATTTTCAATAATTTGACACTTTATGACATTTCCGACCATATAAATTTTAATTTATAATTTTTAAATATTTTTGTGATTTTTAAACAATTTTATAATATGTTATTTTTATAAACTACAATAGTGTCAATTTTGACACTATTCATTTATTTGAATTTAAATAAAATATATACAGAAGCTATGTTCGAAATAAAATCTTTAAAGGATTCATAAAATGACATATGTATCTAGAAAATTAGTGGAGCACATTAAATAGTTCATATAATATTTATTTTAGTATTTTTAAAACCATTTATTTGATATTTTAATTAATAAAATAATTTCAACATCACTATTGTGGCATAATTAATGATAATTATTTAATCCCTAAAAATACTAAATAAAGTCCTATGATGTAGATAATTGTATTAGATTTCTGGATACTATTCATGTTTGAAGTTTCATTACGTTTATCACAAAATTAAAATTATTATACTTATAAGATTTAAGAAAGTGACATGTTGTCACATTCTTTGGTTTTAATAATTATTAAATTATTTTCATGGAACAAAGTCCATTAAATGAATTTAATCAGACCCTTAGGTGCTATGGGTCACATTTTAGTCATCCAATATGATTTTGGTAGGTTTTAGTGTAACTTTATAATCTTATATTTACCCTTAATTACACGATTTACCTTTAACTATGGTAAATAAAATTTACCGTAGTTACTATTCATAATGCCCAAAAATAAAAAGTAGCCTATTAACATAATTTTTACCCACTGATTCCAAATATGGAATCCATTTTTCAAAATTCAAAAGATATAAGTTGCAGTAATTAATTTAAAATAAATCCCGTTGTTAAGAAAACATGTTTTAGAAGTTTAAACATTGCCAAAGATTGAAATGTTTTTACCTATGAATTCAATGTGAAATTAGTGCTAATGACATACATTATATTAAATGGTAAAATTTTTTCTATTTATAAATTAAAACCATTCAATATTATAATTTAACCATATAAATTATCTCAATGAAAATAGTTGTTTTTAATTAAAAATTAGCATATTTTTACTATTCATCAAAATATGAAAGTTATCAGAAAAGTATCAAAAATTTATCCAAAGTAAAATTTTATACCCTGATTCAAAAGAAGAATTTTATTTTGTCAAATTGAACTTATAAACATGTCAAAAACTATATTTAATGTGGGTGCGCCATCAAAAGGCAGCAAAACTACATTTTTTGAAAAATACTTATTTTACAGGAAAAAATTATTTTGTTCTCTTACCATATTCTAGAAAATGTGTAAGATGAATAATAATTTTATAAAATTCAAAATGTAGTTAATACTATTCATAACGACTAGTCCATAATAATATATCATTGTTTAGTGAAACCCGGTATTGCGTACTACACATGCTATCGAGGAAGGTCACGATTGTGTGTAATGTAAGCCAAGTCCGTATTGTGTGCTGTGAAAAATTCCTTTGGTGTTGCATATAAAATAAGACATAAAGAAACTATTTCTCATAAAATCTCAAGGTGTTACATTCTACCCCCCTTAAAATGAATTTCGCCCTCGAAATTTGTTACTTCATTACAAACAGATGAGGATACCTCTCCCTCATCATATCCTCAAGTTCCCATGTAGATTCTTGTAATTGGTGGTTCCTCCTTAAAACTTTAACCAAGCGAGTGGTCTCGTTCCGTTGGACCTTTTCACTACGATCCAGAATCTCTATTGGGTGTTCTTCATAAGAAAGATCTTGCACCAGCAGTACGACTTCTGAGATGAGTACATGTGAAGGATCAGGTATGTACTTTCTCAGGAGAGATACATGGAACACATCATGAACATGAGATAGATTCAGTAGAAGTGCCAATCAGTAAGATACCGTCCCAACACGATTCATAATTTCAAAAGGACCGATATATCTAGGGCTCAACTTTCCCTTCTTTCCAAATCTCATGACCCTCTTTCAGGGAGATATTCATAAGAACACTTTATCACCCACTTCAAACTCTAGGTCTTTTCTTCGGTTGTCAGCATAACTTTTTTGTCGACTCTGAGCTGCTCTTATGTGTGGCTGAATAGATCTGACCTTTTCTACCATTTCATCAACAAGATCAGGTCCTAATGGATTTCTTTCCCCAACTTCATCCCAGCATGTTGGAGTCATGCATTTCTTTCCATAGAGAACTTCATAAGGATCCATCTGAATACTGGAGTGAAAGCAATTATTATAAGAAAATTCCAGCAAAGGTAGGTGTTGATCCCAACCACCTTTTAAATCTATAGAGCAAGCTCTCAACATATCTTCTAGAGTTTGAATTGTCCTCTCATACTGACCGTCTATCTGAGGATGATAAGCAGTGCTGAAACTCAACTCTATATCTAGAGTATGCTGTATAATTCTCCATAACTTTGAGGTAAACCTCGGATCCCGATCATATATAATAGAAAGAGGTACTCTATGCAATCTTACCACTTCCTTTACATATATCCTGGCAAGCTGATCTAGAGAGAAATCCTCTCTAATAGCAATGAAGTGTGCAGACTTTGTAAGACGATCAACTATAACCCAGATAACATTATTGCCTTTGTATGTTTTAGGAAGTCCAGTGACAAAGTCCATAGTGATGTTTTTCCATTTCCATTCTGGTATGGGTAATGGTTGTAACATCCCCTTAGAATTTTGTCTATCAGCTTTAACTTGCTGACAAACCAAGCATCGAGAGACATATTCAGCAACATATCTTTTCATTCCATCCCACCAGAAGTACTCTTTCAAGTCCCTATACATCTTCGTGCTTCCAGGATGAATAGAGAATGAAGAACTATGAGCCTCGTCCAGTAGCTCCTTCTTTAATTATGGGATGGGAGGAACACAAACCCAATTCCCGAACCTTATTATCCCATCACAATCAAGGTTGAATTCAGGAACATTTCTCACCTTCTTTTGTAACTCGACATCTTCTTTCTGTGCCTCTTGAATCTTCACATGTATATATGGTTGAACATTCATTTGAGAAAGATAAGATTTCTCCCTTTCCAATAAAATTCCAAGATCCATCCTTTGTAAATCCATAAATATTGGATCTTTTTTTATCCTCATTATGGATAAGATAGCATGGTCTTGTTGACTTAATGCATCTTCCACCTTGTTTGCTTTCCCAGGGTGGTAATGAATTGAGCAGTCATAATCGTTAATCAGCTCCAACCATCTTCTTTGGCGCATATTCCGATCCTTTTGTGGGAAAATATACTTTAAACTTTTATGATCAGTATAAATGTCGCACCTTTCTCCATAAAGATAATGCCACCAAATCTTTAATGCAAAAATTACCGCAGCTAACTCCAAATCATGAGTTGGGTAATTTTGATCATGGATTTTCAAATGTCGTGAGGCATAAGCTATCACCATATCATTTTGCATAAGAACACACCCCAATCCCTTCTAGGATGCACCACTGTAGATCACAAACCTTTCTCCACTACAAGGTAGTGTGAGAATAGGTGCACTGGATAACCTTATTTTCAACTCCTTGAAATTCTCTTCACATTCCTCCGTCCAAACAAACTTAACTCCTTTCCGAGTCAACTTGGTGAGTGGATTAGATAATCATGAAAAATATTTCACAAAACGTCGATAATATCCATACAAACCAAGAAAACTTCGTATCTTGGTTACTGTTGTTGGTCTCAACCATCTTTCGAAAACCTCTGTTTTTGCTGGATCCATAGATATCCCCTATTTTGAGATTATGTGACCCAAAAATGCAACTTTTTGAAGCCAAAATTCACACTTGGTAAATTTAGCATAAAGCTTATCCTTTCATAGGGTCTTTAATACAATTTTCAAGTGATCTTCATGTTCTTGCTTGATCTTTGAATAGACAAGAATATAATCTATAGAGACTACCACAAACTGATCAAGATAGTCTCTGAAGACTCTATTCATCAGATCCATGAAGATAACAGGGGAATTAGTAAGACCAAATGGCATCACTATAAATTCATAGTGTCCATACCTTGTACGGAAAGCCGTTTTTGGTATATCCTCCCTTTTGACCCTTAATTGTTGATACCCTGAATGAAGATCAATCTTGGAAAAGCATTGAGCTCCGCGTAGTTGGTCAAATAGGTCATCAATGCGTGGGAGAGGATATTTGTTCTTGATAGTGATATTTTTAAGTTCTTGATAATCAATGCAGAGTCTCATTGATCCATCTTTCTTCTTAAAAAATAGAACAGGTGCTCCCTAAGGTGACCCAATAGGGCGTATGAATCCTTTATCAAGATTCTCTTGGAGTTTCTTCTTCAATTCCTGCAACTCAATTGGGGCCATTCTATACGGTGTCTTTGAAATAGGAAAAGCACCCGGTACGAGTTCTATTGAAAACTCAACTTCACGATTTGGTGGAAGACCTGGAAATTCCTTCGGAAAGACATCATCGAATTCCCGTACAATGGGCATATTCTTAATCGTGAGTTTCTCTCCAACCATTTGAGATAAATAACCCTCATTTAGTGGAATCAAGACCCATAAGATGGAAGAAATTTCCACTGGAAGGTTATGTTTATCCTTGCATCGATAGATGATCATAGATTGATCTGTAATATGAAATGTGAATTCCCTTATTTGGAAATTGATATCAGCTCTATATAGAGAAATCCAATCCATGCTAAGAATCACATCAAATTCCACTATAGGAAGGATCACAAGATTTGCCGGAAGCACTTTCCCACAAACTTCAATCAGAGAAGAATTGTAAACTTTTGATGTGACTGTTGTGCTATTAGGAGTTGTCACAGCCAAATCAACATCTAATTGTTGAGTTAATACAACGATACCCTTAGGAAATTCTTTAGAAATAAAAGAGTGGGTGGATCCAGAATCAAATAAAACATTTTCTACTTTAGAGTGGATGGTATGTGTACCTCTCACCACTTCGTTGTCGTACTCCACATCACCGATAGTAATTGCATGTGACTTTCCTTTGTCTTTGGCCTTAAGATTTTGTTGACGTTGATCATCATCATCAACCCTTGGATTTGGGCCTTGATTGGCATAATCCCCCATCTCCTTGCACTTGAAACATTGAAGTGTATTAGGTTCATTCTGTGTATCCCTTCATTTTTTTTGCATCATTAGACATCTTCTTCCCATTATTTCGACATTCAATTGCTCGATGAACTTCTTTTCCACACTTATAACATTTTCTTGTCCCCATAAGACAATTTCCTCCATGTTTCTTTCCACACTTTGTGCATAAGGGAAAACTCATCTTCTTTTCAGTGTGGTCTTTAGATTTTCCTTTGAATTCCATTTTCCTCTTCTTATCAAACCCAGGTGACTGATGGGTTACACCAATCTCTATATCAACCTTGAGAGCAAATCGAACAATTTCCTCATAGCTATTGAAGTACCTTATGGATAATGACCTTCGAAGACTTGGTTTTAAGACACTAAAGAATCGATCGATCTTACTCTCAGGTTGGATAATAATTCCGGAAGCGTACCTTGCAAGTCTTGTAAAATTTGCTTCATAGGTACCAACAGATTCATCATCCTTTTGCTTCAATTCAAGAAAATCCTTCTCTATCTTTGTTTGAATAATACGAGGGAAATACTTATTGAAAAATATGTTCTTGAACTCGTCCCATTCAATGGACTCAATTTCATCCCTTTTCCTTGTATTCTTAATAATATTCCACCATTGATCAGCATCACCTTCCAAACGATACACTGCTAAGATGACTTTATCATGTTCAGAATATTGAAGAACTGAAAATATATTTTTAGTGGTACTGATCCATTGTTCAGCCACTAATGGATCAGAAGACCGGCTAAATGAAGGTGGACGCTGCCTCATGAACGATTCAATAGAATGTTGCTCCTTCCTTTGCTCATTTGGAAGTCCTGCAAGATTCGTAGCTTGAGAAAGTTGTGTGAGCATGGATACAAGATTTTGTATTCCATATCCCATAACGTTTGGTTGCTCAGGGGGAAAATCATTGCATTTCCTGTCGCATTCCGCATTAACACGGTTCCTTCGGGTTCCGGCCATTGACTAAAACCAAGAAGAATTGTGTGAGCAACACTAATTATAATAGGAAAACCACATAATCAAGAATAAAATTTCACACTAAAGGCCTTATCATAGGTTGTTCATGGCCATTTCTAAAACACTAAGATTGTGTTCTATTATTAGACATATCCTTAGGTTTCTTACTAAGGCTTTCACATCCTAGTTTCCAAAGGTTGACTATACATTTCCTCTGATACCAACTATAATGGTCTGCAATTACTTCCAGTGGACTATAATTGATACCTATCAGGGTACTCCATGGGCGGCTACACCCCTGGGTGGGAAACACCACCATCCCTAGTGGCAGCCATTTCCTCATGAAGCCCTTGGGTGGAGAGCCATGCTTCGTCCAATGCTCACATGTGAGAGTTCCCAAGGATCGGATTAATTCCTACCTCCTTTGCCTCTGATACCAACTATAACGACCCTTACTTTACATACATGGTTATTACTTCAAAATTGAAGCATACTTATTACAACATATAACAAAACCATGAAAGGACCGTATAGGTATAGTGTCTTTAGAAACTGGTAAACATAAACAACTAGTTCATAAATCATCTACGTTGTCTCCCATTTATTTCATCATATCTAGAGTCCCGTTTTGGCATATCCTACTTAATATCCCTCTTCCTGACCTGGGGAAAATAAAACATACAAAAGGGTGAGCTCAAATTCTCATTAAGGGTAAACAAAATAAATATCAAACATATCATATTTATAAGAACATAACATTTTGAAAATATTATCCTTTAAAGAGATCATAACAAGGGATTAATCATAGAAGTGAAATTTAATCCCAATAATCATAACTTAAAAAATGAAACTTTGTGGAATACACAAATAGTCATAGAAAATTATTTCTTAGTAGTCAAGACTCAGTTCCAAGACTATATTAGTGGACAATGTCCATTTCTGAACCAAGTTCACTCCTCGTTTCAGTCCTGTTTCACTGAACCGGTTTAACCTGCTGTTCCAGCCATGTCTATCACATGAGATATAAAATCTTTACCCAATGCATTGGAGGGAGATATAGGTCTCACCCATCTCATAATGATACCATTCTTATGTGTGCCATAAAATCATAAACCGTACATCATAGCATAACCCAAGTAATAAAAATGGAAATCTTAAACGTCGTGACATCATAAAAATATTTCCATCACAATATAATCAAATCAATGTAATAATAGGGATTTAAACAGAACCCTATATTATCTTAGATGGAAAATAAGTTTGATAAAACTCTCTAACTCCATTATCGAGGAAAATATCCTTTCTACTTCAAAAACATTTTTCATTTATTAACATGTCATACAATCTTAAACTAAAAGAAGTGGATTAAAAATAAACATGAAAAATTGTAAAGGAAGCTTCTTGGAAATAATGTTTTAAAAATCCATTCATGCCGTATAAGTTAAAAAATCATTCTTCTCGTACTTTTTTCGGATAAGTCATAAAGTACCTCGTACGAAAAACGACTAAAGATTCCTTTCATATATTTTACTAAAAACTCACCAAAGGGTAAAATTGGATTTAAACAATTGTAGGAGGATGTCAATAATATTAAATATTGAGGAAACATGGATGTGGATGATAAATATTCCCCATTAAATTCTGAAGTATGAACAATCTCAGATAAAAATTGAGATTGTGAGATTGTCCATTAACATAGGTCTGATTTGCTTCGTAAGTGTCCGAAACTCCTGTATAATGATTTAAATAATGTTATTGACTTATTCCAGAATCATACATATTGTTATGATATCATATATGGTCATATTCTTAGCTTCTTATTAGTAATATTTCATTACTATTTGTTATTCGGGTGATTATTACTTTTTGTTCTTATGCGTGTTTTGTCGAATAAATTCTTATTCTTCTCTTTAGGTTATAGATACCTCATTTCCAGAATGGTATTAGTGTACTATATATAATATTTATTCATTTAATTCATTTATATAATCATTATGCAATGAATATCATGTAGAACGAATCGCATCACATCGTGGAGATGGTATTCCGTACGTACGCACGAGCGATGATATCGTTACCATGATCGTGGAATTGTATTGGAGTGTATGTATACTATTTTAGAATCAATAAAAATTTACAATAAACATATATAGTTATTTATTTGCACCATTATACCCATCCAAGTAAGGTGGTGATGGAAAATAGATTACACCACGACGTGGAGACGGTATTCCGTACGTACGCACGCGCGGTGATTTCATTTTCCGTAGGATCGATAGATGGCGAAATAGGGTTGTTTCATACTTATAATAACATATCAGTATATGAGTGATACTGATGTTATTAATTCATATTGAAACAACTAAAGAAGAAGAAGTGGAAGAAGAAATAAAGTTGAAAGAATCGGTAATGGACATCACCTCTTCTTTGAAGCACCTCTTTGAGACCTCCTCTTAGGGCACTAAAATTGGTCTTTGAAGAAGACCAGAACCTCTAGGATGTTTCTAGGGAAGTGGGTAAGTGAAATGGGCAGAGACTGGCCGAGCTTGAAGGCTCAAATTGGTGTGAGGAGGAGAGGGAGGAGGTGCCCTTTTATAAGGGAGGAGAGGGGCACCTTTGGAAATATAAGAAATATTAGTTTATATTAAATCCCAACCCCACATAAAAACTTCCAAAATGACTCATATACGAAGATTAGATGATATAGGGTTGTAATCGCATCAACCAATAAAATTTATAAAAGTTAGGAATTTAATTTAAACATTATCAACTTGATTTATCCTTATTTATCAATTTAATTTTATTTGTGGTAAAAATATTCTAATTTTTAAATTATTATAAATAATTACATATGTGTTGTAAATTTTCTATAATTTGAAACATTATGAAATTTTAGACCATATAAATTTTAATTTATAATTTTTAAATATTTTTTTGATTTTTAAACAATTTTATAATATGTTATTTTTATAAACTACAATAGTGTCAATTTTGACACTATTCATTTATTTGAATTTATATAAAATATATACTGAATATATGTTCGAAATAAAAGTTTTAATATATTAATAAAATGTCATATGAATCTATAAAATTATTTGATCACATTAAATAGTTCATATAATTTTATTTTAATATTTTTAAAACCATTTATTTGATATTTTAATTAATAAAATAATTTCAACATCACTATTGTGGATAATTAATGATAATTATATAATCCATAAAAATTCTAAATAAATTCCTATGATATATATAATTGTATTATCATTCTGTATAATCTTCATGTTAGAATTTTAATTACGTTTATCACTAAATTAAAATTATTATACTTATAAGATTTAAGAAAGTTACATGTTGTCACATTCTTTGGCTTTAATAATAATTAAACTATTTTCATGGAAAAAAGTCCATTAAATGAATCTAATCAGACCCTTAGGTGATATGGGTCTACTTTTATTCATCCAATAGGATTTTTCATGTGTTAGGCTAACTTTATAATCTTATATTTACCCTTAATTTCCCGATTTACCTTTAACTATGGTAAATAAAATTTACCGTAGTTACTATTCATAGTGCCCAAAAATAAAAAGTAGCCTATTAACATAATTTGGACCCACTTATTCCAAATATGGAATACATTTTTCAAAATTCAAAACTTATAAGTTCATGTAATTAATTGAAAATAAATCTCGTTGTTAAGAAAACGGGTTTTAGAAGTTAAAACATTGCCAAAGATTGAAATGTTTTTACCTATGAATTCAATGTGAAATTAGTGATAATGACATACATTATATTAAATGGTAAAATATATATTCTATTTATACTTTAAAACCATTCAATATTATAATTTAACCATATAAATTATCTCGATGAAAAAATTTGTTTTTAATTAAAAATTAGCGTATTCATCAAAATATGAAAGTTATCAGAAAAATATCAAAAATTTATCCAAAGTAAATTTTTATACCCTGATTTAAAAGAAGTATTTTATTTTGTCAAATTGAACTTATAAACATGTCAAAAACTAGATTTAATGTGGGTGTTCCATCAAAAGGCGGCAAAACTGCATTTTTTGAAAAATACTTATTTTACCTGAAAAATTTATTTTGTTCGCTTACCATATTCTAGAAAATGTGTAAGATGAATAATAATGTTGTAAAATTAAAAATGTAGTTAATAAAATTCCTAAAATCTAGTCCATAATAATATATCGTTGTTTAGTGAAACCCGGTATTTCGTACTACACATGCTATCGAGGAAGGTCGTGATTGCATGTAATGCAAGGCAAGTCCGTATTGTGTGCTATGAAAGATTCCTTTGGTGTTGCGTATAACATAAGACATGAAAAAACTATTTCTCATAAAATCTCAGGGTGTTACAATGAATGTTTTCTCTCCACATTTTTTTATTAATAAAAATATTCAATTCTATGTCTTGTATTGGCATTTCATTAAGAGGAACATGTATGAATTAGACATTCATCATGCCTTATTTATGGGTAAATACTTTAGACATACCACTACTCACCATGAATCCTTTTCTAGGAATTTATCATACCACATATTGAAGAGGTGTCTACCTGAAAGTGGGGATCTTTATATTACATGACACTGAGTGAAATCATAAGTATCTTCTCCAATGGTGGTGTCATAGTTAGGTCCTGTTAATTATTCATATCATATTGGAATTAATCATACATTTCATCAATTATGGGGATACCCTAAACAGTATATAAAATACCATAGGTTGATCACTTCATCATCATGATGTAGGTAGATGGTATTAATGTTAGATAACCAACTTATCAATAACATTTAATGAATATTATGGTTGTTGTTTGAATGGAATACTGATTTATACTCCACCTTATAAAAATAGAGCTTATAAAGGATATATCTAACCCACTCTTAGGAATATCAAACCATGTATGACCACTCCCACTCATCCATGAGTATCTATTAGTGACATTACCACTTCCTTCACCCAAACTTATTAGTCATATTCTATATTTATTTTCTAATTGTAATAAAACTATAGTGGAGATGTATCAGAATTAAGTTCTTGGTCATTATTTATACTCTTTAAAATCAAGAGACATAAGATAATGTTGTGTAATTGTCTCTAAAAACATATATATATATATATATATATATATATTTGCATTATGTTCCCCCATATGTGTACTATCGAGATATAGAACATATTATTGGGTGATTTAAAGAATGATTCTAGAACTGTAACATTATCTAATAGTTCAAATTTCGCCTCTAGAAGAGTGTCGATTCAAATTGAAATAGCAATAGTAGATTTTATATGATCTTTTTCAGTGGTGATTCTATCTCTATTTAACAAATAATGATATTATTCGATGTTGTATTAATTCACGTAGTTTCATCCTAAGTTGTTGGAATAATCATGTTAATGGTTTATTAAATTATTGAAACGTTCCCTAATCCCAATTTAGTACTAGTTTCCTCTTGAAAAAGTAACCATCATGCAATTATATTCTCATAGGGAGCCTTGAAGTCTTTTTTTCACAACATAATTTAGTGAAGGGTTGTTTCCATTAGCATCACATTCAGATTAACAAACATAGAGGGTTGGAATCAATGCAGGATGATTTTTCACTTTAAACTAAAATCCATTTATTTATACCTCTTTTACTTAATAATTAAAGTGATTTCTTTTTTCCTTCACCTTTAGTTAGAAATAATGGAAATGAAATAATAAATCACAAGGGACACCAAGATTTTTTAATGAGACTCTCCTCTAATGTGGATGAAAATTTCCCTGTTATTGAATGTTTATAATCCCATTTAATTAGATTGTAATTAATTATAATATAAATCATTGTGAAGTGTATGAAACTAAAATTTTTCACCTAGAACCAATATGGTACATGAATGATTAATCATTGATGCACAATATGTAGGATGAAAACCTACCCTTCTAAAGTTATATTCAACATAGAAAATGTATATATTGATAAAAACCAATTAGTTTGATCAACATACTCAACTAACATTAATAAAAAACCTATATCTATCTCACAATAATCAGTAGGATGTCTCAAACAAGAAACAATAATTGTTTTCCTATTCTATTCCTTTTGTTAGAATAATATGAATATGATTTATATTGGTAAAATTTGGAATTCTCACATAAAAATGATAATAAACTATGATTAACATGGTCACAATTATTTTTCTCCTTTAATTCATTAATAATCAATGTTATATATTTCATTACAGTGTTGGGATATCAATTTCAAAAAATTATTCAATCATTGAATGTAGTATCAGTTTAACTTTAATATAACTTATTAATTACAAAACTAAAAGTTTAATTTTAGTGTGAATTTTATTATATCAGCAATTTATTTCATTCATTATCATTTTAAAACACATATTTCAAGGAATATAAATCCCTAATGATTATGTATGTATGTAAAACATTCAAGATGATTTATGAAATGTATATCTGGTGTCATTTTTCACAATCATGTATATATTTTGTTTCACATGTTTTTTCTTATTGTATAAATATTGTTACAATATTCTTATAAATATTCACATAAAGGGATGTGCAGAATCTCACTTCTTATCCTTATTTCAGAAAATATGGGTGTGCATCTCTATCCATAATTAATTCAAATGGTATGTGGGTTAGTAATTAATTTTATAACCAAAGTGTTTCATGGTCATTCTCTATGAAAAATATGTGTTGTTCATAATCAAATAGATCAGTGTGAGTATATTACTCAAAAATTGGATGGAATTATTCTCTGTGTAAATAGTGTTTCATGAAACTAATATTTCTGTAGCTGAGTGGATCATGATTGTGATACACATAAGAGGATGTATAAAATCATCAAAAAGAGGCTCTATTTTTCTATGAAATAATTTGAGCTTAAAATTCATCTAGTAAAGTGTCTTATCTCTCAGTGGATGTAATTTTATAGCTGTATTGGACTACCTATGTGTTGAAAAAACTATTTTCCCAATCCTCATGAAAGGACCTACAAAAAATATTTCACATCATGGCATGATAAAAATATTAACTGACCTTTCATTACATTAATATTCTTATGTATTTATTCTAATATCCAGACGATGCTTAAAGATATGGACTCATCGTGTAACTATATTCTTACTTCAAGTTATTTGGCCCACATGTATGTGAAAGTGAACAAATATCTCTTTAATACCTAGATAATACACATAGTAATTTTGTATCTCTGGTTTATACTTCAACCAAATAGTGGCATACATGCATAAGAATTAATTCATGGGGATCTCTATGTTTTATCATAGGGTACATTCATTTTATATTGACATGAATTCTTCACGGTGGTTTATTTCTAGAAAATATGTTTAATGTCGCAGAAATATACATTATCAACCACCATCATTATCTTGGGGATGAATATGAATGCATGAATGATTGGTGATAATCATATTAGCATTGTTCCAAAAAATCTTCTTATATGCGTAACATTTTTATGAAATTAGACAGTGAATCAGGTACACTATCCCATATTGATATTTCATCTGATCAAGCCTTAGATTTATTAAAAATATCATTCCATTCATGGGCCAGAAGAAATTACCAGATTCATACCCAAAACATCTGTAGTAACTAACTAGTACCTACTACTCCCCCATCATGAAGCCCCAAAAAGTGGTGCCAGCTATCTTCTTCCATGTACTATATAGGCGAAACACTCAAACTTCCATGAAACAAAAATATGTAAATGTCGATCCATTTCTCATGGTTGATGTCAAGTTTTAATAAATTTTTAAATACTTCTAGTCCCACTTGGTAGAATACCCTGAGAGGGGGTAAATCATGGTATGAAATATTAAAATAATGTAACAACCCAAGATTTCATAGTAAGATATTTTCTTTAAATTCAATAGCTTTCGCTACACGCAACCCCGAGTTTGAGCACATCACGACTTACCAAACTAGCCGTTCAAAAGTGGTTCTGAATAGTATTAACTAGATTTAGAATTTAATATACACCATATAATTTTTAATAATGTATTATTTGTTTCTTAGACATATTATAAGAATGAATTCAATTTTTCAGATAAAAAATCTATTTTTCCAAAAAATTAAATTTTATAACCTTTTAATGGAGAACCCTTTTTAAATACAATATTTGACCCCGTTTCATATTCATTTTGACAAAATATAATTCTTTTTTAGAATCGGGACATCAAAATTTACTTTGGATGAAATTTTGGTATTTTTCTAATAATATCCATTTTTTTATGAATAGTGAGAAATATTGTTTTTTAATTAAAAAATTACATTTAATGTAATTAATTTATATGGTTATATTGTATTTTAAATTGGCGTTTAAGTGTAATTAGATTATATTTTTTCACTTTAATCCAATGTTGGTCATTGGAATTAATTTCACTTTGAAATTATACATAAACAAGTGTTAATCTTTTGATAGTTATTATTTCTTAAAAACACGCTATTTGTTTTGAAAATAGGAATTAATTTTAAATTAATTATTCCTAATTCTATGTTTTGAATTCAGTAAAATAGGCATAATTTTTTAATTCTGAATATCAAATATATCTTAGGCTTATGTTTTGGTATTTTTTTGAGAAACTTCAATTTTTGAATAATAGTGAAACCACCAAATAGTAGTTAAAAATCCGACATTTTCATTTAAATGAAAATTTACCAGTTCTATGGATTGAATTTAGAAAATGTGAGATACATGGTTGATATTAGTAAGTAAAATGTGGCTCAATAAGATGAAAATATTTTTTTGGTAAATATTAACTTTTGCCTTTTATTTACCACGGTTAAAGGTAAATAGGGTAATTCAAGGTAAGAAAGAATATTATATTAATACAAAATTACATTAACACTTGTCCTAACCTTATAGGATTAGTAATGGCCGAACATGGGAATCCTTGGGTCGATTTTGTGACCCCATGGAACCACTTAAAAATGATAATGACACTTTATTTAAATTAACTTAAAGTGAAAACAAAAATGACATTAACAAATATCTTTTAGTATATCAATTTTTACATGGGGGTATATAAGTCATCGTTTCGACTATAAATAATCGTTGAAAAGATAAATATAATTCCTACATTATAGTAATTTTTTTTTATAATTTTTATACATCAAATAATATTAAATTATTTATGACACAATAGTGATGTAGTATTTACCTCATTAATAAATGATTTAAATAAATAAGATTATTAATATTAAAACAATATCCAAACCCTATCCAATTCTTATTGGATGATTTTATTTTGACCATGGGTCATCTTATTTTCTACTTTAATTAGTATTGGACCTTTAGAAACTGAATATAAATATATAATAAAATAATATTTTCACACTTTCTTAAAGAACCCCTCCTCCCCCTTATAAAAGGACTCCACTTCTAACCCATTCCACACACCTCTCAAGCCCATTGGAGTGTACAAAACCTACCCAAATAATCTCTCAAGATCCCCCCATTACTTCTACAAGCCTTACCTTAGGTAGAAGGAACTTCAATAAGTCCTTTTGGTTCAAGAAAAAGGAAGTCACCCAAATTAAAGGTAACACTTTCTCTTAAATTCTTTTGTTTTATTTTGTTTTATTTTACTTCTACAACCCCCTAAACTCTTTTTATTCATTTATTTTATAACAAAACCAGTATCCTAAATATAATATTATGTTTTTATGAGAATTATTAGCACTACACCTACACAAACCTCCATCTAATAGGTGAAGAACATACTGTTTATGTGGATGGAAAACTAATACCACACGAAACGATAATTGTTCGATTATCTCCTTCCACCTCTCATGGTGACCATTAAGATGGAACTGTATTTATATATGATATATATATTACGTTTTTATGTTTTTTATTCCTCTATATTTTCCATTTATATAATTATTTTATGGTTTCCATTATGGGTAAAATGTAATAATTTCATTCGAGGAAGTGCGGACTACCGCCCCCTCAAAAATGATATGACTCGTTCATGAAATATGTAGGAGGTATAAAGTATGGATTTAATGATATTATATATTTTATTATACTGGAATTTTAATATACCTATGTATCATTATGTTTTAATTCCATTAAAATACAAAATAGAAATGAAAGTAGCGTTCATGCGTACATACGACTAGCCGTCTCCAATAACTGCACATTTCATTTATTATATCCAAATGTTATGTGCTGTTTTAAATAAAAATATATAATGTATATATAATATATATATGATATCTAAATCATGTATATAATTATGGAAATAATGTAATTTTGACGACAAGGAAAAATTGTAATTATAACAACTTCAATTTTGACTCAAGTTCCAATCACCTATAAAATATCTAATATGAACTCAAATAATTATCTAATTTTTATAGCAAGGTAATAAGTGATATAAAAAAATTAACAAACATAAAAAATGTTCTTAATTAATTATAAATTAACTTAAGTTTATTATTCAGGATGAATAAGGAACATACAAGACATGTTGGACTTGAGGTAAGGGGTTTCTTATCTCACATTTAATTCCGTGGGATTTCCATTGTTCACCACTTATTTATTGAATGTGGTGTGTTATGTACATCCATTTGATATATATTATCTTGATTCTATTTATATTCATGGTATTATAGGATTCATTTGATGGTTATTAACTTTTGGTCATTAACCTAATTAATTACAATGGGGTAAAGTGTTTCCATCTAACATCTTATTTCAGTGAGATTCATGATATAATGGCCACTATTTCATTTTTTGTGGCGTATATAATTCCCATGATTTTATTAATGGTTTAATATAGATTAATTTATGGTTATTTAAATCTTCACGATATGATCCTTATTTCATGGGGTGTATGATTCATATGTTACCAAATTGGTAAGGGAATTTCAAATTTAAATTTCCACTCATTGGGCTTTACGCATACTTCATTGATTATTTTACTCCAAGATTATGTGTGGAATAAATATTTATTATTTATGTATTAATTTACACTATTCTTTTAGTGGATATAATTTTGACATGCATAATCACTCTATTGATAAAATCTCAAGTCATTGATGTGAACCTGATTAGAGTAATTTTAACTAAATCTCCATTCATTGAGTTAAGCATCCAATTCATTGTTGTTGTTTTTACATGAATATGTGTGAAAGTTATTTGATTTATTTACACTTAATTTCCAATCATATTTAGTGTATTTATGTTTGTCACACATAATTATTTCATTGAATTATCCTTAACCTAAGGATACAGTCTTTATAATGGATTTCATCTCAACTTACATTCCATTGAGTCTTCTTTGTTATTATGTGCCAATTCACATATATTTGGTGTATATACTATACATTGACATAGTATATCATGAATCCCTTTATTATCATGATATTAGAAAGTTTTTATTACCTCAATTATTTTTATTCAAGTTTCTCTCATTTGGTTAGGAACTCTAACTAAAATATAATTGTAAATGTTTTAATGATTTTCTTCTAAATCATTCTCATTAATGTCCATGTTTTAAAAATGGTTTTAAGGATTTATTTATATTGACATTAATGTTTTAAAATTAAAATTTCTTTTGAATGTTTGAAATTGGTATGTGACACATTGATTAAAAATCTATTTAAAATGACTTCTTGAAAAATAGAGAGGTTTTTAAATGTTTTCAAGAAAAAGGGGGATATTTCTCCCAAATAGTTTTTATGATTTTTTTCATCTATGTCAATATCCTTCATTATTTTCTGTGGAGGTTAATCTATTATAATACAATCATCTATATTGTATTGAATGAGTTATGTTTGACTGTGGATGTGCTATTTTTATACCATTCATGGTTTATGGATAAAGTCTTGACATTTCATATGCTAGTTTTAGTACAAATGTTTATGTTATGTTTAACCCTTTTCATATGAGGAAGGAATTGGACTTAGTAAGTGACGGGTGGATCCCTATATATCTCCTTGATGCATCAGTAGGTCTCATGAGACAAACTAGTGTCTTGGCCCAAGCCCTTGACAAAATATTATTTGTATTCTTGGCACGAGGCCTTGACTATGTGGTTATGATGTAAATAATTATGCATTCCATCATTATGAGATTAGATATTGATATTTCATGTGGTTATTCGACTAGTAGAATAACCTTGAAAATGTTTTATTATAGAATTATTAACTAATCTCATATTACTACCATAAAGTGTTCATGTTTGTTATTTGTAAAGGCCTGTGTTTTCAATTATTAACCATTCCTAATGTTTATGTTATCTTCCTCTATATTGCTTACTCTTTCCGAGGGTTTGAGATCACCCCTTTCTCATGTTTCATTTTACCAGGATATGAAGAAGTTATTTATGAGTGACTTTCAAAAATAATCTTGGAATCTTGGATGTTTTTAACTGAATAAATTAGTGTTGTTTTTATTTTCAAGTTATAATGTTGAACTTATGTATGTATCTTGTTTCCAAGACTACTAAACGGTTCTATCCTCTAGGAGATTATTCCTTGTAATCATTCCAATGTATTAAAATAATACACCGGCTCCTGGATTCTGGGGTCGGGGCATTATAGTTTGTATTAGAGGATGTTTAGTTAAAACCTTGAAATTAGATTTAGATAAACTCTGATTATATCACATTACCCTAAGATAGACTTTGTGGATCAGTATAGTAGAACTTCCTAGAATATTGGTAATATAGAGATTTTGTTTATTTTCAAAGAAGGACATCCCTATCCGGATACGAGCAGGTAGAGGTAGCTCTGGCATAGATGTACCTAGGAGTGAAAATTCTGACAAGGAGTTTCGGGCTTGACCTGGGGTATCCTGTTACATGACAACGTTCCTTACTGCACACTTGGTTTCGACACTCCTGTGGGATATGCTTAGGATAATTTAAATTTTCTTTATAAACTAATTTGAAGGATTTTAATATAATATGAGAATAAATGACCTTGGTTAATACTTGGGTGTTTTAAATTGAAAATTAGGTGTCCTGATATTCTCAAAATGATTTTAGGACAATTATTACTCACAAAATTATTTCTGGTTTATGTCAATGACTGGATTCCAAGTAATTCATAGTAACTTTGAGCATGATGTACAAGGTTTGAATGTTGGTGCAAAAGAGAAACAAAATGGAATGTTGATAGGCGTAAAAGATATCATGTTCACACCGAATAAAGTTTCCAAAAAATATGATCAGCAACGTATATATTATCTAACTCCTGGACTCAACAAAGAAGAGAAAAGTGTTGAATGATAAGAGCTATAGCAGTGAAGACCATGGAGAAAAGAAATATAATTTTATGTCATGAAGGAAATTTGGAAGGAGAAACCAAGGAATGTGTCTTAATGGAACAATGAAATGTTTTATGTGTGGGAAAGAAGGACATAAAGTAAATAATTACAGAGGAAAAATGAAGGGAACTATGGAAGAAAAGAAAAATGGTCCCAAGAATCCATTTATAGTAATTTTCCTTAAATTCAGGGAACCTAGCCATTACCCTAGTGAACACTCTATTCTATAGGATATCCCCTTGGTCAAGGAAGAATCTATGTGGAAATAAATGTATTGCGAAATTTTTAAAAAGTATTAGTGCTCTTTGTTGATGGGATTACTTTGGAATACTTTTCTATTGTAATTGTAACCCTGCAATTTGTCATGTGAAAATGATATTTGAGGAAGAATTATCTTTTCTCTTGTGGATATAGTTATGAATAAAAATTTTGTTTTATATGATCATATATTTTGAGGAAATTACATGTCATTAAATTTTGGAATGAAAATGCGAGGTATGAGATAACATTTGTGATGACATTTTGTTATTGTTATTTTGAGGAATCTATGTCATTTTGGGGAATGTTATAAAATTATATAATTTATGAAAAAGGAAAACACGCCAACCATTTGACAACCCGTCACGTCAGACAAGTGTACTGGAATCGAACTCACAACCATATTATGATTGGGATTTATCACCTACCACTGAAATACATGAATTCCCTAGTTAGTGCGACTAATTATTTTTAGTTAAATGATTTTATTGATCAATAATAAGTTTAGTTGGGATCTTATGTCTTATCAAATGGATATCCTTAGTATATGAAAATTATTTGGTGATTAAGTGATAAATGTTATTTTAGAAGACGTTTTCTCTATTGGGAATAATATATGCCTAAGAAAAATAGTATACTATGGGATTTAATTTGAAGAGTAATGGTGGATTTATTCCTAGGTTTTTATTTTGGATTTATCGAGATTTGGGTTATTTATGGAAACGATTAAACTATCATAGATAATATTTGATTAGTTTAATTACTTTTAAGTATGTTACTTTAAGAGTCGTCTATATTATTTGGTGATACCATTTAATGTGGAAGACTACGTAAGAAAATTCTTATGAGTTTTAGGTTTCAATATTAGTTTGGATTATATTGAATGATTTTGGGGAAAATTGTTTATTGAATGTTATTTATTGAACATGGGGTATTGTTGGTTTAATTTTAGAAAATAATATGAGTATTTCATTCTCCAATGTATTATCCTTTTTGGGGATCATCTGATATTTTACTAACCATTTTGGTTCTGGCTAATCTCTAAAGAAAAGGGAAATATATGGTTCATCCATTATGGATCATGTGATTCTCTATAAGTTGATTCTAGCACTTCACATGTGACCAAGTCATCTTTATTACACATCATTTTGAGTGAAAGATGAGTTTGTGGTAAGAATTAGTTGAATGATTAAACTCTACTTGTCAAGTATATTTTGGTTTTCTTATTCTATGAATAAATTAATTATTAAACATTAGGGAAGGGGTTTTAAAACCAAAATTGTGTTATCCTAATGCTTTATGTTTTGTTGAACCGATGATATTTTATATCATCATAGATTGATGTCTTTGAGGCCCTCAATTTGACACGTATTTGTGATTGATGACCTCAATCAATCCATATATATATTTACTTTTTTCCTCCAATAATGTGTCTCTAATTTCCACCAATGTTCACCTAATCGAGATCATACTTTGGTGTTGACTTTTCCATCTCATATTTCCTCTTATTAAGAATAAATTTTATTAAACCCATTTTTGATGTGGGTTTTTAAAAAAGGTATTTTTCTATTTTTAACCTTTTATTTTCAAAGAAAAATTTCAAATTGCAAGGACACAATTTATTCAAGTAGGGGATAATGTAACACCCCATGATTTCATAGTATGATATTTTCTTTAAATTCAATAGCTTTTGCTACACGCAACCCCGAGTTCGAGCGCACCACGACTTACCAAACTAGCCCATCTAAACGGTTATGAATAATATTAACTGGATTTTGAATTTTATATAATCCATATAATTTTAACTTATGTATTATGTTTTTCTTAGACATATTATAAGAACTAATTCAAATTTTCAGATAAAAAATGTATGTTTTAAAAAAACTAAATTTTATTACCATTTAATGGAGAACCCTTTTCAAATCCAATATTTTCCCATTTTTCATATTAATTTTGACAAAATAAAATTCTTCTTCATAATTGTGACATAAAAATTTACTTTGGATGAAATTTTTGTTTTTTTGAATAATATTATCTTTTTTGAATAGTGAGAAATATTGTATTTTAATTCACAACTTCATTTTAATATAATTTATTTATATGGTTAGATTATATTTTAAATTAGTTTTGAAGTGTAATTTTATTATATTTTTACCATTTAATCCAATGCTGGTCATTGGAATTAATTTCACTTTGAAATTATACATAAATAAGTGACAATCTATTGATAGTTATTTTTCTTATAAAAACGCTATTTGTTTTGACAACATGAATTAATTTTAAATTAATAAATCCACATATATGTTTTGAATTTGGTAAAATAGACATCATTTTTGAATTCTGAATATCAAATATATCTTAGGCTGAACTTTTGGTATTTTTCTGAAAAACATCAACTTTTGATGAATAGTGAAAACACTTAGTAGTTAAAAATTCGACTTTTTCATTTAAATGAAATTTTACCGCTTCTATGAATTGAATTTAAAAAATCAGAGATACATGGTGGTTATTAGTACGTGAAGTGTGGTTGAATAATATGAAAATAATTTTTGGTGAATAATAACTTTTGACTTTTATTTACCATGGTTAAAGGTTAATAGGGTAAATCAAGGTAAAAAGAATATTATATTAATACAAAATTACCTTAACACTTGTCCTAACCTTATTAGATGAGTAATATCCATCCATTTGAATGATTTGGTAGATATTGGTACACCATTGAGCCACTTAGGAATGATAATGACACTTTAGTTTAATTCACTTAAAGTAATGACAAAAATGACATTAAGAAATATCTTTCAGTATATCAATTTTTACATGGAGTTATATATGTCACAATTTCGACTATAATTAATCATTAGAAAAATAAAATGATTTCCTATATTATGGTAATTGTTTTATAATTTTTGGACATCAAATAAAATAAATTATTTATGACACCATAGTGATGTAGTATTTACCTCATTAATAAATGATTTAAATAAATATGATTATCAATATTATAACATTATCCAAAACCTGTCTAATTATTATTGGTTGATTTTATTTCGACCACGAGTCATCTTATCATCGCCTTTAATTAGTTTTGGAACTTTAGTAACCAAATATCACTATATAATAAAATAATATCTTCACACTTTCCTATAGAACCCCTACGCCCCCTTATAAAAGGACACCACTTATAACCCATTCCACGCACATTTAAAGACCCTTTTCTCATCAAAAACCTGCAAAAATAATCTCTCAATATATCCATACTCCTCTTAGAAGACTTACCTTAGGCCGAACGCACTTCAAGAAGTCCTTTTGGTTCAATCCAAAGGAAGTTACCCAAATTAAAGGTAATGCTTTCGCTTAAATTCCTTTGTTTTATTTTATTTTATTTTACTAATACAACCCCATAAACTCTTTTTATTCCTTGATTTTATAACAACATCAGTATCATAAATATACTAAGATGTTTTTATGAGATTTATTTTAACTACACTTACACACACCTCCATCTAATTGGTGAAGAACATACTGTTTTTGTGGATGGCTAACTAACGCCTCACGAAACAATGATTGTTTGATTATCTTCTACCGCCTCTCATGGTGGCCATTAATATGGAACTATATTTATATATGATATATATATATTATGTTTATTTTTTCTTTATGCTTCTGTATTTTCCATTTATATCATTATTTTATGGTTTCCATTTTGGGTAAAATGTGATAATTTCATTTGAGGAAGTGCGGAATACCGCCCCCTCAAAATGATATGACTCGTTAATGCCTTATGTTGGACGTATAAAGGATGGATTTAAGGATATTATATATTATATTATATTGGAACTATAATAGAATTATGTGTCACTATGTTTTTATACCAATAAAATACAAAATAGAAATGAAAGTAGCGTTCAGGCGTACGTACGGCTTACCGTCTCCATGAACGGTACATTTTGTTTCTTATCTACAAATGTTATGTACTGTTATAAATATGTATATATACTGGATATATAATATATATATATATGATAGCTAAATCATTTATATCATTCTAGAGACAATTGAATTTTTACCACATGGAAAAATTGTAATTATAACAAGTTCATTTTTGACTCAAGTTCAAAAAATCGATAAAATATCTAATATTAACACAAATAATTAACTAATTGTTATAGCAAGGTAATAACTAACAAAATTATGTTTAATGGTCACTTATCAATTATTGTTTCATTATGTTGTGTTTTCATGTGATTTTATGACATAATTATGAGAATGGAATTTCCATTGAAAACCATTGGGTCGTTACATTCTTCCCCCTTAGAAAATTTCACCCTCAAAATTTTGTTTTATATTATAAACCAAAAACAGGTGTGGATACTTTTCCTTCATTTCTTCCTCCAGTTTCCAGGTTGCCTCTTCATACTTATGGTTTCTCCATAGTACCTTTACCGGATGAGTATCCTTGTTGCGTAGAACTTTGTCTCTACGATCCAAGATCTTCACTGGCTGCTCCTCGTAAGAGAGATCATCCTCCAACTGTACCACCTCTAAAGAGAGTACTTATGAAGGGTCTGGTATGTACTTCCTTAAAATGGATACATGAAAGATATCATGTAATTTTGACATGATAGGTGGAATTTCTAGTTGATAGGCCACAACTCTGACTCGATCAAGGATCTCAAAGGGGCCAATGTACCTGGGACATAACTTCCCTTTGTTCCCATACCTCATGACCTTCTTCCAAGGGGATATGCATAGAAATACCATGTCTCAAACATTGATCTCAAGGTCTCGTTGAAAGTTATCTTCATTAATGTTCTGTCGACTTTGGGATGCCTTGATATGCTGCTGAATGGCTTTCACCTTCTCCACCATTTCTTCGACCATTTCATGTCCAAGCAGCTTATGCTCACCAACTTCATCCCAACACGCTAGTGTTCTACACCTTTTCCCATAAAGGGAATCATATGGTTCAATTTGGATGCTCGAGTGGAAACTATTATTGTAAGATAATTCAACTAGTATAAGATGTTGGTCCCATCCTCCTTTGAATTCCATAAAACACGCTCTCAACAAGTCTGCTAGTGTATGAATAGTTCACTTAGATTGGACATCAGTTTAAGGATGATAGGCTGTACTAAAGTTGAGTTCAGTGCTTAGAGCATGTTGAAGACTTTTCCAGAACTTCAAGGGGAACCTTGTATCACGATCGGATACAATAGATAGTGGTACTCCAATCCCCCTTACCACTTCTTTGATGTAAATCCATGCAAGTTGAACCAATGATAAGTCCTCTCGAATCATGATAAAGTGTGCTGTCTTTGTAAGATGATCCACAACGACCCATATAGCATTGTTTTCTCTTGATGAATTTGGATGTCTAGTGAAAAATTCCATGGTAATGTTCTCTCACTTCCATGTCGGTATGGGTAGTGGTTGAATAATCCCCTTAGACTTTTGTCTCTAAACCTTTACTTGCTGACATATGAGGCACTTTGATGTATATTCGACAATATTTCTTTCAATATTGTCCCACCAAAAGTTTTCCTGGAGATCTTGATACATCTTTGTGCTTCCTAGGTGGATAGAGAAGGTCGATCTATATGCATCATTTAATTGCTCCTTCTTTATCTATGGATCAGATGGAACACATAATTGTGTCCCAAATCATACAACTCCTTCCTCATCAATTTTGAAATCAGATAATTTCCCATTTTTAACTACTTCCACCCTTTTCTGAATTTCCACATCCTTTTTTTGAGAATCCTTTATTTTCACTAAGAGGGATGATTGAATAATCATTTGAGAAAGGATTGATGATGTTCATCCCTTAATGATTCCTATGTCCATACTTTTCAAATCTATAAAGATTGGATCCTTTTCAATTCTCATCATTGATAAAGATGCATGATCCTTTCTACTTAGAGCATCTGCCACCATGTTTTCCTTACCGGGATGGAAGTGTATTGAGCAGTCATAATCCTTGATGAGCTTTATCCATCTTTTCTGGCACATATTAAGCTATTTCTATGTGAATACATATTTTATACTCTTTTGGTCTGTATATATCTCACATTTTTTCTATAGAGATAATGTCACCAGATTTTCATCGCAAAGATCACAGCCGCTAAATCCAAATCATGTGTAGGATAGTTTTGCTCAAGGATTTTCAGCTGCCTTGATGCATAAGATATCACTTTATCATTTTTCATTAGAAAAAACCTAAGACTTTCTTAGAATTATCACTATACACCACAAAGAGTTCTCCACTTGATGGGAGTGTGAGTACTAGTGCTGTGATAAGCCTCTTTTTCAACTCCTTGTATTAGTCTTCATATTCCTATGTCCAGAAAAACATTACTCCCTTCCGTGTCAGCTTGGTCATTCAATTTTAAAATCATGAAAAGTTCTTCACGAATCGTTGAAAAAACCCCAATAGACCCAAAAAGCTGCGGATCTCCGTTACAGAAGTTGGCATCAGCCACTCTTCAATTTCCTTCGTCTTAGAAGGGTCCACAGATATCCATCTCCTGGTGATAACATTCCCCAAGAATGATACTTCCTCCATCCAGAACTCACATTTACTATAATTTTCATACAACTTCTCAGCACAAAATGTCTTTAACATGGTTTTCAAATGCTCCTCATGTTCCTCCTTTCTCTTGGAGTATATTAGAATATCATCAAAAAAGACCACCATAAATTTGTCGAGGTGATGTCTAAAGACTCTATTCATTAAATCCATGAACATTTCTGGAGAATTAGTTAGTCTGAAGGGCATCAGAATGAACTCATAGTGTCCATACCTCGTTCGAAAGGAAGTCTTGGCAATATCTTCCTTCCTCACCTTTAGTTGGTGATATCCGGACTGAAGGTCCACCTTAGAGAAATAACTGGCCCCACAAAGCTGATCGAACATGCCATCTATCTGTGGGAGGGGATACTTGTTCTTTATCATGATTTTATTGAGATCACGATAATCAATGCAGAGGCGCATTGATCTACCCTTCTTCTTGACGAAGAGGAATGGAGCACCCCATGGTGAAGCACTCGGGCGTATAAAACCCGTCTCCATATTCTCCTGTAATGGCTTCTTCAACTCTTCCAGCTCTACATTGGCCATTCAGTAAGGTGTCTTTGAGATTAGCAGAGATCCAGGGATAATTTCAATTGAGAACACAACTTCTCGGCCAGGAGGAAGACTAGGAAACTCTTCAAGGAATAAATCAGTGTAATGAATCACGATGGGAATGTCTTCAAGCATGATTCTATCCTTTGTCCCAGCCATTTGAGCTATATATGATTTCTCACAAGGAAGCGGTATCCATCTTGAGATGAATATTCTAATGGAGACTCATCTTCCTCATTCACTTTTAAATAATCGAAGGATGCTTTGGGATGTGAAAAGTGATCTCCCTTTCCTGACAATTGATGTTGTCCTTGTACAAAGATAGCCAATCCATGCCCAACATAGTGTCAAATTTCACTAACAGAAGTATAAAAATAATTTTTGGGAGGTTCAGTCCAAAAACGTTACCAGGGAGGAGTTATAAACCATGGATGCAATAATTGTCTCATTCTCTGTTCTCACAGATAACTTTTCCTCCATATTTGAGGTGGTGTTTGAATAGTTCTTCTGAACATGCAAGATATGAAAGAATGTGTAAAACCAGAATCAAAAAGTATGTTCTCTATTCTTGAATGAATAACAAGAATACCTGTCACCACATCGTTTTCCGACTCCACCTCAGTAGCAGTGATAACATTAGAACTTTATTTTTGGATTAGAGGGTTTTGTTGATTGCCTCTAACAACCCTCAGATTAGGGTAATTGTTCACATAATTCCCAATATCCATGTAGTTGTATCACTGCACTGTAGGCTGAGTGTTGATCTGAACCTTCCTTTCTTCTTCAACATTAGTGGGATTTTTCATATCCCTTCGGCAATTCTTGGCCAGATGACCAAAATTTCCACATTTGAAGCAATTAATTCTTCCCTTGAGACATTCACCAAGTTTCTTCTTTCCCACAATTTTGGAAAAGTGGAAAGTGAGGCTTCTTTCTATCATGTGATTTTTTTGATGAACCACCCATGTCATTCTCCATTTTCAGCTTCTTTTCACTAGGCCCAGGAGACCACTGAGAGTCTCCAATCTTCATTTCAACATTGAGGGCACAATGGACAATCACCTCATAACTATCAAAATATATAATCACCAATGCTTTTCATAGACTCAGCTTCAGTCTGCTAAAGACTCAATCCACCTTGATTTTAGTGTTCGTGAAAAAGCCAGAGGCATACCTTGCAAGCCTTGTAAAGTTCTCTTCATACGCCCGAATGGACTCATCATCCTCCTGATTGAGTCCTAGGAACTCTCTTTCCATCTTGAGATGGATGGTTTGACGAAAATATTTGTTGAAAAATGTCTTCTTGAATTTCTCCCAATCTATGGAATCAATTTCTTCATGGGAATATTTATTCTTGATCAGTGTCCACCACTGATCAGCTTCCCCATCAAAACAATACACCTCCAGTACCACCTTCTCTTATTCCGATCACTGGAGGATGGAGAAAATATTTTCAATGGAGTTAATCCATTATTCTGCGAGGAGGGGATCATAAAATCTGCTAAACATGGGAGGCCTTTTCTGCTTGAAGGATTCTACAACCACATTCTCTTTCCTTGGAGGAGGAGTTAATTCCGCATGATTCAATTTATTATTCATAACTCGAGCCAGCTGAGAAAGTACTTTCATGATGTTTTGAGAACCTTCTCCCATCATACCAGGCATATCATTATGACAATCATCACATTTCCAATCACATTGGTTGTTGGAACATGTTCTTCTATTTCCCCCCATTAACTAAGAAAAATAACATATAATTTGAGGTCTTGAATACTTATCTATTGAGCATAAAAAATAAACTTTGAACCTAAAAGTATAAACTTTTAATAAAGAAGTATATCCTAACTTGTGATTCCATAGGTTTATATCCAAGTTATCCTCAATCTATTTCTTAATTTATATTCATATGGGCTTTTTTTTATTAATAACGGTTTTTACTAAGCTCGTGAATCTACCCAAGCATATCCCCTGGGAGTGTTGTAACCAAAAGTGTAACAAGTCCCATTTTCATGCACTAGTTCCCATTTGAGTCTAGCTCAAAGTGGTGTTTTCGAGTTTTACCCCTAGATACAATGGTTCCAGAGCCTCCTCTACCATCTCTTATCCAGACAGGGATGTATTTTCTTGATAAACCACTTACTCAATACTAACCAAAATTCGGGAATGTTTACTTATACTTAGTCTCATCCTTAAGGTTCTCACTAAGGTGCTCTATTAAGAATCTCCAAAATTGACTAGACCATCATCTGATACCAACTATACTGACCCGAGCCTTTTATATATAATATTTTAGTATTTTAATCATAATTAATCCTCAGAGTACAAGCCAAGGATCGTTAATTCTAATATCTTGGAAGACTAGGTACATATAACATAAAACATGGGGCTAAAAAAGACTTCTTTATGTAATGTTCACAAAGAGCTCTGAACTTTCTTTGAGCCCTTACATCTGTATAGGGTACCCTGTGGAACACATGAACAAAGGGATGAGCTAAAAATCCCAGTAAGGGAATGAACATAAGGATACATCTCAAGCACATGAGTTAGGAGGCATGGCATAATGATATTCAAAGAATTAAACTTATAAAATAATTTAATATAAGCATGGGACCATATAAACATGGAATCATATAAATGTGGAAGAATCATAAAACATTTCTTTAGTACGGGTCAAGGCTAACTGCCAATCCCATTCCCCATTTTAGTACAGGTCACGACTAACTGAAAATCCTGTTTCACATCGCATCTCATGAGACTCAACATTACCCAATGCATTGGAGCGCTATCTGGGTGCACCCATCTCAACATTTTCATGAATATTATTACCACATAAATATTAATTCCATGTAAACATTATTTCCATATGAGTAATCATACATAATCAATAGTTCATAAACATAAGGTTACCCATGGAGAGAATTGGGTACCACAATAATGACATAAAGCATAACCAATGAGTGTATCATGAAAGTGTCCACGAAAAAAAAGGAATTAGAACATACATGGATGTTCATAAGATAATCTAGTCATATAACATGGTAGTTGGTAAAAAATATAAGGGACATCACATAAGAAATGTATTTGAGATACATTAGCATTAAAACATTGTTTTTGCAGTTTTAAGGAAAATACTATAGAGATTTTAAAATAGTAAAGAAGGAATTATTTTATATAAAACCTTATTGAACCATGAATGAATTCATAATAAAAATAATGAATTTAAAAATACAATGGTGTATTAAAATAGAAGATAGAGTTCTCTTGAAATTGGGAAATATTTCAGGATGTTCCTTTAAAACGAGTGGGCTTATTGGGATGTTTCGAGGAGAGATTTAATTAAAAGCATGTATATCCCCGAAAGAGAATGAGAGATGGATCTTGGAACATGATTTTGGAGCATATAAACATATTTTTTATGTTCCACATAGAAATAAAAGACAAATAAAGTTTGGTTAAAAGAAAGATAGAGAAACCCGAAGGAATCAAGGAAGTTCGGGTAAAATCCTTTATGGTTTATCGGTGTGGTATCAGGTGTAACTATGAGGGATTTATGAGAGAGATAAAGGGGTTTATCATCACATATAAAACATTAGGTAAGTATGGGGTGGTTACTAAATATACCCCATCACTTTTTATTACACAAAAAAGTCATATCATAGAGAACAATCTTGATTAAGAGTGAAAATGTGAGGATCCCTTACCTTAAATCCATTGGTGTTCTCCACTTGTAGTTAAACACCTGAATAAAAAAATTAGGATTCTTAATTAATAATTCCAAAACCTCTTATATATGTAATTTATTTATTATAACACTTTTTAGTTCATTCAAAGCCTTTTTGATTAGTTATAAGGTTCAATTTCATTTTTCGGGGTCATTTGTTTACTTGGCTTTAAAAGATTGGTTCACTTATATTCATGTTTGGATTATACATATGATCAAAGTGGATGTGAAAAATTGAGGTTATATTATTTATTTAACATCCAAGATATTACATGTTTTTAATTTTAATTAGGTTACTTAGAGTAAAGTCAAAATATTATATATATAACCTTAGTGATAACCGTTTTTGTTAATGAGTGGATTTGATTACAAAGAACATGTTTTGCTTTATAAATTAATACCATTCATACAAAAGGATTAAAGAACCCAAGATGTGATATATTAAATATATAATAATTTGGTTCAACTATAACACAAATGGTTTCATGAACAAAATTAATGATAATATATATTGATAAACCATTTTCCTTGTATGTGCAAAATTAGCACATCTCAAACGGTGCTTTCATTTCTTTCAAATAAAAGGGTGGGGAAAGGAGAGAAGATAATGAAATATATGATTAGCATGAAAAAATTACATTACATGTATGTTACTGGATTTATCATACTATTATGGTGAAGTAAGGTGAGGAAAGAAACAAAAATAAAGAGAACATAAAAGAAATGAGGGAATTGGAAAGAGGAATTTACATCTTGAGACTTCCTCCATTGATAACATCTTTAGGGGAGAGGTTTTTGTATCATGAAGAGGCTAGGAGATTTTGGAAGTGGGGGAGGATCTTGGGGAAAGATTTGGGCAGAATAATAGCAAGGTACAAGGCTTGAGAGGAGTGAATAGAAGAGGGAGTGAAGGGGGGGTTTATAGTGGAGGAGAGAAGGGATTTCAGAATATTATAATCATTAATTTATTAATTCTTCACGAGGGAAGGAATAATGAGTATTACATGACCAAGAATAGTTATTTTATCATGTGATCCCAAACCAAGTTGGCTTACATCATTATAAAATCATCGATGAATCAATTAATCCATTATTTAGCATTTACTGTGAATTATTGGATTCAACTATTCATTAAAAATTCAAGTATTTCAGAAAAATCTCAAAAATTCATCCTAACCATTTTTTGACGTGTGGAATCCAAAAATGAAGTCCATTTTTTATAAAAATGTTTCTAAATAGTATTATTTTAATATTTAATTAAAATAATAATTTATTATTAACACCAGTTCTAAAACATTCATTAACTTATTCTAAAATATAATTATATCATACTTCCAACTTTAATATTATTTTTGACTATCATAGGTAAGGTTTATATTCATTAGGGTATATCACTATTCATTAGGGTAGGTTACTATTCAGCAAAAATTAATTTTTCCTTATCAGAATCCAATTAACTTACTTATTAAAACCGTGTATGCCAGATTTTAGAAATTCCCAACATAAGAGTGACAAACATATATTTAAAGGACACTTAGAACTTTTTAGTTCATTATGTTGTCTATTCACGTGATTTTATGACATAATTATGAGAATGGAATTTCCATTGAAAAACATTGGGTCGTTATATTCATCCTCCCTTAGGAAATTTCATCCCCAAAATTTCATTTTACATTCTACACCAAAAACAGGTGTGGGTACTTTTCCATCATTGCTTCCTCCAGTTCCCATGTTGCCTCTTCAAACTTATGGTTTCTCTATAGTACCTTGACCAGATGAGTGGTCTTGTTGCATAGAACTTTGTCTCTGTAATCCAAGATCATCACTTGAAGCTCATCGTAAGAGACGTCATCCTCTAACTATACCACCTCTGAAAAGTGTACATGGGAAGGGTTTGGTAGGTACTTCTTTAAGAGGGATACATGAAATAAATCATGTACTTTCAACATGGTAGGTGGAAGTGCCAGTCGATAGGCCATAACACCCACTTGATCAAGGATCCCGAAGGGGCCAATGTACCGGGGACATAACTGCCCTTTCTTCCCATACCGTATGACCTTCTTCCATGGGGATATGGGTAGAAAAAACATGTCTCCAACTTTGAACTCAAGGTCTCATCGATGGTTATCTTCATAACTCTTCTATCGACTTTGGGCTGCCGTGATATGCTTCTTAATAGTTTTCACCTTCTCCACCATTTCATCAACCATTTCAGGTCCTAGTAGCTTATGCTCACCGACTTCATCCCAACACGCCAGTGTTATGCACCTTTTCCCATAAAGGGCTTTATATGGTGCCATTCGGATGCTCGAGAGGAAACTATTTTTTTAAGAGAATTAAACTAGTGGAAGAAGTTGGTCCCATCATCCTTTAAAAACCATATAAAATGCTCTCAACATGTCTTCCAGTGTCTAAATAGGTTCCTCAGATTGGCCATTAGTTTGAGGTTGATAGGCCATACAGAAGTTGAGTTCAGTTCTTAGAGCATGTTGGAGACTTTTCCAAAACTTCGAGGTGAACCTTGGATCATGATCAGATGAAATATATAGTGGTTCTCCATGCATCCTTACCACTTATTTGACGTAAATCCATGCAAGTAGATCCAATGAGAAGTCCGACTGAACCGCGATAAAGTGTGTTTTCTTCGTAAGACGATCCACAACGACCCATACAGCATTGTTTTCTCTAGATGTCTTTGGAAGTTGAGTGACAAAGTCTATGGTAATGTTATCCCACTTCCATTCTGGTATGAGTAGTGTTTGCATCATCCCCTTAGAGTTTTTTATCTCATCCTACACTTGCTAACATACGAGGCACTTTGATATATATTCGGCAATTTCCCTTTTCATATTGTCCCACCAAAAGTTTTCCTAGAGATCTCGATACATCTTTTTTCTCCCTGGGTGGATAGGGAAGGTCGAGCTATGTGCATCATTCAGTAGCTCCTTCTTTATCTTTGGATCAGATGGTACATATAATCGTGTCCCAAATATTAGAACTCCTTCCTCATAAATTTTGAAATCAGAGAATTTCCCATTTTTAACAGCCACCACCCTTTTCTGAATTTCCACATCCTTTTTTTGATAATACTTTATTTTATCCAAGACGAACGGTTGAGAAATCATTTGAGAAAGGATTTATGATGTTCCTCCCTTAATGAATCCCATTTACATCTTTTGAAAATCTAAGAATATCATATCCTTTTCAATTCACATCATTGATAAAGATGCAAGATTCTTTATACTTAGAGAATATGCCCCTGGTTTGCCTTACCGAGATGGTTGTGGATTGAGTAGTCATAATCCTTGATGAGCTCTATCCATCTTCTCTAGAGAATATTAAGCTATATATATTTGAATATATATTTGAGACTCTTTTGGTCAGTATATATCTTACATTTTTCCCATAGAGGTAATGTCTCCAGATTTGCAATGCAAAGATCACAACCGCTAACTCCAGATCATGCGTATGATAGTTTTTCTCATGGATTTTCAGCTTTCTTGATGCATAGGCTATCACTTTATTATTTTTCATTAGCACACAACCTAAGCCTTTCTTAGAAGTATCACTATAAACCACAAAGAGTTCTCCACTTGAAGGGAGAGTGAGTACTGGCGCAGTGATAAACATCTTTTTCAGCTCCTAGAGATAATCTTCGCATTCTTGTGTCCAGACAAACTTTACTCCCTTCCGTGTCAGCTTGGTCAATGGGTTTGAAAATCGTGAAATGTTCTTCACAAGTGGTTGATAATACCCAGATCGACCCAAAATGTTGCGGATCTCCTTTACATAAGTTGTCCCCGGGCACTCTTCAATATCTTTTGTCATGGAAGGGTCCACAGATATCCCTCTCCTGGTGATAACAGGCCCCATGAATGATACTTCCTCCATCCATACCTCACATTTACTGTACTTTTCATACAACTAATCACTTCATAATGTCATTAACACAGTTTTCAAATGTTCCTCATGTTCCTCCTTGATCATGGAGTACATGAAAATATCATCAATAAAGAACACCAAAGATTTTTCAAGGTGATCTCTAAAGACACTATTCATTAAATATATGAAAATTTTTGTAGCATTAGTGAGTCTGAAGGGCATCACTATGAACTCATATTGTCTATACCTCGTTCGAAAGGTAGTCTTGGTAATATCCTCCTTCCTCACCTTTAGTTGGTGATATCCCGACCGGAGATCCACCTTAGAGAAATAAATGGCCCCAAAAAGATAATCAAACAAGTCATCTATCCATGGATGGGGATATTTTTTCTTTATTTTGATTTTATTCAGCTCACAATAATCAATGCATAGGCGCATTGATCTATCCTTCTTATTGACAAATTGGACTGAGTCACCCCATGGTGAAGCACTCGGGCATATAAAACCCTTCTCCATAATCTCCTATAACAACTTCTTTAGCTCTTCCAGCTCTACGGTGGCCATTCTGTATGATGTCTTTGATAGTGGTAGAGATCTAGGGAAATGTTCAATTGAGAACTCAACCTTTCGGTCAAGAGTAAGACCATGCAACTCTTCAGGGAATAAATTAGTGTAATCCCTCACAAAGGGCATTTCATCAAGAATGATTCTATCCTTTTTCCCAATCATTTTAGCTAGATATGATTTCTCACAAGGAAGCAGTATCCAAACTTGGGGAGAAGATTCTAAAGGAGACTCATCTTCCGCCTTACTCTTGTAAAGAATCAGAGGATGCTTCGGGATGTGAAAAGTGATATCCCTTTCCCAAAAATTAATGTTTTCCTTGTACAAAGATATCCAATACATGCCCAAGATAGTGTAAAACTCCACTAAAGGAAGTATGAAAAAAATTTATGGGAGGTTCAGTCCACAAACGTTAACCAGGGAGGAGTTATAAACCATGGACGCAATAATTTTCCCATTCATTATTCTCACAGATATTTTTTCCTCCAAATTTTGAGGTGGTGTTTGAATAGTTATACTAAACAAGAAAGAAATTAAAGAATGCGTGGATCCAGAATCAAATAAAATGTTCGCTATTCTTGAATGAATAACAAGCATACCTATCACCACTTAATTTTCCGGCTCCACCTTAGTAGTAGTGTTAGTATAAGCCCTTCATTATTACCTTGTAGGTTATTGCTGATTGCCTATGACAACCCCCAGCTTAAGGAAATTGTTTGCATAATTCCCAAACTCGTTGAAGTTGTAACACTGCACTGTATGCTGAGTTTTGATTTGAACATTCCTTTCTTCTTCAAAATTAGTGGGATTTTTCATATCCCTTCGGAAGTTCATGGATATATGACCAAAATTTCCGCATTTGATACAATTCTTGGTTCCCTTGAGACAGTCACCAAGATGCTTCTTCCCAAAATTGTTTCAATGGGTAAAGTGGGATTCTTTATATCATGATATTTGTGTGATGAACCACCCATGTTGTTCTCCATTTTCCACTTCTTGTCACTGGGCCCATGAGACCACTGAGAGTCTTCAATCTCCATTACAACCTTGAAGGAACAATAGACAATCTCCTCATAACTATTGAAATCTCGAATCGCCAATGCTTTTCGTAGACTCAGCTTTAGTCCATTAACGAAGCTATCCACCTTGCTCTGGGTGTTCATGACAAATCCTGAAACGTACCTTGCAAGCCTTGTAATGTTCACTTCATATGCCTCGATGGACTCATCTTCCTTGTGCTTGAGTATGAGGAACACTCTTTCCATCTTGAGATGGAGGGTTCGAGGAAAATATTTTTTGAAAAACATATTCTTGGATTCATCCTAATCTATGGAATCAATTTCTTCTTGGGACATTGTATTATTGATCAGTGTCCACCACTGATCAGCTTCTCCATCAAAATGATAGAACTCCAGTACCACCATCTCTTCTTTAGAGCATCAGAGGATGGAGAAAATCATTTCAATGGAGTTAATCCATTATTTTGCAAGGAGGGGATTAGAAGATCTGCTAAACATGGGATGCCTTTCCTGCATAAAGTATTCTACACCAACTTGCTCTTTCCTTGGAGGAGGAGGTAATTCCGCATTATTCAAGTTATTATTCATAACTCAAGCTAGCTGAGCAAGTACTGTCATGATTTTTTGAGCATGTGCTCTCATCATATGATGCATATCATTAGGGAAATCATCACATTGCCTATCACATTGGTTTTTGCAACGTGTTCTTCTACTTCCCTCCATTAACTAAAAAAAGAACGTATAATTAGAGGTCTTGAAAACATAGCTATTGAGCATTAAAAAGAAACTTTGAACATAAAATTATAAACTTATAAAGAAGAAGTATATCCTGACTTGTGATTTCCTAGGTGTATATCCAGGTTATCCTCAATCTATTTGTTAACATATATTCAGTTGGGATTTATTTTTTAACCCTAATAATGGGTTGTACTAAGCTCGTGAATCTACCAAAGCATATCCTCCAAGAGTGTCATAACCAAGAGTGCATCAAGGCCTGTTATCATGCACCTTTCCCCATTTGAGTCTAGCTCAAAGCAGTGTTTTTAGGTTTTACCCATAGATATATCAATGCCAGATCCTCCTCTACATGCTCGTTTCCAGACAGAGATGTATTTCCTTGATAAACCACTTAATCAATACTCACTAAACTTTTGGAATGTTTTATTATACATAGTCTAATCCTTAAGGTTCTCACTATGGTGCTCTATTCATAACCTCAAAACATTACTAGACAATCCTCTCATACCAAATATAGAGACCCGATCCTTTTACATAAAAAATTTCAAGATTTTAAGAATAAATAATCTTCAAAGTACAAGACAAGGATCGTTAAGTTTAGTGTCTTGGAAGACTAGGTACATTTAATATAAAACAAGGGGATAAAAAACACTTATTTATTTAATCTCCATAAAGATATCCTAACTTACATTGAGCCCTTTCATATTGATTTGGTACTTTGGGGAACACATGAACAAAGGGATGAGCTAAAATCCCAGTAAGGAAATGAACATAAGGATACATCTCAAGCACATGAGTTAGGAAACATGACTTAATGATATCCAAAGCATGAAACATATAGAATCATTTTTTATAAGCATGGGATCATTTAACATGGAATGATATAAATGTGGCACAATCTTAAAACATTTCTTTAGTACAGGTCAAGGCTAACCGCCAATCCCATTTCCCATTTTTGTACGGGTCAAGTCTAACTACCAATCCCATTTCACATCGCATCTAATGATACTCAACTTTACCCAATGAATTAGAGTGCTATATGGGAGCACCCATATCAAAATTTTCTTTAATATTAATTTCACATAAATATTCATACCACATAAATATTCTTTCCACATGAGTAATCATACATAATCAATTGTTCATAAACATAAGGTTACCCATTGAGAGAATTGGGTACCACAATCATGACATAAAGCATAACCAATGAGTGTATCAAGAAAGTGTATATGAATGAAAGGGATATGAACATACATGGACATTAATAAGTTAATATTGTAACATAACATGGTAGGTGGTAACAAATAGAAGTGACATCACATAATAAATGTATTTGAGAGACATTAACATTAAAACATTTTTGTGCTGTTTTAAGGAAAATACTATAGAGATTGTAAAATAGTAAAGAAGAAATTCTTTTATATAAAACTATAATTGAACCAAGAATGATTTAATAATAAAAATACTGAATTTACAAAGAGAACGGTCACTTAAAATAGAAGATATAGTGCACTTAAAATTGGGTAATAGTTTGGGAACTTCCTTTAAAACGAGTGTGCTTATTGGGAAGTATCGAGGAAAGATTCACTTAATAGAATGTATATCCCTAAAAATAATGAGAGATGGATCTTGGAACATGAGTTTGGAGCATATAAACATAATTTTAATGTTATACTTAAAAATAAAAGACAACTACATTTTGTTTAAAATAAAGATAGCGCAACCCGAAGGAAAAAGGAAGTGCCGGTAGAATCCTTTATATTTAATCAGCGTGGTATCGGGTATAACTATGAGGTATTTATGAGAGATATAAGGGGTTTATCATTGCTTATAAAACATTAGGGAAGTATGTGGAGGTGATTAAATATACCTGATCACTTGGTATTACACAAAAAAGGCATATCATAGAGAACAATATTGATTAAGAGTGAAAATGAGAGGAACCCTTACCTTAAATCTGTTGGTGTTCTCCACTTGTTATTAAAAAACTGAATAAAAACATTAGGCTTATTAATTAATAAGAATATAACCTATAATATATTTAATTTATTTATTTAACCCTTTTTAGTTCATGAAATGCCTTTTTGATTAGTTATAAGGTTCAATTTAATTGTTCAGGCTCGTTTGTTTACTTGGCTTTAAAAGATCGGTTAATTTATATTCAAGTTTGGATTATATGTAAGATCTAAGTGGTTGTCCAGAATTGAGGTTATATTATTTAGTGAACATCCAGTAGATTACATGGATTTAATTTTAATTAGGTTACTTAGAGTTAAGTCGAATTATTATATATATAACCTTAGTGATAACAATTTTTGTTAATCGGTGGATTTGATTACAATGAACATGTTTTTCTTTATAACATAATACCATTTGTAATAAAGGATTAGAAAACAAAATATTGGATATATTACATATATAAAAATATGGTTCAACAATAAAACATATGGTTTCATGACCATAATTAAAGATAATAGAAATTGATAAAACATTGTCCTTGTATGTGCAAAATTAGCACATCTCAAACAGTGCTTTCATTTCTTTCAAATAAAATGGTGGGGAAAGGAGAGAAGATAATGAAATATACAATTATCATGAAAACATTCTAGTACATTTATGTTACTGGATTTATCATAATATTATGGCGAAGGGAGGTAAAGAAAGAAACAAAAACAAAGAGAACTTAAAAGAAATGAAGGAATTGGAAAGAGGAACTTACCTCTTGAGACTTCCTCCTTTGCGAACCTCTTAAGGGGAGAGGTTTTGGAATCATGAAGAGTCTAGGAGATTTTGGACGTGGGGGAGGATCATGGGGAGAGATTTGAGAAGAATAATGGCAAGGCACAAGGCTTGAGAGGAGTTAAGAGAAGAGGGAGTGAATGTGGGTTTTATAGTGGAGGAGACGATGGATTTCATAGTATTATAATCATTAATTTATTAATACTTCACAAGACAAGTAATATTGATTATTAAATGAACAAGAATAGTAATTTTATCATGTAACCCCAAACCAAGTGGTCTTACATTAGTAGAACATCATCGATGACTCAGTTAGTCCATTATTTAGCATTTATTGTGAATTATCAGATTCTACTATTCATCAAAAATTCAAGTATTTCAGAAAAATCTCAAAATTTCACCCTAACCATGTTTCAACGTGTAGAATACAAAAATGAAGAAAATTTTTTAAAATGAATTTTCTAAAAATTACTAATTTAATATTTAACTAAAATAATAATTTATTATCAAAACTAGTTTTAAAACATTCATTAACTTATTCTAAAATATAGGTATATCATACTTCGAACATAAATATTATTTTTATAATATCATAGGTGTGGTTACTATTAATTTGGGTATATCACTATTCACAAGGGTATGTTACTATTCATTAGGGTAGGTTAATATTCACCAAAAATTATGTTTTCCTTATCGGAATCCAAATAACTTACTGCTTAGAAATGTGTATGACGAATTGTCGAAATTCCAAACATAAAAGTGAAAAAACTTATGTTTAAAGTTCACCTAGCACTTAGTAGTTCATTATGTTGTGTTTTCATGTGATTTTATGACATAATTATGAGAAGGGAATTTCCATTGAAAAACATTCGGTTGTTATATTCTTTCCCCCTTCAATAATTTTCCACTCGAAATTTCATTTTACATTATAAGAAAAAAATAGGTGTGGGTACTTATCCTTCCTTGCTTCCTCCAGTTCCCATGTTGCCTCTTCTTACATATGGTTTATCCATAGTACCTTGACCATATGATTTGACTTGTTGCATATAAATTTGTCTCTATGATCCAAGATCTTCACTGGTTACTCCTCTTAAGAGAGGTCATCCTCCAACTATTCCTCCCCTGAAGAGAGTACATGTGAAGGGTATGGTATGTACTTCCTTAAGAGGGATAAATGAAAGACATCATGTGATTTTGGCATGGTAGGTGTAAGTTCCAGTTAATAGGACACGGCTCCGACTCAATCAAGGATCTCGAAGGGGCCGATATACATGGGACTTAACTTCCCTTTCTTCCAAAACCTCACGAACTTCTTCCATGGGGATATGCGTAGAAATACCCTATCTCTAACTTTGAACTCAAGGTCTTGTCGTCGGTTATCTGTATAACTCTTATGTTGACTTTGGGTAGCCTTAATATTCTACTGAATGGTTTTCACCTTCTCCACCATTTCGTCGACCATTTCAGGTCCTAGCAGCTTACGCTCAATGACTTCATCCCAACATGCATGTGTTCTACACCTTTTCCCATAAATGGATTTATATGGTGCCATTCAGATGCTCGAGTGGAAACTATTGTTAGAATAGAATTCAACTAGTGGAAGATGTTAGTCCCATCCTCCTTTGAATTTTATTGAACACGCTCTCAACATGTCTTCCAGTGTTTGAATAGTTTGATCAGATTGGCCATCAGTTTGATGATGATAGGCCGTACTGAAGTTGAGTTTAGTGCATAGAACATGTTTGATACATTTCCAGAACTTCGAGGTGAACCATGGATCATGATCAAATACAATAGATAGTGGTACTCCATGAAACCATACCACTTCTTTGATGTAAATCCATGCTATTTTATCTAATGAGAAGTCCTCTCGAACTGTGATAAAGTGTGATGTCTTCATAAGACGATCAACAACGACACATAAGGAATTGTTTTCTCTAGCTGTTTTTGGAAGTCCAGTGACAAAGTCCATGGTAATTTTCTCACACTTCCTTTTTGGTATGGGTAGTGTTTGCATAACCCCCTTACACTTTTGTCACTCATCCTTCACTTGCTGACATACGATGCACATTGATATATATTCGGAAATCTCCCTTTTCATATTGTCCCACAAAAAGTTTTCTTGCAGATCTCAATACATCTTTCTTCTCGCTAGGTGGATAGAGATGGTTGAAATTTGTGCATCATTCAATAGCTCCTTCTTTATCTCTCGATCATATGGTACACATAATCCTATCCCAATTCTTACAACTCCGTCCTCATCAATTTTGAAATTGGATAATTTCCCATTTTTAACAGCTTCCAACCTTTTCTGAATTTCCACATCCCTTCTTTGGGTATCCTTTATTTTCTCCAAGACAGATTGTTGAGAAATAATTTTAGAAAGTATTTATTATGTTCCTCCCATAATTATTCCCATTTCCATACTTTGAAAATCTAAGAAGATAGTATCATTTTCAATTCTCATCATTTATAAAGAAGCATGATACTTTCTACTTAGAGCATCTGCCACCTTGTTTTCCTTACCGGGATGTTAGTGGATTGAGCAGTCATCATCCTTGATGAGATCGATCCATCTTTTCCGGTGCATATTAAACTCTTTCTTTGTTAATATATATTTTAGAATCTTGTGTTTAGTATATATCTCACATTTTCCCCATAGAGATAACCCCACTATATTTTCAACACAATAATCAAAGCCGCTAAATCCAGATCATGCGTAGGATATTTTTTTTCATGGATTTTTAAATCCCTTAATGCATAGGCTATCACTTTATAATTTTTCATTATCACACATCCTAAGCCTTTCTTAGAAGAATCACTATACACCACAAAGAGTTCTCCACTTGAAGGGAGTGTGAGTATTGGCGTAGTGATAAGCATCTTTTTCAACTCCTTGAAACAGTCTTCACATTCTTGTGTCCAGACAAACATTACTCCCTTTCATGTCATCTTTGTCATTGGGACGGAAAATCGTGAAAAGTTTTTCACGAATCGTCGATAATACCCTGCTAGACACAAAATGTTGCGGATCTCCATTACAGAAGTTGGCCTCGACCACTCTTCAATTGCCTTCATCTTGGAAGGGTTCACATATATCCCTATCCTGGGGATAACATGCCCCAAGAATGATACTTCCTCTATCCATAACTCACATTTACTACAATTTTCATACAACTTCTCCCTTTGCAAGGTCATTAACATATTTTTCAAATGCTCCTCATGTTTCTCCTTTCTCTTGGAGTATATCAGGATATCACCAATAAAGACCACCACAAATTTTTTGAGGTAATCTTTAAAGACTCAATTTATTAAATCTGTGAAAATTGCAGGAGCATTAGTTAGTCCGAAGGGAGTCACTATTAACTCATAGTGTCTATACATTGTTTGAAAGGCAATCTTATGAATATCTTCCTTCCTCACCTTTAGTTGGTGATATCCCGACCGAAGGTCCGACTTAAAGAAATAAATGGCCCCACAAAGCTGATCGTACAAGTCATATATCTGTGGAAGGGGATACTTGTTCTTTATTGTGATTTTATTGAGCTCACGATAATCAATGCAGAGGAGCATTGATCTATCCTTCTTATTGATGAAGAGGACCGGAGCACCCCATGGTGAAGCACTCGGGCGTATAAAACCCTTCTCCATATTCTCCTGTAACTACATCTTTATCTCTTCCAGCTCTATGGTGGCCATTCTATAAGGTGTCTTTGAGATTAGAAGATATCCAGGGATAAGTACAATTGAGAACTCAACCTCTCAGCTAGGAGGAAGACCATGCAACTCTTTAGGGAATACATCAGTGCAATCCCTCATGATGGACATGTCTTCAAGCATGATACTATCCTTTGTCCCAATCATTTGAGCTAGATATGATTTCTCACAAGGAAGAAGTATCCAAACATGAGTCAAAGATTCTAAAGGAGACTCATCTTCCTCCTTACACTTGTAAATAATCGGAGGATGCATTGGGATGTGAAAATTGATCTCCCTTTCCTGAAAAATAATGTTGGCCTCATACAGAGATATCCAATCCATGCCCAAGATAGTGTCAAACTCTACTAAAGAAAGTATGAAAAGATTTATTTGGAGGTTTAGTCCACAAAAGTTAGCCAAAGAGAATTTATAAACCATGTACAGAATAATTTTCCCATTCGCTATTCTCACAAATTAATTTTCCTCCAAATATTGAGGTGGTGTTCGAATAGTTCTACTAAACTTGCAAGATATAAAGGAATGCGTAGCACTAGAATCAAACAGTACGTTCGCTATTCTTGAATGAATAACAAGCATGCATACCACTACATAATTTTCCGAATCCACCTCAGTAGTAGTGATAGCATAAGACCTTCCTTGTTTCCTTGGAGGTTATTGCTGATTGCCTCCAACAACCCTCAGATTAGGGAAATTGTTCGCATAATGCTCAAGTTCCTTACAGTTGTAACACTACACTGCAGGTTGAGTGTTGATCTGAACCTTCATTTATTCTTCAACATTAGCGGTATTTTTCATATCCATTAAGCAGTTCTTGGCCAGATGACCAAAATTTCCACATTTGAAGTTATTATTGGTTCTCTTGAGACAATCACCCAGATGCTTCTTCCCATAATTTTTGAAAATGATAAAGTGAGGCTTCTTTCCATCATGGGATTTGTTTGATGAACCACCCGTGTTGTTCTCCATTTTCTGCTTCTTGTCACAGGGCCCAAGAGACCACTGAGAGTCTCCAATATCCATTTCAACCTTGAGGGAACTACAGAAAATCTCCTCATAACTGTCAAAATATTGAATCTCCAATTCTTTTTGTAGACTCAGCTTTAGTCCGATAAAGAAGCGATCTACCTTGCATTCGGTGTTCAAGAAAAAGCCAGAGGCATACTGTGCAAGCCTTGTAAAGTTCCCTTCATACGACATGATGGAATCATCTTATTTCTTCTTGAGTCTGAGGAACTCTCTTTCCATCTTGAGAAGAAGGGTTAGAGGAAAATATTTCTTGAAAAACAACTTTTTGAATTCCTACCAATCTATGGAATCAATTTCCTCCTGGGAATTTTTATTCTTGATCATTGTCCACCACAGATCAGCTTCCCCATCAAAATGATAGACCGTCAGTACCACCTTCTCTTGTTTAGAGCACTAGAGGATAGAGAAAATATTTTCAATGGAGTTAATCCACTGTTCTGTGAGGAGGGGATCAGAAGATCCGCCAAACATGGAAGGCCTTTGCCGAATGAAGGATTCTATAGAAACTTTATCTTTCTTTGTAGGAGGAGTTAATTCCACACGATTCAAGTTATTATTCCTAACTCGAGCAAGTTTTGCAAGTATTGTCCTGATGTTTTGAGCACCTGCTCCCATCATATCAGGCATATCATTAGGGAAATAATAACATTTCCTAACACAATGGTTATTGAAACATGTTCTTATATTTCCCGCCATTAACTAAGAAAAATACTGTATAATTAAAGGTCTTGAATACTTAGCTATTGAGCATAAAAAGGAATCATTGAATATAAAAGTATAAACTTATAAAGAAGAAGTATATCCAGACTTGTGATTCCCTAGGTTTATATCCAGGTTATCATTGATCTATTTCTTAACATATATTCTTATGGGATTCTCTTTTTACCTTAATAATGGTTTGTACTAAGCTCTTGAATCTACCAAAGCATATCCCCCAAGAGTGTTGTAACCAAGAGTGAAACAAGGCCCATTGTTTTGTACAAGTTCCCGTTCGAGTCTAGATCATAGTGGTTTTTTCAGGTTTTACCCATAGATACATCTGTTACAGAACCGCCTCTACCTGCTTGTATCCAGAAAGGGATTTATTTTCTTAATAAACCACTTACTCAATATTCACCAAAATTATGGAATGTTTTCTTATACATAATCTCATCCTTATGGTTCTCACTAAGGTACTCTATTCCTAATCTCCAAAAATAACTAGACCATACTATGATACCAACTATAGCGACCTGAGCATTTTACATATAACATTCCAAGATTTTAAGCATAATTAATCATTAGAGTACAAGCCAAGGATCGTTAAGTCTAGTGTCTGGGAAGACTAGGTACATATAATATAAAACATGGTGCTAAAAAACACATCTTTATATAATCTTCATAAGAGATCCTAACTTCCTTTGAGCCTTTACATCTGCACAGGGTACCCTAGGGAACACATGAACAAAGGGATGAACTAAAAATCCCAGTAAGGGAATGAACATAAGGATACTTCTAAAGCACATGTGTTAGGAAGCATGACATAATGATATCAAAAGCATGAAACTTATAAAATCATTCAATATAAGCATGGGATCATATAAACATGGAATCATATAAATTTGGAAGAATTAGAAAACATTTCTTTAGTACGGGTCAAGCCTACCTGCCAACCCCGTTTCCCATTTTAGTACGGGTCAAGGCTAACCCCAATCCCGTTTCACATCACATCTCATGTGACTCAAATTTACCCAATGCATTGAAGCGCTATTTGGGCACACCCATCTCAAAATTTTCAGGAATATTCTTGCCTCATAAAAATTCTTACCACATAAATATTCTTTCCACATGAGTAATCATATATAATCAATTTTTAATAAACAAAAGGTTACCCATGAAGAGAATTGGGTACCACAACCATGACATAAAGCATAACCAAGGAGTGTATCATGAAAGTGTCCATTAAAAAAAGGGATTAGAACATACATGGACGTTCGTAAGGTAATATAGGCATATCACATGGTAGGAGGTAACAAATAGAAGTGACATCACATAATAAATGTAATTGAGAGACATTAGCATTAAAACATTTTTGTGCGGTTTTAAGTAAAATACTATAGAGCTTTTAAAATAGTAAAGAAAAAAATCTTTTATATAAAACCATAATTGAACCAAGAAGGCTTTCATAATAAAAATAATGAATTTACAAAGACAATGGTGTCTTAAAACAGACGATAGAGAGCACTTGAAATTGGGTAATAGTTTTGGATGTTCCAATAAAACAAGTGTGCTTATTGGGAATTATCGAGGAGAGATTCACTTAAAAGCATGTATGTCCCCAGAAAAGAATGAGAGATGGATCTTGGAACATGAGTTTGGAGAATATAAACAGAATTTTGAAGTTATACATAAAAATAAAAGACAACTACATTTTGGTTAAAAGAAAGATAGAGCAACCCAAAGGAATAAAGAAAGTTCGGGTAGAATCATTTATATTTTATTGGTGTGGTATCGGGTGTAACTATGAGGGCTTGATGAGAGAAATAAGGGGTTTCTCATCACTTATAAAACATTAGGGCATTATGGTTAGGTTATGAAATATACCCGATCACTTGGTATTACACAAAAAAGGTACATCATAGAGAACAATATTGATTAAAAGTTAAAAAGAGAGGATCCCTTACCTTAAATCTGTTGGTATTCTCCACTTGTTATTAATGACCTGAATAAAAAAATTAGGATTATTAATTAATAAGTCCATAACCTATCCTATATTTAATTTATTTATTATAACCCTTTTTATTTAATTCAAAGACTTTTTGATTAGTTATAAGGTTCAATTTCATTGTTCGAGCTCATTTGTTTACTTGGATTTAAAAGATCGGTTAACTTATATTCAATTTTGTATTATATGAAAGATCAAAGTGGTTGAACAGAATTGAGGTTATATTTTTTAGTGAACATACATGAGATTACATGGTTATAATTTTAATTAGGTTACTTATAGTTAAGTCAAATTATTATATATATAACCTTAGTGATACCCGTTTTTGTTAATCGGTGGATTTGATTACAAAGAACATGTTTTTATTTATAACATAATACCATTTGTACAAAAGGAATACAGAACCAAAGATAGGATATATTACTTATATAATAATCTGGTTCAACCATACCACCAATGGGTTCATGACCATAATTAATGATAATAGAAATTGATAAACCATTGTCCTTGTATGTGCAAAATTAGCAAATCTCAAACAGTGCTTTCATTTCTTTCAAATAAAATGGTGGGGAAAGGAGAGAAGATAATGAAATATACCATTGGCATGAAAATATTTCATTACATTTACATTAATAGATTTATGATACTGTTATGGTCAAGGTAGGTGAGGAAATAATCAAGAAGAAAGAGAACGTAAATGAAATGAAGTAATTTGAAAGAGGAATTTACCTCTTGAGACTTCCACCTTTAAGAACCTCTTAAGGGGAGATGATTTGGTATCTTGAAGATTCTAGGAGCTTTTGGATGTGGGGGAGGATCCTGGGGAGAGATTTGGGCATAATAATGAAAAGGCACAAGGCTTTAGAGGAGTGAAGAGAAGAGGGAGTGAAGTGGGGTTTTTATAGTGGAGGTGGGGAGGGATTTCAAAATAATATAATCATTAATTAATTAATTCTTCACAAGACTAGGAATAGTGAGTATTACATGAAAAGGAATAGTAATTTTATCATGTGATCTTGAACCAAGTGGGCTTACATCAGCATAATATCATTGCTGACTCAATTAATCCATTATTTAGCATTTATTGTGAATTATCGGATTCTACTATTCATAAAAAATTCAAGTATTTCTAAAAAATCTCAAAAATTAATGCTAACCATTTTTCGACGTGTAGAATCCAAAAATGAACTCCATTTTTGGAAAATAATTTTTTACATATGATTATTTTAATATTTAATTAAAGTAATAATTTATTATCAAAACTAGTTTTAAAACATTCATTAACTTATTCTAAAATATTGGTATATCGTACATCCAACAAGAATATTATTTTTATACTATCATAGGTGAGGTTAATATTCTTTTTGGTATGTCACTATTCATAAGGGTATGTTACTATTCATTAGGGTAGGTTACTATTCACCAACAATTAATTGTTTCTTTATCGATCTCCAAATAACTTACTGATTACAACCATGTGAGCCAGATTTTCGAAATTCTAAACACAGAAGTGACAAAGTTATGTTTAAAGGTCACTTAACACATAGTAGTTCATTAAGTTGTGTATTCATAGTATTTAATGATATAATTATTAGAATGTAATTTCCATTTTAAAACATTGGGTCGTTACATCTCTCATTTGGTAAGGAACTCTAACTAAAATATCATTTTAAATGTTTTAAAGATTTATTCTTCTAAATCATTCTCATTAATGTCCATGTTTCAAAAAAAAATTAATGATTTATTTATGTGGAAATTATTTTTTTTCAAATTAAAATTCCTATTGAATGTTTCAAATTGGTATGAGACACATTGATCCAAAAATCTATTTTAAACGAATTCTCGATAAATAGAGAGACTTGTAAACGTTTTCCAGAAAAATGTGGATATTTCTCTTAAATAGTTTTGTTGATTTTTTTCATCTATGTCAATATCCTTCATTATTATCAATTGAGGTTAATCTAATATAATACAATCTTCCACATTGTATTGAATGAGTTTTGTTTGACTGTGGATATGCTATTTTTATACCATTCATGGTTTATGGATAATGTATTGACAATTCGTATGATAGTTTTAATACGAATGTTTATGTTATGTTTAAACCTTTTCATATGAGGAATGCACTGGACTTAGTAAGTGATAGTTGGGGCCCGCTATAGCTCCTCGATGCATCGGTAGGTCTCATGAGAAAAACTAGTGTCTTGGCACAAGGCCTTGGAAAAATATTATTTTTAGTCTTGGAATGAGGCCTTGACTATGTGGTTATGATGTCCAGAATTATGCATTCCATAATTATGAGATTAACTATTGATATTTCATGTGGTTATTCGACTAGTAGAAAACCATTGACTATGTTTTATTTTGGAATTATTTACTCAGCTCATATTCCTTCCATAAGGTGTCCATGTTTATTATTTTTAAAGGCATGTGTTATCAATTATTCATCGTGCCTAATGTTTATGTTATCTTACGATATATTTCTTACTCTTACTGAGTTTTTGAGCTCACCCCTTTGTCATGTTTCATTTTCCCTGGATATGAAGAAGTTAGTTATAAGTGACTTACAAGAATAATCTTGGAAGCTTGGATGTTTTTAATGAAATAAATTAGTGTTTTTTTTCTTTTCAAGTTGTAATGTTGAACTTATGTATGTATCTTGTTTCCAGGACTACTAAACTGATCGGTCCTTCGTGAAATGATTCCTTGTAATCATGCCAATGTATTAAAATAATCCACCGTCTCCTAGATTCTGGGGTCGAGGCATTACATACAACCACCCATTTTTTATGTTGCTTCATTATTAGATAGAAATCTATTCACTCTCATTTGTATTTTGGAGTATGAAAAGGTTTAATTCATGAACTGAACCCAACAATTTTACGTGATTCAACCTCACTGGGAAATGTCCAAGGAGCATACACTGCCAATTTGCTGATGTAACCAATCCACTATAAGTAAACTTTCGTTTAGAAAGTTCGAAGTGCACTCACTATCCCAATTGGTTTACAAAAAATCACATCTTGAAATCTCACCACTCTCTCAACTAAAGTGTCCTCACTACTTGTTCAAAAGATAAACTCAATGTTTATAGACTCATAGGTCCATTCATTATCACTAATGAATTCAACCTCTACTATATGTTGATTCTCTATTGTTGTCCCACTTTCAAATACATATGAATACAACTTTACCACAGTACACTAGGAAATAAATTTTAAAAAACTTTAAAAAATATTTCTTCCTTCATGATGATCCTTATTTCATTAATCTCAAACTTGCCCTTAAAAAGATACTTATATCGCAATGCTCAAACTAGCCTTTGTGAAGTTCCATATTTCACATTTATCAAACTATCCTTTATGAAGAAACCCTCTTTCTCAAATCTCAATTTTCCATTTCGAAACTCCTCCATTTTGAAAATCATACATATACTTGAAAAATTCCCTTACTTTAGGGAAAAAAAGATCATTCAGATGGATTTTATAGCCTTCATGAACTTCATTGCAAAAAATCTTCATGTACCAGTTTCATGAAGCTCCTTCTCAAATCCATATACTTAGAATTTCTGTTGAGTCTCAATACTACTTCTGAAGGGACTAGAGGCCTATTTATAGGAATTTACACTAATTCTAGAACCTTTTGTTCTATGTCAGCACCATTTTGTGGAGCTCCCATTTATTCACCACAAAACTCCTTTTTTTACAAAGCTCTACAGACATTTCCCATCCACAATTCTCATTGTAAAATAAAAATTTATTCTCACTTTTTACCAGGTCATAAAATATATGTTTATTATAACATTTTTACTTGGCAATCAAAATATCTTTTTGAGAATAATTATTTTCATTCATTTAATCAAATTATTTACTGTTCCTTATTTAAATAAATATTTTCATGAACTTTAAAAATCTCATTAAAATTAATCCAATCATAAATACCATTGTATGGTTTGTTTACATTCATCACTATTATTAAAATTGGCATTTTCATACTGTCACATACATATTTCATCAACATAAAGTGAAGTTCTAAAATAATTAGACTTATCATGTGGAATTGTTCAAGTAGGGTATCCAATCTATATAATAGATCCATAAAAAATATCTACAAACCACCACTTCATCCAAAATTTAATATAAACTACTAAATTCCCATGTAAGGTTATCCTTTAAAAAATCATATAAAATATCCTTGATTCTTGATTCAATTGACCTAATTTCATTGGAACATCAATCAAATCATTAAAAATCATGGGAACAAAAAATGTTTACATTAAATATAGAACTATTCTTCAAGACATATTGACATACACATTGGAAATTATAACAACAATAACAAAAAATTGGGTTCCCAATTTCCCCCTTTATATTATGTTTCAATACCAAAAGAAAAGGTCATGTCAATATTTTCATCCAACTTTCATCTATAATATATTTATTTTTTACAAATCCATCATTTACATTTTAACTATATTTTTTCCTCCCTATTGATAGAAAATGAGAATTACTAGAGATAGTATGGTAAAATTTCATTCTTAATAAATCTTACATTAGTTATTCCACTCTATGTCTACTTTAGATAACCCGGTGTATAAAATAAGAGGGTATAATTTTGAGAAACATGAAGTAAATTCTTAACTGAAAATATGAAACCAACTAATATTCCACAACATGAATATTTAATCAGATATTGTTAAACTATTTATGGGTTTATAATAGTTTCATGATTCAAATTGATAAAATTAAAGCGGATTTTTCTGATACCACTTACTGAAAAAATATTCTCAAGAAAAATTCATATTGAAATTAAGGTACTCATCTCAACCCACAGAATACAAACATTAAATTATAACGGGTAGTTAATGATCATTCCATCATGGAACATAATTAGTATTATGTTTCTCAAGTATTTGATTCTTTTATATTCTCGCTACTAGGAAAATATATTCTTTTCATATTTCAATAGGCAAGAGATAGTAAGTATACAAGCTTTGTAAATGTATTTATAAGCATGTACCCTACATAGATGTAATTTTCTTATGAACTATAAGGATCTGGTAACTTCTATGGATAATAAACCTTAATGGATGATATACATCTTTAATTCATCAAGAATAATCATTTCATTTGATCTTATCTAAAATGAAATTTTCTGTAAATACAAATTAATGTGATCCCATCTATTATGGTGATATAAATTTTTTATCATATATAATATATTAATAAAAATAATCATGAATGTTCTATGATATTCTAATATATAATCTTTAAGATGACAACATATTTATCAAACTACGATGTTAACTTCCATAAATAATAGAATAAATACTCTATAATGTAGAGATGGTAATATAATTTCTTTTAATCAATTCTTCTCATGAGTATGTTATCACCATTAATTCCATGGAAATAAAAAAAATGTATATGTCAAGATGGTGGATTCCTCTAGTTTTTAGAAATAGAAACATAGTTGATAATATTTTTCTCAACAATATAACCCATCTATTTTCAGCTCCTTGTGAGGAGAAACCCTTCATGAAGACTTTTATAGGTTTCCTATTAGTCATGAAATATTTTTTCACCATGGAATATCTACTCAATTTTTCAACAAAAATATGTGGAATCTTCATTTTCATACTATTCATCAAGGAACATTCTTAACTTAGTTCTTTTAGATTATTATTTTGTATTTCTTATTGAGATAGGGAGAAGAATAAAAAATAATCTTACAGGGGTCGTCTAATACTCCCAGATGAACTATCAGGTCTAAAATGTATATAATGTGACCTCATGTACTCCTACCCATATGAAATAGGTTTTTTACAAGTAGTGAAGGTGTAAATCCTACATAGGGGAGACTATGGACGATTTATCATGTCATGGGACTGATACATAATATAATTAATATATACATTTATATAAATAATTAGTGTAATAAATAAAGAAAATGAAACATGGAATACATGATACAATTAGAATAATAAATATGAATTTAGGGTATGGGTTGAGATATTAAAATTAAAAGAGATGCCGATATCTCACTCCAACTCCATCCAGTAATGTCATCATCATCATGCTCCATCATCTCATATATACTCCATAGGGACCGTTCCCTTCATTGTATCCTAAAGCATGTAATTTAAAATTGCACTGAAATTCCCAAGTAGCGTGTGAGTGAAAGACTTAGTAGGACAACACCAAAAACCCTTAACATTAGTGAACAACATATACAATCCTATTATATGAATGTAAATAGGGTATAAATTTAAACATAATATATCACAAAATTTCCAAGAACATGTTGGATCCTTTGAGGCTGGATCTACCTAATTCAACACCATACTGGTAGAAACATAACTTATTCAGCACAATTACAATTGGAACAACTATATCTATCCATACACATAATCCTCAAGTGGATAGCCCCAATCACGTGACACATTTTTTAGTAGTGATATTCCACATAAATGCCGACTTCTGGTCTGGAACATTAGTCTTGATAGGATAGACCAGATATGCATCAAATATGAAATTCATACCCAAGTCTAGCACATCTGTCCTGTATGAATATCCCAAAGAATGTGACATATCTTGCTGACTAGCATAGCCCATGTACACATTGACCAATGTCTGGAACATCCATCTCGAAGGATTTTTTCATGAATGTGTCACATCTCACATGTTGACGCAGTAGGCCAAACCATTACGCTTAACTGTAGTAGTCAAAAATTCAAAATATGTTATACATTAAAAAAATACTGATCAAACACCATTTCATGTAAAACATAATCATAATCATAGTCATCAAAATCCTTATGCAGGAAACACTATCATAATTTAAAGGTTATATACACAGACACACCTCATGTGATGAAGAATCAAACATAGGTCTCATGGGATGCACATGTACACCAATCTATCATGTCTGAAACCCATATAGGATATTCACTAATATAAAAGAATTTAAAACTTATATTCAATGATGACTAATGAAGAAGATTAACATTGAGTTTAATTGAACCACTGAATCCCTATGGACTTAAAAAAGAAAAATATGTTTACCAATTTGATCGTTAATACGAAGATAATGACACTGATGACACATCCATCCAATCAATAACAAATAAGATATCAAGGATATGACTTTGAAACAAATACCTAAGATAGAACGAAAGAGAGAAAAATAGGGAGAAGTGTGAGGGGAATTACCTATTGTCCTTCATGCACTATGTTGCGTTCCTCATCCCATCATTTCCACCTATTAAGGTGTATGTTTTAAAAAATTTAATTATTTCATTTTATTTATTATTACTTTATTATAATTTTATTTCATTATTTTTCCTCTCTCCAAGTGTTACCCACTCCCAATGAAATTTCCCCTACCTCCCTACATTAATTATTTATCTTTGTTGTTAAACATAAATATTGGTACTCTCACATACATACATATATATATTGGTACTCTCACATACATACATATACATACATATATATATTTGTACCATATATATACACGCTTTATATATACACATCTATATATACTTATATACTCCTACGCCTATATATATAATCATATATATTAAACCCATATATATACAGGTTATATATATATACATATCTATATACATATACATATATATATATATATATATATATATATATTTATAAATACATGTGTATATATACATATATATTAAGTTATCACACCAATTTATAAATTATATATATATGTAAGCCGATATTATTTTCCCAAATCAAATATAATAATAACAAAAACAATTTTTATTATTATTAAATTTCCCACAATATTAACAACAAATTTTTTTAATAACAACCATTAAATACCAAAAATAGTTAAAAAATTAATATTAACAAAACATTTACATTTAACTACCAAAATTAATAATATCAATTTAATTCCATTGGCCACTAATTATTTTCACTATAAAAACTGTATTAATTGTGAAAGAATAATTATATATTTGACTTAAAAAAAATTATAATTTTAATTAATTTTATTAATATTTATAGCTATTCAAAAAAATTATATTACAATTATTTTAACCATCCCTTCTGATGTAACTAAACAGTCGATGCACAAAAATTTTGTGATGTTCCCCAAGTAAAAATCATATTCTTGACATAAAAGAAGTCTTATATTTTACATTCAATATGCCATTTATGATATATTTCGTTATTTTTTTAAAATATAAAAAAAATATTAAATAAATTACCCATAAATTTGATTTGACGAAATACATGACACATAAAAATGTTCTGCTACACCTTGGGTAAACCCTGAACCATAGATCTAATAGTGGTCTTCAATTTCTAATGTGATACACAATTTTGGATATATATAATTTTTTTGGGATATAAAATGTGAGTGTAAATAAATATATATTTAATATTTTAATCTAACAATTTCGATGCTCTATAGGTCTTATAAACCCCTGACAACTCGGTGCCTAACTCTAAAACTTTTATATATAATATTATTAATTCTTAACATATGGTTTTCCATTTTGTAAATCCATACTAAACACAAGTATTAAAAAAATTAAATTTTCATGTGAAAAATACTTGTAATTAATTGAGAAAATTGTGTATTATTATCATTTAAAATAGACAATGTTACAATTATCCCAACCAATATTCTTCTCTTTCTTGAGAAGTGCATCAAGTCATATAACTAGTACCCCCACCGTAAGTGTTTCAATATTTAAATTTAAAATAATAATGGAAACAATTTTATTTACCAAATTTTTAATTCCACAATAGGGATTTACAATTACCACATTCGTATTCTATTAATGATCATTGAAAGGAACAAACAATTAACTTACCTCATATTTAATGATTATTTCAATATTACGAACATCTGTTTGTTTTCCACATCCACATATATACACTCAAGCATAAAACACAACATGATATAATAAAGGATTTCAATAAATAATTTACCAAGGTATATATTACAATTTCATCAAGAATATAAATATTTTGTCAATATCTGCTGAAAGAAATGGTTATATATGACATGTGAGACTTTGCGCCAATAATGATGCATAAACACCCAACAAAATCCACAAATGAAATATCAACAACCTATGCATCACCCAAGTTTAATATAATCAATGGTAACAGAAAATCACAATTTCCCTATTTTATGGAAACTCATAGGTTCAATATATAATGAAAATGATAAACTCGCATAGTTCCCCTACCTATGTCTCAACCATCCTACCTCTTATCAATCCTTTCCAAGATAAAGGGAAATAGAAAATACAAGTAAGTGAATCATGATCCCCTAATACCATTTTGTAACATCCTGTCCTATACCATTTGGTCCGAACTAGATGCTACCTGACCTAATGTGCACCACCCCATACACAAGAGGCTACCGACTAGATGCCAGGGTATAAATAATTCAATGAGGTGACTATACCCTCTGTGCCATGTCATGGGACGAATAAATAATGGCATGAAAATTTAAATAAAAATTAATTCCTAGATTAATACATAAAGAAATTTAACGATGGAATAAATCATAAAATAACTAAAGTAAACATTTTCCAGGGTATAGGGTAATACAGAAAAATAAAAAATTGTATTTGACTTCCTTCTCGAACACAATCTAGAAACGTGTACATCATTCTACCCCACTAGCCCAACCACACATCAGAGGGCCATTTCACATCATTGGATCCATACAAATATAATTTAGAGGTTCTCCAAGATGCTTGAGTAGGGTGCGACAACAAGATATAGTTGGAAAACATTTAATGTCCCTAATGATTAGTTCATAATATATACAAGTGTAAACCATTATGTAAACATAGAACCCCTATAAACAAATATATGACAAAAGTTATCAGGGATCAGAACTACGAGATTCTAAACCATGTTGGTAGAAACAAACTTTATTAGGAATAATGCTGGATGGGACATCAGTAACCATCCATACACATCCTCCCTGAGAGGATATCCCAAATAAAGTGATAAATTATTCTAGTAGGGATAGTCCATGTATATTCTGACCCCAAGTCTGTACTAAACTTCTGAATTGGATAACACAAACATGTTTCAAATATCAAATGCTAATATGGATCTAGAAAATCCATCCTATATGGAAAACCCCATGCACTTGAGACTTCTGAACAAATAAAATAATCAATGCACATGTTTACCAATGTATGGAACATCCATGTTAGAGGTTATTCCCATGCATATATCACATCTCACACGTCGGCCCAATAGGACAAACCGTCACGCTCAAATATAGTTGGAAAAAATATATGATATACAATACATAATGAAAAAGTCCAAGAAAACATCACATCAATTAAAACTATACCATAATACCAATAATCATATTCCATATACAAAAAACACACGAACAAGTTAATGTCTATACCCACAGACCTCATGGGATCAAGAATCAAACATAGGACTTACAGGGTACTCACACACCATAATAAATCACACAAACAACATATATAACACATGCACCAATGTCAACAAATTCATACCTTAAGTATAGAAATAAATAATGATGATGGTTGACATCTGAGTTTAGTTGCACCGTTTAAGTCTATATACCATTGGAAATAAAATTATGTTTAAAAATATGCTCATTGAGATAATTCCAATGACACTGATGAAACGTTAATTAGTTCAATATTAAGGATGATATCTAGATGAAAAACAACAAAGAAAAATAAAATTAAATAAATACATGAGTGAGGATGGATGATATAGTGAGATGTAGTGCTATGGGGACATTCCTCATTCTCTTTCACACTCCAATTGAGCTCCCCATCCCATCATTTCCTTCTTTTAAAGAGTATTTTTTAATAATTAATTATTTCATTGAATTTCAAATTATTTTATTAAATGTTTATTTTATTGTTCTTCCTCTCTCCAAGAGTTACCCTCTATCCCTGAAATTCCCCATAAGACCCCTTTATTATGTATTTACTTTTCATTATTCCACATAAATCCATTTATTCATTCATTAAATATACACATTAAAAGTCATCCAAAAATATATGAAATCACACACACACACATAGAGATATATATGTATATTAATTTATACATGCACTTAAATATATATATATATACACATATATAATTATATACACATATATATTTAACCCAAATATGTACAAGTAATACATATATATATACATCTGTTTATGCATATATACTCCCACACATGCATATATATTCACATATAAACACATACCATATATATAAATATATTATATATATATATTAAATATACATTTATTTATATACATATATAATCCATCACACACACACATATATATATATGTATATTTATTTATTCAATATAATATAAATATATACACCAATGTAATTTTCCCAAATTAGAATTAATAACAACAACGATGACATTTTATTATTATTTTAAATATCTAACATTATTTCAACCATTAAAATTTTAATAAAAGAAACCATTAAATACTGATAATAGTTGACAAATTAATATTAACCACAGATTTTAATTTAATAATCACAATTAATAATATCACATTAATTACATTGGACACTCATTGTTTACATCATAAAAAAATAATTATTGAGTTGTAATTACTTTTTTTTCTTCAAAAAAAAACAGTATAATAATATTATTATTATTATTATTTATATCTATCCAAAAAAGTATTTTTATACCAATTATTATTACCCATATGTGTTATGTAACTAAACTCCTAATGAGAAAAAATGTTTTCTCACACCTAGAGTAGAACTCATATTCAGGACCAATTGTTGTCTTATATTTTCCATATGTGACACCATTAATGAAATGTATATTTATTTTTAAAAATTATATAACAAAAATATATAAAAAATTACCCTTACATGTGATTTGAACAAATTCCTGAAGCACAAAAATGTTATTTCCCTTAGGCTAAACCATGAATTCTATATTTGACGGTCGTCGTAGATTTCTTATGATGGAACCCATTTATGAGATATATCCTTTAAAAACAATCATGTTCATGTAAAATAAATATAATTAATATTTTTATTCTATTAATTTATTGGATATATGGGTCTCATAAATTAGTTTTAACATAGCTCGTAACTCTATAAATATTCCACAACCAAATTTTTAACATCGATTTTACCCTTCTCTAAGGCCATAATTAAATATATTATTGAAAAATTAAATTTTCAAAAAAAAAATTAATTATAATTAATTTTAAACGTGGTTTTTTTGTAATTTAAAATTTAGGATGTTACATATCTATACTAAATATACCGTCCACATATAACTTATGATATTTTAAGGTCATCATTTTTTGAAAACATCCCATGAATTTGTTTTCATGTTAGATCTTATGATTTGCTTTAGAAATTTTCATAATCAATATTTATCCAAAATTTATTACATTATCCAATTCATATGGGCTAATTACTAGTATTTCATGTTCAATAAGTATATATTTCTTATTAATTCTACATGGCTTCCTATGTCTCATTTTTTTCAATTTAGTCCATTTCGTTTTCTCTTGTACTCATGTTCCCTATAGTTTTATATTATTTCCTCCATTAATTGTAACATCATTTCCATATAAATTTGATCCAAGATATTAACACTTCATCAATATATGAACTAGTTTATAATATATGGTTTAACAACCTTTTTGAACTTATTTCGGTTATTTTTATTAGCTTTCTCATATAAATTAATTTTGAATTATTCTATAATGATTTTTACTACCATACCTCTTCACTTTTACCACTGCTATTGCAAATACCAGAAATATTTTTAAAAAATACAAATCATTTTATAACAATATGATTATTTCCAATCATCTTCGGCCATTTTCTCTATATTTATTTTCTACCGTATGATGATGGAATCCATTTATTTTATTATATTATCATATTTTATGAATAATCATATTCACATTTCCTGAATCTTTCATAGATCCAGTAATAGGAAAAAAATATTTCTTTTTCTTTGAAATAAGAGTATGGATTGATTGGAATGCTTGATATTTATATTTATTTTCATTATTCTAATGGGTTTCATTAGGTTAATAGATAATTTTTACAATTTATTTATTTATTATAAATATATTAGAAATAACTTCATCACCATTATTCTTCCTATTTTTCAATGGATTTGATGTTGAACCTAAAATTTTCAAAAGATCATAATTAGAAATGGTATTATTATTTGACATGGATCGAACATTAATTTCCTTGGATTACACTGATTGAAAATAAGATAATTTAAATATGTTCTTACATCAAGATTAATTACATTATGCATAAGTCTCATTCTTAGCAGTTTTTATATTGAGATATATATGGAATACCTATTCCTTCATCCTTTAGTGAAGATTATGCTAAATGTTTTTCAAAACATACTAATATTAATCCAAGATTATGATATTTAATTATTATTTTTAATTTATCATCATAAGATTATGTTATTCAATCATCAAATTCAATCTTGACCTTTATAACCTCAACATCATGAATTTTTTTTCTATTATGTCAAAGTGCCATGCTGTTTGATCTTTTTTCTTGGATTTCAATTTGAGTATTCATGACAACAATGATATTTTTTTTTGAATTATAGTGCAAGAAATATTGTTTCATTTATATTAATGTCCTGATATTTATTTAGGATTTCTTAAAACCACTCCTTTCCATCTAGGGAATATCCTTCCTTGATATTCTTAAGTCCAACACTTTTGGCACTACAATATTTGGTGTTATCAACATAAATTTTTATCTTTTGTTACAATAAACTCTCTATTTTCATATATTATTCATGTATATGGGTTTTATCTTATTTTATGTGTCTCCTTCCATATTTTTTAATTTTCAGTGTCTGATGAGTGATCTTTAATACTTGAGATTTGTTTTTTTGTTAGAGATCTACAAAACGTTTTAACACCTCTTCATTAGAATATGAGGTGGAACTAATGTAAAAATACATGGAAGTATATGGAACCACAAAATCTTTTTTCAATTTCATGACATGATGTTTTGTGAAATAATTCATTAAGTAATTGATTTATCATCCATTTTCCTAAGAGGAATGTATTCCTTATCCTTCTCAATTTTTTATTTCTTCTATTTCTCACTGTCTTGGTTGGGGACATAATTTTGTTCTGAAATAGATTTTACTCTTCAAAGAATACACAATATTATAAATTGAGAATATATAAATATATATTCAAATCCTCAATAAGAATCATATCAGAGAATCCAAAATGATCTGTGACAACCTCCATCTGATACCTATTGTTTGGATCATTTTGGGATAAACACACATAGAGGGGGTGGATTAGTTTAGGATGACTATTTTTCACTATAAATGTATTATCCTATTATTTAGACCTCTCTAAATAATTTAGAAAATGTATATCATCATTACATCTCCTATAGTTATCAATAATTTACATCAAATAATAAAGAAAAAGGGAAACCCAAATTTGTTATCAAGAATCGCCTATAATGTGGATGACTACAACCCTAGGGTATGGTTGTTATTATACAACCCACACATCATTAATTTTATTTTAAATAAAATAATAGAGATGGTTATTAACTTAGAACTATTATTCTATCACTAAATGTGTTTATGAAATCATTAACTATGATGCACAATATTCATGTTGTTTTCCTACCCCTTCTGATGTGATCAGAAATGTAGAATATGACCTCATTAATAGAAACCAATTATTTTTAATAACTTCTTAAACTTGAAGAAATATAAAGGGTACCCACATATCAAAATAATCAATGAGTTTTCTAACATATGATGAAATCATGAGCTTCCCATAAACATCCTTCAATCAAAATAATTTTAATATAATATATAATAGAAATCATAAAATTCTTTTACCCAAATGATAATAAACTAAGATTCTCTCGATCACAACTTAATTTTCATATTATATAAATTAAAAAAAAATTATAGGTTGAGTTATAGTGTGGAGTTCTGAATTTCACACATAGATTCAATCATTGAATGTATTATTAGTTTCAATTATGTGCAACTTATTATTTGTACAAGTTCAAGCTTAACATCAGAGTGTGGTTTCATTTTTCGATAATTTATGTCATTCATTCACCATTATAGACACCTTATTTATTGAATATTTATCCCTAGTGATATTTAATATACGTACAATATTTTCAATGTTCATTTAATGAATCCTGGGTGTCAAACTTCAATTTCGTGTAATTCTGTTTTGATACACATTTTTATCTAGTATATAAAATCTATAACAATATTGTTCTTCCTCATAAAAAAATAATACATGTAATCCCACTTCTTATTCTTCTTCTTATATTTACCACTTTGCGTGGATAATTCAATCCTTCATCAAACCAAATGGTTCATGAGTTCATCATTCATTGTGTAACTAAGGAGGTTCAGGGGGTATCTTAATGTGTTATATTCATTGATTTTAATCCCTGAGAAAGTGGGAGTGTGTTACAAAAACATTATATATTATTTCTTCTTCATGAAAACAAATGTGTGGCACCTATCTTCAGTTTGCTGATTGGCTCTCATTTCTCTTTTGTGAAATAAGACGCATGAAGAATTCAAAAATATATTCTGATTTTCTAAGAAAATTGAGGCTTCACATTTCCTTGAGTAGTGACTCTCAGCTCACAATGGATCTACCTTTATTGGAATATTTTAACATTTTGTTACTAGTTGTCATGTACTCCGAAACCATTATTTGGAAAATTCTTTGGTTTGGCTCTTTTAGGGGTTATTCATGTGAAATTTTTAAATTTTTTGAGGGCTCTTGGGTTATATATGGTTGGTTCATGATTTTCCCAAATAGTGCACCCACCTAATAAAAATAGTGAAAAACTTAGTAGTTTTGGTTTCTATAAATGGAATACGATATAAAAACTAGGCCTCCACCTAGTAGAGACAATTCACCATAGTAGTGTTGTGCATGGTTAGTGAAATGTTTCCAATTGTGTTTCCCTACACAGCTAACCATGCAGAGAAAACATTTTTATTCCTAAAATTAATTTAAAATATTTGAACTCTAGTTTTGACATCCAATTGAACCCATATTCTCATATCATAATTTCATCAGTGTTGGATGCTCTCAATAACCCATTATAGCTTCTATAACTTACTTCATAGTTATATCAAACCATGAGAGATATTTTTTTAATCCCTCTATATTGAGCAATTATTATCTGGTTCTTTATCTCCCTCTCTATCATCCTTTCATCATTATATATTTTCATGTTATCTTTTGATTGATGGATATAAAATATTTTTATTTTTATCATTATTCTATTTTTTCTATGATCTTTCTTGTCTGTATTAATCATTGTAAAATCTCATTATAGGTGGTGTGTTTTGTGATCTCTTTGATAATTGTTTTTGGTTCCATTTATGATTGAGAATGTGATTAAAACTATAATTTAATGATTTTTTGAAATTAATTTCAATTAAAATATTAAAGTAAAATATGATTCAAATGGTATTATTAGTTTATTTACTTTGGAATTTTGGGGGAAACCCCCCAATTGTGTTTCACAAATTTGTGAATTTACTTATAAATTTATTTTTGATAAAGATGGATAAGGTTGATTTTTATTAAACTATGATGGGTTCTATTTTAGAATTTCATGAAATGATGAAAAGGAAATGTTATGGTTTTATAACTAATTTAAAATATTGAAACTAGAAATGGAATTTTTTTTAAACTGATTTTAAATGATTTCCACATTATTGATTAATTGGTTGGTCACATCTGAACCTTGGTAGTCATAGGGTTATTTGGGATAAGAAAGGTAATATGTAAATATCCTAGAAACATGTTAAAAATGATTACTCTAAGAAGAATCTTTTTAGGAAGGACATATTCTTGATGGGATATTGATGATTCATATTCACATTTATCTTGAGTGATGTGTTTACACATATTCCATGACCACTGATTTGAGAGTGTGAGGATCCTATAACTAGAAAATATTATACCACAACACGGATTCACATGGTGCTTATTATGATTAATTTGATATATATTCCGTTTATTTTGATATTTTTTTACTCATTCCTAGAGATATATATAAACTATTTAATATAAAGGGTTTGTTTCATCTTTCTTTGAAATGGTTTGCATCATTATAAAATGAAAATAATATTCTCTATAATGAAAATTCAATGAAATTAATATTTTATTTAAAATGGAAAGAATACTTTGGTTTATTTTCATGGAATCATATTATGGAAGACATGGTGAGGGAATACAAGGATTTTAGCTCACACCGTACCCTTTACATTGGTCATTTGATTATTTTATTCTACCTGGTCTTGGAAAAAGGATTATGCCTCTTAGAGGAGGATCATGTTTTTTATCCTTTTAGATTGCATCATTTATTCATTTGGGATGTTTGGGTCTATATTATACACCTTTGAGTACTTTTATGATGTAATTTTTGGGTTTTAAAATACATATTTGGATTCTCGTACTATCTCCCTTTGGATTTCTTGAGCATACTGATATTTATTATCAATAATTCTCTATTTATGTTGAAAATTGGATCCCAAAATTATATTTTAAGATATTGAGTTCTACTTTCTATCCCAAGGGTGTCGAGAACAGCCTTTGGCATATGTCAGTGCAAGATCGGGTATTAGGGTACCATAGCATATGATTTGTTTCCTAAAAAAATGGTATCATATGTAAAAGTTTTTCATCATTACTTGATGTTTGTATAGGGTTTAAGATCTTATAGGGACTTAAGTGGTTGTTTTTAGTGACTTCATTTCCACATCTCATCATAACGAGACGTAAGTCACTATGAGTGGTTTGGGAAATAAATTCAATAGATTAGTTCTAGTTTTTTTAAATTTATATTAGTATAATAGAAATCCAAATCATATTTTCTTACCATATGTGTTGAATTTTCCTATTTCTATTGTTTAATGTTTGATCTGGATAATCATCTCATGTTTTCAATATTATTTGCTGATAATTTCTATCATCATAACTCTGAGATGTTTTTTGAATAGGATCTTAGAGGAATATGATGATGAACCATGATGAGTGAATCCTCCCATGGATTACAATATCTTTGAGAATATTATTGGTATTTCCCTTGTAATAGGTGAGGCATTTTCACCAATTCCAAATCAGGCTCTTGTTGTGGATCCTCATAGAGATGAATGATTTAGTAATGATTAGTTGTTCCTTCACCAGAATCCCCCATTATTTTAAGTCTTAAATAATCCTCAAGATTCTGATTTTTTTGAGAAATATTTACCTTTTATTTGAGTTATAGGAGATTCTTTATGTGATCATGGTGAAATGTTCCACCTTTAATATGGAGGGACACAATAATAGATGGTGGGACATAATGCTAATAGTGAAGTAGAAAGAGGGTATATAGTGTAAGGAAATGAATGTTCTTTTCAATGACTATTACTAACTAGAGTCTATGTTTTTGGTTTAGGATATGCTATTTTTAATACATGACTAGGCTGACCCAACTTTGACTGAGTATAAAAACTTCTTTGCCGATATTGTGCAATTTTAACCTCAGATTTTATCTAACTATTACTCGCCCATGCATTCGCACAGTGATATAACACAATTTATATGTTATGCGTTCAAATGCTGAATACAGTTCAATGCTTATTTTCAAGAAGACAAAACTATATTTCAAAGTTAATAAAGAACATGAATATAGAATATAATGAAATCAGAAAACAGTGATACTTAATATTGGAATACAATTAGACAAATTATAGACACATCATTATGATAGTATATAACATTTTTGATAAATACATTTGAAATCATATGAGAACATATAAGGAATGAAAAATTATTTTCACCATGGATAATTAAAACACATGAATGAAAAGAAAATTAAAATGTACATTTGAAATTCAAAATGTACATTATCAGTATTAATGTTTTTATTTATAGAACTATATTAATCATTGAAATTAAGATGAAGTTGTCGGATGTCACCTAGAATTTCTTTTACACTGTACAAATATCCATCTTCAAAAGCATGGAAAAAAAACTTCTGCATAGAAAAAAAATACGAATACTTGAATTTTCATAATCAAAAAATTGACAGTTAACATAAAAGAATTAATTAGAAACCAAAAAAAAGAAGATAATGTAAATATTACATACACCATGATATTCATGTACATTTTATGTGTTAATATTTAAAAATAGAAGATGTGTTTTTTTCACATAATCCCATGATGGAATGGTTTAGGATACAATTTTTAACACCCCATTCTTCCACGGTATGTTTCCCTTTGAATAATGCAATGGCGTGCATTATATGCAACTTTGAGATTCTAACACACCACAACCAATCAATCTAGCGTTTATGAAATTTTATAAATTATATCTCTCAAAATTGACTTCATTTTTGGATTCTGAATATCGAAATTAGCCTAGGGTGAAATTTTGGTACTTTTCGGATAACTTTCATATTTTGATGAATAGTGAAAATTACTAAATTTTAATTAAAAACAACTTTTTAAATCAAAATAATTAATATTTATAAATTATGAATTTGAGTGGTTTTAAAGTATATTTAGAATATATTTTTACCATTTAATTCAATGTTTTTCATTGGACATAATTTCACAATTAAACCAGACATAAACAAGTGCCAATCTTTTGATAGTTATTATCTCTTAAAAACATGCTTTTTGTTTTAACAACGGGAATTAATTTTAAATTAATTTCTTCCACTTATGTGTATTGAATTTGGAAAAATTTATTCCATATTTGGAATCAGGATGTCCAAATTGTGTAAATAGGTAACTTTTATTTTTAGACATTTTGAATAATTACATCGGTAAATATTTTATTTACCATGGTTAAAAGGTAAATCCGCTAAATAAGGGTTAACAAATAATATTAAAATAATAAACAATTACCCTAAAACGTGTCCTAACCTTATTGGTTGATACATGTCCGACCATGGTCATATTTGGGTCGATTTTGGGACCCCATGGAGCCACTTGTAAGTGATAGGGACACTTTATTTTAATTAAGTTAAAATGAATACAAAAATGACACAAGCATATATCTTTTAGAAAATAAATTTTTACATAGGGTTATATATGTTGGATTTTCTACTACAAACATTAATTAGAAAGCTAACACGATTTCCTACATAAGGGTATTTTATTTATAATTTTTAAACATTGAATAAGTTAATTTATATATGACACAATGATGATGCAGTAATTACCATAATAGTAAACAATTAAAATAATTTATATTATAAATACCCAAATAAATATAATTTGAGACTTTAAATGAATTAAAATAATTTTATAGGTTAATATGACATGTTTGTAATGATTTAATTAACTTTTTTCGAAGGAATAATTCTGTTATGTGTTTTAAAAAAATCAACTATTGAATAGTGTCAAAATTGACATAAAAGAGTTTTAAAAACAAATATTATATTATTAATTGATATTAAATTACTAAAAATCTATGATTCGGCCAAGAGACTTATATCATGATATTCGTATCATTAATGGACAACTTGGGGGGTCTCTTGGATGCATATAGTATGTTTATTAACTATATAATATAAAAATACAATGCGACATGGTAAATGTCAAACTAATTAACTAAGAGTTAAAATTAAAAGATAAGGTTAATATAATGAGCCAAACCTGTCTAAATTCTATTTTTTTAATTGTTTTAGACCTATACCCACCTTAAACTTTTAATAATAAAATTTTGAGCCATTAGAAACTGAATAAGAATTTATTATAAATTAATATTTCTAGCTTTTTCAAAAGTGCCACTCACCCCTCTTATAAAAGGGCACTCCTACTTATCATTTCTTCACACCTTAAAAGCCTTTTGGTTCGCCCAAACCCTACCCAAATACTCTCTCAACTTCCCTCACTACAATCTAGAGGCCTTAGTTTCATCATAAAGCCAACCTAAGGAGCCCTTTTGATCAAATCAAAAGGAAGAACCCGAAGAAGAGGTAATGTTTTCACCACCCCTTTTCAAGTTCCTTTCTTCTTCCACTTCTTCTTTCATTGTTATTATCATTATAAAATAACAAATCCAGTATCTTATATATACTGTGATGTTATTATAAATATGGTACAACCATATTCAGTATTCTATCCACCCTTTGAATAACATGTCACCATACGTGCGTACGTATAACTTACCGTCTCCACGTCGTGGTGTAATTGTTATTCAATATATTATTATTTGGGTGGATATAATAATGATGTGTAACTCATTTAAATAATAAATATAACATGATAATGATTCTGTATATATGATATACCATCCAAGTATATATTATTTTAATATCAAAAGAATGATATTGTCGCTCGTGCGTACGTACGGAGTACCGTCTCCACGAACGCGATGAGATTCATTCTCCATCATATCCATTCAAGTATAAATCTAATTTGATGATTAAAAATAGTGTTTAAGGACTTGATATCATTCTGGATATGAATAATATACATCGCATTAATAACAAATATGGCTCACATAACAAAGAATATAAAGGAAAATAAACTCGTTAACACCCGAAATGACGATAATTCTAAGATATTATTAACAAATCAATGTTAAAAGATCATATATGATATCATATTAATGTAAATGATTCTTGTATAATTCAATAACAATTATTTCACCATTATATAGGAGTTTAACCTACCATCCACCAAGGAAAAATTAAAAATTAAGGGGTTTCTTAACTCACTCTTAATTTCGCGGGAGTATGTTTCGTAAGTTACCTAATCGATAAGGGAATTTGAAATTTCAATTTCCACTCATTTGGATTTACGCATATTTCATTGATTATATTACCCAAAGATTATGTGTGGAATAACTATTCATTGGATTATGTCATAATTTCCAATCCCCTTCCTATGGATATACTTTTGATACACATAATCACTCCATTCATAATTTCTCAAGTTATTGATATGAATTTGATAAGAGTAATTTTAACTCATTCTCCATTTGTTGAGTTAAACATCCAATTTGTTGGTGTTGTTTGTACAAGAATATGTGTGAGTGTCCTTGATTGTTTTACACTGAATATCCAATCATATTTAGTGTATTTAGATTTGTCACACATAATTATGTCATTGATTTATCCTTACCCTAAGGATACGACCTTTATGAGAGATTTTATCTCAGTTTACATTCCATTGAGACTTCTTTGTTGTTATACACCAAATCACTTTTATGTGGTGTATATAATTTACTTTGACATAGTTTATCATGAATTCCTTTATTCTCATGATATTACAATGTTTTTATTACCTCAATTATTTGTATTCAAGTGTCTCTCTTTTGGTTAGAAACTCTAACTAAAATACCATTTTTAAATGTTTTAAAGACTTATTCTTCTAAATCTTTCTCATTAATGCCCATGTTTTAAAAAATGGTTTTAGGGATTTATTTATATAGACATTAAAGTTTTAAAATTAAAACTCCTTTTAAAAGATTCAAAGTGGTATGGGACACTTTGATTCAAAAATATATTTTTAAATGGCTTCTTGACAAATAGTGTAACTTTTAAATGATTTCAAGAAAAATGAGGATATTTCTCTCAAATAGTTTTGATGATTATTTTCATCTATGGAAACATCCTTCATTATTCTTGATTGAGGTTAATGTGATACAATAAAATCTTCCATATTGTATCAAATGAGTTATGTTTGACTGTGGATGTGCTATTTTTATACCATTCATGGTTTGTTGTTAAAGTATTGACATTTCGTATGCTAGTTTTAATACAAATGTGTATGTTATGTTTAAAGATTTTCATATGGGAATGCATTGGACTTAATAAGTGACGGGTGGAGCCCGCTATAGCTTCTCTATGCATCGGTAGGTCTCATTAGACAAAATAGTGTCTTGGCACAAGGCCTTGACAAAATCTTATTTGTAGTCTTGGCACGAGGCCTTGGCTATGTGGTTATGATTGTCTGGCATTATGCATTCCATCATTATGAAAGTGGTTATTGATATTTCATGTGATTTTTTGACTAGTAGAATATCCATGTGAATAAGTAAATGGAATTATTTCATTTTATCTTTTCCATATTATGCTGAAGGTCAAGTTTAAAAGGCTTTTGTTTTAGTTAAAAATTGCTTTAAGTGTTTATGCTTATCTATGAAAGCTTCTGCTATATTGTTATCCTTACTCAGCATCTGAGCTCACCCCTTTCATTGTTTTATTTTTCCCAAGATGAGAAGAAGTAATTTATGAATGACCTGCAAGGATAGTATGAGGGGATATGAAGACAAGATGTTGTTTTAGTTTTTTTAACCTTATGATGTAATGTAAGACTTATGAATATATCTAGTGTTTCCAAGATTACTAAACTAATCGGTCTTTAGAGACTTGATCCTTTGAGATCATGATAATGTTATGTAATAATGCACCGACTCTAGGTATCTAGGGTCGGGGCATTACAGTTGGTATCAGAGGAAGATTAGTACAAACCTTGGAAGCTAGATAAACTCTGATTAGAGCACGTAGACCTAAGATGAACTTTGAGGATTAGTATAGAAGAACTTCAGAGAATTTTGGTATTGTAGAGATTTTGTGAGTTTTCCGAGCAATACATCCCTGTCTGGATACGAGAAGGTAGAGGCGGCTCTGGCACAGATGTACCTAGGGGTAAAACCCAAAAACACCGCTTTGAGCTAGACTCGAATGGGAACAGGTGCACGACAACGGGCCTTGCTGCACTCTTGGTTACGACACTTCCAGGGGATATTCTTAGGATAATTTACATTTTCATTACAAACCAATTTGAAGTAATGTATATATAAGATGAGAGTAAATGACCTTGGTTAATCCTAACATGTTTCAAATTGATAATATGGTGACATGTTAATCTCTAAATGATTTTAAGACTACTGTAACTCACACAATTATTTCTGGTTTTAGTCAATGGCTAGATTCCAAGGAATTCATAGTGACTTTGATAATGATGTACAAGGTGGGAACGGTGGTGGAAATGAGCAACAAAATGGAATGTTGATAGGCGTAAAAGATATCGTCTGTATGCCTAATCAGTTTTCCAAAAATATGATCGACAATATATATATTAACCAATTACCAGACTCAACAAAGAAGAGAAAGGTGATGAATGATAAGAGCTCCAGTAGTGGAGACCATGGAGAATGAAATCCTCAATTTCCATCATGCAGGAAATGTGGAAGGAGACACCCAGGAAAGTGTCTCAATGGGACAAAGAAATTATTTACGTGCGGGAAGGAAGGACATAAAGTGAAGAATTGCCGAAGAAAAATGAAGAGTACTATGGAAAACGATAAAAATGGTCCCAAGAATCCATTTACAATCATTTTCCGTAAATGTAGGGGACCTGGCCATTACTCGAGTGAATGTCGTATTCTATAGGATATTTTCTTGGTCAGAGAAGAAGCTATGTGGAAATAAATGGTTGGATAAATGGTTAAAAATTATTAGTGATCCTTGTTGAAGGGTTTACTTTGGAATAATTTTCTCGTGTATTTGTAACCCTAATGTTTTCCATGTGAGAATGATATTTATGGAAGAATTATCTTTTCTCTTGTGGATATAGTTATAAATAACCATTTGGTTTTATATGATCATTGGGTTTGAGGAAATTACAAATTATTATAATTTGGGATGAAAATGCAAGGTATGAGATAACATTTGTGGTTAAATTATGTTATGGATATTTTGAGGAATTTATCTCATTTTGGTAATGTTATAAAATATAGTTTTTGAAAAAGGAAAATGCGTAGACCGTGTGACAACCCATCACATCGGAGAAAGCTGTGGGAATCGAACCCACAACCAAAGTGCGATTGGGATTTATCGCCTACCACTGGACTACGCGAAGTCCCTGGTTAGTGTGACTATTATTTTTAGTTAAAATATTTTATTGATAAATAATAATTTGATTTGGGATCTTATGTCTTACCATATGAATACACTTAGTATAGGAAAATGATTTGGTGATTAAGTGATAAATGTTATTTTGGAAGTTGTTCGCTTTGTTGAGAACACTATATGCCAAAGGAAAATAGAGTAGTATGGGATTTCATTTGAGGAGTAATGGTTGATTTTTATCTATGTTTTTATTGTGGATTTATATTGATTTGGGTTATTTATGGAAATGATTAGGTTAATTACTTTTAAGTATGTGACTTTAAGAGTAATTAATGTCATTTAGAGATACAATTTAACATGGGAGACTACATAATCAAATTCTTCTTTGTTTTGGGTTTCAATATTAGTTTAGATTATATTGAATGATTTTAAGGACAATTGATTATTGAATGGTATTTATTTATCTTTGGGGTATTATTGTTTTAATTTTAGAAATCAAGATTAGTGTTTATTTCTCTCAAGGAATATCCTTTTGGGGGATCATTAGATCTTGTAATAACCATTTTGGTTTTGATTAATCTCTAAAGACAATGTAAATATATAGTTTATCCTGCATGGATCATGTGATTCTATAGAAGTTTATTCTAGCTCTTCCAGTGTGACCAAGTCTTCTTGAATACTTATCATTTAAAAAAAATGAGTTAGTGGTGGAAATTTATTAAAGAATGAAACTCTACTTAAAAAGTAATTATATATCATTATATTCTTAGTCAATATCATAAATTAATTCCTCCTCCTTATGTAATGTAACTTAAAACAAAAAATGTTGTCCGTTTACTTTTCCTACTAGGAGACTAATGATCGTTTGTCCCAACACAAGTTTGTGGTTTTCTTGTTGTTAACAATCTCCTAATAATGATTTCTATCCCTCTCCATTAGAACTTGACCCTTAGTTTATCATCCAAATCCATTTTTCCTACCTGGAATCCTAGTATGGATTATCTTGGGTGACCTTTATACCTCCCTTCCTTTCTTTTCAAGTGATAGTTTTATTGACTCTTTTCCGATGTGGGACTTTCCATTATATTCGTAATCCCAATTTTAAAAATTTTGAGGACGCAATTTATTGAAGGAGGGGATAATGTAACACCCGAAGCTTCCATGGTACGTTTCCCTTTGAATAATGCAATGGCGTGCATTGTACGCAACTTCGAGATTCTAACACACCACAACCAATAAATCTAGCCATTATGAAATTTTATAAATTTTACCTCTCAAAATGGACTTCATTTTTGGATTCGGAATATCGAAATTATCCTAGGGTGAAATTTTGGTACTTTTCGGATAACTTTCATATTTTGATGAATAGTGAAAATTACTAAATTTTAATTAAAAACGACTTTTTTAATCAAAATAATTAATATTGATAAATTATGAATTTGAGTGGTTTTAAATTATATTTAGAATATATTTTTACCATTTATTTCAATGTTTTTCATTGGACATAATTTCACAATTAAACCAGACATAAACAAGTGACAATCTTTTGATAGTTATTATCTCTTAAAAACAAGCTTTTTGTTTTAACAACAGAAATTAATTTTAAATTAATTTATGCCACTTATGTGTATTGAATTTGGAAAAATGGATTCCGTATTTGGAATCAGGATTTCCAAATTGTGTAAATAGGTAACTTTTATTTTTAGAAATTTTGAATAATTACTTCGGTAAATATTTTATTTACCATGGTTAAAAGGTAAATCCGGTAAATAAGGGTTAAAAAATAATATTATAATAATACAAAATTACCCTAAAACGTGTCCTAACCTTATTGGTTGATACATTTCCGACAATGGGCATCTTTGGGTCGATTTTGGGACCCCATGGAGCCACTTGTATGTGATAGGGACAGTTTATTTTAATTAAGTTAAAATGAATACAAAAATGACACAAGCATATATCTTTTAGAAAAATAAATTTTTACATAGGGTTATATATGTTGGATTTTCGACTAAAAATATTAATTAGAAATATAAAACGATTTCCTACATAATGGTATTTTATTTATAATTTTTAGAAATTAAATATTTTAATTTATTTATGACACAATGATGATGCAGTAATTACCATAATAGTAAAAGATTAAACTAATTGATATTATAAATACCCAAATAAATATAATTTGACACTTTTAATGAATTAAACTAATTTTATAGGTTAATATTACATGTTATTAATTTTTTAATTAACTTTTTTTGAATGAATAATTATGTTATGAGTTTTACAAAAATCAACTATTGAATAGTGTCAAAATTAACATAAAAGAGTTTTTAAAACAAATATTATATTATTAATTGATATTAAATTCTTAAAAATATACTGTTCGGCCAAGAGACTTATATCATGATATGTGTATCATTAATGGATAACTTGGGGGTCTCTTGGATGTATATAGTATGTTTATTAACTATATAATATAAAAATACAAAGGGACATGGTAAATGTCAAACTAATTAACTAAGAGTTAAAATTAAACGATAAGGTTAATATAATGACCCAAACCTGTCTAAATTCTATTGGATGAATGGTTTTAGACCTATACCCACCTTAACCTTCAAGTAATCAACTTTGGATCCATTAGAAACCGAATATGTATTTATTATAAATTAATATTTCTAGCTTTTCCAAAGGTGCCCCTCACCCCTCTTATAAAAGGGCACTCCTCCTTCTCATTTCTTCACACCTTGAAAGCCTTTTGGTTAGGCCAAACCCAGCCCAAATACTCTCTAAACTTCCCTCAATACAACCTAGAGGCCTTAGTTTGATCAGAAATCCAACCTAAGGTTCCCTTTTGATCAAATCAAAAGGAAGAACCCGAAGAAGATGTAATGTTTTCACCACCCCTTTTCAAGTTCCTTTCCTTTTCCACTTCTTCTTTCTTTGTTATTACCACTATAAAATAATAACTCCAGTATCTTATATATAATTTGATTTTATTATAAATATGGTACAACCATATTCAGTATTCTATCCACCCTTTGAATAACATGTCACCATACGTGCGTACGTACGGCTTACCGTCTCCACGTCGTGGTGTAATTGTTATTCAATATATTATTATTTGGGTGGGTATAATAATGATGTGTAACTCATTTAAATAATAAATATAACATGATAATTATTCTGTATATATGATATACAATCCAATTATATATTATTTTAATATCAAAAGAATGATATTGTCGCTCGTGCGTACGTACGGAGTACCCTCTCCACGAACGCGATGAGATTCATTCTCCATCATATCCATTCAAGTATAATTATCATTTGATGATTAAAAATAATGTTTAAGGACTTGATATAATTATGTATATGAATAATATACATCCTATTAATAACAAATATGGCTCACATAACAAAGAATATAAAGTAAAATAAACCCGTTAACACCCGAAATGACGATAATTCTAAGATATTATTAACAAATCAATGTTAAAAGATCATATATGATATCACATTAATGTAAATTATTCTTGTATAATTCAATAACAATTATTTCACCATTATACAGGAGGTTAACCTACCATCGACCAAGGAAAAAGTACAAAGTAAGGGGTTTCTTAACTCACTCTTAATTTCGTGAGAATTCAATTGTTCACCACTTAATTATTGCATGTGGTGTATGTGTACTGCCCATGATTGTATTTATTGGGTAATATAATTTAATTTATGTGTATTTACATCATCATTATATGATCCTTATTTCATGGGTGTATGTTTCGTAAGTTACCTAATTGATAAGGGTATTTAAAATTTCAATTTCCACTCATTTGGCTTTACACATATTTCATTGATTATATTACCCCAAGATTATGTGTGGAATCACTATTCATTGTATTATGTCATAATTTCCACTCCCCTTCCTATGGATATACTTTTGATACACATAATTACTCCATTGATAATTTCTCAAGTTATTGATATGAATTTGATAATAGTAATTTTAATTCATTATCCATTTGTTTAGTTAAACATCCAATTCGTTGGTGTTGTTTTTACAAGAATATGTGTGAATGTACTTGATTGTTTTACACTGAATATCCAATCATATTTAGTGTATTTATATTTGTCACACATAATTATGTCGTTGATTTATCCTTAACCTAAGGATACGGCCTTTATAAGAGATTTCATCTCAGTTTACATTCCATTGAGACTTCTTTGTTGTTATAAACCAAATCACTTTTATGTGGTGTATATAATGTACTTTGACATAGTATATCATGAATTTCTTTATTCTCATGATATTAAAATGTTTTGATTACCTCAATTATTTGTATTCAAGTGTCTCTCTTTTGGTTAGAAACTCTAACTAAAAGACCATTTTTAAATGTATTAAAGACTTATTCTTCTAAATCTTGCTCATTAATATCCATGTTTTAAAAAATGGTTTTAAGGATTTATTTATATGGACATTAAAGTTTTAAAATTAAAACTCCTTTTAAAAGATTCAAAGTGGTATGGGACACTTTGATTCAAAAATCGATTTTTAAATGGCTTCTTGACAAATAGTGTGGCTTTTAAATGATTTCATGAAAAAGGAGGGTATTTCTCTCAAATAGTTTTGATGATTATTTTCATTTATGGAAACATCCTTCATTATTCTTGATTGAGGTTAATGTGATACAATACAATCTTCCATATTGTATCAAATGAGTTATGTTTGACTGTGGATGTGCTATTTTTATACCATTCATGGTTTGTGGTTAAAGTATTGACATTTCGCATGCTAGTTTTAATACTAATGTGTATGTTATGTTTAAAACTTTTCATATGGGAATGCATTGGACTTAAAAAGTGATGGGTGGAGACATCTATAGATCCTCGATGTATCGGTAGGTCTCATGAGACAAAATAGTGTCTTGACACAAGGCCTTGACAAAATCTTATTTGTAGTCTTGGCACGAGGCCTTGGCTATGTGGTTATGATATTCTGGAATTATGCATTCCATCATTATGAAAGTGGTTATTGATATTGCATGTGATTTTTTGACTAGTAGAATATCCATGTGAATAAGTAAATGGAATTATTTCATTTTATCTTTTCCATATTATGCTGAAGTTCAAGTTTAAAAGGCTTTTGTTTTAGTTAAAAATTGATTTAAGTGTTTATGCTTATCTATGAAAGCTTATGCTATATTGTTATCCTTACTGAGCATCTGAGCTCACCCCTTTCAGTGTTTTATTTTTCCCAGGATGGGAAGAAGTAATTTATGAATGACCAACAAGGATAGTATGAGGGGATTTGAAGACAAGATGTTGTTTTAGTTTTTTTACCTTATGATGTAATGTAAGACTTATTAAAATATCTAGTGTTTCCAAGACTACTAAACTAATCGTTCTTCCGAGACTTGATCCTTTGAGATCATGCAAATGTTATGTAATAAGGCACCGACTCTAAGTATCTAGGGTCGGGGCGTTACACAATTGATCAGACATGTGTTTTACCCCACAACCTACGAAGTACAACCCTGGTATATCATACTATAATACCTAAAAATTCAAATTTAAACATTAGCTCTAATTAAAATTGGTCTTCCACATGTTATGAAACAAACAAGTCTTTGACTTGTTATAAAGACACATTAGAATACCATCCTGGAAAAAAAATCCATTATAGAGAAATTAAATTCATGCTGTAAAAGCACTTTTTAATGCATATGTAATAGATTTTATGTATTTTCACAAATGAAGAGGCTCTATGAATTTAAAAATAATTAATATTAAATTTTAAAGATAAATCTTCCTATATGATGAAAAAGTTTCTTCATGCTAACATGGTATCTCAAGGCATGTTGAGATTCTCTATGAAAAAGGAAATAGAGAAACCTATTTAGGGAATAAAAAGGTGGTTAAAACAGAAAATGAATTTCAGATGATGGAAAACCTGATATAGATATAACCATCAAATTCATTCACAAAATGATAAAACAGTTGAAAATTGAGTTATATAACACTAATAAAGAGCACTTGTTTTTGAAAGTAGAGTATGACGCCAACGTCAAAACAAATAACATGTCATCAAAAATTTATCTTTAAACATCACTTGTATATGTAGGAGAATCCAAATCAACAACACATGGAGATGATGCTTAATTGAGAAAATCTAGAAGATATTAACCTATTCCAAAAATTAATATCATCAATATATAAATCATGATATGATTGGAAATTTCATGTTGTAATATATGAAAACAGAACATTCTATTTTTTCCCATCATTTAGGAAAATATTACATTTAGAAACCTATAGTCACTAAATTTCATGAAATTAAATGGAATATGTGTATGGCTGCTAACTCCTCCTTATTATCATTGTATCATGGACCTACCTCCTCTTTATTCAGATCATTGACGAGGTCCTCTATGATGTCATCTTTTAGAACCACCACATACTTCTAGTTCAAATAGTCAATCATACTGATTTTGACTTCAAATTAATTCTATGAAGGTAACACAACTGATGAATGGGTACTTCATACCTAATTTGAATACTCTAAAAAGATAGGAAAATGGCCTAGGAATCGCCTACAATCACAAAATAAAATTCTATTGTAATAGAAATAGAAATATCTGTGCAATGATGATGTCATATATATGAAAAAATAAAATTCTATTGGAACAGGAACATGATGAACTGATATGTGAAGTAATCACATGAAATGTAGGTTTTAACCATTATATGGATCATAAAAAAACACATAAATGAGAAACATATGTTATTCAATATCCATGCAATAGGCTCATTCAGAAAACAGGGTAAACATATATTCATTTACCCTTATGCAAACAACATAGTATAATAATGTTATTACTATAAAATATAATGTAGAAATCAAATATGAAAATAAATCAAACAATAAAAATGTAGTATTACCTTGACATTATAGCTAAAACTTTATGTCAATTTTTTCAAATTTCACATGAATGGGATAGTGTAGTTCCTAATGAATCCTTTTAAGCATTGGAATATGACCATATTAGGGTAAAAATGCTTACATGGTTAATATATGAACACATGGAGAAGTAATGTAACATAAAATTATATAAGATGAAAAAACTCATATTTATATTAAAAGGCTAAAATAAAATAATTAAACCATAAAAACTATTATAAAACAATATAGTAATATCAAACCTAATATACAATACATGTTATGACATCAAATAAAAATATAAAGCAACTTAAATGAAATAATAGGAAAAAAATTGTTGTAAAATATAACATACCATTTGTACCACATGAAGTTCCGATGGATAGGGAATGACGTGTAGACACCATCATTTGAGGAGTTATAGTGACGACATAAAAGGTAATAAGGAAGGAACTCACAACATAAAATTGGAATTTTGGATGGAAGGTGCAACTGATTCACACTCACGATGTTCCACACCTGTCTCATGAATATGAGAAACTTGTCCCTACTGAGGAAAAGAAATTAATAAAACCAGAAATTAATAGTTAAGTGGAAATATTTTATTATGAATCCACACATAATCTACATATGATAATGATCACATGCATATGTAGACTACTCATTATAAAATGGTGTTTGAAAATTTACTGACGGTTCACCTATTTTGTATTCAGTAAAAAAATATTTATATTCAGAAATACATAACCTAATGTTGTTCACTAAAAAATACATGAAAAAAATAAATACAACTAATTTAATAGTAAATCACACACAGATCAAATTAATAGAAAAATTGTAATAAACCATTAGACTAGTACACAAAAAATGTAGTTCAGTTATCAATTTATTTGACTGTAACTAAATCAGAAGAACTGGAATCTAGCTTATAATGGTACTCTTGTATGGTTTATTGTATATATAAGAAGTATAATAAGAAGTTTGAATACAAAAAAATATAGTCCTGATAGTCTGGAATTACCATTTGTTCCACTTTGAGATGATGTAACGACTAAAAAAATTGTTTGAATATAGCACTTTGTAGTGTAGAAAGGTTCATGGAAGTGGTACATAAAAAATAAAGAATTAAATAAGAAGATATAAAATTATAGACTCTAAAAAAATACACCTACAACTTCAATGATTTTAGGGAGGGAGGGTTGACATCCTAGAATCTATAAAATTATAAAAAAACATATTGGAATATGTCAAAACAATATAACATACATATGAATTTGATTAGTTTCAATAAATCGTACCTCTAGAAGAAGCAGTCATACATTGTAGCTAAGAAATAAAAGTGAAATAAATAACCCTATGAAACAAATAACACATGGTTAACTAAATTTTTATAATAAAACAATTTTTGTAAGTTTCGACATTTCATAGAAATTATTAATTTCAACAGGGAATAATTGAAAAAATACATGCCACTATTCGATAGAACGGGTTATGGAATGAAAATCAATGAACCACAAGTAGAAATATGTAAAAATACCAAAATACATAAATTATAATAGTAATAATTACCTAAATACTCTTCGATCTAATAAACAATAGATGGGACAATGGATGAGTTTGTGTATGCATGCATAATACAAACCAATATATTCCTAACTAAATTTGTAAAATCATAAGATAAATTGAAGATTGAATAAATATATTTAAAAACTCAACCCGTTAATGGAATAATTATTAGAAAAAATAAAATACATATAAGACAAAACTAACCTTCATGTGGTGGTACACTTCACCCATTTTTATCACGTCTATATATAATGGAGATCCCATAGAAATAGATGTAATTCTGGTTAATATATATCAAATAAAAAATGAAATAATAAGTGGACAACAGTAATAAAAAGAAGAATATGGGAAAATAATATTACTAAAATATGATCATTGAACGGGTACGGTATATAATGGATATCCCATAGAAATAGATGTAATGTTGGTTACTACAACTATGTAAACATGACTAGTCTGTCCTCCCTGATAATGGAGAATCCTATGACAACCATTGGCATATACAACATCATAATAAAATTAGGGTTACACCCATAAAACATAGAATCAGTATGTAATCATAAATACAGAAGAGGAACAACCAAAATACATAAGAGCACCTATAGTCATGATACTTTCGAAATTGGTCGCATAGTTCATCAAGGTGAAAAATTACCTTGTTTATGAATAAAATAATTTTCATTTTGAAGCACATGTAGTCATGCTTATCTTAACAATGTGGGGAACTATCTGCTTTTCGGTAACAAACTATTGGCCTACGATAGCAATAAATAAAATTTAATTGGATTTATTGCATGAAAAATAATTTGGATTCATTAAAATTTAAAAAAAATCATTGAATGAGTGGGATAAGAGTTGTGAGTAGACGATATATTTTAAAGGAATATTATTAAATAAAGAAAAACACAATTAAATATTAGCCTAAAACAATATTAGATAAGTGGAATATAATAATATAATGCATAATAATTTTTTTCGCAAATAATATTTTACAATAAATTGGGTTGAAAAAAGGATCAACACATGAAATGCTTCACTCTAATGCAATAAGTCAAAAATGATGTATTTAACGCAAGAAGAATTCATAAATGATATGAAATTTTTTTTTCACTATAACACATGAGATGCAATGGGAAACTGGGTTCTGATGAATTGATGAAAGAATATAGGTAACAAAATCATATTAGGAAGAGAAATTAAGGATAGGGTAAAATTGAAAATAATTGAAACAAGTTAGTACAACAATGAACGATAAAAACCACATGATAGGGAAAAAATATGAATACAAGTATGAATGTCTATTAATAGAAGATGGATTAGTAATTGGGGAACATACTGTAAGAATGTGATGAGTTATCAACCAGTTACGAGGTTAGATAAGAACAAGGGAATGAAAACAATAGTAATGGATCGATAGATGAGCGATTAATGTAACATGAAAAACTAACAAATATATTGGCATTTTCAATATGAATGGTCATATAGTTTGAAACTTAATAGATTCAATTTTGCCAAATTTTTATATAAATGTATGTAGAAAACCATATTTGTTTGTATTAATTTGAATACAGAATAAAACACATAGCTGAGTATCATATAAAAAAATAAAACTATTTTAATAGTTTCATGCATATGGAAGTATTCATATAGTTATAGTCTAAACAGAATAACAATAAAAAATTGTTTTTGTTATTTTGGTTGGAAAAAATAATATTATAAATGTATATTTCCAAGTTTGTAAAATATAACTTTTAAATGAATGCATTATCACATCAGAAGGAAATAAAAATAACAACATCCTATCAAGAAATAGATGAACAAAAAAAATATGTGGATGAAAATTTAATTAGGTGTAGAAAAAAGTTCTATTATAGATGAAAAATTAACAAACAATTATCCTTAATAGAAAACCACAACTAATATTATAGAAAACACTACGAAATTCACAAAATATGGTAATCCTCCATCAATAGGAAGTGCAGTCTATAAAAGTGGGAAATTGATAACAAAACAGTTCTAAAAGGGCTGCAATAGACTCCCGTGGGCCTTCTTATTTATAAAGGGGGGGAAACCTAATGTCTAAACCCATTTTTTCATGATATTGAAAAAATCCAATCCAAACCCCTAAATCCATAGATGGAAATCGAAGAAGATGAATATGGGTATACCTTATTATGGTATTTTGCAACACATTCAGACATAGAAAATCATTTATGGGTGAACAAAGAAGAAGCCAAAGGTGAAGTAGCCGTAGGTGGAGTAGAAAGAGGTGGATCAGGTGGAGGTGAAGGCACGACTAGAGAGGATAATCAAGGAAGGGATCGGGAGAGGGGAGTTGTGGAGGGGAGTGGGAGAGGGAAGCCCAAGAGGGAGTCGAGATGGGAGTTGGACTCGGAGGTACGACTGGAGAGAGAAACCCGGGAGGGGAGCGGGATATGGGAGCTATGGAGAGGAGAGGGATAGGGAAGCCAATGAGGGATTAAGGAAGGGAGGGAGTCTGGAAGGGAGGTGGGGTGGGGAGGGATTCAGGAAGGGTTACGGAGGTGGAGGTACGACTGGAGATTAGAATCAGGGAGGGTAGAGGGAGATTATATCAGTGGAGAAGAGAGGGATAGGGCAGCTAAGGAGGGAGTCAATAAGGGAGTGAGTTAGGGAGGGAGGCGGAGTCAGCGATGGATTCAGAAGCGGGAGGGATTGAATATTATGGAAATGATATGGAGTAGGGTCGTGGAAGAATTTGGTGATGACACCTATCCCAGAAGTAATGTGGTGATGACACGTGGCAGTTTGGGTACCTAGGATTAATATATTTAGTAGATGATAAAATTATAACTCAAGACTTTGAGATGGTACATCTATCTAATATTAATTCTCAACTTATCTCCATGAATAAATCCTCCTATGTTGATGTTCTATATATGGATTTTATGGTTAGGCTTGATCTAGCTAGTAATTTAGCAATAATGGGGATTCCTTATTATCTCAACATCACCTCTCTGAGTTCCCATAATGTGAAGATAATGTGCGATGATGGTCATGATGGATCACAAAAAAATGGTTCTTATATACCTACTATAGTTACTAATAGAGATACTTTATATTTCATCAAGTGTGGAAAACCTAGGAATTCAAAACAACTTTTTATAGAGGCACATATGATATGCATATCATGTGGACATTCCTAACACTTGTAGAAGTACAGTTATTTATTTTCTTCCCCACATGGTGGTAAAAATATATCATCCCCCAAAATTAATGTGGTTCAATTATATTATTTAATATCTAAGTGGTTCCATCCAAAGGCATCAAGAATGAAGCTACAGCACACCATGGGTGTAGACTCTAGAGATAGAAGAAACAGGTCCTATAATTCTGAGAGGTATCATCATTATTGCATCATATTTAGTGCCTTCTTTATTAGATAATAGTAAATAAAATTCACTTATTTAGACACAAATTATGAATCCTCTTAATCCTTATACATAGTATTTATCTTATTTGATGGATATTACTACACCCCTTAAAACGAAGAGAGAGCAAGGTCTTCATTTTCCTTCTTGGATTTCCATCTTATTAGATATTGATATTACATGGGAATTTCTGGTTCTCTAAATAAACCCACATGATGTCATATTTAGTATGGATTGTCTAATTTAAAATAAATCATTAATTGACGGTTATCCTTATTAGGTCTCCTTTACTATTACCAATGGGGTGTGTCATATGTTTTAGAGAGAGTGGGACCAGAGGTCGTGTAGAGTAATACCATAATTTCCAGTGTTATTAAAGTAATATTTTAGTTTTCTACTATGCTATAGCTGGAATCTTTGATTGATGATCTCCCTCTTGTTGTTTTTGAGTTTCCTGGCATCTCTATTAATTAATTCTGTATGTTTTCCACCGATAAGTGAGGTAGAGTTTTCTATTGATATACCACCTAGTACTAAACTAACATATATACCTTCTAATATAAATACACCAACAAAAATGAATGATTTTAGGACATTGTTGGATGATCTTATAGAGAAAATCTTTATATGCTCAAGTTTATCACCATGGACCATTCATATTCTCATTGATAATAATTGTGATGGAATAATTATCTAGTATGTTTATTACCAAAAACTTAGCCGAGTTATGATATTGAAAAATAGTTTTAACCACTTATTGATTATATTTTTGACTAATTTAAAGGGGAAATGTTGTTTTCGATTATTTCACTTCAATATGAGTTTTTTCATTTGAGAATAAATGAATATAAAATTCAGAGAACCTCATTATATAGAAGTTAAGGACATTATGAGTTCCTTTTCAAGCCATTTATACTAACCAATTCTCCTTAAATATTTATGTATTTGATGAATGGTATCTTCCAATTGTTTTTTTATACTTTTGTGGTTTTATTTTTTGTTGCAATTGTAGTTTACTCTTTGTTTGAGGATGCTCATGTGCATCATATGAAAGATGTTATAGAATTTTTGAGAAATCATCCTCTTTATGTTATGTTATAAAAATATGTCTTCTATCTTTGGGATGTGGTGTTAATGGGACACGTGGTGTCAAATGGGATAAATTGTAGATTTTTTTCATTCAGAGATTCTTGTGTTTAGCTACGTATTATCATCTTTTTGTAAATGAAATAATGAATTTGGCTTCTCCAGTGACCTCTCTCACTTGGAAGGGAGTTATGTTTTCTTGGGATGAATAATGTTAGAGTTACATTTTGGATTAAAATTATCTTTACATCTATGTCTTTAATGAGTCATCCATATGTTGGGTAGGCATATGTGTTCTTTTGTGTTGCACAAGGTTTGAGTTTGGGTTGTGTTCTTATATAGGGTGATCATGTAATTTAATATAGATCTTGGTAGCTTAAGAAACATGATATGAATTATCCAATCCATGACCTTGAAATCGTAGTTGTGATGCATGATCTTATGATTTTTTGGAATTATCTTTGTATAGAAAGGTTTATCATGTATTTTGACCAAGATCTTGAGTTATATATTATATACAAAATATTTGAATCTATGAGAAAGGCATTGAGTAGAGTACCTATAATCAATTGATTATGAAATATCATATTCCCATGTTAAAGGTAATTTCATCACAAATACTTTGAATATGAAACATCTGACCCAAGCCATGAAATAATCATTAGAAGAGTGGATATTGATGGATACTCTTTTTGACTAATATATAAGAATTTGATAGACATGTGTGGATGTTTTTTCCCATTGTTCATTTTACATACACAATTATTGATATTATTATTTATCAACAATAATTTTATAATCAATTATGTAGAATTAGAGAATCTCTTTATGTTCAGGATCCACTAGATAATTGGAATAGGTATAGAAACAGAGACCTTCAAGTCTTTTTCTGCCACTTTAATTTTCAACATGGATGTGGGATGACATTTCTATAGAAATTATGGTTGGTTTTCTAAGTACCCATATAAAAAAGGATGTGGTATGGGTTGTTATTTATTGGAAAAAACAATTGGGTCACTTCATTTCCATTATTTATATAACCAATGTTTACGAGTTGGAAAATCTATATGTGAAAGTGATTTTTAATTGACACAAAGTTCAATCTATAGTAGTCTACAATAGAAATCCTATTTCTAATTATTACATTTGAAGTATCCTCTAGGAGGAATTAGGATCCTAGGTTCCTTTTAGTATGGAAGACCATATGAAAACAACAATCCAGATAGAGATTGATATACCGATTCATGAGGATATGCTTTGTGTCTTCATCCTCAATTATAGTGTAGATTGGGATGGCCTTTTAGGAATTTTAGATTGTATATATTAAAATAGTTACCATTTCATGTTTATAATGGATCATTTTTAGGTCTTTCATATCCATACATTTAAATAAATGTTTTTAGGTTGAATATTTTATAATGTTCCTTGGATGGACCAATCTTGGTTTAACTGACGACATCAACGATTTTGTTGATTGATCAGAAAACATTGACAACACAGAGATAGTATAATTTTTATGATGGTTTCCACCGTTTATCTTTGGAGTTCCTATTTATTCACAATGTGTTCTTGAATATTTCAACTTATATAGATCAAAAATATCTTTGAAGGAAAGGAAATATTGCACCTCATTTTGTGGGACCTATTGGGGTTGTTGAGTATGTGGGGATGGTGGATTACCATTTATAATTCCCTTTATCGTTTTCATTGATACAAAATGTGATACAAGTATCTAGGCTATATGAATATCATTCTAATAAAACTAATATTTTTAGTAGGAGTGATGTTGAGGATGATCTAGATTAATCCATTACTGAGCATCTATTCTGGATAGTTGATTATGAAACTAAGGTACTCTATGAGAGGATGATTCTTTTGGTCCATGTTCTATAGAAGCATAGTTTTGATACACATGATACTTTTTAGAGAGAGGAAATGAAGAGATATCATTGGCCTCACCTTTTGGTTATGGAATCTTCTTGACATTCATTGTAGGGAAATAATGATTCTATATTGGGTAGGATGAAACATCTTGTTACTACTTTTTATGTACTTATCGGTACTCAGTTTGATTTTGATTTGGTTGGGTCTCATTTTGTAGTGCTTCAGGTGCAATTTAGAAATTTTGGGAGGGATCATGGGTTTGCACGGTTCTTAAACTATTTCCCAAACTATGTTCCCACCTAGTAAAAACCATTAAAACATTGGTAGTGGGGGGTTTCAACATTGGTTCATGATTTTTCAAATTGTGAGCCCACTTACTAGAAACTGTGAACCCTAGTATATGGGTGCATGGTTTGGGTGCAACATATGTCTAGATTTATAGCCCTTACTAGTGAACTATTCAAAACATATTTTATTATTCCTAAAATTAATTAAATGATTATAGTATACCTTTTTTGAAATCCTCCCAACTCCACCTCTGCATATCATTATTTCCTTGTCATTACAGGCTCTCAAGAACCTATTTTATATCCTCCAGACCTGTTATTAGGTGAATCAAAGCATGGATGATCTAGTTTGATCCCTCTATAATGTGTGATTCTTCTATGATTCCTTGTCTTTGACTATTTCTTTCTTTCCTCCATTGATATCATTAGATCATTTTATGATTGATGTATCTAAACTATATTGATTTGGATCTTGATTTTAGGTTTTATTAGATCTCTTTTCCAATCAGTTGACATTGGAAAATTCGGTTGTCAGTGTTCTATTACATGATATCTATGACAATGTATGTGTTTCCATCTATGATTTTCCAATTGGGTAATCATTGAATTGGTAAGAACCCCCAATTCCAATGGTATGGGAATTTTTTGTGTGATTTATATTTGATAAAATTTGTGATTTTTTTGTGAATTGATGTAAATTTGAGGAGTACAATTCTTCTTGATCCAAAGTGATTCCCTTGAAAATATTTCATGATCACCGATATGAGAGTGTGAGGATCCTATGACTATAAACTACCATACCAGAGGGAAAACGACCGTAGTTCTTATTTTGATTACTTTGATATATATACCATTTATTGGGATACTATTTTACACATTCCTAGTGAGTTATATAAACTTTATAATAGAATATGTTTATTTAGGATAGGTTTGAAATAATTTTCATCGTTCTAAAATGAAAATAATTATTTATTTAAGATATGAAAATTTAATTCCATGCAAATTTTATTTAGAATTTAAAAGAATGATTTTGATTATTTCTATGGAATATTATTATGGAACACTTGGTGAGAACCTAATAGACTTTTTTCTTACACTCTTTCTTTGCCTTAGAGAATTTGTACATTTTATTCTTCCATGTCCGAAGAATGGGAAGGAGCCTCTTAAAGAGGTAGATATTATCCACCATGTATGGTTGGATAATTGATTCCTTTGGGATGCTGGAGTCTCTATTGTATGCTTTTGAGTACTATGATGATGTACTATTTGGTTTTTTTACATAACTATTTTATTTCTAGTAATGTATCCCTTTGTATTTTTTACCATATTAATTTGTATTATTTATCTACCATTGTTAATATGTAATATGTGTTCCATCTATTAAATTGTATGATTCCATGTTCCTGTCACAAAATCGTGAGTGTTAGGAATTCCCTTTGGTCTATGTTGGTGTCAGATTAGGTATCAGGGTACCAGGGTATCTGAGATTGTTCTTCACACATATTTTCTTTTCTCGATCCATAGAATTTCTCCATGTAAAGCCTCATTTATGAAGTCAATAAAATATGTAGTTTCATGGGATGATAAAATATTTACCAAATAATTCAATATTATAATCTTCAATGAACATAATTATTATACATAGATGATGATGAGAATCATGGAATCGATTTGCAAAAGTCTTCTTATATTGAGAGATTGAGAAAATGTGATGGTGTAAATGAACACATGATTCTTCTATTCATAGCCCATACACATTTTTGTGATGTAACAATGTTTCATCTTTCAACCAAATAGTTGCATACATGTTGAAGAAAGAATAAAAGGGGACTTGTAGGTTATATCTAAATGTCCATTCATTTGATCATGAGTTAAGTTGGTCATGGAGGTTTGTAGTTTGACCATATGTTCACTGATTCCTAAATAACAACTTACAACCTCACTCATTATCCAATGGAAGAAAATTATTTTGTGGATGATTTAAAATCCTCATATTAGCACTAATAGAATAGTGCATCTTATATGAATAATATTTCATAGTGTTTTAGAAGTAAATCACAAGATCTATACCAAATAAACTTTTCATTTGGACTAGCCTTCATTATATCAATTATCATATTCCCTTAGCCATCCTAAAGTGAGTTCTAAGTTCCACACCCAAACCCCCACTAGAACCATCATTTGCTAACTCCTCCAACATTATTATACCCCAAATTGTTGTGACACTGCTCTTCTCTCATACACTTCATGGGTGTTATTCCCAAAAATCCATGCCACTTATGATTTTACAAGTCAATATCTCCATTTGGATGACCCCTTCTGTCCCACAGGTGTTTGGGGGATCCTTTGTTAGTTGTGGTCATGTATATTTTTTTTAAAATTCCCATTGAAATGCCTAGTAAATACTAACAGTGTAATTGAATACCAAGTATAATCCCTCTTTATGTAAAATACAAATGTATTATCCATTTTTATATACGTCATGATATGTTCAAAAAAATAACTATTTACAAGGATTTCAACAAATTATTCACTTATCCTTATGAATATAAATATTCTCATAATATTCATAGAGCATTTCAACCTTCATCCAATCAGAAATACCAATGGATAGATCACTTCCATTCATGATTTTCATAAAAAATGTTCACTATCCTAATGTCATATGTACATTTATTAATCATTAATAGTTATTAAACAATAACAAGACAATACATGGAGAATTTTTGAATCATTAATTCTAATTCAATAGTCTAAATCCATTGTAATTTGTGAAGTATCGCCACTTCATCTAAAATATGATATGACATTTGAATATCCCATGGGGTTTTTTCTATAAAAAATTGAAAAACTTCCAGGATTCATGAGGAAATAGTAATATTTTTTGGGAACATCAATCCAATATTTACTATTCTGGAGAACACTAATTCTTTACTATCCTAGTAGCACTCTTCTTCAATCCATATTGACATACACATTCATAACAAACAAAAACACATATTTTAAACATTAGTTTCACATAATATGAGTGTATCACAAATAAATGACTTTTACATTAGGAATATCATGTAATAGATATTTTCTATAAAATTAAACAATCAAAAAAATTTCCATGAATGTTAGTTGGTACTCATCCCTATTTATAGGAAAGTTTTTGACCATCAGACTACCTGAGTTCTATAAGGGTGTAGTATTAAAATGTAAAAATTATGCATCTCACCACTAATTGGATCCTCAACACCCTCATCGGGACCATCTCATGGGGGTATTTTTTAATGCCCAAAAACCTTCCCAAGATGGACCATGGGGGAATAGTAGATAAATGTAGAATCATCCCCTGATTTTTCTAGACTATCATACAACAGTAGTTGTGTATGTCTATATATTGAGGCCTTAAAACCCAAAAATCTATGTGTGATAAAATATTCATGTAATTCATGGAATTATACAACCAAATATTCTAATAAAAACCTCTCATATCACCTAATTTATGGCTTTTGGATTATGTGTTTTTTGGAATTTGTGGACTTTTTTTAAAGATTTGAACTGTATTAGTGATCACTACCTCAAAATCATGATTCATAGAATCCATGTGGAAGGAATATATTTAGACTCATACTGGTGATAAATCTTTTTTAAATTTATTTTTTTCATTAATTTTATGGCCAAAGTGTGACATTGTTTCATACAATTTTCGGTGTTGGTTCCATGCAGATGACTACTTTTATATTTTGATAATTTCCATATTCAAATTAATAAATATTAATTAATATAATATTAGAAGACAATTGTTCTTCTGAATAAAATTAATTTGATAATATCCTTAGTGTATATCTCAAATAAAAATGTCAAAAATGATCCCTTCTATGATGGGAACATTTATTACTATCATAATATTATTAAATATATGTTGTATGGATAGAAGTAATATATATAAAAGTATACTGATAATGTTTTGTTATTTGGTGTTAGGGGATCATAATATAGTAATACTTCTAATCATGATGTTTGTATTTGGTAATACCTAATACACGAGGTAATAAAAATATACCTTATAATATAAAATTTTATTCATTTATACACCATTAGATATTCCAATTAATGAACATGTTTATAGTCCTCAAAGATGTTAGTGTTATTATTTTTATTCATGAATAACGTGCATTATGTTTTTGATGACAAATATAATGAAATATACTCATAGTGAGGTAAGACACATTTTTCATTTCCTAAAAGATAATAAAATACTAAATATATCAAGAATAAAATTTTACATTCCATGTTAATGGATGTAGATATCTCAATCCCATCTATTGTGAAAGAAATATCCAATTAATGGAATTCCAATGGCGATTTGTTAATATTTTTATTTCACTAATTCTAAATAAATAAATATCATGAATATAGGTTGGTGAAATAACTAATGCAACCTAATAAAGAATAAATTTAGAAAAAAACATTATATTATATAGTGTGTTTTCATCCAATTATGTTTTTATTTCAATATTAAAATCATTCTATATGAGTTTGTTGATTAGTTTTTATATAGTAATCAAAAAATTTAGCCAAGACTAATAAATACCACTAAGAGATATGCCTAGATGGTCACAAAATAAGTGAATCAAAAATCTTAGTTAATCAATATTTTAATTTAATATTATTATAAATTTCTTTCTTATGTTCTACGGAAAATTAATTATTGAATTGAAGTTGATTTCGTAAATATATAGGGCATAAATAATACCGTGAAATTATTTATTGAAAAATATATTTATTATGAATGGTTTGTCAAATGTCAAATAGGATTAACATGTTGAGTTAAGGATCTATAAAAAATATATATATTGTATTAATATAAATTTAACAAGTAGTATTTTATATGTTAATGACAGAATATTTAAATCTACATGAGTTACCAAATTATAATAATAATAATAATAATTATTATTATTATTATTATTATTATTATTACTATTAATATTTTAAGTCTGGTTATTCAGGAATAATTGATTGGTTATGTTCCATTTTGAAATTACCAGTTCTCTAACATATATAAATAAACTCACCTATATCATTTTAATATGTATAAATAAATGTGTGTATAAACAATTAGCTTTTTATTATTTCCAATCCCAATTGGGAAATTCTAGAAAAAACTTATAAGAATAGAGATAATGCATCATCCTTTACCCTCTCAATATTTAGAGAAATAAAACAAATATTTCATATTTTTAGGGAATCCTTATTGTGATCAATGGTTGATAACGCACGTTGTTTGACTGTTCTATGATAGAACCCAGATAGCAAAGAAATTATTTTTGCAGTTCCTAAAGTCTGTATGAATATAGATAGATGTACTATATCCTTATAATAGTCATCCCAATAATTGTACAACAAAAATATTTAATGGATTTAATAATGAAAAATTAATTTAAAGTGAAGTTAAATATTATTTATATAAATTAATTATTAATAAAATATTGAAATACCCCTTATTCAGTCTTTTGAAGTTGTATTCATCATGTTTTTAGTAGAATTATAATGAAAAAATGATAAATACTTTATTAAAATGAGCCTAACTATTTCTATTATGCCTAAAAATGATAATGTGGTATTAGAGGAGTCAAATATTAATTTATAATTAATTTTTAATCATGGATAAAATACACATTTGACTGTTATTTTATCATTTATATTTTTATATTCTATTTTTGGAAATTCATTATATTATGATATTTTGAATTCCTATAGCCAATAAATATCTATAAATAGAATATGAATTCTCTATGATCCAATTTTGATGTGTCCATTATTCAGTCTAGATAACATAGATACAAGGCATGTATAGAAAATGTGAAAATTGTGTATCCATAATAAACCTCAAAAGGACTGGCCATGTAAATCATGACAAGCCATTTGGGAAACCAGTATAAAAAATAGTTATAGAATATATATTGATAGATAGCTAGTCGGTTATATGACATGGTGTGCATGGTGTTTAACTGGAATACATTTCATGTAACCCCATACGGTTTGACCCCAAGAAAATTTGAAAATTATTGAGGTCAAAATACATATCTGGAAATATATATATATATATATATATAATACCTAATGATCTCTATCTTAGTTATAGTGTAATATGGAACACACATAGCATGTTGTAGGTTTTACACATAATGTAATGGGTGTTGACCTATTGTAAAAACATTCCAACTACCTATATGTGTAGTTTGTTTTAACACATAGAGAAGTTAATTATGTAAAATTAGACTACACTACATATAGGTGGTTATACATGTTAGGTTGAAATCACATAGGAATTTACATATGATTTTTTTATTTTTAACAAATTCATCTATGTCATATTTCGTAATATATTATATTATAAATTTATAAAACACATAAAATGTGATAAAAAATTCATTAATTGATGGAAAAAAAATCTAAAAGGTAATCTGATCTAATATAATTGTAAATAATATGGTCAGATAATAATCATTTAAAAATAAAATAACCTGAATAGTGAAATTTGTACCACTATAATCCCAAAGAATAATTTCATTCCAAAATTTCACTATAGAAAAGTAGAAAAATTAGTAATCCAAATTATATTTATGGAAAAAAACAATATACCCTTGATAGAAATAGAAATGAATGATTAATTTTTAAAATATTATCTATTTATACATTTTAAAAAATTTATATGACCATTGTAAAAATATATGACCATTAAAAATTGTAATATGATAATTAAAATGTAAAAAAACCCATTGAATTATGAAATAATATATTTTGTTTATTGTGAATTAAATATATATAAAATTTATATTAGAATACAACTAAATGAAAATTATAAGTATAATAAAAATGATATTGGACATTAATAAATAATTATTTTATTTTTTGTAAAATATATATGATTTTGTTTCGTAAATCATTTTTTAAAGTATTAAATACATATTTATCATCATAGATTTATATAACTCTAGATAATTTTAAATAAGATATAATTGGACTTTATGAATTTAAAAATAATTTTTATAATGGTCATAAATATGTTCATGTCATAAAAACTAATATTTTTCATTAAATATAGACAATAATTTGAAAAAAACATATTTCTTATATTAATAGAGTTGTTATGATCAAATTGACATTATATTTGTAATTCTCCCAAGAAAAAGTTCCTATTGTGGGTTTTTTCTGATTACTAAAATAGAATAAAACATATTACTTCATATTATTAGGTAAAACATGGTGAATTACACATGGGAACATATAATAATGAATTATCTTGGTCTCATGTCCCCAATTACTGTATATATTCAAAATTATCATCACTATCGGTAGTCTGGAGAAACAATATCAAACTAATGAATATTATATTCAATAGAACCCCGCTCATCCCCTTACCACCCCACTTCATCTATTCTCTTCACATTTAAAATATGTTTCCTAGAAAAATATGTACAAAAATATCACCCCAACTCAATTCCTCACATCCATGGAGTTACAATATGACTAAAAGACCATTTTAAAGATCCTTAACATACACTCTAAGAGAGTTCATACAAAAAAAGATGTATCACACTCATTTGAACCATTTAAAATTCTCTTCTTCATCTTCCACCTTTGATATATTTATTCCTCCCATCTTGACATAATGACATTTGTATCATTAATGTAATAAAATGGTATTATGTTAATTTTAAATCCATAATTCAACATCCTCTGATTAAATTATAAAATTTAATCATCAAATATATTTTGGTCGGTTTGGAACCTTCGTTAAGTATGTATTCTATTTTTCACCACTTCCATAAAGTATGATTTTAATAAACAAATATTGTCGATAAAACTATCTAAATATGTATATAATATTATTATTTTTATTCTATAATTTTAAAATTATTCATAATATTAAATTCCACCAAATAAGTTCATCGTGTTTAGAAGTCCTATCTAAATGAAATAATTATATAAAAATAAAAATTATTTTTCTTCAATCATCATTAAAAATGAATATTGTTTCACATTAAGAACAGTTTTAACTTTTAAAGGCACATTAATACTAAACCATTGAACATTTTGAGCCATAAAACTATTTCCTAAGAACATATAAATTTATTTATAAACTAATACGACCTTGTAAACTTTAACAAACATCATTGGGATAATGAACTGAAACATAAATTCTTAATGATTTCATTATAAATGAACAATAGAAAATATAAAAAATTAAATATTCATATTTTTTTAAATCATGTATTTAATAATTTTAATATAATTATTTATGTTATTAAGAGAACATACAAAGTAATTCGAAATTGGAGGTATGGTATCTCCTAAAACAACCATCTATTCATAGGGTTATGTTTTATCTATCAATTTGAATAACTTTTTAATTTTATGATTCAAGTGAAACTATATCTGTATTTTATAACTGTCTCCTATATATAACTATATTTTTCTATCTTTACATTCTGGGGTTATACATGTTTTTTAATTTAACTTCTCAATATTCCCTCTAAAGAAAACCGAATTAGAATATAATTTTCTTTCCATTATTCATTTATATGATAGAAAATTTTAAAAAATAATTTCCTTCTATAATTTCAAAATAAACAATAATTTTTTATCAAAATAAACCATTATTATATTCAAAATTTATGGAATACATTATTCACTTACCATAATCATATATTCAATAACTTTTTCTCAAAACCTTTCATAAAACTTTTATTTTCAAACATACATCAAAAATTATTTTTTATTTAATTTAATTCCATCAATATCATTTTCATTGCATATGATTCATTAATAAGTAATGAACATCCAAGAAAATAGCACATTTATTTTCATGTAATATTAATAAAATGTCATTTGGATATTCCTTATGATGATATAATGCAATCCATTTCTTTTTTAGTTTTTTTTCAAATCTTATTCTTTTATATGATTTATTTATATGGTATACATATTCATGCATATGTTATTAATGTGATGTGTAGTCCTATAATTTCATATTCATTTGATGCATTGGTATCATTTTCTTTTCAATAGACACTTTGTGTGGTAAGGGTAGTTAGACTAGCAAACTATGTTATGATGGCTTGTATATGAGCCTTGACTTATACATTTGATACCAAGTTTTATGTTATGTCCCCTATTTATGATTGTATGATATATTGGTATTATTTACATTATTTCTTTATCCTATACCTATGTTACTAACCCATAATATGTATTTATATATCACTTGATTCATATGTATTCATATAAATTGAATCTATAATCAAATTATTACCTTAGTGGAATTTATTTTTTACCCCTTTCCGTGTGTGTTTCTCTAGGCACCCTATGAAGTCATAGAATATTAATATAATTAAGGATAAAATTATGATAACTTATAATAATTTTTTATATTTATTTTATTTTATCTCATTTCCTAACTCTCAAATAAATTAAACCACTATATTTATATGTTTTATTTTAAGGAACATTATGAAGAAAAATCATGTAATAAATTTGATTAAGACTTGTTTTTTCATTATTTTTTAGGGTTTACCACAATTATCTTGTGTTGATTATTTTGGTAGGTCATATAATAAATAATACTACAGAAATTAATTATTTCCCTATAATTTTATAAATAAATGATTTGTATAGTTACTGTACACATCGTTTATATCAGATGAATGTACAATGGTACTTGCTATAAAAATATTATACATATTTTTTAGCCAAATATATTATATATATTACATGAATTAGATCAGAGAATAACATTTTTTTATAAGGTGACACATCATGTATTCTTATATGTCATATATGTAAACTGTATATAACAAATTCATCACATAGAGTTAGTCTCATTTTGTTTTTTCCACAAAACTCATCGTGCAATAGTAATACTCTAGATATGGGTTCAAGGTAGAAGTAGATGGGTAGACATCGTATAACCTTACTATAATTCATATAAAAAAATATTTTTGTTGATATATATTTTATATAAATTATTTAAAATTGTAATCATTGGGAACCTCAAGGGATGATTAGTTTGAAAATTAATATAAAACTATTAAATAATTAATATAATAACAAATTTATTAATTCCACAATTTAATCTTAAAAATGAATATATTTAAATTTATCATTTTTTATTTAAATTTTTTATTTTTTACATTCATGGCTGTTCATGATATTGATAATCATATATATGTGTTATGTTTTCTTAAATTTAACTAGTGTTACATTTTACAATGATAATTATTATTAAATTAAAATGATGATCTATAACTCATTTGATCACCTTATTTTATACAAACATATTTATACATGGGTTAATTTATGAATCCCCAACCCTTAGTTCCCTTAACCAATGTATCTGTAAGAATATGTTTATGAAAAGGTATATATGTGAGTATACATGGTTCAAGAGTGATTCATGGTGAAACTGACCAAGAAATACATTGGTCAAAGGTAGAAGGGAACAACTTGAACCCACCACATATCAAGGAATTATTCCCATGGGTCAATTTTTGGTTTATTATTTCCTCAATAAACTAACTGATATTAAATTTTCATGATCATTCTACTTAATAATTTTATCTTAATTTGGTGTGTGGATTGTAATTTTTTAATGTTATCTATATTTTTGGTAAATTTTATTTAAATAACACAAAGTAAATGAATTTACAAAACTTTATTGTAGAATTAATGAAATTGATTATGAATAAATTATCTTATCTAGACATCATTAATAAATTAGATAATATCCATAAAATACTAACAATAATGGAAAAAAGTCAAAATAAATAATAATTTTGAATAATATAAAATCCCTCAAAAAAATATTATATCATTTAATTATTATATTAGATGCAAAAGAATGGTTGTAAAGTTCAAATTACTTATATATCCTAATTCAATGTGATAGAAATTATTAGAATGTTTTCCCAAAATTTTTTGGGTCAACAAAATCAAAACTGCATCAAGGGTCAATTTCCTATGAAAATCATGATATAACATGGAGTCATGGGATTAGGAAATATCATATAGGATTTCTAAATAGAGGAGAATACTCAATAGATCTAATTATTTTGAGTTAATAATGTTTATAAGAACTATTATTAAATTTCATTTGAAAGATTTCCTAGGCCCTAGTATGGATTGTAAAATGGAAAATTTAGACATTTTATAAAAGAATATCCACATGATTGGAATTTCAAAATCCAATAGTGAAGGATATTATAATTTTATAAAATAGTTAAACATTAATAGAAATAATATTTTATGTTATATTTTTTAATAAATTAATATTACTAAACTCTTCAATTATTTATGGTAAAAAATGGTATGTAGCATGACCTTAATGTTATACCTATGATTAAAATTATTTAAAGTTAATATCATCGTTGAATTGAACTTGAAACAGTGGTAAAATTGCTTGGAAATCATACTGTTCTAAATGAAGAAATTCTATGAGTTAGAGTCACATGTTCTCGAGAAAGATCTATCTCTAGAGGATAGAGATAATAGATGATATTTATTTTTGAAACATTTTGTTGAAGAATTAAATGTGAAATGCTTTTGTTTTGATAAATTTATAGTGAACCCCAATAGTATCATGCTAACATGGATAAATTCCTCATGTCTTCCCGTAATCATGATTTTTTAGTGGAAATCAAGTCAAGATATGTATGAGATCATCGAGGCACTTTTCCCATAAAATATTTGAGACTTTGTTGTAGACAGAACTCATGCTGTCAAAAAAGTTATCTATACAAATGTTTTGGATGTTTGAATTATTATTATCCATTTTCAGGTTTTCAGCAACCTCGTTCTTTTCTCTCAACCAAAGATCATCTCTAGTTTTTTTGAATTATAATATGGATAATATTGTGATGTCACTTTTATAACTCCTTATATTGATTCTCTATGTTTAAAATGACACGGGGTGTGAAGGCTTGTAGTTATTATGGTGATCAACGGGAATGTCATGAAAAATAAAAAAAAATATTTATAAGTATAAGACATATTCACATAACATTGCCAAGATGAGAAATATCTAAAGGCATGAAAAATAATGAAATATTGACAATTTTATGTGAGGTAAGAATAGACACAGGAAGAATAGTTGGACCAGGGTCGCGTATCATAGTGAATAATCATGTAATATTGTTGTCAAATTTATCCTCTGTACTTATAGTAGTTTGATATTAGATATAGGTATCCTCACAAAAATGTGTTTTGAAATATCATAACCAATTAGATTCATGAATATTGATATAAATATGGTGGATATCTAAGAAGATAATCAAGAAACACTGATTAAACAAGGTATATGAATCTTCTAGTTTACTTTTATGACATGATGTACTATACTATTGGAGGATTTTCATTATGTGTCTTGTTTTATAAAATACATTGTATCTGAAGATAGTTTAGGAATGGATGACTTTTTGTACATTTTTGGAATCAAATATGGTACTTTTATAAATACACCATTCTTCTATAATATAATGAATGTTAATAATGTTATTTATAATGTGGAATAAAAATAAATTCTTTGAAATATATATAGAATCAATTTAACATGAATCATAACACACATATTTGTTTCATCGTAAACTTTTTCATGTAAATAACATCTTTGTAACAATTCTATATCAATGGTTCTATTTAGATTCATTTGAAATAACACTAAATGTTTTGCACCATTCATGTTTGTAAAGAAAAATAACTAAAGATTATCAATTCTTCTCTAGATGATAAGAAGAAGATCACATATAATTATATTTTTTATAGAAGACCTACCATATAGATGAGTTTTCACATGATTATCATATGGGATATTTATTAGTAGGTTCTTTTTATCAAAAAGTGAATATAATCAATGGATCCAATGATTTCTCTATAAAAATTTGTTGTCAAGTGGTCCAATTGAATATGAATTTATTGGTTTGGTGGTTGAGGAACCATATCTTTACTACCGAAGATAAAATTAAAAATAAGGGGCTTATTACAATTATCTACTACTACCGTTTTAATTCATCGAGTATAGAAATGACATGGAATTTGTTTCTCAAATGTGTATGGGTGACTTTTATTGGTATTCTTCTTTATCATAGAAGAAAAATTTCTTGTAAAGGTGATTGATGATGGAGTTCATCCCCTCTTTGTGTAGGGAGTATAACAAAAATATAATGTGGGAAGTTCATGTAATATTGTAGTTTCTATGGAATAATGGGACATTTGGGATGCTATAAACAAGGGGAGAGAGGGTAAACAAACAATATATCCTTTACTTCAGCCTTTTTTGAAATCATGTTTGGTAGAACACAAATCCAGTAAAACATCATTGTCTTTGAGATGATTCTTTCTAAGAGTATTGATGGATGATGAAAAAATATAACAAACCAACAATGGGTCGAGGGTTAGGTGGAAACCTCCATGAATATGACTAAACACAATTTTGATGGATCATATATATTAGGTTTTATGAGAGGATGTGGCCTTGTTATAGATATCATTGGATCTATCATTTTCAATTTTATTAGTTATTGTGGAATAGGTAACCCAATGGGAGAAAATGTGAGGGTCATGGTAAGGTGTCCCATGATGCGTAGAAATTTTAACATTAACATTACGGAGGTGGAATAAAATTATATTGTGTTGCCGAGTCACATATATTGAAATATTGACTCTCCATGGTATTTGACTGACATGATTTGGAAAAAAATGATGACCATAAATCAAGGTATAGGTTTTCATCACAAATGGAGTAGAGGAAACATTTTTGTAGACGTTTTGTCTATAAATTGTGAATCAAGTGAGACTACCATCCCTTACTTGTGTACTAGATTACTTTAGAGTGTTTAAAATCTTATTTTCTACGGGGAAATCATTTTCCTATATCAATTCCACCCATCTTGATGTGTATTTATTATCCTTATTTATAAAAAACATCTTTCAAGCATATCCATTCTTGAATTAGTTCCCACATATGTCTATGGACTTTTTATATTTTATGATAGAGGTGTATTTCATGATAATAAACCATCATGATGATATTTCATCATTATTGGGCTTGTGTTAGTTGATGAAGAATATTGGATTGTCATTTTGGATTATAGTCAGGTGGAATTATGGAACTGTGATCTGGAAAGGGAATAAATATTGTGATACCACATAGAAAATCAATACAGAAATAAGATTTCATGAAGGTTTTGGGAAAACATCACTCCAAATGAAATTTCATTGTTTTTTGTCCAATTGTGTTTGCTAAAAAGCGGGTTTACAAGGTCTATTTGGGAGTTTCACAGATATTTTTAACAAGTTAGGTTGAAAAATATCAAATACGATGGATGAATTATCTAGAGGTGGTAAATGAAAGTATGTATACGGTATGGAAATAGAAAGGATTTCTTGAATATTTGGGTTTTTTGAAGTTATTGATATTTGCGTAGGCAGTCAATTCCATGAAGGCTCGGTATCACAAAGGTAATGATAATCACCATTGCATGATGGAAATATGGTAAATCTCTATGACCACAAGAATCATCCCGGAATTGGAAAAAAAATTATGTGCTTTACAAAAACATTATGGTTCTCAAATAATAAACAAGGGCTTCATGAAATGGTGATGATAAGGATGCAAGCATCATGAAAGGGAGGTATATACAATGAATTAGCCTATACCCCTTGATTTGAAGTAGATAATGACTTAACAAAAATCCACAGGATTTGAATTAGTGAAGGTGGTTCCCTATGGGTTTTCATGTGAAAATGATTATAAAGAAATGACATTCATGAAGGATATGTTTTCCAACTGAATTTTGAAATCATAATTAAATGAGAATACTCTATCTGAGATGATATTGATTTATCTTTTTTAAATGGTTGTAAACTAGGTTGGATAGTGAGTCTTATATAATAATTTTAAATAGTTGGATGATTTATTTATTCTCTTACATTGGAACATTTTCTTTGTATGTACCATGGTTTTCCTTGGTGTGGTTTTACAAGTGAAAAATTACATGTATCATTCTTGATTTTATATCATTATATATTTTTTTGATAAAAAGGGAGAAGGGAGTTTTTTTATCATTTAAACATGACCAGAAAGTGGAATTAGATTAATCTATCATACCAAGATTCCCCACTCATCAAGATAGTGTATTTAACCTAATGGAGACAAGTGGTATCACACCCAAAGGTTAAAGTATGTGTATCTATCTCAATGGAATTTTTGGGAGCATATATTCAAAAAGATATTATAACCATTAAGGAAAATTATATTTCATATCTATTAAGGTTATTCTTATGAATATTAATTTATTATATTATGGATGATGTACAAGGGCTCAAGGATGCAGTTGAATTAAATTTTTGATATTTTCTTTGATTTTTAAAATGTTATTGTGTAGGAAATTAGTGGTTTCAAAAAAATCCTCAGTGATGTGAATATCACTAATAAAAAGTTAAAATGATATCCATCATGGTATAAAATAAAATTATGTTTTCTTTAAAGGATATAATTAACCTAATATTTGTGGATGATTTTGATGAATGGAATCTTAAAGAAAAGATGTCATTACTTTTATCAAATTTATAAAGGGTAAAAAATGAAATTTCAATGAAAATTTCCACTCAGGAGTTTTAAATGTTGAAAATTTGGAATCTTATAAGAATGGTCCCATAGAAGATTCAATATGACAATGAGGATGAAGTTGTTCCCACCAAGATATTTCCATTTTAGTAAAAAAATACTTGCAAGATACGATGAAGAATAATAGATATCATGACCTCCCATAATTATAAATTTATCATATACATGTGTAAAACATTATTCCTGAATGGAAGATTATTTAGAAGATATAAAAATCAAAATAACAAAATTCGAAAAGATTTCATGAGTTACTTAATATTTATGTGTTTTTCATGATACCACCATGGGTGATTTATATGAAGATATGTTAAAATCTTGTTATATATGATTATAGTTGGATAACACCATTGATGGTTATCAACCACAAGATTCAGATATTCATTTGTGTTATGAATTATTGGGGGAAAGCTAAATGATAATAAGAAAGAAAATTAAAAAATTTAAATCTTTCAATGCAATGGAATTTACCAACTAGAAGTTAGGTGAATTTATTTAATATCATGTGATTGAACACTATGTTTTAACTCTAAAAACTCATTAAAAAATGTTTTAGTTGAGTGTATAAGTAGAATCATAAAAAACATGGATAGAAAAATGATTATACAAACAGTTATATTAGAGAAATTTGGGAAGAAATATTCATGAAACTAGACTATATTTCCCCCTGTTCTTTTTTTTGCTAAATTAGAAACTCTCCTTATGATTTTTTCTCTGTAAAAAAACCATGTTGATGTAATTTGGAATCTCTAGAATTATGTAAATAATTATAAATAAGTTGAAACAAAATAAATTTTTGTCTCATTGAGATTAATGGATTATTAATTTGGTATTGAATAAATATTAAGAAATATAAGTGCCAAAAAAAGTGATATTGAATGGTTATGATGAATAAGTATATCACTATAATGGATCATAAAAAAATATTTAGTGAAATAGTGAATATATTTTAAATCAATTTGATGGATAAGTGAGAATCTAATGGGGAGACTAACTTTCTAATGTTGATTGTAGAGAAGAGACTTTTGATGTGTATAAATATTCTAAGCTAGTAGTCATAGAGAAATCAATGATTAGACCTGAGATTGGTGAGAAAAATATCATTGATGATCAGATTAAACCAGGGTATAAGTTAAGAATAATGTCTTTACAAAAACTATCTTCCATATATTAGGTATATAGAATGTATTTTTTAGAATATGGTAATGATGCTAATTGGTTTTATCTAATGAATTAATATATTATAAAAATTGGAAATAATTAAATATGGAATATATTTTGGATTTTATAAATAATAACATATATTATAAAAATATTTAATTTTATAAAAAAAATGATTTGGGATTTTATGTTGATCCAAATCAAAGAATGATATGTATGCGATGGATAATCCATTATAAAAAATCATTTATGTTGATGAAACATTTATATATGTGGAAAGGTATGAGAAAATATGAATATTTTTATCCATAGAAATTATAATGAAATTAAATGTATTCTAAATAGATTTAAAATCATTATTTAAAAATGTATTACATCTCTAGTAACCCAAGCTTCCATGGTACAATTCCGTTTTAAATAATTCAATAGCGTGTGATGCACGCAACACCGAGTTCAAGCACACCATGTCCTATCAAATTAGACATTTAAAAACAGAATATGAATCGTATTAACCATATTTTTAATTCTAAATATCCCATATAATTTTAACATTTATCTATTGTGTTTCTTAGACCAGACATAAGGACAAATTAAATTTTTCATACAAGAGATGTATTTTTTCAAACAATCCACTTTTTCAACCTTTTAATGGAGAACCATTTTTAAATCTAATATTTGAAACTTTTATATATTAAATTTAAAAAATTAAATTCTTCATTAGAAGTGGGACATAAAAATTTAGTGAGGTTAATATTTTGGTACTTTTCTGATAACTTTTATATTTTGATGAATAGTGAAAATACTAAATTTTAATTGAAAACTACTTTTTTAATCAATATAATTTATAGTGTTAAATTATAAATTTGATTTGTTTTAAAGTATAATTTAATTTTATTTATATAATTTATTATAATTTAGTTCATTTGATGTCATTTCAAATTTAAATTAATCATAAAGACATGTTAATATTTTGATAGTTTTTACTTCTTAAAAACCCACTTTTTTTGTTTTGACGATGGGAAATAATTTTAAAATAATGTCTGCCAACTATTTATTTTGAATTTGGAAAAATAGATTCCATATTTGTAATTATAACATCCAAATTGTGTAAATATATGCCTTTCTTAACATTATGAATTCTAACTTAACTAATTATTTTTATTTACCATGGTTAAAAGGTAAATCAGGTAAATAAGGGTAAAAATAATATTAAAATAATATTAAACTTCCCTAACACGTGTTAAAATCCTATTTTATGAGATACTTCCAACCATGGTCATCCTTAGGAAGATTTTAGGACACCATGGAACCACTTGGGTGTGATAATGACATGTTATATGAATTAACTTAAAGTAAAGATAATTATAACATAAACATGTATCTTTTACTAAAACAATTTTAATATAGGGTTATATAAATGATTTATTTGAATATAAATTTTAATTATATGTTTAAAAAATATTTCATAAATCATGGTATTTCATTTATATTTTTTCCCATTATATAAATATATTTATTTTTGACACTACGATTATTCATGGATTACTTTGTTATGGAATGATTCAAATAAATGAATGTATAAATATTAAAATAAAGGTACTTAAAACATTTATATTCCATCCAAAATATTTTTGGATTACATTTTAATATTAGGGATTATTTAATTCATTTTTTTATAAAAAATCAAGTTGTTATGACTTTAACATAAATCAATTAAAAATAGTGTCAAAATCGACATAAATGGGTTTTTAAACCAAATACTATTTTATTAAATGATATAAAACTCATAAAAATATAATATACAGAAAAATGACTTATATAATGTAAAAAATATCATTAATTATCCAATTTATATTCTCTTGAAATTTTATAGTAACCAAATTAACCTTATTTTATCAAAATACAAAAAGACGCGATAAGTGTAAAAATGTTTTACTAAGGGTTAATCCCAAAAGACAAGGTTAATATTATGAACTAAATTCTCTAAAAATCATTTTATTAGATAATTTAGGCCCATAAGAATATTATCCTTGAAATAATTTACTTTTCAGCTATTAAAAACCTAAAATCAATTTATAATATATTAATATTTCATGTTTTTTCTAATGTTCACCTCACCTCTATTTTAAATGGGAACCCCCTTTATCTTTAATTCACACCTCAAAATCACTTTGTATTAGAATAACCCTGGATATTTCTCCTCCCAACCACCATAAATTAATTATAGAGGAAACACAATGGGTATAAAGACATCCTATGGAGTCCTTTTGTTCAAATCAAAAGGAGACACACAAAAAAGGGGTAATTGTTTTATCCCTTCTTTCAAAGATATTTTCTTCTTATAATTCCTATTTCTCTATTGTTTCCATAATACAATTATAAATACAATATATTAAACATGTTGGGATGTTATTATAATTATGGAAAAAACATATTCCTCTTTTTACCCATCCTAAGAAAAACAATATCACCATGCGTGCGTACATACGGCTTACCGTCTACACGTAGTGGTGTAAATTGGTTTTCATGTACACTTTCATTATATATATATAATAATGAATATAATGGATTTAAATAGTAAATAAAACATGATATTGTTTCTATACATTTTATATTCAATCCAATTTCATACAATTTAACAATTTATGAAATGATACCGTCTCTTGTGCGTATGTACGACTTACCATCTCTACGATGCGATAAGACTCATCATCCATGTTCACCATCCAAAAAATGATTACAAAAAATATATATTATTCATATTTATTAAATATAATAAATAATAATTCTACTGTACTGATATATATATATATATACACACACATATATTTCATTCACTTAGTTTCATTCAATACAATAAGAAAATGGAAACAACGTTCATACGTACGCACGACCTACCATCTCCATGAAAGGTGTATTCCATTTCATTTATATATCTATTATATATATTTATATAATTAATATATATGATATAAAAATAATATTATAAATTATTGAAGTATTGAAATCTTGGTCTAAGTAATATGATCAAGAATTACAAGTCAAAGCACGTATGATAAACAAATCAATTATTACCTGAAACATTTCATTAACATGGATTTGTTAATAAATGGTTAATATAGAGTCATAAGAGAATAATTTATGATATCATAAATATTATTATGATTCTGATATAAGTTAATTTTTTTTTGAAAACATTATACAAGAGTTTCAGACACATACAGAGTGCATCAGACCAAAGGTAAGGGTTAATTTCTCAATATGATTATTACACGAGATTTTTTATGTATAAGTATTTATTGGGAAATTTTTATCATCCATGTCCATTTATCATAAAAATGTTTTCAAAAGTAATAATTTAAGGTTTTATGGAAGGGACTCTTTAACTATATCATTATTTGAAATGTTTAAATATTAATTTTTCTAAATCTATTTAGTTAATTTCCATGTTTTCAAAATGGTTTTAAGGATTTAAATATATAGACATGATTGTTTTAAAAAAATAAAAGTTTCAAAGTGTTATGGGACAATCTGATTCAAAATACCCTTTAAATTAAACCCTTTATAGGTTGTGTGTCTTTTAAATTATTTCATAAAAAAGGATATTTCTCTAAATGCATTTTACTTATCATTTTCAATTATTTTAACATCCTTTATTGGATATTATTCTTGACTAAGGTTGATTTATTATAATACAACATTACATATTGAATTGAATGAGTTATGATATGTTTGAATGTGGATGTGATATTTTTATACCATTAATGGTTTATGGTTAAAGTATTGACATTTCATATTCTTGTTTTAATATGAATGATTTTATTTTGTTTCACCCTTTTCACATAAGGAATTATTTGGAATAAGTTAGTGATGGGAAGGGACCACTACATCCCATGGATACATCAGTAGGTATCATGACAAAAACTAGCATCTTGGCATAATTACATGACAGAATATTATTTAACGGTATTGGAATAAGGCCTTGACGTAGTGGGTATGATGTTTGACATTATGTGTTCCCTCGTTATGTGATTAGTTATTTATTTTACATGTGATTAATCAACTAGTATAATATCTATGTTCATGTTTATATGGTGAGATTTTATTTATTCATGTCATATTATACTGAATATAATGTTTTAAAAGGCTTGTGTTTCAATTTTATACCTTAATGGTTTATCATTATTTAGGATAGTTTCCGCTATATTGTTTACCCTTACAGAGCATCTGAGTTGAGACCTTTCTTATGTTTTATTTTAATAGGATTCCAAGAAGTGTTTTATGATTGATATGTAGGGTTATACTAGGGGAATAATTTAATTCATGAAGGATTATCTATTCTGTGTTTTATGTTATAAATTGTAATGTAAATATCATGTAAGTAATCTATTTCCCATGACTGATAAACCGATCCGTCCATCAGGGCATGATTCCTTGTATCTTGCCAATGTATTAAAATAATGCACTAGATCTAGGAAACTAGGGTTAGGGAATTATAGTTGGTATCAATGTATGTTAATAAAAACCTTTGTAAATAGATTTAGAAAACTTAGAATAGGTATCAGAACCCTGATATAGACTTTGAGGATAAGTATAAAGAATCCCCTCGACTTTTTTAATGTAGTAATTACATGGATATTCCATGCAGTACATCCCCTATCAGGATACAACATGTGGATGTGGTTGTATAATAGATGTACCTTGGTGTGACAACTTGGACAAGGTGTCCTAATATTGACTTAGGGTAACTTGGTACACGAAAACGGGCCTTACTTCACATCTGGTTAGAATCTTTAATCAGATATGCATAGTATAATTCATATTTTATTTTCAAACCATTATGAAGGATTAATGAGTAAATATGTCCACAAAGGTACCATTTTTATGATTAGGGATTAGATAAGAGTAAAAGTTTCAATTTATGTTAATCATTTTACTATTTTGGATTTATTAATTATGATTCATAGCCTAATCTAGTGAACACCATTATTTTGAAATGGAGCCTAGTAGAAGGAATGTAAATTATATCAATGCACATAATTTATGTAAGGATTTCACTCCTATGCATAATAATGATAGTGGAGCTGGTAACACAACAGGTGCATAATAACTTATAACCATACTCGGACAGCTGACTAAGGTTATGAATAAAAACCTTACCTGTATAAAGCATCCTAATCCACAATGTGGATGATCAAATTTACACTACTTGATGATAAAAAAACCATTATCATTCAATGGGACTAAAAATCCATTTATAGATGAGCATTGGATAAGTTCCTTATATAAAATATTTCATCCTTTAAGATGTAACTAATAGGAAAAGGTTTTCATGGAAATTTGTCATCTCTCAGGAGATACAGATCAATAGTGGTCACTAATTCAAAATAACAAGGATGATGAAGAAGTATAAAATATGGGATGGAGGAATTTTAAATAGCTTTTCCAAGAGAAATAATTTCATTGTAAATAGTGAGATGATATGGAATTGAAATTTATAGGCCTAAGGGAAAAGGCGGATAAAAATGATGAAAAGTAAGACGCTAACTTTACAAGGTTAACAAGGCATGTTACTGACTAAATAGAAAACCTAATAAGTAATATTGATCGATTATTTGATGGGTTAAAACCTTTCCTCTAACAAAAATTTCTCTCATAATATTTCTCATTGTATGAAGATATAGTGTCATTTGATATCAATATAGAAAAATAATTCTCTAAGTCTTATTACATTAATGTAAAGAAAGAGAAGAAGATAATGATGAACCATGAGATAGAAAAATGGAAAAATGGAAAGAAGGATTTTCCATTGTGCGATAATTATGGGAATAAACCCCTTGGTACATGCCTAAAATGAATGGGAGTTTATTTCAAATGTAGAGAACATGTTCACCAGGATCATTATTATAAGGGAACAAAAGAAGCTGTGAAATGTTATAATTGTAATGATATGGGACATTATGAAAATGAATGTCTAAAGAATCAAGGAAATATATATCATAAGAAGAAAATGATACAAGGTCATGATTATGTGGTTACTATGGTCAAAGTGAAATAATTAATATATTTGTATTTTTTTGATTCAAGAATTATATTCCAATTATAAGAAGAATGTGACATATATATAAGTATTGTACTACAATACTTTTTGTTTTAATTAAGGTTTTAATATGATGAATGTAATCATATATTCATTATGAAATAATAAGAGAAACATTATGTTGTTTGGGGAATCTAATGTTACCATTGATTTTTGGAAATTTAGTGACCTTTTAAAGAATGTTTGGACAGAAGTATTTTGGATAAATATAAAAGTTGTAATGGATTACATTGAAATTTGAATTGTATTGTTTATGTTTAAAACATTTCTTAATATTGTTTTTTGAATATTATAATACTATATTTTTTGAAAAATTATAACCTCCAGGTTGGGTGATAACCCATCACATCAGACAATTCTATGGTAATTGAACACACAACTGAAGTGTGACAATGTTTTATCGCCTAACATTGTCCTACATGAAGTCCCTGGTTATTATAACATAGTTATATTTATTTAAATGGTATAAGTTTATATTTTGAACCTTATATGATTAAGATAAAAAGAATATGTTTTGAAGAGAAAGATGAGTTTATAGTAGGAATTAGTTAATGGATGAAACTTTATATGTTAATGAAACATGATTCCTTGTGTTCTTTTTCTATGAAAAAATTATTCAACTCTATTGAAAATATCCTAAATTGTTTCTTTGTACTTTATTTTTTCAATGAATCAAATTATCCATTGGATCAATGCAGATTTATGGATTTTAGATAATTCAATTTATCCTAATAACATTCTCTATAACTCCCTATCAGAACATGTTTGTTAGTTATCTCTTTCATATCCATGTTTTCCTAAATGAAACCCCAGTATGAGTTATTTCTAGTAACATTCATACCTACCTTTATTTTAAAATAGAGGTATCTGTAATCCATTTTTAGTGTGGGATTTAAAATAATATATTTTGAAATATCTGACCCCTTGTTTTTAATCCTTTGTTTAAATTTAGAAGATGCAATTTATTGAATGAGTGGATAATGTAACACCACAAGGTTCCATAGAAAAATCCTTTTTGAATAACTCAATAGCAAGAGATGTACGCAACACCGAGTTCAAGCGCACCATGACCTATTAAATTAGCCATTTAAAAAGTGGTTATGAATAATATTAACCATATTTTGAGTTATATATATTCCATATAATTTTAAAATTTATCTTTTTTTTTGTAGACATAATATAAGAAAATTTTAAATTTTTAGATAAATTAACTATTTTCAAAAAGTGCAGTTTTTCCACCTTTTAATGGAGAACCATTTTTAAATCCAATATGTGATACTTTTATATATTCAATTTGAAGAAATTAAATTATTCTATAAATGTAGGACAAAAAAATTTGTTTGGATAAATTTTTGGTACTTTTCTGATAACTTTCATATTTTGATGAATAATGAAAAATACTAAATGTTAATTGAAAACAAATTTTTTAATAGAAATAATTTACAGCATTAAATTATACATTAGACTGGTTTAAAAGAGTAATTAGATTATATTTTTATAATTTAATATAATTTTGGTCATTTTATGTAATTTCAGAATTAAATTAAACATAAACACAAGTCAATCTTTTGATAGTTTTTACTTTATAAACCCCCATTTTCTACTTTTGACAACGAGAATTAATTTTAAATTAATTTCTGCGAACTATGGGGTTTGAATTTGAAAAAATGTATTCCATTTTAGGAATCAAACGTTCCAAATTGTTTAAATATGTAGCTTTTGTTTATTTACATTATGAACAATAACTTTAGTAATTATTGGTATTTACCATGGTAAAAGAAAAAATCAGGTAAATAAGGGTAAAAATTAATATTATAATAATATTAAACTACCCTAAAACAAATCATAATCATATTTTATGAGATATTTCCGACCATGAGAATTCTTAGGACGGTTTCAGGACCCCATGGGACCACTTGGGAGTGATAATGACATTTTAAAAGAATTAATTTAAAATTAATAAAATTATAACACAAATACGTATCTTTTAGGAAAAAAAATTTCATATAATGATATGTGAGTGGTATAATTGACTATAAATATTCAATATTAATATTAAAAAATTTCATACATCATGGTATTTTATTATTAATTTTTAGACATTTCATAAATATATTTATTTATGAAAAATTGATAATGGAGTGATTACCTTATTAATGAATGTTTCAAATAAATAATTTTATAAATATTAAGATAAATGTAATTTGAAAATTTTGATGCCATAGTAGAATTCTATAGATTTCATTGAATTAATATAGATATTTTAAATCATTTGGTTTTAAATAATGATGTTGTTATGACTTTAACAAAAATCAATTACTAAATAGTGTCAAAATTGACATAAATGAGTTTTGATAAAAAATACTATTCTATTAAATAATATAAAAATCTTAAAAATATAGGATTCAGGAAACTGACTTAGAATATGTTAAAATTTTTATTAATGATTCACTTTAGGTTCTATTGTCATTTTATTGTAACTAAATTAACCCTATATTATAAAATTACAAAAAGACATGACAATTGTAAAACTGTTTAACTAAGGTTTAACTCAAAAATATAAAATTAATTTGTTAACCTAAACTTGTCTAAAAGTACTTTAATGGGATAATTTAGACCCATAATAATCTTACACTAGAAATAAATTAATTTTTATCTATTATAAATATAAAATCAATTTATAATAAATTTATATTTCATGTTTTTTTAAGTGGCCCTCACCTCTCGTATAAAAGGGAACCTCCCTTTATCTTTAATTCATAGCTCCAAAGCCCTTTGTCTCGGCCAAAACCTACCAATTTCTCATAAAAACCACCCTAAATTAATTATAGAGGGTAAATATTGGGTATAAATCCATCATATAGAGTCCTTTTTTGTAAATAAAATGGAGACACCCAAAGAATAGTTAATCATTTTATCCCTTCATTCAAAGTTATTTTCTTCTTATAGTCCCTCTTTCTATATTTTTTCCATAATAAAATAATAAACCCAAAATATTACACATAATGAGATGTTATTTTAAATATTTTGGAACCATATTCCTCTTTTTTCACTTCATATGAAAAATAATATCACTATGCATGCCTACGTACAGCTTATCGTCTCCACGTCGTGTTGTAGACTGTTTTTTAGGTACACTATATTTATATGGGTATAATAATGAATATAGTGGATGAAATTAATAAATATAACATGATATTATTATCTTTAAAATACATATTCCATCCAATTACATACCATTTAACTATTAATGATATAATATCTTCGCTCATACGTATTTACGACTTACCGTCTGCCCAACGCGATGAGACTCATCATCCATGTTCACCATCCAAGAATGATTATAAAAAATATATATTATTAATAATTATGAAATATATGAAATAATAAGTCTAATTTACTGATATATATATATATATATGCACATATATTTCATTCACTCACTTCCATTCAATACCATAAGAAAACAGAAACATCATTCATGCGTACGTACGACCTACCATCTTCATGAATGGTGTATTACATTTAATATATCTATCTATTATATATATTAATATTATGATTATATATGGTATAAGAATCATATTATACATTCTTGAAGTAAGTAAATCATAATCTATGTAATATGATCAAGAATAACAAATCAAAACGTCTATGATAAACAAAGATATTATTACCTGAAACATTGCCTTAACATTAAATTGTTAATAAACGGGAAATATAAAGTCATTAAAGAATGATATGTGATATCATAATAATTATTGTTATCCTAATATAAGTTAATAATATGGTAAAAACCAATATATTTGTGTTTTGGACACGTACGGAGTGTATCAGACCTAAGGTAAGGGTTAAATCCTCAATCTCATTATTATCTGAGATTATTTGTGTGTAAGTATTTATTGGGGCATATTTATCATAAAGTTCCATGTCTCATAAAAAAATTCCAAACACAATATTTTAAGTTTTTATGGAAGGTTCCCTTTACCTAGATCATTATTTTAAATTTTCTAATGATTTATTTTTCTAAATATATTTAATTAATTTCCATTTTTTTTGAAATGGTTTTAATAATTTATTTAAATGGACATGATTATTTTAAAATTTTAAAAGTTTGAAAGTGGCATGAGACACTTTAATTAAACAATTTTCTTTTAAATGAATTCCTTTATAAATTGTGTGACTTTTACATGATTTTATGAAAAACGTATGTTTCTCTCAGTGAGTTGTACTAATAATTTTCAATTATGTCAAAATATTTTACAACATATTATTATTAATAGAGGTTAATTTATTATAATACAATATTTCTTTATATGTTTGAATATGGATGTTCTATTTTTATAACATCCATGTTCTATGGTTAATGTATTGACATTTCGTATGATAGTTTTAATACGAATGATTCAATTATGTTTCACTCTTTTCAAATGAGGAATGCATTGGACTGAGTAAGTAACGAGTGGTGCCCGCTACAACCCCTCGATGCATCAGTAGGTCTCATGAGAAAAAATAGTGTCTTGGAACAAGGACTTGACAGAATATTCGTGAATTGTCTTGGAACAAGGCCTTGACGTAGTGGTTTTTATGTCTGACATTATGCATTTCCTCATTATTAGATTAGTTATTGATTTTACATGTGATTATTCGACTAGTAGAATATACCTGTACATGTTTATATGGTAATGTTTGATATATTAATTCTATATTATTTTGAAGATAATATTTTAAAAGGATTGTGTTTGAATTTTTTACCTTTCCTTAAAAGTTTATGATTTTTTATGATAGAATATACTATATTGTGTATCCTTACTGATCATCTAAGATCAACCCTTTATTATGTTTTATTTTCCTAGGAGGCCAATAACAGTTTTATGATCCATATGCTAGGTTAATCTAGGGTAATAATAGAATTCTCGAAGAATTTTCTATGCTTTTTTTTATGTTATAAATTTTAATATAATGTTCATGTATGTAATCTATTTTCCATGACTGCTAAACTAATTGACTCTTTAGGACATGATTCCTTGTGTCATGCCCATTTATTAAAATAATGCACCAGCTTTAGGAAATTGGGTTTGGGGCATTACAACAAAATTAATAGGTTTCCATAAAAATGTGAGATTAATTTTTTTACCATAAAGGTATAAACATTGTTTTATAGTTGGAGAAGTTATATTATGATCTAAATCAAGAACTAAAAGAATGGTATTGACAACTATTCCAATAAAGGAAAAATATTTGTTACCATTATGTAGGTGATTATTAGAATACTTATATGAAAAATGAGTGTGATAAAAAATATATTGATCTTGAATATGATTATGAAATAATATTAAATGGATCTAATAAATCCTAGTCCAAGTAGTTTTCAAAATTGATGAAGTGTGAATTTGATAAATTTTTGACTAGAAAGTAAATTTTTTACATTATCTACATGGGACACAAACTAGAAATGTTACTTTCAAATATTAATATAAATATTCAAAAGAGGTTTTAAGATGATTTATAATGGTGTATTGAAATTAAATTTAAATTATTATTTATAAATAAATTACTTTATAAAGGAATGATAGTGAAAAAATTGTTCAATTTAATAGAATATAGGTAGATAATTAGAAACATCTTCTAGAAACAATACATGACTTACTCTTCTGTTTTACACATGTCAAGATACTAGATTTCAAAGTAATCCAAATCAAATCTACTTGATTGTAACATCCCAAGTAAGTAAATAATAAAATATTTTCATATCTATGTCTATTTATGAATTAGATAGTGATTTAGAGGCTTAAAATGAGAATAAATCCAATCTTAAGCCTAGAATACTCTAATATTTTTTTAAAAGATTTTTTACATCCTTTTGATGGAAAACCATTTCCAAATATAAATTTTGGAAATTTTATAATCTCTATTTGTCAAAATAAACTTATTATTTAGAATTGGTACATTGTAATTTACATTGGATAAATTTTTTTATTTTTCTGAAAATGTTCATTTTTTAATGAATAGTGAAAAATACTTCATTTTACTTCAAAAATGTTTTTTCATCTAATTTAATTATATGGTTAGATTATATTTTTTAATTGGTTTTAAGGTTTAATTAGAATATATTTCTACCATTTAATCCAATGGTGTTCATTAGAATTAATTTCACTATGAAGTTGGACATAATGAATTATCAATATTTTGATAGATATTGTTTCTTAAAAACACGCTACTTGTTTTGACAACGGGAATTATTTTGAAATATAATTACTGAAATTTTTGTGTTTGAAATTTGGTAAAATGGATTCTATATTTGGAATCAGAAGGTCCAAATTAAGTAATTAAGACTCTTGTTTCTGGTCATTATGAATAGCAATGACAATAATTATCTGTAATTATCTTGATTACTTAGTAATTAGTTGGTTAAGGGTAATAAAATAATATCAAAATAATATAAAATGGCCCAAACATGTGTCAAAATCTTCTTTTTTGAGTCATGGACGACCATGGGATTCCTTTTTTCAACCTTGGGACCCCATGGAATCACATTAGTGCGATAGGGACCTTTTATCATATTATTTTTAAAGAAAGGGAAATATAACCGAAGTATGTATCACCTAATTAAAATAATTTTAATTTTGTTTAAATAAATGATATCTTAGACTATAAATATTAATTGGAAATATGAATATATTTCCTATATCGTGGAATTTGTTTTATAATTTATAGACATTAAATAAATAAATTTATTTATGACACCATGATGATGCAGTGATTACGTCATTAATGAACGATTTAAAAAAATGAAAATATAAGGTAAAATATAAGACTTAAACTTGTCAAAAACCTATTGGATGGGTGGATTTAGATCCCTTATCACCTTATCCTAGAAATATATAATTTTGGGACCTTTAAAATCCGAAAATCATTTCATAATAACGTAACATTTCATGACCTTCCAAGAGTGCCCCTTCTCCCTGTTATAAAAGGCCCCCACCTCTACCCCCTTACCCACACCTCTCAATCCCTTGGATCGTCCAACCTCTGATAATATTATCTCTACACATCTCTCTATTACTCCTAGAAGCCTCACTTAGGGAAATAGTCATCTTAGCTAATCCTTTGGCTCAAATCAAAAAGAGTTACCCGGTTTAGAGGTAATGTCTTCTCTCGAGTTTCTTTCTTTTATTTTTCCTTCTTCACTCCCCCTAAAATTCTTATTCATTGATTCCATAACAACACCAGTATACTCAATATACTAGGATATTTTTATTATAAGGATTTTATTTATACTTACAAACACCTTCATGTAATGGTTAAAGAACATATTGTTTTTGTGGGTGGCGAATTACTGCCTCACGAAAGGATGATTGTTCAAAATTATTTTAACACATTTCATAGTGGCCATTAAGATGACACTATTTTTATATATGATATATATTATGTTTATGTTTGCATCATGCTTCTGTATTTTTCTTTTATATCATACCTTTATAGTTACCATTATGGGTAAACACGATAATCTCATTAGAGGAAGTGCGGACTACCTCCCCCTCAAATTAATATGAATCGTTAATACCATATGTGGTACATATAAAGGATGGATTTAATGATATTATATATTATTATATACTGGAATTATAATAATACCATTTATCATTATGTTTTAATTCCATAAAATATGAAATAGAAATGAAAGTAGCGTTCATGCATACGTACAGCTTACCATCTCCATGAATGGTGCATTTCATTTATTACCACTAAATGTTATGTACTATTATAAATACATGTATATGATGGATATATATGATATATATGATTTCCAAATCATTAATATAATTCTGGATATAATGAACATTTGACCACATGAACAATATGTAAGAAGTCCATTTTTTACTTAAGTACCAAATATCGACAAAATGAACATTATTAACTCAAATGATTACATAATGTTTATAACATGGAAATAAGTGATATAAAAGGAATAATAAACTTGAAAAGGGTTATTAAGAAAGTATTAATTCACTTTAGTTTATTATTCAGGAGATTAAAGAATGATCGAGTCAAGTCGGACACAAAGTAAGGGACTTCATCTCAATCTCCTTTCATTGAGGCTTATTTTGTTTTAATACAAGGAATTATTTTATATGCTATATAAACACCATTTACTTTTATATTTATTCAAAAGTAGTCATTTCTCTATGAAGAGTTTTACTAAATGATAAAAAATGTGTTTCTTTTTAATGTACGCGGTCACAACGTCCTTTCCACCGTCGTGAGTATTATTTAATCTTTGGCTTCCTCAACAAGACGCAATGTTTTTAAATGAACATAAATTACATATACTCTATTATGTATTTTGGTATTGAAAATGGTTTTTATAATGGATTTTTTATACAATATATTTATGTTATAAATTGTTATTGAAATGTGGAAATTTTTTCTTTCCTTTATATTTGTTTTATGTCTTATGATTTTATAATTGTACTTGGACATTTGATGGGTGGTTACGTGATAAACCAAATGATGGGTTGTGCTGTGAATACCATGATGGGTTGTTACGTTATAACCTCCAATGCATTGGGTATGGAAGTCGGCCGTATAGCTATTCCATTTACTGACATGTGTGGAAGTCGACTGCATGGTTATTCCCTTTAAGTATGTTTATGTTCCAAGATACCTTTATATGTTATGTGTTCTTTATGTGGGTTTTATGGTAATATATTTTTTTTAAAGGGTAAGAAATGATATTTTATTCAGTGAAGAGTATTTAATACTTCATAAAGGTTAAAAATATTACTTACGATCAAGTATTCATGATTTACTTGTTGTTTTGAAAAACTAACAATTTCCTTCTTTGTGTATCCCTTACATAGCTTTTTATGCTCATCCCATGTTTTTGAAATGTTTTTTACTAGATATAAAGTGGAATAGGGTCAAGGAAAGGATCATGGAAGATTCATGTTGTCTAAAACATGGAACTAGACATGACTCTTTTTTTAATGAGTTTTTATTTTATGAGAAAATGGTAACTGAGTAGAAGTGTCTACTTTTTAATATTTTTCAATGTAATAGTTATGGCCATACTCTCTAAAACACTAAACCTGAAAAGATCCTCAATGTGAATTATTCATTTAATTCAAGATTAAGTAATGTTTTAAGGCCATGTCCTTATAGTTGGTATCAGAGGTTGGTTTAGACAACTTTAGGAGTTAGAATATTGTTAAATTCATGTCCATAAATTATTTTATGTTATGATTTAAATGATATGACATTTAAATATTACAATGTTGATTTGCCTAAGATATTTATGTATTCATAATGGTTTTCTGTAGAGGAAACAGGGAAGCTATGTTGGGACTACATCAGGAGGAAAACAACCTTCTAAATCAGCAACCTAAGATGATCAGAATCAGAACTGAACAGTTTGTTGTAGTGATGGAACATTTGACTCAGGCTATAAATGGTAGTGGTATCCATACACGAGATCAGCCAGATCAACCATAGAGTAACATTTCAGTAGTGGAGCATTTTATGAGGCAACATTCCCCATCATTCAGAGGATCATCTATCCCTGTGCTAGAAGAAGGTTGGATTAAAGCACTGGAGTTGATTTTTGATGTCATGGGGTGTTCAGAACATCCAAAGGATAGTCTCTCTATTAACCGTTTTGAAGGTGATGCTGATAAGTGGTGATCGGTGGTGAAAAATATCAGGGATAATGAAGATATTTATGATCTTGACTAGGATGAATTATATGGTATATTTCATGAGAAATATTTCCCTAAGGTGGTTCTTCTTAGGATGGAAAAAAATTCCTAGAATTGAGGTAGGAGGATGACTCAGTGGCTGCTTATGAAGCAAAGTTCACTCGACTGGAAATGTATTCTCTAAATTCCAACTGTTTTTTACTCAGGGTTAAATCCAAATTATCGAAGGTCTTTAGCTTATCGTGAGTTCAAATGTTATGAAAAACTTTTTCAATTTACAGAGAATGTGAAAATGTATTTTGCCGATGATCTGGTGTTCTTTGATAAACAACAGAATAAGAGGTCTAGTTGGAAGAAAAAGGGAAAGAATCCAACAAATAATCCCATAGGTAAAAAACAATATCCATCCTGTGAGAAGTGTGGTAAAATGAATCCTGGAGAATGCTTATCCTTGTTTGGAAATTGATTTCGGTGTGATAAGTCTAGTAATATTGCTCGTAACTGTAAGGAAGATGGTCAAGCAGGAAATGAAAATCCAGCGGTAAGATGTTTTAAATGTAAATAAATGGCCCATTATAATAATGAGTGTCTAATGAAGAACTCAACTAAGGGAAAGAATCCAGAATACAAGAATAAAGGGGTGGTGAAATCCTTTACAACTACTTCAGTAGATGTTTGTCCCTCGAAAGAAGTAGTACCAGGTACACTATTTGTTTGTTCAGATTATTCCAATGTGTTGTTTGATGCAGGGTCTATACATTCTTTCATTTCTGAGAAGCTTTCTAGTAAATTGGGAATTCCATCTCAATATATAAATCCTGAACTTATGGTAAAAACAACCAGAGGAAACATTGAGACAAAAAGAAATCATAAGAACCTTCCTATCCTTGTGTGCGGAAATAATCTACCTACAAACCTTATTGTATTGCCTTTAGTAGAGTTTTTTGTTATTTTGGGAATGGATTGGCTTTCTATTTATCATTCTAAGATTTAATGCAGAGATAAAGAGGTTTATTTACAAAAATATTTTTAATTTGTGTACAAGAATGAACCATTGCTTTTAATAACATATCAGGAAGTTGAGAAACTAGTAAAAGATGGAAATGAATGTTACCTGGAACATATTGTTGAAAACAACGGAACTATTCAGATTAATGATGTGCCAGTGGTAAATTAGTATATTTATGTTTTTCCGGATGAGTTTCTTGGTATTATAAATGACCAGGAAGTTGAATCTAATTTTGACTTAGATCTTGATTCTAATCCAATTTCAAAACCCCCTTATCGAATGGATCATGTTGAACATTCAGAGTTAATGAAGCAATTGTAGGAGTTATTAGATAAAGGTTTCATTCAACCTAGAACATCACCATGGGATTCTCTTTTCTTGTTTGTTAAAAAGAAATATGGGTAAATGAGACTTTTAATTGATTATAGAGCATTGAATAACATCACAATTAAGAAGAAGTATCATTTTCCTCATATCGATGATTTGTTTGATCATCTCCAGGGAGCATTGCATTTTTCAAAGATTGACTTGAGGTCGGGGTAACATCAGTTGAATGTAAAAGAATTATATGTTCTAAAGACCGTGTTTCGTACTAGATATAGCCATTATGAATTTGTAGTTATGCCTTTGGGGTTAACCAATGCACCTTCTGTATTCATGGACCTTATGAATATAATTTTCCATTAGTTCTTGGATAAGTTTGTGGTTTTTTCACTCCTGATATTTTAGTTTTTTCAAAAAGTAAATAGGAACATGAATGTATTTTAAGGGTTATATTGAAAACCTTAAAAGAAAAGAAACTATATGAAAAATTTAGAAAGTGTGAGTTTTGTTTATATAAAATTTCTTTCATTGGTCACATTATTTCAAAAAATGGCATAACTGTTGATCCTTCTAAAACAAAAGTTGTTGAATAATGTCCAAGGCCAAAAAATATAACTCAGGTGTCGTTTTCTTGGTTTGGAAGGTTATTACCAGAGGTTTTTTGAACATTTTTCACGTTTATCTTGTCCAATGACTAAGTTAACTTGAAAAGGTGTTAAGTTCATTTGGACAAAAGAATGTGATGATTGTTTTCAGGAATTGAAAAGAAGATTGGTGAATGATCCAGTTTTGGAACTGCCTTCCAGAAATGGTGACTTTTTTATCTACAGTGTTACTTCATTGAAAGGAATTGGTTTTTTCATTATGCATAATGATTAGGTAACTGTTTATGCTTCACACCAGTTGAAAACTCATGAGTTAAATTACCCCACACCTGATTTGTAAATAGCTACTATAGTTTTTGCTTTAAAAATTAATAGGAATCATTTGTATGGAGTAATGTTTGAAATATATACCGATCAAAAAAATTTATAGTATATATTCACTTAGAAATAATTGAACATGAGAGAGAGGAGATGGCTGGAATTAATCAAGGATTATGATTGTATAATTCATTACCATCTGGGAAAATCAAATAAAGTTTCTAATGCATTGAGTCGAAAAAGTAATGTGTCATTAACCATGATATGTTTGGAACGAGATCCTTTGGTGTTTGATTTGATAAAATTTGGAATAGAAGTTCTTGGTGTAGAAAGTTCTTCTGTTTTGTTTCAGGTGTCAGTGAGATCATCTCTATCAGGTAGAATTATGTAAGCACAGAAGAAAGAAATTAAGTTGCAAAAAAAGGTAGAGATGGCTCAAAAGGGTATGTTTCCTAAATTTAACATTGATAATTATTGTGTTATGATGTTTGGGAAGAGATTATGTGTGCCCTGTGATTCAGAGTAGAAGAATGAGTTGTTATGTGAGGCTCATAGTTCCCTGTTTTCAGTTCATCCTGGTAGTACTAAGATGTATAGAGATCTGTGGGAGTATTACTGGTGGGATGGAATTAAAATAGAATTCGCTAATTTTACTGTGAAGTGTTTGACTTGTCAGTAGGTTAAAGAAGATCAAAAGTTACTGAAAGGGATACTTCAGTATTTACCGGTGCCAGAGTGGAAATGGGAAAATATATCAATGGAAATCATTGTGGGATTACCAAAGACATCTCGAGTTAAAAATGAAATCTGGGTTATTGTTGATTGATTGACTAAATCTACTCATTTTCTTCCTATGTGAGATACATTATCTCTAGATCAACTTTCTCAATTTTATGTTAAATAGATAGTCAAGTTACATGGATTTCGCCTCTCCATTGTATCTGATCGTGACTCCAGGTTTACTTATAAATTTTGTAAAGGCCTTCAGAAGTCATTGGGTACTGAATTAAATTTTAGTACAACTTTTCATCCGCAATCATATGGGAAGTCAGAACGAACAATTCAAACCTTGGAGGATATGTTACGTGCTTGAATGATGGATTACCAGGGATGTTGGGACCAACATCTTTATTTGGTTGAATTTTCTTATAATAACAGTTTTCATTCCAGTATACAGATGGCTCCGTTTGAGATATTATATGGGAAGCGGTGTCGAACTCCATCTTTTGGGATGAATTAGGGGAAAGGAAGCTGATGGGACCATAATTGGTAGACGAGATGGCATAAAAAGTTCATCTGGTACAAAAACACTTGAGAACAACTCAGAGTCGGCTGAAAAGTAATGCGGATAACCGAAGGAACGATCTTTCTTTTGAGGCAGGTGATCATGTTTTTCTCAAAGTTTCTCCATGGAAAAGTGTGATGCATTTTGGTAAGAAAGGAAAGATGAGTCCAAGGTTCATTAGACCTTATGAAATATTAGATAAAGTTGGATCAGCTGCATACAGAGTGGAATTAGCCCCAAGTTTGTCCCAAGTACACAAGGTTTTTCATGTTTCAATGTTGAGAAAGTATATGAAAGATCCATTTCATGTTTTGAGACCAGACGTAGTTCAGTTGGAAGAGAATCTCTCTTATGAGGAAAAAATAGTCCATATTCTTGACCAAAGGGAGCAAGTGTTGTGGAATAAGGTGATTCATCTAGTAAAGGTTCTATAAAAAAACCATATAGTTGAAGAGGCAACATAGGAATCTGAAAATGTAATGAGGGATAAATACCCCCACATATTCGATAAGTAAAAAAAATTTGGGGACGCAATTTCCTAAAGTGGGAAGGATGTAACATCCTAAGTAAGTAAAGAATAAAATATGTTCATATCTATGTATATTTATGAATCAGACAGTGTTTTAGAGGCTTAAAATGATAATAAATCAAATTTTAAGCATAGAATACTCAAATATTTTTTTTAAAAGACTATTTCACTGCCTTTTGATGGAAAACCCTTTCTAAATATAAATGCTGATAATTTTATAAGCTCTATTTGTAAAAATAATTTTATTATTTAGAATTGGGACCTTGAAATTTACTTTGGATAGATTTTTGGTATTTTTCTGATAGTGTTCATTTTTTAATGAATAGTGAAAATACTGCATTTTACTTCAAAACTAATTTTTCATATAATTTAATTATATTGTTAGATTATCATTTTAATTAGTTTTAAAGTCTAATTAGAATATATTATTACCATTTAATACAATTGTGGTCATTATAATTAATTTCACTTTGAAATTGGACATAAGAAATTATCAATAATTTGATAGATATTGTTTTTTTAAAAACACGCTATTTGTTTTGACACCAAGAATTATTTTTAAATTAATTACTGTAATTTCTATGTTTGAAATTTCGTAAAATGGATTCCATATTTGGAATTATAAGGTCCATATTATTTAATTAAGACTCTTTTGTTTTTGGACATTATGAATAGCAACGACAGCAATTATCTGTAATTATCATGATTAATTAGTAATCGGGTGGTTAAGGGTAATAAAATAATATCATAACAATATAAAATGACCCCATCATGTGTCCAAATCATCTTTTTTGAGTCATTTCCGACCATGGGATGCCTTTTGTTTACTCTGGGACTCCATGGAATCACTTTAGTGTGATATTGACCTTTTATCATATTATTTTTTAAGAAAGGGAAATATAACCAAAGTATGTATCACCTAAGTAAATTGATTTTACTTTTGTTCACATAAATGATATCTTATACTATAAATATTCATTGGAAAGATAAAACTATTTACTACATCATGGAATTTTTTAATAATTTTTAGACATTAAGTAAATAAATTTATTTATGACACCATGATGATGCAGTGATTACCACATTAATGAACGATTTAAATAAAATGAAAAGATAAGGTAAAATATAAGACATAAAATTCTCTAAAACCTATTGTATGGGTTTCTTTCGAAGCCTTATCACATTTACATAGAAATATATCATTGTGGGAACTTTAAAATCCCAAAATCATTTCATAATAAAGTAACATTTCATGACCTTCCAAGAGTGCCTCTCCTCCCTCTTATAAAAGGCCCCCACCTCTACGCCCTTACCCACACCTCTCAAGCCCTTGGTTTATCCAAAATATTCTTCTATTATCTCTCCACATCCCTCTCTTACTCCTAGAATCCTCACTTTGGGAAGAAGTCTTCCCAAGGAATCCTTTGGCTCAAATCAAAAATAGTTACCCAATTTAGAGGTAATGTCTTCTCTCGAGTCTCTTTCTTTTATTTTTCCTTCTTCACTCCACCTAACATTCTTATTTTTTGATTAAATAACAAAAAAGGTATCCTCAATATACAAGGATGTTATTATGATAAGGATTTTATTTACACTTACACACACCTCCGTCTAATGGTTAAAGAAAAAACTGTTTCTGTGGGTGGTGAATTACTGCCTCACAAAACGATGATTGTTCAATATTCTTTTAACACCTTTAATGGTGGCCATTAAGATGAAAATATTTTTATATATGACATATATTATGTTTATGTTTACTTTATTCTTATTTATTTTTCTTTTATATCATAAATTTATGGTTTCCATTATGGGTAAACAAGATAATCTCATTAGAGGAAGTGCGGACTACCGCCCCCTCAAAGTGATATGACTCCTTAATACCATATGTGGTACGTATAAATGATGGAGTTAATGATATTATATATTATGATATACTTTAATTATAATACTACTATGTATCATTATTTTTTAATTCCATTAAATATGAAATATAATTGGAAGTAGCCTTCTTACGTACGTACAGCTTACCGTCTCCATGAACGGTGCATTTCAATTCTAACCTCTAAATGTTTTTTACTATTATAAATACATGTATATGCTGGATATATATGATATCCAAATAATTAATATCATTCTAGATATAATGACTCTTTGACCACATGAACAACATGTAATTATAAGAAGTCCATTTTTGACTTAAGTTCCAAATATCGATAAAATGAACATTATTAACACAAATGATTACATAATGCTTATAACATAACAATAATTGATATAAAAGGAATAATAAACTTGAAAAGGGTTCTTAAGAAAGTATAAATTAACTTCATTTTATTATTAAAGAGATTAAAGAATGATCGCATCAAGCCGGACATGAGGTAAGGGACATCGTCTCAATCTCCTTTCATTGAGGCATATTTTGTTTTAATACATGAATTTCTTTTATTCATTGTATAAAAACCATCAAATTTTACTTTTATTCAAAAGGAATATTTTTTCAATGAAGCGTTTAAATAAACAAAAAAATGTGTTTCTTTTTAATGTACGCTGTGACAACGACCTTTCCGATGTCGCGAGTATTATTTGATATTTGGATTACTCAACAAGCCGTGATGTTTTTAAAAGAAAATAAATACCATATACTCTATTATGTATTTTGGTATTGAAAATGGTTTTGATAATGGATTTGTTTAGAGCAATATATTTAAGTTATATATTTTGATTAAAATGTGGAAATGTTTTCTTTCCTTTAAATTTGTTTTATGTCTTGTGAATTTATAATGGTACTTTTACATTTGAAGTTTGGTTACATGATAAACCAAATGACGGGTGGTGCCGTGAATACCAAGATGGGTGGTTATGTTATAACCTCCAATGAAATGGGTATGGAAGTCGACCGTATGGTTATTTCACTTAGTGACATGTTTGGAAGTCGACCATATGGTTATTCCATTTAAGTATGTTTATGTTCCAAGTTACCTTTATATGTTATGTGTTATTTATATGAGTTTGATGGTAATCTATTGGTTAAAAAAGTGTAAGCAATGATCTTTTATTAAGTGAAGAGTATTTACTACTTCATAATGGTTAAAATTATTACTTATGATTATGTATTCAGGTTTACTTGTTGTTTTGAAAAACTAATAGTTTCCTTATTTGTGTATCCCTTACTGAGCTTTTTATGCTCATCCCATATTTTTAAAATGTTTTTCACAGGATATAAAATAGATTCGGGTCAAGGATGGGATGAAGGAAACTTCATGCCGTCTAAAATATGGAACTATACATGACCCTTTTTTAAATATTTTTTATTTTATGAAAAAATGGAAACTGAGTAGAAGTGTCTACTTTGTAATATTTTGCAATGTAATAGTTATGGACTAACTCTCTAAAACTCCAAAGCTTAATAGATCCTCAATATGAATTATTCATTTAATTTAAGATTACGTAATGTTTAAAGGCTGGGTCCTTATATTGATAATGGTGAAGATAATATTTTAGTGTATCAATGACATTTTGGGTCTATGTTTGTTTTATAATGAATCCTAAGAATACAATTTTTGGGACATACATACTTCAATTTGGCCTACTCTTCATATGAGAAAAATTTAACATATGCTGGTACATTATATTAGGAATGATTTTTCATTTCTTAACATTGAATGAAAAATTATGGTGTTTCACTAAGAACTGCAGAATCTGAATTTATTAAGTCCACTCAAGCTGCATTAAATTATTGAGGATAACGAAGAAACATAGTGATTTGGTAGATGAAGTGAGGTCTGTAGTATTAATCAATAATAAAAAAATAATATTCTAATAATCATTAAATGATTATTCTTTATTATTCAATGATTATTTTCCATAATTCAATAACAAAATATACGAAAATAAATTCTCAAATTGTCAAATAGAAGGTTGGGAATGGGTTTTTGAAGTCAGATTATGTGCCTATGGAACATAAATTTACAAATATTATAAAAAGGATATACCCAAGGAGGTTATTGATAGGCATCATGTGGATATCATTTTATAGTTAACTAAAAAACATAGATATTTTTATATTTGTAACCCTCCGATTCTAATGTTTAGTTTCCCCAATATACAAATTACTGTTATTTTCCAAATTGGGGGCCACAAAGGTGTGCCAGATGGAATCATTGATAAAGTGGGATAAATAATGTTCATTAAAGGATTGAGATTAATTAAACCATCCAAGTGGTTTATTACATTTGTTAAAGGGGTAGATATATTCAATATTAAATCTTGGTAGAAAGGATAAAAGTTGAGTAGTAAACCATAATTATGTTGATGTTGTTTGATCACTGAATATATATCACAAAAGGATACACTTTTTGTTCAATAAGAAAGTGGTTTAAAAAATTCAATTTATCATGGTATCCATCAATAATTGGTATCATTATCTAAACAAATTGATCCACTATTTATATTTTCATGTTACACTTGTTTCTCATGCTATCCTTGACTCACACAGTCTTTGAGTATCTATTGAATAAGTATTTGATCTATATTTATAGACCTCATAGTATATATGTTCTTTTGAGTTGAAATTGTATTAGATTATTCAATAGAATGGTTATTGAACATGATTTTTGGTCCAAAAATTGAAATATAGAGATTGTTGGAAATAATCCCTCGAGTTAATGTTTTAGATATTTGGGGGTTCTTTGTTTTGTCGATGAATATTTTTGTTTTTGTTAGAAATTACATTGAATAAATATTTTTCTGAAAAACATGGAGTTTTCTATAGATTTATAAAATAATAGAAATAGGTGGATTTGGATTTAGAAAGTGTGCATCCATTTAGATATTTTCTAGAAATTGGTTGTCATAGAAAGTATAAAACATAGAATTTTTTTTGTGGTAGGTGAAGATGAATTGGATGTTTATGGCTGGTGGTTCTTGAATGTAGTATATGGTAGGGAAACCATGTAGAAGATTCCCATTATATAAAAGGGAGTTTTTTTTGGTAAACTCATCATTTTTAGTGAAGATTAATTAATGGATGGTGGACCATAAAGGGAATATGTCCTGACATGTAGCATATAGAAGTCATATGCGAATAGGTTTTTCTCAACCGAAAAATTGTTATTTTAAAAATAATAAATTTATTAGGGAAATTTAACTATATAAATACAATATAATAACATTTTTTCAAAGATAAAAGTTTAACAAAAAATTCATTATTACTCGAGAAAGATATTTTTTTTATTGAACTAGTGTTTCCCTATGAAAGTCTCAAGTGAACTGACATAATTTTTTTTAAAAAACAATATTATGATATATCTTAGAATATTATTGGAATTATTCAGGATATTCCAATTGAAAAGATTCTGAAAGAATTTATTATTAAGAAATCCATGTGGGATGGTTGGAAGTGTCACATGATATACATATTTCATGGAAAATGGGTCCTCACACAAAATAATTTTGTTAGCTAGAGAGTGAGAATTATTAAAAATCTATTTTTCATTAATGATTGGTTCAATCATATAAGACATGTTATGTAGTAGTTTTGATGTTCCTATACCATGACCATGTTATGTAGATACCCAGAATATCCTAGAGACCAATATTGTACCACTGTAAATACTATCTCATCGTATTTAATGTGTACTAGGGATATTTTCCTGTTTGATAGAGTATATGAGGAACTATTAATCATTATATATTGATGATAATATCTGGGTAAATAAAAATGATCTTAAATCATTGTTGGGATAAAAATTCTACCTAAATGGATAAGTTATAATATTGAAGAGATTAATGTAACCAGTGGTCAGTGATTTTACAGTTGATTACCAATATCTTGTGGCATTATATTCAGCTAAATAAGTAGTGTTGATATAAAACATTATCTAGGAGCTTAATTTGGTTCCTAATAATAAAATATTATCACATTATATTTTGATAATATGAAAATGGTTTTCCGCACAGATGATCTAACATGAAATAAATATATTAATGATATGATTGATAATTATCATCACTTGTGTGGTTTTTCTAAAAGTGTGGGGGTCACATAAAGTATATTTTCCTTTGAGGGAAATAGATTTTAAATTTTAATCAAATTCCTAATTAGTATTACCATGAATATCATGTTAGGGATACTTGACTATAATCCTTTAGAAATTGGATTTAGCGAATATTGTAGACTTTTGTATTTGGTTTTCTATGACCAACTACTTTTTACACTCAACTAATTGAAAATTAAAAGGCTGTAATGTAATTTAATGTCATATCATGTGATGAGAGTTGTTCTATATTTCATTATTGTGATAATTTCATTATAATAAATATAATATTGAAAGGACATATATGTTCACTAGTATGATATAAACCTTTAATTTTTATTATAATACACGTAAATGTATGTTTCATGATTGGATGATATGTTACAACCCAAACATTTTTTAAAAAAAAATCCCTTTCATTTAAATGTCTTATGGATATAGAAAACACATGCACTCCATTTGAACGCTCCAGACGCGCATCCGGGTTTTCAAATCCTTCCGACTGTTGCTTTCCCTCCTGGCGCTCGGCCTCCAGCGCCTCCAGTCTCGGAGCCGCACGCCCCTGGTTCTCCTTCCGTAGGTTCGTTGGAAAGGAGACTGGGATCTTTCCATGATGATATTTGTGGATTGTCCCGCGCCTCCCCGTCTCCTTGCTTCCTGGTGATAGGATTGTTCTCCCGTTCAGTTTCCTATTCCAGGGCGACTGTTTCGATGGAAGTTCCCTCGGGAGCCTTTGAGGATGCTACTGCTCGTCTCTGCTGGTGCGTTGTGGTGCATTTGAGTGTGGGTAATCCATCTTTGGAAATCTTCAAGAATTTTTTCTCTTCATGGGGGCTCTCTTCCCAGGATCGGATCTCGCTGCTTCATTGAAATTCCTTCAGTCTGGTCCTATCCTCTGAGGTTGATTTCGTGCAGGCTTGGTGTTGTTCTCCACGTTCGTTTGGGAGTTGGCATTTCAGCCTCGCCCCCTGGTCGATGGACGTGCACCGGGGGAAGGAGAGTGCCCGCACGGCGGTGTGGTTAGGACTTCTGGGCCTTCCCCTTCCTTTCCAGAACGAGGCCTTCCTGAGAGCCATCAGTGATTCCCTGAGAGGTCTCCTGTGCGCAGACGCTCGTACCCTCTCCTCTGAAGACGTTCAATGTCCACGTAACTGTGTGGACATGGAGCTCTTGATTGTAATTCCCGAGACTCTGGTCATCACTTTGCCGGAGGCGTCTTGGAATCATGACATTGTGTACCCTGTCTTCCCATGATTCTGTTCGGCTTGCTGCCTCCAGGGTCATTCAAGGCCTCAATGTAGGAACTGATCGAGGAGAAACTTCCGTTCTCCCAGGTGTCCTATCCTTGGAGGCCCTGGTCCTTTTGGCTCTGTCCCGGAGTCGCCTGAGGCTCTTCCCGCCGTCGTCCCTCCGACCAGGGACTTGATCCCCAAACCTCCGCTCTCTCAGGATCTGGGGTCGATGGTATCGCAGAAGGGTCCTCCCCTTTTCTTCGAGTGCTTGTGGGATCTGTTGGTGGATTTTGTGTTTCCTTCCTGGATTCATTGTCCTTGTCCTCCTATGTTCCGAGAGGTCGGCCTTCTGATTGGGGATAAGAGAGTCGCTCCCAGCACCCCTTCCTCCTTGTCACTTTGTCTTTATGCCCCGGGTTCTGGTTGTGGGGAATGTCTGATGCAACCTGAGGCCCTTCCCTTAGAGAGCAGCAATCTGCCTGATCAGCGAAGGGATAAAGGGATGTCTATCGTGTCCCTCTCTCGCTCGTTTCTACAGGCCTCCTCGCCCTCTGAACAGATCCCTAGTGGCCGCACTCTTTTACAACTAAGGCTTCAATGGGAGGGTTCTTCTCTTATGTTAACAAAGACCAAGAAGTTTGGGGCCAAAGCTGGATCCTCCCGTTTTATATGACGAACATGATCTTCTGGAATGCTCGGGGTCTTGGGCCTTGGTTAAAGACGGAATTTAAAGCCTCAGAATCAAGGGGGAAGAAAGCTTGTATCGCTGCTATTTTGGAACCGAAATAACACCCGAGGAAAATTAATTCTTTCTATTTTCGTGCCAGGATGCATGGCCACATGCATGAAGACCCTATTAACAACCACATCTGGGTGTTCTGGAATAAGGACGTCTCAGTGGAGTTCATAGATGCAGGAGACCAATTACTCATGCTGAAAGTCAAGAAGTGAGAAGAGTTATTCTTTTCAACATTTGTGTATGGAAGCTGCGACACTAAGGAAAGATTGAGACTGTGGCAAGACCTCGAAGCATTCCGACCGATGAACACTCCTTGGTTTGTGGTGGGTGACTTCAACATCATCAGTGACCCGGAGGAGAAGAAGGGGAGAAGAGCCTTTCCGAGGCAAGCTAGTCTGGAGTTTACTTCCTGTATGACAAGAAGTGGACTACTTGACCTGGGTTTCCATGGGGATAGCTTTACGTGGTGCAACAACCAAGGTGGTAAAAAGAGGTTTTGGAGCAGGATCGATCGTTGCCTGACTAACTCCGACGCTCTGGTTTCTTTTCCCCAGGCCGAGGTTACTCATCTTGCCCGAGGAATCTGGGACCACTCTCCGCTGAAGATCTCAATCATACCCCTCACGCCTTTTCAAGAATCTTTTAGGTTCTACCCCTACTGGTCCGGCTACAAGGGATACCATGAGGTAGTCCGTGATCAATGGAATGCTCCTACCTAAGGCCTCTCGGGGGTAGCCATTCATAACAAGCTTATAATAGTTAAAAAAGGGTTGAAGGATTGGTGTAGGAGCCTTTCCCTTAATGATCAAAGGATTGAGTCCCTTTCTCAAGAGGTGGAACTCATTGAAGGGAGTCTGGAGGAAGCCTGGAGTGAGGAGGCCGCTGAGGAACTGAAAACAAAGAAGGAAAGTTGGGCGTAGGAGTTGTTGAAATAGGAGAGACAGGTGCAGGATCGTTCCAGAGTGAAGTGACTCAGAGAGGGTGACAAAAATACCACATTCTTCCATGCTTGCATTAAAGAACAGAAACGTTGGGAAAAGCCAAACATCCTGCTGGAGGACGGCTCGTATGTGAACGATAGGGAAGCGGTTGGGAAGATGGCTATTCAATACTTCCAAGATCTTCTTGCTGGCCAGAACCCCAGAATGTCCGGAGGGTATCCTTCTGGCACTTCGGGGCTGTGGGAGGCGATCCATAACAGAGTTTCAGCAGAGGATAATTGCACTCTGAAATCCATTTCTTTAGAGGATGAGATCTTTCCATCCATGCAGAAGTTGGATCCGGAGAGCGGCCCGAGGCCAGAAGGGTTCCCATGATCCTTCTACAGGGGATCATGGGAGGTGGTCAAGGGCGACGTAATTGAAGCAATACATGATTTCTTCAAGGGAGGGTCCTTACCGAGGGTGGCCTCAGCCACGACACTTTGCCTTCTTCCAAAGGTCAAATACACCAAATCCCTATCCCATTATAGGTCGCCCAGTCTCTGCAATTTACCTTATAAAATCCTTGCTTGCCTCTTTAACCATAGACTGGCTACGATGTTGCTTTCATGGCTTTCTCCGGAACAACATGGATTCATGCGAGGAAGATCAATCGAGGGGGACATCACCCTTGCACAAGAGATGATGAGGGATATCAACTACAAGACTCATGGATCCAACCTCACCATCAAAGTTGACATGAACAAAGCCTATGATCGGATTGAATGGAGCTATCTAAACAGAGCCCTTGTGACGATGGGATTCTCGGCAAAGGTGGTTGACAATGTCTTTAGATGTGTGAGCTCTTCTTGGATGGGGATTTATTTTATGGGTAAAACTCACGGTTTCTTCAAGGCTACTAGAGGTCTGAGACAGGGAGACCCACTTTCCCCCATCCTGTTCATCCTTTCCCAATATGCTCTTAGTGCTTCAATCAACAAGAGCATACTCCAAGGGAATCTTCTTCCTTTCTGGAGAAAATATTGCCTCCCTACAATCTCCCACCTTATGTTTGTCGACGATACTATGATCTTCCTTAACGGGGGAAGGCGATCCGTCCAGAGTCTGATGGAGATTCTGAACGACTACTGCTTTTAGAGTGGTCAGGTTCTGAGTAAGGAAAAGAGCGTGTTCTTCATATCCAACTGTATCTCGTCTCATCGTCTAGACTCCCTCAAAAGAAGGCTCAACATGCAACATGGGTGGTTCCCAATGGATTACTTGGGCACTCCCATTTCTTCTGGGAGAATGAGAATACACGATTTTGATGGCATCTTAAATAGGATTTCAGGGCATGATCTTAACTGGAAGAATCATCTTCTATCGTTCGGAGGACACATTTCTCTGGTTAATAGTGTCCTTTCACCCATTCTCATTCATGCCATGGCTTCTTCCAACGTTCCAAAAGGAGTCATAAATGCAGTGGATGCCATTCTTTGTAACTTTGTCTGGGATGCAAAGTCTGAAGGTAAATGGCATTGGACGAAGTGGGAGAGGTTCGATAGACCCATCCTCGAAGGGGGGATTAACTGTCGAAGTCTACTATACACTATAGAAGGTGGCCACGCTAAGATTGCATGGTATATGTTGGAATAGCAAACATTATGGTGTCGATGCATGTCACCTTTGATCAGAGGTAATGAGGAGGTTCGTTGTGGACCAGCTTCCCCGCTGTGGGCCAAAGTCCAACCTATGGTTCTCCCCTTGTCTTCTTGCTCTCGCTGGATTGTAGGAACATGGGACATCTCCTTCTGGAACAAGAACTGGGCAGGCTCTATTTTGGCTTTCCCAGGATGTCTGATGCCTTTGATTTCTTTCAAGGAAGCCCAATGCCATCCCCGGTTCATCAAAGCGGTGTTGAATGCGAACCAACATGATGTCTTTGATTTGATCGTGTTGAATTCTGAGAAAGACAGGTGTGTTTTCACTTCATCATCCTTGGGGGTCTTTAAAAATAGAGACTTCCAAAGGTGGAGGTCCCCCACGAGGCCCTTGGATCAGTGGAATGGTGTTGTCTGGTGTCGTCAGATCCCGACCAAAATGAACTTCTTGACCTGGCAGATTAGGAACCTGGACCTAGCCTCGGATGACAATATCAAGAAACTTGGGATAAGCCCAGCCTCGGGATGCCACTGTTTCAAGCATCAAATGGAGGAATGATTAGATCACCTATTTTTCAGAAGTGAATGGGCGTTGGAGGTTTGGTCGCTTCTTGGGGGAGTCAGGTCTCCATGTTCTGAGGAGACTGAGTCTGAGTTCCTGGAATGGTGGTTTGAAGGCGCGCTCGGTTCGGAGAAGACCCGCGTCCCCCGTGTTGTCTCCTTTAATGTGGGGTGTTGGTGTATTTGGCAAGCCAGAAACCAAGCCTGATACGAAGGAGTTAGACCCTCGACCAGAGCCATCCTTGTTCGCATCAGTTTCTAGCTCATCGACACATCGTTTCTCTTTAAGGAGTGGCAGAGGTCCTCCCCCTTCCCATGCATGTAGAAGAACAATACCTGTCCTTCGCTTCCTGAGGAGGGAGGACCTGGGAAGTGGGTTCGATGGGATCCCCCTGTATCAGGCTACAAGCTCAATACTAATGGAGCTTCCTCAGCGAGGGTGATCTTCAGAGGGGGGGGGGTTGCTAGAGACCCTAAGGGTGATGTGATCCTGGATTTCTCGTGTTTCTTAGGCAGGGGAAATGCCATACTAGCAAAGGCCCGGGCTCTATTCATAGGTCTTTCTTTGTGCATATAGGAGGAGTTTTCCATTTCGGAAGTGGAGGTGGACTCACTTGTCCTCCTTAATTCCCTTAAAGATAATCGCTCTACACCTTGGTCCATAGCGTACGTGGTCAGGAAATGTTGTGATATGCTTAGTCATAACATCACTCTTTCACACATATGCCGAGAGGGGAACAAGGTCGCGGACTATTTGGATTCCATGGATGACCACTGTTCCACAGACATGCATATCTTCCGGATTAACAGTTTGAAGGCGGAATGTGTTAATTTGATCAGAGGGGATGCCCTCGGTCTGCATTACTTTAGACCTTCGTAGTTTTCTTAGTGTACTTTCTTCTTCTCTTAATAAAAATTTAATTTGGATGGATGGTTTAAATGACCATTATGTATCATTTACATTGATAATATAGTCGTTGAATAGTGATCCCATGACTAGTATAAATGTAGGTTTTTAACAAATACTTTTGACATAGAAAAAGGATGTGATGACATCAACCAGTTGGATCATAACCTATGAAGCCCATTTATCTAAGCATTGGAGGGATATATAATATCTTGTATTTTTCTAAAACCGAAACTAATCATAGATCAAAATACATAATAATGAAAGAAATTTTTTACATGAGAAGTTCCAGATCATCGAGATCACGACCCAAACCATGTTCACTGAAAAACCCCTAGAAATCCCCACCATTGAGAACCTTACTCTTTGGGCGTATGCTAGTGTAATAAATGGATATGTAATAATACACTTGAATTATTGATAAATAAATTATTTTTTTATGGAATAATGAATATGTTTTTCCAATTATTTATACTTTGTAAATTCATTTTATTGAATAGTAGTATTTGTGGTTAATATTCAAATTCAATGACGAAATATATTTTGATCAATTAATATATTTTTGAAATAAATTCTATTTGAATAAAATATTACTGTTTAACTAATTTTATTAAATATAAATGATCGTATACTTTTTTGTAATTCAAATGTAATTTTTATTAAGGTTTTAAAACACTTTTTTTTAAAACCCATCAATTTTTAATAAATATCTGTTTTTATTTTAAAAGTTAAAAGCCACATATTTAGAGAGTTAATTTGGTAAAATGAATATTATTTTTGGAATTAGGATGTAAAAATTATCCAACACTGATTTTTCCATAATTTCTTGAGACATTGGATTTTTTACGTAAAATTTAAATACCGTACAAATATTTAATGTTTTTTGTGACATCCTAATCACCAAATACTGAAGTTATAAATATTATAAAAGGTATATTCAGCGAATAGTAAGTTTTTACTTTGAAATAAATTAATATCAAGTTTATTTTATTTATTATATAAAGCCTTAGTGAATCCTCTAAGATATATAAAATATTTCAAGATTTTAAAATCATTTCCATGAAAGTGTGACTCAACTACACAAAAGAAAAATCAATATTTTTATATATTCATCCCCTTTACTTATAAAATAATTTATATCACCCCATTTTTGTAGAAAATGTTGGAAAACCCCATGGTATGGTTTGTGGTTCTGGATATTTTATTGTGTAATGTTCAAAACCAAAATAATAAAGAATTTCCCCATATTTCCTATATTAAATCACACAAGAACCAATTCCTCTTCACTAAAGATCTTTTAATATAGACTTCTCTCTTCCTGCTACTCCCCAAAGTCCCCCCAAGTCACATTAAAGCTACCAAGAAGCCTCCCCCAAGCATTTGGTATCACACATCCAATTGAGGGATCTCCCTCTCACCTTTTTCTTCAAGAGCCTCTTTTATGTCACACCTTTTAGTTTCTATTTTATTGATTTAATATATGTTCTCAAATACCTCCTTTTTGTACATTTTATGTATAAATGACGGTATCTTCCTTTCACTCCCATTAATCCCCCACTATGATCCTTGAAACCCACCTATTACTATGCCGAAATTTTGCAAGGGATTTCTCTTTTCTCATTTCCATTCAAACATTTTTTTATATTATGCATCGAAATTACATTTCACATGTTAGGATATTGTATACCATGATCCACTTTGTTTCCATCAAATTTATAAATTATTATAGGACTACTTCTCTCTCATATACTCTATTTTTTAATTTCCATGTGATGTTGTTATACCAAAAAATTGCACCGCAGTTTCCATGCCAAAATCATCGTGTAATGAATACCATACCCATTCCTCTATCAAGGTTATTCATATTTCTTAACACATTCTTATCAAATTTTGACTTAAATTTATGAATTCCACATTCCTTGATCATGTAATAAATGATTATGTTGAATTAATCCTTGTTATATGATCTAGGTGGCACACTTAAGCATGAGATTCAAATGATTATGAAGGGTGTTACCTAATGGCACATTAATGCATTGGGTAATGTTTATAATCATGACACATAATTTTGGGACATGGGTTTACTTTATTCATTTATATTACTTTGTCCACCATGTTGGGATATGGGTTTACCTAATTCCTTTATGTTAATGATGCAATGTTTTATGTTGTTTCCACATTTCCACATTATGAATATCTTGCAATATCATAGAATTATGTACATGTTTTTTTTATCTATTAACATGAATATTGAATAACTTGTATTTCTTCTTCATGTTATTCCATGTTTATTCTCTTACTGAGCATTATAGCTCACCCTTTTTCTTATGTATCTCCTCAGGTTATCCCATGAAATTCCATGTACGAAGGAATATTGTGGTCATGCAAAATATGTTTTCAATAAATATGTGTATTTCATGTTTTATGTGGTTATGTAATGTTCCAAATTCCCAAAGACACTATAATTATCAATCTTGTGAGTCATATTAAGTAAATGTTTGTGTAATAAATCACGATTAAATATGAAATAAGGATCATAGTTGTTATAGTTAGTATAAGAGGATATGTTTAGTTATTTTGGGAATTATGATTAAAAAACTCTAGTGAAATTCATAGGGATGATACTAAGTATAAGAAAACAATCCTTAAATTTTTGTGACTATATATTAAGTGATTTATCAATAAAATATACCTCCTTCTTGATATGAACAACTAGAGGTGGCTTTGGCATAGATGTATATAGGGGTAAAACCTGCAAAAACCACATTGAGCTAGACTCGAAAGAGAACTGGCATATAAAAACAGGCCTTTCAACACTGTTGGTTTGCCACTACCTAAGGATATTATTTGGTAAATTCATAGGTGTAGCATGAACCAATATTAAGGGAACAAAAAAATTTCCCTTAAGAATATATGTTAGGAAGTAGACCATCGATAACATAGATCGAAGCCAAAAAATACATGAGTTATGGAGATAAATATAATTTTTAAGTTTTCCTTTTAATGTAATTGTCTTCCCCTTTATATGTTTAATAGTTTAAGATATTTACCCAAAATTTTTCATTCATTCTACAAAGTGGCTAGTAATAGTAGGAATCGGTCTAACAACTGATGTGAAGATCCATGTGATGAATCCTCTAATCAGATGCCTAATACGATTGGACCAAGAATCAAAAACATTTTCACGATACTCTCTAAGTTAAGTCATGTTTTGAAAATAATCCTAGATCAAGAAGAGCATCCAACCACCTTCTCCAATAATAAATAACATGTCTCAATTGGGAGATTTATGAGACAAATGCCTCCTTCTTTTAATGGGTCATCTGATCCCTCAATTTCCAACCAATGGGTCAACTCCATTAAGATGATCTTATCTATCAATAAATGTTTTGAAAAAAGAGAAGGTTCTTATCGATTCTTATTGTATAAAGGGTGAAGCTAATAAATGGTGGATATTGATCAAAAATATGAATCCTAAGGAAGAGATAGAGGTAATGGGATGGAAGGAATTCCAAAAAATGTTTTTGGATAAATTTTTTACCTGCAACCTCTATCTTAAGATGGATAAATATTTCCTTACGCTCAAGAAAAAGGATGATGAATCTGTTGAGGCATACAAAGTAAACTTCACCCAAATTTCATGATAGGCCTCGAGTTTTGTCATTTTCTCCAAATTTATGGTTGAATTCATATTAGTGAGATAAAAACAAGCCTAAATAAATCCCTAAAAAGCCGTAAATTTGATAGTTATAAGGAGATTGTCCGATGTGACCTCAAAATTGAGATAGATATTAAGGAATCTCTAGGGTATCATGGGGACAAGAAGTAGAAAGGGTAATTTAATTCTGGTGGTCTTATGGATAAATCCAACAATGCTAAAAATTTCCAACACCCCTCTTGTCAAATGTTCAGAATAAAGCACCTGGTAAATTTCCTGAAACGGATGAAGAAATGCATTTGGTGTAGGAAGGAAGGGAACCTAGCCCGTTATTGGAGGAAAACAAATCTGCTACTGTGATAGAGGAAAGGAATGTTCTATTCAATCCTCAACACATTGTTCATTGCTACAACTAAAATGAACCACATAACTTTCAAAACCAGTTCCCTAACCAATGTGTTTTCGGGGGAAATAATAACATCCAAGTCATCAAGGGAGATATTTTTCCATCACTACTATCAATGTGAATCACGGCAATGAAGTGGTAAAAAGTATGCTAGTTATTCATTCCAAAATAGAAATTATACTTTTTCATTCTTGTTCTACGTACTCTTTAATATTTGTAAGGTTTAGTAAAATAATCCAAACTCCACAACAAATCATGTAAGTAGAGAATTCATATGCATGGGATGCTATAATTGGCTTAGTGGTAAGAACCCCATAATCCTACATGAAAAATGGGGGTTCAAAACCCATTGGGTGCAGGTGCTGTAGAATTACTCTAGCGGTATTGTAGCAGCAGCGGCACTGTTCATCAGCGGGTACTAGAACGGTGGCAGGGCACTGTAGCGGTGGCGGTACTGTGTGGGTACTATAGCAGGCGAGTTACTATTCACAAAATGTGAATTGGGCCAAAAATTTGGGCCTAGAGGCTATGTAATGGGATAAAAGCCCTCTGGGACTTTGAGCTATGTAATGGGTTTCCCTCTACCCTGTTAAAAAAGATCTTTACTTTGATTTAATAATAAATATGAGGCTTCGACCCCAATATAAATTTCTATGAGAGGGAAATCACTCTCTATATAGTGAATCGACCCCCCGATTCTGTAAAAGTGTAATGAGGAAGATTAATCTTCTTTAGAACCATCATCTCAATCATGGATTTTACTACCCTATAAACATGTGTATATTTCTCATATGATTGAGTCTTACTGAAGAACCATCATCAAATACATGCCTAATGTTAGGTAATTTTCTAATTTGTTTCCTGAGGAATTGTCTAGCCATCCTCCTAGAAGAGATGTTGAATTCTCGATTGATCTTATACTTGGGGAATTTCCAATATCCATGACTCTGTATAGAATGGTTGTTGTAGAGATTGCGAAGCTAAATAAACATCTACAGGAGAATATAGATAATGTTTTTTTACGTCCATGCGCTTCACCATGGGGTGGACCAATCCTCTTCATCATGAAGAAGGATGGGTCAATGCACCTTGCCTTGATTATCCTGATCTCAACAAAATTATGCTAAAGATCAAGTATCCATTTCCATAAATTGATGACTTGTTCGATCAAAAACATGGAGCACAATACTTTTCCAAGGTTCTTTTGTGGTTTGGATATTACCATGTATGGCTAAAGAAGGATGATATCCCCACAAATGGTTTTCTTATAAGGTACAAGCACTATACATTCATAATAATTCCTTTTAGACTCACTAATGCTTCTGAAATCTTCATGGACATGATTAATAGAGTCTTTATAGTATACCTTGAAAATTCTTGGTAGTCTTTATTGACGATGTTATAATATACTCCCAAACCAAGGAGGAGCATGAGGAGAATCTGAGCACTATTATAGAGACCTTGTAAAAGTAGAAACATAATGAAAATTAAAACAACTATGAGTTATGGTTAACAGAAGTCTCGTTCTTGGGGAATATCATCAAAAGAAAGGGGATTGATATGGATACTTCCAAAAAAAGAAATTGAGGGATGTATGATACAAACATCAATGATGGATATCCATAGCTTCCTAGGGTTAGCTGGATATTATCACCGATTTCTAATAAATATCTCAGTATTTTGAAACCCTCTTACCAAGACAACTCAGAAGGGAGTAATGTTTTTTTGAATGATAAATGTGAATGAGGATTCAGGGAGTTGAAGAAGAGGCTTTTCACAGCACTTGTGATCATTCTACCAACAACTAGAGATATTTTTATAATATTTAGTGATGCTTTGGAGAAGGGTCTGGTTTGTGTGTTGATACAGAAGGATAAAGTAATTGTCTATACCTCAAGGTAGTTGAAAATTCATGAGAAAACATATCCAACAAGTGATGTAGTGTTGGAATGAAGGATATTTTCATTAAAAATATGGCATCATTATCTCTTTGGGGAGAAGTGTGAAATATATATGAATCACAAAAGTATCAAATATATATTCACATATAAAGAGTTGAATATGTTCCAACAAAGATAGTTAGAGCTCATCATGGATTACAACTGCTCAATCCATTAACACCATGGGAAAGAGAACAAGGTGGAAGAATATCTATGTAGAAAGGACTCATCTATTATATAATTGAAAATAATTGAAAAGGATCAAATATCATTATATTTGATGATGATGTATGTATAAATCATGAAATGAGATCATCATTAATACTTTCACAAATTATTTATCAACCGTCTATTTTGTAAAGGATAAAACATAATGAAAAATATAATTTGGGAATTAAGAAGAAAGTTGAAACTATTAGAAAAATTAAATCATCAAAGTTCAATTTTAATGAAGATGGAATTGTGATATTTGCATCAAGACTATGTGTTCCTTCAAATCCTGTGTTAAAAAAAGAACATTTGGATGATTCACATACTTTGAATTTCTCCATTAACCTCGAAATCCAAAATATGTATAGAGATCTCTTAGATCACTATTGGTGGGATAACATGAAGAAGGGTATCTCTAAATATAAATTAATGTACATGATTTTTTAGCAAGTGAAGGTTGAGAGGTAGATGACTAAGGGGATGATGAAACAATTACCCATACCAACATGGAAATGGGGAAACATCACCATGGACATTGTCACCGGACATCTGAAGAAATCCCAAGGAAACAATTCTATCTAGTTTGTTAGGGATCATCCTACATGGACAACATACTTCATTGCAATTCGATAAGATTTATCACTAGATCAACTAGAACTAATATTTATTGTTCATTCAATAAGGTTTTCCTTATGACTTTTCCATTCCTTCTTGTTTTGAAAATCACAAATACCTTATACTTAAGCAAATCTATAGTTTACATCTATAAGGAAAATTTCCATCATTATGGAAATTTACCCTAACCTATATTTCCTTATACATATCAGTATTTTTCTTAAATGTAAAAATCAAATTCATATCAAAAACCTTGGAATCATATAATTCTTAGATATGAAGCATTCTGTTTCAGGATCTGAATTCTAGATATGAACTGTAATAATGTTTTACTCTGAATTTTGGATATGAACTCTAATAAAGATCCATTCCGAATTCTGGATACGAACTCTAACAAAGTTCAACTCCAAATTCTGGATGTTGAACTTTTATGAATTCCACTCCGAACTTCTAATAGTTCGACTCTGAACATTTATAGTTCTACTATGAACTTTTATGAGTTCAACTCCGAAATTTTATAAGTTCGACTTCGAACATTTATGAGTTCGACTCCGAACTTTTACAATTTCGAATCCGAACTTTTATGAGTTCAACTCCGAACTTTTAGAAGTTCAACTCTTAACTTTTATGAGTTCGACTTTGAACTTCTATGAGTTCGACTCCGAACTTCTACAAGCTCGAATCTGAATTCTGTAAGTTCAGATTCGGAACTCTGGTGAAACCAGACTCCGAATTTCCTTAAAAATTAAGACTCTGGATTTCTACAGAATTCAGGTTCTGAATTCATGTAAAATAGAATCTGAATATCCTTTTATTATAGACTCCGAATTCCATTTTTGTTAGACTCTGAACTTTTATTTTATTACATTCTGAACTTTAGTTTTGCTTATTCTTACACTCGTTTCATTATAAAATGATGTCGTGCTTTCATTTACACATGTTTTGTTATAAAACGATGTCATCCATTCTGTTTCTAACTAACCCTTGGTTTAGTGACACTTGTACAAGTCCCTCCAAAATCTATGGAAAATATGACCATTTGAGGAGGGAGCCGACCATTGGAAATTTTCCTATAAATAAGAGATCATTTGAATGAGATCAACACACAACTTTGACAGCTTTGACATCTGTGCTTATATGCAGTTGAAGTGATTTCTAGAGAGAGAGGCTTTTATTAACTCTCAAGTATCGTGAAAAAAGCTTGAACTACTTGTTCAAACTTTGACTTGTGCAGATTTCTTCCTATGACTCCGAATGTTGGTGATTAAATTCGAGGGATTCAGGGGATAGGAAGACAGAGGTGTCGACTACCTTGAAGTTTTAGGGGTTCCTTGCTGAGGAAGATAGAGGTTCCAACTACCTTGAAGTTGAGGTCTTGCGGGGATATCAAGATACAGACTCAGATTTTTGTATCGAGGGATTACATTGGTGTGGGTAAGACAGACTTGCTTGAAAGTATAAATCAAGGGAACATTATCCAAGGTTGTTAGATACCCTTCTCTTTGGGTTAAAAGACTTATATCTTGTTACTTGTAGTTTTACTACTTGTTTTTCTGCTGTGTTTTTTGTATTATAAAGAAAGTATAACTTTCTTATATTTCCTTACACTTGTACTCTGATTGATATAGATTTTATACGCTTAAAGGTAGAATCTTACATTGTAAACTTTGGTTAAGTTTCAATTTCCAAATCCATATTTCTGGAACCAGTTTTTCAGAATCACTTTCCATATTTAAGAAGGTGCATAGAACTAGAATTTTGTAACTTCATAATTTGTCCCAATATTTCATTAGTGATTATAGGTGTTGTGAATTTTCTTAGTTTATCTTTGTTAAACATAGATCTTTCCTTGTTTAAGGAAATTTTTAAAGTGTACAATTCACTCCCCTTCCTGTATATTGAGCATCTACATATTTCTTTCGATCCTACAATTGTTATCAGAGGAGGTGTTTGAAATACTTATACTCACATATAAGTTTTCCTTGCTCAGTTTTTTTATTGTTCTATATTTTTCCTTACTTAGGAATATTTTCATTGAATCCGAACTTCTATTATTAACAAGTTTCTATGTAGAATTATTTTCCTAAGGATGGCAGGTTTAAATGTTGATTCCATCGACAACTTAAATCCTACAAGACCACTAATTTTTGATGGAAATGATTATGAGTATTGGAGAGACCGAATGAAGAAATTTTTTATCAATACTCGGGTAGTTAACTTTGTTATGCTTACTGGAGGTTATAAAATTCATGATAAGGAAGTTAGTGAATTCTAAAATCAAGAGAATCATGATTACCAATTAAAATATAAGGTACACAATACTCTACTATGTTCAATGACTAGTAACATATATAGCCAAATTTATTCATGTGATACTGCTAACTGTATATGGTAGAAACTTGAAGTCACACATTTTGGTACATCCAAATTCATAGAGACATGAAGAGCTATGTTGAAAGCAGAATACCATGGTTTTAACTTTCCTTTTGGAGAACTCATTTGTAAGGTGCGACATAGGTTTATGACTATCATAAATAGCTTACCGTCTATATAGAAAATGGTCTATATGATGAAGATATTATGTATAAGATCATTCATATTATGCCCAATTCGTGGGAATCAAAGAGAATAGCAATTGATGAGAACATGAAGGTCACTCAAATTTCCTTAGATGAGCATTTTGGAACTATTCTCCAACATGAATAAAGCATGAAGAGGGATGCTGACAACATCAAAAAGAAGAATGGGAATGGTACTGTTGCTTTTACTACAACATCAAATCACATGAAAGCTAACACTCCTGAGAGAGTTACTAGATCCACGTCTAAGAAGGTTACTATCCAATCCGAATCTAGTGAGAGTGAAGTCTCAGAGAATGAGTTAGCAAATCTTTCTCGAATAATGAACAAGATAGTTAGTCAAAAAAATTTCCAATCAAAGTATAAGAAGAAGGAAAGGAAATATAATAATGGTTCAGAGGTTACATGATATGAATTCAAGAGAAGTGGACACATACGACCTGATTGCCCTATCCTTAAAAAGAAAGAAAGAAAAGAGAGGCATTCTGAAATGAATAGGAAGATGTTTTACAAATCTAAAGCTATGAAAAGTTTGAAAGCTAATACTACTTGGAGTGCTAGCTGTGGAGATTCTTCAGAAAGAGAATCTTCAGAATATGATTCATCATCTTAGAATAATATGGTATTCATTTCTAATACTTCTTTACCACATACATGTCTTATGGCCAAGGTACGCTCTACCAAGGCTTTAAAAAATTTATCTCTTGATAATAATTACTATTCCAAAAATTGTACTTCTAATGAAGATACTTCATCCTCAGAAAATGAATAACCTTAATATGAATAAGTATCTAGATTTTCCAAGTTACTTGAAGAAAAAAATTATAAAATTTCAAGAAATTAGACAAGGAAAATACCAGGGAATAAATTCTTACAAAATAGATTTCAGATCTTTCTTCAGATCTTAAAAATAAAGAAGAGCATATAGAAAAAATTTCTAAATTACTTGAGAAAGAAAATTCTAATAAGGAAGAACTTTATAAAGATCTTAAGAATTCTATTTCAAAAAAAACATTTTTTGTGGAAAAATCTAACTCTAAGGAAATGATTCCTGAGGATAAGAATTTAGTCATTAGACTAATATACGAATTTTTTTCTCTAATAAAGCTCCTTGAAAAATTTACCTCTATGAAGGAAAATTTTGACAAGTTGTATTTTCAAATTGAACCTAAAGGAAACACTACTGGAGTAGGTTATAGTCACCAAAAACCAGTTTTCAAAAACAACTATTTTGTTCCTTATAAATCCCCTTTTTGCACTAAGTGTCAATGTGGTGGGCATTGGAAGGAAAACTATTCTTTGAATAGAGTTCAATATCTTGGGTTTCATAAAGTTTATTTCCCTAAACAAATGTGGATATCCAAATTTTTTTATCTGAAAATATCGGATCCAAACAAGTTTGGATTTCAAAAGTATAATTCTTTTCTCATATTCAGGAAAATAGGGAATGTACTAACAAAAACACTTGGTATATGGATAGTGGATGTTCCCTGCACATGACTGGTAACAAAATCTATTTTGAAAAGATTATCAAGACGAAAGGAGGAAAAGTAACTTTGGGAGATAATTCTCTTGGAGAAATTGATGGTATATGTAATATTGTTCTTCTTGGTAAAACATTGATTTCAAATGTTTTGTTTTTTAAGGGTCTTAATCACAACCTCATTAGTATAAGTCAATTATGTGATGAAGGATACCTTGTGAATTTTAGGAATGATAGGTGCTTAGTACATAATTCCAAGGAAGAGTTTATTCTCTCTGCCAACAAGCAAGAGAATGTTCACACATTAATCTTAGAAGACCTTAGGAGCCAAGATTTATCTTTCCAAAGTGCAATGTAATATCATTATTGGTTATGGCATAGAAGACTATGTCACTGTAACCTTAGAAACTTATGTAAACTATCTAAGAAGAAACTAGTTAAGGATCTACTGGATCATAGATTTGATTCTTCTAAAGTTTTTATCCATGTCAATATGGAATGAAACATAAATCTAGTTTTAAATCTATCAGTGAAGTCTCAACAACTGATGAATTAAAGTTGGTGCACATGGATCTCTTTGGTCCAACACAAACTGGAAGCATTGGAGGCAAATACTATGTGTTTGTTCTAGTTGATGATTACACTAGATTTTCATGGGTATATTTTTTAGTAAAAAAGTCTGAAGCATTTTCTTATTTCAAAAGTTTTAGATCCCATGTTAAAAATGAGAAAAACTTTCCACTGAAAACTATTCATAGTGACCATGGAGGAGAATTTCAAAATTCTGATTTTGAAGCTTTTTGTTGTAGAAAAGGTATTACTCACAACTTTTCAGCACCTAGAACTCTTCAAAAAAATGGTGTAGTTGAAAGAAGAAATAGAATTCTTCAAGAAATAACTAGAACCATGTTGAGTGAATATTCTATAGCTAGAAATTTTTTGGATGAAGCTATAAGTACTGCTTTTTATACGATAAATCGAGTTTTGATTAGATGATTTCTTAATAAAACTCTTTATGAGTTATGGAATGGTAGAAGACCTAGACTTTCCTACTTCATGTTTTTAGCTTGTAAGGTATTCATCCTGAATACTAAAGATAATATACACAAATTCGCACCAAAATATGATGAAGGGGTTTTCTTAGGCCACTCCACAACTTCTAAGGCTTATAGAGTTTTCAATAAAAACACTTGTACTGTTGAAGAAACAGTGCATGTAAAATTTGATGAATCTGATCCATTTGTTTTTAAACCATCCCAACCTACATCTACGGATGGGTTTTCAAAAACTGGTTATCAACCTTTGTTAGAAGATCCTACTGATAAGGAAAATGTTCGAGAAGATACTTCTGCAACATTTTCCCCAGAAGAATTGCTACCCTGTATTGATGAACAAGTGTTACAAAAACCAAGTCAGGTGTTTCTAAGGAATCATCCCACTGATAGTATCATTGGTGATGTAAATTAACCTGTAAGGACTAGAAGTTACTTATGAAATGAAGTAGAACATCTAGAATTTCTTTCACAATTAGAACTAAAAAGCATTGATGATGCTTTAGGTGATGATGATTAGATCAATGCCCTACAAGATGAACTAAATGAATTCGAAAGGAATAAAGTCTGGAACTTGGTTGAAAGACCTAAGGAAAATTTTTTATTGGAGTAAAGTGGGTCTTCAGAAATAAGTGTGATGAAAATGGAGTCATTGTTAGAAATAAAGCTAGAATAGTTGCTAAAGGCTATAATCAGCAAGAGGGAATAAATTATGAAGAAGCCTGTGCCCGAGTAGTTAGACTTGAATCTATTCGTATTTTACTTTCCTTTTCAGCATTCTTCAATTTTAAACTTTTTCAAATGGATGTGAAATGTTCTTTTCTTAAAGGTTATGTTCAAGATGAAGTTTTTTTTGAACAACCTCTTGGCTGTGAAGATACAAAACATCCTAATCATGTTTTTAGACATACTAAAGCTTTGTATAGCCTTAAACAAACACCATGATCCTAGTATGATAGACTTACAAGATTTTTGTTTCAAAATAACTATGTTAATGGAATTGCAGATCCAAACCGTTTTATAAAGAAAGATAAAAAAATGTTTTGATTGTTCAAATTTATGTTGATGACATCATATTTGGTTCAACTCAGCAATCATTAACCGATTCCTTTGCAAGTCTAATGAAATATGATTTTGAAATGAGTATGATAGATGAGTTAACATTTTTCCTTGGTTTTCAAATTTCTCAAAAACCAGAAAGAATCTATATATCTCAACATAAGTATATTAAAGATATTCTTAAAAATTATGGATTTGACAACACTAAAAGTATTAGTACTCCCATTGGTACATCAAACACACTTGATCTTGATGATGCTGGGAAACCAGAAGATCAAACATCTTTTAGGGGTATGATAGGAAGCCTACTATACTTCATAGCTAGTCATCCAGACTTAATGTTTTCAGTATGCTTATGTACAAGATATCAATCCAATCATATGGAATCTCACTTAAAGGCAGTGAAAATAATTTTTCGCTACTTAAAGGGAACCATGGATTTATGATTTTTTTATAATTCTAGAAAAGATTTTGTTTTAAAAAGCTTTTCAGATGCTGACATTGTTGGATGTATAATGGATAGAATGAGTACATCCAAAACTTGTAATTTCTTAGGAGATTAATTAGTTTCTTGGTCATGAAAGAATCAACACTCAGTAGCACTCTCCACTGCTGAAGCTGAATATGTAGCATCTAGAAGTTGTTTTACTCAAGTTTTTTGGATGCAACACACACTCACAGATTATGGCTTGAGTTTTACTAAAACTCAAATTTTTTGTGATAACACAAGTGCCATTTCCCTTAGTAAAAACCCTGCACATCACTCCTATGAAAAACACATAGATATTAGGCATCACATTCTTAGGGATCACACACTTAAAGGAGATATCATTCTTCAGTTTATCGGAACGCAAGATCAACTTGCTGATATTTTTACAAAATCATTACCTTCCAATAGATTTGAATACATTAAACAAAATTTAGGAATGATAACCGTAAGGTAATCCTTCTTCATTAAATTCTTGTTAAAAAATTATCCTTACAGTAATAAACTCCTTTTCATAGGGGGAGTAAATTTTCATGTTAGCATAATCAAAATGTTCATAGCAAGTTTTTTTAAGCTTTTGTAATCAATGTTTTTGTAGTTAGTTTTCTTTTCAAACATTTTTAACTAAAATTTTTCATAACAAGTTCTTGAATGTTTTCAGAACTGAAATTTTCGTAATAAAATTTTCATACTGACCTTTTTCGTAATGAAGTTTTTCATAGTGAGTTTTTTTTGTTAAATTTTCCTCAAGATAAATATTACCAATTACGAACAAAATTTCTAGCCAATACGAAAGGTATGAATTCCTTACTTAAGACTTTGTAATAATATTTTTCTTGTTGGTGTTTTTCTTATGTGTTTTAAAATTTTTCAGATTCTAGTTTTTTTTTCATAAATTGGAATATTTTTCTTAAAACCTCAAAAGATAGGAGTCATGTTTTCCTTGCAGTTTGTATCTCAACCGTCGGATCAAATATCAATATATCTCAACCGTTTGATCAACCATGGAAACTAAACTGTCGTCACAATTCCTATATAAAGGGGACCCTGAGAGTCGTCCCACATCGGTTTTTCAAAGCTTTCACGTCTTGAAGTCCTACCTCTCTTCTTAAGGATGTTCTAATATTTGTCAAAGCCCATTCCAAATCTTCCAGAACTCTCTATTCCAGATGTCTGTAGAAGCTACTTCTCAGGATATGTCAACTATGAATCCAATCTCAAAGGGTTTAGTCTACAAGAAGAGGTTAGTGCATCCTAGTTTCTACTAGTATGATTCTATTATATCTAATAATATCATATTTAATGGATGGGAGGATGTTTTCTTTTCAAAGTCAGAGATACAGGATGCGGTTTATACAGAATTTCTTATTGAGATCTACGAGTCTGTTTCCTTCCAAAAGGAAGATGGCAGAGAGTTGTTTTCTTTCAAGTATTATGGGAAGACTTAAAAATTATCTTACACCAAGGCTGTAAGCTCAGTGAGTTTTTCTTATTATGGTGAAGCTATGTTTTTTTCACATAAGCTTCTAGATGAGCAAGGAAGTTTCAACAAAGTGAAGGCATTGAAATGCCTTGGACTCAAAGATGCCAAGACTGCTAAGATTGGTCATCTCTCTCAAAATAATCTGATTCTACAGCTATGGGAACAAGGTTTTCTCATAGCAAGAATTGGTGATAAGGATAATCTCAAGAAGAGTGATATTTATGTCCTATATTTCTTTGTAAATCTAAGGAAGATAAATCTGATGAGGCATGTTTTCATTATAGTTAAGAATATCAAAGAAGGGAATCTAAATGCTCATATCATAATGTATCCGGCCCTGATTTCCAAACTTATCATCATATGTCTTGATTCATTCAATGTTTCTTTCACTTCTAAGAAAAAAATTTACAAGGTAATGGTAGTAAGTGATGATACATTGAAGAGGATGAAAATGGGATTTTCTGATGAATCCAGAGAATTATATCCTTTACCAGAGGAAGTACCTGAGACCATTCTGGAAAATGTGGAGAAGGCTGATCCTGTGAAGAAATTTACTAAGAAGAGGAAGCTTAAGGAAGTGGTTTCTGAAGACAAAACACCCAATGCTACGGAAACTCATTCCGCACCTCCCAAACCGAATAAACAGAAAGCATATCCAGATGAGGTAGCCGCTAAGTGGAAAGAAGATAAAGAGAAGAGGAAATAAGGGGATCCATAGTTCGGATTGGACTGTGCTGAGGCTATGGCCTTAAGAGAAAAAGCTGCGGATGAGTTAGAAAAACAAGAAAAAGAGACAAAGATGAGGAAAAAGATGTCTGAAGCTGAGCTTGTACAATCTCTGTTGAGAGATACTGAAATATCCTCTGAGAAGATTCCCATTTCGGAAACCTTTGATGTCCAACCATCTTTACCAGAGACTCCAGGTAAGAACTATATCACTCCGGAAAAGTCTGAGGGTAAAGAGGTAGTTGAAGAAGTAGAAAAATAAGCTGCTTAAAAAATAGAAGAAGAGGTCGTTGAAGAAGAAGAAGAAGATGGAAGTGATGATCTGGATGAATTGATCAAACAAGTAGAAGATTATCAAGAAAAAGCTTAATCTGCCAAATTAGTCACTCCGAGAAATGGAGTTGAGAAAGAAAGTAGGAAGGATGATGATAAGAAATAGGAAGACAAGGAAAACGTTTTGTATGATGAGGAAGAATCCTATGAGAATAATTTTCTTGAGGAAGTAGAATAAAAGGACAAAATATATAAAGACTAGAATGTTCAACTATCAGAGAGTGTAGAAGAATCTCTAGATGATCAACCAATTCTGAAAATAGATAAAGGAAGTCAAGTTCTCATGGATACACCAATAAATGATCTCATTAGGAAGAAAGAAGTTGGTGGTTCTTCTAGAAGGAAGTTGGTGCAAAATGAAGAAGAAAAATCTCTAAGCAAAGTTTTTGATTCAAATTCATCAGCACACAGTCATGAATTTGTTGTCGAGTCTTTGAAAAAGTTGGTGGACACTATTCTGATATTTCCCCCTATAGACTCCAGATGCTAGATGATACAACATAGCTTGAATCAGAATTCAGAATTCTTATCCATGGTGATGGATATGTGTGTGAAGATTGAAGCTCACCATATAATTTTTCTTATCAATTATGATGTGTATAGAAAATATTGCAGAAAAATTAATTTGTGGTCAATGAAGGTGGATGATGACTTGGTTGAGTTTGAAAATTTTCAGAATGAGGTAAAAGATGCCTTTAACACCGAGGATAACAAGATTAAGAATCTTTAAGATGAGCTAATCATTGAGAAAAGTTCTCGGAGTCAACAAGTAAAGTATCTAAATGAAAAGTTAAACTCTCTTGATCAAAATTTTTTAAGGGATAGAGAACTCCGTATTGAGCATGAAAAAAGACTGGTAAAGCAAGATGAGTTAGTAAAGATGCAGGAAGAGGCCATGAAGGCTCAGGTAGAAGCTTTGAAAGCTCAAGTTGAAAGGATAAAATCCTTGCAAAGGAAATTTGAGGAGGATCAAAGAGATTTTAAGAAACTTGCAACCTTGTTGAAGAAGCTAATCTCGAAGGAAAAGGAAGACAAATAAACTCACTCCGTTCTTTTGTTGTATTTGTGTTTCCTTGTAAAAAATTTCTCAACTCTAATGGAATTTTTGGCTTGTTATATCTCATGATGTTATATATTAATGTTTCAGGTACTCTATTTCTTTTCCATTCCCTTAAAGTTTTTTTTTTTGAAAATAACAAATGGGGAGAAAAAAATGAACTACTCAAAAGAGGAGAAGGAAAAATTTAAAATGGATAAGAAAAATTTCTAAGTGAAGATATCCATAAAGTAAGGGGGAGTTTCTCATTACGAAGTATTTCATTCCCATGATAATGAAAACTCCATTACGAAAATTCAGAATACAATCCTTAGAGTTTCAATGCCTAAGGGGGAGTTAGTTGTATTCACTATCATCCATGAACAAAGGGAGATAAGTTTTAACTTCAAAGTCTAATGAAAATTTTCAAAGTCCTTATATTCTTTTTCGTAAGGATGCTTGTGATTTCAAAAAATGCGGAGATTGTTGAGTTAATAAGGTTTTCCTTATGAATTTTCCATTCCTTCTTGTTTTGAAAATCACAAACACCTTATACTTAAGAAAATCTATATTTTACTTTTATAAGGAAAATTTCCTTCCTTAAGGGAATTTACCCTAACCTAGAATTCCTTATACATATCAATATTTTTCATAAATGTAAAAATCAGATTCATATCAAAAACCTCAGAATCATATAATGATTAGATATGAAGCATTCAATTTCAGGACCCGAATTCTAGATATGAACTCTAATAAAGTTTTACTCAGAATTCTAGATACAAACTCTAATAAAGTTCCATTCCGAATTCTAGATACGAACTCTAACAAAGTTCCACTCCAAATTCTGGACTCCGAACTTTTATGAGTTTGACTCCGAACTTCCCAGAGATCGACTCTGAACGTTTTCTAGTTTGACTCCGAACTTTTATGAGTTCAACTCCGAACTTTTATAAGTTCGACTCCAAACTTTTATGAGTTTGACTCCAATAATTTACTAGTTCGACTCCGAAATTTTATGAGTTTGACTCCGAAATTTTATAAGTTTGACTCCTAACTTTTATGATTTCGACTAAAAACTTCTATGAGGTCGACTCCGAACTTCTACAAGCTCAAATCCGAATTATGTAAGTTCATATTCTGAAATATGGTGAAACCAGACTCCAAATTTCCTCATAAATTCAGACTCCGGATTTCTACTGAATTCAGGTTCCGAATTCCTGTAAAACAGAATCTGAATATCCTTTTTTATAGACTCTAAATTCCATTTTGGTTAGACTCTGAAATTTTATTTGGTTACATTTTGAACTTTAGTTTTGCTTATTCTTACACTTGTTTCATTATAAAATGATATCGTTCTTTCAGTTTCACATGTATTTTTATAAAACGATGTCGTCCATTCTGTTTCTAACTAACCGTTGGTTTAGTGACACATGTACATGTCCCTCCAAAATCTAATGAAAATATAACCGTTAGAGGAGGGATCCAACCATTGTAAATTTTCCTATAAATAAGAGCTCATTTGAATGCGCTCAACACACAACTTTGAAAACTTTGAAATCTGTGCTTATATGTTGTTGAAGTGATTTCTAGAGAGGGAGGATCTTATTAACTCTCAATCTTCATGCAGAAAGATTGAAATACTTGGTCAAACTTTACCTTCTGAAGATTGCTTCGTGTGACTCTGAATGTTGGTGATTACATTCGAGGGCTTTCAGGGATAGGAAGACAGAGGTTCCGACTACCTAGATGTTCGGGGGCTTCCTTGCTGAGGAAGACAGAGGTTCCAACTGCATTGAAGTTGAGGGCTTGCGGGGATAGCAAGACAGAGACTCTGATCTTTGTATCGAGGGCTTACCCTGGTGTGGGTAAGAAAAACTTTCTTGAATGTATAAATCATGGGACCTTTATCCAAGGTTGTTGGATACCCTTCTCTTTGGGTTAAAAGACTTATATATTGTTACTTTTAGTTTTACTACTTGTTTTTATATTGTATTTTTGTATTGTAAAGATAGTATAACCCTCTTATATTTACATAAACTTGTACTCTGATTCATTTAGATTCTATACATTTTAAGGTAAAATCATATATTTTAATCTTTGGTTAAGTTTCAATTTCCAGATCCATATTTCCGGAACCAGTTTTTCAGAATCACTTTCCAGATTTAAGAAAGTGCAAAGAACTAGAAGTTTCTAACTTTATACTTTGTCCCAATATTTCATTGGTGATTAGTGTTGTGAATTTGCTTAGTTTAACTTTGTTAAACTTAGATCTTTCCTTGTTTAAGGAAATTTTTAAAGTTTACAATTCACCCCTCCTCTTGTATATTGAGCATCTACATCTTTTTTTTGATCCTACATTTATCATAGAAGTGGTAAGGTTTCATGGTGTATCATGATTGATTATGTCGGATCGAGATCCCAGATTCACCGCTATGTTTTGGAAGTGTCTCCAATACACATTGAACACTGAGTTGAACTTCAGGACAACCTGTCAACCTCAAAATTATGATCAATTTGAGTGGACAATCCAGACATGCGATGATATTTTGAGATCTTTCTCGATGTACTTAAAAGGAATACATGACAAAAACCTTCCTATTGTTGAATTATCTTACAAAAACAGTTTCCACTCAAGCATAGAAATGGAACCTTATCAATCCATTTAGGGGAAGAGGTGTAGAACATCAGCATGTTGGCATGAAGTTAGAGAACCAAAACATCAAGGTCTGAAAATGGTCTATGAAATAGTGGTGAAGATTAACACCATCCAAAAACACATTAATGCTACCCATAGTAGACAATAGAGCTATAGTGACAGTCATCGATGAGACCTAGAATTTGATGTCGGAGACATTGTATTCTTCTACATATCTCAATGGAAGAGATTTATTAGATTTGGGAAGAGTGGAAAGATTAGTCCATGGTACAGTATCCCCTTTTATTTCCTTGATCACATTGTAGTAGTATCGTATCGACTAGCACTCCCAACAAAACAGTCTCTAATACATGGTTTATTCAATGTATCATTATTTAGGAATTACATACTTGACCCATTACATATACTCAATCCAAATATGTTTATATTGTTGAATAATATCTCTTCAAAAGAGAAGCTGGTGAAGATCATATATCGTAGAGAAAAAGTTTTACCAAAACACATGATGCATGTTTTCAAGTTGTTGTGGAAAAACAACATGTTTGAAAAAGAAACCTAGGAACCAGAGGAAGTGATAAATCATAGTTTCCATCATTTGTATTAATATTTGAAAAAGAAATTTCAAGGGATAAATCTCTTAAGGGTGGATGGTTGTATCGACCCTAACATTTATGATTGAAATTCCATATTGTTAAAATGTCTTATGGATATAAAAAACACATGAACTCATTCTGTTTCATTATATCCAATTGGATTTAAATGACCATTACATATCCTTACCATTGATAATATATCCATTGAATAGTGATCACATGACTAATATAAATATAAGGTATTAACAAAACCTTTTGACCTAGACAAAGGAAGTGATAGCCACACCAAATATGATCATACCAATTAAGGAACATTTATCAAAGCGTCTGATGGAGATATTATTTCTTGTATTTTACCTAGTCCAAACCCAGTCCAATATCAAACAACATAATAATAATAGAAACCATTTTCGGGAGAAGAACAAGCTCATCGAAATCACGACCCAAACCATGTTCCCTAAATGGCCCCAAGAAAGACTCACCATCACACACCTTACTCTATGGGAATATACTGGTGTAATAAAGGGATATGTAGCAAGACTCTAGAGTTATGGATATGTAAATTATTTCATATATAACAGTGAATATATCGTTCCTATTATGGTTACTTTGTAAATTAGTTTTAAAGTACAAATATTTTTTTTATTAATATTAGAATTTAATTAAGAAATCTACTTTGATGACTTAATGGATTTTTGAATTGAATTATATTTTAATAAAATATTATTATTAAATTCTTTTCTTAAATATAAATGATCATATAATTTTTTTGATGTCAAATACTATTTTTTTAAAGGTTGAGAACTATTTTTTTCAAGGCCCAAAATTTTTCAATAAATATCGGTATTTATTTTAAAAGATAAAATTTATGTATCTATAAAATTATTAATATAAAATGAATATTATTTTTATAGTTAAGACATCAAAAGTACCCAAATTTTATGTTTTCATAATTTTCTGAGATAGTAGAATTTTGGGATAAAAATAAATCCGTATAAATATCTAATGTGTTTTATGACACCATAATAACCCAATAGTTATGTAATAAAATATTATAAAAGGTATCTTCGGCCAAATATATGTTTTTTCCTTTGATATATTTCAATTTTAGGTTTATTTTTTTATAAATCCTTAGTGAATTCTCTTATACATATAAAATATTTTAAGATTTTGAAATCATTTCCTTGAAAGTGTGACTCACCTCCACATAGGAAAGAGAAATATTTTAATATATTCTACCATTATCCTTATAGAATAAAGTATAACACTCCCATTTTTCAGAAAGCATGGGAATAAAATCATTGGATTATTCATGGTTGTGAATATTTTAGTGTGTAGTGTCCAAAACCAAAATAATAAATAATTCCCCCTCCTTTCCTTTATAAACCCACCCAAGAACCAATTCATCTTCACTGAAGCTCTTCATAGCATGAACACCCTCTACCCTCTACTCCATATAGTCCTCCTAAGGCACCCCCAATCTCCCACGAATCCTCCCCCGAGCCTTTGAAATCACACATCATGTAAGGGATCTCCCACTCTCCTTTTTCTTCAAGCACATATTTTATGTAATGACTTTTAATTTCCATTTTAATGATTTGGGATATATAATTACAAACCAACTTACTGTCCATTTGATGTTTAAATTTTTGGATCTTCCTTTCACTCCAATTAACCCCACCTATAATCCTTTAAAGCCACATGTTACTATACTTAAATTATGTAAGGGATTTCTCTCTTCTCATTTCCATTCAAGCATAATATTTTATATTATTCTTCACAATTAAAATTTTCATGTTGGGATACTATGTTCCATAATATCCTTACTGTCCATACCATGTATAAATGATTATATTCCCCTTTCTCTCTCATCAACCCAATTTATGAATTCCCATATGACGTCGTTATGCTGCCAAAATTGCACTACAATTTTCCATGAATAGATTACCGTGTAGTGAATACCTTACCCATTCCTCTATCATGGGTATTCACCTTAATGCACACATACATATTGAATGATGAATTACATGAATTAATTACACATTCCTTGACATTAAAATAAATTATGATGTTGAATGAATCCATGTTATATAATCTACGTGGAACACTTAATAATGAGATTGAAATGATTATAATGGCTGCCCCTGATAGCACTCTAATGCATTGGGGAATTATTAGTATCATGATATGTCATGTTGGGATAGGGGTTTACCTGATTCCGTTATAGGAAATTTTTCCACCATGTTGGGATAAAGGTTTACGTGATTCCTTAATGTTAATGATGCAGTTTTTAGTATTACTGCTACATTTTCATGTTATGAATATCATACAATATAATTCCTTTATGTTTATTTTTCTTTTGTGATCTATTGATATTACTATTTAATAACACATATTGTCTTCCTCAGGTTATTCCATGTTTATTTTCTTACTATGATTTATTGCTCTCCCATTTCTATGTATGTCCACAGGTTATCACATGCAATTATAAGTACGAAGGAATTTTGTGGTCTAGTAAATGAATATTTAAATAAAATATATATTTCATATTTTATATTGTTAAATAATTTTCCTAAGGCCCAAAGACACTATACATATTGATCATTTGAGTTGTATCAAGTGCAAGTTTATGTGATAAATCATGTTTAAATATGTAATAAAAATTATGGTTGTTATATGATATATATATTATGGTATGTAAATGCTATTTAGTGATAAAGTGTAGGAGTCTTATGATACATTGATACTTATTCTCTTTATGTACTCACTTTGTAATTACTATCATAGGATGTTATGAGAACATTCATGCTAATAATAATTCAATATGTTTTATATTCCTTGTAGATGCCGAAAAGTGCTTAAGTGCCAGAGAAAGTTCCGAAACGAAAAAGAGAAGTCATATTCGGACACGGAGGCTCGGTCCGGAGGGCCTAGAGGTGTTTCATGGTAAAAGGGAGAAGCACATGAAAAAGTTCTCCCATGAAGAATGTACCCGGATTCGCAAAGGGTCCCGGTGCCAGTGCGAAATAATTTCACGTCCATGCCCCGCGAAGTTGGCCATTCGCGTCGTCGCCTTCACCGTGAAATTATTGCGCATATCAATAAATTAATGCCCACCAGATGACTATAAATAGAAGGCAACCCCCTTCTTATTCAGGGCTAAAGAATTTGAACCCCCTCTCGTGTGCGTAATTGGCATTCCGCGCATGTGCAATATGGCCTTCAGGTATGGTTCTTCTTTGCACCTAGTTACCCTAGGATCCACCAACGCGTGAGATCCCCATGTCTTAGACTAAAATAAAAACCCTTCGAGGCCTGCCCCTTGCATGAAATCCCTTATGGGGCACGCAAGCCAGCTAAGCCACGCGCAATCCTTCCTTTGCGCACCCACCCATTCCATTGCGTGCAATCTGTTCTCTTGCGTGCAATTCCTCCCAGCTGCATGTGATACTTCAGCGTCCTCCAATTTCGCACAAGCAACACTGATTTCACACCAACCCGGGACATTTCACACTAGGCCCCTTTATTTCGCACAAACCCCAAGAGTTGCATGTAATTCCCTAGGGCCCTTCACACCCATGCTCCCCAAGTGCCCCCTTGCGCGAGTGACTGATGCCCTTCTTCCGGGTGACATTCGTAGGTGTCTTGTGCACCCCGGGCATCCGTATCATACATAGTTTTCCCATACGACCTTCTAGTCTTGTACAAATAAACTTCAAAGTCCCTTGGGAAATCCTTCCCATTGCGTTGCTTCACCTTTTTCTTCTTCGCATAGGCACACTAACGACTATTTCTTCTTTGCATAGCCATGATAACATGGACCCCTCGATAGTTCTCTCCGTGACACCCCCTCAGTATGGCCTTGCTGATGCCTTCTCTTCCACAAGGAGCAGAGGGTACTGATTATGTAAGTCCTTGGGCTGCGGGGCTAACCCACCTTGTCTAAGCTATAGGACGTTAAACTGCCAAGCACCTCGTCCTCAACACATCATGTTAAACTATAAACTGGCCACGTGCCTCGCACACAGGGTCCCCCCGCCTCGGACATTCTCCAAACCCACTCGTCTCTATGGGGATGGGATCATCCCTCATAGGGGGTGATTTATTAGAGTTGCATTTGTCCGCGGGGAAGGGTATCCACCTTGGTGTAAGCCCCTAGCCTTCCTTCCAGGAGGCAGCACCCCTACTCTTCCACACTTCCTCTGTGCCAAGGCCAGCGGAGGGCGTGATAGGTAACGTGGCCCCTCTTCTCTTCCTGGGGGCCAAATCCATCTCCATCTGCACTTTTTTGCCCTCGGGCGTCCATCCTGGAGTAAGCCCCGACACAATGGGCTGCTCAACGCATAAGCCCCTTCTTGATTCCCACCGACGTACCCTTGGGGACATGATCGTCAGGTCTCTGATACCTCTTGTATCTCACACTGAACATGACTCTATTGAGCTTAGAGCAAGCATTGACCATGGTACCACCTTGGTCCGTCTCAGAGAGTAATCTCCATCCATCCCAAACTACGGGGACTTTGATCTGTGCTAATGCATGGTACATAGGAAGACTCCACGAGGTTCAAACACCACCACCTTGGGCCACCTCAGAGCATAATCCCCATCCATCCCAGACTAAGGGGACTTTGATCCAAGCTATGGCATCGTACGTAGGAAGCCTCCACGAGGTTCAAGCCCCACCACCATGGGCCGTCTTAGAGTGTAAGCCCCATCCACCCCGAACTTCAGGGACATTGATTTGTGCTAAGGCATGGTATGTAAGAAGCCTCCACGAGGTTCAAGCCCCACCACATTGGGCCGTCTCAGAGCGTAAGCCCCAAATTACCCTGTCGGGCATGACATTAAACTACATTCTATCCTGAACTATGGGGACCTTGATTCGTGCTAAGGCATGGTTCGTAGGAAGCCTCCACGAGGTTCAAGCCCACAACCCAGTCATTCCAAACACATTCATGTCGGTTCGCCAACACCATGGGCTACCTCAGAGTGTAAGCCACATACCCATCCCGCATGACGTTAAAATGTATCTGCCACCTGAACTACATGGTCTTTGATTCCCTACTATGGGGACATGTAGGAAGCCTCCACGAGGTTCAATCCCATCACTCATGTCTCATATTGACCCTTCCCTCGAGCCCATGTGACTCAGGAAGATCATACCCTAACCCGGAGGTTCCACTTCCTTCGCGCCCCATCCATGCGTCCATTCTAACAGGTCACCTCATCAAGTGTCCCATTGATCCATCAAACTACGTGGACATTGATTCCCTACCATGGGGATACATAAGAAGTCTCTTCAAGGCTCAATCCCAAAGCCATCGTCCATCCTGATTCTTACCCGTGCCGCCACATCCCAATGAGATCATGCCACTCCTCATTCCCCTTCACAGCATTCGTGAATCCACCCATGTGTTGGCCCCAATATCGGTGTTCCATCTAGGGGGTTCTTCAATCTCATCCACTCTTACAGTGTTCCGATCAGTCCGATCCATTTACACTGGACGTAAAACCTCTGGCATACCCTGTGTTAAACATGGGAAGCTGAGAAAAAACTCATATACATGCATATGGCATACAATTCCCCGCATTCGGTGTGGGATGCCTCGGGCTTCCGCGCCCTCGAGAAGCCCTATGATAAGGGAAAGAAGATAGACATGCCAATCCCTAGCGTCAAGACACCCCAGTGATGCCCCAACATGACTTCTCTCCTAACCGAAGCTTTCTTCCCTAACTGGACCCCTTGGAAGGTCCTGACAGAAGCGACATAATTAACTGGTGTCCATTAAGATATGGCACCGGGAAGAGCGTCACAAACTACGTTTTAAATCTATGAGGGAGACTCATACAAGGTGATGATATCTGAGGAGGAATCCACGGAAGGAAGAACTGATATTCCATCATCCTGTTTCGATCAAGGAGTAGACGTCCCTGAATAAGGAGCAGATGCCGCCCACCATTGGAAATCGGGAATGCAGGGTAACAATAGCGCGTCATATGCATGACGGATGTACGCACCCCAATGATAGTGTCGGAAATAGAAAATGGTGAACCCGACCTGAATCTCCTCTCCTCATCATGGAGGCTGGTAGTGTTCGGGACATGAGTGGATAAGCATGTCATTTGATCCCGTCATCCAGTACCAGGTCTCACCAAGCAGGTCTGATGCGAAACTCACCAAATGTTGGGACGGTCAGGATGTTTAGCTTTCCTTTCTGCGACGTTGTTAGTGTGGATCCCTCTTTCTAACCACGGAAGACAGAACGACACTCAAGAACTGGGTGTCAATTTTTTTCCTAGAAGTATTAATGACTTCATCTCCCTACTTTAGGAATCATGTTGTTGCATCTGGAGCTCGTTCACCTGCCCACCGACATAGGGGTAGGGGCAATACCGATGAGGCTACCCCGTGCGGTTTTACCTCTTCCATTACGGATTCGACTGCCACGACTGCTGGGAACCCACGCCCCCTCTCCCCATAAGATATCATCCAGCGATGGGTAATCAATGACCTTGAACGTAGTTATAAGGAGGAGGGGGTCATCCCCACCAGGGATATGGCACGCCTAGACCTCAAGGCAGCCACTTCTCATCATCCATGCCGCCCCGAGGGTTGTGCAGGGAGCCACTGCTCCCCACCCCAACACTCAATCGCTTCGGTAGCTTGTCCCCAGAGCACCTCAACAACTCCCTCCCCAACGCCGATGAAGTAGGGGATATCCGGGATGGCCAGATTGGAGTCCCTCTTCCAGGGCTCCCGATGAGGGCCCCACTAGGTCGCGGCAGTGCCGCCGCCCAGTTCCCCAAGCCGAGGAGAAAGTAAGCCATGCACCTACACCACCAGCTTCTATCCATATGACCCGACGCTAGCGTCGGGCAAGAGCAGAAGAAGATGCTCGTTGTGGGGCATCAATGTCAGCGATTAATGCAGCCCGAGCCACCGCTGGTTCATATTCCCAAATCCATGCATAGGTTGAGAAGGGGAAGCTATATGCCCGACCCAGATCGAGGCCCCAACCGCCCCATGAGCATGTTTGGTTGACTCTCCTGGTCGCCGACAAAGGTGATGGCTACCATGGACCAATCCGTAGTAGTGTCACCCAGTGCGGAGGCTCACTCCACACCACCACTATGGAAGGTTTGGGCCCTCCCTGCTTCCAACATTGTCTTGGAGGCCTGCCTCGTGCCACCTACAACCCAGGAAAGGGTCTTACCCATGACGGAACCACTCCATATGGGGGTCTCTCCTACGCTCGCTACACTGGGTACGGGGTCACTCCCCCTACCGTGGACCGCGATCATGGAGACATCGCATGTCCGGTCACTCGCCGACATGAAGGTCCCCCCATGTCCCTATGCCAATAGGCGAAAGTCCTCCTCGCCTTAGTAATAGGAGAGGTGGAATCCATCCCTGCTTTACCAACGCCCTGCATGAACGTCCTCCCCGTGTCCCTTTCGACACTTGTCCTGGTGATCCTCACACCCCGGATTCCTCAGGTGGAAACCCTCTCCGCCCCGGCCCTAGTACAGCCAGAGGACCCCAATTCAGAAATCAACCCTGCCATAAAGAACCACCCAGGGGTAGGAGAGCAGGTCTCCGCCATGGCAAGAGGAATCCTGGGGAAGGCTGGGCAGGAATCAGGCCAGTCTACTTCTCAGACTCTGAGGCAAAGTACAATTCAGCGCAGGATCCCTCCCCTGAGTCCTCTAAGTCAAGGTTTGGGGCATTAACGAGGTGTATCAGCCTCGTGCTCCCGAAATGCGAGATCCATAGGATCCCTGTTACCCTTCGAAGGTATATCCAGGAGGACGATACCCTGTCATGTTTCCAAGGGCCGGCCATGGAGTCGCCACCATCGTCTCCAGAATCACCTTCTACCTCAGAACTATTTTGGGGGTCAATGATGGAAGAGTCGGGGTGTAACCCACCCCTGGAAGCCAGTACTGCTGCGTCAGGATATTTGGTCGACGGTCCATACTATCGTGATATGGTGGCTAGGTCACCGCAATACTCATAGGAAAACCCAAGATTTGGCAACCAATCATCCCACTCGCCATATTCTCCATCGACTGGCTTGCCATCCCAGCGGCCCACCTCAGCGCCGCTGCCAGTTCCTCAGCCACCCTAAGTTGACGAGTGGGGAAGTCATAGGCCAGATTTTGGATCTGAGATGGGGAACTTCTGGACCATCCTCACAGTAGGCCACTTCCCTGATAAGATTTGGACGGTCATAAGTTCAAATTTTGGTACACCAGAATCACTTAGCCCAGATGAGTTGGAATGTTTCCGCCAGACCCTCTAGGCGACTCACCTCCATCTTTGCCACCGGCAGGTGACTTATCCCGGGATCCAAGAGCACCTCGAAGACATCGGCGAACAATGCCGCCTGATTGACCCGACCACACTCCCTACGGTCTGAAACCCTGAGTCACCTGGCCACCACAGGGCCCTCCAGCGATAATGCATTCAGAGTTTTCATGTACTCCGCAAAGCTATTGAGGAGGCTACCCCCCACGTGCTTGTTCGTGGATGGGGGATGTATGATGCCCCCCTCTTCAATGTGATTCGTCGGCAGCCTGACTCACCTGGCGGTAATGAGGACATGCCCTCAGGAATAGTGGTGGTCAACATGACCAATCATACAGGAGAGTCGAATGAGCTGGGACTTCTCAATGGGGGCATCCCCCCTGAGGACGTTCTTTCACTGGACCCATCAGGAAGGATTAGTCACTAACAGAGAAACCTACTAGGTCTCCCTCCTCCCATCGAAGCGTTGGTACTGAGCCGAAATGCCAGTAAAGTAATAGAGCATGTTGGAGCTATCAAGCACTCCAGCCCATAGACCTTAGTGCAGAAGATGGAAGAGGATCCTGTGAAGGTCTCACTACGTCAGTAGATTGCTGAGTAGAAGAAGTTGGTCGATGAACTTCTGGATGAACACATTGCAGAGCGGCAACCCGACTACGGTGATCCTAGTCCAGGGTAGTAGGGGTGGGAATAACTAACCCATGGCGAGATTCTCCCAGGAAAACCTGATCATGCCGTATTCGTTGACAGGGCGGAAGCCGGAGCCCATGGGCAGAGGGCGCGGTATGTATCGCCGAACCCTTCTGAGCAGCACGACAACCCAAGGGATCTGTCCCGCATTCCCCCAAGGGCCGCCCCAAAAGTCTCTCCACGACCCGCTGATCTGGGTTACCGCATTGAAGAGCCTAGAAATACACTCGTGGTTAGGGATCATCTCCAGGACAGGGACCCGCGTCCAGACGATCCGATGGCGATGCTCATCACCCGCCTTGAGGCTTTGGAAACGCGAAAAGTGGCTATCCCACCTGATGGAAAACCATACACGACATGGGTAGATGACATACCAGCACCCCCGAGATTTGGATATCCCACTATATCCCCCTTTAATAGGATGAGAGACCTTCCGCAGCACTTGAACCACTTTAACTCGAGGTGTGGGCCTATGATAGGGACCCCAACGCAGCAAGAGGCCGCTAAGATCCGTTGCTTTGTTCAGATGATAGAGGGGCCGACATTCGTTTGGTACATCCATCTCCCTGTTGGATCTATGACAAGCTTGGAGGACCTTCATAGAAAGTTCCTTTACTAGTTTATCTTTACTACTCGGAATACAAACATCGTAGACCTCTTCAGGTGCAAACAAAGGCCCGATGAGCGAGTCGTAGATTTCATCGCCCAATGGAAGGGTATCACATAGTAACTTGACATGCCACTGACTCAAGAAAAATTACTGACGATGTGTGTGGAGAATGTCAAGACAGAACTAGTTCTCTCCCTGATCACTCAGAATTATCCCGTAGGGTTCCGAGACTTCTCGGATAAGGCCCATCGCCTCGAAGAAACGATCCAACAGGTTAGCCAGGCACGCCTACTGCCCCCTGAAATTCCAGCGTGGAGAGCTTCCAGAGTCGAGCCCACCACTGTGGCCCAGATAGTGGCCCCCAGGTAACTAGAATTTCTACCAGTGGAGCCAGCTCTATAGCCTCACAGAGGCCCTCCAATGCGGGCATAGTTTCCAGCTCAGCAGCACCCGACCCAGAATCGGCAGGCGCCTCCGCGTAATGCGCCGCCGCTGCCTAGGCGAGATAATCATGTCCCCCCCCCCCTCAGGAGGCCCCTCCAACCTCCTTTTAGGGTCATGCTCCTAGATCCCCCTTTCTAGACTGAAGGAATCAGACCTACTTATTAGACGAGGCTCAGGTCCCCGGCTACATCTGAAGCACCTTAGAGCAGAGAATCGTATGACTGCTTGAGTGCTGAAATCCGGAAGAGGAGCATCTCACTGATCACCCCAACTACTACCCCAATCACCGAATCTTGGGCCACACCATGAAGAAATGTTATGTTTTTATGGACTGGCTCCAAGAACAGATTAAAAAATAAAACAGTTAGGTTGGGCCCAGCCCCGACCCAAGTGGTGGGTGTCTTTGTAGGATTAGATAGCGGTAGTGACAACCGAGGTGAGTGGCAGTAGGTTCCTGACCGCATGTCCCGGAATTATAACAACTGGATGGCTCGCAGAAGGGTCTCCCGTGCTCATGGCATTATCTGTGCGTGCCTAAATTAGCTGGAGCTTTTAGAAGCTACGTCCACCACTTCTGCATCATCATCTAAGCTGGCCTCTTCCCAGAAGAGCAAGCATTGGCGGCGCAAGAAGAAGCAACATGCCCCTCCAATTCCATTGTCCTCCCCCACTCTCGGTGACTTAATGCGCTCGGAGATGGGCATACCTCCCAGAATCCACCCAGTGGTGGATGATTCATCAAGTGACAGTCAATGGTACGCTTCAGTTAACACCGTCGAGTTGGTAAATCGCTATATAACTCCCAATGAGGGGGAGCGCTCGACGAACCTCCCCAATGTCCCCAACCGACACCAATGTTGGTGGAACCGCGACCATATGGGTCGCCAGGTCACGTCAGTTGGAACCTCCATCCAGGCTATGCCCGTCACTGAGACCAGACAGCCGGCCCAATGTAGACCTCAACATGTGCAGCCTCTACTTCCAGTGTCGACAGGTCCACCTCCACCACCCTTTGTGCTACTAGATCAGGCAGATCCACTTCGGCTGTATCGCGCCCAGCTTCTCCCCGCTATAGGCCAATCTCAATCGCCCTTTACTCATCCAGTAGCTACCCTCTGATATTTGACTAGTGGGCAGTGGGATGTGCCTAGTACTAGTGATTTGACGGCCCAGCCGGCAGGGTCTTCCATTCCTCCCATCCCAAAGTAGCCTCCAGTAAGCAGAATTTCATTCCTGGTGCGGAAGTAGGATGTTCTAAAGCATCTCGCCATTATCCTAGTAAGTCTCTCTATCCTTGAAGCCCTTCTCCTGTCGCTAGATATGAACGAATCACTCGCTGAGTCTTTAAGAATCCCCCTATAGTTCGGTGGCCTGATTTCCACCACTGAGTTCATGGTTGTCTCCCAGGACACCGCATACAATGCATTGATGGGTAGGCCATAGATCTACCTACACGTGGTCGTTCCCTCGTCATATAACCAATGCCTCAAGTACTCCTTTAATGGTCGAGTAGGAATACTCCAAGTTGATGTATCTCCTTTTCCCTCTTTCATATCCCACTACTTGGACGCTGATTATTAAAAGAGCAAGGATAAACAATTCCAGGCAAGCGAGGTTGTGCCTATTGCCACTACGACCGACCCTTGGATACGTCTTAATGACACCTACATCTTACCGATCCATCAGTTCGAGTCCACAAACCCTGACATGGTGCAGTGTTGTTTTATTTATGGGACACGAGGTAACCATAATCCCAAATCCAGGTGGATTTGGAAGATCATTTAGTATTTTTATACAAACTCGACTCCAGTGATCTTGGAGCCTCCCACTCCTGTTAAATATCGGGACGTCTGGCTCATGGCAACGACAGTACGTCATACTTGTCTGTTTCACCGGGCTGAATAAGACAACTTCGACTGACGTTCCACTACTTCTTTGATATTATCAAGCGTGGCCCCTTGGCCTGATGAGCAGATGGGATTGGGTCGACAGCCTTCATAGCCATGGTCTCAGCAGTGCCAGAGTTCCCTAGTGCAATGACCACGGCCTCACAAGCTTGTAGCAACCTCCCATCAGGGTTTAGTACCTCAAAAGAACCTTCCCCTATAGAAGATGCCTCCAGAAGTGGAGAAGAAGACATGGAGGATGATCCCCTACCTTTGAAGAAGGTGTCTCTACCACGGTCGATGAACTGATACAGGTAAACCTTGGGAGCAAGGCTGATCTGAGACCCACATTGATCAGCACGGCTATGTCCCCTGAGGAGCAGTAGAGGTATGTGTAATTCCTCAATAAGCATCATGATGTATTTTCCTAGAGTTATGATGAGATTCCAGGACTGGATCCTCAGGTAGTCGTCCACCAGCTCGGTCTCCCGGCAAAGCATCGTAGGTTCAAGAAGCCTCCCAGAAAGATGCATCCATCTCACAGTGCCATGTTTAAGGACAAAGTTGACAATCTCATCAGATCCAACTTCTTCAATGAGGTCCAGTACCCCAAGTGGTTAGCCAAAATCATGCCAGTCAGAAAGAAGAACGGGTAGATTAGAGTCTGCATCAACTTCCGCAATCTCAACCGTCACTATCCGAATGATGATTTTCCACTTCCAGTGATAGAATTGTTGATCAACACTATGGAGGGGTACCAAGACATCTCCTTCATGGATGGTTACTCTAGATATAATTAGATCTAGATAGACCGCAAGGATGAGGAATACACCACTTTCAAGTCATCCTGAGGTACATTCTGTTACCAGGTTATGCCCTTTCGCCTAAAGAATGCAGGTGTCACCTATCAGTGGGCCATGCATTGCATATTCAATCCAATCCTGGGAACATTGTTGGAATGCTATGTGGATGATCTGGTGGTCAAATATCTCTAGTTCCAGGACCATCTAAATTATCTTGAGAAAGAGTTTGGTTTCCTCCATTCCCACCACCAGAAGATGAACCCATTGAAGTGTGCCTTTAGGGTCACTTCCTGGAAGCTTCTTGTCTTTTTTGTTCGGTACCGAGGCATCGAGATCAACCTAGAGAAGATCACGGAAATCAGTGAGATGCCTCCCATGAGTAATATTTGGGAGCTTCGATGTCTCCAAGGACACTTATCCTATATATTCCAATTTATTGCGAATCTGGTTGGAAAGTGTAATCCCTTTTCTCAGCTCAGGATGAAGGGAACTGCATATGAGTGGGAAGAGGAGTGTCAGACCGCCTTTGAGTAAATAAAGAAATATTTTCTCTAGCCTCTGGTCTTGATTCCACCAATCTCCGACAAGCCACTGATTCTCTATGTCACCGCCCTCGAATGATCCCTTGGTGCCCTTATCGCCTAGATGAACATTTAGGGGACGGAGAACAGCCTCTACTACCTCAGTCGTATACTCCTCGATATGAAAACTAGATACTCTGCCATAGAGAAAAGATGCTTGTGATCGTATTCACTGTGCAGAAACTGTGACATTACCTGCAGCACCATGAGGTACAGTTGGTCTCTCTAGTACACCCTCTAAAGTAATTTTTGAATTGCCCTATGTTGACCAGCTATTTATCACAGTCGGTGGTAATTATCTAGCATTTTGACATCAGGTTTGTGCCCTAAATGGCTATCAAGGGGTAGGCATTGGCAGACTTTCTAGCTTACCATCCAACCTCTGCGATCCAGTCCATCGAACTAGGTTTTCCTAATGAGACAATCCTCTCAGTATACCATTTCATCCCATGTTGGAAAATGCACTTCGACGGTGCCTCCCGGAGCCCCACCTGTAGAAAGCTCAATGATCTCAGGCTCAACAGAGTAGGCCTGGGTATCCTCTTCATCACCCCGGTGCAAGCCGTCCTTCCTTACACATTACTGTTATCAGAGGTTTCACCAACAATGAGTCAGGGTATCAGGCCCTCATTACCGGTCTCGAGCTGGCCCTTGAGATCGACGTGCCTCATTTTCATGTGAAAGGGGATTCCGAGCTGGTCATCAAGAAGGTCAATGGAGACCATGTTGTCAGGAATCCGAAGCTCGTACCGTTGTTAGAACACAATCTCTGACTAATGGCCAAGTTCCCTTCTCGGCCAGAGGTTATTCATTTCACTCGGTCACATAACAGTCGAGCAGATGCTTTGGCCAGCCTGGCCACATCGCTTGTCGAGACTGAGTAGGATGATATGATCATTCATGTGGCGCACCAGAGAGTCATTGCTTCCGTCACCACAGAGGATGATGACGGCCCCCAGGTGAACCATCTTACCGCAGCTGATTATACGTCAGGAAACCCAGGTTATTCAGATCTGGTGATCTATGTAGCTTCCGATTGGGGGACAACCTTGGTCAAATACCTCCAACACTATAATCTCCCGTCAGATCGGGCTGAGCGCGAGCGAATCCGATGCCACACACTACAATTTACTCTCTAGAGTGGTCCCAGCCTTGAGAATATCCTCTATAAGCACATGTTTGATGTTCTTATCCTCCATTTCTTTCAAGGAGTTGAGATTCCACAGGTCATTCAAGAGGTTCATGCCGGTTCCTGTGGTGCCCGCCAGGCCGGGCCAAAACTGTCCAAGAAGATTTAGAGACTATGCTATTTTTGGCCCTCCATGATCCATGACTGCATCGAGTTCGCCATGAGGTTCCATACATGCCATGGTAATGCTAACATTGTGAATTGGCCACCGAAGCCTCTCTATACTACCAAGTACTCTTGGACCTTTGCAGTCTAGGGTTAGATGTTATGGGACTATACCCACCGGCAACGGGTCTCCAATGACGGTTCATTCTAACCGCTAAAGATTTCTTTTCCATGTGGGAAGAGGCAATTCTGCTCAATGAAGTCAAGCCTAATTTTATCACTGAGTTCGTGCATTCCAATATCATCTATCGATTTGGGGTACCTCATGATATCCTCACTGATAATTGTACAATCTTCCGGGAAGCCGATCTGAAGAAAGTTTACGCCAAGTACAACATTCGTTCCAACCATACCACCCGCTATCATGCGCAAGAAAATGGACAGGTCGAGGCGTTCAATAAAACCCACTCTAACATTCAGTAGAAAATGGTTTGTCAGAACAAGAGGAGTTGGCCAGATATGCTCCCCAACGCCCTCTGGGCTTATCAGATAATGACCCACAATTTCACCAACGTGACCCCATATTCCCTGGTGTACGGAACTGAGGCCGTCCTACCCATCAAGCTATAGTTTCCCTCATTGCGCACATCGTTCTATGACAAGAAAGCATCAGATAAAGTGGATGAAATACATCTAGTATAATTGGAAGCATGGGACGATAATAGGCTTTGTGTCCTATATAACTTAGAGATGCATCAGAGTAGGATGGCTCAAGCTTTCAACAAGAAGGTTCACCTCCGCTCTTTCCTGCAAGGTGACTTGGTATTATCCCTCAGAGTGACAATGATCCCCAGTAGAAAACCACCCATATTGGAGCCCAAATGGGAAGGGCCCTTCATTGTACATAGGGTTTACCCCAATGGAGCATACGCTTTGGTGACCATGGGTGGTGAGCGCATAAAAAGTCCCAACAACACCATGTTCCTCAAGAAATACATTGCCTTAGCGCATTCAGTCCTCCATGACCATAAACTGGATTGTGGTCCTGCACAACCTTATACTGCGTTTGGTCTTACATTCGGGCCCCTATGGTCCCGCATGACCTTAAACTACACGCTAGTCCTACATGACGTTAAACTGCAAGCTACTCAGGCCGTTATGACTGAGGCCCAGCCTTAGCCCCCTTGGCGTTCTTGGACTCCATCCCCAGTTCTTCATGGAGTGTATGGTGTGGTGTGGGATTATGTCCTCATTCACGTCGGGTTGTTCACCGTGACGTACACCCCCCTTTGATAGGGTATCTTACCCCGAGGTTCCACCATTCCAGAACTACCTGCGACTTGATTCCCATCCTTATGGGATACGTAGGACTGGCCGAACATCTAGATTTCAGGTCCAGCCCAATATCTTAAGAGATCTACCCAATATCCCGGTCACTAAGGCCCCTTGGCATGTCTCTATCCATGAGGGGGATATATAGGTGTGGTACAGGGTTTTTGGCACCATGCCCCCCTTCTCCTTGGAATCCGCCATCTCATTGTCGCCCTCGAATTGAGTCCCTCGACCCGTTATAGTGGTCTGCCAATGTGTTCAGAGTACTCTGGTCTAGGACATGGAGTTTCAGATTCAATTTAGACAAGTTCCTTCCACTTGTCAAGCTTCATGTTCCCCTTCATTTGGTCCCCCTTTATCTTTCACACCCGAAGGGAACCCCAAAACAGCCCGGATACCACACCTAAGGGCTCTCCTACCATTACAGGACAACTCCCCCAAGGGTTTCAGACAAAAAATTGATACAAATCCCACGTTGCGAACATGGTTAGTGGTTGATCCTCATTTTTTTATCCCCATTTCAAGATAACATGACGGGATGTTGTGTTGTGAACATGTTTAAAAAGAATCCTCCATCATCACGCCATCGCCTTTAGGCCTTGAATGTTGGTTTCATGATTCACATTTTGTTCCACCCCATCATGCCCAGGTGGAATCTCGACATTCTTGGCACTATCCCTTAGTGAACCTTCACACGTTAGGGGGGAAAAGCTGCAATACAACATCTCTCGAGGCTCCCACGATCCGAGTGCTATGACTATAGGCTGGGATCTTCATTAAGGTCTATATACAGCTCGATCATCATCCCCATGGGGTATGTGGGATCACCCAAACATCGTTCTTTTGGGTCCAGCTCAATTGGGAGCTCATCTCTCCTTCCCCTTAACCTCTGACCCTCGCTGGCCTCCTGGCCCAAGGCTCATCTCCCAGGATCGCGCATGGCGATGACGCGGACCTCACCCACATTCACGCTGGGCAGGCTTTGTCACATCATGCACATTCTTCCACGTCCAAGACATATGACTTTAAACTGTGTTGTTTTGTCCTACCACAAGACCATAAACTATGACAATATTGTCCCGGCCGCACGATGAAAAACGGAACTCTGTTGTAATAACCTTATCATAGAGGAAATCACATTGGGTATTAGTCATTTACCATACCATTTTTCAATGCCCGTAAGCGGCTTGATTATTGTGGTGATGCGAGGAACTTCTACCCTAGTCCAGTCACTCCACAAATGAAAAACCATTCACTTTAAAGCACACACAAGATACATCAAATTCCGCTTCTTTTGGTGCGAGGGCCAGACCCGCACGCCCCTTTCATCCTTGTCACTAGTACCTTACCATGTCGTGCCACCTTTCCAGAACTACATGCGGCTTGATTTCCATCCTTATGGGATACATAGGAAAACATGGTCTTTTCTTCTCAGGTCTAGCCCCGGGGATTACCAACCCCATCCCTCCTCACTGTCGCCCCCTTGTCCTGACTTCTCGGGGAGTTGTGTAACTGTAGAATTTTCCCTGAATAATTTTGGGATGCCCCATAATGACATTGGGAATTGACAGTTCCCTCACTAGAGAGGACCCTTCTAAAAGAAGGGATGAACCATGTCCAGATTGATGCGTCCACCTGATGTGCTTCCACCATGGTGGCATAATCTCGGGAGTGTTGTATTCTGTTTGAATAAACCACCACTTAGCTTTCCGTGCTTTGCGTGCCCTTTTATTTGAATCCTCATCCTCTTTCACGCTTGTAGGGACCCTCTAACAGTATGGATGCTCGACCTATGGTCTACCTATTGTCCTGGACCAATGTTCCGAAAGACTGGTCATGTTTGGAAGGACCCCATAATAGTATGCATGCTCGACCTACGGCCCACATGTTGTCCTGGGCCATCGTTCCAGAATACTGATCGTCGATATTTGAGTTAGGCCCCGTGTTGAGAACATGGTCAGTGGTCGGCCCTCATTTTTTGTCCCCATTTCAGGCTAATGCGATATGGATGCTGCATTTCCCCACGGTCAATGACTATCCTCCATCATCACGCCCCTCCCGTAGTGTTCCAAATTTGGGTAACGTGATTCACCTATTTAATCTCCCTATGTTCGGATTGGATCCAATGCCCCAGGAATTTCCCCACTCGTGCGCTAGATCACATTGAGAAGACGATACATCGATTGGTCTGATGTCCTCCTACATTGTATGGGCCTCCCACTTTTTCTCGGAAATCTGGGTTAGAATTTCGAATGCCCGAAGCTGGGTTAACCCTCCCACTATCAAACGAAGTGATAGTACGTGCCTCCTTTTCTTATCATGGCCCACGTGAGCTTAGTGACGGATTGGTAATTATTTCTGGAATATGGTTGAGTATGTTATGAAAAAGGGACATTTATGTTAAGAGAAGGTTCAAGTAAGAAAATTTGTTCATACATACGGTTCAAAACGGCAAGAAGCGGTAAAAGCGGGACAAGTGTATGGGTTTTGCCAAAATAGGGCCCTTAAGGGTCGGATTCTTAGATAGATCTCTCCAATGCCACCACATTTTTTCTGGTGGCCCCCAAGACTGCATCCCATTCCCTGAGGACCCTCTCTTTATCGGTGGCCCCAGAGCGTATCTCACTGACCCTGGCCCGTGCCCGCGCCTATTCAGCTTGAAGCTCGGTTATCCGACAACTCGCTTCTATGAGTTCTTCTTGAGCATCCACTAGCTGGGCCCTCATCTTCTCCATGGGCTCTGAGCTATTTGGGATGAATACCTCATGCTCTTTCACCTGTTCCTCAAGGCATTGTACCTCCTGATCCGCCCTTAGAAATTCATGGGTACTCCCCGAATCCTCCTATAATTGGATGACGTCGGCATGCCTACTACTCTCACGCATCTTCTTGGACATGTAGTCACAGACCATCAGGTGAAGACGTTGAGCATCCACCCCTCCATCACACAAGAATCACAACCAGGTGGGGAGGGACCCCATCCGCTTCAGCCATTCCCCATGGCGCTGATTGAGAAAATGTCGTATGCACTTCCATCCCTTGTGTTGCGCCATCCGACTCTCCTCGGCCACTTCTGAATCGAAATCGTCAATTTATTCGGGATCAGCAGGCCGATAGATAGGGAATACAACCAATAAGGGATCAGAAGAGTCTTCCTCAGAGATTCCTCCTAGGGGAATAGGCTCCTCAGCATCTGGGTGACCTTCCTCTCTCCCCTCAGTCCTGGTGGTTCCCACATAGATTTCCAGCCCTGCCCCGACGGTAGCACCACCGATGTCCGCCGCTCCCTACTCACCAATTGACGAAGCCATCTCAATTTTGGATTCATGTTCTGGATGGGGCCGCACGTTTTCCATTGGCGCACTAACAAATGTTACGGGCTCACCAGCCCGATGAGCCTCCAGCGCCGTGATCACTGCACAGACAAAGAGCGCCATGATCAGTTGAGTCCTCTGAAAGTGAGTACCGGTATCGAAGAAAGGAACTTATAGGAACTCAAGGCATCAACCTCTAGTGCTCTGACCGCTATAGGAGCTTTCTTGGTGGGGACCCCAGAGCACTTGTAAGCTCAATAATGAGCGTCGGTGCCCCGCCATGCCCCATTGACGCTTCCTCCCCTCTTTCGGTCGGGGATGATTTATCAGTGTAGATATGCTCCTGCTCAAGAGAGAGAATGTCGACTACGGGATTGCAAAGGAATGATAACACATGAGAAGATAAGGGTTGAGTCATACCTCGAGGAGTTCAGTCACATCCATATCGGAGCCGACGATCTCACCGCTCTCCCGGAGATTCCCTTGGTGGGACGCCCCTTGCAACCCTTCCCATTCGAGCTACCCTTATCCTTCTCCTTCACCTTCCCCTTCTCATTATTCCCACTCTCCTATTTCGTCACCCTCTGATTCATCGCTGTCATCTTCCCCCAGCGGCATCCTTTCCGGATCATGCTTATGGATGAGTATCACCTTTACCAAGAGAGGTGGCTCCACACACCAACCCCTATGGCATGTGTATGTGTCCATGACCATCAGGTATGCATGTCGTTGATGGATTCTCACTTTGTCAATGACCCGTACAAGACTGAATTTCAGTAGGTGGATCTCGTATCGCACTATCTTCTGCCAGAGGGATGCAATACTCATTGACTGTCGTAGGGTTATCTAAGCTGACCACAGCGTAGGGAAGACAGAATCCTAGAACGGTTGAAGAAGGAATTTTATTTTCTTCCTAGAAAGTTCTTTGGATGCTCCATGGGACCCTCCTTTAGGAAATGAGGGCGCGGCCATGCCATGAGACACCCCCGCAGCTGAGGTCCCGTCCTGTGCATGCCCTGTTTCTTGAGGCGCTGCTGGTCCTCCTACTCTAGCGGCACCCTGTTTGCTCTCTCACCATCGAGGTTCCGCACAGGGGACCTTGAGTTTCCGCACTCACTTCCACCGAAGCCCCTCAGGGTATGCAATGGTCCAATATTCATCATACTCAGTTGAGAGGCCGACGTTGACTCCGATAGGATGAAAAGTGACGATGTCACAGGAGCCGTAGGTTATGAACATCGGCCATAGCTAACAAAGAACACAAGGATGCCTCGCCTCTCAGACATCTGTGTATACTCTCTTCAACATTCACTGGAGGCATCCAAACTGCCTAGAGAAACTGGACGTCATATAAGCCTTGAAGAAAACTTTCCCATCGATTCGGGCAACGAGCACCCCATCTATGATTCTCTAGAAGTAATTCTTCTACTCTAGTGATCCTTTCCCATCGTCTATTAGCTGACCATTTGGGGATAGGAATGGGATGAAGACAAAGTTGGCATGGTTTCCCATCCTAATCTATACCCCCTCCTCATTGAGCATCACTGGAATGACCCCATCAATATTCAGCAGATAGGGTCGCATGCCATTGCCCGAGGGATGGATGGAATTTGGGAAGTTGTAGCCACCGCAGTGAGCTGCAACCAAGCCATGAATGATCTGGAAGGGTCCGTATACTCTCCTAGGTGATCCCCCTCTCGCGATGCGTCCCATGATGGCGTACAGACAAGCTAGCATGGGGACCCCCATGTTGAACCTCTTGTTGGTCGCCATGATGCCCACCATCACCAGAGTGACTGGACAGATGCCCATTCTTGTGTCCCGTACCGGCAAGATCCACCCACTCAGGAATGTGGCGAGGAATCCGGAGTACTAGACATTCAGGTCCCGGACCTCATTGATGTTGTAGCCCCATGATTGGTATTTCCCTACCATCAGGATCCTCCAGTAGGATCTTCTCTTGCCCATCTGAACTGCAGTGGGACATCGTTTTCCCTGCCTTGGAATCTTGACCTCAGATCCTTCTCCAGGAACAGGATGAACCAATCCTTGTAGGTGATGTCCTTCAGGAAGTTCGTGACCTTCATCTTCTCCTTGGCTAACTCCAGCAGGTGCCACGTCGGTATGGGGTTTCGAGACCTGTCACCCTTGATATTCATCACGTGGGAGGAACTCATCATATTGATGGCCCTCCAAAGGGAAGATTCTGATTTAGTGGATTCCCCATAGACTAATGATGACTTCCATGTGGTGAATATGGAATGTGTTTGTGTCTAGGGACCACCGAGTGAACAGATCCATCCCAAGATTATACTATAGGTAGAAGTGGAACTGCGATGTCCACACCGCCTCAAATAGACCAATATGCCACAGCTCGACCTTGAATTGGTCTTATGTGTGGCGAACCCAGTACACCCATTCTCACTCACAGGTAAAGTTTCCTCTGGATCGCAGGTCTCAGTCATGCAACCAACCCTTGGTCTCGTTAGTGATGCTCTAGCAGAAAGTGCTTGTGTAGAGGGCGGGCAAGCTCTCCACAATAGGGCCACCACCTGCAATGGTCCTCATCCTGGGGTTCATCACATAGACGCCCATATGCCTGGTTTCTCTAGCAAGATGACCGTTGTTGGTGATGTTGTATAAGGTCATCCTCGCGGGTCACCCATGACCACGACGTATCCACTTTGAAGCCCGATAGAGGGACCTCATCCAGAATGTCGAAGTTCCACAGTGGAAGATTGTCAGACAAGGCATATTCCTTCTGTGATCGGGGTTAGAATGTTGAAGAGGGTGTGGTTCTCATAGACAACCCTCTTTGCACCATAAACATCCGGGTTCGCAGCTATTTTGGCCCTATGAGCAGTAAATTCCCCCTCATCAACCCGGTTTTCAGCCATCTTCTTCCAGGTGTTTCAGGAGTTGGTTGGAAAACATGAAGGTTGGCGCGAAATCGGGGAGTTTGGCGCGTAAAATCAGCAGTTGGTGCAAAATTTCAGGCCATTGCATGAAAAATCCTGGGTTTGCGTGTTAAAGTCCTCTAAATCTCAGTGGAATTACGCGGGGCCGAGGCAGTTTTCAAGTAGGACTAAAAGCAATTTCACGCACGAGAGTTCAAGGATTTTCTTGCGAGAAATGTTGTATGGAACCTGGGACCTGTGGTGGCTTTTATAGGAAACACCAGGGTTCCATTCTGTGTGAAAAGCATCTTCTGCACCTGGTCGGGTTTTGGGTGCCGCTCGAAAATTTTGCACGCACGGGGCCCACGAAGCCCTACATTTCGGCATTTCCCTTGGAATCTGAAAGTTGTGATCCCTCACTGATCCAATTCTGAGGGGGGGTATTTTTATACACCAAAGAGTGCTTATGTGTTGGAGAAAGTTCCACAACAAAAAGAAAAGTCATATTCGGACCCAGAGGCTTGGTTCGGAGGGCCCGAAGGTGTTGCGCGGGAAAAAGGGTGAAGTGCGCTAAAAGTTCTCGCACGCAGAAAGTATCGGGATTCGCGAAGTGTCCCAGCGCTGACGCAAAATAATTTCACACCCGCGCCCCGTGAAGTAGGCCTTTCATGCTGCCGCCTCTGTCGCACAATTATTGAGTGCAACCCTGAATTCTGCGCTACTAGATGCCTATAAATAGATGGAGAGCCCCTTCTTATTCAGGGCTGAAGAATTTGAACCACCTCTCATCTGCATAATTGGCATTCTGCGCACACGCAATATGGCCTTTGTGTATGATTCTTCTTCACAGAAAGTTTCCCTGGGATCCACCTTCACATGAGATCCCCATGGCTTAGACTAAACTCCAAACCCTTTGGGGTCAACCCCTTGCACGCAATCCCATATGGGGAATGCAAGCCAGTTAAGCCACACACAATCCTTCATTTGCGCGCCCACACATTCCTTTGTGCGCAATCCTTTATCTTGTGGGAAATTCCTCCCAGCCGCGCGCAATACTTCAGCCTCCCCCTATTTCACGCAAGAAAAACTGAATTTATGCCAACCCGGGGATTTTTCACGCTATAAACCTTTATTTCGTGAAAACCCCAAGAGTTACGTGCAATTCCCAGGGGCCCTTCACCCCCATGTTCCCCGGGCACCCCCTTGTGTGCGCACTGGAAGCCCTTTTTCCAAGTGCCATTCGCAGTTGTCTTGTGCAACCCGGGCATCCGCATCGTACATGGTTTTCCCGTATGACCTTCTAGGCTTGTAAGAAGTAACTTCAATTTCCATTGGACAATCCTTACCATTGTGTTGCTTCACCTTTTTCTTCTTCACAAAGGCACGCTAACGACTATTGCTTCTTCGCATCTCCACGCTAACGTGGACCCCTCGATGGTTCGCTCTGCGACACCCCCTCAGTACGGCCTTGCCGATGCCTTCCCTTCTACAAGGGGTAGAGGGTACCAGTTATGTATGTCCTAGGGTTGTGGGGCTAACCCACCTCGTCCGAGCTACATGATGTTAAATTGCCTATCACCTCATCCTCAACACATGACGTTAAACTGTGACCTGACCACATGCCTCACACGCAGGGTCCCCCCACCTCAGACGTTCTCCACACACACTTGTCTCCATGGGTATGGGATCATCCCTCACATGGGGTGATTTATTAGAGTGGAATCTGTCAGCGGGGAAGAGCAGCCATCTTGGTGTAAGCCCGTAGCCTTCCTTCCAGGAGGCATCACCCCTGCTCCTCCTCACATCCTTTGTGCCAAGGCCAGCAGAGGGCGTGATAGGGAACGAGGTCCCTCTTCTTTTCATGGGTGTCAAATCCCTCTCCCAATGCATTTTATTTTCCCTTGGGCCTCCATCATGGAATAAGCTCTGACACCATGGGTCACTCAATGCGTAAGCCCCTTCTTGCTTCCCAAAGACGCACCCTTCGCGGCGTGATCGTCAAGTCTCTACTACCTCTTGTTTCTCACACTGAGCATGACTCCAGTGAGCTTAGAGTGAGCACCGACCATGACCCCACCTTGGGCCATTTCAGAGCGTAAGCCCAATCCATCCCGAACTACGGGGACTTTGATCTATTCTAAGGCATGGTACGTAAGAAGCCTCCCTGAGGTTCAGGCCACAAAACCTTGTTCTGCCTCAGAGCGTAAGCCCCATCCATCCTAAACTACGGGGACTTTGACCCATGCTAAGGCATGGTACGTAGGAAGCCTCAATGAATTTCAAGCCCCACCACCATGGGCCGTCTTAGTGCATAAGCCCCATCCATCCCGAACTACAGGGACATTGATCCATGCTAAGGCATGGTACGTAGGAATCCTCTACAAGGTTCAAGCCCCACCACTTTGGGTTGTCTCAGAGTGTAAGCCCCAAATCCCCATGTCCGGTATGAAGTTAAAATGAATTGCATCCCAAACTACAGGGACTTTGATCCGTGTTAAGGCATGGTACGTAGGAAGCCTCCACGAGGTTCAAGACCACTACCCAGTTGTTCCGACCCCATTCATGTCGGTTCACCAGCACCATTGGCCGCCTCAGAGTGTAAGCCCCATACCCGTACTGCATGACATTAAACTGTATCCACCACCTGAACTATGAAGTCTTTGATTCCCAACTACGGGGATACGTAGGAAGCCTCCATGAGGATCAAGCCCATCATTAATGTCTCATCTTGACCTTTCCCTTGAGCCCACATGTCTCGGGAATAGCATGCCCTAACCCGGAGGTTCCGCTTCCTCCGATCCTTATCCATGCGTCCATTCTCACGGGTCGCCTCTTCTGGTGTCTCATCGATCAATTGAACTATGTGGACATTGATTCCCTACCATGGGGATACGTAGTACGTCACTTTGCGGCTCATGCCCAAAGCCATCATCCATCCCGATTCATACCCGGGCCGCCACATCCCTGTGAGATCATGCCACTCCTCATTCCCCTGCACAGCATTCGGGGAGCCGCCCATGTGATGGCACCAATATCGGTGTTCCCTCCAGGGGGTTCTTCAATATAATCCACTCATATCAGTATCTGATCAGTCCGATCCATCTCCACTGGATGTTAAACTTGCGGCATACCCTGTGTTAAACATGGAAAGCTGAGGAAAACCTCAGATACATGACTATGCCATACAATTCCCCGCATTCGTTGTGGGATGGCATGGGATTCTGCGCCCTCGAGAAGCCCTATGATAAGGGACAAAAGATAGACATGCCAATCCCCAATGTCAAGACATGCCAGTGATGCCCCAATGTGACTACTCTCTTAACCGAAGGATGCTACCCAGACTGGACCCCATGGAAGGTCCTGATAGAAGTGGTGAAATTAACTGGTTTTCATGAAGATATGGCACCGGGAAGAGCTTCACGAACTACGTTTTAAAACTACGAGGGAGACCCAGACTAGGTGTCGAGCTCTGAGGAGGAATGCATGGAAAGAAGAACCAACATCACATCATCCCATTTCAATCAAGGAGAAGACGTCCCTGAATAAGGAGAAGATGTCGCCCACCTTTGGAAAGCAGTAATGCGGGGTAACAGCAGTGCATCATCTGCATGACGGACGCACGCGCCCTGGAGAAAGCGTCCGAAACATTCATATAGATATTTTTCTACGAAAACTTATTTATCTGTCCATATATTTGAGATTATTATTAATTTTTATCGAGAATAATGTTTTTAAATGTATTTATGGAAACTATGATTTCATATGGTCCTATTGAAATATGGTCTATTGTGTGTTCCTTAGGTGATATATCCTTAATGAATATGTTATGAAATGATTTTCCCCTTCTGAGTTAAAGGAAATATATATCTTATCCACATTTATGAGTATAGAACTATCTAAATAAATCCATGCACATGATGCTTAATGTTTTGGAGATGGTGACTCTGGTAGATCACTCATGAAAACCTATCATCATTGTATGATCCATTACCGATGTTGTTGTCGACTGTGTTGTTCAGCTGAAGGAGCCTCCCAGTGATCTAAATACCGACCATTGCATTTAATCAAAAACATTTCAACATCAAGGTTACTCATGGATATCAATTTCATTGAATGAGGAAGAACTTCTTTCTTGGGATCTACAATTCATGATTATTGAGATTTTTTTCAAGCATATGGATTCTTTGAACTTCTTAAGAAAATCACTTGAATACATTGGGTTCATTAGTATTCACATTATCTTATTGAACGACTCATGATATTTCTTTCACTTTTCTTCTGATACTGATTCACATTATTTATGGAGGTGGATCTCATGATTTTTTGGTATATTCTATATGAAAATGAAAAAATAATCCCCAAATATCGATCCTTACATTGAACCTCTCATTACTCCAATTTGGTTAGGATTTTTTGCAATTATACTTCACATTCTCAAACGATCAGCCATGTTTCCAATTTATTACTTCATTGGACAACCACTAAAATTGGACTGTGCTACAAAAAATCATTCAAGACCCTCATTTTCAAGGATTTTCAATAAATTTTATATCTCTTAACCTCTTATGTCTTACATTTTTATCCAAAATGGTGATTCATGATTTTACCAGGAGGTCTATTATGAGAATCTACCTGCTTAATTTAACAATCATCAAAAAATTATTCATTCCTATATTTTTTATAGCCACTAACAACTATACAATGAACTCTTTCCCAAAAAGCCATTATAGGCAGAAATGTGTTATCATAAGTTACTTCCCAATGACATTGAGGATCATGATGATAGAAACTAATGGAAAGTTGTTTCCCCTACTAAACCTGTTGACACCAAACCTCCTCTTGACATTTTGGTGTAGCATATTTCTCAACTATGACACGAGGAGGTGGCTAGATGGAATCTAATGAGGCTCATACAAAATAGGGAGGGAGTGGCCATTCTAAATAGCCATAGCCTATGATTCCTAATGTTGATGAATTATTCAAATTTATGGAAACTATTAATTATGATCTACCCATTTCTATTACGTCATATACTGCAATTATTCATAAAGAAAAATATGAGGATCAATCTATTTCTAGTGAATCCAACCACGATGAAATTAATTATGTATGAAAAATTGAGTATGACTACCTAAACTTGAGTTCTAAAAAAGTTAATAATCCAATTCTTGACCTGGATGGAATTATTAATACACACCCTAAGAAAAAAATACATATATATTACATTATGATGGGGAGAATTATTGTCACTAGATCCACATGGATTCAATTAAAAAAACATGTAATCTCTCCTCGTCCAAAATTTAGTATGGATCCATCCTCTTAATCGAATAATGAGTATTACTCCTCATACACATATTTAGAGAAGTCAGAGGATTCTGTTAAGATTAATAATTGCACTCATGTTATTAAGATGGGTTATAAGGAGGAATTATATCTCTGGATTGTAGATCAAGAGGGAAGATCCCTTGGATGATATCTTAATAAATAGAAATAGCAGGTTCTTTATTTATGTATCATAGAGTATATGTTTGATAGTGTGTAATTTAAACTTGACAGAAACCCTGATTCTGATATTTGTCTCTTTCCATAGGAATAACTATAATTAGAGAGAACAACTTGGTCGCTTCCATGTGGGTCGATGGTCCTTCTATTCCATCTTGGATCTTTGCAGGTATGTAGAGCCCTAGTGGTGGTTCTGAATATGATGGAGAGGTGTTGTTGTTTTTGATCCAGCCACATGATGGAACATTGGGATACCCTATTTTTCACTTCACACTACTTGATTATATAGCCACAAAAGTTTGTTATGTTGATATATTTCAAATTTAATTTCTCATTTTTCATGATGAGAGATTTTTTCATGGACTATAATTGGGAACCTCATACAATTTAAGACTTTTATTGATAATATCATGTTTATTAGGTATTTTTAGTGGTTTTTTCTATATATCATGTCTTTCAAAGTGGAAGGTGCTATATGTTATTATCTTCAGAACACCCATGTGATCATCAATAAATGTTTGGTGTTGTAGACAGAGGATCAGAATGTATTGGATTTTGAGACCTCAAAGATGAAAAAGTTGAAGTGAACTATGGATATTATGATAAGACTATGATTATCATAGGGGAGGACTTTTCACTCCACCCAAGTTGTAGGTGACTCTTGAAGGATTTTATGTCCTATTTTGGTTGGAACATTTTCTGATGAAAATATTTTTAGGTTATATACATTGGTTTCCAAATATGAACCCAATTGATTAAGTGTGTTGGGATTGATCTAGGAATGGAGTTGGGTCTTGGAAACATCTTTGTTGTTTCTTTACAAACCACGGTTTGACTCTGAAATGATGAATTTTTCCTATATTTATTTAATGTTCCATAGAGTCTAGGGTGCTTGGGATTTTTTCCTTAGTTCACATACTTATTGGGAAATTATTGATGTAAGTGAAGTTCTTAAAATATATTCAACTAGATCAATTGGATGTGGGATTAGTCACTTATCTGTGTATGATGGAATCAATGTTTTTACTCTCTCTAAATTTATATATGGTGTGAGTTAATTACACCTCATGAATACATTGATACTTACGTTTTTGTTAATAAATTCATTGGGGAATATGGGTTGGTCCACCAACTCATACCTCAGATAATTTTTGGTTAAATCGATATACATGATGGCTTACCTAAGAGTTCATTTCAAGACTTTCAAATATATACATACATATAATATAAGTTGATGAAATATTTAATGAAACATCCACATTGATATATCATGGAAATAGGATTATATTATATATTGAGTAGCCATAGGTGTTATTTTAATTGAGTCATTAATTTATTTCTCTATGGGTTACATGACATGTTCCCAAATAGAAATCATAGATGTTAGGAAAGACTATCCAATGTTACTATGAAAGAGGCCTAGAGGGTTACACAATATGTGCGGTAAAATATCATTTAAATTCAATTTGATATCAACATTGGAAAAATGTGTTATTCTAAAATTCTAAGAAATAATTATTATTCAGGTTATGTGGATTGAAAAAATATTTATTAAAGGATTAAGTATGTGATATTTCAAAATACAAATGAATTTTTATTATTTGGGGTTTGGTTAATTCTACGGGGAGTTAGTGTGTAAAGTTAAGGGTCTAGAAAAACATTTACATTCTATTTAATATATCTAAAATTAATTTTGAATTATTTTTCTTATGAAGTGATATTTGAATATAATCTGGTTAGCATATTTCAATGAAGTATTATTAATATTATTATTATTTATTTAATTTTTTTGTGGGTTTTATTTATAGTAACGATATTATTAAAGGGATATTGTGGAAGAAATAATTCTATTACCAAGATATATATACAAACTTATATCATTATAGAGTATACAGAGATATTGTGCACAATCGATTTTATAGAGAATTAACGCAATCCCTGTAGAGAAATTCTAATGAACTCTTCCAAGAGTGCAGAGTGATCACCCAAATTGTCCCTCTAAAGATTAAACGAACTAAAATACACACTGAAATTCTAAAGGGAATCCATATTTTAATCACTGATGAATTATTCAACTTTTTTAGATCTACCTTTATAGTACATTGACATTTGATTATGATATTTTATGGTTTCTGGAGCACATGTGGATACTTATATGGGGATATTAACCATATATACATAATAAAAATTAAAATATGACAAGAAAGTTCAACTGATGTGATAATAAAAAAAGTTTCAAGTGAAGGTAATTAATATTTTTATAAACTAACTATAAAGAATTTAAAAAATAATCCTCTCTTCAAATAATTATACGATTTATTCCACATTTTATGAAGATTTATCGGAAGAAATTGATGATAACACAAAATTTAGAATGGGATAAAACACATTTTTTGTTTCATGAAACTTTCATAAACTCCCTTCAAAGAAGAATAACCTTTTATCAAGGTACCAAAATCCTTATGAAAGTTATGTTTCATGGAACCACTTTCTTATGTGAGTCTAATCCCTCAATAGCCAATTATATAATATCAGTACGAAGAACGCATATTTTAATGTTTAGGTCAAATGGGATCCTCCTATACACAATTTAGATTCATTCCAGAAAAATAAATAACCATCACTATAATTATATACATTCACATATGATGCAATTTCATTGGATTGTTGTTCCGAACCTATACACAATACCTCCACATATCATTCTTACTTCTAGACATATTAAAGGTATCCCTACGTATAATCCCAAATCAATATCTTCTTTTCCCCACATTCACAACACATGAATCTCTATTTCATTATGTAATAATAAATAGTCATATTATCATATGGACATAAACTATGTACCATAAACTAAATGGTCTCTTAATCTAATTCAAATAGGATACATATGATGCTTCCATTAAATTTAAACCCAACATTATTACGGACCTATCTCTCCCTCTCAATAGGGATTAACACTAAAACCAAGCACTTATTAGGGAAAATAAAGCCTCTTGAAGTGATTTCCTATTATTATTCATTCTATAGATGGTCCCTACTAAACTCTAAACCATGACTATCCCCACAATACATTTAAAAATGAGATTCCCAACCAAAAACTAAAATATCTCTACAACTAGTGGAAACTAAATCATGAGTGTCCCTAATGGACTCTAAAACAGAATAAAATTCCAATAAATATTTAAAATTGTAGACCCAACCCAAATTATGTGACATGTATACGACTACTATTGTGAAAAAAATATAATGGTCATTACAAATTTGAGAGGAATAAGATTCCATTTATTATGATCATAATAGGATCATTCTTAATGTAATGTCTTTGAGATCCCCCCATGGAATGACATGAGTATGGGATAAATTCCATCCTAGATAGATTTAACACCACACACCCATATCTTTTTTCAATTAGAGATGGTCACAATCTTCCCTGATGGATGAAAATGAGTAAGATAATATATTATCAAAATTACTAGATTCCCAACACAATTGTCCTCTCCGTATGAAAGGTAGTCTCCCTCCTATGGATATAATTCTTCTATAAAATCCATATCTATAAATATTTCATTGATAATGAGATCACAGAAAATGAATTAAATCTATAATAGAGTTTTGAACTAGGAAACAATATATTTTTCATGATGATATGACATCTCATCCCCCCATTCTAGTATATGATTTTGTCATCGTTATGCTGAAAGTGTTAGGATTCCATCCTTTTGAAAGTGAGAACGAAGGACTTGGTTCATAACCATTTTTATAAATTGTCATAATAAACCTAGTCAAAAAATATAATGGAAATAATACAATAATAAAAAATTAATAAATATATTTATATAAAAAATAATATGATGAAAATATTTAAATTTTAAATTTTTTTCATTAATTAAAGTATATTCAAATAAAACTAATAATGATAAATTAAAGAACTAATAATTAATAGATTAAAACAAATTAAAAAAACAACTAAAATACAATAAGAAGTCAGAAATGTCCATGAAAGGATGAAAATGGTTAAACATATTAAATTAAAATTTGGTTTAAAATTTAAAAAATAATTTAATTAAATGTGAATAATATTTCACTATCAGTATCCATTTTTGTAGAATTAGTTTAGAACTTCTTCAATACAAAAAACTCTGATGCAAGAAGATCAATCATAGACTATATAAATTGAAAATATATCTTTAGTATAAAAATTATACAAAAATTGTTAAAAAATATTACTTAAAAACTTATGGGGATGTAGAATAAAACTAGGTCTCGCAACTCTGTGAATGAAATCCAAATTATTTTAATTTTGTTGACTGGATGTTGATCTCATCCTAAAATCATCCATTCATTAGTCGGTAAAAAATCCCTCCCATGTTGAGTCACAGATATAGTCCTATTTATCAAACACATAACAGTCAATAACCACTATCTAATATTCTCTCTATGTAGCTCACATTCAGTGATTTTATAAACACTAACAAAAATAATCATATATTAAAGCTTCTCTTGTCACTCAAAGGGACAGTCTTAGTTATTTATCAAAATGAGACCATAAAGCATAAAAATATTTAATTTTATAGAATATTATATACATAATGAAATTAAAATTAAATTTCTTTTTTATTTATATATCATCCGGTGATTGAACATGAGATGATGCATATTGGTGGGGACCCTATCCCATCACACCCATTGAGGAAGAAAAATAATTCTTTAGAATGAATCCTTCTTAACCAACATCTAGATGTGAACAAATATAAAATTTCAAAAAATAGTCAAAAAACTTATGGATAAATTTAATTAATGAAAATAAACTAAAATAAATAATTTTACATAATTACTGCATTGAGGATTTAATTCAAGATACATAAATTTCAATACAATATGCACTAGAATCATAAATTGAAAAGGGCCCTATAATATCATAACTCAAACCACCGAGATCGAGTCAGATAGGAACATAACCTCATGTATCCCTTCAAATAAAAAATATGCTTCCAAATAGTAGTGAGGGTCTACATCCATTTGTGGGGATATTATAACCTTACTATCATTTCATCAAGAAGATAATATAAAATTAGGACAATATTGAAAATCCTAAATATCATAGATAACTTTTGGAAACTAAATCTTATATAATGACATAAAAATAAATGTGGATCCCAAATTTGGAAGGAATTTCTAGAGTAATAAAGTAAGATAATAATTGAAATAATTTTATGTTCCTATTGATTCTATCTTGGTCTACTTTTAGTTAGATTCTCTTTTTCACAATTTTCCACCATAGGGTCTTTACACTTCATCAGATCATAGGTCATGAAATCTACATGTGCACCGAAATATTTCAAGTCAGGTGTGAGAATATGACTCATAAGAAATAAAAAATGAATCCTTTACCTAGTAATATAATGTATAAAATCTTATTCCACATTAAAAGAAATTAAAACAAAGTAGAAACAAACCATCCAAAAAATGATAGGTCATGTGTTAACTAGGTTGCCACAAACATCGATCATACATGCTACATCACTATGCTAGAATGATAACTAAGGATGTTTTTATGATAAAAGGAAATAAATAATCTTATAATATTATTCATATAACTTGGAGAAAATACCTTACACAACTCAAAATCCATCTCTCAAAAAAATTAATATCACTGAAACCTATCGATGTATGATGTCATCGTGGTGTCATATGAAAATTCACAAAGTATCATCTATCCCCCAGGAAAAATGTGTCATGTGGTGTACTATAATCACAAAAATTCTACGTCAACAATAAATACACATTATATCAATGCTACCTCATGTGTGTACACAATGCAACCCTACGGTTACGTTGTACCCCCACCCTGTGCTCAGGTCCCTTGTCACCAATGCTGAATATAAGCGATCTCCCCCACCTAGGAAGAAATATTCCACGATGGTCAATCTAACTCAAGTACCACTCACTCAAAAAGTCATTATAACACACATAGAGTGTAAGGCACACAATATTCATAACATATCTACATGATTATATAGAATCACACAACATATTTCACCCACAATAAAACAAGGAAATAAAATATTCTAGTCCACTCGTAGAATCATAATAGGTTTCACGGGATACTCACACAAACCCTTATTATCACAATCACGAATGATCATTAAATGATAAAAAAATATATTAATCATGGAAAAAGATTAAAAGTTATCCTAATAAGGTAAAGACCTTCCCACAACAAAGTCATTGACATCAACCGTAAGTATAAACCACCAACGTGTGCATAAAAAGATGGATTAAAAACCTCAACAGTTAAGAACACCTCCTCACGATATTTATTATAAAAGTTATTGACACATAAATTGTTGAGGATTATTATAGGGCCCAAGAACCAAAAACAACTATTTTATATCAAAAACAAATAAAATATTGTATTCTATGATACTCGATATTTTGATGATGATTTTTCATTTATCATTAAAATGTCACAGTCTATTATATTTATCTCACTTGAATAATATCAAAATTATCATTTAATCCAACACAAGTGCAAGAAATATTCTCCTCAAGAATAATTATAAAACCTTATTTTATAAAAATAAATATCTCATGATTAAACAAAAAATGCATGAGGTAGTCTAATATTTTATTCACTAAAAAAATATTAATCTCCTCAATAATATTCATAATTATCAATTGATAAAACATTAATTCTTGATTTAAGAAAATAATTCATAAGTCCATAAATCCAACCCATTAATTATTTTCCAATTTATTATGGTCACAAACATGTTATTGGGTGTTTTTTTATCCCATGTGGAGAAATGGTGGTATGTTGTCCATATAAAAAAGGAAGAATAAAAATTAGAAATAGTTAATAAATAAATTAAGAATAATATAATAAAATATAAATGGAAATATCCCATATGTGATTTTTCCCAAAACACAAAGAGAAAACAATTATATCACACCTAGAGAAAACCAAACATCTTGAACCTTATTGTAGTCCCAAATTTTTAATAGGATACACCTTTTGGTATAGACAAAAAAAATTAAACGTTTATAATAAAAATATTTAATAAATTTTCTTCATGTGAGGTGATACCAAACCTTTAATGCGTAAAACGTTTATATAATTCCTAGAGTAAACCCCACATCCCAATCCTAAAGGTGGTCCCATTTTTCACTTAAAATACACTTTTTGGGATATACCTCAATTTTTGGTAAGAAAATATAACAAAAATTTTAAATAAATTACCCTCACGAGTGATGATAACAAACACCTAATGAGCATAATGTTTATTTCACACCTAGGATAAACCCCACAACCCAGACATAGTGGTGGTCTCATATTTTCCATAAAATTAATCATTGAGATTATATTATATTATTTTGTAAATATAGCATGCACATGATATAACATATTTAATATTATTATTCTATCAGTGTAGAGTCTCTACAACCCTCAGAATATCATGCATACTCAACACCAAACATTGAAAGTACACCATAGAATATTTCACGGAGCTAACTAGGATTTTACACTTTTGTAAAGCCTTGAAATTTTTTATTATGAAATTTTTATTTAAATAATGCATTTTCAAATATAAAACATCCTAAATTATTATCAAACAGTATCTTTATTTAGAATTATCTCCCTTTATTTAATTCTCATCCCCTATAAGTAATAATAGAGGTCCTTCTTGAAAAACTCCGGCTGCTGATCTCAAACATTAGAATTTCTCTCCTACATCTTCCCTTGGATATGTCCTCGCCACCACTAAATCTTGGAAAGTGGTACTACCTTACAAAAAATGTACAACTCTCTCCAATATATATTTTTCACAAGACATTTCTCATAATATTTGTTTTGTTCTAACTTAACATCCTCAATGTCGATGACATGCACAAGATAAGGTACATAACATTGGAATTGAGACACATGAAACATATTGTTCATAGGTCAACGATTTGGAAGAAGGAAAAATGGTATACCACTATCCTAATTTTTTGGTAGTCATGAATGTTCTAACAAACTGTCACACCCCAACCATAGAAGCCTATTTATTTTATTTTATTTTTATTATTTACTTGGTCGTGCATCCTTTTAAAGAGGTTTAGTTGGGTATCGGTTTGAAATTTTTGGAGTTTGATGTTTTTGGCGGGTCTCCGGCCGGTGCGCGGTCCCCACACCACTAGCGGCGACAGTGCGTTCAGTCCTGGAGACTATGCGGTTGACCAATTATTATTACTATTCAAAAATGAAATGAGACAAAGCTTTATTTTTAATTAACATTTAGTTAATATTATTACTATTTTGGTTTCATTAATATTATTAATATTATTATCATTTTTTTACTAACAATGATAATATTATCCTTATTGAGAAAGAAACTTTTTCTTTTCTAATTCTATTATTGTTATTATTATTATTATTATGAGTAGGTAATTACTATCATTAACTTATCAATTATTATTATTATTATTATTATTATTATTATTGATAATATTATTATTATTATTACTTAAAATAAAATGGATAATAAATGATATCTATTATTATTTTTATTAATATTTTTTTCATTTATTATTACTCTTATAATTTTTATGGTTTTTTTGAAAGCCTAAACCTACCCCCATTCCCGCATTTCTTCCCCCCGACCTGCGGCCTCCTGCACACTGCGTACCGGATTTTTTTTGTTTACGTTTTAAAAAAAAACAATTTCCATAAAACGCTTCCGGCAAAACAAATTTTAAAACTGCACCTCAAAGGCGGCATCCGGGATGCCGCCTTTGCATTTCGGGGCAAGGCGGCATCTGCGATGCCGCCTTTGCGCTGCGGGTGAAAGGCGGCATCGCGGATGCCGCCTTTCTCTTAAAAATATATATTTTTATTTTTTAATTACTTTTATTCATTATAATTTTTAATTACATTTATTCATTATAATTTTTAATTATTAATTAGTAATTATTAATAATTAAATATGTCATAATTAATTAGTTAATTAGTAATATTATCATTAATTATATAATAATTAATTATTAATATAATTATTACATATATAATAAATATTTAGTTAATTAGAAATACAATTAATAATTATAACTAATTAATTAGTAATTATTAATTATTAATTAGCTAATTAGTAATATAAATATTTATTATAATTATTCATTATAATTAGTAATTAGTAATTAATAATTATTAATAAGTAATTAGTAATTATTAATTAGTAAATTAGTAATATAAATATTAATTATAGCTATTCATTAAATTATTAATTAGTAATTATTACTCATTAATTATTACTTATATAATAAATAATTAGTTAATTATTAATATAACTATTAATTATATAATAATTAATTAGTTAATTAGTAATATAATTATAATCTTTCAAAGTCACGTACTTGAAACAATTTTAAGTTTCAAGTAGGCGGTTTTGAAAGCTTATAAATTATTTTTCATTAACATTTTTTTGTAAATTGCTTTTGTTTTAAACTATTTTTTATATGTTTAATCTATGTTTTAAGTTTCATTTATATTGGTCTTCTATTTTATGTTTTATGGTCTTTCAAAGTCACGTACTTGAAAAATTTTAAGTTTCAAGTATGCGGTTTTGAAAGCTTATAAATTTCTTTTCATCAACTTTTTTTTGGAAATTTCTTTTGTTTTCAACTATTTATTATATGTTTAATCAATGTTTAAAGTTTCAATTATATTCGTTTTATAGTTTATATTTTACAGTCTTTCAAAGTCACGTACTTGAAACATTTTTAAGTTTCAAGTAGACGGTTTTGAAAGCTTATAAATTATTTTTCATTAACATTTTTTTGTAAATTGCTTTTGTTTTAAACTATTTTTTATATGTTTAATCCATGTTTTAAGTTTCATTTATGTTGGTCTTATAGTTTATCTTTTATTGTATTTCAAAGTGACGTACTTGAAAAATTTTAAGTTTCAAGTATGCGGTTTTGAAAGTTTATAAATTACTTTTCATCAACTTTTTTTTGGAAATTTCTTTTGTTTTCAACTATTTATTATATGTTTAATCAATGTTTAAAGTTTCAATTATATTCGTTTTATAGTTTATATTTTACAGTCTTTCAAAGTCACGTACTTGAAACATTTTTAAGTTTCAAGTAGGCGGTTTTGAAAGCTTATAAATTATTTTTCATTAACATTTTTTTGTAAATTGCTTTTGTTTTAAACTATTTTTTATATGTTTAATCCATGTTTTAAGTTTCATTTATGTTGGTCTTATAGTTTATCTTTTATTGTATTTCAAAGTGACGTACTTGAAACAGAATCCCACATCGGAAATGCAGAATCTACTGCACAGTAAAGATAGAACCTGAATTCCACATCGAAAATGCAGAATGATTTTCAGGGCAAACCCTCTTATAATGAATAATTATAATAAATATTTATATTACTGGTTAACTAATTAATAATTACTAATTACTAATTAATTAGTTATAATTATTAATTATATTTCTAATTAACTAAGTATTTATTATATATGTAATAATTAAGTATTATATAATTGATAATTTTATTACTAATTAACTAATTAGTTATTATATAATTAACGATTAATAAACACTAATTACCAAATTACAAATTATATACTAATTAATTAGTTATTTCGTAATATAAATATTAATTATATACTAATTAAATAGTTAATTAGTAATAGAATTATTAATTATATAATCTGTAATTAGGTAATTAGTAATTATTAATGTTTTATTATTATGTTCGTATGGTTATATAAATATATATAAATAAAACCTAATTTACCCCCTCCTGAGATTCCACTCTGACCAACAAGTAAAAATAGTATTTTGATTTCAGTACACATAAAACATGTAAACAATAATGTACAATCAATGCATATGTCTGTGGCGAGGAGATTCCGTCCCACATGGTGGTCTGCGAATAGGACGTCCGCGTCGAGTGCGCAGTGGAGTCTGATGACCTGGAGAAGGCTGATCCTCGGGCACTGAAACGTCGACTGTCGCATCCTCCATCTGTGTGTCAGTTGGAGGAGCTGTCAACTGCATCTCGTACTGCCATTCAGATCCTTCTCCCACTAGGGTGGTAGAAGGACCTGCCTCCATCGCAGAGGGGAACGAAGCCTGTGATGGAGCTATACCCCAAGACGACGACGGCTCTAGAATCCAAGGCTGGGAAGGATCTGGAACCCAAGATGGAGAGAACTGCGGATATCCTGTCAGGAAAGACGGATCCCATGCCACCTGAGGCACATCCTGAATAGGCTGATCCTGGACTACTAGAGGCCCGACCTCTGCCTGTGGAACAGGCGATGCCTCACGTGCAGCACGACGCTGTCTACGTCGCCGTGGTCGTGGCTCCTCAGCACCAGCAGCAGCTGGAGGATGTTCCTCTGGGGCAGGAACCTGCTGTCTCCGAGCCAGACGCGTGAAGATGCTCTCGGAAAGCGCATGAAAAGATGCCCTCGCCTCCAGCGTTGTAGCATGGACGGCTGCCCGGCTAAAGACCCCCTCCTCCTCTTCATCGCTCATGCGAACAAGCTGCTCTGTGTGACTTCCCTGTAAATAGATTCAAATGGAATTAGAAAATAATTCAATAAAAAAAGTAATAGGAATTTATTAACTTACCATCCTCTGCATCTCTATGCCAGCTTGGGTAAGATACAGTATAGATTTTAGTCTATACCAGGGTGCATAGTCAACCTGCTCTGAAAGAGAGAATCGATTTGTAGGAACACCTTGAATACGTAACTCTGCACGTCTGTGCCAGCAGTCGATAAAACTCGCATGTACTTGGGACCAGTCATCATCCTGCCTCCCTGTCAGCTTCATCCCATGAAGCTTGTCTGTCTGTCTAGATGGTAATGGAATCGGCTGAGTATGAAAAAATTGGCGCATGACCCTGTCAGGCTGCTGCCACTCAATAATATGAAAGTGAATGAGGGGCACTACAGCCATAGCATCCTCAAGACCAACAGTGCAGTATGCTGGCAACTGGTCCATAATACTCCAGTATGGAAGCCATGAAATCTGAAATGACAAGTGATTTTGTCAAAAAAACACCCAACTAAAAACCAAAATTGATGTTATTATTAAAAATGTTAGACAGTGATAGATTGTATATACATACCTGATCAGGTAAGAGACAGTCCAACTGTAGCCGATATACGCCCAAATGCTGTCTCGGAACCACGTCGAAATTGTGTCGCTGACACCACCTGTAAAATACAACGATAATGACAAATAATGAGAAATTATAGTCAATAACTCATTGTAGAATAAAAAACCAATAGAAATGACTTATCATACCAGCGTCCACGCGGAGCGTCATGCAGCACCTCCATCTCGACCGGTGGACCAGCAAGGTCAGGGCGGAATGATGGGATGCGCTCCCATGCCCACATCTGAATAAGGATGACGCATCCTCCAAGACCTGTACGGTCCCTATGGGATAGTCTGCATAATGATCTGTACGTGTATGCCAAGCAGGCTGATCCCCAACTGTACGTCCCAGCCCGATCAAAGTCCTCTAGTAGGGGTAGATACATCATATGCACGTGCATCCCCGAGTGATCAGTACACATGGTCCCACCAATGAGTCGTAAGATATATGCACGGGCGTAACGCATGACGGTCTGCTCATCATCATCATCCTGTAAATGTGGAATCTGCGACTCCAACCAACGCATAGATATGGACGATCCATCTGTAGCCCTACGGTCGGACAAAATATCAACGCCTAACAAGCGTTGAGCAAGGTCTGGCCAAGCTGCACGAGTGGGTCCAATAACGGGTCTCCCCTGGATAGGAAGACCGAGAAGAACTGCGACATCCTCGAGGGTGATGGTCATCTCCCCCTCAGGCAAGTGGAATGTGTGTGTCTCTGGTCTCCATCTCTCAACGAGGCCAGCAAGTAGGTAATGATCTACAAATGTGAAATCTGATACGGCAAGGCCATAGAAGCCAGCACGGCGCAAGTAAGGTCTAATGGCATGTGGAGGCTCCATGTGATGAAAATGGTGCGCTCGACGCACCTTCACAAATCGATCTGGATGACCCTCTAACACGGCCTGCGAAATATGGGTAGGCTGCTGAGTGAGTAGTATGGTATCATCCATCTGCATATAAACAAAGAAAATGAGTCGTAAGTGTAAAATGTAAATATAACATTAATGGGTTAACTGACATACACATTTCAATATGGGTTAAGTGTTCCGCTTTCGGAGTTTTGAAATAAATTCTATTATTTCATATTCAAAGTTATTTCTTGAAAGCATGAATATTAATATGAAATAAGTTATGTTATCTAAAATATTGAGTCTTGAATTTGGTTACACATATTTTGGGGGAGCTTTGTGATTAACTACTTATGGATTGGATTAAGATAAACCATGTCAATTAGTAATGATGTTTTTAGAATTTATCTAATTGTATGTATTCAATATCTTATGCTAATTATTATGATACTATAAATTTGTTATAGAACAGTTTTCTAAAATATCCTGCATGTTTAGATTGGAGTTTAGGTTGGAGGGTTTAGGGTTAAAATTTTTAATATTAACGTCCGGAAAAACATGTTAATGGGTTAACTGACATACACATTTCAATATGGGTTAAGTGTTCCGCTTTCGGAGTTTTGAAATAAATTCTATTATTTCATATTCAAAGTTATTTCTTGAAAGCATGAATATTAATATGAAATAAGTTATGTTATCTAAAATATTGAGTCTTGAATTTGGTTACACATATTTTGGGGGAGCTTTGTGATTAACTACTTATGGATTGGATTAAGATAAACCATGTCAATTAGTAATGATGTTTTTAGAATTTATCTAATTGTATGTATTCAATATCTTATGATAATTATTATGATACTATAAATTTGTTATAGAACAGTTTTCTAAAAAAGAGATAACAACATTTAGTTCACAATATGGGAATGTCACAATGAAGACAATACATCATTATGAATGAGACTGTGAAGTCGACCCAACAACGTTAGGGCATCGCTTCCGGTTATGACCTTCTTTATGACATATTGTGCATCGCAAACTCTGCCCTTGTTCTTGAGGCCAGTCCATCTCATTACGCATCCTACTCGCCTTTGGTCTCCCACGAGGACGTAACCGATTCATGTCAGGTATCACTATCGGCTGGCCTTCAGGCATTGGGAAATAAAGATACTCCCCAATAGGTGTCCATGGTGCAGCATAACAGTTGGCAATGATATCCATCTGGTACACTGGATCCACATATGCTTCCCATGAGATGTTCACAGAGGCACATGCTGCGATGACGTGTGTACATGGAAACCGTAAGGCCTGAAATTTTCAACATTGACATTGCCTTGTTTCCAGTAATACCACCATTTTTTCACCGACGTGATTTGTGATGGGGTCTGAACGCTCTTGAACTTCAAATCGGGAGTCTTCTCTTCGAAATAGACATACGTGATAACCAGAAGCTTCTTCAATATTTTTTTCAATCTCTCGTTGAAAGTGTATTCCATATCTTATCCCTTGATGTATTCTGTCTGATGCTAGTTTTTGTCTATCCACAAAGTACTTCACGCATCGATATAATGTCTCCTGAACTAATGCGGTTATAGGTAGCTTGCGAAGTCCTTTGAAGATACCATTGATGCACTCCACAATGTTTGTCGTCATGTGTCCGTACCTCTTTCCCCCGTCGTATGACAATGTCCATTTCTCTTTTGGAATCCGCATCATATAATCATAAACTTCTTGATTAGCCTGACGAATTTGTTCAAAACGTTCTTCAAATCGTCGTTGGTCCGACTCATATGCTACAAAACGTAGATGATATTTCACATAAATTGATTTTATATTTATATTGAAACAGTAAAACAGAATGAATAAAATATGTACCTAGCCTCGTGATTTCCTTCTTCATCGGTTCGTTGTGGAATTTTTTATGTACATTGCTAGCAATGTGTCTAATGCAGAACCGATGATGTGCATTTGGGTATCTCCATGTATCAGGATCTGCATTGATTGCCTCATTAATTGCTCGATGACGATCAGATATCAAACAAACTCCCTGAATGTTGGTGAAATGGTTGCTGATACATGCCAGAAACCAACTCCATGATTCATAGTTTTCTTTCTCTACAATGGCAAAGGCAAGCGGAAGAGGTGAACGGTTTCAATCTTGGGTTGCCGCAATCAACAATACGCCCTTGTATTTTCCATACAGAAATGTTCCATCAATCTGAATAAATTGTTTGCAAAAACGAAATGCAGAGATACAAGGAAGGAATGCCCAGAACAGCCGATGAAATTGAACACGAGATGGATCAAGTCGATTATCAGGAGACACATGTTCGTTTGTATCCAGATGGAAGACAACTTGGTTATGATGCCTCAGTATGGCTAGCAATTGCGGCAATACTCGATATGAGTCATCCCAATCACCATATACCTTCACAATTGCCTTCTATTTCGCCATCCATGCCTTATTATAGGAAATCTTATAACCGAATGTCTGTAGAATCCTCTCTTGCACAAGGGATATTGGAACATCTTGGCATGTCCTAATCATCTCAACAACAATAGATGACACAAATTCTGCATCCAATGAAGTATGATCTTGTGTGAGACTTGGCTGAACGCAACTATGAGCTACCTCAATCCTTGAGATTCTCCAACCTCCAAAGGTAATGTCTGGAATAGCCCTTAAGCGAAATCTACAATCATCCCCATACTTCACGCACCGTATAACATATTTACTACGGCATGATTCGTGAACTACATAGTTGAAGTTTCTCTCAATATGAAATCTCTTTAACGTGCTTTTTAAGGCATCTTTACTGGGAAAATTCCTTCCAATATATAAGGTTTTGTCCACCTCACTAAACCTATCTGGTACAACTCCAGGGAACTCAGTTGCCGGTGTGAGAACAGTATTATCGAATTCAGGCACACGTGTCATTGCTTCTGACCAAGATGAAAATAATGGTGGATGATTTATTGACCGAGGTTGATGTACAACAACTGCATTTCTCAAAACCTCCTCTCTATATTTTGTTGGTCCCTCCTCATCAGCACTGTTGTCACCATCCGATCCATCATTACGAAACTCCTCATCAGAAGTCGGATTGACATGTATATCCGGAAGATCATTTAGGTTGTCCTCTTCTGCTGCATCATTTGGAATAGGCTCAATGTCATGAGGTAGACTGTCTTCAACCACTCTTGTATTTCTACGTCTTTGTACAAGTGGACGTTGTTGTTGTACAGTAGCAACAACAACGTATAACTCCATCATGGTACCATCTAACCGTTGAGAAAATAAATTAACTGCTTGGACCCACTGCGCATCAGCAACCAATGGACAAGCTATATGCCACATTGTTGTTGGAAATTGAAAATGTCTATAGCTCATAGACATTATCTCTTGATCGGGTCCCAAATTTAAGGAAACATGAATTCTCTCTTGAAGGTCACTTATGGTAACACAATCCACTGTACTAACCACCGTAATTGGTTGTGTACTGTAAGAAGCTCCTTGCTCAGTTTGAATAATCTCCCCATAACAGTACACACAGGCATACATGGCTCTCTACGTCAAAAATGTGTTCTTTCATCAAAATTATGATAGTGTAACAAAATATTAACAATTATGTTTGACGATATGATGTTTATTATAATGTAATTTTATTGCGCCTTTCTATACCATAAACTATGCTACTGATGTTTCACCATATGATATTTATTAGAATGTAATTTTAGAGCGCCTTTTTATTTAGTTTGTTTGTTCTTCTTCATTTCACTTTATATGTTCATTAGTATCGTTAGCTAATCATTATATGAATTCATGTTTTAATCCTATGTTATTTATTAATTATTCTAAAATTAACTAATAATAACTAATCGTTAATTATTCTATTATTCTATAATTAACTAATAATAACTTTAATTTGTTAATTCTTATGTCCTTATTTGATTCTATAACATTATACTTATCATTTATCATTGATAAATATACTGATCATTAGTATCGTTAGCTAATCATTATATGAATTCATGTTTTAATCCTATGTTATTTATTAATTATTCTAAAATTAACTAATAACAACTAATCATTAATTATTCTATTATTTTATAATTAACTAATAATAACTTTAATTCGTTAATTCTTATATCCTTATTTCATTCTATAAAATTATATTTATCATTTATCATTGATAAATATACTGATTTGCTTTTTCTTCTCTTAGAAATTTTAGTATTTTATAAAGAAAATATGAATCATCTTAAGCATATTCCCCGGGAGTGTCAAACCAGGATGCAGCAAGGCCCGTTATCGTGCACCAGTTCCCGTTCGAGTCTAGCTCGAAGCGGTGTTTTCGGGTTTTACCCCTATGTACATCTGTGCCAGAGCCACATCCACTTGTTTGTATCCAGACAGGAATTTAATTGCGTAGATAACCACATAATCTTTAAGCTACCAAAATTTCTAAATACTTAATCTTAAGTTAATCTTAAGTTAATCTATGCTACCTAACAGTAATTATTTAAAACTATATATAACTAATTACAAAAACTAAATAACCAAATATTAAGAACTACCTAAACTGCTTAACAAATGAAAGATTTAAAACTAAACAAAATTAAATTAATTAAATAAAAACATTAAATTAAATAAAGAAACATACCTCTAAATGAAGCTTCGTAAAAGCTCGCACAGCAAAAAAAAATTTAGAGAGAGAGAGAGCAAATTGGAGAGATAAGTTGCAATGAAGAAGTGAGGAGAGGGGGGGGGGGTGGCCGCCCTTTTATAGGGACTTCAGGCAAAGGCGGCATCGCGGAAGCCGCCTTTCGCCTCTGCGTATGGCCAAAGGCGGCTTCCGCGAAGCCGCCTTTCGCCTTACCCTGAGCCGAAAGGCGGCCTCCTCCCGGCCGCCTTTGCCATGTCATCGATCCGGGCCAAAGGCGGCGCGGGGGAGCAAAGGCGGCATCGCAGATGCCGCCTTTGTAGCGTATTTTTAAAAAAAAATTTGACCTAGGCCGTTTTTCAGAAATTTTTTTTAAGAAAAACGTAAAAAAAAAATCCCTGCGTACCTGCACGGCACCGCTGGTTCCCCCCTTTTTTCTCCTTCACCGTTCAGCGTCGCGAGCCCCTGCCCAGTGGTCACCCTTGCCTCCTGCTGCTTCGGCCACTGCCATGCGCGGTTTCCCCCTCCATTGGATCGCCTCCCACCGCTCTGCCCATCTGGCGCAGCTCCCCCTCTCAGCCCGACCCCGCCTCCTTGTCTGGCTCGCCCTCCATACTTGCCTATCCATGTCAGCCCAGGATCCGGCCTCCCACCTCCTGCAGGTCGTGCACCAGACGAGCCCCTTTGCTTGTCCAGCTGACATGAGACCCCCGGGCCCCCTTTTTTGCCCTTTGTCGTGTTTGGAGAACCAGACACCCCTTTCTGGTGGCCCACAGTGAGATCCCGAACCACCCCCCTTTTTGGTGTGATTTTAGAGAACCCGGGGCCCTTGTCTGGTGACCAGCAGCAAGAACCTGACGCCCCTGTCAGGCAGCTAGCAGTGAGAACCTGAACCTCTTGTCGGGCAGCCAGCAGTGACGAACTCAAATCCCTTGCGAAGAACCTCAATGTGCTCCGACACGACCACGAATTCCATTGATGGGTTCACGAAGGATGTCTCGGGTCATTTCGGGCCCCGTTCCGTCTACCGCCACCAAAGTCGAAGCGATTCAGATCGCTTTAGATCGTTCTCCGTTGTTCACGGGGCGCGTTTGGCCTCGCCGAATGTGTTGGTTCACCGCCACCATCCAGAGTGTGTTTTAGTATCATGCACATTTATTTTATTGTTTTTATCATGTTTTGAATTCCTTATATCTTATTTGAAGTATGAATAATTATTTTGGCATGCAATCTTGCCTTGCTATGTTCTCATGATCATCGCCGCTGTCGGAGGTGATGTTTTTAATCCCTCGCTTTGTGGCACCCTTTATTTTTGGGTCGTGTTTATATTGTTGAGTCTTTGGTTTCCATTGAGAGGTGAATTGGTCTCTGCCACTTTATGTTGGGTGTCTAAAATGTTTGCAGGATGTCAATATCGTTTTCGAGTGTGCACACACATTTTCCCAGGTATGAATATATATATATATATACACCTTCTGAGTGGGTGTTCCCTCATGGCGTGGGGAACATGTGCACCAGTTTAAAGGTGTATATATATATATAAGTGTGTGCACGCGTTCAAGAGAGGTGTTTCTTGAGTTAGAATGTTTCGACTGGACATCCTTGAGGTACGCAAATCCATGAACTTACTTTCCATTGCCTGTCGTTAATGTTTTAGGTTTTCGTTATATTATTATCTTTCTATGCATCTTCATCGTACATGTTTAAAGCTTCATGTGGTGTTCTAACATTATTTGGTGTTGTTAAAGATATGGTTTAAATGAATCGTGGTTTAGGCATTTTATATGATGACTTTGGTGTTTGTAAATTTCCACTTTTTCTTTTTAGGTGAGTTTAGACGTAAAAGCCTTAGAGTTTTATTTAAAATTGATTTATAAACCTTTAACTGGTTTATTAAATATTATAGATGGTGTGAATTATGTTTCGGAAATATTTTTGAGGTGTACAGGGTTTAAAAATGGATTTTTGACACGTGGGTATTTTGTTAAGTAGTGTAATTTGTTATTTTAACTGTGAAAGTGGGGTGAATTCTGATTTGGTGTGGTGGGAGTTGTGTTTTGAAATCATGTCGAGGTGGTGTTTGTGCCTTATGATCATTTCAATTGTTTTTAGTCCATGATTATGCGTTTTAGTTGTGTGGTTGTTGCAGCGTGTCAGCGAGGAAGACCCGCGATACTGCGGTCATCGGCTTGTGCATGTTTGTGTGTCTGTGTGAGGTGTGACATGCCATTGTGTTTGGACTGCGAGCCAAGGTAGGTCACCCACTGCACTCACCTTTAAATTCCAAATTTATTAATTGCTTGATATTTTTTTAATTTTAATGAATGAAAAATAATGTCAGATAATTAATTTTTAAATGATTATTTTGTGTAAAAAGAGCCGTTTATTTTATACATGACACAAGAAACAATTTCTAGATTAGAGGAAACCCAATAGTGATAGAATTCCCATTTGTATTTTAAACAAAATTCACATAATTTCAAATGTTGTTATGGTTTATTGATAAAATATTTCTTTCTTAGTGTGAGAAAGCATTTTGGTTCTCTTGAGAAATGAGGATTTTCTTTAAAATCGGTGAAGGCATGTTTGACACTTTAATAAAATAAATTATTTCGGAAAACTCTCTTTGCGGTGACTCAGAGGTGATATCTGGTGTACATTGACTGCAAAACATTTGCGTGTGATGTTTGTGCTACTTGATTGACTTTGTTGACTCACCCCTTTCCTGCTTATTATATGTGTCGACATGGGAACCTGGCATAGTAAGCGAATCTTCTGAGAACAATAGTTGCACTAGTTCAGACTATAAATTGGCTAGTGGCCCCTAGTACGGATGACACTCTACTAGGGGATTGGGTCTCTCAGATAGTCCATGTAGGGAATCACCGGGTGTTAGGGAGTTATGACATCGTCGAGAGTAAGCATGCCTTCAGGTTCAGTCACATGTATACTACGTTCTGAATTGTTCACGAGCTCCTAGGTTCGACCCATGTTTTTATTGAGTGTTTATTTGTATGTGGTCGGCGGTTGAGAGGTCTAGTTCGGTTGTTGGCCCATGTGTACCACTTTTTCCATTGCCCTTAGTGTGTGTTGTGTGTTGTGTGTAGCTTTCCTTTTGACTAAAAACTAAAATTTGGATTTCTAAATTTTTCACAAAAAGATTTTTTTTAAAATGTAATGAACCTATTTTTTCAAACACTAAACATATTTTTAAATTAAGAAGGGAAATGGACTATTACAAGTCTTAGAAATGAATGTGTGTGTGTGGAAACCCATATTTTGTATAACTTAGTTAAAACCTATAATTATTAAATTTATTTGTTTATAGGTAGTGCATTGAGAATAGTTTGTTGGGCATGCCTACTGAGTTTTAATACTCACGCCTATAGTGTTTTCCTATTTTTAGTTTTGTTGTAGGTTTGACTTGAGCTCTCTCATTGTGGGCGAGAGCTGGTTGTGGACTGGTGAGCATCTCTCAAAATTGGAAGGAGTTTTGGTTGTGGCCATGTTAGTTTTCAATTGTTGGTTGTTCTTCCTTTTTCGTTTTATTTATTTTCCTTTCATTATTTTACTTTTTCCTCTGCTTTATTTATTTTCACTAGGCCAAATCGTTCCCCCTTGTTTGTTTTTGACGCCCGACACCAGTTTCCAGCCCATGGGGATCGGGAACGACCCTCGGGCCATATCGCAGGCCGGCTCGGGTGACTGGTTCAGGGTTGACCTGGGTTGGTTCATTAAAAAATTGTATCAGAGGAGTCCCTTGTTATTTGGGGTGTCAGGTGGAAGGAAATTAGGACTGTCAGGGCTTAGGAGGTAGGTTACGGGTTGGTTCCTGATCACCACTGCTCGTAATGAGACCTGAGTTACCAGGGGTAGCCTGGGATTTGAGTCTTTTATCATTGGTTATTTTGGACAGAGGGATGACAATGAGAGATAATCGGTTCACGTTGTGGCCTCACATGGTGTGGTGACCCATGTGGATTCCATGTGCCTGGTTTAAGGTCTTCTTAGTGTTATGACTTAATTGGGGAATGGATCACCACCATGTAGCTGGGTTAGGCACATACACTAGTTCCTCATTCCAATGGTTTATGGCTGGTTGTGTTTTATTTTGACCTCAGTTGATGCGATCATGCATTAAAAGTTAAATTGATGTTGAAATTTAAAAGTGTTTCTTTAAATTTGTTTTGAAATTGGTGAAGTGATTTTTAAAGGGGCAAGTGTATCGGTTTGAAAAAATTTGGTATGTGTAGGGATTGGGTAAGGAAAATAAGTGTTTGAACATTGAAACCACTTATGGAGGGTCACACGTGCATGGGTATGTAGGGAGATTTCATGGGGGTACTTGGTCATAGATGATGTGAGCAAGATTTAATGAAGGCACATGTGAGAGTTTATAAGGTTACATAGGTGAGTTTTAAAATATTAAAGAAATAAATGTTTTGGAAAAGTGATTTATGCTTGTGTTTGTATATTTTTGGCTTAGGGGCCTATTTTCCTTTGATGTGTTGTTTCTTTGATTGAGTTTTGTCATGATGCCAGTTTCGATGGTGTTTTTCATGTTGTTACGAGTATGCCACCCAATAAGCCTCCACAATTTGTTAATGAGTTTTGCCCAGTTCCCGATTCTTTTTCTGTGTTGCTTGCTTATCGAGGTAGTTGAAGTGTGTTAGAGGCAGTTTTGTAGTTCAGAAAGATAGTGTGTCTTCGGGTTGTTGGGACCTCCCAGGGTAGTTAAGGTTTGTATAGTACCAGAGTTTCTTGAGGGTTCAGTTCTGGAAAAGTTATTTTGGGATGTGTCATCGTCGTTAGAGTCAAGGGTGTAGTTGGTGGGGGTCATCTCTTGTGAATGTTCCCCATTTGGAAAGGATCATTGTCTTTAACAACTCCAAGGTTGATGGATCGTTCCCTCACATGTGACTACTCTGGCCGGTTTAAGCATTCTAAGCCATCTTGTCACAACCCTCTGAAGTCTTCCTACCGTGCGATTGTTCGGATCCCCGAAGAGAGTTTTGAAAGATGCGTCAATCAGGAGGAAGGAGTTAGGGACATGAGGACGTGAATGCTTGAATGTGAGGCAGGAGGCGCTTTAGCCATCAGGGCCCCAGCCACAGGCCTCGTTGGGAATCTTGGGCACAATCAGGAGTTGCCGAGGGTGTTTGGAACCTCGGCCTGGATAAAGCTTTCATCTTTAGAATGGAAATATCCAAAATTTCCTTTTTTATTCTCATTACTATTGTAAGATTATCCTTGTTGTGGGGGCATGGTGAGATCGTTCCCCCATGATCCAAGTGGTATTATCTGCTCTCAGTGTGGTTTTTAAATTGTTCAGTCTCTTTGAATGGTGTGGGCAAGGAATGGATGGACATGTTCTGATTTTTAGTTGGTCTCATTTGTGTTTGTTAGGGGGTGTTCGTTTCCTGAAATTGATGGGAGGTTTTGAGTTAATTCTTCATCCTTAAGTTTCTGGGTTTATTTGTAGAAAATTTTGAAACAAATGCACAGGTGTGTTATTTGGTCCATGTTGGGAAAGTGAACGAGTGTGGGTTGGGAGTTCCCGCGTTGGCCCCCCTGGGGGGGTAGTGTGTTCGCTTTTCGAGGGTTTTCGTATTAGTGAATTATTGTGGTGGAGAGAACCCTTCTATGTTCTCCCCTCAACTTCGGACAATGATTATTCTGGAGTTGGTCGGGTGTGACATTTGTTGGGAATAGTTACTCTGCGGATCACATTTTCCATTGGTTTTGTCTGGGCATGGACTCTAGTTGTGTCGACTGTTGGCTTGGTGACTTTATGGGGGCAGAAAGTGTCTGTGGTGGGGAGAATTGTCAAACCCCGACCTCAGACACCTATTTTTTTATTTTGTTACTATTATTTAATCGGTCTTGCGTCATTTTGACGAGGTTTAGTTGGGTCCTGGTTTGAATGTTTCGAAGTTTGATGTTTTTGGCAGGTCTCGGGCTAGTGCGCGGTCCCCGCACCGCTATCGGTGACCATGTGTTCGGTCCTGGAGACTGTGCGGTTGGCCGATAATATTTATTATTCAAAAATGAAATGAGTCAAATCTTTCTTTTTAATTAAAATATCGTTAATATTAGTACTATTTAGTTGTTATTAATATTATTAATATTGTTATCTTTTTTTACTAGCAATAATAATATTATCATTATTGAGAAAGAAATTTTTCTTTTCTAATTATATTGTTGTTATTATTATTATTGTAATGAGTCGGTAATTATTATTATTAACATATCAACTATTATTATTATTATGATTATTGATATTATTATTATTATTACATAAAATAAAATGGATAAGAAATGATATCTATTATTTGTTTTATTAAGATTTATTGCTTTTATTATTATTAAAATTTATTATTGTTTTTTTAGAAACTCGAAACTTACCCCCCCCCCCACCCAAATTCCTGCATTTCTTCTCCCTAACCTGCGGCCTCTAGCGCGGTGCGTACCTGCATGTTGCCGCTGGTTCCCCCCTTTTGTCTCCTTCACCGTTCAGTGCCGCGAGCTACTGCCCAGTGCTCGCCCTCACCTCATGCGGCTCCGGCCTCCACCATGCACGGTCTCACCCTCCTACGGATCACCTACCGCTGCTCTGCCCATATGGCGCTGCTCCCCCTCTCGGCCCAACCCTACCTCCCTGTCTGGCTCGCCCTCCATACTCGCCTATCCACATCGGCCCAGGATCTGTCCTCCTGCTGGTCGCACGCCAGCTGACCCCCTATGCTTGTCCAGCCAATACGAGACCCCCCTGCACCCTCATTTTTCCCCTTTATCGTGACCCACCGGCGGAAGCTGCTCCCCACCCTCCGGCAGCTTTTTCTGGCGATCCCAACACCCCTGTCCAGTGGCTAGAAGTGAGAAACCGACCCCCACCCCTTTCCGGTGTGATTTCAGAGAACCCGATGCCCATGTCCGGCGGCCAGCAGTGACAACCCGACGCCCCTGTCCGGTTCCCAACAGCAAGAACCCGACCCTCCTGTCTGACGGCCAGTAGTGATGAATCTGAATCCCTTGCGCAACACCTCATCTTTCTCTGACGTGGCCATGAATTCCCTCGCAGGGTTCGCGAAGGGTGTCTCGGGTCATGTCGGACCCTGTTCCATTCGCCGCCGCCAAAGGCGAAGCGATTCAAATTGCTTTGTATCATCCTCCATTGATCACAGGGCGCGTTTGGTCTCACCGCATGTGTTGGTTCGCCGCCACCATCCAAAGTGAGTTTTATTATTGCGCAAGTTTGTTTTATTTTTGTTATCGTGTTTTGAATTCATTACATCTTATTTGTAGTAAAAATAATTATTTTGGTGTGCAATATTTCCTTACCATGTTCTCATGATCACCGCCGCTGTTCAAGGTGATGTTTTTAATCCCTCTCTTTGTTGATCCCTTTATTTTTGTGTCGTGTTTATATCTTTGAGTCCTTGGATTTTATTTAGAGGTGCATCAATCTATGCTGCTTTATGTTGGGTGTTAGAAATTGTTGCAGGGACTCGAGATCGTTTTCGAGTGCGCACACACATTTTCCAAGGTATGAATATATATATATATATATATATATATATATATATATATATATATATATATACGTCTTCTAAGTGCTTGTTCCCCCATGGTTCAGGGAACACGTGCATCAGTTTAAAGGTGTATATATAGATGTGCGTGTGCGCATGCAAGGGAGGTGTTGCTTGAGTTAGAAAGTTTCGACTGGACTTCCTTGAGCTAAGAAAATCCTTTCGTTTACGTTCCATTTTTTGTCCTTAATGCTTGTGGTTTTCGTTATATTGTTATCTTCTATGCATCTTCATGGTACATCTTCAATGCTTCTGTGGTGTTCTAAAATTATTTGGTATTTTTAAAGATAAGGTTTACATGAATCTTGGTTTAGGCCTTGTATATGATGCCTTTGGTGTTTGTAAGTTTCCACTTGTTCTTTATGGGTGAGTTTTAATGTAAAATCCTTATAGTGTTATTTAGGATTATATTATAAAATATTAACTGATTTATTAAGTATTATATGCAATGTGAATTATGTTTCGGAAATATATTTGAGGTGTGATGGGTTTAAAAATGGATTTTTGAGTACTGTATATTTTTTTAAGTTGTGTAATTTGTTATTGTAACTGTGCAAGTGGTGTGCATTCTGATTTGGTGTTGTGCGAGTTGTGTTTTGAAAGCATGTCGAGGAGGTGTTTGTGCCATTTGTTCATTTGAATTGTTTTGAGTCTGTGTTTATGTGTTTTAGTTGTGCGGTTGTTGCAGCGTGTCAGCGAGGAAGACCCACGATACTGCGGTCGTCATCTTGCATGTGTTTGTGCGTCTGTGTGAGGTGTGACGTGCCATTTTGTTTGGAATACGAGCCGAGGTAGGCCCCCCACTGCACTCATATTTAAATTTATAATTTATTAACTTCTTGATATTTTATTAATTTTAATGAATGATAAATAATATAAAATAATTAATTTTTAATTGATTATTTGGTGTAAAGAGAGCCGTTTATTTTATACACAAAACATGAAACATTTTCTTGATGAGCGGACACCCAATAGTGAAAGAATGCCCATTTGGATTTTAAACATAATTCATGGAATTTTGAATGTAGTTCTTGTTTATAGATAAATGATTTCTTTTGAAGTGTGAGAAAGCATTTTGGTTCTTTTAAGAAATGAAGACTTTATTTAAAATTGGTGAAGTCCCGTTTGACACTTTAATAAAATAAATTATTTTTGAAAACACTCTTTTGGGTGAATCAGAGGTGATATCTAGTGTATGTTGAATGCATGATTTGTGTGTGATGTTTGTGCTACAATAGTTTAGATTATGCATTGGCTAGTGGACCGTAGTATGGATGACACTATGCTAGGGGATTGAGCCCCTCGGTTAGGCCATGTATGGAAACACAGGGCGTTAGGGCGTTATGACGTCATCGAGAGTAGGCATGCCATCAGGATGAGTCACATGTATTGTACGTTCAAGATTGTTCACAAGCTCCTAGGTTCGACCCATGTTTTTATTGAGCGTTTATTTGTATGTGGCAGACAGTTGAGAGGTCTATTTCGGTTGCTGTCCCATGTGTTTCACCTTTTCCATTTCCCTTAGTGTGTGTTGTGTGTTGTGTGTAGTTTTACTTTTGACTAACAACTAAAATATGGATTTCTAAATAATTCTCAAAATGAAATGTTTCAAAATGCAATGCATCTGTTTTTTTCTAACACTAAACTTGTTTTTAAATTGAGAAGGGAAATGGACTGTTACTTGTCTTAGAAATTAATTTTTGTGTGTGGGAACCCATATTTTGTATAACTTAGTTCAAACCTAGAATTATTAAATTTCATTGTTTAAAGGTATTTCATTGGGAATAGTTTGTTGGGAATGCCTACTGAGTTTTAATACTCACGCCTATAGTGTTTTCCTGTTTTTAGTTTTGTTGTAGGTTTGAATTGAGCTCTCTCGCTGTGGGCGAGAGTAGGTTGTGGACTGGTGAGAGACGCTCAGAGTCGCAATGAGTTTTGGTTGTGGCCAAGATAGTTTGTTGTTGTTGGTTGTTCTTCCCTTTTCATGTCATTTATTTTCCTTGTGTTATTCTACTTTTTCCACTGCATTATTTATTTTCAATGGGCCAAATCATTCCCCCTTGTTTGGTTTTGATGCCGAACACTAGTTTCCAGCCCATGGGGATCAGGATCGCCCCTTGGGCCATGTCGCAGGCCGAATCGGGTGACTGGTTCAAGGTCGACCCGAGTTGGTTCATGACACAAACCATGGTGCATGATTCTCTTGCTTTCCTTAGACATCGATGTCTTAACCAAGGAGATACACTTAAGAAAACCTAATCATCCCTAGTGAACTCCAAGGTCAACATTTATTGTAGGAATATAACATATTCCTTCTTTCAGATTTTATAAACCTCTTATTTATAAGATGCACAAATTTGAAGTTTTACAGAAAACAATTAGGTCCCATAACATATGATTCACCTTCCTCATTCCAACAAAGTATTGATCGACATGGTCCGTTAAAAAGATCATTCAAAGGCGCCACCAGAATAAAATATTATTAACTTTTTTCTATGACTAATAAAAAAACTCTATAAGAAAATTCCATTAATTGAAAAAACCAATTAATAAATACTAAACATATACTCTACTATGTGTATTGTCCTCTTGGGATATCATTATTTATGAGGATGGTGGGATGTGTTTAACATCAACTAAGTCCATAGATCCTTCTGAAAGTCCTACTAAAACAATGACATAAATAATGACTCTATGTCTAAAAAATACCATGGGAACTCCACCATAAAGTATGATATCACAAACCAATATCATTTCCAAATCATCCACTAAGTGAGTCTCTTGGATCCGAAGAAGGTGGGTTTTTTTCCGGATGATTGAAAATCACCAAAACAATTTCATGACTTCTCTATTTTCTAGGAAACCCGATCATAAAGTCCATTATGATGTCATCACACTACAATATGGGAAACATAAGTGTCTAGTGGAAAACAGATGGTCATTGTTTCTCGACATTCACCCTCATAAAGGTAAGTCATTATCATACATTCTCAGCAATTTCCCTCTTTATGCTACACCACTAAATCTATTTCCTGAATTTATGATACATTTGGTCTTTCTAGGATGCACTACCCATCCAGAGGTATGGTAATATAACATTATCTACTCTATTTTAGAATAACAGACTACTACACTTCCATGAACCATGATTATATCATCATTTCCCAAGGTCCGATTGTTTATTAGGTAACCCCAACCACCTTTTCCCTCATCAGAAAAAACATTGGATCTGACTCCTGAGTGGTCCTCTCCTAGTTAAGAATAGAAGATGGAATCACTAAAGGGGAAAAAGTTATAGATCCATTATCCTTCTAGAAATCCACCATTATGTATGAAAATAAACCCATCATGTGAAACTGCTCCTCTTAAGGCCACTCAATAACATATTTCTTATCCTACATTATATGATTTAGAGAATCCATAAAGACATAATAATTAAAATGTGCATACATCATCTAAAAATAGACATCTTATTGATAGTCATCCTATTGAATTTGTCTTAGGATAATGTCCCTCTATGTAATGATATTTTTAACTCTTTTATTTTCCATGTAAGAAAAATCCTCTCACTAAAAAAATAGTTTCCCAAATTTTTTTCTCATAGTAAACAGTTAAAAACACTATATCTTGTTTAGTCAAGCTCCACTCATGGGGTTATAGACGATGAGAACCATATTCTAATACCTCTTAAAACTGTATCAACACTTTTCGAAGAAGCATAGTAGATGTATTAATGTACAATGAAGAACAAGTCCCATGCTCACAGAATTTTAGTATTAAATATGTTTTCAACCATCTATTTAGCTTAATGAATTACCATTAACATTAGTATGTCCACTAAAATTTCCCTCCATTATTTTTTTGTGATTTCAAGGCTACTAATATACTAAATAAATTTGGGATAAATCATCAGAAATACCATGCTTTTCCTAGACACTACTAATCTCAAACATGATCCAAAGATGTGACTAGATTATAACATACTCAAATATATCAGAGACAATGGATATAACAATCTCAGATAGAACATTTCATAGGAACATCACTTCTAGAATCTAGAATCTGCACTTTAGGAACTTTTCATAGAGATGATCTGCTCAAATAATACATAGGACTATCTATAGGCTCCTAGAATGCATCTCTATTGTCAATAAGTATATGAGGATATCATTGATGAATGTTAGGATGAATGAGTCTATGTAGGAGTTGAATATCTTCTCAATGATATCCATTAACACTACCAACATGTTTTTTCATTCTTAATGGGATCACCAAGTACTCATACAACACATACATTCTCTGAAGCATCATCTTCAAAATGTCTTCATATATATCTCAAAACTATTGATATCCTGGTCAAAGTTTAATCCTATAAAACCACCAAGATCCTCATAAATAATTGGATATGTTATTTATCCTGGGTACTAGATATCTTTTTCCCCATCCCAAAGTTATATTTTGAGGATTCAACATAGAGTTGAAGACTATTGTCAAACTTCTTTGAGAACAAAATAGGTGCACACTATGGTTAAGTACATGTTCTGAAAAACACCTTCCTCTGCAATTCTTCTAGCTGCAATTTGGGCTCTTTCATTTCAATTAGTTCCATATGATATAGTGGTATCAAATTGTGATGTGTACCCGACACGAGTTCAATATCAACTTAACTGAGAGATCCTTCAGAGTCTCCACTATTTTAAATATTCCCCAATGGATTTGAAACCACTATCCAACATCAAGTGGGCCGTTGATTCTCTATAATGATGAATAACTATGGTGTTAAATTCATGGAATATTGGATTTTAGATTGAACTCCCATGACTAGGACATGGAATTAGTGAAGTAATTTTGGTTGAATAATATCTTTTGTCTATATCACAATATTTATTTGGGGGCCTTCTTAGTTATATTCATCTACATGTCCAGCAGTTGAGAAGGAACACCCTACCTCATAGTAGAATTACATCCATGATTTGAATGTAGTTCCATAAGACTACAATGAGTCATTATCTTATGTAGTGTGAATGAATACTTAAGAAAATAATAGTTGTTGTCATAAACCCTAATCAATATAAGGTTTCACAAAAATATCTTCCCCAATTGTCTACCCTCAACCCAGGGTATAACCCTTCTATAACTGACTATCTTCTTCATCCCTGTATATGAATCATGGTCATCATCTATATATATATCTCTATGTGTGTGTGTGTTTTAACAAAATATCATACTCATTTCCACTAGTAAAAACTTGTAAATATATAAAACTATAACATGAAAAAAAATATCAGACAAATGTGAACAAACATGAACAGATAACTCTAATGAAGTCATTTAATTAATGAACTACTAAGTATAAGAACAATAGAAATATATATATATATATATATATATTTATATATATATATGGAATGTGAACCTAAATTCATAGTAATTATTAATGAATGTAAAGAAAGTAAAAAAAATCATAAATTAACATTTTAATATCCCAATACTTAGGAAGGAAAGACTATATTTTACAATATACGACATACGCAACATCAAGCTTAAACGAGCAACGAAATATTATTAAAGGACCAATATAAACTAGTCACTAAATTGGAAGGAATGAATAACATTAATAGATTTATGAAATATATAACAACCATACATGTTGATAATGTATTAATTATTTATTCATAAATAAGTACTAGGGTTTTATAAATGTCTTTTTGTTCAACAAAAATATATTTTCATAGAAAATTATTTTAATTTAATTTTATATATAACAGTAATAATTAATTTATTGAGTTCTTTAGAAAATTTATATTATAAAATGTAATTTATTTTTTTAAAATATTATATCAATATTTTCTTATGGTGATATTTTGATAAATTTTTGGAATGTATTATTTGTCAATGAATAATGAAAAATACAAATTTTTATTATATTTTCAAGTGTTTACATTTTAAAATAATAATTATAATTAAATTTAAATTTTAATTTGTCTAAATTGACTTATAATATTCAATTTTTGTTTTTAGTAATGTATTGTATGGTTGAATTAATTATAAAATCATTTTAAAATTAAAAATATCATTTCTCTGAAAAACAATTTTTCTTTTAATTTTTCCAATTTATATATAAATTATGTTATGAAAATTTTATGTTTTTAATTCTTGGATTTTGATGCCATATTTTTATTTAATAATTAAACAGTAGTTATATATGTATGTTTTAATTTTTGTCAAATTTAATAGTAACAAAGTAAAATTCTTATTGCCACAATTAAGGGTAAATCAGGAAATTAACTCTATCAGTAATCTGATATGGTCTATCAATTTACTCTAACACTTCACCGAATATTATTGGATGACCTAAATTAGAAACTTAACACCTACTGTTTTAAATTTAGACATTTAATGGAAACTTTTAAATAACAATGACATGGATATTATTAAAATAAGAGAAACTAACAAAAATCCACAATCTTACTTTTAAAAAGTAAAATATTTTTAATATAGGGTTAAACCAATGATATATTTTATCATAAATAGTGTTTATAAATATTAGATATTCATATATATAAATTTTATTTTTTTATTTTTTAGTGAATAAATAATTACCATAAACTCCAACACAATGATGATAATTAACGAAATATAAAATACAAGTTATTAAATATCTATAAATTAATCTAATTTTTGATACATATTTCTATCAAAAAAAATATTGATGACATAGATATATTTGGTATTAAATAAAAAGTTTAATCAGTCTTGTTATATTGAAATTTTTGAAAGTTAATGTATTGAATAACGCAAAAATTGACTAATATTATTTTAAATTAAAGATATTCAAAGAAATCATAAAAACATCCTACTAATATAAAATTAGGCCAAACTGTTTTTATAGGACATTACATTCCATAAATAACCAATTTATGTGTATTTTGACATTTTATATTAACTATATGAACCCTCTATGTGTAAAAATTCATGTTATCATGGTAAGAGGTATATAGATTAAATAAAGGCTAAAACCAAATGATAATGGTATAACCAAGACCTAAAAATGTCTAAACATTTATTAAATGAATATTATTCGACACATATCACCTTATAATCAAATTGGAGTTGTATAATGATTGATTTTCATTAAAAGGGAATTATATATTATTTAAATCAATTATTGTTACAAAATGTCACTCTCTTTATATTTATAATCTTTTATGTGTTTACATAGTAAAAAAGTAATATTTGAACTAAAAAAATTATTATATTGACAGTAATGTAATTAGTTTCTTTATATAAATTTATTTTACTTTTTTATAAAATATATAATTACCTTCATTGTTTGTGGAGTTATTTTAACATATTTATTTAATTAACAAAAAAATAAAATAAAATACATTCAAAATATTTATTTTGGAATAATTTGGATGTGTTAATGTATGAAAGGAATTTTATAGATCTATATGACCTATTAGAGATTTTTGAAATCATTATATTAGAATTTACCCTATTTATAGATGTATTATAAGTCAAAGTAAATGAATAGTATCAATTCGACATTAATGATAATTTATTAAAATAGTATATTATTATTTTTTTTAAAACTGATAGAAAAAAATAAAAAAATATTTATTATGATAAGGACTAAAATTTTACAAATTTAGCATTTATGGAAAATTTACCCCATATTAGTAAATATTACAATCTTTTAATATAATTTTTTTTATCATAATTAAAATTAATATAGGTGAACTAAAGGTTAATAAATATGATAAGGTTTAAAATAAAACAAAAAAACGTGTCAAATGTAATGGTTTATGATATTACAAAATTATATTATATTATATTCTAATAAATGTGCTTTTTTGGTTGAAGGATGGAAAAATTATTCATTATAAATTAATATTTTGAGAAATTTCAAAATTTCCCCTCATTTCAATTATAGGACACATCATCCCTCAATAATTAACATAAATTTTAACTTTATTGATCGACCATACAATTAAAATTTATATTTTACAATTATATATAGACATTTAAGAGGTGTTTTGGTGTTTAAAATACTAACCCTAGAGCCCTTTTGATGTGTTCCAAAGGTGACATTTTGAAGAAGAGGTAATCACTCTAACTGATCCTTTTATTTATCAATTCTTCCTTACCTCCTACTAATTAATTATATTTATCATAAAATAAAAAATCATTTATAATAAATATTTTTTTATGACTATTAAAACACTATTATAAACCCTCTTTTCCATTGAACAGGTAGTGAATGTTTCACTTGTGTGTACCCATGGATTAATATATCCACACAACGAATCAATTCATTTATCAAAACCATATTTTATGTATTAGAATTATGATTTATTTAATGACATTATTTGATATATATGAAATATTTATACCTCATTAATTATAATATTATGTCGACCTTATCATCATCCAATATGTAGAGAAATGATAACATCCCCCATGCGGAAGTACATACTACCATCTCTACAATGCGATGTGATTCATTTTTCATTTATATTTCACATGGATGGTAATAAGGGTGATTTTGATGAAAATATATGATATATAAAACCTGTTAATAATTATTTTAAGATTTATTATTATTTACCTCTCTTTCATCCCATTATATGAAAAATGAAATCAATGTTCATGAGTCTGTAAGGCCTACCATCTCCCAAAACAGTGTAATTCATATTTCTATTTATACTTTTTATTAATTAAAAATAATATGATTATAAAAATTATATATTATTTTTATACCATGATTAAAATTATGGAAAGTATTAGACAAAGTTCAATGCATAAGAACCAAGAGTAATGAACCAAAACGGGCAAGGAAACCAAAGCAATTATCACCTAGAATAATGATTCTAATAAATAATTATTAATAAATACTGGATAAGATGTCATTATTAAACCATAAAAGTTATCATAAATATATGGTAATGGAATAAATTTAAAATAAATTTTTATTTTTTATATTCAATGTCTGAACATGAAAAAATATATTCTTGGCTTTAGGTAAGGGAAATCTTAACTCAATTTCCATTCATTATTTTAAACTACTATATCATTGATTATGTCTTTATATGGATTTTTTGAAATTAATTTTGATTATAATATGATATATTCACACTTTTTTATGTGTATTTATAGTTAATACACAAAATCAATTCATTTGATTAATGCTCACTTCAATGATTTGATTATTGTAAGGGAATTTCAAGTCACAATTTTATTTATAGGGGACTTTTGACATGTTACACCTCATTTATTTATTTTGGTGTGTATAATAACCATGAATGCAATATATTATCTTTATTCAAAAAATTATTTGTATTTAAATATTCATTTTATGATATATCTTTCTTGAGATATTTGGTTCAAATGTTTGTAAATCAGAAATATAATTTTGTATCTATTTGCATTCTTTGAGAAACATGTTTTTTAAGAACCTATATTGTTTAATGGGATTAAAATACTTCAATTTGACATTTTCTTTATGAATATATTTTTATCATATTATATGTTTCATGTAAAGTTACTCTCTCTTCGATCAAATTTTTTTTTATTGAAAACCATATTTTCAAAATTTTCTTCAACAATTTCTATTCAAATAATCCTTTGTGAATTATAAAGGAATGGGATTTAAAATAAGTTTAATATGTTTTCAAAATATTAATTTATACATTTTGAAGTTTATTTTAAATGGAAAATGTTTTATAAATGTTCTGATATCTAAACATATTTTTTACAAGGGGAAAGGATATTTTCCACAAGAGATATTTTAACAAGTTATTTCGAAATTATTTTCCATATGTGGTGAATGACATTGGTGTTACTAATGTCTTACTGTGGATAGGATCTAAGGGTACTAATAATATTCTTTCTATGAATGGGTTATGTCTATGATGGCCTGATATTTATTAATTCTATCTATTTTTTTTAGTTTTTTATGATTTTTTTGAATCACATTTCTTTTTATGGGTTCAAATATGATGAATAATTTAATATTATTCTTCAAAAAATATGTATTGATTTCATTAAATTATAGGTGATACATATATATCCATAAAATACATTGGGTAATCATTTATATCTAATGATATATATATATATATATAATGGAGTGTAGAGTGAACTTGGTTCAATTATATAGGGATGGAATGAAGAGTGAACTCAATTCAGTAAAGGACTTTGTTAGCTACAATGGTATTGGCAGTGAAACTTTACTGATATGGAAATTATTTTCTATGCTTATTTGTATTCAAAAATCCCATGTCTTATTCCAATGTTATGATCATATGGATCATTCTATTGTATTATCTTATGATTCATGTCCTAGGAACTGCAAATATTTATTCCATGAATCATGATTATGGTCATTGCTATGTAGGGTACAATTTTAAAACATTATTATCATGTTCATATACAACTATATTCATGTTAATATTATATATCTCTTACTCTTTTCCTGACAGAGAATTTGAGATTTATTTTTTCTTATGTTTCTTTTTTTTATTATTTTGAGGAAATATGTTAAATAAATTTGTTTCTTGAAGGATTTCACATGGATGATGTTAACGAGCTATTATTAAATAAGAAAATTTTGGTATAGAGGGAGATAATTTTGAAATATATGAACAAGTTGTGTATGATCCCAAGTGGTTGAGAGCATGTCATAATTCTATAATACTATAAACTTAAAAGGTCATTTGGTACATAAGTTATCTAATATTTTCTATTCATGTTTTATGTTTTTTATGGAATAAATTAGATCACATTTATAAAGTCTATTTCCTTAAAAGCAGATCTAGAAGTTCATATTTTGAGATGTTAAAAAAATCATTTCCATCACTTGAGAATAATTCAATCAAATATAACAGTAAAACAAGATTTCACCGACTTTATTGAAATTTGGATATCCTCCATGAAGGGATGGCCATGTATTTCTATATCTCACCAACCTGAATCCCATCCATCATATCTCATCTATATCACATCTCATTCTTGAAAAAGAGAAAAACATGTTAGTGAATCATGATCCTTTGATATAAATTTTTAATATCCCAATCTAAACAATTAAATCCTTGGCGGGGTTCCACATCACCTCATTAATGACGCATCATACCCCTTAGGCTGACATATAAAATGAGGGTTTATTTCCATCTAGAGAAACACTATACCCTCAATAGAATTTCATTGAAAATATTACCAAAAATAATGACAATTAAAAAATTTAATAAATAATATATAATACACGGAGAATCTAGAGATGACATAATGAAAAATAATTAATAGTAGATCCCAAATTTTGAATGCATGTGTATATTAATAAAACCAGATAATTAATGAATTAACTGTGGTGTCCACAGAAGTCTGGATTTCACATCTCCTAGAACTATTCTCCTCAGATCATCAATCCACTATAGAGCATTTTCCATTTACATGATCTCTAGTCATGAAATATATAAAATCACTGAAAATGATCATGTAATGTGTGAGTATAAGGCACGATAGTACAATACCATGTGTCCTTAACCTAGTTTGACCATGAATGTAATTGTACTCCATAATGATAATATATTTATAGAATTCATACAAACACAATCCAAAAATGAGAGGTTATCTTCCACCCAAGCCGCCACAACCCCCTGTTACACCTACTTCGACTTGACGCCAAAATAATTACTATGGATAGTTATAAGAGAAATATCCAACAATAAGCTCCAAATCCTTCTCTATCATATTACATGGATTATGGTCCAGGCTCATTTCAGAATACATATGGCATCCTCAGAGTTCCATGTGAACTTTAGATCAACATCATATTTCCATAAAGTAAGCTTTATATTATGTGGAATCCACTATTCACCACCTAGATACAATTATGTGAATTTCACATAGTATCAAGACTACGTTGAGTGTATCCACAACATGACACTATAGCTACCTCATACCCTACCATGCAACCGTTGTCACATGTTAGCACACTCTTCCACCAAGGAATAAATATATCAAGATGGTCCACTTGTCTAACGTAACACTATCCCAAAACAATTATGGTAACACACATATAGGGTGTATCAAATCAAAGGAATATAATATCAACATGATTATATAATAGCACACAATATCATATGATAAAAATCAAACATGGAAATAATATACTCTAATATCACTCATGGAATCACAACAAGTCTCATGGGCTACACATACACCCACATATAACCCAATCAAGAAAATTCATCCAAATAAATCAAATATAATCATTATGGAAACAATTTTAAATGTGATATCATTATAGAAATGAAATTCCAAAATCATATTCTTTGATATTAATGGTAAGGATAAAACAACAATGATTGATTGAAAAACATTATTAAAAACCTTAATAGTCAATCACAACTCCTTATATGACTTATTATCTTATTTGTTGACATATCATTACTAAAGGTCATAAAAGGAATCAAAAACCAAAACCATCAATTATATTTCAAAAATACATAAAATATATTATGTGATGATACTTTTTTCACTTCGAGATAATTTTCAAATTATCATTACTAAATCAACTACTATGATAGTTATAACTGTTTAGATAAATCCCATATTTTTTATTTCTAGATAATTTTTATGCTATAAATAGTATCCTTGTGAATAATTATAACACCACATTTGATAAAAATTAATCTCTTGGTATTAAACTGAGAACACTAGTGGTAACCCATTATAATTATAATTTTACAAAATAATATATTTAACCATGATCATTTTCATAATTATACTCCCATAAACAAATCGACCTTTCATAATGATCTTATGGTAATTTTTTCCACAAATTATTATCTGATAATTGAACTCAATTATCCTTTAATAAATAGTAATTGTATTTTTTTATAATTTATAAAACTTCCATTTCATAGTTCTTCATAAATTATAACATGATAATTATTCCTGTTTAATTATTCCAAAATTATCATTTTATAATTCGATATATTATATTTTTATAACCCATATGATTAGAATTTTATAATAATCCACAATCATATTTATATTATTTATTAATTAATTATATTTTTAAAATTTAAAATAATTACGGTTTCATAATTTTTTATAATTATCCTTTAATATTCAATGTGTTTTGTATTATTTTAATTAACCTATGATAAATATATTTAATTATAATTCTATATTTATCATAATTATTTTTAAATAAATTCACTAAATTTATTTTTAATATTTTTTATACTATACCTTGATAATCTGGTCTAATTGTCTTTGGATAAATCAATATTTGGATGTCCAAAAAAATCTATGTGATTTAAACATTAATAATTTTAAAATTATCATTGAGACAATATTTTATTTATCATTTATTAAAGATATTTTTTTAAAAAATTTGACATTAAAGAACACAATATTGGTTCTTATATATAACTCAACATGGAAAATAGCTCCTGGAAGAGGATTACACCTTGATGATTAACCAAAAACTGATTGTAGGTGGTTTAAAAAATGTGCATAAGGGGTTTCTAGAATACTATATACTTAGTAGGATCAACCAAAACCAAATAAAAAAAAGTTTCATATATATTAATACCCCAGAAAATGTACCCTTCCCTATTCTAAAACCCAAAAAAAATCAATACACCTATTTGACCATCAACTGAACTTAAAATTGATGTTAGCGTCTTGGAATTCTCCCCATTTATGCTTCGACAATTTAATCTTGCTATAAACGTGTGATTCATTATTTTTTCATCAAATCCATGCAGAGAAATTGTGTTATGTGGTCCATTAGAAGAAGATGAACAATGATAATAGGAAATAATAAATAAATAAATTATTAATAATATTATGAAATATTAAATAAATGTGATTGTGATTTATCCGAACACCCACTATGTATATTTTTCATTTTATAACTAGGTTTAAGATCACATATCATACCTCTACATGGTATCTAATATATAATACTTAGAACCATTTGGGAGATACATAAATTTCATGTAAAATTTTATAATAAAAATATTTAATAAATTACCTTAGTGTATGATATTGGAAACCACCAGATATAAACAAATGTTATGTCAGACCTACGCTAAACCCCACTTTATGAACATAACTATGGCCTCATATATTTCATATGATCCACCATTTAGAAGATACATAATTATTTTGTGAAACCTATATATTAAAAATATTAAATAAATTACCCACATGTGATGTGTTGTAAAGAACCTGATGTGCATAAATGTTATGTCACGTCTATTGTAAACCACATTTATCATACAAAACGCTAGTCTTAAATTCATCTTTAAAGAAATATTTCATGAAATATTTCATTATTTAAGTAAAATTCCATGCATGTCATTTAATATAACTAATAGTTTTATTCTATCAATTTTTTTTGGCTCCATGGGCCTAAGAATCAAGTGATAACTCAGAACCTAATTTCAGAAATATTATATAAAATATTTCAAGGTGATAAAAATAATTTTACCCTTACAAAAAACCTTTAAATAATTTACTATTTTATTTGTATTGAAAAAAATTACATTTTCACATTAAAATACACATTAATTTTTATCATGTTGGAATTTTATTATCAATAATAACTGAGGATATTATATGCCTCAAACCATCATAATCAATGACATAGTGACATCATTCCAAATATACAACTTGAATTACGGAACATAGGGATCATCACCAGGTATATTAGCCATAGTGATAGTATGAAAATGATCTTTATAATAATCTCAATCTCTCTAAAACATAAAAAAAACATTCACTACTAATACTTTTTAATAATGAAATTGAGTACAAGATACAGAAAGATATTTTTTGAAACAAATTCACATATAATCATCATGTTTATTTGTATAATGTAACACATTATTCTAATTATTCATCTTCAAATGAACTACTATCAGTATCTTTATCGTATACTATAGTATCACTATATTATCCACGATCATTAATATCAATATAAATCATTTGTTTCAAATTCATTTATAGTAACCTAATCCAAATTTTCAACACAATAAAACCATAAATTCAATGTATCATAATTTTTTTATGCATATTTTTTATCATGAGATTTATTTCTCAATAAAAAATGATGAATTGAAATATTTTTCAACATAACTAAACCATTTTCAATTTAAAAAAAAAATATTTATCATGATATTTTTTTACATTCCACTATTCATTTTAAACTCTTCTTTTATATAGCGAACCAAGCTAGAAAAAAAATTATTTTGATATATTTGAATACTTTAAACATTATATATTATAAAATAATTTCAAAATAAAAGGAATTTAATTATTTATATTTTTGAGGACCACTTATATATGAATATTATTTTACAAAATTTGGGAAAACATATCTTTAATTGAAATTATCTAGACCCACATATTGAATTCTCATAAGTTATACAAGCCTTCATAACCCGAAGAAGAAAAACATAAGAAATTTTTGAGCATAATCACTCATTTTGGAAAAATAACATAAGAGAAATCCATCATGTGTTTGATCATAATCATATAATAAAAAATGTGTAGGAAGAACATTAATATTAAAAAGAACATGGGACAATATTAATTATCCATAAATCACGAGTTAAGGTCATTTAATATCAAAATAAAAAAATGTAGAATAATATAAAAGAGTTATATAATCATGAAAACATGTCATAAGGAAAACATATACTATTTTCAAAGAATCATAAAAATGTTAAATTAGTATAGATCCTGACATAATACACATAGGTCAAGGTTCACTCCTACGACCATCATCACATAGTGGAAAACGTCCAGTTAGGGATTTTTTTCACTCACCAATCCCAAAAATAACATCTCATTTCATGGAAAAATTACAAAATTCATTGTATATCAATTTAATTTTGGTCCCACCCATTACATAACAATGTGTTTTTATTATATCCCCCAAACTCCAGTATCTTAGTGTCATTACATGCTACCATTAAATATGAATAAGAAAAATAGAATCACATCCCAAAGGACCAGTCCATCAAGTAGACCTTTTTGACTAGATACAGACAGTTTTCTTATAATATAGTTGAAAACATAAATTACAATAAAATATTTTTCAGTATAACATTATTCCATCTAGAATGTCTTTACTTGTTTGTTAAAGAAAAAGTAATGGAATACTGGGGAAAGAAAAAAACCATTTTTGGCATCAAATTCTCAGTAAGGGTCATGAGAAATGGAAGATATCATTAATAAAAAAGAATAATCAATTGATAATGGAAAATATATATCAGAAATTCCATTTATGTTACTACTAATTGAATTATTATTAAAGTAAGATAAATAACTGAGCACAAATTAATTTTAAATTTATGGGCAAGGTATTAGCAGTGCTGAATGGTAAATATCTTAAAACACATTCCATTTAATAATATAATTGAAAATGAAATGCATCCAGAGATAATTTCATAGTGAAAATCTTTTGGATAATATTTAATAACAAAAATTAAGTAAATTATTAATTATTAGATGTCACATTTTCTAGAACCATGATATCTTTACCATTATGACCTTTCACAAAACAATTTAAAACATAATATTCTTATGATATTTCACAGGAATGTTTAAAAAATTCTAGATTACTGATATAAATTTCATTTCCCATATAAAATGTAATAAAAAGTTAATTCCTTCAAGAGAATGTAAATAATAATAAAATAATGTTAGATTGCATAATAAATATTATAATTTAGAAATTTCCAAGTCAAATTCCCTTGGATGAAATAATTCAAATTGAAACATACAGTAACGTGAATAATTATGTATTGACAAAATTATATGTCAAATGTATAGTACATAAACCATATAAAATAATTTAGATTTATAACATTACAATATGCATAAATGAAATGAAAGTGAAACAAAATCCATTAACTTATGAATCCTTTTGGTTGAACATGCTTTGATCTCATGTATAATGGTTTTAAACATGTTATTGACTTAAAAAATAACCATATTAATATTTATGATATCATATATGATCCCTTTAGGAAATCGTTTCACCCAAACATTAATGATCATTCATTATTTTCATTATTTTGGGGGTTAATTGTCGTGTTCAATTTTGCGTGTTTTAACCTGAATGATATGGTCTTTGAATATATTATACATTTCCATCATATAAATAGTAATAGTGATTATACATTTATCATATTTGTACCTTAATATTATTTAAAACCCAATACTGAATGCCAGTTACGAAAAAAGAAGTATGTTTCGATCATTGAGATGGTAGGATGTACATAAATATGAATAAAAGTTCCATTTTTCATCGATCAAAATTGAAAGGAATTATGTAATATTTTATCATTACATAATGATAATAATATATTATATACCATACTAAATATTATAATCACACACATATATATATATATACATCAACCTTGTGGTGTGGGGATGGAGAGGGTGTCACATCGCTTCGTAAAGACTGTAGTCCACACGTACACGAATGATGTTATCAACAATTAAGCGTAAATAAAATAAAATGATATATTATCTATAAATAATTAGGTATATGTAGTTTATATAGTAATTATTTAATTTATATAACATGTAACTATTTACATTCTTTATTATAAACATCCATGTAATCCTTTAGTGAAATACGAACCACATCGCTTCCCGAGGCGGTAGTCCACCATACACACAATGACATTATCATGTCTCATATAAAATTGAAAATAATAAGTAATATATTATATAATGAAACTAAAATTATTATAATCTTTTAAATGTAATATATATTTTTAATATTCATCATCAAACCCAACATTGAGATGTGTTTATAGAAAAATAAATGAAATCCGTTCGGGAGATGGTAATCGTTTGTACACACAAACGATGATTTCAGAGATCATTGGATGGTAGTGGCTAAGTTTCTAGGTCAAAATATTATAATAATAGTATCATAGTATATGGAATACAATTATGTTGTTATACAGTCATGTTTTAATAGAAATTAAAGGATATAGAGTATGTAATTATATAAATATTCTTTTAGAAGAACATTATCTCTTCTTTAGGTATCCTATACAGGTTTTCACAAAAATATTAAAAGGATGGATTTATAAAAAAAATTCTTCTAGGATGAGGGTAAGGAAGTTGGAGTGTTACTTGGTCAGGTATTCACAGCAACAAAGTTGTTTTAAGGTGTAAAGTGGAGAGAAGAGGGGGTAGCATTTTATAGGTATGGTGAGTTGCACACCTGTAATTCTTGAATAAATGAATACCAAAAATGTTTTGTTCATGAAACCGTGCCCCAATAATGGACCTTTATTTATCCTAAAATATAAAAGGTTGATGGTTGAAAATAAAATTGTTTTTGGACAAGTGATGGGTCATCCTTTCACATTATACTCTAATTTCAACTACTGTGGAAATTAATTTTTACCAAAATAATAGCAATTACAAAAAACATTTTTCTCTAATAATTATACTTAAAATATAATTTGAACATATTTGATAATATATAATATATAAATTAGAAATAAAAATTCTATTTGGAATACGTTAACAAACAGAAGTGGAAGAATTTGATTATATATTATTCTGTAGACATTATGAGAATGTATATTTTTAAGTGAATAAATTTAAAAGTTTACAAGGATTTTATAACAAAATTCAACATTAAAATGATTCAAATGAAATATATTGGATTGATATAGTTATAATTGAATATATTTTATTTAAAATTGAATCAAAATACAATTTAACTTTATAAATTATTTAGATGAAAAGGTAGTTTTCAGTTAAACTCAAATATCTTTCACTATTCATAAAAAATGAAATTACTTAGAAAAATCCCAAAACAACACTATAAGATACTTTTTTAGTATTTTAAAAACGAATTTAATTAGGTAAAATAAATTTTAAAAAATTGGTAAATATAATTTCAAAATTAAGGAACAAGTGCCCATGAACCACTATTTTGGAAAATATAGTTTCACTAAAAACATTTATTTTTCAATTAAATTAATATTATTATTATTTATAATCAATGTAAAAAAATAAATGTGTGTAAAATATCTATTTTTAGAATTTAGATAATCCTATTCAAAATATCCATTCTAGTGGATAAGAAATAACTAATATGTTAAATAATAATATTAATATTATATTGTTGTTCGAAAAAACTAAGTCTAGCGTTTAATGAAAGTTATCAAGAAAAATTATTGTTTCATTTAAACTAAGTTAAACTCGATTTTTCATGTATTCAATGCTATAGAATTTGATAAATTTATCTAAAATATTACATATTTCATAATGTCATTAGAAGTTATATTCTTTTCTAGGATTGGTGTTTCATGTCATACAAGATATCATATATCATGGCCATATTAAAAAATATATAGGTTTTATATTATCCCCACCATAAATAAATTTCATACTCGTGATTTTAAATAGACCATGGTAAAAAAATGGTTTGACATTTTGAAATACTATTTTTGAAAATCCCATATTGTAAAAGTTTTTATAAAGTACCCTATTAATAATAGATAAATAAATGTAAAAATTAATGTCGAATAACATATTTATAGGCACCTATATAGGAGCACCTTTTGGAAAAGCGATGATATATTAAGGGAGAAAAAGCATAACTAATTATTGTGAGTGATTGAGGCCATTGATCCCAAAAAAATGAATGATCTACATAATTATAAGGACAACACAAATGAAAATCACATAGATATGAAAAAGTTCATTTATATCATAAGAAATTTTGTTAATGGGATAATATTCTTTTCTTGTTTCTTTTCCTAAAGTTGATATATTATTTTATAGTATAATAATATAAGGAAACATACTCACTGGATACATTTATATCTAATAAGAATAGTTATATGATTTTTTTATGCTTAAATCATATTCCAATTCACGTATTACTCCAAGAAATGTTTATCGAAAATTAGTTTTTTATTCCAAAATAACTAGAATTCAATTTTAATAGATCATATTATCCATAAAAGATTGTCATGTCTTCCAGTCTGTCTCTTACAATAGTCTAAATATAAGATCATTTTCAAAAATTATCTAGTATTATAAATTATTCTCTATGCCTCATAAGTAACACCACTAGTTTATCGTTAATAATTTTCACAAATATATTTACTAATGATAATGAAATAATAAGTAGGACATCAAATAGTCTAGTGGGGGCACTAAACCCTTACTGTCCTTCGGTCATGTGTTCAAGCCCCACCATGTTTCCAGATGCAATGGATTTTCAACCAACATGAGGGTTGTACTTTTTCAAAAACATTATTAATATAATTCCTATTATATTAACTAAATTATATGAATTAAATTGTTAATATTAAATTAATCTTTAATAAGCATCCTACAATCATTTTCAGTAATTTTTTTTAAAAAAAGTGTAATAATATTATTTGATTATTATGACAATATCATTGATGATAATATTATCCCTAAAGGTTATCAATACCTCTAAACTTATGAATATAAATTTTAAATGAAATATTACTCAAATAACATTTCCAAGAAAAATATAATATCCATAACTTTCCAAAATGTTCTTAATATTGGTATACTCAAATCACATTAAAACTAAATAGATGTGTTTATGACTTTGAACATAAGAAAAATATTAAACGAATTAACCCATTATGGTGTCCATAAATATTATGTTAATGAATACAAAATTTCATGTTTAACAAAATTGTTATATTATTTAATATTCTTATAAACGAAACACTATTTGTAAAAATACATGTACAATTTATTTTTTGTATACAAATACATCAACCATTTTTTTCAACATAGGTCCTTCCTTGGAATAAGTTTTAACCTATATAATTATTTTGAATTATATATTCAAATCATTCTAATTGATTGGAATGAAAAAATTAATTATGCAAAGAATACACTTTAGGAGCGTCAAACCTCATCTGGATTAATGCCAATTGAGAGGTTCCATGTAATGTTAGAGTCATTCCCAATGTGCATTTTATAGTTATTACCCATTTGTTCCTCTATGACATAACCACACCCACATGTAACATCCATAAAGGTATTCATTACTAGTTTAAACCACATAATACATATCATACAGAAATTATAGGATGTTCTTCTATACTTATCCTAATTTTTTTTCATAGGGTTATATTTTCTAATCAATGTTTTCCAAAATCAAGTTCCCATTATTTCTAATATGAATACTATGATGCCAAATATAGATACCCCAAACCTATAGGCCCAAATTAGGGGCTTGAAACAATTTAATTAGATTAAGATTCATAGAATATCATCCCAAAGGACCATTTAGTTTTTTAGTCTTAGAAAACTCTATACATACATGAGTCTTTAATTACACTTGAAAACACAAATGATACCATAATTTTTTCCTTTTGAGACTAAATTGTTCCATCTATAATATCCTTACATATAAAAAATATAAATTTCATGGAATCCATAAAAATGGAAAAAAATGAGGGTGTGGTTTTTAAGGATTATATATAGTGAAATATATCATCAATCAATAATAATAATCAATATACAAGTTTAAATAACCTACCACACATTCCATTTAAATAACTAGATAATGAATAATAAATTTGTAAAGGTAATTAACTTATCAAACATTCAATTTAAGTGTCTAGATAAGGAATAATTAATATGGAAGTGTAAATATCTTAAAAAACAACCAATTAAATTAATTAACTTATAATTAAAAGTATCCAGATATAATGTAGTTTTGAAAACCACCTTGATTATAATTATAATTGAAATGCAGGTTTTTCCAAGTTATTGGATGTCACTTTTCCTAATAACATGATACTGATACCATCAAAACGTCCATAATAAGGATTATACAGTAGCACTATCAAAAACATTAACTAGATATATTAAAAGATACCGGTTACAAATTCATTGGGTTTTTATAACTAATTTTGTCTCATGGGACTACTTAGTCATTGAGTGGATTCCATTAATAGATCCCCAAATCTTGTCATAAATTTCAAAATAATACCTCATATATCATATAAAAAAATTATCTAAAAACAACGTGCCTTATCAAATATCTGTATTTAAAAAGGATATAGATTTATCTATATTTCCCTATTTAATCAAATAAATTTAAATGTAAACACCATATGAAAAAATGGCACAATTTTTATAAAAAAATTACTTCCATCACAAAATAATATAGATATTTAAGATAAATGAAATTTTCAAATAAAAATAGTTATAATAAAGTGACTATTTCAAGAGAAATTTAACAATCATAATAGAAAGTGAGAATGCATAATAACTCTTACCATTTATTAATTTCCAAGTAAAATCACATTGAACTAAATAATTCACATTGAAACTAAAAATACCCTAAATAATAAAAAATTAATGATATTGAATTTCAATTAGATATTATTAATACTATAGTATTGAAATTAGGTTCCTAAAAATACAATATGTCTCAATGAAATGAAATTTGGATTAAATCCCTTTCCATTTTCTTCCTTTTGGTTAAATATCATTTACTCACATTCATAGTGGTTTCAAAAATATTATTATCTTAATAGAGTACCATATTAATATTTATAATTTCAAATATGCACCTTGTATAATATCTTATCCCCTATTCTTTAATGATATTTTATTATTTTATTATTTCGTCTATTAATTTCCTTGTTTTCTAAATATTTTTTTAATTCATGAACTTACACTAGAACATATTATATGACTTTATAATCTCTATAATAATAATTATTATATAAATATCTTATTTTTACATATATTTTAGGTTTTTGAAAAATAATAAAATATGGTTAAGTAAAATTAAGTACGTTATGATCATGGAGAGGGTAGGTTGTACGTAAGCATGAGTAACATTTCCATTTTCAACCAATCCTTATTGAAAGAAGGTAAAACATATTTTAAATTTACATGGTAATCATAATATAATATATATCATATTATTTTTTAAATTAAACATATATATATAATCCATGTTGTGTGGTGATGAAAAAACAATCACAACGCTTCGTGAATACAGTAGCCAACAAGTACACGAATGATGTTAACATCATTAAGTGCAAACAAAATAAAATGATATGGTGTATTTTCATAAGGATAAATATTTCATCAATATCATAATTATTTAATATATATAACATATAATTATAAACACTATTCCTTATCTTCTTCCATGTAAAGGGTTAGTGAATGAAGAATCACATCACTTCATGAGGTGACATTTCACCACACACACGAGTGGCATTATTATGTTTCATACAGAATAGAAAGTAACAATTAAAGTATGATATAATTCCTTTAAATGTATAATAATATTTAAAATTTAATATATGAAATTTATATCCATCAGTATACCCATCCATGAGAGATTGTAATGAAAAAATGAATGACATCTGTTCGTGATGTGGAAGCCTTCCGTACACAAGAACGATGATTTAGTAACCCATTTGATGGATGTGTGTGTCAGTGTTAGTCATACCCTTAAAATATAAATATATAATTATATGGAATATATTGATCCTTTTATATACTTAATGATTAAAATGAATTTATTTGGGGTTATAAGGAAATAATATGAATAAGCTTGTTGAAGTACATTAATTCTTTGTCAGATATCCTCCTTAGTTTTTTTACTATATCATTCAATGGATGGATTTCTATAACTCCCCACCCCAAGAAGCCTAGATTAGATGCATTATTTTAATAATTTGGCATGACTACGAGGAATAAAATATTAAAGGACAGATTAGTTTAGTAGTCTTGGAAAATGGATTATATATATGAATTTGACATTACAATTTAAAACATAAAATACAACATAGACAATCCTTTGAGAATGACATTATTCTACTCAATTAAACCATCATATCAATCCTAAAACACTTTGTGGATTCTTAGAAAAATAAAACATAAGAAATAGTTGGACTCAAATGCTTAATAAGGTTAAATAATAGAGTAGAATACTTTATAAATAATCCTAAACTTTTAAAGAAAGTGTAAAACTAAAACATATGCCTTATAAAAATAAAAATGAACATTATATGGAAAGAATAAATCAAATAATTCTTTTTAATAATTCACATGGATACTCTGATAGTCGAATAATCAAATTTAATATCAATAACGAATCTCATAATGAGGTAATGTATGATGTCAGGCATCATAACCATACTGTCAAGGCCTCGTTGCATGAGCATACATAACCATACCATCAGGGCCTTGTTCCAAGAAACTAGTTTATCTCATTAGACCTACTGATCCATCAAGTGTCTATAGTGGTCCCTACCCATCACATATTAATATTAATACATTCCTATTATGGAAAGGGTGATATATATCCAACAAAAACATTCATATGAAAACTAGCAAACAAATGTTAATAATTTAACCATAAACTATGAATGATATTAAAATAACATATCCATAGTCAATCATATCATAAAACATTCAATAAAATATAGAAGATTTTATCATAAAATATCAACCTCAATTAAACACAAAATCCAACAAAGGATGTTGTCATGGTTGAAAATAATCTCACAAAATCAATAAAAAAATATTTGGAAGTACCCCTTTTAACGTTGAAATCATTTAAATGTCACACCATAATAATAGAAAACATTTATTTTGAAAATAACTTTTCAAGATTGTAAGGAATACATAAAAATGTTAAGGTGTCATAACTACATAAAATAGTTTCTCGTTCCATAAAAGTTAAAAAATACATACTTTCCTTAATTTGTCAAAAAGTTCATAAAGAGAATTGTTTGGAAAATGACAAAAATATTCTTTTCAAAAAAAAAAATATTAAAAGTAAAAAATAGTTAAAATAAGGAATTTAAAAAATAATCTATAATGTTTTTATATAAATTTTATGAAACATTGAAATGGATGATAAAGATATCCCAACAGATACATATGTACTAAAAACCTAGTATAATAATGAGATTGTGAAATTAACCCTTACCTTGTACTTACCTTCGATTGAGGGTGTGTTAAAATCCTATATAACGATTCAAAATTTTATTAAATTATAGCAGAACTAGAACCATATCCAAATTTATTATATTATATATGATACTTTTATATCTATTTGGTAATACTTTTCTATTATTAACATTTTTTGGGGAGTTAACTGCATTGTTTTCCCATTTTAATTTTGTCATGTTTATAATGTTTTTTTGAATAGTATATATTTTATTCATATATAGAATAAAATTAAATTCATAATTATTATTTTTATTCATAAAATAAATTTTATAATCATTCATGAAGTGTTAAAGTGGAGATTCAATCTCACCGCATCGTGGATATGGTAGGACGTACGCACGAACGGGCTACAATATCATTCGCTTTAGGTTAAATGGTACGAAACCAGATGGTATATTATTTATACAGAATAATTATCATGATATATTAATTATTTAAATTAAATATACTCTTCATTATACCAATAAAAAAAATGTATAAATGAAAAATAGTTTTCACCCCAACGTGGAGATGGTAAGCCGTACGTACGCACACGTGGTGATATTTTTTTTCATAGGATGGGTAAAATGTTGAATATAGTTGTCCTATAATCTTAAAAACATCCCAAAATTTATATGATACATGATATATTAATTTAATATGAAAAAAGGTAATACTAAGTATTATTAAAAATGAAATTTAATTTAATTGGAAAAACAATTATCTCTTATTCAAGTGTCTCCTTTTGATTTTCACAAATGCACCCATTTGTTTAGATTTCTGCCCAAAGTGTGGCCTCTAGTATTAATTGATTTAAGATTTGAGGATAATTGGGCAGAATTTGGTCAAGAAAAAGGGATTTAGTGGTGTGAAATAAAGGGAAGGAGAAGTTCCCATTTATAAGAAAGTTGAGGAAATATTTTGGAAGATCTTAAAATATTTATTTATTATAAATTAATTTTCTTTTTCAAATAGCTCCAAAGTGATTTATTTATTTTATAATATGAAAATTGGCCGTAATACCCATAACCAATGAATTTATAACTTGTTTAGGTCATAAAATTAACTTTATTGGTCAGATTTAACCCTTAGTTAAATAGTTTAACTCTTATCATGTCTTTTCGTATATTTAAACTATATGGGTAATATAATTACTATAATATTACAAAAGAACCCCAAATTGGATCATTTATAAAATATTTGACATTGTAGAATTTATTTTGATGATACTAATAATTTTATGACTTTTATATCATTTAATAAAATTGTATTTATTATAAAATATCATTTTTGACAACATTAAGAAAATTCAACATTTTTATTTTAATAAATATAAAACCAACACGATAACTCCAAAATAATACTTCAAATATGTTTCTAGTATGTGCATTTTATCCATAAAATTATTATATTTCATTAAATAATTAAAATTATATTTATTTTAATATACTTAATATTATTTGTTTGATATTTCTAGTAATAAAATATTTTTTGCATCACAATTGTGATATCATTAATGGTAATTATTTAATATATAAAAGTTATAAATAAATTTATATGATTTAGGTAATTATTTTATCTATCTAGGTACTTTTTAAAATTGATGTTATCCCTTTTTTATCTCTATATAAATATTTTTATACATATAAGAAATGAAAGTGTGATATTTTTTCACATTTATTAATTTTAATAATATTTATGTCATATTATTGGAAACATGCCCATTAAATGATTCAATTTCAAAAAATTGGGTATAAATGTCTAATATAGTCATCCAATCAGATTATTATAGGTGTTAGGGTGATTTTATAATATTATTTTTACCTTTTAGTAAGAGATATTCTCTTAACCACGGTAATAAAACAAATTACTAAAGATACTATTCACAATACCCAAAAATAAAAGAAACCTATTTAATTAATTTTTAACCACAAATTACATATTTAAAATCCTTTTTTCAAAATTAAAAACACATAATTTTTATTAATTAATTGAAAATTAATCTCATTGTCAGAATGAAAAATGGGATTTTAAAATTTAAAAAATTGTGAAATATTGAAACATTTGTAAAATGAAATTCATGATAACATTAATGAAAACTAAATACATTATCTTAATTGGTAAAATTTTATTATATTTGTTTCTTTAAAACTGTTCAATAATATAATTTATCCACATGAATTATTTTTATAAAAAAGTTGTTTTCAATGAAAATTTAGAATCTTTTTAATATTCAACAAAACATAAAACTTATCAGAAAAATATCAAAAATTCATCCAAAGTATATCATTATATCCATCCTCTAAATAATAAATTTATTTTCTGAAAAATAATATATTAATGTTTCATAAGAAATATTTAAAACGGATGGACAATCAAATGGTGACAAAAATCCATTTTTTTAAAAAATACTTCTTTTATCCGAAAAATGGAATATTTTCTTATATCATGTATAGAAAATACATAAGATTAATGTTTAAATTATAGATAATTTATAAAATTTAAACTTATATTGATACCATTCATAACTGCTAATTTAATAGCTAGGTTATATATTATATTAAATAATATTATTTTATTAATATTTTAATGTTCGGTAAAATGGGGCCTTGAGTGTAATGCACGCCAAATCATTATTGTCTATACCATATTCTCAACATGGTGTTTCAAAACAATTATTGAATAAAAAATGTAAATTTTTGTTATAAATGAAAATATTATAACATATCGGGATGTTACATTGTCTCATCCTTTAATAAATTTCATCCTCATAATTTAATCTCAAGATCAAAAACTAGGTGTTTGACATTTAAAAACATATATGAATAATTAAAACATCAGAAAAAGGATAAATGAGACCCCATTTTAAAATAAATAAAGGTAATTTTTAAGGTCACTAGAGATAACACATAATAAGGTTTCCTATAAGAATACTTGTAGATGAATGAAAAATATAACTATCATGTTCTGATGGAGAGTGATAGAGAACATAACAAGGAAAATGTTAACAATAATAATGCTCTATATATGAAATGATATAAGGGATCATTTGATTCATCAAAAATATAATAGGATATAATTTTTTGTTTAAATATCCTTTCCCTTGGAAGAATTATTATGCATGAATTTAATGGATTACTTTCCATGTCATAAGCATAATTTCATACTTTGGTTGTACTTCGATATATTTTAACTTCCTCCATTGATCCTGGAAAAGAATGTTAAAAATGAATTTTTTACACATGAAGATCTTTTGATATATAATATAGCCCACATGTTTTTTCTTAATTCTATAAACATTTAATAAAACTAACAATTTTATCCCAAAGTATCCAATAAGTCATACATTAACCTCAAACAATAATATCCAACATTAAACTTACTCCATACCTACCTTAATATATTTCAAAAATACTTCTGTCCAAATTAACAGTCTAAAAAGATCTCTAAATTTACAAAATAACTTGTAACATCAGATTCACCAAACAATGTAATTTATCTCTTATTGACACATACCAAATATTTAATCACCTTAAAACTTTTAATGAAGACATTAATTCCTCAAAATCCTTAATGAATAAGTTTTATAGAACAATCCTTAAATATCACAATAGACATATAACCAAAATTTAATAACATAAGTCTTGAATACCAATACATTAATTATTCCACTTCATCCATAGTAATAGCATAAGTATGAACAATATCTTGTTTCTTCATCAGAGTTATATTTACCGGACGCTTGGACTATCATTTGAATAATATCCCATCTCATTAAAATTACAGGATTTCACATTTACATATTCATTATTCCCCTTACAATAGTTATATTGGTGACCTTTCTCTCTACACTTGTAATAAACTCCCATTCCTTTTAGACAGGTACCCAGATGTTTCTTCCCACAATTGTCACGAAAGTTATAATTATTTTTCCCTTTTTTCCATATCTTTCTCAACCATTTTCTTCTTCTATTGATTTAATTTAAATTAATAAGACATAGAGAATTCATTTTCTGTCTTCATTACCATATGAGAATATATCTTCATATTATGAGAAAAATTGTGTGACCACTGACCATTAGAGGAGTGGTTTTAACACATCACATAATTGATCAATATTACTTTTTGGGTTTTTTTTGTCTGCAGAATTACTTTCTAACCTTGTGAATTTAGCCTCATTTATTACAATAGTATCATCCTCCATGTTCTTGGACTCTGAAATTATCTTTCCATATCACCATTTTGTTCTGAAGGAAATTATTTTCCTAATAAAAGTTCTTTAAACTCCCACCATTTGAAATTTTCCACTTCTTCATATTCCTTCATGTTTTGACTTGCTGACCACCATTCATCCACATATCCTGATATATGATAAACTATGATGAATATTTTTTCCCTTTCATTACATCCCAAAAAATGAAATATCTTATCTAAGGAACATAACTATTGTTCACTTATTAATGGATTTGTAGTCCCATTGAATGTTTGAGTTATTTTCTCATGAAGTGGTCAAACAATGTACCTCCATGTTGTGGATTATGCCACTCAATAAAGGTAAGGTTAATATTAATAACATGATTTCATCATCCCAATATGGTTATATGTTTGTTTGAAGCAGTTAAAGATACTTCTCCAAAAAACATTATCTTCTATAGGAGGGGAATCCTTATATGGATTATGTGAATTTATACTATTTTCATTTCATCCACTACATGCCATTTATGAACAATGAAATACACTATATTAGATCACAACCTAATGTATAATCACGGAACTAGTAAATCAAATAACCAAAATTTAGAATTTAGGTATAAATAATCTCTAAATCACAAACATGGTTTCTTTGGGGACATATTTACATTAAAATATTTCATAATGGATTGTTTATAAAATTTGAAATATCCTATGCATATCCCCTAGGAGAGTCAATACAAGTGCGTAATAAGGCATGTTATCTTGTACGAGGTTACCACGAGTCGGGCTCAGAACACCTTGTCAAAGTTGATACTTCTAGGTACATCTATTCCAAAACCATGTCGACATGACGTATCCTGACAAGGATATATTTCTTAGAAAATCCACATAATTTATATTTAACCAAAACTCTTGGATTTTCTTCTATATGTTTTCTAAAAATATATCATATGGTTATGATCCAAAATCTCAATCTTATAAATGTAATTTTGAAGGTTGTTGGTAAACATCCTTTGATACAAATTGTAATTCACCGATCCCAAAATCCTAGAGCAGGTGTATTATTTTAATACATTGGAATGATTAAAAGGATTCAAATCACATAGGACTGACTAGTTTAGCTTTCATGGATAATAAATTACATACATGAACATTAAATTACAATTTTAAACATAAAATAAAATATAGATAATTATTTGAGAACGTTTTTATTCTCTTATATTAACCCTTAATACCAATTATAAAACACTTCTTGGAATCCGTGGAAAATAAAACAAAAAAAGGGGTGAGCTTAGATGCTCAGTAAGGTTAAAAAATATAGTATAATCTTTCTTAAATAATAAAAAAATATTTAATGTAAGTATAAAACTATAACACAAGCCTTGTATACAAAAACATTAAAATAATTTGAAAATAATAAATCAAATAATTCCATTTAAACATTCACATGGATATTATACTACTCGAATAATCACATTTAATATCAATAACTAATCTCATAATCTGGGAATGCATAATGTGAGGCATCATAACCATACTGTTAAGACCTCAGGCCAAGACGATATGTAACTATACCATAAAGGACTTGTACTAAGAAACTAGTTTGACTCATGATACTTATTGATGCATCAAGGGGATATAGTGTGCCCCTTCTGTCACTCACATTGTCCAATGCATTCCTATTATAAAAAGGGTGAAACAAAACCAACCTAAACATTTATATGAAAAATAAAATAAGAAATTATAATACAATAACCATAAACCATGAATGTTATTAAAATAACACATCCACATTAAAATATATTATAAAAAATACAATATAATATGAAATATTGTATCATAAAAAATAATCCTCATTTAACCATTAAAATCTAACGATGGATCTTGAAATAGATGAAAATAATTAAATAAAATCATTAAAAAAGTTTGAGATAAAAATATTTTTTTAAATCATTTAAAATTCAAGAAATTATAAAACATATATTTTTAAAATAACCTTTTAATTTTGTAAGGAAATCATCAAAATTTAAAGGTGTCACAAAGGTATAAAAAGGTCACTCACACCGTACATGTTAAAAAATACATTCTTTTATTAATTTGTCGAAGAAGTCATAAAGTACATAATTGTAAAATTGATGGAAGGATTCTTTAAAAAAATTTATATAATGTAAAACATGGGTAAAAATTACTTTAAGAAATATTTGATAATGTAATGAAATAAATGTTAATAAACATTTAAATGGATGACAAGGATATCTCCGCAGATACTTACGTATAAACAACCTCATATTGTAATGATATTGTGAAATTAACCCTTACCTTATGCTTTACATTAGTTGAGGGTGAGTTAACCTCATATATAATGGCTAAATCATATTAATAAATTATACCAGAACCTAATACATATTTATGATATTATATATGATCCTATTATAACATTTTGGAGATAATATTTCAGCAATACCCTAGTATTGAGCGTTAACTTCTTCATTTTCTCATTCCTGTTTTGTTATGTAAGTCATGTTTTTATGAATAGTGTATATTTTATTCATATACATAATTAAATTAAGTTATTAATTATTATTTTTACTTATAATATTAAATTTACAATCATTATTTAATTTATAACGTAGAGAATGAATCTCACTTCATTGTGAAGATGGTAGGTTGTACGTGCGCACGTGCAACAATATCAATCAATTAATGGTTAAATGGTATGGAATATGATGGTTTAATAATTATATAGAATAATAATCAGGATATATAAATTATTTAATCCGTTATATTCATCATTATACCCATCAAAATAAAGTATAGCTGCAAAATAGCTTTCACCACTGCGTAGTGATAGTAAGTCATACGAATGCTCGCTTTGCGATATTAAATTTTGTAGGATGGGTAATATTTGGAATATGGTTTTACCTGAATCATAATAACATGATTTAATTTATATTATACTTTATATACTTATTTATTATGGAAACAAGAAATTAATTAAAGTGTGAAGAGAAAAATTGAATTGAATAGGTAAAATAATTACCTCTTCTTCGTGTGTCTCCATTTGATTTTAAAAAAAAGACTCCATAGGTTGGATTTAGGGTTTACTATATGATTATGTGATGGATGTTTGCAGAATAATTAGTCTTGTGTTTTTTGAGACAAATTTCTTTATTGGTGTGAATTAAAGATAAAGATTAGTGACCTTTTATATGACAGGTGAGGGGCACTTTTGGAAGATCTTAAAATACCAATTTTTTTCAAATTGATTTCTAGTTAAAAAAATATCCAATGTGATTTATTTATATCCTATGATATGTATGGGTCTAAATACATTTAGGAAATTAAATTTATGCATGTTTAGGCCATAAATGTATTCTTATATTTTGTATTTAACCCTTTGTTAAACAGTTTAACTATTATCGTGTCTTCTTGTATTTTTACACTATATGGTTAATGTGATTACTATATAATAAAAAAAGAACCCCAACTAGATAATTTATAAAATATTTTATATTATAAATTTTATTTTTCAAAAGATAATACTTTTATGAATTTTATATAATTTAATAAAATATAATTATTTTTAAAATATCATTTATATCGATTTTAATAATATTAAATATTTTCAATTCAATCAATATAAACCCAAAATGATAAATTTGAACCAATACATAAAATATATAAATAATATGTATAAGGTATTGATAATTATCACATATTAATAATTAAGTGAAATCATATTTGTTTTAATATTTTTAATATCAATTATTTGATATTTCTATTAATAAACTTATTCCTACAGTATGATTGTGTCATCATTAATGGTAATTATTTATCCCATAAAAATTATAAATAAATTTACAGGATATAGGTAATTATTTTATATTTCCATAGACTATTTATAATTGATGTTATCTCTTGGTGATCTTCATTTTATGATTATTATAATTATAAAAAATTAGTGTCAGAAATTTTGTTGCATTTATTAATTTTAATAACAATCATGTCATATTCCTAGAAAAGGGTCCATTAAATGATTCAATTTCATAAAATAAATGATAACGGTATAATCTAGTCATAAAATAGGATTTTTTATGCTGTTAAGATAATTTTATAATTTTAATTTTACCTTTTATTGCATTATTTTCCCATAAACGTGGTAATGAAATAATTACTAAAGTTACTATTTATAATACCCAAAAAAGGACAGTATTTACATAATTTGGACCCACTAATTATGAATATGGAATCCATTCTTATGAATTAAAAATAGATAATTTTTAGTAATTAATTAAAATTTAATCTCATTGTCAGAATGAAAAGGTGGTTTTTAAAAGTAAAAACATTGAAAAATATTGAAATGTTTTTAAATCGAAATTCATGTTTAATTTAATGAAACTTAACAATACTATAATAAATCATAAAAATATATTATAATTTTACATTAAAACTATTCAATAATATAATTTACCCTTATAAATTATTTTGATGAATTTTTTTAATTAAAAATTAGTATTTATTTATTATTCTTTCAATCATTAAAGGTATTAGAAAAATATCAAAAATTAGTTAAAATTACATTTTTATATCATAGATCTAAACAAGATTTTTATTTTCTAAAATATAATATATAAAAGTTTCAAAAACTAGATTTAATTTGGGTGCGCCAGAAAAAGGTGGAAAACTATATTTTTTGGAAAATACTTCTTTTATATGAAAAAGGAATATTTTATTATGTCATGTCTAGAAAATAAATAAGACTGATATCAAAATAATATGTATTATATAATATTTGAAATGTGGTTAATAATCTTAATAATTGCTAATTTAAAAACTAGGGTATATATTATATTAAATATTATTATTTTATTAATATATTTTTTTTGGTAAAACTGGGCCTTGTGTGTAACTAAAGACAACTCATTTTTGTGTCTAGTGTATGATTTACATGGTGTTGTGTAAAAATAAAAAAATAAAAAAAATAAAAAAAATGAAAATTTTATAATGTATTATGGTGCTACAATTTCTGACAACACTAATGCCTATATGTTGAGGGTAGGTAATTCATAGATTTACCAAGAATGTTAATGGATGGTCCAAAGTGGTTTTAATTTTTGAATTGGAAAAGATATGGGGGGAACTTTTATTAGTGTGTTGAGTGGAACGATTGTAGTTTTTGAAAGAGTGAATTCCTCCCACATTTTTTCTTATAATCAAGCACAATAATGGTCCATTAAAGATCAAATAAGAGATAATGTTAAATAAAATTCCATAAAATGGGTTTTTATTAGTCTTGGGTCATTATTATAAATTATGTTTTATGTTTATCCACTAAGTAAGCTCGCGTTTACCTTAATAAATATAATGAATTTTAACATTTTTCACCAATCAGTATGGTCATAAATTATGTTGACATTATCAAATAATAATAATTATTATTATTCCAAATATTTAGTCCATTTTTGGAAATTCAACTAAGTGATGTGGAATAATATATTTTAATATTAATCAGGTAAATATAATGAAAAGTGGATTTTTGAAGTGAAAAAGCTTTAAAGATTACAATATTATTATAGAAAAACTAAAAATTAAAAATGATGGAAATATAATAAATTGGTTTAAAATATTTATAATTGAAATATTTTGACTTCCAAACATATTAAAATTATTACTCAATAATATATATTTTTAGATTAAAATAATGTTAAATTTAAAATATTTAATTTTCCATTACTAATTTAAAAGAAACATCCTAGAAAATTCCAAAAAAATAGCCTTATGTAAATAGTGTTATATTGATTTAAAAAATTAATATTAGTTAATAATTTTTTTTAAAATAAATAAATAAATAAATAAATATATATATATATATATTCCTGACAAAACAGTTTTTTTATGAAATAACTATCACTCTGAAAACATTTTTTTTCTTTTGAATGATTATAATTATTATTTATAATAAATAAATATCCTATAATTGTGTACATAATATATATTTTAGTATTTTAATTAATCTTAGTCATACTATCCATTCCAATGGCTAGGTGAAAACTATCATATTAATTAATAATATTAAAGTATATTGTTGTATGATAAACGTTGGTCATGTGTTTAATGAAAGCTATCGATGAAATTTTTTATTCCTTTTTAATGAAAGATAAAATATTGTTACATTAATTAAATGCTATTAAATTTGTTTAATATTTAAACATGTAAATATATCATAAAAATAAATTAATTTATATTATTTTCTATGATTGGTGTTTCGTTTCATACATTCTATCAAATGTGATATTCATATTTTAAAATTTATTTTGGTTTAGTTATGCCAAATTTCTGTGTACCATACATAGTATATTATGAAATGAATTAAATACCGAAAACATTTGGGGGTATGTAATTATGATCCCACCCATCACATAATGAGAATCATGAAATGTATATTTATATGAACTTCACATGAGTATAATAAACCATACATAAAGAAAACTAATGGTAAAAACCATAAGGAAGGGGTGGTTTTAATAATCATGCATGAAGTCAGAATCGAATCCTCCACAATAGGGATTCAAAAGAGAAAAATTATTTAATTAATTTTTTTATTTTAATATTTTAGCAAAGAAGCATAGGTCTTGATCACTGTGTTCTCATATTGGAAAATCCTTCAGAATGATCGAGGAGAAATAATAATAAAAATGCATCGCATAAGAGATTATTTTATAAATTTTTATAATGTATTTTATGGTATTTAATGTTTAATGATATACCATTAGATTAAAATTTATCTAGGAGGGATTTTTTTTAAAAAAAATTAAAATTTTCATAGTGATGATCATTTTATAGAGGTGGAACTTATCTTGAAATAATAAATCACATGTTTTTGTTGGAAGTTATAAAAATACCTTTCTTGGAATACCACATCACAAAAAGGGTAATAAAAAATTATTTTTTATAAGTGGATAATGGAGATATATAGATAAAATTTGATAAAACATAATTATTTTTCTAATTATAATTTTAAACATTAGAACTAAGGAAAATCATGGACAACTAGGGGAAATCATCATTAAGGAGAATGAGAATAATTTCAATAATGATAAACCTCCAAGAAAAGAACTTATTAAGGTAATGGTTTTAGTCAAAATTTTCACATTCCTCATATAGGATAATTATATTATTTTCATATAAATAAATAAATCCATGTTGCAAATCAATTTTCAACAATGAATCATTATATATCAATAAAGATTTTGAATCAAGAAAACACATAAATATTAAAAAAAATTGATTGATGAGCACTATATGAGAAATACAATTGAATTTCATATAATATAATTGAATAATGAATAAAAAATTTTAAATTGTTTTTTATTTAAAATTCCAAATAAAACATGATGTATAATAAGTAATATGTTTCATGGGGTGAAAATTGAGACAAAATATGATTTCCTTATATCTTGTCTTCCTTGAAGATGCTCTTTTATCATTTATAACTAAAATAAATATTATAATTAATTACATTAGAGTAATATATATATATATATATGAACATTTATACCCATTTTTAGGAAAAATTATCTACATGTATATTACTTATTTTTCTATTAGCTATATTTGGTGTGAGTAATCTTGATCATTTTGAACTCATTTCATAAGAAATGGGACATAATTTATTATTATCATAAATGTTTTCTTTAAAATACCATTAAATGAACTATAATTAATTAATTATTATTATTTAATAATGAATAATTTAGTTATATAGGAGTTTCTAATATGATCATTGACTATGAAATCAATGATATAGAAGTTTTGGGGATATTTTACAGATGAATGTTGGTATCATAATTAATATGTTTAATATATAAATTATCATTAATAAAAAAAATAATTATTTAGATTTTTAACATATATTATCCATATTGAAGTTAACATCTACATCAATGAAATTATTTTATAGTATTTTTTATGTAGGTGGTCCAATCGACCCTGAAATAAACATACCAAAATTGAATAGATGGTCATGAAGTGGTAAAGTTGTAATATCAAATTAATAGAAGAATAATGATCATAATTAATGTTTATAATGGTTTTATATCAAAATAGTAATGAATTAAACTGAGAATAAATTTTATATAAATTAATTACTTAGAACAAAATGACCATTTTACTTTTATTGTGGTTCAATTATGAGGATGAAGTTTATAATTATTATTTATTGTTCGTATAATTAAAAGGTTGTTGAGCAGTTGAATATAAATAATATTTACACCTTAATCAAATTAAAAAATAAATCAATTAATGGTCGTCAAATAATATGACCATGTTACCTCAAGGAGGCGACACTCTTGACAATCGCACGATTCACATTTGTTTCTTCATAGAAACTGGAAGGGTTGTTAATGTTTGAACGATAATTACAATGACATAACCGTAAAATAATGATACTTTTTTTAACTTTAATATGGTTTAATGTAATTTTAGGAAGAATAATTGCACATAATGAAATGGAAATGTGGAAGGAGTGGTTATAAATTTATACCTCCCCCTGGATTATCACAATTTCAAAAGGATTAATCTATTGATGTGTATCCTTTTCAGAATTGCAAAACCTCTTGATAATTGAAAGGAATTTGAATTAGATCGTTTTTTAAATAATGGGGCTTCCATGTGATAGGAAGTGAGGATAGAATACCCATTTTATTTGTGCAAAGCGATGGTATTATTTAAATACCCAAAAATGTTTTAATAATTAGATGTCAATCTCATATAATGTGACTAAAAAATTTAGAAATAATAGAGGCGGGAATATATAATAAAGGTATTTTACTAAATCACCTATTCCCATACAAGATTTAAAAAAACATTCAACTCATTTCCAATATATTTTTTCACTTTTACCATTTTTTATCATACCTTGGAAATTAATGTTTACATAAGGTAACATTTTATTTATACCCAATAATATAATGGACATTATTGCATAATTTGAAATAAATAATTAATATTTTAAATCCTTTTTCACATAAATATTATGTTTAAAAATAATTACCTTTATCATTAATGCACATAATGCATAAAATACATTTTTTTCAAAAAAGATAAATTTTTACAATAAAATTTATTTGTTAGATAAAATTATCTATTCATTTTATTTTTATGATTTAAATTGGAATTTTAATAAAAAAAGTTAATTGTATTTAAATTAAATCCAATGCATAATTCTACAAAAAAAATAATATTTAACTAAAATAAATAAATCAATTTTATTAATAAATAATAATTATATAGTAAAAGATAGGTTTTATAAATTCAAAATAGTATTTTTTAAAATATATCTTTACTCCATAAATAAATATTTGATCATGGAAATTTTTTTAAAAAAATTTAAGTTGTACTTATTTGATGATATATTCATAAATGCAGTCTTTTTAGTAAAAATAATATTTTTCACAATTCACCTAAAACAAATTTCCGAAATATCCCAAAATTTTAATATAAGATGATATTGACATTAGTACTCAAAAATTTAAACTAGTATAATCTAATTTAAAATTAAAAAAGATCAATTTATTTTTAAAATATTAAATTTAACGAAAAAGTCTTTTTATAGAGAAATAAAAATTTATTTCCTTTAAATCTATAAAGGTGATATTCATAACATAAATGTTTTAAATAAATTATTATAATAATTATTACATGTTTATACCATCCTAATCTCTTGGTAGATATCCCCTTAATATCTATGCAAAAGGGCTATGCATATGGTAAGCTTTTGTGGTAATCAAGGATAGAGATTCCACGTGCATGAATCTCATATAAACTTATGTGAGATTTAATTAATCTCACATATGATTTTTCTAATACCGTAATAGTTTGAGATTGAATTGGGATTGTTCAAGAGAAATCTAATGTGATGATTTCTCCTCACTAAGGCCTGGTAATTGAGCATCATAAGGGTCACTTCTTCTACTCATTTCTATTTATTTACTTCATATTTTTCATATTATAGTTAACTATATTTATACAAACTAATTTAATAGATAAAAAATAGTAGTCAAATTTTATTTTAAAATATAATTATTTAGTTTCAGTTAATTTTTTCATATGAAACAAGCGATCAATGAAATTTAAATTTAAGTTAAAATATATTATAAAATCTCATGGTGTTACATTTTCCACCTTAGGTAATATTTTCCTCATAGTGTTAATTTCTATTTACTAATGAAATAAACTATGGGTGTCTAAAATTTAGTAAGGAATGATGATTTTATTTCAAGCAAGGTTCCAACCAGACTATTTGATGTTTCACTAGTGATGTCATCTTTTACCTTATAAGTGGAATATAAATAACATTTAGTTGTCTCAAACCATTTGTGCCGAATACACCAACATAATATGAGAAATTTTCTCAAAGAACATAAAATCAAACAAGATCCAATAGTCGATCATGGGTTTGACAATCTGTAATATCCATCCTCATTTTAGGTATGTCCCTCATTGGACATTGGATTAAACACTTTTATTTTGGGTCTCCATTATTCATTAAACAATGCTGTTCAATTATCTTATAGGGATAGGTAGATTTTTATGAGGAAAACAACTTAATGTTCAAGGAGGCATGTTTGTTTGAATTAAAAGAGTACAAGTATAAATGTTTAAAGGTCTCATATTTGGTTCAAATTGATTTTAACACTTCATAGATAGTTCATGTTCATTCTATAGATGTTGATGTTAATTTTTTCTTCTAGTCACTTTCCCATCAAGAAAGGTTTACACAATATGAACACGTTTTCAATAACATTTCATATAATGGTTCATAGCATAAAAATTTTACTTTTTGTAAAAATGAATCACACAGTGAAGTGGTCAATGAAGGTACTTTTAACACAATGTGACATGTTATTCACATATCAAATAAATCAATAAATTGACATCATGGAATGGTTTGAAAATTTTAATATATCAAGATCATCGATTTTAAACTGTAGAATGCATATGAATTTAATTCATGTATCAAGTAGCCTCCTCTCTCTAACCCAAGGGTAGAGTCTAATGAATTGTGGAGCGATTCTTTCCATTATGTTTGTCTTGATCAAGCATTTTGTCTCTAGTGAGCTTCTTCTCCTAGAATTTACCCTTTATTTTGATATCCTCTATTAGAGTGGAGTAATCTCATGACATCCATAGAATCAGTTATTGATCACATTATTTGTAAAATCCAAGTCATCTCTATGATTACCATCACCTTCGTTTCTTGTTTTCATAACCTTTATAAAGAATTTCTTTGATCTCCAGATAATGTAATATGGTCAAGAAAAATTCCCTTTGGTCTATTGAAATCTATTCAGGTGTGAAAAATATTATGTGATTTTACTAAATCAATATGTGAATTAACTAACTTAATAATGGGTTTTGATTATAATGTGTTTTGAATTCTAATTGGATCGGTTGGGATCTGATAGTGTTGGGACATGGAATGCACCTACCTGTAGTTTGAAAATTCCAATGATAAATAAATAACTAGATAACGGTGTAAAAATATATATTTCAAGACCTGATACCTTAGGTAATTTCATATGGTAGATTCACCTTATAAAATTAATCACATGAATTTTTAAATGCTCGTGATAATTTGAAATGAAATTTGTTTTTACATTGGAATGAAAACGAATTATGATATAAAAAATATCAATATAAGGGAATTGAAAAGATTAATTGTAATTTCTTGGATTGAACATTGTGTATAAAGATTTATTTTCTATTATTCTAACAATTATGACTTCTTTTTTGGTCCATGTTGAAATTCTTATATAATGGGCGTATCTTGGAAATGTTATAATTCTTATATAGAGGGATTGGACTAGTTCGATGATGAAATTATTATATAAAGGGTGAGAACATGGTATTATTTAATTCTTATTGGGCTTGTACCAATTATGTTGTAATGCCTATAGGGTTTTTCAGGGTTCTTAATTAATTCTTATAGGCCTAAACCCAATAATTCTGAAATGACTTCGAAGGGAATGCACTGTTTAGGTAGTAATTGTTTTAGGGATTGACCAGGTTATGTGAAAATTCTTATAAATATTTATTTTTCCTATTTATATGATTATTCCATTAACTTGTGGTTTCTATTGGTCGGTTTTTCCTACAAGCTTAGAGATATTCTCAGATAGTGTCTAAGAAGGTTGATTGTTGTATTTCTTTAATTGATTAATTAATACACTTGTTTATTGCATTATTTCATTAAATTATTATCAGATTTTTTTGTATAAATGTTGGTAAGGACCTGTTATGTTATACTAAAAACCTATTCAGACCACCATTTGGTACCTAATAAGACTACTTAGATGATAGTTTGAAAAGGTAAGGTGTCCCACTTGTTGATTGTTTCTTTCAGAATGAGTTGGAGATTTGATATGGGACTGAAGCGGGGATTAGAAACTAGGCCTTTTTAGTTAATTTTTTATCTAGTTCTTTTACGAGTAATAAATCCAAAAAATTACTTACATTCTATTTTAACATTCCATGTTTCTTTTTTATTTAGTTAACTTAGTCCATCTTTTATCATTCTTTTGTATGATACACAGTTTTCATAATTTCTACTACTTTGATATTTTTTTCTTTTAGCTATTTTGAAAATCTTTACAAGATTTTATAGTCTCATAATGATATACTTTCCACCCCCAATTCTAGTTAGTAGCCTCTAGAGTAAGCAGAGGTGCGCTTGAGTTCTTGTAAAAAACTTAATTTTCCCATGCGGCACAGTGTCAGATCAGGGATGTTGAAAATTTTTATAAGTGCATTATGTTTTCATCTCAATTTCCATTATATTTTTGGAAATGTAGAAATTATAGTAATATATGTTGTGATATTTTAATGATCATGTGTATTTGAGTTTATAACCCGTGTATCGTTTAAAATTTGATTTCATAGTGATGGAATTGTTTTTCATGATGTTCGCTTATAATAATTTATATTATTTCACCATGGATGACTCACATGCTATGTGATGTAATAGTTTCATGAGATTAATGATCATGGTTTAATAAGGCATGAGATAGTTATACATGCATCGTGATATGAACATAGGTATATCTATTGACAATAATTGTTCTTGATATGGAAAAATTAATTTCATGTGATTTATTTTCATGTTTGAACTATGAAATGATATCCATATTATATCTAATAAATTAAATTAATGGATTATTATTTTACTCTAATTCACTAGTTAATAAATTTTAGAGAGACCATGAGTTAGTGGTTCTCTGTTTCTATCACAATTTGTGGTTGAGGTTGTTGTTTCTAAGTGTTCATGGGAGTGCATTTGTGTTTTAGGGGAACTTATTACACGCATTCACTAAATTGGGCATAGAGTGATCAGAAATTTTCATTCTCCAAATTCAACTTAACAATAGTTATTAGGATTAGAGAGATGTTCATCTTCATGACAACTACCAATGATTCATGTGATCCACAGAAAGGGAGAGTGCTCACACCGTACCTTTGATGTCTAAGATGATGAAAGTGTTTCAACTATTACATTTCCAATGTTCATTGGAGATGGAGGATCCCAAGAAGTTGAGTTTATGAATGAGTCATTCTATATGATATCCAAGAACCTGGAGACACAAACATATGGGAGGGTGTATCATAATATGTGTATTATTCATATACTTTCAAAGTGTAAGTGAGACACTTTAGAGAAAGAATAGAATCAAGATGGTCTATCATGGAAGGAATTTGAGATGAATCTTCTAAGCCACCTCAACCCTAAAACATTGAGGGTTGAGAATTCTCAAGAATTCAGGTACCTAGAAAAGGTGTAGATGTTAGTGATGGACTATAATGAATGTTTCATGAATTGCATTGATTTTATCATCTTTAGTTACTGATGAGATTCATAGGACTTGGAATTCGAGGATGATATTATATTTGAGATAAGTTATTAAGTGGATATTTTTCTCTTGATAGTACATAATTCCTAATGAATAAGGAATTCAACACAAAATAGATTGTGAGAGAGGCCCCAAGAAGAAACAAGGCTATTTTGTCTTGGTGAACTGTGATTTATTCTAGTCACAAATATTTATTCTATAATATATATCACCAAGGAAACAATAAAAAGAGAAGTTAGTGAAGTGGGCATCCATCTCAGGACAACATTATATTATTGTTCTATTAGTGTAGTAAGCTTGGAAACAAGTGGAATTAGTGTCAATACCATGGTTTAGAATATCATTCTTATGGTAGGTTGTATCCACTATTGGGATTTTCAAGTTCATCCATTAACATAGTAGTCGTAGTGAAATTAGGATAGGAACCAGATTCTGGTAAGGACACTACTTACCCTCAGCAGATTGGTAGCTGTATTTTAGAAATAAATTCATCTTGAGGAAGGTGATGTGTTACTCTAGTGTTGGCATAGTAGTTCCATGATGATGTAAAAACCTAGGGTAGTCATACTAGAGCCCATAATATATGGTAAATTTTGTTGTATGTTATGTAGTATACTCTTTCTAGGGTTGATTATGGAAATTATGACTTCATAGGTGAAATTATTGTATCATCTACCTCTACTTGTGTTTTTACTAATAGAGTATCACCAAATTCTTTTATATATACTCTTTCTTAAAATGTTTTGGTCTTAGTTGTTGATATTAGGGATGGTCACATAACCATCAATGTAATGTTGAGACATCATTCAAAGATTATAAAATATTTCAAGACATGTTCTCAATAAATTGGGTTCATAATATATTTTGGGAACCATTATGATGGAAGTAATTTTTTTTATTTAATTCATGTTATGGATTGGATAGTTATATACCCATAACATATCAACTCTTATCGAAGGAGATTCACCATTAAATATTTTGAATGGGTGTAATTTTATCCTAGGTGGGTGAGATATTCAGGTTGTCCATGAAAGACTTATTCTGGGTAGATATGATTGACTAATGACTATGATAGTATGTATTTCTCAATATGATTTTGAAATGATAAAGGATAGTTTTGTACTAGTTTTAGACCATTTTAAGGTTGCCTTCCCTGAAGAGTTCTCTAGTTTACCACCTAAGAAAGAGATCGATTTCAAAATCGAGTTGGTTCTTAGTACTGACCCAATTTATATCATGGATTATATGATGGAAAAAGTAGATCTATGTCAGTAAAAAGTTTAGTTAGATTATCTAGAATCAAACGGTTGTTTCTTACGTAGTTTATGACCATGTGGTTATCACATTTTTCATTACAAGATGGTTAATTTGACATTGCACTTCAATTTATACTATCTAATACTGATTCAGATGATAATCAAGAACTGGAATACCCTTCTATAAATCAATGATATTTTTGATCTACTCAGTGGTTCTAGGATTTTCTCCAGATTGAATTATGATTAAAGAATCACTTATTGACAGTGAGACCACCAAATATACCATAGACTAAATTTAGGATTATTTAAGGATTTTAAATGTTCGTAGTAATTTTTTTCTATCTAAAAAAATACCAAAAGGTATTCAAGGCCTCGATGAATCATATCATTCTTCCTTTTCTGGATCAGTCTACAGTGGTTTTCTTTGAGAACATCTTACTGTACTCCTAGTCTTTGAAACATCATACCCAAAATATTGGAATCATCTTGAGTATATTGAGAGAGCATTGACTTTATTACATGTTACCCAAACGGAATTTTGTAATGAATAATGTGAAATTCATGGGAGATTTCATCTAAATGATTGGAGTGTTAGTTGATATAGATAGGGTTATAACCATAGTATCTTGGGATCGTCCAATTAATGTCTCATAAATTTATAGTCATTTAGGTTTATAAGGTTACTATCATAATTATATCTGATACATCACCTATAAGGAAGCATCAATGTCTTCGATGACCAAGAAATGATTGAAAAATGTTTGGTCATATGCTTGTGAGAGAGCATTCCAATTGATAAATGGAAAGAAAACCGCAACATTGATCCTCACCATTCCAATTCATGGTAATTCATATACAATTTATTTTAGGAATTCATAGTTGGATCAAATTATTTTTTATGTAAGAGAATAAAGTGGTTTCTTATAGCTCCAGACATCTAATATCGCATGAAGATAATTACACAACACATGATTTGGAGTTATATTGGGTGGTACACAACCTAATATGCTAGAGACAATATTGTTAACGTCTTTTGTTGTAGATAAATGTATTGTTAAAGTCTTTTGATGAGTGGTGTATGATGGAACATATTGAAGTCATTCATTTAGAAGTGTCGGAGTCCCAAGGTTGAGTAACTCTTACTTTTACTTATTTTATAACAATGCTTCTTGATCAGATAAAGACAAACCAAATATCTTCTCTGGAGGGATTATCTCATAGTGAAAACATATATAGGGTGTAGCCATTAATATTGTAACATCCCATGTAAATATAAAAAATGACATTTTCTTATTTATTAATATTAGTGAATTAAATATTAATTTTCCTTTAAAGGGGATGCTATGTTCTATGGTGTACCCAACACAAAACAATGGGTTTTTCTGAAATCTAATGTTGCACACAAGGCTGAGTCATACTAAAAAATAATAATATAATATTATTTTAAATAGTAGTAAACTTTTACCTATTTTATTGGAATGAATGAAAAATACTAACCATATTATTATTAAACATGTTTGTTAAATGTTTTTACATTTATGCAATAAAATTTAGAGCCTTAAAATGAAAATGAATCCAATTTTAAGCATAAATACTCTAATATTTTTAAAGGTAGTTTTACCAACTTTTGATGGATAACCCCTTTTAAATATATTTGTTTAAATTTTATATATTTCATTTGAAAAACTAAACTTATTATTTAGAAGCGGGATATCAAAATTTACTTTGGGCATGTTTTTTTAATTTTTTTGATAAAGTTCATTGTTAATGAATAGTGAAAAATACTGCAATTTAAGTCAAAATAGTATTTTTATTTGATTTATTTATATGGTTAGATTATCTTTTTAATTTATTTTAAGGTTTAATAAGATTATATTTTTACTATTTAATCTATTTTTGGACATTTTAGGTATTTTCACAATGAAATTTGACATAAACTCATGCCAATATTTTTATAGCTTTTACTTCTTAAAAACACATTTTATATATTTGACAATGGAAAATAATTTCAAATTATTTATGAATATTATATTATTTGAATTTTTTCAAATATAAATTATTTCTGAATTCAGAATATTAAAATTATATTTTGATGAATTTGTGGTATTTTTGTAAAAACGTTCAATTTTTGATGAATAGTGAAAAACATTGTGTAGTAGTAAAAACCAACTATTTAATTTAAATGAAATATTACCACTCCTATGATTTGAGTTTGAAAAAATATGAAATTTTTGGTTGTCATTAGTAAGTAAAATGTGGTTCAATAGGATGAAAATAATTTTTAGTGAATAATGTATTTTGATTTTTGTTTACGGCGGTTAATGAAAATAAAGGTAATTAAAGACAAAAAATATTATAAATATAAATTTATCTTAACACATGTCCTAACCCTATTTTATGATCCATGGAAGACTAATACAATATTTGGGTGATAACTTTGGCTTTTGAAATCAACTTGGGGAAGATAATGACATTAATAACTTTTTATTTAAAGTAAAAATAAAAATATCAAAAAAAATGTATTGTTTTGCTAAAACTATTTTTATGTGGGGTTATATAATTGATATCATTGACTATAAATATTCAGTATAAAGGTAAAAAATTTCTAAATTGTGGAATTTTATTTGAAAAATCTGGACATCATATAAATAATTTTATTTATAACACAACGATGTTGTAATAATTACCTCACTAATGAATGCTTTAAATAAATGAGATTATAAAAATTAAAATAAATTTATTTTTGAATTTTTTATGCCATACAAGAATTTTAGAGATGATTATGACTTTTTTTCATTGAATTAATGAATATTGTTGGAAATAATCATGTTGGTTAGGATTTTTTATAATGTCACGATATGAATAGTATAAAAATTGACAAAAATGAGTGTTTAAATAAATAAATATTTTATTAAATGATAAAATAGTCCTAGAAATATAATATTCTTCAAAATTACATATATGATTTCACAAATGTCATTAATGGTCCATTTTGGGTCGCTTGAAATTTTATATTAACTATATTAACCATATAGTATGAATATACAAGAATACATGGTAAACGTTAGATTAGGTAAGTAAGGGTTAAAACTAAATGATATGTATAAAAATGAAACCAAAACATGTATAAAACATATTGGTTGAGATTATTTCGAAAAAAAATCATATAATATTAGAGTTTAATGAGTTTTGGACCTTTTAAAATCAAATTCAGTTTATAAAAAAATAATCTTTTTACACATTCCTAAAGAGCCCCTCTTCCCCCTTATAAATGGCCATCACCTCTATCCCATTACACAAACATTTAAATGCCCTTGGATAATCTAAAATCTACTCAAGAAACCTCTAAAAATACCTCCATTTTACATAGAATCCTTTTCCTATGGATAAGGAAATTTAATAATTCCATTTGGTTCAAACCAAAGGGAGTTTCTCGATTCAAAGGTAACATCTTTTATCAAATTCTTTTATTTTATTTTCCTTATCCAAAACCTATTATATTATTATTATTATTTTACATAACAAAAAAAATTATACTAAATATAATAGGTCTTTGTTATGATAATTAATCAAAATACACTTGCACACACCTCCATATAATGGATTTAGAACATACTGTTTCTGTGGACGACAAACTACTGCCTCACGAAACAATGATTGAAAAATTATCACCTACCTTCTCTCATGGTGTCCATTATGATGGAAATTTATTTATATGTGATATATATTATATTTATATTTTCATTATGATTTTTAATTTTTCATTTATAGCATACCTTTATGGTTTCCATAATGGGTAAATACACTAATTTCATTTGAGGAAGTGTGAACTACAGCCCCATCAATGTTATACGAATCGTTCATACCATAAATGGAAAATATTAAGGATGATGTCAAATAATATATGTAACCTATATTACATATTATATTATACTAGAATAATAATACATCTATGTATAATTTGGTTTTCATTCCTTTAAAAATGTAGAAAATGTAATGAATATAGCATTCATGCGTACATATGACTTACTGTCTCTATGAACTGTGCATTTCATTAAAATATATCCAAATGATATGGAATATTCTAAATACATATATACTATATATAATGGACTTTTTACAACATGGATAATTTTTAATTATAACAAGTTCAATTTTTTACTCAATTTCTAAACATCGACAAAGTGTCTGATATGAACTCAAATAAATAACTAATTGTTATATCAATGTAATAAGTGATATAAAAAGAATACTAAAATTGAAATAGGTTATTATGAAAATATAAATTAACTTAATTTTATTAATCAGGATGAATAAGGACCATACAATATAATTCAGACTTGAGGTAATGGGTTTTCATCTCACTTTTTATTCCTGTGAGATTCAAACTAAATTTTACACTATATACTTTTGTGTGGTGTATGTAAAGCCCATGATTTTATTATTTTTTTAATATACCATAATGTTTGTGTATTTATTACTTCATTATATGATCCTTCTTTCAAGGGGTGTATGTTTCTTATGTTAACAAATCTGTATTGGAACTTTTTAACCCAATTTTCCTTATTTGGGATACTATTCTAATTCTTAATTATGTCACGCTATGATTATGTGTTCAATCCCTGTTTATTTAATAATTTTTTAATTTAAACTCAACTTTATGTGGATATCCTATCTATACACATAATCTTCCCATTGATAAATTCTAACGTCATTTATACTATCTTTGTAAGGGAACTTTTCACAATTCTCTTCTAATTAAAGACTTCTTTTATGTTATGTCTTTTAAATTTCTATTTTATTATATTGGGATATATTATTCTATATCCTTATTACTGTACATTTTATATCAATGTTTTGAGGGACCCTTTTCTCTCTCATCAACAAAATTTCTGAATTTTTTAGAGATGTTGTTAGGCTATTGACTTTCTGTAAGAGAACTTGTTTACCCAATTTCAATTCTTTATGTTAAACTAATACATCATGATTACGATGTGCTATGAATATGTGTGAATTACCTCTTATTTTTTACACTTAAAATCCACTTATATTGTATGTATTCTTATTTTTCACCCATAATTATGTCATTGATTTTGGCTTAATATAAGGATATAATCTTTGTAAGGGACTTTGTCTCAATTTTCATTCCATCCAAACATATTTGTTTTTATACACCAATTCACTTTTATATGGTTTATATACTACCCATTGAAATATTATATCATGAATTTCATTATTCTCATGATATTATAATATTTTAAATGTTATTCTATAAATATTCTTATTCACGTATTTTCTAAAGTGGTAAGGGTCTCTTTAACTAAAAAATTGTTTTAAATGTTTTAAAGATTTATTCTTCTAAATATTTCTCATTAATGAACATTTTCTCAAAATGGTTTTAATGATTTATTTATATGGACATTAATGTTTTAAAATTTTAATTCCTTTAAAAGCGTCAAAGTGTTTTGGGGCACTTTTATTCAAAAATATATTTATTAAATGTTTTACATGGTTTTGAAAATGGATTGATAAAGAATTGAATATCTTAATATCTTGAAATGATATATTGTGATTACAATTGGGAAATGTTATCTATCCTTTATCCCTATCTTATTTTTTAGGAGTATTGTTGGTCGGAGTAGATCACTCAAGAGGGTTGGGGGTGAATTGAGTATCTATAAAAATTTATGTTAAAAAATTGGTTCATTAAAAATATACCCCTGAATAATGTAGTCGATGTGTGTTTGTAGTGAATTTACAAAAGTTCTGAATGTTCAATTAATTACATATAAGATTGATTAGTTCTCTACTTTACCAATATAATGATTAGTAAAACTTTTGAAACTAATCTACTGATTCGAAACAGATATAATCACTTGTTAAAGTAACTATCAATGACCTATTTATCTTAATGTGAATTGAATTAATAACATATTAGATTAAAATACAAGACAAACTACACAGTAGATAAAAAAAGAGGTTAATTTTCTAGCTGCGACATAGTCCTCTCTACATGGTGATCACATGTCACCATGTATATTATATTAATAAACTTTTTATCCACACCCGGGACTGGGAATCACAAAAACACACTTGGCTGTCCCTTTCACACTTGACTTCTACATTAGTTATTCGGGGGAAACTAACAAACAAATCACACAGGATCTCTTCCACATTTCTACCTGGTATACAAAAGTGAAAAAGGGATTGAGTGTGAGGATATTTTAGTATCCTCTAATTATGCTCAGGAGATAGTGTGTGTGACACAAACAAATACACACACAACTCAAAAAGTAAACACAAGATCACAATGGAGTTATAAAGGAAAAAATAGAGTTTAGAAATCACTGTGTGTGGTGCAGTAAATCTCTGGACTCAATGGATGTAGAGAAAATAATATTCGAGCACACTTCTGGATGTTGTCTCCAAAACACTATATCATATTATCTGTAATCTACCTTCTAGTTATGAAAAGGTTCGACTCTTCTATGTGAGAATGTTCAGAAAGATTCAGAAGATTGCTACTTATAAAATTAAACTCCTTGTATACTCAAGATTTGGGTTATTGTAACATCCCAAGTAATTAATGAATAATAGATATTTTTATCTATGTCTATTAATGATTAAGATAGTGTTTTAGAGGATTAAAACGAAAATAAATACAATCTTATTCATGGAATACACTAATATTCTTAAAAGATTGTTTTACTGCCTTTTGATGGAAAACCCTTTTTAAATCGATCTTTTGACAATTTTATAAGCCATGTTTGTCAAAATAAACATATTATTTATGATTGGGACATCAAAATTTACTTTGTGAGAATTTTTGGTATTTTTCCGATAAAGTTCATTTTTTAATGAATAGTGAAAAATGTTGTATTTTAATTCAAAAACTCTTTTTAATGTAATTTACTTATATTATTAGAATATTTTTTGAAGTGGGTTTGAAGTGAAATTATAATATATGTTTACCATTTTATCCAATGGTGGTCATTGGAATCAATTTCACTTTGAAATTGGACTTAAACTAGTGTCAATCTTTTGATACTTATTGTTTCATAAAAACACGCTATTTGTCATGACAGCGGGAATTAGTTATTAAATTAATTAATGCAACTTACATGTTTTGAATTTTGTAAAATTGACATCATTTTTGAATTCAGAATATCAAATATAGATTTTGGTGAAGTTTTAGTATCTTTCTGAAAAACTTCAATTTTTGATGAATAGTGAAACCACTAAGTGGTAGTTAAAGAAACTGATTTTTCATTTAAATGAAACTTTGCCACTTCTGTGATTTGATTTTCAAAAATCCGACATACATGGTTTTCATTAAGAAGTAAAATGTGGTTCAATGAGATTAAAATAATATTTTGGTGAATAGTAACTTTTAAGTTCTTAATCGCGATTAGTGGTAATTAGTGTAGTTTAAGGTAAAAATAATGTTTTAATAATATGAGATGAGCTTGACCCATGTTCTACACTCATTGGATGTGTCATGGCCGACCAAGACAATCCATGGATCAACTTGGGGACCCCATGGAGCCACTTTGGTTGGGAAATGACATAAATAACTTTTTATTTAATGTTAAAGTAAAAATAACACAAACAAGAGATGTTTTACTAAAACAATTTTTACATGGGGTTATACAAGTCGGATTTTTGATTATAAATAGTAATTGGAAAGATAAAATGATTTACTCCATCATGATATTTTTTTTTATAATTTTTAGACATTAACTTTATTAAATTATTTATGACATCATGATGATGCATCGATTACCTCATTAATAAAGGATTTAAATAAAATGGAAAGATAATGTAAAATCTAAGACCTACACATGTAAAAAACCTATTGGATAGTGGATTTAGAACCCTTATCACCTTATCCTCAAAACACATCAATGTGGGACCATTAATATCCGAAATACATTCTAAAATAATATAACATTTCCTTACTTTCCAAGAGTGCCCCTCCTCTCCTCTTATAAAAGGCCCCCACCTCTACCTCCTTACCCACACTTCCAAAGCCTTTGTCTCGGCCAAACCCTACCCATTTTGTCTATCCACTTCCCTCTCTTACTCCTTGAAGCCTAACTTTGGGCAGAAGTCTTCCCAAGGAAGTTGTTTAGCTCAAACCAAAGGGAGTTACCCGATTTTAAGGTAATGTCTTCACTTGAGTCCTTTTGTTTTATTTTGCTTCTCCAACCCCCTAAACTCTTTTTATTCATTTCCTTTGTAACAACTCCAGTATCTTAAATATACTAGGATGTTGTTATAAAAACTATTCGAGCTACACATACACACACCTACATCTAATGGTTAAAGGACATACTGTTTCCGTGGATGGTGAATTTATGCCTCCCGAAACGATGATTGTTCAACATTCTTTTAACACCTTCAAAGGTGGAAATTAAGATGTCACTATATTTATATATGATATATAATATTTTTATGTTTTCCTTAAGCTTATGTATTTTTCATTTTGGGCATACCTTTATGGTTTCCATTATGGGTAAACGTGATATCTTTATTTAAGGAAGTGCAGACTACCGCCCCCTCAAAGTGATTTGATTCATTAAATACCATATGTGGGACATATAAAGGATGGAGTTATGATATTATATAAGATATTACACTAGAATTATAATATACCTTTATATCATTATGATTCCATTCTATAAAATATGAAATAGAAATGAAAGTAGCGTTCATGCGTACGTACGGCTTACTGTCTCCATGAACGGTGCATTTCATTTCTTACCTCTAAATGATTATGTAATATTATAAATGCATGAATTTACTGGATATATATGACATATATTATATCTACATCATGAATACCATTCTGGATATAATGGATACATGAACAACTTGTAATTATAAAGGGCTTATTTTTGACTCAAGTACCAATGATCGTTAAAACGACCGTTATTAACTTAAATAATTACATAGTGTTCATGACATGGAAATAAGTGATATAAAAGGAATAATGAACTTTAAAAAGGTTCTTAAACAAGTAGAAATTAACTCAAGTATATTATTCAGGATATTAAAGAACGACCGAGTCAAGTCGGACCCGAGGTATGGGACTTCGTCTCAATATCCTTTCATTGAGGCATATTTTGTTTTATACACAACCTTCTTTTATACGGTGTATAATCCCCTTTGACTTTTACGTTTATTCAAAAGGATTATTTTTTATAATAAGCGTTTACTAAATGACAAAAGGGAATATTTTTGTCGTACGTATAAGGCGACAACGACTTCTTCGCCTCCGTGACCATTATTTGAGTTTCGACTTCCTCTACAAGCCATACCTTTTTTTAAAAAATAAAAATACATACCATGTTTTACTTTTATTTTATTTTGGTATTGAAAATTGTTTTCATAATGTTTTTATATCAATGTGTTGTATTGATATCTTGTGATTTAAAGGTGGAAATGTTAGGTTTCCTTTATGTATGTTTTATGTGATACGATTATGATGTGGTTCCTGGGCATTATTATGAAGACGGGTGGTTCCGTGATAGACTAAGGGCAGGTGAGCCCGATATAGCTCTCAAATGCATTGGGTAACATGAAGGAGTGAAATGTTAAGGTTTATCCGAATAGATTTAGGGAATATACTGTGATGGGTATTCCAAACGTAACCAAGAGGGTTACTCCCTACGTAAGAAAGTTATGAATGCCTCAAGTTACCTTTATGTCTTATGATTTCTACGATTTATTCATGATTTGATGAGGTATGTTAAAGTGATTATGTTTTATGGGTAAAGTATGATTTCATTATTATGTATATATGTACCCATGTTTCCTTTACATATTTTTAGATCCCTTACTGAGCTTTTTATGCTCATCCCAAGTTTTTTTGAAATGTTTTTCACAGGTCAAGGGAATGGTATATGATATAATGATAGTGTCAAGGAAGTATCAAGAAAGAATCCATTTTTTATTTTAAATATGTTTCCATTGATGGGAAATAAGAATACAATCTTTATGTCACCACTTTGTTTATATGTGGAATGTAATGCAAGTTTTATGATCTAATTCTCTAAAACTCTATGCCCGAAAAGATCCTCAATGTGTAATCTTGTAATAACTCAAGATTAAGTAAGGTTTAAGGCTGGGAACTTATAGTTGGTATCAAAGGTCGGTTTAGATAAATTTAGGAGTTATAATTCTATTAAATGATTATCCAAAAATATTTTTTATGGTCAAATTGAAGTGATATAGTATTTGAAGATTACAATGTTGCTTGATCTAAGACATGTTTGTTCAGAATGGTTTTCCGTAGAGGAAACAGGGAAGCAGTGCTAGGAAGGCATACAGAAGGAAATAACCTTCCGAATCAGCATCCTGAAATGATTGGAATTGGAACTGAACAGTTTGTTGTAGTAATGGCGCAGTTGACTCAAGCGATAAATGGTGGTGGTATCCATGCACGAGACCGGCCAGATCAACCGCATAAAAACATTTCAGTGGTGGAACATTTCATGAGGCAACATACCCCATCATTCAGAGGATTATTTGACCCTGTTCTAGCTGAAGGGTGGATTAAAGCACTGGAGAAGATTTTCGATGTCATGGGGTGTTCAGGAAATCAAAAGGTTATTCTTTCTATTTACCGTTTGGAGGGTGAGGCAGATCAGTGGTGGTCTATGGTTAAAAATATCAAGGACACCGATGAGATTGATGCTCTTTACTGGGATGAAATCAAAGGTATGTTTCTTGAGAAGTATTTTCCTAAGGCTGTTCGACTTAGGATGGAAAAACAATTCTTGGAATTGAGGCAAGAGGAAGACTCAGTGGCTACCTATGAAGAAAGGTTCACTCGATTGGAAAGGTATGCTCCAAATTTTATCCGAGACCTTGATAGTAAAATAAATCATTTTTACTCAGGATTAAAGCCAAAATATCGAAGGTCATTAGCTTCTCGTGAGTTTAAAAGTTATGAAAAGCTTGTTCGATGTGCTGAGAAGGTGGAAATGGAGTTTGCTGATGATCAAGTGTTCTATAACAACCAACAGAAGAAGAGACCGAGGTGGCAGGAGAAAGGTAAGAATTCTTCCAAAAGGTCTGACGGTAAGAAAACTATGTTTCTAGTTTGTGATAAATGTGGCAAAAGGCATGCTGGGGAATGTCTTCTGAATTCTGGAAAGTGCTACCGATGTGGTAAGATGGGACACAAGGCTCATGATTGCACTGAAAAAGATCAAGGTGAAGGAAATACCAAATTTGATTTACAGTGAGTGAAATGTTTTAAGTGCAATGAGATGAGTCACTATGCAAACGAGTGTCCGACAAAGAGCTTGAGTGATGGGAAGCAGTTAGACTTCAAGCAGAAAGGGGTGGTGAAATCCTTTGCAACTACTTCAGCAGATGTCGGGCCATCAAATGAAGTTGTATCAGGTACTTTTTTTGTTTTTTCAGATTATAACAGTGTGTTGTTTGATTCGGGGTCCACACATTCTTTCATCTATGAAACCTTTTCTAGTAAAATGGGAATACCATCTCAAGAAATGACTCCTGAACTTTTGGTAAAAACACCTGGGGGAAATGTTGAGGTAAAAAAAATTTATAAGAATATTCCTATCCTTATCTGTGGAAAGAACCTACTTGCAAACCTTATTGTTCTACCTCTAGTAGAGTTTGATGTTGTCTTGGGTATGGATTGGCTCTCTATTTACCATGCTAAGAATGACTGTAGAGCTAAAGAAGTTTCTTTTCAGAAATACTTTCAGTTTGTGTACAAGAATGAACCCTTACTGTTGATAACTTATCAAGAGGCCAAGAAACTTGTAAAAGATGGAAATGAATGTTACTTTTCACACATCGTTGAAAATAAAGTAACTGTTCAGATTAATGATGTGCCAGTGGTAAATGAGTATCCTGATGTTTTTCCTGATGATTTGCCTGGAATAATACCAGATCGGGAAGTTGAGTTTACGGTTGACTTAGTTCCTGATGCTAAGCCAATTTCAAAACCCCCTTATCGAATGGCTCAAATTGAAATTTTAAAGTTGAATGAGTAATTGCAAGATTTATTAGACAAAGGTTTCATTTGACCTAGCACGTCACCATGGGGTGCTCCTGTTTTATTATTTAAAAAGAAAGATGGTTCTATGAGACTTTTCATTGATTATAGAGCCCTGAATAACATCGCTGTTAAGAACAAATATCCATTTCCTCATATCGATGATTTGTTTGATCAGCTCCAGGGAGCTCAGTATTTTTCAAAGATTGACCTGAGATCGGGGTACCATCAGCTGAAGGTAAAGGAAGCAGATGTTCCGAAGACTGCGTTTCGTACAAGATATGTCCATTATGAATTTGTAGTAATGCCTTTTGGGCTAACCAATGCACCGGCTGTATTCATGGACTTAATGAATAGAATTTTCCATGAGGTCTTGGATAAGTTTTTGGTGGTTTTCATTGATGATATTTTGTTGTTTTCTAAAAGTAAAGAAGAACATGAAAGACATTTAAGGGTCATTTTTCAAACCCTAAAAGAAAAGAAATTATATGGGAAATTCAGAAAGTGTGAGTTTTGGTTGCAACAAATTTCTTTCCTTCGTCACATTTTTTCTAAAGATGGGATAACTGTTGATCCTGCAAAAACAAAGGTTGTTGAAGAATGGCCAAGACCCACAAATGTAACTGAGATTCGTAGCTTCCTTGGTTTGGCAGGCTATTACCGATGGTTTGTTAGAAATTTTTCATGGTTATCTAGTCCAATGAATAAGCTAACTCGGAAGGGTGTTATGTTTATCTGGACAAAAGAATGTGATGATTGTTTTCAGGAATTCAAAAGAAGATTGGTGAATTCTCCAGTTTTGGCACTTCCTTCCAGGAATGGTGAGTTTGATATATATAGTGATGCTTCATTAAAAGGACTTGGTTGCGTCCTAATGCAGAATGATCATGTAATTGCTTATGCTTCACGACAGTTGATAACTCATGAGGTAAATTACCCTACACATGATTTGGAATTAGCTGCTGTTGTTTTCGCTTTAAAAATTTGGAGGCATCATTTGTATGGATTAAAGTGTGAAATATATACTGATCACAAAAGTTTAAAGTATATATTCACCCAGAAAGAGTTAAACATGAGACAGAGGAGATGGCTGGAATTAATCAAGGATTATGATTGTACAATTCATTACCATCCTGGAAAACCAAATAAAGTGGCTGATGCTTTGAGTCTAAAAAGTAATGATTCATTAGCAATGTTGCGTTTGGAACGTGATCCTTTGGTTAAGGATTTGATGAAATTTGGAATAGAAGTTGTTGGTACAGGAAGTTCTTCTATTTCGTTTCAGGTATCAGTGAGATCATCTCTATCAGATAAAATCAAGCAAGCACAGAAGCAAGACAGTGAGTTGTAGAAAAAGGTAGAGCTGGTTCAGAAAGGTAAGTTGCATGAATTCAACATTGATAATGATTGTGTTTTTGAGATTTGGGAAGAGATTGTGTGTGCCTTGTGATTCACAGTTGAAGAGTGATTTGTTATGTGAAGCTCATAGTTCTCCGTTTTCAGTTCATCCTGGCAGTACTAAGATGTACAAAGATCTGCGGGAGTATTACTGGTGGGATGGAATGAAAAGAGATATTGCTGATTTTATTGTGAAGTGTTTGACATGTCAACAGGTTAAAACAGAGTGGCAGTTACCGAAAGGGATACTTCAGCCTTTACCAGCGCTAGAGTGGAAATGAGAGAATATATCCATGGACATTGTTGTGGGATTACCAAAGACATATCGAGGTAATAATGCAATCTGGGTTATTGTTGATCGCTTGAATAAATCTGCTCATTTCCTTGCTATACGAGATACTTTTTCCGTAGATCAACTTTCCCGTTTGTATCTTAAAGAGATAGTCAGGTTACATGGAGTTCCCCTCTCCATTGTATCTGATCGTGATACCAGGTTCACTTCTAACTTTTGGAAAGGCCTTCAGAAGTCGTTGGGTACTGAATTAAATTTTAGTACAGCTTTTCATCCGCAAACAGATGGGAAGTCAGAACGAACAATTCAGTCCTTGGAGGATATGCTACGATATTGTTCTATGGATTATTAGGGAAGTTGGGACCAACATCTTTATTTGGTTGAGTTTTCATATAATAACAGTTTTCATTCCAGTATACAGATGGCACCATTTGAGGCATTATATGGGAAGCGGTGTCGAACTCCAGCATTTTGGGATGAAGTGGGTGAAAGGAAGCTGATGGGACTAGAATTGGTAGGAGAGATGGCAGAAAATGTTCAGTTGATTCAGAAACACATGAGAACAGCTCAGAGTTGGTAGAAGAGTTATGTAGACAATAGGAGGAAGAATCTCTCTTTTGAGGTAGTTGATCATGTTTTTATCAAAGTATCACCATGGAAAAGTGTGATGCGATTTGGTAAGAAAGGAAAGCTCAGTCCAAGGTTCATTGGACCATATGAAATTCTGAAGAGAGTTGGATCCGTTTCTTACTGAGTGGCTTTACCTCCGAGTTTATCTCAGGTACATAATGTTTTTCACGTTTCGATGTTGAGAAAATACATGCCAGATCCATCTCATGTTTTGAGTCCAGAGGTAGTTCAGCTGGAAGAGAACCTATCTTATGAGGAACAATCGGTCCAGATTCTTGACCACAGGGAGCAAGTGTTACAGAATAAGGTGATTAATCAGGTAAAGGTTTTGTGGAAAAACCACATTATGGAAGAGGCAACATGGGAATTTGAAAATGCAATGAGGGATAAGTACCCCCATTTATTCGATAAGTAATTAAATTGCGGCGACACAATTTTCTAAAGGGGGGAAGGATGTAACATCCCAAGTAATTAATGAATAATATATATTTTTATCTATGTCTATTAATGATTAAGATAGTGTTTTAGAGTCTTAAAATGAAAATAAATACAATCTTATGCATGGAATACACTAATATTCTTAAAAGATTGGTTTACTGCCTTTTGATGGCAAAACCTTTTTAAATATATCTTTTGACAATTCTATAATCTATGTTTTTCAAAATAAACTTATTATTTATGATTGGGACATAAAAATTTACTCTGTGTAAATTTTTGGTATTTTTCCGATAAAGTTCATTTTTTAATGAATAGTGAAAAATGTTGTATTTTAATTCAAAACCTCTTTTTAATCTAATTTATTTATATGATTAGATTATCTTTTGAATTGGTTTTGAAGTAAAATTAGAATATATTTTTACCATTTTATCCAATAGTGGTCATTGGAATCAATTTCACTTTGAAATTGGACTTAAACTAGTGTCAATATTTTGATACTTACTGTTTTATAAAAACATACTATTTGTCATGACAGCGGGAATTAGTTATTAAATTAATTAGTGCAACTTACATGTTTTGAATTTTGTAAAATAGACATCATTTTTGAATTCGGAATATCAAATATATCTTTGGGTGAAGTTTTAGAATCTTTCTGAAAAACTTCAATTTTTGATGAATAGTGAAACCACTAAGTTGTAGTTAAAGAAACTGATTTTTCGTTTAAATGAATCTTTGCCACTTCTGTGATTTGATTTTCAAAAATCCAACATACATGGTTGCCATTAAGAAGTAAAATGTTGTTCAATGAGATTAAAATAATTTTTTGGTGAACAATAACTTTTAAGTTCTAAATTGCGATTAGTGATAATTAGTGTAGTTTAAGGTAAAAATAATGTTTTAATAATATGAGATGAGCTTGACACATGTCCTACCCTCATTTGATGTGTCATGGACGACCAAGAAAATCCATGAGTCAACTTTGGGACCCCATGGAGCTGCTTTGGTTGGGAAATGATATAAATAACTTTTTATTTAATGATGATGTAAAATTGACACAAACAAGAGATGTTTTACTAAAACAATTTTTACATGGGGTTATACAAGTCAGATTTTTTATTATAAATGGCCATTGGAAAGATAAAAATATTTCATACATCATGATATTTTTTTCATAATTTTTATACATTAAATTTATTAAATTATTTATGACATCATGATGATGCAGTGATTACCTCATTAATAAGGGATTTAAATAAAATGGAAAGATAATGTAAAATATAAAACCTAAACAAGTCCAAAACCTATTGGATGAGTGGATTTCGAACCCTTATCACCTTATCCTCGAAAAACATCAATGTGGGACCATTAATATCCGAAATACATTCTAAAATAATGTAACATTTCCTTACTTTCCAAGAGTGCCCCTCCTCTCCTCTTATAAAAGGCCCCAACCTCTACCTCCTTACCCACACTTCCAAAGCATTTGGCTCAGCCAAAACCTGACCATTTTGTCTCTCCACTTCCCTCTCTTACTCCTTGAAGCCTCACTTTGGGCAGAAGTCTTCCCAAGGAAGCCTTTGAGCTCAAACCAATGGGAGTTACCCGATTTTAAGGTAATGTCTTCACTTGAGTCCTTTTGTTTTATTTTGCTTCTCCAACCCCCTAAACTCTTTTTATTCATTTCTTTTGTAACAACTCTAGTATATTCAATATACTAGGATGTTTTTATAAGAATTATTCGAGCTACACTTACACACACCTACATCTAATGGTTAAAGGACATACTGTTTCCGTGGATGGTGAATTTATGCCTCCCGAAACGATGATTGTTCAACATTCTTTTAACACCTTAAAAGGTGGCCATTAAAATGTCACTATATTTATATATGATATATAATATGTTTATGTTTTCATTAATCTTATGTATTTTTCATTTTGGGCATACCTTTATGGTTTCCATTATGGGTAAACGCGATATCTTCATTTAAGAAAGTGCGGACTACCGCCCCCTCAAAGTGATTTGATTCATTAAATACCATATGTGGGACATATAAAGGATGGAGTTATGATATTATATAAGATATTAAACTGGAAGTATAATATACCTTTATATCATTATGATTCCATTCTATAAAATACGAAATAGAAATGAAAGTAGCGTTCATGCGTACGTACGACTTACCGTCTCCATGAACAGTGCATTTCATTTCTTACCTCCAAATGATTATGTAATATTATAAATGCATGAATTTACTGGACATAAATTACATATATTATATCAACATCATGAATAACATTCTGGATATAATGGATACATGAACAACTTGAAATTATAAAGGGCTTATTTTTGACTCAAGTACCAATGATCGTTAAAACGACCGTTATTAACATAAATAATTACATAGTATTCATGAGATGGCAATAAGTGATATAAAAGGAATAATGAACTTGAAAAAGGTTCTTAAACAAGTAGAAATTAAATCAAGTTTATTATTCAGGAGATTAAAGAACAACCGAGTCAAGTCGGACCCGAGGTATGGGACTTCGTCTCAATCTCCTTTCATTGAGGCATATTTTGTTTTATACACAACCTTCTTTTATACGGTGTATAAACCCCTTTTACTTTTACATTAATTCAAAAGGAATCTTTTTTATATGAAGCGTTTACTAAATGACAAAAGAGAATGTTTTTGTCGTACGTATGCGGCGACAACTACTTCTCTGCCGCCGTGACCATTATTTGAGTTTCAGCTACCTCTACAAGCCATACCTTTTTTTAAAAAGAATAATAAATATCATGTTTTACTTTTCTTCTATTTTGGTATTGAAAATTGTTTTCATAATGTTTTTATATAAATGTGTTGTATTGATATCTTGTGATTGAAAGATGGAAATGTTATGTTTCCTTTATGCATGTTTTATGTGATACGATTATGTTGAGGTTCTTGGGCATTATTATGAAGACGGGTGGTTCCTTGATAGACTAAGGGTGGGTGAGCCCGATATAGCTCTCCAATGCATTGGGTAACACGAAGGAGTGAAACATTAAGGTTTCTCCGAAGAGATTTTGGGAATGTACTATGATTGGTATTCCAAACGTAACCAAGAGGGTTACTCCCTACGTAAGAAAGTTATGAATGCCTCAAGTTACCTTTATGTATTATGATTTCTATGATTTATTCATGATTTGATGAGGTATGTTAAAGTGCTTGTGTTTTATGGGTAAAGTATGATTTCATTCTTTTGTATATATGTACCCATGTTTCCTTTCCATATTTTTATATCCCTTACTGAGATTTTTATGCTCATCCCAAGTTTTTTTGAAATGTTTTTCACAGGTCAAGGGAAAGGTACATGATATGATGATAGTGTCAAGGAAGTGTCAAGAAAGTTTCCATGTTTTATTTTAAATATGTTTCCATTGATGGGAAATAAGAATACTATCTTTATGTAACCACTTTGTTTATATGTGGAATGTAATGCATGTTTTATGATCTAATTCTCTAAAACTTTAAACCCGAAAAGATCCTCAATGTGTAATCTTGTAATAACTCAAGATTAAGTAAGGTTTAAGGCTGGGGACTTATAGTTATTATATTTTCAATATCTTTCATATTCACACAACCAACATTTTGGTTTCTAGAGGGTTTCCAGTGTATGTTATAAGGTTGATATTGTAATACTTTTATACTTCATGGTCTAGTAGGTATGAAGATGTCACCACGTGCATGTACCTCACACTATCTATGGATAGTCCTACAGACAACATTAAATAATGTCATAAAAATTAATATGTATAAATATGATTGTTGGAAATAAATTTGAATTAATAAATTTAAAACATTTATTTATGACTATCGGTGAGTAATAATTATTAGTTTTTCATCATCTGTCTATCAGCATCGGTCTGTCATCATTGGTCCATGTGCACTGATTTGTCATCCTCGGTGTGTCGAACACCATTGTGTCGAAAATTAGTGTGTCAAGCATCGGTGTATCGAGCATCGGTGTGTCGACCATCAGTGTTTCTAGCATTGATGTGTCGAACATCGGTGTGTCGACCATTGGTGTGTCCCACATCGGTGTGTCGAGTATCAGTGGGTCGAGCATCGATGTTTCGAACATTGGTGTTTCGATCATCGGTGTGTCGATCATCGGTGTGACGAGCATCGGTGAGTCTAGTATTGTTGTATCGACCGTCGGTGTATCGAGCATCAGTGTATCAGGCATAGGTGTGTTGACCATCAGTGTGTTGAGCATTTCTATGTCGAGCGTCGTTGTGTTGTGTATCGGTGTGCCGAGCATTGGTTTGTCGAACATCGGTGTGTCGACCATCTGTGTCATGCCACAACCACAAAATCCAAGAGCCGATGCATTATTTTAATACATTTTCATGATTACAAGGAATCATGTCCCAAAGGACTGATCAGTTTAGTAATTTTGGAAACAAGATACATACATAAGTTCAACATTAAAACTTGAAAAGAAAAAAAACACTAATTTATTCCATTAAAAAAATCCAAGCTTCCATGATTATTCCTGTAAGTCACTCATAACTAACTTCTTCATATCCTAGGAAAATGAAACATGAGAAAGGGGTGAGCTAAAATCCTCAGTAATAATACGAAATATAGAGAAAGATAACATAAACATTAGGCACGATGAATAATTGAAAACACATGCCTTTAAAAATAAAAAACACGAACACTTTATTGAAGGAATATGAGCTGAGTAAATAATTACATAATAAAACATAGTCAAGGGTGTTCTACAAGTTGAATAACCACATGAAATATCAATAGCTAGTATCATAAGGATGGAATGCATAATCCTAGACATCACAGCCACATAGTCAAGGCCTCGTTCCAAGACTACAAATAAGATTTTGTCATGGCCTTGTACCAAGACACTAGTTTGTCACATGAGACCTACCAATGCATCGAGGAGCTATAGCAGACTCCAGCCATCACGTACTAAGTCTAATGCATTCCTCATATGAAAATGATTAAACATAACATAAACATTCGTATTAAAACTACCATACGAAATGTCAATAATTTATCCATAAATCATGAATGGTATACAAATATCACATCCACAATCAAAAATAACTCATTCAATACAATACGGAAGATTGTATTATAATATATTATCCTCAATTGAGAATAATGAATGATATTTACATAGATGAAAAAACTCATCAGAACTATTTGAGAGAAATATCCCCCTTTTTCCATAAAACATTTAAAAGTCTCTCTATTTTTCAAGAAGTTGTTTAAAATATATTTTTTAATCAAATTGACCCATATCACTTTGAAACTTTTAAAAGGAATTTTAATTTGAAAACAATAATGTCCATATAAATAAATCCTTAAAACCATATTTAAAACATGGACATCAATGAGAATGATTTAGAAGAATAAATATTTAAGACATTTAAAATGATATTTTAGTTAGAGTTCTTCACCAAATGAGAGACATTTGAATGAAAATAATTGAGCTAATAAAAATGTTATAATATCATAAGAATAAAGTGATTCATGATATACTATGTCAATGTACAGTTTATACACCAAATAAATGTGAATTGACGCATAACAACAAAGAAGACTCAATGGAATGTAAGTTGAGATGAAATTCCTTATAAATTCGTATCCTTTGGTTAAGGAAAAATCATTGAAATAATTATGTGTAAAAAATATAAATACACTCAATATGATTGGATATTCAGTGTAAATGAATCAAAGAACATTCACACATATTCTTGTAAAAACAACACCAATTAATTGGATGTTTAACTGAATGAATGGAGATTGAGTTAAAATTACTCTTATCAGGTTCATATCGATGACTTGAGAAATCATAAATGGATTGATTATGTGTATCAAAAGTATATCCACAGAATGATGAGGGGAAATTACTTAATAAATAATAAATATTTATTCCACACATAATCTTGGTGTAAAATAATCAATGAAGTATGCATAAAGCCCAATGAGTGTAAATTGAAAATTAAATTTCCCTTACTGATTTTGTAACTTATGAAACATACACCCCATGAAAAAAGGATAATACAATGAAGATGTAAATACCTATAAATTAAAGTATATTAAACCAAGAATAAAATCTTGGGAAGTAAATACACCACACAAAATGAAATAGTGGCCAATATAGCAATAATCTCACAGAAATAAGAAGTGAGATGAAAACTCCTTACCACGTTGTAATTAATCGATTTGTATGAACAAAAGTTAATAACCATCAAATGAATCACATAATACGATTAATATAATGATAATAATGATATTATATATCAAATTAATGTTTAAAATACACCACATGTAATAAATAAGTGGCGAACAATTGAAATCTCACGGAATTAAAAGTGAGATATGAAACCCCTTACCTCAAGTCCAACTTGTCTTGTGTGTTACTTGTTCTAACTGAATAATAAATTTAAGTTAATTAATAATTTATTAAGAAATTTTTTCATGTTTATTATTTCTTTTATATCAGTTATTTCCTTTCTATAAAAATTAGTTAATTATTTGAGTTCATATTGGATATTTTATCGATGTTCAAAACTTAAGTGAAAAATGAACTTGTTATAATTACAATTTTTCCATGTGGTCAAAATTAAATTATCTCCAGAATGATATAAATGATTTAGATATCATATATATATATTATATATCCAGTATTTATATATTTATATATAATGGTACATAATATTTGGAGATAAGAAATGAAATGTACCATTCAGGGAGACGGTAAGCAGTACATACGCATGAACAATACTTTAATTTCTATTTTGTATTTTAATGGAATAAAAACATAATGATACATAAGTATATTATAATTAAAGTATAATATAATATATAATATCATTAAATACATCCTTTATATGTTCCACATATGGAATTAATGAGTCATATAATTTTCACGGGATGGTAGTCTCACATCCTCATATGAAATTATCAAGTTTTACCCATAATGGAAACCATAAAATAATGATATAAATGTAAAATAAAGAATAATAAATAAAACATAAACAGAATATATATATATATATATATCATATATAAATAATGTTCCATCTTAATGTCCACCATCATAGGTAGTAGGAGATAATCGAACAATCATCGGTTCGTGAGGCGTTAGTTAGCCATCCACAGAAACAATATGTTCTTCACCCATTAGATGGAGGTGTGTGTATGTGTAGTTAGAATAAATCTCATAAACAAATCCTAGTTTATTTTAGATATTGGTGTTTTTATAAAATAAATGAATAAAAAGAGTTTAGGGGGTTGGATATGTAAAATAAAACAAAATAAAACAAAAGAATTTAAGGGGAAGTGTTACCTTTAATTTGGGTAACTTCCTATGGATTGAACCAAAAGGACTTATTGAAGTTCTTTATGCCTAATGTAAGTATTATAGGAGGAATTCGGGGATCATGAGAGATTATTTGGGCAGAGTTTGGATGAGACAAGGGGCTTGAGAGGTGTCTAGAATGGGATAGAAGTGGTGTCCTTTTATAAGGTGGAGGAGGGGTTCTTTAAGAAAGTGTGAAAATATTATTTTATAATATTGTGACATTCAATTGATAAGGGTCAAAAACTAATTAAATTATAATATATGATGACTCATGGTCGAAATAAAATCATCCAATAAAAATTGGAAAGGCTTTGTATATTTGTTTAATATTAATAATCTTATTTACTTAAATCATTTATCAATGCGGTAAATACTACATCACTATGGTGTCATAAATAATATAATTTTATTTTATGTCTAAAAATTTTAAGAAAATTACCATAATGTAGGAAATTGTTTTATATTTCCGTTGATTATTTATAGTCGAAAGGATGACTTATATAACCCCATGTAAAAAGTTATACACTAAAAGATATTTGTTAATGTAATTTTTGTGTTTACTTTATGTTAATTAAAATAAAGTGTCATTATCATTTTTAAGTGGCTCAATGGGCTCCCAAAATATACCCAAGGATTCCCATGGTCATCAATTACTCATACAATAAGGTTAGGACAAGTGTCAAGGTAATTTTGTATTATTATAATATTCTTTTTACCTTGAATCACCCAATTTACCTTTAACTACGGTAAATAAAAGTCCAAAGTTACTATTCACAAAAAATTATTTCAATCTTATTGAACCTCATTTTAATTACTAATAACAACCATGTATCTCGGTGTTTTGAAATTCAATTCACAAAAGCGGTAAAATTTCATTTAAATGAAAAGTCGGATTTTTCACTACTACTTAGTGGTTTCACTATTCATAAAAAATTGATGTTTTTCAGAAAAATACCCAAAATTCATCCTAAGATATATTTGGTATTCTGAATTCAAAAATGATGTCTATTTTACAAAATTCAAAATATAGAATTTGGTTTAATTAATCTAAAATTAATTCTCGTTGTCAAAATAAATAACGTGTTTTTAAGAAACAAAAACTATCAAAAGATTAACAGTTGTTTATGTATAATTTCAAAGTGAAATTAATTCTGATGACCAAAATTGGATTAAAGGGTAAACATATAATATAATTACAATTCAAAACCAATTTAAAATATAAAATAACCATATAAATAAATTACATTAAAAGGCATCTTTGAATTAAAACACAAAATTTCTCACTATTCATAAAAATGAATATTATTTTAAAAAAAATACCAAAATTTAATCCAAATAAAATTTTGATATCTTGATTCTAAAGAAGAATTCTATTTTTTCAAGATGAATATTAAAAAGGGTCAAATATTGGATTTAAAAAGGATTCTCCATTAAAAGGTGCTAAAATTGATTTTTTTTGAAAAATACATTTTTTATCTGAAAAATTGAATTTTTTCATATAATATATCTAAAATAACATAATACATAAGATAAAATTATATGGATTATAAAAATTGAAAATCCATTTAATATTATTCATAACCTCTTTTGAACGGCTAGTTTGGTAAGTCGTGGTGCGCTCAAATTCAATGTTGCGTGTAGCGCAAGCTATTGAATTTAATGAAAATAACATACTATGAAATCTACGGGTATTACATTCTTCCCTCCAATAATTTTCATCCTCTCAATTTGAAATTATTAATTGAAAATAAAAGGTTAAAAATAGAAAAATACCAATGTAGAAAACCCACATCGGAAATTGGGTTAATGAAATTTAGTCTTAATAAGAGGGAAAATGTGATGAAAGAGTCACCACCAAATTATGATCTCGATTAGGAGATCATTGGTGGCTATTAGAGTCACATAATTGGAGGAAAAACATAAATATATATAGGGAGTGATTCAGGTCAACAATCACAAACAAGTGTAAAATTGAGGGCCTCAAATCCATCAATCTATGACGATTTAAATTATCATCAGTTCAAAAAAACATAAAGAATTAGGATAAAAAATTTTGGTTTTAAAACCCCTTCCCAAAAGATTAATAATTAATTTATTCATAGAATAGAAAAACAAAAATATACTTGACAAGAAGAGTTTTATCCTTCATCTAATTCTAACCACAAACTCATCTTTCACTCCAAATGATGTGTACTAAAGATGACTTGGTCACACCAGAAGTGATAGAATCAACTTATAGAGAATCACATAATCCACAATGGATGAACTATATATTTCCTTTTTCTTTAGAGATTAACCAAAACCAAAATGGTTAGTAAAACATCAGATGATCCCCCTAAAGGATAATACTTTAGAGAAAGAAATACTAATCATAATTTCTAAAATTAAACCAACAATACCCAAAGTTCAATAAATTCCATTCAATAAAAAATTGTCCACAAAATCTTTCAATATAATCCAAACTAATATTGAATCCCAAAACTGAGAAGAATTTTCTTACATAGTATTCCATGTTAAATTGTATCTCCAAATAATATCGACTACTCTTAAGGTAACACACTTAAAAGTAATTAACCTAATCACATATTATTTATGATAGGTTAATCATTTACATTAATAACCCAAATATCTATAAATCCAAAATAAAAACATAAGTTAAAAAATCCACCATTACTCTTCAAATTAAATCCCATTGTATTATATTTTCCTTAGGTATATAGTATTCCCAATAGAGGGAACTTCTTCCAAAAAAAAATTTATCACTTAATCACCAAATAATATTACTATTATAAGGAAATCAATTTTATAAGACATAAGATCCCAAATCAACTTATTATTGATCAATAAAATCATTTAACTAAAAATAATTAGTCCCACTGACCAGGGACATCACGTAGTCCAGTGGTAGGTGATAAATCCCAATCGCACTATGGTTAGGGGTTTGATTCCAGCAGATTTGTCCGACACGATGGGTTGTCACACGGTCTACCTGTTTCCATTTTTCAAAAACTATATAATTTTATAATATTCCCAAAAATTCGATAGATTTATCAAAAAAACTATAACATAAGTTCATCACAAATGTTATCTCATACCTCACATTTTCATTCCAAAATTTAATAACTTATAATTTCCTCAAACAAAATGATCACATGAAATCAAATTATTATTTATAACAATATCTAAAAGAGAAAAGATAATTCTTCTTCAAATATCATTTTCACATGACAAACTGCAGGGTTACAATTACAATAGAAAAGTCTTCCAAAGTAATCCCATCAACAAAGAGCACTAATACATTTTAAACATTTCTCCATCCATTTATTTCCACATAGATTTTATCCTTCACCAAGAGGATATCCTACAGAATAGGGCATTAACACATGTAATGGCCAGGTCCCCTACATTTATGACAAATGTCTGTAAATGGAATCTTGGGACCATTTTTCTTTTCTTCCATAGTACCATTCATTTTTTCATGGAAATTATTTAGTTTATGTTCTTTTTTACCAGACATAAAGCATTTCATTATTCCATTAAGACACCTTCCTAGGTGTCTCCTTCAAAATTTCCTACATAATGGAAAATGAGATTTCTTTTATCCATGGTCTTCACTGCTGCAGCTCTTATCATTCTCCACTTTTATCTTCTTTTTTGAGTTTGGGAGTTAGTTAATATATATGTTGTTGATCATTTTTTTAGAAAACTGATTCAACATTAACAAAATATCTTTTACACCTATAAAAATTCCATTTTGTTTCTCCTATCTACCACTGTTCAAACCGTGTACATCATGTTCAAAGTTACTATGACTTCCTTGGAATCTAGCTATTCACTAAAACAAGAAAGCATTATGTGAGTAATAATAGTCATAAATTAATTTTTAGATAATCATGACCACTTATTTTCAATTTAAAACACCTTAGGATTAACCATGGTCATTTATTCTCATATTATATTAAACTCATTGAAATCCTTTTGTAATAAACATGTACATTATCCTAAGAATATCACCCAAGATTTTCGTCACCAAGAGTGCAGCAAGGCCCGTTGTCGGCTACCAGGATACCCCTGGTAGAGCCCGAAACTGTTTGTCGGAGTTTTCACTCCTAGGTACATCTATGCTAGAGCCACCTCTTCCTACTTGTTTCTAGACAAGGATGTACTGAAGGGAAAATACACAAAATCTCTACATTACCAAGATTATAGGAAGTTATTATATACTAATCATCAAAGTCTATATTAGGGTAGTGTGCTCTAATAAGAGTTTATCAAAATCTAGTTTCCAAGATTTGTACTAAACTTCCTCTGATCCCAACTATAACGCCCCGAGCCCGGAATCCATGAGCCGGTGCATTATTTTATAACATTTTCATGATTACAAGGAATGATTTCCCGAGGGACCCATCATTTTAGTATTATTGGAAACAAGATACATACATAAGTTCAACATTACAAATTGAAATGAAAAAAAAACTAACTTATTCCATTAAAAACATCCATGCTTCCAATATTATTCCTGCAAGTCACTTATAAAAAACTTATTCATATCCTTGGAAAATGAAACATGTGAAAGGGGCGAGATCAAACGCTAAGTAAGGGTAAGCAATATAGCAGAAGATAACATAAACATTATGAATGGTGAATAATTGAAAAAACATGTCTTTAAAAATAATAAACATGAAAAATTTATGGGAGGAATATGATACAAGTATATAATTCCATAATAAAACATAGTCAAGGGTATTATACTAGTTTGATAAACACATGAAATATAAATAGCTAATCTCATAATCATGGAATGGATAATTCCATACATCATAACTACATAGTCAAGGCCTCGTGGCCAGACTACAAATAAGATTTTGTCATGGCGTTGTGCCAAGACACTAGTTTATCTCTTGAGACCTACCGATGCATTGAGGAGCTATACTAGGCTCCACCCGTCACTTACTAAGTCCAATTAATTCCTCATATGAATAGGTTTAAACATAACATAAACATTCATATTAAAACTAGAATATGAAATGTCAATACTTTGTCCATAAACTATGAATGGTATAAAAATAGCACATCCACGGTCAAACATAACTCATTCAATATAACATGGAAGATTGTATAATAATATGTTAACCACAATCTAGATTAATGAAGGATATTGACATAGATGAAAAAAGAATCATCAAAACTCTTTGAGATAAATATCCCCCTTTTTCTGGAAATCATTTAAAAGTCTCTATATTTATCACGGATCCGTTTAAAATAAATTTTTAAATGAAATTTTTCCATACCATTTTGAAACTTTTAAAATGAATTTTAATTTTAAAAAACTAATATTCATATAAATAAATCCTTAAAACCATTTTTAAAACATGGACATTAATGAGAATGATTTAGAAGAATAAATCATTAAAACATTAAAAATGGTATTTTAGTTAGAGTTCCTAACCAAATGAGAGACACTTGAATACAAATAATTGAGGCAATAATAACTTAATAATATACTGAGAATAAATGGATTCATGATACACTATGTCATAGTACAGTATATACACCAAGTAAAAGTGAATTGGTGCATAACAACAAAGAATAATCAATGGAATGTAAGTTGAGATAAAATCCCTTATAAAGATTGTATCCTTAGGTTAAGGATAAATCAATGAAATAATTTTCTATGAAAAATATAAACACACTAAATATAATTGGATATTCAGTGTAAATAAATAAGATAAAATTCACACATATTCTTGTAAAAAAACACTAATGAAGTGGATGTTTAACTCAACAAGTGGAGATTGAGTTAAAATTATTCTTATCAGGTTCATATCGATGACTTGAGAATTTATAAATGGAGTGATTATGTGTATCAAAATTATATACACATAAAAATGAGTGGAAATTACTACAAAAATCATAAATATTTATTCCACACCAAATCTTGGAGTAAAATAATTAATTAAGTATGCATAAATCCCAATGAGTGGAAATTGAAATTTGAAATTCCCTTACTGATTTGGTAACTTATGAAACTTACACCTTATAAAAGAAGGATAATACAATGATGATGTAAGTACTCATAAATTAATGTATATTTCACTAAGAATATAATCAAGGTCATTACACACAGAAAAAAAGGAAGTGGTGGCCAATATAGAATAAATCACACAGAAATAAGAAGTGAGATGAAAACTCCTTACCACAATGTAATTAATTGAGTCGTATGACCAAAATTTAATAACAATCAAATTAATCACAGAATACCATGAATATAAAAATAATAATGATAATATATTTCAATTTTAAGTGGAAAATACACCACATGAAATAAATAAGTGGTGAACAATAGAAATCTCATGGAATTAAAAGTGAGATATGAAACCCCTCACCTCAAGTCTGAATTGTCTTGTATGTTCCTTGTTCTTACTAAATAATAAACGTAAGTTAATTTCTTTTTTATTAAGAACATTTTCATGTTTATTATTACATTCATATCACTTATTACCTTTATATAATAATTAGTTAATTTTTTGAGTTCATATTGGATATTTTATCGATGTTTGGAACTTGAGTCAAAAATGAACTTGTTATAATTACAATTTTTTCCATGCGTTCAAAATTTCATTATCTCAAGAATGATATAAATGATTTAGATATCATACATATATTATATATCTAGTATATATAAGTATTTATAATAGTAAATATCATTTGGAGATAAGAAATGAAATGTACCGTTCAGGAAGACGGTAAGTCGTACTTAAGCATGCACACTACTTTCATTTCAAGTTTGTATTTTAATGATATTAAAACATACTTATACATAGTTATATTATTATTTCAGTATAATATCATATATTATATCATTAAATTCATCCTTTATGCATCTCAAAAAAGGTATTAATGAGTCATGTCATTTTGAGGGGGTTGTAATCTGCACTTCCTCAAATGAAATTGTCACGTATTCCCCATAATGGAAACCATAAAATAATTATATAAATGGAAAATACAGAAGCATAAAAAAAACATAAACATAATATATATATCATATATAAAAAAGTGCAATATTAATGGCCACCATGGGAGGTGGTAGTAGATAATCTAACACTAATCGTTTCGCGAGGCGTTAGTTTTCCATCTAGAGAAACAATATGTTCTTCACCCATTAGATGGAGGTATGTGTAAGTGTAGTTTGAATAAATCTCATAAAAACATCCTAGTATATTGAGTATATTGGGTTTTTTATAAAATAAAGTAATAAAAAGTATTTAGGGGGTTAGATAAGTAAAATAAAACAAAATAAAACTAAATAATTTAAGAGAAAGTGTAACCTTTAATTTGGGTAGATTCCTTTGGCATGAACCAAAATGACTTCTTGAAGTGCATTCTTCTTATGTTAAGGCTTCTAAAAGGAAGAGGGGGATCTTGAATGATTATTTGGGCAAGGGTTGGATGAGCCAAGGGGCTTGAGAGGTGTCTGGAATGGGTTAGAAGTGGTGTCCTTTTATAAGGGGGAGGAGGGATTCTTTAGGAAAGTGGGAAAATATTATTTTATTATATAGTGATATTCAGTTACTAAATGTCCACAACTAATTAAAGTAGAAGATAAGATGACTCATGGTCGAAATAAAATCATCCAATAAAAATTGGACAGGTTTTGGATATTTTTTTATATTAATAATCTTCTTTATTTAAATCATTTATTAATGAGTTAAATACTACATAACAATGGTGTCATAAATAATTTAATTTATTTAATGTCTAAAAATTATAAAAAAATTACCTTAATGTAGTAATTCTTTTTATCTTTCCAATTATTATTTATAATAAAAAATATAACTTATATAACCCCATGTAAAAATTGATATACTAAACAAATTTTGTTAATGTCATTTTTGTCTTTACTTTATGTTAATTAAAATAATGTGTCATTATCATTCTTAAGTAGATCCATGGGGTCCCAAAATTGACCCGAGGATGCCGATGGTCGGTCATTACTCATCCAATAATGTTAGGACAAGTGTTAAGGTAATTTTGTATTATTATAATATTTTTTACCTTGAATTACCCTATTTACCTTTAACCGCGGTAAATAATAGTCAGAAGTTACTATTCACCAAATATTATTTTCATCTTATTGAACAACATTTTACATACTAATATAAATCATGTATCTCATATTTTTGAAATTCAATTCAAAGAAGCTATAAAATTTCATTTAAATGAAAATGTCGGATTTTTAACTACCACTTAATGGTTTCACTATTCATCAAAAATTGAAGTTTTTCAAAAAATACCAAAAATTCAGCCTAAGCTCTATTTGATATTCCAAATTTATAAATGATGTCTATTTTACTAAATTAAAAACATAGAAACTGGATTAATTAATTTATAATTAATTACCGTTGTCAAAACAAATAGCGTGTTTTTATGAAACAATAACTATCAAAAGATTTACACTTTTTATGTATAATTTCAAACTAAAATTAATTAAAATGTCTAAAATTGTATTAAAGGGTAAAAATATAATCTAATTAAATTTCAAAACAATTTTAAAATATAATCTAACCATATAAATAAATTATATTAATAGGCAGTTTTGAATTAAAATTCTATATTTCACACTATTCATAAAAAAATGAATATTGTTAGAAAAATACCAAAATTTCATCCAAAGTAAATTTTGATGTCCCAATTATAAAGAAGAATTTTATTTTGTCAAGATGAATATGAATATGGGTCAAATATTGGATTTAAAAAGGGTTCTCCATTAAAAGGTTGTAAAATTGATTTTTTTAAAATACATTTTTATCTAAAAAATTGACTTTGTTCTTATAATATGTCTAAGAAAATCATAATACATTAGTTAAAATTATATGGAGTATATACAATTCAAAATCTAGTTAATACTATTCATAACCATTTTTTAATGACTAGTTTTGTAAGTCATGGTGTGCTAGAACTCGGTGTTGTGTGTAGCACAAGCTATTGAATTTAAAGAAAACAACTTACTATGAAATCATGGGGTGTTACAATCTTTGTGTCATGCATCGGTGTGTCAAGCATACTATCAGTTCCAAAACTCTGAGAAACTTATGAAGTGTCTGTCATAAACATAAAATTAGTATGTTAAGTGACATCCAAAAATAAATTTAAAAATACACTTGTAAAAATATTGATTCTTAAATATATGTTTTTGACTTATTAAAAAATATTGTTTTGTATTAAATAGTAGAATCAGTAGATTGAAATTATTTTTGATTATGAAAACTACTATATCATAGAGGGTCCAATAATCTAACCCTTTTGGATAATCACAAATTATGGAATATATGTAAATATTAGGAATAATAATAACTGGACTTATCATATACCTCACTGAATTTTTTTAGTCAAAATAACTAAAGCTTTCTCTTTGTGAGTTTTTTAAAAAATCTCCCCATCAATAAATGTATTGTTTTGAGTACATTCCATGCGTTCTATGCCAGAATTTCTCCGCCTGAAATTAATAATGTATGCCTCTTATTCTACCCCTTTTGGTATTAGAAAAAACATAAGAAAAGTTAGAAGATAAATATATAAAAAAAGACAGAGAGAAGAAAAAAAGTAGTCCCATTAGGAATAAAAAGAGTAATGTAAGCAACAAGTGATAAAGCCCTATCATAGTCAAAATCCTTCCCTAAGGGCTTGTATTCTAAGAGGCTTTGCCTTTATCTAAAGGATCAGGAGTATGACGAGAAGGTTTTGGAGTGGCAGAGGGAAGAGGTGGTCTGAAGATAACACTAGGAAAAGAAACACCTCTAGAAAAATTTTCCACAAGGATAGGATTTCCTTTTGACAACACACGAATATGAGATTTCTCTATAATGACTGGTCAAATCTGAGAAAGAACCCGAGAGACAGTCATTGGAGTAGGAGGTTGAGAGGGAGTACCAATAGAAGCAGCAGGAGGAACCACAATTTCTTCGACTTGGACTTGTAGATATGGTTTAAGGAGGTTGATGAAATCATTGATGATTTCACCATCATATTGAATAACTTTCTCAAAGTCATCCTTATTCTCCATGAATTTATTCAGTAGATGGGTAAACTCCTTCAATTGAGTAACTTTATTCTTGAAAGCTTCTGTGACTAGAGAAATTCTGAGATTTTATGCTGAAAACATGAATCTATTGATGAGATCATGCTTGGTATAAATCTTAGTAAAGTACTTATCCACTTTCTCTCAAATCTCTTTCTGAGAACCAGAGGCTTCATTAGTGCACTACCTTACCATATTATACACAAGGTCTTTATTTCTATGTACCTTTTCAAGAGTTTCTATATCTGAAACTCTATGAAGAATTTTGAGTTCCTCTTTCATCATAGCCTTGAGAGATTCCAAATCAGTAATACCACCATTCCCACTCATAGAACTGGATGAGATAGTAATCATTTTCCAAACTTTTCTTTCAACTTATTCATATCTAAACATAGTAGTTGAGTCATCATGTTCCTAAGAACTACCAGTAATCTACTAAAGGAGGTCATGAAATCATAGGATAGAGAAATTATCTCATTTCTCATCTACCAAACTTTTTCTCTCTACAATGTATTATGTGTAGCAATGGTTTCTGATGTAGTAATGAGAATTGGTTGAATATATTGGATCACCATTCTTGAAATATTTGATACATTGGAATCTGAAATACCTATTAAAGAGGAGGATTCACTTTTGGATCCTACAGAGGATTTCACATACTCACAAATTTAATTTTTGAATTGATTCAAATTTTACTTAGTGACATTGTCAATAGAAACAGTGTGTGCTACTAGCTCTACTGCTGGAGGTTCAACTGGTGGAAGAGGTGAAACAAGTTCTGCTTCAGGTTGGGCTTGCGGAGTAGGAGGAGGAGGCACCCTCTCCTCATCGGAGTAATATTACAACCCAAAAATAATGTATCCTGGATCATTATTACATTATCAAGAACAAGTCCAGTCTCTAGGCTCAAAAAATGTCAATCCTGATCATTCTTCCCCAAGGATCAGGTACAACTTCATCTTTATCAACTTCTTTATCCTATCCTCTAGCCGTAATAACATTTCTAGGTACTAGTATCAACTGATCTTGAGGTTCTTCATGTGCTCCAGCCACACAAACTTTTCCAGGCACTTCATCAATTTGAGGCACCTGATCCTCAACTTCTTCCTAATGGCCACCTGTTATAAGTTCATTCAATTTCTGAATGATTTCTTGATTTTCAGCATTAGGATTGGGTGATTTTTTCTCATGAAAAGCATCTCTAAGATCAACATCCTCAAGTTGAACATGATCAACACCATCACCAGCTCCATGTACATATTCCTCACTGGATCATTCAATATGATGTGGCCCCACTTTTATATAATCACTTACGTGATCATAATTTCCCCCTTCATCACCATCATTATCATCAGAATCCTCAACTAATTTACTTACATACCTTTCTGCCCCAATAACCTCGATCTCTTCCTCATCCACATCACATAATAAAGGTTCTCTTGAGGGTAAGTCCAAATGTGTACTAACAGATCCATAAGACATATCCTTGTGGATTTCAGCATTATCATGATCACTCCTGTCATCAAAAGGAGAAACTTTTTCCCTTGGCACTTCAGTCTCAGCTTCCTCATCAGAATAAATAGGTTTCTCTCCTGGTTTGAGACATGGATCAACTTGATCCTTTCCTCTGGTATGACGGTCAATTGTATTTAATTCATCAAACATCTTTGGATCATATCTTAACTAGTAGTTCTTCCATGGGTTCTATAAGATCTTCATACTTTTACAAATATCTTTTGGAAGGTAGAAACCGCTACATGCACTTATCACTTTATCTTCATCTTCCACACAACCTAACCATTTTAACATGGTAGAGATCATCCTCAGATTTTACAAAAAATTTTATTTTTTGTATGGATTTATAATGTCAACAACCTACACCCTTAGATACCTACACAGGTTCAGTTTTATCCCATTTTTCAATAGATAGATCATGAAAGCATCCTGATACTTCATAGCGAAAAAATATCCCTTCCATCGGCAGATTTGATGTTGTATAAACTTAAAAAGGAACATTGCCTCTCCATAAAATTTACTTTCAATAGTCCACCAAGATTATCCATTTCCATTTAGCTTCATCTAAGCATCTTCATAAGAGAAAAAATCAGAGGAAGGTGGAATATTACCTTGATAATCATCCTAGACTCCTTCATAAGGCATCTCCAAGAACTCAATGCATTCTTTAGGCGATAAAAGTTATTTCCTTTCCCTTTACCACTAACTTCATCTTTGCTTCCTCATATTCATCCTGAGATATCATCAAATGTCAACAAAACTTATTTACTATGTAGGGATAATAAGGCCTTTCATTATTAGAGAACCATCATAGCCACCCTTGAGATTCCGTCACTATTAATATAAAACATTCTTGATAGAAGACACTTTGCAGACACTTCCATCTCAGCTGTAACCACTCAGCTTTCCAAACATGGTTCTGTAGTCCCATTGGGATCACCCTTCGGATGTTTAGAAAATGGAGATTTTCTCAGCTCTTCCATATCGTCCTTGGCCTTTTCCATTTTGGGGTTTCAGATTACAAAGGTGTTAAGAGGTCGAGGGTCGAGAGAGAGAGAGTGAACAAAGGTAGATGGTTTTACGACAGCGAGAAGGTTAAAGGTCAGGATGAATCAAACATAATTTATCATTTAGAGATTTTAAATCACAAAGAGTAAAATTTAAATGTGAAAAAATGAATAAAAAACATCGACGTTTTATTTAAAATAGACCGAATTACAAAACAATCATTATATACATTGGTGTCATTGAATCTGTATTACACGATCGGTTTATAGGATTAGTTTCACAAGAATAGTTTCAAGGATTATTTTTATAAGAACAGTTTCATGGATCAGTTTCACAAGATCAGTTTCATGGATCGATTTCACAAGATTGGTTTCAAGAATCGGTTTCACAAGATCAGTTTCAAGGATCAGTTTCTCAAGATCAGTTTCAAAAGATCAGTTTCAAGGATCAGTTTCACATGATCAGTTTCATGGATCAGTTTCACACGATTAGTTTCAAGGATCAATTTCACAAGATCAGATTCAATGATCGGTTTCAGTGGATCGGTTTCAAGGATTGGTTTCACAATATCAGTTTTAAGGATTGGTTTCAAATGGTTAGTTTCAAGGATCAGTTTCTTAAGATCAATTCAAGGATCGATTTCACATGATCATTTTCAAGGATCAGTTTCACATGATTTTTTTTCCGGGATCAGTTTCACAAGATCGATTTCATTGATTGGTTTCATATGATTGGTTTCAAGGATCGATTCGAGAAGATCGGTTTCAAGGATGGGTTTCACAATATCATAGATATTTATCATTCTTAGCTCATGTCTGATGTAGTTCATTCTCTCAGTGTTTAATGGTTTAGTGAATATATCAGAAAGTTGATGCTCAGTCCCAATAAACTCAAGATTTATATCACCATTTTTATAAATATCTCTCAAAAATTGTTTTTTTACATCAATATGCTTTGTTCTAGAATGAGAAATTAGATTCTTAGAAACGTTAATAGCACTTATGTTGTAACATTTTATGGGGAAATGTCAAAATTGGAATCCATAGTCTAATAAGGTGTGTTTCATCCAAAAACTTTTTGCACACAAACTACCATCAACAATGTATTCTACTCCAATAGTTTATAATGCAACTGAATTTATCTTTTTTACAACACCATGATATTAGAGACTTTCCCAAAAAGTCACATCTTCCAGAGGTACTATTTCTATCTAACTTACATCCACCAAATTCATCCTTTGAATAACTAAATAAATAAAAAGGTTTTCTTTTAGGATAGAATAATCCTAAATTAGTTGTATACTTGAGGTATTTAAAAATTATTTAAAAACATTTAAATGTGACTCTTTTGGGTTTTCTTGAAATCTTGCACACATGGACACACTAAACATAATATATTCCCCACTAGCAGTTATGTAAAGTAAATTCCCAATCATTTCTCTATAGGCAGTTTGATGAACTAATTTTCCATTTTCATCAAGATCTAATATACATGTAGAACTTCTAGGGATTTCACTAATATTAATACTATCAAATACATATCTTTTCAAATGATCTATAGTATACATAATTTTATTTAAAATATTACATTCTCTATTTTAAAATATTTCAAATCCGTGAAAATATTTAAGTTCACCCATTAAACTCGTTTCAAACTTTCTTGGCATTACTTTTGAGAAATCATTAGATAAATTATTTTTAGAAGATCCAACAATAATATCATCTATATATATTTGGGCAATTAAAATTTCTTTTGAAATTATTTATAAAAATAAAGTATGATCTGAAAGTCCTTTTGTAAAGCCTTTAGAAATAAGAAAATTACTCAACCCTTCATACCATGATCTTGGAGATTGTTTCAAACAAAAAAAAACATTAGATAATTTAAACACATGATTTGGAAAGTGTGGATTTGTAAAACCTGGTGGATTTTCAATAAAAATATATTCAATTATATAACCATGTAAAAATTCACTTTTAACATCCATTTGATTATGTTTAAAATCCTAGTGCGCTACATTGGCAAGTAAGATCTTAATTGCTTGAAGCCTAGCTACTGGTGCAATGGTCTCTTCATAATCAATTCCCTCTTCTTTGTTATATCCATGTGGAACTATCCTAGTTTTGTTTATAACAATATTTCTAGCTTCATCTACATTATTTCAAAATACCCATTCGGTTCCTATGGTCAAAGTATATTTTTGTCTATCTACATGTTTCCAAACATTATTTCTTTTAAACTGATAAAGTTCTTATTGCATAGCCATTACACAAAACTCATAATTGGAAATTATAGGTTCAAGCTGTGACCAAAATGAAATATTTTTAACCAGGTTTCTCATGGAAGCTCTTGTTTGTGTTCTTCTATCTAAATGTCCCACAACAATATCTAGAGGATGATTTTTAAGGGTCCTAGTTGGACTAGAGAAGGTTAGAATTGATATTTTAGGTCGGTTAGGTTGATCAGGTTCATTATAGTTAAAATATGGGGAATTCCAAGAACTAGAAGTTTTCACAGAATCTTTCACATGGTAATTTGAGGTTTTATTTTTAATGTCCAGTTTGGAAATATCCTCTTCAATATATTCTCAGGAGGTCTTGGAATCATATGGATAAACTTCATCAAACATGATATGTACATATTACTGCAAACATTTTGTTTCCTTATTAAAGATTTTATAGACTTTTCTTGATGTATAATATCCAAGAAATATTATTTTATCACTTTTAAAGGAAAATTTATCTAAACAATCTTTAGTGTTCAGAATATAAAATTTTCATCCAAACATATTAAAATAACATACTTTGGGTTTCCTATAATTCCACAACTCAACAAGAGTTTTCTTAAGGATGGGTATGATTAAGAATTTGTTTATTATGTAACGAGTTGTATTAACAAATATAGCCCAGATGTAAATGGGTAGGTCATACTCATTAAGCATAGTTTGAGAAATTTACTCTAGAGTTATATTTCTTCTTTCTACCACACCATTTGGTTGAGGTGTCCTAGGAATAGAGAAATTATGATTTTAGCCATTTTGTGAGAAAAAAGCATCAACATCATGATTCCCAATCTCACGACCATGAACAATTTTTAAGGATTTAATCATAAGTCCACTATGATTTTCTACAGTCCTAGAATACTAGGTAAAGTGTGAACAAGCTTCACTTTTGTGAGCTATGAAAAAAGTCCAGGTGTACTTAGGGAAATTATCTACAAGAACATAAACATAGTGCCTCCCATTGAGAATTGGATAATATTGAGGATGATTCCCTAAAGAAATCATCTTATAGTTAGGTATTTTCCAAAGGGAAAAATGTTGTTGTGGATGATGAAACTTTTCAACCTGCTCCTCCATGGAAAACGAGACGTAGAAATGGTTACTCCTATCTGAAGCCGACTATGGTTACCATGTCTCATGGCCCCATTGATTTTGATTCTGATTGGTATGGTGATTATGATGACTCTTATCAACATGAATATGATTTTTGACTTGGCATGAGGCCATTTATGTTTGTGTGTCCCCATCCTTATACTATATGTATTTTCTTTTACTTAATAAAATGTCTCTTCCCTAAACATCTTAGTATTTAATTGGTTTGAAAGAGATTTTATGTTACATTCCTTTTTGATAAGGATTACACACTTTATTATCAGGAAAATCTAATTTGGGTAAGTATTTAACTAAACCTGTTCTGGTTAACTTCCTAAGATAGTGTATGTTTCAATGTCCTAAGTTTAGATTCGAGATCCAATACACTTTGTGAATGGAATTTAGAAAAGAGACATTCTGTGAGGCTAGTGAGTCTAGATTTATAGCTTATACCTTATCACTTATAAAGGAAGTAAATACTATGTAATTCTTGGAATAAAAAAATAGAATGAATAATTTTTTAATTTAACATTAAATCCATCATCACCTAATTGAGATATGATGAGCAGGTTATACTTTAATCCATCAAGAACATTAAATTAGAAATTGAAATAGAGTCAGGGTTACAAATCTGGCCTCGACCAATGATTTTTCTTTTACCATTGTCACCGAATGTGACATGTACTCCATCAATCTTGATAAGACTTTTAATTCCTGAATAATACTCTATCATATGTCTTGAGGAGCCACTGTCCAAGTACCACAACATTTTAAAGGATCTCGTTAGGCAGTTTACATACAAAATAGTTCATCTAGAAATTGACTGTGGTATCCAAATTTGTCTGGTTCCACATACATTTGTGATATAATCTTTAAGAACCCACAATTGTATTATGGGATTCTTATATAAATAATATAGAGTGTTATAAAAATAAACTCTTTTTGGTCCTAAAAAATTGGATGCAGTAAAATAAATCTTGGAACTCGCACTTGATGTAAAATTTTGGTTTTTGAAAGAGGTAGTAGATTTTTCAGATTTGGACACTAAATGTGATTTGGATAAATTAATTTGACCTGGTTGATATCATATCCTAGAAGTATACATAGGATCTACATTTTTAACAATTATTTGAGTAAGATAATTTTTCCCATTAGTAAACTTTTCCAAGTCTTTCTTCAATTTTTCATTAGACATTTTTAACTCATTGTTCTCCTTGAGCAGTTGATCATTTTTATCTTTTTTATTTGTATGTTTAGACTTAATAGTCATTGTAAGAGCATGATGTTTCTTAAAATATTTATACTTATCTTTCAACTCATTACATGTTACTTATAGCATGTTTCAATATTTGAATTATTCGCCATTTTTCATATTCTCCGGCTCACATTCAGAATAATAAGAATTACGTACATGAGAGTCTAAGGTTACCTTGATTGTGTTTTTCATAAAGCACATATTATCCATATCATCCTTCTCACTTTGAGACGAAGTATATTCACTTGATCTGTCCTCAGAGGCACTCCAAAGGCCTTCATTGCTTTCTTATACCTTCTATACTTATTTTCATATAGTTTCTTATATTTCATCTTTGGACATTTAGCCTTGTCATGTCCTTTCCTTTTACATTTTTAAAAAATTTTCTCTTCTGACATATCATTTTTCTTCAAATCCTTTTTCCAATTTTACTTGTTATCATACTTTATTTTGTAATTGGGATTTCTGAAAAACTTCTTTTTACCAAAAAATTTATTGAATCTTCTATCCAACTGGGCCATTTCTTCATCACTGTCAGAAGCTATGTCTTAACTGCTGGGGATTTCAGTAGTAGCTTGAAATTTCTCCTTGTCTTTAAATTTAGATGTAGTTGTCTTGAATGCTACAGATTTTCATTTGGGTTCATCCTATTCTAGATTTACCTTAAATTCCTTTTCATACATCATTAATTTTCCAATCAATTCCTTCACCGACATATTATCAATATCACATGATTCCCTATTAGACACAGATTTTCCACGCCATCCTTCTGGTAAGAATCATAGAATCTGCATAATCTGTTCTTGGGTTGTTACTACTCTTCTTAAAGAAAGCATGACACTCACAATTTCATTGAACCATAGATAAATATCAGAAATATACTCACCAGGCTTCATTCTAAATTTTTCCTATTTAATAGTATAAGTATTTAATCTCATATCATTAACATTAGAAGTTCCCTCATGAGAAATAGACAGAGTGTCCCAAATGTCATGTGTAGTTTTACAAGAAGAGATACAATTAAACTCTTCATCTCTTAGTGCACAGTACAAAGCATTCATTTCATTAAATTATTATTATAGGTGGTCTTGGTAGGTTTATCCCAACTGTTTCAAGTTGTTTCAGGAATTGTATAATTACATTCAATAGTAGTCTAGATTTCCAATCCCATGCATTCTAGAGGTATTTTCATTTTATGCTTCCACTAAGCATAACTAATTTCATTACATAAAGGTGGTCTATTGGTAGTAGCTCCTTCTAATATTTTTGTCATGATCCATGTTTTAGAAGAATTTTATAGAGAAAAAAATTAATAAATAAGAGAAATTTTTAGATCTTTGAAAAACAACTATAATCACTGTTTAAATGATTTGAAAAACTAACAACAACTTACAATTTTGTACCTTTGAAACCAAATTTTTGTGATAGTAGATCACTCAAGAGGTGGGGTGAATTGAGTATCTATAAAAATTTCTATTAAATCATTGGTTATTTAAATGAATCCCCCGAATAATATAATCAAATTCAGTCTGTAGTTAACTTACAAATGTATTGAATGTTTAATTAATTTCATATAAGATTGATTAGTTCTCAGCATTACCAATCTGAAGATTAGTTAAAATTTTGAAACATATATAATGATTCAAAACATATATAAACACTTTCTAAAATAACTATAATCCTTCAGTATATAATAATATGAAATGAGTTAAACATATATCAGATTAAAATAGAAGACAAACTACACAACAGATAAAAACAAGAGGTTTGGTCTTAAGGTGAGACTTAGTCCTCTCCACTTGGTGATAATCTATTACAAAAAAGATTATATTAATAAAATTTTTATGCACTCCCTCAGTTGGGATTCACCATAACACACAAGTCTTTACAGGTCACACTTGACATCTACCACATTTATTCATGGGAAAACTAAAAAACAGATCACACCAGATCTCTTCCACAGTTCATTATAGGATACAAGAGTGAAAAAGGGATTGAGTGTGAGGATATTTTTTATCATCTAGTTATTATTAGGAGACAACTTGTGCGACACAAAAAAATACAAACTCTTTTCAAAATTTTAACACAAGATCACAATAGAGTTAAAAATAAGATTAAATTTTATAAATCTTTGTGTGTTGTGCAGTAATGTTCTAGAATCAATGGATATATAGAAAATGATATTAGAGCCCTCTTCTGGAATTTGGCTCCAAAACTGGGTATCGTAGTCTCTATAATCTAGCTTCCAAGTCTAAAAAGGATCAAATATTCGATTTGAGGATTTTCAGCAAGCTTCAGCAGATAGCTGCATGTAATATTAAACTCCTTGTATTGTCAAGATTTGAGTTCTTCTATTTTCAATATCTTGCATATTGTCACATCCATTATTTTTTTCTAGAAGGTTCTCATTATGGGTTATAAGGTTGATCTTGTAATCCTTTTATACTTCAAGGTCCAATAGGCATGAAGATCTTTCCACGTGCATGTACCTCTTACTATTTATGGATAGTCTTACATACAAAATTAAATAATTTCATAAACATTAATTTTCCTAAATATGACCGTTAGAAATAAATTTGAATTAATAAATTTGAAATAGTTATTTATGACTATTGGTGATTCATACATATCGGTCTATCAGCTTAAGTTTGTCATTATCAGTCTGTGAGTATTATTGTGTCATCATCAGTAAGTCTACCATCGGTGTTTCAACCATCGGTGTGTTGAGAATCCATGTGTCGAGCATCAGTGTGTCGATCATCGGTGTGTCGAGCATCAGTGTGTCGATCATTGGTGTGTCGAGCATCAGTGTGTCGATCATCGGTGTGTCAACTATCGGTGTTTCGAACATCAGTGTGTCAGGAATTAGTGTGTCGAGCAACGGTGGGTTGAGTCTCAGTGTGTCGAGAACCGGTGTTCGAGCACCGGTGTATCAAGCATCGGTGTGTCGAGGAACGGCGTGTCAAGTGTCAGTGTTTCGAGCATCGGTATGTCGAGCATTAGTGTGTTGAACATCAGTGTGTCGAGCATCCGTGTGTCAAGCATCAGAGTGTCGAGCATCTGTGTGATGATAATCAGCATGTCCAACATCGGTGTGTCGAACATCGATGTGTTGGGAATCATTTTGTCAAACATCATTGTGTTGACCATCGGTGTGTCAGGCATCAGTGTGTCAAACATCGGTGTATCGAGCATCGATGTGTCGAGCATACTCTCGGTGCCAGAACTTTGAGAAACTTATGAAGTTTCAAACTTACACATAACATCACTACATTAAGTGACATCCAAAAATACATGTAAAAGTACACTTGTAAACATATTTATTCATATATATAAGTTGTTGACTTATTTAAAAATATTGTTCTGTATTAAATAGTAGAATCTGTAGGTTGACATTATTTGTGATTATGAAAACTACTATAGGAAAGAGTGTCCAACAAGTATGTCATGGTTATTGGTAATTTGTTTACATATATGGGTGGTTCCTTGATAAACCTAGGGCAGGTGAGCCTGATATAACTCTCCAATGAATTGGGTAACGTTATAGAGGTAAACGTTAATATTTCTCCTAAGAGATTTAAGGAATATACTGTGATGAGTATTCCAAACGTAACTACATACGTAATTGTGAATGATAAAATGAATGTTTTATAAGGATGCTACAAGTTACCTTTATGATTTATGATTTCTATGTTTTATTCATAAATCTTAATATTGCATGACGTATGTTAAATAGATTATGTTTTGTATATATTGATAGACAAATGATTTCCTTCATTATTTTATAACATGTACTGAGATTGTTATGCTCATCCCATGTTTCTGAAATGTATATCACATGGTATAATGAAGGGTAAGAGAAAAGGAGAATTTGGGAAGATTTATATCAAGAAAATATTTATAGTTTTCTTTTAAGGTTTTATTATTTTATGAAAAAATGGATACTGAGTATGAGTGTCTAATCCGGGATTTTTGAGATGTAATGTAATAGTTATGGCCCAATTATATAAATCTATTAACCGGAAAATATCCTCAATGTTAATTGTAAACTTAATTAATGATTATGTAACGATTAATGATGGGGCCTTATAGTTGGTATCAATGGTTGGTTAAGACAAATTTAGGGATTATGTTTTTTTATTATACACATGGTTAGTCTCTATGTCTACTCTTTAATTTAAATCCTTATTTTGTAAATTTTTCAGATCAATGAATGTCTGTTACAAATGGAAGGAAGAGGTTCTCAAAAAACATTCCTATATCTTGATGATGACTTTCTTGCAATAATTTTTTGCAAAGTAATGTATTGATGATTTTGAAACATCTTTTAACATACTACTCACTTGCACTAAATTGTTTGTGATATTAAACACCTCTGCTATACCTCGATACTATCGTGGATCATGGGTTGTATTTAATAAAATATTATTTTCGCAATATTCCCATATTTTCTAGAAAGGTAAATATTATCAAGTAATTTTCAAATATTTTACATTATCAAAATATTTAGAAACATTTTATGAGCTTGAAAAAGGTGCTGAAGAAGGAGACCGTTGTGAAACCTATTTATATTTTCTTTTAAATTATTGTCTTTTAGCACATACTTATGGTATTTTAAAATGACCATTCATTGAATGTTTGAACTGATGCTCGATCCAAATTTTTACTAAATTTTTTTTATAAGATGTTTATAAATTATATTCCATACAAGATTATTTTCTGAAACTATTTTTCTGTGAACACCCAAATAATCCATTTTTCAAGAGGTGTGTTTGGATAAAGGAATCAGATGATTTTAAGGATCTATAAATCATTGATGCAATGCATTGACCATATATCAATATGAACAAGATGACTATGAGACTAGGTGGACACCATGATCAGGGTACAATGTTCTTTTTTCCAGAATAGTTTTATTTTATGGAGGTTTAAAATGTCAATATATATAAGACTTCTTGAATTAAATATTGAGGTCATTATGAGTTTGGAAAAAATGAGAGGTATTAGAAAACCATAAAGGTTAAATCATGTTATTATTATTTTTGTGTTTTATAAAAAGGACTGTACACAAACTATGAGACAACCCGTCACATCGGACAAAGCTTCTAGAATTGAACCCACAACCCAAGTGTGACTGAGATTTGTCACCTACGACTAGACAATGATAAGTCCCTTGTTAGTATGACTTATTTTTTTTAGTTAAATGATTTTATGGATAAATAATAAGTTGATTTTGAGAACTTATGTTATATCAAATCGATATCCTTAGTATAGGAAAATGATTTGTTGATTATGTGATAAAGGTTATTTTGGATGAAAATATCTCTTTTGGGAGAACTTTTTTTTTTGGGAAAATAGAAATCTATGGGTTCTAATTTGTGGAGTAATGGTTGAAATTTTATTTTTGAGGAATCTATGTTTTTATTTTAGACATATAGAAATTTGGGTTATTCATGGAAATGATTTACATATCATTGAGAATATGTGATTAGGTTAATTACACTTCAGTATGAAACTTTAAGAGTAGTCGATGTTATTTGGAGATAAAAGTTAAGAATAATATGGAAGACTTTGTGATGAAATCCTTATGAATTCTGGGTTTCAATATTAGTTAGATTATTATGAATAATTTTAAGGATAATTGCATATTGAATGGTCTTTATTGGACATTGGGTATTGTTTGATCAATTTTGGAGATAAAGAGCAGTATTTCTTTTTATAAAGGATTATCCTTTTTGAGGATTATCTGATCTTGTACTACCTATTTTGGTATTGGTTAATTTCTAAAGCCTTGGGAAATATATAGTTCATCTTTTTTAGATTATTTGTTTCTTTAGAAGATGATTGTAGAGCTTTATGTGTGACCAATTCATCTTGAATACTCATCGGTTGGAGAAAAGATGAGTTTGTTGTAGACATTTATCAAAGTAGGAAACATTACTTGAAAGGTAAGTATATTTCCATATGTTATTATTTTAAATAGTAAAATAATTCCTCCATTTTAAGAAAAGGAACTTAAAAAAATATGTTTTCCCTTTACTTTTATTACTGGGGAATCAAATACTATTTAACCTATCACAAGATAATGATTTTATGGTAGTTAACTTTCTCGTGATCATGTTTTCTATCACTCTCCATCCTAAATTAACACTTATTTTCTCTCCCATTTCCATGTTTTCCTACATGGAATCTTAGTAAGCATTATCTCGGGCAACTTTTGTACATATCCATCTTTCCTTTAAAGTGATAGTTTTAATGAATCTTTTTCTGATGTGGGACTTTCAATAATGTTTCCAAGCCCAATTAAAAAATTTCGAGGATGCAATTTCCAAAAGGGGGAAGGATATAACATCCCAGATAAATAAAAAAATGAAAATTCATATTTAATAATATTTTTTATTTAAATATTAATTTTACTTTAAAAGGTATTCTATGTTCGATGGCGTACCTGACACACAATAGCGGGTTTCTCCAAAATCCCAGGTTGCACATAGGGCTGAGTCATACTGAAAAATAATAATATAATATTATTTTAAATGGTAGTTAAAACTTATATATTTTATTGGCGGGAATGAATAAAAATAACCATATTATGATTAAACATGTTTGTTAAATGTTTTTACATTTTTCCAATAAAATTTAGAGTCTTAAAATGAAAATGAATCCAATTTTAAGCATAAATACTCTAATATTTTTAAAAGGTAGTTTAACTGCCTTTATATGGTGAAACCCCTTGAAATATAGTTTTTGACACTTGTTTATATATAATTTTACAAAATAAACATCTTCTTATGAAGATAGATATAAAAATTTACGTTGAGTAAATTTTTGGTATTTTTCTAAAAAAGTTGATTTTTTAATGAGAAGTTAAAAATACTACATTTTAAGTCAAAATTGTATTTTCATCTGATTTATTTATATTGTTAGATGATCTTTTTAATTTGATTTAAATTTTAATTTGATTATATTTTTAACATTTAATCCATTTTTTTCATTGGATGTAATTTCACATTAAAAGTAGACATAAACACGTGTCAATCGTTTTGTAGTTTTTACTTCTTAAAAATATGCTTTCTAGTTTTGACAATGGAAATTGATTTTAAATTAATTACTGAAACTTCAATGTTTTTAATTTTTTAAAATAGAAATCAATTTTGAATTTGGAATATCAAAATTATCTTTGGTTGAATTTTTAGTATTTTTTCGAAAATGTTCAATTTTTTATGAATAGTGAAAACACTATGTAGTAGTCAAAAAACCGAAATTTTTCATTTAAATAAAATTTTACCACTTCTGGGAATTGAATTTCAAAAATCCAACATACGTGGGTTTAATCAATAAGTAAAATGTGGTTCAATATAATGAAAATAATTTTGTGTCAATAGTGACTTTGGATTTTTATTAATTGTGATTAAAGGTAAATAGGGTAATTCATGGTAAAAATAATATTATAATAACATTTAATTATCTTAACCCTTGTCCTATCCTTATTATATGATTCATAACCAAAAAATAAAATCCTTGGGTGAGACCATTGTACTTTGAAATGGACTTGGCTAAGATAATGATATTAATGACTTTATATTCAAAGTAACAATTAAAATATCTTAAATATGTATTGTTTTGTTAAAAAACATTTCATGTGGGGTTATATAATTGATATATTTGACTATAAATAGTAATTATAATGATAAAGATATTTTATATATCATTTTATTTCATTTATAATTTTTAGACATTAAATAAATAAATTTATTTATGACACAATGATGATGTAATAATTACCTCATTAATGAATGTTTTAAATAAATGAAATTATAAATACTACAATAAATTTATTTTGAAACTTTTTATGCCATCAAAAAATTTTAGAGATGATTATTACTTGTTATATTTGAATTAATGAATGTTTTTTGAAAGAATAATGTTGTTTTAAAATTTTAAAAAAGTCATGATATGAATAGTATAAAAATTGACATAAATTAGTTTTTAAATCAATCAATATTTTATTAAATGATAAAATAGTCCTAAAAATATATGATTCGGCCAAATAAAAAATTTACTATGTTAAAAATGTCATTAATGATCCATTTTGGGTCGCTTGGAATTTTACAGTATCTATATTAACTATATAGTATGAATATAAAAGAAGTCATGGTAAAAGATAAATTAGTTAACTAATGGTTAAAGCTATATGATAAGGTTAAAAATGAAACCACAAGTTTTCTAAAACATATTTGTTGAGAGTATTTCGAATAATAGTCATCTCATATTATACTTTAATGAGTTTTGTACCTTTTGAAATTGAAATTTAGTTTGTAATAAAATAATATTTTCAAACATTCCTAAAGAGCGGCTCCCCCCCCTTATAAAAGCCCATCACCTCTAACCCATTACACACACCTCTCAAGACCCTTGAATCATTGAAAATATACCCAAATAGGCTTCCAACATCACTATATTACTCCTATATTCCTTAACCTAGGCATAAGTCAATTCAAGAATGCCTTTTGGTTCAAACAAAAGGGAGTTTCCCAATTTAAATGTAACGTCTTCTCGCAAGTTATTTTCTTTTATTTTTCTTATATTATCCCTATTATCTTGTTATTAATTGTTTAAATAACAACACCAGTATCGTAAATATAGTAGATTTATTTTATTATATGTATTCAAACTACACTTAAACACACCTCCATCTAATTGATTTAGAACATACTCTTTCTGTGGACAGCGAACTGATGCCTCATGAAACAATGATTGTTCAATTATATCATATCGCCTGTCACGGTGGCCATTATTATGGAAATGTATTTATATGTGATATATATTATATTTTAAATTTCTCTATTCTTCTATATTTTTAATTTATATCATACCTTTATGGTTTCCATAATGGTAAATATGATAATTTCATTTGAGGAAATGCGGACTACCGCCTCCTCAAAGTGTTATGACTCATTCATAACATACATAGAACGTATAAAGGATGGTGTTAATTAAAATATTTAACTTATATAAAATAGTATTTTATACTGGAAGAAAAATATACCTAAGTATAATTTGGTTTTTATTCCACTAAAAATTAAAAAAATGAAATGAATGCAGCGTTCAAGCGTACGTATGACTTACTGTCTCCAAGAACGGTGCATTTCATTTTCATATATAAAAATGATATAGACTATTATAAATAAATATATACTAGATATATTTGATATATATGATGTCTAAATTATGAATATAGTTCTAAAGATAATATAATTTTTTCCACATGGACAATTTGTAATTATAACAAGATCATTATTGACTGAAGTTCCGAACGTCGACAAAATGTATAATATGAACTCCAATAATTAAATAATTTTTATAGAATGATAATAAGTGATATAAAAGGATTTATAAACTTGAAAAATTTTCTTAAGAAATTATAAATTAACTTATGTTTATTATTCTGGAAGAATAAGGAACAAACAAGACAGGTCGACATAAGGTAAGGGGTATTCATCTCACTTTTTATTTCTATGAGAGTCATGCTATATTTTCTACTATTTACTTTTGGGTGGTGTATTTACTTCCCATAATTGTATTATTATTTTTACTATAAATTAATTTATGGGTATTTATATCTTCATTGTATGATTATTTTTTCATGAGGTGTAAGTTTCGTAAGTTAACAAATCAGTAAGGGAACATTTTATCCCAATTTCTATTATTTGGGTTAATCTTCCAATTAATAGTTATTTCATTCTATGATTATGTGTGGGATCACTATTTATTTATTTATTTTTTATTTTACACTCCCCTTTGTGTGGATATACCTTTTATACACATAATATTTTAATTGATAAATTCTAACATCATTTATATAATCTTTGAATGGGAACTTTTCACCCTTCTCTTTTAAATAAAGACCTATTTTATGTTATGTCTTTTAAATTTATATTTTATTGTTTTGGTATATATTCTTCTATATCATTATTTTTGTAAATTTTATTTACATGTGATGAGAGAGCCTTTCCCCTCTCATCAACTCATTTTCATTATTTTAAAGCGATGTCGTTAGGCTATTCAACTTCTGTTAGAGATATTCTTAACCCAAGTTCAATTCATTATGTTAAACTTATACTTCATAATTATGTCATGATATAAAAATGTGTGAATGGATTTTTATTTTTTTCCACATAATATCCAATTATATTAGGTGCATTCATTTTTTACTCATAATTATTTAATTGATTTATCCTTTATCTAAGGATATGATCTTTATAAGGGACTTCGTCTCAATTTACATTCCATTGAGACCTATTTGCTGTTATACAAAAAATCAATTTTATATGGTTTTTATACATACCTTGGAAATATTATATCATGAATCTCCTTATTCTCGTGATATTATAATCTTTGTTTAATTTTATTCTGTAATTACTCTTACTCAAGTATTTTATCTATTGGTAAGGGACTCTTTAACTAAAACATTGTTTTAATTTTTTAATGAATTATTCTTTTAAATTTTCCCATTCATGATCATGTTTCTAAATTGGGTTTTAGGATTTATTTATGTGGAAATTAATTTTTTAAAAGGTTAATTCCTTTAAAAGCTTCAATGTGGTATGGGACACTTTGATTCAAAAATCTCATTATTAAATGTTTTAAATGGTTTTGAAAATGGTTTGATAAAGAGTTGATTATGTAAATATCTTGAAATTATATATTTTGATTGTAATGTCGAAATGTTAACATTTTTTTATTCTTATTTTAGGTGTTATGAGTATGTCATGGTTATTGGGAATTTTTTACATATACTGCTGGTTCCGTGATAAACCAAGGGCATGTGAGCCCGATATAGCTCTCCAATGCATTGGGTAACATGATAGAGATAAATATTAATGTTTCTCCTAAAATATTTAAGGAATATATTTCAATGGGTATTCCAAAGGTAACTCCCTACATATCTGTTAAATCTACCATTTATGTTTGATATGGATGCAACAATTTACCATTATTATTTATAATTTCTATGTGTTATTCATAAATATTAATATTTCATTTGGTATGTTAAAGAGGTTATATTTTTTATGTATTAATGGAATAATGATTTATTACATTATTTTATAACCCTTACTGATTTTTTTTCTCATCCCATGTTTTTGATATTTATTTCTCAAGGTATAAGGAAGGGTAAGAGAAATTAATAATTCAATAAGGTTTATATCAAGATTTTTTTTTATTTTATGGTTTTTTTATTTTATGAAAAAATGGATACTGAGTAGGAGTGTCTACTTTGTAATTTTTGAGATGTAATGTAATAGTTATGGCATAATTATCTAAAATAATAATCCTGAAATGATCATCAATGTTAATTAACAACTACATTGAATATTGTGTAATGCTTAAGGATGTAGCCTTATAAATATGGTCTCTCAGAAGTGGTAATTATCTTCATTATCATGGTGGACTATGGGTTCTCTTAAGATTCCATGATGATCTAATGAACGTGTTTGATGATTCTAGATGGTGGTACATCTTGGTATGACCAATTTGTTTCATGATATCTATATACAAAACTGCTGGTTGGGGATGAAGAATGAAATAGTTGGATTTATAGAGACTTTTTTCACCTATTAGCAGTTTTAATCTGAGCATTAGAGGCATGTTGTCTTGTTTCATCCGATTCCCATTTCATGGTGAAAATTTGATGATGTCACTATGGATTTTTTGATAGGATTAACTCATACATATAGTCATAATAAAGTGTTTAGGGTTATTGTGGATCAATAGAGGAGTGAATCTAGCTTATAACCTATCAGGGATACCATCTATGTGGATGATGTGGGTAGTTTTTACATGTTGGAGATAATATGGTTGCCTGATGTTATTAGAGGTATCATTATTTATAGGTATATTCATTTCAGATTTCATTTTTGAAAATATATTTAGAAGGTTCTAAGATTGCATGTTCTTCAAAGTAATACCTATCATAGTCACATTGACAGCCAATATGAATCGACAATTTAGGTTTTAAATGATATGTTATGAGTTTTTGTGATGGATTTTTTAAAGGACCCTAGGACACCCTAAGAGGGTAGGGGTGAATCAGGGTGTCAACTATTTCTTTTAAACTGACGGATCTTGTTACCACAATGGTAGAAACTAGTTTAACATGTCTCATGGATAAGAGAACAAATAAAACATTCACATGCAAAGAGATGACACATCACTTTTTACTTGGTTCACCACTAAGGGCAACGTCCAAGGAGCATACGCCGATAGGTTGTCGGTCATACCAAATGCCAATATTCTTCACTCATTGTGGATTACAAAGGTTTTGGAATAGTCACTCTGTCCCAGCCTCAATGCCTTTACAACTGTTCATGGATAGCCTATTGCGTCCCTTGGGTCACTCTCATTGACTCCCCCTGGCTCACTCCCTTTGGTGAAGTGCCACTCAGAAGGAATCTTAATCATAACTAATGAATACATCCTTTTTTGTATGTATATGCTATGTTGAAGTCCAACTCCACCCATAGACTAAAGTCACTTTGTACCAAAGGTATCAGAGAAACTTCTAGCTTTCTTGCAGCCCCAAAAATAAAGTCGAGCTTCAATCCACACCTGGTGCGCTTCTCCAAGACGGTGCTCAAGTTTTAAATATGGCACGCAAGTTCACCTCCACTACTTGCGCGACACTAGTTTTTTCAACCTCAAACTTGCATTCCTTACACTCTTTTCCACCAAAACCGGTTTTGGAGTGCAATTGTCAACTGTCGCGCTTCTTCAATCCTGGTGTGCCAATGTCACCAAACCACCTGCGCGACACCTCCTTCGCGAACTCCATACTTGGTAAACTCATCCCCTTTCTATCCTAAACCACCTTGGATGCGTAAGAATTAACATTCCCATGACTTCTTCTTGCGCGACCCACAACCACTTGTGTGATCACTACACCTGCGCGACGAGAGATTTGATTTTCTCTAAGTCTGAACTTCGTGTCAAATGAGGAGGGGTCGACCTCTATTTATAAGCATTTGGATACCCTGCACAAAGGCGCACAAGTATTCCATCGGCCTGCATGTTTTGGTGCGTAAGTCTCTTCCGCGCAAGTCACTTGTGCGACCAAACATAAAACTTGGGTGCCCTTCTCCCATTGCCATATTTTCATGTTCTGATCTTGAAAAACAAAAGGCGTGCAAGTTTCCTCTCCTTCAAGTCAACGAATTTCAAATATCATTTCCAAAAACCACTTTTTTTTCATTTATCGATTTTCAGGCTCAAAAAATTGGCATACATTGGAAAATGGTTCCACATTCAATACTATTATCTACTTGTTCTGTACGATCACTTTACTGGCACACATTCTGAACTTCTACTGAGGATTGACAACAAACACAAACCATACTATAATTCATGCATAGAACGACCATGGTTTAAACAATTTTATGGTTCACAGGTGTATCATTTGGAAATCACAGTATATATATATGATTAAATCTTCCTAGAATCATTCTAGATGGAACAAATAGAGGATTTGTATGGTCAGTCATGTCGTTGACCTCTTTGTTTGTCGGTGGTAGGTGTGTCATCACTTGTTCAACCATGACTTATTCAGAAGATGTTCGTGTAACACCCATGACTTTTATGAGAAATATTTTGTTTTTATGTTTTATAAATCATCAAAGGAATCTTTCACTACACACAACACTAGATTGGCTTGCTTTACACGCAACCGCAACCTTCTTCGATAGCTTGTGTTGTACGCAATACCGAGTTTCACTAAACAACGATATGCTATTAATATATTATTAAAACTAGCCGTTAAGGATAGTATTAACTGAATTTTTAATTTTATAACATTTTAATTCAACTTATACATTTTCTAGAATGAGGTATAAAAGCAAAATCAGTTTTTTTGGATAATAGAAGTATTTTTCAAAAAATACAGTTTTGCCGCCTTTTGATGGCGCACCCACATTAAATCTAGATTTTGACAAGTTTATAAGTTCAATTTGACAAAATAAAATTCTTATTTTGAATCAGGGTATAAAAATTTACTTTGGATAAATTTTTGATATTTTTCTGATAACTTTCATATTTTGATGAATAGTAAATATACCCTAATTTTTAATTAAAAACAACTTTTTTCATTGAGATAATTTATATGGATAAATTATAATATTGACCTGTTTTAGAGTATAAATAGAATATATTGTTACCATTTAATATAATGTATGTCATTAGAATTAATTTCACATTGAATTCATAAGTAAAAACATTTCAATCTTTGGCAATATTTTAACTTCTAAAACCTGTTTTCTTAACGGGATTTATTTTAAATTAATTACTGCAACTTATATGTTTTGAATTTTGAAAAATGGATTCCATATTTAGAATCCATGGCTCCAAATTATGTTAATAGGCTACGTTTTATTTTTGGGCATTATGAATAGTAACTACGGTAAATTTTATTTACCATAGTTAAAGGTAAATCAGGTAATTAAGGGTAAATATAAGATTATAAAATTACTCTAACACCTGCCAAAATCCTATTTGATGACTAAAAGTCGACCCATATCACCTAAGGGTCAGATTAGATTCATTTAATGGACTTTTTTCCATGAAAATAATTTAATTATTATTAAAACCAAAGAATGTGACAACATGTCACTTTCTTAAATCTTATAAGTATAATAATTTTAATTTAGTGATAAACTTCATAAAACTTCAAACATGAATAGTCTCCGGAAATCTAATACAATTTTCTACATCATAGGAATTTATTTAGAATTTTTAGGGATTAAATAATTAACATTTATTATGACACAATAGTGAGGTTGAAATTATTTTATTAATTAAAATATCAAATAAATGGTTTTAAAAATAATAAAATAAATATTATATGAACTATTTAATGTGCTACACTAATTTTCTAGATACATGTGACATTTTATGGATCTATTAAAGCTTTTAGTTCGAACATATCTTCTTTATATATTTTATTTATATTCAAATAAATGAATATTGTCAAAATTGACATTATTGTTATTTTATAAAAATAACATATTATAAAATTGTTTAAAAATAACAAAAATATTTAAAATTTATAAATTAAAATTTATATGGTCCAAAATGTTATAAAGTGTCAAGTTATGGAATATTCACAACACATATGTAATTATTTATAATAATTTAAAATTTAGAATATTATTACCACAAATAAAATTAAATTGATAAATAAGGATAAATCAAGTTGATAATGTTTAGAATAAATTAATAACATATCTAAATTTTATTGTTTGATGATATTACAACCCTATATCATCTAATATTCAGATATGAGTCATTTTGGATGTTTTTAAGTTGGGTTGGGATTTAATATAATCTAATATTTCTTATATTTTCAATGGTGCCCCTCTCCTCCCTTATAAAAGGGCACCTCCTCCCTCTCATCGTCACACCAATTTGAGCCTTAAAGCTCGGCCAAACCCTACCACTTTCTCCTCTCCACTTCCCTAGAGACATCCTAGAGGTCCTGGTCTTCTTCAAAGAACAATTTTAGTGCCCTAAAAGGATGTCTCAGAGAAGCACTTCAAAGAAGAGGTAATGCCCGTTACCGATTCTTTCATCTTTATTTCTTCTTCCACTTCGTCTTATTTAGTTGTTTCATTATGAAGTAATAACATCAGTATCACTCATATACCTATATTTTATTATAAGTATGAAACAACCATATTTCACTATCTATCCATCCTACGGAAGACAAAATCACCGCGCATGCGTACGTACGAAATATTGTCTCCACACCGTGGTGTAATCTATTTTCCCCCACCACCTTACTTGGATGGGTATAATGGTGTAAATAATAACTATATATTATAATTTTAAGGTGATATTGATTCTGAAATAGTATACATATACTGCAATACAATTCCACGATCATGGGAATGATATCATCGCTCGTGCGTACATACGGAATACCGTCTCCATGATGTGATGCGAATCGTTCTACATGATCTTCATTTTATAATGATTATATAAATGAATTGAATGAATTAATATGATATATATTACACTAATAACATTCTGGAAATGAGGTATCTATAACCTAAAGAGAAGAATAAGAATTTATTCAACAAAACACGCATAAGAACAAAAAGTAATAAACACCCGAATAACAAGTAGTAATGAAATATTACTAATAAGAAGCTAAAAATATGACCATATATGATATCATAAAAATACTTATGATTCTATAATAAGTCAATAACATTATTTCAATCATTATACAGGAGGTTCAGACACTTACGAAGCAAATCGGACCTAAGGTAAGGAAAATATATCAATCTCATTTTTATCTGAGATTGTTTATATTTTGGAATTTACTGGGTTGAATTTTATCATCCACATCCATGTTTCCTCAATATGTAATATTTACATCATTATACAATATTTTATATCCAATTTTACCCTTCGGTGAGTTTTTATTAAATGATATGAAAGAAATCTTTTGTCGTTTTTCATGAGGTACTTTTTGACTTTTCCGACAAAAGTACAAGAAGAATTTTTTCTTTTAACTTATACGGCATGAATGGATTTTTAAAACATTATTTCCAAGAAGCTTCCCTTACAAGTATTCAAGTGTATTTTTAATCAACTTCTTTTAGTTTAGAATTGTATGACATATTAAGAAAAGAAATGTGTTTTTGAAGTAGAAAGGATATTTTCCTCAAGAATAGAGTTCAAGTGTTTTATCAAAATTATTTTCCATCTAAGATAATAAAGGGTTCTGTTTCTATCCCTATTATTACATTGATTTTATTATGTTGTGATGGAATTATTTTTATGAATTCCTTTATCTTATATGAGTTGTTTTATGATTTCACGATGTTTAAGATTCCCATTTTTATTACATGGGTTGTGATGTATGGTTTATGATTTTGTGGCACACATAAGAATGGTATCATTATGAGAGGGGTGGGACCTATATCTCCCTCCAATGCATTGGGTAATGATTTTATATCGCATGAGATAGAAATGGATGGAACGGCAGGTTATACCGGTTCAGTGAAACAAGAATTAAACGAGGAGTGAACTCGGTTCATAAATGGACTTTGTCCACTAAGATAGTCATGGCAATGAGTCTTGACTAATAAGAAATTATTCTCAATGATTATGTGTGTATACCACAAAGTTTCATGTTTTAAGTTAATATTATTGGGATTACATTTCACTACTATGATTTATCCCATGTTATGAAATTATGATCTCTTTTGCAGGTTAAGATTTCCAAAAGTAATGTTCTTATGTATATGATGTGATTGACATTTCTTTTGTTTACCCTTACTGAGCATTTGAGCTCACCCTTTTTTATGTTTTATTTCCCCAGGTCAGGAAGAAGGTTATTAAGTAGGATATTCCAAAAAGGGACTCTAAATATGATGAAATAAATGGGAGGCAAAGTAGATGCTTTATGAACCAGTTGTTTATGATTTCTAGTTTCGAAAGACACTATACCTATACGGTCCTTTCTTGGTTTTGTTATATGTTGTAATAAGTGTGCTTCAATTTTGAAGTAATAACAATGTATGTAATTTATGGGTCGTTATTGTTGGTATCAGAGGAAAGGTATAGTCAACCTTTGGAAACTAGGATGTGAAAGCCTTAGTAAGAACCCTAAGGATAAGTCTAAGCATATAACACAATCTTAGTGATTTAGAAATGGCCATGAATAACCTAGTATAAGACCTTATGTGTGAAATTTTATTCTTGATTATGTGGTTTTCTTATTATAATTAGTGTTTCTCACACTATTCTTCTTGGTTTTAGTCAATGGATGGAACCCGAAGGAACCGTGTTAATGCGGAATGCGACGGGCAATGAAATGATTGTCCCCCTGAGCAACCAAACGTTATGGGAGATGGAATGAAAAATCATGTAGCCATGCTCACACAACTTTCTCAAGCTATGAATCATGTAGGACTTCCAAATGATCAAAGGAAGGAGCAACATTCTGTTGAATCTTTCATGAGGCAGTGTCCACCTTCATTCAGCGAGTCTACTGGTCCATTAGTTGCTGAACAATGGACCAGTACTACTGAAAATATATTTTCAATTCTTTAATGTTCTGAACATGATAAAGTCATCCAAGCAGTGTATCGTTTGCAAGGAGATGTTGATCAACAGTGTAATCTTATTAAGAATATGAGGCAAAGAGATGAAATTGATTCCATGGAATGGGACGAGTTCAAGAACTTATTTTTCAATAAGTACTTCCCTCGTATTCTCCGAACAAAGATGGAGAAAGAGTTTCTTGAACTGAATCAAAAGGATGATGAATCTGTTGGTACCTATGAATCAAATTTTACAAGACTTGAAAGGTACGTTTCTGGTATTATTATGCAACCTGAGAGTAAGATCAATCGATTCTTTAGTGGCTTAAAGCCAAGTCTTCGTAGGGCATTAGCCATAAGGTACTTCAACAGCTAGAAGGAAATCGTTCGATGTGCTCTCAACCAATCAGTCATATGGGTTTGATAAGAAGAGGAAAATGGAATTCAAAGGAAAATCTAAAGAGCACACTGAAAAGAAGATGAGCTTTCCCTTATGCTCAAAGTGTGGAAAGAAACATGGAGGGAGTTGTCTTAAAGGGACAAGTAAATGTTTCAAATGTGGAAAGGAAGGTCATCGGGCATTTGAATGCCGCAATGATTTGAAGAAGACGTCTAATGATGCAAACAAAGGAAGGGACACACAGAATGAACCTACTACACTTCAATGTTTCAAGTGAAAGGAGATGGGTCATTATGCCAATAAATGCCCTAATCCAAGGGTTGTTGATGATGATTGACATCAACAAAATCTTAAGGCTAAAGACAAAGGAAAGTCACATGCAATTTTTATCAGCGATGTGGAGTACGATAACGATGTGGTGAAAGGTACACTTACCATCCACTCTAAAGTAGAAAATGTTTTATTTGATTCTGGATCCACCCACTCTTTTATTTCTGAATATTTTTCTAGGAGTATCACCATATTACCTCAAAAATTAGATGTTGAGTTAGTTGTGACAACCCCTAATGGCACAACAGTCACATCAAAAGTTTATAATCCTTCCCCGATTGATGTTTGTGGGAAAGTAATTCCTGAAAATATTGTGATCCTTCCTATAGTGGAATTTGATGTGATTCTTGGCATGGATTGGCTTTCATTATATGGAGCTCATATCAATTTCCAAATAAGGGAAGTCGCATTTCATTTTCCAAATCATTCTATGATCGTCTAATGATGCAAGGATAAACATAACCTTCCAGTGGAAATTTCTTCCATCTTATGGGTCTTGATTCCACTAAATGAGGGTTATTTATCTCAAATGGTTGGTGAGAAACTCACGATTAATAATATGCCTATTTTATGGGATTTTGATGATGTCTTTCTGGAGGAATTGTTGGGTCTTCCACCCAATCGTGAAGTTGAGTTTTCAATAGAACTCGTATCGGGTGCTTTGCCTATTTCAAATACACCTTATAGAATGGCCCCAATTTAGTTGCAGGAATTGAAGAAGAAACTCCAAGAGAATCTTGATAAGGGATTCATACGCCCTAGTGCATCACCTTGGGGAGCACCTGTTCTATTTATTAAGAAGAAAGATGGATCAATGAGACTCTTCACTGATTATCGAGAACATAACAAGATCACTATCAAGAACAAATATCCTCTCCCACGCATTGATGAATTATTTGACCAACTACGCGGAGCTCAATACTTTTCCAAGATTGATCTTCGTTCAGGGTATCATCAATTAAGGGTCAAAAGGGAGGATATACCAAAGATGGATTTCCATACAAGGTATCGACACTATGAATTTATAGTGATGCCATTTGGTCTTACTAATGCCCCTGCTATCTTCATGGATTTGATGAATAGTGTCTTTGGAGACTATCTTGATCAATTAGTGGTAGTCTTTATAGACGATATTCTTGTATATTCAATGAGCAAGGAAGAACATGAAGATCACTTGAGAATTATATTGAAGACCCTGAGAAAGGAGAAACTTTATGCCAAATTTACCAAGTGTGAATTTTGGCTTCAAAAAGTTGCATTTTTGGGTCACATAATCTCAAAAGAGGGGATATCTGTGGATCCAGCAAAAACAGAGGTTATCAAAAGATGGTCGAGACCAACAACAGTAACTGAGATCCAAAGTTTTCCTGGTTTGGCTGGATATTATCGACCTTTTGTGAAATATTTTTCACGATTATCTAATCCACTCACCATGTTGACTCGGAAAGGAGTTAAGTTTTTTTGGACGGAGGAATGTGAAGAGAATTTCAAGGAGTTGAAAAGAAGGTTATCCAGTGCACCTGTGCTCATACTTCCTTGTAGTGGAGAAAGGTTTGTGATCTACAGTGATGCATCCAAGAAGGTGCTGGGGTGTGTTCTTATGCAAAATGATATGGTGATAGCTTATGCCTCACGACAATTGAAAATCCATGAGAAAAATTACCCAACACATGATTTGAAGTTAGCTGCGGTAATCTTTTCATTAAAGATTTGGAGGAATTATCTTTATGGAGAAAGGTGTAACATTTATACTGATCATAATAGTTTAAAGTATATTTTCACACAAAAGGAGCTGAATATGCGCCAAAGAAGATGGTTGTAACTGATTACGGATTACGACTGCTCAATTCATTACCACCCTGGGAAAGCAAACAAGGTGGCATATGCATTAAGTCGACAAGACCATGCTAGCTTATCCATGATGAGGATAAAAAAAGATCCAATATTTATGGATTTACAAAGGATGGATCTTGGAATTTTAATGGAAGGGGGAAAATCGTATCTTTCTCGAATGAATTTTCAACCATCTCTATATGTGAAGATTATAGAGGCACAGAAAGAAGATGTAGAGTTAAAAAAGAAGATGAGAAATGTTCCTGAATTAAACCTTGATTGTGATGGGATAATAAAGTTCACGAATCGGGTTTGTGTTCCTCCCATCCCTGAATTAAAGAAGGAGCTACTGGATGAGACTCATAGTTCTTCATTCACTATTCATCCTGGAAGCATGAAGATGTACAGGGACATGAAAGAGTACTTTTGGTAGGATGGCATGAAAATAAATGTTGCTGAATATGTCTCTCGATGCTTGGTTTGTCAGCAAGTTAAAGATGAGAGACAGAAGTCTAAGGGTATGTTACAACCATTACCCACACCCGAATGGAAATGGGAAAACATCACTATGGACTTTTTCACAGGACTTCCTAAAAAATCCAAAGGAAATAATGCTAGCTGGGTCATAGTTGATCATCTTACAAATACTGCACACTTCATTACTATTAGAGAGGATTTCTCTATGGATCAACTTTCCAGGATATATGTAAAGGAAGTGGTAAGATTTCATGGAGTACCACTTTCTATTATATTTGATCGGGATCCGAGGTTTACCTCAATGTTCTGGAGAAGTCTTCAGCATACTCTGGACAAAGAGTTGAGTTTCAGCACTGCTTATCATCCTCCGACAGACGGTTAGTCTGATAGGACAATTCAAACTATAGAAGATATATTGAGATCTTGCTCTAAAGATTTCAAAGGTGGTTTGGATCAACACCTACCTTTGGTGGATTTTTCTTATAATAATAACTTTCACTCTAGTATTCAGATGGCCCCTTATGAAGCTCTCTATGGAAAAAAATGCAGGACTCCAACTTACTGGGATGAAGTTGGGGAAAGAAATCTATTATGACCTGATCTCGCTGATGAAATGACAGAAAAGGTCAGATCTATTCAACAACACATAAGAGAAGCTCAGAGTCGACAGAAAAGTTATGCCGACAACCGAAGAAAAGACCTAGAGTTTGACGTGGGTGATAAAGTGTTCTTACGAATATCTCCCAGGAAGAGGGTCATGAGATTTGGAAAGAAGGGGAAGTTGAGCCCTAGATATATCGGTCCTTTTGAAATACTGGATCATGTTGGAAAGGTAGCTTACCGATTGGAACTTCCACCGAATTTCTCTCAAGTTCACGATGTGTACCATGTATCTCTACTGAGAAATTACATACCTAATCCTTCATATGTACTCAGCTCAGAAGTTGTACCACTGGAGCAAGATCTTTCTTATGAAGAATAGCCGATAAAGATTCTAGATCGTAGTGAAAAAGTCCTACGGAACAAGACCACTCGCTTGGTGAAATTTTTATGGAGGAACCACTAACTAGAAGAAGCTACATGGGAGATTGAGGATATGATGAGGGAGAGGTATCCTCATCTGTTTATTAAAAAGTGACGAATTTCGAGGGATAAATTCATTTTAAGGGGGGTAGAATGTAACACCCGAGACTATTATGAGAAATATTTTGTTTTTATGTTATATAAATCATCAATGGAATCTTTCACTACACACAACACTAGCTTGGCTTGCTTTACACGCAACCGCGACCTTCCCCGATAGCTTGTGTCGTACGCAATACCGAGTTTCACTAAACAATGATATGCTATTAAAATATTATTAAAACTAGCCGTTATGAATAGTATTAACTGAATTTTGAATTTTATAACATTTTAATTCAACTTATACATTTTCTAGAATGAGGTATAAAAGCAAAATTAGTTTTTTCGGATAAAAGAAGTATCTTTCAAAAAATACAGTTTTGCCGCCTTTTGATGGCGCACCCACATTAAATATAGTTTTTGACATGTTTATAAGTTCAATTTGACAAATAAAATTCTTCTTTTGAATCAGGGTACAAAAATTTACTTTGGATAAATATTTGATAATTTTCTGATAACTTTCATATTTTGATGAATAGTAAAAATATGCAAATTTTTAATTAAAAACAACTTTTTTTCATTGAGATAATTTATATGGATAAATTATAATATTGAATGGTTTTAAAGTATAAATAGAATATATTTTTACCATTTAATATAATGTAGGTCATTAGCATTAATTTCACATTGAATTCATAGGTAAAAACATTTCAATCTTTGGCAATGTTTTAACTTCTAAAACCCATTTTCTTAACAACGGGATTTATTTTAAATTAATTACTGAAACTTATATGTTTTTAATTTTGAAAAAATTATTTCCATATTCAGAATCATTGGGTCCAAATTATGTTAATAGACTACTTTTTATTTTTGGGCATTATGAATAGTAACTATGGTAAATTTTATTTACCTTAGTTAAAGGTAAATTGGGTAATTAAGGGTAAATATAAGATTATAAAATTACCCTAACACCTACCAAAATCCTATTGGATGACTCAAAAGTAGACCCATATCACCTAAGGGTCAGATTAGATTCATTTATTCGACTTTTGTCTATGAAAAAATTTAATTATTATTAAAACCAAAGAATGTGACAACATGTCACTTTCTTAAATCTTATAAGTATAATAATTTTAATTTAGTGATAAACTTCATGAAACTTCAAACATGAATTGTATCAAGAAATATAATACAATTATATACATCATAGACATTTATTTAGAATTTTTAGGGATTAAATAAATATCATTTATTATGACACAATAGCGATGTTGAAATTATTTTATTAATTAAAATATCAAATAAATGGTTTTAAAAATAATAAAATAAATATTATATGAACAATTTAATGTGCTACACTAATTTTCTAGATACATTTGACATTTTATGGATCTATTAAAGCTTTTATTTTGAACATATCTTCTGTATATATTTTATTTAAATTCAAATAAATGAATAGTGCCAAAATTGACACTATTGTTATTTTATAAAAATATGATATTATAAATTTTTTTAAAAATAACAAAAATATTTAAAATTTATAAATTAATAATTATATAGTCGAAAATTTCATAAAGTGTCAAATTATGGAAAATTCACAACACATATGTAATTATTTATAATAATTTAAAATTTAGAATATTATTACCACAAATAAAATTAAATTGATAAATAAGGATAAATCAAGTGGATAATGTTTAAAATAAATTACTAACATGTCTAAATTTTATTTGTTGATGAGATTACAACCCTATATCATCTAATAATTGGATATGAGTCATTTTGGAAGTTTCTAAATGGGTTTGGGATTTAATATAAACTAATATTTCTTATATTTCCAAAGGTGCCTCTCTCCTCCCTTATAAAAGGGCACCTCCTCCCTCTCCTCCTCACACCAATTTGAGCCTTCAAGCTCGGCCAAACCATGCCACTTTCTCCTCTCCACTTCCCTAGATACATCCTAGAGGTCATGGTTTTTTTCAAAGACCAATTTTAGTGCCCTAAAAGGAGGTCTCAAAGAAGCGCTTCAAAGAAGAGATAATGCCTGTTACCGATTCTTTCATCTTTATTTATTCTTCCACTTATTATTATTTAGTTGTTTCATTATGAAGTAATAACATCAGTATCACTAATATAATAATATGTTATTATAAGTATGAAACAACCATATTTCACCATTTATCCATCCTAAGGAAAACAAAATCACCACGCGTGCGTACGTACGGAATACCGTCTCCACGCCGTGGTGTAATCTATTTTCCCCCACCACCATACTTGGATGGGCATAATGGTGTAAATAATAACTATATATGATTATTGAAAGGTGATATTGATTCTGAAATAGTATACATACACTCCAATACAATTCCACGATCATGGGAACAATATCATCGCTCGTGCGTACGTACGGAATACCGTCTCCACGATGTGATGCGACTCGTTCTACATGATCTTCATTTAATAATGATTATATAAATGAATTTAATAAATTAATATGATATATATTACACTAATAACATTCTAGAAATGATGTATCTATAACCTAAATAGAAGAATAAGAATTTATTCGACAAAACACGCATAAGAACAAAAAGTAATAAACACCCGAATAACAAGTAGTAATGAAATATTACTAATAAGAAGCTGAGAATATGACAATATATGATATCATAAAAATACTTATGATTATGGAATAAGTCAATAACATTATTTAAATCATTATACAGGAGTTTTGGACACTTACCAAGCAAATCGGACCTAAGGTAAGGGAAATATCAAAATCTCATTTTTATCCAAGATTGTTTATATTTTGGAATTTGCTGGGGTGAATTTTATAATCCACGTCCATTTTTCCTCAATATGTAATATTTACATCATTCCACAATAGTTTATATCCAATTTTACTCTTCGGTGAGTTTTTAGTAAAAGATATGAAAGGAATCTTTTGTCGTTTTTCGTACGAGGTACTTTTTGACTTTTCTGACAAAAGTACGAGAAGAATGTTTACTTTTAACTTATACGACATGAATGGATATTTAAAACATTATTTCCAAGAAGCTTCCCTGAAAAGTTTTCAAGTTTATTTTTAATCAACTTCTTTTAGTTTAGAATTTTATGACATGTTAAGAAAGGAAAAATGTTTTTGAAGTAGAAAGGATATTTTCCTCAAGAATGGAGTTCAAGTGTTTTATCAAAATTATTTTCCATCTATGATAATAAAGGGTTCTGTTTCTATCCCTATTATTACATTGATTTGATTATTTTGTTATGGAATTATTTTTATGAATTCCTTTATCTTATATGAGTTGTTTTATGATGTCACGATGTTTAAGATTCCCATTTTTATTACATGGGTTATGCTATGATTTATGGTTTATGATTTTGTGGAACACATAAGAATGGTATCATTATGGGATGGGTGGGACCTATATATCCATCCAATGAATTGGGTAACGATTTTATATCTCATGAGATAGACATGGCTGGAATGGCAGGTTATACCGGTTCAGTGAAACAGGACTGAAACAAGGAGTGAACTCGGTTCAGAAATGGACTTTGTCCACTAAGATAGTCTTGGCAACGAGTCTTGACTAATAAGAAATGATTCTCAATGATTATGTGTGTATGCCACAAAGTTTCAGGTTTTAAGGTATGATTATTGGGATTACATTTCACTACTATAATTTATCCCATGTTATGAAAATATGATCTCTTTTGCAGGTTAAGATTTCCAAAAGTTATGTTCTTATGTATATGATGTGATTGATATTTCTTTTGTTTACCCTTACTAAGAATTTGAGCTCACCCTTTTGTATGTTTTATTTCCCCAGGTCAGGAAGAACGTTATTAAGTAGGATATTCCAAAAAGGGACTCTAGATATGATGAAATAAATGGGAGGCAAAGTAGATGCTTTATGAACTAGTTGTTTATGCTTTCCAGTTTCTAAAGTCACTATACCTATACGGTCCTTTCATGGTTTTGTTATATGTTATAATAAGTGTGCTTCAATTTTGAAGTAATAACAATGTATGTAAAGTATGGTTTGTTATAGTTCAAGTATTTTCTACTGATTAGGAGGTGGTTGGTGGCCATCCATAGAAGGAATAAATATTATGATGACCATCAAAGACTGCCTCTAGAGTTTGAGGTCAGTTTTTGTGTTTTCCGTCCGGCGTCCCATAGTTTTGGGAAATAAAATATCATGAAACAAGGGAATGCAACACCTATGTTTTTCATTTCATTTGAGATATTGGAAAGGTTGTGTACATTTGTGTACTAAGTTTCCATTATACATCATTTTAGTTACATTATTGTTGTGTTTTAGGTATCATATCTTTTGAAATATCATCAAGACACATATTATATGAAAGATGTTGAGGAATTAGATATTGGTGTGTATGTGTCATCTGAGGATAATCTGATATATATTGTAGACTGTGGTGATAAGTATCTATTTTGAAATATTACCCATCTTTTTTGAGTGATGTGGCATAATGGGAATGTTTAAGAGGATACCTGGGAGAGTTAGTTTGATACGAAAGCACATTGGTTAGGCATGGTCACAAATAACCCACATTGATTAATGGAGTATATTGAGGATGACTTGGTATATAGTATGAATGTCATAAGATCCCATATTTTTCAAGATATTATTACCATTAAGATTTTATTTTGTCCTTTTCATATATTTAAACAATGTTGTTTTAGTAACTTATGTGGAAGGATATATTTTTATTCAAAGAATTACCTAATGTTGGATGGTGTAATTTTTTATAAATAAATTGATTTCAGGTATAAACGTGTCAAGGGATTATGAGTGTTTTATAGGGTTTGGAATGCACCAGAGGTGGCTTATTTTGTTTCTAAAGAAGCTTTTATGATAGCTATATTCAAGTTACTTTCACATCATTAATGTTTTACATGATGTGATCCTGTTACATGGCACATTTTATAAACTATTTAAATGCATGAAATGTTTTTTCATTGTGAAAATGATTCATTTCTTCAAGTATTCAATCATTTTTGTTTTAAAATGTGATGAAACATTTTTTATATTACCTTATAAATTGATAAATTCTTGTTTTGAAGGGGTCTCATATCAGTAATATATCGTGGTCCATGATTTTCACCATGTTGTGCATATGATTTTATTTAATCATCCATTCAACCTTCTACTTTAACCCCTAGGATTACTCTTGGGGATTTTTGATTAATTCCTGCCCTTCTGTACATTTTCATCAATCATTTCATCCCTAGTGAGTTGCTCTTTTTTTTATTTTCTCCATTCTTCTACTATCCTTCATTTTTACGATGTGATGTCATTACCATGGTGCAATCTAGATTCCATCCAAATTTCCACGTGATCTAGATTTTCCTTGTGATGACCAAAACCTTTGTTTCATGATGAATTTACCTATTGAAAGTGTTTCTATCATCATTAGACAAAGATATATTGTCTTGAAAAATTCCTTAAGGTATGTTTATGTATGTTTAAGTGTGCAGGATTTTATATAAATATTTTGAATCAATTTTCTGATAACTAACCAAATAAAGGGAGATTATATTCTTTTGTTTGGACTACTCTTTGGATCCCTTTAGATATGGTACTGTTGTGACCTAGATTGTGGCTACCCATAGGGTGACCCTACCCTTGAATAATAAATAAATTTAAAATACATTAAACATATGTTTAGTATGACATGAGACCTTAAATGATTTCTTGTGAAATATTCACCTTGGGAAATTGTTTTATTTGTTTGTTGAAATGGCTGGTGATAATTTGATATCAAAGGGGTATGTATAGTTGAATGATAATGGATTATTATATAACATAATTAATGAAAGGTAATTGAATATAATAATGGTAATTAAATAAATTTACCATTGTATCATACTATGTATCCTGTGTTATTCTTGACATTATGATTTATTTTTCAATTCTTGATTTAATTATTATTGAAAGTTTGTGTTCTATTTTTGTTGTAATGCATATATAGGGATTGGAACAGTTCTATACTGAAATTAAAATATAAAACGCATGGAAAAATTATGCTATAATTCATATTAGGATTGTATAAAATATTATAAATTTATTATAGGTCCTAGCCAATTTATAATTTTAATATTATAGGGATTGACTTTGTTTTGACGATATTCTTATATTAAGGGCTTGGCCCAATTATGTTGTAATGTTTTCATGTCCTAATTATATATAAATTATTATACAGATTTTTTTTCAATTTTTTTGATTATTCCATTGACGCATGGTTGTTGTTTGTATGGTTGTGATACTTTCTAAGAGAAATTATTTTATGGTTCCAAAACAGTTTTATTGTTTTATTCTGTTAATTAATTAATTAATACATATGTTTGTCAATTTATTGCATTCAATTATTATCTGACTGGTTTTGATTGGAAATTTTTGTGTCAAAAAACTAAATTTTCATTACATAGATGTTTTTTTTGACAAGGGAAAGGGACTATGTGTTTGATTAATTTCTTTCATGATGGTTCGAATCTTGGAAATAGGAGAAATGTGGGGTTCAGAACTAGGTTCTATTGATTTTATTTGTGTCATTGTTTTATTTTATCTATATGAAATCTATAATTTTATTTTTCTACATTCTATACTAACATTACATGTTTCATATTATTATGTTTACTTGGATCATCTTTTATCATCCACTTTTATATTGTTGTTTTCCTCTGTTGACAATACAGTAATATTTTTTGATCTCTACTACATTAAAACTTAGTATAATGGGATATAGTCTCCCAATATTGTTTTCTACACCCCTAATGCTAGTTGGAAACCTATGGTGTATGGGGAGTCACATTTGAGATCCCATAACCAACCTGAGTTGACCACATCATAGAGTTCTTTATTGGGGGATGTTACAAAATCCCAACCTAATACCACATCAAATTTGACTAATGGATGGGTATCATGATTTCATAGTAATCACGTTCATATAAATATATATTGTAGAGGAGTTATATACTTGGGATAAAATAATACAACCACGATAATTTTTTATTAATAAATCAATATCTATTCATTGAGGTTTCTCTTTAGTTTCCTTTTTAGAAATTATAGGCATAATGAAGTGGATTTTATTAAGATGTAGATAAAACACATATAGTTTCATAAGTGGATGATCGAAATTCCTCACTCCACAACATTTTGGATTCCTAATTAATTATTTTGAGTTATAAATTATTTCCCTCATTCCATTGTACTTTAGATTTATGGACATATATCATAGTTTTTATCCCATGTATTCGGGATTTTTCTTGTATATTTTTGGCATTCCACACTTTTATGAAAGTGAATTATTTTTGGTACCTCCGAGTGATAATTTTTCTAATCTCCATATATACTAGTATCTTTATTTTACCTTGAAAATTACTTTCAATATTCCATCTATTTACATAGATAAAACATCTTCCAATTTTATTGAGATGTTCCCATAGGTTCCCCCATCATTTGTTTTACAGAAATGAAATTGACCATTCATTCCTCTATCCTCCTCAACACCCAAACTTCTTTGAGGATACATATCTATATTATTTGGTATGTTTTGGATATAAAATATGATAAAATTATTAAACATGATTCATAATACTTGATTTGGAATAATTATATGATTTATTACTATAGCTCATATCACATTAGGTTTATTTTTTTGGATAAATCTCTATATTTTTAATTATATACATTATTAACAGGGTTCTTTCATGATTATCTTATTACTAAAATCGATCGACATAAACATGAGTGATAAAAAAAATTAATATCATAATTTAATTTTCATAAATTATCTAATAAAAAACAAAGCCTTCAAATGACTTACTCATTCAAACCATCACATTAGCTCTTAGATCAACCAGAATCACTATTTGATAAATCTATGATTCATTATGTTGGGTTCTCTCACACTATATATCCAAATCCACTGACATAATAAATCCATCATTATGTATTTAAAATGGAATGTTATTAGAAAAATAATATCCTACTAGAGTTTCAAAAATGGTGTATAGTTAAACCTCTTTATCATGCACTAGTTAATGATTGTGTTAATACCCAATGTTCACTTATAGGTTTATTACTCTTATTTACATCAATGATAGATCCTACCTTAAATTTCACTATCAAAACAGAGATTTTATTTCTTGGTGAACCAAAAAATGACTACTTTTTTTAAATCATTAGGTTTTTTCCAATACATACCCTTATTTTTTGGGTTTTATCTAATTTTCAATCATTATAATTACAAATATATCTAAACTAATACTAATAAATAAGTAAAACCTAGTATGATACCAACTATAATGACCCAATATAACTAAATATTTATTTTAAATCATTTCTATTGATTTAACATTATATATCACAAGATTTACTATTTTTTTTAATAATGGAATATTTTGTGTCCTTGATGACCAGTAACATAAAAAAAACTATTTTAAAAAATTTATGAACATATATCCATAATATGTCTCTTCTAGAACCCCTTCTAAAATTATAAAAATTTATAATTATATTAATAACCTATGAAATGGAAACATAAGAAAATGAAGAAATCAAAAACATGGTATGGTAAGAACCTTTTTTACATCTCATAAAAAATTATATCAGTAGTAGATAAGAAATAATAGAAAGAGAGAAATTTATTATAAAAAGGAAAATAAGAAAATAATAGTTGATAATAAATATTGATGAAATTAAATTTAATATTATAACCAAAAACATGTATCGTGACATATAAGTTCAAGATACGAATGAGAAAATTGCATTGGAAAATGATATCATAAGTTCAAGGAATTGTAAATTTTTTTCATTGAAAATAGTATAACATCAAAAGAACAGTTTCGGTTTCACTCCTAAGACCATAATCATATAGTGTACATAGAATTATATTGTATTAGGTTCAATATCTATTATGATATATAACATATCTTGAGATGGAATGATTTCGCAATGCATTGAGGGGTTATATAATTTTAGGGTCACCCATCACATAACATGATTGATATAGCTAACCACTTGTGCATGATACATGGTTTCTCATGAGATGGAAATATTAACCAATTAATTGGAAGGAAATATAATTTCATTCATTCTCATTTCATATTGAAAATAAAACGATTTACATGATTATTTTTTTCTACATTAGTATATGAAATTATATGTAATGTATAAGAAAAACATAACCCATGATGAAGGAGTGAGTATCATAATTGTTCCTCAAAATACTTAATGAATTCTATATAATAACAATTTAAAATGTAATAAAGAACTAAATTATTTCCAATTTTTACATTTTAGTAAATAAAAATAGTCCTTAAATAAAATTTTCTATTTTAGGATAATTCATGATAATGATAAAGAATATAGAATAAAAATGAACCATATAAGTATTTATTTTCCAAATAAGCATAGGATCATTTAAAGAATTATATAGAAAATAATTTGATTAAGTATATAATTGATCAATAATGGTTTTACCTAACACAATTATGGATTTTAAAATTTATTCACAAACCAAAAAATTTTATATTGTTGAAACTTTCCATGAAATTAGAAATTGGAATTTCCACTTTTTATGTTACAAATACACTATTGTTGAAATCCTACATCATAATAAGGGTAATAAAACATTATTTTGAAAATATTATAAGGTAAATATTAATTTAACATGAATTAATTAATAATAATGTTTCTAATAAAAAATGAGACCCTTGGTTGGTTGGGGAATTATAGACAATGAGGGGATATCATTGTTAAATATGATAGAAATTATTCCCAAAAATGATTTACTTATCAGAAATAAATTCATAAAGATAAATAATTGAATCCAAAGCGTAACTTTCAAAAAATAATGGAATTTAGTATCATAATATAATATAATTATTTATTTCTTTTAAAACCATTGCAAAAAATTAGTCATTATATAAAAATAAATAATTTAAGTCAAAAAAACCAGTTATAGATTTTGAAATTATTAGGTCAGAACACCTATGAGGGAAATAAAATTGAATATAACATTGAATAAAATAAAATATAATAGAATTTGTTTTAAAAATATTAAATTAAATTAGATGCACAATTTCTAATAAAACATGGTTTATAACCAAAAATATCTTTATACGGAATGAAAATGAGATAAGAAACACTTACATTTTATATAGACTTCCTCAAACATTATCTATGCATATGTATAACAAACATAACTATCCAAATTAATTTTTTGAAGACCACTTAACAAATTATTATTTATATTCCTAATTTATATTTATTCTCTACATTTATATTAGTTACTTTTACCAATTATCAATGTCGGGTGTGAGTAATCTTGATTGTTTTCCACTAGTCTTATAATGGTTGTGTAATTGACTATTTTTATCATAATTTTGACCCTTCATATACAATTATATTTAACTTAACAAATTTTTTATAGTTATTTAAAAAGTTATTATTTATTTCTAGGAGAGTTTCAACTACAATTCTTGATCATTAAATCAACAATGAGTAAGTTTTAGTGATTTTTAACAATCAAAAAATAGTATATTAATTATGATATTGACCCATTTTTTATAATAGAAAAAAATTAATATAGTATTTAATACTTTTTAAAACATATTCTCAGTTTCCCAGTTCTCATAGTCTTCTATGAAATTAATTTGTTTTAGGTATATATATGTTGTCAAACGACCCAAACAAAAACAAAAAATAATTTATTGGATTCTTATGAAATGGTGAAGTTTTAATATGACTATAAAATTATCATAAAGATAATAAATATTTTATTTTTTTATTTTAAAAATTTATAATAATTATATAGATAATATAATTTAATTAAATCCACTACCTAAAATAAAAAACATTATTTCATATTTATTTCGCTTTTTTGTACCATTTACTTTTAAAATGATTATTTATTTTTAATTTCGTTTGTCATGACCCCTCCCCTAGGGCCTATGCCGGGACTACCCCTATCCCACCTTCCATAGGCCAGGGGCTGGCGACTACCATCGAAAGACATGCTCCCTAAAAAAAAGGAAGGAATTGTATTTATAACCTATAAACACATGAAACCAAGCACACAAGAAGACATAAACACAAGTAAACTGTATATAAAAAATGTGTTGAATGTAAGACGAGCCGGAATACAATCCCAAGAGTAAAGGTAAAAGTATAACTGAAAATACAATACAACTGAAAAAGGAGAAAGACAACTACTAGGTCACCCACCGAGGCTCCTACCTGAAGGGTAGGTACAGATCACCTCCTCAGCACTCCATGTTCGTCCATCTCCTCTGCATACCGACACACCGTATGGTCCACCTATGGGCATTGTCCAGTCCTATTACCCTTATCCTCGATCTACGCTATACATCAACTGCACCAAACCTAACAAGGTGTGGGAGAAGACTTTGTAGGTGTGAGTATAATGATACTTAGTAGGGACCCCAAGACCCTCATGGTCTCAAAAAATCCACAGAGGATAAACCATAAATCATGTAAACCAGTGAAAACCTTACTTAGGTATATGCCCATCATATACCTAAGTTATGAAATATTACCCATATCATTCATGAGTAATCACAAGGCCCAACTCCTTAGCCAAATTACAACTCCTCCATGAAAGAACGATTACCAAAAAGGTAAGTACCACACAGGTATGCCACATAGAAGAATACCACAAAGGTAACACTACGAAGGTAAGTACCACTTCATTCCGCAAAATAGAAGAATACCAAAATGGTAAGGTCTCAGATCACACCAGGCATAACTTATGTTTATAAGTATAGATGACTAGATTTAACTACTAAATCATCTTACTCTGTTAAGAGGCAGACCCACGTTAGATCCTAGTACATCATCAGACCCACATATCATCCTAGTGTAGTGGACCCACACAAGATCCTAGTACATCATTAGACCCACACAAGATCCTAGTACAACAGACCCACACAAGATTCTAGTACATCATCAGGACCACATTGGATCTTAGTACAGCAGATCCCCATAGGATCCAAGAGTAGTCCCATATGGATTCCTATAGCGTATCCATGTGGGATCCAAAAATGCAGACCCCTGAAGGATCCCTTTCTCATGTAACAGCCAGCTACAAAGTTCCTGCACTATGCTTGATTGATTCTGGTAGGGTACGCACCATAAGCCATAGGTCGATACTCTAACTACCATGAAGTCCCATGAGGAAGAATCCCCAAGTAATGCCACGTTATAGGGGTCTCAATGCAACAGACGGTGCGTCAATTAGACACCCGGTCTGTGAGTTATTAGCCTTCTAGTTTTGAAGGCCAAGTTGGATTTTCCCTTGTTCCAACCCAACCGTACCCCAAATTTATCCAAAACACATGTGGGGTATACCAAAAGGACTGCCTTGCTCCAAGGTTTCTGGTGTCGTAGACTATTCGTCAAATAGATGCCCACAACTCAAGATATGGCTGAAAGTGTGGAATGGGTTGAAACTGGTCCGGGACAGCTCCGACCCGGTCGGACCAGCCTAGCCCGACCCAGTTCAGGTTGGATCGGCCATTTTGGATCCGGCCCGACCCACTGGGTCCAGCCTGACCTACACTGGGTGGCTCGGCCAGCGCTGGGCAGCCCGGCCTGGCCGCATTCATGGGGGGGGGGGGAGTCGCGTGCCCCCCCCCCGCTCTCAAGCACTGAATGACCCAAGCAGTTCAGTCACCATGCAGCATGCAGGACCCAACGTGGGTCCCTCCCAGTCCATCTTAGCCACTCAAAATTGCCAGCCCTTGTCCTCCTGGTGGCTCGTCGTGCATCGCCGCTCCCTGGCCGGCCGAACTCTGGCCGCCCTCCACCATCTGTCGCGGACAAGCGGGTTGCGTCCACATGCTCTGATGGTAGCATGTCGTGCGCCACCCCTCTGCAGCAAGATGAATGATGGACACCTTTTCCCCCCCACCGCAGGTGACGGGCCGCGTCTCTTCTCCAGTGGCGTGGTTGCGCCACCACCATCTTCGCAACCATCCATGGTTTCTGACACCATTCTCAAGCCCCACCAGTGTCAGATACCATCATCCTCCATCACAAAGAATATACCATGAACCACAAATATTTTGCGAAGGAGTCGGGCCATGTTCATTTGTCATGTACCATCCGCGTTATAGTGGTAGAAAGCGGTTCAAATATTTCTTAAATCATGGAGAATTTTCAATAGCAGTAAAGTGTAAATTCAAAACAACAATCCCTACCTCAAAGGGTCCATTGGAGATTGATGAGGAGGAGAGAACGGATGTTAGTTCATTGTCCTTGAAGACGTCGACATTCATTGCCTCCGCACGGTGCTTCCGATCAAGGCTCGAGGTCGGTTCCTTGTTCTTTGTTCGAGATGGTGCATTCTTCGTTGGAGATGATTTTCTCCAATGTTCTATCAATTACTCCCTTCCGCCAATGATTTCTCCCCAGCCAAAATGAGAAGCCAAGCCAAATAAAATAATTTTGTCAATTTTAAAATTGTTGGAAAAATTAAAGTTCTCTTTAATTAAAAATGGAAGGAGGCATTGTTAAAGTGGAGGAAGTTCAAGAGACTTCCACACATTAAAGAGTGTGTTTAAGGGGGTTGGGTGGTCGCCACTATTGAATTAAAATTGGGCGTTTTAGTTCATGTGGTCCCCATATTTTTAACCCATGTAGAGAGGTTTCAAAAATAAAATGTTAATATTTTTATTTTCCTTTTCCGCCATGAAAAAGTGAAAAAACTATCTTTCACCCTCAACCTACTACAGTCGAGTTGAAGGTCTCCCTAAGCGTATACCGGCTCTGCGAGTTCAATGGTGTCCTCAGATTTCAATTCTGAGCACCAATTTAAAACTTACAAAAACATGATCATAAATTTACAGATTATACCTAAAAGAAGATAATAAATCCTTTCCAGGCACATCGAGCCTCATAATCACGTGCCGAAAACTTTTTCAGAATCGTAAAATTCTCATATAATTGAAAAACAATTACATGGAATTTTCAGGTCTTTACATTATCCTCACCTCAGGGCTTTGCATCCCCGAAATCCACATCACAGAAACTAGGAAAATAAGTAGGGGTACTGAGCACGAATCTGTGCATCCCGCTCCCATGTTCACTCCTGGAGGATCTCATGCTTCTAGCGATTGTGCACCAGAGGTATCGACCACACATGAAGGACCCACTCCTATCGATCCTCAATCTATACTGAAACCTCCATAATTGTCTCCCTATCATCGATGTCCAGTGCATCGTGGTCGATGACGTAGGACGATTCATGCACGTATCTCTTCTGCTGGGATACATGGAAGATGTTGTGTACCCGGTGCAACTGAGGTGGGAGAAAAAAAATGGTAAAACGCCTCTCCAAGTCTGCTATGGGCCAGAAAGGTTCCAATGAACCTCAAGGATAACATGCCGCCCCAACCAAATCTCAACAAACCTCATCGGGGTGAGACACATAGGAAGATGTGGTCACCATCCTCAAACTCGAGAGGTCTTCGCATCCTATCGTCATAAGAGTTATGCCTACACTGTGGAGTCTTCATATGCTTCTGGATGATTTATACCTTCTCCATCGTAGCCCATACCATATCTTGTCCCATGAGTTCTGACTCCCCTGGGTTAGACTAGTACAAAGGAAATCTGTAATGTCTCCCGTTAAAATCCTTGAATGGTTCCATCCCAATGGTGGAGTGATAGCTATTATTGTATGCATACTCCACCAAAGGCAAGTGATCCACCCAGCTGTGACTGAAGTTGAGGATGCAAGCACACAGCATGTCCACAAGGGTCTGAATGGTCTACTCAGTATGACTATCCGTCTGAGGGTGGAAGGTGGTTGTCAAATGAAGTTGTGTCCCAAAAGCCTCCTGCAACCCCTTCCATAACTGGGATGTGAATCATGTATCAAAATTGGAGAAAATAGTCAAGGGTACTCCATGTAGGTGCCTAATCTCTTGCAAATAGAGGTGTCACAAGCTCTCTACTAAACCATGCTGTCTGATCGGTTCGAAGTGGGCCAACTTGGTGAGTCGGTCAATGATCGCCCATATAGAATCATGACCTATGGATGTACGTGGAAGTCTCATCACGAATTCAATGTATATCCCATCCCCCTTCTACTGTAGGACCTATAAAGGAAGAACTAAGCCTGCGAGTACCTGAATCTCCACCTTCACGTGATGACAATTGAGGCACTAAGAGAAAAACACTAGTACTACTTTCATCATTCTCGGCCACCAGTGTTTTTGGAGGAGGTCCTGAAACAACTTCACCACTCTTGTATGTACCTCTTGAGGGGATGTTTGGAACTCTTACAAAACTTCCACCTGAAACGACACTGGTATCATCGTACATCCTCTGAAGAGGATGATGCGCTCCCCACCTTTAGAAAATCAATCAGGTGCCTATCCTGTGGATATTTGAGGATGTCAAGCCATGCATTCATTTTCCCCACACGGCGCCTCCCTCACTCACTAAAGAAGTGGGGGAGTGACTGTAAGAGAATGAGAAAAGGATTCTCGATCTCAATTCAAAAAGGATATCTGAAAAGCGGCTAGCTACTCCTTCGCCTCACCTAGGTGCTGTATACCAGGTCTCCTGCTGAGTGAATCTACTACTACATTCCCCTCCCAAGAAGTATAGACTATCATGAAGTCATAGTCTTGGAGGAATTCAAGGAAACATCGTTGTCTCAAGTTCAGGTCCTTCTGAGAGAAGATATACCTGAGACTCTTGTGATCTGGGTAGACTGAAAAATTCACACCCATCAAGTACTGTCACCACATCTTTAAGGGAAAGACCACTTCTGCTAACTTGAGGTCATGGTTAGCATAGTTCCCCTCTTGTTTTCTCACATATTGAGAACCATATGTGATCACTACTCACTCCTGCATGAGGACACATCCGATCCCAGCCCCTGATGCATCCTAGTATAATACGTACCCTACACCATCCTCTGGAAGCCTCAAGATGGGGACACTAGTCGGCCTCATCCTCAGCTCCTAAAAACTCCACTGAGATCTCTCCGATCACACAAAGGGTTTCTCCTTCTTCCTTAATTATGGTAAAGGTGATGTAACTTTGGAGAAATTTGGCACAAACCTCTAATAGTATCCAGCCAAACCTAGGAATCTTTGTACCTCTGTCAGACTCCTGGGTGCCTCATAAGCAAGTACCGCCTCAATCTTCAATGCATCTACCACAAATCCAGCCTCCAAGATGAAAAGTCCCAGAAAGTGAACCTCTCAGATCCAGAACTAGAACTTTGAGATCTTACCATAAAGCTGGTGCTCTCTAAGTGTGTCTAGAACTACCTGCAAGTGATAGGTATGCTCCTACTCAGTAGCCGAGTAGATCAGAATGTCAACAATGAAGACCACCACAATGCGATCAAGATATGGATGGATTATCTTGTTAATGAGTCCGATGAACACTATTGGAGTGTTGGTTACACCGAATGACATAACCAAGAATTCTTAATAGTTGTATCGACATCTGAAAGTCGTCTTCTGTAAATCCTCTTCTCGCACTCTGAGCTGGTAATAGCCTAATCTGAGGTCTATCTTCAAGAACCACTGTTCTCCCTTCAACTGATCGAAGAGGTCATCAATCCTCAAGAGTTGGTACTTGTTCTTCACAGTCACCTGGTTCAGGTGCCGATAGTCGACACAAAGTCTCAATATCCCATCCGCCTTATTGGCGAACAAAATCAGGGCTACCCAAGGAGAAACACTGGGCTGAAGGAATCCATTCCCCTATAAGTCCTCCAACTATACCCGCGACTAACGAAGATCTGAAGGATCCATCCTTTATGATAGTATAGATATCACTGCCATCCTGTGGTACAAGTAAATGTAAAAGTACACCTCTCTGTGAGGAGGTAAACCCGAAACATCATCAAGAAGACATCCGTGTACTGGTCCACCAATACAAGATAGCTCGAACTCTCCACATCAACTTCTCTGACGGTAAGGCAAGCCAACTGATGACTGGTCGGCTGCACTCTTTCCAGGTAAGTCTGTCCTATGCTGCAAAGGCTCCCTTTTCACTAGTGAAAGTATACCTGTTCCCATCTGTGCAGACACACCACACTATGTGTGTAATCCAATCATTCTGATCCTGGACTATAGATAACCAGTCCATACTCAAGATGACGTCGTAAGTCCTTGACACCGCTACTAGGAGATCCTAGCCGAAGCTATCACCTCCAAGAATATGTTAAATCTATTGGAACCAGTACGTAATAATCGAATCCTCTCTAGTTGGAGTCTCTGGCCATAAGTATCGAGCCATCGGCTCTGTCGGAATCTCTGTTCTCCGAACGAGGGATGTGGAAATAAAATATTTACTGACACCCATGTTTATAAGTTCTACAGCTAAGCTGGAGTAGACACAGATCATACCTCATATCATCTCTAGAGCACCGTGGTTGTAGGTCTTAGCTACCTAGATATTATCTCACCTTTGTCCACCAACTCCCTGTGGTCTGGGTGGACCACCTAGTGGTGGTGGCAGTAACACATCGAATCATCACCCACCGCCAGTTGCACGACCAGCTCCTCTAACACGTATGCCTTCTTCCTACAGACCTCCTTATTTGAACCTCTATGTCTACCTGGGATATCCATCGACCGTCTACTAATCATCCTTACGGTGGTTCGAGCAGTCTCGAGCCATGTGACCCAACCCGCCGCATGTGTAACACTGCATGTTCCTCACATGACTGGCTATGTCTCTAGTTCCCTAAAAACTGACCATGAACCCTATGGTTGTCCTCCCGTAGGTCTAGTCCTCATGGACCTTTGTGACATCTTTTTTATAATAGCTACAAAAGACTCCGCTATGTGATGCCTTATGGAGGGTCTCTCTACTGGTGACTGCTCAACATGAAAACTCTCCATTAATAGGGATCGCTCTAACTCTCCCTCCTACATCGGGATGCTGAGAGAAAACATCGAAGTCGTAATCTCTCCCCTGAGTCCCTGCTCAAAAGTTTGGGCCCTGAAGAATGGGTCCCACACTATATCAGTGGAGTAGCGTGAAATGTCAGTGAGCCTCGCTATGTACTGAGCCACAGTCATGCTACCCTACTGCAGATGAAGATGCTCCCGAATGCACACTACGCGAAGGGTCGCTGTGAAAAACTCTTCCCAAAACAGGCTCTCAAAGTCTGCCCAGAGAAGTGTCACCTCATCGTGAACCTGGGGCATCAAGCTCCACCATCTGCCTTCTGCTTCCTGTAGAAGACTAGTGGTAAGGATCACCATGAGATCAGCTGGTGTCCCTACTAGTCAAAAGAATCTAACCACGACCTCCATTCAATCCTCAGCCGCCTATGGGTTCATCTCTCCCCTGAACCTGGGTGGCCTCTAGCGCTGGAAGTCATGCAATTCTATCAAGTGGCGTGCACCCTCTGCTACTAGGGCTAGTGGCATCAGTGGCCTAATGGGTAATGGTACGGTTGGTTCCTCTACTGGAAGAGAGCCCTGTACTGAGCCCTCATCGCTTGATGGGCTATCAGTGCGTATTATACCTGAAACCCTAGCTTGAGGTTTGCGTAGAGGAATCCTTAAAATAAACAGGTGCACCATGATCAATAAGTTATTCTTAGTGAGCTTACTCAAATAGATCACAAAGAAAACTCTTGAAAAACACAAAGACAATCTATGTTTTTGTACACTAAGTCAGAAATCAGAAGTCAGGGTCCAGGTGTATGGATACGCCGGCTGCAACTGGAACACTAGATTTCCTAAACTGATAACCACACTCAATACACATAACACTATTGCCATTAAAAAGACTAGATTCTTATGTTCTATGGTAGAACTTACTCCTCTAATACCAATTTGTCAAACCCATCCACCAGGGCCCGTGCCGTGACTACTCCAAGCCCTCCTTCCATAGGACAGGGGATGGCGACTTGCACCGAAAGGCTTACTCCCTAAAACTGGGAAGGCATTGCCTTTATAACCTATAAACACATGCAACCAAGAACACAAAAAGATATGAACACAAGTAAACTTAATTACTAAAAGTGTGATGAATGTAAGAGGAGATGGATTACAAGACCAACCGTAAAGGTAAAAGTACAACTAAAAATAAAATACAACTGAAGAAAGAGATAGACAACTACTGGGTTGTCCTATGAGGTTCCTACATGAAGGGTAGGTATATATCGCCTCCTCATCACTCCACATATGCTAGTCTCCTCTGTGTATCGACACGCCTTATGGTCCACCTCCGGGAACCGCCTTGTCCTCGTACCCTCAACCTCAATCAACCCTTCCCGTCATCTACACCAAACACAACAAGCTGCGGGCCAAGCCCATGCAGGGGTGAGTCTAATGATACTCAGTAGGGACCCTGAGACCCCAAGGTCTCATAAAATTTGCAATAGATAAACCATAAATCATGTAAACCAGTGACAACACTACTTAGGTATATGCCCAAACATATACATAAGTTATAAAATATTACCCATTTCATTCATGAGGAATCAAAAGGCCTAAATCCTTAGCCAAAGTACAACTGTTCCACGAAGTAAAGATTACCATGAAGGTAATTACAAGACTGGTACGCCACATAGAATAATACCACAAATGTAACACCATGATGGAAGTACTACTCAGGTATGCCACATAGAAGTAAACCACAAAGGCATGGACTCAGCTCACACTAGGTATAACTTATGTACAGAATTATAGATGATTTGATGTAACTACTAAATCACATTGCTCTGTTTAGAGGAAGTCCCACATAGGATCCTAGTACATCATTAGACCCACATAGGATACTAGTAATTAAAACCCACAGAAGATCCTTGGACATCATCAGACCCACACAGGATCCTAGTACTGCAGACCCACACAAGATCTTAGTACATCATCATACCCACACAGGATCCTAGTACAACAGAACCACACAGGATCCAAGTACATCATCATACCCATATAGGATCCTAGTAAAATAGACCTACACAAGATCCCATAGAATTCCCACTTGGATTCCTAGAGCGGTTCCTTGTGGGATCCTAAAATGAAGACCAACAAAGGATCCCTTTCTCATGTTACAACCAACAATAGGGTTCCCGCACTAATCTCGATTGATTCCAGGATGGTACGATCCCCAAGACATAGGTCGATACGCCAACTACCACGAAGTACCAAAAAGAATTATCACAAAGGACCAACATGTAATAGGGGTCTCAACGCGATGGACTGTGCATCAATCAGACGCCCGGTCTGTGAGTTATTAGCCTTTTAGTCCGGAGGGCCCGGTTAGATTCGTGCTCGTTCCAACCCGATCATACCCAATCCTTTTCAAAATACTATGTGGGGTATACCAAAAAGACCATCTTGCTCAAGGGTTCTGGCACTGTAGACGGTTCATCAAATAGATGCATGTAGCTCAAGATATGGCCGAATGTGTTGGATTGGTCGAAACTAGTTCGAGTCTGGTATGACCCGGTCGGACCAACCCGGCCTGACCCGGCCAGGGATGACCTGACTCATTTCGGGTCGACCCGACCATGTTGGAACCGGCCCGGTCCCCTGGGTCTGGCCCGACCCGCTTTGTTCGGCCCGGCCCACGCCGGGCGGGCTGATCAGCGCTGGGCAGCTTGTCCGTATGCGTGGGGAGGGACAAGCCCCCGTTCTCAAACACCAAATGGCCGAAGCCATTCGGTCACCATACAGTATGTGGGACCCACTGTGGGTCCCACTCTGTCCAACATCGGCTGGTCCAAACGGTCAGCCCATGGTCCTCCCGGCATCGCTTCGTGCACTACCACTCCGCAACCGGCCGAACGCCGGCCGGACTCCGCCATCCGCCGCAGCCAGGCAAGCCGCGACCCAATTCTCTTACGGCAGTGCGTCGTGCATCACCCCTCTGTGGCCGGAAGAATGTCTGCCTCCTTCTATCCACCACCATGGCTGACGGGTTGCGGCCCTTCTCCGGTAGCACAGTTGCTCCCCCGCCGTCTTCTCGATCGATCGTGGTGCCGACCCCCATTCCCGACCCCCACTAGTGTCAGATACTGTCCTCTTCTATCGCGAAGAACATACCAAGAACCACAATTATTTTTCAGAGGAGTTGGGAAATGTTCGCTTGGCCCATACCCTATGTGTTAGGGCAAGGGGTTCAAATATTTCGTGAATCATGAAGAATTGTCAAGAATGGTAAAGGGGGGACTCAAAACCAAAATCCCTACCTCGAAGGTTTCATTGGAGATAGATGAGAAGGGAAGGAAGGATATCGGTTCGTTGTCATCGAAGATGTCAACATTCGTTGCCTCTTCAAGGTGCTTCCGATCGGGGCTCAAGGTCGGTTCCTTGTTCTTCATTGGAGATGGAACATTCTTTGTTGGAGACGAGTTTCTCCAAATCTCTCTCAATTCCTTCCTTCTTCCAATGATTTCTCCCTAGCCAAAATGAGGATCCAACACAAATAAAATATGTTTTTCAATTTTTAAATTGTTGGAACAATTAAAGTTGGATTTAATTAATTATTTTAAGGTGGCACAATAAATGTGGTGGAAGTTCAATAGACATCCCCACATTGAAGAGGGAGTTTAAGGGGGTCAGGTGGTCCCCACCATTGAATTCAAATTGGGGATTTTAGTTTGGGTGGTCCCCACCTCCATAACCCATGTAGAGAGGTTTCCAAAATAAAAATGTTAATATTTTTATTTTTCTATTCCTCCACAAAAAAGTGAAAAACTAACTTTCACCCTCGACCTACTATGGTCGAGGTGAAGGTCTCCATAAGCAAATACTAGCATTGCGAGTTCAATGGTGTCCTCAGATTTCATTTCCGAGCACTGGTTCAAAAGTTATAAAATACCGCTCATACATTAACTGAACGTGCCTAAAAATGTTCAGAAATTCGTTTTGGGCACACCGAGCCTCAGAATCACACACCGTCAATTTTCACGGACTCGTAAAATTCCCTTATAATTGAAATAAAAATTCATGGGAATTCCTAGTATTTATATCGTTAATGAATTATTTAAATAATAAATATATGTCAAATTTATAAAATAAATACATTAATATATAAAATCATGAACTGACATTAAATTATATAAATAGTTTTCTTCATGGAGGTGATACTCCACATATATACACAATTCAAATTTGCCATTTTTCTTTATGTAAAAGGGAAAGGTGTTTAATTCCAATACATTCATTATATTAAAAAAACGTGTATACTTTTTACTAATGTTTTAATTTTAATATTTTTTTAGTATAATTTAATGAAGCATAACTATGCATAATAAATTATAAATGTGGAAGTAGTGGTATGAAATTTATACATCACATATTGGATGTACTCCTTTGGAAAGTGGTTCATCCCTTGGGTGACAAAATTTTTAGAAGACTAGATCCTCCTAATTTTTTCAATGAATTTCGAGGATAGTTATGGATAAATTTTTGGGGAAAATAGTAGTTTTAGGTATTACTGGAATCTAGGAGAGGATATCTCCTCTTATAAGCTAAATAGGGTGGTATTTTTTTATATACACAAAACATTTTAATAATCGGAAATATATTTCAAAGTAATAGGGTCCAATATAGAGAAATAAAATATATGTGGATAGATGAGTTATATATTTATCTCATCTACCCATTACCACAAATATTTCATACATTTTTTAAACTCAATGCAATTATAATTTTTCACTTTTACCATTTCTCTTTTACCGAGGTAACTTGTTTTTACCTAAGGTAACATATCCATTATAACAATAAAAAATTATTATATAATATTTACATACAAATAGGAATATAAAATACTTTTTATCAAATAAAATTTTTGTATGAATGAAAGGTTACTTTTAATATTAGTGCATTTATAGGGTAAAAAACATATGTTTGGAATAATTATTTTTTTATGCTTAAAATTTATATGTAGTAAACAATTATCAATGAATTTTAGTTCCATGGAGAAAAATGGATCATTGTAAATAAAATAATATTTATGTTTTTTTGATAATAGAATTTTGAAATGTGTATTTTAAAATTTTATATAAATAATTGATTTCTAAAAGTGTTTAATTTTTTTATGTTATACTTGCCTCTTGAAAAATTCATAAATGCGATGATTTTAGTCTAGATAACCCTTTTAACATTTACCTAAAAACAGACTATTTATGAATCATCAAAAAAATTAAACTATGATAATATTGAAATTATAAATCTAAAAATGAAGTACCATTTATCAAATTTATATTCAAATATTATAGATTTATTTTTTATTATGAAAAATAAACAAAAAAATTATAGAAAAATCCACATTCTTTTTCATTAAAAGTAAACATAATAAATTCATAAAATACATGTTATAAATAAATTATTACATAAATAATTACATGTCAATATAATCCTAATTTCTATTTTAATATTATCTCTTTATCTCATTGTATGATCTAGTTATGATTTATTCTTTGGATGTAGTTGAGGGTGGTGATTCTGCTACCATATACCTCACGAAAATTTCTATTAGAACGAATTTCACCCACATATGATTTCACTCATACCATAATATTCCTGTTTATCAGGGGGATGGTCTTGAGAATACATAATGATTCTACCTACTTTCCAAGATTGAATAAATGAGTAACATAAGGGAGGCTTACCCTACTAGATTCCTTTTCATTACATCACAGATTTAATAGAATAGTTACTTCCTTTTATCCTCACTCATTTAACAACTAAATTATAACGAAGAAATTTTATATTAATATATCATTGATCCATTTTAGTTCAATATTTCATATCAAAAAAGGTGCGGATAAAATGATTATTTGAGGGAAAATATATTCAAAAATATTATGGTGTCACATTATAGCATATTAATTTGTATAATATACTTAATTTTCATAACGTGCAAACTTTATTAGTCAATTTATTATAATGAGAAATTTATTCTTCATGTGAATTTCTCAATGGAATGAATAAACAAAAAATGAATAACCTATATAAATAAAACCTCTAAAATACCTTATAGATTTCTATCCCGAATAAGGTAACTCAATTATTTTATCTAGAATTCTATAAAAGATAACATAATCAAGATGAAACATTCAATTTTTACACTATAAAGTTCATCAAAACATCGATTCAACCTCATAAAATATTATCAAAGATACCAAATTCTAGTCTTCATATATTGGCTCCATTACTAGTGGTGATTTTTAGACCCTTAATATTAGCTTCTAGAGAGTTTTTATTTCTCACACTATTTGTTATTTAATTTTTATGATGGTTATTATATTTCCAAATAGATATTTCTTATTTCCTTCTTATAGCACCTCTATGAAAATATGATGTTGCTAATTTACAAGCCTCATCATCCTTATTGTTCTATTATTAGTTTCCTATACCCTAATGGCCTCTTGGATCGCTTATAATAGTTTTATTATAATGGTTTAACATCATTGTTATTCATTCATATTACCAATAATATATTGAAAGAATGGCTCTTTCATGGAGACAAATGTATAATGTTTTAGAATCTATTACATTTACTTTATATATCCTTCTTCATTGGTGAATTATTTATAATCAGTTTCCCACCAACATAATGTGGGTATTTTTTAAATATTAAATATAGTGGTCTGGGTGTTTCTTTTAAAAAATCAATTATTCATTGGTTTTTTGGCTCGCCATATGTGCATGTTTGGAATTGAAATCCACTAAACACATTTGAATTATATTATTTTGAGGATTTTCATGTGGGTATTCAAAATGGACACAATTTTCTATAAATTATATTTTCCAATTGTAATATATAAGAAATTATAAATCGACTAATACAATTATAAATAGAAAACAAATTTTAAATCATTGGTTATAAGAAAGTTTTACTTACTAGTCTTTGAAATATGAGGGAAAAGGTATTTTGTTGATGTTATCTATAAAAATATATAATAATATGTGGGAATGTTTTTCAAATATAAAAATTATATAATCTTAAATGTGAAAAATAAAAATTAATATTTGGAAAATATATATAAAATAGAATATGTATCAGAGGTCCTTGACAAAACAAATCACATCATTTATTTAGAATTGAGTTTGAGGATATATATGAGATCTATTTAGTTCATCCATTGAAAGACAGTAATTATGTTCACCACTAAAACAAATAATATGATAATTAATTATTTGTAATATATAATTCATATCATTATCATAATTTTCATCATTATAACTCATTCAATTATTTTATAGGAATATTTTATTAAAAAAAGATAAAAAATATGAAATTCCCATCTGTCAATAATCTTCAATAATAATAACCGTATTTTTTAAATTGTTAAATATATTTTGGGAATTTTACATACATCACTAAAATGGGTATATCCATGAGGTTTACCTCATCAATTTTCTTTATGAAATATTAAATGTTCATTAAAAAACCGAAGGATGGTGGAAATATTATTTCTATTTTAAATAATTTTCAATAATAACATTTTACAACTGATTCATTGTATCATAATATATTTTTTTTGAACAATGTTTTGGAAAAATTTTCTATTTTGGTCAACACATCTCAAATAGAATAACTTGAAAACCCTCAAAATCTAATAGGTAATTATCCTTATATTATGTCATGTAAATTAGGAAAATTTGACCCAATAATAAGACTTTATTCTTAAAATTATTTAACATACATTCAATCCATTTGGTAATAATAAATTTGAAATCCATTGATTTTATATTAAATAATATTATTTAATATGTGTATAAGATTATTTTTTATTAATTAAATGTTATGATCCATGATTTTCAAATAACTTAGGTTTTGGTAGCCGATAAATTTGGTCAATATGGAATGATGACTTTTTCGTATCTTTATTCTTGCTAGGTTTTCATGACATAATATATAAATTTTTATCAAAATAGTTCTTATCAGTATGAATTAAACCTATCATGTCATAGGTAAATAAATTGGGAAAATAAGTATGATCCTACAAATAATTTTTTATCCCTAAGTATTTATGAAGAATGTATATCAATGCAACTCAAAATGTAAAATTATATTATCCCAAGACATAAAAAACCATTCTGTTAGTGTGCATAAAAATTTGAATCATGTTTATTGTAACTATAAAAATTTAAATTTTCTATAATTTCACTTTTAATCAACATTAATGGAACTCTCAGTGTAAAATATTTCTATGAAAAAAAAATCATATATAGTTATATGATCACTCTATAACAAATTTTACATAAAAATAAATGTTTTAAAAAACATTTACATTATTAATAAAATATTATGTTTGTAATAATGGGAAGTATATTTATAGTCCCTTAATTAAAATTAATGTACGTAAGTTTTAAATATTTAAATGAATAAGAAAATGATAATATTTTCTATCATTTAATCCAAATAGAAAAAAATTGTTTGAAAAAAAACCTAAGAATAAGTTATGAGATTTTTAATTGAAAGATCAATACAATTGATCAATATGTTTCAATATGTCACTATAAAATGGTTTTTTAAGATTCCATTTAAAAAATATTTCATGGATCCTTATCATGAATGAATCAATTTTATGTGAGAAAAAAAAACACTACATTCAACATAAAATCATAATATACCTCTAATGTGTTATAAAAATAAGTATAGATTTTCTATTTTTAATTTATTTATGTGATGAATTTATATATTTAGTAAAATTAACAACAGTCCCATAATCAAACAAACATAATTTTTGAGTGTATCCCATTAAAAGTTTTATTTATTAGCTATTATTATTACAAATCCCCCATCAATACTCTCATCTTGTATTTATTTTTTAGATTGATTTTTTTATTCTTTATATATTTTTCATGAATTACTGTTCTCAAATTCAGTTAAATTTGTTTCCAAATGTATGTGGAACTTATGGAAATGAAACATTGGAACTCTAATTTTTACCCAATTTTTTTGAAGATTTGATATTTTATCTAATCCATGAAACTTACAAGTTATTGATATTTTAAAATAACTGATACTTTAATAGAATAGAAATATACTTCGTGTTTGAGGACTCTTACACCCTCTATTTTTATAGAGATGGAATATATTATTTTGAATTATTTGAAATACACTTTTTGGGTACATTGGAACAATACAATAGATGCAATAGTTTTTGTATATCCAACATCCACAAAGACCACCCCATTCAAATTTTGAAAATTCAATATTCATAATTCAGAAGGAAAAATTGAAAAATACCACCATATACACATCAAACCACGAATAAACCCACCTCAATCCACATTCCATCAACCATCATGACCTTAGACCAAGAGAGGCATTATCTTTCATCACCAATGGAATCATCGTCACCACTATTATCTTATATTCTTTAACATTGTCATCGATGTAAGCCAACACCACTATCATTTTCGCCGATCTACACCTATGTTTTCATTTTCCATAGGGTAAATCATTATTATGCTTCAAAATATCACACTTATGATCCGATGATTTACTTTTATATTTTAGGTATTTTGTTGAGATATATTGAAATATAATTAAGCATTAATTTTAATTTATGTTTATTAAAAATATTTTTCTATGATTATTTATATTTTAACTACTATAATTATGTAAATATTCATGTTGTGATTATTAAATCTTCACATATGATTATTTTATTTGCAATAGATATGGAAATTTTTTTTATTGACTAAATAAGGATTTGAGGTTACTCATTCACTAAGATAATTTCAAAACTACTATTTTTGAAATCTATGTCATAATAGATATAAATATATTCAATAATGGATTTTATAACTCAATAATATTTTATTGTTTTTTAATGATATTTTTATAATTGGTATTCTTATCAAGTAAATAATCAAATGGTTTCAATTATATTAATATAATTATTATGAATATTTTTATATAAATTGATATTCGAGAAACTTGATTGAATTAAGTGGTTGATACAAGATACAGCCTTCTCTAAATTTATTTTTGTGATCAAAATATTGGTACAAATTATGGGAATAGATCATTGTATAATACTCCATTGATAATGTGACTGAGCTACTAAAAAATTGAGTCATCATTTTTTTAATCTAGTTTTTTATTTTTTTTATTTTTTATTCTATTGCACATTCACTATGTTGATATTTTCTTCTATATAAATATAAACACTTGTCTAGTTATACCTATATTAAAAGTTATTTATATTTTTATTCTACCCTAAATACAAAAATATCTCAAGGTTATTTCTTAGCCTAGTTAAAGGAAGTTTTGGTTATACCTCCACCATAAAAGTAAATATTATGGCTTGTTCCACTAGATCTGAAAAGGGTATGTTTTAGATTTGTACCTCCATAATTATAAATTTAATTTGGTAAATAGTTATCCCTCTCCAACCAATGTGAGTTATTTTATTTTATATCCAATCTTCCCAATGAGAATAGGGTTTTTAAGACTTGATATAGGATCTTTAAAAACTAAAATAATATAAAAACCTATACTATTTATATTAATATTTTATAATTACATTAACTCTTATTGTAAATTTTATTAGTTCAAACATATTAAACAATCAACCATATTAATATCTAGGTACATAATTTATATTAATGAAGTTTTAAAATGGATTATTGTATCATCATTGGATCTCATTAATATTTTATTGTATACTAAACTTTTATCATTGTGATAAAATTTTGAGGGAAATATAAATTTATAGATGATAGGACTCATTATAATGAAGGATGGGTTTCCCAAAGGGTAAACATAATTGATATAAGTCATTATGGGGAATAGAAAGCTATAATGGAATTATTCCATAATAATGGTAGCATTATAAAATTGATAATCATATTTAAACTATATTAACTATTTAATAATGACCCCAATTATCTAAATGGAAATTATTAGACTATATATGGTGTAAATTATAATGTGGTATTTTTATATATTTGTTTTATAAATCATAATTTTAGGAACGTATAACGAATTTGGAGGACTTTAATAGTCAAATATTATCGTAGGGAAAAATATAAGAGAACCAATCCAAGGTTATTGTGAGTTAAGTGTTGGGAAATAATGATGGGATTAAAAGAAATTATTACCCATATATTGAATAAATATAAGAGTGTATAAACTATAATGGGAACTATCATTGAAACATTATAAAAAAATTATCTTGGCTGATAGGGTTTTGAGATCATTTCCAAAGAAGTTTCTTGCCACATATGCTTCCATTGAACAACTAGAAACATTTCAAATAATATTCTTTATATGGACACATTGGTGTACTATATCAATTTGAATTGGGGATGAAAAAAAAATTATTAAGATGAAGAAATAAGAAAGAGAGGTTTAGAATTTAAATCTATTATATTTTATTCTTTAAATTTTGATACTAAATTCACAGATGGTAAAATGATGATGATTCAAAACTTTTGGAAAGACTCTAGTAGGATAGAAAATAATAAAATGATTCTCAAGATAGATAAGAAAATATTATAAAAGTTATGATAAAAATGGAATCTAGAATGATAATATTAATCCCTATATTTATTCTTTGTATACAATAAATTATTAATGTAGAAGAAGATCCATATTAAAATGGACTACCTGAGATTAATGAATAGAGAGTATAATATTCCCAAAAAATAGAGTTAGTGGCAGTTTGAATTTACATTGCGGATGTGGATTTACGTGAAGAATACGGTATTGATAATGAGTCTGATAACTTGGGCATCATCCATAATAATAACAAGGTTAGGGATTTTGCTTTTAATTCTAATACAAAAAATGATGACTCTGAATTTGAAAAACCGTGTATAAATTCTCTTAGTGTAAATATGTTGAAATTATAAATAAATATTTATAAAATATATGAGTTGTATAATAACATAGAAGAAGAAATAATGTAATATCAAAAAAATTTAAAAGTAATGGCAATGATTGATTATGTATAAAATCTACAACACCAATATTAAATGAATAACGAAATATTATTATTTAAATGTGACTATCATAACCTCACCATTAAATTAGAGGATTTCAAAAGGAATAATTGATTTTTGAAATAAATATAATGATCATACTCAATATAAATGTATTAATAAAATATTATAATAAAATCACACAATTTTTACTTAAGTAATCTTATTCTTTAAAAGTATGTTTTCATAAAAAAATGGATGTTATGTCATTTTGTAATAAAATAATATAAATAATTTTTGGAACTTTTAGATTTTTTTTCAACAAAAAATAACAATTTAAGAATTATTTGTGTCAATTTTTTTAAGGTTTAATATATAAAAATTCCATGAAGAGAATGATTTTTCAATGAACAGTGAATAATGTAGATTTTTGGTTAAAACTATATATTATTTTAAATAGATTATGAAATAAAATTATAACTTGGACTAGTTTTCAAATTTAATTACTTAAATTTTATTTAAACTAATCCAATTATTGTTTTTGAAACTATTATTATAATTTAATTTTGTATGAAAAAATTTTATTTTTAAAAAGATGTTTCTATAAACAAAATTATTTTGCAATATATTTCCCAAATTTAGTTTTAAAAAAATTATGACACTTCACTATTTCAAATTTCGAAAAAGTTATTTCATATTTTGAATCAGTGTGTCTAAATTGGGTAAATTGGTCTTTTTTATGTTTTTTCAATATGAATACTAACATTAGTAATTTTTATTACCATGGTAAAGTATAAATTGGGAAATTAATATTAAAAATAATTTGATAAGAAGATAAGAATAACCCTGACACTTGCCATTATTTTATAAGATGAGTATATTATTTCATCAATTTTATAATATTGTATTATAAAGAATTTTAGGTTATTTGGACGATATTATGACCTTTATAATATTTTATGAGATTAAAAGTTGAAAATGTCACACTTTTTTTATAAATATAATATTTTTCAACATAGTAATATACTATAATTTCTTTCATTTATAAATATTAATTTGGAATACAAATAATTTATCATAATCATAGTAATTTATGATAATATTTTAGTGAATAAATTGTTACCTTAATTTCATATACACCATGGACCAAGTAGTAATTCAATTACTAGAAAATTCAATCAATGATATTAATATTATTTAAATAACAATAACTTGAGATTTAACTATAAACTAAGAATTTTATGGACTAGAATACATTTTAACATATGTATTGAAATATTTTGTTTTGATTTTTGTTCATTATGTTAAAAAAATAAAAGTAAGTATATTGTTCTAAATTTATCATTTTTGATATTTTATAAAAATAATAACTTATTAAACGATATAAAATTCCTAAAAATCCAATATTCCTACAATATTTGATTATATGGATTAAAATAACAACAATGTTCTGTTTTGGTCCTTTTATCTATTTAGTGTAACTATCATGACCCTCAAGTGGTAGAAAAATTTGTTGTTGAGGTAATTGTCAAAAATGGTTAATAAATCGTTAAAACATAAAGATACGGGTAAATATGTGATCCATTCCTATCATAATGTAATTGGATGATAGTATTAGACTCATTAGAATCATTAATTTAATTATTAAAAAAATCCATTAGGATGTCATAATTAATTTATATTAAATTATTATTTTATTAAATTACAAGAGTGGCCCTCTCCAATCTTATAATTTGGTAGTGGTCCTTCTCACTAATTCTCAATTAAAAACTCCATTTTTATCTTTCAATACCTACCAAAATTTATTCCTAGAATCATTCCCCCCATTCTACAGGTAGTTTTAGGCATAATAACAACCATGTAGGGCCTAATTTTTTAATCAAATGAAACATTCCAAAGAAGGGGAATAGTATCTAACTACATGTTTTTATTTTATCTCCTCATAATACTCTTTAAAAACATATTCAACCATGATAAGAAAATTACAAATTAATCATACATATACATATATGTTATTATCTTAATTTATTAATCTATATCCACCAACACATCCAAAAAATTGTAAACGAACTTGTTCTTCATTATAAGGAAGACTACCTCCTCACTAACCCATGCAATTATTATTAAGTCATAAAATATGATGTATTTTTATAATGATAAATTTAATGTATACATATATTATATTAATGGAATATGTATCATTATATAGATGTTGTATATCATCTCATTTCATAAAATTTAATTCATTAAAAAATGACAACATTTTTTGTGTGTTTTGTTTCACTACCGCCTCCCTAAAGTGAGGTGAATCATTTTTCATCAACACATCACACCTATAATATATTTCAAAATATTTTAAAAAATTATTACAAAATTTCTGATATTATTCTAATTATATAATTATAAAATAATACTGACCTTATTTCTAAAATTATATTTGAATGATAGAAATATTACTCATGTGTATGTATGACCTACAATCTACATGAGTGAAATGTAATTAATTTTTCATAATCTTATTTAATTTTTTTAAATGTATAATTTATGTATAAAAATATCAATTATTTTATTATTATAATCAATGTGATTATGGAATTATAACCCATTTGAACATAGTCATCCTATCAGATTCTTATTAGACATATGAAACAAATACCATCAAAACGTCTAACAAGAAATTAATTGATTAAGTTATTCAATACAACATTGTAATCATGAAAATAAAATGAATAGTAAACAATAAATGGATTATTATGAAATTTATAATTTACCTAATTTTATTATTTAGGATTATAAATAAATTCTATGGTAATTTCAACTCAAGGTAAGTGATACTTCACTTTCAGAACATTGTTTTAAATTATTTAAATGTTTAAAATGTTTATTTTCTAAAAACATGTTATTATATATCCATGATTTTTAAAATTTTTCTCTAGAATTATTTCTTATATTACACTATGATTCTAAAAAGTCATTTCATCCCATATTTTTCTTTTTAGAAAATGGTTCAAAATTACTATTTTTCCCACTTTTCTGAATGAATTAATTTTTACTTTTTATAGAAAGGTTTCATGAATTAATTATTTTAACATACATAACATGAATTAAATTTCACTCCATCATAAGTGATATATGCCTGAAATATTTCTTGACATGTTTCTATATTTCTATGCAAAGTAATTTATTTCCTCACTATTTTATATATTTATTAATTATATGTAACTGAATTTCTTTTAAAATTATAATTTTCATGTTTCCCATTTTTAAATATTTTGTATTCTATCCTCATTTTTAAAAAATTAATTTTATATATGAATATATATGGAATTAAAGTAATTTATAAATATTTTTTTTCATTTTGTTTATATTTAAATAGATTTCAAAAGTATTCTTTTTATGGAATGTTTTGAATTTATTTATAAAATACAATAAATATGTTTTAATTTAACATATATGATGAAAATGACCATTCCCACCGGCATAACTATTAGATGATGTTTGGATACATTTAAAATATTCTGTTTTTTCTTCAAATAAAATCCTTATTTCTCTTGGTTTTCAGAATTTTTTATTTTAAAAAATTGGTTTTAATGGAAATAGATATATCAATATCCAAAATAAATTCTTATGGGTGTAATGAATATTTTTTATATATATGATTTTATGTATTTTGATTTAGTTTCTATGATTATATATATATATATATAGGTGGAACTATTATAAACTATGAAGGGTTGATCCTGTTATAGTTCTCAAATGCATTGGTTGAAAGGATGGAGTTATCCAATATAGTTTCCCCTAATAGATTATAGGAATATATAGAAATGATTATTCCAAATATGAGATAGAATTAATAGATTAGGTTTTTAAAAAAATAGTAATATTCATTGATGTATATTCCTAATATTGTATGGATTTAACCATTTAAGTTAATCCTTATAGATAATGGGAATATACTGAGTTGGTTATTCCAGGTATAACCATGGTATCTATTAAAAGTGTAATAATCATAGTTACTCCATGTATAACTATGATAGTTATTACATGTGTAACAAATACTGATATAGAAATGATGCAAAAAATTACCAACATGATAAATCTATTCTTACTATGTGATTTATGAAAATATTTATATTGTACAAGATAATAGAATGTATATTCTACATCATAAGGTTGAAATCTATAACTTTGTTAAAAAATTATTTGGATTTTTTTCAAGATTTAAAATACTAATTTAATGTTATTACTTGAAGATTTTATCTGAAATGATTGGGGTAGAGAGAATGATTTTGGGAATAAGAAAATGCTTATTTATTACCCAATGACTATTTTTAAAAAGGGAAATTTCTATTATTAATCATAGTCCAATGGTTTCTTTCATTATTTTAATTTCCCTTACTAATAATTTTAGGCTCACCCAACATTTCAAACAATCATTCAATGGGTGGAAGGATAAGAATGGAAAATAATAAGTCCTATGAATAATTGTGATGATTTATCACAAATATTAAATGTGTTTATTTAGAAATGTATAGTAAGTGTAATTGTAAACTTAGTAATATATGAGATTATAGTGACCTAATTATCTAAAAATCTAAACCAAAAATATATTTGGGAATTAAATAAAATTAGTTCCAGTTTAATGATTGTAGAATATGTAAGAATATAGTCATGTTCCAATAGTATGTATCAGATTGGGGTTTAATTTACTTTATAGTCTAGTATTTTATTTGAAATTCCTCTATAACCACATTGTTTAGTATGTTATAATGAATTATTGTTATTTTGGATAAACCAAATAATTTAAAAATAAAATGTCACGCTAAGGTATATCTTCATATTTATCATCTACATAAGTTCATTTATTATGATACTAACATTAGAATTTTCTTGTTATAGTAAATGACTAGAATTAGTATGAACCAAATTAGTAATATATGTGACAGAAAATGTAGTGGTAGTCTGAATGAGAGACCAAAATAAATGGGAGATCTATTGATCAATATTATGGTTATTCATAACCATATATAAGGGTTAATTATTAATAAATTTAACATAAGAATGTTTTCTAATACGTTAAATTTGATATAAGTGGAGCCTTATGTATGGTTAAGTTAAAATAATCATAAAATTAATTATATACAATTTCCTTTGTGTCATCTATTTCAAAATATGATCGCTGTAAAATTTATTAAAATAATCGGAAGACTTTTTATATGTTTTAAAGGATTCCATAAATAAACAATCTGTCAGGTAAAATGTACTACTATGTTTACTCCATGAAGGGGTAATATGTTCTTCGAGAGGTATCAATTAAATGTTTTAAATGGGATGAGAATGGTCACAATGTAAATAAATTTCCTAAGGGAAAGGCTCAAAAATGGAGTCAACAATATCACATAGATATTTATTTAAAATCCCCTATATCTGTAATAATAGAAGTTAATGAAACTAAAAATGGGATATGAAATATATGGATTGTTACTTGGATTATGTTTTGAAATTATTTAATCTAAAGACATGATTTATATTTTTTTATGAAAAATTATTAAAGAGTAATATATAAATGAATAGTTGTTGGATTACTATGAATGAAGAATTATTAATAAGTCTATATATAAGCAATTAAAGAGTTAGGGTATATTTAAGGATGATACACATTTTTAATGAATTAATTCCCTTTTTAGGATGAGAGTAGCTTCATATACATTTAATGATCTTTGATAGATGTTTGAGGTATTTGTAACCCTTATGTTTTTCATGAGGAATATTATTTAGGAAGAATGAAAATTTTATTTTTTAAACAATAGATTAAAGGTATGGATATCATTTGTGGTTTATATGACATTTTATTATGAGAAAACTATGGGATATTTTATATTTCGGATTCAAAATGAATGGTTGAGATAAAAATTGAGGTTAAAACATTTCTATAATATTGAATTGTTTAAGATTGTTATTGAGTATACTTATCATATATCTATGAATTTTATAAATATTATATTAATATAGTTCTTAAAAACTGACAACCATCAGATTGAGAGATAGCTAGTCATGTCCATCAACGTTGTGGGGTTGAACACATATTCAAACATAGACAAAGTTGTGTCGCCTACCACAAGCATATGTGATGTATTGTTTAGTATGTCATTGTTTTTATTTGCATAAATTATTTGATAGGGAATTATTATGTGTATTCTTAGAACATTTATCTGTCTTATATATAAAAATGGGATGTTAAATTGATTTGGTGATTTAGTGACTAACATTATTTCTAAAAAATATCACTATAATTTTGGGGAACATAATGTAACCATATGGGATATTATTTGTAGACTAAATATTGAGTTATACTTTTTTTATTATAAATAATAAAAATGTGTATTTATGGAGATTTGGGTTATTTATATAAAATATGATCATTTCATGGATATGATATGGTTCTAGAATATACAATTTTTCTATGAGATATTAATTTTTATTGAAATTATTAAGATATCAATAATAAATTTCTCTTTTAGGAATATGTGATCAAATCCTTATATTCATTGTATTTGAATATTGGTCTAATTAATTTTGATGAAATTTAAGGTCATTAATTTATCCAACGATATATGTTAATCATTGCGTGTTATTATAAATTATTTGGTGATTAATGTTTTATGTCTTCATATGAAGGATTATTCATTTTGTTAATTATATTAACCTTTTATAACCATTTTGATTTCGTTCAAAGACCAAATACAAGAAAAATATCTTATTTTCATGGAATTAAATGATCCATTAGATATTTGTTTTAGTTCTTCAAACATAAAAAATTCTTCTTGAATACTCATCGTTTAATGAAAGAGATGTGTTTGTGGTAGAAATTAATCAATGAGTAAAGCTAATCAATTTAATTAAATATTATTCCTTTTGATTTTAATATACATAATAATGTAATTCATAAACATTAAGAATGATATATTGAAATGAAAACATTATCATTTTACTTTCCTTAACAATAAATATATGGCTGTTTAACCCCTCACATATTTGTGGTTTGCGATGGATAACATTCCCATGACCATGTTCTCTACCACACTATATTAGTTGTTAGAAATTATTTATTTTCATCCAATTCCACTTTTTTAATTCCTTATAATTATTTCCTATATGGAAATAATGTTATGAGTTATTCAATATGACCATAATAAATCCATTTTCTCCCTTTTCAAGTGGATGTATTATTAACACTCTTTAGGATATGGGATTTCAATAAATTTATTTTGAGAAGTCAAACTACAATTGCAGTTATCGGGTTCCAATTTCAAGGATTCCATTTATTAAATGGGGGGGGGGGAATTTTATATCGTGGGATTTCAAAAGAAAATTCTATGTTCGATTACATATAACAAATACCACAATTATCATCAATGAATGATGAAATATTTTTATCAAAATGTGGCCATAATATCTTTACTATCAAATTAGTAGTAATAAATAGGGAAAATTAATTTATGAAAAAATTATTAATATCCAAATAAACATAAATATATTGATAATTTATATGAAAATAATCCCCCAATTTTATGTAATTTCATTTAATTCTTCAGAAATACATGTTCTTAAAAAATGGGCACTTTTACCTAGTATATGAAAATATAGTAAAATTGTTTGAGAACATCTAAACATGTATTTAATAACATTAAATTATCTTTTTAATTAAATATATAAATTGTATCCTATGTTGAATATTTTATATTTTTATTAATTTGTTTTTCAATGAATTGTGAAAATTAATGATTTTCTAAATGTATATTCTTGTAAAGTACATATTATGTAAAATTATGTTTTGGCATATTTTTAAATTTTCATTACTTTTATCATTTAAAATAATATAATTGTGTTTACAGAAATGAATAATATACATTTATTTAGTGTAATAAATTAAACTAAAAAGGGACATTTATGTAAAAACCATATTTTTCATAGCATTTTCTTGCTTAATTTGAAAATTAATTCTTCTATTTATAAATTTTTAATTTCAAAGAATGGATAACATATTTGGAATCAATGTTTTTATACTTGATAAATATTTTTCTTTTATTTTTGGTAAATACCAATAATAACCTTAGTAATTTTTGTTACCTTGGTAAAAGGTAAATTAGGTAATCAAAGTTAAAAAAAATAAATTGGAAAATATTATTACCCTAAAACATGATTTAATTTTATTTTATGAGACAATTTCATTCATACTCATACAATATTATTATATATGGTATTATTTTTCCATTTTGATGATATTTTGACATTTATATATTTTTTGAAATGAAAAGAAAAAAATGCTATTGTCTTATTTTTAATAAATATAATATTATTAACATAGTCATAAAGAGATGATATATTTGATTGTAAATATTATATTGAAATAAAAATAATTTACCTTCATATTATTATTTTATTATTAATATTTTTTTAGTATATAATTACCATAAATACTTCCAAAATGTTGATGCAATAATTATTCAATTAATATAGAATTTAAATAAATGATAATAAAATTATTAAATGTAAATAAAATTTTGGTAGTTATTGTTATTAAAAAATTTAGATAGATATATAATGTTTGTGGTGTATTAAAATATATTTTTCTAATTTTATTTGTTTTAATGATCTTGTAAATGTCAAAGTAAATGAAAAGTTATAAGATTTCCATTATTGACATTTTATGAAAATAATAACTTATTTAATGATATAAAATTCTTACAGATACTAAATTAGTTGAATTGGTTATTATATAATTTTAAATATCAACAATGTTCCATTGATGTTTCATTTTTTCAATTATATTAATTATCCTAGCCTTCAAAGAGTAAAAAAATACTCTTACGATTATTTTCATAATTGTTAACGAAGGATTCACACAAAACAATAAGGGTGAAAATACAATACACACTTGTTAAAACAATAATAGGTATGATTATTTGACTCATCCTATATATCAAATAAAATATTAAAACTTTTTATCCATTTGAACATCATAATTAATTTTGATTATATTAATATTTCTAAGAGTTCCCCTCCCCTCAGTTACAAAAGGTCACCACACCATCTCATTTCTTCACACATCTCAACCCATTTTTTTCCAACTATAACAACCCAAATCACATCCTATAAAACCTAAATGAACTAATGAAATCTTATTTATACATAATATGAATATTATAGTGATTAATTTGTTAATAAACTATCCTTTACAATGAAGAGGAATAATTCACACAACATGTTTTTGTTTTATTTATTCTTCCACCACTTTAAAACCTTATTCACCTTTGGTAAGATAATAAAACCATTATATTCCATATATTATAATGTTATTATGTTAATTACATAGCCTATATACATCTCCAATTTAATCAAATGGTAAATGAATATGTCATTCTTGTGTATGTAGATCCACCGCCTTATGAACTAATATAATTTTTTTCCATAACCATATCTTATGGCTGGTAATTATGATGGATTTAATGTATATATATGATTTCAATGGAATATTTATAATTCTTGATAAGTAATATATCATATATTTTCTTATTTTTTTAAATTCTAAAAAAAATTACAATGTCATCTGTGCACACATTTTTACTATAACCTCTTCAAAGAAATGTCATTATTTTCATCCTCACATCACACAGATGATATATATAAATATAATGAACTAACTAATAATATATTTATAATATTATGATCATTTTATAAATTTCAAATGATTCTTATCTTAATTACGTAATGATCGATAAAAAATGTATTTGTTACTCATGCTTGTGTATAGCCTACAGTCTCTATGATTTCAATGTACATCATTTTTCATAATCATCATTATTTTTTAGTTATAGAAGTATAATTTATGAATAAAAATAATATTTATTTTATTTTTTCTTAGATATTATTTAATAATGGTATATTTTACCATAGTAAACATACCAGAATCATTACAGATATATATATCAAATATCATTCAAATATCTACCAATAACTCAATTAAGTATGTAATTGTTTATAACATAGTAATATGGGAAAAATAAATAATTAACCTAAAAATAGTTATGAATATAGTATATAATTAACATAAATTTATTATTTTTAAAGATAAATAAATTATATGATGATTCAATGTTAAGGTAAGGGACACTTTACTATTAAGAAAATTAAATGATTTAATGGTTTGGTTATTTTATATTTATTATCTCGATCCATGTTTTGTAAAACTTATTTCAATAATGTTTCATAATAATCATATATGGTTGCTAAATTTTATTTATAAACATATTTATGTTTTTAAAAAATTGATTAAAATTGTTATTTTTCTATTTTTGTTAACAATATAATTTTGTCTATTAACAAAAATTTTGAAACGAATATTTATTTTAATATAAAAAGAATTTAAAAAATTTATAAATGTCATAACCAATCAACTCATAGATGATTCCTCAACATGTTTCCCAGAATATTTTAAAATAACACGATTTCATTAATATTTTAGAATTTTTTTTTATAATTAACAAACTTTCTATATAGAATAGTATTTTATATTTTCCTTATTCTAAATATATTTTATTCCATGTCCATATTTTAATATATATTTTATGTCTATGTATAAATGTATTAAAAAGAATTTATAAAGGAAATTTGATGTCTCTTTTTTTCAATGGTTTTAAAAATTATTCATTTTTAAAAAATATTTTGGATTTTATTTCAAAACGAACAAAGTAAGTTCTATTGTAACCTATTTGAAAAAACCTTTTCCCGCTACCATAAAAATTAATTTATGTTTGGATTTCATCATAATATTTTACGTTTTATTCAATGAAAAACCATATTTCCCTTTGTTCTAGGAATGTTAGTTTAAAAAAATTGATTTTAACATAAATGATATATTAATATTAGAAAAATATTTCTAATAAGAGAATATTTTTTTAAGATGTATTTTTTTTATGTATTATGGTATGGTTTTTAGAAATTTTTTATGTTTATGGGACTTTACATTATAAACTATGAATATGTGATCCCATTTTATATCTCTTAATCATCTATTAAGGGGTGGAGTTAGCTGATGTTGTTTCTCCAAAGAGATTATGGGAAAATATTGTGATTGTTATTCAAAAGATTGGATGGGGCTAACTGATTATGTTTATCTTAAAATATTATGGGAATATACTATGATCGTTACTCCTAATATGGGAAAGAGTTAACCAATTAGTCTACTGTTATGATATTATGGGAATATACTTGATTGTTATTACAAATATATAGTTGATGTTTATTTTAAGTTAAACTATGATGATACTCAATTTATTACCATATTGATTATTCTACGTGTAAGTTAGAGTGATATTTAAATGTTTCCCAAGTTACTTACCTAGATTATCAAAATTTATTGTGTATTTTATGAAATTTTATTTTTCCACATGGTAAAAGAATATATATTTTACATTGTATGGTTAACAATAATAATATTGTGAACAAATTATAATGAGTTTTCCATAATGTAAAATAAATCATTATAATATTTTTTTAAAATAAAAGTTCTTTATAAATATTTTATTAAAATGTTTTTTTAGAGAATATGATGTTTTTTGTAATAAAATTATTTTCTTGAGCCCAATGTTTTTATCAAAAAGGGTAAATTTCTTAATGTATTTTTGGACTAATGGTTTTTTATTTATTTTTGTGTCCCTTATTTATATTTTTATATTCCCACCTCATTTTTAAATTGTTTTCTATATGTCCTAATTATGAGTAAATAAAAGAATAATTCAATTTAAAAATCCTGAATATTTTTCTCAAAATAAAAATGTATTTTTTGGTAAAAATAGATTCCATGTACAATATTTAACATTTTAATATATGGTATTTTTGTGAGAAAATTATATAAGCCACACAATATAAAAGAGTTTTTTTAAATAATGTAGAATGAATTCAAATTTAAATAAACTAGAATGTGTAATATTAAGACTATGTCATCATAAATAAGAATAATTTTGAGGAAAATTAATTCATACTCAAGTGAATGATAAACTGAAGAATAATTCTTTCAGCACTAAAAAAAATCTTATGGATTCATTATTAATCAAATAGAGAATGAAAAACTCCATTAGGATATTATACATTTGATTTAAAACATAGTGAATTTTTAAAATGTAAACAAAAGTATGATTAAATTATATACACAAAGAATCTTAAAAATAGTTTTGTTTTATATGATCAATAACTTCCACTAATGTGCCAATGTTAATATATGAAAATTATGGATAGTTTTTTTAATGTATATGTGTTTTAGATATAGAATACATGAACATTATTCTAGTGAATATTCTCTTTTAATTATACAATATTTGGAAAGCACCAAAAATTCAGTTTTAAGTCATTATCATTTATATTTATTATCAATACATGTTCAAAATTTTTAAGGGCTACAAAAAATAAAATAACAGATAACATTGGAATCAACGTTACATTGTTAAAGAAAATTTTGTTCTATTTTATTATTCAAGAACAATGACACACATGTCATGTAAAATAATTACAGTACATGGGTAGTGGCTGCTCTAGAAACATGACCATAGATCTATCAAAATTTATCACATATAATATATTTGATGGAGAGACCCCTCCAATTGAAAATTTAAATATCTCGGTGAATATTCTATTTATTAATATATTATTATAAAAACATTTGATGATTTAATGTATAATATTATTAATATTTATAATTTATGTAATGATGGAATGTTTTTTAAACTGTAAAATAATTAATTTATTTATTTTAAATGTGATTCTAAATTTTATTATTCTAATAAAACGTATGATATTTATTCTATTATCCTCATTAAATAGTCGTATCAACATGTGATGTGTTTAAATATTGTGAAAATTGGGGACATTTTTTTTAATTGGAGATTCAATCATGTGAATTTCATATTGCTTCATCAACTATCAAAATATTATTATGTTCTGAAATTACTTGATATTAATGTGGAAAAATTAACTTATGTTATTTCAACATGAATAGAATATACTAAAAATAAAAATTCATATCTATCAATGATGAAAACAATATTTTTCCCGAATAAATATTTTAATTTGATTTATTTGGACACATTTAAATAAAATCATGGGTAGAAAGAAATTTTCTTTTTTTATTATTGATATATTTAATATATTTTCTGGGGTTTGGTATCTATTATATAAAATTTATGAGATATTTATGTTATTACATTGAGTATATTAGTTAAAAATGAGAATTGAATTTTTATTTTTTTTATTTAAGAAGTGAAAGTCGATGATCATTTCAAAAGATATATTTTAAGTGGTTTTATTATTAGAATGGTTATACTCATAACTTCTATTCCCTTATAAATCCACAAACAAATACAGTTGTAATAAATAATAACCATAATTTTCTAAAAATATCAACAATAATTATATGTTCATATATTTTCCCAATTATGTTTGTGTTGAAGCTATTTATATAGTTAGTTGTGCTTAAAAAATACCCTAATTAGAATGATAATTAAGACAATACCTAATTAATTATGGAAATGAATGAAAATAAAAGTTAGTTATTTAAGTTATTTCAGATGCAATGATATTTTCCTTAACAATATTGATATATTTGATAACTTTTATGAAAACTATGATTAATGAATATTTATTATATAATTAACAATTAGTAACACTAATGGAATTTTCTATAAATACACTATATTTGTTTAAAAATTAGTCCATGTTATGTTCAATGACATTTTTAAAATGGATATATTCTCTAAATTATACCATATTCAACAAGATATTAGATAATTTTACATTGGATAAACTCAATTATTTTATACACCATTTGAGTGTTAGTACCTACCATTTCAATCAATTGTTTTGAAACTAGGTCAGACAATATTCATAATTACTTCCCATATACTTGGAAGAGTTTATAAAATATAAAAAAGGGACATTTAAATAATAAAATCGTAGTAAAATAATTAAATCCTAGTTGAAAAAACCTTAGAGGCTAGGTAGATAATAAGTCTATTTAAATATACAAGAAAAAATATAAAAAAATGTAAACAAACAACTATCATTAAGGAATTGATGATTAAGGATTGATCAAGAATATCAAATTTCAATATCATGGGGAAAAAGGTATAAAATAAATAATTATATTCATGAAGATGTGGGAAGTAGGTCCTTCTGAATCACTTATTCTTGGAAAACACTCAATTCTCTCAAAAATCACCTTTTCTCAAGCTCACGAACAAAAGATTTCAATTGAGATGGGTAACCTAAAACAAAATTTTACAATATAATTAAAAATAACAAAATGTTAATGGTTGAACTATCAATATAAAACTACAACAAAAATAAAACTCTTACTAAATAAAATAACCTTAATTAATATAAATAAATAGAGTTAAATAAATTTCCTAAAACTAAGAACAAAAGTTCTAAAAAAGGGAAGAAATGAAAGAGAAAAAAAATAAAGAACAAGTATAAGATACAAACATGAGAACCAAAAAACAAATTCAATAAAAACACCATTATACTTACAAAATACTATGAATAGGAAAACTACCCCCTAATGATTACCAAGAGTGTTTTGAAATTCATTAAAAACATTCTATGGACACCAGTAGAAACCTTTGTGTAAAGATAATGTTTATCTCTTCAGAATGTATTGATTTTTAGTGCACAATGGATGCCCCTATTTATAAGAAAACGTACCTTTAACATATCTCTATTTATATATATAGTCTAAAAGTAATCACTTTTATTTATACCAACACGATCAAGAATTCAATTCCATATAGATGGGTGGAAGAATAAAAAACTATCATCGCCAAAATATCTATAAAAATATACATTCCTTAATTTTTATGAGAATATTTATATTTTAACTATAATTTTTCCTAATATGTATCCACTATGACATTGATAGGTCCACCGTAGGTGGTTTACTTTCATCCACACACCTTACCATGTAAAATATATTTATCTCCATACTATATGAATAATAAAGGCCATGTACCACCTTCTAAAAACAACATATATGCCTTACCAAGGGTTTTTCCTTAGTAGTTGAATGTTTTTCTTATAACATTATCTCACACAATATTCACTCCTCAAACACAAGAAACATCACAATAATTTCGACAAAAAAATTATATTTTTTTCAATTAAACATTAACTATGAACCCTAGAATCGCACACCATATCATCAACCATGAATTATTCTATTATATCTAAAATAATTTATGTCTATTTTTTAGCTTCATTAAGGAATTATTGAGAATCTTTATAAATATTTATGGTGGTTACATAGTTGGATGTGGAGTTTTTAATGTTATCATGAGTGTGAGCCATTTTTTATGATGTTAGAGACGTATTGTAGAACAAAAACAAATTGATGTGTCTTATGGTACAAATGGGTATCTCATTAATGTATCCCCACATTAGTTTTTATAATGGGTGCATGACCATTTATATATCATTTAATGGGGTACTAGTTATGAATAATCACTTTTTTACTCTCTATTTTTTATGGTCATCCTTATGACCTCTTGTTAGAACCAAACCCCATTATCTTCTATGTCATTTTTCTTATCCACATTCCTCTACATACATGGAACTCACTTCTGTGAGCATTGTAAAATCGAATTTTAGGCCGCATTTTGTATCAAAAATCATATTATTTTTCTATTAATAAATATTTACAATATATATATATATATATATATATATATCCCGATCTCCATTTTAAATTTCACCTATTCGAAAGTATTGTTAGAAAATAAAAATTTAGGATTATTAAATATTTTCTAAAAACATATATATTAAATAAAAATTGTGTGTATAAATTGTAGGAATCAACACCCCCAACATTGGAATTATCTTATACACAAGCATGAAATTTAAACAAAAAAAACAATGTAAATCCACACTACCAATATATAGAATCCAAGATAAAAAAATAAAAGAATTATTAATTGGTTTGAACATTATCATCATCAGATGAAATATAACAGTTCAAATACTTATTTTTTAAATAAACATAGTCTCCCTTGTTTTTTACTCATCCCATTTAAGATGAATGTGCTTCTTCAATTGATATATATATATATCACTTTATTATTTCCCTTCATGATAATTATCATCAATCAATATTTGAATTATTTTCTCTTTCCCCTCAACATAAAAATATACTAGATTTATTATAATACCTTGAGTGGTTGATCCACACTATATTATTGAAAATAATCTCATATATATACACCATAAAGATGGGTTTAGTAATTCATTATGAGGTATTACCAATGAGTATAAATTATTCTAATTAATTAGGTAGGTAGGTGATGATGTAAAAAAAATAAACCTCAAAAAGGAGGGTTACTCAATGAAATATTCATAATATATAATGGAAATCGTCCCCACAAACTCCTCAAAATATTTTCATGTATAATACAGTTTATTCAATGAAAAAACTAAAAAATCCGGAGAATAAATTAAAATAAATTACATACAATTTATTTGAAAATTATTTTCCAAAAACCGTTTTTTCAATTCTCCTTCAAAAGTATTTTTTCATTTTCCTCTATTATTTTGTTATCTATTTTTTCTTTAGAGGGTAAACAATGAATCATTATAAAATAAATTTTTTTCCTTTTACCAATACCTAAGGAAACACATTAAAACTTTAATTTATTATTGATCTTGACATTACACCATGGAAAATATCTCCCCACACTCAATCATAATAATATCTTGTAAAAACATTGAATGTGGGTGTGGTGGACAGAAACAACCAAGTAATGCTGCAAATAATTAAAATTTATTTATTAAATTTTATAGTTTAGAAATAAGAATATAATATAAATTATGGGTCTAAATTGCAATGTATTAATTAAAAAAGTTGACTCAATAATAATATAATGATACATTTTACAATAATAGATATGGAAAGAAACAATTTACGTTATATAAGCTATAAATTCCCCATATATATCACATGAAATGGGTATAAGAAAAAATATATAAAAATAATATACGACCCAATCATAAAAGGTAAACATGATATATAGACAATACCTATAGTAATATTTCATAATAATTAAATAAGCAAAATTAATTTCAAAAAAAAATATATAAAAACAAGTAAGGTATGTTCATTAGTATAAATTATCAAGTATCCCAAAAAAACGATTCAACTTATTGATAACCTCTTTCTTATCTATAACCATTCATTCAACAATTTACCCATTCAAAATTATCAACAAGAAAAATATTAAACATGGAATTATGCAACTAATAATTTAATTTTCAGTCATTGATCTACAATTTACCATGTAATTTTAGTTATGGAATGTATATTTTTCTTTGAGAACACAAAAAACAAAAATCAACATCTAGGGGAGTATATAAAATAAATTAAATCACTAACCTCAAGCATATATTGATTTTAGTTTCCTCTCTTTTTATTTTCATACTTATTCATTATTATAGACCAAAAAACTAAATCAATTGAGTGAAAGAACATGGCATATTTTTTATACTAAAAAATGTAAGTAGGTTACAATATTATTTATAAAATAAATACATAATTTATTTTGAACCCTCCCATTTCTCTAAACCCCTTATTCTATGTTTGCTGAGTCTTGGAGTAGTCAATATGATGCCAAATGTTTTTTCAATTTTTAAATTTAAATTTTTCCATGAGGTCACTTCATTGTACATGATGATTCTTGGTTTTTTTCATTCACTTGGTTATTACTAAAACTAATTTATCTTTCATAGATTTGAACCTTGTTGTCTATCTTCTATCCATTTTTCAGTCCTTTGGTAATGTGTTGGATCTTTTTTCAGGTCTCTAATCCTTAGTTGATGCGGTCAATCCTTCTCTTAATTATGTGGTTGATCCATATTGTTCAATTTATTGATGGCCACTTGTTTTTTTACATGATCTATCTATATAGTACTATTAGTGTTTTTTCTCATTGTCAATTCCATGATTCATGAATTAAATCCATATAGTCACTTAATATAATTAGTCCACATTCTGGATTAGTAATTTGAGTATAAAAATTTAACTTTTATTCCATAAAAATGTAAAATAAAATTTTATTGAAACAATGTAAATAATATGGAAATAAAACCATAAATAATGTAATTTAAAAACAAAATCAGTGATGATGTGTTATATATTTCAATTCATTAACAATGTGAGCTTTAAATGAACCCATTAATGATGAATTAAAGGAAATCCACAATGAGTTAAAAATTAATTATGGTTAAGTTTCCCATAGATTTGGAAAATTTTATTTTTTCCCACAAATAATATTTCTTTCCCTCATTACATCCACATTATATTTCTTGATTATAGATTATTTATACCTCACTCTGGGTATCATGAGAACCTTTTCATAATCACCGAAGTTGTTCCAATGAGTTTCTATACATTTTATAACCCCTTTTCATAATATGTTCATTGTGTAATGAAATTTTTGTAAGATTATAATGATAAAGGGGGTATACTTATTCTCTTTTTCCACTAATTGTGACTTAATAATTCACCTCTTTCACAAGGTACAAGGGTTTGTCTAAAATTAAGATTGATAATCTAGAAATTTGTTGAAAAATAATTTAATAATAATCTAGATAATAGTATATAACAATATGATGATGATATATCATTATATAAATAAATATAATTTTCTTAAAAACCTAGAAATTATATATATTTTAATATTAAATATTTTTGATAAATTTAATTGATAGGAACAACATTTTTTTAATGATTATATTTTAAATCATTTTTAATGATAGTAATTTTTTTATAATTATAGATACTAATCAACTAGAATAGAAGAATTATTGTGAATTATATATGATTATTATTTTTTGTTTTTTGAAATAAAGGAAAGTGATCGGGATTTTTGATCATATTTATGTCATGAATTATTAATGTTTAATATTATTTTAAAAAATGTACTATCTTTTTGGAAATTTTATTCAAACTGTTTCATGGAATTTATATCCTATGAAATTGTCTAAATGTGAATACGGTAATAGTATGTTGTTAATAAAATATGGAAAATAGTTCATTATATTTATTTTCATAAAAATGTATGTCATTATATAAATAATTCAAAGATCCTATTCACGATGAAAATAAAAATTGTTTTTTCAAAATAGAAATTTTTAGGGTGTATTGAACCTTTTTAGGTTACATGTGTCTTGAATGCCTTGAGAATTTATCCTTATTTTCCTTTCTTTTGTACAGAAAATATGTGTAATAAGCATGTTTATCCTAAGATGATTAAATCATTATTTAACTTGATTTGATTTCTGTGTGACCTAATATGATTATGTGTAATTAATGATAATTGGGTTGGGAGCTTGAGGGTACTGTGATTGTCGATGTGGGTGATATTGGGACATATTATATTATAATAAATGTTGTGGGATTGACATTGCTTTAGTCAAGTGGAGACTAGTGTGGGGATTAACGTAAAATTAAATTAGTTCTAAATGATTTTAATAATAAGTTGGACTAATATTACCATATTGTATTCCATATTCATAACGTTGTTTTACACTATGCTTGATAAGTGCATTTTTTTTAGATTAATATCATTACAGAATTACATTGAATGTTTATGAAATGAAAAGTGAATAAATAAATAACTGACTATGATTTGTGGAGAACATTAAAGATTATTACACACCTAGGGATATAAGGATGAAACTTTATAGTGAAAATGGAACATGTTTTAGATGATTTAATTAATATTCATTTAAATGGATATGTAATATCATTAAAAAATGTATTATCAATAAATCAATATGGAACTCTATTTATTTTAAGCTTTTTGGTATTTAGTTAATGGTGATGGAAGATTAGTGTATTATTTGATGATAATTGTAGACGATTTAAAGGGTAGGTGGTTTCCCTTAGAGTGGGTTGATACTATATATTTTATATTTTTCATATATTATATGTTTCAGAAAAGACATCAATAGGGAACATAAAATCCAAATATCTTTGGAAGGTTTTTTAACCAACATTAAAGATTGGTGGGGAATGGATTGTTGGATTCTATACCCCCTATTCTCCCTTTTGACATAGTTATGTGTAGGAATAACCTTAGACATAATGCCTTGTGCTGTTTGGTGAATTCATTAATGGGATTTGATGTCTCCCAACTATACTATAAATTTTACTTTTATCTATTATATATTTTTCTATTGCATATAAACAAATCTAATATTAGTGGTATTGTCTTCGTATTGGGCTACATTGGTGGGTTATAATGGTATAATGTATAATTAATTTACCTAGGATATTGTGGATTATCAAAATAAAAGTTGTTACTACAGAAAAATTTTTTGATGGGGTTTTAGGATGTATAAGATTCCTAATTTTTATAATACGATTTTATGAGATGCGGGATAATGTAGAGAAGGTTTGAGAACAATACATGTTCTAATAAGGACTGATAGAAACAACCCAGTAGTGAAGTTTGTGAGGGGTATATTCCATATTATATATATTTATAATTTTAATATATAACATTTTACATTTACGAGTTACATAGTGAGTGAACATCAGTGAAGATGGGAAATTAGATTTAAATTTTTTGTTAAAGAGCTAGTTGAATTTTGTTCATTACTATTCTTTAGTATACATCTTTCAAGTTTCCCTATATAGGTTTCAGTGAGTATCATTCTCAAAATACATGTTATACTAACCATATATATTACAAAACTATTTTTATGTTTTTAGGAGCTAGTTGGAAATCTCGAAGGTTATTACCAATTTTTGGAGTTTTTTCACCAATTATTGGACCTTCAGGAAAAATATTGAGGATCTTCAATTGGTAATTATTATTTGTTTCATATTTTGTAACAAATTACATATATCAGGACTAATAATTTACTTTTATATGATTTTAGTTGTAGTTTATCATCTTATCTCTTATCTCTTTTTCATATTAAAGATTAATATCCCATGTGTTTTATTTATATACATATAGTGCTAGTTTCTAACTTGTTTCTTATTAGAGGTAGTCTTTGAGGTTCAATATATATTTTTCATTATGTGTGGGTTTCCATATCACTATTTATTAAATTCTATTTTGGGAGGGGTAACTTTTGTGGGAGTGGGGGTTGTGATAGAGTTGCATCAAAGGGGGGTGTTTAGATATAGAATGAATTTTAGAGTTTGGAACTGGTGAATATGAATGGGTTCTTAGGAATAGTGTATCTATTAGGATTAGTTTTTATTTAAAAAAGTTGGACCCAAAAGGAATTGGGATTTTAAGGGACCCTGTGATCTAACAGAAGAACCATAGACTTTACTAGACATGCTAATCGAGGGGATCTTATATTTAGGATAGAGAACTAGGTAATGATCATGCATTATGTCTGATCGAGGGAAATCATCCCTAAACTTATCTAGAAACAGTGATGCCCTATTTTTATTTGGTTTAGAGTATTCCTGTTACATGAAATTTTGAGGTACAATGGGTATCAAACTCTAAAATGGTGGTCTTCCTAAGGTGGAAGCTTTAAGGATCAATGAACTATCCTATATGGGCCCAAGTCCAAACCCTGACACCATCCATACCATTTTACTTTTGAAGAAAAAAAAGAATTTCTAGGTTCAAGTTGATTATTTACAGTATCCATCTATAATGAATAACTATAGATTATCGGTCAACTAAGATGACACATAGTTGTTGAAACTATGTGATTTCTAATTCTCCAGTTTGTAGATATATAAGCTCCCCATATTATATCAGGAGAAAAAAGAAGATCTAGTGGTGGTGGAGATAGAATTGTATAATATTACTGATCATAATGAGCAATAAGTTTCCTTAGTTGTGTAGATGTAATGTGGAACAGCTAATAAGTGGTGGATTGTATTCCTTAGGGACCACGATGTGTCAACTATATCATGGGGGACATTCAAAGACTAGTTCTATGATAATTTTATATCTTTGAACATTAGGGACACTAATTGATAATTGAATCTCACCCTTAATTAGCGGAGTTCCAATGTGAAGGAATTTAGTATCTAATTAAAGGACCAGAAATATAGTACTTACATCTTTTTTCTTGAAGAAGAGGCTAGGAATGTAATTTCACGGTGGATTTTCATCTAGAGATCTTACGCTAGGTCACCCTATATATGTTAAACTCATTCATAGAGAAACTAGAATTGTCGGGGTATAGTGAAAGGATTTTTTCTTTGATGAGATCATCACGGGATATGAGTAACCAATGCACTCAATGGATTATAGAATTATTATGGAGTTATTGATTCCAAGATAAATAAACATGTTTCAGAATATGGGGAGAATATTTATGACTTCAATAACCCATTTAACATAAAATTAAAAGTCTAAAATACCATACAGAATGAAGGTAATAGTTTTTTATTATTTTATGAGTTTTTTCTATAATAACAGAGAGTTCACAACCTTCCTCAGCCGTTAGGTATCCACAGTTTCCCAATTTCAGGCCCAACAGTTTTATTATTATATGTTCAGGAAATAACCTTATGGTGGTGTAGCCTATAATAATAAAATATGGGATGGAGTAAGAAGATTATTTCCCAATTATACCCCCTAATACTCAAATATTGTGGTAAGAACACTCCCATGGGGGTGGACACCCTCTTGTCCAGAGTGGGTATAATGTAGGCCATGGTTAGATGCATTCCATAACATTTCAACAACCATGAAATAAAAACAATAGTCAAAGTGTTATATGCCTCTTTTGTAGATGGTAATATACATTATTGGATCCATTATTTGTAACCTTTTTTGTTTCACCACCTCTAGTCGATGATGTGGGGCATAAGGTAGGGACACATCCAGTGAACATAACATTTCTTACAACAATGGGATGTAAATCTATTTTGTATTATATGTGAAATGAATATGAGTTTGTTCTATGAATGAATTTTTATTGGAGTGACTTAAAATTCTTATGGATATATTCATATGAATTCATTCTCAATCTGTGTTTCTTGTATTTAGCATAATAAATCCTGGAATGATTTTTGAGGCACCTCATGTTCTTCGATGGAGATAGTGAAATGGGAATGTTTCTTTATATGAAAGACCCCCTAATGGGTTATAGTTATGGTGATTCTCTATATTACATGTTGGTGGGACTGATTTTAATTTCTAAAGAGTATCTTGTGGTGTTGTTTCATTAAGTTATGGAATAGAACCACAATTTCTACCTAAAAAATGTTGGTATTCAACATCCTCAATTTGATGCTGAGTTCAGGATAATGTTATTACTGATGAATTATCTAATATATATTTCTCCATATCGTATCACCTATTCTATGTTATGGGACCTTCATATTTAAAATGATGTTCTATTAAATAGAATCTTTATTCACCCTTGAGTTTCATCTTGGGGAGTTGCAATTCTATTTGAAAAGAATACATTTGAAAGTATGTGGCTATGGGTTGAATACCATAATTTGAATTTAGAGATGGTGATGACCTAATATCCCTTCCTATGGATTAACAATTTATTTTATTAGTGAATGAGATATATATAGTTTTAAAAGATATATTTTTAATATAGATATCATCATATGTGATTCAATTATCTCAGAAATCAAAAGAAAACAAGTGTTTTATGAACATTAATTTTTTTTTTTATGATTTCATTCAGAAGTATTAATTATCTATTAGTGTTAATTGGATTTATGAATATAGTGTTTTAGAGGATTTTAATCGATTTTTAGTGAAATTGTTTGATAAAAACATTCTGTTTTCTTAGATGAAAAGGGAAATTTGTACTGTCCTTGTGCTAGGATGAGAGTTATTTAGATGTATCATGTATCAAGAAAGAATAAAATGTTTGAGTTTTTGGCCTATGATATATGTTTCATAGATAATTTCATATCATATAATGGAGTATGCATTGACTCGATGAATATTAACATTGTAGTATCTTGTGTAACCTCCCACGAATGTTTTGGAGGTGTGCTATTTTTTCAGTCTCTCTAGAAATTATAGAAATTGAATGCCCAAACTCTCATGTATTTAATATCATTTGACAAAATTAACTAGGAAGGATCATAAATTCATGTGTAATGACATGTGTTAGTATACTTTTGATTGTTTGAAGGATAAGTTAAATACGACTTTGGTTGTTCACATACCATATGAGGTCATTCTCTTTGATATTGATTGTGATGATAAATGTATTAGCTTTCATTTCGTATTTATATAGAAGAGGATGTTTAAATCTTTTGAAACTCAGTATATATGAAACCAACAATATAATAACAATAACGACGATCATGATCTTGGTACAGTTGTTCTCACTTTAATGTTTTAGCTGCATTATCTCTTTGTGTAGTAATTTTTAATAATCATAAATCATAAGAGTCTAAATATGTCTTCTCTTAATGTGATTTTAATATGTACTGTCGATGGTGGATAGGTGTTGATAGATCATAAGGATTCTTTAATTAATTCATGATTAATCAACATTAATCATTTATAAAAACTCAATAAAAGATGACGTCGATTAAATAAATGTAGTAAAATGATATTCTTGGGATCATACCCATGAGACATCAGAAAAGGATTTTTTTAAAAATAATTTATTGACCATTTATGTTGGTGAAATTTACTTGAAAAGTTCAATGGATAAATAAATTAGTTTTTTTAAATGAAAAATATTCCCATGTTATTTAATGTCTGCTTTAATATGAAAGTCAATTTAGAAATTAATTTATATTCCCATTATTTTCATTAGAGTCAAGATAAAGGGAGATATGTTGTCCTAATAGAAAAATTATCTTTTCATGTAGTGAATTAATTCATTTTTCGATGAATTAATTATATATATACATTTTCTAAACATGATCATTTTAAAAAACATGTTGTAAATGAAATCTTAAAATTGATCAATTCTGATATATTATTTTTATCTACATAATTTTTTTTTCAATGGTCATTAAATATATAATGAAAATAATTAGGGGAATTTAATTTTATTGAAATAACTCAAATCATAAAAAAACAAATCAAAAAATACCTCACATGCACACTCCCCTGTTACATACATCACCTGACATAGAAATAGGATTACCCCATTAGGATAGTCATGAGTGGGTTGGAGGGGAAGAGGGAAATAATTTCTAAATAAATGGTGTCAGATTTCCTTTTGAATATTGTCAAAATAGGTAAATTCACCTTTTATTGTGGATTGAATTTTATTATCACATATGGTCTTAATTTATAGTTTGAATGAAACCCCCTTAGGATGATAAAATGATACCTTGGACCTAACCGGCTAAAATATAATGATTATTGGAAATTATAGAGTGGGTCATTATTGAATTTTACATGTCTTTTGCAATTACATGGCATGTTTTACATGTTTTCGGGCTAAAAGCTTTGTGTAATTCCATGACATTTTGAGTGACACCTCCAAGGGACATTATTTCATTACATTTTTCACATCTGGGATTCCCATGAACGTTTAACATTACGAATATACTATTCATGATGGTAATTGTGTTTGTCTGGTATTTTTAGCTCATTATTCATTAGGATCATCATTTTTGGGTTTCAGAGATGACCTTGACATATATCAGGTGTTACAGATTTATTTTAATAATTAATTACATCTATTTATTTTGTTTTATTCCTCGAATATATTTCACATGTAACCTAATGTAAATAATAAAAAAATAATATTTGGAAATAATAAAACAATTTAATTAAAAATAATCATTATTTCAACTGTAAAAATTAATTCATGAAATGAATCTACCAAATCCCCCCACATGAAAACTCATATATTTACTCTAGAATGAAATATAAATATATTTTTAACGATGGACACATTACCTTGATTTATATATAATGTCAATGAAATTAATTTATTAAATGGGGAATAAAATTTCCAACCATGTCATATGAAAATTAATCAAATCATCGTTTTTAAAATAAAAACATCAATAATGAATTTTATTTTTCCTAATAAAACATAAAATTTTGTTTAATTTCATCAATAATATTTTAATATTATTTGATATATTCATGCCACATGAAATTTACCTCACTAAATTTCTTTTTACTCAACATAATGTTATAAAATTAAATTAAAATTTTCATTTTCCTCGTATCAATATTCTTATAATGTACCTGAAATTAATTTATATTCTCCCCCACATAGAGTGATATTCATTAATAATCATGATGGATTCATCGTTAGGATCAACTCCCTCTAAGGCTTAAGGGTTTTGGGTAAATGATTTAAAAATCAATAAAATAGAAAATGGATGTATATATCTTAAGTTATTTTAATTATAATCAACAAAAATCTCAAAGAAAAATTATCCCTTTAAAAAAATCATCTCTAATTTTTCAAATACATACCACATGGTTGAAAATGAAATTAATATCACTAAATTATGCACCAACTTTTATTTATTAAATTTCCTTTTATTTTTATTTTATAGGGAAGTTGTATAATTACCCTATCCTTTTAACATATTATTAAATGATTTTAATCATAATTAACCATCAAATACAAACCAAGGATAATAAATTATAGAGTCTTTTTAATATTAGGTTTATAATTAATGCATGAAACTAAAATTAAAATATATTTCATTTGTTCTTTAAAATGAAATTTTTACTTAAAATGATCTCTTACATCTGCATAGGACAACCTGAATAATACATGAAAAAATGGATGAGTTAAAAATCCTGGTAAGGGAATAAACGTAGAAATAAATCATATTACATGGGTTAATAAGCATAACATGATGACATAAACATGGAATGGAACAAGAATAAACACATGGATGAATAAAATATAGAACATGGGATCATGTAATCTTTGAATCAATGAAATATGGGAAAAACATAAAACATGAAATAATCGTGAGTCAAGTCTAACTACTAAGAATATTTCATATGGGTGGAAAATTTCCATAAGGGACATATGTTCACTCTCCTTCCAAACATGATGGCTCATGAAACTAAACATTTCCCATTGAATTAGAAGGATATCTATTCACACCAATCATAACAGGACCATGAATATGTGTTCCACATTAAGAATAAAATATAAGGTGTAGACATGATAGTTACCCATTGGAAAAATGGGTATCATAATCATATCATTAGTCATAATCAGTGGTTTCATCATGATGATTACAATGAAAGAATAGATTTAAAACATACATATAAATTCATATGTTAATATATATATATATATATATATATAATGGTAAATTATGTTCAAATAAATTAAAAATATATAAAAATAGTGTTTAATAAAATTTATAAATGACCCTCTATAGTGCAGTTTAAGGGAACATAATAAAGCGTCTTGAATGTGGGAAAAGGAAAAAAATCATAACAAAAGAAATGAAAAAATATAGTTTTTCATGATAAAATTAGTGATTTTATATAAATAATGGTATATTAAAACATATTATTCATTTTACTATAAAATTGTTATGAAACTGGGATGTTACCTTTAATTGGGATTTCTTATTGTGAGGAATTGAAAGGAAACCCTTATAAACATGTTTTTACCCATCAAATAAAGAAGAATTGAGCAAGGTAAATATGTTTGGAACATAAAAATAGGATATATGTAGATAAAATATGAAGAATTAATAATTACATTGTGGTAAATATAGTGAAAGTGTAACCCGGTAGAAAGATGGAGTTTCAGAGAGAGTCTCAAACCTAATGTCTAGAAGTTTTATTAAATTGTACATAATTCCCTAGATAATTTAATTAAAACAATTAACTAAATAATTATAAAACTATTAGACATTTATTTTATTTATTATAAATTTATTATATTTATTTATGGACATTTTTTTACTTATAGTGTTTAATTTAATCGTTTCGGGGGTGTTTATTTCATGATTTCATGATTGGTTCGCTTGGGTAAAATTTTGAACATTCCTGTCAAATGGAAGAAAAACTCCAAAAATATATTGAGGTGTTTTTTACATAATTTAATAATTTCCAATGGTCCATTATATTATTTTAATTTTTGGAATTAGATGATTGATTAGATAAAATGTTAATGATGAGCACTAGTTTATTTTGGTGAATGTTTTATCATCACAAACTATTTTTATTTATTATTTAATATTATGTAAATAAGTTAGAACCAAAAAATTAAATAAATTTTAATACACATATTATAATCATATTTTGTTATAAAAATGGTTTAAGGACCCGACTTGAATACATTAGTATAAAACAAAAAATCACAGTCAACAAAGGTGGTGAATCGACACATCATAAATGTTTTTTTCATTTTTAAGATAAAAAAGAAGAGAATATATATAATGATTTATATAAAATTTTCACAATAAAATCATAGTATATGTGATATATTAGATTTATCATGCAACTTGGTTAGGATAATTTTAGTAGATGATAAGAAATGAAAATGCTCATAACAAAATAAAAGAAAGTAAAAGATGATTTTACCTCTTGAACTTATTCGTCTTCATACCATCATTTAGGAAACTGTATATGGTATTTTTTTATAACAAAGGATATTTTATGTGGGGATTGACTTAGTAATATTATTAGGAATAATTTGGAAAATATTCAAGGCTTTTAATGTATGAGGAGAATTGGTGGTGAGGGGTGGTATTTATAGGGGAGGAGAGGGGTGTTTTTATTATTCCTTTATTTGATAATTATTTTGGATCATTACTATAAATATTTATGATTAATATGATTAAATAAATTAAAACGATATGTATAGTTTAACAAATTGGTTATTACCTCATCTATACAGCAAAAATGGATTTATAATTCATCTGTTTTTTAAATACTGTAAATTATTGTATTTCACTGTTTACTAAAATACAAATATTTTATTAAAATACCAAACATTAACCCTATGTTTTTTATGTTTAGAATTCAAAAAATTATTCCATTATATTATATTGTGTTTATAAATATTATAAATATTATTTTTAATTAAAGTCATCATTTATTCAAAAAATATCGATTTGGATATTATAACTGATTTTATGACATTTTGAAAAATTAATGATGGTATCATAACATTATCATAAATCATAAGATGAAAAAAATACTAATTTATGAATATATTTTATGAAACTAAATTTTCTATTAAATAATTATAATATTTAATAAATTTTAAATAAAAAATTACATCTTACAAAATAGTAATACATAATTTATCATTTTTTTAAAAATTTATATATTTATATAATGATATAAATATATAATTTTTTCACATTAAAGATTCATAAAATTTATTTATGTTTTCATAGCTGAGTTTACTATTCTATTGTCCATATTACTATTACTAGTGGTCACATTAATATTCTCTTGGTCATGTTAATATTCCATTGGTATAGGTTCCATACTTCTAGAAACACATCTTATTTCATTCATTCTTTATTCATAATGTTTTTATTATGTTATATATGTGATTTTATGTGATTATACTATATTACATAATTATAATAAGGTAAATTTCATTAATAATATTCTAGGTCATTACATTCTTTCCGCCTTATGAAATTTCACAAATTAAATTTCATTTTACATACTATGGTGAAAAAAGGTTTGGTACTTCTCATATTTACTACCATTGAATAGAAAAAATTATAAATTAAAATTAGGGGGATTCCATACATAGATAATAATTTTATATAGAGGAAACATTGAACTTATAAGGATAAACCTATAAACGAAATTTAAATCGAATCATGTAATTTAATATGTTTCAATTTAGGTTACTCGTGGTTATAGAATTATCCCTAGAGTTCATACTAAAGTTTTCTTGTCTAAAGCCCAAAAAAATATATCGTTCCCTAATTCCAACTATATTTGTTAATAATTATATCTAGTGAACTATAATTAATAACTAATAAATCCATATATGGGATGCTAGACCTCCTGGATGAGACACACCACTATCCTAAGTTACCACCCCTTCCTCATGAAGCCCATGGGCAGAGAACCATTCTTCCTCCAATGCTCACACATGATACATTCGAAGGATCAAATTATTTACTTTTCTATAATTAAAACTCTAATTACCCTACCATTTTATACATATTATTAAATGATTTTGACAATTTTTAACCGTCAAATACAAACCAAGGATAGTAAAGAGTAGAGTATTTGGATTATTATGTAAATAATTAGATTGCATGAAACAATAATAACAAAATATTTTATTTAATCTTCGTAATTAACTTATAATATACATTGAGATATTAAACCTACATAAGATGATCTAGGAAATATATAAAGAAAGGTGTGAGCTAAAAATCCCATTAAGGAGACAAATATAGAAATAAATCATAACACCTAGGTTAAAAGGCACCACACGATGACATAAAAAGGGTTGGAAAAATAGTAAACATGTGGAGGCATAACATATAGATCATGGGGCCATGTAATCATGGAATAATATAAATTTAGAAACAACATAAAACATGATATAATAAAGATTCAAGGCTAACTACCAAGACTATTTCACATGGCTAACAAAGTCCCATTAAGGAATCAGGTTGACTCCCTATCTCAATATGACATCCCATGAGACTAAAAATTACCCTATTTAGTGAAGAACTATTTGGTAACTCCCATAATAAAATTATCATTCAAATGTGTTCCACATGAATAATGATTCATAATGCTTAAACATAAGTGTTACATATAGAATGAAATAGGTATCATAACAATATCATAAGGTATTAACAATGGTCATATCATACTTATTTTAATTAAATAGAATTTAAATCCAAAATGGTATACAATAATGTAAATATGAATATATAATGGTAAATTATTTTCAAATTATGTGTTAACATTTAAAGATAGTTTTTATGAAACTTTATAAATGAGCCTCATTAATGGTGTTTATTGGAAAATATTAAAGCCTCTGTAATGTGAAAAAATTTATAATTGTTTTCATACAAATAGAAATGAACCAATATATATTTTAATGATAAAATGGGAGATTTCAGAAAAATAATTGGAGATTGAAAAAAATTATTTATGGTACTTCAAAATAAGTATGAGACTAGGGTGTTATCTAAAATCAGACATGATTATTGTGAGGAATTGAAAAGGTAACCTTATAACAATATATTTACTCGTAAAATAAAGAATATTTGAGCAAGGAAAATATGTTTTTAACATATAAAAATATTTTAGTTGGTGTAAATATGAATAATTAATAATTAAATTGGGTTAACAAGAGAGAAATCCTAACCTGATGGAATGATGGATGTTTAGAGAGAATCCCTTATATTAGGTCAGAAAGTGTTCTAAACTTGTACATCGCATCCATGAAAATAAAATAAAATAAATTAATTAATTAATTAAAAGACAATTATACATTTATTTTATTTATCATAATTTTATTAAGTTCATTTATGGCCATTTTTGTGAATTATAGTGTTTGATTTCATCGTTCTGGGAGTCTTCTTTTCCTGATTTCATGATCTGTTTTCTTTTGTATAATTATGAATGTTCTATTCATATGGAAGAAAAAACTCCCAAATTTAAATTATATGGTATTAATATACGTTCATAGGTATAAATTCCCAATTATATCATTTTTATTTTTGAGATCAGGAATATTCATTAGATAGAATGTTAAGGGTGAATGTTAATTTCTTTTAGTGAATTTTTTATCATCAAGATCAAATTTTGTATTATTATTTAATTTTTTGAATATTTTCTAGTTAAAAACATTAAGTATTTTTTAATTCAAATATTATAATTTCTTTTAAAAATAAAATGGTTTTATGACCATCCATGAATGAAGTAACAGAAAATGAAAAATTATCTTCCACGAAGTTGGTGAATCGACGCATCTCGGATAATGATTTTGTTTTTAAGACAAAAAGAGAAGAGAATATATTTGGTTATGTATATCCCATTAACATAGTAATATTATAGTATATGTAAGATATTTTATTTTTCATGTGACTTTGATATGTTAAGGTGAGGAGAGTATAAGAAAATAAAATAAATTGAAAAAAATAATAGAAAACGAAAGAGGATTTTTCCTCTAGAAATTATTCTCCCTGAGAACCTCCTTATAGAAATTGGGATTGGTATTTTCTTGGGATAAAAGGATATTGGATTTGGGGGAGAGATATGGGAATAAAATTGAGTATAATTTGTATGTGATTCATGTCTTTTAGTGTGTGACGAGAAGAGTTGGTGAGGGTTAGTATTTATTGGTAGAGGAGAGGGGTTTTTTTTATTATTTAATTTGTTTCCTTATTATTTTTCCCAAGAATATATAGAGCGATAAATACCATTACTATGTATATTAAAATTATTAGAACCAATGGGTTCTTACCTCATCCATATATCATAAAAGAATTGATAATATTTAAATTTGTCAAATATTGTAAATTATCGTATTTCACTATTCATTAAAAAATCTACTAATTTAAAAAAGTACACAAATTCACAGTAACCATTTTTTAATGAGTATTATTAAAAAATGTGCTCCATTTCATGAAAAATAATTTTATAAATACAATACATTTAGATTTTATTTAAAATCATTAATTATTTAAAATATTCAGATTTTAATATTATAACTAGTTTAGGACATCCTAAAAAGTTAATTAAGGTATCATAAAAGTATATTATAATAATTAGAAAAAATATATATATGAATTTATTATATAAAAATAATTTTTCATTAAATAATAATAAATATTATATAATTTTATGTAAATATTTACAACTTAAAAAAATACCAACACATAATTTATAATTTTTAAAATAGTTAATTACTTATACTAAGATATAAATATGTAATATTTTAACTTATAAGGTACCTAAATTGTATTTATACTTTAATAATAGAAGATATTATTATATTTGAGAGAATACAATTCCTAATGGTCAAATTATTAGTCCTAAGGACCTGTCTCTATTCAATTGTTATAGGATTATAAAGTTCTAAAAATAAATATTATTTCCTTCATTATTCATTTATAATGTTCGTAATATGTTATTTGTGTTATTTTAGATGTTTATAATATATGAAATAATTATAAAAATGAAAATTTCCTTGATAATATTATAGGTCGTTACATTTTGTGTTTGGAAATGTCTCACAAGAACACCCCAAACGTAAATGGTAAAAAACATTGGTCAAAAAATACTGATTGTTTACCATCTTTGACACATACCATTGATTTAGTATTATTACTATTATTGTTTTAATTTATTAATGGGGTTATGAAATAAACTTTAGTAAATGATAAATCATGACACATTCCATCATCTTATGAAAAATCCCCACACACTTATGCATTTAAAAAAAAATGCATCCCATACACCATGTATTCTTCTCCCCCACACTCATTTTTTAATATAATGAAATTTATTTAGAGTGTGGTTGAAATGAATTTTTTTTTGAATGGGTCTCTTCCCAAAAAATTCAATTCATGGATTTTATGTACTAAATGATAAAATAATGAATGGTTAGGTATGAGGATAAAGGCTAATAAATATATACCTCACTCATTTTAAATGAATTTTTTTAAATCATTTCTTCGAGAAGATACAAAAAATGTTCATTAACTATTCATGTGTATGTTTCACTCAAGAAATTATCTCAAAAAAAGATCATGAATTATCATTCCTTGTATAATTATCGAGAATTTTGAATTCTAATAAGGAAAGTTAGAAATTTAAATAAAAAATAAAAATAAAATTGATTATCATAATTACCATATATTAAATTAATGGGAAAATATCAGAAATAATTCATTTTAAAAATTATCTAATATCTTGAATCCTGATTTTTAAGTTAAAAAACAGATGTTTTATGTTTAATTATTTATTCCCCCATTTTCACCATTAATTTAATTATAGTAATATTTACTAACATTATATTATGATTATCCTAAGAAATTTTGTTTCTCCTTGATCGATGATTAAAGTGAGAATTTAGTGTGGGGAAATCATTATAAATTTAAGTATTATATATATATATATTAAGGGTTTTTGAATAAAATAATATCATTATAATCCATACTCCTATATTACATGGATGTTTCAGCTTGTAGCCCCTAATTATTTCTACATATATTGTTCCTTCATTTTGGACATAAGAGTGAAAAATCATCTTATTTTTTGTCTACATTTCAATGATTTTTTTAATAATTTTTGAGAGATATTTGAGAAATTTAATGTTAAAAACTAATATAAATCAGGTTTACACCAGAAAGACCTTTAGTTTAATTTCATCGGCTCAACCAAAACTATACTCTAATCAGGTAAGTAGGGGTTGGAATGAATGTTTAGGGTTTATATAAGTGAATGGTCATAATGTAGTCATCTATATATATATATGGTCCTTTTCCCTTACTATTTAATTAACTTCACCAACAAGGTGGGAAGTATCTTATTTACCTCCATAGGGTCTATCCATTATTTCTCCATTAAATCTCAAAAATAATAAAAATATTATAAACCATCCATACCTTTTATCCATTTACAGAAATGTAAATTTTGGATATTCTTATATTGTCAGTGATCGTGTATCATGGATTCCTATATTTTAACTCAATTTATCACCTTCCTTATTGGTAGTGTTGTTATCATCCTCTTCCAGATTTTCATGATCCTCTCTTCTGAGTAATTATGACTCACATCAATATTCTTTATTCCTAGATGTTGATTAAAACTAAACTCATTTTTCTGATTCTCAATCATAGATCAATTTTTTATACAATGATCAATTACCATGTAGCCTCTAATAATGGTCTCCCCAGAATGATGGGTGTTATCTCCTCATACATGTAGAGTTTAAGAAAGTCCACTAGGATGTAATAATTTTCTATATTGACTACAATATCATCGATGAGCTCTTGTGGGTATGGTATTTTTTAATCCTAAAGATATATTGTGACCTCCATTGTCTACATATATTCATGTCCCAAACATTTGAATGTCTCATTGAAAGTTAATTTGACACTGTATCCTAAGTCACAGAATGTCCAACCCAACTTATTAGACATGACATTGATTAGAATACAATAGCTTCATTGTTCCAATTGTTTATTCTGGAGATCCTTTGACATCACGTCTATACACTCCCATCTGGGTAAGATAGTGTTGATTTCCCCAAGCCAGTTCTTTTTCTATATAAGCTCATTTAGAAAATTCACCTATGTTGGAATGTTATTTATCACTCCTTTAAATAGAATTTCAATGTGTAATCTTTTAATATTATCAATGATCTTACCTTTCTATGTATCAAATATCTCTGGGTTTTTCTTTTATATAAATAGATTTATGGATTTATTGATTGGTGTTCTCCTTATGATTCTTATAAAACTTTTTATTTTCCATAATTGTTTTCTAGTTTTACCTTACCGGTTTTGGGGTTGTACATAGTTTTTTTTTTCAATTATTAGGGTAATTAATTTAAAATCTACATGGGGGTTGACTTTTGGATGTCTTGGAAATACCCCTCTTAAAATATATCATATTTTTTCAAAAATATGGATGACCTAGAATTCAATGTTTTGAAGTGTGAAACAATTATTTCTTAATTCATCCTTCAAATAATTTATTTATTATGTAGAACTATTTCTTCTTAATAAGTCTTTGAAGTATTTCTATATATTAATCTAGATCTAGGTGCTGAGACGGGGTGTGATTCTAAGGCCTGGTGTGCCCAGAATTAATTTTAAAAAAATATTAAATATTTTTTTATTACACATGTTCAGTTAAATAAAAAATAGGATTACTCTAAATAAGTTGATCATATTGAAAATCCAAGAGCACGGTTGGGTTCGTAGTGTAATTTTCGTCCTAGGAACGACATAAAATGAGTCGGTGTGGTATGTTCAGATCCCGTTCTCATTCAAGGTGTATTTTAAGTGATATGATTAATTAATTTAAATAATTAAATAAAATCCTTTAACCAAATAAATGGTTATATAAACCTGATTATGAGAACTTGGCCTCATAATCCATGGGTTTTCCGATGACTATCTCTCTTCTCCCTTCCATTGATGAATAATGAAGAATGAATGACAAACCCCTAGATATATAATGATCAAAGTGAATTAGATCATCCTCATTTTTTAACAGAGAACAATGCAATATTGGAAGGACTCTTTATTTGTGTTCTTATGACCTTACTAAAATGTTTGAGAATGTTTTTAAGTTATTATTCAACTGGAGACTTTGAATTCAATCATTTCATGAGCCCATACAACATTTAATGATTCTTTGTCAGGAGATCTAACCTGAATCACACAATTATGATTGGTTGGCTAATCATCTTCTTAGGCTGAGGGGTGATATGAAGATCCCCTTACTCTCTCTTTTGGGATTATTTGACTAAGAATATATATATATATATATATATTCTACTATAGTACCTATTCCTTGGTTCTTGGTTAATCCTCGTTCCAAGAGAGGTGAAAATTTAAGTGGTATGCCACATGCTTTTCATGTGTAGATTCTAGTGGTTAGATGATTCTAAACTGTAGATATAGGTGGTGGAGATGTGGTCGGTGGGTTTAACTCTTCACCATTTCATGAACCTTATGTTTGGATGAGCTTATGTTAACAATCTTGTGCGGTTGAGATATACTCTTTCTATACTCTTTTTTGTACCTTGTTCCATTTACTACTTCCCTTTGGATGTATCTATTACTGCTCCCCCTTCTCCTTTTTTCGGAATTATATTTGGTATTTATATACTCACCCCTATATGGAATTCTCCCAACACATGTCATGTCTTTTGTAGATGATATATAGGTTGATAGTGACAATAAAGGAGTGTAGGATACATGATGCATGGGCTACATACAATGGAATTTTTGTGATACAGAAGATGAGATCTCTCAACGAATACTCTTTTCTAGTTGTCTTCAGTTTGGGACAAGTTTCTAGTGTGGGAATATGTTTTTACAAATTACATTATAGTATTTACTACCGCACTCTTGAAACGTCTTGAGGTTCATTCATGTTCTTTTACTTTATAACAATTTTATATTTTTCTTTTTTTCTCGACAATTTTTCATTAAGCAGTATGTGTAAGTGTGTATAAGTTATTATGAAACTCCATCACTGAGTTTTTTGTCTTTCGACACCTGTCACCATGACGTAGAAAATGGAGGTGGGATTGGGGTAGCTACGGCTCGATCGGGGGCTTTATTCAAGTCATGATAGAGTGGTATCAGAGGAAGTTCGTTCCTTGGGATGTTGTTCGGATGTTCCCTAAAAAAGAATTAGTTGGGATTTAGTGAAATGGGTTTTTAGTTTCTCAAGAGTGGCTCTAAGGCAAGGGAGTCCAATGATGATACAAGTGACCAAAATATCCATTTACCAGGACCGTGATTACCTGCTTGTCGACACAGCACTCTGAGTCATTTGTTGCTGGGAACAATGGAACACACATCATATAGGATCGATCCTTTGACTATGCTTCTTGATTCATCTCCCCATACATTTTTTGATATATATATACATATATTAATATATATATATATATATTATCATAGGACTGTATTTCTCCTTGATAATTTTCTGGATGCCTCTCTAATGAAATCCAGCTAAGATACTAGTTTCGGTTCGTGATGATGACCTGATGAGTGAAAATGATTGAGTTCAGGGCCCATCTTGTGATACCCTTTATCTAGGTAGATAGTTAGTATCACCTCCACCCATCGAGCAAAATATATTCATAATAGTGAAGCATAAGGATATGTGTAGGTTGAGCGTACTCTGCAAGTTCAAGAGATAGTGACCGCTAAGGTTCTGTGATGAGCTAGACCCTCATGTAGCAGAGGATTGGTTGGATTTGGTTATCCATGTGTTCAGAATGGTTCAAAACTCATTGGATTAGTGGGTGTGTTTGGCCACCATCCTTTTCCATGGAATAGATGGGAGATCGTGGAATTTGTCTCACAGATGAGGAACGAGGAGACACTCTCATGGGGAGAATTTCAGTAGCTGTTTCACGAGGAGTTCTACCCCTCCTGCATATGCTATGTTCGGATTCCTAAGAGTTTAGAGATTCAGTAGTGTGGAATAATTTTGGTGGAGTACTCAGTGAGGTTCACTGACCTTACATGTTACTCTTATCTCATGATTAGAGATCCTTATTGTTGAGTATGAATATTTGCGCAATGACCCCATAGAGAGATATAGGCCAATGCAGTTCTATTATGCATCCCCACCTATGTTTGGATGCTAGAGAAAGAACATGTGATGGATAAATTTTTATATGAGGAATGATAGACAGATGGATCTCACACTATGTGTGAAAGGGATAAGTTATCTTTACCTGCAGGCAGGTGTCTGAGGTCCCGGAATAGGGGACCCTTCTATGATTAGACTCATGGGTGTGATCTACTAGTTTAGGGGAAGTACAGAAAATAGGGGAAAACCAGAGTGGGATGATGCTATAATAGGGTTGAGAGAGGCCACATGGAATATGAATCCCTTACTAGGCATATTGACCATCCCAGGTAGGCAAGAGATGGACCACGATGGAAGAGGTAGCACTGTGATCCAGGATCTCCCCAGTGGGGACATGGTGGTCCCTTGGGAGGCAGAGATGGAAGAGGAGTGGGAGGACCATCAGGTGGGTGACGGCGGTATGAGTTTCTCCCACCACCACCAATAGGTTTCCCATGTCAGGCTCAAGGTCTGTAAGTTGGTGTTTCATATAGATGTAGGCAATGGATGTGTACATCCTGACAAAACATGATATAATTCCTGGTACGATCTGTGTTTTCTATTATTTTTCATAGCGATTAGTAGACATAGATTCTAGCTAATGTTTTATCTCTAGAAACACTATGTAGGAGTTGGATCTCCTAGTAGAGATGATAACAAAGTAGTTATTCCTTGTTGTTCTTATAGGAAACACTTCCTTCGTATCTTTTTTTTTCCAATGTAGCCTATCGCTTTGAAGAGCAAGGTTCATGTGGGATGTAATAGTCATCATGATGGAACCCTATGACTAAATCCTGGGTGTGGATTGGCTTTCTATGTTCTAATCCAAGATTGACTGTAACTGTAGGTTATTCATATTCCTTAGTGATGATGGGATGATTATCTTGTTTCTTGGTGAGAGAGAAATTATTTCAGGATTAGTGGGAGCTGTGAGGAATATGTTCCATCCCATTACCCATAAGCTAGTGAGTATGACCCTTGGAGTAGTAGACTCTTCGAGATCTGAATCCCTTATGTTGTAGAGGATTATATGGACTTTTTTTCTAAAGATTTCCAGATACTACCTTCGATAGGAGAGTTAGAGTTTTCCATTGACATATAGTTGGGGACTACCATGATATCTTCTATGGGATATCTAATGGAACCCACATAGTTCCTGGAGATGAGGCTACAATTAGGGAAACATTTTGATAATGGTTTCATCACAACCATTATGTCCCCCATAGAGTCTCCAGTTTTGTTTGGGAAAAATTAATATGATAGATTACAACTATATGTGGATTATAATCACAGAAACTAAACCAAGATAAAGAACATGTAACCCTTTCTATGGAATCACAACCATTTTTATTAGTTTTTAGGTGCGAAATGATTCTCCAATATTTATCTTAGGTTTGGGTAGAACCATCTATTGGTTCAGGAGGCCGACATTCTAAAGTTTTCCACTCATTGATTCTATGGACACTATATGATTCTAGTGATGACAATTGGTGTGACAAAATCCCCCACTATTTTTATGGAATTGATGAACCAAATATTTCGGATATACATGAACCATTTTTTAATTGTCTTCATCGGCAACATACTTGTCTACTCTGTGATATAGGAGTAGCATGAAAAGCACTTGAGGAGGGGCCTTGATTTACATCAAGATCACTAGATTTATATAATGATCCTAAAATTCTAGTCCTGGATAAAGTAGGTTTAATTTATTGGGTATGTCATTTCCAAGATTGTTTTATCCCTGAATGCATCGATGGTAGTAGTGGTGCATTACTGGGAACCATCCATTAATGTGTTTAAGGTTTATATATTTCTTTTCTTGGTGGGGTATTACTGATGATTTGTGGCAGACTTCTCTGTAATGGCAGCCCCGTTGACTGCTTTGAAAAATAAGCAGAAATTTTTTACCATGTCTGAGTAGTTGCAGAAGGAGTTCAAGGAGTTCATGTAGAGGATGAAGAGAACTCCATTATTGTGACTACCAAAAGGGGGAGTTTACTTCGTTGTATATTATGACACCTTAAGAACTGGGATTGATTTTCTGATTTAGAAATGATAGGCGGTCATTGCATATGGGTTGAGGTAGTTAAGACCCAATGACTAGAAATATGCGACTCGTGGTCTAGATCCAACAGTGGTAGTCTTCTCTTTGAGGATGTTGAGGCAATGAATTTGGGAGAGAACTTTGTGGTTGTTCCCTCTGGATTTGGGGATGACCTCGTTGATTTTAGGTTCAAACATTCCAATCGGTTTCTAACGGGTTTGTTCGTAGAACCGGAAACATCGAATGATTCCATATCCATTTGGACCTACTTTCCAATGGTAGGCGCTCATTAGTTATAGACTGACGAGGCTTATGAATTTTCATTGGTCGAGAGGATGGGAGGTCGGACTCATCACACCTTTTTTGGGGGAATTATTGTCTACTCCAAGACTCTCTTTATAGATTTGAGTTATGTTCATGAATCCTTATTAAATTACCCTGTATAAGAATTATAATTCCTATTAAACTTGAAATCAATGATTTATATGTAATAAATTTAGAGAATATTTTATATGTATTTGAGGTTCTTCATCGATAGAGAATCATCTGTATTTGAGAGAGATTCTTAGACAATGGTATCCTTCGACATGTTATATAGATATATCTTGGTCATTATGATGACCATTCTGGTTTTAAAGCCACTCAGTGAGGCACTTCAAGTTTATTTTCATTCAGAAGAACATGGATTATTTTGGATTTTGGATCGTACCCACAGATGGGATACCTATGTATCCTTGTTTAGAAAAGGAATCAGAACCCACGTAGTTCGAGTAAGGGAATATGATGTTTATGTATGATTGATGGCTCAAAAAAATATGTCATAATTACTTTTACACTCTAATCTCACATGAGTCATGCTCGGTGTGAGAAACAAGAGGTATTGGTAAAACCAGACAATTGACCATGAAAGTTGCAATCATAGGGAATGATATGGGGCTTATGTATGTATGACTTCCCAAAATAGATGAAGATTATGTTTTACTTCAAGGAACAACCCCAATAACAAGGTCCATAAAGGTATATGTACTTTACGGAGATTTCAATACTCTAACTTGGGGATTATTCCTAAGGAGGATTCCCAAATTAGGAAGGGACTTATGATTGGGAATTACTCCTAAGAAAGAATCCTAGATCAAAAAGTAAATTAAGATTGGATAAGAGAAACTATGACTGGGGCTTACTCCAAAGGAGGAGGCCCAGGTTAAAGGAACTTGAAAACTGGGGCTTACTCCTAAGGAGGAGGCATAGTTTAAAGGAACTTGAAAGCTGGGGCTTACTCATAAGAAGGAGGCCCAGGTTAAAGGAACTTGAAAACTGGGTCTTACTCCTAAAGAGGAGGCCCAGGTTAAAGGGACTTGAAAACTAGGGCTTACTCCTAAGATGGAGGGAAGGTTAAAGGAATTATGAATGGGGCTTACTCCTAATGAGGATGACCATATTTGGGAATTTTAAAGACTGAGGCTTACTCCTGAGAAGGAAGCCTAGGTTAGGGGACTTGGGGCATATTCCTAAAGAGGATGTCCAAATTAAGAGAACCTGGAAACTGGGGCTTACTCTTAAGGAGGAGGCCCGGGTTAAAGGGACTTGAAAACTGGGGCTTACTCCTACGAAGGAGTCCCAGGTTAAAGGAATTATGATTGGGGCTTACTCCTAATGAGGCTTCCCAAATTTGGGAATTTTGAAGACTAGTTCTTACTTCTGAGAATGGAGCCTAGGTTAGGGGACTTGGGGCTTATTCCTAAGACGGATACCCAAATTAAGAGAACTTGGAAACTGGGGATTACTTTTAAGGAGGAGGCCCATGTTAAAGGGACTTGAAAACTAGGGCTTACTCCTAAGAAGGAGGCCCAGGTTAAAGGAGTTATGATTGGGGCTTACTCCTAATGAAGATACCCAAATTTGGGAATTTTGAAGACTGTGGCTTACTCCTGAGAAGGAATCCCAGGTTTGGGGACTTGGGGCTTATTATTAAGGTGGATTCCCAAATTAAGAGAACTTGGACTGGGAATTACTCATGAAAAGGAGGCCCATGTTATGGATCCTCTCATCTTGAAGGATGAGGTTTAATGAATGAAATATCTTACCTTAGTGACATAAAGATATGTATATCACTAGGTTATGAGAGATATTCCACAGAATTCCTTTCAAATAAGGAATACAATCTAGAAATAATGCCATAAATGGCTTTGAAGAGAGTTATGAGGGATTAATCTTGAAGAGGGTAGGTGGAAAAGCATAAGAGTTGTGAAATAGGAAGGAGGGGCACCTAAAAATAGAGGGGTGTGCAAGTCTTGGTGGGCGCGTAGGTACTGCGTGGGCACGCAAGTACTGGGCACACAAGTATACTTGCGCAACACATGGGTACTTGTGGGACTTTTAACCCTTGGTGTAATACTTGGGAGAGACATGGCTCAATCACATAGTACTATCCCTAGGCGATTCCAGAAGGGTGGCGCACAAGTTCTAGTGAAGGAGCAAGGCGGTGCTCAAGTGTGGCCATTCCCCTTAAGGGCTGGCCACTCCGGCGTGCAAATGGTGATGAGTTTCAACAGTTAGGTCTTCCTCCCCCTCTTTAGATATTATGTTCTAGGTAAGAAATTACATTAGAAGTGTTCAGAAGATTTGAGAAGAGACTTGGGCGCCGGGAGGTCAAATATGAGGTTCTGGAATTTTTCGTCCTCGAAATGGGGGGCCCCACAGGGGTATTTATAGGCTGGAGATGACCCTGGGTGAAATTTATAGAGGGCACAAAAGTCACCTGCGCGACCATTAGGCGGCGTGCAAGTGTACTTGCACGACTTTGAGGGAACTTGTGTTCCCAAGTGCATTTGAATCCTTGTTCATGCCTTTGTCATTTTTCTATATTTTCTTCAAAGGATGAATCAATTAAAGCTAAGGCATTTCCCTTTCCATTCATTTAGACAATGTGACGAAAAGGAGCATCAACAGTGGTTTACCGAAACCACTAGAATCTTAGGTACGCCTTCACTTAGAGAGACCAGAACCTATGGTAGCGATGCGGGTTGGAGTTCTGGAAGGACAACGACTTCGAGATAGTCTATAATATTGGGAAAGGAAACATTGTAGAACATTCCCTTAGCATAAAATGTCATGATCTCCTAGCGTGGGAAGCTTCAATGTAGAAAGCATCACTAAAATTAACCTTAATGGAGAAGGAGGGTACAATATTCCTGCAATTGATGGTGTTGACTCCTACGCTCCTTGAGTATGTGAACAATTCTCATCGATGAGACATTGACTTTGAGGTACTGTGAGATCATACATCCACACGCGACACACCATCTGGGTATTCTGATGGAGGGAACCACGAGATCCTATTCTGGTGGAGAAAAGTGGTTCTAGTTGTGATGTAGTGGGATATGATTCAATAGTTCCACGCTTCTAATTTAGTTGCAAATCCTAGTGTGGTGAAGATGTATAGGCATCATCAGTGGTAGTTCTGGTGGTCTGGAATGAGGTAGAGTGTATCTGAGTTCATCTCGTTATGTGTTATCTATCCGCATGTGAAGGATGAGTATCAGGTCCCGGATGATTTCTTGCAGCCGCATGATATCTCAAAGTGGAAGTGGTGCAACATATACATCAATTTCATCATAAGGATCCCAAACACAGTGAAGGTCCATGAACCCATCTAGTTGATAGTAGACCGACTCATGAAGTCATCTCACTTCCTTGGTATCAAGGAGTATTGTTTGGTGGAGAGTTTGGGGAATCTAAACATGTGAGAGATCACCCGCCTTTATGGTGTACTCTCAAAAATTGTCTCCGATCATGACGCATTGACTACATAACGATTGTGGTGAGGCCTGCATGAGGCATTCAGAACCCAATTTAAGATGAGTACAACCTTTCACCCCTGATAAATAGAAGGACTGAGCAAACTATAAAGGTGCTAGAGGATATGCTGAGGGCCCACATCATGGAATTCGTCTAGAGTTGGAAGGTTCACCTACCTTTGGTGCAGTTTGTGTACAACAATAAATACAACTCCTCCAATGACATTGAACCTTTTGAGGCCCTATACAAGATACCCTTCAGGTCAACATTATGTTGGATAAAAGTTAGAGGGTCATATTTCGTGGTCCCAAAGTATGTACAAGCAACAAGAGAAAAGTTGTAGGTCATCTTTGAATGGATGAAGACAGTCTGGAGAAGACTTAATTCCTACGAAGATATCCATTGTATTCCCTTGGAGTTAGAGAAGGAATACCATGTATTATTGAGAGTCTCCCTACAATATGGAATGTGGAGGATCAAATGGGGAAGAAAGATATCCCTGATATTCATCAGGCGGTTTGGGATCATCCAGAGGATTGTTGAGGTATCCTACTACCTCACCTTACCCCCATTGCTATAGAGGGTTCTTGATGACATTCATGTGTCAAAATTGAAGATATACTTTCATGACCTTATGCACATTATTGAATGGTTAAAGTTAGACCTTGAGGATAGAACCACCATTTTAGAGAACCCAGTGTTGATCAAGGACCAACAAGAGAAGACCCTATGAGGACAAGCCATTTCTATGGTTCACGTGTTTTGGATCCCTGGAAACATGGAGGAGTGTTCCGGCAAGTGGTATAGCCAAATTCGAGCTCAGTATCCCAGGTCATATGTTTAGATTTTCTTTTCGGAGATAGAAATCATAAAGGACGAAATGATGTAGAGACCCAACTTTTTTTAATAAGTCTTTTAAATATTTCTAAATATTATTCTAATTATAGGCATAGAGATGACGTGTAATTATAATGAAAATTGTGCAAATAATTTATTGTACGAAAATATTATATATATATTTTTATTTTTCAAACACAATAAATAAAATATAATAGGATAAATCTTAATAAGTTGAACAAATCATAAATTTGAGACCACAATTAAGTCCAAAATGTGGTATTTACACTAGGGTTGATATAAAATGAATTTTTATATGGTGTTCAGGTCCCTCCCTCATTGGGGTTTCATTTTATGTTATTTGATTAATTATTTTAATTAATTAATTAAAATAAGTTAACCTAATAAGTGGTTATATAAAAATTAATTTTAGGATTTGGCCTTATAATATTGGGTTTTTTCAACGAAGACATTACCTCTCCTCTCTTGTCAGTTCCATTGGCGAACAATGAAGAAAGAACGATGAACCCCTAGATCTAGAAAAATCTAAGCACATAGTATCATCCTCCTTCATCAATAGAAAATGAACCAATCCAGTTAGTACACTTTTTGGGAGTTCTTACACCATAAAGTAAATGTTTCATCATGTTTTTAATTGATTCATCAAGCTGAATATTTAAATTCAAACATTTCATGAGCTGAGGTACATGTTTGCTATTCATTGTTGGATGATATAATATGAATTGCATAATTATGATCGGTTGGCCAGAAAATCTTATACAAAGATTCAAATCCTTTTTTGGTGTATTCCCCCCCCCCCTCAATTTCTACACGTTCTTCATCTTGGAATCCCCATGGATCCCAGTTCAATGATTTTTGGGCGCCATGAGCTCAATCGGTCGCCTGGAAAGGAGATGAAATTGTGTAATGAAAACATTTTTTTGTGATTGGGGAATTGACATAGAAACATAACGATGAATTGATGAACAATCAAAAGATTTCACATCAATCTGACAAGGAACGAATCCACAGTGGTGAGTGGAAGATTCGACCAAACCCTCATTTTCGAACAAGGCCTATTTGTGATGAACAGTGAAGTGATTTCGTGTTCTTCAGCTAGATCCAGAGTTTTCAAAGTAGAATCAAGTGATGCTGACTATGGATGGAGCTGATATGGACTAAAAATGATGAATCATGAGAAACAAGTGATTATGGTGTAAATCATGACAACACTATGTGTTCAATGAAGAACACATGGTGTGTATCCTCCCTCTATAACAATTCTAGGGCTTGAGAAAACATAAGGATGGAACAACCTATAATACCCTTAACATACCTTGTACAACCTCTTCCTATGAGATAAGCCATATAAATGAGACACAAATATGCACAATTTATATGTCAAGCACACATACATAGCTTGGTCACACATGAATAATCTTGTGTAGACCAATATGCTTTGTAATAAAGTACACGGACACAGAATCCGAGTACACAGACACAACCAACAGACACAGCCTAGTCCCTAGATAGCTAGGACACGTTGTGTAGTGCACCTACATAGCATACACTACTACATGGGATTGAATGCATGTCTAGACAGAGACATGGCCTAGCTATGTAGAGGGGATACATGCTATGTGGGCCTCTTAAAACAACCTGTACTAGCTGAGCTCTCATGATAAAAATTCAATAATCCATATCTCCTTTGGGTTAACATGGATTTTTGCATATGAGATTCCTAACCTAAGTGTTTTCTAATGTAAAATCGGATGGTTCGCTCAGAAGAATATTATAATATATGACGTCAATATTTTAATTTAGCAAGCCTAGAAATGACACCCGATTATAGTAGTGATCAGAAAGGATTACCATAGATTCTAAACTAAAATTATTGCTGGGACATGTAGTGTAGTCCCTGAGGAAATACTAGGTAACCCTACAGATAGGCGGGGTAGTGTATTGCATAAGGACATACTGTGTTGAACATCTTGTTGGGTTGGGTAGTGTAGTCCCCAAATATGAGATAAGAGGAGACAATCCCGAAGAATCTGAGAATTTTTGTCCCTGACGACCTTTCAGGCTGACCCTCTAGCTGGGATTGGTAGTGTAGTCCCAGACAATGAGATAATGGGATGACACTCTAGATGCATTGGGTATCATAGTCGTTGATGATACTAGGATGACCCTATAACTGGTATGGGTAGTAGAGTCCCTAAAAAGTTAGAGAAGACCCTCAACTGTGCGGTATAGTGGTGAGGTGTGGTTCGACATATCTATGCACTCACAAGAAACAGAGGATCTTTCGCCACTGTGACACATCCTTGTTACATGTCCTAAAACCATGTTGGAAATTTAGTTCCATTCCAAGCTAATAGTGTCATGGTTTTTTATTTGAGACCTTTGACTTGTGTCTGTGGGGTAGACTCTGGAGGTTCGGGGCATTGGAGACGGTTTTACCTTGGAACTATTGGCTACTTGTCTCCTTGGGTTGAGTTGTGAGATGGAGATCCCCTTAATCTCACGTTTGGGCTTATTTTACTGAGCATATATATATATATACATACATACACACACACATCCAACAATCCCCAACATATATATATATATATATATATATATATATATATATATATATATATATATATATTCTGCTACAGTACCCACTTGTTGGGACTTGGATACCATCCTTCCAAGGGAGGAAAACATGTGTGGGGGTATGCCGCGTGTATTCCATATTTATCTTCTCATGTTTGGACGAGTCTACTCTCTGGATATAGGTAGTGAATGATCGATGAGAGGGTTCACATCCTCACTATTTTGAGCTCCTTTTGTTTGGATGAGCCTGCTTTCACACTCTTGTTGGGTTGAGCTTCACTCTTCCCTTCATCCTTAATTGTTCCCTGTTCCATTTACTGCGTATTATGGCTTGTATCTCTTACTACTCCACCATCTAATTTTTGGGGTGTTCCAATGGGTATATATATACTCACTGTTTTATGGGCTTCATCCAACATGTGTCGTGTCTTTTGAAGAATGCAGGAAGGTTGATTATGACTATAGAGAAGCACTGAGATACTAGATGTGTGGACCGCGTATGGTGGTCAGATTTGGGATTTAGAGATGGCCTCTCTCAGGGGATATGATCGTCCAACTATCTTCAGGTTAGGAGTATATTTTTTTGTCAGGTGTTTTTCCCCTTCAAATTTTATTATTCACTACCGTACTCTTGTACCATCTTGAGATTCATGCATGTTCACTTAATATGATAGTAGTTTTATTTTTTCTATTTTTCCTTGAAATTTTACATTCAGTTGGATACATTCATGCGTATAGATTCTTAGGAAAATGAATCTATGAATTTATTTTACCTTTTGCGCTTCCCTCCAATCCCTGGATGATGGAGGCGAGCTTGGGGTAGTTACAGATCCAGCCTCAGCTTGGGTTGGGTCCTGAAATTTAGGCTCCATAATCTATTGAGTGGGTAATTATTTCGTTGATGGTAGATCTTATATTCATCATGAATGAGGATAAATTATCCCTTGGGGTATTGATTTGACATTGCCGATATAGGATTTTTTTTGAAACCCTGATTCTCTTTGCGGATAAAATTTTTCTTTCAACAATGGCCTCCAACATTAAAAATTATTACCCAATTATATTCAGTGTATTTAGCCTCTTAAAGTTATATACTATGGTATTATTTTTTTGGACTATCATGAAATCCATCATTTTTTACAATGATTACAGTTTATCTTATGTACATTATTTATTGTTTATACTGTGGATACATCTTCATCAGGTCTGTTTCCCTCAGAATTCGGGGATGACCTCTTGGATGGGAGATTCAAATGTTCTGATCGGTTTCTAACGGGTTTGTTCGTAGAACCGGAAACATCCAATGATTCCATATCAATTTGGACCTACTTTCCAAAGGTGGGTGCTCATTAGCTTGTGAACTGACGAGGCTTAAGAATTTGCATTGGTTGAGAGGATGGGAGGTCAGACTCATCACACCTTTTTGAGGGGAATTAAGGTCTATTCCGGGACTCTCTTTATAGATTTAAGTTATGTTCGTGAATCCTTATTACATTACCAAGTATAAAATGTTCTTTTCCTCTAGTTTTGACAATCAATGATTAAATATGTAAGAAATTTAGAGAATCATTTATATGTATTCGAGGTTCTTCATCAATAGATAATCATCTATATCTATTTAGAGATTCTTGATCAATAGTAACCTTCAAAACATTTATATAAAAGTCTCTTGGTCATTATGATGACCAGGCTGGTTTTAAAGCCACTCAGTGGGGCACTTGAAGATTATTGTCATTCAGAAGGACAATGAATTATTTCAGAGTTGGGATCGAACCCATAGATGGGCTACCTACGTATCCTTTGTTTTGGAAAAGGAATCAGAACCCACGTAGTTCGAGTAAGGGAGTATGATGTTTATGATTGATGGCTCAAAGAAGGATGTCATAATTACTTTTACACTCTAAGCTCACGTGAGTCATGCTCGGTGTGAGAAACAAGTGGTATTGGTAAAAAATAGACAATTGTGCCATGAAAGATGCAATCATAAGAAGTAATGTGGGGCTTATGTATGTGTGACTGCCCAGATGAATGAAGTTTAGGATTTACTTTAAGGAGAAAATCCAAGAACAGGGTACATAAAGGTATATGTGCTTTATAGAGATTTGAACACTCTAACTTGGGACTTATTCCTGAAAAGGAAACCCAAATTAGGAGAGGATTGATAATTGGGTTTTACTCCTGCGAAGGAATCCCATATTAAATGTAAATTAGGACTGGTTAAAGAGAATCTAAGGGACTTGGGGCTTACTCCTGAAAAGGAAGCCCAAGATTTATGACTGGGACTTATTCCTGAAAAGGAAGCCCAGGTTAGGGATTAAGGTTCGGGGCTTACTCCTGAGGAGGATGCCCATATTTGAGATTGGGGCTTACTCCTAAGTAGGATACCCAAATTAAGGGATTTGGGGCTTACTCCTAAGAAGGATGCCCAAAATTTAAGGGACTTGGGGCTTACTCCTAAGAAGGATGCCCAAATTAAGGGACTTAGGGCTTACTCCTAAGAAGGATGCCCAAAATTTGTGACTGGGACTTATTCCTGAAAAGGAGACCCAGGTTAAGGATTTCTCTTATCTTAAAGGATGAGGTTGAATGAATGAACTCTTTATATTTAGTGACAAAAAGATATTTAAATCACTAGGTTTTGAGAGATATTTCACTGAATTCCTTTCAGATAAGGAAGTCAAATCAAGAAATCATGCCATAAATGGCTTTGAAGAGTGTCTTGAAGACTGAATCTTGAAAAGGAAAGGTGAAATGACTTAAGAGGGGTCAAATGGGCAAGAGAGGCAGCTAAAAAAGGAAGGGGAACGCAAGTCTTGAAAGGTGCACAAGTATTGCGGGGGCGCGCAAATATTGGTCGTGCATGTATACCTACGCAACATATGTTGTACTTGCGCGATGGTCAACCAGCATTGAAATACTTGAGCGACTCTTTATTAAAGCCTTTAGAATCCTCTTGAGGTTCTTAAAGAAAAGGGACGCGCATGTTCTATCGAAGGAGTAAGGTGACACGCAAGTGTGACTACTTCCCTTAAGGGCTGGCCACTCAGGCGCGCAAGTGTTGATGAGTTTCAACACTTAGGCCTTCCTCCCTCTCTTTGGATCTTCCGTTCTAGGTAAGAAATTACCTTATAGGTGTTCCGGAAGCTTTGAGAAGAGACTTGGGTGTCGGGAGATTCAATCCGAGTTTCTGGAAAAAGATCCTCTCGAATGGGGGGCCCACAGGGTCTATTTATAGGTAGGAGAAGACCCCGGGCGGTTACCGGGTGGTTATCACTTAGGTCGCGCAAGCCACTTGCGCGACCAAGGGCGTCGCGCAAGTGGACTTGCGCGACAGTGATATAACTTGCGCGGTGAAGTTGCTTTTGATCCTTTGTTCATGCCTTTGTTGATTTTTTGATATTTTCTTCAAAGGTTGAATCACTTTGAGCTCAGAAATTCCCCTTTTCCAATTTTTAGATTCTATGACGAAAGGAGCGTCAACAAAAGTCCCCCCTCTGAGTTGGATCCAGAGAGAAATGAGGATTTGACTCTGAGGAAATCGAATCCATACAAAGGAAAAGGGGGCGCGCAAGTCCTCATGGCGTAGAGGGTGGCGCGCAAGTGCACATCGCGCAGGGATACAGTCCTCGGTCGTGAAGAGTCTGGCGCGCAGGGTCCCAGCCGCGTCTATAAATAGAGGGCCTCACTTCTGTACAAGCATCCGGATTTCCGGACTTCATACCTTCGATCTCTCGTCGCGCAGGTTATCTTAGCCGCACAAGGTTCTCTGTTTTCCAATGTTTTCCTTGATATCGCACTATTTTAAGGGTGTTTGTACTTGCGTGGTTTACACTTGCGCGTCAAAAACTAGTGTGACACACGAATACTTGCGCGTCATGTTATAGACTTGCGCGCCTTAATGTCTTAGTCATTTTTTTTAAAATTTCTTCACAAATTTTATGAAAAATAAACCCATTTAAGAGTTAGTTTATTCATCTTTTGTGCAGATTCAGTGGTTCTTAAGGGAATTGGAACGGCTGATGAACTGGCTAGCAAGAGGATTGATGACATGATGAACATTATTGGCCATGATTACTATGATATCTGCAATAGCACTCTCCCAGATTTGGCTAAGTACTTGAAGAAATATCATCCTAATTTTCCAAAGAGCATCCATCTGCCTCTGTGTGGTCATGGTCATCTGCAAGGAGTCAATGTTCCAAATGCAAACAATTATACACCTAAGATGCAGCTGCACTGCTACTCCTCTATTTCGGTTATGCTGTTCCTTAAGAGCAACAATAATGGTGTGAACTTTCAAATTCTTCCTCCATGTCATTTCCTTGCAGATATGAAAATGGAAAACCCATGGGCTGAAATGTTTTCCACTACCGGTTGGTGGAGAGAAGACAAACATGGCATTAGAGCAATATCTGAAAAGAGTACTCTCTCCAAATGGGTCTTTACTTCCAATGATCTATTCTCAAATCCATGTATCCATCTTCTAAGTCTCTTGGACAGAAATAGAGTCACTATTTGATCAGCAGAAAATTTTCTCAAACCGCACTCAAGAACATCCTTTTACAATTGTTCCAAGAAGAGCTAGTATCACTGCATCTCTTATTGTATCCAGTTGAATGAATGAATTCCAGGTGGTTACTGATGAAGCTCGGGATGCCGTAAATCAAATGAAGTGTTATGTTGAAAGCCTCTTGTAATTCTTGAAAAAGAGAAGAGACTTCAGTCTGTGAATGTCCTTCTAACTCTTGTGCATCAATGAAAAACACTTTCACTTTCACTTATTTGTACCAGCATTCTCTCACTACCTGCTTCAAATTTACTTAAGACAATGGGCTTAGTAAGCATAGTTTGATCTTTACTAGGATTATTAAAAATTACCCTACAAACTTTGAATCTTTTAATTTCTCAATATTACCTAAATCATACAGAATGTATGTTTAGTGAGCTGGAACTTGACTTTTATTCAGAGTTCCTTTGTCCATTTTGGGCAGTTTAAAGTCATGCACGCCGGACATAAAGGGGCTAATGTTTAAGGTCGAAATAGCTTTGACCAAAATGTATTAAAATTGTTTCAATTCCATGACAATTTATCTGAAAACATATTACCATACTCAAGTATGAGGGAAAATATGTAAACTATGGCTTAAGAATATTTGAATCTGAGGAATGATATGAAAAAAAGCTAAAAGGCATTAAAAGAAGTAGTTTCCAAGAATGAAGTTACTATTATTTGACAAAAACCCATTAGGGGGTTGAATTATGCAGGGCCACCTAAGGGAATTGGCTGCATGGTCAAATAAATAGCATCGTTTGGCTGACAAGTCTGTTATGTAGACTGTTTATGCAAGGCCACCTATGGGCACGTGCTGCATAGTCAGGCAAAAAGAACTCTCAGAAATTTACTTTCCTAGTGCTAAAAGCCAGTGAAAGTTTATGGAGATTCAAATTTTCTAAAGTATAGAGTTTGCTGTATGGAAAGAGGTACTTGAATATGGAGAAGATATTTCCAAACAAGATTATCGAAGAACTGGATGAATATCACTCCTACGAAGGTCTGACCCAAACGTAGGGAAGAAGAATAAACCATAGACTTGAATACTTTCAGATCATGAAAAAGGATATGGGACAATTATGTTAAGGATGGCTATTTTTTTGCAGATCCCTACATACTGTCGTTTAAGACAAATAAAGACAAAAGAGGCATTCTTACCAAGAATGAAGCTACCATCATTTAACAAACCTGTTAGGGGGTTGAATTATGCAGGGCCACCTAAGGGCATTGGCTGCATAGTCAAATAAATAGTATCTTTCGGCTGGCTAGTCTATTATGTGGAATGTTTATGCAAGGCCACCTATGGGCACGTGCTGCATAGTCAGGCAAAAGAATTCTTAGAAGTTTGACATTTTTGTGACTAGAAGTCATGAAAAAGGGTTATGAAGATCTGAAAATATTTATGGTTAGGATTATAACACATAAATATGGGTATTGTCCAATGTATATAGAGATATATAGGTCAATGATAACCATAATCATGTTGTGGCTGGGTCCTGAATTGAAATTTTGGACTTCACTACGTATCTCATAAGAATTAGAATCAAGCCATACATAGTTCTTGAAATGCAGTTTAACGTCGTGCAGGACAAAACTATGAGAGATCTTAGTTTAGGGTCATAGAATTCAGACCATAATAATGAATACACAGTGTGTGTTTTCATGAGGACTTTTCAGTCAAGGGACTGAAAGTGAAATTTGGGGTTAGGCCCAAAAGACTTGGGACTGGATTCGAGGGACACTCGAATGTTCATACGTATCCCATAAGGATGGGAATCAAGTCCACATAGTTCTAGAAATACCCTTTGTACAAATTTGGTTCGTACGGGTGAAAGGGGACTTTAGTGCAATGATGGTTTAACCCGAGACAAAAAGTTTAGGTATTACCATGTATGCACGTTGTCTTTTGAAATGAAAACATGATTGAAAAATCAATGTCAATAATAGTTCTCTCTCAAATGAGGAAATCAAAGAGTATTGTAGTTTATTGTCGTACCGAACAAAAGTGTTGCATAGTTTAACGTCATATAACAAGGACGAAAGTGAATCAATGTAAAGATATTGATTCTAGGGGCGGTTTCATGAATCAACATCATATGAGATGGTGATGAACCGATGTGAAGAGATTTTTTTTGGGCTTGAAGCCTGGGAGGTTGCCTACATACCCAGCATGGAGGGCAAGGATCAAAGTCCATGTAGTTCAATTAAAGAATGAATTAATGATCAAGTTGTTCTTTGGGACAACGATCTAATAAAATAAAATGTTGTTGGGACTTATACATGGTTAGCGGCCCAAAGAGAGTGTTACGGTTGAGGTTTTCTCTAAGCTCACGTGATTCATACTCGGTGTGAGAAACAAGAGGTAACAACAACTTTAACGATGCATAGTTTAATGTCATGTAGGACATATAAAGGGACTATGCAGTTTAAAGTCTTGCAGTTAGGACTATTGGTGCTGCATAGTTTAATGTCATGTATCAGGGGAAAAATACCGTTTAATGTCATGTAGGACATATCATGAATTTTCTGTACAGTTTAGTGTCATGTAGTTAGGACGATAGGGATAATAGAGTTTAACGTCATGTTGGACGAAAGGGGGACTTCGCAATTTAATGTCATGCAGTAAAGACAAAATAACACACCATTTATGTCATATTGGACTCATTGGGGATTTTGTTTCCCACAGTTTAACGTCATGTTGGACGAAAGGGCGAATAGTTTAAGGTCATATGCATGGACCGTGGATGGTGCAGTTTAATGTCATGCTGGATGGTGGGGTAGTTTAAGGTCATACATGACCTTTGATGATTATGTATTTTAACATCTTTCCGGACGTTAGGGACTTTTATACAGTTTAGCGTCATGTAGTTAGGACGTCACAGTTTAACGTCTTGCTGGACGTAAGGGACTTGCAAATAGTTTAGGGTCATATGCATGGACCGTTGATGATGTAGTTTAAGGTCATACTGGACCATTTAGGGAGCTTTTTCACAGTTTAACGTCGTGTGGGACGAAGTTGCAGTTTAAGGCCATACAGGACCATTGCTGTATAGTTTAACGTCATATAGCAAGGACGAACTGGTGCTGCACAGTTTAGTGTCATGTTGCGGGGACATATAAAGGGACTATGTAGTTTAAAGTCTTGCAGTTAGGACTATTGGTGCTTCACGGTTTAGTGTCATGTAGCAGGGAAAAAATATAGTTTAATGTCATGTAGGATATATCATGAATTTTCTGTACAGTTTAGCATCATGTAGTTAGGACGATGAGGACAATAGAGTTTAACTTCATGTTGGACGAAAGGGGGACTGCGCAGTTTAATGTCATGCAGTAAGGACAAAATAACACACCATTTATGTCATGTTGGACGCATTGGGTATTTTTTCCCATAGTTTAACGTCATGTTGGACGAAAGGGAGAATAGTTTAAGGTCATATGCATGGACCGTGGATGGTGCAGTTTAATGTCATACTGGACGGTGGTGTAGTTTAAGGTCATACAGGACCTTTAATGATTATGTAGTTTAACGTCTTTCTGGACGTAAGGGACTTTTATATAGTTTAGCGTCATGTAGTTAGGACGTCACAGTTTAATGTCTTGCTGGACGTAAGGAACTTTCAAATAGTTTATGGTCATATGCATGGACCGTTGATGATGTAGTTTAAGGTCATACTGGACCATTTAGGGAACTTTTTTCACAGTTATACGTCGTGTGGGATGAAGTTGCAGTTTAAGGTCATACAGGACCATTGCTGTATAGTTTAATGTCATATAGCAAGGACGAACAGGTGCTACACAGTTTAGTGTCATGTTGCGGGGACATAATAAAAACTTTGTATTTTATACAAAATATTTCTTAAAAAATCTGGCATTAGTTGGAGTAGTAACGAGTTCTTCATCCATCGAGATTAATGAATAAGCTCTATTGGAGTAGACCCTATGTATTGAATAAGGTCCTTCCCATTTTGGCTCAAGCTTGGGAGGTTTCTTTCCTGGTATCATTGGAGTTCTGAGAACTAATACCAATTCTCCCTGAATGAATGAACGAAGATGAACTTTTTTGTTAAAAGCTCGTCCTATTCGATTCTGATAGATTTCCAAGTGGTGCAAAGTGCACAATCATTTCTCATCTAACCATTACAATTCATTCAATCGCTTTTGGGATTGCTCATCTGTATATAGCTGATCACAAATGGCTACTCTGAGTGAGGGAAATTGAACTTCAATTGGCAAGACTGCTTCTGTTCCATATACCAACGAATATGGAGTTGACCGCGTTGCATTGCGGGTGGTAGTCCGATAAGACCATAAAGCATGAAAATGTTTATCAGGCCATGAACTATTATCTTTATCCACCATCTTTTGCAGTATATTTGAAAGAGTCTTGTTAAAGGCTTCTATTTGGCCATTGGCTGCCGCATGATACCGAGATGAATGGTTGGATTTAATGTTGTATTCTTGATACAATTTCTTCACCTCAGAAGAACAGAAGTTGGTGCCGTTGTCCGTCAATATGGTATGAGGGGTACCAAATCTAGTAATGATGTTAGAATTGATGAAGCTAACAATTAATTTAGAACTTACTTCTTTGAGAGGTACTACCTATGCCCATTTGGAAAAGAAATCAGTAGCAGTAGGAATGTACTTAAACTACTTGGCCGTAGCTGAAGGGTAAGGTCCCACCACATCCATTCCCCATGCGGAAAATGGCCATGAGTATTTATCTGTATGAAGCAACTCTAGAGGTTGATGAATGAAGTTGGCATGTACTTGACATGAATTACACTTCATTGTGAAATCAACACAATCTTGTATCATTGAAGGCCAAAAGTATCCAAGCATTCAAATTTGATCAGACAATCTATGTCCAGACTGGTGGGCACCACAGACTCCTGCATGGACTTCTTTCATTACACCCATTGTCTCTTCACCATCAATGCATCTGAAGAGAACTCCATCAAAACCACGTTTGTAGAGAATTTTCTCTAGGTGGTTTGGGCCATCATAAAGAGTAAAATTGACCACACGTCGCCAGATTTGTTCTTTCTCGGCTCTATTAGGTGGAAGTGTTCCATTTTGAAGGTATTCCCTGATAGGTGACATCCATCCTGTAGTATGACCATACGGTTCAGGAATGGGACTAATTTCATTAATTTCTTCTGTTCTGGCTTGAACATAAGGTGAAATTGCACGATGTTGGGCAATATTGATGGTTGTCTCGTCCCGATTTGGATCTGCTAGAGCTGTGGCTATATTAGCCAGTGCATCAGCTTGAGCATTTAGTGATCTTGGGACATAAGAAAATGTCGGTTCTGAAGGGTATTCCGCCATTAACTTTCTGACGTAATCATACAAAGGGATTAACTCTTCTTTTCTGATGGCATAATACCCATTGACTTGTTTGATTACCAGGTCTGAATCACCTTTCACCTTTAAGTGATTCACTTGTGCTTGAAGTGCTAACTCCAAGCCTGTGATAAGAGCTTGGTATTCGGAATCATTATTGGTAAAACCTTCCCACAATAAAAAGGAATAAGGTAACAATGCCTTATCTGGAGAAATGTGTACAATTCCAAAACCAACTTGGTTAAATTTAGGATTTTCCATTTTCTTCCCTGTTGGACTTGTAGAAGCACCATCAAAATACATTTCCCATGTTTGAGGACTCTCTTGAATAGAGAAAACTTCCTCATCTGGGAGTTCAATATCTGAAGACGTGTCTTCCACTGAAGGATGTTCAGCCAGGAAATCAGCCAGAGCTTGGCCCTTTATTCCCTTTTAAGATACATACTGAATGTCGAACTGCTGCAAAATAACTGCCCACCTTGCTAGACGTCCTGTAAGCATTGGACGACTAAGGATGAATTTGAGTGGATTATTGCGAGATACCAGTTGGACCTCGTGATGTTGCAAGTAGTGTTTCAGTTTCTGGACTGCAAAGATTAATGCTTGGCAGCACTTCTCAATACTTGAATACTGGGTTTCTACTTCAAGCATAGTTCTACTGAGATAATAGAGGCTATTTTCATTCCCAGCATCATTCTTTTGAGAAATAAATGCACCCAATGATCACTCTAGAGATGTCACATAGAGGATAAGTGGTCTACCTTCAACAGGTGGCATGAGTATTGGTGGACTCAAGAGGTATTTCTTGAGAACATCAAACGCTTCTTGACATTCTTCAGTCCACTGGTAAGTGACTCCTTTTTTCAATAATTTGGTAAAGGGTAAACTTTTGTCTGCAAAATTTGCGATGAAACGCCGAATATAGGCTAAGTGTCCTTGAATTCCTCTTAATTATTTCAAATTATGAGGAGGTGACATACCAAGGATTGATTTGGTCTTCTCAGGATCGACTTCAATACCACGATGGCATACAACAAAGCCGAGGAATTTTCATGAGGTTACCCCAAAAGCACATTTTAAGGGGTTCATCTTCAAATTATGTTGTCGAAGCTTGTGGAATATGACTTCCAAATCAGCCAAGTGATTAGAACGTTGTTTGTATTTAACCACCAAATCGTTTACATAGCATTCAAAAAACCTCCCTAAGAAAGTTTTGAAGATACGATGCATGGAGCGTTGATATGTTGCACCTGCATTCTCTAAACCAAAGGGCATCACCCGGTAACAAAACACACCTTGAGGGGCTCTGAAGTATATAGATTCCTCATATTCTGGGGCCATTCGGATATGATTATATCCGGAATATCCATCCATTAAGGAAAGTGCTTCATAGCCAGCCGTCGCATCAACTAAGAGTTCTGTAATCGGAACTGGGAAATCATCTTTAGGACAATACCGATTAAGATCTCTGAAATCGATGCAAACCCTAATTTGTCCATTCTTCTTTTTTACAGGGACAATATTAGCCAACCACTTGGGATACTGAACTTCTCTGGCGAAGTTAGCTTTGATCAGCTTATCCACTTCGGCTTCAATTTTGGAAGCATAGGTTGGGTGTGTTCTTCTCGCGGCTTGCTTAAATCCCCGATGTTCTTTTGGTAAACCCAAATGATGAGTAGCAATATCAGGATCAAGCCCAGTCATTTCTGTATAGTTCCAAGCGAAAATATCTTTATTTTTCTTTAGAAAAGAAATATACATCTCTTGCTCGTTAAGGGTCATGGCCGCACTAATTAAAGTGGGGCGTGGATCTTTCTCTGTACCCAGATTTATTTCTCTGAGTTCATCCACAGTGGTAGAGAAACCCTCTTCAAATGTTGGAGGAGCATCTCTAAGATCTTTCTCTTCCTCTTGATCATGTGCTATTTCTTCCGTTTCTACTTGCATAGTAGATGACAAAACGAAATTTTCATGATCATAAGAGATTTCAAAATTTGTACATTTTGAAGAAGACGTTTCCATTTCCGACCCTATTGATGATAAAGGGCCTTCTTTGGGAAATAAAGAGGAGATGATGGATTGAGAATTGACATAATTATTCACCTTCGATGTTGCTATAACTTCTTCTGGCCTGATTGGCGAAGTATAGACTTGTTGGATTTCAGCAGATGAAATGAAGACGTCACCACTTATGCTTTCATCACTGTTTGGTAGGTTACCAATTTCTCCCATGTTGTCTGGCTCAACTGCCGTGATTGACATTATGGATCTTTCCATAAGAGTATTTTGATTTGGGCCTATTTTGTCAATTTGACTGATAGGTAACACATAATCTGTACTCACATGTGTAAATGGATTTATTGTAATTTTCTCCAAACCACATGGAGCATTAACTTTGGTAATTTCCTTCATTGTAGATTTTTCTCTTCCCTTCATGTGATAAAATTCTGCCTCAATGTATTGAGACTCACATGTCTTGAACGAGGTATTATCACCATACAATGTTCCAACTTGACCATTGAAACAGTATTTGAGACATTGATGGTATGATGAAGGAATAACTGCATGCTGATGTAGCCAGGGTCTTCCAAGAAAGACGTTGAAAGCTGAGTCTTGATCAACAATCATGATATCCGAATTGGATACAAGATCTCCAAACTGAGTTCTGAGTGTAACTTCGCCTAGTGGTTCTTGTTCATTTTTATCATATCTTTGTAACATCATGGTAGAAGGAGATAAATCAGATTCTGTGAGGCCCAATCGACGAAGTGTACGGACGAGCATGAGGTTGACTCCTGAACCATTGTCAATGAAAGCTCTTCGGATATCCACACCATTGACTTTTCCAGATAAGTACAAAGGTTTTATGTGCCCATGCACAACATCATCTTCATCTTTATCAGAAAAATATATCACTGCATGGCATTCTGCAAGATTATTCTCTATGTGATAGACTTCAGCTGCAGAAATTTCAGCTTCAAACTCCTGAGGACTTGACAAAGCTTCGATGAGTGCTTCCCAAAGATCTTTTGATAGATTCAAAGTATCCAAAATTGATAACTTGGCTGGTACTTGGGCCAAGTGTTTCAATATATCATACTTTTAATCTAGAGGTCTGTGTTTCCCAACAGGAATATACGGTTTAGCAGGTACCTTGGAAGTAGATGCTTTAGAAGCTGATGCATCTTGTATTGGGATAGAAGTTGGCAACATCCTTGGTTTTGGAAGATTAGACCGATTAGATCCATTTACTTGCTGAGATAAAGAAGATGGAATTTTCAATCGGTCTTCCAAAATAACTGTTCCAAGACTGAGTTGACCATTGGCAGAAGAACTTGCTTGTTCTTTTTGAGCTTGCTGGAGGGATCTACCACGAGTTTCTGCTGCATACACAGTGCTAGAAGTGGTAGAATGGGAGTAGTGGCTTCGGAAAGATCCACGTCTTCCTCTGTATCCTGAACCTTTGGAACTTCCTCGGATTCCCTTATTTGATACAGGGAATTCAGGCTCATCAAAATTGAAATTATGATTGGAATACAGATCTGTTAATTGAATCATATTAACAGAACCGAAGATTAACACTTCGTCTAATAAAGACCCTTCCTGACTAGCCTGTTTAGGCTGTTCCGTTTGATGGGGTGGTGCCCGTGGTTTTGAATTAGATGGCATAATGTCTTCCAGAGTCAAAGATAATTTAGGCTTTGACACATACTCATCTTCTTCTGATTCTTTTTCCTTCTTTGAATCAAACCATTTCTTTGAGGACTTTCCCTCTGATGGAGAGGGTTTTACCGCAATATTCATGGCAGAAGACACAATTGGTTTCTTTAATTGTGTTCGCAAAATGGCATGAGTCCGATTGATTGTCTTTCTGACCATCCAATCATCATACTTCTGTGCATTTCTGCTTTTGACTTCTTGCCATTCACCTTCCTCCTCTGGAACTGTAGCAGTAACACATGCTACCTGAGTTGAAGAACCTTTCAACTTGACTTTTCCCAAGTTGACCATCTTTTGCAGGAGGTCTTTAAAGACAAAACACTCCTGGATGGGATGCCCTAACATTTGATGAAAGGGACAATAATTGGGACGGTCTTCATCTCCTTCCTTGTTTGGCCTCTTGGGCACTGGTAATTGAACCAAATTATTTTCCAGAGTTGAAATGAAGTAACCAGGAACTTGCTCATTTCAAAAGGAGTATGTTTTACTCTTCATATCCTCAAATTGTTTTCGTCGTTGATCTCTTTGATCATTTGGACAAAACGGCCTTTGTTGTTGGCGTTCAGGAGGTGGAGCCCTTCGAGAAGATGAAGGTTTTGAAGTAGAAATAGGTACAGGTTCTTGTTTAAACATAACTGTAGCAGTTTCTGCTTTACCCATTCTTCTTCCTGAAGCTGATGGAATTACACGAGATTTAACCTTAGCCTGTATAAGGGAATCTTCAATCTACTGAGTGATTGAAGTAAGGCCTCGAAACCCTCCTATGTATTTCATAGGGATCAATGGCGTGCGTAATTCGTCACGCAAATTTGCCACACAGATTGGCAACAGCTCTTCCTGAGGGAGTGCTAAACTCATGGAATACGTTAATCCCTTATAGCGAGCAATGAAATCAGAAACTCTTTCATTTTCCTTTTGCTTGCAGTTTGTAAGATCGAAAACTGTCACTTTTTGCCATGTTGAGATGAACTGAAAAAGGAATTTTTGGCGAAGATCCTCCCATCCGATGATTGACCGGGATTGCAAGCTTGTATACCAGACAAAAGCTGGTCCTTGCAAGGTTCGCACGAAGCATCTGAGTTTCACTACTTCTTGCTGCTATGAAGTTCCCATCATAGGATCACAACAAGACACATAATGTGTCAAATTTTGTTCAGGGTCGCCTGATCCATTGAAAGTAGGTAAAACAGGGTTTCCAAAACTAGATGGAGGAGAAATTGAATCTACCCATGCAGGGTAAACTTTCTTTTCTGGTTGAACTTGTACCCGTTTCCCTTCGATAGTTTCTAACCGAGCTATTAATGACTCAATAGTAGTTATTAACTTTTGAGAAACATCCGGTTGAATCTGGTCTTGAGTAGGTGCAATGAATGGAGCTTGGACAGATGTGGTGGTTGGTGCTGCAACTGATGGTAGCACTACCAACCGTTGTTGTGCTTGACCCACGAGATTAGACCTCTGAGGGTGTACTGATAAAGGACAATATTCTTGATCCATCTCAGTAACTGCAACAAATTCCTTCAGCTATCGGACTTCAGCATTCTTAAGAAAAAGACTACTCTAAAGTAGTTCTGCATTCAACCTTCTTAATTCTTTCATTTCTTCCTCTTGTTGTGCAAATCATTGCTCTAATGAGAGCGATTGAACTTCTCCAGAGGAAGGATATGTAACCTGATTCTTTCCCCTCCCTTTGTTGGATAATTTTTGGAGAGAGGGAAGTGGATTACCTAGGTTCTGAGTAATTCTTTGACTTCGTTTACGCACACATTCTTCATTTGTATCAGTGCGTACATTTTTTTGAGCAGGACGCTCTTCATCTGAGTCCCCTGAGTGAGTCTCCTCTGGTGGATTAGCAACAATGGCATTGATGACATTGATTGATGCATAATGCATCGCATCCCTTCTATCAACATTTCTGTGATATTGTCTTCTTTCATATCTTTAATGAGACATTGCCTTTTGTTGATTCAATCCTTTAGGAACTTCTTGACGAGCTATAATTTGGAGGGAATCTCCTGATAATTTGGATCTTCGTTCCTCTTGGGGCTTCTTCCCCAATCGAGAAAAGACCGATATTCCTTGAGAAGGGGAATGATGATTTGAAAGAGTCCCCAGTCCCGAGAACTGGGGATATTCCTGTTGCTTCCGCTCAACTCCTCGAATCCCATTTGTTGACTCTGAGGGTTGGGTTAAAGGAGTCCCCAGTCTGACAAGCTGGGGTGTCTCTTAACATGTTATGTCTGAGACTTTCTTAAAATATCTCTTGATCTTGCGAATATTAGTTCGGAAATTAGCTGGATGCATCAACCTGTATCCACTTTTATCACCTGGTTCAACAGACTGTTGGATGATTTCCGAGACTTCTGTCATTTGATGATTTGTTTGCTTCATACGAGAGGCTTGGGTAATATTCTCGCCTGCTTGATGTAGGAGTAATTCAACAACTTGTTCTCTATATGCTTGATTTTGAGAGGAACTAGTTGAAGCCTGTTCTTGAGCAAGCTTTTGATTACGAACAAAGCCCATTGACTGTGGCCGGCCATGGGAAATAACATTGCATGAGACCATTTTCGGTGGGCTTGCTGACTGGAAAGCACTGTGAAATGTAGTGCTCCGTGAACACCCCATCCTCTGATATGAACACCAGATGGAGCATTGGCAATTAATTGATGCAATTTTCTTAGTGTGCCAAGGCATGAACGTTGAAGGGTTCTCTGTTTCTTTTCAGCCTTCAGATACTGAGAGACTGATAGAGATGCCAAATCAATCTGACGTTATAGCCCTTCTATTATATTAAGATGATTTTCATATTCATCATAAGATAATACCTTCTTCTTCAATTGACAAAGAGTTTTCAATATGTTGAGACGAATATCATGGACTCCATCTTCTATCAACATCTTTGGAATGTCATACTGAGAGTCACCCAAAGGCCAAAACATGACTGGTACCTCACTTTTCTCCAGTTTTTTCCTCATGTTCAGCATTTCCTCTTTATCATTAAATGAAGTATCTTCTACCTGTTTTGACCAGAGTTGGTGTTTCCTTGTTGCTTAATCGGATTCAACAAGATTGGTAGAGATATTATTGATCAAACTAGAAGATGCATGTCTTAGGGCTGGTTCGGAGAATGACCTACACCCTGGGCTATCTTCTGATTGAGAAAGTATTTCACTTGCTAGCGATAAAGCATCAGACATGACTGGTTTCGCATTTGCAAGTGCCTCAAGATAAGAGGGATTTCTCGACACTACATTGTCCACTGGAGTATTTTCCAGGAAATGTGAATCACTACTGCGGAGAGGACTTTCGCAGCGAAATTCATCATCATGGGGAGGACCACCATAATGGGTTACAGCAAAAGATGAGATCTCTTGCTCTTTGGTCTTCTGACCACACTGAGGGTTTCTGTGGCTATCATCTGAAGAAGAAACTTCAAGATTGGCCAAATTTGCATGAAGAAAGCCTTCATGAGGAAGTGTCTGTTGAAGACCTTTAGAATTAATGTTCCCGTTATTGGGAACTGAGGGAGTAGAATCTTGAATACCGACAGATAAATGTATGAGGGCTTCAAGAACTCCAGCATCGAGCAAGGCTTGGTTACAGATTGTCCTTTGATCTCCTGACTGTGCTGGGCAGATATTTTTCTTAGATGCCGTCTTACTCACTTTAGAAACCACTTGATGATGAAAGTGATTGCTCTGAGCAGGTGTATGTTCCTAATCAGGAAAGATGGTCAGGTTAGGCTGACGATCTCCACTCAAATCAGGTGTATGTGCCTGACTTGGTTGTCCGTATGAGATGGGGGAGTATGCCCCATAACCCTCTTGGACTGGAACAGATGTGTGTGTCTGTTCCGGTGTGAATCGTTGATGTGTCACTCCACTGCTAGGGATAGATTTAAGTGTCTTTCCCTAAGATGATGCTGAAGCTGTTATGATATCCTGGAAAGCATCCAGAATATGAGCATGAATTTGCTTCTGCTCTTTCACCATTGACAAAATATGCTTGGTGACTTCAGCCACCGGAACGGGAATATACGTCCATTCCGGGTTTGGAGTAGGTGTATGTGCCTGCTCCTATCCTCCTTTTCTTGTCAGTGAATCCTGACAGTACTCAAGTGTGGAGGAAGAGAGTTGAGTCTTCCTCCTGTTTGTCGTCGGAGCTTTCCGACTGACTTCTCTGTGCACTACCAAGCGAGACTGTTGGTAGGCTTGATTAGTACTAGCAGGTGTATATGCCTGCTGATTACACTTCACCAAAGGTGGTTGACGAGATCCATCATATGTAGTCAGACGAGCCTGCTGACTAACTGGTGATGTATAAGCAGTTGTATGTTCCTGCCTATAGTACTCCACCGGAATTTCCTGGCGGGATTGGCGTGATGCTTCCAGACGAGTCTTCTAGACAACGGAATTAAAATGGATAGGTGTGTGTGCCTGCTCATTGTTTGCCACCAAGTTATGTTTGTGGACTTCTCCGGAGATGGCAGGGATGAAAACCTGCCCATTGTTAACCGGATTCCATCTCTGGTGGTTCGTCTTGCCTGCTCAGGTTCGAGGAACCTGAGCTGAATGCCTGGAGTCGGTACCCTCATCATGTTGAGGGTGCACTGCCGCACGAGTCTGGTGGCGATTGTTGATGGGATCCCTCGAGAAGGACTCCTATCTTTTTGAATTAAGGCCCTGAGGGACCTGCTCATTCACTTCCTCAATGTAAGGGAGTGAATGGAAATTGTGTTCCGGGGATAACGACCTAAAACGGTTGGAGACGGTAGTCAGCACCGCCTGCCTCTTGATCACTGGTCGTCGTTGTCTGGACGACCTGTGTGAGTTGTTCACTTGGAGGGCCTGTCGGGCAGCCTCTAGAGTTGGGTTGGTACCGTGTTGACGGTACTCCTTAACCAGCGCATTTGATACCCAGCGTTGAAGACGCTGAGTAGGTGATGTCATCCTTAGAGCGGATGACGATCCAGTAGGAATAGCAGCAGTGGTATTTGCAGCAGCAGTATTCACAGATGTGAATTTGAGAGCAGCCATTATGGAAATACAGAAGATCTTGGAAAAGAGTGCCTGTTTGATATAACAGACGTAGTCAAGATAAAATTCAGCCACTTCATCTTTTGTATGAGCACACATGTCAATGATTGTTTTTGTTAGCCCTCTTAAAATAGGGGCTTAACAAATAGGTAAAACATCATTTTAACTTGGTTAAGGATTCACGTCGGGTTCACCATTTTTTGTTTCCCTCGGAATTCGGGGATGACCTCCTGGATGAGAGATTCAAACGTTCCGATCGGTTTCTAACGGGTTTGTTCGTAGAACCGTAAACATCCAATGATTCCATATCCATTTGGACCTACTTTCCAAAGGTGGGCACTCATTAGCTTGTGAACTGACGAGGCTTAGGAATTTTCATTGGTCGAGAGGATGGGAGGTCGGACTCATCACACCTTTTTGAGGGGAATTATTGTCTATTCCAGGACTCTCTTTATAGATTTAAGTTATGTTCGTGAATCCTTATTACATTACCAAGTATAAAATGAGCTTTTCCTTTTGTTTTGAAAATCAATGATTAAATATGTAAGAAATTTAGAGAATCTTTTATATGTATTCGAGGTTCTTCATCAATAGAGAATCATCTATATCTATTTAGAGATTCTTGATCAATAGTAACTTTCAAAACATTTATATAAAAGTCTCTTGGTCATTATGATGACCATGCTGGTTTTAAAGCCACTCAGTGGGGCACTTGAAGTTTATCATCATTCAGAAGGACAATGAATTATTTCAGAGTTGGGATCGAACCCATAGATGGGCTACCTACGTATCCTTTGTTTTGTAAAAGGAAACAGAACCCACGAAGTTCGAGTAAGGGAGTATGATGTTTATGATTGATGGCTCAAAGAAGGATGTCATAATTACTTTTACCCTCTAAGCTCACGTGAGTCATGCTCGGTGTGAGAAACAAGAGGTATTGGTAAAAAATATACAATTGTTCCATGAAAGATGCAATCATAAGAAGTAACGTGGGGCTTATGTATGTATAACTGCCCAGATGAATGAAGTTTAGGATTTACTTTAAGGAGAAAATCCAGGAATAGGGTCCATAAAGGTATATGTGCTTTATGGAGATTTGAACACTCTAACATGGGACTTATTCCTGAAAAGGAAACCCAAATTAGGAGAGGATTGATAATTGGGTTTTACTCCTGAGAAGGAATCCAAGATTAAATGTAAATTAGGACTGGTTAAAGAGATTTTAAGGGACTTGGGGCTTACTCCTGAAAAAGAAGCCCATGATTTATGACTGGGACTTATTCCTGAAAAGGAATCCCAGGTTAAGGATTAAGGTTTGGGGCTTACTCCTGAGGAGGATGCCCATATTTGAGATTGGGGCTTACTCCTAAGAAGGATTCCCAAATTAAGGGATTTGGGGCTTACTCCTAAGAAGGATGCCCAAAATTTAAGGGACTTGGGGCTTACTCCTAAGAAGGATGCCCAAATTAAGGGACTTAGGGCTTACTCCTAAGAAGGATGCCCAAAATTTTTGACTGGGACTTATACCTAAAAAGGAGACCCAGGTTAAGGATTTCTCTCATCTTAAAGGATGAGGTTGAATGAATGAACTCTCCATATTTAGTGAGAAAAAGATATTTAAATCACTAGGTTTTGAGAGATATTTCACTGAATTCCTTTCAGATAAGGAAGTCAAATCAAGAAATCATGCCATAAATGGCTTTAAAGAGTGTCTTGAAGACTGAATCTTGAAAAGGAAAGGTGTAATGACTTAAGATGGGTCAAATGGGCAAGAAAGGCACCCAAAAAAGGAAGGGGCGCGCAAGTCTTGGAAGGCGCGCAAGTATTGCGGGGGCGCGTAAGTATTGGACGCGTAGGTATACCTGCACGACATATTTTATACTTGTACGATGGTCAACCAGCATTGAAATACTTGAGAGACTCTTTATTAAAGCCTTTAGAATCCTCTTGAGGTTCTTCCAGAAAAGGGACGCGCAAGTTCTATCGAAGGAGTAAGGCGACACGCAAGTGTGACTACTTCCCTTAAGGGCTGGACACTCAGGCGCGCAAGTGTTGATGAGTTTCACACTTAGGCCTTCCTCCCTCTCTTTGGATCTTCCGTTCTAGGTAAGAAATTTCATTAGAAGTGTTCCGGAAGCTTTGAGAAGAGACTTGGGCATCAGGAGCTTCAATCCGAGTTTCTGAAAAAAGATCCTCTCGAATGGGGGGCCCACAGGGTCTATTTATAGGCAGGAGAAGATCTCGGGCGGTTACCGGGCGGTTATCACTTAGGTCGTGCAAGTCACTTGCGCGACCAAGGGCGTCACACAAGTGGAATTGCGCGATAGTGATATAACATGCACGGTGCAGTTTCTTTTGATCCTTTGTTCAGGCCTTTGTCGATTTTTTGATATTTTCTTCAAAGGTTGAATCACTTTGAGCTCAGATATTCCCCTTTTCCGATTTTTAGATTCTGTGATGAAAGGAGAGTCAACAAGGTCCCCTCACCTTGACACAAGAAGTTATTTCTTTCCATCTCATTGATTATGATTTAACTCTCATATCATGAAATATTAATTAGGAAACTACCTTATAAATAATCTTTGATAGACATGTTAATTTTTTCAAAACAATTATAAAACAATTTATTTTATAATCACTTCTTGATTTTATAGTGATTGTATTTTAAACTCATGTAATTATTGGATCATAACAGTTTACAATTGAAAAAAATGTGGGGGGGATTATAGTTTGAAATGTAGCAAAACACAAAAAAAACAAACCCTATTTATAAAAAATTATAAAAATAGGATCTTTTGGAATGATTAGAGTATATGTTTCAGACTAATAATTCATCAGATAAAATGTATTTCTTAATCGATCTCATAGATAGGTAGATAGATCAGATATTATAACAATTTTTTTGAGAAATTTCATTCTAATATTAATTAAACAAATAAATATAAATCATGTACAAATACGTTATATGAAATATCTAAATAAATTTATAATGATATATAAACATTATAAAAGTAATTATACACATTATCCATAACAGTTAATGATATATAATATCATGACATAATATACCCATGGTTTTCAACCTAACTATAATTTTCAATCTTTCCTTACTAGGAAATTCCTAGATAGGATGATTTGAATTAGTTATATACTTATTAAACAAGAATTCCCTTGATATGATGATAATAATATCTATGTCAATCTTAAATAAGAAATATCTTGATATGATTATTGGAATATCTCTTCCTATGACACCCCTAGAAACCCTTAATCAGTAGGATCATAATCACCTATCTTCACAACCCTGGAATTACCTTATCTAAATATTGATCAAAATAAGTGAATAAAAAAGAAAAATTTTCTGTGGATTTAAAAATTCCTCAATTAGAATCCTTAAAACACAATGCACTGAAAAATTATCATGGTGAAAAATGAGATGTTCAAGAAGAACCAAATCATTGACATGTTGAGTTGAAAAATGCATCAGCCCTCAGTTCATCAAATACAGTCCATCTAACTATTATATTGTGATGAATCTCAGTGTTGGTGGAAATATCCTGAAATGATCATCAGTAGATTGCTCAGAAAAATGATCCATGTGATGTCATTTAAAATAACCATTACAATACAATAATAAATTATTTCATATAGAAATAATTCCAATAATTATATTTTAAATGTTTTTAATTATGATGGACATAAATATTATTAATGTAAAAAACTAAAATATTGTCAATCTGATGGATCTGATCTATGATCAGTGTGATGAATATGACATCGGTCTATCTAAAGGATAAAACATTGGCCATTTCAATGGAAAGAATACTAGTCGGTCTGAGGGGTTAGACTCTAGGTCAGTCTGATGGATCAAATTAATTAATATACATTTTTTATTCTTATACTTTGAAAATATTTACAAATTCAGTAGAATAATATTTCCTTCTATAAAAAATATTCTAAAATACATGGGATATATAATATTAGTAAAATAATGTTTCAATAATGTGTTTTTGATTTTTATAAATGATAGTAAAAGTATAAAGTATATAATTTCAACTTAAAAATATCCCCCTTTTATTGAAATAACGAAACAGAATTATTAAAAATAAAAATTATATCAATTAAAAAACATAAAAACCATTGTACCTTCATAAACATTAAATGAATTGTTCATAAGAAATATCATCATTATAAATATCATAACTCCAAATTTGTTGAAAAATTATTTTTTTCAACATTCATGACTTATGGGAAATATTATTACATTACATTCTCCCAATATATAAAAGTTATACCTCTATATAATTTTCCCCCTAAATTATTTCACTGCCTTTGATTAATTCATTTCCATAGATTATTTCTCCCCATTTTAAATTTTCAAAAAGTAAAATTTGATGTAATTTATTTTCCATATATACAACAAGAACATAATACAAAACAATTTTTTTTGAATAACTATTCATCTAGAATAAAATAAAGAGAATTCATCCAAATAAAATTATAAAAAAATTAGAGAAAATTATTTTGAGAATAATTTATTAAAAATATATCATTCAAAATGTAATAGTCACAATTACATGAAGAGTTCATCAATAAATCAATTATTCATGTAATGCTTTTAAAAAATTAATTTTAACTTCTTTAAATATTCTTGATTGTTCTCAGACTCAACTGTTGTATATTCATGATTGGATATTATCTCTTCCATTAATAAGAGACACTTATTATCTACCTTCAAACATAAAACATCCTCTTCATGAAAAATGGTCTTCTTGTTTTCCTCCTTCTGCTTTGTGAAGTATTCACTAAAATACCATATTCTATAATTTTCATATTTCAAATTTACAATCACTTCCTTGAGTCCTAGGATTTACTAATATCAAGAATAGGATAAATCATTATACTATTTAATAATCATCAACCTATCTAAAAAAATTAGATGGAAAATTCTCAACAGAATCATCTATATTAAAAAAGTTGATTTAATTCCAAAAGTTATTAATCAAGATCATTCAAATTACCAATATCATTTCTCAACCACTTTATAATATGGTTAAATCTTCTTTTATGCAACATTCACATATATTTTTTAGACTCTGATAAAAAAAATTAGATCATAAGAGTACAATATTTCCACTAGAGGGGGATGAATTTTAGTTAGAAATTAGATTAACACAAAAAATCCAAACCTGTTGAGTTGAAAATATGAGACACAAAATTCATCTGATGATCATAATATATAATTCTCACTCTAAATTATTTTGATAAATTACTGTTTTTATTTAGGCTCATAGAGAATATGATAAATGAAATATTAAAAATATTTAGTTTTAACAAACTTTAAAACATTAATTATGTTTTAGAATATAAAACATGTAAAAACAATATATTTTAAATATTATAAGAAAGTTATAATCACTAACAAGACTTATTAAATAAATTATACTCTCTAACCATACGATTTAATGTTATCAGAAATAATGACTCAAGATAACCATTGATTTCAACAATACTATAATGTTATGACATTCTATATAGGGAAATCCATTCATACAATGATTGGAATCTTCTATATATTTCTTAACTAATAAATCCATCGATATGAAGAATGAAAGTGATTTATATTTATTAAATAGAAAATACCTTAATATGATGATAAGAATACATCTGTCTTCCTATCCACTAGATGCACTTGATCATCCTGGCCAGAATCACCTATCTTCCTATCCACGGAATCCCTTCATATAAAACTAGATCAGAACAAGATAATAGAAAAGAAAATGTATTTTAGGATGTTAAAGTTCCTCACTCATAATCCTTATAATATAACTCTCTAAAAAAATTAAAAAACATAAGAATGATATGTTTAGATAGATAAAAAACATTATCATGTTGAGTTGAAAAATGGATCAACTCACAACTCATTGAATGTACACCTATTTATAGGAATCCCACTAATATTCATTTTTCCATGAATCTCAGAGTTCGTTGAAATGGTTTCAAATACAATTTAGTAGAAATATCATCAAAACACTCCATCCGAAGTCATTTAATATCATCATTACAATGATGTAATAAATTCTAAAATATATAAATATTTACAACAATCCAATTATAAATCTTTTAGCCCTAATGAAATATAATTTTTAATCTAAATAACACAACTATGGTTAGTCCAATGCATCTAATATACAGTCATCTTGATGAATCTGACTATGGTTATTCTGATGGATAAAACATTAGTCAGATCAATGGACAAAGAAATAATTAGTCCGATGGACCAGACTCTATGTCAGTGTGATAGATCATCTTAAATAATATATTGTTTATATTTTTTAGTTATAAACTATTTAAAAATTTAATAGAAAGTTATGTTTTCTAAACACCATTAAAATACTCATTAGATATATAACTTTTGTAAAATAAGGTTCCAAAAAATTATCCTATTTTCAAAACTAAGTGAATTTAAATAGAAGTTATAATGTTTTGAATCAGTAGTCTTTAAATTAGTCATATTCATTATAGAGTGAATTTTCATCAAATGAAGTAACAAAATTAAATTCCCCAAATTTATATGTATTTCAATTAATTAAATAAATAGGTTTTGGAATATCTTTCCACCTAATCGCACAATAGTTATAGAATGGGCTGTAATTCTCTAAATCCATTCATATGATTTTCATCTAAATTATTATATCTATAAATGAATTCTTGCTACATCACCTAAAATATTTTTAACTTGAAATTTTTCATATATTTCAATAAATAATCCCAAGTGAATGTAAGAAAATTCGTATAGTAGTATAGAAAATAGAACATTGTTTGAGATTAGTAGGATTGTGTATAAAATGATTTCAAAATGATTTATTTTGATGGGTGTCACCAAGAATCTCATTTTCAATTTTGTGTTTAATAATCACCTATAACAGTGAGCAATCACAACCCTAAATATATTTTTAGTACAATGGAATCATTATTGTTTTCATCGCTATCCATGGTCATATATTTTGTAATTTTCATTGTTATTCTTCATTTGATCTTTGGATCATATTAAAAAAATTCATTCCCTTTTGATAGGGTGGGATATTTGTGCCTAAAAAATGCTTAATCTAAAATTAAAATAACCATGAAATATATAAAATGGGAAAATAAAATAATAAATTTTAAAATCTCTCAAACTCACTTGAAATAATCGCTAGTAATAGTGCTAAAAAATGATTAATTGTACAGTTTCATGAATTCCATTGAGGAAAATTTGAGGAAAACACTTAAAAAAAAATCAAAAAAAAAAAAATTACCGATTACATAAAAACTATAAATTGGTTTGATCAAGATCATACCAATAAGATAGAGAATCTTTTTGGATCTTTTAATAACTAATTTATCATTTATATGGGTGAGATTGATTTGAAATATGGAATGAAGAAAGAAATTTATTTTTATAAAAATGACAGTGTGTTAGGTTTTTTAAATTCTAGGATCATGTGCTATTGGATTTTAGAATTTACATTATTTTCCAAGTTCATTAACATATTTGAGAATGAGTAAGATCATTGGTCATGGAATCAGAATCACAATGCAAATATAAAAGTTTAATATGGTCTATAACAAGAGGTTACAATGAATTAATTATCCTTATATCATTTTGAACATGATAATTTTGTATTATACAATGTCCATGTGAGATTTTAAAGGATCATTGGACACAATTTATTTTTATTTTCCTTATCACATTTTCAATAGTCATGAAATTAAATAAATAAAATAATAATATAAATTTAATTTAAACACAATAGCCCAAAAAATGAGAAAATATAAAGTAAAATACCTCGTATTCACACAACCTCATTGATTACATCACACAACATTGAAATTGGATTCCCCCCCTCATGTTGATCACGAGGGAGTTGGAGGGGAATAGAGAAGGAAATTTTAATGGAATTGATAAGTTTTACATTGTGAATCTCATTATGATTGGGAATGTTTATCTTTTTTGGGAAATGATTTAGAGTGGCTCCAAATCCCACTATTTATAGTTATCCAGGACCACATAAAAAATGATATGTTAATACCACCCGAGAAATATTTGGGAGATACAATGATTTATGGTGTGGGTTTATATTAAATATAAACCTTTTCAAGTAATTTTTGGGCATGTTGATAATGTCTCATAATGTGACTGTATGTTTTATGCCTTTACATTTTGGTTGTCACCTCTGGGAGATGTTTTTTCCACGTATTTGTTCTGATATGGTTTTCATGTTGATGTATTACATTGTTAATTTATTTTTCATGTTGTGAAATATGTTTTTAGAGTTATAATGGAAATGTATTCACTTGAATCCTCAATTTAGAGACTTATACTTGACCTTCGACTTATCTCAAGTCCCAAATAATTTATTCAACATGAGTTATATCTATGTTTACTTTTATTATTCAATAATAAATATGTCACATATATCCCTCTATGAAATTGTTAGACAATTAATATTTCACAATAATTAATTATTTTAATTAAAAAATAATTATCTTAATAATATGTGTGTGTGTGTGCATGTATTCGTATGAAACCCAACTATGATATGTCATATGGGATTAATACATTAAGGTATCTTTCTTACCTAGTAAATGGAATATTATGGTAGATTCATTAAGAAATAAAAAATTTTGAAATGATTTTTTTGATTTTGGAGAATATTAGTGACTAATAGATGATATTTATATGATACACAATGACATGTTGATGTTCCTGGAAAATGATGCCTTTATTAGATGATTGTGAATGCATCCTTCTTAAAAATAGTATAGGAGACTTGGTTGGGAAATTCTCATGAATTGGTTTAGAATTACCATGTTTTTTGTTGTGATGATCCTGAAGGGTGTTCAATGGTTGTACAACACCAAGTATTTTTTTGGGAATCATTTCCATCTCATTGGAAATATTTGTTATTATTCTTCAAGAATTACACAACACATATTTAGTGGAACAACCTTATGTGATGAAGTTAAATCATGATTTGAGATACATTTTTTGGTGGTTTGGTATAATGAATTTTAATAAAAATATTGATTCATGATGTTCAGTATAACATGGGTGGAATAACAAATATTGTGATCCTAGTGGATTTATTCATCTTCTTGATGAACCCTAGTGGAAGTAATAAGAACTCATGATGGACTTCATCACTAGTTTACCGAATTATCATGATTGTTATTCTATTATATGGTTTTTCATGGATTTCATAATGAATTTGAATCACTTCATAGTGAATAATGATACTGTCTTAGTATATGGTTGCCAATGCATTAAATATAGTAAGTTATAAGGAATCATGGGGTTTGGAAATGTTAGTATCTGATCATTTCCCCCATTTTTCTTGTAGGAAAGTTATAAGTCTCATATATACCTCTATATACTATTTATTCCAGATAAACAAATATCACCCTAAATGTATGGTAATATAAAGATTACTATCTAGAAATTAGAGAAAATGTTTCATGTGTGCATTTTGAATATAGGAAGCTCATTGGTGATCTGCCTAACATCACTTGAAATAATTTACTATAGTAAATATCATTATACCATTACTAAAAAACATTTCAATGTAATTCTTGGATAACATTTCCCATCTCTATTATGTAATAACTTGGCATGAGATTCTGTGATTCACAAACCAAAATTTATCAAAATTAAGAAATATATTGAACATGTGAATTTCAAGCAAATAAAGAATTTGTAGGATCATCATAAATAAAAATATAATTATTGTCAGATGATCATAGAGTTTAATGTTGGAGATCATGTGTTTCTTACGTTGTCTCTCTAAGTTGGTGGTGGTGGTTCAGTCTAGAGAGTAAGCTTTTACATATTTTGATGAACCATTTGAGCAATTGTTGTGCATTTTAGCTAAGGTGTATCATTTATTACTACACCCACAAGAGATATGAATTCAAAAAATCTTCCATAGAAGATAATATAACTAATATCTTCATGATGGTTTTCATGTAGATAACGGAAAAAATCTAGAAGATAAATATGTTGAGACCTTTGAGGAATGAACTATTCAGATTCATGACTATCAAATTAAGGATATTTTTGGATGTTCAATAACTTTTTTTTGCCTGGTGGTGCAATTGTGTCTTGGAGAAGATAAAAATGAGTTGGTGTCCCATGTTCCCCTTTGATATACTGATTTTAGGGGTTTATCTACATTTTTTAGATTCTATATTTTTTCCCATTGATTAAGATGAGGTGATTTTCATAATTCCTTTTATGATATTGTTTCCCTTCCTTGATGATTCATTTTTTGGACATGTTTTTTGAGATGTATCTCCCTGAGAATTTCTGTTCATGTTGTATTATGGTGTTTTATAGTTATTCATTATGTTCCTCTAATGTGTGGCTACAATCTTGTTCTAGAGATATCCTTGAGAGGTATCCTGTGGGTTTTTTGTTCAATCCCCTTTCTCTCCCAAATGGGTTTATTTGAAAACCATTGATATTTTGAGAATTTATTAAGTGGTACTTGATGTGATGTATTGAGTTCATAAAACCCATCCATTGTACTTTATTAAGATCTTTAGGTTTCAAGAGACTAATCAATGGTATTTTCCATATTTAATTATATTATTGTACACATGATTGGGTTATTGTTCATTCAATTTCATGGTTGTTATCATGGTCTCTTGGTTTTTCATATGGTCACATATTATATCATTTTGATGATCTATATGGTCATTCATCTGATATTTTGGACAAAAAAGTGATCATAAAGTCATTTTTTTCATACAATCATTCCTTTTCTTCAGGTTCCCAATCCTTCCCTTGGTCATGGGGTTCATACATGGTTTTTGGTCAATCCATTGGGTTTTGTGTCTTTTGTATGTAGTCAATCCATGATGTATGATCGGTCTTCATGGTCAATGGATTTTTCATAAAATCGATTGGTAAATTCTTATGGTTCAATCATCCAGAAACATTGAATAGTATATATTCTCAGTTAGTAATATACTAATGTTGAAAAATACCATAATTTTCCCAAATGACAGAAAATAGAATTTTTAACCAAAAAATTGTTATAATTGGGGGCCACCTTACTCTCTCATTTGGGATACCATGACTGAGCTAATATATTTCTCTATTCTGCTATAGTACCCACTCCTTGGGTCATGGTTACCCTCCTTCCATGAGAGTTGAAAACACATGGGCTATTTATTTTGATTTCTCTGTCTAGCTGCTTGTGGTCAAATGGGTTTACTCTCCAACTATAGGTGGTGAAGATGCAATGGGGGGGGGGGGATCATCTCCTCACCATTTCAAGTTCCTTAGGATTGGATGGGCCTACTATTACACTCTCGTTGGGTTGAGCTATACTCTTTCCATCCTCTTTTAATATACATTTTTCAATGTACTAAATATCATTGGTTGTATATCTAACTTATCCCCTTATCATTTTTTGGGCATTGTACTTGGGATTCATATACTCACCCCTCCATGGACATCACCCAACACATGTCAGGTACTTTACAGATGGTGGATAGGTCGATCGTTACTACAAGGGACCATAGGGTTAAATGATGTATGAACTACATACAGTGGTCATGGTTGGGATATATGAGATATGATCTCTCAATGAATACTATTTTCTCGTTGTATTTACTTTGGGACTAGTTTCTAGTTTGGTCATGTGTTTTTTCACTTTACATTTCATTATTCACTATCACACTCTTGTACAATCTAGAGGTTTATTCATGTTCCTTTACATTATAGAAGTTGCATATTTTTTTACTTTTCTCTATTATTTTTCATTGAGTTGGCTATGTAAGGGTGTATAGGTTCTTAAGAAAATTCTAGGTCAAGATTTTTGTGCCTTCTGCACCTATCAGCAACCCCTATACAATGGAGGTAGGCTTGGGGTAGTGGCGGCTTGAGCCTTGTCTTTGGTCAGGTCATGAAAGAGTGGTATCCAAGGAATTTCGTTCCTTGGGATGTGTTCAGATGTTTCCCTAAAAAGGAAATGGTTGGGATTTAGGGAAATAGTGCCAAACTGTCTCAAGAGTTTCTCTGAGGAATGGCAGTCCAATGATGATACAGGATGATAATTTATCCATTCACCAGGTCCCTGATTACCCATTTTTCGACTCAACACTCTAAGACATTTGTTGGTGGAAACTATGGTGCATACATTATAGAGGATTGATCCTTTGATTTTCCAAACTAAGTAAGATACCCATTATTTGGTTGATATATATATCTGTGTGTGTGTGTGTGTATTTTTTTTGTTTGTGTGCTCATCGAACCTCAATACTCCAAGATAATTTTTTGGATGCCTCTACGATGAAATCCAGCTAGGATACCCGCTCCGATTTTTTAGAACAACACGATGAGCGATGAGGTCTGAGTTCATGGACCATAATGTGATGCCCTTCCTCAAGGTATACATGTAATAGCATCTCCACCCATTGAGAAGAAGATTTTCCAAGTGGGGAAGGGTAAGGAATTGCAAAGGTAGAGCACACTCTGCATGTTCCAGCGACAACGACCACTGAGGTTCGTCGGTGAGCCAGACCCTCGGGTAGTAGAGGATTAGTTGGTGTCGGTGGTCCATGTGTTCAAACTAGTACGGAACTCGATGGATCAAAGGGTGTATTTGGATAACATCCTATTCCATGGAGCATCTTGGTGATCGTAGAACTTAGTTACCCAGATGTGTGATAAGGAGACTGTCTCATGGGATGAATTTCAGTACATGTTTCAGGAGATGTTCTATTCATCCCACTTACTCTCCATTTGGATTTATGAGATTTTAGAGCTTCATCAGGGACGGATAATGGTGTTAGAGAACATGGTGATGTTCACTGACCTTACATGTTAATCTCTTCTCATGATCATAAATGATTACTTCTAAGCATAGATGTTTGATCAAGGACCCCATAGAGAGATATGGGATAATTTATTTGCCTTTTACATCCACACCTATTTCGGAGAGCTAGAGAAAGCACTTGTGAAGTAGATCTTCTTGGATAAGGGACATGAGATATCTGGAGCTGGCGGTTAGTGTGATAGGACTGAGTCATATTCAGTAGCAGGAACGCGTTAGAGATCCCATAATAGGGGAACCTTCCATGATTAGACAAAGGGGAATGATTTCCTAGTTTAGGGGTAGAAAAAATCATAAGGGAAACCCAGAGTGGGCTGATGTAATACTAGTGATAAGTGAGGTAACATGGTCCGAGATAGCCTGACATGGAATACATACCATCCAAGGTAGGAATTAGATGGACCCCACAGAATAGGTAGTTCTGTGAATAGGGATATCCCCAGTGGGGAGAGGGTTGTCCCTAGGGAGGCGAAGCTAGCAGAGGAGTGAGAGGTGATTTAGGTGGGTGAATGAGGTGTGACATTCTCCCACCACCACCACCAGGTGGCCCACGTCAGGATTAGGTAGCTAGCATCTAGGGTAATGAATAGATTTAGGCAATGGATGTCTATGACCTTATAGAACCTGATATAATTTATGGAACGATATGTGTTTACTTTACTTTTTCCCTAGGATTGGTAGACAGAGGGAATGTCCTTTATTTTATCTCTAGAAAAATTTTGTGGGATCTGGAGCATTTAGTAGAGAGGATAACATAGTAGTTATTCTTTGATGTTCTTATTGTAAATGCTTCCTTTTTATCTTGGATATGTCGGTTGTGTGACATATCTCTTGGAGGGGAGAGGTTCATGTTGGACATAGTGGTAAACATGATGGAACCCTAGGTCAATATACTAGATATGGATTGGATTTCCATGGCTTGATCCCAAATTGACTATCAGTGTAGGTTATTCAGAGGCCTATGTTCTGATAGGGCGAGGTTATCCTTTCTTAATGAGAGAGACCTCGAATCAGGATGGGTTGGTTCTATGAGAATGAAGTTTCATCCCATTACCCATCTGTTAGTGAGTATGACCCATGTTGTAACAAACTATTCAGGCCTTTGGATCCCTTCTGTTTTGGAGGATTATATGGACATCATTCTAGAAGAAGTACCGGGACTTCCTCCAATACGAGAGTTGGATTTTTTTCATCGACCTTTAGATGGGGACTACCTTGATATATTCAGTAGGATATAGAATGGAACCCACTAATCCCCTAGATCTAAGGTTGTAGTTAGAGGACCTTCATGTGAATGTTTCATCAGACCCATTGTCTCCCCCATGGTGGCTCTCGTCTTGTTTGTGAAAATGGAATATGGAAGCTTATATCTTTATGTGGATTATAATCACTTAAACCAGGCCACGATAAAGAACAATTAACAATTGTTGAGGATTCATGACCACTTTTTATCAATTGTGAGGTGCTATATGGTTCTCAAAGATCGATATTAGGTCCAACTAGCACCATCTATAGGTTCATTTGGCTGACATTCTAATTTTTTCCATTCAATGTCACTACGGATACTACAAGTTTCTAGTTATTCCCTTGGGTGTGAAAAAATCCCCAACAATTTTTATGGATTTGATGAACCAACAAATTTAAGCCATACATAGACAATTTTTTCATTGTATTCAATAACAGCATACTCGTCTACTCTGCGATAGAGGTTTATCATGAAACACACTTGACAAGGGTCCTTGATTCACTTTAAGAGCACGAGATTTATGGAAATATCACAAAATGTCATTCCTGGATACAACAGGTTCACTTTAATGGGTATGTCATTTCTATGTCTTGTTTATCTGTGCATCCAATGAATGTTCAAGTGGTGATTTAATGGGATCCATCCAATAATGTGTTTGAGGTGCATAGATTTCTTGTCTTGGTGGGGTAATACCAGAGATTTGTGGTAGGCTTATCCAGAATGGAAGCCCCATTGACTACTGTGACATAGAAGGGACTGTTTTTTACATGGTCTATGTAATATGATAAAGCCTTAATTGAGTTGAGGTATAGGCTAAAGAGTGCTCTAGTTTTAAGACTACCAAAGGGGGGAGTTGATTTCATGGTATATTATAAAGCCTTAATAGTTGGGATTGATTTTTTTGGTGATGCAATGATAGGAATTCATCAAAAATGGATCAAGGTAGTTGAGACCCCATGAGAAGAACTATGGGACTCCTAATCTAGAGCCCGAAGTTGTATTATTTTCTTTGAGGATCCGGAGGAACTACCTTTTGGGAGAGACCTTTGTGGTTTACCCAAACCACTAATGTATCAGGTACGTCTTCATTTAGAGTGACCCAAACCTTAGGTAGCAACGCATGTTGGAGTTCCCGAAGGACTACGTCTTCGAGATAGATAATACTCCAGGGAATGGAAATGTTGTAGAATATTCCCTTAGTAGGAAATATTAGGCTCGTCTAGTGTGGGGAGGTTTAGAGTAGTATGATTCCCTATAGCTAGCCATAATAGAGCAGGATGGTACAATTTCCATATAATCAATGGTGTTTACTAATATGCTCCTTGATCTTGTTAACAAGTCATAATTGAGATGCATTTACTACGTGGTTCAGCGTGATCAGATATCCACCCGAGACATACCATTTGTCTATTAAAAAAGATGGAATCATGAGACCCCGTTCTATGGGAGATCAGTGGTTCCAGTGGTGGTGTGGGGGGAAGTGAGATGGGAGTTCTACACTTCTCCCTTAGTTGCACTTCCTAGTGTGGGGAAGATATATAGAGATCTTTGGTGGATGTTTTGGTGGTCTAGCTTGAGGCAGAGTGTTTCTGAGTTCATCTCATGATACCTTACCTATTTGCAGGAGAAGGTTGAGCATGAGGTCCCAGCTAGTTTGTTATAGCCTCTTCTTATCATAATGTGGAAATAGTGTGACATGTCCATGGATTTCATCATTCAGATCTCACATAAAAATAAAATCCACAATGATATCTGGGTGATTGTGGACCGACTTATGAATTCATCACACTTCCTTTATATTAGGGAGTAGAGTTTGGTAGAGAGTTTGGGGAATATATATATGTGAGATATCACCCACCTTCACAAGGTACACTGGAAAATTTTCTTGATTGTGATGCTCAAGTTATGTCATTATTGTGGAGAGGCCTACAGAAGGAATTCAGGACCCAGTTACAGATGAGTACAACCTTTCACCCCCAGATAGATTTACATACCAAGAACACTATCTAGGTGCTATATGATATGCGGAAGGCCTTTATCTTGGATTTCAGATGCTCTTGGAATGATCATCTACCATTGTTGTAGTTTTCATACAACAATAGCTACCACTCTACCAATGACTTGACACATTTTGAGGCCATATATGAGAGACCATTCTGATCACCCTTGTGTTGGACGAAGGTTGGAGTGTCAACTCTTATGGGGCAAGAGTTGTACAAGAAACAATAGTGAAGCTTCATGTCATCTTTAAATGGATGAATACAGCCCATAGGAGACAAAAGTCTTACACATATCTCTGTTATAGTCCCTACGAGTTTTAGAAGGGAGACCATGTCTTCATGAGATTATCCCCATGCTGTGGATTGCATAGATTTAGCCAGGGAAGCAAGCTATCCATTAGATTCATCAGGCCTTTTGAGATCAGTCAGAGGATTTTTGAGGTAACCTTCCGCCTTTCCATACCCCCATTACTAGAGATGGTACAGGATGTCTTCCCCATTTCATAGTTTAGGATATATATGCTCGGCCCTATGGACAATATTGACTTGGGAGAGAAAAACATTGAGGATAGATCCACCATGTTCAAGCACCCAATGGTGATTGAGGACCAACATGAGCGGACCCTGTGAAGATGATCTATCCCTCTGGTTTGCATGTTTTGGAAGCTTGGAAACATGTAGGAGAGTTCATAGAAGCTGGAGAGAAAAATGTAGGATTAGTATCCCGAGTCATTTTTTTAGTTTTTCTTTTTTTGGATGGAAATCATGAAGGAGGTAGTGATGTAGAGACCCTGATTTTTCCTAATAAGACATTGAAATATTTCTAGATCTTAATTTAGTGATAGGAGCATAGAGGATGTGTGATTCAAAGGCCATGTGTGGAAAATATTTATTGTAAAAAAATATTAAAAATATTATTTTATTGTTCACACAAGGTATATTATATAAAATAGGATAAATCTTAATATGTTGATTGAATCAGAAATCTGATACCACAGTTTGGTCTAGAATGTGGTGTTTCGCCTAGGCACTATATTAAATGAGTCAGTGTGGGATGCTCAAATCCCTCTCTCATTGGAAACGAATTTTATGTAATTTATTTAATTAATTTAATTAATTAATTAAAATAATTTAACCAAATAAATTGTTATATAAACATGTTTATGGAGATTTTTTCTCATAATACTAGGATTTTTCAATGAACACCTCTCCTCTACTCTCTTAACCCTCCCATTGAAGAACACAAAAGAACTAACGACGAACCCCTAGATCTAGACATATCAAAGTGTGGTGGATCTTCCTCATTCATCAATAGAAATTGATCCAATCTGGGTATTAAACATTCTAGGTATTCTTACACAATAGATTAAATGTTTGAGCATGTTGTTAATTGAATATTCAACATGCATCTTTGAATTCCAATATTGCAAGAGCCAGGTTACTGGTTTATTAGTCCTTGTTGGTTGATCTAACCCAAATTGAAGAATTATGATTCGTTGTCCAAGAACTCTTGTCCGATGATAAAAATACATTTTTTAGAGGCTTTATTCGATCAATTTCTTCATGTTCTTCATTATGGAATCTCCATTGGTCCTGGTTCAATGATTTTCAGGCAAGCAAATCTCGACCAGGCACCCAAAAAAGAAATGGAACCATGTAACACTAATGAATTTGTGATAGATTCATAGATTTGGAAATATAACAATGAATTGATGACAAATACAAATATTACACATCAATATGACAAGGAATGAATCCATAGTTACAAGTAGAAGATCCGGTGAAACCATCATTTTTGAAAGAGGCTTCTTCATGATGAACGATGAAGCGATCCCATGTTCTTTAGCCAGATGATATTGGGTTGACCCACTAGTTATGCTCTGTAGTGTAGTCCCTGATGAAAAGTTACCACGATGACCCTACAACTAGGATGTGTAGCATAGTCCCCAATGATACTAGGTCGACCCTATAGCTGGGATGGGTAGTGTAGTCCCCAACAATTTAGAGAAGACCCTCGACTTTGAGGAAAAGTGGGGTGGTGTGGTTCAACATACATAAGGAATCATGAAAAAGAGGAGATATTTACCCATAGAGATGCATCCCTATCACACAACCTAAAACTGGATAGAAAATTCAGTTCCACCCATAGCCAATAGTATCAAGGTTTGTTCATTTGAGACCATTGACTTTTGTCTTCTGTGTAGAAACATTAGGTGTTGGTAATTGCAGATGGTTTTACCTTGGAACTATTGGATACTAATCTTCTTAAGATGAGTTATGAGATGTAGATCCCCTTACCCCCTCATATGGGATTCTTTGGCTGATCAGATATATATATATACATATATATATATATATATATATATTACACTTTAGTACCCACTCCTTGGGTCATGGTTACCCTCCTTCTAAGAGAGAAAAAAACATGTGGGGTATGCCACATTCATTCCATGTACAGTTTCTCATGGTTAGAAAGGTCTAATTTCTGGATATAAGTAGTTAAGACTTGACAAGAGGGTTCATCTCCTCACCATTTTGAGCTCTTTGTGTTTGGATGAGCCTACTTTTATACTCTCGTTGTGTTGAGGTGAACTCTTTCCATCCTCTCTTATTATACCTTGTTCCATTTACTTATTATATTTGTTTTCATCTCTTCTTACAACCCCTTATCCTTTGTGGGTGTTCTACTAGGTATGTATATACTCACCCATGTGTGGGATTCTCCCAACACATGTCACGTATTTTTCAGATGACAGACAAGATGATCGTGACTACATAGGAGCATAAGGATACATGATGCATGGACCCCGTATGGTAGTCATAGTTAGTATTTGGATATGGCCTCTATCAATGGATAATATGTTACATTTGTCTTTAATTTGATACTATATTTTGTTTTTGATGTCTGTTTTTCCCCTATACATTTTAGTATTCATTACCGTACTCTTGTTCCGTCTATAGGTTCCTGCATATTCACATTACATTTCAGCAGTTTCATATTTTTTTACCTTTATTTTCCTTTTTCATTGGTTTGGAAACATGTGTTCATATAGGTTCTATGGAAAATTCTTCTCAGAGTTTATTCTACCTTCAGCGCTTCCCGCCATCCCTAGGATAATGGAGGCAGTCTTGGTGTAGTTATGGATTGAGCCCCAGCTTGGGACGGGTCATGAAAATTATGATCTATAATCTTTTGAGTAGGAAATTATTTCTTTTACACTAGATCTTATGCACATCAATAATGAGGAGAAAGTATCATCTATGGTGGGGATTTTACATTGATGAGATGAGAATTTTTTGTTGAATCCCCGTTTCTATTTGCAGATAATATTTCTATTTTTTAATTTTTCCACCAACACTAAAAATTATAACCCAATTATAATTAGTGTAGTATATTTTAAATTTATATACAATGGGTCTTCTTTGGATGGCCTATCATGTAATCCATATTTAGTAATAGTGATTCAATTTGATCCCCCATACATTCATTATTGTTTATAATGTTTATTCCACTTCATCAGTTCCCTTTACCTTCCCACATGATGTTATTTCCTTCCATATCATTGAGTATGATTTAAATATCATCTATTGTTTTATTCATTATCTAATTTCCTTCTTAATCATATTTGATAAACATATTAACTTTTTAAAACCCCTTATCACACTATTGATTTTATAATCACTTCTTTATTTCATGGTGATTGTATTTTCAAATCATGTATTTGTTAGATCGTAAGAGAATATGATGGAAACAATAGGGGAGAATTATTTTTTTCAAACAAGACTCAAAAAAAAATCCAAACACAATTTATAATAAACGATACAAATTGGAAGTGTTCATATGATTAGAGTATATATATCAGACTCATAATTTATCGGATAAATAATATTTATTAATCGATCTCATAGAGAGTACGATAAATAAGATATTAGAAAGATTTATTGAGAAAATACATTCTAATATTAATGGAAAAACTAAATATAAATTATGTACATATATGTTATATGAAATATCAAAATAAAATTTTAATTATATATATACATTATAAAAATAATTCTATACTTAAACCATAAGAGTTAAGGAAGTATAAAATCCTAACCTATGTGACCAATGGATTTCAACCTAACTATTATTTTTTATCTACCCTTATTAGTAAATCCTTGTATAGGATTATCTAAATTAGTTCTATCTTTATTAAACTATAATTACATTGATATAATGATCAAAATATTAGTGTCTTTCTTACATAACAATTCTCTTGATATGATGATTGTAATAGCTCTGTCTGTCACACCCCTGGAAACCCTTAATCAGTATAATCAGAGTCACCTATCTTTACTACCATAGAATTTGTTGATCTAAATATTGATCAAAAAAATTGAATACAAAATATTCTATTGATTTTAAAACTCAACACCCTGAATCCTTAGAAAATAATTCACTGAAAAATTATTATTCTTAAGAATGAGATGTTCAACAAGAACAAAATCAGTGACATATTGTGTTTCTAAAATCATCGCCACCTAATTACTCAAATACAATCCCTCTAAGTATTATATTTCAAGAAATATCATAGTATATTGTAATATCCTTAGATGAACATCAATATGTAGATCATAAACATTCTCAATCTAATTTCACTTAAAATAACCCTTACAACACTATAATAAATTATTTCTTATAGAAATAATTCCAACAATTGTATTATAATATTTTTACATTAAAATGGACTTAAATATTTTCAATCTCATAAACTAAACTATTTTCAATATGATGGATTTGAACTATGATTAATGTGTTGAATATGACATTAGTTTATTTGATGGATGTAACATTATTCATTTGTTTGAAAATAATACTAGTCGGTTTGATGGATTGGACTATAGGTCAGTCTCATTAATCGAATAAATGAATATAAATATACATGTTCAGTAGAAAAATATTGTGTTCTATGGAAATATTTTAAAATTCTTGGGATATATTGAATTAGTAAAATAATGTTATAAGAAAGTTATTGAGATTTTAATAAATAATAGGGAAAGTATAAATTATATATTTTTGACTTAAGAATATCCCACTTTTCAAAATAAAAAAATTGAATTATAAAAATAAAAATTATTAACTTTGAGAAACATACAACCCATTATAAGTTTAAAAACATTAACTTAGTTCCTTATAATTAATATCTTCACTCTACATATAATAACTCATAATGTATTTAAAACTTATTTTTTCATTAATCTTGATCCAATATGAAATTTTTTTACTTTACATTATCCCAATCTAAAAAAATTATACCTTTATATAGTTTCTCTCCCATATATTATTTCACCTCTTTTGATTATTTCATTTACTTTTATTATTTTACACCATTTTTAATTTTCATTTTTTTGGAAATTAATTTAATTTTCTTAAATGCAACAAGAACATAATACACAACAATTTTCTTTGAATGACTTTTAATACAAGATAAAACAAAGTGAATTGATCTAAATAAAATTGGCAAACACTCATACAAAATGTATTTCGAGAATAATTGATTAAAATTATATCATTCAAATTGTTAGATTCACAAATACAAGAACGGTTTTGTAAAAAATCATTCTTTCTTATAATATTTTTTAAAAATTCATTTTTACATCTTTAAATATTCTTGATTCTTATCAAACTCAACTTCTTTATAATCAAGCTTAGCTATTATATCTTCTATTAATGAGAGCCTCTAATTCTCTTCCTTAAAATATAAAACTTCATCTTCTATAAAAATAATCTTTTTGTTTTTCTCCTTCATCTTTATGAAGTATTCTTTAAAATAACATATTCTAGAATTTTCATATTTCAAATTTTCAATCTCTTCTTTGAGTAGTATGAATTCATAATTTTATGAATATGATAAATCATTGAAATAACCAATCTGAAACATCCAATAAATATTTCTCAAATAAATCATCTATATTAGAACAAACTAAATTTAATTCAAAAAAAATTAAACCATGAACTTTAAAATTCCCAATATCGTTTCTCAATGACTTTATCATCGTATTTAATCTTATTTTATATAACTTTGGATTATATTTTATAGGCACTGATACAAATTGTTTTATCATATGAGTATTATATTTCTACTAGAGGGGTATGAATATAAGTTAAAAATTAGATTGAAACAAAAAACCAAAACCTGTTTAGTTGAAAAGATCATACACAAAATTCATATGATGATCATAGTGTTTGATTCAGACTCTAAATCTATATAATAAATCATTGTTTTTAATTAGGCACATAAAGATTCTGATAAATCAAATATTAAAAATATTCAGTTAAAACAAGCATTATAACATTAATTACATTGCAGAATATAAAACATGTAAAAACCAAATATATGAAACCTTATAAGAATGTAATAATGGAATATAAGCCTTATTGAATAAATTATACTCTCCAACCATAAGTTTTAAGGATGTAATAAATATTTACTTAAGATCACTATTGATTTCAACATTACAATAATGTTATGACATTTTATATAGGTAAATTTTATAATATGAGGATTGTAATCATCTATATAATTCTTAAAAAATAAATCCATCGATATGATGTATGAAATAGAATTATATTTATTAAATATGAAATAACATGATATGATGATAAATATAGATCTATCTTTCCATCCCCTAGATTCACTTGAATATCCTAGTTAGAATCACCTACATCCTATCCCAGGAATCCCTTGATCTAAACCTAGACCAGAACAAGAGAATAAAAAAATAAAAAGGATTTAAGGATATTAGAACTAATCACTCATAATCTTGATGAATATAACTCTTTAGAAAATTAAAAAACATAAAAATGAGATGTTTAGGCAGATAAAAATCATTAGCTTGTTGAGTTGAAAAATGAATCAAATCTTAGATCCATGAATGCACACCTATTTATAGGAATCCCACCAATATTAATGTTTCCTTGAATTGTGGTGTTCAGTGCAATGGTTTCAAGTGATATCCTATAAAAATATCAGCAAAGCACTCTATCCAAAGTCATTTAATATCACCGCTATAATTATGTAATAAATTCTTACTGATTGAAATAATTCCTACAATCCGATTATAAATTTCTTTTAGTCAAACTGACATAAATGTTGTTAATCCAAAGAACATTACTATGTCTAGTCCAATGTATATAATCTACAGTTTTCTTGATAAATCAGACTATGATTATTCTAATGGATATAACATGAATAGTTTCAATGGACAAAGCACTAATCAGTCTGATGGACCAGACTCTTGGTGAGTCTGATTGAACATCTTAAATAATATAATATTTAAAAAAATTTCTATTAGAAGCTATAACCAAATTTATTATAGAATGATTTAATCTAAAATAAATTCTAAAACTCATAGGATATATAATTTTAGTTAAATAAGGTTCTAAAAACTTATCTTATTTTCCAAATAGTATAAATTTATATAGAAGGTATAAACATTTGACACAATAGTCTTTAAATTACTCTTTTTTATTGTAGAGTGAATTATCATCAAATCAAGTAGTGGAAAAAATTAACCTATTTTAAATGGATTTTGATTAATTAAATAAATATATTCTTAAATATCTTTCCAACTCATCAAACATGGTTAAGGAATGTGATAGAATTTTCTAAATCCCTTTATATTTTTTTCATGTCAATGAAAATCCATATAAATTATTCCTTAATAAATCACATGAAACATTTTTAAATTGAGATGTTTCAATGAGTTATGGAAATCATCACAATTTCAAATTATAATGTTTTTATAGTTGTATAGAAAATTTAACATTATTTGAGATTTGTAGTATTATGAACAGAATGATTTCAAAATTATTTCTGGTGATGGGATTACCCAAGATGTTGGGTTGCAATTTTGTGATTAATGGTCCCTTATAATTAGTGAGAATTCAAAACAATAAATATTTTTTTGTTACCATGGAAACATTATTGTTTTCTTCATTATCCATGGTCATAGATTTTATAATTTTCCTTCTTATGATTCATTTAAGCTTGTGATCATATTAAAACATTTTCATTCACTTTTTATAGGTTGGAATGGTTATCCATAAAAAATATTGAATCTAAATTTAAAACAATAGCACAAAATGTATAATGGGAAAATAAAATAATAAATTTTAAAATCAACAAAAACAATTTGAAATAATCCACAATAATAGTGCTAAAACATGATTAATTGTACAGTGTCATGAATCTCATTGGGATTAATCAGGGGAAATTTTTTATAAGAAATGAATCAAATCTATTATTGATTATAGAAATACTATGAAGTGGTTTGATCAAGATCATACCCTTGATATAGAGAAAAAAATTGGATCTTTTAATAATTAATTTATTATTGACATGAGTGAGGATGATTTGAAATATGGAATGAAGAAATAATTTTTTTTCAAAATCACAATGTGTGTTATGTTATTTAAATTATAGGTTCATGTGCAATTAGAGTTTAGAATTTACATTATTTTTCATGTTCATTATCATATTTTAGAATGGATAATATCAATTGTCATGGTACCAGAATCACAATGCAATTATTACCTTTTAATATGGTCAATTACCTGATGTTTCATTGAATTAATTATCCTTATACCATTTTTGAACATGAAAAATTTATATTAGATAATGGATATGTGAGATTTTAAATGGTAATTTTTCATAATTTATTTGAATCTTCTTTATCATGTTTTCAAAAGTCGTGAAATGAAATAAATAAAATAATAAGATAAATTTAATTTAAACACAATAGCCAAAACATGTGAAAATATATAGTAATGCACCACTCATGCAGAAAACTTCATTTCTTATATCACACAACATAGAAATGGGATTAACCCCTCATGATAGTCATGTGGGAGTTGGAGGGGAATAGGTAATGTAATTTTTATGGAATGGTGGTGTTTTATGTTGTGAAACTCTTCAACATTGGGATATATTATATTTGTTATGTAATGATTTAAAGGAGCACTAAATTCATCTATTTATAGTTTTCAAGGACCACATGTCAAAAAATTCTAGGTTAAACCCGCCTGATTAAACTCTGGGAGTTACAGAGGTTTATGGTGTGGGTATCTATTGAATATAAATCATTTTTAGCAATTAATGGGCATGATGAAAATGTCTCACAATGTGACAGTATGTGTTATTCCTTGAAATTTTGGTTGGCACCTCTAGGACATGTTTTTTCCATGTATTTTTTCTTATATTGGATTACTGTTGATGTGTTACATTGTTAATTTCAATTTCATGATGTCAATTAAGTCTTTATAGTGTTTCTGGATATGTATTAAATTGAATCCTCAATTTTAAGATTCATACTTTACCATTTACTTTTCTCAAGTCCCAGATAATTGTTTCAACAAGAGTTGCATCTATTTTTACTTTTTTTTTATTCCAAAAAAATGCCACACGTATCTCTTCATAAAAATGTTAAACAATAAATATTTCATAGTAAATAAATAGTTTAATTAAAAAATAATTATTTTAATATTATATATATGTATGAAACACAACTATGAGAGGTTATATGTAGTTAATACGTTAATATATATTTCTCACCTATTAATGTTAATATTATAGTAGATACATTAATAAGTAAATTTTTTGGTAATGATTTGTGTGATTTTGTAGAATCCAAGAGAGTGATAAAAGATATTGATATGATATACTATGACATGGTAAATTTAATGGCAAATGATATCTTTATTAGATGATTGTGAATTCATTATTAGTACAAATCGTGGAGGAGACTTGGTTGGGGGATTCTCATGAACTGGTTTTGAATTACCATGTTGTCTATCGTGATGCTCCTCAGAGATGATCAATATTTATATAACACCAACTATTGTTTTGGGGAATAATTTCCATCTCCTTGGAAATATGTGTTTTGATTCTATAAGAATTACACCGACCCTATTTTGTGGGAAAACCTTATGTGAGGAAGTGGAAGCATGATTTCAGATACAATTTTTGGTGGTTCAGTATAAATAATTATTTTTAAAAGTTTGTTTCATGTTGTTTATTGTGAAAAGGGATGAATAGAAAATATTATGATCTCAGGGGATTTATTTAGCTACTTGATGAACCCTAGTGGATGTGATAAGAAATATTGAGGGACTTCATCAATGGTTTACACAAATATTAAGATGGTTATGCAATGATAGGGTTTATCATGGATGTCTTAATTAATTTTAATAACATCATAGTGATTAAGGAGACTAACATAGTGGTTGGTTTTCAATATAGTATTTATAGAAAATTATAAGTAATCATGGGTTTTTTATGATGTACGTATATAATATTTGTCTTCATTTTACCTATTTGAAAGGGATATGTATCCAACATGCGTTTATATCATATTTATTCTATATAAAAAATTTCCTCCAAAATGTATGGTAAAACAGAGCGCACTATCTAGTCATTAGAGAAAACGTTTCAAGTGTGGATTTTGGAAATGGGAGGTTCATCAGTGAGCCACCAAACATTGGGGGAAATTATTTACAATAGATGTTATCATTATACCATTATAATGGAAATGTTCAATGTAATTCATGGTTATTATTTATTATCTATATTATTTTAAAATATGTTTTGAGAGTCCAAAATTCCCATACCTAATTATGAAAATAAGGAAAAATATGTTACATGTGATTTTCGATCGAATAAAGGATTCATAAGACCATCATAAATAAAAATAAAATTATTTTCAGATGACACTAGAGTTGAATGTTATATATAATGTGTTTTTTACCGTGTCTCTCCAAGTGGGTAGTGGTGGATCATTCTGGGGAGTAAGCTTTTACATAGTTTGATGGACTATTTGAGCTATTGGTGTGTATTGTTGCTAAGGTGTATCATTTGGTACTACAACAAAAAAACAGATAAATTCAAAAAATCATCCTTATATGATAGGATAAAAAATTTCTTCAGGATTGTTTTCATGTCCATAACTGAACAAATCTAGATGATAAGGATAGTAAAATCATTGAGTAAAGGACTATTGAGTTTCTTGACCTTGAAAATAGGGTTATTTTCCAATATTTATATAAATTTTGATTTTCTCCGGTGGTTCCACTGTGTCTTGGAGAAGAGAACATATGAGTTTGTGTCCGATATTCCCTCTTAATATACTGATTTTTAAGGGTTCATATCTATTTTTAGATGCTATATTTTTCCCCTTTGATTAAGATGACATGATTTTCATATATCATTTTATGAAATTGTTTCCCTTCCTCGATGTGTCATTTTTTGGACTTGTTTTTTATTTGAGATATATCTCCTCAATAATTTATGTTTAGGTTGTATTATGGTGTTTTATAGTTATTCACTATATTCCTCTAATGTGTTGTCACAATGGTGTTCTCTAGATATCCTTGAGAGGTATCCTGTAGGATTTTTGTTCAGTCCCCTTTCTCTCCAAACTGGGATTATTTTAAAAGCATTTGAATTTTGAGAATTTTTTGAGAGGTACATGATGTAAGGTATAGAGTTTATAAAACCCATCCATTGCACTTTATTTTGATCTCTAGGTGTTAAGAGATTAATAAATGGTATTTCCCATATTTAATTATATTTATGTACACATGGTTGGTTTTTTGTTCATATTGTTTCTATGTTGTTTTCATGGTCTCTATGTTATTCTTATGGTCACATATTGTTTCATGTTGAAGGCCTATATGGTCATTAATTTGTTATGTTGGACAATAAATTGATCATAATGTCATTTTGTTTCATACAGACAATCCTTTTCTTTATGTGGCCAATCCATCCCTTGGTCAGGGGTTTATCCATGTTTTTTGGTCAATCTATGGGGTTGGGTATCTTGTTTATACATTCAATCCATGTTTTATGGGGGATCTACATGGTCAATGTTTTGTTCATGCAATATATTGGTCACTTTTTATGTTTTACTCATCCACTCAATTTATATAATTGATTATCACGGTCAGTAATCTACCAAGGTAGAAAAATACCATAATTTTTCCAAATGACTGAGAATACCATTTTTAACAAAACATTTTAATAATTTAAAAATAAAACCTAAAATCTTTTCATTTAATACCTGAATCGGTTTTGATGGATTATACTATTAGATTTCCTAATAATGGGATCTTCAAATGAGTCATAAAATGGGTAATTAAATGAAAACTAGATTAGTATGGTGTTAAATATGAATGTCTACAATAGTTTTCAGCAGATATGTGAAATTTTAGTTTCTTTTACTTAAATGATAATTTCCCCTCATTCAATATATTTTATTTTTTTCATGTATTTATTTTCTAATCAATTTAATTTGAGTGATGAAAACCACTTTCTTTCAGTTTTTTTCTTCCAATGAGTTTCATACATATGTGAAATACCTTTATTCTTCTTTATTCATGATGTAATGAAATTTTTAGAGAATCCCATGAGGTAGGGAATCTTATTGTTTTATTTTATTTTGTACAGAATGTGATTTAATCATGCATTCAATTTATTAGTAAATTTTTTTAATTGATAATAGAAAATATAAAACTCTAAAAATCCCCTAGATAATGATTCTTTAGTAACATAGAAAATTGTAAAGAATAATATGATGATTATATCACATGATGTATATAATTATTATGGTCTTGGAAATCTAGAAATCACATTAAACATAATATTTTTTATAGACTAGAAATTTAATTGATCTAAACAAGAGTCTTATTCCCAAGTTGTTGTTATATATATTATAATTTTAATTTATTTATAATTCTATATTTTAAAGAATTAAAATAAGATATTTATCAGACGTCATAAATAACTAATATTTCAAGTTTTGTGAATTAGTTATATGGTTGGGGATTTTGATTTCATATATGTTTTCTTATTTATTGATGGTTTCTATTGTTTACTAGATAATATTATATCTGTATTGATTATGTTTTTTTGTTATATAGCAAGATTTACATGATGAGAAATTGGTTAAAAAATAAAATATAGTTACATCAAATGGTAAATTTAATGGGTTTATGGTTTAATTACTATTTTATCAAAATCATAGAATTATAGGAATAATTAATAGATCCCATTAGTTTTTATTTTTGAGATTATGTTATCTAATACCTATATAATTATTTATGTATGTATACTATTAATAAAAAATCAATTAATTCAGATAGTAACTAAAAATTTTGTTTTCTAAATATCATTGTTTTTGGTTGAATATGTTTTCCCTTATTGTGGAAGGCCCAAATGTCTCAATGATTAATCCACATTTTAATTTTATATATATGTAAAATGTATTTAATTTTTATGTTTCTTGAAGGATGATTAGATCTATGTTATAAATTGTTGTGAATATTTGAAAACTTGATATAACTAGGAATGTTTAATGACCAGTTTCTTGTGACCTTGGGGTTGTGGTGATTGTTGATGATGGTGATATAAGGATAGATTATTGTATGCCCAATGGTCGAAGAATGACTTATGGGTGGTCTAGATGAGTTCAGAGATGGATTTGAGAATTTAAATAATTTATTGATTGATGCTTTCAAATATAAACAAGTTTAGATATTAACTGTTTAGTTTCTAACTACATGATGCATTCTGGCACCATCTTCTTCATTATTGTTTCCCTGTATCCTTCACTCTGGGGATCACTGCCATGGGTTTTCCTCCTCTCTCATCTCGGTCTTCCCATCATCAGTCATTTGTTGCGAAAGTCCTCAGCTGGTCCCACCCTACTCTGATTTTTGATTCCCCTGCACCTCTCTAGGTCAGAGCTGGAGCATCGGTTCTAAGAGATTTTGGGTTAAGTGGTTCGATGGTCGATAGGTTTCCCGAAACTTTGGGAATCGACTTGCTTCAGTCATGCCTGCTATAGGTTTTATTTGAAGATGGTGTCCATCGGAGTCCTCTATTGCTCAACTGTGCTCTGACCTTGAATTCCTAGACTCCTCTCCGAGTCGGACCTGGAGCGGTAGATTCATTGAGGTTCTGGGATGTGTGGTTCGGCGGCTGTTGGTGCTCCAAACATGCCATGATGTGGTATTTTCTTGTGAAGTCATTTTATTACTGGTCAGTTTTTATTTGTGTTTCTTCATCAATGAAATTGTTGAATAATTGATGTGATTATCTGCATGATATCTTTTTGTTTGATGTTCTATCGGTGTTGAAGTTGGATTGGGTTTATGGTTTCAGTGATATTTTCTTCTGTGCGGTGCCAGACGTTGGTATCGATGGTGAATAGGAAGACGAACTGACGGTGGGGTGGCTTAGGTTTTCTATGGAGACCTCGATGCTTGTGATCTTCTCTTGTTTCCAGGTTCTTTGTACCCTCCAATGTCGGTTGGGCATGGTAGATTTGGAGGAGGTGTTGAGAGGTGTTTGTGTGAGTGGATGGATGTCCATGGAGGCGTGAATGGTTCATTGTTTTCTTTTCGGGTGTTCTGGTGATGTCAATGATGTCTTTTTGGAGATGTCGATGAGTGGACATTGGTATCGAGCGACGAGGACCGCAAGACGGTGATGGTAGCTCCGGAAATGCCAGTGATAGAAGCTCCGACGACGATGACGGTGGGGGGTTCCGATAAGAGATGTTTACAGAGGTGACTAGATGGATGATTATTACGATGTCTGCCTGAATCGAGGTGGTTGACTAAATCAGTGTCTATGCGACTCGAGGTGGCTCTTGGATCAACTCGCATTGATGACGGTTGGCACGTCGATTGGAAATTTGTTTATGTTTGTGAATTTGAATTTGAAAATCTGGCGGTGGTGTGACACTTTGTCTATGAAGAAGGAGGGATGTGAGTTTTTTAATGCGGTGTTGTTTTTGAATTTTGTGATGTACGGTTACCACTTTTCCTTAAAGTGGATCTTAAAAAATATAAAAAAATGGATTTGGACATGATGAATTCTGATAATATGGAAGATAAGTATTTTTTTAATATAATATCTTATTATTAGTCCTAGAGTAACATAATGATGAGTTTAATGATAAATGAATTAGTTATTGATCAGTGATGGGTCATAATCATCATATATGATGATGAAACAATTGAGAATATAAATATTAAAATTTATAGCGCACATGGCCCATGATTTAAAATACAAACAACATTAGTCTCAAAACAAGAAATAGAATATCATTAATTAATGAGAATAATGGATTGAAGTTCATGTGTTCAGAAAATTGTGAAGAGGTGTTTTCGGAGCTGAAGAAGAGGTTGATTGCAACTTCATTGTAGATTTTTCATATGTTTGGGACTAACTACACCATATAATAGGATGTGTTTATAGTTATATTGGGAGTATTAATAGTGAATATAGATTGAGTTGTGGCTTAAGAGTCACATCATTTGTGACCCCATGAGTGTAACTATCCTTCCCATTACATGGATTTCATAGTTTATGTCCATGCTTTGATATTTAGGTGATACTATCAATTTACTGAGATCATTTTTCTCAACATGAACCATGTGAGAAATTCATGTATCTTCACATAATGAGACTTAAAAATAGGTAATAGGTGCATTGTAGAGTACATATAAAAAATTGTACTTTATATTACCTATCCAGCATGACTAATTAACATCATTGTGGATATTATTTCCCATAATGAGTAGGTTTCTCAAAAAGCAAACTAAAATTACTTCAGAGGAATATTGTCACATGATGAAATGATTGTATCATTAAAGGGTGGATACTTCTTAATACAATGTATTAATTAAATACTATAAATTTGGGATTACATATTCTTTATTAGATAAATGAATGGATTTCCCGGAATCTGAACCGTAGTGTGTTGTGTTGTGGGAAAATATAGTAGGTGGTGACCTGATATCTAGGTGGTCATTGGATGATGATAATGTGATCCAATTATATGGGAGAGTTATAGTATCTTCTTCTATCATTGAATAGATGATGGAATACCTTCATAAATCTATGTGCGTATTGTATCCTATAGATAGAAATATGTACCTTGACTTTTGGAAGTGGTTTTGGTGGCCAAGGTTGAAGAATGATATTGATGGATTCATTTACTATTTCTTTATATACTACATCATAAAGGTCTAGAATCAACATTCAAGTGGTTTGATGCAGCCAATTAATATTCCCACATCTAAGTTGGAGTACATCATGATAGATATTTTGATGGTTTTACAAAGGACCTTAAGGGTTCATGATAACATTAAGGTGACTATTGATTGTCTAGTGAATGTTTCTATTTTCTTATTGGTCAATGATGTTAAATCAAAATATTATATGGTAAAAATGTATGTTTGTGATATATGAAACCTTTATATATTACTTTTGATAACTATTTCATCCAAATAATCACATTGTGTGTTATGGTTTTGGATGGTCTTCCAGATGTCTTGGGTAACTTAGCTGAGTTTGAGCACATAGTGTAATCCCTAGAGAGATTGGGTGTCAAAGAATATGATTCCCATATTGGATGATGTTCTTTGGTATTATAATCCATACATTAGTGGATCATTGTATGATCACCTAGTGTTTATTGAGTTCCTATACAACAATAGTTATAAGGCATCAATTTAGACATTCTTTTGTGAGGCCATTTATGGTACTCTATGTTGTTCACCAATTTTTTAGCACAAGGATAGTTATGAGTAGTTATAGGAATTATTAATGTATAAGATACCTCTGAGATAGTGCAATTGATTCTTAATAGGTTGAGCACACCTCAGATTAAGAAAAAATACTATTTAAACTGTATGATGAGACCTTTAGAATTTAGTTTCGGTGACTTGTTTTTTTAAAGGACTCCTCAGTTATCCCACCAAAATTTTAGAAAGAAAGTGAAGTTAGAGAAAATCAATGTTACACCCATTGAGACAACTAGGTTTATTGTAATAGTGGTATAAACTATTTATCATCCATATCACTTTTGATATATACATGATATATTTCATGTTTCTTAGCTTCATAGGTACTTTCTTAATAACATGAATTCCATTTACTATGGGGTTGTTGTTCTAGAGGCTCAGTCTTCATTATTGGAGTGACTGATATGGATTGTATACCTATGAAATAAAGTCATTAAAGTGAAGATGGAATCTCTTTTGTGTTTCATTGGAGTCAAGGATGTATTTAGAAAGAGACTAGGGATTGAAAGGATGAGGTTCTGGCTGAATGTCCAGATATTTTTTATAAGAATCATTGAAGGTGCTACTCAGAGGTGAGAAGTTATTATCGGGGATAACTATAACATTCAAAGGAGTATCACTGCATGATATGTTTTATGTTTAAATATTCTATGTTCTCTTCTTACTCTCAAATGTTATGGGGATTGATAGTATAGTTTTTTTTTGAAATGGTCTTGAGATTCGATGGATGAGATTTTGGTGAAGTCATCTATTTATGGTGTTCTTAAATAGACACCGAATAACCATTTTAGTTTCTATAGGTCTGTAGCATTTTTTATACCCCACAAGTTGTCTAGTGGTTCTAATTATTAATAGGTGAGGCCCATCAGATCCTTAGTGCACCTAACCTTAGGGTTCATTCATTTTACCTTTTTTTAATCACACATGTTTTTGACCATATTTAACACAAAATTCTATCCCAGTGCCCAAATTTTGTAATATTGAACTCTCCCTTTGATATTGGGGCTCTCAGATTTTTCGAACCTTTGTTCAAAAGGGTGGAAACTGTCTAATGATGCATGAACAATGTGTTTAATCAAGATCTGTGATAACGTATTATAATTTATTGGGATACAAGAAAAAAATTATGATAGATGAATTTTTTCTATGATTATCCAATGATTAATTATTCATCCATTTTGAAATTGGTGGGAGATGTATCATTTTCTTGATATTTAATGATCATATAAATATCAAGTATCAAATAAATACATTATATGAGAATGTGGTTTTGAATCATCTTCTTACGATTATTCTTCACAATGGATTAAGTATAAAAATATAATACAGTGATAATCTTTTGGTAGATTGGTTGTGGATTTAACATGTTAATCACATCACTTTGACCAGATCATGATCCATTATTTATAGTGGATGTTTCCAAATGTTCTCCCTTATATAGATCATCTTGAATTATTATTCTTCTTGAATATCATCTTGGATCGCTTTTATGTTGATGTATTGTGGGTGAATCGATGTTTTTTGTCAAATCATGAGGTTATCTTCCTCAATTCGTATCTAATTCATGATACGTTCCTTCATTAGAAAATGGATCTATGGATTTTACACCATATCTTTTGACATAAAACAGAACTAGTTCTATTGACGGACACTTGGAGGTATGTGGTTCCAGAAAAACCTTATGTACATGGAATATCAACATATATAACACAACTAAACAGGTGTACTAATGAAATTGAATCATAATTAAGTATCATTTACATTATATATAGTTATCTATAGGTATATAATGTTTTCAACTTATATCTATTGAAGAAAACTGGAGAACATCATCAAGAACCATTGGGTATGATGTTCCTTACCATTTTTTACTATGCATACTCTTGTTTCATGATTTCATATTATGGAGACATATTTTGTTAACCATATTTCTTAATGATTTCTTATGGGTGTTTGTGTGTATCCTATTATACCCAAATATGATCATTTATTCCATAAATATTTAGAGAGTATCTTGTCAGAATGCATGATGATGATCACGTGTCATTTTATGTTATCACTATATGCTCATGAAGAAGCATTATTATTTTACTTATATAAGCTATCTTGTTGTTGGTATTTTTCATGACATGGAGTTATTGTATTGGTATTTTTAATAGGTGTATTTTCAGGGTATGATTACCATTAGAATATTAGTGTTCATGACATGTGGTGATGAATATGGTTCACCAATATACTGGGAAGTAGAATGGAAACCTTATGTCATGGTCAAAACTCAAAACCTTGAGGATATAAAGTAACATGTTTGATGTTGAGGCCATATGAATATCGAGTAGTGTTCTCACTTGATGCCTTCAAGATAAAGAGTAACATGTCATCAGGTTTGTGGATGGCTCTTCATCACTTCATACATCATGATCATCCTTCCGACATGGATATGAAGTAGATACAGTTATGGATTCTAGTACCTTGGTTAGTACATATGTTCTCAATATAGGGTTTTATATATTTTCTTATGTATTTATTGTTATAATATAATACACATGTCAAATATGTGAATATATTTATGTAAGAATAGGTTATATCCTACTAGGTTTTATTACAAACACCATTTATGGTATTCTTGATGCACGTTCAAACATATTTAATTAGGATCGAGGCCAAGAAAATGCCCTCTTGGAGATAGTTGAGTGGAGGAGCATGGAGATGGTAGTATAGCCAAATGATACTACCCAGGATTTCCACAGTGTTACATTATTTACTTATCAGTCTATACCTTATAGTCTAGTTTAGATTTCCACACTAGGATTGGATCAATTTATTTGTATAACATGTGTACCATATAATATAATATATCTCTACCATATTCGCATTGAATTGATTATATTTTATTTATAATATCATATAAGGATATAATAAGGAAGTTATAGTCTCTAAATTGATGGAATTTAGACCCTTTCTACTATTCAGTGTCCTCTTTCGTATAGGGAGGTGTGCCTAAGGTCTTCTATAACTCCATCTCAAATCAAGTGGTTATGGTATTGGGTTTATAAAATGGTATTAGAACATTTTTTTCTCCTTTTGTTTGATGAAATTGTGACATGGAATAAATAATATAGGTTGTGTGGGACTCAGGGAGGAGAGTTATAATGTTCACATACAATACATGTTCAACGGACCACCATGTAAACATTGATTGAATTTTTGGTACTATTTTATGTGATTTGGTATGTTAATGCATCATGATTATGTACAAAGGATCACATAACAAATATATACATTTTTAGGCATACTATTTATTTAATTAAATGCCTTGTTATTCCCAATCTATTTGGTATAGACTTGTATTTTGTTTTAGTGATATATCTATTTTCCATTTGAACTTGTTATATCTATGATATAATTAGTTATTTGAAATTGTGAATGTTGTTTTGGTTGGTATATACCATTATTGATAATGTGATAGGATGGAAAAAATGGTTTGTACTTGGATAAATATTACTTGTGTTATGGGTAGAATTCTAGGATAACCTTTTTGTGATCCTACAAACAAACTAGAATCTTTCAAAATATATTTATATATTACAAATGATCCCTTCATAATTTATAATATTTCTCTATAAGGGATATAGATAGTGCCACCAGATGATAAGACTTCGGTTGGTCTTGCAAGGTAGGATTCAAGTGTTCACTACATAATTTATAGGTGGGTAAAGAAAATAATGCTTTTTCACCTATTTCAGTGACACAAGCAATGTTCCAACCATAGTTTGGAGTCCATCCAATTTTTATATCCCATGGAAAAGGGGTCCTAAGGTCTTTGGTATTCTATTCTAGATTCATATATCTCCATCATCTAATATCCATTAAAGGTGTAGTGGGACCATTGGATGTAGATTAATGGATAGACATCCTCAAGAGTGTCTTCGAACTCATTATGAAACCAAAGGATTTAAAGTTGATGTTTTATAGTTTTATGCTACAAGGATCCACTAGACGTTTGTGGTACATGATGAGACATTCTGGAATATTTGATGGTCTCCCCTAGGGAGCCTTCACGGGACAATTCGTCAAGGAATTATTTACCAATATTCTAATGCCAGGCAATGAAATAGAGTTAATAGAGATGCAATATGGTACCATGATGGTGTCTATAGAAATATATCTTTTAACTAAGCTAATAAAAGTTAATCCTCTCATGACTGGAAACTAGGAAACAAGTCAAGGAAGTTCAGTATCAATCATAATTATTTTATCATATTACTGGTCTAGTGCTTCGACCAAACGACATGACCATTGGAGTTACTCAATGTCTTAAATATTGAGAAGGTATTTGTGGGGGATGAAGCCATCGATCTTATTCCACACTATAATACTCAAGTGGGTGTACCTCCTGTCACTTCTAATAGTGTAACTTCAATAAATAGAAATTAGAATACCATGGATGTGTAGTAGTGTAGTATTATGGATGTGGAGTAGAATAAAGATTCTTTATCTCCCTCTTGGGGATTTAAGTTGTGGTTAAACTATAGTATGTCAATACATTATCTCATTTTATTCATACCACATAGACTAGGAGTAGGTAGTGTCTAATGGCGAGGAACCTCTAGTTGTTTTTTCTTTATAGTTTTGAGGATGAGGTTCTACATGGGTGCAAGGCTGAAGCAATCTATGTCCTATGGACCAACTGAGGTCCTCAATAATATGTTCAAATGATGCTGAAGACACATGGTCATAACAGTGTAACATTAGAATATTGAGTATATATAGTGGATTATACTCCAAATGATAGTGGTGAAGGACCATCAACAATTTGAGATATGATCTTGGTCACATATACTTTTCTACCACTATTTTTGATAATGGTGTTTCACATTCCATTAACCCATCATATGTTTTTATGTAATTTACATATATGTCACACTATATTTAGAGTTATTTTCATTCAATACATCCCTATAAAGAATGTGGGACATATTCATTGATTCCTTTAGTATCCAATAGTCATTTCTAGTTAAGTAAATCATTGTGAATTCCGGACTCTGGAGATGAGGAACTTCGACGTAATTATTATCTTGGACTAGATGACTAATTATTCAATCATAGTTTGACATCTATCAGGATAGGTATCATTTACATCACCCAAGGGATTGATTTTTGTGAGGAATCGTGAGTAAGACATTAGAGTGTGTGGTGTGGGTCTTAATATGACTCTTCATGGGATGATCATGACCTAAATTGCATACAAGGCTATTTCATTAGGATCTGTGGTTCCCTCTTCATCCTTTCCTCCAGGTATGGATCCCTATCACGATTCTATACAAGAAAACATCCTTGTACTTCACTCAAATAGAGTCCTTGAATTAAATATAAAAATCATTCAAACTTCACATTGAATTCTAGTACCCCCTTATCATATAGGGCCGGTGAGTTGAAAGACCTCAAGGTATATCTTGAGTAATTAACATAAAATATTTATTGGGATGAATAAATCAACATTCAGGGATCATATTTAATTATTAAGTAATTTGTATGGTACTCTTCAACTATATCTAGAATACTAGAATATGAATCAAGTGATGATGAGGAATTCATTTTATTCTCCCAATATTGAATATATCTTCCACTAGTTATAGTAATCCTATTGTTTCTCTATAAATTGATCAATGATACGAATATAACTAGTAGTGGGTTAGAGAAGATGATATCCCCAATATTCCATTTGAAAACTTTTCTGGTCTATATGGTTACTTCTAGAATCGTTTTTCACTAAAGAATACACCAATAATGTTAATGAAACTCATGAACATCATCTCACACTCATATACATACACATTCATTTTTGTATTAATTTATGATGTCCTCATTTACTCACTATCCCTAGAGAAACATTTCATTAATCTTGAGATAGACTTGAGTAAAAATTGCGCACATTGACTTTATGTAAATCTGATAAAGTATCACATTAGGATTTGGAAGTTGAAATTATTAGGTCATGTGGTTTTTCAGATCGGTATATCATTTTTAACAAATAATTTAATTATTTCAAGGGGACATCCAAATTTTTTTTTTCAATCAAGATATTTCTATTTTTGTGTTATGATATGAATTTTTTATATTTTAATTCATCTAATTATCATCACCCATGACTGTGTTTACCAAGAAGGAAATGAAGTAACAATTCATGGACAAGTGTGAATTCGTTTTTCATGAGATATATGGGTGGTGAACTACATATATATAATTGATTAATACTATTTTTGGGATTGATAATATCATATAGTATGATGCATTGGGAATTGGATTGGTAGAAGTAATGATGTTTATAGATAGGTTAGTAGATTATAGATTCATGTAAGCTATGAATCGATGAGTGGAAATATCCTACCCATGACTTCGTGCAGGATGTCTTGGTCAAGGAATTATTGTGTTTGTGATACTATCTCTTTGGTGATAGGTTAGTTATTTACACAAACCGCAAGAGACATCATTATATATTCACACGATGGACCATTAATTTTGAGGAGGAGGTTCTGCATAGAGTTCATGTATATGTTCAAAATTGAGGTGAAATGTTAACCATTAAAATGTAACATAATTGTAGATTCTCTTAGTTTTAATCCAATGGTAGCTCATTAATGTGGTGAATAGACTTCAAAAGAATAGTGACACCATATGATATTGTTGGATGATTAGATGGTGGATGCTTTTGAGAACCACAGATTGATGATATTTTCATTATTTTTGATCACATACTATTTAGAATATTAGATGAATTCCATATAGGAATCGAATCCAAATTGTTTTTTAATGTCAAAATATCTTGCATGTGGTGACTCAATACCCAGTATGTCATTGGATTCTGCTTGATTTATCATAGTAAATGGTTTGGTTTTAGTACATGTTTTCCTAAAGGAATGTCAAACGAGAGACATTATAAATTCTATATGGGAGGTTCATAATGGAGTAAAAATCATATACCATTAATTTAGGAAATTTTTCATCTTGATAGGGATGAAGAAGGAAACTGGTGGATTATTTTTATGACACCTAACATGATAGAGGGAAATGGTCGAGCACCAACATCCTGGTGATTTTCACTAGACATGTATTATGATCATGTGGAAGTTGGAGGACGAGATAATGTACTTCTATAAAGGGGGAAAATCCAATAATTATCATGGGAATTTCATGGGTGATTGTAGATCTGATAATGAGAGTATAACATTTATTGTTAATCTATTGGAATCCCATGCTAAATGATATCGGAAAGTTCTATTTCCATGATATAGTATGATTCCATGTGGTTACCTTATGAAATGTGTCTTATATTGATTCATGTTTTACTTTAGGATTTTGTAAGGTCATTCATAAGTCTATAGGGTCTCATTTATGTTTCAATATAGTGTATCATCCCAAGATAGATGAAAAATTAGGATGAACTATTCACATATTTGTCATTAATTAATTTATATTATGTCCTATACATTTGAAGGGATTGGAATGATTTTATTTCCTTCATTAATATTTAATAAAAACACAAATAAAGAATCAATTAAGATGTAACCATATGAGTCTCATTATTTTATACTATTTTCTTTACTACTTTTTGGGACTGATGTTAGTGAGCTAGTAGTAGTGGAAACTAGTATTGAATGCAACACTTTTGAGAGTGTTCAGTTCCTTTAGAAGTGTTTGGTCAAAGCATAGAGTAGCCATTACTACAATTCTGACTCTCGGATGAAGCCTTAGATTTTTCCAAAGGTGACTGAGTTTTTTAAGAGTGAATCCTTCATTGGGCCACTGATGTCTGAAGAAAAAATGGAAGCTACATCCAATCTATATTGGAACATTCAATATCACTAAGAATATTTGAATAGTTTAATAGTTCCTATATAATCAATATATCTATCAATGTATGCATGATTTGTTTAACATTTCTCAGTTTTAGATTTAAATTCTTGATCCCAAACTTTTCATTGAATACAAGGATGTTGAGCTGGATCCTGATGAATCGTATATAGTGTGCCCATTGAGGATTATAAATTGGAGAGAGAAAGTACTATGTGGGAATATGATACCCCTTTTTTGGCCTATATGGGATCATGGATATATCTAAGATGAGATTTGGGAGTGGGAGGTTTATTTTCATGCTGAGTGGACCATGTTGTTTGAGAAAACTCTTTATGGTACTTCTCAAATATTAGAAGATTTTGATAGTGGGTATGTGGAAAATCCTCACTGATTTGAATGCTTGAGATATTTTATGTATAAAGAATTATCTCTGCACATTTTAATCTTCATTAATAGTGATTCTAAATAAGTTGATATTTTTCTGCGAAAAGGAATTATGAATCAATGGTTAGAGAGTTGGGAGAACGACTGAATTTATGGGGGATATAAACTACCATTGTCCAGCCAATGGACTCCACCGGCTTGCTGATGTGGATTATGTTTGAATGAAGATCTTTATAGAACCCACTACCAACTAATGGTTTGTGATAATCTGACTAGTTCTATTGGAAAAACCAAGTAGGTTCTTTAGAGTATATCAGCCCACTAGTGGTTCCACATGATAGTCAGGGAGAACCAATAGCTAGCCAGCATGGCCATGTTGAGGGTGCATTAATTTAACCCCTTTTAAATTTAATAGAACATTATTTAGAAACATTTTAATACAAATTATGGCATCAAATACATTATTTCTAATAATAGGCCTCTCCCCATGACCATGGAGCTCTCCAATTCATTTACCCTTGGTTCTTGAAGGTTGGGCCAATCTGGTGATGCTTCAATGGTGGGTTTTCTCTAGATATATAACTAATTCCTCATCCTTTTTGAGATATGAGCATGTTCTTAAGATAGATATATGTTTTATATGATGATATAATGATGAATTAATTATTATTTAAAATATAACTATCATATATTATGTTTGATAATTTCACATGATTAGATCGATATCTATCATCAATAATGGATGTTCAATGGGTTTTTTTTGAATAATCTTCCTATTCATCTTCATGATTGTTTATTGATGATAAAACTATAATAAAATCATGATCTATTGGTATATCAGAGGTTTATTTGATGTTTCAATGATTTATATTTTAATATACCTTGATCCCTTGTGAATAGTGGTTGTTTTTGGGAATGTTACCTTAGATAGATCCTATAGAGATGCTATTATTATTACATATCATCTTGGAACTAATTTTTATTGATTAAATTTTTTTGGATACTTTTTTTTCTAGAACTAAGGCTCTAATCTATAATTAATGAGGAATTACCAATCCATTCTTCACTTGGAACTGGATCTGGTAAATGGGATCCCTCTCCTTCAACACATATTAGAACAATATATATTTATTGATATTGTTATGGATGATTCTTGAAAAACCTTATTAAAATAGAATCTCCTCAGGTGTCTATTTTCTAAAAATATTTCATGATTGGTTTTGACACTTTCCTTCAACGATATGCATGGAATTTATTCGGTCCCATATTCCCACTTTCCAACGGTAGGAATCTTCCCTCACATTAATTGGAAATGACGACTCCTTGAACAATATGGTAATATGAGATGTTGGTTTCACCATCAATTGATTACTCATTGGATATCATCTCCATGTCTAGGCCTCCCTCGTAGATTTAATTAAAGTTCATGAAACTCCTTTTCCGTGCCATCTCAAGGCGGATTCTAGTTAATTATGTAGCTTTTATCTCGATGGGGAAGAAACCTTTAGTTATAGTATAATGTAAATCTGGGCATGTCTTTGTATTTTAGGATGTTGGGTAGATTCAGAAAAATTATTCTCTTCCCCCTTTTGGATGACATCTCACATGGGATTCATTATGGGCATGGAACCTAAGGCATCATGTTTCCCCCAAGATATAGTTGACATGAGGGGCGTAATTGTTCTATGAATATTTACCTAAAACATGACATGTTTATATTATGGGTAATAAATTCAATATCAAGTCACATATTTAATGAATAGTGTATAAAGATGGGTATTAACTTTAATTTATTATTGGTAAAGGTGGGTCACATGTTTAATGTCATTAAGGGATATGTTGGTCACAAGTTTAACATATTGTAGGGGAATATGGGTTTCATGTTTAACATATTTTTTTCACATATAGTTCACTTGTTTAATGTCATGAGATGAAACATGGGTCTTAGGTTTACTATCTTGTGGGTACAGGTTGGTCTTTGGTCATATTTTTGGGGAAAATGGACCACAAAAAAAGTGTTTTATGGGAATAAATGGGTCTATGTTTTAATATGTCTTGAGGACATATTTGTAATATGTTTATCCTATTGCGACGATAACTGGGTAACAAGTTTATCATCTTTCAAGGATTGGTGGGTGGTTAAGTCAATACTCAAGGGGAAGATTATCAAAAACTGTGTATTTGGTGTATTTTTGGGGAATTATGATGGAACCTCAAAAAGGTGACAACTATATGTTGGTATTTTAATATTTAAGCATAGAGAGTCATCCAACATAACTAGTTAATAAACAAGGATAAAAACACTGGTGTCTTGATACAGCGGTTTAAAGTCATGTTGTAGGACCAATCCTTATAATTTAATGCCATAGAATAAGGACTCTCGTGTCTAGGATGGAGCGTCAAAAATGGATGGTGTAAGAATTACAAGTGAAATTTTCCAAGGGTAATATTCTATGGGAGTGAGGGGATCTTGACCATAGTATATGTCCACAGGGTTTTTATCCCATGATAATAACACATGTGGAATCACATTCCCATAACATAAGGTAAGGCTACTGTTTAATGTCATGTGTCAGGGGCGTTGTTGTATAGTTTGACACCATATGACTAGTTCATGGATTAATCAAGTCTTATGTTCTGTTTCCTAGACATGGTGAGGCTTATACCTAGGGCATCCATTTCCATTTGATAGTGGAAGATAATTCATAAGACCACTATACGAAAAATTATTTACACTTACATGTGTTATTTTCAACAAGAGGGATTATCTATCCACTTCCCATGCACGTCTGGGCAAAGGAAAATGTGTGAACACTGCCATGGGGTAGTGACAGTTAGTGGTCGAGATGTTATATTTTCATTGATTATGAAAATAAGGTTTCAGACTTCCTATGATTACAATTACAGGTAAAGGTAAGAGTCTAGGAAATGTTTAATACAAAATGGGTAGACAAAAGTGTAGGTTGTTTCTGTCACAAAAGGATTTGGGGTACGGTAAAACTTTTTTTGGATGGTTACAGGGCACCCAAGAACATGAATTATGTAAAAAGGGATTGGCTGAAATAAGTCACAATGGAGAGACCTGGTAGATCGATTTTATGATAGTTGGGGTTTTGTGAAATATTGTGGTTTCTTTATGTTTAGTGTTATCACTAAGTAATATGTTTCCTTAAAAAGGATAACCCATCCATGACGTGATTTCTTGTTTCTCAAGTGGTAGGTTTCACAAAGGATAATTATTTTGTGAACGCACAAGACCCAAAAAAGAATTCTTCCTTATGTGAAGGCCACTGAATGTCACAAAATTAATCTACAAAATCGGTTGAGGTTCCCAATAACTCATGGGTGGTTATATTGTGAAGGATGGCTACCTTTGAAAATTCATCCCATCTCATGATCACAAATATTGTGAGTATCCTGAATTCAAATCATTTCAGGGAATCTCAAAAGTTCCATACCACCTAAAAGTTGTACATGGGGATGTATTTATACACCATATGGAGGAAAGGGAAGAGAGTTCATGAAATATGGTGGATTTTTGGATGTTTATGAACATCCCAAAGGGGTCAGTTTCTGAATACTAGACATATTCTATATGGAGGTTACTCCCTCTAGATCTATATGACCTGTTACATCCATGAAAGGAAATTGTGTTTCATGGAGGTTAACTCCTCATAATCAGTTTGTCCTAGGACTTCATCAAAATGGATTTATTCTAAGTGTGGTTAACACTGCATGCTTTACCCGGCTGGTGAAATCCATAAATCATAACCATTTGGGAAGAATTATAACATTAAAATACACACACATAGGTTTATTTTTTATATATAATTTCACTAATTATCATCTAAACAGACATGAATTCTTCCAAAATATCATGAAATATGAAATTCAGAATGAAAAATGAAACCCTGGTTTTGGATCTGATGAGTGGGAGGAGGGCCTGATTAAAAGGAAAACCCACCAAAAAATTCTGATCAACAATAACTATTCACAAAACTCAGTTTGACCATGATTCTATAAATAGTTATTACGGGACATTATGGGACCATTGGATTTTCTGAAATATAGGCTTTGTATCTCTTTTCAAAAAACTCAAGACCCCTACGAGAGTTTTCTAATTTTGATCCTTTCCACTCACAAAACTGAAATATTTTGTTTACTGTTGTTCTATGAAGTAGCCTACAAAAACCGATAACTTCCCCAAACTCGACCTTCTAGAACCATCCTTTGTGAACTAGTTCCAAAATTTTTATAATTAATTTTTAAAATGGATACCAAAGGTGATGAATCATATTCTAGTGAGTGATGAGAGATATTTGATATATTATTATTGAGGAGGGTATATAGATGGAGTTAGATTATGATACACACATAACATTGTTAAGGGTTTATAAATAGGACTACACCTTTGGCATGAGGTTACAATTTTATAGTTTCGTTCTAAGGGAATATTTGATCATACCCAGAACCAATCATGATTATCCGACTAACTAGTTTAAGATCATTCCTAGATAGTACATATGGAATAGTTCTATTTGAGGCCTGATGATGAAGGAACATGTGTCTCTTAATTCCAACATCCTATAGAACCGTGTGAAAAAAAATCAATGGGGAGGCATTGTAGGTTGATGCATATTCCCCTCTGTGCAATGGAATTTATAAGGTGGGTCTAATTGTCCATCTCAAATTATGGACTGAAAAATGGGACCTTATCCAAGGTGGAAATGTTATTAGTGAATTTTCCTAGTCATACTGGGTATTCTAGTACTATAATGAATTTGAGGTGGTGTTGAAGCAGTTCAAGATCTATTGGGCATAGTGGAGTTCACAATCCCATATATACCATTATCAGGACATCGTGCTTGAGCTACTTAGAATGTGTTCACATGGTAGAAACACATTTCTCCTATATATTGAGTAGGTTAATATTGGTCTATGAGACCTCTACCAAATCATGTGAATACACATAAAGGTGTATATGGATGATGAATTCATCTTAGATGAGGATATTTGGGACATACTTAATTAGATATGAGCGGTCATAAGGGTGTTTCATTGCATTTTTTATGGAAAAAGTTACAACCTAATGGGGATAGAGGAAATAAATTTCATGAAATGGTTTGGGTATTTTTTGAATAAAACACTATGAAACCTATTAGGAAGGTCATGTCAGTTAATAAAGGAAAATAAATGATTCATGGATCACTCGTATTGAAGGTTTCTGGAGGCTATAGAATTGTGGTTCTGGGGCTAAAATGTGATGTTAGGGGATCATGTGGTCATATTATAATGATTTATCACCGTGTTGATCTAATGATGGATGCTCCTTGTGTGGTATGAACACATGGGGGTGAGTATGAGAAACCCTATCATGGAAGTGATGCTAGTGATGGGGAAATTCATCCACCAAGAAGTCCCTCTATTGGTAAATATATATGAAGTGTTTCTCAACATAATCCAGGTGATGAAACCCTTCTTTGTGTGGGGTCCCTTCCACTTCTTATATTTTTTGGGTCACTGTACACATGGGGGATCTGAATATCTTAATAAAATCTCACCTCCTAACATATATTTTAGTTTTTCAATCCTGAACATTGCCAGGATGTAGCCTCCTAACATGGGCCCAGTGGAAATTTTAGCAAGTCTTTGACTAGAAGAAAACTTCATTTTTAATCTGTTTCCACTTCTAAAAGGAATAGTGATCGATGATGGAACATGAGACATTGATAAGTGGTCATATATCCAAGAATTTAGAGGTAAGGTATTTTTCATGAGTGTTGATGGAAAGGTGGTTTTTGAGTTATACACCCCACAGTCCTTTGCATGGATGTTAAAATGGCTCTAATGGATCACACTAGAGTTGTATATGAGGTTACACAATAAGAACCACCCCTCAGTACGTAGTAAAATATTTCTCATGTTCACTTTCAAGGATGGAAAGTTGTGAAATGAGTTTTTTCCAACAATTGTTTCCTAATATATTGTCCATGAGTACCCTCTATTTTGGGAGAGAACGTACCCTAGTGAAAAGTTGAAGACACTAGTGACACAATCAGATGAGAAAGGATACCTACAACCCTAAGGTCGATGTGAATGTTGATCAATGAAATTAGTAGTGGTATAGTTCTTTATATTAGGTGGAGTAGCAGCCACATAGTATCAATTTCTAGTCTTATGATACAATAAGTTGTAATGAAGGGAGAAAAAGTAGGATCAACACTCCTGAGAATGTGGTTTTGGGGGGAATATTGATCCTCTAAAAAAGTTCTTTAGGAAAATATTCCTAGTATATGTAGGTGACTAAATCACCCAAAATTTATAGGGATTCAGTTTCCCATGAAGCCTGGGAGAGTTGGGGAATCCACAAGAAAATAAAATCTCTTCATAAGATATGGCAACGTCTATACAATGGGGTAGTATTCCTCACTGGGATGGGTCATGCGAGGGTAGTATTCAATGTCACATAAGATAAGTCCATTAAATACATGGAAGAGTATTAATAATTCATAGAATATCATCAAATCACGAATACATTAAAATATAGATTAATTTTTTTATTGTGAATTCCAATATCTCAGTATAACTTTTTAGATCATACGATCTTGAATATTTAGAGGAATATTGGGGAAGCGATGACTATCTTGGATCACCTAGGGATAAAAATACTATTTTTTATTTGTTAAATATTGTTATTTTTGGTCTCTTGGATACTACCCATCCGCTAATATTATTTCCTACCACTTTTTCACTTGTGCATGGAGGAGGGGGAGGAGTGCGATGAACCTACAAAAGAGGACCTGGGAGTCCCAATAATTTTGGGGGCTGGTAACAAGTCATATTCTAAATTTTTTTCAATAGAAATCCAAACATTAGCTAAATTGGTTCCTGGAACTAAGGAGGAAACTACAAGGGGAATGATTTCTCCATGGGTATTACTGTTAAATCTTCCCAAATTGCTAACCAAAATATACCACTCGTGTAATCCTTCACCCATTTTCAATCCATTTTTCTTTAACCTCTCAATATGTCATGATCATCTAAAACCATTATTTGAATGGAACTTAAAAGAGTTTTTGGGGCCCATCCACCATTATTTATTCTCGAGTCTGTAGAGCCTTAAGTAGAGGTCGTGATAGTGGTTTCTAATGTGCTATTGGAGATGGTCCTGGTGGCTATTGTGGTTGGATCAACCATGAATGTTCCACCAGAGGAGGCTGCAGAGACTTGGAATCCAATGAATTGGTTAGAAACTGTAACAAAATAAGGTCTACTTATGTGGGTTGTGATGATTGTTTCTACAATCAAAATTCTAGCGGGGAAGGATGCTCATGTTGAGGCTCAATGAAGGAGGTCAATATCATTCCACTGATAGAGGTGGTCGAGGGGATAATGGTGGAAATTCCTACCTCAGAAGTTCCAAATGAGGTATTTGGGGGATCTACTATAGGTGAGAGGATTGAAGGAGTTTTTATTTCCCTATAAGTGATAATCAACCCTCCCAATGATGTTTCTATAAATGAAACTCCCATAGATGTGTTGGTTGTATTAACATTGTGTAATCCTCCACCACCTAAGGACTTTGAATATTTTTAATAGAGGATTACTAAGAGAAATTGAGTTGTATTACACAATGAAAGGATAATTTTTTAGAATTTATTCACTAACAATCAACTGGATAATCTTCCGTAATATATGTGATCTCCCAAAAAATTGTTAGTCAACGAAGGGAAAGAGAGGGTGGATTCTAGAAGCAATTATGTAGTAGTTTATGAATTTATCATCATGTGGTTTAATTCTATGTGTTAGTGGATTAAGGTATCTATAAATTGGAATAATATTTAGGTTACCTATAAGTTTTAGGTAGTTATAGAGGGTATTCCTCTACTGGAGGAGTATGAACTAGTGAACACATCTGTTATCATTGATCAAGATGATATTTTCATCCTTCTAAGGATTCATTTGGTGAATTCCAATGATTAGGTTGTGGAGGTGGAATATCTTGTGGTATACTAACATGATAAGACGAATTAGATACAAAAGGACCAATGTAATTTACCCAGCAATCAAGGATGATGAAGATATTTTGGAAGAGTGGTAGTGGACCTTAAAGGGTACTTTCCATATGCTAGTTGGGCATGAGTTCTCAATCACATGTGATAAAATTAAGGTATCTTATCATATCCTTATATAAAATAAAGTCTCCAACTTTTGTATGACCCCCCCATTTGGATGGTCTGTTTTAAATTCCACATCCAACCAAATTAACCCCTTCTATTCTTTTGTTGTTTCTCAATCATATTACCAAAAAAACCATCCATTTTCCCATTTCATTCATGCTCAATTTGGAAATAGGGAAAAAATATAATATTACTCATTTATATATGAGTTCAAGAAAAGGGTTGAATACTCAGAGTTTGAAATCCTTTATTGACCATCGATAATGTCTTGAAAAATATTGTTTTGGATAGATACTGAGACTATTATCATAGAAAAGTTTATTTAATAATTTCCTCGAGTGCACAATCGGTGTAATTACAAGGGGGTGAATTCAACCTAAATAATGGGGTATTTTTAAAAATCATGGATTGAGATTCCCCTGATTTCCAATAGAATAGGGGGAAAGTTTAGTATAGGATGGCTATATATATTGATTGAAACACATGATCCACTATCATTTCATCAAGGATAAGGATAGAAAAACGAGGGTCAATCATGGAATATATTCAACACATTTAACATAACTCAAGATTTATTCAGAATTATTTCAGAGTGTGTGCCTAAGATGGTAGGTGGGATAGTTTGAATAGGAACCATTTCCATTTTGGGGGCTGACTAAAATATATATGATGATGGGGATCCTTATCATAATGAAAAAATCATGATGATGAATTGATGTAATGTTTTAATGGAGTTCCACACTCTTAAAATAACAAATGTAACGACCCGATGTTTTATGAAAAAAATTTCATTCTTATAATTATGATTTATAGTATAATCAAATTAGGTGTCAAAATGAAGTACCATGATACTATTTGACCATTAAACATAATTTTTCCACTTCTATGATTTGAATTTCAAAAATCTGACATACACAGTTATAATCTGTAAGATGTGTGGAGTCCAATTGGAAAAACGTTATTTTTTGTGAATTCTAAACTACCCTTATGAATAGTAGTATGACACTTATAAATAATAAATCTTCCAAAACAATAGTAACCTTACTCATGAATGATTAAATAAAATTTGGGCATCTTATAAGTGACAATTTGACCATAGTAAAAATATTTATATTTTTTAAGTCATAGAAAATTAATTATAAATAATTAATCAATTTAAAATAATATTTATTTTACTATAATTTGTTCATAAATTAAAAATTATATGTCATATTATTTTAATAAAATTTTATATGAAATTATGAAATTTTTGAAAGAATTATAAAATCTGTTTTAATTTTAATGATAATATTTTTCAAGTAAATTATGATTTTAATGAAAAAATAAATTAATAATATTTAGAAAATTATTTTTTAAAAATTGAATTCATTTTTTGATTCTACATGTCGAAAAATGGTTAGGGTGAATTTTGGGATTTTTTTTAAATACTTGATTTTTTTAATAGTAAAATACATTAATTTACCGTATAAATACATTATAATTTAAATCCACTATTCCTAACATCACAAGCGATGTAAGAACCCAAATCTCGAACTCACATGCCCTATTTCGGATTCTTGGTCATGGAATAATCACTATTTCTTATCATTGTGTAAATTAATAAACTAATGATTAAAATATTAATAGAACCCCTCTCACCTAAACTATAAATACCACCCTACGTACCGTCAATTCCTCACTCCTCTCAAGCTTCATGTCATGTCGAAAATCTTCCCAAACATCTTCCATAGACCCTTAATCACGTCTAAGAGATTATTGTTTCAACAAAATTGAAATACTTGGTTTATTATGGGGGATCTCAAGAAGAGGATTCCAGAGGTAATTCCACCGTCTCTCTTTTCCTTTAATTTCCTTTCAATTTCAAGTTCTTTTCTTAATCTACCCCCACCTATATTCATTCACATGGAATTTTAAAACAAGTATGTCACTCATAATTAACTTGTAATATAAAAATGTGATAATATATCATCCAAAACCCCTTCTCCTCTTATTTTTATTTTAGAAAAGAAAACATTGTTCATGAGGTGTTAATTTATCACCTTCAAGAAAGACATGATTTCTTTTTTCCATTACCGCCTTTAGATGTGGTCATGAAAAAAATTTATGCTTAAAACAGATTATTTTACATGTATTATAACCTATTTAATGTTATTTATATAACTTTTGTATATATTACTTAATTATTAAACAAAACAAATTCATTGTGGTTGAAAAATCGTCCGAATTAACCCAAACGATCATACTTAAATTCTTATCTAATGATTCATCCATGTGCAATATAATATTATTCATTATAAGATCATTTAAACTCTTGGATTATCATTAATGACATGAATAATAATATCTATTTGATTATCAATTTTCTAAATGATCTTTTATTCGTGAATACAAGTGAATTGTTTCGCAAAAACTATAAAAATTGAACATTCCCAAACAATGAATTTATGTTTTATAAATCATCCAAAGAGCCATAAAATAGCTTAATGAAACCATAAATAACCATATTCATGTAAAAATGTTTATGGATATGTTAATTAATGAATATAATGTTGTTATACAGGACATTAAAGTGAAGAAAGCGTTCAGATACAAGGGAAGGGGAAATTCTCAAACCCAACTTTCTTTCGTTGGGTTATCCCTCTTTAACTCCGTGTTCCATATTGGTTATCCTTAAAATTAATTTATTCATAGTTACCTTTAATTTTCTAGGATATACATGTTCCCATATTTATTATATGAAAAACCCAATGTTTTCCAAAAGAACTCTTATTTCAAATAAACACACCCCTTTTATTTTTTGAATACTGTTTCACTTTTCACTCATGGCTAATAGTTCAATGACATGGATGATATTTCCTCTTTATTTGGGGTCCAAATGTTTATGAAAGTATTATTTATTATGTGAAACCCATTTCCTTCCATGGGATATGTTATGTTCATGTTTTACATATTTTAGTGTTTCATGCATGATAATGTAAATATTATTATGTGATGAGTGTGACTGGAATTATATAGCGAAATATAAATGTGAGAATGTGATTGGTGAACCAAGAAATATACAGTGCTCTAATGAATTGGAAAACGTGATGAATCACATGAGTTAATGTGAATTGATGTGTGAACGTTATGCTATATTTTTTCACAACTATGTGTGGTAGAAGAGCACTAAGATATGATGTTTCATTTTTATGCATTGCCACATTTCAAGTATTTTATTGATATTTTTTCTCTTGATATTTATAATTATGTTATGATTATGAACACACAATTCTATATTGTTATTATCTATCATTTTACTAGGATTTTTTGTCACCCCTTATGATGTATATCATCATGTCACTACATTTACTAAGGATAAGTCAAGTGATAATAAGAATCTAGAGAAGAAGGAATTAAATAAATGTTTTTGTGTGATGTTGTAAATTATATGTTTGGTCCTAGTTTTCCCAATAATCTAAACCTATGGATCCTCATGGGAATGAAGGACACCAAACTCCAGAGTTTCAAAAATATATGAGAATGATGGAGAATATAGTGGAAGAAAGGGGAGCACCACCCATTGTCAAATGCTAAAATTATAGGGAGAAAGGGAACTATGCAAGCCAGCGCACTAAACCTCGAGTCCTCGAGGGTAATTAATGTCACCATCCACCAAACCCAAAGGAAAAATGGAAGGCTTAAGCCATCACTACTATTGATGTGGAGCAATATAATTAATTCTTATGAGTTACACTTCATATTTACTCATGAATGGAAAAAGTATTCTTTCATTCGAGTTCTATGCACTCCTTTATATCATTCAAATTTTCTAGAACTATAGAATGAAAGCCAAAAAACCTGGAAGTAGAGATATCTATAAAGACTCCAAGTGGTGCAATCATTACAACCCAAGTTCATTACTCTTATACTATTGGTGTATGTGGGATGATTCTTCCAGTTAATCTCATAATACTTCCCTTGTTGGATTTCAACGCTATAATGGGAATGGATTGGGTGTCATTATATAAATCACAAATCAAATATCAGGAAAAAGAAATATTTTTTCATTTTCTAAACCATCCCATGCTACTCTAAATATTCAATGACTATCATGAATCTCTTTTAAAAAATACTTTAATGTAGTGGGTTTTGATTCCATATGAAGAATAATAACTCACCAAAATGGTTGAGTGAAGGGAAAGTGCCAACCTTGCAGAAATTTCCATTGTGAGGTAATACAGTGACTAATTTCTTGAAGAGATACTCAGAATTCCCCCAGAACATGATGTAGATTTCACAATAGAACTCATACTATGTGCTACTCCTATTTTAAATTGTCCCTATATGATTGATCCTATCAAACTAGAGGAGTTAAAGAAGCAGCTATAAGAGAATTTACATAAAGGGTTCATATTCCCTATTGCATCACCTTAGGGTGTGCCAGTGCTCTTTGTGAAGAATTAGTATAGAACAATGTGAAATTGTATCGAATATTGGGAACTCAAAAATAACACCATAAAGAACAATTATCCACTTCCAAGGATTGAGGAATTGTTCGATCAGTTAAGAAGAGATCAATACTTCTCAAAGGTGGATCTTCATTCAGGATATCATCAGTGAAATGTAAAGAAGGAAGATATTTAGAATACTGCCTTCTGTACAAGGTATGGCCACTATGAATTTCTGGTGATGACCTTAGGACTTACTAATTCCCCCAGAATATTCATGTATTTGATGAATATATTCTTTAGACATTACCTTGACCAATTTTTTTTATGTTTTTATAAATGATAATCTCATATACTACAAGAGAAAGAAGGGACATGAAGAACATATAATACTTTTATTGGTGACATTGAGAAAGGATAAGTTATACTCCAAGTTTAGAAATTGTGACTTTAGGAAGAAGAAAGTCTCGTTCTTGGGACATGTGATCACAAGTGTGATAATTTTCTTGGAACTTTAAAAAACAAAGGCGTTTTTGGAATGCAACAAACCCTCATGTGTCCTAGAAATCCATAATTTTCTTGGATTGGTAGGTTAATACTCACATTTGGTGAGAAATGTCTCAGAATTTTCACGTCTGATAACTATGTTAACAAGGATAGTGGTAATGTATGTCTGGACGAGAGAATGTGAGGGAAGATTTATGGAGATAAAGAGAAGGTTGTTCAGTGCACCTGTACTCAAACTACTAAAAAGTGGGGAAATTTTTGTGATATACAACAATGCTTCAAAGAAAGGACTAGGTTGCGTACTCATGAAAAATGATAATGTCATATCCAATGCCTCATGGAATTCGAAGATCCATGATAACAGCTACTGATACATGATCTAGAGCTTGTAGCCATGAATTTTTCCTTGAAAATCAGCCATCGATACCTTTATGGTTGGGAGTCTGACATATACACCGACTACAAATAGCCTAAAGTATATATTCACACAAAAGGATCTCAACATGTATCAAAAGAGATGGTTAGATCTAATCAAATATTATGATTTCTCTATTCATTGTCATCCTAGAAAGGTAAACAAGGTAGCTGGTTTTGTAATCATAAAATTACATGCTTCTCTATCCATGTTACAGGTTGAGAAAGTCCATATCTTCTTGGATATGCAAAGTATGGATTTGGAAATAATAAGGGTAGGGGATACATACTAAATTTCTGAAATGATTGTGAAACCTTCAATCCAAGAGATGATTAGGTAGGCACAATGGGATGATATGGAGTTACATAATAAGGTGAATGTAGTAAAGGGAGGGAAGTTGTAAGTGTTTCATATCGACGATGATGGTGTGATTCGGTTTGGAACATGGATTTGTGTTACTTCTTCACCTAGGATAAATAATTATCAATTTTATAATACACATAGCTCAAATTTCTATATCCATCCTAGTATCACCGTGATATATTGAGATCTCTGAGAACACTTTTGGTGGGATATCATGAAGAAGGATATTGTGGAATACATCTTCAAGTGCATGGTATGTTATCATGTTAAAGAAGATCAAAAAACTTCCAAAGGGATGATTCAACCATTTCATATACCCATATAGAATTATTATAATGTCACTATTTACTTTTTATGGGTCTTCTGAAGATATTGAATGGAAATAATGGGATATGGGTTGTGGTTGACTGACTCACCATGACTGCCCATTTTATCACTATTTTGGAAGATCACTTACTTGAAAAAAAATTCAATGATATATATGATGGAAGTGGTAAGACTTCATAGTGTTCCAAATTCTATTGTATCTGATAAAGATCCAAGGTACACATCTAAATTCTAGAGGAACGTTTAACATGCATTCAGTACTAAATTAAATTTCATCATGACCTATCACCACAAAACTGATGGCCAGTCTGAATGGACTATTCCGATGCTTAAATACATAATAAGAATCTGCTCTCTAGAATTCAAAGGTGGATGGGATCAACATCTCCAATTGGTTGACATATCATAAAACAATAGCGTCTACTTGAGTATTCATATGGCTCCATAAGAAGCTACGTATGGAAAGAAATGTCGAACTCCATCCTATTTGGATGATTTTGGAGAACAGAAGATACTTGGACTTGATCTAGTGAAGGAGATGATAAAGAAGGTTCAAGTAATCCTAAAACACATCAAATCGACTCAGATTCAGTAAAGAGATATGCTGACAATTGTCTAAGGGACTAGGAGTTTGACATTGGAGATAAATTATTCCTTCAAATATCACCGTGGAAGAGAGTCATGTAGTTTGGAATGAAAGGGAAGCTACACCCAATGTACATTTACCTCATTGAGATACTTGACAACATATGAGTTATATCCAATCATCATTCACTTTCACTGATTATGAGTCCAATTCATTATGTGTTTCATGTATCACTCTTATAGAAATACATATCAGATCCCTCACATGTACTGAACATGGAGGTGGTCTAGCTGGAAGATGATCTCTCTTTTGAAGAGAATACAGAAAAGATTCTGAGCTAGTGAGATAAGGATCTATGAAAAATACAACCCACATTTCCAAGGTGTTGTGGAAGAACCATAATTTTGTAGAAGCAACTTGGGAACCAGAAGAGGCATTGAAGTAGAAGTACCCTCACGTGTTTATGTAGAACGAAATTTTGAGGGAGAAATTTCTTAAGGGGGAAGAATGTGACGACCAAAATTTTTATCAATGGAGTTCCCTTATTATAGTTATTTTATATAGTATAATAACATTAATAAGTACAATGAAATATCATGATACTATGTTATCATTAAACATAATTTCTCCACTTCTATGTTTTGAATTTTGAATATCTGACATACAGAGTTGCGATCATTAAGATGTTTGGAGTCTAATTGGACAAACATAAATTTTGGAGAATATTAACCTACCCATATGAATAGTATTATTACCCTTAGGAATAGTAAATTGTCCAAAACAATAGTAACCTTACTCATGAATGATTATATAAAATTTAGGCATCTTATAAGTGACAATTTGACATTAGTAAAAATACTGGTATTTTTGAAGGGTATATATAATTAATTATAATTAATTAATTAATTAAAAAGTATATTTTTTTACTAAATTTTGTTCATAAATTAACAATTCTTTGTGTTCTAGTTTTGGGACAATTTTATAAGACCTTATGCAATTTCTGAAATAAATATAAAATTAGTTTATATTTGAAAAGCTGTATTTTTCAATTAAGTTACGATTTTGATTAAAAATTAAATTAATAATATCTAGATACATATTTTTAAGAAATGTAAATAATTCTTGGATTCTATATGTTGAAAAAAATTAGGGTTAATTTTTGTTATTTTTTTGAAATACATGAATTTTGTGAATAGTAAAATACATTAATTTATTGTATAAATAAATTATGATTTAAATCCCATATTCCTAGCATCACAAGTGAAGTATGCACCCAAATATATAACACACATAATCTATTTACTATTATTAGTCATGGAATCAGAATTATTTCATATCTTGGTTTAAATAAATAAACTAATGATTAAATTATTAAGATAACATCTCTCCCCTCAACTATAAATACCACCCTTCACACCCTCAATTACTCACACCTCTCAAGCATCATTCCTAGTCCAAAATCTATCCAAAAATCATCCCTATCCCCTCCAATAAGTCAAAGATCTTTTGTTCTCATCAAAATAACAATCCTAGGTTCTTTAAAGGGGATCTCAAGAGGAAGATTCAAGAGGTAATTCTCCCCTCTCTCTTTTCCTTTAATTTCCTTTCAATTTCATGTTTTTTTTCTTAATATCTCCCCACCAATCATCATCCTAATTGTATGGTAATTATAGTATCTCAAATACAATTGAATTCTGTGACACTAATGGGATAATATATCATCCAATCCCCTTCTCCTTTTATTTTTTTTTTCAGAAAATAAAAAATTATTTGCGAGGTGTTAATTTATCACCTTCAAGAACGACATGTATTCTTTTTAACATTACCACCATCGGATCGGGAAATGAAACCATTTTTATGGTTGAACTAGTTTATTTATTATATATAACATTCTGTTTAATGATCTGGATCTAACTTGTTTACATATGACTAAATTATTAAACAAAACAAGTTTGTTGTGGTCGAGAAACCGTACGAATTAACCAAAACGATCATCATTAAATTCTTTTCTAATTATTATTCCACATGGTATATAATAAAATTCATTATAAGATCATGTGAAATCACTTAATATCATTAATAATAAGAAATATATGTTCTTTATGTTTATCAATGTTCTACATGAACATCCATTCATGTATACAAGTGAACCGTTCAAGAAAACTATAAAAATAAATTTCTCCAAACAATGAATTTAAGCTTTCTAACTCAACCAAAGGACCATAAAATAACATAATGAAACCATAATAAACCAAGTTAGTGTAAAAAAGGTTCTTTAATTATTAATTAATGAATATTATGTTGTTATATCAGACATTAAAGTGAATAAATCGTTCGAATACAAGGTAAGGGGAAATTCTTGAACCAACTTTCTTTCATTGGGATCTCCCTCTTTCACTCCAAGTTCAGTATGGGTTATCCATAAATATAATTTATTCATAATTATATTAAAATTTATAGGATATACATGTTCTCCAATTGATTTTATGAAAATCCACTATTTTACCAAAGAGCTATTCTTTCAAATAAACAGACCCTTTTTGCATCTTGAATATTGTTTCACTCTCTACTCACGATTTCTAGTTCTATGTAAAGATTAATATTCCCTCTTAATTTTTGGGACCAAATATTTATCAATGTATTCATTATTATGTGAACCCCATTTATTTCCATGATTTATGTTATGTTTTAGTTTTACATATTTTAATGTCGCATGCATGATAGTGAAAATATTATGATGTGACGGGTGTGCCTGGAATTATATAGCGCAATATGAATGTTTGAATGTGATGGGTGGGCCCAGAATTATACAGAGATACAATGCATATGGTAATGTGATGAATCTCATATGTTAATGTGTTATGATGTCTAAACATGATTCTAGGTTTGTTCACAACTATATGTGGTAGGTGACGACTAAGACATGATGTTTTATTTTTATACATTCCCACATTTCAAGACTTTTATTAATGTTTCCTCTCATGATTTTGAATAAGATGTTATGATTATTATTAAAACATGATTTATTGTTCATATCTATCCTCTTACCAGGATTTTATCTCACCCCTTTTTGGTGTATATCTTTATGTGACTTCATGTACTAAGGAGAGGTCAAGTTCCAATAAGAAGCTAAAGTAGATTGAATTAAATAAATTTTTATGCTTGATGTTATAAATGTTATGTTGGGTCCTAGTTTCCCCAAGACACTAAACCTATGGATCCTCATGGTGTAATAGTATTGTGGTGTTTATCTTTATAATTATGTAAAAGTAATGTAATAAAAGGTAGGGTCGCTATAACACCTCTATGGATTTTAGAACATTGGGTATACATTTTTATCTAATAAAGGGATAGAAAACCATCCAATGGGATAATTGTCTCACATTTTAATAGATTACTATGGAACATAAATGATGTCGTAGGTGATCAATTCTAAAAGGGGAAATGGGCTTGTCAGGAGAGAGGCTATGATTCAATTTAGTTTTTCTTCTTTCAAGGATGATTATGGAAATGTTGTTTAACATCATAAGGTGAGGATTGTGTATGTTCATTTTAACATAATATGTTAAGGACGATGCACATGAATTTTATTACCATGTGATTAAGAAATTCATTGCACAATTTAGTATCATTTTTCCAGGACATTGCCTAGGAAATTTTAATCAGAAACCATTCAGACTGATGGGTCCCAAATAGTTTAACGATCATAATTCATGGACCATAGGGAGAATATATCAAAGGAGGCTATGTGGTTGGAAAGGGAGGTGACCCTATGTGAATTAATAACCCAGGAGGAATGATTCCACATTAAACATCCCCATGATGAGTAAAAAATAGGTTTATGTACATATGACTAGACTTTTTCTAATAGTTTTTTGTCATGGAGTTTATACCATGGGGTTGCGAATCATTTCACATAAAAATAATAGAACCAATGGTTTAAAATTGAATATTTTCATAATTCCCAAACCATATGTGTCAAATATTTTATGTTCATAATGACTTGAAAATGGATTATTAGTATTGAATAAAAACTACTCACAATGAATAAAGGTCAAACCGTGTTAATTGAGGGACAATGAGGCAGCTCGATGTTTCCAAAAAACATCACTAAGATAACCTGTAGATAGTTGATGCTTGGGATTCATAGTCCTTGGCTCATTATTTAAGGTCACTGAGTTAGGGAATAAATAAGTTTGAAAAACCAAAGAGAACATATGTGGTATAAAATAGTGACAATTCAACATGAATTTATGACAAAAGAGTTCTAGAACTACATAAATCATTCCTAGGGTAACATTCACATGATTTAATGTCATGACCATTGGAATTGGACTCTCAGTTAAAGGTTATAAATATCAGACCATGAGAGGACATGATTAATTTAATGGGATCCTACACATCACATCATTTATTAGGTAAAATCATCCCTAACTCATAATCTCACTTATTCCTTGCTTAATGTGATAAATGAGGAGCGGTATGGACTTCCCATTCTTTTCATTGGGTCCAAATAATAATTTGTAGAGGTGAATAATGTAGGGAATTCCTATGATGGTAGAGCATGACTTATATGACCATAATAGTAAAAAGGGAAAGACCTATGGATGGGTAAAACAATTGACCATATTTAAAAAATAGGTTCCAACCACGCTGGTCAATTATAGAATAACAAAATACAAGATCATCCATTGACCAAATTTAAAACATGGGAGTCAATATCTGCAAGTGAGGATCCATCGAGGTGAGATACCTAGACTATTATCCTGCTAGTATTTTTAGGAACCATTTCCATTAGGTATCCTATTCATATTAGGAGGATGATGATTATTCAAATCAAAGAAAGATCAAAATGAATATGTGGAAGTAGTGAACGTATTAGTGGGAATGATGAGTTCCCGGGGGATCATGTTGCCATGTGCTCAGGAGTTCTTAATTTAACCATGGATTGAAGAAGCTAAACTTTGGATAATAAGGGAAATACCAAAAAATGAGTCACCGGTAGGGATAGACCCGAGATATGGTATTGGGGTGACCTTATAAATCCCATGAGAATGAGAATCACACCTAGCATAGTACTATAACATGACATGGTAGGAGATCAACACTGGAGTTGTGAAATTACCTATGGAGATGATATAAAATCATATAATACATTCCATATGAGGATTTTTATGTTCATCGCATAGGTTAATAATATAGTTTAATTTCATATTCTATGAATGTTAGTTTGTTTTATCCCATATTTTTCAAATGATTTGTCCCTGTTTCATATGGGGTAAGGATAAAATTTAACACCATTTTTTAGGATGTTATTTGGTTCATCCCATATTTTTCATATGATAAATCCCAATTTCATATGGGGTAAGGCTACAATTTAAATTCATGTGTGGAGGATTTTTAATTATTTCATCCTATATTAATCATATAAGTCATCATGGTCTTATATGGATGATGGTTATAGTTTAGATACATGTGATGAGGACTTTGGACATTGAAATTTAGATTATTACAGATCAGAATATGTTTTCTATAATTTTATGTTCATGGATCTTAGACAAAATTATGTGGGTATCCTAAATAGGATTGTTTTTCATGATAGAGTAATAACCGTACATGAAGAGAGGGTGAATGTGACCCTTTACCACATACATTTTTATGCAACACTTTCCAAAAGTAAGGATAGTGATATTGATGGAGGACAGAACTCGCAATATGTTTAATGTGGGGGATATACCAAGGATATGAAATCTACATGTTTCGGTATATCCCATTTAAATGGGAATCATATCACATGTAGTTTTCTAGTGAGGCTTGGTATGATCCCAATGTTGGTCAGGGACAGTCCTCTCAAGTGACGCTATGGTGAAAAATATAAGGGGAATTACCTTTCTAAAACATTCGGTGGTGAAGAAAACAATAATAATAAGTTGACAAATTTTGGGTATATGCACATATTTTAAGGTCATAATGTCTGGAATATAAGGGGTACATTTAATTTGATGATTCTTGGGCGTTTCAAAAGATTAAAAACCCGACACAAAGGAGGAAAGGAGGATTTATACCACATAAATAAATCATCAACCTAGATTCACATATTTAAGTGAATATTGTTTGACATGGGGACGAACAAAAATAGGTTTCTTCTTAAGATGGTCCTAGGATGTTGGATCTTGGAATCCCAGTATATTCCATTAGGTGTGGAAATAAATCTAAAAGTAGTTATAAACCATAGAATGGTATGTGACCAAAGATGAAATGGGGGGTTTCTCCTTGGAATGTGAATTGAATCATCTATTATTTTGGATATGTGGAATCTAATGATCATCATATTTGGTATGGATAAATTTTAACAAAATTTTCTGAGGATGTTCATTTTGGTCATCCCAAATTTATCATATGAGGAATTAAATATCTCTACGTGGTAATACATTCACATTAAAATATTTTGTTAAGGATGTTTGTGGGTCTTGTGAAATGATTTTAGATTTCTATCATTCATTATGTTGGGTCATGATGGAATCTCAATTCACAGGAGATTCATGGAATGTTTTTTATTCTTATACTCGAAGCGGAGGCCCACAAGTAAATTTGAGGGAAATAGCACCATAGGTAATGGTTGTATTTGGGGTGAAAATATGGTTGGGGATGAGTATAGGAGGTCTATGAATCACAATATATCCTTGGATATTGGGAATTGAACCACAAGTTTGTCTAGAAAAGGATGTGGTAAGAGACCAATGTCAGACGTTGAAGGGGTTATCCTCTCTGATGGGGATGGAATATATATTAGGTATTTTAATCATCATATAAGAGGATTATAGATATTATGTTTTAGGTCATGAATCTAGGACCCAATGAAATTTAAAAAAAATAGTTTACATTCATATTTTTTTTTACAACGGAAATTTTTGTATTAATTTTTTTCATAGAGATAAATAGCTAATAAATAAAATGAAAGTTGGGTAATTCAACACCATGTGACCCATAAATATCCAGAAATGATGAACAGGTAGGTTGGCATGAAGATAGTGGGTTTAAGAATCACTATATATCCCATAAAATTGGGGATCAAGTCACTCATAGTTCTAAAATGTGGCATGGTAAGAGAGTGATACTAGATTCTTGGGGCTATACAATCAGATCATGGGATTAAGGAATACCACAGTTTTTATGGGACATACCTTGTTTATGACATGGGATAAGGCTAAATTTTATAAACATGCATTGAGGAAATGTTTTTTCACCCATTCTTGGTGTTTTAGGAATCTTGTTATTATTTTATAGGGGAATACTATAGTTTATTATCATACATGAAGGGAATTGGGGTTTTCACCTTATAGTCATACAACTCATACTATAGTTGTTACTCCTTTGAGTTCATTGATATCATACCACAAAAGATATTATAATTTTATATGATTATTATGCTTGGAACATGGGATATGATATTAGTTTAAGGTCATAGAGTCCATACCCGGTTCATGGACATTAAGGTAGTGTATCTTTTACCATGGGTTTTTTGTAGTTTAATGTCACATAGATTATACCAAGGGTGATATAGTTTAAGGTCATGTTTGACCACTTTTGTTTTATTTTATGTTTGTGTATCTTTCACTAATGTTTCATGCGAATTACTTCTGGTGAAACATGGAGTTTATGGGAAGTGTGATTTTCTCTCCATCCTCTGTGATTAAAGAGTACAATCCATCTTAATAGACCATATTGATGATGTAAGTTCTATCCCTTTTGGGATATAACTTCAACAAATTTTTCTTAGGTATCATTGGAATTATAATACATACTTTCGTGTCAATGTAGAGAGAAGAGAATAGATGAACCATCTTATTGAAAACTCTAACTATCTTTTTTCATTGCCTCTCAAAGTTAGGAAAGGCTTAATGCCTATTATCCTTTGGGGTATACTACAAAGAAAGATGATTATCTTCCATTATATCTAGTGCATTATAGTCATAAAAATATTTTCAGAGTGACGGAATCTGAACCTCAATGGTTAAGATGTCCTCTATTCCAAACACCATTGATATTAAGTTCACTTTGGTGTAATTCCTTATTTTATTCTGATAGTACTGAGGGGAATTTAGTTGATTTTTGGGAAAACAATTTTTATTCAACCCACCATTTTCGGAAAAGTTTTAGAGAGGTTCTTTTTGAATTTTTCTCTCTTCTCATTTGCACATCATGCTAGTATGATGTTTGGATGTTCTGGTTGTAATGCTTGGCATAAAACATCATCATCTCAAACACCCTAGAAGATGGAGCCACTATTCATGAGCATAGTGTGGGTCTCCCCAATCCTCTAGATGATGTGGGTTATCACCAACACAATTATGGACTAGTTTTTGAATTCATTAATGGGAACTGATTCTACCAATTGGGAAAAAGGTAAATTTTATTCTAAATAAACATGTACTATTGAGTAGTATCTATTATCTAGGGTCGCACAATCTCTATTCCTCATAAAAAAGGGATTAGAATAATTACATGTATTGATATGCTTTAGGGGTTTATGAAAAAATATATCCTAGATTTTACATCAATGAAACCTCATGGTGAACTCAATGTAGTTATCAACCATTTTGGGAAATAAGTATCCCAACCTCCAAATTTGGTGGGAAAGCTTCATTCCCGCTTGACGGTTGCCACATGATCCAGCATGGTCCTCTTTCATGAACTGAGGTATCTTGTCTCCTTATATAAAATAGAGGATAATTCCATAAAACCCATGTTTGTAGTGGGTTTTCGACAGGATAAAAATACTTTGGAGGGAAATCTGTTCTCCACATGGGTTGATTGTCTAACGCATGGCTCACTCATTAAGAATAATTTCATATTGGAGTTACACAATAAAGGGATTTGTCCAATTAAGTTGTTCCTCCACTATATAGGGATTTCATATCCCTAGCGTAGAAGTACCGACAACTAGAGAATAAACATATTGGTTTCCATCATCTGTGGTGGTAAGGTCGTTGATCCTATGATGTGAAACATGAATGTACAATTCATCCCAGTCAAGTTCTGTAGGGGAAACAAACATTCTTCCCTAACCATCAGCTCAACAATTTTGTAATAGATGAACATGGTTCACCTTCAGTTGGGAATAGAACCAGGCAATCAGATGAGGGGTACATTTCAATAAAGGACCAAGAACATTCTTTCTAATGAAATTATCACTATTTATCAATCTGATTACTATATCAGAGTCTACCTTCATGTGTAAACCAATGAAATAAATCTTAGGGGCCAACTCAAGTATAGTATTAATGGTCCAATAAACATTCTCATTATTGATGTATCCTTTTTAAAATAGTAAAATGAATAGAAATATATCTTCTGTGAGAGTAATAAAGGAAATCCTCAGGCCTACCCTAGAATTATCAGAGTTATTGAGCTTTCTAACATCTAGACTCTGATAGGAACCATCAAAATTAATCTGCCAACATGGTATGATTAGGTCCAAAAAGAGAAAATCCTAATTGAGAAAATAAACCTACTGGGAATCTAATTGAGAGGTTGGATGTGTGGAAAGGAAGTCTTTTATGGCCTCGACTTCGACTCCCTTTTGTGCAAAAATCGTGAAGTAAAACTATTGTAAGATTATCTACTAGTGTTCTAATCATATTATTAGCATGAGGAGACCAAAGATGTACTTTAGAGGGTATAATAATGAAATTGGTTGTATCTTATGGTTCTCATAACTATTTCACAACTTCTACACTATAAACTCAAGTAAGAGGAATCTCTTGTCAATGGGGGAGTATCTAGTTTTAGTGTCCAGGAACAAGATAATGATATGGTAGAAGTGATTTTCCCAACCCTCACTATTTTTATAGGATATAATTTCACTGAGGGACCATTCCTGAGTAGTTACATAATTGAATAAGTGATTTATTAATATGGGTGGCATAAAAATAGGAGTTCATATTAGGTACATCTAAATATCATTAAATTCAGTCAGGAATTACTCTTACTACTAGTAAATGGTGGACTTTATTCAATCACCACGATATGTGATTAACTTACTGGGTAGAATTTCAATAATTTGGTGTATTTAGTCTTAGTGATGATTGAGTCCTCGAAACACACAAATATTTCCTTGGGGCTTCATTTGATTGATAGTCTTGATTTTATCTAGGTTAATCCCAATGCCACTATATCTTATGAAAAACCAAGAAATTTTCTAGTGGTATCACAAAATGAGAACTTTAGGGGGTTCATCTTTAAGTGTTTAGAGTAAAAGAATCTGAACACTTTATCAAGATCCTTATGATGGTCCTGGTGCTTGTGGGATTTGACCCATAGATAATCTCAATTATCACTACTGGAATTTTACACTTTACCAATGGTTCAAAACTGTTGGTAAAGGTTTGAAAACCATTGGTGTATAGTATACCAACATTTCCCTCAACCATGGCCAAGTAAGATGTGAGAATAGTCCTATACAAAAGGTTTTGTGAAAAACATTGGTATAGGTGTCAAAATAGACGTTGTACCAACAGTTTTCTAAAAACTGTTGGGATATGTGTGTTAAATATAACATATACCAACGGTTTGTGAAACCGTTGGTAAATGTGAGTTACACTTAAACCAACAGTTTAAAACCGTTGGTATAATTGGGATACGGAAAATCATAAGGCCATTCCAATGGTTCTGTTATAACCATTGGTATAAATCTGTACCAATGGTTATAACAAAACCATTGGTATAGTTATATTATAGAATCTATACCAACGGTTTTTGAAAAAATTGGTATACATTTTCTCAACTCCAAAGTAGCAGGCCCCTCTCCCCCCTCTCCAGGCCTGCAAAAACATAGCTCTACAGCAACACAACTCCCCCTCTCTAGACCTTCAACAACACCAATACAAAATCCCCATCCAAAGTATTCAAAATTTAGAATTTATTCCATAATTTAGAAATTTAGAAATTTATTAATTCAAATGAAATAAATGGTTCCTGATGTGTTAGAGGGAAACATTGTCCAATCTCAACATATGTGATGGGTTACCGGAATAGCCTACATGTTTTTCATAGACTTATCAATTAGAATAAGGGGTTATGTGGCTAATTTTAATTTTCTCTCTTGGATGTGATGTGAGATGAATCCCCATATTGGGTAGTGGGTATGAATATTCAATTATGTCTTTGGTATTGGGTACCCAAATGGAAATTGTTTTCATCCTTGAACCCACTGTTTGAGCATGGTATTGAGGTGATCCATGGGCTATGGTGTCACCAGATGTATTCCTCACCATTTGGGTATTTTTATGAGACATTGAAACTTATTTTTCAAGAATCTATGTGTAGCCTTGTTGACCAATTTGTCATATGGTAATCTTGAGTGTTCATAGGTTTCATATGGAATCACTATATGATATTTATTTTTTGTATGCTATTGTATAGAATGAACACCCATTATTGAGAATTAGAACATGAGTGTTGTAGCATGTTCATGATGGGATGTCAAGAATCATTCCTAATATAATTCAGGTTTTTCTACATATAATATGACCCATTGTGTTTCAATCTATGACTCGTGAATATTTTCTTCTAATAACATATGACCAATAGACCATATTTTATTTTTTAGCCCTTAATTTCAAGAATCTATGTGTAGCCTTATGAAGATTTTTTGTATGCCAGTTGTTGTTTTCACTTAAAATGTTTTCCATTTCTAACAAAACTAAGACACTTTGAGTGATACCAGTCACACCATGCCTCAGATTGAGGTGGGGTTGACTCATACCCATCACAAATGATCCATGGATCATTGTGATAAAGTACTGACACAATCTGAATGTGTTTGGTTGGTTTTCCCTTTGCTAATTTATGTTTTCACTTAAAATCTTGTCCATTTCAAAAACAAGTGAGACACTTTGAGTGGTACCCATCACATCGTGCCTTGGATTGAGGCAGGGTTGACTCGTAAACGTCACAAATGACCCATGGATCATTTTCCTAATGTATCAACACAATCTGAATGCCTTTGATCAGTTTTCCTTATGCCAGTTGTTGATTTCACTTAAAATGATGTCCATTTCAAATAAAAGAGAGACACTTTGAGTGATACCAGTCACACCGTGACTCATATTGAGGGGAGGTTGACTCGTACACATCCAAAATGACCCATGGATCATTGTACTAAAGTATAAACACAATTCAAATACGTTCGGTCATTTTTCTGTATGTCAGTTGTTTTGACATAAAATGTAGTCCATTTTAATCAAAAGTGAGGCATTTTGAGTGGTACCAGCCACACTATGCCTCTGATTGAGGTGGAGATGACTTGTACATATCACATATGACCCATGGATCATTTTCCTAACGTCTAAAGACAATATGAATGCATTTGGTTGGTTTTCCGTTTTCCATTTTTTGGTTTTCACATAAAATGTTGTCCATTTCAAATAAAAGTGAGACACTTTGAGTGATATTGGTCACAAAATGCCTCAGATTGAGGCAGGTTTGACTCGTAACCTTCATAAATGATCCTTGGATCATTGTGCTAATGTATAAACACAATCCTAATGCGTTTGGTTGGTTTTCCATATGCCATTTGTTGTTTTCACTTAAAATCCCATCCATTTCAAATAACTGTGAGACACATTGAGTGGTACCGGCCACACCATGCCTCGGATTGAGGTGGGGTTGACTCATACACATCAAAACTGACCCATGAATTGTTGTACTAATGTATCAACACAATCCAAATGCATTTGATCAGTTTTTTCATATTCCAGTTGTTGATTTCACTTAAAATGATGTCCATTTCAAATAAAAGAGAGACACTTTGAGTGATACCGGTCAAACCGAGCCTCAGATTGATGTGGGGTTGAATTTTTCATGTCACAATTGACTCATGTATCGTTGTTCAAAATTATCTACCCAATTCGAATAAATTTGGTCAGTTTTCCATATGTCAGTTGTTTTGACTTCAAATGTTGTCCATTTTAAACAAAAGAGAGACACTAAGAGTGATACCGGCCACACCGTGGCTCAAATTGAGGCAAGGTTGACTCTAACACATCACAAATTACCCATGGACAGTTTTCCTAAAGTATCAATATAGTATGAATGTATTTGGTTGGTTTTCCATATGCATGTTGTTGTTTTCACATAAAATCATGTCTATTTCAAATAAAAGTGATACATTTTGAGTGATACCGGCCACCCCATGTCTCGGATTGAGGTGGGATTGACTCGTACATGTCACAAATGACCCAAGGATCATTTTACTAAAGTATCAACATAATAAGAATGCGGTTGGATGGTTTTTTGTATGTCATTTGTTGTTATCACATGGTGTCCATTTCAAACAAGTGAGACACTTTGAGTGATACCGGTCACACCGTGCCTCAGATTAAGGCGGGTTTGACTCGTTCCCATCAAAAATTAACCATGGATCATTGTGATAAAGTATCAATACAATCTGAATGTGTTTGGTTAGTTTTCCGTATGCTAGTTGTTGTTTTCACTTAAAATGTTGTCCATTTCAAATAAATATGAGACACTTTGAGTGGTATCGGCCACATCGTGCCTCAGATTTGGCGGGGTCGACTCGTACACATCACAAATGACCCCTGGATCTTTTTCCTAAAGGATTAATAAAATCTGCAAGCATTTTTTCAGTTTTCCATATGAAATTTATAGTTTTCACGTAAAATCAAGTCCATTTCAAATAAAAGTGAGACAATTTGAGTGGTACCAGCCACACCGTGCCTCGATATGATTCACTAAATACATAAAAGGAGTGCCTATGATGAATTCAAATCAAGTTGATTCGTATAATAATGAAACTTGAATTATATACTGAAAATAGAAAAAAAAATCAAGCTACCATTATTGGGTTTGTCATGCCACACACAACACCACCCGGTTTAAGTTAAATCAAAAGAGAAGCAATCTATAATAGATGCAAAATATTAAAACTAAGTTAAGCCTTATCGATTTGGAGTGTAGAACTAAAAAATTGATTAAATTCAGATGGATCTATAGGGAAGAAGGATTTCCCAGCCTTAGTAAGAGAGAGGGATCCAGTTTAGACCAAATCAAAACAGAAAATAAAAAAATAGATGAATAAAATTAGGACTTACATATTAGAACTAAATAATTGATTGATTGGAGAGGTTGAAGGAATTTTCAATGATCGGGGAGTCTTGAAACCTAGACGGGGAGTAGCCTACTGTCTCCTCGTACACCTCTTGAATAACAATTAGGGTGTTTTTGTGTGATTTGATGTCATTCTGATTTTGTTTGGTATGCATTTAACCGTCAAAAACGTTTTTTGACAATTTACTACATGCGGAGTGCGTTTTCGGCCATCGCGGTCAGACGACACCTCTGATTGACGTGTCGTCTGGCCGACCATTTCAAAATTCACAAAACCCTTTGTTTTCGTCCAATTTCATGGCATTTAATGGTCAGTTGTCTGGTTTTGACCACCACACGCACGCTTTTCAAGCCTTCCAAACACCTAAAAAACCATATTCAGCTATTCTGCACAAACCGCGCGTCCGAATGACATGTCCTCTCCTCGTACACCTCACAAATAATAATTAGTGTGTTTTCATGTGATTTCATGCCATTCCGATGTCGTTTGGTATGCATTCGATCGTTAAACACGTGATTTGGCCATTTACAACACACAGAGTGCATTTTTGGCCACCGAGGTCACACCACAACTCCGATTGGCGTGTCGTCTGGCCGACCATTTCACAATTCACCCACCCTTTGTTTTAGTTCGATTTAATGGCATTCTGTGGATGTTCGTCTAGTTTTGACCACCCCACGCATGCTTTTCAAGCATGCCAAACACCTAAAAAAACATATTTAGTCTTTCCATGCAATCCCCACAACAGAATGATGTGTTGTCTACCCGTACACCTCATGAATAAATATTAGGGTGTGTCTGGTGATTTCAAGTCATTCTGATGACGTTCGGTTTGCATTTGACCGTTAAACGTGTGTTTTGACCATTTACGACATGCGGAGTGTGTTTTCGGCCACTACGGTCACACGACACCTCCGATTGATGTGCCTTCTAGCCGACCATTTCACAATTCACCCACCATTTATTGTCGTCTGATTTCATGGAATTCCGAGTTCGTTCGGATGGTTTTGACCACCCCACACATGCTTTTCAAGCGCACCGAACACCTAGAAAACATATTCAGATGTGCCGCACAAACAACATGTCTGAATGACACGTCGTCTCCTTTTAAACCTAAAAAATAATAATTAGGGTGTTTTCATGTGATTTCAAGTCATTATGATGTCGTTCGGTATGCATTTGACCATTAAATGCATTTTATTTCCATTTACGACACGTGGAGTGTGTTTTCAGCCACCGCGGTCACACAACACCTTCGATGGACGTACCGTCTGGCTGACCATTTTACAATTCACCAACCCTTTGTTGCCGTCCGATTTCATTGAATTTTGAGGTCATTCGGCCAGTTTTGACAACCCCACGCACGCTTTTCAAGCGCGCCAAACACCTAAAAACACATATTCAGCCGTTCCACGCAAATCGCGTGTCCGAATGACGTTTCGTCTCCTTGAACACCTCACGAATAATAATTATGGTGTTTTCAGGTGATTTCAAGTCATTCCGATGTCGTTTGTTATGTATTTGACTGTTAAACGCATGTTTTGGCCATTTGCGACATGTGGAGTGCATTTTCAGCCACTGCGGTCACACAAAACCTTTGATTGATGTACCGTCTAGCCATCCATTTCACAATTAACCCACCCTTTGTTTTTGTTTGGTTTTATGGCATTCTGAGGTCATTCGGCCGGTTTTGACCACCCCACACACACTTTTCAAGCATGCCAAACACCTAAAAAACACATATTTAGCTGTTCCACACCAATTGTGCATCCAAATGACATTCCGTCTCCTCTTACACCTCATGAATAAAACATAGGGTGTTTTCTTGGGATTTCAAGTCATTCTGATGTCGTGCAGTATGAATTTGACCGTTAAACGCATGTTTTGGCCATTTACGACACACAGAGTGCGTTTTTGGCCACCACGATCACACGACACCTCCGATTGACATGAAGTATAGCCGAACATTTCAAAAAATCACCCACCCTTTGTTGTCATCTGATTTCATGGCATTCTGAGGTAGTTCGGCTAGTTTTGACCACCCTACGCACACTTTTCAAGCATGCCAAACACCTAAAAACACATATTCCATCGTACTAGGAAAACCTCAAGTCTGAATCACATGTCGTCTCCTCATACACCTCATGAATAGTAATTAGGATGTTTTCGTGTGATTTCAAGTCATTACGATGTCATTCGGTATGGATTTGACCATTAAACGCATGTTTTGGTCATTTACGATAGGCGGAGTTCATTTTCGGCCACTTTGGTCACACAACACATCTGATTGAAGTTTTGTTTGTCTGACCATTTCAAAATTAACCCACCTTTTGTTTGAGTCCAATTTCATGGCATTCCGAGGTCGTTTGGATGGTTTTGCCAACCCCAGGCACGCTATTCAGGCGCGCCCAACACATAAGAAACACATATTCAACCGTGCCAAGAAACCCGCATGTCTGAATGATGTGTCGTCTTCTCTTACACCTCATGAATAATAATTAGGGTGTTTTTGTGAGATTTACAGTCATTCCGATGTCGTTCGGTATGAATTTGACCGTTAAATGCGTGGTTTGTCCATTTACGACACGTAGAGTGCATTTTCGGCCACTGTGGACACACAACACCACCTATTGACGTTCCTTATGGCCGATCATTTCACAATTCACCAACCCTATGTTGTTGTCCAATTTCATGGAATTACGAGTTTGTTCAGCCAATTTTGACCACCCCACGCACGATTTTCAAGCGCGCCAAACACCTAAAAACACATATTCAGCCGTCTCGTGAAAACAATGCGTCCAAATGATGTGCCTTCTACTCATACACCTCAAAATTAATAATTAGGGTGTTTTCGTCTGATTTCAAGTCATTATGATGTCGTTCGATATGCATTTTACTGCTAAATGCGTGTTTTGGCCATTTACGACACGCGGAGTGCCTTTTTGGCCACCGTGATCACACGACACCTACAACTGACGTACTTTCTGGCTGACCATTTCACAATTCACCCACCCTTTGTTGTTGTCCAATTTAATGGCATTCTGAGGTCGTTTTTCTTGTTTTGACAACCCCACGCACCTTTCTCAAGCGCGCTAAACACCTAAAAAACACATATTCTGTCGTGCCGTGCAAACCGCTCGTCCGAATGACGTGTCGTCTCCTCGTACACCTCCTGAATAATAATTAGTGTGTTTTTGCATGATTTCAAGTCATTCTAATGTCTTTCGGCATGAATTTGACCATTAAATGCATGTTTTGGCCATTTACCACACATGGAGTCCGTTTTCGGCCACCGAGGTCACACGACACCTCCGATTGACATGCCGTCTGGCCGACTATTTCAAAATTCACCCACCCTTTTTTTCATCTGATTTAATGGAATTATGAGGCCATTCGACCAATTCGGACCACCCCACGCACGCTTTTCAAACGCGCCAAACACCTAAAAAACACATATTCAGCCGTGCCGCACAAACTGCACGTCCCAATGATGTTTTGTCTTCTCATAAACCTCACGAATAATAATTATTGTGTTTTATTGTGATTTGAAGTCATTCTGATTTTGGTTGGTATGAATTTGACCATTAAACGTGTGTCTTGGCCATTTATGACACACGAAGTGCATTTTCAGCCACCGCGGTCATGCGACACCTCTGATTGATGTGCCTTATAGCCGAACATTTCACAATTAATCCACCCGTTGTTTTTGTCTGATTTCATGGCATTTTGTGGTCGTTCAAATAGTTTTGACCACCCCACGCATGCTTTTCAAGCAATGCAAACCCCTTAAAAACACATATTCAGCTGTTCCACGCAAACTGTGCGTTCGAATGACATGTCGTCTCCTCGTACACAACAAGAATAATAATTAGGGTGTTTCTGTGTAGTTTCAAGACATTATGATGTCGTTCGGTATGCATTTGACCATTAAATGTGTGTTTTAGCCATTTACAACCCACGTAATGCGTTTTCGGCCACTGCAGTCACATGACACCTCCGATTGACGTGCATTTCGGCCAACCATTTTACAATTCACCAACCCTTTGTTTTTGTTTGATTTCATGGCATTACAAGGTCTATCGGCCAGTTTTGACCACCCCACAGACGCTTTTCAAGCGCGCCAAACACATAAAAAAATATTCAGTCGTGCCGTGCAAACCGCGCATCCGAATGACGTTCTGTCTCCTAGTACACCTCAAGAATAATAATTAGGGTGTTTTCGTGTGATTTCAAGACATTCTGATGTTGTTCGGTATGTATTTGACCGTTAAACACGTGTTTTGGCCATTTACAACACGCGAAGTACCTTTTCGGCCACCGCGGATACACGACACCTCTGGTTGGTGTGTCTTCTGGTCGACCATTTTAAAATTCACCCACCTTTTGTTTTTGTCCGATTTCATGACATTCTGAGGACGTTCATCTGGTTTTGACCACACCACACATGCTTTTCAAGCGTGTCAAACACCTGAAAAACACATATTTAGCCGTGTCATGGAAACCATGTGTCCGAATGATGTGTAGTCTCCTCGTACATCTCATGAATAAAAATTAGGGTGTTTTTCTGTGATTTCAAGTCAGTATGATGTTGTTCGGGGTTCATTTGAGCGTTAAACATGTGTTTTGGCCATTTAAAACACGCAGAATGAGTTTTAGGCCACCGAGGTCACACGACACCTCAAATTGTCGTGACATCTAGCTGACCGTTTAGTAATTCACCCACCCATTGTTGTCGTCCGATTTCATGGCAGTCTGAGGTCATTCAGCCAATTTTGACCACCCCTCACAAGCTTTTCAATCACACCAAACACTTAAAAAACACATATTCAGCTGTGCCGCACAAACCACATGTCCGAATGAAATTTCTTCTCCTTGCACAACTCAAAAATATAAATTAGGGTGTTTTCATGTGATTTCAAGTCATTTTGATGTCGTTCAATATGAATATAACCGTTAAACTCCTGTTTTGTCCATTTACGACACACAGGGTGCATTTTGGGCCACTACAGTCACACGACACATCTGATTGACGTGATGTCTCGATGACTATTTCAAAATTCACCCACCCTTTGTTGTCATCCGATTTCATAGAATTATGAGGTCGTTCGGCTGGTTTTGACTTCCCCATGCATGCTTGTCAAGCGCGCCAGACACCTATAAACCTGTATTCAGCTGTGACTCGCAAACTGTGCATCCAAATGAAATGTCTTCTCCTTATACAAGTAAAAAATAATAATTTGGGTATCTTCATGTGATTTCAAGTCATTATGATGTCGTTCGGCATGCATTTGACCGTTAAACGCATTTTTGGCCATTTACGACACGCAGAGTGCGTTTTGGGCCACCGCGGTCACACAACACCTCTGATAGACGTGACGTCTAGAAGAAAATTTCAAAATTCAGCCACTCTTTTTTGTCATCCGATTTCATGGAATTCTGAGGTCTTTCAGCTGGTTTGGACCACCCCACGCATGCTTTTCAAATGCGCCAAACAACTAAAAACACATATTCAGCTGTTCTGCACAAACCGCGCGTCTGAATGATGTGACATCTCCTTATACACCTCACTAATGACCCATGGATCATTGTGTTAATGTATCAAGACTATCTGAATATGTTTGGTCGGTTTTACGAATGCCAGTTGTTTTTACATAAAATGGTGTCCATTCTAAACAAAAGAGAGACGTTTAGAGTGATACCGGAGACAACGTGCCTTGGATTGAGGTGGGGTTGTCTTGTACATTTCTCAAATGACCATTGGATCGTTTTCCTAATGTGTCAACACAATCCAAATAAGTTTGGTTAGTTTTCCATATGTCAGTTTTTGTTTTCACTTAAAATGTTGTCCATTTCAAAACAATGTGAGACACTTGGAGTGATAACAACCACGCCGTGACTCGGATTGATGTGGAGTTGAATTTTACCCATCAAAAATTACCAATGTATCCTTGTTGTAAAGTATCAACACAATCTGAATGAGTTTGATTAGTTTCTCGTATGTCAGTTGTTGTTTTCACTTAAATCCTATCCATTTCAAATAAAAGTGAGACACTTTGAGTGGTACTGGCCACACCGTGCCTCGGATAAAAACCCCACCCCCCGGACAACCCCCTCACCCCGGACAGCCCCCACACCCTAGACAGCCCCCCCCGGACAGCCCCCCCCCCCTCGCCAACCTCAGACAGCCCCACACCTGGAAAGCCCCCCACCCGCAACAGCCCCCCACACCACCCCGAAAGCCCCCCGAACCACCCGTACAGCCCAACCACCCCTAGACAGCCCCCCTCCCCCCTCCCCAGACAGCCCCCCACCCCCTGGATAACCTCCCCGACCCCCCGGACAGCCCCCCTCACCTGGGATAGCCCCACTCCCCGGACAGCCCCCTCACCCCAGAAAGCCCCCCAACCCTCAGACAGCCCCCACCACTCAGACAACCCCCCCACCACGGACAACCCCACAACTCGGACAACCCCACCCCCTGGACATCCCTCGCACTACCGAGACAACCCTTCGCACCACTCGGATAGCCCAACCACCCCGGACAGCCCCCCCAACCCGGACAGTCCCCAACCCCCAGACATCCCCCAACCCCGAATAGCCCCCCCCACCCAAGAAATCTCCCCTAACCCCTGGACCACCCCCACCCCCGAACATCCCCTCCACCCCCCGGACATCCCGGCACACCTCCCAGATAGCCCCCCACACCACCGGACATCCCAACCATCCCCAGACATCCCCCCTCAACCCGGACAGCCCCCATCCCCAGGAGTGCCCTCCCCCCAACCCAACCCCCTGGACAACCCCCCACCCCCACCCCGGAAATCCCCCCCGGAAAGCCCCGCTACACCCAGGGAAAACCCCCTCCCCCCCACCCCCGGTCGGACAGCTCCCTCGACCCCTAGATAGCCCCAACAACGTGGACATTCCCCAACACCCCGAACAAACCCCCCCCCCCCCACCCCGATCGGAAAAATCCCCCACCCCCGGAAAACCCCCACCGCCTGGACAGCCCCCCACCCCAGATAGCCCCCAACCCCCAGATAGCCCCACCGCCCGGACAACCCCCATCCCCCGTACATCCACCCACACCACCCGAACAGGCCCCCACCCCTGGAATCCCCCTACCCCGGATAGCCCCCCAACCCCCAGACACCCCTCACCCCGGACATCCCCCCACCCTAGACAACCCTAACCCAGACAACCCACCACACCACCCAGACAGTCCCCCTCACCCCTAGACATCCCCCTCACCCCCTCATTCCAACATGGTTCATTTTTATTTCACAAATTCAATCATTTGAAACTAGTTAGAAAAAATAAATTAGTTCAACCCATGTAGTTCAAATCAATTTATTTCATTCGTTGAATAAATAACCGAGAAAAATTCTCAATTTCACCAACATATTCTTTAAATATTCATTGTAAAAAAATCTATATAGTCATGGAATTGAATAATTCATAAACAGTTGAAAGATATCAAAATTATAGTCATCAAATTCATGACTTTTTCAATTCAATGGGAATGGGATTAAATAATATTTTACATGTAATTTCAAGTAAAACATTCATAGAAACTCTTTTAAACATAAATAAACACATATAAATGAATTCGCAAGTAACAATTAATTACAAGATGAAAAAAACCTAAAAACATACATAGAAAATATGGAATCCAACCGCAAAGAATCTATGATGTTTCACCTCCGATGGAGGGTTAAAGATTAAATTAATTAAATAGATGCAATGGGATAAAGAAAATCTAGGTTAAATCAAAACAAAAAAAACATACACATCAAAATCAAAACAGAAAACTAAAATATTAGATGAATAACAATAATAATAAGGTAACACATAATGATTTTATGTGTATAAAGGAGAAAATACCTGATTTGAGATGGATCTGACGGAGATTAAGTAGTTTTAATGGGGGAAGTCGAGAGAGGATGGCCAGTGGCTGCTACACATTCAGTTCTGTTTGCGAATGAGGAGGGGCTGCTAATTGGGGAAAACTTTTCCAAACGGGTTTTAAAAACTATTAGGAAAGTGTGATTATACCAACTATTTATATAGAACCGTTGGTAAAATCCCCTAAAAAATTGGCTTTACCCAACAGTTCTGTAGAACCATTGGGAAAGCCTCCTACACACATACCTTTCCCGGCGGTTCTCTAGAACTGTTGGAAAAGACTCCTACAAACAGGCCTATACAAACGGTTTTTGTAAACTGTTGGTATAGCCTCCCTTTCCCAATGGTTTTTGTAAACCATTGGGATAAAACTGTTAGGAAAACATCCATTTCCAGAAGTGAATAGTACCCCAATGTCCAACAAATTGTATTAAATATGGGGCATGTGTCCCATTGGTATGTGGAACTAGTGTTCCTCAACCTAAAAGGCTTCACCTGGTAGAAAACACCACTTGGGGGGGCCTTAATGGTAGTCAAATCCTAATCCTCAATTCTATATGTATCTTATTATACATAGGGTATCATTCAATGAATGATTGATTATCGAACCCATTGGTTGCATCAATCAATATATCTATCATTGGAAGGTGAAAATCATCCTTCAAAAAAGGTTATTTGAGGTCCTATAAGATGTTGTAGACATTGATCTTCACATTTTTCTTCCAGACTAGAACATTTTTTTCTAGCCTCCTGGTGTACTTGAACTCCTTAAAAAATATTTTAAAAAATATTTTCCAACTAGGCCTAGAAAAAAGAACTGTAAGGGGGGTGGAACATTCTAGGAGGCTCCTTAAACCCATTATGACTCACTAGAAGACCACAATAATGAATGTAAACATGTAGATATGGAACTAAGATATCTCTATAGCTCCAGGAGAATTCATTTCTATGATTTTTCAATTAGAACACATACTATTGTTGCTCCTATAGTGACATATATGCACTGAGGAATGTCATCCTCAGATTTTCCTTCATCCCACATTTAACCTAGGCTTTCTCATTAGTGTTGGTGGGGAATCCCCATTAAAATGACTGGGGTGAATCTTCCAAATCACATTTTCCATATAAGATAGGGAGATCGGAGAGAGAAGGTGAGTCCTCTAGTACAAATTCCCTTGAGGGAGTACTTGTTTCATATCTAGTGGATATGGAATCCATGAAGAGGGGTTCACAAAGTTCAAATACTATGGTGGTAGAATATTTTGAACTCATTCCATTCTTTTTTCAACAACGAAATATACTCTTGATATCAAAGAAAAAGTGATGGTTCAACCACTATAGAGTTAGAATTTATTTTGGGATCATGTGATAATGTCACCGACTAGTGTCCATGGGAATTCAATTCTTAGTACATCATTGTATTAGAGTATTTTTTATCATTCAGGATAGTCTGATGTAGAAGAATGAAATAATTTGTCAAAATACATTTCATAGAGAAGATGAAAAACATCATAGGTCTAGATTTATGGGATCTAACTGATGAATCTGGAGAAATATGTCTGTCATTTTTACCCCTGGATACTCCCTAGTGTCTTATATATCATTAGGGTAATTTATGCACTCAACACAAATATTCTTATTCCACTTTTCATACCTTTTGTAATAACCAACATCCAAATAGTAGGCCTTACAAGAGTCAAATGGGGTCACATCATGTTGAAGTTTCCCAACATGGCCATTAAGGGAGTACAAAAGGGATTATTGGTATGAAGAGGGGACAAGTGCATCAAAATAAATTTAGGTCCGTCCCAAAAATTCATTTATTTTAATGTACTGTTATACTACCATAAATTCAATTCCTAAGACTAGGCTATAGAATGGCGTCTTCAAACTAATCTTTCTTAACAGTTTCTATTCACTCTTGTCATACACCAGAATTTTATGGTCGGATGGACTTAGATATTATTCAATAAATCCAGGCTTATGGATCATTTATGTCAGGATGGCGTTGTTCTAAGAGATAGTGTCCTATAGGCAGTGGATAGATTCCATTACCTTGAACTGGTCTATTGTATAAAGTGATCCTATTTGTCTCTAAATACTGACACCATCATCATATAGATAAAATGACATGATGTATCAATATTCCACTCGCTTGAACTCTTCTATATAGTAGGCCATAATAGATTCATCATAGGTCGTAAAATGAAGGGCTATTCTCTATGTTTCAATTAAGGGCTCATGAAATTCCACTGACTAGTTGAGTGCATCAAGAATCAAGATCCTAAAAAGTATTCTAGTGATGTGATTCAGCACATCATACATCACTACTAGGGTCATATTTTTTATTTCATTGGGTCACTCTTTAGTATAGGGTGAAATAATATTCATTGTACAAATAATTGTGACTGGAAAGTACTAGATATATTAAGTTGACTATTAGATAGTTTTCTCTTAACAACTTATGTTTGGGTGATAGTTAGTTACAGTTGGACCATGGATTCATGTGGGTAATCACATTATACTCATGGTAGATCAGTGTGGTAAACCAACACAGTTCACTGTTGGGGAATACCTAATGGGGAAGTATGGTAGGACCATGTCTAATGATTAATATGAAAAGCTAGTTTCCTGATCTCAGTAGCATTAATAGTTGTGTCCAGAGCACTATCTTGATTGCTCAGTTGTGTTTATTATCCCCTTCCACAAACTTATTCATGTCAGTGAAAGTTGATAGAGGGTTTTACATAGAATTCCTTATTATTAGGCATTGTGAATTACTAAACTAGTTCAGAAAAATTCATTGAGGAGAATTATTCGTCCTCATTAGTGGAATAATATAGGGTTGGTCGTACCACAGATGCGTCTCCCAATTCAGAAGGCATGAAGTCTTTAAGGTTGCGAGAATGTTTTGGCACAAGCAGATGAATAGTATTTCCCTTATTTTATTGATTTATTATCTTTCAAGACATGGGAGTATACGGTGTGGATTTTGAGGATGTGGTCAGAGTATAAGGGTTAACCACCTAAGGTACATGATTTCTCAAGTGTTCATGGATGATACAATGGGCGTGAGTGACTTTCTTACAAGTGAACCAAAAATTATACTTATACGTCCTGTGGAAGGGAACCTATTTACACTCACAAAAGACATTATTTCTGTTATCTAGGTCATCATATACATGAACCATATGTTCTAAGAAGTCACCCAGTAAGAATAAACCACAATATAATTGGTCCTAGAGTAAATATTTAAAGAACAATTGTTCTTTGATGGAGTTTCCAAGAATTTTTTATAGGGACAATGATCAACATGGACATTAAATTTAGAATCCAGTGGTATCCTTCATTCTTTAATCTTCAGGATCACCATTTATATGATGAAGATGAAATATCCCTAGACCAGTATATCCTTCAAGGAATATATATTCTTCATACGTTCTATTAATGGAACACTATGAGCATACCACTGATGGGGGATTGGGACATATTTTCTCATCAGGGGGACTGTGCCTAGAGAAGCTATAGTGGGTGAGGCTTCACTGGGAAGGGTTTCAATTACAAAAGGATCTTATGAAAAAGGCCTATTGATTGTACCAGCTTAGGAGACTCCATATTCATGGAGGAACCTATCTCTTGTTTCATATTCATTCTCATGTGAGATGGAATGGTAATGGGTGTGATCGTTGTTTGGTCAACTATAAATATTATTCCATACTCTATTATTTATCTGAGAACTCTCAAAGTAATACTTGGTAGTTTAGGGAGATGGTATTAGGGATTATATCATCTATAACTTTATTTTCATACATCATAAGTATCTATTCATGGGAATGTGTAGTGTTTATCAAATATGTGATTTCATTCCATTAGGAAACAAAGTTGTTGACTCACTCATCAAGATTATTCATGAATTTGAAAAGGTTATTAATGATTATATTAATAATAAATTGTCTAAAGTGGCTATAGAAATAACTATGGAGCTCCTCCGAACTAGAAAATGACCATGTGGGTAGCTGACTGTACTAGACGAACAGTAGTCCACCCTGATTTTGGAAGAAAAAATGTCAGGTGGCATCATCATATTCTAGATTCAACCACACTGAACCATAACTTGATGTCATGTGATACAAATTTTATCTCATTTCACCGATCCCTTTATATGGTGTGAATATAAGGCTACCCGAATTTGAGGGAACTTTAACTAGTTCCTCCCATGATTGATATGGATTTCTTTATGGAAACGTTAACACTTGTCTCATTTATAATGCCTCAATATGAGTTATGAGAGAAACTATCACCTCATCGTGGGGAGGATTTTTGGTAACAATTGTATTGAAAAGTGCATCAACTCAGGGATACGTGTTACCATAATCCTGAGGAGGATAATCAAACAGCTCAAGTGGGGTGGGTGACAAATTTATTAGTAATTTTTCATAACCCCCCGTATTCTACAAAAAATGATTGCATGGGGGTCACATTGATCAAATAATGTAACATGTATTAGGAGGATAGGGTTCCTGAATATAAGGGATATATGGTCCATTCTATAGTTTTGAGGCTCCAGGAGATGATTGAAAACATGTCAAGAATTAATCGTTTTATTGTCATCATGTTTCTTAAATAAAAAATTTATCCTAAGGTCTTAATTAGTTTTTGGTGAACCATCGGATGGGCCAATGACCTCAAAAGGCCTCTTCCCTTTGTCAAAATATTGTCAGTTAGGTTTTAGTTTCCAATTGGGGGGCTTTGAATACCTATTTCCTTTATCAGCTGGTGAGTATGGGAACCTATCAAGGGATCTTAATGATATCTCCCCTTTAGGTGGGACATCCCCATCATTCCCTCTATTAGTGGTTATATTTATCTGATGTTCTGATGGTTCGATGGTGACTATGATGCCTTGGCCCGACTTACCACTAAACCAACAGATGAATCGGTATCTACATGGACTCAATTTTCTATCCTCTTTTTCTATAAGCTTCTGAATAGCAGTGAATGAGTAAATGTAGTAATGTGGGGAGACTATACCCTCTTCCTCAGAGTACATAGTGGTAAAAAGATATTAAAACTCATATTTCATCAGAATTAGTATAAATAAATAATCAATACATTGGAATAAAAATGTAATAATAAATGAATGAAGAATATAGACAATGCTAGTTTATAAAATGAATATATTCTAGATGATGATTACATAAAAAATTATCTTAATAAAAATCATTTATTAAATATTACTATAGAAAAAGGAAAATACTGACAAGCCCCATAGAGGATCACTATAAGCATCATGTGCTTTAGCTCGGTCCCATGCTCCCAACATCTAGATACAAACATTACATCACAATAATGTTCTATAGCCCTTAAAATAAGTAGGTTTACATGGAAATCAATGGTAACCAAGTAGAGTGTGATATATAAATCTTAGTAGGCTCGCAGCTATAGTGACCAGACTAATCCATCTTATTCTATGATAATATAGAAGTGAAAGTAGTTATATAACATGTATAGAAGTAATCAAAACTAAGAAACCTATAATTTTAAGGATTTAATTTATAATCAAATACATTTAATGAAATTTCATTTATGTTATTGGTATTTTACTTTACAGGAAAGATAATTTCATTTTAACCAATACAATTTTCAGTCCATCTCATTAATTAAACAGGCCTCATGAAACAATGTGTATCCAAACTCCCCCCATAAATATATAAGAAGAAATTCCCAAATAGGCCTTCTATAAAGCATAATCCAAACCCAATCCAAGCTTCTGATTTGTCTTGAAATATGCATCAAAATCCACATTAAAATAATATAATGCATTTAAAACATGATTTCATCCTTGATATTCCTATTTCAGAATTCAAGAATCAATACATGTATAATATGAATCAAAACCCTATAATCTCATCCTTCAAGAACCACTCTGGATCCTGGTATCACTCTATTTGTGGTACAATGTCCATGTCATCCAAGTCCATCCTTAGTGGCCCTATATGGAACTACCAAGTATCAAACATGACATATATCATTTCCCATTGACTCTATCCATGAAATACATTTTATAACTGGATCCATGTATCCCATGGTATATAATTCAAAACCCCTATGATTCTATCTACGGAATTCTAATATGAATCCATGTATCACCTGACTTATAAATAATACCTCAAGATCTCATCCATGGAACCCTTCAATTGAATCCATGTATCTCCCTTTCCATAAACATGATTCAAGGTAATTGAGTCCATTTGTCGCGTTATAATAGGAATCCACATATCACCCATGGATCATAATGATTTAATCATTTATATTTATTTTAAACAATTCATTTAACATGCCATGGTCTAACCAAGATCATCCTAAAAAATCACCTCAAGTGCATGATTAAATCATTGGGCAACCAAAAAAGTATTAGCATATCATTTACTCACATGGGCACAATTCATATAAAAATCATCACATGCATAATAGTTAATATATGGATTTAACATATTTTAATTCGCATGGGAATATTATGGGTATGAGATTCTTATGCTTAATCAATCCATCAAAAAGAAAGGTCTCAACAAAACTCATACGGTCTAGTAATTCAAGGTCCATTCCAATACTCACAAGGACATATTCACTATAACAATACTAACAAGCCTATCAAGATATGAAATGGATTAGTTATGATTTAACTCACATGAGAAACTATTTATTATGAGTTTCTCAATAATAACACCATACTACACAGCGTGGTAGTATAAAAATCTCATCGGCATAACCACAAAAAGGAAATTAGTTCTTAATCAAGCCATGCCATTTTAAGGGCCAAATCATACCTTCCAAATTAATACATTTAATTCATAATTTTATATTAAAATAAATTACATGTTTTACTTCTAATGTCATGGGATAAAAAGGAACACCTAAGGTTGTCCAATGCCAAAGCCATTAATTTTCAATTTAACATGCAAACCCAAGGGATGATTCTAGTTTATCATTATATATCAAAGCATAGAATTAAACCTAACTCACATTGGAAACAATAAATATAATAATCATTACATTCTAAACAATAACAACATGACCAAGTCAATATTTAACTCAGGTGGGAATCATCATTTGATAACATCAAAGGTCCATGCATTAACATACATTTTATCAACACAAATAAGAAGAAATATGGAAATATAAAACTACAACTAAGAATGATATAATATCTATCACTAATTTTTGGTTTGAAGGTAGTGAACCTCTGTTGGAGTGGTTTTATTATAAAAACACGCCTTTATATTTCAAAAACAAACATTTTTATCCAATAAAATGTTCATTCCAAAATTGAAATTCAACTTCTAATAAAGTATTAAATAACAACTAAATCATTCTTAAATCTAAGAATAAGGTAAGGGAACCTTCCTCATGTAGTAGACCATTCCAAATGAATTTGTAATTTGACACATTTTTCGACGACCTACTGAAACCGCCCAACACTCCCTCGCATGTAAATTCAAATATATGCATATATAAATACATATATATACCCATATATATATCTATGTGTGTGTGTGTGTGTCCATGAACCAATTTACATATTCCCCTTGTTATGAGGGAATTAATACAAGGAATATATACATATATACATATCATTTTATAAGCTTGAAAATCATCCAAAAAACCCCAAATCACTACACATTATGCTCGAGACCCAAAATTACAAATGAAAACCCCAAAATTAAAAGGAAAAATGAAAAGAGATGATTGAAACCCCTACCCTGAGTCGATGGTGGTGAGGTGTGACAACCCAAAATTCCAAGACTTTGATGGTAGTTGCTAGATAACGTAAAACCAAGACCCTAGAGATAGATCAATTAACTAATAACTGAAAGAAAATAATGAAAACTTGGGTTAACCCTAACCAAGGGATCGACCAAATGTTTTATGTTAATGGGGAGACCAAATTTCAATTAGAAATGAAGAGGAGGAGTGGATGGCCATAAATTATAGATGTGGAGAATAAATTTTTAGAAATCAGGAGGAATTTCGTCGATGGAGAGGCGTTGTGGAGGGGTGGGCTGAACATCATAAGGGAAACCACTTAGGGTGCATCATGCGGGTCTGAAGAGATAGGTGCAAGGGTGTCTTTTTTAGGATTTTTATTTTATTTTCATTTTATTTTAATTTTAAAAAATTACATTAACACACACATTATGGTTTATTACACAAAGCTTTGTAAACTGTTCACCCACCACATGGAACCCCTGTTAATGAAATTCCCCTCACACAATTTTCCTCACACTGTTATCCTAACCATATTCAGACCAATCAATAGACAATGTCGAGGTACCACCTAATAACATCACATCTGTGTCTAGGTGACCAATTTTTAAAATCGTTGTAGTCAGGCATAACACCTCGGCCTCTCATACACTATCCCACATGGTCTATAGCTATGAGACACGGAGTTTCAGACAAGCCATTCATCCTATACAGGTTTGTAAAAACATAATTTTACTGGCCTAGCACTATCGAAACCCATAGAGCCACTAAGAAACTATTAGGGACTCTACCCAAGCCCAAAAACATCACTTCAAATGGGTCAAACTCTTTGAATTTTGTTCTGATGTTCTGTTTTAAAAATGCGTTATCCTCTAATCCCCAAAATTCTAATTCCCACAGCATTTTGTCTGGATCGAAAACATGGGTTCTTAAAATATCCCCACCATAGATCTTATCATCACTGAATATCTGTGGGGAAAAAACAAAGATATCACCCTACCAACGAGGGTCATGAAGTTTTGTTTAAACAGCCACAACACATTCCCAAGTACCTAACACACCTAAAATTACTAATTAATCAAATGACACCCATTCCATCAAACATGATCCAACACTCAACTTCAAACTTAAACCATAAATTAACTCTTACCCATGCCCACCTAACCACAAAAATGATCACATAATCTTCATTTGAATCATCTAGAAAAAGGTGCTCCCCACCATAGTATTTAACATTAGAATGATGCTAATTTCTAATCAGGGTTTTCCCCAACACTCAAATTGGATTTTAAATATTCCCCTACTCATTTTTCAATAAACGAGTCCACCAAAGCTCACACATGAATTTAAGTGACTTTTCAAAACCAAACCAAAACATTGTGATTTTAAACTGTGGTGTCTCAGCATAAAAGAAGGCATAAATAGATTCCATCCCATTTGAAATGTTACCCTAAAATAATTACATCCAATCCTAACAACATGTCTGAGATAACAATGGAGAAAACGACGAGAGTGAATGGAACTATCCCCAGGTAGTCCATACCCAATACAACAAGTGAGAAGTTTCTATACGTCCAATAGTTTAACATAAGAACATTTACTAAGCACATTGTGGAATTCTCCTAGATGTTGTGTCAAAATAAATGGTAGCTATATAAAATTCATTCCACGACAATCCTACATGGGAACCCAAATACCACTTTATACTAACCAAAACTCAACAAAAAACATGCACCTGATGTGTAACATAGATAGATATCTCAAAATAGTTGTACAACATTAAAACATTAGTGTGGAATTAGAATGATTCTCCCTTAGTTCATCATGGATGGCGTCAAGATAGGGGACATGCTAATCAATTTTCCCAAACACTAAATGTATCTCAATGATTACTAGAAGAGTGATCGAACCATTACCAGATTACCTCTGTAGAAAACTAACTTATCCTACCAATGCATCATCACTTTACCAATCATAATTTCATTACATGAGGCATATTCATGACCGTTCAAACATAACCACTAAAGTATATCCATGTCAACTGTGTTCTCGAGGGTTGCACCAATAGTCAACCCCATCAACATCATGATTAAAAGAAATCACTAAACTGATTCAAAACATTCAATCCTCAATGGTAGTCGAAATAAAGTACCCATATTAAAGGCATTCCCGAGCTGTGATCATTGTAATTAGAAGAACCTGTTTACTAAAACCGATGCAACACCCCACCCCCAACATTATTGTGTCCTAGTAATTGGAATAAGGGATAGACCATCCACCTTATCAGAATCATGGTAGATTATATTAACATTAAACTAAAATATGAATTTCCAAAAACCATAATCACCACATCCAATCATTTTTCATGATAGTTGAAAAGGCTTGCAGCGGCATGCAAGAAATCAAGCTCTAAGGGTTCTACCTGCTATGGGATAGCCCCTTATGAAGAATAAGTATCAACCCTATCTCTTGGTCATGAAAAACATATTTCACTAGGCTCTAGATCCCTTTCATTTAATCCAATTCTAAAAGGAACATCCAATTTATAAAAGGTAACATCTCCATTCCAAGGAATACCATCGAAACAATTAAAATACCATTACATGAGGGTCTAATCAAACGACAACACTTCAGGTTCATGGATAACAACATTTCATTAATTAAATTCTTCCCTTATGCGTCTTAAATAATTTTAAACAAAACCTCAATTACCATTTTGTAAAAAAAAAGCACTTGGCATACACTTTTTCTAACTAAACTAAGAGAAAATGGGAAAGTCTCATCAACTTCCATTTTATTCATTTAACATTCATATGAATTCCATCATAATTAGGAAATTTAGAACATAAAATACATTTATCAAATTAAGAAATTGACAAGGGCCCCGTTGAATCAACCAATATTCTTTAATAACAAACCTAATAGTTGTTTTTGAAATATTGAAAGCATAAACACAATAACTGTTTATCTTATAGAAACACGCTCCAACTGAGCTACATGGGTCCAGTTGATCATTTTAAAAGTTAACTAGCCATTAAATTTGAAAACATAATAGATTTCACTATCATAAAAATTTCCAAATATACCATTTTAATATATAGTCTCATTCCTACGAGTGTCCATCTACCAATCCATAAGGTTCCCATTCACCTTACTACTTCATTTGGCTCCCAGTAATTGAAACTATTCCACATTAACATTAAACATAGAATCATTTTTTCATTACAACAAAGTCTATGGACTTTTATAAATGTCCATAGATGGTTTGGGTATATGGGATAGAATTTTTCAAATCACAAGGTATCCATACACCTTATAATTGAAATCTAGCTCCTGCCAAAATAGCAACCCACAAAAATCAGCATATGCAACCAGTTCCACATCAAAACTAACATGCTAAAACAAGAAAAAAAGAATGGTATATATCAGTTCAGCAAGTTCCAATACAATAAAGACATTCTAAATAACCATGATTTCTAAAATATTACCTTAATAGGTACAAAACTATGCATGGAATCACTTAGGGAACATAATCATACTTTATAGGAAACCAACTAATGATGCTACATGGAATGGTATATGAATTAGAAGTGAATTTACTAGGGCCTATAATGATACTTGTCATGTTACTTCCTTGACATTCCAAGACAAGGGAAAAATACCATTAATTCATATAAACCCACATGCCACGAAAAATACACCATTCACCCAAGGTGATATCACATCAACTGTAACATCAAAAGTATAATCAATAATTCCCTACCCTGACCACTTGCTAATTTCCCTTACATGTGATGATCTTTCCCAAACCCAGCTATTTACATAGCACCAAAATGTTCCTAGTCTTCGGTATAACAACACAAAAAATTAATATAAAATAAAGAGATACCTCTAATACCACTTTGTCACATCGTGGCCTGACATACCACTAAACCAGTAGTCGTACCTGTCACCACATTGCATCAAGAATCTATCCTTGTTCACCAAAGGCTTTTGACTAGCAGAAAGGGTGTAAAGGTAGTTAATTGGGGAGACTAGACCTTTATATATAGAGTACACAGTGGTAAATCGAGTGTAAAAATAAAATATCATCTGAACAAGTATAAGCCAATAAACCAAATAGTGGAAGAAGAATGTAATAATAAATGAATAAATGATATGGAAAATGACACATTGTGCAATTAATTCATTCTATATTATTATTATATAAACCATCAATGTGACATTCAGCGTGATTCACGTTTTATTACATTAAATGGACAAGATAGAAAATCCCACGGGTGATCTCCACGATCATCCCAAGATCCAACTAGGTCTCTAGATCCCAACTTCCAAATACAAGAAATAAATAAATATAAAGGTCCATAGCCCTGTGAACAAGTAGTTATAATCAGGAAAAAATGGTACCCAATAAGTGTTTGATATATAAACATTAGTAGGCTGGCACCCTTATTGTCAAGCCAAATCCAACCTGTTCTATGATAATCTAGTAGTGCAAGTAGTTATATGACAGGTAAGGAAGTACTATAATGTAAGAAACATATAATGTTCAAGATTTCACAGATAATAAAATTTGTTTAATAAAATATAATTTAAGTGATAATTATTTGATTTAATAGTAAGTCCAATTTCATTTTACCCAAATCCAATGAGGGACCAAATCATAAATTAAACAAGTCTCGAGACCAGATGCATAGCCCTTCATCCCCCCATAATGATATAATCACAGATTCCTAAAAAATCCATCTATAAATTATAATCGAATCAGAATATAATTTTGTTCTATTTCATGGAAGATGCGTCATAAGACACTTTAATATGATTTAAATCATTTAGAACCTGAGTCCATCTGTGATATTCCGATGTTTGAATTCAAGTATCACTCATGGTATATTATAAACCAACCCCCTAAAAGACTACCCTGGTGAACCCATCAGGAACCCCGTATCTCTCTAGGATAGGTATAAAGTCAACATCTACTGACTCCATCCTTTCTGATCCTATAAGGAAACCCCAACTATCACCCATGATATATATCATTTCCCCTTGAGTCCATCCCTGACATACCTTATATAATTTGATCCATGTATCAATAAAAATATAAGTCTAATGCCCCTTTGATTCTATAAATGGAATTCTAATATGAATCCATGTATCACTCAGCCTATAAATCCAACCTCAAGATCCCATCCATGGAATCATTTAATTGGATCCCTATATCACCCTTTTCATAAATATGGTTCATGGAAATTAAGTCTGTCTGTGGAATTATAAAATGAATCCATGTATTACCCAAGGCTCTCCACCATTTAATTAATACAATTCATTTTAAACAATTTAAACCAACTCACTTCTAGAGGGTGATTCAATAATTGGCCAACCTCCTAAGGCTTGGACTTTCATTTAGTCATGTGGGAACAATTCATATAAATGAATCACAAGAAAAATAATTTATACATGGGCTTAACATCATTTAGCTCACATTACCATATTATGGTGATGATCTTCCCATGATTAATCAATCCATCACATATCATGGTATCAACATAACTCACAAGGGCAAGTAATTTAAGCACTATTCAAATACTCATATGTCCATATTCACTATAATAATCCTAATAATATTATCAAGATATCACATGTCTTAGTTATCATTTAACTCACATGGTAATCTCTTTATAATGATCTTCTCAAGATTAACAACCTACTACATGACATGGTAATATCAATCTCATAGGGGTATGGCCGCAAAAAGGCATTTCATACTCAATATAGTAATTACATATTAAGGTCCTAGGGTCCTTTTCACTCATCCCTTCAAAATTAATCCACTAAATTCATAATTTTACCTAGAAATCAATTACTTTTTTGAAATACCAATACATGGGGATAAAAGGAACACCTAAGGGTGTCTAAGGCCAAAGAAATTTATGTTCCATTAAAAAATAAATCCCATTGGGTGATTAGAGTTTAACAATCTATCTCAATGCATATACTTAAGCCAAACTCACATGGGAATAAAACAATATGATAAGAATTACACGCTTAACAACAACTTCATGGATAATTCCTCATTTAACTGACATGTGAATCATCATTTAATATCATCAAAAGGAAATGAATTAACATACCATATATCAACACCAACAGTAAGACATATGGAAATATCAAATAATAACTAATCGTGATATAACAGATATCACTACTTTTTGGATTGAAGGCCATCCACCTTCGTTGAAGGGGTATTATTATAAAAACATGGCATTCATTATCAAAAAAAAAACCTTTATCTCAAATAATAATTGTATTCCTGATTTTCAATTCAACTTATCAAGAAGAATTAAGTAATGAACTAGTGCATTCTCAAACCAAAGGGTCAGGTTAGGGGCCCCACATCAAGTAGTAGAATATTCCATTCTACTTTGAAATTTGATAGATTTAGTGGTGAACACCCAAAACCACACCACACTCACTCGATCATACATTGATATATATATATATATCCTTGACTATGTCCATGAATTCACCTTTCCATGAAAAAATATGTAAATGGAATATATATATATATATATATTATATATACATTCCTTTGTAAATGCATGAAAGTCTTCAGAAGCACCAAAAATCACTACACATTATGCTTGGGTCCAAAAAATTACAAAAACCCCCCAAATTAAAAGGAGAAACAACAAGGGAAGATTGAAACCCTTACTTGGAATCGAATGTGGTGAGTTGAGACAAGCCAAACTGCCTCGTATTTAGTAGTGATTTCTGGAATACACACAACCAAGACCCGATAAATCATTATTATAACATATAAATAAAATAAAATAAAAGAAAACTAGATTAACACATACATAGGATTCGGAGAAATTTTTTAGGTCGATGGGGAGACCAAATATTGTTTAAAAATGAAGAGGAGGAGGATATGAGTGACTTTTTCTAGAGATTTGTAGAATAAATTTGATGAAATATGGGGTATTTCCTCAAAACAGAGACACTATGGGGGGGATCTTACATCAAAGGGTAACTCCCATGGTCTACATTATGTAGGTCTACAGAGAGAGAGAAAGTGTGGTGATGGTGGTTGTTTTAGGATTTTAATTTATTTCCTTTTTATTTTAATTTTAAACATTTTTTCTTAAACACACCAAACGGTTCAATCAGCATGGTTTGGAGAACAATGTGCCAACAATGAGACACCCCCTGTTTAAGAAAATCCTCTCGTATAGTTTGTCATAGAAGGTTATCTTAACCATGTGAAGACCTTGAAATTAACAGTGTCAATGTACATCTACAGAACATTGCCCCTATTTCTTGGAGAATGGTTTGGAAAATCATGAGTAGGTTTTGCGTAATTTCTTTGCCTTACCTACACTAGCCTGCAAGGTTAACAGTGGTGGCCCTCATAGATTTAGATATACTGTGCACCCTCTACATGCCCTTGAAAACATGATTTTCCGATTTTAGTGATCCTGAAACCCATAGAGATACCTGAAAAACACTATGGGCCTCTACCCAATCCCATAAAATCAATTTAAAAGGTTCCAACTAGCATAATTTAGTTCCAATTATCCATTTTAAAAATGAACCTCACAGTAATTACCAGAATTAATATTCTCACAGAATTTTATCTATCTAAAAAATATAAGTTTTTATACTCGTGAAATAAACCATGGAGGTAATTAGGTAGGAACTGTTACTCATTTTGGAAGGTACATATTCATGGTCCTTCCATTACAATAGGATAAGGATGAAATGGAGGTTAGTATAATTCCGTTTGAATCTATTTTATGCATGTAGATAGACCACATTCATGAACAAATGATCGAGGTGTGGTTCTTAATGAGTGTTTTTAATAAAACATATAGTGGTCTTTATATTATTCATGATACTAATACATTGGTATTGATGTGATCACAACACTCTTTTGTTGTTCTTACCTAGCCCTGAGGTGTTCATGTCACCCTAGGTTTCATAACTAATAGCCTCAATGGTGGTGAAAATTCACCTAGAAGTTACATAGAAAAGAATTTCATGGACTTAGGTGAGGGACTCCGAGAAAAAACATTCCATATATGATGGTGTAAAACAGATTATGAATATATGGATAGTGGCTTAGAGCCTCTACCAATCCACATGATCATTTCTGGAGAGACGGTCCAGCTCCGGGACAACCCATGCTATGATTGTCACAAGACGAGATACTAAATGTGGCACAATTGCAGACCTTCTTCAATACAAATTTAATAAGGGAGGGAGGGGTTTCATGGGTCAAAATCCAAACTCATATAAGAATATCTCCCCTTGGAAGAGATAAATTAAATATCATAACCATGTAGGATGAGGGTTTTACCACCACCTCATGCACGATGACAATATGGGTGAGGGTTCCCTCATCAAAACATAAACCCCAATAGGGTCTGGTAGGTTGATGGTAACATGATACTTCTTATTGCCCTTCCTCTATTGGAGTGGGACTTCTCAGGGAACAGGGTTTTTATAGTATCTTGGGTTCTTCCCATGTGTTTTGTGACCTATGTTGCCATACCACACGGCTACTGTTCACTCTCATATATTTGGAATTTTCATTAGATCAAAAGTTATTTTCATAATGAGTAGGACCATTATACTAGATGGTGATGGGGTATTATGAAACATGTCATTAGTCTTCCACATCACGAGATTGTACATAACGTCTACCAATGATAATTGTAACTAATAGGGTAATATTGTCCTTCCTGATTGGCAGAAGTGGTCTTGATCCTAGGTGGGAAAATATAGGTCCATGTTGAGTAGTAAAAGTTATCTAATGGGATACATCAGTGGTAGAGAAATCCACTGAACATGTATAATATTTATCATATTGGGTTTTGTTCATGGACTTCTCCATGAATTGGAATCAAATGTTCTAGACAATGTATTATTAATTGGAATGGTTTCAATCTTCTCATAGACCTATGGGACCGGTCAGTGTTAGTGCTTACATGTCCTGTTGGGTGCCCTCCTAGGCATCTCCTGAGTGGTGGTCACTATTGGTATGGCCCAAATAAAACCTTCCTCTTAATCATAGTAGATTGGGGTATTTTAGTGCTCTAGGGGGATGCTCCGAGTTTATTTTACATTGAAATGAGGGGGTTGTTTCCCCTTGTCTGACCCTTATGGGATTCAATGTCAGTGAGGTATCGATGGTATGATATATGAGAACACCATATCCCTATTTGGAATGACCCATTCATGATCAAATTGGTGAATAAGGGTGTCAATCACCCTCATATGAATAATATCATAGGATGATATGGGGTGTTCTTCCCCCATAGATAAAGGTGTGGGGTGGTCATATTATGAACATAGTCATGCAGGATTGTTGCAATATCATTTCATCATCCCATGTGCCTAATGGTGTTATGTCACCATTATCCTATATCTTTAATCTTGTAAAGTACATGGAATCATCCTTCACTATAGATACAGGGACGGAGATTCCCAAAGAACCAACATAAACTATTATTCTGGAAATAGATGAGGGATCCACAATAACAATTTCAGAAACCAAGGATGCCTAATGATATCTTCCAAAAGTTTAGGGATAGTTTCATGTTCGGCTCACAACTTTCCTAGTGGGACCTGGAGCCGAATATCTAGATTAGGTTACATGAAAATGTGATAGCTCCCAACATTACTGTTCAAATAACTTTTGTAGGAGATGTGGTTTCATGTTTCTTTGTCCATTATTGATTATAATACTTTCTGTATTATCATGCATCATGATGCTTCAACCCTACTTTCTCACATTCTATATGTGGGTGACTTCCATCACATTAATTAGAGATGATGGACCCTTGGCCAAAATGTAATGATGGAATGTCATTTCTACCTTCTAGGGATTACTCCTTGAATCTCATTTATTAGTCAAGGAATCCCTCAAATATTTAATTAATATTCACAAAACTCATTCTTGGTTTCATCTCAATGTGGACTCATTTTAATGATGTTGAATCTATCTCGATAGGTAATCAACATTAGTTATGTGTAAAATGTAATGTTGGGCATGTTTTCATGTTCCTAGATATTGGGAAGGTCGGGAACCTGTAATGTCTTCCACTATTGGAGGGAATATCACATATGATGCATCATTGGCACCAATCATAAGGAAACCAATATTGACTATAGGATAATTAATTCCAATGGCATTAGTATATTTCATATTTTTTACTCAAGCACCCCTTGTTTATTTTATTGGGTTGAAATTAAGTATTAGGTCACATATATAACATCTTTTAGGTATTGAAGGTTCTTAGGTTAAACGTATTGAGAGGATGACATGGCCATAGATTTATTGTCTTGCAGTGACAGGATGGTCGTAGGTTTATGGTCATGCGAGGACATATGGGTAAAAGATATATCAAATTTTGGGGAAATATGGGGCATAAGTTTAATGAATTATGTGAAAAATTGTCACAATTTTAACATCATGAAAGAATAGGTTGGTCATTGTTTTAACATCTTTTGGGTCAATTAGGTAATATGATTAACATCTTGCGGTGACAAAAGAGTCTCATGTTTAATATCTTGTGGTGATAGGTTGATCACAGATATAACATCTTCCATTTACAGATGAGTCTCAGGTTTTATATCTTGTGATGATAGATTTATCACTGGAATAACATCACGTGGAGATATATGGGTTTTAGGTTTATCATCTTGTATATATAGGTGGGTGGTTATGTGTGTCCCTAAGGCACAAGTTGATCACACTAGACGGATATGGTGTATTGTTGTAGAATCACAATTGAACCTTGGGAAGGTTCCCCAAATGTGTTTTTATATCAAAATTTAACCCTAGTGAGGAATCCAATGCACCCTTTTATGAAAAGTGATCAAACCCCATGTAGATTGATGCAGCAGTTTAAGTTCATGTGATAGGACCAAACCATGCATATTATCATAGTGTGGTAAGGATGCTCAATCTATAAAAGTATAATCAACACAGGTTGATATTGGGCTTACATTTTAAATCATCCCAACGTTTGATTGAATTGGGGTGAGGGGATTTGGATGATAATATATTTCAATTGGGGTGTCTTACGATGAGGATCACATAAGAAAAATATAATGATCATCATACAAGATTGGTCTACAGTTTAATGTTAGGTGTTGAGGATGTTATTGTGAAATGTAACAATGTAAAACTAGGATGTGAGGCATGGTAGTTTTATGTAATGTATCTCATATGTGGTTGGGATTATACTCGAGGAATCCATTTCCAGGTGAAAGAAGATGATTTGGCATAAGGACACTCTTCCATGAATGATTATTAGATCCCCATATTGATGTGGCCTTTAGGGATGATGCTTCCCCTTCTCATGCACCACTAGGTAGAGAATGGTGTGAACACTAACGTGGCAGAGTGGAAATCAGGGGTCCCAATATTAGGGTGCCTATTAATATGATTAAAATTAATTAATGTGTATATGGTTCAGGGGGAATCAAAACGTAATGTTCCATTACATGTTAGATTCACAATTGGATTACCTTAGGGTTGGTAGTACTAGACGCACATAGATTTTGGGTGTAGTTGAACCAATTTTGGATGGGTATAAGTGCCCTAGGATGTCAAATTTCAGAAAAGCAGGATTACTAAAATAGGAAACCATGGGGAGGCCTGGTTGATTGGTCCCATGAATGTTGGAGTTTCATGAGATTTTGGGTTCTTTATGAAGTAATAGTGTCTCACAAAATAATATTTTTTGCAAAATAGGGTGACCCTGCCTTAAAGTGAATTCATGGTTCCTTTAGGGTTTGTTTCATGACGGAAAATTATCTCATGACATCCTAAGAGATGCAAAGGAATCTTTTATTATGAAAATTTTATAAACCATTAATAATGTTTTTTCCACCATGGGATGAGGTTCTAAAAAACCCATGGGAGGTGGTTCCATGAAATATTGATACCTTTGGAAATCCATCCACCCACCTACTCATGAAACATACGATTTTTGCGAATTCAAGGATTCTCTCAGAAGATAAAAGTTCATTACCCCCTCAAAATTCATACATGAGGATGTTTTTATACACCTAGTGAAGGTAATATAATTTATTTCTTGATGGATCATGAATTTCACATATGTATATGAATTTTTTTGAAGGTATAGGGTTCCCTAAACCTGATATACTACATATTTTCGGTGAATTTCATGAACATGTGTCACATTGTGTTGATGTTAATTCCTTACGATCTATGTGGATACTGAATTATATGATTAGAAGATACGTTGAATATAAAATATCACCACATGTTTCTGTTGTTCAGTGACATCTATGGACATAAACTATTCATAATGCTTTTGGACATCATTAACCAGACCCTTCTATGGATTTTTGATCCATTTAAACTGAAACTTGTTTCAATGTAGTAGTAACATCATCATTCTCTCCAATTAAACATGTATATTGTCATCAAAAAATGATGTAACAAAACTAAATTAAGTCATCCTTGATATAAAAGATAGTTTTCCATTGGTTCCCATCATGGTTCTGTAATGATATTTTTTTGAGCTATGAAGTACCTCTTAAATAATCAGGAAGTAGGAAGTTCTTGACCATTTGTGTCCCATATAATACTCTTGTTTTCATTATTTCATAATGAAATGGCATAACATTTTTATAATGTTTTTTGATTATTTATTCTTTGTGTGTGTAGCCCAGGATTCTATTATATGATCCCTTAATAAATTATTATTTAAAGAGTATCAAGTATTTTTTATTAATTATGGCCACATTTTATTTGATGTTTCAAATATATGACCATGAAAACATGTTACCATTGATCTATTATCACCTACCATGATTTGTTTAAGTATAAATCATTAGATGTATAATCTTGGAATTTCTAAAAGGTTGACCTTTCTATTATGATTACCCATAGAGGGGGATTATTCACAATATACGTTGATGACAATAGTGGACCCATGCACATGGTAAGAACACGAAATCAAGAATGATCTGATGGTAGTTAATTCCTTAAGTATACTAAGTAATGTTATGAAACATGATATCATGTGAATGCCAAGAAAAATACCAATCGATACCTTGAGGATATAGAGTCTCATAGACACATCCATGTGGATAACTACTAATAACTTCTAAAATCCTGATCAACCTACCAGAATGAAGGAAAATTATGTATGGTTCGGGCCTATTAGGGAGACATTATCACATGGGTTCTCCATATGCGATTTTGTATGATTTATTGAGAAATTATTATTATCATGAAATAAAAATTCTATACATGTGGACAAATGTTAATAATGCATTGGTGATGTTCTATAAGTTCAAATTACTCACACATATTATGGAATTCGCAATGCACATACGGACTTCATTTATAAGAATATGGGAAAAGGAAATGGGTAGTTGGCACCTAGTTGAGCAGAGACACCTGGACCTATTAGTGTCACTAGGATGGGATCTGTAGGATTTATTGTGTGGTATATTATCAGCATATCGACATACAATTTATACTCATGTTTGTTTGGACACACTGGGAGACTATTTATTTATTTTCATGACATGTTTTTTATATTATATTATATACTTCTTCCTTGTATACTCAATAATGTTTATATGTTATTTAATATTTTCTTATGGTTTTGATTCTGAGGGAATTTTCTCCACATTGATCATGTTCAAAACCCTTACAACTAGTCATCATGATGTTATATAAAGGGTGGTATGGATGAGGACTTGTGTCTCTCTAATATAGACCTGATGGTTTGGTTCTAGGCAATACACGTGAGATCATGGATTCCTAGATATTTCTCCAGATTGTCTATGTTCTTTATCAGGATATATCCAAAAATGAATGGTATCGGGTCTAAAAATTCTCTTTATATTAATTATTGGATAAGGTGTTCCAACTGGGACTCATGTAGTCGTATATATTATCAATATTATGCCCCAATAGGTTCTAGGGTTTAAAATTCCATATATATTGTGTAGTATATTTTTTTGTTAACTTCAATATGAAAAAAATAATGAAGTATGGGTTTTGGTAGATCAACTTGTAGATATTAATCCCATTGTTTTTAAAATGATATTCAATAATAATCTAGATATGTTCAGTCAGGGAAGCTCCTATAAGGAAATAATGGTTAAACTATTTTAAAATAGTTCCACGGTATATACTAGGATGAAAAATTTTCACAAGATTCCATGGTAAAAGGGATCAAAATTTCACATTCTATTGAATCATACCATGATTGTGATGTTTTATAGGTGAGTTTTAAAATATAATTAATCGATAGGAACCTTAAAGAATATTTCTATATGACACATCCAGAAGGGTTTATTACTCCAAATATTCCCATAAGGGAGGAAAATTATTGAGATATATGTATAGATTAAAAAAATCATCTATGATTGGAATAATTCTATGTTATCAAGCCATAAATATCTTTTATTTCATAAATAATGAACATATTCCTTCATTCCATAAGGGGTCAATTCGAAGTGTTGTTGTTTTTATAATATTTTATGTTGAAAATATTCTACATATTGTAAATAAAACACCAGTACTACTATTTTTCAAAGACTAATTGAACAAATTATTCTCATTTAAATAATTAGGTGGTGAAGAATATTTTTTTTGATCATGATACCAAATGATATATATAAGAGGATAAATTAAAAAATTCAACATACATACAATATCAAAAGACTAAATAGATTACGTACATAAAAATATAATAGACGATTAGTGTCAATGACAAATTTAATTCATCTTTCAAGGAAAATGTTTCCATAGACACATAATGAAATTTGTAGTATGGTAAAGATTCCATACATGTTTTTATTGGTTTAGTCAAGTAAGATATGTTATTTTCAAGGATATATGTCGCATATTCCTTATATGTGGGTTAATTATATCACGATGACCAAGGTGACCAAACTTTTATGTATATTAAGACTATTATAAACCATATGAGGCATGGTGATATATTCAAATTCTATAGATAAGGTAATGAATTATCCATCAATGGATATAAATATGATATTTTCCAAGTAGATAAGACGATCTAAAATTAAAATTGAGATAAATCTTCAATTTCAATAGAGGTATTGTGACCTGGAAGAGTTCGATGAAATTTTTGGTTACTGATTATATATTAGATCCTAAGTACATTTTAGTTTATGAGGATGATAAAGAAACAATTTTGATTCACAACATTAGTTGGTATCTTGGTGTGGTGCCCAATAAGTAATAACCTATCAAATTATATTGTGATAATAAATATCTGTTGGGTATTGAAAAGGATCTCAGGTCATATTAGATTATAAATCACAAGCATTCGATGCAACATATCTAGGGGATATTGATTGGGGAGGACATGTAGTAATGAATTTGTTTACATGAAAGACAATAAAGACCCCCCTTAACAAACTCCTTAACCCATCAAAACATAATCATCATGTGTGACATATTAGACTAAAAGTCATTGGACATTAGAAATAGAACTAGTGTGATCATTTGGTGTTGGATTTCTTCAAAAAATTGTATATACTTTAGGTTATATTTTTTAACTCCCTGATTATTTAAATTCATTTAAAACCAAATATGTTTATTTTTTTTGACGCAACACCAAACAAATACAAACCATAGAAAAATATATGATTACAAAATAATAATTAAATAATATTATATAAAAAAAATAAAGCTATCAGAATTAGGAAATATGTTGAAATAAAGAAAATGATCATTATTAATACTAAATCATTGAAGAAAATTCAATTAGTGTATCTAAATAAGAAGGACTAATTATTTAATGTGAAAAAAGTATAAAAAGTTATTTTTAGGTGGTTTCTATTAAGAAGAAAACTATATAATAGATAAAATATAAATCTTTTTCAGAATAATATGTTAACACCAATTTTTTTAGTAATTGATAAGTAATGATAATTAGAATAATAAATAACTTTAAAAATTTTATTTTCCTATGAAAAATGTTTTCCATATATTTTTATAACATTATTTGAAATTCATGTTAAAAGTTTTTTAAAACTGAATTTGAAAAAAAATCATTTTTATATTCATCATTTCAATATTATCTTAAGATGGTTTTTTTGTATTTTTCTATAGTTGTTGATTTTTAGGTGAATAGTGAAAATACTCTTTACGAAAACATTAAATTAATGAAATTTTCATTATTTAAGAAACACCTATACGTTTATAAAACCTCATATATGCTCAAATATTTTTTAGTAATAAAAATATATTTTATTAAATAATATTATGAATTTTGAAAACATATGTTTACAATTTTATGAATTTAAGTATCATTTTGCAATGGAAAACTATTTTAGACTTTAGTTTTAAGAAAATAATATATTGCTAAAATGATTTTTTTTCCTATTTTCAAAAACATAAAACATTAATTTATTTTATAATAATTTTATTTAAATTAAATCATTGATAATTTTACCCTTATCATAAATTTGATTATAATAAATACACAATTTCTATAAACAGGTTTTCATGAATTATATGTACTTATGTGAAAACTGATTTTTATGACATAAGTAAATTGTATGTGATAAAATGGGTTCCATATTTGGTATAATTAGTTCCAAATTATTTAATAGGGATTATTTTATTTTATTTTGGATAAAAAATGATTTACATAAGAAATAACGTTTACCACTGTAAAACTGAAAATGCGTAAAAGAAATAAATCTAGTTGTATGGAGCGTGATACATAATTAAAATATATTTTAATTATAGATTTTGAGATATGATAATCTTTATCTCACACTGTACTTCATTATTACCTATGTCTATATCCAATTTTAATTTGAAAATTGTTCTCTCTTTATATAAAGTATTTATATTTTCAAAAACATCATTTGTACAAGTTATAAAAGGGGACTCTCACTACTACATAAATAAAACTACAAAAACATAGTTTACTATAAAAAATATAGCATCATTATTTCCCCTATAATCTCTTTACAATCCCCTATTATTTTTTAGTGATGGGTTTTTCAAATTTCTCCATTTCCAAGAATCACTTCAATAGAATGTTGAAAATCTCAATGTACTTCTCACTATCAAATATTTTTTCCATCTCAATCATTTTCCCTTAAACATATAAGACCCATTAAAAAATTTTAACATATGAAATATCTATGTTCTAAAATGTTGTTTGTTTTATGGGATATTCATTATACACATTTTATTATCTTCCCTTAATAAAATTAAAAATGTATATTGTGTGTATGTGTGGACTACCACTAACACATCCCATTTTATTTCATTTTTGTTCACCACCTTATATGAATGACCTTTATATGGAATTAATTTATATGTTATATATTTATTACATTATTAGGGTTCTAAAATTATGAAATACAAAACACGGTGACAGTTAGTGGTATATGATGCTGACATGTGTGGCTATCATTCCTCACTCTGAAAATTAGTGGTATCAGACACCAACGCGATCAAGTCAATCATTGATTTGATGGTTCAAAAATGAATCATGAGTGACGATCCTGAGTAAAGTTGATTATAATGGGCAGAGTATGATGATTAGTGACATGAAAAATTAGGGGCTTCAGATGAGCAAAAGTCTTCCCACGAGGTTGGTGGTGGCCACTTAGGATCCCACAGTGCGGATTCAGCTTAGTTTCGTGGATTGACTTTGTGCTGGTTTTTATTGTACATTGGGTTAGGTTTTTTGGGATCTAGTGAGTCACATTTAAATTTGGGGTAACTTTTGTCCCTCATTTTTTTTTCTTTTCACTTTACTTTTATTTAATAATTTTTGGGTATCATGGGGGTAAAACCCATGGTCTGTATTGTTTTGAGTAATGTATTTGACGGATCATTACATAAATATTTATTTTATAAAACATGTGAAAATTTCCGATTAATATGAATCTTCAGTACCCAATTTTATACTACTTATAGGTTATAATTTTCGTTACAACCTAGGTAATAGAATCAAATGAAATTGGTGATCTCAAATTTATATTAAAGGATAACTTATCATCATTTCTTTATGGTCTTGATCATAAGTGATGTGACCATTATTCCATTTTCTTACACATCATTTTTGTTGATTACAATTTGTAATTAATTCAATGTTAATCCTTTTATTGGTTAGTTAAAGTGTAGTGGTAATATTTTTTATGATATATTATATAGTTGTATTTTCTTTTAAATAACTTTTTCATTTTAAATAACAGATTGTTTGATTATCTTAATTTCTATTTTTGTATTTTTTATTTTTTTTATTTTTTTTATTTTAATGGATTTTTATTTATTCATTTATTCCATTTTTTAATATTTTAATTATTAATGTTTATGAATTAATTTTATTCTATCCTTCTTTTCTTATTTTTCAATCTTAATTTTTAGTTTAAAAAAATTCGAAATTTTCATGTCTTTATTTATTTCATCTAAAATATCATAATGGTGTATATTTTTTATTATAGTGAAAGACATAAGTAAAATTTATAAGATTTTCTACCATAATAGAATTCCAATTTATAACAATATTTAGGGATTGTTGTGTGAATTAAGTTTAGATGTAACTATAAATATTTTGTTTTTCAAACATTATGTGTTCATGCATGGAATTTTGAAGCGGCAACTCAAATTATAATTGAAACAAGGTCACATGTAATATAATTTCCACGTAATATATTTTCTATATATGATGATTTATTCTATGTATTTCTCACATTAATATTAGATATTTAAAAAAACAAGTCAAAACAAAAAATCTGTAAATACGAATTCACTTTTAATAAGGATTTGAGTCTTTCTAGGGAATCTTTAATTATATGTTAGTGCCATAAAAACCAAATATGGGTCATTTAAAGCTAATAAAAGTTAATATTCACTAAGATGAGGATGATTCCATTTTCACAATTCATCTCTTTCTAATTCTCATATAAATATCCCTATACAAGAATTTGGGGTTCTTGTATTCATAAAATACTATTCAATTGATCATTGCGAAGGGATCTAAAGGAGTCCTACCGAAGAAAAGGAAACCATGTTACCAGACCTCTTTAAAATTATTTATTCTTCTACCTCCTATAAAAAATTATTATTCATCATATTATGTTATATACAATAAAACAATATTTTGAAATGTTACATTGGTTTTGGAACCACCATTATCCTCTCTCTATTCAATGAAAAGGGAAGTAAAATTATCAATTGATTATATGTGTAGACTACCACCTCAACATAGTGTTATATTTCATTTTCCATCACCATATTTCATGGTTGTTAATTTCTATTTTTCTAATGTTTATATTTTATATTTATGAAATAATTACTCTTTTGTAACTATAATATAATATCTATATTCTTACCATCCATTTTTTTGAAAATTATAATATAATTTTCAAGTCATATATTTTCTATATGCTATAATTTATTCTATGCGGTTCTCATGTAATGCCGAGATATTTAAAAAACAAAATCAAAAAAATCTCTAAATATGAAGACACTATGTCTTAGGATTCGAGGCTTTCCAGGGATGCTTTAATGATATGTCAAGGCCATAAAGAATAGATATGGGTCTTCTAAATATAATTGAAGCTAAGATTCACTAAGACTAGGATGATACCATTTTCACAATTCATCACTTTTATAATTATCATCTAAACATACCTATCCATGAATTTGGGATTCTTGTTTTATTAAAATACCATTCCATCGGTCTTTAATAAGGGATCTAAAGGAGGCCTACTGAAGAAATTGATACCATATTACCCGACCTCTTTCAAATTATTTCTTATTCTACATACACTAAAAAATTTAGTGTTCATCATATTATAATAAATTCAATAAAAATATATATTGAATTATTATATTGTATATATAACCACCATTATCCACCCTATATTCAAAAAAATGGATGTTAATGTTTCAATCGTGTGTATGTGTAGACTACCACCTCAATATAGTATTATATTTCATTTTCCTTCACCATATTTCATGGATGGTAATTATGTTTTTTCAGTTTTATCTATTATATTTATGAAATAATTATTCTTATATAATTATCATATCGTATATATATTCTTACCGTCCATTTGTTTGAAAATGATAATTTCTCCCATGTATATGTGTGGAAAACTACCTCTACAAAGTGAAGTGATTGTTAATCATTCCCCTTTTACATAGAGGTAAAAAATATAAATTTATGGATTATATATGATATATATGATATAATAATTATTCTATAATGGTGAATTATTATTTAACTTTTTCTCTCTCCATCCATCGAAAAAATGAGAGTAGAGTTCATGTGTACATATTTCATACTGTCTTCATGAATGATGTAATTCATAATTATATATCTATATTTTATGGACAACTATAAATTATATATGTATATATATCATGATTAACATTTTTTGATATGATGGAACCATAATCAAAATTCGTGGATCAGAATTACTAAACCGAAACATGCATGAAAAAAGATGAAATTATCAACCTGAATAGTTATATTAAAAACAAATTGTTAATAAAAGTGTGACAATATGTTGTAATTAAATAATATATGGTCTGAAAAATATGAGTAAGGTTCTATAATATAACTATAATAAATAAAAATTTATTAAACATGAGGATTGAACACCAATGTGGAACGAAAATATTGAGGTAAGGGATTTATGTTTCAATCACATTTTAATTGAGATTATTATGAATTAATTTATATTATGTAAATTATATAAACATTAACTGATATGATGGGTATAGTGTTGAATTTTTTTGACAATTATGTGTCCATATGTGTATGTAAAGGTAATTTTTGAAGTGGTGATGATGATTTAAGTTATGATGAGTAAAGCATTGTTATTGACTCAGTGAAGATCCCCCACTTTGATTACGGATTGCAAGCACTGTAAATAATTCATGGTTGGAAATGGGGATCAATGAGATAGATTATCGCTTTTCTATTACTATGGTGATGTTTGAGCAATTCAGTTGCGTTTGGAAGTTATTATTTTTTTTGAGATAGGAGTTAATGAATGACACATTATTACAACATTTTAAGAAGACCATGAAATAACTGATTGGATGATAATATTGGAAGATCCATCCAATGGTTTCTGGTCGGATGATGTAAGATGAGTAAACTGATTTGGAATTCATTTTATGAAAGGAATAGAAAAAGTAAAAAAGAGAAATCATGCCTGGATTTTGAATGTACTAAGTAAATGATGCCGAGGCACTTGATACTGTATTACACAGTTGGTTTTCAACCAAGTGAATTTTTAATAGGATTTCTTAAAAAAAATATGGGCCATCCATAAATGCTAACTAGAAGCCTCAACCTAAAGGCACAAGTAGGGAAGGGTTGACCAAACCTAAGGTAGGCTAGCCAAGTCATCCCACAAGAGGCATGAGAGGGTTCTGTGTAAGCCTGCTGGAGCGCATAGGTTACAAATGAGCATGCCAATAGGGGTGAATGGGAGAGCCAGTGAAGCGTACAACTGTGTGGGGAGGCATGATGGAATAGATTTGTTGCTGAGCATGCCAACATGGAGAACACATTATAAGATGGAACCATGGAGCATGAAGAAGTATTCTTGTTGTATGGTGATGAAACTTGTTAATTAAACTGAATGCCAGCAACGTGTGGGATTTGATGTGGGACAGATTTTAAAAAACAAAAATGCAATCCTAGCCATCCATCTGATGGCATGAAAATTCTAGGCCACACATCTTTATCATGGTTGGAATACTAATATGCACCATCCATATCTGAACTGAGCAGATGCAACACACTAGGTGAGTCCACGACTTCGTCTTCTACCTATCAACCACTTGATTTGGTAGTACGCTGGAGCTGCGCCCATGCCTATGATATCTTTCTTCTAGTAACTATTGAAGATAAACTACACTGCATTATGATCATCTAGAAAATATAACCTCATTCATGTAATGGAATTTTAAGGAATGCAACAAAACATGAAGATCGATCAAAGACCAAGGAAATCAATGGTATGAGGCCAATTCATGGAGATCATGCATTCGAGAAGATGTTTTTCACGTGTTCATAAACACATGCACGTGAGGACAACACCACAAAGAATAAGTATGTGTTCAAAGGACATATCCCATGATTATCGGCTTATGTTTTACACATGGATTATGAACTTTTATGCTACAGATCTCAGAAATTAAAATCTCTAATATCATAGAATATCCTATGTTATTTAAATGCGGTGTAACATGGTGATACTCTTCTATAAATAGGTAAATCATTGAGATGATGAAAAAATATTTTTGTTCACATATCCGAGAGCTTGTGTTTCTCAAAAATAGATCATCTTTGTTTTTTTTCATAAAGGATGGGCAGATATCTATAGGCACTCAAGAAATTCTACGCACTCGTGAAGTGTCTCATCGAACAAGCTGGATGTCTTCACAGCCCTCAAAATGTGATTTATAAACCAACACTATTATAGTAGTGAAGGGTTATACCCAAGGGAAGGAAAGTGTGTTTTCTAAGGGTTTATTTTTATTAAACTCCACTGTCGTTAGCGGTGGAGAAAGTGAACATCTTCTTACATTTCATTATTATTATTATTATTTTAAATGATGTAGTAAAACAAGATGAGGTAACTAGTTTTTTACAAAGTAACTTAATCATAAACTAAAAAACTGAAAATCAAAAGAAATATAGTAGAATAACATTAATTAGCAATGAAAAAGGAGATAAGATCAACAGTTTTCTCCGAAATTACAAACATGATGGTTAATAGGAAAACTCTCCACTAAAATTAACTGAATCACACCTTAGAAATTTGTTTATATGTCTTCCTCTCCAGATGACACATCAAATAGAAGTATGACTTTTAGAGTTCACCACTCTAAAGATAATCTTCTATTAAAAATTTGAAAAATAAAACAGTTTAAATTAAACTCTCCATAAAACTCCAACTGTACTGACATTAATGCTTTATCAAAATGATGATCAAGTTAAATATCTCCAATTGAACTCGAAACTATGAAATTTTTAACAGAAAGGTGTGAAAATTTTTATTTAACATCAGAGTTGATCTCACCAATTAATTATAATATCAATTAAAGAGGAAGTGAAAAATTAAAGAGATAAACCAAAAATTCCATAAGCTCTAGGGATACCTAATTAGCTTACATTCATAATGAAATTTAGCATTTAAAACAACTAAAAACATTGTAAAAGGATTAAATAAACGAAGAGGAACATCTCCCTAAGTGATGCTCTTCCTTCGAGCTCCTTGGTCTCCAGTATGACTCTAGTGCTGATCCTCGGAGTCTGCTCTCAAATGGATGTGTTCATGAAATGAGTATGAACCTCAATCAGCTCTCGGATAGATGTGATCGTAGAATCAATGATCCTCATAATGAGATACCTCCTCAACTCTGCTTCTACTCTCATTTAAATATCATTTGTTATCTGTTTTTTGTCACACACCATCTTAAACCGACATAGTCTGTTTCTTAAATGCGCACTACACACGGGTGTTTTTTCATAACATGCACGTAACAATAATTTTTCTCACATAACTAACTCCCACTGAGTTAGTTCAGTGAATATAGATGGGATCTCACTTCCCGTATGAACCTGCAATAAAAAAACAAGATGTAATAAATACAAAGAAAATAAATAATATGTTATAGTTCTTTTATAAATTAACGTTAAATTAAAAGGTTAATTCAATTTAATTTAAAGATACTTAAATTGATAATTATTATTACTAAAATTAACTATTAATATTATAGTTATTAATTAATTAATTAATCTTAAAATTGGTAAAACGATTAAGTATTTAATTTATTATTATTAAATAAATAAAATAATGATTGTTAGTATTATTAACATTTAGTTAGTATAATTTAATAGAATTATTAAATTTGAATAATATTAAATACTTAATTAATTTAATTATTTTATTTATTCTGTTATAATTCAATTAAAATTAATGTGTTTAAAAATATTTATATTAATTTATTAATAATTTTATTTATAAATTTTTAGAGATTAGGATATAATTTAATAAATTCCTACTATATTTTTATATTTTAATTAATAAATTGTATATTTATAAATAATATAATAGTTTTTATATTTTAACTTTTATAACTTATATTACATTCATTTGATTAATTTATTATTTAATTAATATTTTCTTTATGTTTTATTTTATTTTTTTAATTATATTTTTTTCTTCACCCCCTAGATTCTACGCTGCTCAGTAGGGGAATGGGTGTTTCGGCACTGAGAACCAACAACATCACCTTCTCCTTCAACCTGAAGTGACCTCTACTCAGGCGGCGGAGAGAATGGGTGCAGCGGCATCAACCACGACTCCTCCTCAAACTCCCACGTCATTGGCTTTAGTTCTTATAGGTGGTGGGCGTCTTCTTCAACATCACACCAAGAATGAATCTGCACCTCCGAAAGCAGTTGTTCCTCTCCAACAGCAGTGGTCGATGTGACTTTAACTGGAAGATAGGTGTGCAATATTGGCCTCCTGGAAATCGAGGTTCGCATCAAGGGGCATGGAGACAGATTGACATGGGATCTTCTTCTTGAGCTCGAGATATTCAAATGATGACATGGTATGGACCCGAATTCTCCACCTGTGGCACCTGTTATGGAAAACAATGGATTCATCACATTTGGAATTTTCCAATTGTTTTGATTTTGTTTGATTTGTGCACGAGGATGGGATTGGGTTTCATATTTTAGTTTGATTACTGGTTTTTGGGATGATGTGTGGTGGTTTTGCTATTTTTTGTGTGGAGAAGATGTTGTTATTGGTCAAGAGTAGATGCATGGAAGAAAAAGTTTGAGTTCATGATGCTGGGAAGAATCTTTGGTAGTGGTGTGGAAGAAATCATGAAGTGAGGATTGAGGAGAGGCAATGGTAGGGCATCGGTGGTGTCACAGTTGTTGTGAACCTGTGAATGAAAATGGTGCCACAGTTTCTCCTGGAAACGGTGTGAGACAAACTATGAGACATTGAAATACAGGAAACAATATCAATGTTCCTACGAGGAATCCATATGAAATTAAAATAAAAACTATGGTAGGTCTGGAAACGGTGTCAAGTAAGGCAGAGACACAGTAAGACAGTATCTGGGTAGTTGTGGCATAGTTTAGTCTTGGAACTGTGAGACAGTTAAAGAAAGAAGTAATAAGAGGGATAAACAACTATGGCAGTGTAAGGAAATGATGTAATGGTGAAAAACCCATGGCGTGAGAGTGAAATGGTCACATGAGAGGGAAAGACTGGTGGAAAGAGGCTAGAACCAGTGAGAGTGTTTTAGGTGGTCATGGTGCCACCGTGAAATGGACACGATGCGTAATGGCACCGTAACATGGGTGAAACCGTGAAACTGCAAAATAATCCGCGTAAACAAAATAAATTAAAACTTAAGTAAAATATGAAAAAAATTTAATAAAAACTAGAACTTAATTAAAACAATATAAAATTAACATACAACATAAACATTAATAAATTTACGAAACCTATTAATCTTAAGTTTAATAATTATTATCTTCTAAGATAAAATGATTTAATTTAAGATAATGAAAAAAAAGTTAAATTATAGCTACTTTAACAAACTAAATAATTAAAGTAGAAAACTAATTACCATCCTATTGAATAATTGAATTAAGTTAAAACTCAAAATTATAAAGTTTGAATAAATTTAATTTGATCCAAATACATAAATTTGAAAATAATGATTTATTATAAGTCATCTAAGAATTATGTTATATTAAATTGATTAGTTTTTTTAATACATGAATTGTTAGATTAAGAATACATTATTAAAGAAAAAAGGTAAAATTAATTAATTAGTGCTATTATATTAAATTAGAAGAAAAAAAACTAATTAAATAAAGAAAACATAGACATTAAAATAATATAAAACATTAATTAACAAATTTAATGATTCAAAAACACGATTAATTATTAAAATTTATAAATTGATAAATTTGTTTTTAGAAACTCAAAAGTGTTAATATTTAGAAAAAATTACAAAAATAACCAATTATATAATAAAAAGTTAATGAAAATGATGTGGAAAAACATGTTTTTTAAGGCCACATCAAATTCCCCCACACATAATCATTGTTTTTCCTCAAACAATATCATGTTTTATTATCATTTAAAAACATATTGTAGTATTTAAATATTCCACTCAAACTGTAACTTGCCCAACACTTAAAACATAGGGCTAAGTGTCAATATGCTTTTAGAAAACGGATTGCTCATATGAATCCTTTCCAATAATCAAATTTTCACTGGTAGCCAGGAGAGGAATGAATCATCATGAAATGAAAGTGTCATGCCTCATAAGTGATACCTCATAGTATCTAATTTCAATCCATGTTTAAGTCCAAATTCATAGGCTGGCAAGAGGTAAAATTTATGTGTAATTAAAACTTAACCAATGGAACTAGGTACTTTGACTCAATCATAAGGTCCAAAAAATAATTTTTTTTGTGAATATCCTTAATGAAACAACCTAAATGACTCCCATAAAAACCAATTGACCACTTCATGTAAGACCCTGATATTTTATGATAACTATATTTTTTTATGTCTTATGTTATACGCAACATCAAAGGAATATTTTATTACACACCACACTAGTTTGGATTGCGTTATATGCAAGTGCAACCTTCCTCGATAGCGTGTGTTGTACGCAATATCGAGTTTCACTAAACAACGATATGTTATTAAAATATTATATAAACTAGCCGTTATGAATAGTAATACACACTTTTTGAAAATTTATAAATATTATCTTTCAAGATGGACATAATTTATGGATTCATAATATTGAAATTAGCCTATGGTGAAATGTTGGTATTTTTCTGAAATCATTCAATTTTTGATGAATAGTGAAAACACTAGGTTACTATTTAAAAACCGAATTTTAATTTAAATAATTATATATTTTATTTAAATTTATTTTTGGTCAAAATAGATACATAATACCTATATATGTTCAATGTAATTCATTGGAGTCATTTTATAATAATTTTAGATATATAAAAATTTTATTGAACTTTTCACCGCCTTTTACCCATCTCCAAGGAGAATTTGCAAATGTACATAATATGTAATTTTACCGCTTATGTGAGTGGAATTTTGAAAATCTGAGAGACACAGTTATTATCAAGGAGTAAAATGTGGTTCAATAAGATAGAAATAATTTATAGTGAATAATAACTTTTTACTTTTATTTACCATGGTTAAAAGTAAATAGGATAATTAAGGGTAAAAATGATATTTTTATTACCCTAACACATGTCCTAATTATATTGGATAAGTTTAATTCGACCAAAAACAACCTCAAGAATAAAATATTACCCTTTAGGTCCACTAGGAATACATTAGGTCATTTATAATTTTTTATATAAATAATAGTTAAAATAGTTAAAATCAATGTTTAATAACTAAACCATTTTTAATATATGGTTAAAATAAGATAAATTCGACTATAAATATTCATTATAAAGATAAAAGTATTTCCTACATAATGGTATTTTATTTATAATTTTTAGACATTAAATAATTTAATTTATTTTTAACATAATGATGATGCAGTAATTACCTTATTAATGAAATATTAACATAATTGATCTTATAAATAACCAAATAAATGTAATTTGAGACTTTTTATAAATTAAAATAAATTTTTAGTTTAATATGAAAAGTTATTATTTATTCAATTAAAATTGTTCAAACTAATCATTCTGTTATGATTTTCACAAAAATCTATTACCAAATCGTGTCAAAATTGACATAAAATAGATTTTAAAACGAATATTATACTATTAATTGTTATTCTATTCCGTAAAATATATGGTTCGGCTTAATGACTTAGATGAGGTTACATATATTAATAATGAACCACTTTGGGTTCGTTTGTCTTGTTATAGTATATTTACTAACCATATAGTGTAAGAAAACAAGAAGGCGCGGTAAAAGTTAAAATATATAACTTTGAGTTAAATCTAAATGATAAGGTTAAAATAGTAACCTAAACATTTTTATAACCTATTGGTTGAGAGGATTTAGACCCATCCCCACTTTAGCTTCAAAATAAATCAATTTGGAGCTATTATATACCGAATATGACTTTATTATAAATTAATATTTTATGTTTTTCATAAGGCGCCCCTCTCCTCCCTTATAAAAGGGCACCTCCTCCCTCTCCTCATTACACAACTTTGAGCCTTCAATATCAGCCAAAACCTTCCCATTCACCTTCCCAACAACCCTAGAAACATACTAGAGGTCCTGGTATTCTCTAATTTCTAATTTTAGTGCCCTAAGGGGAGGTTTAAAAGAGGCATGTCGAAGAAGAGGTAATATCTGTTACCGATTGTTTCAAATTTATTTCTTCTTCTTATTCATGTTCTTTACTTTTTTCATTATAAAGTAATAACATCAGTATCAATAATATACTGATATGTTATTATAAATATGAAACAACCCTATTTCATCTTCTATCCATCCTACGGAAAACGAACTCACTGTGCGTGCGTATTTACGGAATACTGTCTCCACGCCGTGGTGTAATATGTTTTCCACCACCACCTTACTTGGATGGGTATAATGGGGTAAATAATAACTATATATGATTATTCTAAAGTGATACTGATTATAAAATATAATACATACACTTCAATACAATTCTATGATCATGAGAATGATATCATCTCTCGTGCGTATGTGCGGCCTACCGTCTCCACGTTGTGATGCGACTCGTTCTACATGATATTTATTGAATAATGATTATATCAGTTAATTGAATGAATAAATATGATATATAATAAAAGAATAACATTCTGTAAATGAGGTATCTATAACCTAAAAAGAAGAATAAGAATTTATTCGACAAAACATGCAGAAGAGCATAAAGCAATGAACACCCGAATAACAAGTCGAAATGAAATATTACTAATAAGAAGATAAGAATATGACCATATATGATATCATAAAAATTAATATTATTATTTAATAATTCAATGACATTATTTAAATCATTATACAAGAGTTTAGGATACGTACAAAGCATATCAAACCTAAGGTAAGGTAAAATCTCACAATCTCATTTTTATGCGAGATTGTTTATACTTAAGATTTTACTCGGGCATATTTATCATCCACATCCATGTTTACTCAATATGTAACATTATTTCTATCCTCCTACAATTTTTTAAATCCAATTTTAACTATTGGTGAAGTTTTAGTAAAAGATAAGAAAGGAATCTTCTAAGGTTTTTAGTACGAGATACTTTTTGACTTTTCCATCCAAAGTACAAGAAAAATGTTTTTTAACATATACGGCATGAATGGATTTTTATGATTTCTTAGAACATTTCTTCCATGAATTTTCCTCTACAAGTTTTCATGTTTATTTTTAATTAACATATTTTAGTTTAAAATGTTATGACATGCCAGGAAAGGAAAAAAAATTTGAAGTAGAAAGGATATTTTTCTCAAGAATGGAGTGCAAGTGTTTTATCAAAATTATTTTACATCTAAGATAATATAGTGTTTTGTTTCTGTCCCTCTTTTTTCATTGATTTGATTATGTTGTGATGGAATTATTTATATGAAGTCCTTTATCTTATATAAATTGTTTTATGATGGCATGATGTTTAAGAATCCCATTTTTATTACATGGGTTATGCTATGATTTATGATTTTTGTGGCACACATAAGAATGGTTTCATTATGAGATGGGTGGGACCTATATCTCACTCTAATTCATTGGGTAACGATTTATATCTCATGAGATAGACATGGATGGAATGGAAAGTTAAACCGGTTCAGTGATACAGGACTGGAACGAGGAGTGAACTCGGTTCAGAAATAGACTTTGTCCGCTATGATAGTCTTGTAAATGAGTCTTGACTATTATGAAATGATTTTCTATGATTTTGTGTGTATGCCAAAAAGTTTCATGTTTTATGTTATGATTATTGGGATTACATTTCACTACAATGATTTATCCCATGTTATGATATTATGATCTCTTTTGCAGGTTACGATTTTCAAAATTTTATGATCTTAGGAATATAATATGAATGATATTTCTTTTCTTTACCCTTAATGAGCATTTGAGATCACCCTTTTGTATGTTTTCTTTTCCCCAGGTCAGGAAGAAGGGTACTAAGTTGGATATTCCAAAAGGGACTCTATATATGATGAAATAAATGGGAGACAATGTAGACGGTTTATGATCTAGTTGTTTATGTTTCCCAGTTTCTAAAGACACTATACCTATATGGTCCTACCATGTTTTTGTTATATGTTGTAATAAGTATGCTTAAATTCTGAAGTAATAACAATGTATGTAATGTATGGGTCGTTATAGTTGGTATTAGAGGAAAGGTATAGTTAACCATTGAAAACTAGGATGTTAAAGCCTTATTAAGAACCCTAAAGATATGTCTAAGTATATAACATAATATTAGTGTTATAGAAATAGCCAAGAACAACCTATGATAAGACCAAAAGTGTGAAAGTTTCTTCTTGATTATGTGGTTTTCCTATTATGATTGGTGTTTCTCACACTATGAATCTTGGTTTTTTTCAATGGCTTGAACCTAAAGGAACCGTGTTAATGCTGAATGCGATAGGCAATGTAATGATTTTCCCCCTGAGCAACCAAATGTTATGGGAGTTGGAATGAAAAATCTTGTAGCCATGCTCACAAAACTTTATCATGCTATGAATCATGCAACACTTCCAAACGAGCAAAGGAAAGAGGAACATTCTTTTGAATCATTCATGAGGCATCATCCACCTTCATTTAGCAAGTCTTCTGATCCATTAGTGGATGAACAAAGGATCAGTACCACAGAAAACATATTTTCAGTCCTTCAATGATCTGAGCTTAACAAAGTCATCTTAGCAGTATATCGTTTGGAAGGTAAAGCTGATCAATGGTGGGATATTATAAAAATTACGAGGCAAGGAGATGAAATTGAGTCCATGGAATGGGACGAGTTCAAGAACTTATTCATCAATAAGTACTTCCCTCGTATTCTTTGAACAAAGATAGAGAAAGAGTTTCTTGAACTGAAGCAAAAGGATAATGAATCTGTGGTTACCTATAAAGAAAATTTTACAATACAAGCAAGGTACGTGTAACAACCCAAGATTTTATAGGATGTATTATTTTTAATTTATTTAATATATTCTATTGTATGGTAAACTATGATTATCTTGCGCTATACGCAACACCATATTAGCTTGCAGTATACGCAACACTATTCTTGGATCGTGTTACACACAATTTCAAGTTTGTTTGAGAGTAGTTATTCTACGCAACATTGAGTATTTATATATATATATATTCAATGTATAAATGAAACATGGTTGTATTTTTTTATATTCACCAAAAAAGGAGCCTTTCACTTCACGCAACCCTGACCTGGCTTGCATTACACGCAATCACGACCTTCCTCGATAGCGTGTGTTGTACGCAATACCGGGTTTCACTAAAAATGATATATTGTTATAATGTTATTATGGACTAGCCTTTATGAATAGTATTAACTAAAATTTTAATTTTATAACATTATTATTCATCTTAAAAATTTTCTAAAACATGGTATGTGAACAAAATAAAATTTTCGGGTAAAATAAATATTTTTTTTCTCAGAAAATGCAGTTTTGTCGCCTTTTGATGGCGCACCCACTTTAAATCTAGTTTTTGACATTTTTATAAGTTCAATTTTACAAAATAAAATTATTCTTGGGAATTAGGATATAAAATTTTACCTTGGATAAATGTTTCATATTATTCTGATAACTATCATATTTTAATGAATAGTAAAAACACGCGATATTTTAATGTAAAACAAATTTTTCATCGTAATAATATATGTTGTTAAATTATAATATTTAATGGGTTCAAAGTATAAATAGAATATATTTTTACCATTTAATATAATTTATGTCATTATCATTGATTTTATATTAAATTCGTAGGTTAAATCAATCCAATCTTTTGCAATGTTTTAAACAAAAACCCGTTTTATTTCGACAACGGGATTAATTTTAATTTAATTACTGTAACTTCTGTTTATTGAATTTGGAAAAATGGATTCCATATTTGGAATCAGGGGGTCCAAATTATATTAATAGACTACTTTTTATTTTTGGGAATTATGAATAGTAACTACGGTAAATTTTATTTACCATAGTAAAAGATAAATTGGGTAATTAAGGGTAAATATAATATTATAAAATTACCCTAAAACTTGTCTTAATACAATTGGATGATTATATTTCTTCCTAAATCATATTTGGGTCGAAATTGAATCCATTATAACCCACTTAGAGGTTATTAGGACCTTTAGTTTATTTTATTTAAAGAAAAATGAAATATGTTGGAAAGTGAAATATATCTCACTCAGACTTTAATAATTAATGTATTTTTAATATAACGTTATACAGAATATAAATTTGGTTATAAATAATCATTTTAAATATAAAATGTTTTTATTTATCATGGTAATTTATTTTTAATTTTTAAGAGTTACTTAATTACCTTATTAGCTTATACATTGATGATGCAGAACTTATTTATTCAGTAAAAAAAATCAATAATATTGTTTTTATTGAAATAGTAATACATATGAAAGTGCTCACAAACCTTCCCAAAACATATTGGTAGTGTATATGTACACCATAAACATCCAATGACCGAATATATGACCGTTTGGAGTCTTATAAAAGTGATTATGACACTTATATTATATTATTTTATATGATGTCAAAGTTGTCACCTTCATAATTTAATAAATATAACATTATAAAATTTTGGTTTTTTAGAAGATAAATAAGACTAAAAGTATTATTATCAAATATATTATATTTATCTTTATCCAAGTAATTTATTTTTAATTTTTATGAAACAAATAAGTATATTTATTAATTATACATAAATATTGTAGTAATTATTTTATTAAGATAAATATCAAACAAATGGTTTACAAATAGTAAAATAAATATTATATGAACTATTTAATGTGCTCCACTAATTTTATAGATTACTATGACATGTTATGAACCTATTAAATATTTTATTTTGAATATATCGTCTGTGTGGATTTTATTTAAATTCATATAAATGAATAGTGTCAAAATTGACACTATTGTTATTTTATAAAAATAATATATTATTAAATTGTTTAAAAATCACAAATTTTTTAAAAAATTATTAAATGAAATTTATATAGTCTACAATGTCATAAATTATCTAATTATGGACAATTCACAGCACATAAGTAATTATTTATAACAATTTAAAATTTATAATCATATTACCACAAATAAAATTTAATAGATTAAATATGGATAAATCAAGTTGATAATGTTTAAAATAAATTCCCTACATGTCTAAATTTTATTGGCTGATTATATTACCACCATATATCATATCATATTTGAATATGAGCCATTTTTGGAGGTTTTTAAGTGGGGTTAGAGTTATTATAAATTAATATTTTTAAGATTTCCAAAGTTTCCCCTCTCCTCCCTTATAAAAAGGGAACCACTTCCCACTTCTCTTCAGACCCTTTTGAGCCTTGAAGCTCAGCAAAAACCTTCCAATTCCTATTATCAAACTCTATAGTTGTATCATATTGGTTCAGGTCTTCTCAAAAGACCAACCCTAGTGCCCTACGAAGATGTTTAAAGGAGGTGCGTCGAAGAAGAGGTAATCACTTCTACTGATTCTTTCAAGATTCTTTCTTCTTCAACTTCTTCTTATTTAGTTGTTTCATTATAAAGTAATAACATAAGTATCAATAATATACTGATATGTTATTATAAATATGAAACAACCCCATTTCACCTTCTATCCATCCTACGGAAAATCAAATCACCGCGCATGCGTACGTACAGAATACTGTCTCCACGCCGTGGTGTAATCTGTTTTTCCAACACCACCTTACATGGATGGGTATAATTGTGTAAAAAATAACTATACATAGTTATTATAACATAATAATGATTCTGATATACTGTATCATCCACTCCAATTCAATTCAATAATTATGGGAACGATGACATCCCTCGTGCGTACGTACGGACTACCATCTCCACGACGCGATGAGATTCATTCTCCATGTTACCAATTCAAGAATTATTATAAATTACATATAAGAAATAATAATTAAATATATGAAATTATAAATCTACTGGATTTATTTATATATATATATATTTCGTCTAATTACTTACATTCATGTCAATAAGGAATTGAAAATAGCGTTCTTGCGTACGTACGACCTACCGTCTCCATGAATGGTGTGTTTCATTTCATTTATCTATCTATTATATATATATATATACTAAATATATATGATATATAAATCATGTATTACATTTTTTAAGTATGTAAATCTTGATATAAGTAATAAATATATCAAGAACAACAAGTCCAAACACGTACGACAAATGAAACGATTTTACCCAAAACCCTACATTAACATGGAATTGACAAATGTATGGGTAATAAAAATACCTAAGTGAACCATATATGTTATAATTACAATTAATATGATTCTGTAATAACTCAATGACATTATTTAAATCATTATACAGGAGTTTCAGATACATACGAAGCATATCAGACATAAGGTAAGGGATAACTTTTCCAATCTCGTTTTTATCCGAGATTGTTTAGTCGTAAGTATTTACTGGGGTTATATTTATCATCCATGTCCCTGTTTTCTAAAAAAAATTCAGGTATGTTTAATGTCATTTTTACCCATTTTTTACTTTTACTACATGGTATGTAAGGAATCTTTCTTTTATGAGGTACTTTTTGACTTTTCCGGAAAAAGTACGATGAGAATGTTTTTTTAACTTATACGACATGAAGGGACATTTACAGTTTTATAAAGCCTTAATTTCCTTAATATTCCTCCAAAATATTTCATAACTATTCTCAACAAAATCCTATTCTTTTAAAATTTCATGACATTTTGTTAAAAGAAAATGATTTTGAAGAAGAAAGGATATTTTCTCAGGAATTCATTTCAGGTGATTTATCAAAACCATTTTCCATCTAAGAAGACAATATTTCATATGTGTATGTGTCAAGTATAATGTCTCCATGATTTAAATGGTTTCACTTTTCTTATTATGAAATTATATACATTTCTTTTATTTGGATTATGTGGTGATGGGATGATGTTTATGAAACCCATTTTATACTTTGAGATATGATGAATGATTTATGTTTATTTTGTGGCACAAGTAGAAATGATTTAATTATGAGATGGTTGGGACCTATATCTCCCTCCAATTCATTGGGTAACGATTTATATCTCATGATATAGACATGGATGGAACGGAAAGTTAATCTGGTTCAGTGATACAAGACTGGAACGAGGAGTGAACTCGATTCAGAAAGGGACTTTGTCCACTAAGATGGTCTTGGAAGAAACGCCTTCGATACAATGGAAATCATAACAAATGATGAATGGTTTCCATAATTACATGTTTTATTCCCATTCTATTTTATCATGATTGATGTTTCTTTATGATATATTCCTTACGTACTTCCAAGATTTATGACTTTGCTCAAGATTTTCATGTTTAGATTTTATGTTCTTGTTTTTGCATTCAAATGTTTATGGATTGTTTTATGTTCTCTATGATTTCCCTTATTGAGCATTTGAGCTCACCCTTTTTATGTTTTCTTTTCCCCAGGATATAAAGAAAGGTTTTAGGTAAGAAAACCAAAGGGGAAGATCTTTATGGGAGATGTTGAAGATCTTTCACCAAGATTAGAGGATTACGTACCGAGTTTCCAGAGACACTAAAATATTACGGTCCTTTGGTGTCTGTTTTTGTTATTTATTAAGTATTCCGCAAAATTAATGTAATGTCCATGTACTTCAAGCATTATGTCTCCAAAGTTGGTATCATAGGAAAGGTTTAGTCAACCTTTGGAATCTAGGATGCGAAAACATTAGTGAGATCCCTAGAGATATTTCTAAGGTATGTCTAGGGATGTCCCTAAGGTTAAGTATAAGTATAGGTTATAGTCCTAGAATTACGGAAACTATATTATAATTAAACCTAAGATGTTAGATATTAAAGGTACTCCCTCTTTGTTATGTTGTTTTCCTAGCATGATTTTGGTCTCTCACAATATTCTTTTTGGGTTTTAGAAAATGTATGGAAATAGGAGGATTCACGATAATGGAGGATATGATGGGAAATGGAATGATATTGTTCATAATCAACCAAATGAAATGATATTTGGAAGTCCAAAAGTTGTTATTATGCCTAATCTGCAATCTCATAACATGATCAATAATCTAAACTTTGGTAAGTGTCCTGACTCAGCTAATAAGTAAAAGATGGAGATTCATGATGATCAAAGAGGAGAAAAAGTTCAATTTCCATCATGTAAATCATGTGGTAAGAGGCATCAGTGGGAATGATTCAAAGGAACGTGAAGATGCTTTGGGTGTGGAAAAGAAGGACACAAAGCCAGTAAGTGCAAAGGAAACGGTTCAGTTAACACCATGTACAAGGATAATTTTATTGCTAGGACATCAACAAAGGTTAAATGTTTTAAATGTGGAATGTACAGGCATTATGCAAACCAATTCTCTAAGGGAAAGTCTCATGAAGAGAATCAGCATGGTTGTATGGGTAGTATTTATGTTGATGATGATGAAGAGACTACAAATGATATGTGAGATGAAAGAATTGTTGAATCTCAGTCGATGGTTTAAGAAGGTAGTGGGATGATTACATGTTTATCAAGAGTAATGTTGTATAAGTAATCTCATGGTACTATGGAATAAAGAGACATCTAAGGATTGTTACACTATTGCATTTCCTTATGTTTTTGAAAGTATATATTGAATGGTACCGGTAACCATGAATGGTTATTCAGATATTTTTGGAAAGAAGATGATATGCACATAATGAGTGGATAAGGAGAAAATAATATGTTTGATAGTATTCATGAGATCATAATTAATATAAGGACTAAGTGATATCATGGTTTGAGTATATAGAACTTTTTGGATTTTGGTATGTGGAAAGAGTTAACTTTTGACAGCATTCATGTTTTCACTAAGGTTCAATGGGTATTCATTTCCAAGAGAATACATGATTAGAGTATTTACATGTCTGGAATGTGACCAACAAGATATATTTTATGATATATGGGGGGATAAATGATGGTATTCACATGCTTGGTAGATGACATTTCTAGTAATTGTTTTCTTTATACTATGAGCTTGGAAAGAATTATTTTGGATAAACCTAATGATTGGAATGAATTAAGATAGTATTATTTAAGGATAGAAATTTTTTCGATATTATTGTAGGAATATTATAATAGTGTTGTTTTAGAAAAAGGACAACCCATAGGATGAGTGACAACCCGTCACGTCAGACAAGGTTGTGGGAATCGAACCCACAACCAAAGTGCGACATGCCTTTATCGCCTACCACTGGACTACAGGAAGTCCCTGGTTAGTAGAAAAACGTTTTATTTTATTAAGCTGTATGATAGATGAATTATAAGTCCATTTTTGGAATAATATGTGATTTATATCACGATATATGGATTTATATGTTTTTAATAACCTTTTATAACCTTTTTTTGTGACAGATGGAATGACCCATCATTCTATCACATGATCTACTAACACTTCAAGAATGAAAAATTCAACTTCATTTCTTTAAGCGATGATGTGGAAATTGTTCAAGGCACAAACAACAGTGAGATTGTACCAAAATCAAGTAAGTATTTCTTATAATTCAAAATTTTCTACTTTAGGGAAATGATATTGAAAACCAAAAATTTTGTCCTAGTGCTCTTATATCTGATGAATCAAATGGAACCTTAGATCATCAAAAATTTATGGCATTGTGATTGTTGGATTTTTCATAGCCATGTTCTCTACCACTCTCTATCATAACTTGATGGTGAGATTTCTATTCCATATCCATATTTTCACCTATGTTCTCCTATGTGGTAACCTAGGGATTAGTTAATATCAGTAATCGTTACATTTCATACTTTATTTTTTAAAAGTATGTTTTAGTATTCCTTATTACGATGTGGGTTTCTATGAATAGTAAATGATTTATAACCCTGACGAATTTCGAGGGAGAAATTCATTTTAAGTGGGGTAGAATGTAACAACACGAGATTTTATAAGATATATTCTTTTTAATTTATTTCATATCTTCTTGTTGTATGCTAAACTAAGATTATCTTGCGCTATACGCAAGACCATATTTGCTTACAGTATACGCAACACTATTCTTGGATCGTGTTACACACAATTTCATGTTTGTTTGATAGTAGTTATTCTACCCAACATTGAGTATGTATATATACATATATATTCGATTTATAAATGAAATATGGTTGTATTTTGTTATACACAACATGAAAGGAGTCTTGCACTACAAGAAACCCTGACTTGGCTTACATTACATGCAATCATGACCTTCCTCGATAGCATGTGTTTTACGCAATACCAGGTTTCAATAAAAAACGATATATTGTTATAATGTTATTATGGACTAGCCTATATAAATAGTATTAACTTCATTTTGAATTTTATAACATTATTATTCATCTTATAAATTTTCTAAAACATGGTATGTGAACAAAATAAAATTTTCTGGTAAAATAAGTATTTTTTTCGAAAAATGCAGTTTTGCCGCCTTTGATGGTGCACCCACATCAAATCTAGTTTTTGACATGTTTTTAAGTTCAATTTTAAAAAATAAAATTACTCTTTGGAATCAGGATATTAAATTTTACCTTGGATAAATTTTTCATAATATTCTGATAACTTTCATATTTTAATCAATAGTAAAAACACGCAATATTTTAATTAAAAAGAACTTTTTTCATCATAATAATTTATGTGGATAAATTATAATATTGAATGGGTTTAATGTATAAATAGAATATATTTTTACCATTTAATATAATGTATGTCATTAGCGTTGATTTTACATTGAATTCGAAGGCTAAATCAATTCAATCTTTTGCAATGTTTTAAACAAAAACCCATTTTCTTTCGACAACGGGATTAATTTTAATTTAATTACTGAAACTTCTGTGTATTGAATTTGGAAAAATGGATTCCATATTTGGAATTAGTGGGTCCAAATTATATTAATAGACTACTGTTTATTTTTGGGCATTATGAATAGTAACTACGGTAAATTTTATTTACCATAGTAAAAGATAAATCGGGTAATTAAGGGTAAATATAATATTATAAAATTACCCTAACAGTTGTCTTAATACAATTGGATGATTATATTTCGTCCTAAGTTATATTTGGGTCGAAATGGAATCCATTAGAACCCACTTGGAGGTGATTAAGACCTTTAGTTTATTTTATTTAAAGGAAAGTGAAGTATGTCTCACTCAAACTTTAATAATTAATGTATTTTTAAAACGTTGGATGATTATATTTCATCCTAAGTCGTATTTGGGTCAAAATTGAATCCATTAGAACCCACTTGGAGGTGATTAAGACCTTTAGTTTATTTTATTTAAAGGAAAGTGAAATATGTCTCACTCAAACTTTCATAATTAAAGTATTTTTAATATAAGGTTATACATAATATAAATTCGGTTATAAATACTCATTTGAAAGATACAATGTTTTTCTTTATCATGGTAATTTATTTTTAATTTTTAAGAGTTATTTAATTACCATATTAGCTTATAAATTAATGATGCAGAAATTATTTATTTAGTAAAATAACCAATAATATTATATTCATTGAAATAGTAATACATATTAAAGGGCTCAAAAACCTGAAAAAAACATATTGGTAGTATATATATACACCATAATCATCCAATTACCGAATATTTGACCATTTGGAGTCTTATAAAAGTGATTATGACACTTATATTATTTTATTTTATATGATTTCAAAGTTTTCACCTTCAAAATTTAATAAATATAACATTTTAAAATTTGGGTGTTTTAGAAGATAAATAAGACTAAAAGTATTATTATAAAATATATTATATTTATATTCATTCTAGTATTTATTTTTAATTTGTATGAAACAAATAAGTATATTTAATAATTATACAAAAATGTTTTTGTAATTATTTTATTAAGATAAATATCAAATAAATGGTTTTACAAATAGTAAAATAAATATTATATGAACTATTTAATGTGCTCCACTAATTTTATATATTACTATGAAATGTTAGAAACCCATTAAATATTTTATTTTGAATATATCCTCTGTGTGGATTTTATTTAAATTCAAATAAATGAATAGTGTCAAAATTGACAATATTGTTATTTTATAAAAATAATATATTATTAAATTGTTTAAAAATCACAAAAATATTAATAATTATAAATCAAAATTTATATAGTCTAAAATGTCATAAATTACCTAATTATGGATAATTCAGAGCACATAAGTAATTATTTATAATAATTTAAAATTTAGAATCTTATTACCACAAATAAAATTTAATTGATTAAATAAGGATAAATCAAGTTGATAATGTTTAAAATAAATTCCCTACATGTCTAAATTTTATTGGTTGATGATATTACCACCATATCTCATATAGGATTTGAATATGAGTCATTGTTTGAGGTTTTTAAGTGGGGTTAGATTTATTATAAATTAATATTTTTTATATTTCCAAAGTTGCTCCTCTCCTCCCTTATAAAAAGGGAACCCCTTCCCACTTATCTTCACACCCTTTTGAGCCTTGAATCTCGGCCAAAACCTTCCAATTCCTATTTCAACCCTCTCTAGTTATATCATATAGGTTTTGGTCTTCTCAAAAGACCAACCCAAGTGCCCTAAGAAGAAGTTTAAAGGAGGTGCGTCGAAAAAGAGGTAATCACTTCTACCGATTCTTTCAAGATTCTTTCTTCTTAAACTACTTATTTTTTAGTTGTTTAATTATAAATTAATAACATAAGTATCACTAATATACCGATATGTTATTATAAATATGAAACAACCCCATTTCAGCTTTTATCCATCCTACGGAAAATGAAATCATCGCGCGCGCGTACGTACGAAATACCGTCTCCACGCCGTGGTGTAATCTGTTTTTCCAACACCACCTTACATGGATGGGTATAATGGTGCATAGAATAACTATACATAGTTATTATAACATCATACGGATTCTGATATATTATATCATCCAATCCAATTAAATTCAACAATTATGGGAACGATATCATCGCTCGTGCATACGTATGGACTACCGTCTCCACGACGCGATGAGATTCATTCTTCATGTTAGCCATTCAAGAATGATTATAAAGTATATATAAGCAATAATAATGAAATATATGACATTATAAAGCTACTGGATTTATGTATATATATATATATGTCATCTACTTACTTTCATTCAAGTCAATAAGGAAAGAAAACCAGCGTTCATGAATACGTACGGCCTACCGTCTCTATGAACGGTGTGTTTCATTTCATTTATCAATCTATTATATATATATATATATACTGAATATATATGATATATAAATTATTTTTTAAATTTTGGAAGTATGTAAATCATGATATAAGTAATAATAATATCAAGAACAACAAGTCCAAACACGTACGATAAATGAAACGATTTTACCCAAAACACTACTTTAACATGGAATTGACAAATGAACGGGTATTATAAATACCGAAGTGAACCATATATGATATAATGAAAATTAATATGATTCTGTAATAACTCAATGACATTATTGAAATCATTATATAGGAGTTTCAGATACATATGAATCATATCAGACATAAGGTAAGGGATAACTTTTCCAATCTCGTTTTTATCCGAGATTGTTTATTCGTAAGTATTTTTTGGGGTTATATTTATCATCCATATCCCTGTTTTCTGAAAATGGTTTCATGTATGTTTAAAGTCCTTTTTACCCATTTTTGACTTTTACTACATGGTATGTAAGGAATATTTATTTTATGAGTTACTTTTTGACATTTTCGGAAACATTACGAGGAGAATGTTCTTTTAACTTATACAACATGAAGGGATTTATACGGTCTTATAAAGCCTTAATTTCATGAAGATTCCTCCAAAATATTTCATTAATATTTTCAAAAAACACCTTTTCTTTTAAAATTGCATGACATTTTGTGAAAATAAAATGATTTTGAAGAAGAAAGGATATTTTCCTCAAGAATTCATTTCAAGTGTTTTATCAAAACCATTTTCCATCTAAGATAACATTATTTCGTATGTGTATGTTTCATGTATAATGTCTCAATTATTTACATGGTTTCACTTTTCTTATTATGAAATGTTAGGAATTTCTTTTATATGGATTATGTGATGATGGGATGATGTTTATGAAACCCATTTTATTCTTTGGGTTATGATGAATGAATTATGTTTATTTTGTGGCACAAGTAAGAATGATTTCATTATGAGATGGGTGGGACCTATATCTCCCTCCAATGTATTGGGTAAAGATTTATATCTCATGTGATAGACATGGCTGGAGCAGTAAGTTAATCTGGTTCAGTGATATAGGACTAGAATGAAGAGTGAACTCGATTAAGAACGGGACTTTGTCCACTAAGATGGTATTGGCAGCAATGTCTTCGCTACTATGGAAATCATAAAAAGTGTTGAATGGTTTCCATAATTACATGTTTTATTCCCAGGATATTTTATCATGATTTATGTTCCTTTATGATATATGTCTTACGTACTTCCAAGATTTATGACTTTTCTCAAGATTTTCATGTTTAGATTTTATGTTCATGTTTTTGCATTCAAATGTTTATGGATTGTTTTATGTTCTCTATGCTTTCCCTTACTGAGCATTTGAGCACACCCTTTTTATGTTTTCTTTTCCCCAAGATAGAAAGAAAGGTTTTAGGTAATAAAAACAAAGGGGAAGATCTTTATGGGAGATGTTGAAGAGATTTCACCAATATTAGAATATTACGTTCCGAGTTTGCAAAGACACTAAACTATTACGGTCCTTTGGTGTCTGTTTTTGTTACGTATTAAGTATTCCTCAATTGTAATGTAATTTCCATGTACATCACGTTTTGGGTCTCTAGAGTACGCTTATGTAATTATTATCCAACTTAAGAGTAAAATTGATCGATTCATCAGTGGTTTAAAACCAAGTCTTCGAAGGGTTTTAGCCATAAGGGACTTCAATAGATAGGAGGAAATTGTTCGATGTGATCGCAAGGTTGAGATGGAGATTGGAGTAACCCATCAGTCATATGGGTTTGATAAGAAGAGGAAAATGGAATTCAAAGGAAAATATAAAGACTGCACTTAAAAGAAGATTATTTTTCCTTTATGCTCAAATTGTGGAAAGAAACATGGAGGGAATTGTCTCAAAGGGACAAGAAAATGATTTAAGTGTTGAAAAAAAGGTCATTGAGAAATTGAATATAGAAATAATGGGAAGAAGATGTCTAATGATGAGAACAAAGAAAGGGATACACAGAATGTACCTCCAACACTTCAATGTTTCATGTGAAAGGAGATGGGGCATTATGCCAATCAATGCCCATATCCAAGCGTTGTTGATGATGATCGACATCAAAAAAATCTTAAGGCCAAATACAAAGGAGTGTCACATGAAATTACCATTAGCGATATGGAGTACGATAACGAAGTGGTGAAAGGAACACTTACCATCCACTCTAAAGTATAAAATGTTTTATTTGATTCTCGATCCACCCACTCTTTTATTTTTGAAGAATTTTCTAAGGGTATCGTCGTATTACCTCAACAATTAGATGTTGAGTTAGCTGTGACAACTCCTAATGACACAACAGTCGGACCAAAAGTTTACAATTATTCTCTAATTGATGTTTGTGGGAATGTGCTTCCTGAAAATATTGTGATCATTCCTATAGTGTAATTTGATGTGATTCTTGGCATGGATTGGCTTCTTTATATGGAGCTCACATCAATTGCTAAATAAGGGAAGTCACATTTCATATTACAGATCAATCTATGATCATCTATCGATGCAAGGATGAACATGACCTTCCAGGGGAATTTTCTTCCATCTTATAGGTCTTGATTCCACTAAATGAAGGTTATTTATTTCAAATTGTTGGCGAAAAACTCATGATTAAGAATACACCCATTGTACGGGATTTTGATGATGTCTTTCCGGCGGAATTGCTATGTCTTCCACCAAATCATGAAGTTGAGTTTTCAATAGAACTCATACCGGGTGATATGCCCATTTCAAAGACACCTTATATAATGTACCCAATTGAGTTGCAGGAATTCAAGAAGCAACTCCAAAAGAATCTTGATAAAGGATTCATACGCCCTAGTGCGTCACCTTGGGGAGCACCTGTTCTATTTGTTAAGAAGAATGATGGATCAATGAGACTCTGGATTGATTATCCAGAACATAAAAAGATCAATATCAAGGAAAAATATCTTCTCCCACGCATTGATGACTTATTTGACCAACTTCATGGATCTCAATACTTTTCCAAGATTGATCTTTGTTCTGGGTATCATCAATTAAGGGTCAAAAGGGAGGATATACCAAATACAACTTTCCCTACAAGGTATGGACATTAGGAATTTATAGTGATGCCATTTGGTCTTACTAATTCCCCTACTATCTTCATGGATCTTATGAATAGAGTCTTTAGAGACTATATTGATCAATTTGTGGTAGTCTTTATAGATGATATTCTTGTCTATTCAAAGAGCATGGAAGAATATGAAGATCCCTGGAGAACTGTATTAAAGACCCTGAGAAAGGAGAGGTTTTATGGAAAATTTACCATGTGTTAATTTTGGCTTCAAAAAGTATCATTTTTGGGTCACATAATCTCAAAAGAGGGGATATCTCTAGATCCAGCAAAAACAGAGGTTATCGAAAGATGCTCGAGACCAACAACAGTAACTAAGATCCGATGTTTTCTTGGTCTGGCTGGATATTATCGATGTTTTGTGAAATATTTTTCAAGGTTATCTAATCCACTCACTAGGTTGACTCGAAAAAGAGTTATGTTCGTTAGGACGGAGAAGTGTGAAGTGAATTTCAAAGAGTTAAAACGAAGGTTATCCAGTGCACTTGTGCTCACACTGTGTGTAGTGGAGAAAGGTTTGTGATCTAAAGTTATTCATCCAAGAAGGGATTATGGTGTTTTCTCATGAAAAATGACATGATGATAGCTTATGACCCACGAAAATTGAAAATAAATGGGAAAAATTACCCAACTCATGATTTGGAGTTAGTTGCGGCAATATTTGCATTAAATATTTGTAGGTATTGCCTTTATGGTGAAAGGTGTGATATTTATACTGATCATAAAAGTTTAAAGTATATTTTCACACAAAAGGAGCTGAATAAGCACCAAAGAAGATGGTTGGAGTTGATTATGGATTACGACTGCTCAATTCATTATCACCCTGGGAAAGAAAACATGGTGGCAGATGCATGAAGTTGACAAGACCATGCTAGCTTATCGCTGATAAGGATCACAAGAGATCCAATATTTAAGGATTTACAAAGGATGGATCTTGGAATTATAATGGAAGGGGAAAATATTATCTTTATCAAATGAATGTTCAACCATCTATACATGTAAAGATTAAAGAGGCACAAAAGGAAGATGTAGAGTTACAAAAGAAGGTGAGAAATTTTCTTGAATTCAACCTTGATTGTGATGGGATAACAAGGTTTAGGAATCAGGTTTTTGTTCCTCCCATCCCAAAATTAAAGAAGGAGTTGTTGGATGAGGCTCATAGATCTTCATTCTCTATTCATCCTGGAAGCACGGAGATGTTTAGGGCCTTGAAAGAGTACTTCTGGTGGGATAGCATGAAAAGATAAGTTGTTGAATATGTCTCTCAATGCATGGTTTTTCAGCAAGTTAATGCCGAGAGACAGAAGTCTAAGGGGATGTTACAACCATTACCCATACCAGAATGGAAAAGGGAAAACATCACTATGGACTTTGTCACTGGACTTCCTAAAATATCTAAATTCAATAATGCTATCTGGGTCATAGTTGATCGTCTTACGAAATCAGAAAACTTCATTGATATTAGAGAAGATTTATCACTGGATCTGCTTGCTAGGATATATGTAAAGGAAGTGGTAAGATTTCATGGAGTACCACTTTCCATTATATCTGATCGGCATCCTAGTTTTACCTCGAAGTTTTGGAGAAGTCGTCAGCAAACTCTAGATACATAGTTGACTTTCACCACTGCTTATCATCCTCAGACAGACGACCAGTTTGAGAGGACAATTCAAACTCTAGAAGACATATTGAGAGCTTTCTCTATGGATTTCATAGGTGGTTGGGATTAACACCTACCTTTGGTGGAATTTTCTTATAATAATAACTTTCACTCCAGAATTTAGATGGCTCCTTATGAAGCTCTCTATGGAAAGAAAACCCGGACTCCAACTTGCTAGGATGATGTTGGGGAAAGAAAGCTATTAGAACCTAATCTTGTTGATGAGATGGAAGAAAAGGTCAGATCTATTCAACAAAACATAAGAGCATCTTAGAGTTGACAATAATGTTATTCCGACAACCGAATAAAATACCTAGAGTTTGAAGTGGGTGATAAAGTGTTCTTACGAATATCTCCTTGGAAGAGATTACTAAGATTTGGAAAGAAGGGAAAGCTGAGCCCTAGGTATACCAGTCCTTTCGAAATACTGGATCGTGTTGGGAAGGTAGCTTATCAATTGGAGCTTCCACCGAATCTCTCTCAATTTCACGATGTTTTCCATGTATCTCTACTGAGAAAGTACATTCCTGATCCTTCACATGTACTAAGATCAGAATTTGTACCGCTGAAGCAAGATCGTTCTTATGAAGAACATTAGATATAGATTTTAAATCGTAGAGAAACCATTCTACGGAACAAGACCACTTTCTTGGTGAATGTTTTATGGAGGAACCACAAATTAGAAGAAGCTACATGGGAGTATGAGGATATGATGATGGACAGGTATCCTCATCTGTTTGTTACGAAGTGACGAATTTTGAGGGTGAAATTTATTTTATGGTCGGTCGAATTTAACACCCTGATATTTTATGAGAAGTATATTTTTTTATGTCTTATGTTATATGCGACATCAAAGAAATATTTTATTACACACTACACTAGTTTGTCTTGCGTTATAATCAAGAGTAACCTTCCTCGATAGTGTGTGTTGTACGCAATATCGAGTTTCACTATACAACGATATGCTATTAAAATATTATATAAACTAGCCATTATGAATAGTAATACCCACCTTTTGAAATTTTATAAATTATATATTTCAAAATGGACTTTATTTTTGGATTCAGAATATCGAAAATATCATAGGGTAATATTTTGGTATTTTTCTGAAAGCTTTCATTTTTTTATTAACAGTGAAAACACTAGGATACTATTTAAAAACCAACTTTTAATTAAAATAATTATTTAATTTATTTAAATTTATTTTAGGTAAAAATTGATACATAATACCTATATAAGTTCAATGTAATTTATTGGAGTCATTTTAGAATAATTTTAGATATATAAACATTTTATTGAACTTTTCACCGTATTTTACCCACCTCCTAGGAGAATTTGAAAATGTACATAAAACATAATTTTACTGCTTCTATTAGTGAAATTTCAAAAATACAAGAGACATGGTTAATATCAAGGAGTAAAATTTGGTTCAATAAGATAAAAATAAATTTGTCTGAATAATAACTTTTAACTTTTATTTACCACAGTTAAAAATAAATAGGGTAATTAAGGGTTAAAATGATATTATTATTACCCTAACACATTTCCTAATTCTATTGGATAATTTTAATTCAACAAAAACAACCATAAAAATAAAATATTACCCTTTAGGTCCACTTGGATTAGATTATGACATTTATTATTATTTTATTTAGGGAATAGTTCAAATAGTTAAAATAAATGTTTAATAACTAAAACATTTTTAATAAAGGGTTATACATAAGATAAATTAGACTATAAATATTCATTAGAAAGCTAAAACTATTTCCCACATAATGGTATTTCATTTATAATTTGTATACATTCAATAATTTAATATATTTTTGACATAATGATGATGTAGTAATTACCTTATTAATGAAATATTAACATAATTGATGTTATAAATAACAAAATAAATGTAATTTGAGACTTTTTATAAATTCCAGTATATTTTTAGGTTAATATGACATGTTATTATTGATTCAATTTACGTTTTTAGAACTTATAATGCTGTTATGATTTTCAAAAAAATCGATTAACAAATAGTGTCAAAATTGACATAAAATAGTTATCAAAACAAATATTATATTATTAATTGTTATTATATTCATTAAAATATAAGGTTTGGCCAAATGACATAGATACAGTTATATATATTAATAATGAACCACATTGGGTTCGTTTGGCTTGTTATAGTATGTTTATTAACCATATAGTGTAAGAAAACAAGAAGACACGGTAAAAGTAAAAAATATTTAACTTAGAGTTAAATATAAATAATAAGGTTAAAATCATAACCTAAACTTGTCTAAAACCAATTTGTTTACAGGATTGAGACCCATCCCCACTTTAGCTTCAAAATAAATCAATTTGGAGCTATTATAAACTGAATATGTCTTTATTATAAAATAATATTTTATGTTTTTCCTAGGGTGCCCCTCTCCTCCCTAATAAAAGGGCACCTCCTCCCTCTCCTCTTTACACAACATTGAGCCTTAAATCTCAGCCAACCCATGACCATATTCCTTCTCAACTTCCCTAGAAACATACTATAGGTCCTTGGATTCTTCAAATACCAATTGTAGTGCCCTAAGAGGAGGTTTCAAAGAGGCGTGTCGAAGAAGAGGTAATATCCGTTACCGATTCTTTCAAATTCATTTCTTATTCTACTTCCTCTTAATTAGTTGTCTCATTATGAAGTAAGAACATCATTATCACTCATATACTGATATGGTATTATAAATTTGAAACAACCCTATTTCACCTTCTATCCATCCTACGAAAAATGAAATCACCGCGCGTGCTTACGTACGAAATATCATCTCCACGCCGTCGTGTAATCTGTTTTCGACCACCACCTAACTTGGATGGGTATAATGGTGTAAAGAATAACTATATATGATTATTGTAAAGTTATATTGATTCTGAAATATTATACATACACTTAAATACAATTCCACGATCATGGGAACGATATCATTGCTCGTGTGTACGTACGACCTACTGTCTCCACGATGTGATGCGACTCTTTCTACATGATCTTCCTTGAATAATGATTATATCAATTAATTTAATGAATAAATATGATATATATTACACTAATAACATTCTATAAATGAGGTATCTATAACCTAAAAAGAATAATAATAATTTATTCGACAAATCATGCATAAGAGCATAATGCAATGAACACCCGAATAACAAGTACTAATGAAATATTACTAATAAGAAGATAAGAATATGACCATATATGATATCATCACAATTAATATTATTCTTTAATAAGTCATGAAATTATTTAAATCATTATACAGGAGGTTCATATATGTACAAATCATATCGGACATAAGGTAAAGAGAAATTTCACAATCTCATTTTTATTCGAGAATGTTTATACTTCAGATTTTACTGGGGAATATTTATTATCCACAACCATGTTTCCTCAATATGTAACATTATTTATATCCTCCTACAATTTTTGAAATACAATTTTAACTATTGGTGAAATTTTAGTAAAAGATTTGAATGGAATTTTTTGTTGTTTTCAGTACGAGATACTTTTAGACTTTTCCGACCAAATAACGAGAAGAATGTTTTTTTAACTTCTAAGGAATGAATGGATTTTTATGATTTCATAGAAAATTATTTCCATGAAGTTTCCTATAAATTTTTTCAATTTTACTTTTTATTAACTTATTTTAGTTTAAAATTTTATGACATGTTAAGAAAGGAAAAATGTTTTTGATGTAGAAATGATATTTTCCTAAAAAATGGAGTTCAAGTGTTTTATCGAAATTATTTTCTATCTAAGATAATACATGGTTCTGTTTCTATCCCTTTTTTACATTGATTTGATTATGTTGTGATGGAATTATTTTTATTATGTCCTTTATCTTATATGAATTGTTTTATGATGGCATGATGTTTAAGAATCCCATTTTTATTACATGGGTTATGCTATGATTTATGATATTTGTAGAACACATAAGAATGGTTTCATTATGAGATGGGTGGGACCTATATCTCCCTCTAATGCATTGGGTAAAGATTTATATCTCATGAGATAGACATGGCTGGAACGAGAAGTTAAACCACTTTAGTGATACATGACTAGAATGAGGAGTGAACTCGGATCATAAATGGACTTTGTCCGCTATGATAGTCTTGGCAATGAGTCTTGACTAATATGAAATGATTTTCTATGATTCTATGTGTATTCCAAAAAGTTTCATGTTTTAAGTTATGATTATATGGATTACATTTCACTACAATGATTTATCCCATGTTATGATTTTATGATCTCTTTTGCACGTTACGTTTTTTACAATGTTATGTTCTTATGAATATGATATGAATGATATTTCTTTTGTTTACCCTTACTGAGAATTTGAGCTCACCCTTTTATATGTTTCTTTTCCCCAGGTCAGGAAGAATGGTACTATGTAGGATATTCCAAAAGGGACTCTAGATATGATGAAATAAATGGGAGACAATGTAGATGCTTTATGAACTAGTTGTTTACGGTTTCCAGTTTCTAAACACACTACACCTATACGGTCCTACCAAGGTTTTGTTATATGTTGTAATAAGTATGCTTTAATTATGAATTAATAACAATGTATGTAAATTATGGGTCATTATACTTCTTCATTTGGCATTCTCCATTCCCCTCACCTTAATGAACTCATTTTTGACCCTATACACTTTATTTAATTTTTCCCAAGCCATGTATAATTGTGACGAGCACTGTGCGATGCACTTATTCCTAATGTACATAGGGATTATAGTAAATAGAAACGAACCCATCATCTAGGGTCTCAGAGATTCACCGTGGGATCCCAGATGCCCAAATTACTCATGTTTGAAAATATTTATATCAAAAAAAATTTATATTGGCTCATTAAGGTAATTACATTAATAATTACAGAAAAAAATGTGTCCCCTATTATCAATTAAAACATCCAGTTCCAAGGGTTATGATCACAATTCCAATAAAAGGGTACCCATATTACTCTAAAAAATAGTCCCAAACTAATATCTCATTATACCACTTGGAAAGACAAATCAATAATCATCCATCCACAAAAATTTCAGAATCAAAGTAGCTCTCGACTACGAGCAAGGCGTTGTCCTTAGGCAAGACTCATTCGAGAAACAATTATTCAAGAATATTGAAAAACGTTAACCATTTTTTACAAGAAATTTTGAGTTACAATGGGAATTGATGGGCTTACAATTAAGTACAGTTTAGCACATTCTAGAATTTACCCCCTCCCTAACACTTAAAATCCAAATTTGTCCCCAAAAATTGACTTCTAATCCTAGATAAGAACAATTAATCAATTAATGTTGAAAATATATTTTCAATTAAGTAGATTTATGACATGTATAAAGGTCACATTAATGTCCAATTTTTTTTTCCCACAATGAATAACTTAAAAGAAAGTTCATTAGCATAAAACTTGTGGGTGCACAGTGGATAGGGTGTAATGAAATTCAGAAATTATGATTCAATTAGATGTTCAATAACACATAAAGAATGCATTCCCAAATCTCCTTTGTATAGCACATTCAACAGAAACAGAACAACCTGTAATCTTGTACCCCCCACACTTATTTTTCATATAGTGAATGATTATATCAATATTTATCAATGAATTAAAATTTAAACAAGAGGCACATGCATAACTTTTAATTCAACTTAGTGACATACAACAAATGTTTTTTAGTATATATGATATGAAGAAGATTTTTAGAAAATATGTTATAGAATTTCTTATAGCAGAATTTTTTAAAATAGTAACAAATAGAGCAGAATTATTTCATGAAGAACATGAAACATATTGTTTTTAATTAATAAGGATTAGATTATGAAATAAAAATTTAACAGTAAGATACTTCCCTGACTATTTTTCCATTACTCGTTGAAAATGGGAATTCCACTCTATTATATGACACAACAACATCATCTTAGAAACACAGAGGATGTAAACTTGGAAAAAAATCCAACTGAGATAGAGCATATGGAAGACAACAAAGCATCACTTCATTCCACACTAAATAGTAAAAAAATGAAAACAAAGAAAGATAATGGGTTGAATCCCATGAAGAATTGATTTTAAAGTCTTCAGTTAGACATTATTTAATCCCAATTTGTTTAATTATTAACACAACAAAACCCATGGGTTTCCTCCCATGCAGTGCTAGGTTTAAAGTCCCCAACTAGACTCACCGAGCAACTTATCGTAGTCACTAGGTGGATTTGGTTTCCTTAATAGGAACCACTAAATGTTTTTGGAAAAATTGTTATGAACATAAATATCAATTATGTGGGCTCCAAGACAAAAGTAAAATAAAACTGAACTCTCATAGCCTAAAATAACCCCTATGTAGTAACCTTTAACAGTTGTGATAAAAATGATATCCACTTCTAGATTTGATTCAGATTTGACACGTTTAATTTTATTAGGCAGGGATAAAAGATTAGGTGCTTCCAAGGGTGTGGCGCTATCCTTTATGATATGTTTATCAACATAAACATAATAATATTTAAAATAAAGGGTTCTAATTGGTGACTTCTGATTAGTAGGTTCAAAATGGAATTTAATAGAGTGCTGAAGAAAATTATCCAAATTAGAACTCAAGTGAAATTTCCCCTCTGGAATACTATCAGTATCATGAGAAGGATCAACACCCTTTACAGTTTATGATGAAAGTGACTGACTGGGAAGAGAATTTGTTTTTCCAACAGCAGATTCAGATATAAAATTTTTGTAAATCACTTCCAAAATTTCCTCATCAGTGAATGAACACTCAACATCTACTGTTTCAAACAAATAAATTCTACCTAATTCAATAGTGTACACAACCTCCACTTTATGTTCATGTTCAAAAATCTCACTTCCAAAAACATGATATATAGTGTGTTCCATAATTTTATGTTCAGGGAGAGAAATGTTCAATTTATCTTTAATAAAGTTATGTTCAATATTGATCAAATTCAATCATTTAGTCCCACGTATATCAACACTATTTTGCATTTCACTGCATAATGTTTCAGAAAAGTGATTAATATGAAAATAAAGATATGAAAACTCATCAGTGAGTCTTTCATCAAATATCATTCCCACATCCTCATCATCCAACAAAAATTCAGAAATTATTGAGATTACATGTTTTAAAAATGGAAGAGATTTTATTAGTTTAGGTTCAAATATTTTAGATTCTATGATTTACGGATTTAGGTTCTCTTCCAAAGTGTACCCAATATCAAGTTCAGGCTCATTTATTACAAAGTTAGAATAATTGGTTGAATAGTTTTTAACATTCAAATTTTTATTCTAGTATATCCTCAACCCGACTAACTTCATTCTCAAAACCCTTAAAATAGTGATTTTTTCACAAAAGAAAGGATTATGTAAAGAACTGGGAAATCTTTTTCAATCTGTTTGAATTCATCTTCAAAGTCGTCCAACTCAACATCATTAATGTTAATTTTGGTGTCTTTATCAATGTGTTATTGATTCATTGAGTTGGTTGTTTCCAATTTTAATTCAAAAAAATCATATTTTTCAAAGGGAATGGTTTCTTTTCCAGTTTCACAATCACTCTCTTCTTCAATTTGATTTTAAAATATTTTATAAACATTTTATTTTTATTTTTATTCAAATTCTTTTTGTTCTTTAACCCTTTTTTGTAATTCCAAAAGCATGATTTTCAATATTTTCATTCTCTGATCTTTCTCTTGAGAATCTATAAGTTGAATATCATGGGTTTTAGTTAACCAAGTGTTAATTATGTCCACCCTAGCATCCAATATAGAATAAATTGGATAAATTTTAGATAGGGTTCTAGGACTAGATTCAATGTTTTCATTTTCATCAATGTAATCAATATGTTATGGTTGGTTATGGACACACTACCAGACAGTGTGCCCATAACAGCCACTATACACAATATCAGGCCCCCGTTGATCCCAATTCTTGTTAAATTCCATTTTTGAACTAAAACCAGGTGAGACTAAACTCACAATGATTCACATTGAATCATAGTTTTCAAAAACAACACAAAAAATAGGTTCAAGTTCAAAGTAGTTTTATTTATAATTAATTTTTTATAAGATTTTTTTAATATTTTTTTAAAATTTTTAATATTTTCTAAAACATAGAACACTCAACGCATGCCTTCTATGGAAAGGGCACCAAATTCTGAACAAGCTAGAGGTCATCACATCCCTCAAAATGTTATTTATAAACCTACACTAGTATAGTAGTGACATGTCAAACCCAAGGTAATGTAAGTGAGTTTTCTAAGTGTTTATTTTTATTAAACTCCACTATTGTCAATAGTGGAGAATGTGAATATCTTCTTACTTTTCATTATTATTCTTGTTATTATTTAAATTATTTAGTACAAAAGGATGAGGTAACAAGGTTTTTACAAAGTAACTAAATTATGAACTACAAATATGAAATGATAAATAAATATAGCATACTAACATTAAGAAACATTGATAGAGGAGATAATATCAACAGTTTATCCAAAATTTGAAACTTGATGGTTAATAGGTTAACTCTCAACTAAATTTAATTGAAACACACATTAGAAATTGGTAGATATATCTTCCTCCCCAGAAGACACATCAAACTAAAGTATGACTTTTAGAGTTTGTTACTCTAAAGATCATCTTCTGTTAAACATTTGAAAAAAGTACAGTTGAAATTAAACACACCATAAAACTCTTACTGTAATGACATTAATGCTTCATCAAAATAATGATCTAGTTCAATCTCTCCAATTGAACATGAAACTGTAAATTTTATTACAGAAAGTTGTGCAATTTTATATTAAACATCAGAGTTGATCTCCCTGGTTAATTCTGATGTCAATCAAAGAGGAAGTGAAAAATTAAACGGATAAACCAACAATGCTTTGATCTCACGAGATAGAAAATCATCATACATTAATAATGAAATTTAGAATTTAAAACAACTTAAAATAGTGTACAAGGATTAATGAAAGTTGGAGGAAGAGCTCCCTAAGTGATGCTTTTCCATTGGGCTTCTTGGTCTCCATCTTGACTCCAATGATGCTCCTCGGAGTCTGCTCTCAGATGGATGTGTTCGTGAAATGTGTATGAGCCTCGATCAGCTCTCGGATAGATGTGATCGTAGAGTAAATGAGCCTCTGAATGTGATTCCTCCCTGGCTCTACTGTTACTCTACTTTAAATATCACCTGTTATATGCAGTTTGTCACCATCCATCTTCAACTGACATAGTCTGTTTCTTAAATGCGCACCACACACGTGCGTTTTTTCATGACAGTAATGTTGCACTAATTTTTCTCACGTAACTAACTTCGATTGAGTTGGTTTAGTGAATCTGGACAGGATCACAATTCCCGTATGAAACTACAATAAAATAAGAATAAGTAATAAATACAATGAATATAAATAATATATTATAGTTATTTTATAAATTAAAGTTAAATTAGAAAGTTAATTCAATTTAATTTATATCTAATCAAATTGATAATTATTATTTATAACAATAACTGTTAATATTATAGTTATTAATTAATTAATTAATCTTAAAATAGGTAAAATAATTAAGTATTTAATTTATTATTATTAATTATTTTAAAAAATTAGTGTTAGTATTATTAACATTTAGTTAGTATAATTTAATAGAATTATTAAATTAGATTAATATTAAATACTTAATTAATTTAAAATATTTTATTTATTCTGTTAAAATATAATTAAAATTAAAGTGTTTAACAATAATTATAATAATCAATTAATAATTTTATTTATAAATTATTATTGTTTAGGATATAATTTAATAAATTCTTATTAACTTTCTTATGTTTTAATTAATAGCTTATCTATATATAAATATTATAATAGTTTTTATATTTTATCTTTTACAAATTATATTATATTCATTTGATTAATTTATTAGATTCTTAATCGTTTCTTTTTCTTTTATATTTTTATTTTGATTATATTTCTTTCTTCACCCCCACCCCAAGATTCAAGGTTGTGCAGCAGGAGAATGGGGGTTTCGGCACCGAGAACCAGCAGCAGCGCCTACTCCTTACACCTCCAGTGACCTCTACTCCAGTGGTGGAGAGAAGGGGTATGGAAACGTCGACCACGGATCCTCCTCAAACTCTCTCATCGACGACTTCGGTTCTTATAGGTGGTGTAGCGTCCCCTTCAACAAAAAACCAAGAAAGACTTTTCACCTCTGAATACAGTGGTTCCTCTCTAGCAGCAGTGGTCAACATGGCTTCTACTTGAAGACAGATGTGAAATATTTTCCTCCTGGAAATCCTGGTTCGCATCAAGGGGTATGACGACATATCAACTTTGGATCTTCTTCTTGAGCTTGAGATCTTCAAATGACGACATGACTCGCACCCTAATCCTCCACCTATGGCACCTGTTCTGGAAAATAATGGATTCATCCAATTTGGATTTTTTGATTGTTTTGATTTTGTTCGATCTATGCACGAGGATGGGATTGGGTTTCAGATTTGATTTTGATTTGTTTTTTTTTGGGATGATGTGTTGTGGTTATTCTATGTTTGTGTAGAGAAGTTTTTGTTGTTGGTCAAGAGTAGATGTAGGGAAGAAACAATGTGAGTTCATGAGGCCGGGAAGAAACATTGGTAGTGGTGTGGAAGAAATCATGAATTGAGGATGGAGGTGAGGCAAAGGCAGGGCAACGGTGGAGTCACAGTTGTTTTGAAACCATGATGGAAACGATGCCAGTGTTTCTCCTGGAAACAGTTTGATACTCACTATGTGACAGTGAAATGCAATAAATGGTACAAAAGGTCATGCGTGGAAATGGTGTGATAGAAAAATAAAAACTCAGGTAGGTCTAGAAATGTTCTCAAGTAAGGCAGAGATACGGTGAGATAGTATCTTGGATGTTGTGGCACAATTTATGCTTGGAATTTTGAGACAGTAAAAGAAAGTTGTAACAAGAGGGACAACCAAATATGGTACTGTAATGAAATGATTTAATGGTGACAAGACAACGGTGTGAGAGTGAAATGGTCACAAGAGAGGGAAAGGCTGGTGGTAAGAGGCTGGAACCGATGAGACCGTGTGAGGAGGTCACAATGCCACCATGAAATGGACACGATGCGTGATGGCACCGTAACAGGGGTGAAACCGGGAACTTTCAAAATAACTAGAGTAAATAAAATAAATTAAAACATAAATAAAATATGACCAAAATATTTTATACAAACTAGAACACAATTAAAACAATTGAAAATTAAAATACAACATACACATTAATAAATTTATGAAACCTATTGACCATAAGTTAAATTATTATGATATTCAAAAATAATATTATTTAATTTAAGTTAATGACAAAAAAGTTAAATTATATCTCCTTTAATAAAATAAATTAATTAATGTAGACAATTAATTACCATCCTATTGAATAAGTTAATTAAATTAAAACATAAATTTATAAAGTTTGAATAAATTTAATTTGTTTCAAAAACATAAATTTGTAAACAATGAATTATTATAATTCATCTAATAATTATGTAATATTAAATCGATTAGTTTTTTAAAACATGCAATCTTACATTAAAAATACATTTATCATGTACAATGGTCAAATTAATTAATTAGTGATATGCTATTAAATTAGAAGACTATAAAAACTAGCTAAATAAAACAACTTTTAAACTATAAAATAAAGTAAAACATTTATTAACAAATTTAAATCTTGAAAAACACAATTAATTAAAAAAATTTATTGATTGAAACTTTTGTTTACAGAAACAGAAATGTGTTAATATTTAGTAAACAATACAAAAATAACCAATTAAATCATTAAAAGTCAATTAAAATGATGTGGAAAAACATGTTCTTTTAAAGCCACATCACTCATGAAGAAGAGAAATCACACTTTCTATGTGAAGAAGAACATTCAGCACCCAACAGGTTTTCTCAAACCCTTATGGTTTCTCATATAGGTGTTTCTATTAGTACTATTTTTGTGAAACATTACCTTTTTGTGCTTTGTGAAGACAGAAACATGAAAAAACAAGGTTTCACAATGAAGGATAACACATCCCTTTTTCTTAGAAGACCTATGCATCCCATACATGAGGAAGAGCCGTGAATCATCAGGTTTCATGATGAAAAGATGATAGCATTCCACTATTTTTATACTGATGATATGCTATTTTTTAAGGGATTTTTTTAAGAAAAAGAAGATGAAGCATGAATAAAGGTAGCTATTGTATACTTTCATGAACACCTGAGCAATGAATGAAGAATGAAAGGCTGTTCATGGTTGGGAAACGTGGACAATGAGAAGCCTCAATGAAAAAGTTCATGAACATGCATAACACACATATATTTAACCTAAACTAAATCGTATGTGTGTGTCTGAAAAAAACCAACGAAGAAGAAATTTTGTGTGCATATTGAGTGAAGGAACTAAGTGTTCCAGGCATGTGTATATTCATGCGACACACTCATTGAACATAAACTATTGATACAAGAACATTGTGTGTTTTTGTTTAAAAGAAATATCATATAAATATATGAAATTTTATATATTCAAATGAACGTGTGAGAATTAAATTAAGTTATCAAGAAAAGATGTTTTGAATGATTTTCAACCCATGAATGAAGTGAATATGATTGAGACTGAGGCAAGACATAATTAAATAAGATCTTATATCCCCATTGGCAGTAGTTTTGAATCCCCGATTGCAGATAGAGATGATATTGTATAGAATAATTATTTTATTATTGAAGATGTTTTGTGCACCATTTTCACACATATAAGTGAGGTAGGTTCTTCGTCATAAGAACAAATAATTTCATGATAATTATTGCACTTAGGAAAATGATCTACACAAGTGATCAGTATCATTGAGCAAGGCCAACATACCTTTCCTAAGGTTATTGAAGAATCATGAATAGATACATGGTATAGTGTGATTTAGAAAGCTCTTGGGGAAGATGATAAGATCAATCTAATTTTAATCAACATCATTCAAAGGAAGAAGTTTCTAGTTTGATTAGAGAGAAAAGAATATCCTGCAAGACTTAGGATGGGAACACTGCAATGTGACTTTGAGGAAGGCGAGTGAGACTCTAGTAACACAGTGAGGTGTACTATAAAGAACCTCTTGTGGGACTGAGAAGAGATACAATGTGACTCAGAATTGACCATTGTAATTATTCATTTGATTATATTGGAGAATATTTGTTGGGGAGAAAAACCAAAATAGTAAGTAGTACTTCTTTAAACCGAACCTTATAAATCCTTGTGTTTGGTGCCTTTATATTTATAGAACCATTCGAGGTAAGGATGAGAGACATAAGAAGAGTGGATCAAGGCTCTATCCAGCCATCGAGGTTTATTTAAAACCAATCCATTTGTAAAAAATAATTTGAAGGGATTATTGATTCCCCCATCCCACTCTTAGTGATTCCACACTGATCTAAGAACTTCATGATCAATCGAATAAATTTTTAATATCCATTCATTATTTATATATAATAAAATTGTTAATTTTTTTTCATCTGTTTAATTAATGAAGTGTCTGAAATAATTTTTTATGTAAAATTTAATATGTTTTATTATTAAGTTCAGAATCGTTTTCTTTCATGTTAATCTCTATATTAAAATATTATCAAGAGTGTTTTTTTGTATTATCATTCATATTTTTAACTTCATTTTTACCAATTATTTTATTTTTACAATATGTTTTTAAGTGAATCTTCTTGTCATTTTCAGAATAAGATACTTTTTACTTTTTACTAAATATGTAAAAGTAATCTTTATTTGAACCTCTAATGCATGGATGGAATTTACCACTATAATGACTGCTCATTTTTTAAGCATAGTATTTAAAATTTCATTTTAATTTCATTCAATATTATTATGCTTAATTTTTTTAAATATTTCATTTTTAAATTATTGTTTTCAAAATTAGAAGTGTAATTTCGTTAAGAAATATTCAAGTGAAATTTTAAACGAATTTTATTCTATGCTAAAATATTTTATTATTAATTATGATATTTTGGGTATATTATCAAATTATACTATTCATAGTAATTGTATTGTCATTTTAGTATCAGGACGATGAGTTTTTGAAAAACCAATTTATTTTACGTGGATTATACTATGATGAATTTATGACATGTTTATGAAAATCATTTTCATTGCACGATTTGCTATCTCATGATATGATGAAGGTTTTATGATCTTAAGAAACACACACACACACGCATATATTTTGTTTTCATTATCATATTTTTCGAAATAGATATATACACCCCCCCAATTCATAAGACAAAGATTTATATATCATTTGCTGATTATGGTATATGAGTTGATATATGACCTCCAATATTGGAAGTATGTTTTGATTCCTAGGCCACTATGGTGTACTGGTGGTGATGTATGATCTATTATGATAGGTGAAAGGGGACTTTATTCCTTGTCCACTATATTCTGATGGTCTCGATAGTAAGTCTCTAAAATATGAAATGGTTTATATACTGATGATGGTGTCACATTTTTTCTAGCATCTTCTTATAATTATTATATTAATATATGATTCAAAATTTCATTATAATGATTCTACACTCTTTTGATTCATGTATTTTGAAATGAAAATTATTTATTCCTTGATTTATGTTTTTTGTGTATGATAATTTTATTATATGACCATAATATCGTTCCATTATACTTATCAAGTGATTTAATATGGTTGTGGATTAATATCACTCTTTCTTACCCTTTTTGGGAACCTGAGCCCTCCCTTTCATATGTATCCATTCCCCAGGTTAAGAACAAAGGATTTAAGGTGGGTATGTCAAGAAGGGTCCAATGTTATTTGATCATTATTAAAGATGTTGATGAATTTACCTAAATAAAATTTTTATGTATCCAGTCTCCATCCACAATGAAAATTTATGGATATGGAATGCACTGTAATTATATTAATTGAATTATCATCTAAAATGATATAATATTTATGAATTGAAGTTTTTGGCCACATTAGTTTACACCTAGATCGAGGAAATATGAAATCAAACCGTTACACCTCTTCGTGCTTCTATCCTTGAATTTCATGACTATAAAGGAATAATTATATTTCATTTTAGGATTTTATATCTCAGTTTTGTAACTTCCTTTGTAAGGGTTAATTTAGGAGGAGAAGATATTGAGGATTTAACTATTTTTCCCTACAGATAGAGATATAACATGGTTTCAAATACTTTATGATGATATTTTAGATATGTTGGGTATGTTATTAAATTATATTGTTGAAAAGGGTATTACATGGAACATAATCATGGATGTTGTCAAAGTGATTATTGTATTTGTTAAATGTGGGGGATATTTATTTCAACAGACATGGAAGAGGATTATAGAATTTTATATTCTATTTCCAAAACATTAATATCATTCCCACATTTAGATGGATACCTCAAACAATTATATTACATAAAACAAAAAAAATATTGTGGATTAGGAATGTAGTGGGGATAGTTATGACCTTACTAATAATGAGATAAAATTGATATTTAATAAAATATATCATAATTATGCTAACAAGTGTACTATGAAGAGAGTGATTTAAAAGGATAAAGTAAACCTTCTAGGTAATTCAGTTATTTATAACACATTTGGAGGGAAATGATTACACTATGGGATATACGGTCAAACTAAAAAATGATTCCCAATTTTTGATCATCCGATTAAACAATATGGGGGTTCTATGTCTTAAGACTAAAGATATATAAATTAGGGAAATAATGTTTCATTTTTAAAAAAGATAATGCTGGATATAAAATCTACCCTTACATATTTTGGAGAGGTCATGTATTGATTTAACAATCTAGTTCCCCTAATTTTCCATAGTATCTAAAATAATACATTCAAAATCTATAGTGTGATGACTAATAAAATTATAAATGTGGTTAATGGGGTTGTGTTAGTAGGTGTTGGGAGATATTGGTTCACTAAAGGATTATATAGATTCTAGTATCCAGAGTTTCGAACATCAAAAGGCCAAATTGTAAATGATCTATATTGGATAGATATGAGAAATTTTAACAATAAAACAAAACATAGTTAGAGAGATAATTTCATAGTTATAACAAAAATATTAGGAAAAAACTCAAGAACATGTAAACAAAGAACCATGGGAATATAAAATTGAAAAAAATGCTGAATTTTAAATTAGATGTTTGTAAAACTAAAATCTTTTAAACTAGTAATACATGGTCTATAATTAATAAAATAATTATTATTCCCAAGAAAAATAAAAACGAACTTGTAAAATAGAATGGAATCTTATTAAATAAGTAAAGAAAATATGAATTTAGATGATAAGGGGAATATTAAACATATTTTGAAGAATTATTCTCTTTCGATACCTTTCGAAAAAGGTATAAAAGGTGTGATGAACTTATCAACATTAAATTTCATGAAAAAATTTATATATTTTTCATAAATATTCCATTTTGGCTTTAAATAAACTAAATACTATCATATTTGAAATTACATAGATGGTTTCCATATAAAAATGAATTTGCTGGAGTATGAAACCATTGGTATCAATGAATAATCTAAAAAAATTATTCAAAAAATGTTTCCTCAAAATTTGAAATATCCTTAATGTTTTTTATTTATAATAAAATAGTATAAATTAAGGTAATAAATATTTTTCTTGATTTAGGAGCCAGTATCAATTTTTTCCTTAATAATGTTTTTACGTTGGGTTTTAGATAATTGAAGAATATTTTTTTCGCATGTAAATGGATAAAAGGGATATTACTTGTCCTTATAGAAGGCTGGACAACCTTCTTGTTACTATAGCAAATCGCACAATACCCACTAAATTTCTTATTCGTAAAGTTGATTGAGATAAAAAATCATATCATTTTAGGGAGACCCTTATGATCCACTACAATAGAAGATACAAACCTTTTGATCAGTAAACATATCTTAAAACTACCAGGGATCGAGGGGAGGATCAAGTTTTTAAGGAGTATCCACAAGTTGAGAGATTCAAATTTTACTTTTTTTGAAAGATTAGTTTTACTTTTGAGTATTGAAATGATAATCATCACCATTAATATAAAATAACAAAAAACTAGTTAAAAATTTATTAGTTTTTTTAATAAAAGTACACTTAGGATATATAAGGGACAAGGAGTCTTGATTGAAATTAATAGAAAATAATTTCTAAGAATCATTATGTAATCAAACATGAGAAAAAACCAATACCTTAAAAGAATCAATCGATCTATTAAATAGAAACCACAACTGTCTATTGGTTTATAAACTCATTCTATATAGACTTATATAAATTCAATGATTCATGTTCTTATTTATAGCTTGTGTGAACCAGTGTATGAGATTTTCTCATTAGAATATGATTTCTTTAATATCCCTAAATCAAGAGAGTGTTCTGGGTTAAATCCTTCTGAAAATACTTTGATTTTTAAACATGAAAAAGATTTCATTCTTTAATGTACCATAATTACTATTAATGAAAATTTTCATTATTATTTAGAACATATTTTTGAGAAATTAACTTATTTTTATTAATTTTTATAATCTAAAAAATTATACTTACTTTACAGTAATTAAATAATTATTGAGCAATCATTTTGATATGGTATTCTCAAAATATGTTTTACAGAGGCCCTGGTGGTTTGACCAAGTTATAGAAGGCTTTTAAACATGTTTTGAGTTTTTTGATGCCCTAAGTGTTAGGAAAAACCGTGAGTTCATTATAAACATGTTCTTTAATTTCTAGGGTTTTCCATTAATGTTTCTCATTTTTTTATAATGTGGTTATAAAAACAATGGTGGAAAATAAACTTAGTTAATTTATTTTAAAATTTATTATATAGTCATTGCATGGTTTTAGTGATCCTAAGATATTGAGATTATATAATGTTGTTTTTTCACATAAAAATTATTTTCATTTATCAATGCAATAATTACACGATGTGACCAAACATAGACATTTTAGAGAGGGTTTCCATCGGAAAACATAAAAAATTTCCTTCTATGGAAGGAAACCCTTAGTTTTTTAATTTTTTATTTCTTCCATTATAAAGAAATGTTTCTAACATGGTTCCATTATAGCTCTTGTTCTACCCTACCTCCTCTGTTAGTTCATAATAGATCAAATGATTACTACCAGGTTTGTGACTCTTACTCAACTCTATAAGGAGCTTCAAATCTTGAACAACATGCTTCATGTTCCCCTAAAATCTATCCTAAAAACATGCTTTATTGATCATGAATTATTGGAGGCCTATGTTTTATATTTTCATCTGGTTGGCACTTAATCATGGTGGCCATATGGATTTTTCATAAATTGATAAAGGGGAAATTTATAGTAAAAAAAGTAAAATACTCTATGTAACTCAGGTAATTTTTTTAAAATTACTTATTTTTAATGCTTCATAATATATTTTGAAATATTTTAATAGTCTGTGTTGTTAATTATTGAACATTAATTTCTTGATTTATATTTAAAAAATATATTTTTGTAATGTTTTTTTCATTACTTTTATTATCTACTTTTTGTGATACAATAGATCATGTACTTTTTTCAACATTAGAAATCATAGTTATATTCAAAATGGGTATGCATGCATCTTTTATAAATTTAATGTTCTATAATGAAAAATTTTGATATGGCCAACAATTTTTTTTTGTATATTGAGAATATTTACTTTCAATGGAAATAATATTTTTAAAATTTTTAGTTACCTTCTAAATGAATAACTCACAAATTAAATGAAGATAGTATTTAATTTAAACTGTTTGAAAAAATTTCCACCTCAAAATTCAACATTGGTAAAAATTAGGGGTTTTAATTGTCGAGTGGTATTTAATTGTGTTGATTTATTCTTTAATGTTTAAACCTTTAGAAACACATTATATTTTTTTAATATACCTATTTTAAATATTAACGTAGGAATTTTTAGTCATAAAAAATATTTCTTTATCATATGGTAGATTTTTCTAGTCTTATATTATTTATATTTATTACCTCATGGGCTTGAATAGGTTGTTTTCATGTCCTCTTATTGAAAAAAATTGTTAAATTTTATGATAATTTTATAGAATAATTATTGACTCTTAATATTCTTATTTGAAATAAACTCCTCAGATAGGCATCAAAATTGATTAATCAATGAAAATCCCAATCCAATAAGAACACTTTCTTCATTAATGCTTTATACATTATTCTTTTACTATTTGATTTATTATATATACTTTTTAAACTAAATATTTAATCCATAATGTCCATTAGTGAGTTTTTTATTCTCAATACCAAAAATATGTGACTCTCTTCTTTTATAGGTATGAATATATTTGGCCATTAATTTGAATAGAAATTATAGTTTGTTAAATTTTATGAAAAATTTTCAAGGTCTATCATTTTTGTAAAATGGTAACCAACCTTCCACTAAGACACTAATTTGAAGAGGAAAATCATTTTTTATTCTAGATTTTACATTTGGTAAATTATGTTGGGAATCCTAAAATTGTTCTATAAAAATGTTTTCATTTTTAGATTATTTTTATTCCACGAAAATTGACTAATAGACTACTTTAGGAAAATTAATGTGCAATGTTTGGATGTACTTTGATATGGGATTTATTTTCTTTGATTTATCACATTATTGTAATTTCATAGAATACGTATTTAATTATAAAATGTATTTGTACTTGGTTAATTATAATGTAGTGGATATTTTTTAATTAAAATATGAATTCTTTGTATTTTCTTTTTAAATTTGTTTTTATATAAATAAATTATCAGCTTCACCCTTATTTGAATTTTTATTTATATTATATATTATATTTATTTTAAACATTTTTTTATTTTTATGGAATTATAATGTTTTGTTTTTTATTTTTATTTAAATTTTAATTAATAATGTTCTGGATTTATTATTCAATATTAATTTGTTTTTTGAAATTTTAATTTATATTGTTAATTTATTTCATATTTATCAGGTATTTATTTATATAATTTTAAATTCATCAATTGAATATATTTTTTAATTTATTACAATGGATAAGATAATTTGACAGGATGTACTTCCATATATGAATCCCTAGATATGATAATTGTAAGGGGCTATCATGTATGATAGTTTTTAAATATGGTGGTAAGTTATTTTCTCAAACTCTGTGTATTCAAATATAAAATTTTTAGGTGGAATATACAATGAATTTTTGATAATGGTTACACATAAGATAATTTTCACACAATGTTATTTTCATGTAAGATAATTTCAATGTAAACTAATTTATCATACATAGTTCTCTATTAAAGGAAAGAAATTTCCAAAATTGAGACCAAGAAAAATATATATGATGATGAAGGAATTTGGATAATGATAAATTCTTATAAAAGAATAGGGACTAGGATTTTGAGGCTATAAAGAATAATTCTATGACTTATAAATAAAATTATTAAAAGATATGTTGTGTTGGTGACGTTATAAGAGCCATTATTCAGAACTAACAAGGGAGGTGTTCAGTAGAAGAAATAAATTGAAATCAGCTATAGCGTTGAGATGTTTTACGCATAGGTTGAAGATAATGATGAAATATTATCAGAATTCTTAATTATAATTGGAATATAAGAGACTTAATTTCATTCATTAATAATTATTCTCGATGAAGAAATCTCCATCCATCTTGGAAGTACCTCATAGACGTTGATGAACTTATATTCTAAACTGTTTCATTGATTCCATCAAAGTCTATTTGAAAAATATGAAATGATATTTTGTTTCTCGTTCATCAGTATATAGTTATGTAAGATCATGTTAATATAGTTTTTTTATTTCTAGATATTGGTGGTAGAATTTTTTTGTAATCCAACACTTGTCTATGAAAGTTTTTTCCTAGATTTGTTTCCTCATTGTAGGTATGATAATGAACATGGGTGTTTGACACTTTAAATTGATTTAGATTGGATTCTATTGATGTTTCTAAACAATTAGTTCTAATTAATGTCTAAATGAATGTTCCATTCTGTTTGAGATAGTGGTTCTTACTAAATTCTTGGGATCATATGTCACAATTATACATTGTTGGGTAGAGCTCAATTTTGAATGAGGAGGTTGACTAAATCATCTTGGGGGAGTCGATGTTCAAGATTATCAAAGGGGAATTCGAGATGAGGACATATCCAAGAAATGAAATTGGTAATTTTAAATAATTTTACTGCTCAAGTATGACTTAAATTGTATGGTGACAAGTTCAAATATATTTCTATACCTTTAGACTGTATAAGGAATAACCATAATAAGGAAAATAGAATATGGACATGGTGGATTAACTAATGTGTATGTGTCAGATCCGGGTGAAAGAGCATGGAGTAGTTAGAGAACCTTATTTTGACAATAATTTGGACTTTTAAATTTACAAAAATTAGTCACATAATATATAGGTGTACGATACTAGTGAAAACCAAAAACATGATATTAGAAAATCTCGTTAGTGTTTTTTGAGAGAAAATAAAATAGTTTCTTGGACTGTAGGGGTGGGATAAGGCATCCAATAATCAAATAATAACACTAAGTGTACAGACGAACATTATTAATATATGGTATAGGAGTGAAGGAACTATAGTACAGATTCATATGATAGGGAGTGAGAAAACTCTCAACTTAGGAGTAAAAGGAGATAGAGATAGGGTATGAAGAAGATATTAGTGGAGAAGCATATTTTTCAACTACCCTCTACATATTCCTATTTTCATATTAATAATAATGAATATATTTTATCCCATCATTTTCACCATGTGTACATAATTTCATAATGGTGAATCAAATTAAAATGAGTTGATATTTTTAATTTTTCTACTCTTGTTCTAAAAATTGTACTAGTGGGATTTTATTTTTAGTACTCCCATTTTTAATAGGTATCAATTTTTTGTATTTTATATATTGATTGTGGTTATGGTGATTCGTTAACCTTTAAACATAATCTTATGTATAGATAACTGGAAAATAATCATGATTCTATTCTCCATTACTGAACAAATATTTTCTAGAATTTTGATCAAAATATCATTCTCTCAAGAGATTGCACTGAAATGTTATGATCATTTAGTGATAGTTAGATTCTTTGACACCTTTTATTCATAGTCACTAACAATGTTCTGTTAACCAATATCTTTAATAGAATAATTTTAAATCAATACAGCATAGGTTGACCCCGATAATATTTTCTTCAGTTGATCTTCTTCACATATATCAATATTTCTTCACTTAAACACATTTTTCGCAATTATCAAATCTATTTTCCATTCCATTTTACACAATCACTATCACTACATATTATTCAAATATTTTTCATTTTTGAGCCACATACTCTGATTTTTCCATCCCTAAGGATATTATACCATAATTTTCTACAATACTATTTGGTAGTAGGTGTTATAATTATTAAATTTAACCACATCAATGACCATTAATAAAACCTTTTCCCACTATTTTGAGGGAAAAAATGTGTGAAAAACACAATTAAACATTAAAAAACTTAATATACTAAAAATTAGAAAACAAATATAAAAAATAATTTAAAAATGTACACTAAAAATGTATTCATTTTATTCATTCTACAATTCGATGATTTAAAAAAACCCATTTTCCAACCCCTAAAATGTCCCCAAAAATTTCTATAGAAAATGATTATTTAATACCTATTTGTGATAATCATTTTAGTTCCCTTTACAAAAAAAATTCAAAAATGTATAAACATGATATTTACAGAGAAGATAAAGGTAAAAAGAATTTGAATCCTATCGAAATAATAGTTCCTTCCCATCTTAGGCTTATACTTATGTTATATCAGTTTCCTTATTTTTTCTGGAAATAAATTCTTTATATGTTTTAACCCTAGGTCTAAAAACTATGAAATTAATCAATCAAACATCTCTCTAATTCCATCCTTAGATGGATTTCCTACAACATAATCATTAGAATTCATTACAGACATGTATAGAAATATATATATATATATATATCATTTGCAAGGGTTGGTTGAAGTGGTGTTTAGATTGGGTTTGTTTCCATTTTTACTCAACTATTTGGCTATGACGTATTCATATTAAAAATGAGGATATATTCGATGCCACAGATGAGTTTTTAAATTCATTTGTTGCGTTGTTTTTTCTACAAATAATAACAATATTGTTAAGAATAATATTATGGGAATTGTTGGGGATAAGGGTGAGTAACGTTATGAGACTTGGTACGGGTTTAGTTATTTACTTGTACAAAAATAATTCTTTGATACCTTATAAAATATTCTTATAATAGAAAACTAAAATATAGATGATTAGCCTTATGATAAGGATTTTTTAGAACTTGTTGATGATGTGATGAAACCGATAATTAGTAAAATTGAACATAACTCCTATCATAAGATAACTAGTGAGCGAGTGATTCATATGGAGATAAACCAACCCCAAATCTTCTTATGTTATGGTTTACATTCATAGAGTGAAATTATCACATTTTTTGACATATGGTCAAATAAAAAATTGTTGTCTTGATTCTGATCTTCTCATGGAAAAGGAGATAGTGATATGTTTTTAAGCAATATATATAGAATCCAAACAAAAAATGATCCATTTTCATATAAGTATATTGTTGGATAAAAAATCCACCCAAATTTAAAATAGAGATATAATGAATATATTAAATAACCTACTACCCATACTTTTCCATAGTATCCATAATAATATTTTTATATTCAAAATAGGGATATGCCATCAAATTATAAATGAGAGATAAAGGGGTTATTTGAGTTAGTGTTTTCAGAGATTGGTTCATAAAAGAATGAAATGGATTCAAGGGTGTATAGATTATATCTTCAAGGTGGAAAATTTTCTAGTATATATCTGTGAGAGATAAGGGAATACTACAAGAAAAAATTAATTTAATTAGAGGTATTATTTAAGGTATTTAACAACAATATCATACCTTAAACCTCAATTGTAGGTTGAGAATCAAACAATGGATTTTAAAACTAAAAAAAATAGTTGAATCAGAAATTTTAATTCAAGAAAATTGAAAATCATTAAAATAGTGACTTATGGTCTACAATTAATGTAATAATGATTCTTCAAATGAAAAAGATAGTAATTGAAGAAAAATGAAATGGAAACTTTTCAAATAAGGTTATAATAATGTGATTTTTAATGATAGGGATAATAATACTCCTAATTTATTGAAATATTAACATCTCAATAATTTTTCCCAAATCATTTAAACGTGATATAAATATGAATATTTTAATTTGTTTATATTATTTGGAGACAAATCCCCAATATTAACTTTATGGAATAAATAAACAAAATCCTATCACAAGTAAAATTCCATAAATTCTTTTTATCCAAAAAAGAATTATGGAGAGTATGAAACCATTAGAACCATGATGGATTGTAATGACATTATTAAAAATAGTTTCCTAAAAAATTTGAAGACCCTGTTATCATTTAGATTTCTTGTAGGATATTTGAGTGTGAAAGAATAAGTTTTTTTTTGATTTTGTAACTTATACCAATTGGATTCCTTATTAATTATATCTTAATCAAGGGATTAGGGAATTTAATACAATATATATTTATCTAAAATTGGGTTATAGTTCCCAATCATATCTTTATAGATGATTTTAAGGCCTATATGTTAATTTTGAAAATATCACATTAAAAACTAATCTTATAATTCTTGAAATCCATTGTGATAATAAAGTATTGATTATCTTGTCGATACCTTTATTATAAACTATTGGGGAAGTCATTTAATATTAAAAGGGTAAACTAAATTTAAAAAATATTTAGGAGTACAAAGTTGTTAAATTTTATAAGGATTCCCCATTTGTGGTGATTTTCAAATTGATAGATGTTGTTGAGAAAGATTTTTGTACCACGGCTTAGAATGAATAACATCCCTCTTAGAATATAATAGTCAAATAATCAGTTAATGATCATGTTTAAATTATTTTTATTGAATCTAAATCCTCAAGAAGCATGAAAATATATAAATTAATTAGATAAAGAATAAGAATATAATATATATGATTAATGACTTAATAAAAAATGAAAAAGAGTTACCTTGAAAGCATCCCTTAAGAAATTGAGTAGCATTCATGATCATCTCTTTGTATAAAAACCACATTTATTGAGCCTAATATATAGCTAGAGTTATCAATTTTTCTTCCTCAATTTTTTGGTAATATTTATGATAGTTTCTCATCTAACTCTGAGAACATTAATCTCTCTAAATCTATGGATATTTTGGGTTTTTTTTCTGGAAAATTGGAAATCTATAAACAAGAAATGGTATTCTATCTTGAAATTTTCATGCCTAATTTAAATTAACATATTATTGATGATTTAAAAACAATTTTTTATAAATTTGTGGATTTTTTTTAAACATATACATTATTTGATTGTATAGAACTCGATACTTTCACGTGAGTGCCTTCTGAGTTTTTATTTTCAAAAAATTACTGTATAGAGTTCCTAATTGTTTTGAGAATGTTATGGTAAATTTTTAACGTTATTTTGAACATTTAGAAGCCATAAAACTTTGGGAAAACCTTAGTAACAATGAGGAAAATCTTGGTTTTTTTCATTCATTTTGCCTACAGTTATTATCCTTTTTTTTCAAAATTTGGACATAGAGATAATGGTGGAAAAAATCCATAATTATTTTATTTTAATGGTGTTTACAAATTATTTTGTTTACTCCAACTTTATTAAGCTATTGAAATAATTCAGTGATGTTTTCACTCAAAAAATTTTAGTCTCATTAATAAATGAATAATTTTCCCCAAATGATCATTGATATACATTTTAAGGATATGATTTGATTAAATACATAAAATTTATCTATTTATGGTCACTCAATTAGAATGATCACCAAAACCATATATCATTTCAGGTTATCTAAATTTTTATTATTTTTTAATGTTTTTTTGTAACAAAATTCAATTTTTTCATGTTTATATGATGCACTAATATTACAATATACAAGTAGTATGTAGGTTTTAAAAATACTAAATTTTAACATATCGGTGACTATATCTATCCATAATCATTTGAGAATATAATATAATATAATAATTTCATATTAAAAAAACATATGAAAATTATATTTCCCTGAAAATCAATAAGAAAGGGCATGTAATCCTAAAGGAACAAATATGTACAATGATATAAGAGTGTGAGATAAGAATGGAAACTTGGTATATAAAAATTATAAAAAAAATAACGGAATCATAAATATATCGGTACAACATAAAACATGACCTATTATGGTTATGTTAAGGGTCAATTGCATGACTATCATAGTGGAAAGATTTTAATGGTAGATTAGGTTCACTCCCCATTACAATAAGAATATTATAAAAAGTATCATGGTGTATTTGGTTCACTCCACATTCCCATAAAAAATGTGTATCTTTTACCAAGGTGTATTATATTCACTCTAAATTACCATTACCATAGTATATAAACTATAATGGTGGATTGGGATCACTCCGCATTCCCATTAACATAGTGGAAAAGGTCACATAGTGGAAAATGATCATTACCTATTCGCAAACATAACATATCATGAGATATAAATCATTATTCCACACATTGGATGGATATATACTACAAATAAAACCCATAACATAGTTATAATCATGCTTATGCATGGAATGTTAGGAAAATAAATCATACAAAAACCAATTGCATGATAAAAACATTAGAAACAAGTGGGTTTTGTTATTATGATTCCTAGAATAGCTAAAGTCTAAATAATAAAGAAACCTAAGGGAATAAGGGTTTAAATTTATTTAGAAATTTAAAATTAGAAAATATATATAGGTATTGAATATATTATTCCAATGTAAAAAATTATTTACAAGTATTTGGAGTGGATAGAATAAATATGAACTACATTGGTGATTCTTTAGGAAATAATTAATTAGCATTTTTGAATAAGGAATGATATTTTTTACAAATAAATAATAATTTAAGTTGGATGGTTTTACATAAATTATTTTGGTTCTTAAAAATCAATTCGTGGTGAAGAACATTGTATAGAGGTGATACAGGTCATGAGATAAGAAATTAGAATGGTCAATTAAGTCGGGTTTACATAAAAATTAGAATATCATTGGGAACATAAAACATGTATTAACGCCAAGAAAACAGATGTATAATAAATTTCATACATATATGAACTATATATAAATCATATGGAACAAATATGTGAGACTAATATTGAGAAAAATTTATAAAATTAAAGATAATAAGAAACGCATGTGTTTTTAATGGATCTGTTTTTCATTTTAAAGCATCATTGTTGAAATGTCATCTGATAAAAATACTAATAATAATTTATTTTGAAAATATTATATGTTAAATATGAAATTAATGTAACACCCCAAGCTTCCACGGTACGCTTCCCTTTCAATAATACAGTAGCGTGTGTTGTACGCAACTTCGAGTTCTAACACACACACCACAACCAATCAAACTAGCCGTTATGAATAGTTATACCCACTTTTTGAAATTTTATAAATTTTACCTTCCAAAATGGACTTCATTTTTGCATTCTGAATATCGAAATTAGCCTAGGGTGAAATTTTGGTATTTTTCTGAAAACATTCAATTTTTGATGAATAGTGAAAAACACTGAGTTATAGTTTAAAACTGAATATTTATATAAATAATTATTTATTTTATTTAACTTTTATTCAGGTCAAAATAGAAACATAATACATATATAAGATCAATGTAATTCATTGGAGTTAGTTTAGAATATTTTTGGATATATAAAAATTTTATTGATCTTTTCACCGTCTTATACCCACCTCCTAGGAGAATTTGGAAATTCACATAAAACTTAATTTTACCGCTTCTGTGAGTGGAATTTCAAAAATCCGTGGGACACGGTTAATATAAATGAGTAAAATGTGGTTCAATGAGATGAAAATATTTTTTGGTGAATAGTAACCTTTTACTTCTATTTACCACGATTAAAAGTATATAGGGTAATTAAGGGTAAAAATGATATTAATATTACCATAACACATGTACTAATTCATTTGAAAAAGTGTATCGCGATAAAAAAACCTTAGGAATAAAACATTGTCATTTAGGTTCACTTGGATTAGATTAGGACATTTATTATTATCTAATTCAAAGAAGAGTTAAAAGAGTTAAAATCAAAGAATATTTACTAAAACATTTTTAATATATGGTTATACATAAGATAAATTCTATTTAAAATATTCATTAGAACGATAAAAAGATTTCCTATATAATGGAATTTTATTTATAATTTTTAGACATTAAATAATTTAATTTATTTATGACACAATGATGATGCAGAAATTACCTAATTAATGAAATATTAAAATAATTGATATTATAAATATAAATATTAATGTAATTTGAGACTTTTTATGAATTACAGTAATTTTATTGGTTAATAGTGCATATTAAGATTGGTTATATAAATTATTTTTGAAGTTATAATGCTGTTATGAAATTTTCAAAAACAATATACCCAATAGTGTCAAAATTGACATAAAAGAGATTTTAAAACAAATATTATATTATTAATTGATATTAAATTCCAAAAAATCTAAGGTTTGTCCAAGAGACATATATAATTATATGTTTATCATTAATGGACCACTTGGGGGTTTCTTGGATTTGTATAGTATGTTTATTAACTATATAATATAAAAATACAAAGTGACGTCGTAAATGTAAAACTAATTAACTAAGAGTTAAAACTAAATGATAAGGTTAATATAATCACCCAAACCTATCTAGATTCTATTGGTTGAGTGTTTTTTGACCCATCCCCACCTTAAAATTTAAGGAATATACTTTGGAGCCATTATAAACCGAATATGAATTTATTATAAAATATTATTTCTAGATTTTCCTAAGGTGCCCCTCCTCCCCCTTATAAAAGGACCCCACTTCTATCCAATTATTCACACATTCAAAGCCTTTTGGTTTTAGCCAAACCCTGCCCAAATACTATTTCAACTTCCCTCACTACAACCTAGAGGACTTAGTTTGATCATAAAGCCCACCTAAAGAGCCCTTTTGATCAAATCAAAAGGAAGAACCCGAAGAAGAGGTAATGTTTTCACCACCATTTTCAAGTTCATTTCTTCTTTAACTTCTTCATTATTTGTTATTCCCATTCCAAAATAATAAATACAGTATCTCCTATATACTATGATATTATTATAAATATGTTACAACCATATTCAGTATTCTATCCATCCTTTTAATGACATGACACCATACGTGCGTATGTACGGCTTACCGTCTCCACGTCGTGGTGTAATTGTTATTCAATATATTGTTATTTGGATGGATATAATAATGATGTGTAATTCATGTAAATAATAAATATAACATGATAATTATTCTTTATATATGATATACCATCCAATTATATATTATTTTAATATCTAAATAATGATATTGTCACTCGTGCATACGTACGGACTACCGTCTCCACGAACGTGATGAGATTCATTCCTCATCGTATCCATTCAAGAATAATTCTAATTTGATGATTAAAAGTAATTTTTAAGAACATTTTATCATTATGGATATGAATAAGGTACAACCTATCCATAAAAAACACGACTTATGTAACAAAACATATAAAATAAAACGAGTAAGTTAAGACCCGAAACAATGATAATACTAAGATATTATTAATAAATCAATGTTAAAAGAACATATATGATATCATAATTATTTATATGGTTCTTTTATAATTTAATAACAATGTTTTAACTATTATACAAGAGGTTAACATACTATCAACTAAGGAAAAGTACAAGGTAAGGGTTATTTCACAATCTCTTCATTATCCAAGGTTGTTTACACGTAATTATCTACTGGGACCTCTTTATCATCCACATCCATTATTCTTAAAAATGTATTTCAAATCATTCTGACTATTTTAATGACTATGGTATAAAGTAATTTATACCCTTGTTGACTTTTTATAAGATGTTTATAAAGGAATATTTCTGTCATTTTCCAAACAAGGTCTTTTTTATCCTTTTTGACAGAATTAAGGTAAGAATGTATTTTTTAACATTTACACTGGGTGTGGCTATTTTCCACCATTATAAAATCTTCGAAGCTTCCCTTACACTCTTATAAGAATATTTTCAATGTAAATGTTTTATTTTATAATTATGTGACTTTTAAATGATTTCAATATAAAGAGATATTTCTCTCAAATAGTTTTGATTTCATCTATGTCAACATCCTTCGATAGATTTTAAGCTTATTTGAAGTTTATTTATTATAATACAAAACTTCCATATATTATTGAAGGTTCTATGATATGTTTGACTGTGGATGTGTTTTTTTTATACCATTCGTGGTTTATGGTGAAAGTATTGACATTTCATATGCTAGGTTTAATACAAATGTTTATGTTATGTTTAAACCTGTTCATATGAGGAATGCAATGGACTTAATAAGTGACTGGTAGAGCCTGCTATAGCTCCTCAATTCATCAATAGGTCTCATGAGACAAACTTGTGTCTTGGCACAAGGCCTTGAAAAAATATTATTTTTAGTCTTGGCATGAGGCCTTGGCTATGTGGTTATGATAGTCTGGAATTATGCATTCCATCACTGTGAAAGTGGTTATTGATATTGCATGTGATTATTAGATTAGTAGAATATCCATGTGAGTAAGTAAATAGAATTATTTCATTTTATCTTTGCCATATTCTGCTGAAGTTAATGTTTAAAAGGCTTTTTTAGTTATACATTGCCTTAAATGGTTATGTTTATTTATGAAAGATTCTTCTATATTGTTATCATTACTGAGCATCTGAGCTCACCCCTTTCAATGTTTTATTTTTCCTAGGATGTGATGATGTAATTTATGAATGAAATGTAGGGATAGTATGTGGGGGCATGAGTGCGGACTATGGAGACTATGTTTTTGTAGTTTTCATCTTTATTATGTAATGTAAAGCTGTATGAATATATCTAGTGTTTCCAAGGCAACTAAACTAATCGATCTTTTGAGATTTTATCTTTATTGTGATCATGCCAATGTTATGTAATAATGCAACAAGTCTCGGTAACTGGGGTCGGGGCGTTACAGTTGGTATCAGAGGAAGTTTAGTACAAACCTTGGAAGCTAGATTTAGATAAACTCTGATCAGAGCACATAGACCTAAGATGTACATTGAGGATTAGTATAGAAGAACTTCCTAGAATTTTGGTATAGTAGAGATTTTGTGAGTTTTCTAAGAAATACATCCTTGCCTGGATATGAGAAGGTAGAGGCGGCTATGGCACAGAGGTACCTAGGGGTAAAACCCGAATACACCACTTTGAGCTAGACTCGAATGGGAACTGGTGCACAACAACGGGCCTTGACGCACTCTTGGTTACGACACTCTCGGGGGATATGCTTAGGATAACTCTCATTTTCTTTTCAAATAATTATGAATGGTTTATGGGTATATACATCCTAAAATAAAACATTTTTCTGATTATGCATTATATCAATAAATAGTTCAATTTTTTTAAGTGTTTTATAAGTATGGAATTATGTATTTTTATTCATAAAATGATCTAGTTTATTCCATTGTTTAGAAATGCCACCTAGTGGAAGAAATGGAAACTGTATCAATGCACACACTCCATGTAGGGATTTCTCGCCTACTCTAGATAATTATAGTGGAGCTGGTGATACAACTAGTGCAGATCATCTTATCACCATACTAGGACAACTCACTCAGGTTATGAATAATAACCTTACCCGTATGGAGCACCCTGATCCACAGCATGGAGGATCAATGTTAGATCGCTTCATGAGTCATCATCCACCAACATAAAATGGGAGTAAAAATCCATTAGTAGATGGGCAATGGTTAAGTTCCATAGAGAAAATATTTTAGGCTTTGGAGAGTAGTGAATGGGAAACAGTTGTCATAGAAATTTATCACCTCACTGGAGATGTTGATCAATGGTGGTCATTGATTCAAAACACAAAGGAAGATGATGAAGTATCAAATATGGAATGGAGGGAGTTCAAAGATATATTTTTAGAAAAATACTTTCCTCCCGACCATCAAGTAGAAATGGAAAGGCAATTTTTGAGTCAGAGACAAAAGGATGATGAGAATGCCACAAAGTAAGAGGCTAACATTCCAAGGCTTGCAAGGTATGCTGGATATTATTTACGTAACCCAATAAGTAAGATTGATCGTTTCATTGATGGGTTAAAACAGTTTCTCCATCAAGAATTAGTCTCACAATCCTTCTCATCGTACGAAGACATTGTCTCGTGTGCTGTCAAGACAGAAAAGGAATTCTATAAGTCTTATGACTTTAAAGTAATGAAAGAGAAGAAGGGATCTTATGATCAATCTAGGAATGGAAATCAGGGGAAGAAGGAAAATTTTGAATATACATCCTGTGGTAAATGATGGAAGAAACACCCTTGTACTTGCTTGAAGGGAATGGGTGTCTGTTACAAGTGTGGTGAAAAAGGCCACCAAGCTCGTGATTGCAAAGGGAAGAAGGAAGTTACTGATGTTCAGTGATACAATTGCAGGGATATGGGACATTATGAAAATTAATGTCCTAAGCATTAGGAGAACTTACCTTAGAAAATTCCAAGAGATCAAGGCCAAGCTTATGCTATCACTATTGCTTAGGTGGAAGCTCTGAAAGACGTAGTGGCAGGTAATATAATGGTTTCGTCATGTTTAGAAAATTATTTATTTGATTCTGGATCATCGCATTGTCTCATATCTTCCCAGTTTTCTAAGTAAATTAGATATTTCCAATTTGATGTAACAAGGAAGTTATCAGTTATAACTCCTAAGGGAAGTATCATTGCAATAATGTTTTGTGAATCAGTCCCCATTAGAGAACATAAATGTTCTTTAACCGCTGATCTCATCATCATACCTATGGTTGAGTTTGATATAATCCTTGGTATGGATTGGCTTTCAGACCATGATGCAAATATTTATTTTAAGAAGAAGGAGGTTACAATTTTTGATGATGATGATAAGGAACACCTTATCTTTAGAACAGAATCATCACCACCTAATTCTAATCTAGATCCACCCCCATTAGCTCAACTAAATTCAATTATTGGGGTGGAAGAGAATGAAATGACAGTGGGTGAGGAAATTAATGTTCAAATAGAGGATGTACCTATTGTGAAAGAATATGTAGATGTGTTTCCGGATGATTTACCTGGACATCCTCCAGAACGAGAAGTCGAGTTTTCCATTGATTTATTCCTAGATCAAGGCCTATATCGAAGACCCAGTTATAGAATGGACACTGTGGAATTAGTAGAAATAAAGAAACAACTAAAGGAATTGAGTAATAAGTGATTTATTCAACCTAGTGTTTCTCCTTGGGGATCCCTTATCCTTTTTGTTGAGAAGAAAGATGGATCTATGAGGTTATGTATCGACTACAGGGAAATAAATGCTATAACAATAAATAAAAAGTATCCCCTACCTATCATTGATGATTTATTTGACCAACTGCATGGAACTAAATACTTTTCAGAGATTGACCTTTGGTCTGGATACCATCAGTTGTGTGTGAAAAATGAAGACATTCCGAAGACAGCATTTCGAACCAGGTACGGGCATTACGAGTTTACAGTAATGCCTTTTGGGCTGGCTAATGCGCCCTCTGTATTCATGGATCTAATGAATAGTGTTTTCAAGGAATATTTAGATGAATTTGTGGTGGTATTTATTTATGATGTCTTGGTATACTCTAAAAGTTATGAAGATCATGAAATCACTTACGCATTATCCTGAAGACTCTGAGAAGACATGAATTATATGGGAAGTTTAGCAAGTGTGAATTATGGATTTAGGAGATTTCTTTTCTGGGCCATATTGTCTCCAAAGATGTAATCTCTGTTGATCCTTCTAAGACCAAGGCAATCCATGAATGTCCAGAACCTATGAGTATAACTGAGGTGCGCAGTTTTATTGGTTTAACAGGTTATTATCGACGTTTCATCCAGAATTTTGCCCAATTGGATAACCCATTAACAAAGCTCACATGTAAAGGGGTAATTTTGTTTGAAAAAAAGAGTGTGAAGAATGTTTCGAAGAACTGAATAGAAGATTATTCAATGCTCTTATATTGAATCTACCATTGCAGAATGATTGATTCATTATTTATAGTGATGCATTGAAGAATAGACTTGGTTGTTTCCTTATACAGAATTATAGGGTTATTGCATATGCATCACGACAGTTGATAATTCATGAGATAAACTATCCTACTCATGATCTTGAGTTAGCAACTGTGATCTTTACTTTGGAGATATGGAGGCACTACCTCTATGGTGAAAAATGTGAGATTTATACGGATCACAAGAGTTTGAAGTATATTTTCTCACAAAAAGAACTCATCATGAGGCAAAGAAGATGGCTTGAACTACTCAAGGATTATGATTGCAAGATACACTACCACCTGAGGAAGGAAAATAAGGTGGCAGATGCTTTGATCAGAAAAGATCATGGAGTTTTGAACATGATGAGAATTGAAAGGGATCCTATTTTCATGGATCTAGTGAAAACGGATATGGGAATTACCACGGAAGGTGAAGCATCAATGCTTTTTCAGATGGTTTCCAAACCCACTTTACTAGAAAGGATTAAGAGTCCTCAGACCGATGATGAAGAATTTCAAAAGAAGATTAAAGCTGTAAATGATAGGAGATTGAGAGACTTTGTGTATGAAGAAGGAATTTTGAAATTTGGGAAGAGGCTTTGTGTTCCCGATATACCTAATCTAAAAAGGGAATTATTGGATGATTCTCATAGTTCCAATTTTTCTATACACCCTGGGAGCACCAAAATGTATAGAGACACGAATGAACATTTTTGGTGGGACAACATGAAGAGAGAGGTTGTTGATTTTTTGTTCAAATGTATGGTTTGTCAACAAGTGAAAGCTGGAAGGCAACCGCCTGGTGGAGTATTGCAACCTCTTCCCATACCTGAGTGGAAATGGGATAATATTATGATGGACTTCGTCATGGGGCTACCAAAGACTCCTAGATGGAACAATGCAATATGGGTCATTGTTGATCGTCTTACCAAGTCATCACATTTTCTTACTATAAGGTAAGATTCACCACTTGAACGGCTAGAAAGACTATATATTAATGAAGTTGTGAGACTTCATGGAGTACCTCTATCAATTGTTTCTGATCGTGATCCCCATTTTACTTCAACATTATGGAAGAGTCTTCAGAAATCCCAAGATACTGAACATCGTTTGAGCACTGCCTACCACCCTCAAACAGATGGACAATCAAAACAGACTATAAAAACATTAGAAGACATGTTGAGATCATGCTCACTTGACTTTCAAGGTATGTGGGATCAATATTTACCTCTGATATAATTTTCCTACAACAATAGCTTCCATTCGAGTATTCAGATGGCACCATATGAAGCATTATACAGAAAGAGATCTCGCACACCAATATGTTGGGATGACGTTGGTGAAAGAAAACTCGTAGGTCCATAACTGGTGGAGGAAATGATGGAAAATGTGAAGGTAATACAAAATCACATCAAAGCAGCTCAAAGTAGGCAGAAGAGCTATGCCGATAACCGAAGGAAGGATTTGGAATTTCAAGTAGGAGATCATGTTTTCATGAAGGTATCTCCATGGAAGGGAATCATACGTTTCGGTAAGAAGGGTAAATTGAGTCCTAGGTACATCAGACCTTTTGAAATTCTAGAACGAATTGGGGTTGTATCTTACCATTTGGCAATGCCGCCATGTCTATCCAAAGTTCATGATGTGTTCCACGTATCACTGTTGAAGAAATAAATGCCTGACCCAATGCATGTACTCACTTATCAGGAATTAGAACTGGAACCCAATCTGTCTTATTGCGAAAATCCCATGAGGATTCTTGATACTAGAGAACAAGTGCTGAGAAACTAGACGACTCGTCTGGTAAAAGTTCTATGGAGAAAACCAGAAGACAGAAGAGGCAACTTGGGAACCCGAGGAACTTATGATGAATAATCACTCGAGTCTTTTTATAGAGTTATTTTTTAGAAATTTCGAGGATGAAATAATTTGAAGTAGGGGAGAATGTAACACCCCAAGCTTCCACGATACGCTTCCCTTTCAATAATACAGTAGCGTGTGTTGTACGCAACTTTGAGTTCCAACACACACACACCACAACCAATCAAACTAGCCCTTATGAATAGTAATAACCACATTTTGAATTTTTATACATTTTATATTTCAAAATGGACTTCATTTTTGGATTCGGAATTTCAAAATTATCCTAGGGTGAAATTTTGGTATTTTTCTGAAAACATTCAATTTTTGATGAATAGTGAAAAAACACTGAGTTATAGTATAAAACAGAAATTTTATTTAAATAATTATTTATTTTATTTAAATTAAATTAAGCTCAAAATAGATACATAATACCTATATAATTTCAATGTAATTAATTGGAGTTAGTTTAGAATAATTTTAAATATATAAAAATTTTATTGAACTTATCACCGTCTTTTACCCACCTCCTATGAGAATTTGGAAATTCAAATAAAACATAATTTTACCGCTTCTGTGAGTGGAATTTCAAAAATCCTAGAGACACGGTTAATATCAAGGAGTAAAATTTGGTTCAATGCGATGAAAATAATTTTTGGTGAATAGCAACTTTTTACTTTTATTTACCACGGTTAAAAGTAAATAAGGTAATTATGGGTAAAAATGATATTAATATTACCCTAAAGCATGTCCAAATTCTATTGGACAAGTGTATCTCGACCAAAAACAATCTTAGGAATAAAATATTATCATTTAGGTCCACTTGGATTAGATTAGTACATTTATTATTATTTAATTCAAAGAAGAGTTAAATGATTTAAAATCAAAGTTTATTTACTAAAACATTTTTAATATTGGGTTATACATAAGATAAATTCAATTTTAAATATTCATTAGAAATATAAAGAAATTTCCTACATAATGGTTATTTATTTTTAATTTTTAGACACTAAATAATTTAATTTATTTATGACACAATAGTGATGCAGTAATTACCTAATTTATGAAATATTAAAATAATTGAAATTATAAATATCAAACTACATGTAATTTGAGATATTTTATGAATTCCACTGATTTTATAGGTTAATAATACATTTTAGGATTGGTTATATAAATTTGTTTCGAAGTAATAATGCTGTTATTAAATTATCAAAAACAAAATACCCAATAGTGTCAAAATTGACATAAAAGAGTTTTTAAAAAATATATTATATTATTAATTGATATTAAATTCATAAAAATCTAAGGTTCGGCTAAAAGAATTATATAATTATAGGAGTATCCTTAATTTACCACTTGGGGGTCGCTTGGATGTATATACTATGTTTATTAACTATATAATATAAAAATACAATGTGAGATGCTAAATGTCAAACTAATTAACTAAGAGTTAAAACTAAACGATAAGGTTAATATAATGACCCAAAACTATCTAAATTATATTGGTTGAGTAATTTGAGACCCATACACACATTAAACTTTAAATAATCCACTTTGGATACATTATAAACCGAATATGAATTTATTATAAAATAATATTTCTAGATTTTCCTAAGGTGCCCCTCCTCCCCCTTATAAAAGGACACCACTTATAACCAATTATTCAAACCTTAAAAGCCTTTTGGTTTGACCAAACCCTTCCCAAATACTCTCTCTACTTCTCTCACTACAACCTAGAGGACATAGTTTGATCAGAAATCTAACCTTAGGAGCCCTTTTAATCAAATCAAAAGGAAGAACCCGAAGAAGAGGTAATGTTTTCACCACCCTTTTTCAAGTACATTTCTTCTTCAACTCCTTCTTTCTTTGTTATTCCCATTATAAAATAATAAATAAAGTATATACTATATACTATGATATTATTATAAATATGGTACAACCATATTCAGTATTCTATCCATCCTTTGAATGACATGTCACCATACGTGCGTACGTATGACTTACCTTCTCCACGTCGTGGTGTAATTGTTATTCAGTAAATTATTAATTTGATGGGTATAATAATGATGTTTAATTCATTTAAATAATAAATATAACATTATAATTATTATTTATATATGATATACCATCCAATTATATATTATTTTAATATCTAATGAATGATATTGTCGCTCGTGCGTACGTACGGACTACCGTCTCCACGAACGCGATGAGATTCATTCCCCATCGTATCCATTCAAGGCTAATTATCATTTGGTGATTAAAGGTAATGTTTAAGAAATTTATATCATTATGGATATTAATAAGGTACAACCTATCCATAACAAACACTACTTATGTAACAAAACATATAAAATAAAACCAGTAAGTTAACACCCGAAACAATTATAATACTAAGATATTATTAACAAATCAATGTAAAAAGATCATATATGATATCATAATTATGTATATGGTTCTTGTATAAATTAATAACAATTTTTAACTATTATACAAGAGGTTAACATACCATCGACTAAGGAAAAGTACAATGTAAGGTTTATTTCACAATCTCTTCATTATCTGAGGTTGTTTATAGGTAATTATCTACTGGGACCTCTTTATCATCCACATCCATGTTTCTCAAAAATGTATTTCAAATAATTATTACTATTTTAAAGACTATGGTATAAAGTCATTTATACCCTTATTGAAATTTTATAAGAAGTTTATAAAGTAATCTTTCTGTCATTTTTTAAACAATGTCTTTTTTATCCTTTTCGACATAATTAATGTAAGCATGTCTTTTTTACCTAATACGGCGAGTGCGGCTATTTTCCGCCATTATAAAATCGTCGAAGCTTCCCTTAAAAAATTTTTAGAATATTTTCAAAGTAAATGTTTTATTTTATATTTATGTGACTTTTAAATGATTTAAAAAAACAGATATTTCTCTCAAATAGTTTTGATTTAATCTATGTCAACATCCTTTGATGGATTTTAAGCTTATTTGATGTTTATTTATTATGATACAAAACTTCCATATATTATTGAAAGTTTTGTGATATTTTTGACGGTGGATTTGTTATTTTTATACCATTCATGGTTTATGGTTAAAGTATTGACATTTTGTATGGTAGTTTTAATAAGAATTTTTATGTTATGTTTAAACCTGTTCATATGAGGAATGCATTGGACTTAATAAGTGACGGGTGGATCCCGCTATAGATTCTAGATGCATCTGTAGGTCTCATGAGACAAACTAGTGTCTTGGCAAAAGGCCTTGGAAAAATCGTATTTGTAGTCTTCGCATGAGGCCTTGGCTATATGGTTATGATTTTTTGGCATTATGCATTCCATCATTATGAAAGTGGTTGTTGATATTGCATGTGATTATTCGACTAGTAGAATATCCATGTGAGTAAGTAAATGGAATTATTTCATTTTATCTTTTCCATATTATGCTGAAGATAAATTTTAAAAGGCTTTTATTTTAGTTATACGTTTCCTTAAATGTTTATTTTTATTTATGAATGTTTCCGCTATATTGTTATCCTTACTAAGAATCTGAGTTCACCCCTTTTGATGTTTTATTTTTCCCAGGATGTGAAAGGGTAATTTATGAATGACATATAGGGATAGTATGTGGGGACATGAGTGTGGACTATGGAGACTATGTTTTTTTATTTTTAATCTTTATTATGTAATGTAAAACATTATGAACATATCTAGTGTTTCCAAGGCTACTAAACTAATCGATCTTTGGAGATTTGATCTTTCTTGTGATCATGCCAATGTTATGTAATAATGCACCGACTCTGGGTAACTGGGGTAGGGGCATTACATTAATATGAGATAACACATAATCATCATTCCAACTTAAAGAAGAACATTGGAGAGATAAAAAACTTACAGACAAGGGGGCCATCATTTAAGAGGTTGGTAATTTTTATTAACATTGTTTCATTTTCAATAATGAATAAAAATAATAAATAAGAAATATTTCAATAAAATATTATATATCATTATAGATATATGGTACAAAATTTGAAATGAAACATAAAACTCAAGGATAAAAATTACAAATCATGAAAATATATTGAGTTAAGAAATAAATATATATTTTAGAGAATACCTCAATCATAGCCCATAGGAAAAAAGGGAATGAAGGTACATAAGTATACAATTCAAATAATAATTTCTGATAATATAATCCAATGGTGTATTAATTACACCATAAAAATTAAAATTGGTCGTAATATCAATGCATGTCTCAATAAAAGTTGATAGATATGTAAACTCCTAACTTTTTCCTAATTCATTCTATTCATTCACCTAAAATCTTGAATAAAAAAATTATGTTGACTAGATACCTTCATATAGAGCTTAATCTTCAAAATTTAATGAAATATGGTCTTTTTTTAATAATATTCTCTTTGTCTATAATAATATTTTCTTTATTTATTATATAAATTGTTTATGTTTTAAAACAAATTTAATTGACAGTGGGTCATTTTTATATTTTTAGTGATCAAGGATACAAAAATGTAACAATTAAAAAATAGTACACCAATAATTAATTTATTAATAACTTATAACAGTATTAGTATTTTAGTTCTTATAATGATCTAGGACATGGTTTTATAGCATTATTCATGGAGGTGGTTAAACAAAACCAAAACTGAACACACTATATCTTAATGGGTTAGTATGCTTACGAAATTATAGAATATTATTATTAATGAAGGATAATGGTATTTTTATATTTTCTATTTTTTTGAATCATAATTTATGTGGATTTAGGAATAAATGAAAATCATGATGCAGCGAAAAAATGTCACTTCATGGAGGTGGTAAACCACACAATGCACGATTAACATTTTCATTTCTCCCAGAATGAGAGGGAATTAAGGTATATGATAATTTTAAATTTCATAATATTATTTATAGCATATATAATATTTATTTATATATCCCATCATTATTACTAGCTGTGATATGTGGTTATGATAAAAGGAAAATGTGTCTTTGTGGTGGTGGTAGTCCACACACATGCACTAATGAAGCTTTTGTCTCCCCTAATAAATAGAGGGTAGTAAATAATGGTTTTTAAATTAATATATATGAAATATAAATATAATAATTATACTTATTTGTTTATATTTTAATTAATATATGATGTTTTGGAAGAGGAGTATTAAGATGAAATGACTGAATGTATTTAATGTAAAGACCCGTAAAATTCAAGGGAATTTTTTTTCTAAATTTTCTTTGGGATTTTAAAAGAACACAGTTTCTGACGGCGCCTTATTCTGAGGCCCGGTGTGCCCAGAATTAATTTTCGAAGTTAAGCTCATGTACATTCAGTGAACGAACGAGCAGTTTTTTTCTAACTTTTGAACCGGTGCTTGGAATCGAATTCGAGGGCACCGATGGAATCGCATCGCCGATATTTTCATAGAAACGCCTTTTTCGGAGTTGTGTTTGCTCGGGTGTGGTTTTCAATTTTTGGGGTTAAGTTAAGAAATAAAATAAAGTGGTGAGACAACTTTATTTTATTTCACTTAAAGCCACTTAAAAGCCACTTAAGCTAAGTTAAGCGGATAGGGTGGAACCCAAAATATCCTACCCACTTGGTAGGATATTTGTGAGGTGGGTCCTGCACGAGCCCCACTGTTTCATTCCTTCTAAGTAACTCACCCGCAACCCCCCTCTTTAATGAAAGTCAACATTGCATTTTTCTGGTTAAGAAACGCCTCATTAATTGGGCAGTTAAATCGTTACAATTAATTCATTAAATTAATTGTTCTTTTCTTTTCTTTTGAAATTCAAACGTGTCATGTGCGTTAATAAAATAAGATAACACTTATTTTATTTCTGTTGGAAATTGTGGTGTGGAGAGGATTTGGAGGAAAGCGTTCTTCTTCGACGAAGAACGCGAAGAACGCGAAGAATGCTCCGACCTCCGAAGAAGAACGCCAAACCCTCAGAGATCGACGACGTGACGCCGTGTACCGCGACGTCAATGACGCTTCTTCTACGACGCTCCTTACGCGACATTTCTTCCGCGACGATCCTCTTCTTCCGCGATGAGCTCGCGTTCGACGACAACGCTTGAGGTAGGGAGTTATGTTTTAAGAATGATTTTATTCCCTTTATTTCTTTCTTCCAAAAGAAAACAATGAACACGGATCAACTTATTACCTAGTTGATCTGCGAACGTTTTCCTTGCGGGTTGGGAAAAATCTGTTGCGGGGAAAACTGTTTGGGTTGTTTATCTTTTGTTCGTGAAATTTCCTTGTTGTTCTTCATCTTTTGGGCCGCTTGTTACCAACTTAACAGGAGGAGGTCGGACTGAACGAACACGGCCGACTCTCCTCCCCCTTTGTTGTTTTGATTCATTGCGGCACGAACAAAGGTGGCACAGTGAAATGGCACCGTGCGGACACGAGAAAGAACGCGGCGATGATGCGCGGCGCCGTTGCACCGCGCCGTTGAGGCCAAATGAAACCGCGGGCGGAGTCAGGGCCGAGGAGGAGATTTGAAGACCCCGCGGTTTGCTGTCGAAGTGCGGATCGACGGTCGATGGTGAGGCAGGCTGCGAAGGCATTTTGAAGGCTTTGAAGCAAAGGTCGGGTCCCGGGATGATCTCTGGCGAAGACCGCAGGTGAATCGGACCACCGGAGCGCGTCTAGTGGTCCGCGGAAGCCCCCGCCGGAGCGCCTCGCCTGCGCGGCGGCGCCCGGCGCGCCGCCGAAAGAATCTGCCGCGACTGAAGCCGCGACGGTGAGGGCCGGTCTTGTGGTCGCGCAGACCGCGGGGAAGGGAAGCAGCCTTGCGCCGCGTCCTGTGACACAGAGCGGCCCCACGTGGGGCCGCTGCTCTCCTTCACGCGGGGGCATCACACCCCCTGCGCTGCTCGGTCGTAACCGGCCGACCTGACCCCGGGCGGCTGGGCCCGGTTGCACCCAGGCCAGGCCGGACCACCCTGGTCGGGCCGGGCCGCGCCGGCCGGGACGGACCCGGGTCGGGTTGACCCGATTCGGGCCGACCCAGGTGGGGTGGGGCCTGGTCGGTCCGGGCCCAGACCCCCCCCCCCCCCGTTTTCAGACCTTTTAGTATTTTGCCTGTATCTTGAGCTACGGGCCTCCGATCGATGCGCCGTCAGCGGCGATGCGATCCTGGATCAAGGCGGTCGTTTCGGTATATCGCACTCAAGGTTTCAGAGTACTTTGGGTTTGGCCGGGTTGGTTCGTACACGAAACCAACCGGGCCCTCGGTGCGGAAACACTCATATCTTGAGCTACGGACGTCCGATCGACGTGCCGTCGACTTTGATGGATTCCTATAAATGAGACGGATCTTTTGGCTTAATTTGCTCAAGGTTTGGACGCCGTCGGAGTGCGGTCCTGTTGGTTCGCTCACGAAACCAACCGGGCCCCCAGAACGAAAAAGCCAATAACTCACAGACCGGACGTCCGATTGACGCACCGTTTGTCTCGTTGATTTCCTTTCGATGAGACAAAACTTTTGGCATAATTCTCCCGATTTTTGATTTCTATTGGATAGTGGCCGGGTTGGATTGTACCTGAAATCCAACCGGGCCCCTGGAACGGAACAACTGATATCTTTCAGACCGGATGTCCGTTTGACGAACCGTCAACGGCGTTGGTGATCACGTTGAGAAACGGTACCTTTGAGTATAACTTATGGGAGTTCGGGGTACAGTTGAGATACGACCGGGTTGGTTCGCTCATGAAACCAACCGGGTCCCTAGGACGAAAAGGCAAATAACTCACAGACCGGGCGTCCTATTAATGCGCCGTCTGTTGCGTTGAGACCCCTATGACGAGATGGTCCTTTGAGATACTTCTTCATGGGAATTTGAGATACTTGGAGTATCGACCTATAGCTCATGGAGCGGACCCTCCCAGAGATGAGCGTGCGGAGTACGGAGACCGTGTAGCCGACTGAGACCTGACGACTGCTTGACCGACTCAACTTGGAGTGAGTCGACTAGCCCAGTGGACGGAGCACTACTTTGTGGGGTGCAGACCCATGGCGGACGGAGCACTACCTGTGTGACCGTGCAGACCTGCGGTACTCGTCCAAAGAGTACCTCTACAGGCTACTAGGGGGGTGCACTACTGTGTTTGGGGGGAATACCCCGACGGGAAGCACTACTGTGTTTGGGTGGCTGGCCCACGGTACTCGATTGGAGGAGTACCTTAGCAGTCTTAGGTTATTGAGCAGTACCTCGGAGTTGTGACAGGACCACTGTACACTCCAGAGATGGGGCTCATCAGCAGTTACAGTTTCGATAATGAAAATCCTGGTTTGAGCTGAGTCTATGACCTTTGTGTTTACCTCTTGATTGATATTGTCACTTGATAACTTAGGTATATGTGTGGGCATATACCTGGGTGGTGGTTATCTGTTGATTTCATAATCTTTTTGTTTTCTCATGATTGAGATGGGTTACTTGATAAAATTGGTATATGTATGGGCATATACCTAAGTAGAGGTTATCTGTTGAGATCTTCTTTGTGGTTATACTTGTTGGTTTTAGTGAGACCTTGAGGGTCTCGGGGTCCCTACTGAGTATCTTTATACTCACCCCTGCACGGGCTATGCCTGCACCTCGTTGTGTTGGTTGCAGACGACGGGCAGTGTTGATGGAGGCCAAGTGTTCGAGGACTGGACGGTACCCTAAGGTGGACTACACGACGAGTCAGTATCCGGAGGTGGACTTCACGGCGAGACGACACTCGGCGGAGGTTGGCATGTGAGAGAATTGTGGAGGCTATCTGTACCTACCGTTCAGGTAGGATCCGTGGTGGACGATCCAGGAGCTGTGCCATCTATACCTACCCTTCAGGTAGGATCCGAGGAGGACGACCCAAGAGCCTCTTCCGTTCTTCCAACTGTTGTCTTTCTCTGTTGTACTTGTTCAGTTGTAGTTGTACTTTCATTTGGGTTTGTATTCTGGCCCATTTACCTTTCATCGCTTCTCATTGCACTTAGTGTTTTACTTCCGCTTGTTCTCTATGGTGTTTTGTTTACTTTTATATGGAAATTACTTCTTAGTTATCTGGATTTACGCCTTTGGTGCTAGTCGCCAGCCCCTGGACTATGGAAGGCGGGCCTGGGGTAGTCACGGCACGGACCCCGAGGATGGGTCGTGACAAATTGGTATCAGAGGAGTCGGTTCTACCGCAGAACTTATAACTCTGATTTTTTTCCTTCTGTGAAGAAATAGTGTTAAGGGTACCGAGTGTGGTCTTCAGTTCAGGGAGTCCAGTGTTGGTTCGGGCGGCCGACCTATCCATACACCAGGACCCAGACAACTGATTTCTGACTTTGTGCACGAAAACACTGATTGCGTGTGTTTTCAAAGGTTTTCCCTTAAAACAGCTCAAACCAGGTCAGCTCACCAGGTATAATCATTTGACCGTGTCACGTTGTTTCTTTCAGGATTCCTTTTCATGGACGACCAGCTAGATCCCAGAGGGATGTGCATACTGACATCCTGCCGAGCGACGAGGCTTTGTTACAGGGCCCTCTTGCAGTTGAGGCCCCAGCGGTACTACTATATCTTGGGCCACCAATGCCACCAGCCCCAACTGTAGGCGATGCACGCCACTTGAGCGTGCTGCACGAGTTCTAGCGCCAGATGCCACCCAGGTTCCGGGGAGAGACGGACCAGCAGGTGGCTGAGGATTGGCTGCAGGCTATGGTGAGAGTCTTCAGGCTAGTGGGTACACCAACAGACTTCATTGTGATCTTTGCTTCCAGCCTTCTTCAGGCAACAGCAGGCAAGTGGTGGAGCCACTTGTTCCAGTTTTGCGACGGGATGAACTTTGCATGGGAAGACTTCAATACCTTTTTCAGGGTGGAGTTTGTGACAGTAGCTCTACACCCCGAGCGTGTTCATGAGCTGATGCCTTTTCCGCGTGATTTTAGATCAGTAGTCGAGTCATCTGTGGGTAGTAGAAAGACTATGCAGAGGTCCAAGAGGACCACAGCCAGCCGTATGTGGAGCAGGAAGTGTTACTCTGGCGACAGGAAGGGTCACCTGGCACGTGACTGTCCGACTCCTCGTACAGTTGATCCACAAGCTTTGGAGGAGCCACCGAGGCAGAAGCAGCGGTGGGTGCTTGAGCAACAGCCGAGCAGTGGTCAAGGCAGTAGAGCTCCAGGAGCAGGTGGGCAGGAGCAGAACTATTGGATACGTCCCTTGTACTTCTAGTTCCATGTTGCTATTGTATTTGTGTGTTTGTAATATGAGCAGCAATAATAAAAAGACCCTTATCTTTGTTTGCTTTCTTATCCCTTTGTTTGGTTGATATAGAGTCGTCCCAGTTAAAACTGTTGACTTGACCCTCACTTTCGAGATTCCTACTAGAGGAGACACAGTGACCTCACACTGATTCCGACAGTGTGACTCGACCCTTGGAGGTGAGAGTGACAGTTGGATCTCTTGGTAGTTACGTCGAGGCCTTACGACGCCATCCATGGCATGAATACATCATTCATGTCAGGATTTACTGTATTAGGCAATGGGCGTGGTTCATACAAGGGATGAGACCGAGTTTCTCTTTTCCGCGAAGGAAAAATTTTAGCAGCTCTTTCATATCGTAGGCAAAGAAGGTGCAGATCATCCAGGAGCGGATGAAGACTACACAGTGCAGTAAGAAACAGGAAACTGACGTCAGTCTTAGAGACTCAGGCTTGTTAAATGTTTCTATAAGAGGATGCTTTAAGGAGAGTTGAGTGTGCGAAGCAGCAGATGTGGAGACAGATATTGGAGATCAGAATGAGGTGGTGTACATCTTAAATTTATACAACCACCCGCCTTAGTTCTTCCCGCCAGGCTCAGGGAGCTGGAGTGCAGAGGAAGAGTGCGGCTGCATACGGTCACGTAGTGTGACCCAATGGCTCTAAAAATGATTTAAGGGACAGTCTGTGTTCACTACTAGCTGCCGTAGTAACAGACGTTGTTATGAATCATTCATTCCTTCCACGAATCTTTTCCTTGACCTAGAGTTTCCGGTAAGCCATGGACTTGACCCTCATGTCTGGAGATACCTTGGGAGGAGACTCGATAATCACACTTACGCCGATGGTGTGGTCAGACCCTCGAGGTGAGAGTTTCGGTTGGAATATATTGGTGTCACCGTCGAGGCCTTACAACGTTGGATTGAGTATGGACTGGGAAATCACAGTTCATACACAAATTGACGGTTTTAGGCTATAAGGTTGTGGTTTAACTACAACATCGGGATGGGTTTTCCTTGGTCGGCGAAAAAGGAAACCCCAGGCAGCACAGGATAAACTCTTGCACATGAGGGTGTGACCGATCACTCTTGAGTCAGTCAACCTTACCCTCGTGGAAGCAGTCATTTTAATTCCAGTTCTAATAGGAATTGGAGAACTCTGTAGTTCGAGGATGACGATCACATCCTTATACGGGTCTCACCTCGACAAGGTTTACAGATATGTGGTCAAGGTGGAAAGTTATCTCTGAGGTTCAACGGATCTTTCTAGGTCCTCAGCTGGGTAGGCAAGGTGGTTTACCGCTTGACCCATCCACCTCAGTTGCACCAGGTACACGACGTCTTCCACGTATCTCAACAGAGGAGATACGTGCTCGACCCTTCGCATATCATCGACCATGGGGAGCTGGACGATTGTGATGGGGTGACATTCACGGAGGTTCCAGTGGGGATCGAGGATCGATTGGAGCGGATCCTATGATTAAGGTCGATTCCTCAGGAGCACGTTCACTAGTAGTACGGGAAACTCCAGGTAAGAAAATGGAAGCGGAAGGCTCAGATGCGTGCTCAGTACCGCTTTTGTGACCCAAGTTTGTGTTAAAGCTTTACGAGGACGTAAATCCCTAAGGTGGGAGTAATTTAAAGACCCGTAAAATTCAAGGGAATTTTTTTTATAAATTTTCTTTGGGATTTTACAAGAACGCATTTTCTAATGGCGCCTGATTCCAAGGCCCGATGTTCTCGGAATTAATTTCCGAAGTTTAGCTCAGGTACGTTCAGTGAACGAAAGAGAGGGTTTTTTTAACTTTTGAACCGTTGCTCGGAATTGAATTCCGAGGGCACCGATGGAATCACGGCGCCAGTGTTTTCTTAGAAACGCCTTTTTCGGAGTTGCGTTTGCTCGGGTGTGGTTTTTAATTTTTGGGGTTAAGTTAAGAAATAAAATAAAGTGGTGCGACAACTTTATTTTATTTCACTTAATGCCACTTAAAAGCCACTTAAGCTAAGTTAAGCGGATACGGTGGAACCCAAAATATCCTACCCACTTGGTAGGATAATTGTGAGGTGGAGCCCGCACGATCCCCACCGTTTCTTTCCTTCTATGTAACACACCCGCAACCCCCCTCTTTAATGAAAGTCAACCGTGTGTTTTTCTGGTTATGAAACGCCTCATTAATTAGGTAGTTAAATCGTTACAATTAATTCATTGAATTAATTTTTCGTTTCTTTTCTTTTGAAAGTCAAACGTGTCATGTGCGTTAAAAAAATAAGATAACTCTTATTTTATTTTTGTTGGAACTTGTGGCGTGGAGAGGATTTGGAGGAAAACGTTCTTCTTCGACGAAGAACGCGAAGAACGCGAAGAATGCTCCGACCTCTGACGAAGAACACCAAACCCTCAGAGATCGACGACGCGATGCCGTGTACCGCGACGTCAACGACGCTTCTTCTGCGATGCTCCTTCCGCGACATCTCTTCGGCGACGATCCTCTTCTTCCGCGACGAACTCGCGTTCGACGACAACGCTTGACGTAGGGAGTTATGTTTTAAGAATAATTTTGTTCCCTTGATTTCTTTCTTCCTAAAGAAAACAAAGAACACAGATCAACTTATTACCTAGTTGATCCGCGAACGTTTTCCTTGCAGGTTGTGAAAAATCTGATGTAGGGAAAAACTGTTTGGGTTGTTTATCTTTTGTTCATGAAATTTACTTGTTGTTCTTCGTCTTTTGGGCCGCTTGTTACCAACTTAACGGGAGGAGGTCGGACCGAACGGACACAGCCGACTCTCCTCCCCCTTTGTTGTTTTGATTAGTTGCGGCACGAACAAAGGCGGCACAGTACAACGGCACCGTGCGGATATGAGAAAGAATGCGGTGAAGAAGTGCAGCGACGTGGCGCCGCACCGTTGAGGCCAAAGGAAACTGCGGGTGGAGTTGGGGCCGAGGAGGCGATTTGAAGACCCATGCGGTTTGTTGTTGATGTGCGGATCGACGGTCGATGGTGAGGCGGGCCGCGAAGGCGTTTTGAAGGCTTTTCAGCGACGGTCGGGTCCCGAGATGATCTCTGGCGAAGACTGTAGGCGAATCGGACCACCGGAGCGCATCCGGTGGTCCGCGAAAGCCCCCGCCGGCGCGCCGCGCCAGCGCGGCGGCGCCGCCTGTCGGGGCGGCGGCGCCCGGCGCGCTGCCGAAAGAATCCGCTGCGGCTTCTGCCACGGTGGTGAGGGCCGATCCCGCGGCCGCGTGGGACCGCGGTTAAGGGACGCGGCCTTGCGCCGCGTCCGGTGACACAGAGCGGCCCCACGCGGGGGCAGCACACCCCCGTGCCGCTCGGCCATAACCGGCCGATCCGACCCCTGGCGGCCTGGCCGGGTCGCGCCTCGGCCGGGCCGGACCACTCCGGCCGGGTCGGGCTGCGCCAGCTGGGTCGGACCTGGACCCAGGTCGGGTCGACCCGGTTCGGTCCGACCCAGGGGGTTGGGTCGGGTCTGTCCGGGCCCAGACCCCCCCCGTTTTCAGACCTTTTTGGTCTTTTTCCCGTATCGTGAGCTACGAGCCTCCGATCGATGCGCCGTCAGCGGAGATGCGATCCTTGGATCGGGACGGTCGTTTCAGTAAATTGCACTCAAGGTTTCGGAGTACTTTGGGTTTGGCCGGGTTGGTTTGTACACGAAACCAACCGGGCCCTTGGAGCGGAAACGCTCATATCTTGAGCTACGGACGTCCGATTGACGTTTCTTCGACTTTGATGGATTCCTCTAAGTGAGACAGATCTTTTGGCTTACTCCGCTTGAGGTTTGGATGCCGTCGGAGTGCGGTCAGGTTGGTTCGCTCAAGAAACCAACCGGGCCCCCGAAACGAAAAAGCCAAGAACTCACAGACGGGGCGTCTGATTGACGCGTTGTCTGTCTCGTTGATTTCCTCTTGATGAGACGAAACTTTTGGCATACTTTTCCTGAGTTTTGATTGCTGTTGGATAGTGGTCGGGTTGGATTGTACCTGAAATCCAATCGGGCCCCTGGAATGGAATAACTGATATCTTTCAGACCGGAGGTCCGTTTGACGAACCGTCATCGGCGTTGGTGATCAGGTTGAGATACGGTCCCTTTGAGTATACCCTATGAGAGTTAGGGGTATAGTTGAGATACGACCGGGTTGGTTCGCTCATGGAACCAACTGGGGCCCTAGGACGAAAAGGCAAATAACTCACAGACCGAGCGTCCGATTGACGCGCCGTCTGTTGCGTTGAGACCCCTATGACGAGGCGGTGATTTGAGATACTTCTTCGTGGGACTTTGAGATACTTGGAGTATAGACCTGTACCTCGTGGAGCAGGCCCTCCCAGAGACGAGCATGCAGAGTATGGAGACCGTGTAGCCGACTGAGACCTGACGACTCCTTGGCCGACTCGACTTGGTGTGAGTCGACTAGCCCAGTGGACGAAGCAATACTTTGTGAGGTGCAGACCCATGGGGGACATAGCACTACCTGTGTGACAGTGCAGACCCGCGGTACTCGTCCGGAGAGTACCTCTGCAGGCTACTAGGGGGTGTGCACTACTGTGTTTGGGTGGCATACCCCGGCGGGAAGCACTAGTGTGTTTGGGTGGCTGGCTCGCGGTACTCGACAGGAAGAGTACCTTAGGAGTCTTAGGTTAGTGAGAAGTACCTTGGAGTTGTGACAGGACCACTGTACACTCCAGTGACGGGGCTCATTAGCAGTTACAGTTTCGATAATGAAAATCCTAGTTTGAGCTGAGTCTATGACCTTTTGGTTTACCTCTTGATTGAGATGGGTCACTTGATAACTTAGGTATATCTGTGGGCATATACCTGGGTGGTGGTTATCCGTTGATTTCATAATCTTTGTGTTTCCTCATGATTGAGATGAGTTACTTGATAACTTTGGTATATGTATGGGCATATACCTAATTAGAGATTATCTGTTGAGATCTTCATGGTGGTTATCCTTGTTGGTTTTAGTGAGACCTTGAGGGTCTCAGGGTCCCTACTGAGTATCGTTATACTCACCCCTGCATGGGCTATGCCCGCACCTCGTTGTGTTGGTTGAAGATGACGAGCAGTGCTGACGGAGGCCGAGTGTTCGAGGACTGGACGGTACCTGAAGGTTGACTACACGACGCGTCAGTATCCGGAGGTGGAATTCACAGCGAGACGACACTCAGAGGAGGTTGGCGGGCGAGAGAATTGTGGAGGCTATCTATACCTACCCTTCAGGTAGGATCCGTGGTGGACGATCCAGGAGCTACGCCATCTGTACCTACCCTTCATGTAGGATCCGAGGAGGACGACCCAGGAGCCACTTCCATTCTTTCAGCTATTGTCTTTTTCTATTGTACTTGTTTAGTTGTAGTTGTACTTTCATTTGGGTTTTTATTCTAGCCCATTTACCTTTCATCACTTCTCTTTGTACTTAGTATTTTACTTTTGCTTGTTCTCTGTGGTGTTTTGTTTACTTTTATAAGGCAATGTCTTCCCAGTTATCGGGATTTACGCCTTTGGTGCTAGTCGCCAGCCCCTGGCCTATGGAAGGCAGGCTTGGGGTAGTCACGGCACGGGCCCTGAGGATGGGTCGTGACATTTAACACCGATGTGGGAGACTTGATATTCTCTTGTATCTCTCCTAGGAAATAAATGTCATAGAAAAACATCTAGATTAATAGGGATTAAAATTGAGATAATGAATTATATAAATATTTTATTTTATTGATTCACAATGGAAATGAAAATGGGAAGTGCAACTATAGAAAAGGTTTAGTGATCCACTTTTTTGAATTAAGAAAAGGGAATTCTTAGAAATACCTTTTATCCTCCCAAAATATCCTTATAATACTCCATTTTCAATGACTCCAAATTATCATAATAATACTGTTAGATGTGATATTGGGTCTATAAACCCTCAAAAAATAATTTCCACATTGGTTTTAATCATCTTTTGTGTCTTTTAATAAAGGTTTTAAAATTTTATCATTTTATATTTTATTTACAAATATACGGTGACCCATATTACCAAATTTTGAGTTTTTTTGACCAAAAAATTCTTTTTATTTAATATCATTACATTTATATATAACTTAAATTAATGTTTGAATTTATATTTTATAACATTATTCAAAGTTCATATCAGCTGACAACCGCAATGTCATCTATGTGCGACAACTCAGTGTGGACTCGGTGCTTGTCCTCTATGACAGAGTGTTCCCAATGAGAAAAAACATCAGTTGATGATTTGATTCATAATTCAGGTTTTCATAGGGCTATTCCTATGGAATGACCAACATCAACTATATAGACAATTCCATCCACGTGGGATGAGAAAAACAATTGTTTATAGAAAAATATTTTTCAACCATTTGGGGTTGTCAATATTATTTACCATGCATTACAAATTTAAAAATTGTTAATGAAATTAAATATGGATTTAAATTTTATAACAGAGTCAACATTATATATATATATATTGATTTAATTGACGAAATAAATGTTACAGAATGATAAAAATATTCTTTGAAAATAACATTGATTACCATTGTTATGGTTATTAACATTAAACTTACTAATAAAAATTGTGTGACCAAAATTTAAAATGACCATAGTAAATAATATTAAATATTTTACAAAAATAAAAAATCCATTTTTATATATTTAATTCTTATATGGGATGAAAATTAAATTTTATTACAATTGAATGAAAAATATTTTATAAAATAAAATATTGTGATTCTTTCCAAAATGATATAGAGAGGTTTTATAAAAACAAAAAAAAATTTATAAAATATTTATTTTACTTATAAATATATATATCCAAGTTAAGAAGGTCTCGATTACTTTTAATTCATTCATTTATTATTAGAATGTCTTAAAAGTGATTTTTAATATAAAAATCCGCATTTTATCACTATTCCTCAAAAACCAATTATTTAAAAAAAAATAATCAAATATTTTTATGTTAAATCTAAAACCTGAGGTTATTTTTCTAAAATTAAAACATTAAAATTTCATAATTTAAATTTAAAATAAATTATAAAATATAAAAAACGCATTTTTTATAGGAAGCTAAATTACCAAGTATTAACCGTTACTATTTTTTCTTTCTATTAAATACTAATAAAATTTATGTTAATATGTTATTTATTCCAAAATATATTTTATTCTTATTTACAATATTACATTTATATGATATATTTATATTCTTAAAATAAATCATACAATAAGATAATTGTACAGAAAATACATTTTTGGTCTTAAGGCAATCTTATTAGTTATCTAACTACAGTAGAAAATGATGATAATTTATTTCGATATATTCTTTATAATGTAGTTAACTCTATTTATACCATCCAAATTAACTTCTATATTTTAATGGTTATATAATTTTTTCAATATTTTTTATTTTGGTTCTTTATGTAGAACATGATATTAACATAATATTTATTTATGAAAATACATTGTGGAATTTCAGGTCACTACAATACATTCCCCCAATAAATTGTAAAATGAAATCAGCATCCATGAGTACATGCAGACTAGTGCCTCCATGAAATGATTGATTTCCATTTTTTTTCCAAAACCCCCATTCTCATCTTTTTATGATAGTGGTATTGATGGATAAATAATATTTTTAATAAATTATTTAGGGTTTGGAAATTCAAATTGGATAACCTATTAACAATATGAGTAATAAGAAATCATTGTAAATTCATCTGTTCAATAGAACATACAAATGAGGATAATGATCCCATTATATTATGTCATAACATCATATAAAATAAATTCTATTTTAATTCTATATGATTTTGATATATCCAAATAATAAATAATTTTACTTTGCTTCTAGTATAATCGTATAAATTCTAAATCACTTCATAATTATACATCAATTATGTGAAGATCTTATTTGGGTCGATTTGACCACCTATTTGGAGAATGTAATAATTTTATATCATTGATGAATATAATAATTTAATATCATTAAATATATGATATAAAAATGTAAATAATGATTTTTTTTATTTTGGAATGGTAATATAAATATTTATTTGTTATGTAATGAAACATCAATCATTTTCTATGTAACCATTAAACATATAGAACACTGATTTCTTCATTAAATATAATAACGAAAACTCAAAAAGATTGAAATGATATGTTAATAAATAATAATAAAGAATAAATTATAGTATAATTAATGATATTCAAATTGAGATGTTTTTAATAAAAATGATGAACAACACCGTTGTCCTGAAACTAATAAAAAATTTATCAAGATTATTCACACACAATAATGAAGATTGATAATAAATAAATAATATACATGTAGATAATGACTATAAATGAAAATTTTAAATGTATATTGGTATGATTAAGTTTCAAAACTATGTTATTATGATATTTATAGTCAAAATACCTGATCTTAGAATTCACTTGACAATTCTGGGAAATGAAGTAATAACTTCTTGTTGAAAAAAAACTTAATACATATTTCTTATTATACAAAATGTTTTACATATAATTATATACATATTTACCCTTTTCTTTTATTTATAAATTTTCTATTATATTTAAAAAAATTCAATATTTTATTCCCTGGGGTTCCCTTAAGGGATTTTTTACACTAAAATTAATAAGATCTGTGAGTGTTACTATATCACTTTTTAATATTTGTGGGACATGTTTTATATTATAAACCATAATTTATTATATATACTGTATTAAATACCCTAATATTTTGAAATATATTTAATACTTTTTAATATCATGATATTTGAATGTCCATTTAATGGTTACTCTCTTGTGCCCTCTTGATTCATATGTTTTCATTACCATGATGGTTTTTGTTTCTAAACTCCCTTCATTGAGGTAAATTTATTATTCTTGGAATTTTTCTTCCAGTATAGGATTCATCCACCTTGATATTTTATTCAATTTACTTTCTCTTCATCACTAGATTAAAATGAAATTCTAATACATATCTTCTACCATGATAAAATTTCTTTCCCAAAAGAATATGATTATTGAGAACTATTTACATCCTCTTTAATATAGGATTCCCCACTTTGTATATATTAAACACTCCCAGCACTATTATCTGTTATAATTGGAAACATATATTTTACATATCTCTGGATAAAAATATATTTTAATTATCATCTTTAAAAAGGAATCTTTCCTACTTATCATATAATGTGAATTTTTAAGAAAGACTTCTCAAAACATTAAAATGTTTTTCCCCAATTTAAAATACAATATTATATAATCCACCCCATATTGATATCTAAAAACCATTATGTATTTCAAGGATATATTATTGAATTTTATTTTTTAAAATTAAATTAATTAAAAATTTTTCACTTCACCTTTATAAAAATAAATTTAAATGTGACCCGTAATATTGTGTTTTACAAATGTTTTTTAAAATCACTTGATATCCATATTGGCTGTGAAAAATTAATTCTACTTACATTATCATTTCTCATTAATCTTTTAATATATGTTTAAATTTTTTCATAAAAAATTATATTTCTCATTATTTAATAAATTAATTCTCTCAAAATGATTTCATATCCTTAGTATGTTTATTATTTTAAAAGTGATTTCAATGAAACTCTAAATAACCATTTACATCTAATAAAAGCTTCAATGACATATCATATGCTTGATTGGGGACACTCTTGAAATGGTATTGAAGACATTTTATCTTTATATGGATTATTTAATGTCCATGTATATTATTGAAATAATCTATCACTCCTTTTGTGTTTCCAAATCATCCTATATTATAGGCATTATTGTCCTTATAATTCCTTTCCTCTATAAACACTCCATATTTATTTCCATTTATTAATGTGTGTTCACATATATGATATATATATATTGATTGGGGAAATAATTTACATACCATTATTCTATATAGTGTTAGATTTTGGGATGTTTATATTAAATCCTATGAAATTTACTTATTTGAGAACTATCATAAAACTAAAATAATTTCATTTTAATATCGATATTTATTGATTACATAATAAATGTGACTATGTACTAATTTACTATTAACAATCGTTATTATAATGGGGTATGATCATTGTTTCCTTTTTATTTTCATTTGTAATCTTAAAAGCATTATAGAAATTTTTTATTCCAATGTGGATGATAAATTTAAATGTTTATTATTTATTGTTTATTCATTTTATCATACAGTGAACACATTATATATAATAAGTGATTAGTGCAGCTAGGTTATAAGTAGTTGGTCTATTCATTGACAGGATTATTAAAATAATCTTGCTAGGGTATTTTGGAGTATGTGTAGCAATAAAAAGATATGTCCTAGACATAGGCCCATGATTCAAAGATGATGATATCTAATATCACGATGTATCACCTTCAGGCATGGAATTATTTTTCTTCCATTATACAATTAATCTATATGTGGTAGTTATTATGATAAATGTGATCTCTTAATTTACATTTTTATCCATGGATATACAAATAAATATTTCATTAATTTTCATTCTATTATGAAATTTGCTGTTATCTAATCCTTCTACATTATTTTTGATCTACATTTTTTTGATAAAAGCATATAACATTAATGACAAAGATCAGCAGAAGTACATGCATGAAGCCATGATGAGAAATTGTCTAGCCAGAGTTGGTTAGTGCCAAATGGGCCTGAGGACGCCAGATGATGGGCCGCGTTGTTTCCTACCCTTTTGGTGAATGAGAATGTGCACAATGAGAAGCGTTGGTGAAGTGAGAGAATTCTCCTAAAAATGTTTCCAAACGACTGGAGTCCTACATCATTGTGATTGATAGCGTCGATAATGGAATGAAAATCAGACTCACTAATGATGTCACCCTATCCACATTCAATAGTGAGCATCATACCAGAAAGGATGGCCTTGGATTCAGCGACTGCTGGTTCCCAGATTTCTGATGTGGTTCATACTTAGCATCAAGGTTTTTCCCTAGATGATTTCGGGCGAGGAGGCCGAGGGAAACAAGCCAAGCTTTTGGAAGCGACGTGTCCACATTAATCATGAGAATCCCTTCCATTGGGGGATTCCAGGGAACATGAGGGGAGGGGAAGGCACCCGGCATAGAACATCCATTGTGGCCTTCCCAACCTTCAATCTAAGTAGTAGCTCAGTGAATCCAGAATTTGGGGGGTCTGTGGGCATGATGAAAACAGTGTTGTTGCGCCGGACCCAAATAATCCAAGCCAAAGTGAATAGTGAACCAACATCAAATGGGGGAGAGAGGAGCACCAATGTTTTAGAAGATCAGGAAGGTCAGAGGCCAGTGGAAGCAAAGCAGTAGAAGCCGAGCCCCATTGATTCCATATTTCCTTAGCTCCCAGGCAGAAAATGATAGCATGCCAAGGGGTTTCAGGAGTGTTCGGATAGAAAGGGAAAAAGGCGGTGCTGGCCATATATCGAAAAACGAGAAGGCTCATTATTGGGAGAGGGCCCGTATAAACCTTCCACAAAAAAATGACTAATTTTTGGGGGGACTTTGAGTGACCAGATCGATTTCCAATGACCCTCGTCCCTCCCTACTGGGTGGATACCAAGAGAAAGTCTATAGCCATATCTCACCGTGTAATCGCCGGAAATGTCATTGATCCAGAAGCGACGGTTAGGGCATGCTTCTAATACCTAGGGGATGCTGAGGATAATTCATTGATCTCTTTCGTTAAACCATTAAAGGATCTTATCCAAACACCACCCCTGTCCCTGGTCGGAAAAGAGGCAGCTGACAGTGGCGTCTTCCGGACCAGGTTGGGTAGGGGATGTAGCCCGTAAACCATCCTTATCAACTAGACAGGGATCAGACAAAATTTTTATAGATGAGCCAGTCCCAATCCTCTAGACCAATCCATTATCCAGGAGAATTTTAACTCCCCAGATGCTTATCTAGAGGAAGCCAGGATGAGGAACAAGAGAGAAAGCATGAAAGTCTGTGTGGGGAAAGTACTTATCTCGTAGAACTCGCGCATAAAGAGATGTTGGACGGTTAATAAGGCTCCATCCTTTCATGGTCAAAAGTGCATCTTTGAAGAGAGGAAGATTCTGGAACCCCATCCCACCCTCTGATTTGGGTTTGCGGAGTTTCTCCTAGGACATCTAATGGGGTCGATTCATTCCATCATGCTTCCCCAACCAGAAATTGGCAGTACGTGTGTGGATCTGATCGATGATGGCCACCGGGAGCTTAAAAAGGGACATAAAGTAGCTGGGGACAGATTGGATGATAGCTTTGATGAGGGTCTCTTTTCCAGCTTTATAAATTCTTTTTGGGGTCCAGCTTTGAATTTTAGCCACAATCCTGTCCACAATGGATGCAATGATTTCTTTTTTAGATCGGCCAATCACTGTGGGATGCCCGGGATACTTGTGATGTTTAACAACCATATGGATGCCAACCGATGCACAATGTTCATCCCTCTTAGAAAGATGCACCCCTACACTGAAGGGAATTTCAGAGTTACCATGATTGATTGTTTGACCAGACACCATCTCATACTGGAGAATCGTCTGGAAAATCACCCGACATTCATTAATTGTTGCTCTGGAAAAAAGGAGGCAGTCGTCAGTGAAGAAGAGATGTGACACTAGACGGCCAACTCGGTAGACTTTTTTCCCATGAATAAACTTAGAGGAAACAGCCCTGGAAATAAGATTAGAAAACACGTCAGCCTCCAGGATGAAGAGAAAAGGGGAGAGAGGGTCACCCCAGTGAAGGCCTCGAGATGGGGTGAATTTTCTAGTGTGCTCCCATTTTAATATATATGATATGTCTAGTTGGGTTGAGATTTTGGGAAACAAATCTGTGGTTTAATAAATATTTTGATATATGAAGAATCATATATTGTGGTAAAATTTACCATTAGCTGAGAAATAAATAGGATGTACTCGTTAATGTATTCTCTAATCCTCTAAAACCATAAACTAAAATTCTCAGGGGAATATATTTAATGCAATACATTATTTATTTCATTTAATTATTTGAAGGTTGTTTCTTGGATACCATAGTTGGTATCAAGGTAGGGTTTAGATAACATTAGATATTATAATGTAATATTTTGATGATTTAATGTTCACCAATTGGTGATATGTTAATCTTAATCATAATTTTAAAGAAATAGAGAACCCTTTGGTTAGTTAAATAAATATTGTATATTATATGCGTCGAGATAACATAAATTGATTTATTACCCGATATATAAGTAAAATTTATTAGCCAAAGTATATAAACATATTATAAATTTTTTGAATGTATTGATTGTGCGTTTTTCCTCATTATAGCATCACTATCTACATACTTGAAGTTGATTTATTGTACAGTGAACCAATAATTTCATGTAATAATACTATCCCATTTTAGATTAATATTAATTATAAATCATTCTAATCCATTCTTGAATCATAAATTTTTAGCATCTTTTGAATCATGGATACATATGAAACTGGTGGATGAAATATTTACAACATCTCTTTCTTAGTTCCTCACAACTATCACCCCTAATAAATATCATAATTAAAACATTTCTTAATATCTTTGGGAAGTTGAAACATTATAAAGGGTGATCCAATATACTTTTTAATGGTACATATAGTAGATATAATTGATCAATTATTCGAAACATTGGCATAAGGGATTGAAATAATGAGCTTAACATTTGAATCCAATACCCAGTAATTCTTATATCACAATCCTAAATCATTTAATAATGTTTGGTAGTTTATAATATATTAATTATAATGTAATCAAAAAATTAGATCCATGTGACCATAACATGGTTATAAGAACATGTCATAAAATACTGGCATAAATCATGTAATTATCTTAAACATATAAATCATATGTCAAGGAAACACAAAACGAAATTTATTAAATATTATTCTTGGGAAAACCACTATGATACTTGATAGGAATTATAATAACATCCCATGTACCCTCTTTCAAGGATCTGTAAAATATCCATTTTGTAGTCATTTGTTTATTGTGAAAACCTCACCTATATAATTTTTTGGTTTTGGTATAACCTCTAATGTACCAATTGAATGAAAAAACATTAATATTTACCCCATACATTGGAGAAATACAACTAACCCACCTATAAGATAATCATAAATAATTAATATGTGTGAAAAAATATTTAAAAAAATTCATTATATCATCATATCATAGCCAATGTGAAATAAATTGGTTTAATAAACATCTCATCATAATAATCATAAGATAATTAATTATGAATTAAATGGATAGTGAATAGAAAATGAGTTTCCTTCCAATTCTAATATCATCATTAACCATCCATAGAAATAATTTAAATGGTATTTTTAGAAATTATCCCCAATGGAGCATAATAAACATCAAAGTATATTGAATTGGATGAAGAGTTCTATTAAAATAAATTTTATACATTTCATTAAAAACTTAGAAAAAATATATTTTCCTTTTGATATCATTCAAAATAAATATTCATAGAATATCGATAAAATTATTTTACTCTAATGTATCTATGAGAACAATTAATTTTATCATCAAAGAAATCAAATCTCATGATGATGGTAAAATCCATTTTTAAATTTATGTAAAAAACAATCTTTTTTGCATTGGTAAAAAGTAAAAAAAGTGCCTCATTCACAAAATGACAAGTAGATTCATTAAAAAAAACATAATAATTTATACATGTTTAAATATGACATGAAAAAATAAATATATTATATAAATGGTAATTAATTAAATAAATTTTAAAAATATGGATATGGAAGAAAAAGATTCCCAATTATAAGGAAAAATAAGTTCTTTTTTCCTTAAAACATTCTTTGGTTCTTTTTGATTACCAAAGATTAGAAAACCATAATAAAACATGAAAAACTCATTGTTAATAAAAGTTGAATAAATTTAATTGTATTTTAGTATATTGAAAAAATTCAATTCCCCCAATAGAAATATAATATTAAACGATCCCAATAAAAATTGAGATCATTGAATTTACCCTTAAAACTTTAGTGACATTTTAATTATAAGACACGTGAAAAGTGACATAAATTTAAGATTTATATATCATGAATTTAATTTTATTCAGGATATTACATGTAAATTGTGAATTATATACACTCCATAAAATAATATCTATTATTAACATAACATATGTCCCAAAGAGGATGATTTGAGAAGATAAATCCTTACAACTTTGGTAACATCATAATCAAACCACATAGATTAAATAATCACATTTTTTATTTTAAATACTATAAATTTATAATTATTTGTTATATAAAATATGAATGTTTTAATATATGAACCTCTTAGCCATAAATATGCTTATAACATCAAACATGTATCAATAAAACAATATTGAAATAAAGAACATTAAAAACATTAGTAATCTATGAATCAAAACCTAAAAAAGGTATAAACTTATATATAATAAAATATTTATATTGTTTTTTAGAAAATAATCAAAAAATAAATTCTTGGTTAGTATATTAACCACACAAAGGAAATAGGTTATGAATATGTCATATGTATCACAGTAATAAAAGTGAGATGAGAAACCGTTACCTCACATTACACTTTCCTCATAAGAACTCTAAACTCATGTATAGTAAATTTAAATTTATAATAATTATATAAAATTAAATTTTTTTAATTAAAATATAATAATTGATCCAATTACGACATTACAAATCCCATTTATTAATAATTAAATAATAATATTTTCGTTTGGTGGTGTTAATTTTTTTATTTCTCATACAGGTTTCAGTTTCACAATTCTGTTCATTCTACATTGATCATCATTAAATAAATATATATAATATTAATAATTTCTATAGAATAATATATAATCATTAAATAATATTTGGTAACTATTAATTTAATGTTATGTTGAGATATGAATTAAATCACATTGTGGTGATGGTAGTCTATACGCATATAGGAGTGATGTTTCCAATTTTTGATTAATGAAAAAAAGAAAGGTAAAAAAAATGTCATTTTTCAAAAAGATAATAATATCATAGAGGTAATATATTTTTATCAATTCCGTAAATATAAATATTTATTTAATGAGGTGGTGAAAATGAATTGTATAGCTATGTGGAGGTGGTAGTCCAGATGTACCCATGACCAATATTTTCATTTCCAATTAGATGGAGAAAGGATATTAATAAGGTTATAAAATTTAAACAAATCTAAGTATATAAGAGAAAATAATTTCATTATATTATATTGAAATTAATATATTTTTTATAAAATATACTATATAAAAATTTTATGAATTTATTTTATCAATTTCACACAAAATAAAATAAAAATCATTTTAAATGAAGAAGTATTTTTTATGAATAAAATGAATTCACTAAAATAATGGGTTCTTATTTATTGAGAATGAATTTGTAATTTTTTTAGTAGGACCATAATACCTATATTTCATAACATGCTAACTTATTTTTATAACATCAAATTTAATAACTATGTTAAAATTTTCACATTTAAATAATATTATTTCAATTGTATATCCAAATTCCCTAAATGCTTGGTGTTTCATATTAATAAATAAAAAAAATTTATTATTCAATGAAACATAATTATTAGGGTGTAAAATCCCCCCCAAAATAAATTACAACTTCATAATTTTGTCTCAATCAAAAAAGGATTAATATTTTAAAATACATGTTTTAAAAATCCAAATCATTCAGAGGGATAATAAAACATTCTTTGAAAAATGGGATCAGGAACATAAAGGATACCTGAAATAACATATATTTGAGATCCAAAATAATGAAAAAATGTATTTAAGATATCATATTGAAACGGAGGAGTAAAATAAAAGCAAAGGATTAATATAGAGTAATAGAGAATCTGGACATGTGAAATTTAATGACCAAAAATCATAAATTGAAAGGAGTGGAAAGGCAATAAATTAAATATAAATAAAGCTAAAATAATAACATATTAAATTAAAAAATATTTCATATACCAATGAATTATATTAATATCCAGATATAGACTAACTGAAAATGTACATTCTTGATTTTTTTCCATTTCTTAACCCCAATTACATCATTTCATTATGATTTAGTCAATTTCCACATAATTTCTTACTCCATGAAATGAGTATTTAATATAATTTGTTCTTGACCAATTCACTATAATTATCTTTAAATGGATCATAAAATCCATAAAAGTATGAATATAAACTCTTCAAGTCTCTATGTTTTTACCAAAAAATAAACTTTTTATATGAATTTATCGAATATGAATAAATCCCCATAAACTAATCTCAAAAATATCTAAAACAACACCAAATTTTAATCATGAATTATTCAAAAAAGAACTAACCTTAATACTATTCATTATTTATCAAAATAAATTTTAATGTCATAGTTTATAATTATTTTATTACACTTTCATTCATGATCATCTTAAAAATTATCTCCAAATAAAATAAATCTCTCACAAAGTATTGTAATAGAAAATTATTAAACATGATCGTAAAATTCAAAAAAAAATATAATTATGTCAATAAATATCTTCAATTACCATAAATCCATAATAAAGACATATAACCTTCCAAATATTAACTTTACACAAACTATCCAATTTACTTTTTTAATAAAAATCATCTCTTTTTCACAACTAAATATTATTATCCCAATATTAGGAAAATGTTAAGCGGTATTTATCCCTCAATGATGTGTTTTTCAAAAATATAACCTCACCAAAAAATCACTTTTTTAGTTTTTCTATATCATTAAACATATGATTTTAAATATTAAAATAAAAAATAATCTTTAATAATATGTAAATGTTACATGATTCATATAACTAGTATATTGTTGATAAAAACATCTACATCATAATTCATGAATGATGACACATAAAAACATTAATCATTCTACTTTACTAATTCTAATAACATAGGCCCATCATAGTACAAGAAGTTAGCCCTTATATTTTGTAATTGGCTATAATAATATCAATGTTCGAAGCATATAATGCATTGAACTACAAGTGATACCTTAGGATGCCAAATATTTCTCTTCATTGAACTATTGATTCTTCCTTATAAATTAAATTCTCTATGAATTTATTTTTAAATAATAATTTTTTTTTGTAATTTCCTCACCTAGGTTCCACATACCATTTCCCTGTGTTATTTCTTTACATGAAATCAAGCGCACATCCTTGTATTCAAGAGGCTTTGAACAAAAATCTAGGGACTAATAAGTCACATGGGATGATTATAACCTCTTTATTAAAGAAATACAATATAAAAAATTAATATAAAAAACATAATTAAAATAAAAAGATGAAGATTAACATCACGAATCTAGAAAATGGGAAACAATTGTAAACCAATGAAGTGAAAATTTCAATTTGTATATGTTTCAAGCAACTAATGAATACCAGAAATAAAGACACAGTGACAAATCCAAAATAGGTGCCAACATCCTATCTGGTTCCCTCATCTATGCTTCATCCCAATTCTCAAATCAACCCTATATCATATGTCCTTTCCCCTTATCATATCCTACAAACATGAAGTCTATTTGGGTGCCAATTAGTGGCCTGAATTGGATTTGAGTAAAAATCAGTAGGACACCTCCAAAGATGTCTTAATTAGTATCCATTCTATAATAGTTTATGAATTTTTATACAAAAAATACACCAGATGATAAAAAAAAATTATTTTTACATTTACTATTATTTGGCCAACCACATTGACCTTGGGGTTCTAGGTGAATCCCAAAAATATCATTCCTTCTTTGGACCATGCTAGAATCTAAACCATAAATAATGGGGATTTTATAATGTATTCCTTTATGGTATTTCAGTATTCCATTTAATTATAATTTCATTTCTGGTGAACTTGTGTGTTATTCCAGGTAGCATTAACATGGATTCTTGGAGAATCATTCCAACATCATTATCTCATGTACCAAGAGCCTAAAACAAACAAAAATATCATAGGTACGTAGAGAATCAGTCGTGCAACAAAATATAGATTACATGGAGAATCAATATGAAACCAATTTACATTTATGTATTGGGGTCCTAGAGTCTCATTTTGGAAACCCTAAGGATTTTGTAGTATCATCCTTGCACCCAAATCACATTATTCACACACACACACACACACACACACATATATATATATCACAATTCCATATTAATAACCCATTTATCAACCATTCTCCACATAGTAAAATAATTAATTAATCAAACACAACCATGGTTCTTTAATTTTAATGTAACACCCGAGAATTTTATGAGAAATATTTTGTTTTTATGTTATATAAATTATGAGAGGAATCTTTCACTACACACAACACTATCTTGGCTTTCTTTACACGCAACCGCGACCTTCCTCGATAGCTTGCATCGTACGCAATACCGAGTTTCACTAAACAATGATATGCTATTAAAATATTATTAAAACTAGCCGTTATGAATAGTATTAACTGAATTTTTAATTTTATAACATTTTAATTCAACTTATACATTTTCTAGAATGAGGTATAAAATCAAAATTAGTTTTTTTGGGGAAAAGAAGTATTTTTTTCAAAAAACACAGTTTTGCCGCCTTTTGATGGCGCACCCACATTAAAGCTAGTTTTTGACATATTTATAAGTTCAATTTGACAAAATAAAATTCTCTCTTTAAATCAAGGTATAAAAATTTACTTTGGATAAATTTATTGATATTTTTTCTGATAACTTTCATATTTTGATGAATAGTAAAAATACGCTAATTTTTAATTAAAATCAACTTTTTTTTCATTGAGATAATTTATATGGATAAATTATAATATTTAATGGTTTTAAAGTATAAATAGAATATATTTTTAACATTTAATATAATTTATGTCATTAGCATTAATTTCACATTGAATTCATAGGTAAAAACATTTCAATCTTTGGTAATGTTTTAACTTCTAAAACCCATTTTCTTAACAATGAGATTTATTTTAAATTAATTACTGCAACTTATATGTTGTGAATTTTGAAAAATGGATTCCATATTCAGAATCAGTGGGTCTAAATTATGTAAATAGGCTACTTTTATTTTTGGGCATTATGAATAGTAACTACGGTAAATTTTATTTACCATAGTTAAAGGTAAATCAGGTAATTAAGGGTAAATATAAGATTATAAAATCACCCTAACACCTGCCAAAATCCTATTGGATGACTAAAAGTCGACCCATATCACCTAAGGGTCGGATTATATTAATTTAATGGACTTTTTTCCACGAAAATAATTTAATTATTATTAAAACCAAAGAATGTGACAACATGTCACTTTCTTAAATCATATAAGTATAATAATTTTAACATAGTGATAAGCATCATGAAACGTAGAACCTGAATAGTCTCCAGAAAGAAAATACAATTATCTACATCATAGGTATTTATTTAGAATTTTTAGGGATTAAATAATTATCATTTATTTTGACACAATAGTAATGTTGAAATTATTTTATTAATTAAAATATCAAATAAATGGTTTTAAAAATAATAAAATAAATATTATATGAACTATTTAATGTTCTCCACTAATTTTATAGATACATATGACATTTTATGGATCTATTATAGCTTTTATTTCGAACATATCGTCTGTATATATTTTATTTAAATTCAAATAAATTAATAGTTTCAAAATTGACACTATTTTTATTTTATAAAAATAACATATTATAAAATTGTTTAAAAATAACAAAAATATTTAAAATTTATAAATAAAACTTTTTATGGTCGAAAATTTCACAAAGTGTCAAATTACAGAAAATTCACAACACATATGTAATTATTTATAATAATTTAAAATTTAGAATATTATTACCCCAAATAAAATTAAATTGATAAATAAGGATAAATCAAGTTGATAATGTTTAAAATAAATTACTAACATTTGTAAATTTTATTAGTTTATGATATTACAACCCTATATCATCTAATTTTCGGATATGAGTTATTTTTGATGTTTTTAAGTGGGGATGGGATTTAATATAAACTAATATTTCATATATTTCCAAAGGTGCCACTCTCCTCCCTTATAAAAGGGAACCTCCTCCCTTTCCTCCTCACACCAATTTGAGCCTTCAAGCTCTTCCAAACCCTGCCACTCTCTCCTATCCACTTCCATAAAGACATCCTAGAGGTCCTGGTCTTCTTCAAAGACCAATTTTAGTGCCCTAAAAGGAGGTTTCAAAGAAGCGCCTCAAAGAAGAGGTAATGCCCGTTACCGATTCTTTCGTATTTATTTCTTCTTCCACTTCTTCTTCTTTATTTGTTTCATTATGAAGTAATAACATCAGTATCACTCATATACTGATATGTTATTATAAGTATGAAACAACCATATTTCACCATATATCCATCCTACGGAAAACAAAATCACCGCGCGTGCGTACGTACGGAATACCGTCTCCACGCCGTGGTGTAATCTATTTCCCCCCACCACCTTACTTGGATGGGTATACTGGTGTAAATAATAACTATATATGATTATTTTTAAGGTGATATGGATTCTTAAATAGTATACATACACTCCAATACAATTCCACGATCATGGGAACGATATCATCGCTCGTGCGTACAAACGGAATACCGTCTCCACGATGTGATGCGACTCGTTCTAAATGATCTTCATTTAATAATGATTATATAAATGAATCGAATGAATGAATATGATATATATTACACTAATAAAATTCTGTAAATGAGGTATCTATAACCTAAAGAGAAGAATAAGAATTTATTCGACAAAACACGCATAAGAATAAAAAGTAATAAACACCCGAATAACAAGTAGTAATGAAATATTGCTAATAAGAAGCTAAGAATATGACCATATATGATATCATAAAAATACGTATGATTCTGGAATAAGTCAATAACATTATTTAAATCATTATATAGGAGGTTCAGACACTTACGAAGCAAATCGGACCTAAGGTAAGGGAAATATCACAATCTCATTTTTATCCGAGATTGTTTATACTTTGGAATTTACTGGGGTGCATTTTATCATCCACATACTCAATATGTAATATTTACATCATTCTACAATAGTTTATATCCAATTTTACCCATTGGTTAGTTTTTAGTAAAATATATGAAAGGAATCTTTTGTCGTTTTTCGTACGAGGTACTTTTTTACTTTTCCGACAAAAGTACGAGAAGAATGCTTTCTTTTAACTTATACGGAATGAATGGATTTTTAAAACATTATTTCCAAGAAGCTTACCTTACAAGTTTTCATGTTTATTTTTAATCAACTTCTTTTAGTTTAGAATTGTATGACACGTTAAGAAAGGAAAAGTGTTTTTGAAGTAGAAAGGATATTTTCCTCAAGAATGGGGTTCAAGCGTTTTATCAAAATTATTTTCCATCTAAGATAATAAAGGGTTATGTTTCTATACCTATTATTACATTGATTTGATTATGTTGTGATGAAATTATTTTTATGAATTCCTTTATCTTATATGAGTTGTTTTATGATGTCACGATGTTTAATATTCCCATTTTTATTACATGGGTTATGTTATGATGTATGGTTTATGATTTTGTGGCACACATAAGAATGGTATCATTATGAGATGGGTGGGACCTATATCTCCCTCCAATGCATTGGGTAAAGATTTTATATCTCGTGAGATAGACATGGCTGGAACAGCAGGTTATACCAGTTCAGTGAAATAGGACTGAAACGAGGAGTGAACTCAGTTCAGAAATGGACTTTTTCCACTAAGATAGTCTTGGCAATGAGTCTTGACTAATAAGACATGATTCTATCTGATTATGTGTGTATGCCACAAATTTTCATGTTTTAAGTTATGATTATTGGGAATTCATTTCACTACTATGATTTATCCCATGTTATGAAATTATGCTCACTTTTGCAGGTTAAGATTTCCAAAATGTTATGTTCTTATGAATATGATGTGATTGATATTTATTTTGTTTACCCTTACTGAGAATTTGAGCTCACCCTTTTTTATGTTTTCTTTCCCCAGGTCAGGAAGAAGGTTATTAAGTAAGATATTCCAAAAGGGACTATAGATATGATGAAATAAATGGGAGACAGTTTAGACGCTTTATGAACCAGTTGTTTATGTTTCCTAGTTTCTAAAGACACTATACCTATACGGTCCTTTCATGGTTTTGTTATATGTTATAATAATTATGCTTCAATTTTTAAGTAATAACAATGTATATAAAGTATGGGTCGTTATAGTTGGTATCATAGGAAAGGTAGAGTCAACCTTTGGAAACTAGGATTTGAAAGCCTTAGTAAGAATACTAAGGATATGCCTAAGCATAGAACACAATCTTAGTGTTTTAGAAATGACCATGAATAACCTAGGATAAGACATTAAGTGTGAAATTTTATTCTTGATTATGTGGTTTTCCTATTATAATTAGTGTCGCTCACACTATTCTTCTTGGTTTTAGTCAATGGCTGGAACCCGAAGGAACCGTGTTAATGCAGAATGCGACGGTAAATGCAATGATTGTCCCCCTTAGCAACCAAACGTTATGGGATCTGGAATGTAAAATCTTGTAGCCATGCTCACACAACTTTCTCAAGCTATGAATCATGCAGGACTTCCGAACGAGAAAAGGATGGAGCAACGTTCTATTGAATCCTTCATGAGGCAGCGTCCACCTTCATTCAGCGGGTCTACTGATCCATTAGTTTCTGAACAAAGGATTATTACTACTGAAAAGATATTTTCAGTTCTTCAATGTTCTGAACATGATAAATTCATCCTAGTAGTGTATCATTTGGAAGGAGATGTTGATCAATGGTGGAATCTTATTAAGAATACGAGGAAAAGGGATGAAATATAGTCCATGGAATGGGACGAGAACAAGAACTTATTTTTCAATAAGTAATTACCTCGTATTCTCCGAACAAAGATGGAGAAAGAGTTTCGTGAACTGAAGCAAAAGGATGTTGAATATGTTGGTACCTATGAAGAAAATTTAACAAGACTTGCAAGGTACACTTCTGGTATTATTATCCAACCTGAGAGTAAGATCAATCGATTCTTTAGTGGCTTAAAACCAAGTCATTGAAGGGCCTTAGCCATAAGGGACTTCAATAGCTATGAGGAAATCTTTCGATGTGCTCTAAAAGTTGATATGGATATTGGAGTAACCCATCAGTCATATGGGTTTGATAAGAAGAGGAAAATGGAATTCAAAGGAAAATCTAAAGAGCACACTGAAAAGAAGATTAGCTTTCCCTTATGCTCAAAGTGTGGAAAGAAACAAGGAGGGAGTTGTCTTAAAGGGACCAGTAAATGTTTCAAATGTGGAAATGAAGGCTATCGAGCATTTGAATGCCGCAATGATGGAAAGAAGATGTCTAATGATGAAAACAAAGGAAGGAAACACAGAATGAACCTACTACACTTCAATGTTTCAAGTTCAAGGAGATGGGGCATTATGCCAATAAATTCCCTAATGCATGGGTTGTTGATGATGATCGACATCAACAAAATCTTAAGGCTAAATAAAAAAGAAAGTCACATGCAATTTCTATCAGCGATGTGGAGTACGATAACGATATGGTGAAAGGTACACTTACCATCCACTCTAAAGTAGCAAATGTTTTATTTGATTCTGGACCCACCCACTCTTTTATTTCTGAAGAATTTTCTAAGAGTATCACCATATTACCTCAACAATTAGATATTGAGTAAGCTATGACAACCCCTAATGGCACAACAGTCGCATCAAAAGTTTATAGTTCTTCCCCGATTGAAGTTTGTGGGAAATTGCTTCCTGCAAATCTTGTGATCCTTCCTATAGTGGAATTTGATGTGAGACTTGGAATGGATTGGCTTTTTTATATGGATCTCATATCAATTTCCAAATAAGGGAAGTCACATTTCATATTTCAGATCAATCTATGATCGTTTATCGATGCAAGGATGAACATAACCTTCCAGTGGAAATTTCTTCCATGTTATGGGTCTTGATTCCACTAAGTGAGGGTTATTTATCTCAAATGGTTGGTGAGAAACTCAAGATTAATAATATGCATGTTTTACGGGATTTTGATGATGTCTTTCCGGAGGAATTGCCGGGTCTTCCACCAAATCGTGAAGTTGAGTTTTCAATATAACTCGTACCTGGTGCTTTGCCTATTTCAAAGACACCTTATAGAATGGCCCCAATTGAGTTGCAGGAATTGAAGAAGCAACTCCAAGAGAATCTTGATAAGGGATTCATACGCCCTAGTACGTCACCTTGGGGAGAACCTGTCCTATTTTTTAAGAAGAAAGATGGATCAATGAGACTCTGCATTGATTATCGAGAACTTAACAAGCTCACTATCAAGAACAAATATCCTCTCCCACGCATTGATGACTTATTTGACCAACTACGCGGAGCTCATTACTTTTCAAAGATTGATCTTCGTTCAGGGTATCATCAATTAAGGGTCAAAAGGAAGGATATACCAAAGACAGCTTTCCATACAAGGTATGGACACTATGAATTTATAGTGATGCCATTTGGTCTTACTAATGCCCCTTCTATCTTCATTGATCTGGTGAATAGAGTCTTTAGAGACTATCTTGATCAATTTGTGGTAGTCTTTATAGACGATATTCTTTTCTATTCAAAGAGCAAGGAAGAACATGAAGATCACTTGAGAATTATATTGAAGACCCTGAGAAAGGAGAAACATTATTCCAAATTTACCAAGTGTGAATTTTGGCTTCAAAAAGTTCCATTTTTGGGTCACATAATCTCAAAAGAGGGGATATCTGTGGATCCAGCAAAAATAGAGGTTATCGAAAGATGGTCGAGACCAACAACAGTAACTGATATTAGAAGTTTTCTTGGTTTGGATGGATATTATCGACGTTTCATGAAAGATTTTTCACGATTATCTAATCCACTCACCAGGTTGACTCGGAAAAGAGTTAAGTTTGTTTGGACGGAGGAATGTGAAGAGAATTTCAAGGAGTTGAAATGAAGGTTATCCAGTGCACCTGTGCTCACACTACCTTGTAGTGGAGAAAGGTTTGTGATCTACAGTGATGCATACAAGAAGGGGCTGGGGTGTGTTCTTATGCAAAATGATATGGTGATAGCTTATGCCTCACGACAGTTGAAAATACGTGAGAAAAATTACCCAACACATGATTTGGAGTTAGCTGCAGTAATCTTTGCATTAAATATTTGGAGGCATTATCTTTATGAAGAAAGGTGTGACATTTATAATGATCATAAATGTTTAATGTATATTTTCACACAAAAGGAGCTGAATATGAGCCAAAGAAGAAGGTTGGAACTGATTAAGGATTACGAATGCTCAATTCATTACCACCCTGGGAAAGAAAACAAGGTGGTAGATGCATTAAGTCGACAAGACCATGCTAGCTTATCCATGATGAGGATCACAAAAGATCCAATATTTATGGATTTACAAAGGATGTATCTTGGAATTTTAATGGAAAGGGGAAAATAGAATATTTCTCAAATTAATGTTCAACCATCTATACATGTGAAGATTATAGAGGCACATAAAGAAGATGTAGAGTTACAAAAGAAGGTGAGAAATATTCCTGAATTCAACCTTGATTATGATGGGATAATAAAGTTCAGGAATCGGGTTTGTGTTCCTCCCGTCCCAGAATTAAAGAAGGAGCTGCTGGATGAGGCTCATAGTTCTTCATTCTCTATTCATCCTGGAAGCACGAAGATGTATAGGGACCTAAAAGAGTACTTCTGGTGGGATGGCATGAAAAGAGATGTTGCTGAATATGTCTCTCGATGCTTGGTTTGTCAGCAAGTTAAAGCTGAGAGACAAAATTCTAAGGGGATGTTACAACCATTACCCATACCTGAATGGAAATGGGAAAACATCACTGTGGACTTTGTCATTGAACTTCCTAAAACATCCAAAGGCAATAATTCTATCTGGGTCTTATTTGATCATCTTACAATGTCTGCACACTTCATTGCTATTAGAGAGGATTTCTCTCTGGATAATCTTGCTATGATATATGTAAAGGAAGTGGTAAGATTGCATGGATTAACACTTTCTATTATATCTGACCGGGATCCGAGATTTACCTCGAAGTTCTGGCGAAGTCTTCAACATACTCTAGATACAGAGTTGAGTTTCAGCACTGCTTATCATCCTCAGACAGATGGTCATTCTGAGAAACAATTCAAACTCTATAAGATATGTTGAGAGCTTGCTCTATGGATTTCAAAGGTGGTTGGGATAAACACCTACCTTTGGTGGAATTTTCTTATAATATTAGCTTTCACTCTAGTATTCAGATGGCTCCTTATGAAGCTCTCTATGGAAAGAAATGTAGGACTCCAACTTGCTGGGATGAAGTTGGGGAAAGAAAGCTATTAGGACCTGATCTTGTTGATGAGATGGCAAAAAAGGTCTGATCTATTCAACGACACATAAGAGCAGCTCAGAGTCGACAGAAAAGTTATGACGACAACCGAAGAAAAGACCTAGAGTTTGAAGTGGGTGATAAATTGTTCTTACGAATATCTCCCTAGAAGAGGGTCATGATATTTGGAAAGAAGGGGAAGTTGAGCCCTAGATATATCGGTCCTTTAGAAATACTGGATCGTGTTGGAAAGGTATCTTACCGATTGGCGCTTCCACCTAATCTCTCTCAAGTTCACGATGTGTTCCATGTATCTATCCTGAGAAAGTACATACCCGATCCTTCACATGTACTCAGCTCAGAAGTTGTACTGCTGGAGCAAGATCTTTCTTCTGAAGAATAGACGATATAGATTCTAGATCGTAGTGAAAAAGTCCTACGGAACAAGACCACTCTCTTGGTGAAAGTTTTATGGAGGAACCACCAACTAGAAGAAGCTACATGGGAGCTTGAGGATATGATGAGGGAGAGGTATCCTCATCTATTTGTTAAAAAGTGACGAATTTCGAGGGCGAAATTCATTTTAAGGGGGGTAGAATGTAACACCCGAGAATTTTATGAGAAATATTTTGTTTTTATGTTATATAAATTATCAAAGGAAACTTTCACTACACACAACACTATCTTGGATTGCTTTACACGCAACTGCGGCCTTCCTCGATAGTTTGCGTTGTACGCAATACCAAGTTTCACTAAACAACGATATGCTATTAAAATATTATTAAAACTAGCCGTTATGAATAGTATTAACTGAATTTTTAATTTTATAACATTTTAATTCAACTTATACATTTTCTAGAATGAGGTATAAAAGCAAAATCAGTTTTTTTATAAAAGAAGTATTTTTTCAAAAAACACAGTTTTGCCGCCTTTTGATGGCGCACCCACATTAAAGCTAGTTTTGACATGTTTATAAGTTCAATTTGACAAAATAGAATTCTTCTTTTGAATCAGGGTATAAAAATTTACTTTCGATAAATTTTTTATATTTTTCTGATAACATTCATATTTTGATGAATAGTAAAAATACGCTAATTTTTAATTAAAAACATCTTTTTTCATTGAGATAATTTATATGGATAAATTATAATATTGAATGGTTTTAAAGTATAAATAGAATATATTTTTACCATTTAATATAATGTATGTCATTAGCATTAATTTCACATTGAATTCATAGGTAAAAACATTTCAATCTTTGGCAATGTTTTAACTTCTAAAACCCGTTTTCTTAACAACGAGATTTATTTTAAATTAATTACTGCAACTTATATGTTTTGAATTTTGAAAAATTGATTCCATATTCAGAATCAGTGGGTCCAAATTATGTTAATAGGCTACTTTTTATTATTGGGAATTTTGAATAGTAACAACGGTAAATTTTATTTACCATAGTTAAAGGTAAATCGGGTAATTAAGGGCAAATATAAGATTATAAAATTACCCTAACACCTGATAAAATCCTATTGGATGACTAAACGTCGACCCATATCACCTAAGGGTCGGATTAGATTCATTTAATGGACTTTTGTTTAGGAAAATAATTTAATGATTATTGAAACCAAAGAATGTGACAACATGTCACTTTCTTTAATCTTATAAGTACAATAATTTTAATTTAGTGATAAACTACATGAAACTTCAAACATGAATACTATCCTGAAATCTAATACAATTATCTACATCATAGGAATTTATTTTGAATTTTTAGGGATTAAATAAGTATCATTTATTATGACACAATAGTGTTGTTGAAATTATTTTATTAATTAAAATATCAAACAAATGTTTTTAAAAATAATAAAATAAATATTATATGAACTATTTAATGTGATCCACTATTTTTTTAGATACATATGACATTTTATGGATCTATTAAAGATTTTATTTCGAACATATCTTCTGTATATATTTTATTTAAATTCAAATAAATGAATAGTGTCAAAATTGACAGTATTGTTATTTTATAAATATAACATATTACAAAATTGTTTAAAAATAACAAAAATATTTAAAATTTATAAATTAAAATTTATATGGTCGAAACTGTCATCATGTCTCAAATTATGGAAAATTCACAACACATATGTAAGTATTTATAATAATTTAAAATTTAGGATATTATTACCACAAATAAAATTAAATTGATAAATACAGATAAATCAAGTTGATAATGTTTAAAATAAATTACTAACATGTATACATTTTATTGGTTAATGAGATTACTACCAAATATAATCTAATATTCGGATATTAGTCATTTTTGAAGTTTTTATGTGGGGTTGGGATTTAATATAAACTAATATTTCTTATATTTCCAAAGGTGCCCCTCACCTCCCTTATAAAAGGGCACCTCCTCCCTCTCCTCCTCACACCATTTTGAGCCTTCATGCTCGGCCAACCCCTGACAAATTCTACTCTCCACTTCCCTAGAGACATCCTAGAGGTCCTGGTCATCTTCAAAGACCAATTTTAGTGCCCTAAAAGGAGGTCTCAAAGAAGCGCCTCAAAGAAGAGGTAATGCCTATTACCGATTCTTTCATCTTTATTTCTTCTTCCACATCTTCTTATTTAGTTGTTTCATTATGAAGTAATAACATCAGTATCACTCATATACTGATATGTTATTATAAGTATGAAACAACCATATTTCACCATCTATCCATCCTACGGAAAACAAAATCACCGCACGTGCGTACGTACGGAATACCGTCTCCACGCCATGGTGTAATCTATTTTCCCCCACCATCTTACTTGGATGGGTATAATGGTGTAAATAATAACTATATATGATTATTTTAAGGTGATATTGATTCTGAAATATTATACATACACTCCAATACAATTCCACGATCATGGGAACGATATCATCGCTCGTGCGTACGTACGGAATACCGTCTCCACGATGTGATGTGAATCGTTCTACATGATATTCATTTAATAAAGATTATATATATGAATTGAATGAATTAATATGATATATATTACACTAATAACATTTTGTAAATGAGTTATATATAACCTAAAGAAAAGAATAAGAATTTATTCGACAAAACACGCATAAGAACAAAAAGTAATAAACACCCGAATAACAAGTAGTAATGAAATATTACTAATAAGAAGCTAAAAATATGACCATATATTATATCATAAAAATATGTAAAATTCTGTAATAAGTCAATAACATTATTTAAATCATTATACAGGAGGTTCAGACACTTACGAAGCAAATTGGACCTAAGGTAAGGGAAATATCACAATCTCATTTTTATCCGAGATTGTTTATACTTTGGAATTTACTAGGGTGCATTTTATAAACCACATCCTCAATATGTAATATTTTCTTCATTCTAAAATAGTTTATATCCAATTTTACCCTTCGGTGAGTTTTTAGTAAATTATATGAAAGGAATCTTTTGTCGTTTTTCGTACGAGGTACTTTTTGACTTTTCCGACAAAAGTACGAGAAGAATGTTTTCTTTTAACTTATACGACATGAATAGATTTTTAAAACATTATTTCCAAGATACGTCCCATACAAGTTTTCAAGTTTATTTTTAATCAACTTTCTTAGTTTAGAATTGTATGACATTTTAAGAAAGGAAAAGTGTTTTTAAAGTAGAACAGATATTTTCTTCAAGAATGGGGTTCAAGCGTTTTATCAAAATTATTTTCCATCTATGATAATAAAAGGTTCTGTTTCTATCCCTATTATTACATTTATTTGAATATGTTGTGATGGAATTATTTTTATGAATTCCTTTATCTTATATGAGTTTTTTATGATGTCACGATGTTTAAGATTCCCATTTTTATTACATGGGTTATGCTATAATGTATGGTTTATGATTTTGTGGCACAAATAAGAATGGTATCATTATGATATGGGTGGGACCTATATCTCGCTCCAATGCATTGTGTAAAGATTTTATATCTCATGAGATAGACATGGCTGGAATGACAAGTTATACCTGTTCAGTGAAACAGGACTGAAACGAGGAGTGAACTCGGTTCAGAAATGGACTTTGTCCACTAAGATAGTCTTGGCAATGAGTCTTGGCTAAAAAGAAATGATTCTCTATGATTATGTGTGTATGACACAAGGATTCATGTTTTAAGTTATCATTATTGGGAATTCATTTCACTACTATGATTTATCCCATATTATGAAATTATTCTCACTTTTGAAGGTTATGATTTCCAAAATGTTATGTTCTTATGAATATGATGTGATTGATATTTATTTTGTTTACCCTTACTTAGAATTTGAGCTCACCCTTTTGTATGTTTTCTTTCCCCAGGTTAGGAAGAAGGTTATTAAGTAATATATGACAAAAGGGACTATAGATATGATGAAATAAATGGGAGACAGTGTAGATGCATTATGAACCAGTTGTTTATGTTTCCCAGTTTCTAAAGACACTATACCTATACGGTCCTTTCATGGTTTTGTTATATGTTGTAATAAGTATGCTTCAATTTTGAAGTAATAACAATGTATGTAAATTATGGGTCGTTATATTTAACACAAGAAACAATATGTTTGATTCCTAATTAATTAATTTTTAATTTATTATTACAGAACTCATTAACACATAAAGTAAAGCCAAAAAACCTTTAAAATCCATTATAAAATAATGAAATATGTATTTATTTCAATTCCCTAAAGCCACTATTTCCCATTATTCATTCTATGATCGCCATTTCTAAGAAATTAGCACACCACATTGGTTTCTATCAAACCCAGTTTCATAATCTCATTTGGGTCCAGTTTTATCTACGAAGATTCTCATTGTTTGGATTCGGTACAATTCAATTTTCATAATAAAAATACAAATTTACAATCAGGAAATGAAATAGAGCAATTATATATATAAGAAAAAAAATAATCACTATGGGAAATAGTAATTATACCTCATACTCTATTATCATTGATGAACACTGATGAACATTACCCACAAATTCAGTTTATAATGGGAAAAAGAACATCACGACGATTTTCAACATTAGGACAAGGATCTACGTTCTGTCAATAGATCTGACCACAAAATATGGATTTTACCATTAAGATACATTAATGTATACATAGTGGATTATATCTACTATTCCAGGAATGAAAAAAATAATACATCATGGAATAATGATTTATAAATGAGAAAAACATGTGAATATGGATCTCTAAAAACCTTTGAATCACCTAGAACATTCCCCCAGTTCAAAGGAAATTGCCTCTCCATACTTGGGATGAAAATGAAATTTTAAATCATAGAGTTTAGGGATAAAAAAATTCATTTAGAACTCAATTTTGGTTATATCATAGAATTTTAGGCTTCTAACTGTACACCATCCAGTTTAGACACACGATTTGGAAAACCCTGCACCAGCTATGTGGTGATACTATATCAAGAAAAACTCATGCATAGTTGGCATGTATGGTTATAAAAATCATTCTCCAACCATTTAGTCTCCCTCTGTTCAACATTTCACTATTTCTCCTGGGCACCCACATAGGATTACCAATACTTGCACCAATTTTGAACCTACCCACTATCAATTTTATAGCCTTCCATGCTTTCCTCCAGATGGAATCATGGTTTCTATAAACCATGCAGAATCCATGGATTCTCCAAAAAAAATAAAAGATCCTAAACACTTTTTAACACACCCAAGACTAGAAAACCCCAAATGGATATTAAAATAGAGATAGAATGTACCTAGAAACAATTATAATTTGATTCTTGAATGTTTGGATTTTTCATCATTCCATTGAGACATTTCCCTTGGTGCTTCTCCCCGCATACTTGACATACAGGAAACTGAAACATACTACATCAATTATATTCATCAACTAAACTCTAATGAAAATATATGTTTCTATTTTTAGTTTTTATTGTAAGTTCACGTATGTTAAGCTTGTTGATCATATAATTAGATATATGATAACAATTTTGTGTAATCATGTAATCATGTAATATTTAATAATAATTCATATAATGTCTAAACAGTGATAAATTCTTTTCAATCATTGACACATTAGGTTTAGCCTGGATCATCCATGATTATCACCAATTCAAATCCATCAAAATAATTCTTCAATATAATATGAATTAACCCCTGCATATATCTGAGGAGTTTCATTCTAGTTATTAAGTATTAGGCCTGACCATTTTTCTCCAATGAGTATTGAGTTAATACATAGCCCACCTTGATAACCCTATGTTAATATGTGTTGTAGCCTCTTCCATTTTTTTGGTTTCTAGATATGGAATTATTTTCTAGAGAAACTAAAAAATTTTAACATTACATAACCATTTGGAACTTATCCAATAAATCGATATATCCCTAGGTTCGTCACTAATGTTTTTTAATCCTAATTTAAAAAAATAATACACAGTGATATAATACCAACTATAGAGACCCTTTCATTTATTGTAATACTATTTAATCATTTTATATTTATATTGATTATATATCATTACAATCCACCCAAGAACTATAATTATTTAGGTTATTTAGAAACATTGATGCATAAAAAACTAGTACATAAAAGATCTACATAATTTACCACTAAGAAGTTCACAACTATCCTCTCCCTTAGACATATTTTATATAAAACCTTTTTTCATATCCTGTGGAAATGAAAACAAAATAAATCATGTTTTCAGGTGGAAAATATTTGTAAGAAAGGGATATATCAATGATGATTTAATCATAACATGATAATAAGGTTATGAAAACAAGAGTTTAATATTTAAAAACCATAAAATAGAATTTATAGATCACAAACATATAAATCATGGAAATTTAAAATACATGAATAATAAAGGTATTAAATAACTTCATCTATGAGAGAATAACATGGGCCTAATAACATGTCAATAATGTGTTTCATAAATCTTTGTATAATAATAAGTATACTAATATTATATCATGGCTCACCAAAAATATATTCATCACATGTAAGGCTTGGACTAACCACTTTTATCCCTTCTTTGAGATTTGGATAACCTCTCACGTACCCTCTTTTTGGGATTGGGATAACCTCTCATGTATGTCTATTGGGATTAGGATAATGTAATGTATAAACTTTTATCTCATTAAAGATTAATCATTACCCAATTCAATGAAGGGATATAAAAAACCTACCCATCAAATAATCATAAACTATGTATATGTAATTTATAAAATATAGAACCTTCATAATATAATAGTAGCATAGACATTGAAAAATAAGTTGGTTTAATAAGATACATGACTTTGTGGATGTATGTTCCTACTTAAATCATGGATCTAAATCCCAAAATTTTGGTAAATTAAATGGTCACCAGATGTATGAAGAATCTCGAGATATCCCATGGGTTTAAGACATAAAAGAAAGGGGAAACATGCTATCATATGAAATTTTCATGTTTGGCACACAATTATTAGTAATTGTGCACCCTAAGTATTCTATTCATAATGAGGAGTATGTGGTTATGTAAACCATTAAAGGGGGAGGCCAAACCAATTTATCTTGGATAGATCCATTCTGGTTGGTTGGCCACCATTTGTAAAACAATGTGGGGTCCCTAAGTAAATGTGTGACCTCTCCAATATTGGATAGAGGCTGGAACATGATTGTAAAATGGCTTTGAAAACCTTATGGCCAAATGGTACACCCTATTAAATGTTAGATTTACCCCCACCCCCCATCAAGATTAATGATTTATTACCCAATTTTCTATATCATTTTCAACTCCAACAACCGTAGTGAGAAAACATAATTCTGAAATCTTCCAACGGGATGATCTCCTTCATTTATAAACCTTTTGATGTGTTTTTTTGTGTGGATCATGTCTCTAGGTTTTTCTAACACTTTTTTTTCTCCTTTTTTTGTATTAGTTATTTTTTGAATATTTTTTCTACATCTGAAGTCCTAAACCCCACTTTTTTACAATATATCATATTTTGGTGGATTAGGGGGAGTATGGATCACAATCAAAGGTTATGGTTGGGCTTGAAATTGTCAAAAAAACTGAGGAAGGTGGTCTACTAGTTATATCCCATAATATGGATGATGGTTTATGTATATTTGGTTCTAAAATAGTGCTACATTATAGTTCATGTGTTATTATTAATAGGATTTTGTAAATTGATAGGTTAAATACCGAATTAAACCACTCATGGTCATCGTAATTAGAATTGAGGTTGATTAGACCGTATATTTGTCCACCTATGGGGAGTTCCACTACTAAAACATGGAGAATATTAATGATAATAATATATTTGACATGTGATGAGGTATGGACCCTGTTGAATCTAATGAAATGTTATCTTGAATTATTAAATGGGATTACTACAATTCTGTCTAGTTTTTTACACGGCATGAAGGAAATTTGGATTGCTGTGAATGGGTTAAATGAAATGAATTAAATTTATTAAATTAATTATTGGTTGGAATGGGAATATTTATATTAATTAAAACTTGTAAATGGGAATTTGTAAATGGGATAAGGCATAATGAATGGGTTTTAAGTGAACAAACTATGAATTTTGAATGTTATTTGTATTTTTTAACAATGGTTTGTTATATGGTATATGTGTTAATGATTAAAGAAACATTTTTAAGTGCACTGGTTTCATGTGCGGGGTATTTTAATTGAGTATCTATACCCATGGGTTGGTTTAGAATGAGCCTCTAAACCCCGCACCCTTTAATTTATGGTTTTGGGATAGGACTGAGGCTCTATTCCCCAAATAGTTGAATTTGATGAAACATTCTAGAATGAGGATACAAGGAACATTTGATGTATTATTTGTGAAATTATTTCCCGTAGTGATATAGGTAACTTAACTTATCCTCTTTTTCATAGTAGTTTCCTGGGAAAAGACGACATAAAATCAATGAAAATGCATAACCCATGGAATAAATGAAGAAAATAGTTTACATGAACTTTGTTTACTAATGGAATTATGTTTACATTTATTTAACTTCTTTTTTAGTTATTAATTTCATACAAAATATATTTACACTGGATATTTTGTAAACATGATTGGTGGTGCCATACTGATTTTTACTCACACCCTTCTCAGGCCTCCATTTCCTACCTGAGTAGACTTTGTGGTTGCAGGTTAGGGAAAGGAAAATGTCTATGTTCTAATTGGTTGACTGGGCATGGGATGCGCATAGAAGTGGGATATATACTTGGTGTAAGTAACAATTTTGGGGATTCTCCCAGTTGTTTTTATGTTTTGTTTCCTTGCACTTTGCACTGTATGACATAATACATCAAATCTACCGTTTGATTTTGGGCTTATACCCAGTTTTGGGAAATGGTGGATAATGCATGTTTATTAATTATTGTCTATTATTTTCAATATTTTTTATTACTCTCTATTGTTCCATACTCTAATGATGAGATAATAGTCTCCCCATAGTTTTATTTATACCCTCACTGTTATTTGGAAGGTTCTAGCATATGTGAAAGTGTTCCTAATGACATGTGGTGACTCGTATCGAGGTAGTGGTTTAGTGGCCTCTAAGAGGGGATGTAACAAATTGGTATCATAGAGAATATTTTCTATGGATGTATTATATGGTGATGGTTTTTAGGAGATTTCGATGTGTCAGTATTTGGTAATGAGCTCATGCATGGGAGTAGCTAAGCCATGTATAGGGGGAAAACCCAAGAACCTTGTGTGGGATTTTTGTTCTTGGTTTGTGTTTTTGTAGTTGAATGATATTTCACATTTTTGGGATGCAATTTTTGTTTGCTGATTCAATTTTATAATATTTCACACATCGCTAAAATGGTACAAGGGTTTACATTCATGAATCATACAAGTCACCTTGGGATGAATGGGTCATGCATCTTGGGAGGAACACATGTGTAAGAGGTGTGGGATTTGAGAGATATAATGCATGACTTAACCATTTAAAATTCAATGAAAACTCATATCTTTGAAATTTTATGAAAATGGGAAATTGGAATTAGCATAATAAAATGGGTATATAACAGTGTCTAACGAAGATTCATAAAAGTTTTTAAATATTGTTGGGATTATTTGACAATATTGAGATGTTCCTAAAATTTAAAGATTATTTTTCTGAATGTAAAAAATGTAAAATGGGAATTTAATGATATTTCATATAGATTTTTTAGTTATTCTACCCCATTTTGACCATGACTTATGGTAGTAATGGTTATGGGTATTGATATTGATGTGGTTGTATTTATTTTAATGGTTAATATAGGATGAGTTGTTTATGTCTATTAGAGAGCCTTTATTATGATAACTATTGATGTTTTATGTCTAGTGTTCTGAGATGAGTGTTTGTAATTGTATATAAATTCCCTCACCAAGAAATGTGTTGATTGGGAGATAATATTATATCATTTATAATGCTTCTCCAAAGGTAGGGAATGAAATATGAGTAGTTTTGTTTCATATCAGAAAGTATCAATTACATGAGAACATTTCTTATTTTATGAAAATGATAGAACGATATCCATGGAGAGTAATTATTAGTTTTTTTGATCTAACCAGAGAGTTTTCATTGTAGAACCCTTCTACATTCACATGAGAGGATGGGCTTAAGGTAGATTTTTTTTGGATAGATTACATCTATATGATTTTTTATCACTTGGAGACTCCTCATTATAAGAGATTCAAGTTGGTAGCTTGTATGTTGTAGGGATCGGTGAATCATAGGTGGGATATTATGCTTCATACTCATTAAGTATTTGGAATGCAATGGAAATACCCCAAGAATTTTTTTCTAGAACACTTATATCTAGAGGCCTTGTGACATGAGAAGGTTGTAGAATTTATGAGGTTGACCTAGGGGACCATGTCAGTGATGAATTTTACTAGCCAGTTCAACAACTTTCAAATTTTTTTCTTGATTTGTTAAGAGATGGGGATGATATAGAAAGATACTTCCAAGATGATATTTGGAATGAGGCTATGTCCCTGATTAATATCATTCATTATAGTTGGTTTACTAATGAGGTGGATCATTCCCTTATTTGAGAAGGGAAAATGAGAGAGGCTTCTTGTGGTGGAAATGTAGTTTCAATTAGATGATTCATTGTTGTGTATTTTGAGGGTAGGAATAATTAATTTAATAGTATTCCCCAAGGAGGTGTTTTTTATGATTGTCATAAGAGAGGGCTAGTCTCAAAGTGTTGTGACCATTAGTTTTTCTATCAGTGTGCCAAGCTAGAAAACATACATGGTCAATGAAACCTTTCACCAATTTAGTGTCAAGAATTTCGTGGGATGGAAAGTGTTCAAATGTTCTATAGGTATCTTCAACAGCAAGGAACTAATAGAGGATCAATGATGGTGCACTGTGTGGGTAGAAGGCCTTTACCCTATATCAGGCAGGTAGTTGGAGTTCTTCTAGTCATACTGTTTGGCGTGGTAGAAGCAGTAGTCCTATGTGAGGGTGACCATATCAACAAGGTAGTAAAGTACTGGGAACTCATACCATTTCATAGGGTATGTGGCTAGGTCACCATAGTGCATTTCATCCAGTACCTAGAGGTGGTTAGGTCATACCATCGATAGTTCGAGGTATAATTCTTTTAGATTCCATTCTTCCTAGAGATTTTTTTGATACAAGTACCCCATATTCCTTTATATATACTTAATTTTCAATTATTTTGGTCCCAATGGGGGACCATATTTGTGGGTTTATGTCAATTAACAAATCATTAGGGGTTCAGGTGAAAAATATTTGACAATAAAAAGAGTGTTCCCTTGAGGTTTGTAGTTACTGATTTCTGTGGGACTTTTTTGTGTGGGAAATTTCATGTTTTGATTTGATTTTTGGGATGTAATGGCTACTGTTGTGTCATTAACTTAATCATTACCCCTATAGGGTAACGTTCATGTCCCCATGGGTGTGTATATGTTTTTACTGTGTGGAATGGAATATCCGAGAAGGCGTGTTGGGGAATTCAGTCAGTAGTTGGATGATCTCATAGCTAAAGTGTCTTGTTTAATGCTTCATGAATTGGAAGTGGAAAAACATGTATTTTCTCCTATTGTGGATTAGGATATGGATTTTTTTCCTAATAAATTATCTGGGTTCGAACCTAAGAGGGATGGTGAGTTCATGATAAAGTTGTTGTTGGGGAAAGAACCAATTTATATTCAGCCATATAGAATCACATCGACATACCTATAGAAACGTTAATCTAAATTGAAGTATCTAGAGAACAAGGGATTTATTTTCTTTGGTACTTATCCTTGTGGATATCCATTGTTTTATTTTGAGGAGGATAATGGATCTTTATGATTATGTGTGAATTATTAGGAGATGAAATAAATTAAAATTAAGAATGAATACCCTCTCCCCCAAATTGATGATCTTATTTACTACATGATTGGTGGTTTGATGTTCAATAACATTGGATTGAGATTAGGGTATCCCTAGTTGAGTGTGATACCATCAAATATATTGTGGACTTCCTCCATGATCAGATATGATTTTTATGAGTAATTTATGTTGATTGGGATGATGAATACATTGCAAGTGTTTATTGACCAGATGAACCGAATCATTCACCAATAACTGGATTATTTTGCAGTTTACTTTATAGATGAAATCATTGGGTACTCCATGACTCATGAATATCATTACAAACATATAGAAATAATCTCGAGTAAACTATGATTGCATGGGCTATATGCTAAGCTATCCCAATTTCAATTATGGATTGACCTGATATATTTCATGGGCCACATTATCTCAGAGAAGGGTGGGTCTACTAACCCATATTAAGTGAAAGGTGTTGACTCATGGGGGAAGGAAGAGAATATTTTTGATTTCAAGAGTTTTTTGGGACTACTGGGCTATTACTGATGGTTCATCAAAGACTAATCTCATATTAAAGCACAATTTTCGGGATTAACAAGTAAGGTTGTCATGTATAATTGGGATGTGGTGCATCCTAATGAATTCCATGAGTTAAATATGTGTCTGAATGCCACATAAATTTTGAATTTTTCCTGATCAAGATGAGTAATATGCCTGGTTTTGTAATTCATTTAGTGTTGGACTTGGGATAGTGTTGATTTAGAATGATCAGGTTGTAGAATATGTGTATTGAAAACTCAATCCTCGTAAATGAAAGTGTCTTACGTGTGATCTTCAATTGGTCATTTAGGTTATTGACTTCATGTGTTGGGGGAATTACCTACTGGTATAGAGGATTCCTGTGTATACCAATCATTAAATACTTAAGTATATATTCTCCCCACAAGATTTCAATATTTGGCTGTGAATATTGGTTGATTATATGCAGTCTTTGTGATTTCTAACTAGTTGTACACTAAGAAATAGGAACCGTGTTGCATATTATTTATGATCAAATACTCAAAACTAGGTGGTCCAGGAATTTAGTTATTAGTAGTGTATGACGATGTTGTTAGAAGAAATGGGTCTAGAGGTTCTGTAATAGCAAGTCCAGATGACCCTTACATCCCTGGTAGTTGAGTCCACCATTTTGAGCTGGATCAAGGAGAGGAAATATGAGGATCTGAATTGTTTGGATTTGAGGTAAATTCTTGTTGGTGGGGATCAACAAGCATGTTTAATGGTTAGTTAATATTGGATAGATTACATTTTTGGACATATTTTTGGGCCTAGATGCATTCTGGAGGAGTTGATGTGAATGTATTATTCATCTAAGTAGGCAGTGCATCATAGTTTGACCAAATTATAGTGTGATCTCTGTATGAAGTAATAGAGATATGTGACAAAGAAAAAGATTGTTTGTTTCATGATGTGATGATATATCTCTCTATAGTTCAAGACAGATCACTAGTGTTTGGGAGGTTTGTTACAACCTTTTCTCATTCCGAAAAAGATGTTGGATGATGCGATGATGGATTTTGTTGTCAGACTTCTAAGGAAATCAAGTAAGAATAATGTTATCTAGATTGTCTTGGATCAGTTGAAAAAGGAGGCACGTTTACTACTAGTTGGAGAGGCCTTCACCATTGATCAGTTTGTGGAGATGTACATTTAGGATATAGTGTGGTTGTATAGGGTTCCACGAACTATGGTTTTAGATAGTGATATGTGTTTTACTTTGCACTTCTAGAAGGTGTTGTAAAAATCACTCAGTACCCTGGTGTTTTTAATACAAACTTCCACCTGATGATGGACATGAAATGAGACCATACCATCCATGTGTTATAGGAAATGTTTAGGGGTTCTGTTCTAGATTTAGGGGGATCTTGGGAGAAGAACTTAAATTTTTTTTGAGTTCTATTATAACAATAGTTATCAGGTGATGAATCTTATGGGAGAATTTGAAGAGCTCTACGAGAGGCCCTGTAGGACATCATTATGTTAGATGAAGGCTGGGGAATACGAGTTTTTTGGATATAGTTTTGTGAAGGAGAATTTTAAGCAGGTTCAGTTGATTCATAAATGTATGACCAAGGCTTGGAGTAGAGAGTATTCATATACAAAACAACATCCAAAAGCTCTTGAGTTTATGATGGTTTATCATGTAACTCTTTTAGTGCCACTATGGTTGGATCACTGTTGCATTCGTAAACATAGAATGTTGATGCCATGGTATTTGGGATAGTTTGATATTATAGAGAATATTATACTGGTGGCATATTGGTTAGGTCTTCCACAATGATAATGTTGCATGCATGATGTTTTTCGTGTGCCACATCTCTGGTAGTATCACCTTAACCCATCCCACAGGAATGGTTTTGATGATTCTGAGCTTGAGTTAGAATCATCCTTCGAGGAGTATCAAATTCTTATTGTGTATAATAGTGAGAAACACCTGTGGGGAGACACTATTCCTTTTGTTTGATTTTTATGGAATTAAAGTGATTTTTAGGAATAAACATGGGAATGGGAGATTGATATCTAGACCAAGTATCACAAACGCCTTTCTTTCGGTGCTCAGGGATTCTTGGGAATGTGGCTCGAGGATGAACCATTACATGTTGGAGAGGTTGTAATATCCCGGACATTGTGGTGGTACATTCCTATTTAAATATTAGTTTAAATCCCTTAAATTTGGTTAATTGAATGGTTTTTGATCATATAAGGAATCTCGAGGAATTGTGACATTAATGAAAGGGGAATCAATCCATCCCATAAAAGATGCATGATTGGTTCATGGTTTGTAGTAACCAAGCACCCAAATAGTGCTAGTGAGGAGGAGGGGTTAATGGTTATGTAAATCATTCAATGGAGTAAAACCTTGTGGGCTTTGACAGATCCATTCTTCATGGTTGGTGCATGATTTTCCAAATTGTAAGATCTCCCCAAATAATTCTGCGACCTATACCCTCTTGTACAGAGGACGGTGCATGGTTGGCACATAGTTTGTTAAACCATGAAGAAAAATTGTTCACCTCATTAATTGTGGGGTTTTACACTCCCAAACCCCCTTTTGGATTTATGAGTTTTCACCCGATTGTTATTGTCATTTTCACCTCCATCAAACATATGGATGAACCAAAACATCCAAATCATCCCAATTGTAGATCTCCTGCATTTATAATCCATTCGGAGTGTCGTTGGGTGCATATTGAATCTCTGGGTAAGTATAATGATTCTTTTATCTCCATTTTCCGGATTAAGTATTTTAGAATTATAATTATTATTCGGAATCCATAAACACCTATTTTTCAATGAGATCTTATGTTGTTGTTTCAAGGGGTTTTTATATCCGAATCAAAGACAAGGGTTGAGTGTGTGGTTTTCATTAGAATCGAGGTGGGTGATCTAAAATTATATCACATAGTCTTAATGATGGTTTCAGTGGTTTTGGTTGTGAAATAGTTCTTCCTTATAGTGGAAGTTGCACATTTAGTTGGATTTGGTATATTGATTGGTGAAATAATGAATTGAACCCCTCATGATCCTTGAGGGATTCATTAAGGATGATTTGTAAATTTATTGGGATACCCACTAGGTTTGTCACCACAAAACCATAGAGAGTTATAATGATAAGCATATATTTTACTTTTAATGATGAAGATAAAATGGTAAATTTAATGACATGTTAGCTTGAATTATGAAATGACATTGTTGTAATTGTGTCTAGTTTTTGACTTGGAAAAAAGGTTTTTTTGGATTTCGGTGAATTATTTTAATAAATTAAAGTAAATGTGGTAAATAACATAGGGGTTATATTTGAAAAATATAATTGATTTAGGGATTATAAATTAGAATGTTTAAATTGGATAAGGCATAATGATGGGGTATGTGTTAAATAAACAATGAATTGTGAAAGTTTTGATATTTTTATCGGGTTTTTGTTATTTTATATGTGGAAAGGATTAAGGAAGCACATGAAAATGGCTTGGTTGTATGTGTGGGGTATTGGACTTAAGGATGTATTCCCATGAGTCTTGTTAGACCGGGGCTCTAAACCCTGCCCTCATAAATTCATGGGTTAGGGATATGACTAAGGCTCTATGCCCCTAACCGTTTAATTTGATAAAACTACCTAGACCGATGATCCATGGTATGTTTAATGTATTTTTGGTTTAATTGTTTCCCCAAGTGAGATAAGGTACTTGAATTATCCCCTTATTCATACTATCTGACCGAAAAAGGATGAAGTGAAATTGACGAAAACGTCTAACCCATGGAAGAAAGGATTAAAATGGTTTAAGTTGACTTTGTTAACTAATGGAACCAAGTTAAAATTTATCTAAATTGTGGTTTATTTAGTACATAAATACCCTATCTATATATATTTGATATCTTGTATACATTGTTGGTGGTGGCCTACTGAGTTGTACTCACTCCCTATATGGGAATCCATTTGGTACCTTAATAGACATTATGGTTTCTATTAGGGATAATGAAAAGGGCCATGTTGTAGTGGGTTGTTTTTTTTGTGAGATGTTCATAGATGAGGGATCCATAACTGATGCCTAGACTCATTTTTGGGATTCATTAGTTTGTTTTTATTTTGGGTTTCCTTGAAATTGGCACTGTATGACCAGACACATCATATTTTCTGCTTGACTATGGGATTGAACCCAGTTTTTGTAACTTCTTAGAAATGCATGTTTATTTTTTATTATGAGTTTTTTTCTCTATTTATCATTATTTATTTCTATGTAATACTTTGATGAAGAGATTATAGTCTCTCCACATATTTTTTTATACTCTCACTACTAGTTGATAGAATCTTGGATAAGGGGACGCACGTTTGGGGTTATGTTGAGACCTGAATGAGGGCACCAATTTAATGGCCTCTAGGTTGGGGAAAATACATTTTTATAAACATCTCATCCTCATAATCATGAAAACATTATTTGTGGAATTTTTGAAACATTAAATGAAAACAAGTTTCATGGAAATTCAGACATCATCATATACAACAAAGGGAAACAATATATATGATATCATTACAATATATCTCCAATAGAGAAAAAATGACAACAATGGATATTAAAATAGATGAAAATTCTATTAAAATATAATTCAAAACATTCCTTTGAAAACATATAAAATTTACATTTGCTTCAATACTATTGAAACTACCAATTCAAAAAATATTTGGAAGAATATTTTAATTGAAAGTAATCATGAAACGGTTAATGGAATCTTCAAATAAAACAATGATCATAATGTAAGTATAATATTATGAATATATTTATGTTAAATAACAATCTTTTTATATTTTTAGAAATAGAACAAAAAAGGATTATTTAGAAAATGAAAATAAATTTCTTTTTAAAATATTTTTAAATAAGAAATACATAGATAAAAATTAATTAATAAATTCATTAAAGTAGTTAAAAGAAATTTCTTTAAAACATTTCAGAAAATATATCCATGAAATAAAATTATTATCATCAACAAGGAGAAATAAATTTATTTCTCCTTATAAACATTCCTTTGGTTTTATTTGACATCCAAATAGTGGAAAATGAGAAGAAAACATGAATAATTCATAATTACGAAGTGGATAATAAAACACATAGGAATTTAAAATATTATAATAAAAAAATTTAGCAAATGAGATTAAAAACTAAACGATCCCAATTAATTATGAGTTCAAATAATTAACCCATATTTCTATGTGGAATTTTAAATAATAATCCCAAATAAAGAATATCATCAAATGAATATTCCTATATCATGGAAAAATATATCCATAGTATAAAAAATACTAGAGTTATTATTTCCACCTCCTAAAATGTGATAGGTGTATAACCTAACATATATCCCAAAAAAGATTATTCAAGGAAAAAATTATTTACCATATTAGTGCCTTTTGAATCAACACACATTGGATGAAATAACATAATTTTCTACATTATATATCATGAATTAAGAAGGTAACATGATATAACATGTAATAGTATATGTATATACACATCAAAAACCAAAACATATATATAACATCAAACAAGTTTAAGCTAAACAATATTGAGATCAACACTTGAAACATTGGTAATATTTGAATCAAAATCTATGTAAAGGGAAATATATATATATATATATATATATATATTTAGAAATCCAAAAAATCATCATATAATTAATTATTTTTAATTATATTTCCCATATAAAGGAAAGAATTTGTTAATATGGAATATTCCTCACATGAATAATTATGTGATTAAAAACCCTTACCTCACATTCTCTAAGCCTCTTAAAATCCCAAAATTCAAATATAAGAAATTTAAACATTCTAAAATTATAAATAATTTCCATTGAAATAATTTTAATATAATTTTGGATATAATTATAACAAATAAACATCTGATTAGTAACAATTCTTTATTAAAATCACCATTTCATGTAGTTAACTAGTTTGTTTTTCATGTGAGTTTCAATTTGACAGTGTTAGTCCTTATACTATGATCTCGTATTCATTATCTCTAAAATATTAATCATGTAATTAATATCATATTTAACCATAGGATGCACTTTTATGTTAGTTAAATAAATTGGCGATGAAAAGTGAATTACATAACTTCGTGGAGATGGTAGTCTGTATTTATGAACGAGTGAAGTTTCCATTTTTCATTGGATAGAAAAAATAATACAAATAAGGAATTCCTTTAAAAACCTATATAAATATGAGTAATAAAATTTATATTTGATACATATGTCATTATAAATTTCCATGTGAGGTGATGATGGAAAATTAATTGTACCGCTTCATGAAGGAGGTATTCCACATGTATAAAAGTGTGATATGTTCATTTCCCATATGATGCAAGTGATGGATAAAAAGGAATTACATTAATGTAAAAATATCTGATTATATTTTTTATACTGGTGTTATTATATTTTAATGGAAATGATATAATTAAAAGATGTAAAATATTAAGTAAAATGAAAAAGCTCAAATACCTTCTCTTTGAAGAGCCTCATCGTGATCAATCTATAAGAAACCGAGGGATGATCTTTTAACTGTCAATAAAATCCATTACTTGGGTAAATATGTTAATATGAGGTTATTTTAGGGGTTTTCCTAGTAAAGTGGTTCCATGTGGCATGTATACTAGAGGATAGGTGGTTACCCTTTATAGGAAGTGAAAAGACACAATTAGGATTACCTAAAAAATTTAAATATAATGAATTCATTTTCAAGTTAAGGAGGATACAAGTGGAAAAATTATATTCTATGATTGGATAAGATTTAAATACATTCATGTAATTTTATTGAGAGAATTTTATATGGATGTTTAAACCTTATCATTTGTTTTTATCCCTTTATTAACATATTTTACCTTTAACTGTGGTAACAAATATTTCAATAAAAAAGGCTAAAAAATTTACTGATATGATAAAAATTGGATATAAATGGTAAATATGTGAAATGGTAGACCATATATCATCCCACGTTTCCTCTTTAAATACTTTTCTATTTTTTAAACCATAAAATAACATATTGATTACGTAAAAGAAAATTAATTTTAGTTTAAGAACTATTCACATATTTTGAGTTTAAATACTTCTAACCGGTATAGAATTTTAACATAAACTCTTCGAATAGAAATTATAAATTATATTTGTTGAAAAAAATATAGAAATAAATATTATAGAAAATATTACATTTTTATGTTTTTAAAAACATTCTAATGGTTTTCATTCTCCTTTAACATGAACTATATCAGATTTGTATTGTAATTGAAAATAATTATTCCATTACTAAAATTTTAAAAGAAAATATGAAGATAAGAAATTATTTTATATTTAATATTACTATTTTGAACTGAAAAAACCTCATTAATCCATATTATAAAAAATAGAGTTATTAAAACAAATAAAGTGACATTCTAGATTCAATCTATACTTAAAATAATACTAAGTTCATAATCAAATAAAAATGACACCATGTTACCATATCATCATGTATTAGATGATTATTTTAAAAATAAAATAATTTATATAGAATCTTAGAAGGTTTAATATTGATTTATATATCCTACTCTATTCATTTATAACCATAATTATTTTATTTTTCCTTACTAATGTGACAAATATTTAGCATAGCTACAATTCATAACAACCGAGAATAAAGTTCACCAATTTCCAAAAATTTTAAACGTTGATTCAAAATATTGAATCCATTTTATATGATTTAATACTTTTATTTGGTAGAAATTTATTTTAAAAGAAATCTAAAAAACCATAATGTAAAAAATTTTCTAGAAAAAAGAATTTTTAGTTTAAAAATCTAATAATACAAAAATTAAGCATGATTTCAATTTCAATGGAATTAATTAGATTTTCTTTAATAAATTTTTAATAATAAAATTTTAAAATCAATTCAAAAATATATATTGATTTCAAAATATATTAATAGAAAATACATTTTTCTATATAATCTTTATTTTTTCATTGTTCACTAAAAAATTATCCTTTTCCAAAAAAACCTAAAATTAACCTTTAGATAGTTTTTATCTACTAATTTAAAAATTGAAATCCTTTTTTAAAAAATTAGTTTATAATGGAATAAAAAACTTCTTATAACATATGATCACAAAAATAATTAAATGATTTTTCAAGAAAAACTTTTTTAAGCATAAATTGGTCGCACTTAAAAATTAGTGCATATTTTCAATGAATTAATCAATAACTTTTAATTTTGTATGACTATTATACCTATATTTCCTAATATTTATTTTCATATTCATTTCCACAAAGACATGTAATTGGTTAAAATGCTCGCATTTAATGAATAATATTTATATAATATATCACAATTTTCTAAAGAATCAATGTTATATGTTAAGAAAACTATTTACCTAATTATTATATTAAAAAAAAATTAAAACTGTTATTAATGTGAACATATTATAACTACCAAAAGTAGAAAATATTTGAAGGATATAATTTTTTTAATGTTTCTGTAACAGTAATGATGAAAGAAAGAATTTTTGGTCCCATACATGTCAAAAATGTAAAAGGAATCAGGTGGTAATATACATAAATGGATGGGTGGATGATATAATTGTGGAGATGAAGGTCATAATACTCAAATGTGTAAGGTAATAATATAATATACAAATAAAAATTTCAATAGTTTCTGAAAAATCTTATATTATGAAAATCAAATCCCCAATAATGTGTTTAATGAGGAAAATTGTCACTAAGAACCGCATATTGCATGTGAATAAGGAATAGCCTACACATCAATAGTTATTAAAGGGGATAATTATTCTTCACTACATATTTTAAAATATGTTAAAACATGTTATATTTCACTAACAAATTGATTTTTAGTTTTAAATAAAAACAATATGGTCATATGATTGTTATTAAATCACCTATTAGGTCCATTAGAAGTCACTTTTATAGATCTAGTATTTTTTCTAATTTTGATTTGTATATTGAATAGATTATACCTCTTAAAAAAGGATAATATCAATTTTATCATTGGTAAATCTCAATACATAAACCCATCATCACAAAACAATATTCAATTAGAACATATTATGGAAATTACTTGTATCATATAGATATTGATATCCAATAACCTTCTTCATAGTTCCTAAAATAGAATGTTTGGTATCTCACTGTGAATTAAACCTTGGTTCATTTATATATTATGTGTATACTCAAATGATTAAATTAATGAAAAAGGAGACTATATTGGGAGGATTTATGTTTTTTAATTGGGAGGAGGAATGTTACTCCACAAGAATTTAAAATTATATAAATCCAAATGTGTTTAATAGTATTCTTCAAACGCAACACCAAAAAAAGAAAGAATTGTATAAAATAACTAAATGATTCAATATAATTTGTGGGTGAAACAAGTTCTAAAAAATGATATATATATATATATAATAAATTTCAATATTAATATTAATGTATTAATGAAAATTCAATTAGAATACATAAATAAGTCTGATTTATGGTTTAAAATACAACCATTAAAAAATCGGGTATTTCTGTGTTTTTTTTTGAAAATAAATATGATATTAAAGAAATATATGGTTCATATATATAATATATTAACAAAAAAAATTCGTAATTTATAGGTAAAATGAATAAGAATAGTAAATATTTTAAAAATAAAGTTATTTTCCTCGAAAAACATTTTTCATAATATTTGCAATTTTATATTTACCTGTTAAATTATAAATTTTACGAATTTAGATTTGAAATAATGAACTTAATTTTTATATTTATCTGGTAAATATTATATTAATAAGAATTTTTAAAGTTTTTCTACTGCAGATAATTTTTAGGTCAATGGAGAATGTACCACCATCCTTAATGACTAGCTCTCCTAGCAAAAAATGAGGAATGGGTTGTTCACATATGAACTGAATTGTGAAATATGGAATATTTCCTGCATCCTTTATAACTTTGGTGATAATGATAATCATTACATAGCAATTTCAATACTATAAAGTATCATTAAATGGATGATGAACATTGGAGATAACTTACTGCCTCTTACAAAACTATGTAATCCACAACGATCTGAGACCTTCATAACAATGTTCTCCCTCACTAAAATAAAATGGGCTCCATCTTCTATACATATATAAATTTAACTGGACATGGTTAGTTCTCATATGCTATCTAATGATATAAACCTTTTATTCCATTACATTCACCAATATTGGGCCTAAATGTGTTATCTCTCCTAGCTCAGTCAAGTACATCAGTAACCAATAGGGTATCTCAAAAAATCAATTGAAATGTTTTATACAAATAGTGGAATGGTAGTGGTTTTTATATAAAAAATCCACTAATGGTAAGTGGTGTTCCCACCTACAGCTAAAATCGTATACGTAATCCAATAGCTTATTCTTCTAAAACCGAATTTTTCACTCTATCGGTATGCTTATTAGAGTATGGAACTCCATGATCACATAAAAATGATTCCATAAAGAATTATGTAACCCTATCCATAGTTGGGATCTAAAGTAAGTGTTACAATTCAAAATATGTATCAAAGGGACTCCATGCATTCTTAATATCATTAGCATGTAGAGGCATCCCAAACACACTACAAAACTCTTATCAAGAATTCCTAGGATGTGGAAAAAAAATTATTTAGTCTATGATAACCTAGATGGTGTCATAAAATTTCATTGATTTTATAATTCCTATCATTAATCCCATGGAGATACCATCATAATTTTAATCCAACACGTCAAGGTGTTAGGTATAACCCACTAGAAACTAGTGTTAGGCCTTCTACTGTTGGTATAGGATGAATTGAGTGACAAAGTCAACAATACTCTTATTTATTCCAAGCCAAAAAAACTAACAAAAAGACCCTATTATATATTTGAAACAATTAGAAATACCAATCCTGATTATTCAAGAATCCACCATAACACCACCTCTCATGGTGTGACAAGTACAATCAATCATCCATAGAAAAGAATGGTTTGTTCCCACCTTTATAAAATACATCTGGGGAATATCATATATATATATATATATATATCTATCTTATCACTAAATAATGCATAATAAATATATAAAAACATTATATACATGGAATTATGTAGAATTTAATTGCTAAAACCCATCTACTGGGGCTTCTCCACCCCACACCCACCCACAATGGTCAATTCCAAAGAGGCCAATAACTCTATGTCCTAGCTCATTAACTGTGAATAAGATTTCTTATTAGGAGAATATTAACCCACATTCCCTTTCTAAATAGAATAAACTATCTCAAATCAATGTCCTATTTGAATTCCATCCATATATTCTTAATCAGGTTATGATATTTCATTGAGTACATATAACATGGACTCTTATGGTTGGAATAGATGATGAATCTCTCTCTCATAAGAAAGTGTCTCTTGGATTTTAGGGTAAAAAACTACATTTTAGGTCTTGATGTATTAAGTTTGATATTATAATCATGGGGTATCAGCTATTTTGTCCCATAAGAAATAACATTCTAACTCCACATTAGAAATTATCCAAGCCAATATCTAGAGGCATTATAGAACACCACATGCTCAACACCCTCCTTCAATAGTCTCTAAATAGGTGTGATCATAAAACTCTATAGGGGCTCTTGGAAATCCTTTTGAAAATTCTTCATCTTCATTAAATGCTAAACATTTTGACTCAAGGTAGTTGTAGGAACTTTGATCCTAGAGAAATTTGAAGGAATCTCTAATAATAATTTACCTACCCAAGGAATATCTACAGCTTTATCACGCTATTGGGATGATCCAAAAAACTAGAACTTCCTCATTCATTATTGGTTCTATTGATACTCCATCATCAATGATTAAAATTACCTGGAAGTGGACCTCCTGAATTTCGAACAAACACATTGAGAACATTTCATGAATTAGATTATGGTTATGAATGACCGATAACATTTTAACATGTCTCACATGATACATCTATGAAATTGAGTACACGAGGATGATCACTATAGTGGTGGTAGGGTACTATAGTGGTGGTAGGGTACTGTGTGGTACTGTAGCAGTACTATTCACAGATTGGGCTTTGAGCCCCTAATTGGGGCCTACGGGCCATGTAATGGGATAAATGCACACTGGGCCTTCAGGCTATGTAATGGGTCTCACTCTACACAGATAAAAGAGGTCTTTTCTTTGATTTAATAATAAATGAGGCTTCATCCCGAAAAAAATGACTTTAATGGAAGGAGTACATGAGGATGTCATCTAAAAAGACAACAATGAAACAGTACAAAAAGGGATGAACAATATGGTTAATGAGTCTAATGAATCGTATTTAGGAATTCGATATACCAAAGTGAATCGCACAATAATCATTATGACAACATTTTCACTAGATTGTTTCTTTTATTATATCATCCTATCGAATATGGAGATAACGATAACCTGACCTAATATCAATCTTAGAGAACAACTTAACCTCTTTCAATTAGTTATAGAGGCTATAAACTCTCAAAATTGGACACTTATTCTTTATATTCATTTGATTCAGTCAATGACAATCCAAATATATCCTCAAGCACACATATACATTCTTGGTGAATAATGTTGGCAATTCCTAGGGGTGGAGTGCAATGCCCCGACCAAAGTTACCTAGAGTTGGTGCATTATTTTAATACATTGTCATGATTACAAGGAATCAAGTCCCGAAGGACCAATCAGTTAAGCAGTCTTGGAAAATATATTACATACATTAACTTTAAATTACAATTTGAAACATAAAACACATCATAGATAGTTCATTGAGAATTCCATTTTTTCCGGTAGCTTAACCCTGCATATCAATCATAATACGCTTCTTGGAATACTGGGAAAATAAAATATAAGAAAGGGGTGAGCTCAGATGCTCGGTAAGGGTAAATAATTTAGCGGAAGCTATAAACTTTTTAAGGCAAGATGAGTAAAAACAAAAACACCCTTTTAAACATTAACTTGAACATAATATGGTAAAAATAAATGAAACATTACCATTTAAACATGCACATGGATATTATATTAGTCGAATAATCACATGTAATAACTAATTTCATAATGAGGGAACGCCTAACACCAGACATCATTACCATATAGTCAAGGCCTCATGCCAAGACTACAAATAAAATTTTTTTCAAGGCCTCGCGCCAAGACACTAGTTTGTCTCATGAGACCTACTGATGCATCTATGAGCTATAGCTAGCTCCACTCGTCACATATTAGGTCAAATGCATTCCTCATATGAATAGGTTTAATCATAACATAAACATTCATCTTAAAACTAGTATAAAAAATGTCAATTCTTTCTCCATAAACCCTGAATAGTATAAAAATAACACATCCATAGTCAAACATATCACAAAAACTTCAATACAATATGGAAGTTTTGTATCAAAATAAATAATCTTCATATAAGCTTAAAATCCATCAAAGGCTATTGACATAGATGAAATCAACACAATTTGAGAGACATATCTATTTTTTTTAAATCATTTGAAAGTCACATAATTATAAAAGAAAACATTTACTTTGAAAATATTCTTATAATATTGTAAGGGAAGCTTCGATGATTTTATAATGGAAAAAAATAGCCGCCCTCGCCATATAAGTTAAAAAAAGACATTCTTACATTAATTCTGTCGAAAAGGTCAAAAAGGACCTTATTTTGAAAACGACAGAAATATTCCTTTATAATCATCTTATAAAAAGTCAACAGTGGTATAAATGACTTTAACGCATAGTCTATAAAATAGTAATAATGATTCGAAATTTTTTTTTCAAAAAACATGGATGTGGATGATAAAGAGGTCCCAGTAGATAATTAAGTATAAACAACATCGGATAATGAAGAGATTGTGAAATAAACCCTTACCAATTTGGTAAATTGCGAAGCATAAACCCCATGAAAGAGGTATCATAAAATGAATATGTAAATACATATAAATTAACGTGTATTAAACAAATAATACAATTGTGGGCAGTACATACACCGCACAAAAGGTAATAGTGGAAATATGGTATGAATCTCACGAGAATAAGTAGTGAGATGAAAACCCCTTACCTTGCACTTTCCTTTAGTCGAGGGTACATTTATCCTCCTGTATGACGACTATAGTATGTTATTTAACTATACTAGAACCATATAAATATTTATAATATCATACATTATTCCTTTATGACTTTATACTACCCATTTAATAATAATTTCCATTTTATATTAATATTTCGGGTAATAATCGCTTTCTTTATCGTATGTGTTTTAACATGTTACTCTTGATTGTATCACTTAGATAATGATTTAAATACTTCCAGAATTTAGAACATTATTTATTTATCATATATATTTAGAATATAAAAATATATAATAGACGTATATATGAAATGGAAAACACCATTTATGGAGACGGTAGTCCGTACGTACGCATAAACGTTGTTTCCGTTTTCATATAGTATTGAACGGAAGTAAGTGAATAAGATATATGTAAGTATAGAAATAATTATATATATAAATATATATATCTCCAGTAGCATTATTATGTCATATATTACATACTTATTAGTAATATATATTTTTTATAATCGTCGATGAAGGGTGAACTTGGAAATGAATCTCATCGCGTCGTGGAGACAGTAATCCGTACGTACGCACGAGCAAAAATATCATTCTTTTGATATTAATATAATATATAATTGGATGATATATAATATGTACAAAATAATTATCATGTTATATTAATTATTTACATCAGATGCACATCATTATTATACCCATCCAAATAAAAATGTATTGAATAACAATTACACCACAACATGGAGACGGTAAGCTGTACGTACGCATGTATGGTGACATTTCATTCAAAGGGTTGATAGAATAATGAATTTTGTTGTACCATAATTATAATAACATCAATTTATATAGGAGATACTGGATTTATTATTTTATAATGGAAATAATAAAGAAATAATAAGATGAAGAAGAAAGGAACTTGAAAGAGGGTGGTGAAAAACATTACCTCTTCTTCGGGTTCTTCCTTTTGATTTGATCAAAACGGATTCTTAGATTGTCTTTATGATCAGAATATTGCCTCTAGGTTGATTTGAGGGAAGTTGAGAGAGTATTTGGCCAGGGGTTGGCCGAACCAAAAGGCTTTGAAGGTGTGAAAAATTGGTTAGAAGTTGGGTCCTTTTATAAGGGGGAGGAGGGGCTCTTTGGGAAACATTTAAATTATTAATTTATAATAAATTCATATGCAGTTTATAATGGATCCAAAGTGGATTATTCAAAGTATAAGGCGGGGTTGGGTCGAAATCCTTTCAACCAATATATTTTAGACAGGTTTGGGTCATTATATTAACCCTATCATTTAGTTTTTACTCTTAGTTAATTAGATTGACGTTTACCATGTCACATTGTATTTTTATATTATATAGATAATAAAAATACTATATACATCCAACAGACCCGAAGTGGTATATTAGTGATAAAACTAACATGATACAAGTCCTTTGGCTGAACCTTAGATATTTAGGAATTGAATATCAATTAATAATATAATATTTGACTTAAAAACTCTTTTATGTCAAATTTGACACTATTTGGTATTCGATTTTTGTGAAAATCATAACAAAATTATTACTTCAAACAAATATAATTTAATCAATACTAACATGTCATAGTAACCTATAAAATTATTGTAATTCATTAAAAGTATCAAATTATATTTATTTGGATATTTATAATATCAATTATTTTAATATTTCACTAATCAAGTAATTACTGCATCATGATTGTGTCATAAATAAATTAAAATATTTAATTTATAAAAATTATAAATAAAATTCCATTATGTAGTAAATAGTTTTATCTTTCTAATTCATATTTAAAATCGAATTTATCTTATGTATAACCCTATATTAAAAATGTTTTAGTAATTAAACGTTGATTTTAACTCTTTTAACTCTTCTTTGAATTAAATAATATTAAATGTCCTAATCTAATCCAAGTGGATCTAAATGATAATATTTTATTCTTATGGTTGTTTTCTGTCAAGATACACTTTTCAAATATAATTATTACATGTTTTAGGTTAATATTAATATCATTTTTACCCTTAATTACCCTATTTACTTTTAACTGTGGTAAATAAAAGTAAAACGTTACTATTCTCCAAAAATTATTTTTATCTCATTGAACCACATTTTACTCCTTGATATTAAATGTGTTTTTAGGATTTTCTAAATTCAGCTCACAGAAGCGGTAAAATTAAGTTTTATGTGAATTTGCAAAATCTCATAGGAAGTGGGTAAAAGACGGTGAAAAGTTCAATAAAATTTTTATATATTTAAAATTATTATAAAACGACAGCAATGAATTACATAGAACATATATAAGTATTATGTATATATTTTTACATTAAATAATTTAAATAAAATAAATAATTATTTAAATAAAAATTCGATTTAAAACTATAACTCACTGTTTTTCACTATTCATCAAAAATTAAAAGTTTTTAGAAAAATACCAAAAATTTACCCTAAGATAATTTTGTTATTCCAAATTCAATAATGAAGTATATTTTACCACATTCAAAAATATAAGTTACATTTATTAATTTAAAATTAATTCCTGCTGTCAAAACAAAAAGCATGTTTTTATGAAATAATAAATATCAAAAAATTGACACTTGTTTATGTCTAGTTTAAATGTGATATTATGTCAAATGAAAAACATTGGATTAAATTGTAAAAATATATTCTAAATATAATTTAAAACCTCTCAAATTAGAAATTTATCACTATTAATTATTTCGATTAAAAAAGTTGTTTTTAATTAAAATTCAGTAATCTTCACTATTCATAAAAATATGAAAGTTATCAGAAAAGTACCAAAAATTCACCCTAATCTAATTTCGATATTCCAAATCTAAAAATGAAGTCCATTTTTAAGTATAAGAAGTATAAAATTTCAAAAAGGGAGTATTACTATTAATAACGGCTAGTTTGATTGGTTGTGGTGTGTGTTAGAACTCGAAGTTGCGTACAGCGCACACTACTATATTATTCCAAGAGAAATTTACCATAGAAGCTTGAGGTGTTACATTATCTCGTCCTTCAATAAATTGTGTCCTTGAAATTTATTCCCAGTATTAGAAACTTGGGGTTGACATTTCAAAATATCTATGTTGAAATCCCACATCGAAAAATGGATTAATGAGGCCTCTATTTAAAATAAAGAGTGGTAAGTATGAAGGTTACTGAAAATAACACATACTAGGGTTCCATGTAAGATAACATGGATATGAAAGAGAAATATAACCATCATTATCTAATGGTGAGTGGTAGAGGACATGGATATGAAAAGGCCAACAATCACAAAGCCATAAATTTGTGATGATCTATGGTACTATCTAGGACAATGTTTTTGGTCTAAGTTCCTTTTAATAATGCTGAGGAATTTATTTATGAGATTGGTTAAAATCATAAGGAGATATACTTACTTTATAATTATAGTTTTATCCATTACTTAATTTCTACCACAAACTCATCTTTCACTCCAAAACATAATACAACTCAAAAATACAATATTTATCCTAATCGTATAGGGTTCCAAATATAATGAATTTATAATTCACATATCAGACCATTTAAAAAAAAGAAACTACATTATACACTCCAGGTACTTCATGTAGTCTAGTGGTAGGCAATAAATCCCAATCACACTATGGTTGTGGGTTCTATTCTTGCAGCTTTTTCCGACGCGACGGGTTGTCACATGGTCTGCGTGTTTTCCTTTTATAAAAATCCAAAAATAACCTTTCAAACTTAATACATTCCAACCTTTAGACTTATCCAAAATACTACTATCCAAAATCACAGTCCAAAATTTATAATGAAGTTAAACACAATGAAGAACCTTTTTACCATGTAATAACATGTGAACACCTTCACCATGTATTATTTTAAAACATGGTAACATCCTGAATTACCATAAAAAATTATGGATTACATTCATAATACCTTATTATTTATAGAATAATGGATATAATCCTTCAAAAAAAAATGTTGTAAACTCTAACGATGAAAAATCTTTAATCAGTTTCAAGGTGTTCAAGAATATCCAATATAAGTTACCCAAATCAACCATATCTTATTCCAAAATCAGTACCTCAATATTAAAACCATATTAAGGTTTATATTTCCTTCAACCATGTAATTTCCAAAACGTTTAACCCGTTGTAGAGTCACTTTTCTTAGTACCATAAAATCTCAAATCCTCAATGAAATAGTACTGTAGTACAATCCTTATTTACTTCCATCACATCATTGATACAACACATAAATGAAATAATTCCAAAATATCAACATAAGAACATGAGTCATTCCTCTTCTTATGAGGTAGTATCATAACTTCATTATTATCCAATAGCATCATTTTTTGCGTACTCTGATGATTTGTACATTTGTTTGTGTAGTGTCCCAACTCCTTGCAGATGAAGCATTGCACATTTGAAAACATGTTCTTACCCTTGAAATCACGTACTTGGTGTCCTTTTTCTCCACACTTATAACAAACTCCCATTACTTTCAACAATTTACCAAGGTGATTCATTCCATATTTATCAAATATTGGAAAATCCTTTTTTCCATTATTCCATTTATCCATATTTCTTTCCACCATCCTTTTCTTCTCTGGCTTCCCTTCAAAGCCATAGAATTCAGAGAGTTCTTTAATGATCTTTTGATGCTATTTATTCATATGATGATAATATGTGGGAGAATATTTCCTTTATAAATGTTGTCTTAATACCATGAATGATATAACCCTTCTTACTCATTGGATCATACGTATTGCAGGAGTTTTCATTCCTTCTACTGGGCGCCATTTCTAAACAATGGCATACACTAAGACAATTTATGAATCACAATTCATAATTCCAAAGATGTAAAATACCTAAAATAAATTGAATAGTTTATGGATATAATCTATAAACAAAAAAAATGTTTTCTTTGAGGAGGTATATAGTCATAAACCCTTCATAGCGGTTTTTAAAGAAAATGAGAATTATCTTAAGCATATCCCCCGGGAGTGTCGTAACCAAGAGTGCAGCAAGGCCTGTTGTCGTGCACTAGTTCCCGTTAGAGTCTAGATCAAAGTGGTGTTTTTGGGTTTTACCCCTAGGTAAATCTATGCCAAATCAGCCTCTACCTGATCGTATCGAGACCAGGATATATTGCACGGAAAGCTCACAAAATCTATACAATAACAAAATTTTAGGAAGTTATTCTATAATAATCCTCGATATCTATCTTACGGTAATTTTATCTAATCAGAGTTTATCTAAATCTAGTTTCCAAGGTTATTGATAATATTATTTTGATACCAACCGTAACGCGCCGACCCAAGTTACCCAGAGTCGGTGCATTATTTTAATACATTGGCATGATTACAAGGAATCAAGTCCCAAAGGACCGACCAGTTTAGCAGTCTTGGAAAATAGACTACATACATTAAATTTACATTACAATTTGAAACATAAAACACATCATAGATAGTTCTTTGAGAATTACATTTTTCCCTATAGCGTAACCCTGTATATCAATCTTAATACGCTTCTTGGAATCCTGGGAAAATAAAATATAAGAATGGGGTGGGCTCAGATGCTCAGTAAGGGTAAATAATTTAGCGGAAGCTATAAACTTTTTAAGGCAAGATGAGTAAAAAAACCACAGCCTTTTAAACATAAACTTTAACATAATATGGTAAAAATAAATGAAACATTACCATTTAAACATGCACATGGATATTCTACTAGTTGAATAATCACATGTAATAAAAAATTTCATAATGAGGGAATGCCTAACGCCGGACATCATTACCACATAGTCAAGGCCTCGGGCCAGGACTACAAATAAAATTTTTGTCAAGGCCTCATGCCAAGACACTAGTTTTTCTCATGAGACCTACCGATGCATCGAGGAGCTATAGCGGGCTCCACCCATCACTTATTAAGTCCAATGCATTCCTCATAGGAACAAGTTTAAACATAATATAAACATTCGTATTAAAACTAGCATACATAATTTCAATAATTTCTCCATAAAACATGAATGGTATAAAAATAACACATCCATAGTCAAACATATCACAAAACCTTCAATAAATTATGGATATTTTTTATCAAAATAAATAAATTTCAAATAAGCATTAAATCCATCAAAGGATGTTGACAAAGATGAAATCAAAACTATTTGAGAGAGATATCGCTTTTTTTAAATCTTTTAAAAGTCACATAATTATAAAAGAAAACATTTACTTTGAAAACATTCTTATAAGATTGTAAGGGATGAATTGACTATTTTATAACAGCAGATAATAGCCGCACTCACCGTATATGTTAAGAATAGTCATTCTTACTGTAATTCTGTCGAAAAGGTTAAAAAGGACCTTGTTTGGAAAACAACGGAAAGATTCCTTTATAAACATCTTATTAAAATTAAATAAGGGTATAAATGAATTTAACCCATACTCTATAAAATAGTAATAATGATTTGAAATAAATTTTTAAAAAAACATTGATTTGGATGATAAAGAGGTCCTAGTAGATAATTATGTATAAACAACCTCGGATAATGAAGAGATTGTGAAATAAACACTTACCAATTTGGTAACTTGTGAAACATACACCCCATGAAAGAGATATCATACAATGAATATGTAAACACACATAAATTAAAGTGTATTACACAAATAATACAATTGTGGGTAGTACATACACCGCACAAAAAGTAATAGTGGAAATATGGTACGAATCTCACGAGAATAAGGAGTGAGATGAAAACCCCTTACCTTGCACATTCCTTTAGTCGAGTGTACGCTTAGCCTCCTGTATGAAGAGTATAGTATGTTATTGAATTATAATAGAACCATATTGATATTTATGATATCATACATGATTCATTTATGACTTTATACTACTAATTTAATAATAATTTCCATGTTATATTAATATTTCGGGTAATAATCGCTTTCTTTATCGTACGTGTTTTAACTTGTTACTCTTGATTGTATGACTTAGATCATGGTTTAAATACTTCCAGAATATAAAACATGATTTATTTATCATATATATTTAGAATATAAAAATTTATAATAGATGTATATATGAAATAGAAAACACCGTTTATGGAGACGGTAGTCCGTAAGTATGCATAAAGGTTGTATCCGTTTTCATGTAGTATTGAACGGAAGTAAGTGGATAAGATATATGTAAGTTCATAAATAACTATTTATATAAATATATATTTCTACAGTAACATTATTATGTCATATATTGCATACTTATTAGTAATATATATTTTTATAATCGTCAATGAAGGGTGAACTTGGAAATGAATCTCATCGCGTCGTGGAGACTGTAATCCGTACGAACGCACGAGCGAAAACATCATTATTTTGATATTAATATAATATATAATTGGATGTATATAATATATACATAATCCTTATCATGTTATATTTATTATTTACATCAAATACACATCCTTATTATACCCATCCAAATAATAATGTATTGAATAACAATTACACCACAACGTGGAGACGGTAAGTCGTACGTACAAACATATGGTGACTTGTCATTCAAAGAGTGGAGAGAATAATTAATTTGTTTTTACCATTATTATAATAACATAAACTTATATAGGATATACTGGAGTTATAATTTTATAATGGATATAATAAAGAAAGAAGAAGTTGAAGAAGAAAGGAACTTGAAAGAGGGTGGTGAAAACATTACCTCTTCTTCGGGTTCTTCCTTTTCATTTGATCAAAAGGTCTACATAGGTTGGCTGTCTGATCAAAATATGGCCTCTAGTCTGATTTTAGGGAATTTGAGAGAGTATTTGGGTAGGGTTTGTCTGAACCAAAGGGCTTTTATGGTGTGAAGAATTGGTTAGAAGTTGGGTCCTTTTATAAGGGGGGGAGGGGCTCTTTAGGAAAAATTTAAAGTATTAATTTTAATAAATTAATATTTGGGTCATAATGGTTCCAAAGTGGATTATTCAAATTATAAGGTGGGTTTGGGTCGAAATACTTTCAACAAATATATTTTAGACATGTTTGGGTCATTATATTAACCATATCTTTAAGTTTTAACTCCTAGTTAATTAGATTAACATTTACCATGTCACATTGTATTTTTATATTATATAGATAATAAACATAATATATACATACAAGCCACCCCAAGTGGTCCATTAATGATACAAATATCTTGATGAAATTCCTTTGGCCGAACCTTAGATTTTTAGGAATTTAATATCCATTAATAATATAATATTTTTTTTAAAAACTCTTTTATGTCAATTTTGACACTATTTGGTATTTGATTTTTCTGAAAATCATAACATAATTATTACATCGAACAAACATAATTAAATAAATAATAACATGTCATAGTAACCTATAATATTCGTGCAATTCACTAAAAGTCTCAAATTATATTTATTTGGATAATTATAATATCAATTATTTTAATATATCACTAATAACTTAATTACTGCATCATCATTGTGTCATAAATAAATTAAAATATTTAATTTCTAAAAAATTTATATAAAATACAATTATGTAGAAAATAGATTTATCTTTATAATGAATATTTAAAATCGAATTTATCTTATGTATAACCCTATATTAAAAATGATTTAGTAATTAAACTTTGATTTTAACTCTTTTAACTCTTCTTTGAATTAAATAATAGTAAATGTCCTAATCTAATCCGAGTGGACCTAAATGATAATATTTTATTCCTAAGGTTGTATTTGGTTAGATACACTTGTAAAATAGAATTAAGACATGTTTTAGGTTAATATTAATATCATTTTTACCCTTAATTACCCTATTTACTTTTAACCGTGGTAAATAAAAGTAAAACGTTACAATTCAGCAAAAATTATTTTTATATCATATAACTGAATTTTACTCCTTTATATTGTAAATTTATCTTGTATTTTCTAAATTCATCTCACATAAGCGGTAAAATTACGTTTTATGAGAATTTACAAAAGCTCCTATCAGGTAGGTAAAAGACGGTGAAAAGTTCAATAAAATTTTTATATATCTAAAATTATTATAAATTGACTCCAATGAATTACATAGAACTTATATAGGTATTATGTATCTATTTTTAAATTAAATAATTTAAATAAAATAATTAATTATTTAAATAAAAATTCGGTGATAAACTATAACTCAGTGTTTTTCACTATTCATCAAAAATTAAAAATTTCCAAAAAATACAAAAAATATACCCTAAGATAATTTTGTTATTCTGAATTCAATAATGAAGTCTATTTTACCAAATTCAAAAAATAGAAGTTGTATTTATTAATTTAAAATTAATTCTCACTGTCAAAACATAAAGCGTGTTTTTAATAAACAATAAATATTAAAAGATTGACAGTTGTTTATGTCTGGTTTAAATGTGAAATTATGTCCAATGACCATCCTTGGATTAAATTGTAAAAATATATTCTAATATAATTTAAAACCACTCAAATTCATAATTTATCAGAATTAATTATTTTGATTAAAAAAGTTCTTTTTAATTAAAAATCAGTAATCTTCACTATTCATCAAAATATGAAAGTTATCAGAAAAGTACCAAAACTTCACCCTAAGCTAATTTCGATATTCTGAATCCAAAAATGAAGTCCATTTTGAATTATATAAAGTATAAAATTTCAAATAGTGGGTATTACTATTCGTAACGGCTAGTTTGATTGGTTGTGCTGTGTGTTAGAACTCGAAGTTGCGTACAAAGCACGCTACTGTATTATTCAAAGAGAAACATACCATGGAAGCTTAAGGTGTTACATGGAGACATTGAGATTAATGATTCCATTACACTATATAACATCTAATTTCCCATTATTCTCTCACAAATCTTCAAGGACTATCTGATATGCTGAAATTGATATCATGGTAGTCCAAGTTTGTTAGTATATGTAAATTTGGATCTCTAAATTGGGTGTTTAGCCTAGAAGATTCATGGACATGATTTTCTCATAATCATCCACCATTTTAGGTATTTTAAAGATCATAGAGACAACATCTCAAAGGGACATACTATACAAGAAGTGATAAATCAATTGTACCCTCGTGGGTATGATCCCAAGAAACTATACTCGAAATTCTATATCACAAATGATGGATAATATAGTCCCCCCTCCTTGGGAATATTGTAACCCTCACTAGAGACAGTCACAGCAGGTATGAACAATAGAAAACTAGTCCATATCGATATAAAAAAATAGTTATGCATCACTGTTATGAAGATATTACACTCAAATCTCTCTAATCCCATATTCAATTCACACTACTATATGATAAGTTCAATAGTTTCTGCTTCCTCAGTTAGAGTATCTAATTTAAAGGGTTGACCAAGTGTTGTCACTGTCATATCATGTTATTAAATAATAGATAATTGAAGGAAAGAGTATCTTAGTATTATGTATACATAAACTATAGCTTATGTGGATATGATACATAATGTCCCATGAGCCATTCCTAGAGCCTCAAGGTCTTGTACCTTCACTTTCGATAGTCCTAAATGTCCTTTCCCACCTATTCTCTACAACCAAGGATTTCTCAAACACCACAGAACATCCAAAATAGACTCAAACAAAGAATTCAAAAGAAATAATCCATCACTTCTCGATACTATTAAATTGGGGAGGCCCTACAACCCCTTCTTATAATTAAAACCAATCCCAAGCGAATGTATTTTGGTTTTGGGGAAGTGTCCAACTTCATAGTATGCTCAATGATATGTCACACCTCACCATCAAAGGGATACACCGATGAATTATATTTCCCTAAAGAATAAAACATGTTTGGACCACCAAATAAATAGGGAAATTCCTTGCAATTCAAATTCACGACCTGTAAACTTTTACTATTCCTAATATTATTGTGTGGCCACTGGAAAGTACTCATATTGGAAGATATTCTCATTTTCTATCAAAGTGAGGGTTACCTCCCCAAGAAATTTGGTCACTAAATTAAAAAATCATGTATTTCATCCCTAGAAATAGTATACATTTAAGACCACCCTCAAATAACTAGAAGTCCTAACTGAGCATAATATCCATTCCATAAACTCTTGAGATATATCGGGTGCCTAGGGTTTTGGATCACCCCAAAACATGAGTGTCCCCAACCTATGAAACAACTGATGTATAATCGGCCTTTGTATATCTTTATCTAGTATATTCAAGAAAATAATTTACTTATACTGATGGAGAGTGTCCACCCATAACATTGGGGGTGGGTTAATAAGCTACTAGGTGGGTAGAAGAAATGCTTGATATCCACCTAGATAGCTAATCTCATGGTCAGGTCACATCACTGAGGCCTTATTTCTAAGAAATTTCTCACCACAATCATATGGTCAAAATATAATTGTCTACCCATGTGGGGGAATCTTATCTATTAAAATCGTCTTCCATGGAAAAAGTTATTATCTAGGTATTTGACTCAAGAATTATATGGAAATCGCAATGCATTTATATATGACTTGTTTAGAGTGTTTTCCTTGAAAGTAGTGCTTACATGTATGGAGAGAAATATAAGGTTATCATATTTTCTATGAATGGATACATCATCCACTATATCATCACTAGGTTCTCTATCCTGTGAGACAATGTTTAGAAACCTTAAATCTCATTCCCTACCTCCAAACTCTAATCTAAAGACATCTAGACGTAATACCAGTTTATCATGAACCAACAAAATGGGACTCTCCTGGATAAAAGAAAATCGATATTAACACCCCATTTATACCTAAATTGTTTCAAGGGGTAAAGAATGAAATTTATAAGAAATATCACACACATTAGAGGAATTATCCTATAGCACGTGTAAATATGGACATATCTGTATACACAATTGTAATGAATAATAGTAAAAACAGATCCTATAAATGAAAGAATAACTTATAGTCCCTCATCAGAGTATGAAAAAAAGTATAATAATGAAAATTCCCATTCAAAAGACCACAAAATAGTAAAATATCCCATCCTAAAAACAAAAAATGGACTGAAATAAAAAAGAAAACACCTATATCCATTCATTGTCCATCTAGAACCACTACGATCCACCTTCTCCGAGTCCAGATTTTAACTCACTCATTTACAGTCTATTACGGTTAATTTCGTATCAATAATGAAAATAGGTATAAATAGGTCCCATATATAGGTGACTATATACATACCCAATATGACACCCCAAAATCACTAAACATAAAGAATCATGCTTGGAGTAAACTCCTAAAAAGTGAGGATAACAAGAATTACCCAGGTATGCTCAATGGAAGACTCTAAGTCTTAAGGTGATCAATATTGATACTTCCAACCTATGGATTCTGCTTGAGGCTCCAAGGTAACAATAATATAATATAACTAGTATATCGAGTCTTGTTAAACTGACGATACTCATCCACAATTTCAAACTCATCAAACCATTCAAAGATGAATTACAACCTTTAACACACATGGATATTCAAACACATGTATGAGATAATGCCCATGTCCTATGGGTGATACCTAACCCTATCTGGAAAAAACCACTATCAATGAGATCACACATCCTAGATTTTAGATATATTTCACATGATCTAACCAAACGAAGAATGTGATATAGAATCACACCTTGGGTTATATAGATGAATATGTGACTCTATCAAGAACTAGCTTATAGAGGGGATCACTCATCCTATGTTATAGATGGGATTTTTCTGTGTACCATCTTTGGGAGTAACCATGTTTATATAACCAATAAAATGGAAAATAGTACTGATAATATCCAACACTCAAACTGTCCTTGGAAGGAGTACACAATGGTTCTAATGGGATGCGTATTGTTTCTCACAATGTTTGTAATTTTTTGACTCATTCCTTCTCACATGAAATGTTCCTCTAGATACATAGTGGCTTTTAATGAAACAAATATTTGTAATAGTTGGTATGGAAGTTGGGAATGTGTCATTTTTTCATGATCATGTACATTCTGAAGAACATGAGGTTTTCCTTGACACGAACAACATATTAGGTCACATGACATATTTAGAATTTTTTCCATGTACACTATGAGATGGAAACCTACGGTTCACAGTAAATTTGGGTCCCCTACATGGAATGTGATAACTTAGACACCATGTAAACCTTGTCCACCACAAATAGGTGTAAGGGTTGGTGTCCTGAGAACCAACTATTTTGTACATCGATTACATGAATTTTTACTTATTATATATTGTTCATTGTTCTGCATGAATATAATATAATAATGTCCTGGAATATTTATTGCATTAATAAGGCCATGGCAGATCCCTACTATGATGAGAACCTCAAAATGCTATAACAATATTCCTAAAAAAGTTCTGCATTTGGATGAAAAACTATGATAGGAAACATAGTATACAAACTGTCATGTGCGAGTACTCGTAAGAAGATGAGACTCTCTCTCATGGAGTTCACACTTGGTAATATCCAAGATGGGAGATTATGAGAACAGAGCTGGCAGTATAAATTCCGCATGTCTTGGTGTCATTGGAAATTGCTATCTACGAGCGTGTGTAAGGATCCTTAGACTAGAAGATTATCATTAACTCGTGTCATTACTTGCGCACTTAGATTTACTGACAAAAACCGTCATGCAGACAGTTGGTGGGATGTAGGGTACGTTGGGTGCGTCACGAGTGACATGTTGTTAATGGATAAGTCAAGGAATTATTTTTCCCTTCCATTTATAGAAGTTGATATCTCGGCGGTTTGATTGAAATAGATATGTCGCATGAAATTTCAAGGTCATGGTGTAAACGACGAGTTTATTTCAGGTATTAAAAGAACGACGGATCAAGAATATAGGTTTATGAAACTACCATGATACCTACTTGTTGAGATATTGAGACAAAGGGATTAAATTACATAGTAATCATTTGTATGAGGTGATACATCAATGAGGCGTCAACTTCTTTCTCTAGGGTGCCTTGACCTATTGCTAGACAGTAATCTTGGACTTTAGGCAAGCCCTCCTAATGCCAACGAGAAAGGGGTCAAGAGGGTCACACACTAAGTGAATTCATGTATCTCAAGTAGAATAAAGATTATTCTCATATGTGGTTTAATAATTATTCAAGGAAGCCTAAATCTTTTTAATGTTGGAGGAAGAATAAAATGAAAACAAGTAAACGTCGTGTATTAGTGATTACATGCCATGTAGTTTTTATTTTGAAAACAAGTACACATTGTGTATTATTAAATGTACATGCCATGTAGTTTTCTTTTTGGAATGGAAATGAATAAATGAAAAAAATATTTACACACAGTGTACATTAAATGTACATGTTGTGTAGTTTTCAATGAAAAATAGGTACACGCCGTGTTTTTATTAATACACGCGAGGTAGTTTTTACAGTCGAGATTTTGAAGAAATATCGTTTTATTAAATGATATTTATTATAATCAGTGTGGGCACATGTCAAGGAATTAATGAGTCGACATGGGGTTTTCAAAATGGAGTTAATGAAAAAAATAAAACGCGTAACGCGTTTATTTACTGTCATAACTCTACAACCTCAAACCCAATTATAAATATCCTCACAACCCCAACTCTTTTCCTAAGACAAGAGAATCATTGGGAACAACAATTTTGGAGATTTATTCCAAGGCTGAAAAGAACCTCTTCCTCCATGAACGCTCTCAAGATAGAGAGAGCTGCTCTTCCATCGGATCAAGACGATCTAAGGAGGACAACACAAGAAAATGTTTCTCCATGATAGCACCTGGAGACTCCTTCGACAACATCTAGAGATATGAGGTGCACATGTAGATCACCGCTAGAGGAAGTCCACACCTGGCTTTTGCGATGCAATGATGAATCACATCAGAACGTGATCAAGAAGATCAATAAAGAAAGAAAACTAAAAAGGAACTTCTTTTCAGTTGATTAAATTGATTATAATAAACCTGTAACAATACTACTTTCTGGTTCTGAGACTTTCCTTTTCATTGTCTATTTCTATGATTCTATCCGTGGAGACTGCCGTTTATCATCGTATTGATCCCGGATTGAACATTGTTAATGACAAAAAGCCAAGTGGGCACATCCACCCATGCTCTTCCGCTACCCCCAGAACCATCAATTGGTACCAGAGTGAGGTTACAATGTTGATTATAGTTATTTAATTTTCATTGATAATTTACGCATTTATATTTGATTCAATTTGAAATAAATCATCCTCCAATTTGAATAAATGAGACCAGTTCTTCCTCCATCATTTATCGATTCATATCACAAAAAAGACCTTTTAATATTAATTCTTTCATTAAAATAAAAACGAGGAACTCATCCGGAGGGGCCTCTCTTTCTGTCTGTACAACACGGGAATACACAACGTGCACTGAAAACTACACGTCGTGTACTTAGGTTCAACTACTGGAACTGGTCCTGCAAACCATGCCATGTGAATTGAGTATGCCTATGTTTTTATTACCACATGTTGACTAGAAATGAACGGCACGTGGAAAATAGGAATATATGGTGTGTATGTGGGAGAAACACGTCATGTAGTCCGATCCGACCCAAGTGAAACCACGTACAAAGGAGAAGCTGCATACCATGTACACGGGATAACTAGGACAGTTACCGCGTAACAAGGAAGTACACACCGTTTATGATTTATGTACATGCCGTGTACTCCCAAATTTCCAAAGTAAAGAAAACACGCCAAATCCCCCGGCGTGTACTTTGGATAAAGGGTGAACAGAAGTACGTTTCGTGTAAATATAAACTACACACCGTTTACTTTCCAGAAATTTCACCAGGTTTCCTCCAAAAGTACAAAGACCTATTCAAGGGATATAGATGAGAAAAAAATCAAGGAAATTCAGAAATGAATTTAAGATAATGAATTGTTTAATTATAAGATCAAAATTAATTAAAATTAAGTGAGACTTATCTTGAATAATAGAATGATTAAAATAATTTGAATTCTAAATATGCATAAATGTCGTTGCATGTTATAGATGATCATGAGATAGACAAAATTACCATTGTATGTGTGTATGGTTTAATTTAAATTTGTTTAATATAAATTCATTGGCGTACGAGCCTTCTTACAATAAAATATAGGGCATGCGTGCCCATGTTTTTTTTAATGTAAACCCCATGTAATGGAGGATCTCCCAAGCCATAGGAGATGGTTCGAAATCCGAAGTTGAGGTGAAACCAACCCAAGAAGATACAAAGGTGGACAAGTGGGATCTGGAAAACACGAACCATCAGGTTCATGGTTTTTTTCCTAGGTTAGGTTTAGCTTATCAAAACCGGTAGATAAGCCAACCAATAGAAGCTCATGATCATGTCATTTTATTTTATTTCTGTCTGATTACATGGTTTATTTATTATGTATGTGTTGTCGCAATCAAATATTTAATAAAACGAACAAGCATGAAAAGATGGAGTAAAATAAAAACCAGACTATGCATAAACATTATCAGAATATGGTTAATCAATTAATCAAGAATCAGTTAATATTAACAAGCATGTGATAATGAAAAACTACGCATAAAGAATAAAATCCCTCAAATACCATATTAAGTCAGACCAAGCCTTTCGTTACTTGATTAATAGCATGACTAAATAAAACTATGTGTTTGACCAACCCTTGATGGGACACATACTTTTATAAAGGAAGCCATTACTAAAGGTTTCAGGTTGACTTTACCATATTACATCAAGAAGAGTAGCCCTTACTAGACTTGATGTAATATTGGAGGCAAGAGTTGAGGGAATCCAAGTCAGGATTTCAGGACTGGGGAGTCCACTCAACAGATAAAGGAACTGTAAGCTCACAGTTGGCAATGACCTGTCTACCTAAATACCTTCAAATAGATTGACCAACCCTTGTTGGGGTTATGAAAAAGGGAAATATGGATCCTTTCCACTAGAATGTCAAAGAAACTGGACATTCTACGTTCAATGGTAAGGGTTATTGGGACTTGATAAAATAGTGGGAGAATTAATAAATTCATTTATTATTTTTCATAAAATGCAATCAAGAATGTACTGATAAATCATCTCTTTTAATTTGTGCAATCGATATGACAAACTCATCAACCACCTTTTCTATGTGATCAATTCTGGAGAAAGACAACAACCTCATCATCAGTAAATTTTAGGAATGATTTTGGCGCCATTAGGTTATCCTACTCCATGAACGAAAGTTTTACGTGCTTGACTCCTCACTTCCCGATCCCCCTGCCTAAGGGGAGAGTGATGAATATTTCCTCATCTATGATCAACATTTTAGTGTTTCACTTGACGTTCAATGTTTGATACTGGCATATATGTCTAGTGATTTCATGAAGTGTCATGAAGCCATGGATTCCTACAGCATGCTCTAGCACCTTCGTGGTCTATACCAGGAGAGAGAATGGCCGGAAAGCATTGATATTTCCAAGCCTCTATTTCAGAGCAAGCTTGGAGAGGTTTCCCCAGATGGGCCTCATTTAGTAATGCTCATTGGATACATTGAGTTCTTGGAGTTTCTAGGGGTTAAACACCCTCAAGAACTGGGTACCGATCTCATTATTGCATCACTCCACCAGAGAATCTCATACTTTTTTGTGAACTTCTACATGAACAGCATCGAGAAGTCTTAGTCTGATATTATTATCCTAATTCTCAAAGTGGACAAGGAAATGAAGCGTGAAAACACTTATGTCCTCTTGTTGAATAAATTTAAAGTGAATGCGAAGTACTTTAAGCCCAAAGCTTCTTCAAGGTCTTCCAAGAAAAGGAAGATCAAAGGGGAGGCAAGGGAACATGATGTTGTTTGTTTCGCATGTGGTAAGAAGGGCCACTGGAATAAAAACTACACCCAGCCAAGGAAGCAAGGGGAAGCTTCAGGGGCAGTTGTTATCAAATGAAATCTATCTGTTTCTACTAATTGGATATTAGATACTACTTGTTGTACACACATATAAATAGAAGAACCAAGTAGATTCAGAAAGAATGATCGAGGTGAGGTAGATCTACGAGCAGCCAACGAAGCCAGACTTGCTGCTATAGCTATTGGGGGCTACCACCTCACATTGCCAACTGGAAAGATCTTGGTGTTAAAGGGTTGTTATTATGTGCCTTCTATTACTAAAAACATTATTTCAGTATCCATATTAGATACTGATGGATTAATGTTCATGTTTGGAAAAGAATGTTGCTACTTTTATAAAGATAACATTTGTTTTGGTAGGGAACATTTATATAATGGCCTTTATGTGTTAGAATACACAAACCAAGTAATGAAAATCGATAACAAAGTCAATTCACATGACTCATACCACACCCAACTTTGGAATCACCGGCTGGGTCATGTCAATGAGAAACGTTTGACAAAATTACCTCAAGATGGCTATTTAGATTCTTTCGAACTAAAAACACTTGGTGTATGTCATGCGTGTCTACAAGTAAAAAAGACCAAATCCCCATTTAGTGGGAAAGGTGAAAGGGATAAAGAGCTTCTAGAATTAGTTCACACAGATGTGTGTGGACCATTTCTAGTTGAAGCAAGGGGTGGGTACTCGTACTTCATAACTTTTACTAAGGATTTTAGTAGATAGGGATATATTTACTTAATGAGTTATAAGTAATATTCTTCTCATCAGTTCAAAGAATACAAGAATGAAGTTGAGAACCATCTTGGTAAAAAGATTAAGAAACTCCTCTCATACAGAGGAGGAGAATATCTTAATCATGACTTCATTGATTTCTTACGGGTGTTTGGGATTCTATCTCAACTCACTCCTCCTTAAACACCTCAGTGGAATGGTGTAAGTGAATGGAGGAACTGCACCCTGTTTGACACGGTGAGCTCAATGATGAGTCAAGTGAGTCTTCGATTATCCTTTTGGGGATATACATTACAAACAGCAGCACACATACTAAACCAAGTACCGACTAAATCCATAAATGGTATTCCATATGAGTTATGGAGTGGACACAAAGTCATGTTACCGAATTTATATGTGTGGGGTAGCGAACCATTTGTTAAGGCCTCTTTAGGTAAAAAACATGCACCCTGAGGCACAAAGTGTATCATTATAGGATATCCCAAGGAAACAAATGGATATTACATATACAACCCCTCATACAAAAAGGTTATATTGGAAAGACACAAAATATTCCTTGAGAGGGATCACATCTCCAAAAGAGATAGTGGGAGAAAGATAGACTTCGATGAAGTCGAGGCTCAAGATACACAGGAGTTGGTACAACAACAGATTCCACAAAGCCCTGTGGAAGAACAATCTATTCCAGAGACACAAGAACTACGTAGGAGCATGAGAGAGGTTAGAGAACTAGAAAGATATGGTTTTCTTATCACCAAGGATGTTGACTCGTTATTGGTGGAAAATGAAGATCCTCTTACCTGCAAGGAAGAAGTTTAAGTCATAGACGTTACCAAGTGGAAATAAGCCATGAATTCTCAAATGGATTCCATATAGCAAAACCAAGTCTAGATTTCGGTAGATCCTCCAGTTGATGTAAATCATATTGGTAATAAATGGGTATTCAAGAAGAAACTGGACACGGAGGGGCAAGTCAGCACCTATAAGGCATGACTGGTTGCAAAAGGCATTAGACAATGTCAAGGAATTGACTATGATGAAACCTTTTCACTGGTTGAAATGCTGAAAATCATCAGAATCCTATTGGACATTTTTTCTTACCATGACTATGAAATTTGGAAAATTGATGTCAAAACATCATCCCTTAATGGGAACCTCCAGGAAGACGTCTACATGACACAACCTGAAGGGTTTGTGACTCCAATGTATGCCAACAAGGTATGCAAGTTGCAGAAATATATTTATGGATTAAAGGAAGCATCAAGGTCATGGAACATTTGTTTGGATAAAGCTATAATGTAATTTCGATTTGTTAAGAAAGAATGTGAGACTTGTGTCTACAAAATGTTTAGTAGAAGTGCAGTCGTTTTCCTAATAGTATATGTTGATGACATATTACAAATTGGAAACGAAGTACCTATCCTACAGTCAGTTAAGGCATGGTTAGATAAATGCTTCTCCGTGAAATACTTGGGTGAGGTAACATATATTCTTGGGATCAAGATCCATCGTGATAGATCCAAGAGAATGCTGGGACTGAGTCAAAGTACATACATTGACAAGATACTGATGAGATTCAGTATGGAACAGTCCAAGAGGGTATTGTTCCCAATGTCACATGACATTCATCTTTCCAAGAAAATGTGTCCTCAGACACATGAGGAAAGAAAGAGAATAGAAAGGATCCCTTACGCATCTGCGATTGGGTCAGTCATGTATGTTATGCTATGTACGAGTCTAGATGTATCTTACACATTAAGTAAAGTAGGAAGATATCAAGCTGATCCAGGAGACCGCCATTGGATGGAAGTCAAGACTATCCTTAAGTATATAAGGAATACTAAGGATATGTTCCTGGTTTATGGAGGTGATCAGGAACTAGTCATCAGAGGAAATGTATATTATAGTTTCCAGACTGATCAAGATGACATGGAGTCACAGACTGGATACATCTTCAGTTCGAATGGAGGTGTAGTGAGCTAGAAGAGCTCAAAGCAAAGTGTGGTGGCAGATTCTGCAGTAGAGTCCGAGTGTATCGTAGCTTCTAAGGTAGATAAAGAAGCAGTATGGATGCGATGCTTCGTCCAAGATCTGGATGTAGTGCCAAGCAGTAAAGATCCTATCACACTCTATTGTGATAATACTGCAGAGCACTTGCAAAAGAGCCAAGGTCATATCAGCGGACAATTCACATACCTCGGAAGTATTATCTCTTGAGGGTTGTTTCTCAGAGAGGTGATGTTGTAGTGAAAAGTATTTACATAGAAGATAACACGGTGGGCCCCTTGACTAAAGCCTTGACTCAGTAGAAACATGATAATCATGTGAGGTCTAGAGGACTAAAAGTCATAGGCAATTGGCTCTAGTCCAAGTGGTAGTTTGTAATGGTTGGTGTCCTGAGAACCAACTGTTTTGTACTTTGATTACATGAATTTTCACTTATTATATATTGCTCATTGTTCTGCATGACTATAATATAATAATGTAATAGAATATTTGTTTTATTAATAAGGTCATGGATGATCCCCGCTATAATGAGAACCTTGAAATGCCATAATAATATTTTTAAATAATGTTTTTGTGGTTGGATGACATACTATGATAGGACACATAGTATACAGAGCGTCATGATAGTGTACTCGTAAGAAGATGAGACTCCCTCTCATGGAGTTTTCACTTGGTAATCTCCATGATGGGATATTATGAGAACATACCCGCCAGTAGAAAGTTCTCATGTCTTGGTTTCATCGGACATTTCTATCTACGAGCATTTGTAATTATCCTTAGACTAGAATATTATCATTAACTCATGTCATGACTTGTGCACTTAGATTTACTGACGAAAATCGTTAGGTAGACAGTTGGCGAGAAGCAGGGTATGTTGGGTGTATCACGAGTGACATGTTGTTAATGGATAAGTCAAGGAATGATTTGTCCCTTCCATTTATGGAAGTTGATATCTTAGCCCTTTGATTGAAATAGAATTGTTGCATGAAATTACATGGCCATGGTGTAAATGACAAGTTTATTTCAGGTAGTCAAAGAATGACGGATCAAGCATATGGGTTTATGACACAACCATGAAACCTGCTTGATGAGATATTGAGACAAATGGATTAAATTACACAGTAACAATTCGTATGAGGTGATGCATCAATGTGGTGTCAACTTATTTCTCTTGGTTGCCTTGACCCATTGCTAGCCAGTAATCTTGTACTTTAGGTAGGTCCACCTAATGCCAACGAGAAAGGGGCCTAGAGGGTCACACACTAAGTGAATTCAAGTATCTGAAGTAGAATAATGATTATTTCCATATGTGGTTTAATAATTATTCAAGGAAGCCTAAATTGTTTTAATGTTGGAGGAATAATAATATGAAAACAAGTACATGCCATGTATTAATGATTACACGCTGTGTAGTTTTTATTTTGAAAACAAGTACATTTCATGTATTATTAAATGTACACGCTATGTAGTTTTCATTTTGTAAAGGAAATGAATAGATGAAAACAAGATATACACGCCGTGTACATTGAATGTACATGCCGTGTAGTATTCAATGAAAAACAAGTACATGCTGTGTATTTATTAATACAGGCCGTATAGTTTTTCCAGTCGGGATTTTGAGAAAATTTCATTTTATTAAAATAATATTTAATATAATAAGTGTGGACACATGTCAAGTAATTAACGACTCATCATGGGGTTTTCAAAATGGATTTAATGAAATAAATAAAACACGTAAGGCTTTTATTTATTTTCCTAACTCTACAACCTCAAACCCGATTATAAATATCTTCACAACCTCAAGTGTTTTCCTAAGACCAGAGAATCGTTGGGCACAAAAATTATAGAGAATTCATTAAAGGAAGAAAGAACCTATTAATCCAAGAAAAATCTCAAGACCGAGAGAGATACTCTTTCATCGGATCAAGACAATCTAAGGCGGGCAACGCAAGAAATGGTTTCTCCACGCTAGTACCAGGAGACTCCTTTGGAAACGTCCAGGGATACGAGGTGCACGTGTGGATCGCCACTAGAGTAAGTCCACACTTGGCTTCTACAATGCAATGATGAATCACATTAGAGCGTGATCAAGAAGATCAATGAAGAAATAACACCAAAAGGTACTTATTTTCAATTGATTTAATTGATTATAATAAACCTATAACGATCCTACTTTGTGGTTCCGAGACTTCCCTTGTCTTTATCTATTTATATTATTCGATCCATGGAGACTGGCATTTATCATCGTATTGATCCCGGATTGATCATTGTTAATGAAAAAAATCCAAGTGGGCACATCCACCCACACGCTTCCGCTGCGCCCAGAACCTTCAATAGGGGTCCACATGACATGTTTTATTTCGAAATATATGCCATTTAGATTAGTATTTCATAGATATTCTATATCTTTTCCCAGCCATCACTCCCAACATCATCACATCCTCTTCCACTATTATTTTCAACCATACCGCCTATAATAACATTGACTAGGCTCACATCGTCATTGATGGAAAATTTTTGGGAAACCTTCCTCGGGAATCACACATCAATTGACCTTTAGAAAAAAATCAGCCATTCCAACTAGTGGAACCACCATCATCAATACCATCACTAGATTTTGGTCATCACCACTATTCTTCTATCACATCTCCAATAAAAAAACTAACCCAAAAAATAATTATCTTTTTTATAATGAATGATTTCACAATGATTAGGTTCTCAGTTAAAGATAACCCATTGGCCAATAGAAACACTGATGATCATCATTAGAATAATGGAGGTAGAAATGAAAAAAAACTATTAACTGATAACTAAATGATGTTTGTATTCAGTTCACCATTGTTGATGAAAATATAATTAATATAGGGGATAGTCATGTTGTCTCAAATAAATATTTAATCACAAATTCTCAAAATATTAAATCTTTAATGGGAAATAAAATCATAACGATTGATGAATTAATTTAAAATACAATTAATGTGTGTTCATTAGAGTAAAAAATGAATAGAGAATAAAACAAAAAACCCATTCCCTAGGTTTGGATCAATGATTAGTGAATAACATATCCATGCATATCTCTTTCTTAGATCAAGTATTCTCTCTATTGTCTCAACAATTCTCCACATTCTTTCCTTGTTGATCCTCATTGTTTATATCACTAACCAACATGATCTCTAATGAGTATCACACTTTCCTCTCAATCCATTAGTGTTATGCAGCTAACCATTAGGAATTTGGAAAAGTGAGGTTTTAAAAAGTGTTATCTAGGACAAAACATTTATTAGATAATTAATAAGTTAGTTTATTTAATTTATTTATTTTACCTAACTTTCGACGAGAAACGTCACTAAATGTAAATACCTTATGCCAACAACAATTATTTTTTCCCAAGGGTGAAAATTAAATTATATATTTAATGCATGTCGTAGTTTATCCACCTAATACACCATTTGGGATATATTTCATTATCATTAAAAATAATCCTCTACAAAATATTATATGTCTTATTTTTAATATTTCAATTCCAAGAATCCAAAGGGAAACGAATTATATCTCAACTCAACACCTTCCTTTGAAAGTAATATTTAAAATATTCAAATGTACATAACAAGGAAAAAATCAATATGTTATTGTGTTTGGTTTTCCAAAATTGATCATAATCTGAAGAACATGAATCATAGTAAATTTTTTCAAAATAAATATCAAATGACTGATTCACATAAAAGGAAGAATTAAATGGAAAGTAAATTAAAAATTATCTACCTGTTAATTCTTAATTAAATTAATTTATTTTCATCACGGAAAATTAGGATTGGGAAAATTCCAACAAAACAAAAGAATTATCTCAAATTTATATCGATCATTAGTGAATAATCTAGTTGTGACGATTTTGTTGATGTGTTCCTCTATGTCTATCATTTTCTACTCAATTATCCAAATTTTTACATCATTGTTCATGGATCTCAATATGTCTCGCTAATGAACCAACCAATATAAATCCCTCAATTATCTCAATCCACTAGTATTATATGTATTTCCCTAAATAAATATCCAAAGAGATTGATAAATATGAATTATATAGAATAAAACATTAAATTGATATTTAATAATTAAATTTTTTTATTTTATCTATTTTACCGAATATTCGGATGGTGACTACACTAAATTGAAATTCTTTTTACTGAAAATATATATGTTTTTCCTACGGTATTACCCAGAATTTTGATTTAATGGATGTTTCATTTTCTCCAATAGCAACACCCTTTTGGATATATTTCATAATTTTTAAGAATAATGTGTTTGTGATTTTATGATATATTATATTTAATATCTTTTATATATCATTATCATGGATCTATGAGGCTCGAAATTCAACACTAACTCCATACCATACTATGAAAATATTTTATTAAATATTTCAATGTATTTCAGAGGAAAAATAGAGTTGTTGAATAAATAAATATCATTATTGAGATACCAACATATGTAATTTCAATACATGTCCAACCATTAAATGAAAATAATCTGTTTAAGTAAATAAGGTATAAGGTTAAATAATGACAAATAAAATTTACTTAGTAAGGAATAGACACCCATATTGTAATAAAAAATATTCCATCTATGAAAATATTCCAAATTAATAAGTGGAATATATTTCTATGAGTTCATCCACGAACTAACATCATTCGAGTAATGGTACATGGTTACATCAATAGTTTTCCGAAAAAAAATTGCGGACATATAGTTGAAGTCTCACCATTTTTTTTAAATTCAAATTTTTATAGATGAAGAGAATTAGAAGAAAAATCGTTCCTATAATGGTGGGAGTTTTATAATAAAAATGTAGAGATGTATCATTTCACATATAGTGGTATAATTAATAAATTTTTAAATAATGTTAAAGTTTTAGAAAATGACAATAATTAACTATTTATTCCTAGAAAATGATATTTATAATGGCATCCAAAGAATATGAAAAAATGTATAAGAGTTTTGAAAAAAACAAGAAGAGTTATAGGAGGTTTCCTTATAAGGATTAAATAATGAGTCAAGGGAGAAAAATAAATAGAGAGATAAAATGTAAAATTTTTAATATAAATTGAGTAAAATAATATGATGGGGTTTTAGAAATAAATGGATATAAAATTCACCCGATGGATTGTCCTCAAAGGGAATTCCTAATTTAAAATTGTGATTGGAGAAGAAACAATTATGTCTTGGGTGATAATTTAGTCAAAAACCCTCTCAAAGGGAGATTCAAAGGTTGAAAATAAAATATTATAAATGATATATAATTAATTTTATTATATTAAAAATTAGTTTTATAAACATAATTAAAATTCCAATACATCTGTCAAAATATATGTCTTAATGAAAATAATTTTTAATGAAAAACTCTTACGATTTTGTTTACAAAAGAATAAAGAGAACATAAAATGGTCAGTAGTGATTGGGAATTAAAATATCCTAAAATGAAAGATATTAATTATACTTCAAGGAATGTAGGAAAATGAATACCCAATATTAATTGAATAATTGTGCCCAATATCCAAAATACACAAGGAATAGAAAATAGATACCAATAACTCTTGTCGTGATTCATTCTTATAAAAAATACAGCATAAACTTTTTTAAAAAACTCTCTAAATAACCAATTTAAGATCCAAATTTATATTTATTTCTTTTTATATTATTCATTTATAAATATTTATTTACATATATTTGTTTGTTATAGTTTATTTTTATCATCGGGTGATGCAAAATATGGTTGCATGTTTTATGCATGTTTTGTAATGGCAGGGTTTATTATTGTTTATTATCAAAACCACTAATCATTACAATATTAACTATGATACTATAGTAATGGTGTTTCGATAAATCATCATAAAGAAATTTCATTTGTTGAATGGAAATGGTACAGTATGTGAAAATGAAAAATATGAACAACTAGTTTTTATGTGTTTAATGATCGAAAGGTGATATGATAACAAATATGTTAATTAATAAAAAAACGTTCCATAATATTGAAAAAATATTCAATTAATTATCATTAAATAATATTATATTTATATAATATTCTTTAATGGTTTATAATAGCAACTTTATAAGATCATTCACATACATAGTAAAAAAGACCCAAATAGGGGAGTGTTATAATGATATATTGTGTAAGTAAATATTTGGATATAATGTAAATAAATAAATTATAGAATACTAAAAAAAATATAATATTTCTTCATTTAATTAATTCTTTGAACCATGACTGTTTGGTGGCAGTGAGAAATGAAATGTGTTATTTTATGGAAGAGATAATCTGAAAATATACAGGATTGATGTTTCCAATTTTCAATGAATGAAGGAGATTAATTTATATAATATTTTATCATTTTAGATTCCTATGTTTTTACATATGAATAATATTATTTCATTAAATTATACTTATATCTCATCCATGAGAAGAAGTGAATAAAAACGTATCATTATGTGGAGGCTATAGTGTGCATGTGTACACGATTGATGTTGTTATTTTCTATGTGAAAGGATCGAATTGAATTATGGTTTCTACATTAAGATTATTAAATTTAGTATATTAATAATAATATATTCATTATATTAGTTTGTATAAGTGAAATTTGGAAGAAAAGGACTATGAATAAATGGTTAAGTAGTAAAATATACTCAAGTTGAGAACTTAAGATTCTCCTAGGCTTATCATTTGAAATTAAATACTTAGGATAAATGAATTTAGAATATAGGATTGTATTGTTTACTTATGAATCATATAAGAGAAAAAATAAGAGTTGATGGATGAAATTAAAATGTTTTTTGTATCCATTATTAGTGGAACTGATCCCTTTTCACAATTGTAGAGACATGTATGTTTTATTACATGTTATTTTTGAATAATGGAACAAAACTATTAAAGGTTAACTTGATCCAAAAATGTAAAATAATAGACTTTTTGGTATTATTGGTTCTATAAGGACTCACCCAATAATTTTAAAACTTTTTATACATTTGTTAAGTCATTTATTCTAAAATATTCACTTCATCATTCATTTTATTACACCATGGTAACTAGTTTTCACCCATATAATTTATTACATACAAAATGTATAAAATAAACCATCATAATGGTCTTTCAGGTGATGAATGTGAATTTAGTAAAAATTTAATCCAATTCAATTTCATAATATATTAAAATTAACTTTTATAAAAATATAAAATGTATTGAAAAACAATTTTTATAGAAAAAATATATATTGTTTATTATGAGGCTCTAATATAATTTACTATCGATTAAAAATTAATTGAATGAAAAATATTAATAAATATGAATTAAAATATTATTATATCCATTATTTGATATATATATATATGTATAATGTTAATTTATTACATAGAAAATAAATAATATTATGAAAACAATTCTTTGAAAACAACCTTTTGACAATTACCATGGTCACTAACTTTAATCTTAGTAATAATATATTTATGAATAAAAAAAAAATTCACTATATTAAAAAATAATATAATTATGATCACAAATAGGATATAAAATTTTACATTTAATTTATAAATATAAATAAAACAAATTTTTTGAATAAGTGAATAAAAATAGATTTTATAGTTAAATATTACATTAGATTTCGAAATAGTAAATATGGATCCTAAATATTAGTTATATAATTTTGAAGGAATTAAAATAATATTTAAATTTATTCTGAATATAATAAAAAAATTGAAATATTTTTATAATTACTTAACTCAGGATAAATTTACAAAAATTACATCATTAGAAAAAAAACATATTTTTTCATTAGTCACTAAAAAATCTATTATTTCATCAAAATCTTGAAATTTATAGAAAGGTAATTTTGTGATGATGAATTAAAAAATTCAATTAATTTTATAAAATTAATAGTATATTATTTATAAATTTATATTTCATATGAAAATTCAAAATATTAATAAAAAACTACCATTATAGAAATAAAATTCCATTTTTAAACTCAAATTTTCATTAATTATCTTTTGATAATATTTATAATGGATTATAATATTTTTATTTAGTTTTGATTTTATAAAAATTAGTATTCCATTATAATATTCATCTAATTTGTCTCGACATATTTTTTTCTCTACTGTGAATAAAAAAAATAAATCAAATATACTATTAATATAAAGTAAAAAATATATTTCAAATACATGGGGTGTTACATTAATCCTTTTTCTCTTTATCTTATGATAGTGTGAATGCGACTTCATTGGATTAAAATTTAGCTTCATCATGGTAGTCCACATGAGATTAACCCAATTTGTTTTTACCCTTCATGGTTTTATCCTTGGGTTTTCTCACAATAATGGTTTTCTCTTTGGATTTTTTCCTTTGACATATTTACATGATTTTGCATGATTTCTAGAAATTGCAATCCCAATTTAAATATTTCTTACATGATTTAGAAGAACTACCCATCTAGAAGTGGGTGTGGTTACAAAACCCGTTAGGATATTTTTATCTTCTATTTTAATACATCAATCTATTATTACTGATTGTGTATTTACATTTCCATGACAATAAGGGATTCTATTTTTTTTAATCTACGCACTTATCTATGAAAAAACTGGCCTATAAAAAATAAAAATAAAATAAATAAATACTCTAAATAAAAGCAGAAATATGGGAAGAAAAACATTGTGTCTTAGCTAATGAATTTCAGCATCTCACTACCAAAGTCTATATAAATAGTTCCAAATACATTTTCAACCCATAAATGATGTTACATAATAATAAAATTGATCAGTTTATAAGTTATAAAACATTAGACACCTAAAGTAAATATACTATGATATATAATAATTCATTCCATAAGTCTGATCCCAAATATACTATGTAGATTATAACCATAAATTAATATATATGATAAACAAATCAAATAAAAAAGAATTAATTAATTAACCTAGAGAATCCAAAAAAGGAGGATGTAGTGGGAATTTTTTATTTCATGATCATTAAATATTATGGTTTAAAATGGATGATGGTGGTCATGATGTTATCAGAATCACTTCCTAGTGAATCCCTTAGTCTGGGTAAATTATTATAACTCTCTATGGTCCCATATCCCCATATTTATGTAAAATATACTACTATAGAGGTGGGTAACTCAAAACTATATTTAAAAATAGAATAATAATAGAACCAAGAGTAATTATGGTAGCATCACACTAAATCTAACACTGGAATGTACTATCTCTAACCAAAGAGAATACGCGTGATCTATATAAATAAAGAGATACGAATCAAACTTCATATCCCCTAGATTAATTTCCATAGAAAAAAAAGAAATAAAATGAAATGATAGTACATAATGATCAAGTGTAAGATCCAAATATGAAATTTTTAAAGAATCAACTTTTATGAAGAAATCACCTTTGGAATAGAAAAGACAGTATAAAAAACCAACACCTCTATACATGATTGAACTAACTCAAGAAAACCATAAATGGAACACCTGATACAATATCTATCAAAAAAAATATGGGACACCACAATTTTGAATGATCATCAATGCACAGTGGATATATCTATATAAAATAGATTCTATTTAAGAGATCTCCACAAATATTTTTGTATCATGTTTTCAAAGGTTCAATTTTATCCATCCCATCCTGGGACAACATCTTCTTCTTTCTATATAGTTTTTTATAATATGTGAACAAAATCACATTAATATCCCATAAAATATATAAGAAAAATTTCATGATGATATAAATTTATATACTAGAATTTGGATACACATATATCCACCAATAAATCGAAAATTATACTAATGGTTCTTTAATACCATACATACACTTCACCACACAAACTATAGCATCCCGTCTTTTTATAACATAACTTTTCATTCCATTACACGGAACTGAGGATCTTTAAGGTTTAGTGTCTTGGAAAAAAGGAACATAAAACATGAAACAAAAAAAAAACATTCTTCTTAAACACTTGAAAGGCTTCTCCTCATGTTCACCCTAGGCTCATTACTTCATCTCATAACCTGGGGACATACATCAAAAGGAAGGGTGAGCAGAAGGCCCAGCAAGGGAAAAAAGTGAAACATTTTACATATGAACTTGAGATACATCAATAAAGTCATGAAAAGAACTTTAATGCATGAAAATGAAATCATGAGGCATATCATAATAAAAATAAAACTTTTTCATAACTTGAAGATGTGGCTTCAACATTTAATATTGACAATCGTTTCGTTTCACCAAGGTCCATCCCCAAGGTGTCGTTAAAAATTACCAAGGTTTTTCACCAAGGCATCGTTAAAATTGTAATCTCTAGTGGTTACATCATTACCCAATGCATTGGAGAGCTATCAGGGCGCACCCTTAAATTTGCCTTTATTATCATGTGATCCACATATATCATCATCAAACATTTCATAAATAACCCACATAGCATAAAATTAATGGGTTTCATTTCATAATCATAACGTTTTAAAAACTGCTTTAAAGACATGATCTTTACGTCACTTTAAAACCCACAGAAAAGGAAGGTGGGTCTCATGTATGTAAATCCCAGAATTTAAAATAGAATATTTTGGTATATATGTGAATACCCCTTTAGAAGAAAGATCTTTGAGTATTCACTTAATAATATAAAAGAACTTTAGAAAAAGTGAGAGACATTTTGAGATGGAAATTCTGCAGCATAACGGCTATGTTATGAGGTTTTAGAAGACATTAAAAAGAGAGGGAAAATGAGTCAAACATTCATAAATGACCCATAAAACAGTATATGGACAGAATAAGAAGGATACATGATCATGGTAATGAAATTTCAAGGACATACCATTTGAAATGAAAAACATGGAAGGAAGACAAAAATTAGATTTCTCTTATGAAAGTTCGACAGCCTAACGGCGTTACATAAACTTCAACAAAAACGATTTGAAAAGATCAAATAGGGTCTCTAATCATGTGAACATAAGAGTTCAGTATGATAGATATAGAGATAATTCCCCAACATAACAAAAATGAACTTGAAAGAATTGACATGAAAGTAGATCTTCAAAACGAGAAGGGTGAAGAACCACTTAAAAATTCGGCAGCCTAACAGCGCCACTTAAAACGTCAAAATACTGAATTGAAGCGATCAAATGGGGTCTCTCATCATATGAAAATAAGAGTCCAGTATGATAGATATAGAGATCATACCCCAATATAACAAAAAGGAACTTGAAATAATTCACATGAAAGTAGAACTTCAAAACGAGAAGGGTGAAGAACCACTTAAAAATTCAGCAGCCTAACGGCGCCACTTAAAAACATCAAAATACTGAATTGAAGAGATCAAATGGGGTCTCTCATCATATGAACATAAGAGTCTAGTATGATAGATATAGAGATCATACCCCAACATAATATAAATTAACTTGAAATACTTGACATGAAAGATGAACTTTGAAAAAGAGAAGGGTGAGAGAATCCCTTAAAAAATTCGGCAGCCTAACGGCGCCACATAAAACTTCAGAAAAATTGAATTGAAGAGATAAAATGGGGTATCTCATCATATGATCATAAAATATCAGTATGATAAATTTAGAGATCATGCCCCAACATAATACAAAGAAACATGAAAGGCTTGAATGAAAATAGAACTTGAAAACGAGGAAGGTGAAAGAATCCCTTAAAAATTCGGCAGCCTAACGGCGCCACTTAAACATTCTTAAAACGAATTGATGAGAGCAAGGGGGGTATCTCATCATATGAACATGAAATAGGCAGTAGGGTGAATATAAAAGAACATCCTCCAACATAAGAACATGGAGTATAAAAGAAAAGACATAAAAGAGATTACTTGAAAAGAAAGAGAGAGGTCGGATCCCTTACCTTAAAATGTAACTCTTAAACCTCAAAGGTTGGGACCTTGAGGGCTTGGGGGCACCTTGGGAGGACTCCTTGGGAGGTAATGAGACCAGAAATTCGTTGGGAATGAGTGGGGAGTCGAATGGATGAGAGGAGGGCTTGGTATTTATAGGGAAAGTGAGGGGACAAGGCATTAATGGCCAAGGGACACCTCACATGGGCTTTTCTCAAACCCATGTGCTCTCCCTTGTCATTTATCATGGAGTTAGGCCACATGGGGCCCCCAAAACAATAATTCATCACCCTTGGCCGGCCAACCCTCAAAAGATCTCATGACATCATCATGACACCGTTATGATGTCATTAAACATACCGAAACCCTAAAACTGTATTTTTACTATTCACTGAAAATTCAACTTTCTCAGAAAAATCACAAAATTTCACATTAACCAAATATCAATGCTCTGATTTCAAAAATGAAATCCATTTTATAAAAATAATTTTCTAAATATTTTTAATTTAATTTTTAAATAAAAACACTATTCATCGAAAATTCATTTTTTTCAGAAAAAACCCCAAAAATTACCATAACATAATATCGATGCTCTGAGTTCAAAAATAAAGTCATTTTTATAAAAATAATTTTCTAATTATTTTTAATTAAATTTTTAATTAAAAAACACTATTCACCTGAAAAAACTAATACTTGAATAATAATTAATGAAACCGTTATTTAACTATTTTATTGAATCACATTACTTAATCAAGGTGCCTAAATTATTTTAAAACTTTCTTTAAGTGAGATTACTAATCCATTTGGTCATATTAATAATCCTAATCATAAAATCACTATTCATAATTTACTATTCATCAAAAATCAAGTTGATCTTATTAGACTCTAAATTTAGTACTGAACATAATTGTAGAAGACCATTTTTTGAAAATCATTACACATTTTTAATTATTTAGGGTTTACATAAACATATTTAAAATATCCTTTTTCTAAAATTCATCAAAAATATGCATACTATATTTATCCGGTCATTTCAAAATTCATAAACTTCATCATAAGAAGAAATCCCAATTTTTATTTAAAACAAGGATTACACAAGGTAGTTACGGTCTCGTTACATAACCACTTATAATACCAGCATAGGACCTAAGAGTAAGGTGTTCTAGGGTGATAGAAGCTTGGGGCGGCTCAGTCAACATTGCCCGAGTAGTAATTTCTATCAGTTTGAACTTCTCACGAAGGCGATTTCGTTCCAGCTTCACATGATGAAGTTCGGCTTGGATTTGATCCAGAGCAAATCCCAGTGGTGCTACCTCCTTCCCAAGCTCTGTTAGATGGGCTTCGATCGGTCCAAGACTACTAGGTGAGGCCATCAAATCTTCTTTCTATAATAATTAACCAAGATTACTTATATTTAGAGACAATAATCAAAACATTTTGTTCACAGCGGTCATGTTGACCGATGGTTATATAATAGTCAAAACCCACTGATCTCATTTTAATTATCATCATGTTTATCAAATAAAACATTTTTGTTGAGTATAACAATAACACATAAAATTAGGGAACAAAATTTATTTAAAAAATTTCGGGTCGTTACAATCTTCCCCCCTTAAGAAATTGCGTCCTCGCAATTTTAAAATTGGGTTTTGAAATTTCATTGAAAGTCCCACATCGGAAAAGGAGTCAGTAAAACTATTACTTTAAAATAAAGAAAGGGAAGTACAATGGTCACCCGTGTTAACCCACACTAGGGTTCCATGTAGGAAAACATGGACATGGAGGAAAAAACAAAGGGTCAAGTTCTGAGGGAGAGTGATAGAGAACATGATTAGGAGAAAGTTAACCATGAGAAAATCCCAAACTTATGATGTGTGTAAATGGTCTTTGATTACCTAGTAGGAAACGTAAACCAACAACATTTTTGTTTTACGTTTCTTTTCATAATTTTGAGGATTTCATTTACTACATAGAACAAAAACATAAGAAAATATACCTACCTTCAAGTAGAGTTTCATCCTTTAACAAGTCCCTACCAACACTAATCTTTTCTTCAAATGATGAGAATTCAAAAACACTTGGTCTCATAAAAGCACAGGAATCATCTTTTATAGAATCACATAATCTACAAAAGATTAACTATCTATTTCTTCTATCTTTAAACATTATCCCAAAAACAGAAAGGTTAAGGTAAAACAACTCTTCAAAAAGAAAGAATCCCATAGGAATGGAAACTACTTTTAAATCATCAAAGTTCCATGGTACTACCCAAAGTTCATCATAGACCATTCCATAAATAATGGTCCTTAAAATTCCTCAAAACAAACCAAACTAAGATTGAAACCCAAATACAATAAGGATTTGATAACATAGTCTTCCAAAACAACTTCATTGTTCATCTCCAGACAACATCAACCACTCCTAACATCTTATAAAAAATAGCTAACCTAAACATATTTTACCCAAGATAGGTTAGTCAATCCCATAAGTAACCTAAATTACTATAAGTTCACCTTAAATTCATCGATTCTTCAAAATATAAGTCAACCTTACTCCTCAATGAAAATACCGTAGTAATCTATTTACCTCGATCAAATATGGTTCCCAAAATAATGAACGTCTTCCAAAATAATAATCATATTTTAATCCCCTAATCATCCCTGTCATATTAATATGAAAATCATCGCATTTCCTATCACATTGGTTGTCGGAACATGTTCTTCCATTTCCCACCATTAACTAAGAAGAGAAAGCATAATTAGGGGCTTAAGTACTTAGCTAATAATCATGAAAAGGAACTGAAAGCATATAAGGATAACTTGTATAAGAAAGGTATACCCTAACTTGTGATCTCCTAGGTTCCCATCTAGGTTATGAATGATCATATATTCTTATGTGAACCTTTCTTTTATTTTATCTTTGTTCCTTTAACAATGGTTCATACCAAGATTATGAATTTACCAAAGCATATCCCCCGGGAGTGTCGTAACCAAGAGTGCAGCAAGGCCCGTTGTCGTGTACCAGTTCCCGTTTGAGTCTAGCTCAAAGCAGTGTTTTCGGGTTTTACCCCTATATACATCTGTGCCAGAGCCACCTCTACCTGCTCGTATCCAGACAGGGATGTATTTGCTTGGCAACCCCTTACTCAATACTCACCAAAATACCAGGAAGATTTCCTATATTAAACTTTTCTATAGGGTTCCTCCTAGAGTTTTCATATCCTAATTTCCACAAATAACTAAACCATCCTTTGATACCAACTATAGCATCCCGTCTTTTTATTACATAACTTTTCATTCCATTACACGGAACTGAGGATCTTTAAGGTTTAGTGTCTTGGAAACAAGGAACATAAAACATGAAACAAAAAAAACATTCTTCTTAAACACTTGAAAGGCTTCTCCTCATGTTCACCCTAGGCTCATTACTTCATCTCATAACCTGGGGACATACATCAAAAGGAAGGGTGAGCAGAAGGCCCAGCAAGGGAAAAAAGTGAAACATTTTACATATGAACTTGAGATACATCAATAAAGTCATGAAAAGAACTTTAATGCATGAAAATGAAATCATGAGGCATATCATAATAAAAATAAAACTTTTTCATAACTTGAAGATGTGGCTGCAACATTTAATATTGACAATCGTTTCGTTTCACCAAGGTCCATCCCCAAGGTGTCGTTAAAAATTACCAAGGTTTTTCACCAAGACATCGTTAAAATTGTAATCTCTAGTGGTTACATCATTACCCAATGCATTGGAGAGCTATCAGGGCGCACCCTTAAATTTGCCTTTATTATCATGTGAGCCACATATATCATCATCAATCATTTCATAAATAACCCACATAGCATAAAATAAATGGGTTTCATTTCATAATCATAACGTTTTAAAAACTGCTTTAAAGACATGATCTTTACGTCACTTTAAAACCCACAGAAAAGGAAGGTGGGTCTCATGTATGTAAATCCTAGAATTTAAAATAGAATCTTTTGGTATATATGTGAATACCCCTTTAGAAGAAAGATCTTTGAGTATTCACTTAATAATATAAAAGAACTTTAGAAAAAGAGAGAGACATTTTGAGATGGAACTTCTGCAGCATAACGGCTATGTTATGAGGTTTTAGAAGACATTAAAAAGAGAGGGAAAATGAGTCAAACATTCATAAATGACCCATAAAACAGTATATGGACAGAATAAGAAGGATACATGATCATGGTAATGAAATTTCAAGTACATACCATTTGAAATGAAAAACATGGAAGGAAGACAAAAATTAGATTTCTCTTATGAAAGTTCGACAGCCTAACGGCGTTACTTAAACTTCAACAAAAACGATTTGAAAAGATCAAATAGGGTCTCTCATCATGTGAACATAAGAGTTCAGTATGATAGATATAGAGATAATTCCCCAACATAACAAAAATGAACTTGAAAGAATTGACATGAAAGTAGATCTTCAAAACGAGAAGGGTGAAGAACCACTTAAAAATTCGGCAGCCTAACAACGCCACTTAAAACTTCAAAATACTGAATTGAAGCGATCAAATGGGGTCTCTCATCATATGAAAATAAGAGTCCAGTATGATAGATATAGATATCATACCCCAATATAACAAAAAGGAACTTGAAATAATTCACATGAAAGTAGAACTTCAAAACGAGAAGGGTGAAGAACCACTTAAAAATTCAGCAGCCTAACTGCGCCACTTAAAAACATCAAAATACTGAATTGAAGAGATAAAATGGGGTCTCTCATCATATGAACATAAGAGTCTAGTATGATAGATATAGAGATCATACCCCAACATAATATAAATTAACTTGAAAGACTTGACATGAAAGTTGAACTTTGAAAAAGAGAAGGGTGAGAGAATCCCTTAAAAAATTCGGCAGCCTAACGGCGCCACATAAAACTTCAAAAAAATTAAATTGAAGAGATAAAATGGGGTATCTCATCATATGATCATAAAATATCAGTATGATAAATTTAGAGATCATGCCCCAACATAATACAAAGAAACATGAAAGGCTTGAATGAAAATAGAACTTGAAAACGAGGAAGGTGAAAGAATCCCTTAAAAATTCGGCAGCCTAACGGCGCCACTTAAACATTCTTAAAACGAATTGATGAGAGCAAGGGGGGTCTCTCATCATATGAAAATGAAATAGGCAGTAGGATGAATATAAAAGAACATCCTCCAACATAAGAACATGGAGTATAAAAGAAAAGACATAAATGAGATTACTTGAAAAGAAAGAGAGAGGTCGGATCCCTTACCTTAAAATGTAACTCTTAAACCTCAAAGGTTGGGACCTTGAGGGCTTGGGGGCACCTTGGGATGACTCCTTGGGAGGTAATGAGACCAGAAATTCGTTGGGAATGAGTGGGGAGTCGAATGGATGAGAGGAGGGCTTGGTATTTATAGGGAAAGTGAGGGGACAAGGCATTAATGGCCAAGGGACACCTCACATGGGCTTTTCTCAAACCCATGTGCTCTCCCTTGACATTTATCATGGAGTTAGGCCACATGGGGCCCCCAAAACAATAATTCATCACCCTTGGCCGGCCAACCCTCAAAATATCTCATGACATCATCATGACACCGTTATGATGTCATTAAACATACCGAAACCCTAAAACTGTATTTTTACTATTCACTGAAAATTCAACTTTCTCAGAAAAATCCCAAAATTTCACATTAACCAAATATCAATGCTCTGATTTCAAAAATGAAATCCATTTTATAAAAATAATTTTCTAAATATTTTTAATTTAATTTTTAAATAAAAACACTATTCATCGAAAATTCATTTTTTTCAGAAAAAACCCCAAAAATTACCATAACATAATATCGATGCTCTGAGTTCAAAAATAAAGTCATTTTTATAAAAATAATTTTCTAATTATTTTTAATTAAATTTTTAATTAAAAAACACTATTCACCCGAAAAAACTAATACTTGAATAATAATTAATGAAACCGTTATTTAACTATTTTATTGAATCACATTACTTAATCAAGGTGCCTAGATTATTTTAAAACTTTCTTTAAGTGAGATTACTAATCCATTTGGTCATATTAATAATCCTAGTCATAAAATCACTATTCATAATTTACTATTCATCAAAAATCAAGTTGATCTTATTAGACTCTAAATTTAGTACTGAACATAATTGTAGAAGACCATTTTTTGAAAATCATTACATATTTTTAATTATTTAGGGTTTACATAAACATATTTAAAATATCCTTTTTCTAAAATTCATCAAAAATATGCATAATATATTTATCCGGTCATTTCAAAATTCATAAACTTCATCATAAGAAGAAATCCCAATTTTTATTTAAAACAAGGATTACACAAGGTAGTTACGGTCTCGTTACATAACCCCTTATAATACCAGCATAGGACCTAAGAGTAAGGTGTACTAGGGTGATAGAAGCTTGGGGCGGCTCAGTCAACATTGCCCGAGTAGTAATTTCTATCAGTTTGAACTTCTCACGAAGGCGATTTCGTTCCAGCTTCACATGATGAAGTTCGGCTTGGATTTGATCCAGAGCAAAGCCCAGTGGTGCTACCTCCTTCCCAAGCTCTGTTAGATGGGATTCGATCGGTCCAAGTCTACTAGGTGAGGCCATCGAATCTTCTTTCTATAATAATTAACCAAGATTACTTATATTTAGAGACAATAATCAAAACATTTTGTTCACAGCGGTCATGTTGACCGATGGTTATATAATAGTCAAAACCCACTGATCTCATTTTAATTATCATCATGTTTATCAAATAAAACATTTTTGTTGAGTATGACAATAACACATAAAATTAGGGAACAAAATTTATTTAAAAAATTTCGGGTCGTTACACAAAACACCATTATCGACATAGAATATAAAAAACATGCACCTAAAACACCTTCTTAAAATGAATTTATTATAAAACGGTTTGAGATTCCTTGGTGTTTTCATGTTCTCTATGTAGAATCCTTTCATATTTTCTTCAATCCAAAAACTCTAGTAGATCCATAACTATATCCACATTAAAACCGTTGTATATTCATATGAAAATAGTTCTTTTGAACAATAGAATAAAAATCCATGTCATATCTCTTTGAGTTTTCTTCTATGCATAGATCCTCCTTCCAGATTATCTTTCTCTATCACCACATTGTAGTCATTTACACCATAATCCTTTCATTATTTTAGTGACTATTTATTCTTCATAAACTATCATTATACATGGGTGTCTCAATATATTGTTCAAGATTTTATTTGTTTTTATGATCTTTACAACATTATTCATGAGCTTCCCACACATCAGTCATAGTGGTTACACAGTTGCCTATAAAGGAGTCAATGGTAGCATGAGTGGGTGATGTTTTATCCAATGAGGTAGGAGTGGTTGTGGAACAAAAACTATTGTACATAATTATAATTAGTTAACAAATTAATAAAGTATTCCATAATATATTATCAATAGTTCCCCACATTTATATATCATTTCGCGGTGTACCTCATTTGAATAAGACCCTTATACTCTTCCCCGTGCAAATACCAATCCATCTAACACACATAAGAACTGACCATGGCTAAACCATACCCCCTTATTCCTCGTAGATTGGTTCCACATTATTGGTCCTCTCAAATATATACCTTTACATGGAAAGTGTTAGGCCTAATTTTGTATCTACCAAAACAAAATCAACCACTCAAAAAAATCATCATTAAAATTATAAGTATTTATATCGATATCCCAAATTGAACTTCAAATTTCTCTTTCCAGTAATAATTGTTAAAAAATATAAATTATTAAGTATTTGTTAAAAAAATTTAAAAATGTATAAGTAATTAAAATACTGTGAATGGAATATGGGCATAAAAATCTCTTAGAGACCACACTATTGAGAGTATAATTACTGATTTGGATTTAAAAATCAAACCAATAAATTCAAAAAGACTTTTGTTATAAATATGGTTTTATTTATGGGATTTATTTTAATGATATTTATTAAGATTTGAAAAATCAACACTATTTTTTACAAATGTAAGAAAATATTGGTGAGGTTTTTAGAAATAATGTTGATGAATTATTTTTTTCACCCATTGATCAAAAAATGATTTGAAATTAGTGTATTTTTAAGGAGAAACATGAAGTGTATGGTTATATTATAGGGTATAAATATCGATTAATTTTTCTTGTATATTTTATATAATGAGTTTCTAATTATGTTTAAATTTTCACTTGTAATAAGATTTGATGATATTGGGATACTATTTTCTTATGAGACGCACCAAGGAATTAAGATTTATCTAATTTATGTGAGAAGTAATTTTATGAATGGAATTATTTTAGAGGATTATTATTTAAATAACCAAAATTGTTTCCGAATGAGAAGAATCAAAACTAGGTTTTTAATCTTTAAAAATCTCTTCATGAACTCAAATGATCCCCATGAGAATGGATAAAAGGCTATCTCATTTTTGTTTGAATTTTTTTTCTAACGATTAACTATATCCATATTTATATCTTAATATTATTTCTACAGATATTTTGATTCTTAAGAATTATATTGAATGTATTTTTTTTAGATCAATTAGTGAATTTATTTTTAAATATTTTTTATATTTTATGAATATTAGTTGAAGTAAATATTTTTAGGATACTATATATATTCTTGAAATCATGGAATATATTATAATCATAGTAAGTATGTTAAAGACTTAGTTATGAGATTTTATATTAACAATTGTAAGATAATAAGTACTCATATGAGATCTTTGAGTACACTAGGAAGGGATATGATGGTAAATTAGTTTAGCATAAATTTTTCTTTTGAACGATTGGAATTATATTGCATATAACCACTATAGAATAGGTTTAATGTGTATAATTTTACTTTATTATATATTTAATGATAAAATGAAAAGAAGTATCATAAATTTTGTTAAATTTTTTATTAAATATGTTAAAATTTCAATGAATCATGGATTATTTTGCCATGGATGAACTTGATTTGAATTAATAAGTGTTCTATATTCCAATTTTGGAGGATGGAGAATTTATAGAAAATATAAAAATAGTAAGAATAAATTAAAAAAATAGTTTATTTTAATGTTATGGTAGATTTATCCGTATCCCTTGAATAATATTTATTTTTTGTAAATGATGTTTTTCTCAGATGTTATATGTTAATTAACTTTACCTTATTTTGATATAAATTTATTGAATATGGTGATTAGTATGATAACTAAAAAACAATTTCTATTTCAATGAATTGGTTAAAATTCTAGAACTAAGTATGATTGAATGAGTTATCATTTTATTAATGAAATGTATAAAAATAGGATATATGTTTTGTGTATGAACCAATAAATGTAAAATAACCTAGTATTTTTTTATAAACCGTTAGATGAAGAAAATTTTGAGAATATTAAGTATGAAAATGGTATAATGGATGGATGAATTTATCAGAAACATATAAAGACACAAATTATATTTTATGTGATTATTATTATCTATTATCGATATACCATATATTCTCAATAGAAAGTTCTTCAATAATTTATATTTTCAAAGAGAAAATACTGGATAAAAGGGAACATTATTCTATTTTAGTATTCTAAATTGTTTTATCTTCCAAATTACGCATTATTTATGGGGGATTTAATTTATTAAATTTCTTTTAATCATTCAATATAAGAAGAATAGTATCTATATGTCCTTTTTATATTTATTCCATTTATATATGTTATGTAATAAGTGAATGGAATTTCTACTTCAGAAATTATTTTTAATAAACTTATAAAGTTTAATTATTGTTTTTTATCATTACAAGAATGGTGGAGATTTATAGTTCATGACAAAGGGATTTTTAATTATCAAAATTAAAATGTTGTAGAGTATTACCCCTTTTATCTTTAATTTATTTTATTAACTAAATATTCCCCTTCATTAATCTTTTAATGTATATAATTAATAATTTATTTTATTTAGTATTTCATATATTTCTGGAATTATTATTCCCATATTTTATTTACATTTCTATTTTATGTACATAGCCCTTAAAAATGACTATAATATGTACTATTTTTACACTTATGTACATAAGTGATTTGAATTTTCCACTAAATCATTACCCGTAGGAATAATATATATTTTAAATGACTACAGGTTCTCATAAAGGACCTATATAGATTATAGGGAATCATTTATACATACCCATTATGAAAATTTCATATTATATTATTTTATGATGTTAATATTCCGAATCAGTGAGTTCATAATTTTATCTAAAATTATGTAACATTTACACATTCAATGTATACTCTTAGTTTTTGATTATTCATAAGAGAAATCACTAATAAAATTCAACCTTTTACTCTTATGATTTGATGATTTTTTTCTATAATGTTCTTTATTTTTTAGTTAACTCAATATTTCATGAAGTATATAATTTTTAATAATCTTTTAAATGATTCCTTATTATTATTATTTATTATTTAACTACTGGAATTATCACGATATTCACATTTTGATTATTAAATTTTTTATTTAATAGTTTTTTTTATGGATCACCAATTACAATTTATAAAATGACTAAATAATGAATTTATCGATCTCATTAATGGATATAATTTCAATGAATGTTTTTTGACTGAAAGTTAATTTATCATTAAGATAGACCCCTTTTATGTGTAAATGGGAAAACCCATCATGACATCAAATACATAAACAAGTAAAAAGGTTTTAAATGGTCCAAAAGTCCAAGAACAAACAATGCACCCTACATGAAAAAATCCCCCCCCCACCGGCATGAAATTTAGCTTCCACCTTCCACTGCTGATCAGCTAGCTGTCCTGTGCAAAATTACACGGGACTGGTATTGATGGCCATAGCCATACCCTCTCAAACATCCAATTCTGAAAAGAAGTGGTACAGTGGAAACTCTTAGCCCTAAACCACATCTGGGACAGCTTCATGTAGATCAAATTTCAAAATCCTTTGAACCACAAACCATGGAGCCCAAGAAAAAACAAGCAAAAATACACGGTCTTGAAACACAAAGTCAAATTGCATCCAAATTCTATCAATTCGCCAAAAAGACAGCTCCTTCACCAAATTACATCCACCAAAAACACAGCTCCTTCAATGAATTAAATCCACCAAAATGAATCGCGCAAAAAGCACAACTCACAACAAACCACAACCCAAACCATCTTGCAAATCAGAAAATCCAGAAAGGAAAACCATCACCTTTGACGTTCACCACACGCCGGAAGAAGAAACCCAACACAGGTAACCCGTCGCCACCTTCGAACCGCACAAACCCGCATAAAATCCCTCAACGCACCCACATCAGCATGAAATCCATGGCTGAAACCCGCAGAGGCTGGGACTCGAGCACCGAATCATCACCTGGCCGTCGAGGATGCAGGTCAGCAACGGAATCATCAAGATGGAGGAGCCCTAGATTCCACGAGCCGCACGCCACGGTCCGTTGAGCAGGAGCACCGAGGAGAGGAGCCGCCGATATTTGAAGAGGAGAAGGCAACGATTGGGTGAAAGCCCTAGCTTCGAAGTGCCCTTTACGGGCTAATCCCCGATCACCTCTGATTATCTCAGTGAATGTTTTTTAGAAATAAAAATCCTAATGGATATGATGGTTTTGAATGAAAGATTAATAAAATATGAAGTAGTTCTTTATTTTCAAAGGTATTTTAGTAATGGTGATTATCTGTAAATAAATCATATATTATCTTTAGATAATTAAAGATACAATTTATTAAGATATCACTCTCAATTGAGATTTGATAAAAAATAAGTTATCAGGTATCTGACATTAGTTACAACCAAAATGAAATCTATATTCTAGAAACAATATTTTTGTACACCACTTAAAGAAATTAATCCTCAGAAACATCACAACCAAAGTGATCAGATGATAAAATAGTCATGTTTTATAGTATAAATCAGGTTATGTGGTTTTGTATTACTTTATTAGCTGCGTTGAACTAATATTATGTTGGTTGTGAGTTAAATACAATAAGAAGGACTTCTATGGTTATAAATCAATTGAAATTTATTTGCTATTTATTCTGTCCAGAATAAAATATCATGTTCACAAGTTTCTTCCTTTATCGAATTGAAGTCAGTGTTATTTATTTCTCCCCATAAAAAATAGAATTTCTAGGTTTTACATATAGGTGTGAGAAGTTATATATTGGGTTTGTTCCTCCCAGGTAAAAAGTAAATTATGTACAGATTTTTTGGCCTTCTTAAAAAGTGAGGTTCTTGTTATATTAAAACCTCTCAAGGGGTATAGGGTTGTGAAGAGTTGGAGTGGGATCTTGGTGGTAAAAACTATGGTAAAAATCTATTCTGATCATATTTAAATTTCTATACATTATTTTATTTTTCCCTGTTTAAGTTTAATTTTAAAAAATATCCCCCACCCCCATCTTTAGCTCTAATACACCATAATATATGAGTAACTAATCATATGTAATCATTAAAACATTCATGAGTCTATTAATAACGAAAACACATATTATGGAACAACTTATTGTGTTTATAGAAATTTACCGGAGAAGAATTTCCTCAAGAAAAAAATATTCCAAGAAGTAAATTTTTTTATCAGAAATTACTCTTTGACATTCCAAAATCATATTAAATATCCCAACATTTCATCAACATATCTAATTTTCATATCCATTGTTATATATATAAGTATTCGTCCATAGTTTATAATAATTTATAAAATTGATATTATTCCGATAAATAATTTAATTTATCTTTATGAGTTTTATTTCATAGAAATATTTTCTTGAACCCTTATGTACAATGCTTTGAAATGGTAATGTATCTCGCTCAAAAAGCTTTGGATTTTCCTCCAAATTTAATTCACCCTGTGGATACCAAAAAATTTAATTCTCTTAAAACCCAATATGAAATATATGAATTCCAACATTATCCAAATTTTCTAATTCCAAAGGATCACATTTGTTAAAAGGGATCCGAATTTTCCCTTCTAAAACAATTTCTATATTTGATGATGTAAATGCAGAAAACATTAAAAAATACACCATTATGATATAATTTATACATAAATCATGTGGCCTTAAATGTGGACTTATCCAATTATGGTATTTTGAAAAACCTAATTCTATATTTTTTCAATCCACAATTTTTATAAAACATAAAAAACTTGATTTTTATTATAAAAATATTTTTTATTTTTTTATTTTATTTATTATATATAAGTAATATGTAATTTATTTTTAGTTAATGAATATTTTTAATTAGTTTGTTAATATTTTCACAGTTTCAAAATTTTATTTTATTTTTTTCTTTAAATAATTTTGTTTAATTAGTAATAATTTTATATTTTCATTAGATAAACTAAATTAACATATATTAACTAAATGATTACTTTAAAAAATCTAATCATTTAAAAATTTATAAAATTTATATTATAATTAAGAAATTATTTTGTCTGCTTTACAACAATCTTTATTCATAATTATCTTTTACAAGTTATCTACTAATTAATTTATATTTGACAGGGTTAACTTTTTTAATATTTAATATTTATTTCTACATTCTATTTTATATTTTGTTGTATAATTTTTAAATAAGAATTATGAAGTCAATTTACTTGAAATTGATAAAATAGAAACTTTTATCAAATATATAATTTAAAAAAACAAAAAAATTGATAAAATTGTATAAAATACTAATATTTTCCTATTTTTTTTAATATTTTATTACTAATATTTTATAAAATCATAATTATTTTTCATCTACGTGTATTTTGTATTTTCACCATGTATAACTTAAATATAGTATAATTGTTTATTATGTTTACCAATATTTTAATATATTTTATGTATTTTTAAATATTTTTCTAAAATTATATTAGTATTTCAATTAAATTAGTTTTTCAAATTTATTATATAAATATTTTAACCACCCGAACCCACTGACTAAAGAAAAATGCATGAAAATAGAATAAACCATATAAAATTAACATGGAATGAATAAAATATATAAATCAAGGGAATGAATTATAACAATTCATTCAAGAATATCATTCATTAAAATAACCTAAATCTCAACAAAACACTATCAGTACTTCACTAAAAAGAAAGAAAACTGAGGAAAAATTTGATAAATCTAAAAATTTATTCCTTCATTTAATAGCACATCGCCCATTATCATGACATCAACCACAACCAATTATAACCAATAATTTAAAAAAGCTACTAATTTTTGAAAAAAAATTCAATATAGAAAGAATAAAATAAGATAGGGGTGGCCCAATAAATTGAGGAGGACCATCCCCATAGTTTTGGAATATGAAAACATGAAAAAGGAATCCATGTTTTCCGAACAAAACCAAGATAATATAAAGATAGGAAGAAAACAAGGGGAAAATGAGAGATGAGAGGATGGTTGAATTTTTAAATAATTCTGGTCAACCACCACAATAACACGATGAATCCTAGAAAGAGTGTTCTAGGCCCCAAATAATAGATATAAAAAAATCACATTATTTATCACTCAATTATAAAAAAATATTGAAGATAAAATCCAATGTAAAAGTATGTTGTAGGTATAAAATGCTAAATCCGTAGGGTGTCATATCTAATAGTATTATTACAATCTATGCAAACGGATGAAAATAGTAATAAATAATGAAGGGTCTATTTGAGTTTCCCTTGTATTCAGATTGAATAGTCACCATGTCATCCCATGGAATGTGTTACACACATCCATTTGTGGGTTGATAAGGCCTATACATCTTGTAATACAATATATGATGGATACATTAGTGGGAATATAGATATACATAATCATTTCTAAAAATTTAGAAACCATATTGACTTCATTCAAACCAATTTTTTAAATTTTCATATGGAGAGTCCATTGTACATCACCATTACTTAACCCATGAGGGAGTTACTAGGAAAATAAAAATGACTAACTCCAACATCACCAATCCCCATGTGTTCTGAATGCGCCCCCCTCATGAAACCCTACCCACATGATTCTTAGATGTTAAGATTCATACCAGAATTAAGATCTCCCTATAACACCCATTGACCTATTGAGTCACCTTTTCATCCCTCCCATGCCTATTGAAACTAAGGGTAAAATTCATAATGGATTTAGAGAAATATATATTCATGATCATAACTATAATACTAGTATTGAGATACCTCAATTTCATAGAGAAGTTGTTTGTAGAGTAGTGCCTCCCAAATAGTTTATCCTCATTTGGGGTCACCATTATAGTCCAACACCGAACAACTAAAACCATGTTATTGGCCCAAATATGAGATGTTAATATCTATATTCTAAGTAAAATATCATGAATGAACACTCCTAATTTATTTAAATTTAAATAATGTCCCATTAATGAATGGGTGTCTTACCATTCTATCCCTTCACACACACTTTTATGGAAAAGGTAATCAAATAGTTTATATTTTGGGTGTTCATTGAAATTGAATTTATAAAAAAGATGAATCTCCCTTTGACTATACCCAAATTTAAATAAGAATAAAAATATTATTAATACACAATGATATGGATTACATATATGTGATATCCTACACCGTGCACCCAAAAAATAACAAAGGATCCACATACTAATTTTCGTTTTAAATGTCCGAGTCACCTCTTTCTGTTATGAAACAGGAAAGGGCCTCTCGAATAAATACATTCCTTTGCATGAAACACTATAAGATGATGAGATTCTATTAATCTATATTGATATGACGATAGACTTCTAACATTTTATTTTACATATTCACACCTAATGAGAATACTCTACCAAATTTTCCCATGATATTTCCCTTGAAAACGATGCATAGTTTCCATGATATTCCTTAATTTCATTTTACCTTCTTCAACTAGATTCACCTTCCTCACCCAAATGTCCCAATGATTTGTTCCTTTCTAATAATATACCCATAAAAATTTATTATTGATTCTTTTGACCTTCTTAATCACCACATTAAAGACCCTCACCACTGAAAAGATATGAAGGGTATTAGAGGGAGCACACTATTAATCAAAGTTTACTTTCACTTGAATTTCAAAATTATCCTTTTTTACATATAAACCTATTTTATAATTTAATTGAAAAAATGATCGTAGTGCTAATATAGTTTCTCAGAATGAAAATGGGTTCCCTAGGACACTTCATAAATAATTTCTTCATGTGGATTCCTAAACACTCCTTAGTCATTCTGTGATAATAAATGGTGCACATCTAAGAGAAATAAATGCCACATTTATCTTACTTTATCCACAATCTACTATACTAAGAATACTCGTTGATGATTTTATTGTAATAATACATTGAGTAATACGTGTTATTTAATTGGAAAAGGAAACCATCCACAAAAAATTAGATTGAGAACACCATAGACCGAAGACTTCCTCTAAATGGGGAAATAACTCCTAAATAGAAATACTAACTGAAATTCATTGTTAATACTTCATGATATTTGATAATTATAATTGGACATAAAGTATATATTTATGAATCAAGAATATAGTCTTCAAGTAGAAATATTTCTTACCCAAGATAAAAAATGGAGATATATTATGATCAATGTAACAAAAACGAGAGATGAAAGGTCAACTCAGAGAATCTGTTGTATCCTGATATCCACATAATGAACTATAATTATTTACTCTATATTACTTATCCATAATATTTTCACACTCACATTGTAAATAGTTTATTTAATATTTATATTTGTTATCATTTACTTAGATATCCTCATAACCCTTGAATTCTCCTTTTAGTGGTTCTAGGGGCATTACATAAGTTGGACAGACTCATTCTCGATAATATATACATTACATTATTCAATAATAAACTAAATAACAAGTTGGATACATAGTAAAACATATATGATAAGGAATTTTAACATATTAACTATAATTAATTTGAAGGAGAAAATAATTGTCAGACTTGTAATTCATTACTCATTATCAAGTTAGTATAAACCTTTATTATATACCATCTTTTCATCTGAGAAATTTAGGGTAGATCCCCTATAGAAATTATTTGAACATTTACAACAAACCATCCATATTCATTATAGATTCCTCTTGGTTATTTTGAATATTTACCTAACACTCATCACGATCAACATTAATAATAACATAATCCTTCAATAAAAGAAGTTTCCAGTCTATTTGAGGAGGATAATTTCTCTACATTATTCATATTATTCTGGGAAATAACACTAAATGGATTGACATAATCATCTCTAGAACATGTAGTTTACAATTATAAAATGTGGAATCATTTTATAAAATTTAATAATCAGATTTAAGTAGTATTATAGTTATATAAAAGTACTTGTGAAATGTCTCTTATTATTTTTGTAACCTAGAGAAAACTCCATATTAAGAGAATAATCGAATTAAGGATATTTATTGTACAGGTGATAACACATCCAGCCAGTGATGTATTCCAGTGATGTAGGAGTGACGTGTGTAGGGTGGAAACCGACGTAATGAACTCCAGTCCACTAGGAGTCCAGTACAATTAATTGAATGAGATTAATATGATGTGGATCAACCCATGGGGAGGGTGTGGCATGTCCTTATTGTCTAGAGGGGTGTGTATTGCTTTCATTAATTGTATAAACTGGGAAATAAAATAAATAATTGATTTCATGAATAAAAAATTGAAATTTCATTCAAATAATATTTAATATAACATATCTCATTGGACCATTAACCTCAAAATGCAAATTTTATTCAGTATTAATCATCCCATGAATAATTAATAACTAATTAAATAAATAAATATCAACATATTATTATGAAATGATTATATAAATATTAAATTCATGAAATTATTTAATAAATATTTATTAAAAATTCACAAAAATAAATAAATGCATATCTTGTTACCTTGTGAATAAAATATAATAAATAAATATTATATAATCAAATTATTAAATAATAAATTACCCAGTGAATAAATATTTATAAAATATTCATATCACGTATACATTATCTTGAATAACTTGTGTTTTCATATTTATGATGAAAATAAAATAAATACCTATTAAACCATGTACATGTATAATATTTATCCAATAAGTTAAATTCGTATGGGATTTTACTATGTTTTTTAATATGCATAGTGTATAGCCCTATAATACCCTCTTATAGTTGGATTATGAATCAATAACTAATTTCCAATGATAACATTTATAAATACCCCAAGGATACCTTAGATAAACATATTATTGTATCAATGAAATTTTACCTCTTATAAATTTATACTATGTATTATAATCATTTTATCATGATATCTCGATTTATGAAGGTTGCATAGTGATTTTATCAACGTATTTGATTGATGTATAATTCATTGACTCTAAAAAATGAAAATTATAATAAAAAACACCATGGTTAGGCACATAATTAGTTATTTCTATTCCAATCAATGGGCATGAGATGCATACTTCTTGAATAAAAAGTAAACATATTTTCTTGTAATATTCTTTAATATATTTTCATGCATGATGTACCTAATGTATCATTCCTCACATAAAGCATAATTCATCATGGATTTATTCAATACATCAGCGTATATGACTTGATACATTTATTAAGTGTGATCTTAAATTATATGGATTGTTATAAAAGTCATCAAAATAAAATATCGAATAACATATTTAAATGCGGGTATCATACTGACGAGTGACGTCTTATAATATTCCACACATAAGATTACCAAAGGAGTACACTAAGATATTTGTATCAAATTCATATGAATCTCCACTCCATATTTTATATCACATTGGTGTATCTTAAAATAATATACATTAAGAATATAATATATATTTTTGAATAATTTTTTGATCACTCACTACTACCAAAATGGTCTTTAATAGCACAAGAAATGGCCTTTATCAGTACTAGAAAAGCATTGACTACTTGAGTGATATTAAAATCCCACGTTTTTATTGTCACTTTTATAATAAGTGATAAAGGAATTTTATCATCTCTTTTAAAGGAGAGGATAAATGTGTTCTTTATCAGTGCCGATAAAAGGATATACTGTAGTTTCTTGTAACAGTATACCACATCCACAGATTTGTGTTCTGTTATAACACACCACAGCACCAGAAACAAACAAAAAACACACCAAATCTGTATAAAAACAAGTCCCAATGCAGAATTTAAATGAAATAAAATTTAAAACACAAATAATAGAATAAACCACAATATTATTTTTAATATAAATCCTATAAAAAACCATATCTAATTTTTTAACAAAATAAAACCTATTAAAAACACAATTGTATCCCAAAAAAATTATAAAATAGTAAAAAACAAATATTTTCATAATGTTATGTTCAAATCCTAAGAGTAAATTTGAGGATAAATATTAATGGAATTCATAATTACATCTACATTAATAGAAATTAAAATAAATTAATTTTAGTCACATACACTCAGTAGCTGAAATTACACATGAACAATATGACGCCCCGGGAGGTACTACACAAGTGTTTTTTGAATATTTTTTCCCTTCACTATCGCATTTAGCTGATCCTTTCTCTAGTTGTGTGGAGTATTCCATCAATAGTAATTATTTGAAAATGGAATAATTGAAAATCTGTGGTGTTTATAGATAATTCTTACCAATAGAGTATATTCATTTGATAAGGAAATAAATGTTTTGAAACAATATAAAGCTGTTTAATCACTTGAGGAATGATCTTCATTAGTCTGCCAATATTTTTCAGTAGAACTATATACTATGGATCTTCACTTCCACATTTATATAGTCAATGTGTTGTTGATTTAACATTGAAGATACTGATTACCCTTAAGGGGTTTCCCTATCCCTTGTGTTTTTGGTATCACCTTAAGACATTATGGGAAGGGGATCTTACTTCACTCTTCTCATTTTCAACAATGAAATCGTTTTTTCTCCAAAAAAACATCAATTCAATTCAAAACAGTGGTCGTTCAACTGAGTAATGAAGTATTAATGATTTTAACATTATAGATAAAGGTCTTAAATCCATTCTATTTGATCTTTATGTAGTTTCCTATTTAGATATTAGATAAGTTGATCTCAAGGCTATTTTTTCATTTTTGGGTTTTCCCCTCTTCAAGAATTGGTTTCAAAAGACTATTCCTCATCTCATCAATGCCTTAAATTTTAGTCATGGTTATTATATACTATTCATTGAGGATCCATGTCCGCACATTAATATTGGTTATATTGTTCCAGAATGGCTTGAATATGCTTCTATTTCATCAAACATTCATGTTGATTATGGATCTTCATCTACCATTTCGACTACATCATTGGTCCGCCCATTCAAACATAAGATATTCGACCCAGTAAGGAAAAAACTATCATATATTCATTTGGAGGTCCTTCTATTTCTAAAAAAATCAACGGATTACCTGTTAAGGAGGAAAATGAGGATGCAAGGGGAAATAGTACTTTGACTACTATTTATATTTCAAGTGAAATAAACTTCTTTATGAGAAAAAATATTGATGCTGAATATATGACAGTTGTTTCTTCACTGGGTTGACTAAATCTATGCTTCAAAAGAAGGATGTTGTTATGTGTCTACCATATAGGGATCAAAGGTTTTTCCATAAGCCTTATAAACTGGGTAGGATGATGCCTGCTTTATGGAATATTCTAGGAAAATCCCATAGGAATGGAATATATATTCCATTTCATTCATCACATGGAATTAAAATTTTATAATCCTATTTTGATAAAAATGAATTTTATAGTGTGCTTAATTATTTATACATTCAATCTATTAGTGTTGAGTAGTATGCTAAGTGGATCAGATGTTCAAACCATCCCCATGGTTTGTTTGAATGTATTTATTCTAATGTTCTAGTATTTTCTGAGGTAAATTGGAATTTTAAATTTAATAATACTCGCATGGGGAACATACCATTTAAGAAGAATGTAGATAATGATTTTAATGATTCACTTTGCACAACAAATGATGATTTTTAGGGAAGAGGGTAAAATTTTTCTATGTATTGACGAATTCTCATCTAACATTTCATGGCTCATCTATTGGAATAAATAATTCAAGTATGTATCAAAATAGTTTTATTTACCCCATGAAACACAAGAGGCCATTTGTTGTGGTTCTCAAAAAAGGTACTCTGGATTTGTAACTCATTAGTGCTGAGGGTTTTCAATCATAAAGGCTTCATGTATGTTGATATATTAGGTAACCTCCTTAAAAATGATCTGAAACTTTCTTTTGAATACATTGATTTTTTTATCTTTATAAAAAGAAGAATTTTTTTACTAAACATGAGGTTAACAGTTTATATTGGAAAATATCTATTATATTTGTTCATAGGATTGCTGATATCAAATGATCACGAGTTCTTCTACCTGGTAAAGGAAGAAAATCGAAAATTGTTTTTGATTTTAATTGATGGGAACATGAAGGATACCTGGAACATAGAGATTATTACCATAAGTGTGGTAATTTTGGAGGCATTAACTTCTTTGGGGAAGATATGATAGATTACATTAAAATGTATATTGGGGAATCTGATATTCTTATAGAGGTTTTTACTGGTCGTGGTGTGGAGATGAGATGTATGGTTTATTATAGTGAAAAAATAGAAATTTCGGAACCCAAAAGATCAAACAACAATATTAGAAAAGTAAAAAATATAATAAAATGGATTTTATTCTTGATTTTTCTGATGAATCATAGTGGAGTCGCACTAATATCATAGGAGCGCGTGATATTCATATAACAGAAGGGGATGCTAATACCCGTTATTTCCACCAGAAGGCTTCAGCAAGACGCCGAAAAAACTTTATTTCTGGCATCCTAAAATCAGATGGTAGTAAAGTGTCTGACACAGGGGGAATCCAAGATGCATTCCTGAGCTATTTTCAGACGCTCTTCTCTGCAGGCCATTCTAATTTTTCTCCTGAGATTGAGTACTGCATCAAACCCGTGATTTCTGATGATATGAATAGACAGCTTTCTAAAGATGTGACGAATGACGAGACTCTTAAGGCTTTAAAGCAAATCCACTCTACGAAGGCCCCGGGACCAGACGGATTCCACGCCCTCTTTTTCAAGAATTATTGGCATATCATTGGTCCAGACATTTGCAATCTGATGCGGGATATTTGGGCGGGGAAAAGGGACCTGTCTTCTCTTAATGAAACTATTATTACCCTCATTCCCAAGATGAAAAATCCGCAAGGGGTTTCGGATTATCGACCTATCAGTCTGTGCAATGTTTCGTATAAGATCTTTTCGAAGATCCTGGCGAATCGGTTACGTCCTTGGCTACCCGACGTCATTTCAGAGAACCAAAGTGCTTTTGTGGCAAAAAGGTTAATCACTGATAATGCCATTATTGCTCATGAAATTTTCCAATCCATGAAAACTCGAACACGAGCAAAGAGAGGGATCATGGCTTGGAAATTGGATATGGCTAAGGCCAATGATAGAGTGGAATGGAACTTCCTCGAATTGGTGATGCTCAAGATGGGTTTCTGCTCGAAATGGATAGACATGATCATGCAATGCGTCTCGTCAGTTTCCTTCTGTATTAAGGTCAACGGGGTGCTCACCCGAGGCTTTTCCCCATCCCGTGGGCTTCGCCAGGGAGACCCTCTTTCACCCTTCCTCTTTATTTTGGTGGCTGATGTGTTTTCTAGCCTCCTTTCCAGGGCAGCTTCGCTCTCCATAATTCATGGGGCGAAAGCATGCCGCAAGGGCCCTCCGATATCCCACCTCTTCTTCGCTGATGATTGCCTTCTATTTTCTCGAGCTACCCCTAATGAATGTACTGCAATTTGCCAGGCGATACAACAGTATGAACGGGCTTCAGGACAAATGATCAACCAGAGTAAATCAGAAATTTCTTTCAGCTCTGGAGTCCCTCAGCCGAAAAGAGAAGATCTCTGCTCTATAGCACGCATTCCTGGGGTCGATAAGCACCAGAAGTACCTTGGGCTCCCGACGGTGGTTGGACGGTCAAAGAAAGAAATCTGCTCAGCTATTGTGGATCGAATTGAAAGAAAAATACAAGGTTGGACCCCTAAAAAAATCTCCAAGGCCGGGAAGGAAATCCTCATCAAGGCGGCACTTCAATCTATCCCCAGCTATTTGATGTCTATTTTTAAACTTCCTGATGTGGTGCTCTTAAAGATTCAATCCAGCACATCTAACTTCTGGTGGGGACGAAAGGACGGAAAAAATAAAGTCCATTGGATCGCATGGAATGCTCTTTGTCAACCAAAATCTGAAGGCGGAATGGGCTTCCGGGACCTTTCTCTGTTTAATGATGCTTTGCTGGCTAAACAAGGTTGGCGTATAATTAATAACCCTTCATCCCTATGCACGCGAGTTCTCCGGGCTAAATATTTCCCACATAAGGATTTCTTGGATTCCCATCTTGGCTATCGACCCAGTTTTCTCTGGAGAAGCATTTGGGGTGGTCGTAATCTGCTGAGGCAAGGACTAGGCTGGAGAATTGGGAATGGTAGTACGGTCAAGATTTGGACTGATCCCTGGCTTATTGATCAGACAGGCACGAAGGCGTCATCCCCTATTTTTCCAGGATCCGAACATGCCACAGTCTGTTGTCTTTTTGATGATCAAGGGGCGGGATGGTGTCTGGAAAAACTCTTCTCCTGGTTTAATGAGAGGGATAGGAGAATCATTATGAGTATTCCCTGTGTGTCAGACGCAGGGCCAGATCATCTCTTCTGGACAAATGACAGCTCAGGAGAGTATACAGTGAAAGCTGGCTACCGGCGAGCTCTTTCTTCTCAAATTACAGAAGGAGATGCGAGGCCCTGGGCATCAATTTGGAAGCTTTATGTTCCCCCTAAAGTTCGCTTTTTCTGGTGGCAGGTGTGTACTGGTATCCTCCCAACTAAGAGCCTCCTTGTCTACAGACACTTTTCAAACGACAACTCATGCCCTTTCTGCCCCTCTGTGATTGAATCCCCTCTCCATGCCCTTTTTCAATGTCCCGGGGCTCAGGAGGTTTGGAATGGCTGGGGATCAACTATAGAGCTGAGACTGGACGCCGCCTCAGATCCTTCATCTCTTCTGATGCGATGGTGTTCCTCCTTTTCGCCGGCTAAAGCAGGCGCCCTGTGCATTTTGACTTGGATTATCTGGAACAGGCGGAATGAGGCCATTTTCAATCATTTCCGGAGGCCCCCCAGATTTTGGATTGACCGGGCTTTGTCGTGGATTGCTGTTTGGCATAACCACCCTGAACAACAAAGACTTTTAACCCCCCCTCCTCTTCCCCAACATTGGTGCCCCCCACCAGAAGGGATGGTTAAAATCAATGTGGATGCCTCTCTCCCTAGGGATGGCCCAGTTGGACTTGGTTTACTGGTCCGAGACAACCTGGGAAATCTCATCGCTGCCAAATACGAAGCACGTTATGCACTTTGGGAGCCCTCAGTCGCGGAGGCCGCCGCCATCCTTGCTGGTTTAGACTTTGTAAAAGATCGCGGTTGGGATTCCATTCACATCGAATCCGACTGTCTCACTGTTATCAATGCCATCAATCTCACTGACGGCGGGCTTCAACTTTTCAGCCCCATTGTCCGGTGTATTCACTCGCGGAGACAAGGCTTCAATTACTGCAATTTCTCATTTATTAGAAGGGAAGCGAATGAAGCCGCTCACAAGATGGCAGGCATTGGCCCTCCTTACGAGGATTTGTTGTGGTTCAATCATTTTCCCTCGTGGTTATGCTCCTGTATTTCTGCTGATCTCCATCATTAATGGATCCGTCTTCTTTTGTCAAAAAAAGTAATGCACTATTATTCATGACGTTTTATCCACACTAAAAAGGAATTGATAAAGGGTATCCTTTATCATCACTTTCATTTAGCAATAATAAAGGTCCCCCTTTATCAGTGCTTATTTTGTCACTAAAAAAGTTTGAATTTGATAGCTCATTTTTTTAGCGCTGATAAATTCTGGTTCTATTAAAGGTCAGTTTTGTAGTAGTGAATTTTGGGTTCTCACCACACAGGGAACTAATATGAAATTTTAATGTGACAATTTCCCTTAAGATATTTTTTATGATAACACATGATTTTAATACACCTTATTTCATGATTTATTAAATAATTATTCACTTAATACAAAAAAAATATCTTGACACTTTGTGTCTGGTATATTTGGTACATAACATAACATCATAAAATATGGATTCAATGAATTTTTCAAAAACCTCTTTAACATTATCTTAAATTTTCATTGTTTTTCAAAAACTACATGGGAAAAACTATGGACATATATAAGAAATTTGTGAGATATAAATACAATAAGGTAAAAAATCATCAAATAGGGTAAATTAATACCTAGGATTCAGTAGGAATAAAAATGTAACATAACTGGTTAGAATCATAAACATGAATAATGAGGCATTATATAGAATCATACCATAAATGAAACATGCGAATTTGGAAACAATAATAAATAAGAAATAATAACCATAATTAAAGGATAACCACCAAGGAATCATAACTTATTGTTCATATGATATCAAACTATTCACCATACATGGAATATCATCATAAGAAGGCATTAAATAATGCACTAGAGTGCTATAAGGGCATACCCATTCGTAATCATAGCATGTACATGCATTGGTTTTCCACATATGCCCTTCACCATAAAATCACATTTCATCACATTTAATCATACTATTAAATTTGGTTGAATTAATACATGAAATTTCCCAATCAAGTAAGAAAAGTAAATTCTGGTTGAATATCCTCGAGTGAACATGGTTATGATATTCACAAGAAAAATGTTTTTCATGAGAAAAATCATAGGATAATTTAGCAGTTTTACGGGGGTATATAATGACCATGGTGGGGCTTATTGAAAGTGAAAAAGGTCACTCATTCTTTGTAAATAATAAGGATAGTAAAAGGCATGTGGAAAATCATATCCCTTAAATAGGAATTAAATGAAAAAAACAAATTATATAAATAAGGTTGTCGAATAAATCAAATAAGGAGGGGATCCATTACCAAATTTTAGCATAGTAACAACATAGGTAATGGTTATAAATATGGGGCACACATGATCTCTTATTATAATAATATCAACAGTACTTAAAAAATAACACTTGTAAATGCTTTAAATCCTAACCAATTTAGATATAAAAAGATAAATAAAAATATGGTTCTTGAATTTAAAACAATAGAGAAATGTCCCGTACAAATTTTTTCTAAGTAATGGTTTACATAAAGATTATAATAAGAGAGGAAAATTTATATCCCATTATAAGAACATAAATTGGACATTAAAGATACATTTATAAATTCATTATAACAAAAATAATTGAAATTACAAAGGATAAATACAAAGATGGAGGTTAAATGGAAAAGAATAGACAGAGGTCCCTTACTAAATTTCAGCATTGTAATGGGTTAGGTAAAAGTTATAAAGAGAGAGTAAAAATGATCTCATATTATAGTAACATAAATTATATAATAAAGGGACAATAATAAAGTCATGTAAACATAGAAAATTGATATTATTAATGAAAAATACAAATAAGGTTATTGAATGGAATAGATGATAGATAGGTCCCTTACCTTTAGAGGGTGACTCCAAATGCTTTGGAGGAGGTTCTTTAGAGTTTGGGGAAAACATAGGATGTCTCTAGAGAGGGAAGGGTAGAGAAAGTATGTGATTCAATTTTTTATATGGATAGAAATTTGTTCATGGGTGGGTTATATAGAAAATGGATCACAGTTCTTTATTATTTCCCGAAAATAGGTTTCTAATAATATACAATAAGGTAATCAAAACTAAAAACCATACAATTCATTTTCTCTATGGTTTCTAAGTGAGTGATGGTTATAAATAAATGATTTTAAAACTGTAAAATATTATATTGGTTTTTGGACGATTCATAAAGGCATTATAAAAATTAATCAAGTAACCTCGTAAAATAATTATTTTTAATTGGAAGAAAATATTTATTCTTGGATAACTTATATTGTTCATATTACCTCAATGTTTGTCCATTATAGTGTAATAATGCTTATCGTATATTTATACAATATTTAATTTTACCTAAGAATTTTATTGACTCATAAAATTATGAAAAAATTACTATCGGATAATCACAACATTATAAATCCAAAAAAATATTTATATTATCCAAATAAATTTATAAATACTATAAATTACTCTTCTAAATCAAAATTATTGTTTGTTAAAAATGATGGTTTTTTACAATAACATTTTTTAACCCAAAAAAATTACATTATATCTTCATAAAATTATATTATGAATTTTATAAAATATATATAATTTAATATTTAAATAAATGTCATTTAAAAATTATTATATTTTTCTAAAATTATGTCTCGATTAAAAAAATATTTTTTAGAAAATACCAATTCTGTTTTACCATATCAAAATATAATTTTTAGCAAACTCATTATCTAATCATTTATAGTTTATATATAATAGGGAAAGGTGTTATCATTATTTTATTGAAAATAAAATGTGAATATTCATACAGTTAGGGTTATGATACATTTCTCTTTATTACACAATAAAATTCTCTAATGGTAAGGTGTGTGATAGTGAGGTTTTCTTGGGGTGGTTCAGAGAACACTGTTGAAAACTAGATGATCTTGAACTCCACTAATAAATCATTTTCTTCTTGTCTTAGTTGTATATTCTTGGATTTTTCTTGTTAAATTTAAATTCACATTGATGTTATCTCCCTCTAAATCAATAATTAGCTTCATAGGGTATGATCCAATTGATCAAGGCCATTAGTTCCTTTTTTTATGTCAATTATACTTTATCATAACTTATAATTTATAAAAATCATATAATAACAGTTCAATGGATATATTATCAAGGGTGATGATGATTAATGGTATTTTAAATTTTAGAGGATATAATATTTCAAAAAAAAAGTACTGCATATATTTTCTATAAAAACATTAATAAATATTTCACATATACAATTACCCTGAATGGCCTGAAGGCCTTCATTTTTTATTTATTTTTGATATCCCCCCTTTCAAGGAATGAGTGGGAACCCTTAAAATCCCTATAGGCTTAGAGATTACTTGGTTCTTAGTCTTAAGAGATTATAAGACCCAAAGGTCATAGGGAATTAAACCAAACTATAACTATAATGAACTGCCCCTCCCCAGTATCTGCATCATGATGATAGATCTCCACCTTTCCATGGCTATTTGGATTGAATCCCCATGCAAGAATAGGCTAGTTTCGATGGCGTAGCCATACCCTCTCATTAATCAAAATCCATTTGGTTTTTCTCTGGTGAGTCCACATTCTCTGAATCCTCCTCGTGGGCTGCGCCTTTTTGTAGAGACTGCTTGGGGAAACTACACTGATTACATGGCCTGAAAGGCCTTGAGGTGGCCCGAAGGCCTTACATGTGACCTGAAAGCCTTATTTTCCTGATGTCCTGGGTGCCCTGAAGGCCTTAAGGACTCAATGCCCAGAGTGGTGTCATAAGGTGAATAGTTTCGTCTACTAAAGTACCAAACAATACCTACTACAGTACCGTCTATATTATTGATACAGTAACCCGGAATTATGCCTCTGCCTGGTTTCGATCCTAGGTCTCATGGATTCACTTAAGGAGTCCTCACCAACTGGGTTGAGGCTCATGTGTTGTACATATTCAATTAAAAAGGGAAATTTTGTTTTTGAATATCAGGTCATTACATTATCCCCCTTCTATAAATTTCCCACTCAAAATTCACATTTCAAACACAAAAATAGGTTATTTTATTACTATTCCATTGCATCATTAATTTCCGATTTCACTTCCTACAAATATTGGTTCCTCCAAAACACTTTGACCTGTTTCATTGTCTTATTTTATTGAATTTTTCCTCTACAATCCAAGATCTTCACTGACATATCCCCATTTGAAAGATAATTTGCCAGTGTTACCACCTCTGAATTTAGTAAATACAGGGGATCTACTATATATATTCTTAATATGGATATGTGGAATAAATATTGTATATGATACATGGTTGGTGGAAGTTTTATTCAACAATATATGACCCTGATGTTATTGAGAACCTCAAATGGGCAAGGCACCTATGTCTTATCTTACACTTCATCTCTAATCACATTAATTTATTCCATGCAAATATTTAGATTAAAACCTATTCTTTAACATAAATCCCAAGTTATAATCATTGATTGTCATGATAGGTCTTTTCTCAACTCTAAAAATCCTTGATTGAAATTGAATGGTCATGACCTTTTTAACCATTTAACAAAATATTTCAAGACCTAGGAGTTTACATTCACTAACTTTATCAAAAAAATTAAGTGATATACATATCATTATATATAGGTTTTCAAAGGGATCCATTTGGATTATTGAGTGGAAACTATTATTTTATGATAACATGACCAAGGGAAGATTTTGATCCCATCATATTTTAAATTCAATCGAGCATACTCTCGTCATTTCTTCAAGTGTCTATGTTTTCTTCTCAAATTGTACACCAATTTTGGGATGATAATCTATACTAATGTTCAACAATATGTTTAAAAAATGTTGGAGACACTTCCATAACATATATTTTAATAATTTATCTTGATAAAATATAATTTATAGTGGTGTTACATGATGCCTCACCACTTATCTAAAGAATATCATTTTTGTTTTCTTGATTTATAATTATTCTTGAATTACACTGATGTGAGATTTAGTTTTAATATAATCCACCAAAACTCATATATCATTGTTTCCTTTGATATATTTGAAACACCAGTGACCAATTACATGGTTATGTTTTCCCATTTTTATGATGTCATGGGTAACTGTTGAATCTCCCCCTTTACTTTAGTCCTTCAACATTTCCTTGCTAACATATAAGACACCTTGATGTATATTCTATGATATGCTTCTTCATATTATCATGTAAATAGTTATATCAGAGATCCAGATACATCTTCATTATCCCAGGATGGATAAATAAGGTCGAGATATATGAATCATCTAAAAGTTCCATTATTAAATCATGATTTTATGGAAAACATTGTTGTGACGCAAATCTTTCAACTTATTCTTCATCAATTTTGAAATCTCAAGAATTCATTTTCTTATAGATTACACTTTCTTTTTAATTTCCACATCATCAAATTAATCATACATTATATTATATTTAAAGGATATGGAAGAATCATTTTTTAATGTATTTATATTTTTCAATCTTCTATGATTCTGATGTTCATCCTCTTCAAGTCTAAGAAGATCATATCCTTATCAATTATTATTATTGATAAGGTTTTAGGATAATTTCTACTTATATAATCTCCCACATTATTTTATTACCCAGGATGGTAATGAATTCAAAATTCATAATCCTCAATCAACTCTTAACATCATCTCTAGTGCATATTCATCTCATTCAATGTGAATATATACTTGAAACTCTTATGGTCCATATATATTTCACACTTCTTCCAATAGAGATAATTTCGCTTTCTTTTCAACCCGTAGATCTCTATTGCCAACACCAAATCATTCTTTAGTTAGTTATATTCATGTACTTTCAACTACCTTATGGCATATGATATCACCTTTTCATTATACATCAATATATATCCATATCCCTTCTATGATGCTTCAATGTATACCATAAAGGGTTCCCCAATTGTTGGTAGTGTAAGCACATGTGTAGTGAAAATCCTTTTTAATCCTCCTTGAATATTTCTTTATATTCACAATTCCCAAACAAACTTGACTCCCTTCCGAGTCATCTTGGTTACGAAGATTCAATATCATGTGAAATTTGACAAAAATATTCGATACTTCCCAGACAATATAATGAAACTATAGACAATCATCACATTTGTCAGTCTTAGGATTCTTTCAATTACCTATATCTTAAAAGGGAACTAAGGTATCCAATTGTTTATGATAATATTCCCCAATAATGATACTTCCTTCCACTAGAACTCATATTTCATGTACGTTTCATGAATCTTATCCTTTATTAGGGTGTTTACCACAGTTCTCAAATGATTCACAATTCCCTATATTATTTTGGAGTAGGGAAAAAATTCTTCTATAAATACTACAATAAAGTTTATGAGGTAATTTATAAGTACTCTATTCAATAAGTCCATGAATATTGTTTTAGCATTAGTAATTCTAGTAAAATAACTATAAACTCATAGTCCGTATATATTACTCGAAAATGGGTCTTGGGGAGATCCTCCTATTAAACTTTACATGATAATATCCAAAATGATGATCCACCATGGATAAGTTTTGGGATCCAATTTTCTAGTCAGAAACATAATAAATACATGGTAGAGAATAGTTTTTCCTTAACAAGATCTCGTTGAGATTGTGATAATCAATGAAAAGGCCCATTGAACTATACTTATTCTTGGATAATTTTACAACAATTATCTATGGGGAAGCACTTGGATGTATATACCTATTATCTAGCTTATAATGTTGTTTTTTCTTCAGCTCCTTATGTTCAGCTACATCTACTTTATAATAGGTATTGGATATTGGAATTTCCCCATGTATAAGATCAATTGAAAATTCATCCTCTCGACTAAGAGGTAGACCATAAATTATATAGTAAATTAATTAATGTATTACATAACAATGGGAATTTATTAAAGGATGATATTTTCCATAGGCTCATCTTTTTGAGCTATATATTCTTTCCCATGGGGTAATAATGTCCATTCAATCAACGATGGTACCAAAAAATATTGGCCTTTCTCATTTCACTTTTATAGAATCAAATGAAAATTCACATTAGGGAGAGTAAATTCCTTCTCTTGAAAATTTATGTTGGATTTAAAAAACAAACCCCATTCAATAAATAGGATAAAAGTAAATTTCACTAATGGTATATTGATAAAATTTTCAAGAAGAAAATTTTAAAAATTCAACTTAAGATATTAGAATCATAGAATTGTTTCCCAAATCATATAAATAATTTAGGTTTGTGAATCGAGGTTCTTAGAGGATGTATAAGATATGATTATATGGAATGAATTGAAATAAAATTTGACATAAACAACATTATGGTATATGTTACATGCACTTCATTCATCTTGATCTGTATCGTAGTTAGATTTTCATTGTTCCCATTGTCTTGGACATTCATGGTGATCATCATGCATGACTACCATTAAAATAGAAAATTGTATTGGATAATTAATAAATTCTCCACATTTATGACATTGTAAATTAAATAGTACCATTGATTAAAATTTACATCCATCCATCATGTTATTATTTTTTCCAAGGAAATTTTCAATTTCATTCCAAATTTTAAAAATTAAAACATCTCTCAGTTCTTCTATGATATTTTCCTCTTCTCGTCCTTCCACATATTTTTCATAAATGAAAATGGGTCTTCTTTACCTTATCAATTTAATCAGATGACGTCCCGAGAGACACCGTCCTCCACTTTCTTGATGATTTTGGGAATTCAACTATGTTTCAGTTGTTAATCATGACTTTTCATGTCTTTTTTTTCATAATAATAAATATATTTCCTGAGCTCCAATCATGTTAGAAATGTCATTTGGGTAGTAATCGCATTTCCCCACACATTTTTTTGATGACTTAGTTCCTCCTATTTCTATCCATTATCTTGAATAATGTTGATATTAGGGGTGATTAATTTTAAATTATTAAACACATAAAGAGAGAACTATTAACATTAAAGGAATGACTGATAAATGAATTGCATTACTTAGATTATTAAATTATAAGAATTAATCATTGTTACTCTTGATTTATTTCATAACATAAACACTAATAGGAATTTATTCCCTAAATTTTAATTCATAAGGAGCTTGTGAATTTTGAAAATAATTTCCTATTGGAGTGCCAAACCAAATGTTCTAAAAATTTTGAATTTTTTCACCAGTTCCAGAACAAGTTATGCTCAATACGTTGTTTTTTATGTTATTACCCCTGGGTACATCTCTTATAGATCTACATACCCTTGTAGTATCCAAATAAGGATATTTTTTCATAGAAACCACATAATCTATATGTTATCATAATATAGAGACATTTTTGTATTTTTATAATTCTACCTATTAATTTTAGAATATTTCTATAATACTAATCCCAAAAATTACTAGGTTTTCCTTTGTTTATAACTATAAAAACCCAGGTCTTTAATACACCACATTTCATGATTTATTACATAAACCTTCACTTAATACAGCCTAAAATATCTATATTTGTTGTTTCTTTGGAAGATTAGTTTCATAACATTACATCATAAAATATGAATACAATGTATTTTTTGACAACGTCATTAAAAAGCCCATAAAATTTAACTATTCTTCTAAAACAACATGAGACAACTTAAGGAAATTTAGAAGAATTGGGTGATCTATAAATCACAGTAAGGGAATAAAAAATACATACAATCGGTCAACGAAATAAATGTGATTAAAGAGTCATATAAATGAAACATAATAAGTGGGAATCATAATAATAATAATAATTCATGGTATATCAAGATAGAATAATGGAAACAAGGGAATGTGGAAACAACATTAAACATAAAATCATAAGAATAATTCAAGTTTACCAGCTAGATATGATAACAAAATATTCTTACTATAACCTATTGTTCATTTTACATTTAACATAATGCATGTAAAACCTTACCCAATTCATTGAGGTTTTATCTGGGTGCACCCATTCATAATCATATCACGTATATGTAAAAGCGTTCCACATAGATAATTAAACATAGAATCATATATCAACATAGTGAATCACACTATTAAAGAGTGGAATATATAGATGTAAGTTCCAAATAAAATAAGGATATTTATTTATAGGTAAATACCCTTGAGTCGAAATGTTTATGGTTTTCACAATATAATGTCTTGACATGTGATAAATGGCAGGACAATTTTAGCAACATAATAAGGTATATAATGAATCATGGAAGGGATTAATGTAATTTAGAGGTATATCCGATAACTTTGAAACCATATGGGCTGTAAGAGGTATGTGTAAAATAATATCCATCAATAGTAATTGAAAAACCAAATTCATTACAAAATGGAGGTGCACAAATAAAGAGGATAAAGAGAGGACCTCTTACAAACTTTTATTATAGAAATAACTTATACAAGGTTATAAACATATGGGATAATTAAACTCACATTATAATAAAATAAATTGAAATGTAATGGAATGTTTATAAAGGAATAATAATATAAATAAATTGATATTTAAAAGGATAACTAGAAATTAGGTTATTGAATGTAAAAAAAAGAGAGGGGACTTTCTAAATTTGGGAAAAGAAACAGATCAGGTAAATGATATAATGTGTGGGGATAAATTATATCCCATTATAAGAACCACAATTTTATAGTAAATATTAATTTATAAATTCCTAAAAATAAAACCAATTTTTATTCAAAATTCTAATTAAAAAGAAGGATCATTAGTGGAAAAGAGGAGCGGTAGGTCCCTAACTAAACATCATAAAAATAACGGCTTAGGTAAAGGTTATAACGAGAGGGGATAAATTATATCCCATTATATGAAAATAAACTGGAGAGTAATGGTATGTTAATAAAAGCCTGAAAACATAACCAATTGAGAGCCAAAATGATATATATAAAGAAGGTGATTGAATATAATTGAAGAGGGACATGCCCCTTATCTTGAGAGGGTCATTACAAAAGATTGGGAAGATATTCTAGAGATTTTGGGGGAAACATTGGGGGTATATGTAGAGGGAAGAGTATATTATAGACTTAATCCATGTTTTGTTAGCAATGATAAATGGGTACTTTGGAGGTTTTATATTGGAAAATAGAGGGGAGTTCATTATTATTCCCCGAACATAGTTTTTAGAATCAATACAATAAAAAATGAACATTCCTATGGTTTCAGAAATAGAAGGGTGATTTTAATTATTTTATAATATTTTTTCCTAGACACCTTAAAATATTTTTCTAGTTGATTTGAATGTGAGTAATGTTTGCAATGAAATTATTTTAAAACCAAACAATATTATATAGGTTTGTTGGATTCATAATTGCTTTATAAATTTAATTAAATAAGCTCAAAAAACATATTATATTTATGGGGAAAACTATTTTTAGATGTAGATATTTTATATGGTATAAATTACATCACTTTTTGGTCATTATGGTGTCATAATACATACCATATATTTATACCATATTTAATTATTACATGAAAATTGAATGGTCCCATAAAAGTATGAAAAAAAGCATCATTGGATAATTTAAATGCAATAAATCCAAATACAATTATATAAGTAATTCAATGAATTTGATAGATTAAACTTTTAAATTATAATTACTGTTGGTTGAAAAATTCTTGTTATTTAACAATAATAGTTTTCTTTCCCATAAAAAAATTAATTTTTCACATCGAAAAATTATATTGTCATTTATATTTGATATATAATATTATATGTTAAAACAATATTTATTTCAAAAAACCCATAATAAATCCCAATGAGTGCCTTGATTAAATATCTATATTACACAAAATAGAATTGTTGCTTTATCGTATCAAAATCAAATACTTATTAATCTCATTATTTAATCATTTATAAAATATAAACAATACCGAAAAGATTAAACAGTATTTTATTGAAAATAAAATGTACATATTCATACTATTATGGTTTAGATACATATCACTTTATCAAAACAGTGAACACTATAAGGTTATGGTGTCTAACATTGAGATTTTCTTGGGGTGGTTCATCGAACATGGATTGTCTTGTGATTTCACCGATCATGAACATCCCCCATAAATGTTTCACTCTGGATTTATTATTAAAATATTTTACTGGTATTGGAAAACGGAAAATAGTAGATATTATATATCTCACATAAGCTCCAATAAATCAGCTTTACAGGTTACGATCCTACTTGTCAATGTCATAGCTTCCATTATCTATGTCAATAAGAAATTATCGTAACTCTTAACTTATAATAACCATATGATAAATATTCAATTTCTATATTATCAACAGTTATCAGGCTTAAAGTTATTTTAAATTTTATATGGTATAATATTCCAAAATAACTAAATTACTGTATTGTATTTCTATATCTACATTACTTACTAAGGAACATATTATTTTCAAAAAGAAATTGTTTTTATCAAATTTTAGGTCTCTACATTATCATATACTATTCCATGTATATGAATGATGTATATGGTATAAGATATTGATTTAATATTTAATAATATTATTATTAGATAATATAAGGTCCAAGTAGTTAATTATAGGTAAATGACAATATTAGGAAGCATATTTCACTATATATGACTACTAACATATCAACTTGTTATCATCACATGATAAACATTATTCTACTAAGATAAATCTATTGTTTAAATGCCCAGAAAAATTCTATAGCAACTACTATAAATATAAACTCACTTCTTTGATAAAATCAAACAAGAGTTGGTATCATTGAGTATATTTTTTTTATTTCATCCTATACATCATTGATAATACCATAGATAAAAAAAATTTCAAAATATGAATTAATATTACTATCTTAGTAAAAATATAAACTTTTTTAAAAAAATATAACTAAACTCACTTTATAAGCTACATCAGAATCCAAAACATTCTCAACATAATTAGTAAATGGAATATACTGCTGGAAATATGCATAACCCTTGAAAATTATTTATTCATTACTATAAAACAAGAAAAACTAATCATGAAGAATAATACTTTTATATCCCCTATAAAAATTATTTCCATTTCTCTAATTTCCAAAAACTCGTCCAGTTTTTCTTCCTAAAAAATAATCAAAAGTACAAACCACTATTCTATGTGGTTCCCCCTATCATTTTATTTATTTTTACCAAATTCATTATAAATATGTAAGATAAAACCTATGAACATATCATGGAATTTGTGATAGATCCCCAAAGTACTCTTAGAAATATGTATTTTATACATCATTGGAATACCATGTGAAACTAGTTCAATTAAGTGTATTGTTGAATATTTTATTTTTCAATACTATTTCATATACATTGAATAACATGGATTATGAAACAACATTAGTCTATGGTTGTATATCTTGGTCCCTATAAATTGGATTTCTAGTGGTGTTTTCTTATTGAAATAATTTTAGATTTAATAACCACAATACTAATAACTTATTTTCTTTAGTTTTTTTAAACCTATTACCTTGGAAACACATATATATCTCACTTAAATCTTATAAATACATTGGAAAAATTTTATATCAAATTATTTTAAAATGATCATTATTCATGTACTGATCTACAAATGGAACCTTGAATCTTTTATATAAAATTGATATTATTTGATTTCACCAACCATTCGAGTAATGTCCTAATGATATATACCATAATGTTCATTTAATAATAATGTTCTTTACATTCAACTCCCCAAATATTACCATATAAAATCTATATAATGTAATGTTTTAATAGAATGTTAAAAAATTTATAAGGTATTATCACCCACTATAGTGAGCATAGACTCTGTCATAATATAATAAACCTTTAGTTAATCTTAAATGATTTATTATTCTGAAATTGACCATCCATTTTTTGTTTCTCTTTAATTCCTATTAAATACCACACATCAACTTGAGAAACAATAAAAATATGGGACTAGAGTCGAGTACATGGAAACCATATTTAATTTTAATTGGACTTTTCAATCATAGATTTTTTGAAAAATTCCTATTTTTATAGGGATAATTACTCCTATATAATAAAATATATCACCCTATTTAGTGAATATAAAACCAATATAATGGTGTTATTAATCCTATATAATATTTTTGTTAGGAACAATTCTTCACAGTGATCATTTTGAGTCAATTGTTCTTTTCAAAACTTATACATCTTGAGCGAACATTCAAGTGGGTCTTTTCTTTCCCCAAAGGGATGTGCTTACCACATAGAAACATAGTTGGTATAATAAATACATTTTTAAAAAATATTTAATGAAAGAAAACAAATTATTAAAATCAAAACACCTTCGGTTTTCATATTAAGTTTCCCAAATTTTTCCATCACTTATATGAAATATGTTAGTTAATTTTTTTGGTATATGGTAAATTATTCCCTAATTTGTTTTGAAACATTTCTACAAAGGGGTCATGGAATAAATGCAATATTTATAAGAATCTTCATCGATCTTCACTATAATTCCAATATATATTTGAGGTGAATAAGGTAATGTGAGTCTAGAAAATAATTCACTACATATTTAATATTAAATAATTCATGGTTATTATATACTCTCATGTACAATATCAAAGGATCCTATATCATTAACATAGTTTATTCATTACTTTCATCAATTATTCATTAAATTTAGAAAAGTAATTAAATAAATTTTATGAATTTACCTCTATATTATACGAAAAATAGTGTATGATTTTATAGCTGAACTAACTAGGAAATTTTTGAGGCATGCATTTATTTATAAGGAATTTTATGTATAAACATTAACTGTGTTATATTTATTATACTATTAGCTCAAATTATTTTTAACATCAGAGTTGGTGTATATATGAAAAAATGTATTTTCACATTACTAAGAACTACCATTCCAGAATTAGGTATGAGTCTTATAATATTATTAATAATTTAAGAGTACGATAATTATTTTATGAATAATGTGTTTACGGAGTCTTAATTATGTAAAAACAATATAATAAAATTAATTTTGAAAACATAATGTCTCTTTATATAAAAAAACTAAGATGGATGTATTGGTAACTCTTAATGAATAACATTAACTTCCATAAATCCTCTTATAAATCAAAAAATATAAAATTCTAATTACTCAAATATGATTTTTATTTTCCATCCTTTGGGATTATTCGTTTTGTCATTATTTTAGTTTTATGTTTATCATCATTATTATAGGAATCAACCTTCTTCAACATATAGGATAATATACCATAATTCTGAAAATGTATTTTTTGATACTCATTGATTATATAAGAATCGCCATTTTTCATTGATTGGGTGAAAAAAAATTACTTCATAGGTTCTTTCATTAAATAAAAATGGATTAAAAAATGGTTAAAAAATATAATATATGATGAAAATATTTAAATTGTTTTTGAAATCTGTATTAAATTTACAATTAAAATTCATAAAATACTTATTCAAATTCATAGTGAAAGCAAATAAACTCTTGTTCATAACCCAACCTCTAAAAATTTATCATAAATATTTGTTTTAAAGGACCATTTACTATAAAAAAAATCATATTATAAACCTTATATTACATGTTTTTTCATATACCTATTATGGAGCTAATTTATTTATGACTCTTATTTAACTAATGATCCTTTTTTAAAAGAAAGATGATTTATTTATCTATATTTTTATCTCGTACGTTGAATAAGTAGAACATAGAATGTAGCTAATATAAAATGAGATAAATGGATAATTAAATATCCATGCGGAGGAGGAAAATTCGCTACATAATACTGAAATTTAGTATAATAAATACATGGTTAATAAAAATTTATTATACTTCATATTACAGTGTTATAGAATAAATAAAATCACATTTATCCAAATCCACGCATTTTCCATCTCATGATATATGAGATAAGATATCATTGTATTGAAATTTGTGTCCATTTGTTTCATTTTTATTTCGTAATATAAATAATAATATTTTACAACAGATAATTGAATTATCCCCACATACCTCCTATAGAAATCCTTAATTATTTTGGTTTCACTATTAGGTATCTAAACAATTATATTGGATTCTAACAGATATAATATATTTTCATGTTTTAGTTCTGTGTATAAACATATATATAACACTTGGAAATATATATTGGAAAGGGAATTGTATTTTTTAAAAATATTTATTGTTTTGATGATTCTTAATTAAATTTTAAACATTATTATAAATAATTTTATAGTTGTATATGGATTACAAAAATATTATTTGTTAACAAATTATTTAATATTATTATTAATCTCAAAAAAATTCAATTAAAACCAAATGGTACTGACCATTTTACTTAGAATGTTTTATAGAAAATATATTCTAGTGGAACGCATCGATATACCCCTTATCATATATTACACGGAGGGATAAAAACATAATAAAATATATTTAGGAGGGAATTTCATGACAAATAAATAAACTTAAAACTCCATGATCTGTTCAGTGGACTCCCCAATACTAAAATCCTATATTAATATTTAAAAAAATAATTTGATAACTACATTCACTAAGTATAATAGAAGAAGTCAACCCATCATGAAAACAATGTTAAGTCATCCCAAAACACTAGATATATATTCCTATAAAATTCAGAGAACCATCATGGAGTATGGTCAACCAGTTGAAACAATAGATCCAATTCAACAAAAGTAATAGAAGTATATAGAGACATTATATGTTATTTCACATATTTTTTATCTTCATATATAAATTACATATTTTATATTATTATAATATTATTAATATAATGTCAGTTTTACTTAAATGATCAACAATTTCAATATAAAATTTACAAAAATTCAACATTCATTTAATTCCACAATGCATGCTTTTTGTTTAATTATTTTATGAGATCTCGTAAACATAAATCCACAAAAACAATCAACCACAAAACTGAAAAAAATAAAGTGGAATGACCATGAAATTTATCTAATGGTTCATTTTTTGACAGAATAGTAGGTGAACCCTTTTAACCCTATGTAGAAGGCTCCTTGAACCATCACTATTATGAGTTGAAAAATACCTCGTTAGATCCTATGAACCTCTATGGTTTTTTTTCAACTCAACACAAAAGTTATACTGCCCCTATTTTCATGGAAACTACATCTTTCTTACTTATGAATTTACCCACACATAGGTGAAGAAACCCCAAGGACTGGTTAATGTGGTATATTAAATAAAATAAGAAAAATATGTCCGTACGTAATAAAGGAAAGGAGGTGACTTGATGGCTAACATTTTAATTTAATATTAATAATTGAAAATTCTCTACAATAAGATAAATTAATGTAAGAAAAGAATATATAGGATTCTCTAATATCATAACCATCCACTACAAGAATAGAATTAAAATTTGTATACTGGCTAGTAATCATCTCTATTTCTACTTATTTATTCATTTAAAATTTATTGACCTAACTAAGTTAATTATCATATTAAGTTTTTATTTATTTTCTCTTCATAGTCCTTCAATGTTTTCCTAGAAGTAAATCTTATTTTATGAATTATATAATAACTACTTGGAGGAAACACAAAATAAATATTTTAATTTAATAAAATATTTATTAAGAATTTAATATACTTCTAACCACTTCCACACAACATGCAGACTTATTTAATACTATAATTAGAATTTTTTCCACATAAATTAATTTATTGAAATCTTTGTATTAAACAGCAATAGTGTGTACTAATAATATGCTAATAGGAAATTAATTACACTGGATGTGAATTAATGACATCATGTGAGAATTATTTTTTTTGTAATTTAGGTGAATTAAATACATATTGTGTGAATTAATGACATCCTAATTAATTACACATTTTTATTAATTAAAAACCAATTTTAAATTAATTTCCTGTTACAACGCCACAAATAATGTTTTTATTTATTTTAAAACAACTTTTAAAGAAAAATTGGGATACCAAATAAGTTTAAAATACAGAAAATAATCAAACCTTATAACAAATTATAAATCTATTCCAGAAACATCTAACGAAATTTTGATTCATAGCCTTAAAAAGTATATATTCAATGGAGGTAACCTCTATTTTTGGATTGTATTTAATGAAATCTGTTATGTGATAAGCCATTTTGTACCAAGTCTACACATTATCCGACATGTACCCTCTTAGGGAGAAACCAAGATTATATAACCAATAAAATGGAAAATAGTACTGATAATATCCAACACTGAAACTATCCTTGGAAGGAGTACACAATGTTTCTAATGGGATACATAGGGTTTCTCACAATGTCTGTAATTTTTTGAATCATTCCTTCTCACATGAAATGTTCCTCTAGATGCATAGTGGATTTTAATGAAACACATATTGTAATAGTTGGTATGGAAGTTGGGAATGTGTCATCTTTTCATGATCATGTACATTCTGAATAACATGAGGTTTTCCCTGACACGAACAACTTATTAAGGCACATGGATTATTTAGAATTTATTCCATGTACACTATGAGATGGAAACCTAAGGTTTACACTATATTAGGGTCCCTTACATGGAATGTGATACTTTACAATCCATTTAAACCTTGTCCACAACAAATAGGTGTAAGGGTTGGTGTCCTGAGAACCAACTATTTTGTAATTTGATTACATGAATTTTCACTGATTATATATAGTTCATTATTCTGCATGACTATAATATAATAATGTCCTGGAATATTTGTTGCATTAATAAGGTCATGAAAGATCCCCAATATGGTGAGAAACTCAAAATTCTATAACAATATTCCTAAAAAAGTTCTACCGTTGGTTGACAAACTATGATAGTACACATAGTATGCAGACTGTCATGTGCGAGTACTCGTAAGAAGACGAGACTCTCTCTCATGGAGTTCGCACATGGTAATCTCCAAGGTGGGAGATTATGAGAACAGACCCGCCAGTAGAAATTCCGCATGTACTGGTGTCATCGGAAATTTCTATCTATGAGCGTGTTTAATGATCCTTAGACTGGAAGATTATCATTAACTCATGTCATTACTTGCGAACTTAGATTTACTAACAAAAATCATCACGCAGACAGTTGGTGGGATGAAGGGTATGTTGGGTGCGTCACAAGTGACATTTTTAATGGATAATTCAAGGAATGATTTTTTCCTTCCTTTTATGGAAGTTGATATCTCAGAGCTTTGATTGAAATAGAAGTATTGCATGAAATTCCAAGTCCATGGTGTAAACGACGAGTTTATTTCAGGTATTCAAAGTACGGCATATCAAGAATATTGGTTTATGGCACTACCATGAAACCTTCTTGATGAGATATTGAGACAAAGGGATTAAATTACATATTAAGAATTCGTATGAGGTGATATGCCAATGAGGCATCAACTTCTTTCTCTAGGGTGCCTTGACCCGTTGCTAGACAGTAATCTTGGACTTTAGGCAAGCCCGCCTAATGCCAACGAGAAAGGGGCATAGAGGGTCATACACTATGAGCATTCAAGTATCTCATGTAGAATAATTATTATTCCCATATGTGGTTTAATAATTATTCAAGGAAGCCTAAATCTTTTTAATGTTGGAGGAAGAATAAAATGAAAACAAGTACATGTTGTGTATTAGTGATTACACGCCATATAGTTTTTATTTCGAAAACAAGTACTTGTCGTGTATTATTAAATGTACATTCCGTGTAGTTTTTATATTGGAAATGAAATGAATAAACGAAACAAAGATATACACACCGTGAACATTGAATGTAAATGTTGTGTAGTTTTCAATGAAAAACAGGTACACGCCGTGTTTTTATTAATACACGCTGGGTAGTTTTTCCAGTCAATATTTTGAGGAAATATTGTTCTTTTAAATGATATTTATTATAATCAGTGTGGGAACACGCCAAAGAATTAATAAATTGACATGGGTTTTTCAAAAGGGAGTTAATGAAAAAATAAAATGTGTAACACCTTTATTTGTTGTCATAACTCTACAAACTCAAACCTGAATATAAATATCCTCACAACCCCAACTCTTTTCCTAATACAAGAGAGTCATTGGGAACAATAATTCTGGGGAATAATTTCAAGGCTGAAAGAACCTCTTCTTCCAAGAATGCTCTCAAGATTGATAGAGCTCTTCTTCCATTGGATCAAGATGATCTAAGGAGGACAACACAAGAAAATGTTTCTCCATGCTAGCACCTGGAGACTCTTTTGGTAACATCCAGAGATATGAGGTTCACATGTGGATCACTGCTAGAGGAAGTCTACACCTTGCTTTTGCGATGCAATGATGAGTCACATCCGAATGTGATCAAGAAGATCAGTGAAGAAAGAACACCAAAAAGGTACTTCTTTTCATTTGATTAAATTGATTATAATCAACCTATAACAATCCTACTTTGTAGTTCTGAGACTTTCATTTTCTTTGTATATTTCTATGATTCAATCCATGGAGACTGGCGTTTATCATCATATTAATCCTGGATTGAACATTGTTAATGACAAAAGTCCAAGTGGGAACATCCACCCATGCGCTTCCGCTACCCCCGGAACCTTCAATTGGTATCATAGTGGGGTTACAATGTTGATTATAGTTATTTAATTTTCATTGATAATTTACACATTTATATTTAAATCAATTCAAAATAAATCATCCTCTAATTTGAATAAATGAGATCTTTTCTTCCTTCTTCATTTCTCGATTCATATCACAAAAAATCCCTTTTAATATTAATTATTTGATTAAAATAAAAATGAGGAACTCATCCGGAGGAGCCTCTCTTTCTGTCTGTACAACACGCCGTGTACTAAGGTTCAACGAACCGGAATTGGTCCTCCAAACCACACCCTATGAATTGAGTATTCCTATGTATTTATTACCACATGTTGACCAAAAATGAACGGTGTGTGGAATGTAGGAATATCCAGTGTGTATGTTGGAGCAACACGCCGTGTAGTCTGATCCGGCCCAAGTGAAACCGTGTACAAAAGAGAAGTCGCGTACCATGTACATGGGATCGCCAGGCCAGTTACAGCGTAACAAGGAAGTACACACCATGTATGATTTATCTACATGCCGTGTACTACAAAATTTCCAAAGTAAAGAAAAAATGCTAAATACCCCAGTGTGCACTTTGGATAAATGATGAAAAGAAATATGTGCCGTGTAAATATAAACTACACGCCCTTTAATTTCAAGAAATTTCACCAGGTTTCCTCCAAAAGTATAAAGACCTATATAAGGGATATGGATGAGAAAAATATCAAGGAAATTCCGAAAGGAATTAATGATAAATAATTTATTAATTATAACATAATAATTAATTTAATCCAAGTGCGACCTATCTTGAATAATAGAATGATTAAATGAATTTTAATTCTAAATATGCATAAATGTCATTGCACGTTATGGATGATCATGAGCTATACCAAATTCACTTTGTATGTCTGTATGGTTTAATTTAAATTTGTTTAATTTAAATTCATTGGCCTGCGAGCCTACTTCCAATAAAATGTAGGGCCTGCATACCCATGGATTCTTTAATTTAAACCCCATGTAAGGGATGATCTCAAAAGACAGAGGAGACAGTTCGAAATCTAAAGTTGAGGCGAAACCAACCCAAGAAGATACAAAGGTGGATAAGTGGGAGCTACAAAACACGAACCTTCAGGTTCAAGGTGTTTTCCCTAGGTTAGGGTTAGCTTATCGAAACCGCTAGATAAGATAACCATCTCCCATTATCATCACATCAACCACACTATCGGTACTTCACTAAAAAGAATATCATTCATTCAGATAACCTAAATCTCAAAAAAAAAACACTATCAGTAATTCACTAAAAATAAAGAAAACAGAGGAAAATTTCGATAAATCTAAAAATTTCTTCTATCATTTAATAACACATTGCCCATTATTATCACATCAACCACAACCAACTATAACCAATAATTTAAATAATCTACTACTTTTTGAACAAAAAATCAATATAGAAAGAATAAAATAAGAGAGGGGTGGCCTAATGAATTGAGGAGGACCATCTCCTTAGTTATGGAATATGAACCCATGAAAAAGGAATCCAGGTTTTCCAAAAAAAACCAAGATAATATATAGATTAGAAGAAAACAAGGGGAAAATGAGAAGCGAGAGGATGGTTGAATTTTTAAATAATTCTTTCCAACCACCACCATAGCACGATGAATCCTAGAAAGAGTGTTTTGGGCCTCAAACAATAGATATCCAAAAACCACGTTATTTATCACTCAAATATAAAAAAATATTGAAAAGAAAATCCAGTGTAAAAGTATGTTGTAGGTATAAAATGGTAAATCCCTAGGGTTTCATATCTAATAGTATTATTATAATCTATGCAAAGGGATGAAAATAGTAATAAATAATAAAGGGTTAATTTTAGTTTCCCTTGGATTTAAATTGAACAGTCAACCTTTCTTCAACATGGAATGTGTTACACGCATCCATTTGTGGGTTTATAAGGCCTCTACATCTTTTAATACTATATATGAGGGATATGTTATTGGGAATATAGATATATAGAATCATTTTCAAAAAATTAGAATCCATATTGACTTCATTTATACCAATTTTTTAAATTTTCATATGGAGAGTCCATTGTGCATCGCTATTACGTAACCCATGAGGTAGTTACTAAGAAAATAAAAATTACTAAATATAACATCACCAATCCCCATGTGTTCTGAATGCTCCCCCCCCCCTCAGGAAACCCTGCCCTCATGATTCTTAGGTGTTAAGCTTCATACCAGAATTAAGATCATTCTATAACACCCATTGGCCAATTAAGTCACCTTTTCATCCCTCCCATGCATATTGAAACTAAGGGTAAAATTCATAATGGATTTAGAGAAATATATATTCATGATCATCACTATAAAACTAGTATTGAGATGCCACAATTTCATAGAGAAGTTGTTTGTAGAGTAGTTCCTCCCAAATAGTTTATCTTCATTTGGGTCCACCAATATAGTCCAACACCAAACAACTAAAACCATGTTATTGGCCCAAATATGAGATGTTAATATCTATATTCTAAGTAAAATTTCATGAATGAACACTCCTAAGTTATTTACATTGAAATAATGTCCCATTAATTAATGGGTGTCTTACCATTCTATCCATCCACACACACTTTTATGGAAGATATAATCAAATAGTTTATATTTTGGGTGTTCATTGAAATCGAATTTATAACAAAGATGAATCACCCTTTAACAATACCCAAATTTATATAGGAATAAAAATATTATGAATACTCAAATATAATATATTATTTTTTGATAGAATATAATTTCACTAAGACAAACCCGCAACACCATCAACCATATATATGGAATATTTAATCTTCTAAAAGTTGCATAAATTTAAAAAAAATAGATCATATATGAGTGAAAATAAAGTGGTCTTGCACATTGGAGATTCTAATAGAGTTTAATGGCTTTTTATCTTTATCCAGGACCTCCTTGATTAAATATGGGTAAGATATGGATTACATATATGTGATATCCTACACCATGCACCCAAAAAATAACAAAGGATCCACATAGTAATTTTCATTTTAAATTTCCGAGGCACCTCCTTCAATTATCCAATAGGATAGGGCCTCTAGAAGAAAGAAATTCCTTTTCATGAAACTCTATAAGGTGATGAGATCCCATTAATCTATATTGATATGATGATATACTTCTAATATTTTCTTTTACATATTCCCACCTAATGAGAATGCTCAACCAATTTTTCCCATGATATTTTCACTTTAAAACGATGCATAGTTTCCATGATAATCCTTAATATCATTTTACCCTCTTCAACTAGTTTCACCACTCTCACCCAAATGTACCAATGATCTGTTCCTTCCTAATATGATACCCATAAGAATTTATTATTGAATCTTTTGACCTTCTTAATCACCACATTAAAGACCCTCACCATTGAAAAGAGATGAATGGTATTGGAGAGAGCACACTATTAATCAAAGTTAACATTCCCTTGAATTCCAAAATTATTCTTTTTTTACTTATACTCCTTTTTTATAATTTAATTGACCAAAGAATCATAGTGCTAATGTAGTTTCTCAAAATGAAAAGGGGTTCCCCATGATACTTTATAAATAATTTCTTCATGTGGATTCCTAAACACTCCTCAGTCATTCTATGATAATAAATGGTGAACGTCTAGGAGATATAAATGCCACATTTATCATACTTTATCCACTATATAATCTACTAAAAATACTCTATGTTGGTTTTATTGTATTAATACATTGAGTAATACATGTTATTTAATTGGAAAAGGAAACCATCCACAAAAAAGTGGATTGAGAACACCATAGACCGAAGACTTCCTCTAAATAGGGAAATAACTCCTAAATAAAAAAAAAATTGATATTCATTGTTAATATGTCACGCTCTTTGATAAATATAATGGAACATAAAGGATATCTTTATGAATCTAGAATATAGTCTTCAAGTAGAAATATTTCTTACCCAAGATAAAAAATGGAGATATATTATGATAAATCTAACAAAAACTAGAGATGAAAGGTCCACTCAGATAATATTTTGTATCCTGATATCCACATAATAAACTATAATTATTTACATTATATTACTTATTGATAATATTTTCTCACTCACATTGTAAATAGTTTATTTAATATTTACATTTTTTATCATTTACATAGATATCCTAATCACCCTTGAATTGTCTTTCTAGAGGTTCTAGGGGGAATTACATAAGTGGGACAGACCCATTCTCAATAATATATACAACAAATTATTCAATAATAAACTAAATAACTAGTTGAAAACATAGTAAAAATTATATGATAAGGAATTTTAACATATTAACTATAATTAATTTGAAGGATAAAATTATTGCCTGACTTGTAATTCATTACTCATTATCAAATTAGTAGAAACCTTCATTATATACCATCAATTCATCTGAGAAATTTAGGGTATAACCCCTCTATAAATTATTTGAACATGTAAAATAAACCATCCATAATAATAATAGATTCCTTTTTGTTCTTTTGAATATTTACCTAACACTCATCGTGATGAATGTTAATCATAATAGAATCCTTCAATAAAGGAATTATCCACTCTACTGGAGGAGGATACGTTCTCTACATTATTCATATTATTCTACGAAATAACACTAAATGGATTGACATAATCATCTCTAGAACGTTTAGTTCACAATAATAAAATGTGGATATCATTTTATAAAATTTAATAATTAGATTTAAGTAGTATCATAGTTATATAAAAGTAGTTGTCTAATGTCTCTTATTATTTTTGTTACCTAGAGAGACCTCCAAATCAGGAGAATAATCGAATTAATGATATTTACTATACAGGTGATAACACATCTAGCCAGTGATGTATTCCAGTGATGTAGGAGTGACATGCGTAGGGTGGAAACTGACATAATGAACTCTAATCCACTAGGAGTCTAGTATAATTAATTGAATGAGATTACTATGAAGTGGATCAACCCATGGGGAGGGTGTGGCATGTCCTTATATTCAAGGGGGTGTGTTTATTGTTTTCATTCGTTGTATACAACTGGAAAATTAAATAAATAATTTATTTCATGAATAAAAAATTGAAATCTCATTCAAATAATTTTTAATATAAAATTTATCATTGGACCATTAAACTCAACATGCAAATTTTCTTCAGTATTAATCATCCCATGAATAATGACTAACTAATTAAATAAATAAATATCACCATATTATTAAGAAATGATTATATAAACATTAAATTAAAAAAAATTATTTAATAAATATTTATTAAACATTCACATAAATAAATAAATACATATCTAGTTACCTTGCGAATAAAATAGAATAAATAAATATTATATAATCAAATTATAAAATAATCAATTACCCAGTGAATAAATATTTATAAAATATTCATCTCACGTATTTATTCTCTTGAAAAACATGTGTTTTTATATTTATGATGAAAATAAAATAAATACTTATTAAACCGCGTACATGTATAATATTTATCCAATAAGTTAAATTCCTATGTGAGTTTACTATGTTTTTTAATATGCATAGTGTATGGACCTATATGACCCTTTTATAGTTGGATTAGGAATCAATAACTAATTTCCAATGATAACATTTATAAATACACCAAGGACCCCTTAGATAAATATATTAATGTATCAACGAAATGTTACCTCCTATTAATTTATACTATGTATTATAATCATTTTAACATGATATCTCAATTTAAGAAGGTTGCATAGTGGTTTCATCAACATATTTGATAGATGTATCATTCATTTACTCTAAAAATGAAAATTGTAATAAAAAACACCATGGTTAGGCACATAATTAGTTAGTTCTATTCCAATCAATGGGCCTGAGATACATACTTATTGAATAGAATGTAATCATATTTTCTTGTATTATTCTTTAATATATTTTCATGCATTGTGTACCTAATGTATCATTCCTCAAAGAAAGGATAATTCATCATGTATTTATTCAATACATCAATGTATTTGACTCGATACATGTATTAAGTGTGATCTTAAATTATACAGATTGTTATAAAAGTCATCAAAATAAAATATCTAATAACATATTTAAATTTGGGTTTCATACTGACGTGTGAAGTCCTCATAATCTTCCACACATAATATTACCAAAGGATTACACCACGATATGTGTATCAAATTCTTATGAATCTCCACTTCATATTTCATATCACATTGGTGTATCTTAAAATAATATACATTAAGAATATAATATATATTTTTGAACAATTTTTTGATCACTAACTACTACCAAAATGGTCCTTAATAGCACAAGAAATGGTCTTTATCAGTGCTAGAAAAGCATTGTCTTCTTGAGTGATATTAAATTCCCACATTTTTTACCATCACATTTATAAGAAGTTATAAAGGAATTTTATCATATCTTTTAAAGTAGAGGATAAATGTGTTCTTTATCAGTGATGATAAAAGGATATACTATAGTTTCTTGTAACAGTCCACTACATCCACCCAATTGTGTTCTCTTATAACACACCACAACACTAGAAAAAAACCAAAAACACACCAAATATGAATAAAAACAAGTCCCAATGCATAATTTAAATGAAATAAAATTTACAACACAAATAATAGAAAAAACACCATATTATTTTTAATATAAATCCTATAAAAAACCTTATCTGATTTTTTTAATAAAATAAAACCTATTAAAAACACAATTGTATCCCAAAAAAATTATAAAAAAGTATAAAACAATTATTTTCTTAATGTTTTGTTCAAATTATTATTAATATATTTGAGAATAAATATTAATTGAATTCATAATTATATCTACATTAATATAAATTAAAATAAATTAATTTTAGTAATATACACTCATTAGCTGAAATTACACTTGAACAATATGACGCCCCAAGAGGCTCTACACAAGTGTTTTTTGAATAGTTTTTCCCTTCACTATCTCATTTAGCAGATCCTTTATCTAGTTTTTTAAGTATTCCATCAAAAGGAATTATTGGAAAATGGAAGCATTGAAAATGTGTGGCGTTTATAGATAAGTCTTACGAAGAGAGTATATTCATAAGATAAGTAAATAAACGTTTTAAATCAATATAAAGGTGTTTAATCTCTTGAGGAATGATCTTCATTAGTCAGTCAATATTTTTCAGTATAACTATATACTATAGATCTTCACTTCCACATTTACATATTCAATGTGTTGTTCATTGAACATTGAAGATAACTATTACACTTAAGGTGTTTCCCCATCCCTTGAGTTTTTTGTATCACCTTATGATAATACGGGCATGGGATCTTACTTCACTCTTCTCATTTTCAACAAGGAAAAAGTTTTTTCTCCAAAAAAACATTAATTAAATTCAAAAAAGTGGTAGTTCAACTGTGTAATGAAGTAGAGAATTTTGTAACATTAGAGATAATGGTTCTAAATCCATTATATTTGAACTTTTTGTAGTTTCCTATTTAGATATTAGAAAAGTTGGTCTCAAGGCTATTTTTTCATTTTCGGATTTTCCCCTCTTCATGAATTAGTTTCAAAAGACTATTCCTCATCTCATCAATGCCTTAAATTTTTAGTTATGGTTATTATATACTATTCATTGAGGATCCATGCCTGCACTATAATATTGGTTATATTGTTCCATAATGGCTTGAAGATTCTTCCATTTCATCAAACATTCATGTTGTTTATGGATCTTCATCTACCATTTCGACTACATCACTGGTCCTCCCATTCAAAAATGAGATATTCGACTCAGTAACGAAAAAACTATCATATATTCATTCGGTGGTCCTTCTATTTCTCAAAAAAATCAACTGATTACCTGTTAATGAGGAAAAGGAGGATGCAAGGGGAAATAGTACTTTGACTACTATTTACATTTCAAGTGAAATCAACTTCTTTATGATAAAAAATATTGATGCTGAATATATGACAGTTGTTTCTTCAATGGGTTAACCAAATCTATTCTAAAAAAGAAAGATGTTGTTTTGTGTATACCATATAGGGATCAATGGTTTTTCTCTAAGCCTTCTAAACTGGGTAGGTTGATTCCAGCTTTCTGGAATATTCTAGGAAAATCCCACAGGAATGGAATATATATTCCATGCCATTCATTACATGAAATTAATATTTTAGAATCCTTTTTTGATAAAAAGTAATTTTATAGTGTGCTAAATTATTTAGACATTCAATCTGTTAGTGATAAGTGGTATGCTAAGTGGATCACATGTTCAAACATTCCACATGGTTTTATTGAATGTATTTATTCTAATGTTCTAGTATTTCCTGAGGTAAATTGGAATTTTAAATTTAATAATACTATATTGGGGAACATACCATTGAAGAAGAATGTAGATAGTGATTTTAATGTTTCACTTTGAACAGTAAATGAAAATGGTTAGGGAAGGGGGTAAAATTTTTTATGTATTGATGAATATCATATAACATTCATGGCTTATCTATTATAATAAATAATTCAATTATGTATCAAAATAGTTTTATTTACCCAATGAAACACAAGAGGCCATTTCTTCTGGTTCTAAAAAAAGGTACTCTGGATTTGGAACTCATCTGTGCTGAGGGTTTTCAATCGTAAAGGCTTCAAGTATGTTAATATATTAAGTAACCTTCTTAAAATGGTGTGAAAATTTCTTTTGAATACATTAATTTTTTTAACATTATAAAAAGATGAAATGTTTTACTAAACATGAGGTTAACAGTTTATATTGCAAAAATATATTATATTTGTTCATAGGATTCCCAATATCAAATGAACATGGTTTCTTCTACCTAGTAAAGGAAGAAAATAGGAAAATTTGTTTGATTTTAATCCATGGGAACATGGAGGATACCTGGAATATAGAGAGTATTACCAAAAGTGTGGTAATTTTGGAGGCATTAACACCTTTGGGGAAGATATGATAGATTACCATAAAAGGTATATTGGGAATATGATATTCTTATAGTGAAGTTTCACTGGACGTGGTGAGGAGATGAGATGTATGGTTTATTATAGTCAAAAAATGAAAATTTCGGAACCCAAAAGATCAAACAACAATATTAGAAAAGTATAAAATAGAATAAGATGGATTTTATTCTTGATTTGCCTGATGAATCACAGTGGAGTCGCACTAAAATCAAAGGAGATCCGTGAGAGATTTAGAATCACGATGATTGAGTATTGGTTATGGTTTCTTTAAATAATCAGGAACTCTTTTAATAGTGCCTCCATAAATGCTCTGATAAAGATCCCTTTTATCATCATTAAATAGATTTGTACTGATAAAAGGGGTATTTGTCAGCACTAAAATGCACCGATAAATCTCGATGTTTATTAGTGCTCCAAAAGAACTGATAACAAATATCTTCATCAATGTCAAAATTAATGTGTCAATAGAGTGTTACACTTATCATCACTAAAGTAATGCACTATTATTGGTGATGTTTTATCCACACTAAAAAGGAATTGATAAAGGTTATCCTTTAACATAACTTAAATTTAGAACTAATAAAGGTACCCCTTTATCAGTGCTTATTTTTTCACTAAAAAAGTTTGAATTTGATAGCTCATTTTTTAGCTCTGATAAATTCCGGTTCTATTAAAGGCCAGTTTTGTAGTAATGACTTTTGGGTTCTCACCACACATGGAACTAATATGAACTTTTAATGTGACAGTTACCCTTAAGACATTTTTATGATAACCCATGTATTTAATACACCTTATTTCATGATTTATTACATAATGTTTCACTTTATACAACCAAAAAGATCTTGACACTTTGTGTCTGGTAGATTTGGTACATAACATAACATCATAAAATAGGGATTCAATGATTTTTTAAAAACATCTTTAACATTATCTTAAATTTTCAATGTTTTTCAAAAACTACATGGGAAAAACTATAAACATATGTAAGAAATTTTTGAGCTATAAAGACAATAAGGGAAAAATCATCGAATTGGGTAAATTAATACATACGATTTAATAGGAATAACAATGTAACATAACTGGTTAGAATCATAAACATGAATAATGAGGCATTATATAGAATCATACCATAAATGAAACCATAGAATTTGGAAACAATATTAAATAAGAAATAATAACCATAATTAAAGGTTAACCACCAAGGCATCATAACATATTGTTCATATGATATCAAACTATTCACCATACATGGAATCTCATCAGACTAATGCATTAAATAATGCACTATAGTGCTATAAGGTCATACACATTTGTAATCATATCATGTACATGCATAGTTTTTCCACATATTCCATTCAATATAGAATCACATTTCATCGCATTTAATCATACTATTAAATTTGGTTGAATTAATACATGAAATTACCCAATCATGTAAGAAAAGGTAATTCTAGTTGAATATCCTCTAGTGAAAATGGTTATGGTATTCACAATACAAATGTTTGGCATGAGAAAAATCATAGGATAATTTGGCAGTTTTACGGGGGTACATAATGAATCATGGTGGGGCTTATTGAGAGTTAAAGGGGTCACTCATTCCTTGTAAATAATAAGGTTAGTAAAAGGAATGTGGAAAATCAAATCCCTTATATAGTATTTAAACGAAAAAAACAAATTATATAAATAAGGTTGTTGAATAAAACAAATAAGGAGGGGATCTGTTATCGAATTTTAGCGTAGTAACATCATAGGTAATGGTTATAAATATAGGGAACACATGATCTCTTATTATAAGAATGTCAATAGTAATAAAAAAACACTTATAAAGGATTTAAATCCAAACCAATTGAGATTTAAAAAGATAAATAAAAATATGGTTTTTGAATGGAAAACAATTGTGAAAGGTCCCTTAAAAAATTTTATCTATGTAATGGTTTACGTAAAGATTATAATAGGAGAGGAAAATTTATATCCCATTATAAGAACATAAATTGGACATTAAAGATACATTTATAAGTTCATTACAACCAAAATAATTGAAATTGCAAAGGCTAAATACAAAGATGGAGGTTAAATGGAAAATAATAGAGAGAGGTCCCTTACTAAATTTCAGCATTGTAATGGGTTATGTAAAAGTTATAAATAGAGAGTCAAAATGATCTCCTATTATAGTAACATAAATTCTATATTAAAGGGACAATAATAAAGTCATGTAAACATAGAAAATCGAGATTATAAATGAAAAATACAAATAAGGTTATTAAATGGAATATATGATAGATAAGTCCCTTACCTTAAGAGGGTGATTCCAAATGCTTTGGAGGAGGTTCTTTAATGTTTGGGGGAAACATGGGATGTCTCTAGAGAGGGAAGGGTAGAGAAAGTATGTGATCTAATTTTTTAAATGGATAGAAATTTGTTAATGGGTGGGTTCTATAGAAAAATAGATCATAGTTCTTTATTATTTCCCAAACATAGGTTTTGACAATATACAATAATGTAATCAAAATTGAAAACCATACAATGGATTTTCACCATAGTTTCTATGTGAGTGATGTTTATAAATAAATGATTTTAAAACTGTAAAATGTTATATTGGTTTTTGGACGATTCATAAATTAGTTATAAAAATTAATCAAATAACTTCATAAAATACTTATTTTTAATTGGAAGCATATATTTCTTCTTGGATAACATATATGGTACATATTACATCAATTTTTGGCCATTTTGGTGTAATAATGCATACCATATATTTATACAATATTTAATTTTAACCTATGAATTTTATTGACTCATAAAATTATGAAAAAATTACCATCGGATAATCACAACATTATAAATCTGAAAAAATATTTATATTATCCAAATAATTTTATAAATACTATAAATTACACTTTTAAATCAAAATTCATGTTTGTTAAAAATGATGGTTTTTTACAATAACATTTTTTGAACTCTATAAAATTTCATTATAACTTCATAAAATAATATTATGAATTGTATAAAATATATATAATTTAATATTTAAATAAATTTCATTTAAACAATTATTTTATTTTTTCCAAAATTTTGTCTCGATTAAAACTATATTTTTAGAAAATACAAATTCTGTTTTACTATATCAAAATATAATTTTTAGCAAACTCGTTATATAATCATTTATAATGTGTATATAATAAGGAAAGTTGTTATCATTACTTTATTTAATATAAAATGTGAATATTCATACAGTTAGGGTCATGATAGATTTCCCTTTATTACACAAGAAAAGTCTCTCATGGTAAGGTGTGTGATAGTGAGGTTTTCTTGGGGTGGTTCAGAGAACCTGGTTGTGAACTATATGATCTTGAAATCCACTAATAAATCATTTCCCTCTTGGATTAGTTGTAGATTCTTGGATTTTTCTTATAAAATTTTAATGCTCATTGATGTTATCTCCCTCTAAATCCCCAATAATTAGCTTCATATGGTATGATCCAATTGATCAAGGCCATTACTTCCTTTTTCTATGTCAATTGTACTTTATCATAACTCATAATTTATACGAATCATATGATAACAGTTCAATGCATATATTATCAAGGGAGATGATGATTAATGGTATTTTAAATTTGAGAGGATATAATATTTCAAAAAAATGTAGTGCCTATATTTTATATAAAAACATTAACAAATGTTGCACATATACAATAACCCTGAATGGCCCGAAGGCCTTCATTATTTATATATTTTTGATATCCCCCTTTTCAAGGAATGAGTGGGAACCCTTAAAAGCCCCATAGGCTTAGAGATTACATGGTTCGTAGTCTTAAGAGATTACATGACCCAAAGGTCATAGGGAATTAAAGCAGACTATAACTACAATGAACTGCCCCTCCCCAATATCTGTATCATGATGATAGCTCTCCACCTTTATATGTCTGTCTGGCTAGGATTCCCATGCAAGAACAGGCTGGTCATAATGGCATAGCCATGCCCTCTCATTCATCAAAATCCATTTGGTTCTGATCTGGTGAGTCCACTTTCTCTGAATCCTCCTCGGGGGGATACACCTTTTTGTAGAGACTTCCGGGGGAAACTACACTGATTACATGGCCTGAAAGGCCTTGAGGTGGCTCGAAGGCCTTACATGTGACCTGAAAGCCTTATTGGCCTGATGTCTGGGGTGCCCTGAAGGCCTTAAGGACTCCATGCCCAAACTGGTGTCCCACGGTGAATATTTTTGTCTACTACAGTACCGAACAATACCTACTACAGTACCATCTATATTACTGATACAGTACCCCTGAATTATGCCTCTCCCTGATTTCAAGCCTAGGTCTCATGGATTCACTTAAGGAGTCCTCACCAACTAGGCTGAAGCTCATATGCTACACATATTCAATTAATAATGGATTTTTTTTAATATCAGGTCATTACATTATTCACCTTCTATAAATTTCCCACACAAAATTCACATTTCAAACACAAAAATAGGTGATTTTATTACTATTCCATTGCATCCTTCATTTCCCATTTCACTTCCTACAAATATTGGTTCCCTCAAAACACTTTGACCAGTTTCATTGTCTTATTTTATTGAATTTCTCCTCTACAATCCAAGATCTTCACCGACATATCCTCATTTGAAAGATAATTTTCCAATGTAACCACCTCTGAATTTAGTAAATACAGGGGATCTAGTATATAAATTTTTAATATGGATATTTGGAATAAATATTGTATATGATACATGGTTTGTGGAAGTTTTATTTAACAATATATGACCTCGATGTTATTGAGAACCTCAAATGGCCAATGCACCTATGTCTTATCTTACACTTCTTCTCTAATCTCAGAAATTTATTCCATGGAAATATTTAGAGTAAAACTTATTATTTAACAGAAATCCCAATGTATGATCATTGATTGTCATGATAGGTCTTTTCTCGACTCTAAAAAGCCTTTATGTGCAATTGAATAGTCCTGACCTTTTCAACCATTTCAGAAACTATTTCAAGACCTAGGAGTTTACATTCACTAACTTTTTCAAAAAAATTAGGTGATCTACATATCTTTCTATATAGGTTTTAATAGGGATCCATTTGGATTCATGAGTGGAAACTATTATTTTATGAGAACATGACCAAAGGAAGATTTTGATCCCATCATATTTTAAATTCAATCGAGCATACTCTCGTCATTTCTTCAAGTGTCTATGTTTTCTTCTGAAATTGTCCACCAATTTAGGGATGATAATCCATACTAATGTTCAACAATATGTTTGAAAAAGTTTTGAGACACTTCCATAACATCTTTTCTAATCATGTATCATGATAAAATATAATTTATAGTGGTGTTACATGGTGCCTCACCACTTATCTAATGAATATCATTTTTGTTTTCTTGGTTGATAATTATTCTTGAATTACACTGATGTGTGAATTATTTTTAATATAATCCACAAAAACAAATATATCATTGTTCCCTTTGATATATTTGAAACACTAGTGACCAATTACATGGTTATGTTTTCCCATTTTTATGATGTCATGGGTAACTGTTGCATCGCCCCCTTTAGTTTAGTCCTTCAGAATATCCTTGCTGACATATAAGACACCTTGATGTATATTCTACAATATGATCCTTTATATTATCATGTAAAAAGTTCTATCAGAGATCCAGATACATCTTGATTCTCCCAGGATGGATGGATAAAGTCGAGATATATGAATCATCCAATAGTTCCATTATTAAATCATGATTTTATGGAAAACATAGTTGTGACACAAATCATTCAACTTATTCTTCATCAATTTTGAAATCTAATTATTTAATTTTCTTATAGATTCTACTTTCTTATTAATTTACACATCATCTAATTATTCATCCTTTATATTATCTTTAAAGGATATGGAAGAATCATTTTTTAATGGATTTATATTTTACATTCTTTTATGATTCCAATGTTCATCTTATTCAAGTCTAAGAAGACCATATCCTTATAAATTATCAATATTGATAAGGTTTTAGGGTAATTTATACTTATATAATATCACACATTATTTTATTACCCGGGATGGTAATGAATTAAAAATTCATAATCCTCAATCATCTCTTAACATCATCTCTAGTGCATATTATTCTCATTCAATGGGAATATATACTTGAAACTATTATGATCCATATATATTTCACACTTCTTCCAATAGAGGTAATTTCGCTTGCTTTTCAACCCATAGATATCTATTTCCAACACCAGATCATTCTTTATTTAGTTTTATTCATGGAATTTCAACTACCTTGAGGCATATGATATCACTTTTTCATTATACATCAATATATATCCATATCCCTTCTATGAAGTTTCAATGTATACCATAAAGGGTTCCCCAATTGTTCATAGTGTAAGTACATGTGTAGTGAAAAGCCTTTTTAAAACTCCTTGAATATTTCTTTATATTCACCATTCCCAAACAATCATGACTCCCTTCCGAGTCATCTTGGTTTCGAAGATTTAATATCATGTGAAATTTCACAAAAATATTCGATAATTCTTAGATAATCTAAGGAAAATATAGACAATCATCACATTTTCAGTCTTAGGAATCTTTCGATAACCTATATCTTATAAGGGTACTAAGGTATCCAATTGTTTATGATAATATTCCCCAATAGTGATACTTCCTACCACTAGAACTCTTATTTCATGTACGTTTCATGAATATTATCCTTTATTAGGGTGTTTACCATAGTACTCAAATAATTCACAATTCCCTATATTATTTTGGAGTAGAGAAAAATTTCTTTTATAAATACTAAAATAAAATTAATGAGGTAATTTATAAGTACTCTATTCAATAAGTCCATGAATACTGTTTTAGCATTAGTGATTCTAATAAAATAACTATAAACTCATAGTGTGTATAGCTTACATAAAAATGGGTCTTGGGGAGATCCTCCTTTTAACCTTTACATGATAATATCCAAAATGATGATCCACTGTGGAGAAGTACTGGGATCCAATTTTCTAGTCAGAATCATAATAAATTCATGGTATATAATCATTGTTTCTTTAACATGATCTCGCTGAGATCGTGATAATCAATGATATGGCCCATTGAACCATACTTATTCTTTGAGAATTGTACAGAAATTATCTATGGGGAAGCACTTGGATGTATATACCTATTATCCAACATATAATGTAGTTGTTTCTTCATCCCCTTATGTTCAACTATATCCACTTTATATCAGGTCTTGGATATTGGAATTTCACCATGTATAAGATCAATTGAAAATTCAACCTCTCGCCTAAGAGGTAGACCATAAATTATATAGTAAATTCATTAATGTATTACATCACAATGGGAATTTATTAAAGGATGATATTTTCCATAGGCTCATTTTTTGAGCTATATATTCTTTACTATAGGGTAATAATATCCATTCAATCAACGATGGTACCAATAAATATTAGTCCTTCTCCTTTCGCTTTTATAGAGTCAAATGAAAATTCACATTACAGAGAGTAAATTCCTTCTTTTGAAATTTTATTTTGGATTTAAAAAACAAATTCAATTCAATAAATTGGATAAAAGTAATTTACACTAATGGGATATTGATAAAAGTTTCAAGAAGAAAATTTTAAAAATTCAACTTATGATATTAGAATCCTAGACTTTTTTCCCAAATGATATAAATAATTTAGGTTTCTGAATCGAGGTTCTTAGAGGATGTAAATGATATGATTATATGGCATGAATTGAAATAAAATTTTACATAAACAACATTAGGGTAGATGTTACATGTAATTCATTCATCTTGATCTGTATCGTAGTTAGATTTTCATTATTCCCATTGTCTTGGACATTCCTAGTGATCATCATGCATAACTGCATTTAAAATATAAAATTGGATTGGATAATTAATAACTTCTCCACATTTATGACAATCTACATTATATAGTACCATTGATTAAAATTTACATCCATCCATAATGTTATTATTTTTTCCATGTAAATTTTCTATTTCATTCAAAAATTTTAAAATTAAAACATCTCCCAGTTCTTCTGTGATATTTTCCTCTTCTCGTCCTTCCAGATATTTTTCATAAATGAAAATGGGTCTTCTTTACCTTATCAATTTAATCAGATGACCTCCCTAGAGACACCATCCTCCACTTTCTTGATGTTTTTGAGAATTCAACTATGTTTCAGTTTTTAATCATGATTTTTCATGAATTTTTTTCATAATCATAAATATCTTTCCTGAGCTCTAATCAAGTTAAGAATATCATTTGGGTAGTCATCGAATTTCCCCACACATTTGATTGTTGACTCAGTTCCTCCTATTTTAAGCCATTAACTTGAATAATGTTGATATTAGGGGCGATTAATTTTAAATTATTAAACACATAAAGATATAACAATTAACATTAAAGGAATAACTCATAAATGAATTAAATTACTTTGCTTATTAAATTCTAAGAATTAATCATTGTTATTCTTGATTTATTTCATAACATAAACACTAATGGGAATTTTTTCCCTAAATTGTTATCCATAAAGAGCTTTTGAATTTACAAAATAATTTCCCATTGGAGTGCCAAACCAAATGTTCTAAAATTTTTGTATTTTTTCACGAGTTCCAGATCAAGTTATGCTCAATACGGTGTTTTTGATGTTATTACCCCTAGGTACATCTCTTCCAGATCTACATACCCGTGTAGTATCCAAATAGGGATATATTTTCATAGAAACCACATAATCTATATGTTATCATAATATAGAGACATTTTTGTTTTTTAATAATTCTACCTATTAATTTTAGAATATTTCTCTATTGCTAATCTCAAAAATTACTAGGTTGTCCTTTTTTACAACTATAAAAACCCAAGTCTTTAATACACTATTTTTCATGATTTATTACAAAAACCTTCACTTAATACAGCCTAAAATATCTATAGTTTTTGTTTCTTTTGAAGATTAGTTCCATAACATTACATCATAAAATATGGATAAAATGTATATTTTGACAATGTCATTAACAAGCCCTTAAAATTTAACTATTCTTTTAAAACAACACGGGATAACTTAAGGAGATTTAGAAGAATTGGGTGATCTATAAATCATGGTAAGGGAATAAAAAATACGTACAATCGGTCAAAGAAATACATGTGATTAAAGGGTCATAAAAATGAAACATAATAGGTGGGAATCATAATAATAATAATAATTCATGGTATATCATGATATAATAATGGAAACATGGGAATGTGGAAACAACATTAAACATAAAATCATAAGAATAATTCAAGGTTACCAGCCAGATATCATAAAAAAATATTCATACTATAACCCATTGTTCATTTCACATTGAAAATAATGAGACTAAAACATTAACCAATGCACTGAGGTTCTATCTGGGTGCACCCATTCATAATCATATCACGTATATGTATAAGTGTTCCACATAGATAATTAAACTTAGAATAATATATCAACATATTGAATCCCACTATTAAATAGTGGAATATATAAATGTATGTTCGAAATAAAAGAAGGATGTTTATTTATAGGTAAATACCCTTGAGTCGAAATGTGTATGGTTTTCACAATATAATGGCTTGACATGTGAAAAATGGCAGGACAATTTTAGCAAAATAATGGGGTATATAATGAATCATGGGAGGGATTAATGTAATTTAGAGTTATATCCGATAACATTGAAACCATATGGGTTGTAAGACAGATGTGTAAAATCATATCCATCAATAGTAATTGAAAAAACAAATTCATTACAAAATGATGGTGCACAAATAAAGATGATAAAGAGAGGACCTCTTACTAACTTTTATCATAGAAACGACTTATACAAGGTTATAAACATAGGGGATAAGTAAACTCACATTATAATTAAATAAATTGCAATGTAAAGGCATGTTTATAAAGGAATAATAATATAAATAAATTGATATTCAAAAGGATAAATAGAAATACTTTTATTGAATGTAAAAAAAAGAGAGAGGTCACTTACTAAATTTAGGAAAAGTAACAGATTAGGTAATGGATATAATTTATGGGGATAAATGATATCCCATTATAAGAACCACAATTTTATAGTAAATATTAATTTATAAATTCCTAAAAATAAAACCAATTTTGAATCAAAATTCTAAATACCAAGAAGGTTCTATAGTGTAAAAGAGGAGAGGTAGGTCCCTAACTAGACATCAGAAAAATAACGGCTTAGGTAATGGTTATAAAGAGTGGGGATAAATTATATCCCATTATAAGAAAATAAAGTGGAGAGTAATGGTATGTTAATAAAATCATGAAAACATAACCAATTGAGAGCCAATATGATATATACAAAGAAGGTGCTTGAATAGAATTGAAGAGGGAGATTCCCCTTATCTTGAGAGGGTCATTACAAAAGATTGGGAGGATATTCTAGAGATTTTGTGGGAAACATTGGAGATATATATAGAGAAAAAAGTATATTATAGACCTAATCCATGTTTTTAAAGAGATGATAAATGGGTTCTTTAGTGGGTTTATATTGGGAAATAAAGGGGAGTTCTTTATTATTCCCCGAACATAGTTTTTCGAATCTACAGATTAAAAAAATGAACCTTCCCATGGTTTCAAAAAAAGAAGGGTGGTTTTTCTTATTTTATAGTATTTTTTCCTAGACATTTAAAAATAGTTCCCTTGTTGATTTTAATTTGAGTAATGTTTGTAATGAAATTATTTTAAAACCAAAAAATATTATATAGGTTTGTTGGATTCATAATTTCTTTATAAATTTTATTAAATAACCTCAAAAACATATTATATTTATAGGGAAACATATTTTTAGATGTAGATATTTTATATGGTATATATTACATCACATTTTGGTCATTATGGTGTCATAATACATACCATATATTTATTCCATATTTAATTATTACATGAAAATTCAATGGTCTCATAAAAGTATGAAAAAATCATCATTGGATAATTTTAATGTAATGAATCCAAAAAAATTCTATAACTAATTCAATTAATTTGATAGATTTAACTTTTAAATTATATTTAATTTTGGTTGAAAAATTATTGTTATTTAACAATGAGAGTTTTATTTCCCTTAAAAAATTACTTTTTTACATCGAAAAATTATATTGTCGTTTATATTTTATATATAATATTATATGTTAAAACAATATTTATTTCAAAAACCCCATAATTAATCCTAATGAGTGTCATTATTAAATATCTATATTACAGAAAATAGAATTTGTGCTTTATCATATCAAAATAAAATATTTTTTAATCTCATTATTTAATCATTTATAAAATATAAACAATACTGAAAAGATTAACCAGTATTTTATTGAAAATAAAAATTACATATTCATACTATTAAGGTTGAGATACATATACCTTTATCAAAACAGTGAACACTATAAGTGTACGGTGTCTAACATTGAGATTTTCTTGGGGTAGTTCGGCGAACATGGCTTTTCTTATGATCTCACCGATCATGAATATCCCCCATAAATGTTTCACTCTGGATTTATTTTTAAAATATTGTATTGGTATTGGACAAGGGAAAATATTAGATCTAATATATCTCACAAAAGTTACTATAAATGAGCTTTATAGGGTATGATCCTACTTGTCAATGTCATCGCTTCCTTTAACTATGTCAATAAGACATTATCGTAACTCTTAACTTATAATAACCATATGATCAATATTCAATTTCAATATTATCAGCGTTATTACGCTTAAAGTTATTTTAAATTTTTTACGGTATAATATTCCTAAATAACCAAAGTAGTGCGTTGGATTTCTATATCTACATTACTTATTAAGGAACATATTCTTTTCAAAAAGAAATTTGTTTTATCAAATTTTAGGTGTTTACATTATCATATACTATTCCATGTATACGAATGATCGATATGGTATAAGATATTGATTTAATATTTAATATTTTTATTATTTGATAATACAAGGTTCAAGTAGTTAATTCTAGGTAACTTACAATATTAGACAACATCGTTCACTATACCTGACTACTATCATGTCAACTTGTTATCATCACATGATAAAAATTATTCTACTAAGATAAATCTATAGCTTACTTGCCATGAAAAATTCTATAAAAACTATTATAAATATAAAGTCATTTCTTTGATAAAATCGATCAAGAGTTGGTATCATTGAGTATATGTTTTTTTATTTCATCCTAGACATCATTGATAATACAATAGTTAAAAAGTTTTAAAAATATGATTGAATATTACAATCTTAGTGAAAATATAGAATATTTTAAAAAATATATAACTAAACTCACTTTATATGCAACATCAGAATCCAAAACATTCTCAACATAATGAGTAAATGGAAAATACTGCTGAAAATATGCTTAACCCTTGAAAATTATTTATTCCTTACTATAAAACTAGAAAAACTAATCATGAAAAATAATAATTTTATATCCCCTATAAAAATTATTTCAATTTTTATAATTTCCAAAAACTCGTCCAGTTTTTTTCCTAAAAAAACAAACAAAAGTACAAACCACCATTCTATGTGGTTCCCCCTATCATATTACTTATTTTTACCAAATTCATTATGAATATGTAAGATAAAACCTATGATTATATCATGGAATTTGAGAAATATCCCCCAAAGTACTCTTAGAAATATGTATTTTATACATCGTTGGAATACCATGTGAAACTAGTTCAATTAAGTGTATTGTTCAATATTTTATTTTTCAATAATATTTCATATACATTTAATAACATGGATTAAAAAACAACATTAATATATTGTTGAATATCTTGGTCCCTATAAATTGGGTTTCTAGTGGTGTTTTCTTATTGAAATAATTTTGGATTTAATAACCACAATACTAATAACTTATTTTCTTTAGTTTTTTTAAACCTATTACCTCGGAAACCCATAGAGATCTCACTTAAATCTTATAAATACATTCGAAAAAATTTATATGAAATTATTTTCAATTGATCATTATTCATGTATTGGTCTATAAATGGAACCTTTAATCTTTTATATCAAATTGGTATTATTTGATTTCACCAACCTTTCGAGTAATGTCATAATGATATATACCATAATGTTCATTTAATAATAATGTTATTGACAATCAACTCCCCAAAAATTATCATATAAAATCTTTATAATGTAATTTTTGAATGTAATGCTAAACAAAAAATTTTATAAGTTATTATCACCCCCTATAGTGAACATAGACTATGTCACGATATTATAAACCTTTAGTTAATCCTAAATGATTTATTGTTCTGAAATTTGTCATCCATTATTTGTTTCTCTTTAATTCCTATTAAATACCACACATAAACTTGAGAAACAATAAAAAATATGGGACAAGAGTCGGGTACATGGATACCATATTTAATTTTAATTGGACTTTTCAATCATAAATTGTTTGAAAAATTACAATTTTTATAGGGATCATTACTCTAATATAATAAAATATATCACCCTATTTAGTGAATATAAAACCAATATAATGGTGTTATTAATCCTATATAATATTTTTGTTAGGAACAATTCTTCACACTGATCTTTTTGAGTCAATTGTTCTTATGATAACTTATACATCTTGAGCGTAGATTCAAGTGACACTTTTCTTTACCCAAAGGGGTGTGCTTAAAACATAGAAACATAGTTGGTATAATAAATACATTTCTAAAAAATATTTGATGAAAAAAAACAAATAATTAAAATCAAAACACCTTATGTTGTCATATTAATTTTCCATAATTATTCCATAACGTATATGAAATATATTAGTTAATTTAGTTGGTATATGGTAAATTATTCCCTAATTTTTTTTGAAACATTTCTACAAAGGGGTCATGGATGAATTGAAATATTTATAAGAATCTTCATTGATCTTCACTATAAATCCAATTTATATTTGAGGTGAATAAGGTAATGTGAGTCTAGAATATAACTCACTACATATTTAATGTTAAATAATTCATGGTTATTATATACTCTCATGTACAATCTCAAAGGATCCTATATCATTAACTTAGTTTATTCATTACATTCATCAATAATTCCTTAATTTTCACAAATTAATTAAATAAATTTTATGAATTTACCTCTATATTATCCGAAAAATAGTGTATGATTATATAGATTAACTAATTAGGAAATTTTTTAGGTATGCATTTATTTATAAAGAATTTTATGTATAAAAAATAATTGTGTTATATTTATTATCGGATTAGCTCAAATTAATTTTAACATCAGAGTTGGTGTATATATGAAAAAATGTATTTTCACATTTCTAAGAACTGTCATTCCAAAATTAGGAATGAGTCTTATAATAATATTAATAATTTACGTGTGCAATAGTTATTTTATGAATAATGTGTTTATGGAGTATTAATTATGTAAAAACACTATAATAAAATTAATTCTGAAATAAATAATGTCTCTTTATATAAAAAAACTAAGATGGATGTATTGGTAACACTTAATGTAAAACATTAACTTCAATAAATCCTCTTAAAAATCAAAAAATATAAAATTCGAATTACTGAAATATGATTTGTCTTTTCCATCCTTTGGGATTATTCATTTTTTATTTATTGTAGTTTTGTGTTTCACATCATTAATATAGGACTAAACCATCTACAACATATAGTATAATATACAATACTTCTTAAAAGATATTTTTTGATTCTCGTTGATTATATAAAAATCACCATTTTTCATTCATTGGGTGAAAAAATTACTTCTTAGGATTTTTCATTAAATAAAAATGGATTAAAAACAATGGTTAAAAAATATAATATATGATGAAAATATTTAAATTGTGTTTGAAATATTTATTCCATTTCCAATTACAATTCATAAAATAGTCATTCAAATTCACAGTGGATTCAAATAAACTCTTGTTCCCAACACAACCTCTAAAAATTTATCATAAACATTTGTCTTAAAGGCGCCATTTACTAAAAAAATCATATTTTAAACCATATATTACATGATTTTTCATATAACTATTATGGAGCTGATTTATTTATAACTTTTATTTACCTAGTGATTCTTTTTTAAAAGAAATATGAATTATTTATCCATATTATTTATCTCGTAAGTAGAATGAGTAGAACCTATAATGTAGGGAATATAAAATGAGATAAATGAATAATTACATATCCATGTGGAGGCCCAAAATTCACTAAATAATACGGAATTTTAGTATAATAAATACATGGTTAATAAAAATGTATTATACTCCAGATTACACTATTATAGAATAAATAAAATCACATTTATCCAAATCCACTCATTTTCCTTCTCAAGATATATGAGATGAGATATCATTGTATTGAAATTTGTGTCCATGTGTTTCATTTATATTTCATAATATATATCTAATAATATGGTACATAAGATAATTGAATTATCCACATATACCTCCTATAAAAATCCTTAATTCTTTTGGTTTCACTATGAGGTATCTACACAAGTATATTGGATTATAACACATATAATATATTTTCATGTTGTAGTTCTATGTATAAACATATATACAACACTAGGAAATATATATTGGAAAGGGAATTTTATTTTTAAAAAATATTGAGTGTTTTTATGATTCTTAATAAAATTTTAAACATTATTGTAAATAATTTTATAGTTGTATATGGATTACAAAAATATTATTTGTTAAAAAATATTTAATATTTTTATTAATCTCAAACAATTTCATTGAAACCAAATGGTACAGACCATTTTCCTTAGAATGTTTTATAGAAAATGTATTCTAGTGTAAAGCATCGACATACCCGTTATCATATATTATACGGAGGGATAGCAACATAATAAAATATATTTAGGTGGGAATTTCATGCCAAAGAAATAAACATAAAACTCTATGATCTGTTCAGTGGACTCCCTAATACTAAAATCCTATATTAATATTTACAAAAATAATTTGATAACTACATTCACAAAGTACAATAGAATAAATCAACCCATCATGAAATCAATGTTAAGTCATCCCAAAACTCTAGATAGAGATTCCTATAAAATTCAGAGAACCATCATGGAGTTTGGTCAAGCAGTTGAAACTATAGATCCACTTCTACACAAGTAATATAAGGATATAGATACATTATATGTTATTTCACATGTTTTTTTGTTTATATATAAATTATGTATTTTATATTATTATAATATTATTAATATAATGTCAATTTTACTTAATTGATCAACAATTTCAATATAAAATTAAAAAAAAATTAACATTCATTTAATTCCACCATGCATGCTTTTTGTTTAATTATTTTATGAGACCTCACAAACATAAATCCACAAAAACAATCAACCATGATAATGAAAAAAAATAAATTGGATTGATCATGATATTAATCTAATGGTTCATTTATTAACAGAAAATTAAGTGAACCCTTTTAACCCTAAGTATAAAGCTCCTTGAACCATCACTGGTATGAGTTGAAAAATACCTCGTTAGATCCAATGAACCTCTATGGTTGGTTTTGAACTCAACCCAAAAATTATAATGCCCCAATTTTCTTGGAAACTACATCTTTGTTACATATGCATTTACCCACACATAGGTGAAGAAACCCCAAGGACTGGTTAATGTGGAATATTAAATTTACTATGAAAAATATGTCTGTACGTAATAAAGGAATGGTAGTAACTTGATGGCCAATGTTGTAATTTAATATTAATAATTGAAAATTCTCTACAATAAGATAAATTAATATAAGAAAAGAATATATAGTATTCTCTAATATCATAACCATCCACAACAAGAAATGAATTAAAATTTTTATACTGTCTAGTAATCATCTCTATTTCTAATTATTTATTCATATAAAATTTCTTGACCTAACTCAGTTAAGTATAATATTAATTTTTTATTTATTTTCTCTTCATAGTCCTTCAATGTTTTCCTAGAAGTAAATATTATTTTTGAATTATATAATAACTACTTGGAGGAAACACAAAATAAATATTTTAATTTAATACAATATTTATTAAGAATTTAATATACTTCTAACCACTTCCACACAACATGTGAACTTATTTAATACTATAATTAGAATTTTTCCACATAAATTAATTAATTGAAATCTATATATTAAACACCAATAGTGTGTACTAATAATATTCTAATAGGAAATTAATTACACTGAATCTGAATTAATGACATCACGTGGGAGTTATTTTATTGTAATTTAGGTGAATTAAATACATATTGTGTGAATTAATCACATCCTAATTAATTACACACATGTTTATTAATTAAAACCCAATATTAAATTAATTACCTATTACAACACCACAAATAATTTAATTATTTATTTCAAAACAACTTTTAATGACAAATTGGGATACCAAATTAGTTCAAATACAGAAAATAATCAAACCTTATAAGAAATTATAAATATATACCAGAAAAAAACTAAAGAAATTTTAATTCATAACCTTAAAAAGAATCTATTCAATAGAGGTAACCTCTATTTTTGGATTGTCTTTAATGAAATCTGTGATGTGATAAGCCATTTTGTACCAAGTCTACACATGATCCTCCATGATTTTCCCCTTATTGAAACCATAGGTCAAAATCATGTACTATTTTTTAATCAATGAGATTGTTCATTGTTCCAATCAACTCTCAACAGACTTTCAAAATTTCCATGTGCATACCCCTATGATGTATTGATCAGGAAATAGTCCTTTAACATTTCTTCAATCGGGTTAAATATAATATCTTGGGTGTTGTCATATTCAAAACAGTGCTTATGTATATTCACCATACTAGAGGAAGTTGGTTCCTCTACTCATGTTTTAGTTGTCTCATTGTATCTTGGATCAATGTGTATAATAGACTACTTATACTCATTATATTAGTTTCCAACATCTTCTTTTAGAGTCACTTGGGGGGGTTTAGCTTTTCGTAGAGACCTGGTAATAGGTGGCCTAGGTAGATTCAAGTAGTCCTTACATCTCTAATGCCTCAAAATATGATGAATAAATCCATTTTAATCCATGAGGTTGTTCTTTAATTTATTTAAACAAGATCGAAGGAACCCTTCCGTGAGGTCTAATTCCATTAGCTTCAAGGACAAATATTCAGAGGCAAAATCAATATCCACAATAATTTCATTCATCATACCTCGAGGAAGATGATCGTCCTCATAACAATCCCCTGCAACACTCCCTTCTTAATATAAGGGAGGTTCGCCTTCTCCAAGCACCATAAAATAGTTCTTAGAACCATTATAAATAACTCCAGCTTTACCAATACCGGCCTGAGAGGAAGGCTTCCTGTCCCCACCTAAAGAATATACACTAGGATACCTTATTATGATTAAAGTCTTCTAGTTACCTATTACATATCAATTAATTAAATGATCACTATATTATTTTTATTAAATTCACTGTGTATGAATTAATTTAATGACCACTACGTTTTTTTCTTTAGATAAACTGTGTTTGAATTAATTAAATGACCACTGCATCATTTAAATTTAATAAACCTTGTATGTATTAATTAAATCACCACAAAATCATATAAATTAAGTATTTTTTTCTATATTCATAACTATTTTTCTCTACTACTAGTCCCAAGAATTGTGTACTAAATATAAAATGCATCTTTGGCCATTCAGATTATTTGTTTTACATTTAGAAAACATATAAACTATGCAATGTTTATACCATCTACATGGTGTTTAATATGAAAATATATATTCTAATAAATATTTTCAAAATTTGGAATGTAATCAACACACTATGTGTTCATTCCATGTTGTGATCCTTGTATCCTATATCCTATCCATATTCAGTGAGCATTACTACTGGGTGTGTAATCCATGGAAACCAACTGGAACACTATCACCTCCCAAATGATTTTGTTTACTTTTTATTAATCAATATATATCCATTTTTTAGTTTCATGATGGTGAAAAAATGTATTATTTAATTTTTATTTAGACAAAATAAACCATTAATTAAAACTAACATCAAATTTCTATTGAAAAAAAAATATCAATAATTTCGTTATAGTTTTAATACACCTTTAAGGTTCCCATAGGCACAATAGAAGCACGTTGGGACAATTACCATTTGGATTTTCATAATCATTATTAATAGTATCTCAATGAACTATTGGAATTAATTCCAAAACATACAGAAAAGGGATCATTTCACATATAATTAATATTTAATTATTGGAGAAACAAATTCCCAATTATTAATTTATTTCTTATTGTCGAATTGGTAGAATCCTTATTTTCATACAGTCATATTATAAAATGTACCAAGGATATATTCCTTATAGTCGTGAATCACACATGTGCTATGAACCTAGGATTTTTACCATAGAATGGTTTGGGTGGTATCATATATTGATTTAATGATTATAGGGATCAATATTTATTAAAAATGTATCATTAAACGTATGAACTATTCACTCTAGGGGAGTAGGATAATTTCTCTATAGTTTTCAAATTATTATTATAATATACTCTTTAGGTATTGAGATAGTACTCTAAGAAAATAATTGTACATAAGGACATAATGTGGCTAGATGATTAGAAATTTTCATAATCATGATTTCTTATTATTATGGTTAAAAAACTTTAATTGTGTATTGGCCTTTTTATTTTCTTATTCCCTGATAAAACACATGTATTAATAATATTAGAGTTACTATTATTTAATTTATATAATGTAAACTCACAGAAAATATAAATCATGTTTTTTTAATAAGTATATTAGTATTTATTAAAACAATAATTATTAACTAATTTCCCACATGTAACATCCCAAACCCAGTTCACTCAAAGGTAACCACACTCTTTTATTCACAAGAACTAAATCATGACTCGACATATTTTTGAGGTTTTAATTTTGTATTAGTGGTCCATGGTGATATATTAGGGAGGATATACCCTCTATATCAGAGTATCACGTCTTTACAATAAATAAATAAATAGAAGAATCATAATAATTTACATAGAGGATAGCATACGTTTAATAACAAGATAAAAATATTGCACAAGTTGAGATGGTTTCATATATGAAAATGATTATTATATCATGAAGATATACATAAATCCCATCATACATGCTAGTAGGTACACAATACAAACATGTATAACAAAATTAAAAAAGTCCAAGTGGTTATCAGATAGAATCAGAAGATGAGGCTCGGTCATGTACTCCAAAGATTCAATCCAATAACCAATAATTCATCCAATACCAGGTGTTATTACATTGTCCGTACCTACAACCATAATGTTTTTATGGTTACTAAAAAGTATCCTAAATAGGGTGGGAGATATACCCACTAGGATACCACCAACAATGTCTACATAAATTCAATATTTTAGTGTTGTATAGAAGTGTTCAAGTATAATAAAAATCAATGATGTAAAATTTGTAAAGTAACAACCATGTTGGATCAGGCTCCTCCTAGGATTCTAGGCCGACCAAACCTTCTTTGAAAAAATATGGAAATTTATTTTCAACCCTATCATAATGTGTGTATATATATATATTCATATATAAGATAATCATCAACAAGGATATACAAGCCTCAGTATGATCCCATGTCTTAGTGCCCAGTTTTCCACATAGTATACTAATATGTCATATGTCTCAAATATCGAAATAGATATTTATGATTTTGAAAATATCATTAAACAATCTTATGTTAGACAAGGGAATCCACCACCACATTGGTCGAGCTAACCCCTGGTAATAACTCATTCAATCTGGATATTAGGTTTTTTGTATAATTCATGGGGTATACAAAAGGCATGCCATGGTAAAACTGTCTAGATGAGTATATGGATCTCGTGCATAGTAAATCATGGGCTAAGCATGACTAGGACCAATGGGTAAATCCGTGGCACTAGATTCCCAGAGATGTCATGGGGAATCCAATTATGGTATCTAATAAATTATAATATTCAGATAAAAAAGGATTGAATCACCGGTACTATTCCAAATCATTCACATAATAAGACAATGACCAGATTTTGTGGTGGGTGACTCAAACCAAAATTGGCCCAACGAATCTGGGTAGTGTCCTCTTAGTTCATAAGGAATTCCTTCTAAAATACAATGAAGTCTCAAATATAAACACTCTTATAAATATAAAAATTTCTATAAAAGAGTGATCAAAATGTGGATGTGAAGTGTAGAATTATCCTTGTATAAATCATTCCTATTTACTACATCCATTTAATTCATATCATTGCCTTTAATTTATTTATGACAGGGATTATGGAGGGAAGAGCCAAGTAAAAATCATGCCAATTTACGATGTTCATTTATACATTTAATCATTAATTAGTAAAGAAGTTATGTGTGATAGTTGTGCTACACCATTATAATTTATCAATCATTATTAACAATATCACACATTAGAATTAAAACTAAACATACTATTGGGTGTTTTGGTGATAGAAAATTAGTTTTCCACGAGTCATATAATTTGTGCAAACAAAGCGGGGGATCATGTAGATGTTGAAAACAATCATTCTCATTATGGACCTAAAAGATATATTAGGTTCCAAATAGTAAAACCAAAATAAGTTATACTAATTTCTGTTCAAATGCTTGGTCAAACCAGCATTTGGAAAAATAGAAAGAAATATAAACATGAATATTTAAGTCATAGACCACCTACATAATTTGTAATAAGGAACAGTCATCCAATATCATTTTTTGGTTTGTTACAGATCAAAGGAAAAATGAAAAAATAAAAAACATCCATTAAAATATGGAATGTGTGTGTGAACCAAAATTTCACCCAATATAGAGAGATAAATTAAGGAAGTAATAGAATGGATTAAATCTCAAAATAGTAATGACCCAATGTGATACAAGGAACAAAAATCACAGTCCATTTGAGGAATAGAATTCAAATGCTAGTAAGACAAGTTGAATCTCTCTAGCATGAAGCTTAATATAAATAAAGTATTAGAAATAAAGGATAATAATTTTGAAACAATAGTGGGAAAAAATATAATTGTGACCGATTTTTAAGAGGCATTTGGCTTAGCCATATAGTTGTTTAACCTCCGCTCCAACTATGCACGATCTACTCTTCTATAGAAAGTTGCCTAATGCAATCTGGGGGCATGGTTATTTATACCATGATCTACCCATGCTCTCCCATATATGGATCCCTACATAACACCACGTGGTTTTCCCAAACCATGTGGCCTCTAGTGCATTATTTTTTCATACAGTGTGCCTACTCATTCATCATGAAACCAAATATCCATGATTCAAACTAGACCCAGAGATTCCAGATTAATTTTATAAATGATTAAATACGCTTATAATTGTAAAACAAATAATTAAAAATAATAATCAATGTATCCATACCACAGAGAATAACCCTAGTTTTTATAGCCTCCCCTTCTTAGTATAGATCATCCCTGAGTTGATCTTACGAGTGAGGTAATGAATCATCTAAGAACTACCCTTCCCACTAAGCACATATATTTTCATCTATCTCCCATGTCACATAATGAACTCTTTCATGCTTACAAAGTACCCATATCATAGGGACAAACCTTACTTAGAGAGCATTCATGCTCTGGTCTACAACACAGATAGGATGCTCCACAAAGGATGCATCCACCTCTAACTCAATATCTTCAATCTGAATAATGTGAGTTTGGAATGAACAGTACTATCATAGTTTTGAAATATGTAAGAAATCATGCATATCCTTCTACCTCTATTGTAATTACAAATGATAGGATATAAACCAAAAACTCTCCACAACATCAAAAGGTATGATGAATCAAGTCAATAGATTCCTTATCGTCAATACCATTGATGTGTCATTCTAATCAAGAAATAAAAGAAAACATGGTCCCCAAATTTGAATTATATAATAAAAATACTATGATCAAAAATAGATTTATTCCTATAATCTTCCATTTCTATACTCTTCATAATCAGCTAAACCTACTCCGATGTCTCTAACACGAGATGAGGTCCCAACAAGGTTTCCTCTAATACCTCTAGCTAGCACAGAGGTGATATGCATGAACTACCATATAATCCCCCATAAATATACATCTAAATCATTTCCTAAAATATATTTTTATTAAAATATTATGTTAGTGTTAGCTGTTTCTTCTAATAATCTAAAAAGATGAGAATTCATGCTCAAATCATTTCCCCTAACACCTAAATCGTACGCTCTAACTTCTCATTGATCAGTGGGTGGTATACTATTATCATAATCAACTCTATATCGAACAACCTCAATATAAATTTCTAGAAATAAGATGTCAAATGGGAATCTATATCTAATACAAGAGTACAAGGAACCACATGAAGACACAAAATTTCCTCGATGTAATACTTCCCATGATCATCCACTAAAATGGTCTCTTTAATAGGTAAGAAGTGGGATAATTTTTGGATCCTATCAATGATCACCCATATCATGTAATTTCATTAAGGGGATCATGTTTATATATTCACAATATTGATTATTATGACATCTAATTTCCCATAAGAAATGGTAAGCGGCTATTAAATCATTGTGAGTGGCTGGTGTTCCACCTTTTCCACCCAATACTTGGAACACCTGGTAAAAAAGCTAGATATTTCCCTTTTGATACCTAGAAATAAATTTTGGTGACTTAGATCATAATAAATCTATTTTTAGTAGGTTTTACCACCTAATTAGAATCATTATACACTCATATTTATTCCACCTAGATGTATATCAAAACTGAGATGCATCCATGGATGTTCAAGACCTCGTCACCATCAAGGATCCATCCTAGTGGAAGATTCTCACCTTAAATACTCTCCCTTAGGAGAAGGCCATCTTTATTTGATAACTAACTCATATTAACTCTCTCATGAAGTGAATATTTCATTGATACAGCTGTGTGGGTTGGATCCTCTTGATCCACTTAGACCTCTATGTACATCTTAGAAAAAATGGCCATCAACTGTCACTCACTACATTCCCCCTAAACTACACATGTCAGAGTCTTCCACATCAGAGTATCCATTGTAGTACCCTTGTTTCTAGGCATATAAGAAATCTTGTGATTTAAGGAAGGTAGGTATTCATCCCACCTCATCTTACCCATATTCATGTCACACTCTGTAAATATAAACAAGATGTGTTTGTGGTCCGAAAAAACCACAAACAAATCTCCAAGAAAATAATACATCCAACAATGTGAGCCATGAACTACAACTACTTATTCTAGATAATTTGTGGGCTAATTCCTCTAGTTATGACTCAACTAAAAAGTACCATACACTAAAAATTTATCATTTAACATCAGAACATCTCCAAGATCGATTCCTGGTGGATCATAGTAAAAAAATATAGCTTCTTCTTAGATCTAGATGAATTAGGATCAGCACTAAAGTCAGTTTTTTATTCAACTATAGATACATTTTCTCATGGGATTCTCAACATAAGAACTATACACCCTTTTTATCCAAGATCATAAGAGGTGTTAATTAAAATGGAAGCTTAGAATAAATAGAATGTAATTACGAGCCATCTTTAAGAATATCTATATGTCGGAAACATTCTTGTGCTACTCTTAGGTTACTAAGAAACTCACCTTCTATGGGTCAACCGACACTACTTCCTATGAGATACTATGACCCTATAAGTTAACCTTTTCGAACCAAAATTGGTATTTAGTGAGATTAGAATACATTTTTTTATCTCTAAATGTATTACACATGATTTCTAGATGTATGATATGGTCTTATCAGGTACCAAAATACACTGAGATGTATGAGTTGGTTATATCGTGTACAATAATACATGTATATGTGTTCCACAAGGACTTTCACAAATAAATTCACATGCTGGTGGTTAACCCAATTCAAATAATCTAGGAAAATAGTTGGAAAGTTCATGAGACAGAATGGAATAACCCGACACTCAAAGAGATCATACCTTATTTTAAATGTTATAATAGTTATATAAAAATGTATAACTCCTAACTAATGATAACCTAAATTGAAATCTCTCTTGGTTAAAAATCTCTCTCTATTTGGTTCTAGTCAAATAGGGTGTTTATAAGAGGTAGTGGATACCCGTTCTTGACAATAAGCTAGTTTAATCAGTGGTAATCTATTCAATGGTTGAGAGTACCATCCAACTACTTATATAAAAGGATAGGTGAAACCTAGGATAAAGTACTAGGTTATATATAACTATTTGTATGAAATCCCTCTAGTAACATCTTTAACTCCTATAACATAGTGGTAGCAATCCTGTAAGGAGGAATGGATACCTGTGATGCTCATAGAACTAGCTCAATAGGGAAATACACCTCTCTCTGATGAGGTAACCCAAAAAATCATCAGGAATGAAATCCCTAAAATGATATATAATGGGAGGTAAATCATCTTGATGTATTTTTTGGTCCTCCATATAATGGAAAGTAATCTGGTATATCACTCTACCCATCCTTTGATGCTCTCATCCTAATCTACTTTTATGGGCACATCATTCACCCTTATGGAGATAACTATCACCCATTGGTGATGTGAAAGACACCCTAAGGTGATTATAGCCCAAATACAACATTATAGGTGTACAAATAGTCCATATAGATAATGACATTTAATCCTAATACCTTGGTGATGAAGAGTTCCCATAAAAAATTATAACTGCCTAACTTAAAGGGGAATTCCATGTACTGGTTCAGAATCTCGGATCAAATTTCCAATGGATTATCAAAGTTCATCCTAGAGAAGTAGTAGTAAATATCAATTCCAAGGCTTTATAAAGATGAAAAAGACATAATGGAATTTGAATTACCTATATCAAAAAATTAATATACTAAAGTAGTTACTACAAAGATTGTTCCTCTAACTGTAGAAATTCTGAAACACTTATCCTGAGGAATAGATTTTACTATACATGTCTAGTCTGATTCAGGGCCCTGAACTATATCCAGACTACCCGTAGCTATTCCACTCGGTTCGTGTCATGTATATTTACACTATCCTCTTTACAGACATCCACCTCCTCAGCATATATGGCTAGTGGTAGTCCAATATTCGGCCAGATGTAAATCTGTTAATCCCTATCTATAAGGTGGAGCTAGTACAGATCTTCATCCAATATGAATAGATGGAATGTTCCAGATAAATATCTTAATATTTCTCATTGTCCTACATGCTTGACACTCAAATGGGTCTCGATCGTACTAAGGATTTAAATGGTCATATCTCTCTCATTGGTGGCATAAAACCAAAATAATAGTGTGGATACATTGGCTACAACTTATCTTTTGGGAACCCTTTATATAGAGATTCCAATAGTGACCACAGATTACCATACATAATATTACACCATTTTAGATGACTTTTCAGTACATTACAATTAAATATTTGTGAGGACCATAATAGTTTAGTGTATTTTGAAGCATGGAAAAAAAATATTCTATCCTTGTGGATGATCATCAACATATCTCATAAGGATCTCTACCTTTATTAGTTCTACCTCAAATATTTCATTCATAAACTGGTGAATGGGATAATAAGAATGCGTGATCACAACTGTAACGCCCCGACCCCAGCTACCGAGAGTCGGTGCATTAGTTCGTAACATTGGCATGATCACAAAAGATCAAGTCTCGAAAGACCGATTAGTTTAGTAGCCTTGGAAACACTAGATACATTCGTAAATGTTAAATTACATCATAAAGTGAAAAACTACAATAACAAAGTCTCCATAGTCCACACTCATATCCTCTTCTCAAAATCCCTGAAGGTCATTCATAAAATACTTCTTCACATCCTGGAAAATATTAAAACATTGAAAGGGGTGAGCTCAGATGCTCAGTAAGGATAACAATATAGCGGAAGCTTTCATCAATAAACCTAAACATTTAAGGCAATGTATAACTAAAAAAAAGCCTTTTAAACATTAAATTCAACATAATATGGCAAGATTAAAATGAGATAATGCCATTTACTTCTTCACATGGATATTATACTGGTCGAATAATCACATGAAATATCAATAACCACTTTCATAATGATGGAATGCATAATGCCAGACTATCATAACCACATAGTCAAGGCCTCGTGCCAAGACCACAAATAAGATTTTGTCAAGGCCTCGTGCCAAGACACTAGTTTGTCTCATGAGACCTGCCGATGCATCGAGGAGCTATAGTGGGCTCCACCCGTCACTTATTAAGTCCAATGCATTCCTCATATGAATAGGTTTAAACATTTCATAAACCATAACATAATCGTATCACATAAAACATGCATAAAGGAAACATAACATTTCCAAATTTCAATCACAAGATAACAATACAACACATTTATATAATAAAAACGCTTTCAAAACCATTTTCAATACCAAAATAAAAGAAAAGTAAAACATGGTATTTATTTTTCATTAAAAAAATGATGGCTTGTTGAGGAAGCCGAAACTCAAATAGTGGTCACAACGGCGGAGAAGTCGTTGTCGCCGCATACGTACGACAAAAACATTCCCTTTTTTCGTTTAGTAAATGCTTCGTATAAAAAATATTCCTTTTGAATAAACGTAAAAGTCAAAAGGGTTTATACATCGTATACATGAAATTATGTATAAAACCAAATATGCCTCAATGAAAGGAGATTGAGACGAAGTCCTTAAAAAGATCATTTTTTTAAAATATAATAGATCTATTATGTGTATTCACTATAAGTACACATAAAGAAAGTACAAATACAAGATAGGAAATAATAATATCATGACATAATTTGAAAGTATGAGATTAACCCAAAGAATGGAAGTTGGGTTAAGAAGTTCCCTTACCTTGTGTCTGACTTGACTCAACCGTTCTTTAACCTCCTGAATAATAAACTAGAGTTAATATATACCTTATTAATAACCATTTTCAATTTCATTATCCTTTTTATATCACTTATTACAATGATATGAACATTATGTGATTATTTAAGTTAATAACGGTCGTTTTGTCGACCTTTGGTAACTTGAGTCAACAAGAAACTTCTTATAATTACAAGTTGTTCATGTGGTAGAATATCAATTATATCCAGAATTATATTCATGATTTAGATGTCATATATATCTTATATATCCAGTATATACATTCATTTATAATATTACGTAACATTTAGAGGTAAGAAATGAAATGCACCGTTCATGGAGACGGTAAGCTGTACGTACGCATGAACGCAACTTTCATTTCAATTTCATATTTAATGGAACTAAATCATAATGATATAAATGTATAATATAATTCCAGTATAATATAGTGTATAATACCATTTACTCCATCCTTTATACATCCCATATATGGCATTAACGATTCAAATCACTTTGAGGGGGCGGTAGTCCGCACTTCCTAAAATGAAATTATCGCGTTTACCCATAATGGAAATCATAAAGTATTCCATAAATGAGAAATACAGAATCATATGTAAAACATAAACATATTATATATCATATATAAAAATAGTGACATCTTAATGGCCGCCTTTTAAGGTGTTATATGAGTGTTGAACAATCATCGTTTCGTGAGGCAGAAATTCGCCATCCACAGAAACCGTATGTTCTTTAACCATTAGATGTAGGTGTGTGTAAGTGTAGCTCAAATCCTTATTATAACAACATCCTAGTATATTGATGATACTGTTGTTGTTACAAAGTAAATGAATAAAAAGAGTTTAGGGGGTTGGAGAAGAAAAATAAAACAAAACAACATTAGAGAAGACATTACCTCAAAATCGGGTAACTCTTTTTGATTTGAGCCAAAGGCTTCTTTGGTAAGAGTTATGCCCAAAGTGAGGCTTCTAGGAGTAAGAGGGGAAAGTTGGGAGAGTATTTGGGCAGAGGTTGGCCGAGCCAAATGGCTTGAAGGTGTGAATAAGGTGGGAGAGTTGGGGGCCTTTTATAAGTGGAGAGAAGGGGCTCTTTTGGAACGATTGAAATGTTACATTATTACACAAAGATTTTCGGATTATAAAGGTCCCACACTTATATAATTCTAGGCTAAGGTGATAAGGGTTCGCAATAGCCTCATACAATTGGCTTTGGACAAGTGTAAGCCTTGGATTTTGCATTATCTTCCCATTTTATTTAAATCGTTAAATAATGAGGTCATCGCTGCATCATCATGATGTCATATATAATTTAATTTATTTAATTTCTAAAAATTATAAAAAAAATACTATGATGTAGGAAATATTTTTAGCTTTCTAATGAATATTTATAATCAAAATTTGGACTTGTTTAACCCCACTTAAAAACTGTTTTAGTAAAACAACTCATGTTTTTGTCAATTTAATTTTAACATTAAATAAATATATATTAATGTCATTTTCCAACTAAAGTGGCTCCATGGGGTCCCCAAGTTGACCCATGGGTTGTCTCGGTCGGCCATGACTCATCCAATAAGAGTAGGACAAGTTTCAATCTCATATCATATTATTAAAACATTGTTTTTACCTTAAACTACACTAATTACCTCTAATCGCGATTAAGAACTTAAAAGTTACTATTCACCAAAAATTATTTTAATCTCATTGAACCAAATTTTACTTCTTAATGACAACCATGTATGTCAGATTTTTGAAAATCAAACCACAGAAGTGGTAATATTTCATTTAAACGAAAAAAATCAGTTATTTAACTACCACTTAGTGGTTTCACTATTCATCAAAAATTGAAGTTTTTCAGAATAATGCCAAAATTTCACCCTAAGCTATTATTGATATTCCGAATTCAAAAATGATGTCTATTTTACAAAATTCCAAACATATATGTTGCATTAATTAATTTTATAATTAATTCCCGCTGTCAGAACAAATAGCGTGTTTCTAAGAAACAATTTATATCAAAAGATTGGCAATTGTTTATGTCCACTTTCAATGTTAAATTAATTATAATGACCACCATTGGATAAAATGGTAAAAATATATTATAATTATAATTTAAAACCACTCAATAGTATAACTTATCACTATAAATTATTTTGATTAAAAAAGTTGTTTTATGTATTTTTCACTATTCATAAAAATTTGGATGTTCTCAGAAAATTACAAAAAATTCAACATAGGCTAACTTCAATATTAGGAATACAAAAATGAAGTCCATTTTGAAATATAAAATTTCTATAAATTTAAAAAGTGGTTATTACTATTCATAATAGCTACATTCATTAGTCGCAGTGTTTTCGAACTCGAAGTGGCGTATAATACAAGCTATTGCATTATTGAATGAGAAGCGTATCGTGGAAGCCCGGGGTGTTACATTCTCCCCTCCTTCAATAAATTGCGTCCTCGCAATTTGAAATTTTTCTTTGAAAATAAAAGGATGAAAAGAGAAAATACCTTTGAGGAAAACCCACATCGGAAATAAGGTTAATAAATATATAACATTAAATGAAAGCAGGATAAGTACAAAGGTCACCCGATATAGCCCATTCTAGGATTATATGAAAATATGGATATGGAGGAGAAACAAACCATCAAGGTCTGATGGAGAGTTATAGAAAATAGGATTAGGAGAAAGTTTAACCACAAGAAAATCACAAACTTGTGATTGGTTAAACGGTCATTGAATCCCCAGTTGGAAAAGTTAACCGACAACATTTTGTTTTAAGTTACCTTTTATAATGTTGAGGAATTTATTTAGGAGATTTACTAAGAACGTAAGGGAATATACATACTTTTTATGTATACTTTCATTCGTTAATAAATTTTTACCACAAACCCAACTTTTACTCCAAATGGTAACAGAACTCAAAAATATTATATTTATCCTAATTGTATAAGGTTCAAAATGTTAACACATACCATTTAGATTAGTAAAACTATTTTGTAATAACCAAGGACTTCCTGTAGGCTAGTGGTAGGAAATAAAGTCTTGTCGCACTATGGTTGTGGGTTCGATTCCTGCAGCATTGTCCGACGCGACGGGTTATTCCCCACCCTACAGGTTGTCCTTTTCCTAAAACTATAGTATTATAATATTCCAAAAATAATCTTCAGAAATTCGTTAACCTTAAACAATACTATCCATGGTTCAACTTAATCCATTCCAACCTTAATAGTTATCCAAAATACCTCCGTCCAGACTTTCTCTAAAAGGTCTCTAAATTCCAAAATCAATTGTAACATCAGATTCCACAAACAAAGAAAAGTTTCTCTTATTGTCACATACAAAAAATATGATTACCTTAATCATATTAAAAACTTACTGAAATCAACAAGTACTGCAGTATAATCCATATATATATATCACATTATTCTTATAAACAGAATATAATCCTTGAGTCCAAAAGCACCAATACATTAATTATTCCGCTTCAACTGTAGTCACAGCATAAGATTGGCCTTGATCCCTTGGCCTTTTCTGAGGTAAGTTTCCTTAACGCTTAGGACATTCATTTGCATAATGCCCTGTTTCTCTACAATTGTAGCATTCAACTTTGACAACCTCTTTCTTTCCCTTGCAATCACGAGTCTGGTGACCCTTTTCTCCACATTTATAACAAACCTTCATTCCTTTTAGGCAAGTACCAGGGTGATTCTTCCCACAATTATCACATAATGGAAAATCATTCTTTCCCTTTTTCCCTTTATCTGTCTCTTGTTCCACCGTTCTCTTCTTCTCTTGCTTTACTTTGTTGTCATAAGACTTAGAGAATTCCTTTTCTGTCTTGATATCACAAGAGACAATATCTTCGTATGATGAGAAGGATTGTGATACTAAATCTCGACAGAGAAATGGTTTTAACCCATCAAAGAAACGATCAATCTTACTCCTTGGGTTACGTATATAATCGGCAACATGCCTCGCTAACCTTGTAAAGTTAGCCTCATACTTTGCGACATTCTCATCCTCCTTCTGCCTCAAACTCAGAAATTGCCTTTCCATATCTGCTCGATGGTCACAAGGAAAACATTTTTCTAAAAACAGATCTTTGAACTCCCTCCATTCCATATTTGATACGTCATCATCTTCCTTTGTGTTTTGAATCAGCGACCACCACTGATCGGCATCTCCAGTGAGGCGGTAAACTGCCATGACAACCTTCTCCCTTTCGCTACTCCCCAAGGCATGGAATATTTTCTCTAAGGAGTTTATCCATTGCTCAGCTACTAACGGATTTGTACCCCCATTAAAGGTTGGTGGTTATTGCCTCATGAAACATTCTAGCATTGATCCTCCACGTTTCGGATCAGGGTGCTCCATACGAGTATGGTTATTATTCATAACCTGAGTAAGTTGTCCTAGTATGGTGATTAGCTGATCGGCACCAGTTGCATCACCAGCCCCACTATAATTATCTTGAGCAGGAGGGAAATCCCTACATGGAGTGCGTGCATTGATACAGTTTCCATTTCTTCCACTAGGAGCCATTTCTAAACAATTGCATAAACTAGATTAGTTTATGAAATAAAATACATAATTCCATATTTGTAAAATACTTTACATAAATTGATCTATTTATGGATATAATCCATAATCATAAAAAGAAATGTTTACTTTGAGGAAGTATATACTCATAACCCTTCATAGTGGTTTGTAAAGAAAATGAGAATTATCCTAAGAATATCCCCCGGGAGTGTCGTAACCAAGAGTGCAGCAAGGCCCGTTGTCGTGCACCAGTTCCCGTTCGAGTCTAGCTCAAAGCGGTGTTTTCGGGTTTTACCCCTAGGTACATCTGTGCCAGAGCCGCCTCTACTTTCTCGTATCCAGACAGGGATGTATTTCTCGGAAAACTCACAAAATCTCTACAATAACAAAATTTAGGAAGTTCTTCTATACTAATCCTCAAAGTCTATCTTTGGGCTATGTGCTCTAATCAGAGTTTATCTAAATCTAGCTTCCAAGGTTAGTACTAAACATCCTCTGATACCAACTGTAATGCCCCGACCCCAGCTACCCAGAGTCGGTGCATTAGTTCATAACATTTGCATGATCACAAAAGATCAAGTCTCGAAAGACCGATTAGTTTAGTAGCCTTGGAAAAACTAGATACATTCGTAAATGTTACGTTACATCATAAAATGAAAAACTACAATAACAAAGTCTCTATAGTCCACACTCATATCCTCTTCTCAAAATCCCTGCAGGTCATTCATAAAATACTTCTTCACATCCTGGAAAATATTAAAACATTGAAAGGGGTGATCTCAGATGCTCAGTAAGGATAACAATATAGCGGAAGCTTTCATCAATAAAACTAAACATTTAAGGCAATGTATAACTAAAACAAAGGCCTTTTAAACATGAAATTCAACATAATATGGCAAAATTAAAATGAGATAATGCCATTTACTTTTTCACATGGATATTCTACTGGTCGAATAATCACATGAAATATCAATAACCACTTTCATAATGATGGAATGCATAATGCCAGACTATCATAACCACGTAGTCAAGGCCTCGTGCCAAGACCACAAATAAGATTTTGTCAAGGCCTCGTGCCAAGACACTAGTTTGTCTCATGAGACCTGCCGATGCATCGAGGAGCTATAGCGGGCTCCACTCGTCACTTATTAAGTCCAATGCATTCCTCATATGAATAGGTTTAAACATTTCATAAACCATAACATAATCATATCACATAAAACATGCATAAAGGAAACATAACATTTCCAAATTTCAATCACAAGATAACAATACAACACATTGATATAATAAAAACGCTTTCAAAACCATTTTCAATACCAAAATAAAAGAAAAGTAAAACATGGTATTTATTTTTCATTAAAAAAATGATGGCTTGTTGAGGAAGCCGAAACTCAAATAGTGGTCACGGCGGCGGAGAAGTCGTTGTCGCCACATACGTACGACAAAAACATTCCCTTTTGTCGTTTAGTAAACGCTTCATATAAAAAATATTCCTTTTGAATAAACATAAAAGTCAAAGGGGTTTATACACCGTATACAAGAAATTATGTATAAAACCAAATATGCCTCAATGAAAGGAGATTGAGACGAAGTCCTTAAAAAGATCATTTTTTAAAATATAATAGATCTATTATGTGTATTCACTATAAGTACACATAAAGAAAGTACAAATACAAGATAGTACATAATAATATCATGACATAATTTGAAAGTATGAGATTAACCCAAAGAATGGAAGTTAGGTTAAGAAGTTCCCTTACCTCGTGTCTGACTTGACTCAACCGTTCTTTAACCTCATGAATAATAAACTAGAGTTAATATATACCTTATTAATAACCATTTTAAATTTCATTATCCTTTTTATATCACTTATTACAATGATATGAACATTATGTAATTATTTAAGTTAATAACGGTCGTTTTGTCGATCTTTGGTAACTTGAGTCAACAATAAACTTCTTATAATTACAAGTTGTTCATGTGGTAGAATATCCATTATATCCAGAATTATATTTATGATTTAGATGTCATATATATCTTATATATCTAGTATATACATTCATTTATAATATTACGTAACATTTAGAGGTAAGAAATGAAATGCACCGTTCATGGAGACGGTAAGCCGTACGTACGCATGAACGCTACTTTCATTTCAATTTCATATTTAATGGAACTAAATCATAATGATATAAATGTATAATATAATTCCAGTATAATATAGTGTATAATACCATTTACTCCATCCTTTATACATCCCACATATGGCATTAACGATTCAAATCACTTTGAGGGGGCAGTAGTCCGCACTTCCTAAAATGAAATTATCGCGTTTACCCATAATGGAAATCATAAAGTATTCTATAAATGAGAAATACAGAAGCATAAGTAAAACATAAAGATATTATATATCATATATAAAAATAGTGACATCTTAATGGCCACCTTTGAAGGTGTTATATGAGTGTTGAACAATCATCGTTTCGTGAGGCAGAAATTCGCCATCCACAGAAACTGTATGTTCTTTAACCATTAGATGTAGGTGTGTGTAAGTGTAGCTCAAATCCTTCTTATAACAACACCCTAGTATATTTATTATACTGTTTGTTTTACAAAATAAATGAATAAAAAGAGTTTAGGGGGTTGGAGAAGAAAAATAAAACAAAACAATATTAGAGAAGACATTACCTCAAAATCGGGTAACTCTTTTTGATTTGAGCCAAAGGCTTCCTTGGGAAGAGTTCTGCCTAAAGTGAGGCTTCTTGGAGTAAGAGGGGGCAGTTGGGAGAGTATTTGGGCAGAGGTTGGCTGAGCCAAATGGCTTGAAGGTGTGAATAAGGTGGGAGAGGTGGGGGCCTTTTATAAGTGGAGAGAAGGGGCTCTTTTGGAAAGATTGAAATGTTACATTATTACACAAATCTTTTCGGATTCTAAAGGTCCCACACTTATATAATTCGAGGCTAAGGTGATAAGGGTTCTCAATCTCCTCATCCAATTGTCTTTGGAAAAGTGTAAGCCTTAAATTTTGCATTATCTTCCCATTTTATTTAAATCGTTAAATAATGAGGTCATCGCGGCATCATCATGATGTCATAAATAATTTAATTTATTTAATGTCTAAAAATTATAAAAAAAGTACTATGATGTAGGAAATATATTTATCTTTCTAATGAATATTTACAATCAAAATTTGGACTTGTGTAACCCCACTTAAAAACTGTTTTAGTAAAACAACTCATGTTTGTGTCAATTTAATTTTAACATTAAATAAATATATATTAATGTCATTTTCCAACTAAAGTGGCTCCATGGGGTCCCCAAGTTGACCCATGGGTTGTCTTGATCGGCCATGACTCATCCAATAGGAGTAGGACAAGTGTCAAGCTCATATCATATTATTAAAACATTGTTTTTACCCTAAACTACACTAATTACCTCTAATCGCGATTAAGAACTTAAAAGTTACTATTCACCAAAAATTATTTTAATCTCATTGAACCAAATTTTACTTCTTAATGACAACCATGTATGTCGGATTTTTGAAAATCAAACCACAGAAGTGGTAATATTTCATTTAAACGAAAAAAATCAGTTATTTATCTACCACTTAGTGGTTTCACTATTCATCAAAAATTGAAGTTTTTCAGAATAATGCCAAAATTTCACCCTAAGCTATAATTGATATTCCGAATTCAAAAATGATGTCTATTTTACAAAATTCCAAACATATATGTTGCATTAATTAATTTTATAATTAATTCCCGCTGTCAGAACAAATAGCGTGTTTCTAAGAAACAATTTATATCAAAAGATTGGCAATTGTTTATGTCCATTTTCAATGTTAAATTAATTATAATGACCACCATTGGATAAAATGGTAAAAATATATTATAATTATAATTTAAAACCATTCAATAGTATAACTTATCACTATAAATTATTTTGATTAAAAAATTTGTTTTATGTATTTTTCACTATTCATAAAAATTTGGATGTTCTCAGAAAATTACAAAAAATTCAACATAGGCTAATTTCAATATTAGGAATACAAAAATGAAGTCCATTTTGAAATGTAAAATTTCTATAAATTTAAAAAGTTGTTATTACTATTCATAACAGCTACTTTCATTAGTCGCAGTGTTTTCGAACTCGAAGTGGCGTATAATACAAGCTATTGCATTATTGAATGAGAAGAGTATCGTGGAAGCTCGGGGTGTTACATTCTCCCCTCCTTCAATAAATTGCATGCTCGCAATTTAAAATTTTTCTTTGAAAATAAAAGGTTGAAAAAAGAAAATACCTTTGAGGAAAACCCACATCGGAAATAAGGTTAATAAATATATAACATTAAAAGAAAGCAGGATAAGTACAAAGGTCACCCGATATAGCCCATTCTAGGATTATATGAAAATATGGATATGGAGGAGAAACAAACCATCAAGGTCTGATGGAGACTTATAGAAAACAGGATTAGGAGAAAGTTTAACCACAAGAAAATCACAAACTTGTGATTGGTTAAACGGTCATTGAGTCCCCAGTTGGAAAAGTTAACCGACAACATATTGTTTTAAGTTACCTTTTATAATGTTGAGGAATTTATTTAGGAGATTTACTAAGAACGTAAGGGAATATACATACTTTTTATGTATACTTTCATTCATTAATAAATTTTTACCACAAACCCAACTTTTACTCCAAATGGTAACAGAACTCAAAAATATTCTATTTATCCTAATTGTATAAGGTTCAAAATGTTAACACATACCATTTAGATTAGTAAAACTATTTTGTAATAACCAGGGACTTCCTGTAGGCTAGTGGTAGGAAATAAAGGCTTGTCTCACTATGGTTGTGGGTTCGATTCCTGCAGCTTTGTCCGACGCGACGGGTTATTCCCCACCCTGCAGGTTGTCCTTTTCCTAAAACTACAGTATTATAATATTCCAAAAATAATCTTCAGAAATTCTTTAACCTTAAACAATACTATCCATGGTTCAACTTAATCCATTCCAACCTTAATAGTTATCCAAAATACCTCCGTCCAGACTTTCTCTAAAAGGTCTCTAAATTCCAAAATTAATTGTAACATCAGATTCCCCAAACAATGAAAAGTTTCTCTTATTGTCACATACTAAAAATATGATTACCTTAATCATATTAAAACCTTACTGAAATCAACAAGTACTGCAGTACAATCCATATATATATATCACATTATTCTTATAACCAGAATATAATCCTTGAGTCCAAAAGCACCAATACATTAATTATTCCGCTTCAACTGTAGTCACAGCATAAGATTGGCCTTGATCCCTTGGCCTTTTCTGAGGTAAGCTTCCTTGACGCTTAGGACATTCATTTTCATAATGCCCTTTTTCCCTACAATTGTAGTATTCAACTTTGACAGCCTCTTTCTTTCCCTTGCAATCACGAGCCTGGTGACCCTTTTCTCCACATTTATAACAAACTCCCATTCCTTTTAGGCAAGTACCAGGGTGATTCTTCCCACAATTATCACATAATGGAAAATCCTTCTTTCCCTTTTTTCCCTTTATCTGTCTCTTGTTCCACCGTTCTCTTCTTCTCTTGCTTTACTTTGTTGTCATAAGACTTAGAGAATTCCTTTTCTATCTTGATATCACAAGAGACAATATCTTCGTATGATGAGAAGGATTATGATACTAAATCTCGACAGAGAAATGGTTTTAACCCATCAAAGAAACGATCAATCTTACTCCTTGGGTTACGTATATAATCGGCAGCATGCCTCACTAACCTTGTAAAGTTATCCTCATACTTTGCGACATTCTCATCCTCCTTCTGCCTCAAACTCAGAAATTGCCTTTCCATATCTGCTCGATGGTCACGAGGAAAATATTTTTCTAAAAACAGATCTTTGAACTCCCTCCATTCCATATTTGATACGTCATCATCTTCCTTTGTGTTTTGAATCAGCGACCACCACTGATCGGCATCTCCAGTGAGGCGGTAAACTGCCATGACAACCTTCTCCCTTTCGCTACTCCCCAAGGCATGGATTATTTTCTCTAAGGAGTTTATCCATTGCTCAGCTACTAACAGAATTGTACCCCCATTGAAGGTTGGTGGTTATTGCCTCATGAAACATTCTAGCATTGATCCTCCACGTTGCGGATCAGGGTGCTCCATACGAGTAAGGTTATTATTCATAACCTGAGTATGTTGTCCCAGTATGGTGATTAGCTGATCGGCACCAGTTTCATCACCAGCCCCACTATAATTATCTTGAGCAGGAGGGCAATCCCTACATGGAGTGCGTGCATTGATACGGTTTCCATTTCTTCCACTAGGCGCCATTTCTAAACAATTACATAAACTAGATTAGTTTATGAAATAAAATACATAATTCCATATTTGTAAAATACTTTACATAAATTGAACTATTTATGGATATATTCCATAATCATAAAAAGAAATGTTTCCGTTCAGGAAGTATATACTCATAACCCTTCATAGTGGTTTGTAAAGAAAATGAGAATTATCCTAAGCATATCCCCCGGGAGTGTCGTAACCAAGAGTGCAGCAAGGCCCGTTGTCGTGCACCAGTTCCCGTTCGAGTCTAGATCAAAGCGGTGTTTTCGGGTTTTACCACTAGGTACATCTGTGCCAGAGCCGCCTCTACTTGCTCGTATCCAGACAGGGATGTATTTCTCGGAAAACTCACAAAATCTCTACAATAAAAAAATTCTAGGAAGTTCTTCTATACTAATCCTCAAAGTCTATCTTTGGGCTATGTGCTCTAATCAGAGTTTATCTAAATCTAGCTTCCAAGGTTAGTACTAAACTGCCTCTGATACCAACTGTAACGCCCCAACCCCAGCTACCCAGAGTCGGTGCATTAGTTCGTAACATTGGCATGATCACAAAAGATCAAGTCTCGAAAGACCGATTAGTTTAGTAGCCTTGGAAACACTAGATACATTCGTAAATGTTACATTACATCATAAAGTGAAAAACTACAATAACAAAGTCTCCATAGTCCACTCTCATATCCTCTTCTCAAAATCCCTGCAGGTCATTCATAAAATACTTCTTCACATCCTGGAAAATATTAAAACATTGAAAGGGGTGAGCTTAGATTCTCAATAAGGATAACAATATAGCGGAAGCTTTCATCAATAAACCTAAACATTTAAGGCAATGTATAACTAAAACAAAAGCCTTTTAAACATGAAATTCAACATAATATGGAAAAATTAAAATGAGATAATGCCATTTACTTCTTCACATGGATATTCTACTGGTCGAATAATCACATGAAATATCAATAACCACTTTCATAATGATGGAATGCATAATGCCAGACTATCATAACCACGTAGTCAAGGCCTCGTGCCAAGACCACAAATAAGATTTTGTCAAGGCCTCGTGCCAAGACACTAGTTTGTCTCATGAGACCTGCTGATGCATCGAGGAGCTATAGCGGGCTCCACCTGTCACTTATTAAGTCCAATGCATTCCTCATATGAATAGGTTTAAACATTTCATAAACCATAACATAATCGTATCACATAAAACATGCATAAAGGAAACATAACATTTCCAAATTTCAATCACAAGATTACAATACAACACATTGATATAATAAAAACTCTTTCAAAACCATTTTCAATACCAAAATAAAAGAAAAGTAAAACATGGTATTTATTTTTCATTAAAAAAAATGATTGCTTGTTGAGGAAGCCGAAACTCAAATAGTGGTCACGGCGGTGGAGAAGTCATTGTCGCCGCATACTTACGACAAAAACATTCCCTTTTGTGGTTTAGTAAACGCTTCGTATAAAAAATATTCCTTTTGAATAAATGTAAAAGTCAAAGGGGTTTATACACCGTATACAAGAAATTATGTATAAAACCAAATATGCCTCAATGAAAGGAGATTGAGACGAAGTCCTTAAAAAGATAATTTTTTAAAATATAATAGATCTATTATGTGTATTCACTATAAGTACACATAAAGAAAGTACAAATACAAGATAGGACATAATAATATCATGACATAATTTGAAAGTATGAGATTAACCCAAAGAATGGAAGTTGGGTTAAGAAGTTCCCTTACCTCGTGTCTGACTTGACTCAACCGTTCTTTAACCTCCTGAATAATAAACTAGAGTTAATATATTCCTTATTAATAACCATTTTTAATTTCATTATCCTTTTTATATCACTTATTACAATGATATGAACATTATGTAATTATTTAAGTTAATAACGGTCGTTTTGTCGATCTTTGGTAACTTTAGTCAACAATAAACTTCTTATAATTACAAGTTGTTCATGTGGTAGAATATCCATTATATCCAGAATTATATTCATGATTTAGATGTCATATATATCTTATATATCCAGTATATACATTCATTTATAATATTACGTAACATTTAGAGGTAAGAAATGAAATGCACCGTTCATGGAGACGGTAAGCCGTACGTACGCATGAACGCTACATTCATTTAAATTTCATATTTAATGGAACTAAATCATAATGATATAAATGTATAATATAATTCCAGTATAATATAGTGTATAATACCATTTACTCCATCCTTTATACATCCCACATATGGCATTAACGATTCAAATCACTTTGAGGGGGCGGTAGTCCGCACTTCCTAAAATGAAATTATCGTGTTTACCCATAATGGAAATCATAAAGTATTCCATAAATGAGAAATACAGAAGCATAAGTAAAACATAAACATATTATATATCATATATAAAAATAGTGACATCTTAATGGCCACCTTTTAAGGTGTTATATGAGTGTTGAACAATCATCGTTTCGTGAGGCAGAAATTCACCATCCACAGAAACCGTATGTTCTTTAACCATTAGGTGTAGGTGTGTGTAAGTGTAGCTCAAATACTTCTTATAACAACATCCTAGTATATTTATTATACTGTTGTTGTTACAAAATAAATGAATAAAAAGAGTTTAGGGGGTTGGAGAAGAAAAATAAAACAAAACAACATTAGAGAAGACATTACCTCAAAATCGGGTAACTCTTTTTGATTTGAGCCAAAGGCTTCCTTGGGAAGAGTTCTTCCCAAAGTGAGGCTTCTAGGAGTAAGAGGGGGAAGTTGGGAGAGTATTTGGGCAGTGTTTGGCCGAGCCAAATGGCTTGAAGGTGTGAATAAGGTGGGAGAGGTGGGGGACTTTTATAAGTGGAGAGGAGGGGCTCTTTTGGAAAGATTGAAATGTTACATTATTACACAAATCTTTTCGGATTATAAAGGTCCCACACTTATATAATTCGAGGCTAAGGTGATAAGGGTTCGAAATCTCCTCATACAATTGGCTTTGGACAAGTGTAAGCCTTGGATTTTGCATTATCTTCCCATTTTATTTAAATCGTTAAATAATGAGGTCATCGCTGCATCATCATGATGTCATAAATAATTTAATTTATTTAATGTCTAAAAATTATAAAAAAAATACTATGCTGTAGGAACTCTTTTTAGATTTCTAATGAATATTTATAATCAAAATTTGGAATTGTGTAACCCCACTTAAAAACTGTTTTAGTAAAACAACTCATGTTTGTGTCAATTTAATTTTAACATTAAATAAATATATATTAATGTCATTTTCCAACTAAAGTGGCTCCATGGGGTCCCCAAGTTGACCCATGGGTTGTCTTGGTCGGCCATGACTCATCCAATAGGAGTAGGACAAGTGTAAAGCTCATATAATATTATTAAAACATTGGTTTTACCTTAAACTACACTAATTACCTCTAATCGCGATTAAGAACTTAAAAGTTACTATTCACCAAAAATTATTTTAATCTCATTGAACAACATTTTACTTCTTAATGACAACCATTTATGTCGGATTTTTGAAAATCAAACCACAGAAGTAGTAATATTTCATTTAAACGAAAAAAAATCAGTTATCTAACTACCACTTAGTGGTTTCACTATTCATCAAAAATTGAAGTTTTTCAGAATAATGCCAAAATTTCACCCTAAGCTATAATTGATATTCCAAATTCAAAAATGATGTCTATTTTACAAAATTCCAAACATATATGTTGCATTAATTAATTTTATAATTAATTCCCGCTGTCAGAACAAATAGCGTGTTTCTAAGAAACAATTTATATCAAAAGATTGGCAATTGTTTATGTCCATTTTAAATGTTAAATTAATTATAATGACCACCATTGGATAAAATGGTAAAAATATATTATAATTATAATTTAAAACCACTAAATAGTATAACTTATCACTATAAATTATTTTGATTAAAAAAGTTGTTTTATGTATTTTTCACTATTCATAAAAATTTGGATGTTCTCAGAAAATTACAAAAAATTCATCATAGGCTAATTTCAGTATTAGGAATACAAAAATGAAGTCCATTTTGAAATATAAAATTTATATAAATTTAAAAAGTGGTTATTACTATTCATAACAGCTACTTTCATTAGTCGCAGTGTTTTAGAACTCGAAGTGGCGTATAATACAAGCTATTGCATTATTGAATGAGAAGCGTATCGTGGAAGCTCGGGGTGTTACAACAAATGCTCAATAAGGGTAAATAAATGAAATGGGTAATCATAACATGAATAGAGGGTATTGAACTTGAGCATACCATTTTAAGATCATACTCTTCATATTGTAGATCATAATTAATATTTTACTTTCATAATACATTGATTAAAATATAATTAAGAGCCTAATTCATGAAAGTACAACATATGATTAAAACATGGAATTATGGAGGACATAAAAGCATATAATATGATTTTCAGATTAGGAAAGGCAACCCTGTCAAGTCCGTATTGGTAGTATGCATTCACTCCCCATACCATCATGGTATTCATGCTTCACTCACGTGTCTATCTTAGTAGCATGAGTTCAATCCCCATACTATATTGATAGGAATGGTTTACCCCTATGGCCATATTACTAGCATTAGTTCACTCCAAATACCATTGTTGTATCCATTTCTCACTCTCATAACAATATTAGTAGTCAAGGATAATTCTGAAGAGCATAATAGTATATGTAATGAGATATAAATATTTACCAAATGCATTTGATGGATATATAGGCCCCACGTATCACATAATAAAATCATACATGTATGTTCCATAATATCATAAAAAGTCATATCATAATCCATGCAGTAAAATGAGTATCATGGACATGTAAATATATCATAACCAGTGGAAAAATATATAGGTTTCATAATCATTTCGTCTAATGATTAAATCAGTAAATAGAAACAGATTTCGGAGACAAATAACTTGTGAAAGAGAAAAGGACTTCAAAGACATATAACCCATGAACGACAAATCAGTTTAATAAAGACCATGAAATTATGAATTACCCATTCAAAGAAAGAATATAAATGGATCCTTTATATCATTTCAGAGAAGGGCAAGAGTAACATCAATAGATGTCATCCTAGATGGATTTTTTTAAATATCTAACAAAAACGTTTCTAGAGGAAAATATCATTTCTTCTTGAAAAATGTTTTTTAATACATAAAACCATTAGAAAATAATTTAATTATAAAAACCCATGAAAACATATAAAGAAGACATGAAATTATTTTAAAAAAAATCCTTGAGAAAATATAAAATAATATTCAAAACATTTAAAAACCTTTTTCTTTGAAAACATATATAGAAATATTAAAATGGTTTTGAAAAAATAAATAAGAATACTGTAAATGTTTTGAATCCCATTTCAAGGAAAATATTTTCAAAATTTATAATGACAAATTGAAAATATTTTGAAAAATATTTCTTCAAAAATACTTTTCATCCTTATAAATGAGGCTAGAAAATAATTCAAAAACTATTTTCCTTGAAAACGTATAAAATTGTCTTGTAATCATTTGGAGCACAATTTTCTTTCAAAATATATAAAACAAGCTTGAAAACATTTTTAAAATGATTTCTTAGAAAAAAATTAAAAAAGTATTTCAAATAATCCATTAAACATCAAATGAAATATTCAATGGATTGATAGTGGATAAATACATAAATGTCATTTGATGTAGAAATAACATTCCTTTTGTGCAATAAAAATATTACAAAAATTCGTTGTTCTAAACAAATAATAACTTTACTTCGAAAACATTGGAAGAAGAAAAAAATGGTAAATTTTATTTTAATTAAAATATGAGAATAGAATAATACTCCAGGAAACCCATTTTGGAAGACATGATTTTAAAGGAACACAAGGTAATGTTTTGATTTCATGAAGAAATTTTTTAACTATATTATGTACCAAACAGTGGAATAAATGGTAAAAAAATATTAATAAATCAGTAGTAACCATATAAGAATAAAATTCATGAATTTTATTTAGAGGTGGATCAAAATATTTCATCACAAAAATCATAAACGTGAACAATCTTGATAAGTAATAAGATTGTCCCAATAAACTCTTATAACTTAGTTACATGGGATTGTACTATGACTGTATGAAAATAAAATTAAATGAAGAATAAAATATCATTAATATAATTAAATTCATTATATATTTTTTATAATGGATGTATATACACCTCGAAATATAATTTACGTTCATAAGAAATCTTGAGTCTCAAGGAAGGCAAATTGAGACAAACTATTTCACCGATTTGGTAACTTTTTAAAATTATACCCCATGAATGAAATTTTATAAAATGGATATGTGAATACCCATAAATATAAGTATAAGATAAATTAAATATAATTATGGGTATTATATACACCACAAAAAAATAACGAGTTGCGAACAAATCATTTATGTCAAGGAAATAAAAAGTGAGATGTAATCCACTTACATTGTGTCCAAAATATCCTCGTACTCAATCAAACCAACTATATAATAAATATACCTTTATTATAAATATTTTACAGAACACTATTATTATATATAATAGTATATAGGGTTTGATTATGACATTATATTCACCTCTTGTTAACCATCCTGTGTCAAAGATTCACTTCGGATAATATTTTCTTTGTTATTCGCATCTGTCTTAATTTGTTATATCATTGGTCCTTATAATTATATCCTAATTAAATAATGTAAGATTTGATATAAATTTCATTTATATCCATTATATTTTTATTATGAAAAACTATAGGATATGGAAGTATGAAATGGAATACAATGTCTATGGTGAGGGTAAGTTATACGTACACATGAAAACTGTTTAAATTTTTATTGTCGCATTGAAAGAAAAAAAACTGAAATATATGTATATATATATTTTTTCAATAAAAATAATTATAATTTTTTATATATCATATATTTTCAGTAAACCCATCTATAATACATTCCATGTATCTTGTGAACGAATCACATCGCTTTGAGGGGGTTGTAGTCCACACTCCATCAAACAAAATTATCACATTTTCACCAAATGGGAGTAAATAGATATGTGTTGTAAATAGAATATATGATCATAAAGACATAATAAATATAGTATTTAATATATATATAAATATATTTTTCATTATAATTTACACTATTAGAGGTGGTAAAATAAAAAATTAGCAGTCATAGTTTTGTGAGGCGGTAGTTCTCCATACATATAAATAATATGTTTGTTAGCCATTAGATGGAAGTGTGTGTATGTTTTGGTAAAACCCTAAGAATAAAAACATACTATTATATTTTTTATAATTTTACTATTATACAATCAGGGAATAAATATAGTGGATGGGTGGAGAAAGTAAATAAAATAATAGAGCTTGAGAAAAGTCATTACCTCTTAGTCGGGTAACTACTTTTGGTTTGTGACAAAAAAGATTACTTGGATTGATTTATTACCATGAATAGGATTATACAAAGAATGTAAGGATTTTTTGAGATTATTTTAAAAGATTATGAGTGATGCAATGGGATTTAGAGATGTGAAGAAGTTGGCGGAAAGGATTCCTTTTTATAGTGTAAGAGAAGTGGCACTCTTATATTATTTTGACAAAGGAATTCCATAAAAGTATTTCACATGTCAAGTGGACCCTGAATAAGATAAAAGAGAGTATAGGGTCTTAATATGGACATTAAAATTATCTTGGAAAAGTTAAAATGTCATTTTTCCCTAATATTATATTCTAGGCCCTAATTAATCTTAATTTGACCCTAATCACCACGATTGATTTTAATCACTTTCACCAATGTTTTTGTTAAAGAAATTAAATTGGTCATATTAGAATCAAACTATAATACTAATTACAATGTTTTATGTTGGATTTTTTACATTTTATTCATAGAAGTGGAAAAATTATGATTATTTGTTATCCTGTATATGAGATGAAATAACATGTTTTTAAAAGAGAAAGAAGTCTGAATATTTATTATATTTTTATATTCAATTTTTATGCAAATTGATTATAATAACCTAAATTTTATTAATATATGTATAATTGATCTAATGTTACTTTGTAACAAATTTATATTATAATTTAACATTAAAAAATTTTAAACAAAAACAACTTTATTAACTAAAATGCAGTATTTTTCAATATTTTTCAAAAAATCAAGTTTCTCAGAAAAATCCCAAAAATTATACCTATGATAATTAAATAAACTAAATTAAAATAAAAAATTTAAAAAAAATAAATTTCATAATGTTTTTATGATTAATTTTATTATTTTTCACAGAAGGAAATTAAATGTTGTTCATTTGAGAAAATAGAATTTTTAAACATATAAAGTCTGTAATAAAAATTTTATATTTAATTATCAATAAGTTTTATTTATATAAATTCATTAAATATAAGATTTAAAAAATTATATATTACTATTAATTTTACTATGTTTTAATTCCCATGTTATAACTTAATTGTTTAAATAATTATAACTAAAAAATGATGTTTCATAAAAACTCAATATTTTTTGTAGCATACACCATATAGGTATTGCGTGTTGTGTAAGAAAATTCATTGTTGTTTGTAGGGAAATCCCAATCATTGTTATGTGTATCGCAATCAAACTTGGTGTTATTTGAATGGAATGTTTGACTATGTTTTTTAATATATATATATATATATATTCGGTATCAAGCGAAATGAAAAACACCAAATTGAAAAATTAATACAACAAAATATTTTAAAAAATCTATAGGTGTTACATTCTAACCTCATTAAGTTGAATTTGGCCCTAAAAATTTATTTGGGTTTTCAAATGTTTAATACATGAATGTTTTATTCATAGAAACCCACATCGTAACAATGAATACCAAAAAAACCCCTTAAAAGTGGAAATCTGGAACCATAATGGTTACTTAGAAGAACTCATACTGAGATTCACACATAAGAGAATGTAGTTTGAAATTGAAAACATTGTCATGGAAGATAAATATCACCATCAAGTTCTGATGGTGGTAGATAATGAACAAGGTTAGAATAATGTTAACAATCATAAACCCATAAATCTATGATGATCAAAAGGAACATCTGATCTATAAAAAACAAAGGATCTGGGATAAAATTGAATTGATTGATATTTTTCATAAAGCTGAAGAATTTTCATGAAAATATATAGTTTCCTGATTTTAGGACAACATCACCCTTTTTTGTTTGTCGATCCACTTCACCAGTTTCTCAAAAAAAAGGTAGGTGAATTTTTCATTATTGAAGTATTAATAGATCATGAGACCCATGATATTCCATCCCATCAGTTATTATCAACACAAAGTAGTTTTAATAAACTATCCAATCTGCACAAAATCCTATATGGAGAGATAATGCTTTAATCTTACTAACTTCATCTGAAGTTTAACATAAAATTTTAATAAATGGTTAATAGTAAAACCATTATTAAGGATTAAAATAGAATTTTTTAGAAAGAATGAAATGAAATCAAATTAACATTGATTCCCTATATACCAAAAATTTTCTCTTAATTTTTAAATTCCAAACATATGAATACCATCATCGTATAATCCCCTGAAACATGGTAATAACCTGAATTACCATAAATCCATTTCTAAATAATACATTGTTTGTTATTCAAATTATTAGTGGATACATTATTTAAATCCAAGAAGTTGTAAACATCATCCTTGATGACATACAATACTTCATCAAAAATCTGTTCCAAGGTAATCAATATCATCCAATTAACTTTTTCATGTCCAATATGTCCTTATCTAAAGGTCATTTTCTCATCATCATGAATTAATTGAGGGTTTCCTTCCATTAATAAAAATATCCAATTTCAATGAAATCACCCATTAACATATCCATTTCATTCTAAAAAATTATAGTGAAAATACGTATATATTTCATGATTCATATAACATTCTCTTTGAATTCCAAAACATAAATACAACATGAATCCAACATTATTATTACACCATAACTCTAGATTCATTAAATTATTACTTAATACCTATTTATTAGAATATCAATCATTATTATGTTTCCTCAATATAAATATAATCATTCTTCTTATGTTTAATGTAAACCATACTGAAATAACATCACATTACTTTCACATGTCATTTGCGGTCTCATTATATTCATAGGTATAATCAATACTCACACAAACATCTTGATTTTATTTATGAGATTTCTACTTTGGAAAACAATAGACATAATTCCCATGAATTCCACATATGAAACATTAATTGATAAAAATGTTCCTTCAAGTTATCTCCATTTAATAAAACCATAAAGCATAGTGTGAGAAACATTTATCATATTGGGATACCATATAATCTTGAAAAAATACATATAGTGTTCCAAAATCATGGATCCTAATTCTTTAATCTATAACACCTTAGTCTTAACCTAGGTTATTCATATTCATTCACTATTTAAACACATCATGATGGTTCGTGATGTGTTTTTGGAATTCCCAATGCATATCCCTCGAGAGTGTCAAAGAAGGTGTGCAGCAAGGCCCATTTTAATGTACCATATTACCCCAATACTTGTATAGATCATCATTTTAGAGTTTTTACCCTTAAATACATATATTCGAGAGCCACATCCACATGTAGTATCCAGATAAGGATTTATTTCTAGATATTCACTCACTCTATCCTTTACAGAAAATCTAGGACATTTTCTTATATGTTAACTCATCCTTATACTTATCCTTTGTGACATCCCTAGACATATACTTTGAAATTTACCAAGGGATATCAAAAAGGTTTTATCATCCTATTTTCTAATGGTTGACTGTACCTTTTCTTTGATACCAACTATATAAAATCAGGTTAAACATACATGTAAATTTCAATATTTTGTATGAATATTTTGTACAATAAAGTAATACATACCCATGGACCATAATAGTTAATTGACTTTGGAATCCTGAAAAACAATATTTTATTCAGGTGGAAGATCATCAATACCTCCCATAAAGATCGATACCTTTATTAAATAAACCTAAAACCACTCTTCATAACCTGGGAAAGGAAACATAAGAAGGGTGACTTCAATAAAGAAAAGGTGTAAGCATAACATGAACAAAGGGCATGAAACATGAGCATAACATTTGGAGATCATACCCTACATAATAGAGATCATAATAAAGATCATAAATTCATAAGACATGGATCAAAATAGAATTAAGATCAAACATCCTAATAACAGAACATAGGATTAAAAAATGGGATTATGGAAGACACATGAGCATATAATATTATTTCCATAGTATCCAAGGCATCGCTTCCAAGATTATCTTGGAAGTATTAGTTTATTCCCCCTACCATCTTGGTAGTTATGGTTCACTCTCCTAGACACATTAGTATCATGAGTTCACTCATAATACCATCTTCGTAGTCATGGTTCACTTCCATGGTCATCTTATTAGCATGAGTTCACTCCTCAGGCCATCTTAGATGTCATAGTTCACTCCCATTTCCATATTAATCATTAAGGTTCATTCCCAATACCATCTTATTCAATATCATGATATATAAATCTGTATCCAAGTAATTGGAGGGAGATATAAGTCCCACCTATCTCAATATTAAATCACACATACATGTTCAACAATGTCATAAACAATAATATTATAACCCTTGATATAAAATGGGTATCATAAACATGTAAACATATCATCAACTATAGAATACGTTATAGGTTTCATAACCATTTCATCTAAAGAATAACCCAAAAATGAGAAATAGATTTGATAAATATATAACCTATGAAAGAGAAATGTATCTGATAAGCATATAACTTGTGAAAGAGAAACAAGTTTGATAGAGACCATGAAATTAAGCATAACCAATTCATGGATCAAATATCAATGGAACCACTAGATCGTTTCTCAGAAGGGGATTGTTACCATCAAAATATTTCATATTATAAGGAAAATGATTTTGAAATATAGATTAAAATAATTTCTTGGTGAAAATAACATTTCTTATTTGGAAAATTATTTTTAATACATAAAATCATTTGAAAATAATTTAAATATAAAATTACATGAAAACATATAAAGAGGGATTAAAATAATTTTGAGAAAATTTCCATGAAAACTTATAAAATATACTTAAAATTTTTAAAAACATTTTTATTTCAAAACACATTGAATACTTAAAACGTATGATTGAATTTTTTTGGACATCCTGGTTACATGAAAACTTATTAATGAAGCTTGAAAATTTCTTGAAATCCATTTATTTCTAAATGAATTGTAAACATATAATGAAATATTTAAACTATAATGAAAATAATTCTAATTGAAACCATGTGAAAAATACTGCAAATATTTTGAAAAAACATTTCTCAAAAAATACGTTGAAAACTAATAAATGGGGATTGAAATCATTTTGAAAATCATTTTCCTTGAAAACATGTAAAAGAATATTGAAATCATTTTTCAAAAAAAATCCTTCAAACCATATAAAATAAATATAATTGTTTTAAAACCGTTACATTGAAAATATCTTTCATAAAAAAAATCATAAAAATATACCTATGAACCTGAAAATAATGAATTAAAGTATTGATGGTGGATAAATATATACATGTCATTGAAGGTAAAAAAACATTCCATTTGCATGATAAAACATTTAGAAGTATTCCCTGTTTAGAAGAGACAAGAAGATTCCATTGAAAACATTTGAAATATACCGAAAGAGTAAAAATTACTTTTAGTGGTTGAAGTATTGTTTTAGAATACTCTTGAAAACTCTTTTTGGAAAACATGGTTTCAAAGACACATGGATTTCTGACCAAAGAGCGGGTAAATTGTGGCTTTTATAAAGACACATTCTTTGCTATATTTTTTACTAATGAGTGGATTAAATGGTAAAAATATATTAAAAATAATTAATAAACAAATGAGATGAAAATTTATTAATGTTCGTGAGAGATGGGTCACAATATTTCAACAAAGGAAACATAAGTATGAACAATATAGTAATGCGATAAGATTGTCTCAACAAACTATTATTACTTGGCAAGTTGGGATCATGCTATACAGGTAAGTACTTTAATTTAAATGAAGCTTAAAAATAATTAAAATAAATAAATTCATGATATAACCTGTTAACTGTATGTATATAAACCATGAAATAGAATTTAGGTGCATAGCAAATCATTAGTCTTAATGAAGGAAAATTGTGATAAAATTATTTCACCAATTTTGTAAATTTTTAAACATATACACCAAGAGAGGAATATTATAAAATGTATATGTGAATAAGATACATGGAATAAAATCATGGGAAGTACTTAGACCGCAAAAAAAGATATAGTGGCAAACAATCCATGTATCTCACAGAAATAAAAAGTGACAAGAAATCCCCTAACATTGTGTCTTGACTCTCGTTATACTCATTCAAAACACATGTATAATAAATATAAATTTATGATAAATATATTATATAATGATATTTTTATATCTTATACAATATATGGTTTTATTATAAACATATATTACCATCATGATAACCAACCTATGTTAAGGTTTCACTTTGGATATTATTCTCTTTTGTCCTTCACATGTGTCTTAATTTGTTATATTGTTTGTCCTTATACTTGTATCCAAATTCCTTAATGTAAACCATGATAAAAATATCATTTACAACCTCTAAATTTGTATCATAATAATATATAGAATATATAATTATTAAATTTAATAGAATATTCATGGAGAAGGTAAGTCATACATACGTTTGAACGATACTTCCAGTTTTTGTCATATTGAAATAATGAAAGAATTAAAATATATGTATATATGTATATAATATCATAAAATTAGAACTATAATCTTATATATATCATGCAATTTTACTAAAACCATCCTTAATATGTTCCATGTAGTGTGTGTATGAATCATATTCCTTTGAGGGGGTGGAAGTCCACACATCTGCAAACCAAATTATCATATTTATACCAAATATTATGTAAAAAGATATGTTTTTACATGGAATACAGATTAATAAAGACATAATAAATATATTATATAACATATTTAAACATAGTGTCCATCATAATGTCCACCATGAGGGGCGATAAAGGAAACAACTGACAATCACCATTTCGTGTGGTGGTAGTTCATTGTACATGTAAACAACATGTTCCTTACCAATTAAATTTATGTGTGTGTATGTTTAGTTACAATACATAGAATAAAATATCATAGGATATTGATTATATTGTTTTTTTATACATTAATGGGAAAAATAGAGTGGAGTGTGTATAGAAAGAAAATAAAATAAATGATCTTGATATTATTTGCTACCTCTTAATCGGGTAACTCCTTTTGGTCAGTGTCAAAACGCTTTATTTTATTTCATTCTACCCAAGGGTAGGATTCTAGGAAGAAGTTTGTAATTTTTTAAGATTATTTGTGTAGATTTTGGTCATTCCAAGGGTCTAGAGAGGTGTGAGTAAGTGGGAGGAACAGAGGCCTTTTATAGTGAAAGAGGAGAGGCACTCTTGTAATATTTTTACCAAGTAATTCCAAACATGTGTTTAAAATTTCAAATGTATCCAAATTCATTAAATGGAGTATACGGTGTATATATATATTTCTGTAAAATTACTCTTGGAAAATTTTCTAGGTAATTTTTTCGAATAAGTTTATGTTTTAATCCCCAATTAAACTCAGTTTGACCCTAATCACCATGAATAATTTTATTCACTTTCAATAATATTTTTAATAAAAAAGCTAACTAGGATTTATTATTATTCAAATATTATAATAATTTTAATGTTTTATGTATGTTTTTTGAAATTTAATTCATATAATCATAAAAATTAAGATTAATGTCAATTATGCATATGGGGTGAAATAACAGGATTTAAAATTAGAAATATGTTCAAACATTTATTAAGATTTTATATTCATAATAAAAGTTAAATTGATATAATGATCTAAATTGTATTAATATATATATAATTGATTTATTTCTACCTTAAAATAAATTTGAGGTATAATTTAGCATGAATATTTATTTAAATGAAAAGGCATTTATTAAATAAAATACAGTATTTTTCACGATTTATCAAAAAAAATGAAGTTTCTAAGAAAACTAAAAAAAATTCACCCCAAAATAATTTTGGAATTATAAATTCAAAAATGAAATGTATTTTATCTAATTAAATTTCAAAATGTGTCTAAAATTAATTTTATAAATTTTTATAGAAGGAAATTAAAAGAAGTTCATTTGATAAAATTGTATTTTCAAACATATAAGGCGATTACAATAAATTTTATCTTTCATTATCAATTTTTATTATTAAAATAAATCCATTATATATAATATTTAAAAATTAGTTATTACAATTCCTATTATAGTGTTTTAATATCCTTGTTATAACTTACTTTATTAAATAATTAAAACTATAAAATGATGTTTCATAGAAACATGGTACTGCATGCAACATACACCAAGTCGGTGTTGCATCCAAAGATTGAAAAGTCATTGATGCATGTAGAGTAAGAAAAATCAGTGTTACTTCAAGAGAAATCCATGTTAGTGTTGTGTGAATGTAATTTTTTACTTATTATTTTAATATATATATAAATATAACTATTTCTAGTGTCACGTGAAATAAAAATTATCAAAAAGATAAAATAATTCAAATAAATATTTCACAAAATCTCAGGGTGTTACACTTCCTATCTCTATATGAACTACTCTATCATATCTAAACTAAACTACAATTCCATGTACTGTCAACATCCCTCATATTAAGCTCATTAATAAGGGATTGTTTGACAAATCACAAGACAATAGTCAAGCACAAAACATTTAACTGATCCTAGATGGTGTACTTTTGCCCATACTCAATGCATATCACTCTAAAAATATCATCAGTAGAGAAGGAAGATTCAAAATTTTAATGATCAGTAATGTGATATGAATAATAATTAATTAATAGGGTACATTTATCTAAATGTTGAAACATACTAACTCTGTCAGCTCTTAATGTATCTGGAAAGTAAAACACATATAAAGCATAATGAAAATCTCTCCAGAATGTATCACGATGTTGGTATGCCTGCGTAATAATGTTCCACAAATTCGTGGAAGAACCAAGATTTATAGAATTGATGAGCTATACCATTATCTATGTTGGTGTATCCAGGTTCCTAGAGATAAATAGTATGTCCTCTATCTATGTCTCAGTAGCTTATGGACAACCATCACCAAAAAACATGGGTGAATGTTGCTGCTAAAAATCCTCTATCATCACTTCAATAGTAGTTGAAGGTTTTGGGGATCCTTTATTGGTATATATAAACCATATAAATCATTATCTAATCTGGGAATCAGTTTCCATGTGAGGTATAACTGGTGGCTCTATAGGTGGCGCTACTAGTGGGTAAGGTTTAACCACTTCAGAAAGATGGTCGTCGCCACCCTTTGACAGTCTACTCGAGGATCACATGGTGGAATAACTATAAAAATTTTAGACAGAAAACATATGTATGATTTAACACAATAATATAAAAGAAATAAGAATATGATAGTTACAATCCTTCTTATATAAGAATAACACCCTACTACCTTCTCATAACGTGATGTCTAGGAATCATATTAGACCTAGATGAATCACTATTGTTACTTCATATATCCCACTAATAATGTTGAGGAAGAGTCGTGTTCTCTATTTTATATCCGGGTTATGGTATATAGTGTTTCAATTTCATTTTATACAGGAAAATATCCTTTATGTTTCAATTGGATTCACTACATAACTAAAACCATTTACATTTAATTTTAAGAATTCAAAAATTCCTAATTATGTCATTATGTATATCCATATGTATATATATATACCAATGTATAGTTAGATGAACCATTCATTCCAAATTTATAAATTACTTGTCATTATAAATTTCAATTTGTACAATATGAATTTGAAAATAGGGTTTTATGATGGTTCAATTAAATTGATCCCCAATCCCAGTTTATAGAGGCACACAATCTATTTTCATTGAAATTGACATACATATAATTTCAACCAATGAAGTTTTCAACTCATGTAACCAATGGTTTTTGTATTAGACTCAACATAATTGGCTCACAAATTTTCCATTATCACACAATATGGGAAACCACTATTTTTGTAGATCGAGACACTTTAATTATTCAAATTATTTATCCCTGTAATAAACGTCTTCACAATCTCTAATATTACAATCAAGGCATGGGATATAAACAAAAAAAATGCATATTGTAAGTAAACATGACATTAAAAAATTCATGAAATATAAATCATCATGTTCCTATAATAGTGCATGATACACTACCTCCCTACCATATTGGGTCATGGGTCTAAATAGATTCCCCAATAATAAGGAAATCAATATTCCATGTATGTCACACAATAATGAAATTAGTAAAACTATAGTAGTTATAATCCAGAGCAACATGTCACATTATATGTATTTTTTTTATTCCCACCATACTTAGATTAGCTACTCTAAGGTATATTCCCATTAGAAAATCATGACACATCCTAGACTCTCATATAATAACCCAAACTGAAATAAAAAAGGAAAAGAAACACTTTGATACCAATTAGTAACATCTCGACCATGATTCACTCATAAGTAACCAAACATGGTTGGTCACAAGGCCTTAATTATTCAAACTCATAATCAAAAAGCTTCCAACTATCATCTTGTGTCCCCCATGGTATAGTGGGGAGACTATACCGTCACTATTAGAGTAGAAAACCATATAATAAATAAATTTATAGATAAACCATAAAAAAATAAAAGCATGGTAGTATATTTAAAGCCTCTGGATAGTAATAATGAAAAATCCATGGGGTGTCATAGACACAATTTTGATCTTGTCATGGAGATAAAAAATCCTATCATGCATGTCATCAATAATATAATACCCATCAATATAACAAAAGAAAAATGACCAAAAGGATTTATGACAATATCATAATACAATGTTTGATTTTATGATCCTAAACTCCCATGATATAATCAATCAATCATCCAAGAAGACGTTTTCCATTTTCCTACCTAGAACCAAGAAGTCTATCCAAGTACCATGCAGAGACCCGAATATGGTGTGAGATACACTTAATAGGTCAGCACCAAGGGTTTCTACACAAAACCAATCTGTGAACATAATATTATAGTGTTGATGTACAATAATCATCAATGGTGAAAAATGTATAAAGTAACAACCATGTCAAACAATTCTCTTCATGGGATTCCAGACCAACCATACTTGACACGGACTAAGCTAGAAAAGTCTATGAACTCCTTCCATCATATATATATGTATATATTCATCTATAAAGAGATTATATTCTCAAATTTAAATTATCTGAGGTGATCCCAAAGATTAGTTCTCATGTCTCAACAATGTATGCCAATAGGACTTGTGTCTTAGATCTATAAACAAAGCATCATAACATATAAATGGAGTTAAAGGATCTGAGGTGAGACCAGTGAATCTATGACATCAGGGGTTGAGCCAACTCCTTGTAATAAATCATGTATTCTATCTATCATGGTTTCAATCTAATCTATGGGGGTAAACCCATGAAATTCCCCATTAATATAGTGTAACAGAGTCCATGGATCTCATCCATAGTTAAAATTGAGCTAAGAATGATGGGGGCCAATGGGATTAACCCATTGTCCCGTATTTCTAGACACATCAAGATGAATCCAATGAGTGTATCCAAGGGATTATAATATACAAACTATAAAGGTGAGAATTTTTGGTACTACACTAATACATTAACATAATATGACAAAGACCAGATTCCATGGTGGATGACTCCTATTTCAATCAGTTCAATGAATCAGGGTGGTGTCGTCTGAGTTCTCAAGGAATTCCCTCACAAACTCTTGGTGGTATTAAGTATAATCACTCCTATAATAGGATAATGGTTCATACAAAGAGGGACCAGCCATATGAATGTGAAGTTTAACATTGACTAGTATTGATCATGAAACATTATGACTAGCATATAATCCAAATCATTAACTGTGGTTTAAGGGTGGATAGGTATTATTGTCTATGTGAAAATTATGACCATACACCAAGTCCATTTCTACATTTAATAATGAATTATTAAATTTAGTTATGTGTTTTATCCAATATAAACAACTAATTTTTTTTAATATTCATTAATGGTATCACGCCTTATAAGTCAAAAAAACACACCGATGGGGTTTTTAGTTGTAAAACCCTAGAGATCAAATATGCATATATTGTGAGCACTAAAAGGGGAGGCTTTTGAGGAGGTTGATGACCTCTAACAATATTTGGATTTTAAAATAGACATTTGGATCCAAATAGGACAACCAAATTTAGGCAGATTAATTTTAGGTGGAATTATTGGTGAAACAAGCATGTGGAACAATGATAGATGATATAAACATAAATACATTGAGGGAAAATTAAAATACAACATGCAATATTCCTTTGGAGGAATAACCATATATTATTATCCTTTTTATTATTCCATATATGAAGTAAATTTAAAATAGGAAAAATAGTTGAAATTAGGGAATATGATCTTGTAAAACAATATAACCAAAGATGTTGATGTAAAGGAAGAAAGAAAGAAAAAAATAAATCTCATAATAGTGGTGATGTTTCATGATTAAAGGCACTCAAATTAGAGTCTATTTGAAGCAGTGGATTCAATTATTTTCAAGAGGAGAGATGGTCTCTCTCATGGGGGATGTACAGTTCAAATAAATAAATAAAAACAGAGTCCTAGTCTTTTAAAAGGATGGAGGGAAAAATTTAATTATCACCACTTTTAAAGAGATTCTTAGTTTTTTCATAAGGTTTGATAAACGGTGAACTAGCTATTGTTCTCCTATAGTGCATGGTTTTTTCAAATTTTACACCTACTCTTTCCACCTGAAACTAGTGATCATGAATCCAAACAATCCTAGGAAACTACCCTTTTCATTGGTGACTAATTAAGAACCATTATAATGGTAAAAGTAAGGGTTCGAACGTAAAATAATAGGATCTATACCTCATAATAAAATTTGTATTGTTACAGACTCCCCCTTCTTGTGATATCTCCTCCTTGAGTTGATCATATGAGTGTGGTAATGCATCAGCTAAGAAAAACATTGGGCCCTGAAAATTAATATCAAACTTTGTCCCCCAAGTATAATCCTGAAATCTACTTATATTCCACAATACCCTTACTAAAGGGAATAACCTACCACTGAGAGCATTTGTGCTCTAATCCATAACACTGATATGATGCTCCTAAAAGGACACATCTACATCCAACTCAATATTTACAAGATAAAATATATGAATTGGGTCCGAATAATATTGAGGGAGCTATGTTATAAGGAATGTATCATGCATAAAAAGGTCCCTAGGAGGAAACTACTACCAATAGGCTACTATCCCAACATTCTCCACAACCTCAAATGGCATGACGAACCAAGGTGTTAAATTCCACTTCCATTTTGTTATAAATGTCTCAGTGTAGTCAATACATAGAGGAAAACCAAAACCCTGACCTGAAACTCTAGAGTTCATTCATTGACATTGATGTAATATTCCTTCCTAGACTACTCCATTTTGATAATCTTTCTGATCAACTAAACATTCCATGATGTCTCCTAGAGAATTTGGGTCTGTGACATGGTTGCTTTCCCTTCCTCTAAGAAACATAGTGGTGATTGAAATGGACTACCATATAAGGCCTCATAAGATTCCATATAAATAATTTCCTAAAAGTTTCATTTATAAAACAAAATAGTTAGTTATATGTGTTTCTCCTAATAACGTAAAAATTCAAGGACACATTCTCTATGAATGTAATCTAACACCTAAATAGTATTTTTGGATAACCCATCAGTTTGGGGGTGCGAGGATGTTCTCATAAGAACAAGTGCACCTAATGCCTTCTACAAACCTCTCAGAAACTGATATGTATAGCAGGTTTCTCTATCCAATATAAGTGTTTCAAGAACCCCCTAAAGATATAAAATCTCCCTGATGTAAATCCCTCCATGTTCATGCACTAAAAATGACTCCATTATAGTTATGAAGTGAGAGACCTTTATGTTCCTATCCGTGATCACCCACATCGAGTCATTTCCTTAAAGGGATCTCTATCATACAACCACAAAATCCATTGTTACATAATCCAATATCCACATTGGATGGGGAATCATCTATAAAGTCTATGGTAGTGACTAGTGATTTTGATTCAGCTACTAATAGGTTGGACACCTATTAACACGGTCAATTATCTCCCTTTTTATACCATGTTGCCAGTATTGTTGACGTAGACCATCATACAACATTGTAATACCTAGTAATATCAACCAAGTATAATCATGATACTATCATATCAATTCCTTTTGAATGTCTATAGGAACCCATATTCATCCATGGATGTTCAAGACCTCATCATCTTTAATGATCCATCCTGGAAGTGATTCGTCGCCTAAAATACTCTCCCTTCATACTAGGCCTTTATGATATGATAACTTCCTTGTATTGACACTCAAAATGTGAAGAGGTCACTAGTAAAATTTTCAGGGTAGGCTGCTTTTGATGATCTTATACCAGTATGTGCATATAATTAAATTGGTTCATCTACTTCCACTCTCTACTGGCCTCATGAACTAATCAAGACTACGTCTTATAACATAGAGCATCTTCTATATGATTACCCTTCCTTGGAATATAAGAAAGATAAATATATAAGGACTATAGGTATTCAGACCACCTTATCTACTTGATATTCCAGTCATGCTACAAAATGATATAGTATTTTTTGGTATCTAAACACCAAAAACTTATCTCTAAGAAAATAATGCCTCCAACAATTCTAGTGCTGAACTACAACTAATCTCTTGTGATCATGCATCGGTAAATTCCTATCATGTGGCCTCAACTAATGATAATTATAAACATAAACATGATCACTATACATCATAAATACACTGATAACAATGACTTATAGATTATAATGAACAATATATATTCTACATGGCTCTAGTAGAATCTATATCAATGCTAAATCCATTATTTCTTTCAGCTCCTGGAAGGCTATCTCAAGAGATTCTTCCCATAAGAAACTCACACCCTTCTTAGACAATCTCAAAATAGGTGATTCTAGGTATGATATTTCTTGAATAATGTGCCTATCATAAACATCAACCTCCAAGAAACATAGTATTTAAAAACACTCTTAGGTTTATCCCTGTAAACTACATCTCTCACACTTTCCTGGTCAACCAAAACTCCTTCTCTGAGATAATATGACCTATTAAGTGATCCATTCCAATCCAATAGTGGCATTTACTATGTTTATCATATATTTGGTTCTCTATCAGTGAATCCATCATGATCTGAATATTTTTGACATCGTCATGTCGAGTATAAGAATACACAATGATTTAATCCACAAGAAATACCACTATTGAATCAAGATATCACTAGAAATCCCGATTCTTCCCATCCATGAAAATAAATGGTGTGTTCCTGAGAACGAACAGCATAATCAGTTACTCATATGGAATATACTAGATAAATTTTTTTTATAATGTATTTATGAATTTTTCACTCATATTGGATGATATCCGGTCCAATAAGCATCCTTGGATAAAAGTCCCACTCATTGGAGATCAAGTAATAGTTCATCTATATGAGGTAGAAAATATCATTTCTAGATAATAAGTTGGTTCATCTAACTGTAATCCAAGAAAATCAATAGGTTACCATGTGAAAAGGACAGTTGAATCTCAAGGTGATGTACTAGGATATATAAAATCAGTAGCTTCTATTTCCTCTAAATAACTCTTAATATACTTTAGCTCAGTAGTAGCCATCTTGTAAGGAAGAATCGAAACCATTATGGCTCTTAGTACTAGACCAAATGGAGAATTACACGTCTCTCTAAGGAGGTAATCCAAAAAAGCCATCAAGGATGACATACATTAAAATATTTAAAAAATGATGGAAACCAGCCTGATGTATTCCTTGATCATCCATATATAGGATAGAAATATGGAATATCCCTCCACCCAAGACAAAATGTCTTGGCCCATCTCTACATTCTTAGACTTCACATTATACCTCACAGAGATAAATATCATCCATTTGTGATGTAAAAAATACATTGTGTATATAACAGTCCACATAAGCAAGATAGGGGACCAACTAGTTCATATCAGGAATGAAATTAAAGCCTGTCATCTCAAGGATTAAGAGGTCCCATAAGAAATGATAACTACCTAAATCAAATGGGAATTAATTTCACTACCACACTCTATCTGATTTAATTAGCAATAGTCTAACAAGTTTCATCATGGTATAGAAATAAATAAACTCTAGCTCAATGATTTTCATGGTATCCACGATGATAAAAAAATGTGAATATCCTTTATCAAATAGGGAACAAACTAAAGTATAGGATATAATGATTTTATTTAAAACTATATATTTCATGAAACACTATTCCTCATATACAGATTGTACTACATATATATTGTATGATCGATGGTCCTGGGATGCAACCTAAACACACAGAGTGGGTCTAGTCGGTTGGTGCTATGAGTTATGAGTTTTGTCTCTTCTTCCACATCAACCTACTCAGCCTATATGTTAAGTGGTAGTCTATCTTCATACCTCACATAGTGAAACTAATACTACTCCGTATGTCTGTGATAAAGAAGAGCCTTTTCCACTAGAAATAGAGGAAAAGGTATAGAAAATAGCTAAATTTGGACCATTCAACAACAATATCTTCACTAAATGAGTTCTTGGTTACACTTAGGCTTTACATTACTATATCTCCCTCATGAATGGAATATATTATTTTTACTATTATAGAAACTCTAGTGGCCACTGCTCTATCAAGAACACTCCAACCATGATTTCAGCCATTTCGTGAACTATTGTCCTTTATTGACATTAAACTATAATGCCATGTGCTATTGGATTCCCTCAAATTATGATCAATAATAATTGATTTAATGATTATTACTAAGGAATTAGTCAAAAGTAAAACGTTTACCTTGAATTAGATGATGTACCCAATCGCATCCATAATGAACCTCACTCTAGAAAGGTCATTAGCGGTGAATGATATTGAAAAATGTTCAATCTTATTAAACTGAGTGGAATGATTAATAAACGATAGTGATCCTTAATTTACATTCAATAACTCTCTACCTTTTTCATCTCTAAATGACTCCCTAACAAAAAATTCATATAAATCAGCCCAAAAATCACTTCAGACCATTTCTCAATGTTGGTATTTCTGAGTAAAAATGTACCACCAATGTATAAGGACCTGAATTTTCCATATATTTTCTTAAATTATTTGAATCTATTAAGAGTCTATTAAATTTGATGGAATGTGATTCTATGGCCTAGAGTGTCCGGAATGAATTTATGAAATTTTTTTAATGTATGTTAAGTAAACACCCGAGAGGCATTTTCTAACTTTTGAACTGGTTCTTGGATTAAAAATCAGAGGATACCTTTGAAACCGCAGTGCCTGGATTCTCATAAGGGATTCTTTACTTTTACCGTATTAGGTTTGGAGAAAACATTATGTTTTGGGACATATAAATGAATAATAAAAATATCATAGTTAATTTTTATTTTTTCTTTCTTCCCCTCCAATAGAAAAGAAGAGTGTGGGACCATCTATTTGTCAAGACAAGAAATGTTTTGACATTACAATTCTATGAAACTGCATAGTTGGGGAATTAGGATGCTTCCTAATTAACGGGACACTGTTTTTCCCATGAAAAATGCACACCCTCCCCCTCTTTTAATTATATGGAGCTTGGGGAGAGGTTTCGACACTACTTCTCCAAGCAAAGAAGTGATAACAAAGTTCAAAGATGCCAAACCATTAGAGTATGGAGGTGGTTCTTGTGGGAGGTGAAGAGCGACACCGATACCCAGAACCAGAGTTCGATGATCGAGTGAAATCATTGGAGGCTAGTTTTGAGGGATGGGGAACACCAACCCACTTCCTCAACCGCAGACGTTCCATCATTGTTGATGTAGGGGTTTGACTCTAGTTTATATGAAGTGAATTTTATAAACCATTTAATCCTCCTTCAAGATTACAAGATAATGAGGAGGGTGTGGTCCTAACGAACCCAGATAGAAACCTCTGCTACTTTTCTACCCTATCACCCTCCGTGGATGACTGTTGGCATGGCAGCACCGACCTGCTACGAAAGAGGTGGCGCGCAGATGCACACCGCAAGAGGAGGTTTTGGCACTAACCGGCAGAGGTCATCGGAGCGGTCAGCACTAGCTGGCCATGGAGGAGGTGTGGCACACTATCCCACACTACCGGTGAGAAAGGGGGCACGAATTTCCATTTGTGGCAGTCGGCACATCGGCATGCCATAGAAGGGGAGGTGTCCTGACTCCTAGAAGTAGTGGGGGAGTGACTGTCATAGACTAGAGCTAAGGTTCCCCATAACTATCAATGAAGGATATCCACAACACGACATCACCAAGAAACAAAGAGATAAAAAATTAAAGAGACGTTGTAACCTTGGAGGATGGAGCCATTCCAGTGGGAGGTGACGAGTGGCACCAAAACCCTGAACCGAAGATTGTTGATCGAGCGGTGTCATTGGAGGCTAGTTGTGGGGGACGGTGAACACCAACCCACTTCCTCAACCACGAACGATACTCCATCATTTATGAGGTATGTGATTGATTCTTGTCTAATTCCAGTGAATTTTTTGAACCCTTTAATCTTCCCTCAGGATTATGAGCTAACATGGAGGGCATGATCCTAAAGATCCCGACCCCAACCCTCTGCTACATTGCTACCCTAGCTCCCTCTGTGGAAGATCATCGGCATGGCAGAACCGACCGTCTACGAAATATGTGGTTCGCCGACATAGGCCGCAAGAGGACGTCACGCCACTATGTTGTGGTGGCCATCGGAGCGGTTGGCACCGACTGACCATGGAAGAGTTATGGTGCACCATCACGCCTTTCCTGTTAGAAAGGGGCTTCGACTCGTCATCCGCGGTGGTCGGAGAAGGCGACCGTCCATAGAAGGGGAGGTGGCATGACTAGAACGCCATTGGTGAGCAGAGGGTCGCGTCTAAAGCTGCGGTGGAGGCAGAACCCACAACTACCCAGTGGGTTCTGTGACAACAGAGCGACACCCACATGGTACCAACATTTTACAAAACTGAATGGAATCCGGGCTGTTCAGGTTATCAGGGGAAGCCCCCCTGCTAGCACAGGTGGGCAGTGGGTCGCTCCCCCTTGCGGGATGCACCTCATGTGGCCGGGATGTGCACCCCTTATAGGTTGGACCGGAGGGTCGGGCCACCACCTTGCGAGGCCCCCTTTTCGGGCCACCCCCTTGCAGGTCGGGCTTCCCCATACGAGTCTGGCCGCCCCTCTGTGGGCCAAGCCTCCCATTTGTAGGCTTCCCCTCTACGGGCCAGGATGCCCATTTGCGGGCCACCCCTCTACGGGTTGAGCCTCCCCCTTTGCTGGTCGGGCCACCCTTTCTAGGCCGCCCCATTTGCTGGTCGGGCCAAGCCCGCCACAGCCCAAACCAGACCAGGTCAGGCCGATGCAGTCCGACCGGGTCGGACCGGGCCCAGAAACTCATAATGGGCCATATCTTGAGAACCAGATGTCCGTTTGGAGAACTGTCCACGACATTGTCATTCTTGGATAGAGGTGGTTCTTTTGTAATAATCTACTTTATTTCTGGATAAATTTTTAGTATGGCCATGTTGGATCAAACCCAAATCCAACTGGGCCCTCAGAACTAAAACACTTATAACTCACAAACCAGACATCTGATTGACGCACAAACTGTCGGGTTGGAAGAATTATGAAATAGATGTCCTCTGGGTTACACCTTTGTAGAGAATAGTGGTTTTTGAGGTATGACTAATATCTCGAGGGCGTAGATTATATGGAACTCAAGAGCACTGGGTGCGAGGAATCTTGTAGAAAGTTGTAACATGAAGAAATAGCATTGATCATGTGTGGTTCAACATCTATCAATCCTATGTGGGTCAGCTTCTCTCAGATCCTGTATGGGTCAGTGCTCAGTGATCCTATGTGGATTAGCGCATACTGATCTTGTGTGGGTCAGATCTAGTGTGTTTCAGTGGAGGTTAGTACCTATCAATCTTGAGTGGGTCAGCAGCAGTGCTACTTAACATAATAAGATTATTTATCATAGGAATAATCATTTGTACTTCTGTACTTTAGTTATATCTAGTTTTTAGATTTGTCTTGTTATCTTTATGGGGTTACCTATCTGGTAATTCTACCTTCATGGGGATGTCTTCATGGTGTTACCTTTTTTGGTACTTCTAAATTCATTGTTTTATCTGTGTGGTACTTCTACCTTCATCGTGATTTCTTCATGGTGTTACATGTGTTTTACTTCTATCTATGTGGTGTTACCAGTGTGGTACTTCTACCTTTGTTGTATTCTTCCCTCTTGTATGAGATGAGTATATTATCATAACATAGGTATATGTATGTCAATATACCTAAGTAGAGTTTATTCCTTTCATTGTGGTTTTCCCATTGTGGAATTATAGGAGACCTAGAATATGATAGCTACAAGCCTTCCTATATAATAATTACACCACTCGTTTTGATCATTAAGAAATATATGAGAATAGTTTAAGACCGAGATGAATCACTAGAGATACTTCCTATTGCATGGAACTAAGTTTGGGTTACGGTCAATTTCTCTATTTTATAATAGGGTTCAGGTATATTGTGTTTCAATTTCAAATTATAGAGGAAACTCACTTTAAGTTTCATTTGAATAACTATTTAATAATAACCTATTCCATTTAATTTTTATAACCATCCATTCTTAATTAATTAATTACATATACCAATATGTATATATATACACACAAAAAGGTCTATTAGGATGTATCTATCATTCCAAAGTTATAAATAAATACTCCTTATAAATTTAAAATGATAATGAATGTATGTAAAACTGGGCTTTCATGATTGTTAAATTAATTGCATAATCATTCCTAATTTATATATGAACACACTCACTTTATATTGAAATTTGTATACATAAAATTAAAAGAAACTAATGTATCATTTTCTATATCCAATAGTTCATGCAAAAAAATCAGTATAATTAGCTAATTATGGTTCTATTATCACACTATACAAGAAAAAAACATTTGGATGATGAAGAGACATTTATTATCCCAATTACTTATGCATGCATGAAATTTTATCATAATATAAAATATAACTATCAAGGTAAAATGAATATGAAACAACAATGTACCAAAAAATTAAATAGGGAAAGGCATAATGCATGACATATAAATCACCATATGCCTATAATGATGTATGGGACACTACCCCGTTTACATATGGGGTCAAGGGTATAAATAAATTGCACAATTATAATGAAATTGACACTCCATGCTCATCATCCAATGGTTAACATAGTAAAATAGTAATAGGAATAATCTTGAATAACAATTCCCATTCTATGTAAACTGTCTTTTCCCCCGTATGTGGGTTAGCTACTCCTATGAACATGATTGTTATCAAATATTGACAAATCATGGTCTCTTATATAATAACCCAATTAGTATTACAAAATGAACATAAATTCTCTGATACCAATTTGTTACATCCCAACCATGGTTCACTCATAAGTTAACAAACTTGGTTGGTCACAAGGCCTCAAGCACACCTCCCCATATTCTAGTGGATGCCAACTATAAGTAATGGTCCAAGGTGGCACAGTGCGGAGACTATACCCTCATGATTATAGTAGTACAATGGTATGATATATGAATAAATATAATAATCATAATAGATGAAATATAAGGTAGAAGAAGTGAAACATCCATACATTAATATTGAACAAACCAAGGTGGTGACATATAAAAATGATCAATATGTCAAGGAAATATAAAAACATTCCATCATATATGGTAGCAAGAAAATAATACATATAGTCAAAACAAAATAAAAAATAACAAAAGGCTATCTAATATCATCATGAGCCATGTCTCAGTCCCATTATAACAAAATCCGAAGCTATAATCTATCTTGGATCCAAGATCAGGTTCTTTCCCTTATTCGTACCTGAAACCATCATGTAGGTCTGGATACCAAATGGTGGCCCGAACATAGTGTATGATATACTCAGTAAGCCACCAACAACGGTTTCTACAAAAATCATATTTATGAACATAATGTATTGGTGTGGAGGTATAATAATAAACAAATTTTTCAAATGAATTAAGTAACAACCATATTGAATTGGAGACCTCTTGTGATTCTAGGCAGACCATACCTACTTTGGACTAAGATGGATATCTCTCCACCGCTACCAACAGGTATATATATGCCAATGTAAGATAATAATATGATCAAATAGACATGATTCCTCATGGACCTAGGTCTTAGTGCCCAGTTTTCAACAAATTATGTCAATGCTTCTTGTGTCACAGATCTCTAAACAAATCATCATAATTTAGAACAAGTAATGAGAGGAACTGAAGTGAGACCATGAAATCCATGTCCTCAGGGGTTGAAAAACTCATATTAATAACTCATAAAGTCTAGCTGTCCGGGAGTGAGTGTAATCCAATGGTGTACACCCAATGAATTGTAATGTAAAAGTGTATAACCATGTCCATAGAGATCATTAATATTAAATCTTATGCAAAGCATGATTGGGCCCAATCGGATAAATCTGTGGTTATCCATTAATCCAATGATTTTATCTGTGTCATTATAATATATGGATGATTAATAACTAAATTTTCTATAAGACATAGAGAAATTATTGTAATAAGAAAAATATTGGATTATGTGGTGGGTAACTCCCATGGAAATTAGTGTTATGAATCAATGTGGATTCTTATGAATTATCACAGAATTCACTATGGAATCCAAGTCAGTCTCAACTTTGAACACTCATATTATAGGATAATGGTCCATTAATAGAATCCAAACATGTTGATGTGATGTGTAACATTGGATATGTAATGATCATTCCATTTTAATATTTTAAATTAATTAATTTCATTACATTTCATTTTTTGATGAAAAAGTTTAAGGGTGGAAGGGTAATGTTGGCCATGTTCAAGTCACACCAATTTACCAAGTCGATGAACACATATAATCATTAATTTTAAAGGTTAGATAAGTGTGTTAGTTTTGCTACACCAATAAAATTTATCCATCATTATTAATGATATCATGACTTATATGTAAGACCAAAAACACTTATGGTTTTTTTGGTTATAACACCATAGAAATCAAATTTCCATATAATAGGCACACCAAAAGGGCTGAATAACTTTGAAGATGACGACTTCCAAGATCGTTGGGTATATGAGTGATTAATTAGGTTCAAAATTGTACAACCAATTTTGGTATACTATTTTTATGGGAAACACTTTTTGAAACCGTTCTGTGGCATAATAGAAAGAAAAATACAAATCAATAATTTGAGGGAAAAGTCATAGACCACCTATCCTATTCCTATGGAAGAATACTCATCTATTATTGGCCATTTTTTTTGTTACAAAAATGATGAAATAGAAAAATTACATGAAAATAGGGCATATGATATCCCACCAAAATAGATCCAAAAATGGTGATATAAAAAAATATAGGAAGAGAACATATTAAATAACATATAGTCGGTGATCCAACATGACAGAAAAAACGAGAATTATAGCATGTTTGAAGAGGAGGCTTCATAGCCTAGAAAGAGGAGAGGCTGGATCTCCCTACTATATTGACCATTGGAAAAAATTGAGATATAAAGGATTATCCTTTTATAATGATGGAGGATAAAAGAAATTTTTTACACTTTTTTAAAAGGCACATGGTATAGCCCCATGGTTGACCAAACCATGCAATAATCATTTTCCATCAACTATTCCATGGAATGTGGCCTCACAAAGTTGGGGAGAACAGTTTTACTAACTATTCTTTATTCATGAACACCCTTCTATGAAGCCCAATAGACCAATACATGGTTTTTTCAATCTATTAAACCAGCTGCTCATTGTTTTTTCAAACATTATTCCATCTCATTCCTTCTGAAACAAATGATCTTAGCTCTTAACAACCATCAGGCACCCCCAGATCATTCAGTAATCGATTAAGACCATTTTTAATGTAATTTATCTGAATTTCCATTAATTGTTTTTTTAAAATTATATGGAATTATTTTGATACCACACGCTCTGACAGCATGTGATTCCGAGGCCAGGTGAGCCCAAGATGAAATTATGAACATTTTTAAAGTATATTCCGTAAATGTGAGAGCGTGTTTTTCTAACATTTGAACTAGTGCTCAGATCGTAAATCTGAGGGCATCTTTGAACTTTGAATGTTGGGATTCACCTAGAAATGACTTAACATTGACGACCAAGGGTCGTAAGGAAAAGCTATTTTCTAGAATTTTTGTAAAATAATAAAATAACTTTAAAAAGTTATATTATCTATTTTCTCAACTGTTGAGCAATGGACGGTGATGTTGCGGTGTAGCAATGAGGTGATCACGAGGAACATTAAAGGTATCCCCTTAATGGCTTTCTATGATGCTGCATAATGATGAAACATCACAGTGTAACAAAAACATTGTGATATGTTCCCTTTTTAATTAGTTAACACATTTGAGAGTGGGAATTAAAACAGTGGGAAAATCTATGATGAACCTCTAGTGATTTTCCTCTAAAGGGAAGACAGAAGAACACTAGCAGAATGTCATCGAAGTTGACGTTCCTCGAAGAACGAAGCCAAGAAGTGACAAACGGCGTCAACCTATTGAACCCATGAGGATGGAATTCTATGGTAATGAACGTCCAATAAGCTAGGGGTTATTCTTTCATAGTGATTGCTTTTATTTTCCCATTCTTTATTCTAAAACAATGAATGCAGATCAACCCCTCAACACGTTGATCCACGAATCATGGGTCCTTGGTGGAGGGTTGTTAAATTAAGGGACTTCAATGGTGGGATATATTCATATGTTGAAATCCCAACAATGAATGCAGATCAACCCCTGAACACGTTGATCCATGAATCATGGGTCCTTGGTAGAGGGTTGTTAAATTAGGGGACCTCAATGGTGGGATATATTAATATGTTGAAATTCCAAAAGCTCTCCTTTGATTATAAACCTCTAACGTGGAGGGTGCGGGCTGACAGGAACAAGGACCGAGTCCTTCCACGTTGCATGTTTCTATGCGTTCTTCATGAAAGAATTTTAAAATTGGCGGCAAGGAGAGTTCAAATTCTCCATAAAAATGGTGGAATACCTACAATATTTTAAGCACAGATAGTTCAAGAAATGGACCAACGAAGAAACTATGGGGGGGCACAGAAGAACCACCGGTGTGCTTGCACCGGCGGTAGCTGGTGGTGGCCCACGACTGCAGCCATAAGAGGAGGGATACGTCATGCCCATCGTCGCTTTATGGTGTTAGAGAGCCACATCAGTGCAGCTAGGGCCAGAGGAAATCAAGAGTGGCATGCAATGTGGTGGAGTAGTAGGAGGTCACAGCCTAAGGGCTACGATAGAATGATGGAGATGGGATTCCACCAAGAACCACATGGAAGAGTGTCCTGCATCTGCATGCTGCATTTAACCAAATGGGGTAGCCAGATTCATCGGTCGTGCATTCCCCCAAGTGTACCAATATATTCCACAAGTATCTCTATTTTAGTGGATCAGGATGTAGAGTTAATAGTGGGACCACTATGCGGCCTCGGTAGGAAAAAGAGATCTTCCTTCCAGTGCAGGTTGAGTAGGATAACTTTCAGGTCACTGAGTGACCAAGAATACTATATCCACGACCGAACATGGTCAGGTCTAGTAAGGCATATTCGTCCATGCCAATGGGATTGGTAGATATGTCGGGTCATGCGGGACCCTAGGCCGGGATTGGTCGGTTCGGGAAGACCGAGTTGGACTGGACTCGGATGCAACCGACCCATGTTTATTAAAACGCATGTATCATGCTATTTGGGCATCTGACTGACAATATGTTTGTAGTGTTGGGAACCTCTTGATGACTCGGTCCTATTGAGATACTCTACGTGAGTTTTGGAGGAGGTTTGTGTATGGATGGGTCGGATTGGACTTGAATAAAACATGGCCCTTTTTACAAAAATGCCCATATCTTATAGATCGTGCATTTATTTGACGCACTGTCTATTGTGTTGGGACCCTTATGATGACATGGTCCATTGAGTTACTCTATGTGTTACTTCATGGTGGTTGAGTTATGACTAATGGATTGAGGAGAAAATACTCCAGAAATCAAGTGTGCTAAGTGTGGGAATCCAATAAATGGTTATGACATGAAGAATTAAGAGTAACCCTTCATGGATCTGTATAAGAGGGAACCTTCATGAATCATCAAAAGAGTGACTATTAGTGGATCAACATCAGATATACCCTTCATGAATCGATATAAGAGTGACCCTTCATGGATCATCAGGAGAGCGACCCTTTGTGGATAAGGAATAGCGTTACCCGTCATGGATCAGTCGTAGAGCGACTCGTCGTGGATTAGTAGAAGAGAGACCCTTCATGGATCAGAAGTAGAGGGACCATTCATGGATCAACAGAAAATACTCTCAATAGATTAAGATGATCTAGCTTTAAAACTAATCATCTTTACTTTTTTATAGAAGTTATACGGAGTGTGTGATATTCATTTTTCTATGTGCCTCACTTTGAGATCTTGATTTTTGTTATTTTCCTTTGTGGATTTCTATGAGACCCAAGTTGGTATTAGGTTACCTATTGAGTACTGTTATAATCACCCCTTCAAGGGATTATACCACACTTGTTTCTTCTTGTGCAGAAGTTGGATAGATTTGAGTGGTACTTTGGGGAGCCAGGGCTAGACGGTGCTCAGATGTGGATCGATAGATGTGGTGTGTGGTAGAGACATATGATAGTGAGTTCTACATACACGTCAGGTAGGATCCATGGAGGAAGATTTCCAAATCTTGTACTTTTTTTTACTTTTACGTGCGGTTGTATTCGGTCCCCTTCACTACCAGTTTACACCTTTTACTCTCTATGTTGGTACTTTGTGGTGGTTGTATTACTTTCTTTCTTTTGTGGTTTTCTTTCTGAAGTATGCCCTATCTGAGTGTGTACAAGTTTAAAGAGAATGCCATACCTTTTTGTGGTATCTCTTTCCAGTGATAGTCACCATCCCCTAGCATATGGATGGTGGGATTAGGGTAGTCGAAGCACAAGCACCATGGGACGAGTCGTTACATAGTGGCGTCGAAGGTGTAACTTCTACCAAAAGAACTAAGAGTCTATATTTTATAATGGGAGAAATAGTGTTAAGTGTCTTCAGTTGTCCTTTTATTCCATGGAGTCCACTGTTGGTGCGGCATCCAACATTTCCGTACACAAAGACCCTGAATTCAATTTTCTGACTCGGTACATGAAAACATCGGTTCTATTTGTTTTGGAAATTTTTTTCTCCTGATCTCTTTTGAGTCAACACAACAGGTATAACTTATTAACATTGGCACGTCTATTTCCCTACAAGATGCATCCATGAATACATTCAGATTGGATTCCTGTGAGGGATAACAGCGTTGGCCCACCAAGCGATGAGGTGTCGGTGCAGGGACCACTAATAGAGATATCTCCTTCGGGTTGTGTACCAGCACCACCACCACCCCTAAGAGCAGCAGTTTCTACCAACCTCACCAGCAGATAGGGCACACTGACTGAGTGCACTGCATGAGTTCCAGAGATAGTGGCCTAGGAGGTTTCTAGGTGAGATAGATCCTCATGAAGTTGAGTATTGGATGGAGGTATTTATGCAAGTTTTTCGCCTTGTAGAGACACCCACAGACCGGATGATGGTTCTAGTTTCTAGCCTTTTTAGGGAATAGTTAGTAGATGATGTATCTGGATGCTCCACAAATACTAGGAGGTGACACATTCTAGGTTAGAATTATAGTGTCTCTATAGGGTGGTGTTTTTACCAGCAACACTACGCTCAATGCATATTCATAAGGTATTGCACCAATAACAGGGAAACCTGGTTGTAGCCCAGTACTCGGTGAGGTTTACCAACCTATCCTTCTACTCCATCGACATGTTATGGGACCCTTTCCTCAAGGCTTGGTCCTTTGAATAGGGACTCCAGTGGGAGATCAGGGTGTCAATTATTTCTCTCAACATCCTGACACAGGCTAGAGTGCTAGAGCGAGCTCTACTGGTGAAGACCTTTCTAGAAGAGTAGTCACCGACATCGAGAGCCACCACCGAAAGAAAGGTGGTTGAGTCATCTTCAGCAAGTACCAGGTATATGACGCCGAGGCCCAAAATAGCTAGAACATCAGGGTGACATCCGTAGGATGCATGGTTTGAGGTGAAAAGATTGTGAGGCAGAGGGGGTCAAATGATTGCCAGATGTTTTTTACTCCTGCGGTGGACAGAGGCACATAGGTCACAACTATCTGAATCCCTATACAGATGACCATAAGATGGTCAAGGGATAGCCAAGGTAGATGTAGAGTCCCGAAAAAAGAGTTCTGAAGGGTGGAGGTTGTGGAAATGGAGCAGGCTGAGCAGCATGAGGTCGATGATGGATTGAGGTGTTACCACAACAACCCCTAGGTGGTCCACCATGGGCTCAAGGAGCTGACGGGTAGGGGTTTGGCCAACTTCAGGCAATGGAGGCCTACGAAGATGGAACTATAGATATTATTATAGGTATAATATATGTTTAATCCACCTTTTCTATTGTTCTTATAGTCACATGTTCTAGTAACTATTTCCCTGACATGGACCTCGTTCGATGCTCAGAGATTAAGGTGGAGCCTTTGGATAGATACTTATTATTCGAGACACCCACAAGAGGGGATTAGACGATTACACACTAGATCCAGTAGAGTTATCATACTCTAGGAGGCGAGTTCTTTGGATGGGATCTCATAGTAGTAGTGTCAAGGCCTTACAACATTATCTGGGGTGTGGATAGGTAATCTAAAATCCATACTCAGATTGACTATTTTTGGTGAAAAGTGTGGTGTGTCTAAAAGTATGGGATTAGTGATTCCTTCATGGGTAGGAATGTAACCTTTGAAGAATAGGATGGAATATCTCGAGGGAGAGTGCGGCCGATCACTCGCAAGTTGGCTAGCCTCACACTCAGTGCGGTGGATGATATAAGTCCAAGCTTTCTAGTAGTGGTGGATGAGTATGAGGATGTGATTCCTGAGAATGTTTTGGGACTACCTATTTGTAGGGAGTTAGACTTATGTATCGATGCATACCTAGGGATGGAACCAATATCTACCCATGCATATCGGATTTCTCCCATGTATCTCCAAGAGATGAAAGTATAATTGGAGGACTTACAGAGGAAGGGGTTTGTAAGACCCAGTCTTTCTCCTTGGGTTGCCCCGATGTTGTTTTCCATGACAGAAGATAGGAGCTTGAGGCTATGCATGGAATTATAGTGCCTGAACTAGGTGATCGTGGAGAACAAGTCTCCATTTACGAGGATTGATGGCCTCTTTGATCAGCTGAAGGGAGCGGGGTGGTTCTATAAGATTGGCCCCAGATCAGGCTATCATCACCTTCAGGTACGAGATGAGGGCGTGCCGAAGACATCCTTCAAGTGTTGTTATAGACATTATATGTTCATTGTGATGCCCTTCAGTGTGTCCAATTCCCTATTAGTGTTCATGGGACTCATGAACTTGATCTTCTAGCCTTACCTCGATTGTTTCATGTTGGTCTTCACTGATGACATCTTGGTGTACTTGGCATTGTAGGGGGCATGTTACACACTAGCAACTAGTCCTGGATACACTCTGAGAAAACCATATTTATTGTAAGATCTCAAGGTTCCAATTTTTGATTTTGGAGGTCCACTTTTAGGGACTCATCATCTTGGAGGCTATATTTATAGTGGATCTGGTGAAGATAAAGGTAGTGGTTGCTCAGGATCCACACTATAGAATGGATGTGGTGTAGAGTTTCTTGAGGTCATCCTGATACTATCAGAGGTTTATGCCCGACTTCTCCAGAGTAGCAGAACCTATGATAGCTTTTCTGAAGAAGGGAAACCCCTTCTTGTGGATAGATAAATTCCATCAGAGCTTCTAGCAGCTGAGGTATAGCTTAAACAGCGCTCCCATCTTGTGGTTTCCAGAGGAGGGAATCCAATATGTGGTATATAGGGATGCATGAGAGATATGATTGGGTTGTGTCCTATTGTAGCAGATAGTAGTGATCGCCTATGGCTCAAGGCGGTTGAGTCAGCTTGAGAAGAACTACACAACCCATGACCTAGAGTTAGTAGAAATTTTATTTTCTTTGAAGATGTGTTAGAACTACTTGATGGGTGAATGGTTACAATTCTCTCTGATCACAAGAGCCTCTGGTATATCTTCTCACAAAAGGACCTAAATTTTAGATAGTATAAATGGATGGAGTTCCTCCAGGACTATGAATTTGAGATAGTCTACACTCCTGGGAAGAGGAATGTAGTGTCATAGTTCGTTTCAGGATGAATCACTTTTCAGCAAGTGAATTCCGAGCATGAGGACCTAGTGGGCTTGGCATAGCCACTTGAGGTACCGTAATGGAAGTGGGATGGTGTCTCCATGGACTTTTTGATGGGGTTACCACGCACGTCGAGGGACAGAAATTCTCTCTGGTCGATCATTGACTGACATTCCATGTCGGTTGACATCCTACCCATCTGGGAGAAGGGATTGGTGGAGGTCTTGGGGTGCCTCTATATCCATGAGATAATATGGTTTCACGGGGTGGCTTACAAAATAATCTTAGAATGTGATGCACACATTACATCCTAGTTGTGTAAGGGGTTGTATAAGGTGTTTGAGACACATGTTCACATGGGAATAACTTTTCACCCCCAGAAATATGGTCAGACGGAGCGAACCACATAGAAATTGGAGAACATTCTTTGTTATTGTGTCTTGGATTTTGAATGTAGTTGGGAGGACCAGCTCAACCAGTATAATTTTCATACAATAACTATTATGAATCCACCATATGCATGGAATGGTTCGAGCATTAGTATAGGTGGCCATGTAGATCACATCTATACTGGACTGACCCATGGGAGTCGGCACTCATGGGTCCAGATTCGGAATGATATATCACTAAGAAGGTGATAGCCTTTTAGTTGTGGATGAGAACTACCCAGAGTAGGTAAAAATCATATGTCGATAGGATATGAAGACCATTGGAGTTTGAGGAGAGGGGCCATGATTTATTTTGGGTATCACCTCGATAGGGATTGCAGAGATTGGGCAGGAGTAGCATGTCATCTATGAGTTTCATCAAAACATTACAAATTTTCAACAGAGTTGACGAGGTGGAATACCGCCTAGCTATTCTCCCATAGATGCACTTGGTGCATGATTTTTTCATGTGTTGAGAATGAGGAGTGATGTGCATGATCCAGCACACATCATCGAATAGTGTGACCTATATATTGATGATGGGGAGATTTTTTCAGTTTTCTTGATAGAGATAGAGGATTGACAGGTTTGAACCCTTCATGGATGGTCAATTCTTCTACTGTATGTTCGATGGAAGCATGAAAATCTTCAAGAGATCACATTGGAGAAGGATGCTCAAATATGTGCTCAGTAAACCCATTTGTTTGAGTAGCCCTAGTTTTGGATTTTGGGGATATAAAGCCCAACGGTGGAGAGAATGAAATGTTCCAAAATTTCCATGAATATTTTTTTAAATTATATGGAATTATTTCGAGACCACACTTTCTGGAGGAACGTGATTCTGATGCTCGGTGAGCCCAGATTGAAATTCTGATTTTTTTAAAGTATATATAGTAAATATGTGAGAATATTTTTATAATATTTGAACTGAAGCTCGGATTGAAAATATGATGGCACCATTGAACTCAGAATTCCGTGATTTTCATTGAAATGACTTAACATCGACTATACAAGTTTTTACGGAAATGTTATTTTTTCTGAATTTTGGGGAAATAATAAAAAACATTAAAAGTGTATTTTATTAATTTTCATAGTCATTGAGTGGAATAATCTGACACTATGATTTAGCAACAATGCGACGAGACTCCAGTTGACCGGAGCTGGTGCTAAAATATGTTGTGAATTTTTTTTTGAAATTGAAATTGGGTAATTAAACATCATATTACATTACAAAGGCTCTTTAACAGTCTAGGATTTAGATAATTAGGTACAATCATTACATTTTAATAAAACTAAATGAAAATGAATGTCAGTGCTCTGCCTCCACATAGAAAAGTACAGTATTGATAAAACTATTAAACCTGTAAAAAGAAATTAAAACAAATGGTGAGCATTTTAAATGTCCAGTAAGAGGTTTCTAAAACAATTAATAAATTCTTTTAAAACATTTACTTGCAAAAAAATAAATCCTTCAAAACATTTTCATAAAAAGAAATACCATTCTCATTACATGTCTTCATCATTTCCCAAGAGTTACTAGAAACTTTTTAGGAGAAACTCATGATCAAAAATATCTATACTTACTAAAAGTTAAAAATATAATGTATTGTAAAAAAGGCATACACTTGAATAAAAATAAATGAAAGTCTACTTAAAGCTATATAATTTCCACACATAAGTTATCCACAACATACGATGGTTGAAAATAAGATTTTTCATATGCAATAATACTTGTTTAGAATTTGTACAAAAAATAGTAGTTCTTTACCATGGTTAGTCTACTAGTTAAAAAACCACATGGAATACTAGTTACTAGTTCCATATGGACGGAATGACTAATTTCGTACATTCTAAAACACCCTATTAAGGCCTCGACCAAGAAATCTAATGATTAAGGCCTTGGCCAAAACCATATCTGAAAATGGGCAAGGCCTTTGGAAAGATTGTATCTATTTATATAATGAGGCCTACTGATGCATCGATAAATACCATCGAGGCCTCGATCAAGACATTTGAAAATGATTAATTCCTCAACGAAAACCATACTGGAAAATGGAAAATTCCTCATCCCAGACCATATCTATTTAGTCCCATGAGACCTACCGATGCATCGAGAGGTTGTATCGGGCCCCACATATCACTTAATATGTCCAATGCATTCCTCTTATGAGTGGTGTTCAACGTATTCATATTCTAGGTAAATAACATTCCCCAATCCATATACATATTTACTAACCATTCTTAGTAATGAATTAATTGGTTTCAAACTATCCCATCAGACTATTCATAAAGTGTTTAATGTAATATCACGAGTGACTAATCGTTTACATGAAATAAATGTCTTTAATTTTGATGCACAAATAACAAGGATAATTAAATACACACACAATATCATTAAAATACATTTCGCATATAAAAGTGTAAACCTTTAAATTATTTAATAATTCCATGAACTAGATAATCTTGAATGTAAAACTTAAAATTAATTTGAATCCATCAGATTATTATGAATGAAAGGTGTGTTGAGGTAATTCTTAACAGATGACCATGATTGTAAACATACGTGGCATCCTTAATTTTAATATAACTTGTAGAAATATTATGGGCATTTTTTTTAAAACATGACGATAAGAATTATAACATGTCAATAAACATGTTATCATTATATATATATACCATGAAGAAAATCAGATTTCCTATAAATATATATATTTTTATACATTTATGTGACATGATATTTATAATACTTTAATTAACAGAATAAATTCATATTTAAAGAAACCATATTTAACAATAGTTATAACATAGCTTGATAAGTATAAAAATAACCATATTTCATAAGAACATAAATTCCCTCAAGTATATATATAAATAAAAATTAATTTCACATGCACATATATAACGCATAAATATTAACCATAATGAAAAAAATTACTTGTTCACAATTAGATTTATTGATACATACCCTTTTCATAATTAAGTGGAATACAATTTTTCATTCACGTATATTAACATTTCATTCATAACCTAAAAATATCCATTTGAAGGTAAATTTTATTCAATGCACATGCTTGTATATATTCTATGTGAAATTTCATGAGTAATCTCTGTTATGGAAATATGTCGATAATCACGAATGGCATGCATATAAGATGATTTTCATCAATATAATTTCAAATTAACAGCTTTTAATTTATATACATATACATAACTTAAATATGACACTTAAATAATTTCTAAATGATTATGGTATATTATAAAGCATTCTTGAACATAAAATTTATTATTAACATAATCAATAATTATAATTTCATGAAGGAACATTAGTTATCATAATATTTAAATATAAATAAATAAATACACACACACACACACATATATATATATATATAACATTCTGGAAATGAAAATAATTTTATCCCATATTTTTGTATTCAAAACATGTAATAGTTTAATATGTAGATGCATACATATATATAATTGATATTGAATTTACAACATTCATCATCACATAAATAAAAAAATATGTGTTTGAGAAAAAAATCGATAAATGAGAATATTCATTGACAGAACTAATATGATATCATATTAAAACTTAAAACATTTGTAATACCCCAAAATTACATGATTTTTGTTTAAAATTAAATGGAATTATTTCGAGACCAGGCTCTGAGACAACACATAAATCTGAGGTCTGGATTGGCTGGAACATATTTTTGAACTATTTTTAAGGTTCATTAAATAGATGTCTAAGATTGTTTTTCTAAATTTTAAACTAGTGTCGGGATCAGAAACATGAGGGCACCGTTGAACTCAGAGCATCATGATTATCCTAGAAAGGGACTAACATTGGCTGGCGTGGGCCAAATGTGGAAATTATTTTTTGGTGGTTAATAAAATAATTGAATAATGATTATTTTATTTTCATATCTTTATAACATTGAAATGGAAAGTTATGGAAGAAATATAAGAGTACCATCGATCACATGAGGGCATGCTTCCATTTAGCGGACCCTAACCTTGACCGATGGGGGTCGAGGGTGAATGTTAGTATTCAAACTATTCAGAAGAAAAATAAAATAACACAACAAGTTATTTTATTACTTTTATTCATCGTTAAGGAGTGGAACATCATTGCTTCGGTGTAGTGATGAGGTGACACTTAATATCATTAATAAATAAAATTAATGATTTAGTGTAACGATTCTTCAATACAGTGTAACCGAAATGCTGATTCGCATTTTTCAAATTAATAGCCAAACAAGAAATGAAGGATCATTAGCACAATCCTAGGTTGGATCTGAGGCGTTGGGGGTGGCAATGATGAATGAAGAAAGAAATTTCTTCCACCCTTAGAAGAATTTCTTGCAATGGTGAGTTGCAGATCATTAATGAAGAACAGAGGCACATGATCCCATTATTCCTTGGTCAACAATCATATCTGAGGTATGGGTTTGATGCTTTTCTGTGTAAGTTTTTTTTTCTATGTTATCTCTTTTAAATGATGAACACAGGTTAACTCTGTAACACGTTAACCTGTGGATCGATTGTTCATCCAGGGTGGTTAATGATGCAGGATAAAGGGGATATTTATCTTAGTGATTATTCCACCCTATTTTGGTTCTTCGTGATCATGCTAACAAGAATGCACCTCGGTTGACATGAACAATTCCTGAATTATTCTTTGGGTGTTCATATATTCTAATCCTTCCCATTTTTCTTTTTTCTCATTTTTATGTTCATTGTAGTGCAATGGTTGGCGATGCATCAGTCGGAGAAGCGCCAGACGGAAGGGCCTCGGCCAGGCAGGCCACAACACTCAATCATGGCATCGGCACCAGGTCATGATAGTAGGAGGGAGGCAGTGCACCGACAGTGTGCTACGACGGTGAAAAGGGCCTCTAACATAGAGGTGGGCGGCTGGTGGTAGGCAGACACGACCACCAGGCAGCATTAGAGGTGAAAGCCACCATTCACGAACTGCAGCGGTGAGCTGGACCCACGGCTCATCGCAGGTAACGTGGAGGAACCAGTCTGCGTGAGGGGAATGGCTAGAAAAAAATGCAGTACCACCATGATGTTGTGTGGCCATACAAACCAGATGATGCTCGGTATCTAGGCTGGGAGCAGACCAGACCGCCTACCCGATGAACTAAACTGGTCCGCGGGGCGGCCTGGGCAGAAGGAGAACTAGCCCACCAATACGGGATGAGCTAGAGTGGAATTCGGGCCACTGGGAATCCCGGCCTGGCAGTATCAATCCAACCAAGTCAAACCTGGCTGGAGAACACTAATCGGGTCATTGGGCTCCCCGACGGGCTGGACTCATGGCTAAATGGGGTCGGGTCCAACAAAGCCCAATTGGCCAGCCTGGATCGGGTCAGCCCAATCCCAACCGAGTCGGGATGGGTCAGATGAAATGGGTTGGGCCATATGGGACCCATGGTCTAGGTTGGCCGGGTTCGGTCGGGTCGGTCTGACCAAGTCGGACCGGGTCCGGACGCAAGCAGCCTTCGTTAACTAAAACACTAATATCTTCCAAACTAGGCATCTGATTGACACGCCATCTAGGGTGTTGGGACCCTTGCGATAATATATTCCTATAGGAATACTCTAATTGAGATTTGGTGATGGTAGATATACGACTGATGGCTTGAGGAGTAGATTCTCCGAGAATGAAGTACATTATAGACTGGGAATCCTATGGATTGTTGTGACATGAATGATATGATGAGTGTACCTCAATAGTGTAATAGAAAAGCATTACTTAGTGGTCCAATAGACAAGTTGACCTTAGTGGTTTAGTGGATGAGTAGATCTCAGTGGTCTAGCTGACGAGCGTACCTCAGTGGTGCAACAGACGAGCGTACCTCAATGGTACAGTAGACGAACGTACCTCAGTGGTGTAGCAGATGAACGTACCTTAGTGGTCCAACAGATGAGTGTACCTCAGTGGTGTAGCAGACAAGTGTACCAGAGTGGTCCAATAGATGTGCAAACCTTAGTGGTCCAACTGATGATCGGGCCATAGTGGTCCAACAGATGAGGGAACCTCTGTGGCTGAGTAGATGAACGGAACTCAGGGGTCCAATAACTGTGCAGACATTAGTGGTCTAGTATCCGACCAGACCTTAGTGGATCATTATGGTTGAGTCCCTCAGTCATACAAGATGAATTGTCTCTACGAGTGATAATCTTAATTTCTATACTTAAAGTTATATCTGGGGTGAGTTGTCTTTTCTTTGTTGTTTTGTTGTGTAATCTTGTTATGTGGTATTGTTTGGTGTTCTTTTCACTGTGATTTGGGGTCCCTATTGAGTTTGTGTTACTCACCCATTCTTTGGCTTCTCCAACATGTGAGGTGTCTCATTCAGGTGATCAATGCTTTTACAGAGACCATAGTGGTCCTATACCAGGTGGTGCCCAGTGAGACAGGATGTATGAGGCATACTTCTATAGCTACAGATAGTTACCCTCCACATACAATTTAGGAAGGGTTTGAGTAGATATTGTTGGAACCAGGTTCTTAAAAGCATGATTTGGTGTATGGTTTGTGTTTGTTGTCAATCCTCAGTGGAAGTTCATGGTGTGTACCAAAAAAGCGATCATACCATTCAAGAAGAAAACAGTAGTGAAGGTGGTGCTGTTTCCCAGTGTTTGCCAATTTTTTAGGCCTAAAAATCGGCCAATAAAGTAAAGTGTTTTTGGCAAAGGTACTTGCGCGCCGTGCTCATGGAGGATAAAAGACTTGCGCGCCATATGTTTTTGAGGATCAGAACATCAAAATTTGGCTAAGGAAAGAAGGTCGCGCAAGTGTTGGTTGGGTCGCGCAAGTGAGTTGCGCGACAGAGTTTATTGAAGACAAGACTTGCGCGCCGTCGAGGGACTTGCGCGCCGCCGCGCAGGGTGTCCAGTTTGCCTATAAATACTGGACCACCCCACCTCATTTCTCATGGATTTCAAGGCCGAGAGATTGTTCGAGCTCTCGTCACGCAGGTGGTTGAGTCGCGCAGGTGGTAGTTTTGTCGCGCAAGTAGAGCTTGCGCGCCGGTTTTTGGTTGTGCGCCCAAGGCAGTTTGGAAGAGAAAGGAAGTGGACCACACAAGTTTGTAGTTGGGGAAGTAAGAGTCGCGCATGTGTGTTGATGACACTTGAGCGCCAGTTTGGACTTGCGCGCCGTAGCGGGACATGCGCGACTGTCTTGGAGAAGCGCGCCTGGTTTTGCTGAAGCCCACCGGCCTGTTTGGAGCTGCACGAAAGCCGAGAGACTACTCGGAACATTCAAGGAAAAGTTATATTCTTCTTCTGGTGAGAATCGGTCTTCAATAGAGCATCTACATACAACAAAGGATGCACTCTTATGCAAATGAAGAAGAGACCTTCACGTCTATAAACTGAGTGGGACTTCACCAATGGCAGTGAGCTAGGGGGAGTCAACGGGAGTGACCCGAGGGAAGTAGTGAGCTATCCCTGAACCTTTGTAAAGGCAGTGAGCCCAGGACAGAGCGACTGTACCCGAACTTTTGTAATCTACAGCTAGTGAAGCATAGTGGATTTTGGTACGACCGACAACCTGTCGGCGTATGCTCCTTGGACGTAGCCCTTAGTGGTGAACAAAGTAAAAATGGATGTGTCTTATCTGTGCTTTTGTATGTTTTCTTTCTGATCATATTCATCATACAGGTTCAACAAGTTCCTACCAACGTGGGAACAAGATCCATCACATTAAAAGAAAAAGTGGTCACCCTGATTCACCCCTCCCCTCTCAGGGTGTCCCGGGGTCCTTCAGATATACCATAACAACTATACTTCTCTTTGTGGTTTTGGGCTTTTATTCTGGACCCTTTTTTATTTTCAGTTTAACTGTACTTTCAGTAGTTGTCTCAGTGACAGTTTTGGTTTAGTTAGTGTTTACCTTTATGTAGTTTGAGATTTGTGCGTGTATACAGGTTTAAATGAAAATGCTTTCTCCTTTTTTGATATTCCTATTTGATTCTATTCTTCAACCCCTATTTGATGGAAGGCGAGCTTGGGCTATTTACAGCATTGGACTTGGTGGACGATTTGTGACAAAGTGGTATCAAAGGGAGGTCAGTTATAGAAGAAGAACTAAGAGTCTGTAAACTTTTATGGGAAAACAATGTTATGTGTTTCGATTTTGGATTTCAGGCTTGGGAGTCTAGTATTATTTTGGTGGTTGATGTATTGATACACCAAGACCCTAAATTCTGTTTTCTGACATGGTACTTGAAAACACTGGTTGCATGCATCTTTGGGTGTTTTCCCATGATCTTATTGAGTCAGGGTCAACACACTAGGTATAACAAACTGATTGTGGTTCATCTTCATCTCTTTCCGGATGCCTCCATGGAGATAGCCAGTTAGGATTCCATTATGTGACCATGAGGATGGTCTAAAAAGTAATGAGGCTTCGGTACATGGATTATTTCCCGAGATGGAACCTTCGTGCGGTGTCCCAACAATACCATCGCCTTTTGGTCAGCAGTTACTACCGGCGCTACCAGTAGAGGATGCACATATGATCAGTGCCTTATACCAGTTACAGTGATAGAGACCTCCCAGATTCAAGGGGGAGACAGATCCCCAGGTCATTGAGGATTGGTTTGAGGTGGTAATGGAATTATTTCTCTTAGTGAGGACTCTACTAGACCACATTGGGGTTCTAGTAGAAAACCTTCTACAGGGATCGGTGGGGAGATATCGGAGTTTGACCATCCAGACTCATAAGGAGATGAACATCACCTGGTATGACTTCGAGCAACATTTTAGGGAGGAGTTCTTCCCTGGGACATTGTGAGAAGTGTGCATAAAGGAGATAATTCTCTTACAATAGGGCAGCCTGACAGTGGATGAGTACTCTATAAGGTTCACAAACTTCTCTCTTTACTCTATGGATATTGTATGAGACCCTTTCTTCAGGGCCCATACCTTCAATTAGGGCATCTAATGGGAAATTAGGGAATTGATGATTTCCCTTAGCATCCCTATGTAGGTTGGGGTTCTAGAGAGAGCTCTACTAGTAGAGAGCTTCCTCGTTGAGCATGCGCCGATAATGGGAGCTGCCATTGGGAGACGGGTGGATGAGTCATTAGTGGTGGGTAAATGAAAAATGATGCAGAGGTCTAAATGGTCCAGATCATTCAGAGGATGAACTTGGGACTCAGGGTCAGCAGTATGAGGCTTCTAAGGTAGAGGGAGTCATCATGGGAGCATAGTATGCTATTCATATGGCAGTCAGAGGCCCATGGCTCAGGATTTTCCAACTCTCTGCGCAGAGGACTGACAAAAGGTCGACAGACCACTGAGGTAGGGACAGTCACAGGAACAGATTAATCTCTAGGGCAGCAGACATGGAAGAGGAGATGGGAGAGCAGCATGAGGTGGTATACATTTTGACATGTTATAACCACCACCACAATATGGTCAACACCAGGATCAGGGAGCAGGAGGATAGGGGAATGGGGTAGCTACATGTGGACATCCTTACCCACATGGTAGTGGATGTTATGAGTTTTTAGTTCCAAGAATTAGTTGCAGAGTATGGGGATGTCTTTCCAAAAGATGTTACCAGGATTACATCCATGTTGGAGATGGTATTCTACATCATTCTATGCCCTGAGATGGCACTGATATCAGTATCGTTATATCAGCATTTTTATATCGAGATCATGTGTAGATTAATGGAATCTTTAACCAAAAGGTTGTGGATAATTATTACCCACTACCAATGGGATGATAAACGCTTTGATTGGTTGAAAGGGGAATCCTTTCTCATGTATTGAAAGGTTCTTGTATGCTTTTCGGCAGTTAAGACAGAGTTTCATGAGTGCCCCTATCTTGAGTTGGTAGTGGTATTCTTTCCACTGATGATGTGGAGACACTACCTTATTGGAGAATGATTTATCTTATACTCTAACCACAAGAATATTAAGTATATATTTTCTCAAAAGGATGAACTTGAGACAACAGTGTTTGCTAGATATCCTCCAGGAATATGACTTTGAGATAGTCCATACTCCTAAGAAGGGGAACATGGTGGTAGATTCTCTTAGGAGGATATTAAGTTCACAACTACTGAACGAGGGCTTAGAGTAGTCGGCCTCGCTTCAGATAACCATTTTGGATAGTGATGAGGAAACTTATCTTTATTCGATGGTAGTTTCCCCTCAACTTTTATAGTGATTCATAGAGGCATAACTCAAAGATGCCAGGTGGAAGACCACACATTCCCAGATGTCCACAGGTCATGTCCCTGATGGATATTCGAATGGCGGGGAGCATGTTATCCTTTTCAGAGGATGCACTATTGTACCAGTGGAATTACAGGAGGAAGTGTTGAGGTAATTCCATACATACCCTTTGGAGGTGCATCCAAGTGGGGTGAAGATGTACCAAGAACAATGATGTAAATAATTGTGGATGGGGATGAAGAAGACATGGCAGAGTTTGTCTCTAGATTCCTCACTTGTCAGAAATTGAAGGCTAAGCACCAGGGACCAACAGGTATGACACAACCCCTAGATTTATCAGAGGGAAATTAGGATGCAATTTCAATGGACTTCGTGATAGGTTTACCACATACGTCCAGGGGGCACTATACCATCTCAGTGATAGTATATTGACACACCATGTCATCCAACTTTCTACCCATTTGAGATCAGGCTTCAGTAGAGAGATTGGTATTCCACTATGTGTAGGAGATAGTTCGACACCATAGAGTCCCATTTAAGATTATATCCGATCATGATGCATGCTTGATATCTCAGTTATGGAAGAGATTTTAGGAGGAGTTTGGGTATCATCTAAACTTGAGAACAACATTTCACCCACAGATGGATTGTTAGATAGAGCAGACCATACAAAATGTGGAGTACATGATTCATTCTTTGGTTCTTAAATTTGGTCGTAGTTCAGAAGACCACCTACAAATGGTGGAGTTTACGTATAACAACAGGTACCACTACACCATTGGTATAACACCATTTGAAGCACTATACGGTTGACCATGTAGGTCACTGTTATGCTATAAATACCTAGGGGAGTCAAACCTCATTGGTTTAGAGATGGTACAAGCTAACACTGATAAGGTACAGTTTATCTAAGCACGGATGATGACTGAAAAGAGCCGACAGATGTCTTATGTTGATAGGTGATGGAGACCCTTGAAGTTTAAAGAGGGGAACCATGCATTCCTATAGGTCTCTCCTTGATAAGGGATACAATGGTTTGGCTAGGGAGGTAAACTATCTCCAAGGTTCATCGGACCTTTCCTGATACTGCGTAGAGTGGATACCTAAAACCATCATTTCTATTTGGGTACTAAATGGTTTCCCAAACATAGTGTACGATATACTCAGTAATCCACCAACAATGGTGTCTACGGGAATCCTATCTATGAACATAATGTATTAGTGTGTAGGTATAATAATAAACAATTATGTGAAAGGAATAATGTAACAACCATACTGAATCAGGGTCCTCTTGAGATTCCAGGCTGACTATACATACTTTGGACTATGCTAGATGTCTCTACACCACTACCAGCTTGTATGTATATTCCAATGTTAGAAAATGATATGATCAAATAGACATGATTCAGCATGGACATATATCTTAGTGCCCAGGTTTCCCCAAATTATGTCAATGTTTCATGTGTCACAGATCTCTAAACAAATCATCGTAATTTATAACAAATAATGAAAGGAACTGGGGTGAGACCATGGCATCTATGTCCTCAGGGGTTGAGCCAACTCATATTAATAAATCATACAGTCTAGCTATCAGGGTTTGAGTGAAATCCAATGGTGTACAACCAATGTATTATAAAGTAAAAGAGTCTAACCAAGTCCATAATGATAATTAATAGTAAATCTCTTGCTAAGAAAGATTGAGCCCAATCTTGTAAATCCATGGTTACACATTAATCCAATCATTTTTTCAAAGTCATTACGATATATGGATGATTAGTAAGTAGATTTTATATAATACACAGAGAAATTATTGTAATAAAAAGATGACTAGATTATGTGGTGGGTAACTCCCATGGAAATCAGTTCAATGAATCAATGGGGATTCCTATGAGTTATCAAAAAATTCCCTCTAGAATCCATGGAAGTCTTAACTCTGGCCACTCCTATTACAGGATAAAGGTCCATTAATTAGGGCCTGGAATATGGATGTGATTTGAATCATTGGATATGTAATGATCATTCCATTTTACTATTTCAATTAAATTAAATTCATTACCTTTAATTTATTGATGAAAACCTTTAATGGTGGAAGGGTAATGTTGGCCATGTTCAAGTCACACCTATTCACCAAGTCCATGTACACATTTAATCATTAATCTAAAAAGCTAGATAAGTTTGTCTATTGTGCTACATCACTACAATTTATCCATCATCATTAATGATATCATGCCATATATGTTAAACCAAACACACTTATGGGTTTCTTGGTTATAACACCATACAGTTCAAATAGGCATATAATGGGCAAACCAAAACATGTGAATCACTTTGAAGTTGAAAAATTCCAACATCATTAGGTATATTACTGATTAATTAGGTTCCAAATTTTACAGCCAATTATGGTATTCAATTTTTAAGGGAAATGCTTGGTGAAACCAATGTGTGGCACAATAGAAAAAAAATATACATATCTATAATTTGGGGGAGAAGTCATAGACAACTTATCATATTCTTATAGAAGAGAACTCATCTATTATTGTCCATTTATTTCCAAAATTGATGAAATAGAAAAATTACAGGAACATAGGGAATATGAGATCCCACAAAAAAAGAAACAAAAATGGTGAGATAAACGAATTTCGGAGGAAAACATATTAAATATCTTATAGTTGGTGGTCCAACATGATAGACAAAACTTGAATTAGAGTCTGTTTGAAGAGGAGGCTTCATTGCCAAGCAAGAGGAGAAGATGAATCTCTCTAGTATGTAGTCCATTGGAAAAAATGAGAGATAAATGATTATCATTTTAAAACAATGGAGGTAAAAGGTAAATTTTTATTCTTTTTTAAGAGGAACATGGTATGGCCCCAGGGTGGGCCAAACCATGTAACAATCATTTTCCATATACTATTCCATGGACTGTGGCCTCACAAAGATGAAGATAAATGTTTTCCTAACTATTATTTACCCATGAACTCCCTTCTATGAATCCCAATAGACCTATACATGGTTTTTCCAAACTATTAAACCATATGTTCATGGTTTTTTCAGAGATTATTCCAACACTTTTATTCTACGAAAATGATCTTATCTCTGAACCACCATCGGGCACCCCCAGATCATTTAGAAATCGATTTAAACCATTTTTAATGTATTGTCCTAGAATTTCCATTAACTTTCTATTTCAATTGTATGTAATTATTTCGATACCACACACTCTAACGACACATGATTCTGAGGCCCGATGAGCCTGATAAGAAATTTTGAACTTTTTAAAAGTATGTTCAGTAAACATGGGAGCAGGTTTTTCTAACTTTTGAACCAGTGCATGGATCATACATGGAATGGCACTGTTGAACTTATAATTTCAGGATTCACCTATAAAGGACTTCAAATTGAATAGAAAGGGTCGGAAGGAAATGTTATTTTCTTGAATTTTTTGAAAATAATAAAATAACATAAAAAGTTATATTATTTCTTTTCTCAACTGTTGAGCAGCGGACGATGATGCTGCAATGCATCAACGAGGTAATGACGATGAATATTAAAGGAATCCCCTTAATGGATTTCTAATATTTATCATAACAATGCAATGTCATAGAAGAATAGAAATTTTGTGATGTTTTCCCTTTTTAATTAGCTTACACATTTGAGAGTGGGAATTAAAACTGTGGGAAAATCTCTGACAAACCACTGCTGAGTTTCTTCTAAACTGAAGAATGAAGAATGCTAGAATAATGTCATCAACTTGGTTGTTCCTTGAAGAACAAAGCCATGATGTGATGAATGACGTCAACCTGTTGAACCCACGAGGATAGAATGCTATGGAACGAACCTCAAATGAGGTAGGGGTTATGCTTTCATAGTGATTGCTTTTATTTTTCTATTCATTATTCTAAAACAACGAATGCAGATCAACCCACAAACATGTTGATTTGAGAATCATGTGTCCTTGAAAGAGGGTTGTTAAATTAGGGGACTTTATTTGTGGGATATATTCATGGGTTGAAATCCAAAAAACTCTCCTTTGATTATACACCTCTAACGTAGAGTGTGCAGGCTGACATGAAAAAGTCTTGAGTCCTTCCACATTGTATATTCCTATGCATTCTTCATGGAATAATTTTAAAAGAGGCAGCAAGGCATGTTTTCAGTCACCATAGAAATGGTGGTAGCCTTACGACCCTGTAGACACAGGAAGTTCATGAAATTGACCGACAAAGAAACGGTGTGTGCCCATAGATAAAAAACTAGTACACTTGCACTAGAGGAGGCCAGTGGTAGCCCATGACAACAGCTACAGGAGGAAGGATATGGCACGTCCATCGAAACATTATGGTGGTAGAGAGCCACGGCGATGTAGCTAGGGATGGGGGCAGGCCAGTGTTAAGAACCACATGGTAGAGCAGCAAGAGGCCGTAACCTAAGGGTCATGGCAGAATGCTGGAGACAGGGTTCCACCAAGAACCACATGGAGGAGTGTCCTACATCCACAGGTTGTGTTTAACCAAAGGGGGAAACCAAATTGATCGTTCGTGCGCACCCCAAAGCATCCTGATCTATTCTACGAGTCATTCAATTTTAGTGGACAGGGCTGGTGAGTTAATGGTGGGCCACATAGGGCACTATGAGGCCTTGGCGGGAAAAAGCGATCGGCCCGCCAGTGCAGGTCGAGCAGGATAACTTTCGGGTCACTAGGTGACCAAGAAGACATGATACACGACCAACCATGGTCAGGTCTAGTAAGGCCCAATGGTTTAGGCCAATGGGATAGGCATACATTTCAGGTCTTTTGGGACCCTTGGTCGGGATTGGTCGGGTCAGTCAGACTTAGTTGGACTGGGCTCGGATGCAACTAACCCCTGTTTATTAAAACGCATGTATCATGCAATCTGGGCGTCCAATGGACAAGAAGATTTCCATGTTGTGACCCTCTCAATGACGCGCTCCTTTTTATATACTCTACATGATTTTTGGAGGAGGTTTGCGTATGAATGGGTTGGATCGGGCTCGAATCATGCCGGGCCCTTTTTACAAAAATGCACATATCTTATAGATCGGGCATTTTATTGTCGCATCGTCTGTTGCATTGGGACCCTTACGATGTGCTGGTCTATTGAGTCACTCTATACAGTACTTTGTGGTGGTTTATGTACGACTAATGGATTGAGGAGAAGATACTTCATAAATCATGTGTGCTAAGTGCGGGAATCCAGTGGATGGTTATGACGTGAAGAATTATGAGAAACCCTACATGGATCAGCATAAGAGGGGCCTATCATGAATCATCATAAGAGTGAAATTTTATGGATCAACATAGCATATAACCTTCATGGATAGTTATAAGAGTGACCTTTCATTGATCATCATGAGAGCGACCCTTCGTGGATCAGCAATAGCGTGACCCATCATGGATCAACCATAGAGCGACCCATTATGGATCAGCTTTAGAGAGACCCTTCGTGGAACACTAGTAGAGTGACCATTCAGGGATCATCCTTAGAGCCTCTCAATAGAATAAGATGATCTAGCTTTACGACTAATCATCTTTACTTCTGTATTGACGTAATAATCTGTGTGATCTATGTCTTTTTCTTTTTTGCTTCACATTGAGATCTTGCTTTGTGGTATTTTCTTTTGGGGATTTCTATGTGACCCAAGTTGGGCTTAGGGTCCCTATTGAGTATTGTTATACTCACCTCTAAAATGGTTTCTCCTACACTTGTTTTTCATTATGTAGATGATGGACATATTTGACTGGGACTTTGGGGATCCTGGGCAAGACGGTTATCAGATGTGGATCGATAGATGTGGTGTGCTTTAGAGACATCTAAAAGTGAGTTTTACCTACCCTTCAGGTAGGATATTTGGGGGAAGACCTCTGAATCTTGTACTTCTATTTTAGTACTTTTATTTGGGCTTGTATTCTGGCCCCTTTACTGTCAGTTTACACCTCTTACTCTCTATGGTGGTACTTTGTGGGGTTTGTATTACTTTATTTACTTTGTAGTTTTCTTTGTGTAGTATTCCCTATCTGTGTGTGTATAGGTTTAATGGAAATGCCTTCCATTTTGGTGATATGCCATTCTAGTGATAGTCACCATCCCATGGCCTATGGAAGGTGGGATTGGGGTACTCGCGACATAGGAATTGGGCGTCGGGTCATTACAAAGTGGTGTCAAAGGTGTTGGTTCTACCAAAAGAACTAAGAGTATATATTTTTTAATTGGGAAAATAGTGTTAAATGTATTGAGTTATCCTTTAAGTACAGGGAGTCCACTATTGGTTCGGCCTCCAACATTTCTATACCCCAAGACCCTGAATTCTATTTTCGGACTCGGTACATGAAATCACCGGTTTCATGTGTTTTGTAATTTTTTTTTTCTGGATCTATTTTGAGTCAGCTCACCAGGTATATCTTATTGACTTCTCACTTCTATTTCCATAGAGGATGCATCCATACAGTTATGATTCTAGTGATGGATCGCAATGATGGCCCACCGAGCGATGAGGTGTTGGTGCGGGGACAACTTATTAAGATATCACCTTCAGGCGGTGTACAAGCACCACCACCACCCTGAGTGAAGCGGTTGCTACCTACCCCACCAGCGGACAAGGCACACTAACTGAGTGCACTTCATGTGATCCAGAGGTAGAGGCCTATGAGGTTTCGAGGCGAGAAAGATCATCAAGTAGTTGAGTATTTTCTAGAGGTAGTTAATTGGCATTTTCGCCTAGTAGAGACACCTACAGACCAGATGGTGGTCCTAGGGTCTTTCATTCTTTAGGGAGAAATAGGGAGATGATAGATATTGATGCTCCACACACACACGGAGGTGAAAATTTCCAGGTTGGACATATAGGGCCTCTTTATGGTAGAGTTTTTACCAGCAACACTACGCTCAGTGCATCTTCAGAAGCTACTGCACCTGTACCAGGGAAGCCTTACTATGGACCAGTACTCAGTGAGGTTTACCAAACTCTCTTGCTACTACACCGACATGGTATGGCACCATTTATTCAAGGATCAGACATTTGAGTAGGGACTCCGGTGGGAGATCAATGTGTCAATGATGTCTCTCTGCATCCTGACGCAGTCTAAAGTGCTAGAGAGAGCTCTACTGGTGGAGACCTTTCTAGACGAGCAATCACCGATAGAAAGATCCACCACTAGAATATAGGTGGTTGAGTCATATTGAGAAAGAAGAAGAAATATGACATAAAGGCCTAAGAGAGATAAACCCTCTATAGGATGGCCCTAGGATGCAGGGTCAGAGGTGAAAAGCTCGCGAGGCAATGGGGGGGGGGTCGGATGAAGGCCCGAGTTTTTTACTCCTGCGCTGGACAGAGGCACATAGGTCACAACTATCTGAATCCCCATATGGAAGACTAGAATATGGTCATGGGACCACATAGATAGATATATAGGTTCAAAAAAGGTGTTCCTTAGGGTGGAGGATGTGGAAAGGGAGCAGGTTTAGTGGAAGGAGGTGGACAATGAGTGAGGTGTTACCAGAACCTCCCCCAGGTGGTCCACCATGGAATCAAGGAGCTGGTGGGAAGGGGTGCATCCAGCTTCAGGTGATTGAGGCCTATGAACATGGAACTCTAGAGATGATTAGAGGTATGATATGTTTTTAATCGACCTTTGATATAGTTCTTATAGACACATCTGATCGTCACTCTTTCCTTGACATGGACCTCGTTCGAGATGCAGAGATTCCAATGGAGACTTTGGATCGATCCTTATGATTAAGGACACCTACACGAGGGGATTAGACTATTACACACTGGTTTCAGTAGAGTGAGAATACTCTAGGAAGCGAGTGTTGCGGCTGGGATCTCCTAGTAGTAGCATCAAGGCCTTAAAACGTTATCTTGGGAATGGAGTGGCAGTCTACAATCAATGCTCAAATTGACAGTTTTAGGTGAAAAGTGCGGTTTGTATTCAAGGAAGGGATTAGTGATTCCTTCACTGGCAGGAATGAACCTTTTTAAGCATAGGATGAAATTTCTCATGGGTGAGTGCATCTGATCACTCACAAGTTGGCTAGCCTCACCCTTAGTGTGGAGGATGAGAGAAGCCCATGATTTCCTATAGTGGTGGACGCGTATGAGGATTTCATTCCTAATAATTCCCCAGGACTACCTCCTTGAAGGGTGGTAGACTTATGTATCGATTTATACCTAGGGATGACACCAATATCAACCCCTGCATATCGGATTTCTCCCACGGAGCTCTAAGATATGAGATTCTAGTTGGAGGACTTACAGAGGAATGGATATGTAAGTCCAAGTGTTTCCCCATGGGTAGCCCTATTATTGTTTTCTATGACAGAAGATGGCAGCTTCAGGCTATGCATGTAATTCTGGTTCCTGAACTAGGTGACCATGAAGAAAAAGACTTCACTGTCGAGTATCGATGACCTCTTTGATCAGTTGAAGGGAGCGAGGTGGTTCTTGAAGATTGACCTCAGATCAGGATATTATCTTCTTCAGGTATGAGATGAGGAAGTGATGAAGATAGCCTTCAGGTGCTATTATTGCCACTTCATGTTCAAGTTCATGCCCTTCTGTGTGAACAATTCCTTAGCAGTGTTCATGGAACACATGAACAAGATCTTCCATCCTTACCATGATTGTTTCGTTGTGGTCTTCATTGATGACATCTTGGTGTACTTGGTGTTGTAGGGGGGCATGTTACATACCTGCGAATAGTCCAGGATACACTTTAGTAGAACCATCTTTATTGTAAGCTCTCGACATTCTAGTTTTGGATTTTGGAGGTCCACATTGAGGGAAACATCATCTTGGAGGCTAGATTTTATGTGGATTTGGTGAATATAGAGGTAGTGGTTGCTCGGGAGCTACCCTGAAGCGTGACTAAGGAGTGGAGTTTCTTGGTGTTATCCTGATACTTTCATAGGTCTGTGCTTGACTTCTCCAGAGTAGCATCAACTATGATAGATTTTCCAAAGAAGGGAAACCTCTTCATGTGGATGGATAAATGCCAGCAGAGCTTCCATCAACCAAGATATAGCTTAAAGAGTGTACCCATCTTGAGGTTTCCAGAGTAGGGCATCAACAACATGGTATATGGGGATGCATCAGGGATAATACTGGGATGTTTCCTGAGGTAGGAGAGAGTAGTGATCTTCTACGGCTCATGGAAGTTGAGACAGCTTGAGAATAACTATGCGACCCACACCCTAGAGTTAGTAGCAGTGGTATTTTCCGTGTCATGGTAGCACTACTTGATGGGTTATTGGTTTACCATCCTCTCGGATCACTAGAGTCTCAGTTATATCTTCTTACAAAAGGACTTGAATTTGAGACAATACCAATGGCTTGAGTTCCTCCAAGACTATGACTTTGAGATTGTATACACTCTTGGAAAGAGGAATGTAGTGGCATGGTTATTTTCATGATGAATCACTTTTCAGTATGTGAAGGATGAGCATCAGGTCCTAGTGGGATTGGCATGACAACTTGAGGTACCAGAATGGATGTGGTATGGTGTCTCCATTGAATTCATGATGGAGTTACCATGCACGTCAAGGGGACATAATTCACTCTGGGTGATCATTGACTGAATTTCCATGTTAGCTAACATCCTACCCATCCAGGAGTTGGGATTTTTAGAGGTCTTGGGGGACCTCTATGTCCATGATATAATACGGCTTCACGGGGTGCCTTCCACAATCATCTTAGACTATTATTCACACTTAACATCCTCGTTGTGCAAGGGGTTGTAGAAGGGGTTTGGGACATATCTTCACTTGAGAAAAACTTTTATTCCCTAGAAATACGGTCAGACGGAGTGGACCACTTATACATTGGAAGACAAGCTTTGTTCTTGTGTCTTGAATTTTGTTGGTAGTTGGGAGGAAAAGCTACCACCAATGGAATTTACATACAATAATTGTTATCACTCCACCATCGGCATGGAATTATTTGATCCCTTTTACAGGTGTCCATGTAGATCACCTCTATTCTAGACTAACCAAGGGGATCCAACACTAATGGGTCTAGAGTTGGAATGAGATACCACTAAGAAGGTGAAGGTCTTCTTGGAGTAGATTAGAGCTGCCTAGAGTAGGCAGAAATCATGTGTTGATATGAGATGAAGATCCATGAAGTTTGAGGAGGGAGACCATGATTTATTTCATGTCTCACCCCGATGGGGATTGCAGAGATTTGGCTGGAGCGGCATGTCATCTATATGTTTCATCAGAACATTACAAATTCTCAACAGAGTCGGTGAGGTGTCATACCACCTAGCTCTTCCCTCATAGATTCACATGGTACATGATGTTTTCATGTGTCGAAATTGAGGAGGAATGTCCATGATCAAATGGACATCATCAGCTAGGGTGGCCTATAAATTGACGATGTGGAGATGTTTGCAGTGTTCCCAGTGGAGATAGAAGATCTACTGGGGCGGGCCCTTCGTGGATGGCCGATTATTATAGTGTACGTTTGACGGCAGTACAGAAATCTTAAAGTGATCACATGGTAGTGGGATGCTCAGATTTGTGCTTAGTACCCCCATTTGTTTGAGTAGCCCTTATTTGGGATTTCATGGACATAAAGCCCTAAGGTGGAGAGAATTAAATGCACCAGAATTTCTAGGATTTTTTTAAATTATAGGGAATTATTTCGAGACCACACTTTCTTAAGGAATGGGATTCTGAGGCCCAGTGTGCCTAGAATGAAATTATGAACATTGTTTAAAGTATATCCAGTAAGCATGCAAGAATATTTTTATAATATTTGAACTGGTACTCATATTAAAAATCTAAGGGCCCCATTGAATGTGGAATGCCAGGATTTGGCTAGAAAGGATATAACTTTGACCGGAAAGGGTTGGACGGAAATGTTATTTTTCTAATTTTTTGGAAATTAAAAAAAACAATAACAAGTAATTTTATTTCATTTCTCAACCATTGTGTGGAAGAATGAGACACTATGGTGCGACAACAAGACTACGATGAGGAACATTAAAGTAATCCCCTTAATTTCTCATTAAGTTGAAGCATAATGGCACAACATTGCAGCATAATAAAAATTATGTGACATGTTCCATTTTTAATTAACTAATGTGTTGGTGAGTTGGAATTAAAACTATGGGAAGACCTCTGAAAACCCTCTGGTCATTTTCCTCTTTAATAAAGAATGACGAATCACGGTGGAACATCATCGACTTCGACGTGCCTTGAAAAACGAAACTAGGAAGTGATGAATGGCATGGATCTCTTGAACCCTCAAGGACGAAAAACTATGTAAATGAACATCAACAGAGGTAGGGGTTGTTCTTTATTTGTGATTGGTTTTATTTCCCAGTTCATCGTTCTATAAGAATGAATGCAGATCATCCCACAAATCCGTTGATTCGTGGATCGTGTGTTCTTGTGAGCGAGTTCTTATATTCAAGGGCCTGAAGGGAGGGATAGATTCATGTGTTCAAATCCCAAAACCTACACTTTGATTATACACCTCTAACGTGGAGGGCATGGGCTGACATGAACAAGGCCTGAGTCCCTCTAACTTGCATGTTCTTGTGCATTCATCATGGAAGAATTTTCATAGAGGTGGTAAGGTGAGTTCGAAGCTGCAACAAAAAGGTAGAAGCCCTATGATCCCATTGGGACAAAAAGTTCATGAAATGGACAATCAGAGAAAATATGGCAGCCCTCAAAAGAATAACCAGTGCATAGACGATGGAGCCAGCCAGTGGCGGCCACAGGCGAAGAGAGGTGGACCGCACATCAGCACGCCTCAATGGTGGGGAAAGGCATAAAACATGTGAGAGAGGAACCCCAAACGTGTGCCACAACGGAGCAACAAGAGGTCATGACTTGACCGCTACAACGGTTTGCTGGATACACGGTGCCAACGGTCACCAACTAGAGGATGAGACTGCATCTGTCGGTCATGTTTCACTATAGGTGGTGGCCGGGGTGACCAGCAGCATGTGCCCCCAGGTGGACTGGTCGAACAAGCATGAGCTATACCAGACCGTCCGGGCTGGTCAGTGCCAAGATAGTTCATTTTAGTGAACTAGACCGGCAAGATAAAGTCGTGATGCATAGGCCTTTATACATCCCTGGAGGGAAAAGTATAGTGGCCCACCAGTGTGGGCCAAGATGAATAAATTTTGGTTGACTGGTTGACCAGGTGGACTGGACCCACGGTCATCCTCTGCCGGGTCCAGTATGGCTCAATGGGCCTAGACAATGGGTTGGGTAGACAAGTAGGGTCATGTGGGACCCAGGGCTAGGAATAGTTGGGACGGTCCGACTGAGTGAGACCGGGGTCGGAGGCAATTGGCCCCTATTTACTAAAATGTTGGTATCTTACAATCTGTGTGTTTGATTAATGATCCATTTGGGGATTTGGGACCCTTTGGATGAGCCATTCCTTCAACAATACTCTACCAGAGTTTTGGAGGAGGTTGACGTGTGTCCAGGTTGGATCAAAATCAAATGCATCGGGGCCCTTTTTAAAAAAATCACCTTATCTTACAGACCGGGCATCCGTTCGATGTTCCATATATTCTGTTGTGACCCTTACTATGAGATGGACCTTTGGGTTACTTTGTGTGGCACTTAGTGGAAGTTGAGGTATGATCGATAGATTGAGGACCAGATCCTCCTGAAATCAAGCGTTCTAAGTGCGGGAATCTCATGGCAGGCTGTTACATGAAGAATTAAGAGTGACCCTTCATGGATCAATGTAAGAGAGACCCTTCAAGGAACATAATAAGAGATTATCTCTGTGGATAATCATTATAGAGACCCTTCATTGATTTTCAGAAGAGTGACCCTTCATGGATGATCATGAGAGAAACCCATCATGTATTAGCAGTAGCGTGACCCGTCATGGATTAACCACAGAGCGACCCAGTGTGGATCACTAGCAGAGCAACCCTTCATGGATCTGCAGCAGAGCAACCCTTCATGGATCTACATTAGAGCCTCTCAATAGAATAATTTGATCTAGATTTAGGACAAATCATCTTTACTTCTGTACTTATATTATACCTTGTGTGGGATATGTCTTTTTCTTTGTGCTTCACTTTGATATCTTTCTTTGTGGTATATACCTTTTTTGATATCAATGAGACCCTAGATGGTCTCGGGGTCCCTACTTAGTATTTTTATACTCACCCCTTCATGGGATTCATCAGCACTTATTGTATCTTGTGCAGACGACTGACTTCTTTGACATGGACTTTGGGGAGCCAAGGCTAGACGATGCTCAGAGGTGGATTGATAGACATGGTGTGATATAGTGACATCCAACAGTGAGTGGTGCATACCCTTAAAGTAGGATCATTGGTGGAAGTCATCTAGATATTTCACTTCATTTGATGTACTTTCGGTGGGGCTTGTATTCTAGCCCCTTAACTTTCATTTTACACCTTTTACTCTTAGGGGTACTACTTTGTGGTGGTTGTATTACATTATTTTTTTGTGGTTTTATTTGTGCAGTATTCCCTATCACTGTGTATAAATGTTTGTAGGAAATTACTTCCCTTTTTCGGATATTCCTTTCCGATGCTAGCCACCATCCCCTGACCTATAGAATGGGGGATTGGTTTAGTCATGACACCGGACTCTAGGGACAAGTCATGACATTTAAGGTAAAAAATATGGATTCAAACAAAAACTAAAAGTACCCATACCTCATAAGATAACCTGATTTTTTACATTATAGAACCATCAAACTCAGAATTCCTATCCTACTCGATGTTTGTTAATAATTGAATAAAAGAAATTAATTTAAATAAATAAATATCAAGGCCTTATTTGGTAATTAATATATAAATATTATATTCTCATAATTATTAAGTAACTAATTGTTAAATATTTAAATAACTAAAAAAATAATTATTTTTTACCATTTGAATAAACCGTAATAAATATATATTATATATTCACATAATTAAATAATCTATTATTGTGTGAATAATTATTTTTAAAATATTCAAATTACATATATATATTATCTACAATAATTGGTTTTTAATATTTTCCACCAATCTAAAATGAATAACTATTTAACAATGTATAAGAATAATATTTATCCAAATAAATAAATTAATATATAATTTAATTGATTTCATGAACACATATTATGTGTGACCCTTTTGTCCCCCTTTTATGTGGTATTAGGCAACACTCAATAATGTTTAAGGTTAGCATATGAAAATACATCCACACACCCATAGAGAATGATTTTAATGTCACAATGACACGTAACCTTCAAGGAATGTGAACAATGTAATATAATATATTATTTTTGATATCTCTGAAAAACAATTTATCATATAGGTTTCATCAACCCATGTGATCAATATTTTTTTCTATGATTTTTGAGAAATGAACTTCTTATGAAAACCCATTATGACAATGGACATAAAACTGTAGTTTGATTCCCATAAAAGGGGCTAATATTTCACCATTATTTCATTTGTTGAATGGATAAATGAACTCTCACAGATTTCATTAATACAATATCACTCATGATGCACCCAACATATCTTATCGTGTCATGAGAATATACTATCAAGGTTTTCATCATTACATAATAGTATATGAATCATGACAAGTATTAAGAGTAAACAGAAAGTCCAAATATTATTACACATAGGAATAGATAAGAACATCTAATATATAAATGTAAATTTACAAGTGGTATGTCAAGTACTCATAATTTCTTTCTCTAAATATTTACATGAGAAAAAACCCTGAGAAAGAGTCTCAAATTCCAATAAGTCTAAAACATAGATAGCAAGTATCATTTGTGAATCATTAATTGAAACCATTTAAATATATAATATATATTTAAAAATATTTTCACAAAACATATAGCTTTTCATCATAACTAGGAACTATTATGAACATTCAATGAAATAGTTACCCGTGAAATATTATAAAATTAAATTTCATATAGAACAATTACCAATATGTAATAAGGTATTAATTTAATATTAAATATCATATATATTTTGATAATATAATGCTCAAATAATTTGGATATAGGAAAGAAACTCTAATATATTCCCTTGATAAACCCAAGTTTCTCCATTGACATGAGTTCAGGAATTTCATTCACCTGCCTATAATTCAATTTTCATATTGAATAATTTTATACAATGTGGAAAAATTAAATCGAACTATTATTGAATATCATTATTGGTTTATTCACTATATGTATGAGAACCTTGGTTGAATCATAAGAATTTTAGGAATATTTTCCCCCTTTAATATATTCTAACACATATTATATCATGTAACCCTTATGATAAACCATGAAAAAATATAAAAGGATATTAGAAAACTATATGGACTAGGTGAAATATTAATGTTGGCCTTCAGAATAGACTCATTTACTTCATTTTTCTTCAATTATACCTTTGATAATATCATTATGGATTTCATTTGTTTTCCTCTGAATTTTTTTTGGATAAATAATCATTTTAATCCTACCTTGGGTATCCCACATTTGAGCCATATGTAGTTCTAGTTAATATTTCAATAAAATGATTCTATATTGTCATCCAAAAAAACTCAATATCACTAGTGTTAATAAAATCCTCTAGAATCATGTTTGGTTTCCCAAGAAGGTTTATTTCATTGATACAAGTATTAAATAATTTTTTATTTTTATCACTATCCCTTAACACTAATTCTATAAATTTTTCATTAAAAATACTATCTAAATGAAATATTTTCTCAACTAAGGGGTTGTGTTTAGTCACTAATAGTTCATTAGTATCATCTTATTATAGTTTTTAAAGTTCAATATCGTGTTTCTTTATATATACATTGATTTCCTCTAGGTCATAGTAAGGACAGGTTCCTATGTTATTCTATGTTTTAAGTTCACCTTTTATTCTCCTTATTTAAGAGAGTAAATACAACCATTTAAATAATAATGTTTTTATATCCTAAGACTAGTTAAACAAATGAATGAAATATTCATCATTTTCCCATGTATATCCTCAGTAGAAGAGAAATTGGTTCTTGTGCATAGTTTAGAGGTGAATATGAGTAGACAATAGTCGAATAGGGATCCAACCATGTGTACTTCATAATAGAGATGGAGTGATTAGGTATATCGTAAATTAACCAGTCATCAATTCTTGATGTTCCATATATGATTTCTCCACCTCTTATAATTTATCCATATTAACATTTCCCATTTGTATCCCAAATCCATTAAATTGTTTCATTATGAGAAAAAATTGAAATCCCTTTTAGAATTTATCAAGTGATAACTTATACATTTTTTTCTAATTTATCCAGGACGGTATTGAAATTTCTCACAATAGAACATGGTATTCAACCTTGGATGATGGATAAAAGATTATTCCCTAGGTTATCTCTTTTTTAGGTGCTGAATGTTTTTATACAATTAACATAAAAACAAGTAGTGTAGTGACAATATTTTACAGTGATGTCTTAATAGATGATTCTACAATTTCCCCTAATTTTTTCACCTTCAAAAATATCCAAATATGATGATTAGTTGTATTTTAATGTATGCATTCCTTGATTCCAATCATGAATGCAAATTTTTGAACCCCATTTTGAATTTTTATACTACTGCATTGAAATCAATGAAGAAGGTTTGTTAAACAGTTCATTAGACAATAAGTCACATTGATCCTAGGGACCCAAACCCCTATCAAATAATAGAAAAAGAAATATCATTTATTTGACATATGGTTTCCCATTAAGAATAAAAATTTACATCTTCAATGGGTTTATTTTTGAAAAATCATTTTAAGATAATGATTTATATCGAGATTTGTTGCTGCTAGAAGGAGGGTTAGATCCATCCCACATTCTGTAGTTCCTATGAGGAGAAACTAATATGGTGAATTCATATATACCTTAAAGAATCCAAAATGATTATGATTCTAATATGATGGAATTATAGATTTGGTCTTCAACTAGTGGAGGTGATGGACTTGAAGAATTACAAAGAGGACAGTTCATTGAGCTACCTTCAACATGTACTGGTAGACTATCAAAAATATTAACACTTTTGTCAGTTTTTTATGGTTGATGCATAATCATAAGGACTATTAAAAATTTTGATATAACATTGTCTCCACCTTTAGGCTCACTATCCACACATTATCTAGATTCGTGATCCCACCAATCAAATATAATCCATACCAAAGGGACTAGTGGAAATACTATGGGGGACTCTTTCTCATCCATAATAATCAAGTATCTAAATGATGTGTCCTTTTCCTTGATTCTAATATCTACAAACCCATCCATGAAAATTTTAAGCATAGTGGTATGAAACAATTAAACACTTAATCACCACTAAATAGATCAACGTTTGAGTCTAAGTAACTCTCTATATGTGGTAGATCATGCTTCTTAGATTAAGGAACATCCATGGGCCACAAAACTTTTAAACCAAGGGTCTCAATTTTACATTTTGAGGAGGATTGGACTTGATGATTACATTTTGATAAAAAGAATTGATTCATATGATTAAAATGATTCTTCAACTAAGAAAGGGACTCACCCACATAAATAAAAATGTCAGGGGAAGGCCTCAAGAGAATCCCATGTCCATTAAAATGTGAAACATAATCCTTTGTTTCATTAAATGGGTCACATAATTCAATCATATAAAATTTCCTAACGAGTCAACATTTTTTGAAAGAATTGGAGGATTTTGAAATGGAAGGGGATGTCCCCGAATGTGATCCCATTACTCCACTACCCTAGAGAGCCTACCAAATTGTAGCTCTGTTGACCATTTTAAAAATAAGAATATCGATATATATCATGACTAACCCAACATCAACTAATACTTAACAAAATTAGCACTATAAAATATCTGGATAAAGAAATCCTTCTAGTGTGGAGGTAACATCTCGAATGGAAAAGTGATCATATTAAAACTAATAATGGACTTGAAAAAATATAGATGATTTCATTGTATTATAATCCTGAATAATAGTGTTCATTTATGATAGTTATAAACTCACATTAACTCTTTAAAAAAGATTTGGATGGTTGGGTTTTTAACACCTCTAGAACAAAAAATTATACTTATGGTTTAATTTATAGTTGAGGGGAACATATGGATCATTTTGAATACTATACAAAGTGATAGAGAAACATTGAAGTTTTATGGATGGATAGTGACAACCAATTTTATTGGTTCCATTTGGTCCATCAACATTGATACACAAGAAGATTCACTATCCACTCATCTAATAGAGTTGAGAAATACCCCCAATGTTAATACCTAGAAAGATTACCACCAAAACCATGTTGATCTAGCATGGAAATAACAAGGAGGGAGATCATCGGTGGATAAACCACATAATAATATAAATACATTCATAGACCATTTCCCTATTGTCACACATTGAAGAAATGTGTTTTTTCTACAATAACATAATTATGTAGAAATACCCTCTCATATGAAACAACTGATATTGTTTATTAATGCACCATAGAATGCGTAAACCATACTCCTTATTTTATTCAACATTAATGATATTACCACATACAATATGTCATTAATATAAAAAAAACATCAATGTCTCTGAAAATTGTCTATTTTACCTTCACAATTTCATTAAGTGGTTCATCCATTAATTTTCAAACCAAACTCAAATAAATAGCCTTCCTTGTTTCATATATAGTCAACCTTGACCTGAATTTGTATGCTAGGAAAGCCTATTCATTCATCTGAGTTGATATAGATTTTGAATTTATGTAAAATGAGGCAAGAGACCTCAAAATACATGGTAGTATAAGAATAAAATCTCTAAGGTTGATCCCATAGAGCCTATAACACTCTAGTATTCAAAGGAAATGACATAAAAATACTCGGAATTAAGAACTAATAACTATTATAATATAAAATAAAAATCAATGTTGAATTTTTTAGAAATTTTCATTTGTATATTCATGAAATAATATATTTTCTAAAACGTGATGATACCCACTAGGTTATCATAATTAAATCCTAGATAATATTTTGGTCTTCATAGACAATATCCACACTCAAGGATAACCATTTTTATATAGAAATATTACTTTATATCTCTCGATGGTGGGTACCCTAAAACCATATTTAAATAAATAATAGAAAACCATCCTAATGGTCATTGTGGAAGTATCTCACTAATTAACTCACTCAAACATGTATCCTAGACACTCAAAAGTAATTTTCATTCTTAATTAAATGTAAGAGATTGAAATCACTCACAAAACCCCTAAAAATTGTCACGTATTATAAAATAAAAAATATATAAAGAATTAATGGAAGGACCCACACTCCATTTTCCCAGATCCAATGCCTTATTTTATTACATTGGGATATAAACAAGGAAGTCTTATCCCGAAGTAATGAATAGATTTGTAGCATTTTAAAACCATACATATACATAATAATTTCATTACAAAATGAAATGAAGTTAAATATAGTAACTATATTGGAAACACTAATAAACTTCTAGATTATCCTCGCATGTCACTAATAAAATTCATCTTAATAAACTGGGAAAAGAAAAAAAGAAAGGGGTGATCTTAGATTCTCAATAAGGGTAATTAATAAATTGGAAGCATAAATAATAAGGCATGATGAATGGCTAAAGAACTTGTGACTTTAAAAAATATTGGGAATAATATGATAGGAATAAATTATGAATAAATTATTCCATAATTAAAAATAACATTGAATATTATATTAGTAAAATAATCACATGGAATATAAATTACTAGTTTCATAATGAGGGAATGCATAATGTATGAAATCAAAATCATACTATTAAGGCCTCAGCCTAGACACTATACATAATAGGTTAAAACCCAGGATAGTTTGTCTCGTGAGACCTACTGATGAATCGAGTGGATATATCGGGCCCCACCCATCACTTAATAAGTCCAATTAATTTCTCAAATGAAAGGTGGTAATGTTAATCAATATATACATTCATAATAAAACAGACATATGTAATGTAAATAACATTCCCAAATCTGTAAACCCAAACACTAACTAGTCTGAGTAGTTTAGTGAATGGTATCAAGATATTACATCTAAAATAAAACTAATAATAAACCATTAAATAAAATATGGTAGATGATATCATAAAATATTATTCCTAATTAAGAATTATAATGAACAAGACTATTGAAATGGATGAAAATACTCCAATAAAATCATCGTGATCTACATGAGAGAAATACTCTTTTACTATGCAAAGAAGATTTATTTTAAAATGTAATTTGTATGAATTCAGAAGTCAACCAATACATTTTTAAAAAAATAAATTGAGAGTTTTGATAAAAAAATAGTGGCTTAAAATAGATAATATAGTGAAATTGAAAATTGGTAAGGATTCGAGATGTTCCCTTCAATCATGATTGTTTATCGGGAAGCTTTTGACAAATATCCTTTGAAAACATGTAACTCCGCATAAAATAAAGTAGTATTATGACTAATAAATATATATGAAGCATAAAAAAATATTTTTTTGAATTACATATGAATAATTAATAATTATATTAGGATAAGGAGAGAAAAATGCTACTAGAAAGAATTTGGAGGTTCGGGTAGAAAACCTAGACCCTATGTCTAGATTTTTTCTATAGTTGACCTTAACATCCTAGATAATCAAATTAAATCCATTAATTAATTAATTAGTTAATAACATTATATACATTTATTTAATTTATTATAATTTTATTGATTCTATTTATTACCTTTTTTACGAGTTCTATGTTACAATTTTATAGCACGAGAGCAATCAATTATTTGGTTTTCACAGTCGGTATACCTGTAAATTAGTATGGAAGGTCATGTGGAAAGGGTATAATTATCTATAATTGAATTTATATGGTATTAATGAAAAAAATCTAAATTGTTATTATGAATTATTGTGTTTCTATAGATTAGGATGTGTTATTAATGTTAATCATTTAGCTTATTTTTAGCAGTTTTTCAATCACAAAGAACTACTTTTGTTCTATCATTTAATATCATATATATAATATGGTTACAAAACCTTACATAAAATATAATACATATTTTATAATTTGGTTCAAATAGAAAAATTATATCATAAATATCCTTGAAGGATAAACTAAATAATAAAAGTGCATTGTCCATGAAGGTTGTAAATCCGAACCTCTCGGATGATGATTTCGTTTTTAACGTAGACGAGAGAGAGGGAGAGTAAGGACATTGATGATGGTTGTTACATTAAGATGATATAATTATAGTATATATATTATACTAGAGTTATCATGATCATTTGGGTAGTGTAGGTGAGGAGAGGATAGGGAAAAAAATAAATTGAAATCAAATTAAAAGAAAAAGGGAGAGGGTTTGCCTCTCGAATTATCCTCTTTGAGAACCTCCTTAGGGAAAAGGGTTTTGGTCTTCTCGAAATACCAAGTTCTCAATTAAATGGGTAAGGGAATATGAATATATATTTTTTCAGAATTTATAAAAACATCAAGGCTTAGAGGTGTGAGGAGAAGAGGGGTTGAGTGATGGTTTTTATAGTAGAGGAGAGGGGTGATTTCTCATTATTTGTTTAAAATTTTATTATTTTTCTCATGAAAATAAATAGTATTTATTATTGTGACCAAATATAGTATTTAGTTCATTTTAATTCTAACCAATGGTTCTTATGTCATCCAAACATCATCAATGATTCTATAATTCTTGTATTTAGTATTTATCATAAATTATCGTATTTTATTATTCACCATAAATTCAAGTAATCTAGAAAAATATAAAAATTCACCCTAACCAAGTTTCAATATGTAGAATTCAAAACTGAACTCCATTTTATGAAAATAATTTTTAAAATATGGGAAATTTAATTTTTAATTAAAATCATCATTTATTCAAAAAATAAAACTTCTTTAAAATTAAAACTCATTTAATAAAACTTTGAAAAATTAACTAAGGTCCAATTAAATTATCATAAAATCATATGATAGAAAAGAACTGATTTATGAATACATTTTATGAATTTAATAAATTTATTAAAATATATAATTATAATTAAATATTTATTAATCAAAAATTACCAACACATATTTATTAATTTTTAAAACATTCACCTACTTATACAATTTTATCATACATTCATTTATAAGGTGCCTAATTTTTTTATACCTTCATGGGTGAGTTGACTATTCATAAGGGTCATATCACTATTCCTAAGGGTAACATTGCTATTCAAAAGGGTAAATTTACTATTCAAAAAAATGTTTATCCTGTTAGACTCTAAATATATTACTAATCGCAACTATGTATGTCCATTTTTCAAAATAAAATCATAGAAGTGGAAAAATTATGATTCATGGATAAGTTATAACTATCTTGTTTGAATAATTATAATAATTTTTTTTTCACTGGTACACTATGTTGTGTGAATTACATTAAACATTAAATTTATTTCAAAATTTTTATGGTGTTAAAATAAAATCATATTTATGAAAATTCAACATGAAAACCATAAAAAATAATTATACATTATTATAAATTCCCATTTGCATAACAAAAACTGTGAAAAAAGAATAAACCAACTCATGCAATCCATGGAATTTTGAAACAAAATAAAAACAAAAAACCTAATGAACGAAAATGGTAGACTCCAACCAAATATATCTTAAAATCTCACTAGAATTGTTTCCAATTAAGTGTGTGTAGTTGACCATTATTTATAAGAAATTACCCATTATCAGATATCTTCATCTACTGTATCTTCTTATGTCCATATTTATCGACCTCATTAAAACCTCAAATAAACCTCTTGAATATTTCATTACCTAGCTATGAATATCCCTAAGATATCTCCTTTGAAATTTATCTTAATCTTTATCCATGAGAGAGGGACTTTCACTTATTATCATAAACATTGTTTCCCATCCATATCCTAGTTTGAATCTTAATATCATCAACAATTCTAATAGCCCCTTTCATTCATTGAGAGATATCAGAAAGTCCCATGTTGCCTAATCATTTATCCCACAATGAAATATATCTGGTCACATGGGTAATGTTGGTTTATCTGAACCATTTATATGTTTTAGATACTAGTAAAATGACGTAGAATCACCTCTCTATCGATTTTAATGATCATTTATTGTTAAAATACTTATTCCTTATTTGTATGAATTCAAACATGATCACTTCCATTCTATAACCATCACTACTACTGTCTTTACTTTTAGTGATCTCCAAAAGCAATTTCTAATGGGATTTAGAATCCACCAACTAACCACTTTTGCTGTTCAAGGTTGACTCGCCGCTAAAGACCAATAGCGACCACAAATGATGGTCACTATAGGGTATCCCAAGATATCTGCATCGGCAGTCACTAGGAATATCATTGTGGATTTCCAAAATTGTTCACAACATGTAAATATATAGTGACCACCAAGGGAGGTCACTAAATCACCCTAAAAATGAAATCATTAGCGACCACCGTAGGTAGTATCCAAGTTGAATAAATATATAAAAAATACATTTTTAGAGCTTCCAAATAACCAAAACCAAAAATATCCAAAAGTGAACAGAAACAGAAAATAAAATAATGGAATCTAGACAAAACCAGTATTCAAAGTAGCTAAATATACGTCCAATTATCTATCTCAATCAACCTACTGATATGATACAAAAAAAATAAACAAAAAAAATTTAAAATTATATATTTAACATTAATGAGTCTTATTTATTATATATATATATATATATAATTTTTTATATTAGGTACATAAGGTATCAAAAATAAATAAATGATGAAAACCTAATCTAAAATGTGCAATGTCCTTACCCGAATAACTACTAAACCAGTAGATGGATCGATCTCCACATGGACTCAAGTGTGCCTCCCCATATTCCAATGGTGGTACTAAGGGGAGACAACACCCTCATGATCATAGTATCACAATGGTATACTAGAAGTAAACAAAAAAAATATCATAATATTTAATAATAAATGAAAAATGAAATGTAATAGAAATATGACATGTGTATAACATTTTCCACAACCAAGAAGGTTCAACTATGAAAGAATATACAGATGGTGCTACAAGTACAATAAAAAATAAATATAGTAATAAGAATAATGAAATGAAATAATAAAATCCCATGATTTTCCCAATGAATAGCATGAGGACCATCTCAATTTTGTACTCCTAAATCCCAAGTAAAATTGAAATCTCAAGATATGAATCAATGAAATATGAAATCGAAGATCTTATCGGGTACCCCAATTCAATGGCAGACTGAGTAGTGTAAGACCCCAACCTTCCACGGTACACTTCCCTTTCAATAATACTGTAGCATGTGTTGTATGCAACTTCGAGTTCTCACACACACACCACAACCAATCAAACTAGCCGTTATGAATAGTATCACCCACTTTTTGAAATTTTATAAATTTTATCTTTCAAAATGGTCTTCATTTTTTGGATTCGGAATATCGAAATTAGCCTAGGGTGAAATTTTGGTATTTTTCTGAAAACTTTTAATTTTTGATGAATAATGAAAAAACATAGTTATAGTTTAAAACCGATTTTTTATTTAAATAAATATTTATTTTATTTAAATTTCATTAAGGTAAAAAGAGATACATAATACCTATATAAGTTCAATGTAATTCATTCGAGTTAGTTTAGAATAATTTTAGATATATAAAAAGTTTATTGAACATTTCACCGTCTTTACCCACCTCCTAGGAGAATTTGGAAATTCACATAAAACATAATTTCACCGCTTCTGTGAGTGGAATTTCGAAAACTGAGAGACAAAGTTAATATCAAGGAGTAAAATGTGGTTCAATGAGATGAAAATAATTTTTTGTGAATAGTAACTTTTTACTTTTATTTACCACGGTTAAAAGTAAACATGGTAATTGAGGGTAAAAATGATATTAATATTACAATAAAACATGTCCTAATTCTATTGGACAAGTGTATCTCGACCAAAAACAACCATAGGAAGAAAATATTATCATTTATGTCCACTTGAATTAGATTAGGACATTTATTATTATATAATTCAAAGAAGAGTTAAAAGAGTTAAAATCAAAGTTTATTTAATAAAACATTTTTAATATAGGGTTATACATAAGATAAATTAGATTGTAAATATTAATTAGAAATATAAAATGATTTCCTACATAATGGTATTTTATTTATAATTTTTAGACATTAAATAATTTAATTTATGTATGACACAATGGTGATGCAGTAATTACCAAATTAATGTAATATTAAAATAACTGATTTTATAAATATCAAAATAAATTTAATTTGAGACTTTTTATGAATTTCACTAATTATCAAGGTTAATATGACATATTCATATCGGTTATATAAATTTGGTTCGAAGTAATAATGCTGTTATGAAATTATCAAAAACAGAATACCCAATAGTGTCAAAATTGACATAAAAGAGTTTTTTAACAAATATTATATTATTAATTGATATTAATTTCATAAAAATATAAGGTTCAGCCAAAAGACTTATATGATGATAGGTGTATCATTAATGGACCACTTGGGGGTATCTTGGAGGTATATAGTAAGTTTATTAACTATATAATATAAAAATACAAAGTAACGTGGTAAGTGTCAAACTAATTAACTAAGAGTTAAAACTAAGACATAAGGTTAATATAATGACCCAAACCTGTATAAATTATATTGGTTGAGTAGTTTTCGACCCATAAACACCTGAAAATTTAAATAATCCACTTTGGAGCCATTAGAAATTGAATATGAATTTATTATAAAATAATATTTCTAGCTTTTCCAAAGGTGCCCCTCACCCCTCTTATAAAAGAGAACTCCCCCTTCTCACTAATTAACACATTCAAAGCCTCTTATCTCGGCCAATCCCTGCCCAAATACTCTATAAAATTCCCTCACTAAAACCAAGAGGCCTTTTTTTATTAGAAAGCCAACCTAAAGATCCCTTTTTATCAAATCAAAAGGAAGAACCCAAAGAAGAGGTAATGTTTTCGCCATCCATTTTGAAGTTCATTTCTTCTTCAACATATTCATTCTTTGTTATTCCCATTCTAAAATAATAAATCCAGAATCTCATATATACTGTGATGTTATTATAAATATGGTACAACTATATTCAGTGTTCTATCCATCCTTTGAATGACAAGTCACCATACGTGCGTACGTACGGCTTACCGTCTCCACGTCGTGGTGTAATTGTTATTCAGTATATTATTATTTGTATGGTTATAATAATGATGTGTAATTCTTGTGAATAATAAATATAACATGATAATGATAATTTATATATGATATACCGTCCAATTATATATTATTTTAATATCAAAAGAATGATATTGTCGCTCGTGCTTACGTACGGACTACCGTCTCCACGAAAGTGATGATATTAATTCCCCATCGTATCCATTCAAGACGAATTCTCATATTATGATTAAAATTAATGTTTAAGAACTTTATATCATTCTGGATATGAATAAGGTACAACCTATCCATAACAAACACAACTTATGTAACAAAACATATAAAAGAAAACGATTAAGTTAACACCCGAAACAATGATAATATTAAGATATTATTAAAAAAATTAATGTCAAAAGATCATATATGATATCATAATTATATATATGGTTCTTCTATAATTTAATAACAATGTTTTAACTATTATACAAGAGGTTAACATAAAATCGAATAAGGAAAAGTACAAGGTAAGGGGTTTTCATCTCAGTCCTTATTCCCGTGAGATTCATGCCATATTTCCACTATTACCTTTTGTGTAGTGTATGTACTGCCCATGATTGTGTTTTTTATATAATAAAATTTAATTTATATGTATTTACATATTAATTGTATGATACCTCTTTCATGGGGTGTATGTTTTGTAAGTTACCAAATTCGTAAGGGTTATTTCACAATCTCTTCATTATCCGAGGTTGTTTATACGTAATTATCTACTGGGACGTCTTTATCATACACATCCATGTTTCTTAAAAATGTATTTCAAAACATTATTGATAATCTATAGAATATGGGTTAAATTAATTTATACAATTTTTTGATTTTTTATAAGAGGTTTGTAATGGAATCGTTCCATCGTTTTCCAAACAAGGTCCTTTTTAACCTTTTCGATAGAATTAAGGTAAGAATGTCTTTTTTTAACTTATACGGAGGTTGAGGATATTTTCCACCATTATAAAATCTTAGAAGCTTCCCTTACAAGCTTATAAGGATATTTTCAAATTAAATGTTTTATTTTATAATTATGTGACTTTTAAATGAATTAAAAAAGAGATATTTCTCTCAAATAGTTTCGATTTTATCTGTGTCTACATCCTTTGATGGATTTTAAGATTATTTGAAGTTTATGTATTATGATACAAAACTTCCATATTTTATTGAAGGTTTTGTGATATGTTTGACGGTGGATGTGTTATTTTTATACCATTCATGGTTTATGGAGAAAGTGTTTACATTTCGTATTCCATTTTTAATATGAATGTTTATGTTATGATTAAACCTGTTCATATGAGGAATGCATTGGACATAATAAGTGATGGGTGGAGCCCTCTATAGCTCCTTGATGCATCGGTAGGTCTCATGAGACAAACTAGTGTCTTGGCACAAGGCTTTGACCAAATATTATTTGTAGTCTAGGCAAGAGGCCTTGACTATGTGGTTATGATAGTCTGGAATTATGCATTCCATCATTATGAAAGTGGTTATTGATATTTCATGTGATTATTTGACTTGTAGAATATCCATGTGAATATTTAAATGGAATTATTTCATCTTATCTTTGAAATATTATTATGAAGTTCATGTTTAAAAGGTTTTTGTTTTAGCTATACATTGCCTTAAATGTTTATGTTTATTTATGAATGTTTCCGCTATATTGTTATCCTTACTGAGCATCTTATCTCACCCATTTCAATGTTTTATTTTTCCCAGGATGTGAAGAAGTAATTTATGAATGGCTTGTAGGGATAATATGAGGGGATTTTTAGACAAGATGTTTTTGTAGTAGTTTTTACTTTATGATGTAATGTAAACTTTATGAATGTATCTAGTTATTCCAAGGCTACTAAAATAATCGGTATTTTGAGACTTGATCTTTCTTGTGATCATGCCAATGATATGTAATAATGCACCGACTCTGGGTAACTGGGTCGGGGGGTTACAGTTGGTATTAGAGGAAGATTAGTACAAACCTTGGAAGGTAGATTTAGACAAACTCTGATTCGAGCACATAGACCTAAGATGGACTTTGAGGATTAGTATAGAAGAACTTCCTAGAATTTTGGTATTATAGAGATTTTCTGAGAATTCTGAGCAATAAATCCCTGTCTGGATATGAGCAAGTAGAGGTGGCTCTGGCACAGATGTACCTAGGGGTAATACCTGAAAACACCACTTTGAGCTAGACTCGAAAGGGAACTGGTGCACGAAAACGGGCCTTGCTGCACTCTTGGTTATGACACTCCCGGGGGATATGCTTAGGACAAATCTCGTTTTCATAACAAATCATTATAAAGGGTTTATGTGTTTATACTTCCTCAAATAATACTTTTTTGTGATTATGGATTATATCCATAAATAGTTCAATTTATGTTAAGTGTTTTATAAGTATGGAATTATGTATTTTGATTCATAAACTGATCAAGTTTATGACATTGTTTAGAAATGGCGCCTAGTGGATGAAATGGAAACCGTATCAATGCATGAACTCCGTGTAGGGATTTACCTCCTGCTCAAGATAATTATAGTGGAGATGGTGATGCAACTTGTGCTGATCAACTAATTACCATACTGGGACAACTCACTCAGGTTATGAATAATAACCTTACGCGTATAGTGCACCTTGATCCACAACGTGGAGGATCAATGTTAGACCGCTTCATGAGTCAGCAACCACCAAAATTCAATGGGAGTACAAATCCATTAGTAGCTGAGAAATGGATAAGATCCCTAGAGAAAATATTTCAGGCTTTGGGGATTAGTGAAAGGGGAAATGTTTTCATGGCAATTTATCGCCTAACTGGAGATGCTGATCAATGGTGGTCATTGATTCAAAACACGAAGGATGTTAATGAAGTATCAAATATGGAATGGAGGGATTTCAAAGATCTATTTGTAGAAAAATACTTTCCTCGCGACCATCAAGTAGATATGGAAAGGCAATTTCTGAGTCTGAGACAAAAGGAGGATGAGAATGTCACAAAGTATGAGGCTAACATTACAAGGATAGCAAGGTATGCTGGAGATTATATACGTAACCCAAGAAGTAATATTGATCATTTCTTTGATGGGTTAAAACTATTTCTCCATCGAGCATTAGTCTCACAATCCTTCTCATCATACAAAGACATTGTCTCATGTGCTATCTAGATAGAAAAGGAATTCTCTAAGTCTTATGAATTTGAAGCAATGCAAGAGAAGAAGAGATATAATGATCATTCTGGGAATGGAAATAGGGGGAATAATAGAAAGTTTGAATATCCATCCTGTGGTAAATGTGGGAAGAAACACCCCGATACTTTCTTAAAAGGAATGGGAGCTTGTTACAAGTGTGGTGAAAAAGGCCACCAAGCTCGTGATTGCAAGGGGAAGAAGGAAGCTACTGATGTCCAATGATACAATTGTAGGGAGATGGGACATTATGAAAATGAATTTCCTAAGCATCAGGGGAACTTACCTCAGAAAAGGCCAAGGGATCAAGTTCAAGCTTATATTATCACAACTACTGAGGTAGATGCTCTGAAAGACATGTTGGAAGGTAATTTAATGGTTTCCTCAAGTTTAGAAAATGCATTAATTAATTCTGGATCATCGCATTGTTTCATATCTTCCCAGTTTGCTATAAAAATTAGATATTTCCAATTTGACTTAACAAGGGAGTTTTCAATTAAAACTCTTAAGGGAAGTAGCATTGCAACAATGTTTTGTGAATAAGTCCCCATTAGAGCAGATAAATGTTCTTTTTCCGCTGATCTCATCATCATACCTATGATGGAATTTTATATAATCCTCGGTATGGATTGGATTTCAGACCATGATGCAAAGATTTATTGTAAGATTAAGGAGGTTACAATTTTTGATGGTGATGATAAGGAACAACTTATCTTTAGAGCAGAATCGTCACCACCTAATTCTTATCTAGATCCACCTCCAGTAGCTCAACTAAATTCAATTATTGGGGAGGAAGAGAATGAAATGACTGTGGGTGAGGAAATTAATGTTGAAATAGAGGATGTACCTATTGTGAAAGAATATGTAGATGTGTTTCCGAAAGATTTACTTGGACATCCTCCAGAACGAGAAGTTGAGTTTTCCATTGATATAATTCCTGGATCAAGACCTATATCAAAGACCCCTTATAAAATGGCCACTGTAGAATTAGTTGAACTAAAGAAACAACTAGAGGAATTTAGTAATAATGGATTTATTCGCCCAAGTGTTTCTCCATGGGGAGCCCCCATAATTTTTTTTAAAAATAAAGATGGATCTATGAGGTCATGTATCGACTATAGGGAGATCAATGCTATAACAATAAAGAACAAGTATCCCCTACCTATCATTGATGATTTATTTGACCAATTTCATGGAGCTCAATAATTTTCAAAGATTTACCTTCGATCTGGATACCATCAGTTGTGTGTGAAGAAGGAAGACATTCTGAAGACAGCATTTCAAACAAGGTACAGACATTACGAGTTTACGGTAATGCTTTTTGGGCTAACTAATGCACCCTCTGTATTCATGGACCTAATTAATAGAGTTTTCAAGGAATATCTCGATGATATTGTGGTGGTATTTATTGAGGATATCTTGGTACACTACAAAAGCTACGAAGATCAAGAAAATCACATGCGCATTATCCTGAAGACTCTATGAAGACATGAATTATATGGGACGTTTAGAAAGTGTGAATTTTGGCTTCATGGGATTTCTTTTCTTGGCCATATTGTCTCTAAATATGGAATCTATGTTGATCCTTCTAAGACCAAGGCAATCCAAGAATGGCCAGCACCTATGAGTATAACTGAGGTACGCAATTTTATTGGTTTAGTAGGACATTATTGACATTTCATCCACAATTTTTCTCGGTTGGCTAACCCATTAACAAAGCTCACAAGTAAAGGGGTTAAATTTTTTTGGACAAAAGAGTGTGAATAATGTTTCGAGGAACTGAAGAGAAGATTATTAAATGCTCCTATACTGACTCTACCATCGAGGAATGATGGGTTCGTTATTTATAGTGATTCATCTAAGAAAGGACTTGGTTGTGTCCTCATGCAGAATGATTGGGTTATTGCCTATGCATCACGACAGTTGAAAATTAATGAGGAAAACTATCATACTCATGATCTAGAGTTAGTAGCTGTGATCTTTGCTTTGACGATATGGAGGCACTACCTCTATGGTGAAAAATGTGATATTTATACTAATCATAAGAGTTTGATTTATATTTTCTCACAGAAGGAACTAAACATGAGGAAAAGGAGATGTCTTGAACTACTCAAGGATTATGATTTCATGATACACTACCACCCGGGGAAGGCAAATAAGGTGGCAGATGCTTTGAGCAGAAAAGTTCATGGAGTTTTGAACATGATGAGAATTGAAAGGGATTCTATTTTCATGGATCTAGTGAAGATGGATATGGGAATTACCATGGAAGGTGAAACATAAATACTTTTTCAAATGGGGGCCAAACCATATTTACCTGAAAGGATAAAGAGTTCTCAGAACGGTGATGAAGAGTTTCAAAACAAGATTAAAGATGTGAATGATGGGATATTGAATGACTTTGTGTATGAAGATGGAATTTTGAAATTTGGGAAGAGAATTTGTGTTCCCAATATACCTGATCTAAAAACGGAATTTTTGGACGATGCTCATAGTTCCAATTTCTCTATACACATTGAGAGCAAGAAAATGTATAGAGACTTGAAGGAACATTTTTTGTGGGACAACATGAAGAGGGAGATTGCTGATTTTGTGTCAAGATGTTTGGTTTGACAACATGTGAAATCTAGAAGGCAACATCCTGGAGGATTCATGCAACCTCTTCTCATACCGGAGTGGAAATGGGACAATATTACGATGGACTTTTCCATGGGACTACCAAAGACTCCTAGAAGGAACGATGCAATATGGGTTATTGTTGATCGTCTTTCCAAGTCAGCATATTTTATTGCTATAAAGGAAGATTTACCACTTGAACATATAGCAAGGTTATATATTAATGAAGTGGTGAGACTTCATGGAGTACCCCTATCAATTGTTTCTAATCGTGATCCCTGTTTTACTTCAAGATTCTGGAAGAGTCTTCAGAAAGCCCTGGATACTGAACATCAATTTAGCACTTACTACCACCCTCAAATAGATGGACAATCCAAATGTATTATTAAAACCATAGAAGACATGTTGAGATCATGGTCACTTGACTTTCAGGGTATATGGGATCAATATTTACCTCTAGTGGAATTTTCCTATAACAATAGCTTCCATTCGAGTATTCAGAAGGCACCATATGAAGCATTATATGGAAAGAGATGTCGCACACCAACCTGTTGAGATGACATTGGTGAATGGAAACTTGTAGGCTCAGAACTGGTGGAGGAAACGATGGAAAAGGTGAAGGTAATCCAAAACCACATCAATGCTGCTCAAAGTAGGAAGAAAAGATATGCTGACAACCGAAGAAAGGATTTAGAATTTCATGTGGGAGATCATGTTTTCTTGAAGGTATCTCCATGGAAGGGAGTTATACGTTTTGGTAAGAAAGGTGAATTGAGTCTCAGGTACATCAGTCCTTTCTAAATTCTAGAACGAGTTGGGGCTGTAGTGTACCATTTGGAAATGCCTCCAAATCTCTCCAAAGTTCAAGATGTGTTCCACATATCATTATTGAGAAAATAAATGCCTGACCCAACGCATGTACTCACTTATGAGGAATTATAATTGGAACTCGATCTTTCTTATTGCGAAGAGCCCATCAGGATTCTTGATACAAGATAACAAGTGCTGAGAAACCGAACGACTCATTTGGTAAAAGTTCTATGGAGAAACCATAAGATGGAAGAGGCAACGTGGGAACCCGAGGAACTTATGATGAAGAACCACCCAAGTCTTTTCATGCAGTAGTATTCTAGAAAATTCGAGGACGAAATTATTTGAAGGAGGGGAGAATGTAACACCCCAAGCATCCACGATACGCTTCCCTTTCAATAGTATAGTATCATGTGTTGTACGCAACATTGAGGTTTAACAAACACACCACAACCAATCAAACTAGCCATTATGAATAGTAATACCCACATTTTGAAATTTTATAAATTTTATCTTTAAAAATGAACTTCATTTTTGGATTTGGAATATCGAAATTATCCTAGGGTGAAATTTTGGTATTTTTATGAAAACTTTCAATTTTTGATGAATAGTGAAAAAACACTGAGTTATAGTTTAAAACCGAATTTTTTTTAAATAATTATTTATTTTATTTAAATTTAATTAAGGTCAAAATAGATACATAATACCTATATAAGTTCAATGTTATTCATTGGAGTTAGTTTAGAATAATTTTAGATATATAAAAATTTTATTGAACTTTTCACCGTCTTTTACCCACCTCCTAGGAGAATTTGGAAATTCACATAAAACATAATTTTACCGCTTCAGTGAGTGGAATTTCGAAAATCCGAGAGACACGGGTAATATCAAGGAGTAAAATGTGGATCAAAGAGATGAAAATAATTTTTTGTGAATAGTAACTTTTTACTTTTATTTACCACAGTTAAAAGTAAAGAGGGTAATTAAGGGTAAAAATGATATTAATATTACCCTAACACATGATATAATTCTATTTTACAAATGTATATCAACCAAAAACAACCTTAGGAATCAAATATTATCATTTAGGTCCACTTGGATTATATTAGGACATTTATTGTTAATTAATTCAAAGAAGAGTTAAAAGAGTTAAAATCAAAGTTTATTTACAAAAACTTTTTTAATATAGGGTTACACATAATATAAATTCGATTGTAAATATTAATTAAAAATCTAAAGATAGTTCATACATGATGGTATTTTATTTATAGTTTTTTGGAATTAAATAATTTAATTTATTTATGACACAATGTTGATGCCGTAATTACCTAATTAATGAAATATTAAAATAATTGATATTATAAATATCAAAATAAATGTAATTTGAGACTTTTTATTAATTATAATAATTTTATAGGTTAATATTACATATCAGTATTGGGTATATAAATGGTTTTCAAGTAATAATGATGTTATGAAATTATCAAAAACAAAATACCCAATAGTGTCAAAATTGACATTAACGAGTTTTAAAACAAATATTATATTATTAATTGATAGTAAATTCATAAAAAGCTAAGGTTTGGGAAAGAGACTTATATCATGATAGGTGTATCATTAATGGACCACTTGGGGGTCTCTTTGAGGTATATAGTATGTTTATTAACAAAATAATATAAAAATACAAAGTGACATGGTAAGTGTCAAACTAATTAACTAAGAGTTAATACTAAAACATAAGGTCAATATAATGACCCAAACCTTTCTAAATTCTATTGGTTGAGTGGTTTTCGACCCATACACACCTTAACCTTTAAATAGTCCACTTTTAGCCATTATAAACTGAATATGAATTTATTATAAAATAACATTTCTAGCTTTTCAAAAGGTGCCCCTCACCCCTCTTATAAAAGGGCACTCCCCCTTCTCACTAATTCACACATTCAAAGACTCTTGGATCGGAAAACCCCTGCCAAAATACTCTCTCAACTTCCCTCACTACAACATAGAGGCCTTAGTTGGATCAAAAATCCAACCTAAGTATCCATTTTGTTCAAATCAAAAGGAAGAACCCGAAGAAGAGGTAATGTTTTCACTACCCTTTTTCAAGTTCATTTCTTCTTCAAATTCATCTTTCTTTTTTATTCCCATTATAAAATAATAAATACAGTATCACCTATATACTATGATATTATTATAAATATTCTACAACCATATTTAGTATTCTATCCATCCTTTGAATGACATGTCACCATACGTGCGTACGTACAGCCTATCGTCTCCACGTCGTGGTGTAATTGTTATTCAATATATTATTATTTGGATGGGTATAATAATGATGTGTAATTAATGTGACTAATAAATATAACATGATAATTATTCTGTATATATGATATACCATCCAATAATATATTATTTTAATATCAAAAGAATGATATTGTCGCTCGTGCGTACGTACGGACTACCCTCTCCACGAACACGATGAGATTCATTCCCCAACGTATCCATTCAAGACTAATTCTCATTTTATGATTAAAAGTAATTTTTAAGAACATTATATCATTCTGGATATGAATAAGGTACAACCTATCCATAACAAACACTACTTATGTAACAAAACATATAAAAGAAAACGAGTAAGTTAACACCTGAAACAATGATAATACTAAGATATTATTAACAAATCAATGTTAAAAGATCATATAAGATATCATAATTATGTATATGGTTATTGTATAATTTAATAATTTTTTTTAACTATTATACATGAGTTTAACATACCATCGACTAAGGAAAAGTACAAGGTAAGTGGTTTTCATCTCACTCCTTATTCCCGTGAGATTCATACCATATTGCCACTATTACCTTTTGTGTGGTGTATGTACTACCCATAATTGTATTTTTTATATAATACACTTTAATATATATGTATTTACATATTAATTGTATGATACCTCTTTCATGGTGTGTATGTTTTGTAAGGTACCAAATTGGTAAGGGTTATTTCACAATCTCTTCATTATCTGAGGTTGTTTGGACATAATTATCTACTAGGACCTCTTTATCATCCACATCTATGTTTCTTAAAATTTTATTTCAAAACAATCTTGATATTTTATATAATATGGGTTAAAGTCATTTATAACCTTTTTTTGACTTTTTATAAGAGGTTTATAAAGGAATCTTTCCATCATTTTCCAAACATGTTCCTTTTTAAGCTTTTCGACAGAATTTAGGTAAGAATGTCTTTTTTTAACGTATACGGCGGGTTCGGATATTTTCCACCGTTATAAAATCTTAGAAGATTCCCTTACAAGATTATAAGTATATTTTCAAAGTACATGTTTATTTTATAATTATGTGACTTTTAAATGATTTAAAAAATAGATATTTCTCTCAAATAGTTTTGATTTCATCTATGTCAACATCCTTTGATGGATTTTAAGCTTATTCGATGTTTATTTATTATGATACAAAACTTCCATATTGTATTGAAGTTTTTGTGATATGTTTGACTGTGGATGTGTTATTTTTATACCATTCGTGGTTTATGGAGAAAGTATTGGCATTTCTCATTCTATTTTTAATACGAATGTTTATGTTATGTTTAAACCTATTCATATGAGGAATGCGTTAGACTTAATAAGTGAAGAGTGGAGCCCTCTATAGCTCCTCGATGCATCGGTATGTCTCATGAGACAAACTAGTGTCTTGGCACAAGGCCTTGACAAAATATTATTTGTAGTCTTGGCACAAGCCCTTGACAATGTGGTTATGGTGGTATGGCATTATGCATTCCATCATTATGAAAGTGTTTATTGATATTTCATGTGATTATTGAACTAGTAGAATATCCATGTGAATAAGTAAATGGAACTATTTAATTTAATCTTTTCCATATTATGATGAAGTTCAAATTTAAAAGGATTTTGTTTTATGTATACATTTCCTTAAATGTTTATGTTTATTTATGAATGTTTTCGCTATATTTTTATCTTTACTGAGCATCTGAGCTCACCCGTTTCAATGTGTTATTTTTCCTAGGATGTGAAAAATTAATTTATAAATGACCTGTAGGGATAATGAGGGGATTTGAAGACAATATGTTTTTGTAGTAGTTTTCACTTTATGATTTAATGTAATCTTTATGAATGTATCTAGTTATTCCAAGGCTCCTAAACTAATCGGTATTTCGAGACATGATCTTTCTTATGATCATGCCAATGATATGTAATAATGCACCGACTCTGGGTAACTGGGGTCGGGGCGTTACAGTATGGTGTGACATATAATCACTATGACACCTATGAAATTTCCAAATACTGGATCCATTATGTGTAATAAAAATAAATAGTGTGAATTTATGTCAAGGTAAAGAACCAACATTAAATAAATAAATAACCAAATAAAATGAGGTCCCATAAGAACACAAGGCTTACCGTACCTGCTTTGGCCTATTCCAGAAATGTTTAATCCTGGGGAAGCTTCTAAAATGTTTCAGGAGGGAAGCGGTAACAAAACATCATAGAACATGTGAAACAAGATAGACTAAACACAATCACATGTTTTGTGTTCCCATATGTGTTCCTTGGAAAACAATCATTCACTAACAACCTTTACTATAAAAATAAATACAAAAAGTTAATAAGTAGCTTCTTGGGCCCGTCTGAGGTTAACCTTAACAAGTAACCCACATATCACAACCAGAGAGCCATAAAATCTCACTACCATCGAATTCAGCCCAATGAAATCCATGATTTTCCTCGTATGTACCGCTCCCATCCTAATTCTAGACAAATACCACTCAAAACAAACTTGGTATCTCATATAGAGATCCAAGTATCACTCATGTCATGGTTCCACCATCTCTCCAATGATCTAGACCATGTTTTATCTCCTAGGGAACCAACATTGCTCATAAAAGGAAACATCAATGCATAGTGAGCATGTCCTAGCATACCAGTATCACCCTCGACATATTCAAAATCAATCAGCATAAAATAATCATAAGTTTTTGAGCCATTCCTTAGTTTTTCATGGAAGGAATCCCGAGTATCAATCACAAATTCCTTTATTTATTTAATTAATTATATTAAATGATACAAAAGTCCATGATAAAGGGAATGATATTTGAAATAAAGATGCACAAAGAGAGACACACCCATTTTACACTTTTCCAAATTATAAAAAGGGAATTCATAAAAAAATTCCATATAAAGAGACAATAATTTAATAGAATCCATGGAAACACACATACCATAAATCAAATCAAGGAATAACCCATAAATCAATTTTCTAATTTGAATAAATCCCCCTCATTAAGAGGTTTTATTAAAAAACATGACATTGTTCTTCAATCGATTCATTTAGTTTATATTATGAAATCCAATTCCAACAAAAATCATAATCAACTTACATCAGTGTGGTTTTTATAAATGAGAGAGTCCCCATTTGATACGTAAACAAAAAAGGCACAATGTTTCCCTCAGACTTCAGGGATGAACTCCATTGATGGGAGGTTCAAACATTCCGATCAGTTTCTAACGGGTTTGTTCGTAGAACAGGAAACATCCAATGATTTCGGACCTACTTTCCAAAGGTAGGTTCTCATTAGTTTATGGACTGATGAGGCTTAGGAATTTTCATTGGTTGAGAGGATGGGAGGTCGGACTCATCAAACCTTTTTTAGGGGAATTATTGTCTACTCCGGGACAATGAGCACTTGGGGCTTAATCCTAAGGAGGATGCTCAGATTTGAGAATTATGACTGGGGATTATTCCTAAAAAGTTGGCCCAGGTTAATGAGGACTAGGGGCTTATTTATAAGGAGGATGCCCAGATTTTGGAATTATGACTGGGTCTTGTTCCTGAAAAGGAGGCCCAGGTTAATGAGGACTTGGGGCTTACTCCTAAGGAGGATGCCCAGATATGAGAATTATGACTGGGGCTTATTCCTAAACATGAGGACCAAGTTAATGAGGACTTAGGGATTACTCCTAATAAGGATGCCCAGAATTGAGAATTATGACTGAGGCTTATTCCTGAAAAGGAGGCCCAGGTTAAAGAGGACTTGGGGTTTACTCCTAAGGAGGATGCTCAGATTTGAGAATTATGACTGGGGATTATTCTTGAAAAGGAGGCCCAAGTTAATGAGGACTTGGGGCTTACTCCTAAGGAGGATGCCCAGATTTTAGAATTATGACTGGGGCTTATTCCTAAAAAGGAGCCCAAGGTTAATGAGGACCCAGGCACTGGGAGCTCAAATATGAGTTTCTGGAAAAATTCCTCCCCAGAATGGGGGGCCCACATGGTCTATTTATAGGCTAGAGAAGACCCGGGCGGTTATCACTTAGGTCGCGCAAGTGACTTGCATGACCACTAGGCGGCACGCAAGTATACATGTGCGACCATGAAGGAACTTGCGCGACCTATGGTCAATGTCCTCTTTTTTCATCCCTTTGTCGATTTTTTGATGTTTCTTCAAAGGATGAATCAATTTGGACTAAGGTATTTTACTTTTCCAATATTTAGATTCTTTGACGAAAGGAGCGTCAAAAAAAGTCCCCCCTCAGAGTTGGATCCGGAGAGAATAGAGGATTTGACTCTGAGGAAAAGAAGAAAACCAAAGGAAAGGTGGCACACAAATCATGATGGCATAGAGGGAGGCGCACAAGTGTGCATCGCGCAGGGCCTGGCACACAGGGGTACGACACGCATGGTTCTGCCCACGTCTATAAATAGAGGGCCTCACTTCCGTAAAAAGAATCTGTATTTCTGGATTTCAGACCCTCGAGCTCTCGCCGCGCAGGTTACCTTTGCCGCGCAGGTTGCTCTGTTTTCCGATGTTTCTTTGCTGTCGCGCTGCTGTATAGGTATTTGTACTTGCGCGGTTTATACATGCGTGTCAAAAACTAGCGCGGTACACTAACACTTGCGCACCAAGTTTAGACATGCGTGCCTTAATGCCTTTTCCTTTTTTTTCTTCACAAATTTTATGAAAAATAAACCCATTTAAGAGTTAGTTTATTCGTCTTTTGGGAAGATTCAATGGCTCCCAATGGAATTGGAACGACTGATGAACTAGCTTGAAATCGGATTGATGACATGATGAACATCATTGAACATGATTACTGTGTTATCTGCGACAACACACTCCCAGATTTGGCTAAGTAATTGAATAAATATCATCTTAATTTCCCACAGAGCATCTACCTGCCTCTATATGGTCATGGTCATCTGCAAAGAGTCAATGTTCAAGATGCAAAGAACTATACGCCTGAAATGCATCTGCACTGATACTCCTCTATTTCGGTTATGTTGTGCATTAAGAGCAAAAACAATGGTGTGAACTTTCAAATTCTTCCTCCATGTCATTTCCTTGCAGATATGAAAATGGAAAACCCATGGGCTGAAATGTTTTCCATTGCCAGTTTGTAGAGAGAAGACAAACATGGCATTAGAGAAATATCTGAAAAGAGTACTCTACCCAAATGTCTCTTTACTTCCAATGCTCCATTCTCAAATCCATGTATCCATCTTCCAAGTCTCTTGGACAAAAACAGAGTCACTGTTTGATCAGCAGAAAAGTTTTCCAAACCGCACTCAAGAACATTCTTTTACAATTGTTCCAAGAAGAGCTGGTATCACTACATCTCTTATGGTATCCAGTCAAATGAATGAATTCCAATTGGTTACTGATGAAGCTCGTTATGTCGTAAATCAAATGAAGAGTTATGCTGAAAGCCTCTAGTAATTCTTGAAAAAGAGAAGAGACTCCAGTCTGTGGATGTCATTCTATCTCCTATGTATCAATGAAAAACAACTACATCTTCAATAATTTGTTCTTGCATTCTCTTTTTCTACATTCTTTAGATTTTACTTAAGCCAATGGGCCTAGTAAGCATAGTTTGATTTTTACTAGGACTAATGTAAATAACCCTATAAACTTGAACCTTTTAATTGCTCGATGTTATCTAAATCATACAAAATGTATTGTTAGTGAGCTGGAAATTGACTTTTATTCAGAGTTTCTTTGTCTTTTGTGGGCAGTTTAAAGTCATGCTTGTTGGACATAAAGAGGATAATGTTTAAGGTCGAAATAGCATTGACTGAAATGAATTAAAATTGACTCAATTCCTTGACAATTCATCAGAAAACAATGTACCATACTCAAGTGTGAGGGAAAAAATTAAACTATGACTTAAGAATATTTGAATCTGAGGAATGATATGAAAAAGAGCTAAAATTCGTTAGAAGAAGTAGTTCCCAATAATGAAGTTACCATTATTTAACAAACCCGTTAGGGGGTTGAATTATGCAGGGCCACCTAAGGGCATTGGCCGCATAGTTAAATAAATAGTATCTTTTGGCACACAAGTCTGTTATATAGACTGTTTAAGCAAGGCCGCCTATGGGCACGTGCTGCATAGTCAGGAAAAAGAACTCTCAGAAATTTACTTTCCTAGTGCTAAATGCCAGTGAAGGTTTATGGAGATTAAAATTTTCCAAAGTATAGAGTTTGCATTATGGAAAGAGGTACATGAATATGGAGAAGATATTTCCAAACAAGATTATCGAAGAACTGGTTGGATATCACTCCTACGAAGGTCTGATCCAAACATAGGGAAGGAGAATATAAACCATATACTTGAATACTTTCAGATCATGAAAAAGGATATGGGACAAATATGTTAAGGATGGCTGTTTTTGCAGATCCTTACATACTGTCATTTAAGACAAATAAAGACAAAAGAGTCATTCTTCCCATGAATGAAGTTACCACTATCCGAAAAACCCGTTAGGGGGTTGAATTATGCAGGGCCACCTAAGGGCATTGGCTGCATAGTCAGATAATAGTATCTTTTGGATAAAAAGTTTGTTATGTAGACTGTTTATGCAAGGCCACCTATGGGAACGTGCTACATAGTCAGGCAAAAAAATTCTTGGATGTTTGACATTTTTGCGACTAGAAGTCAATAAAAGGGTTATGAAGATCTAAAAATATTTAAGTTTAGGATTATGACACATAAAGATGGGTATTGTCCAATGTATGTAGAGATACACGGATCAATGATAACCATAATCATGTTGTGGCTGTATCCTGATTTGAAATGTTGGACTTCACTACGTATCCCATAATGATGGGAATCAAGCTATACATAGTTCTTAAACTACAGTTTAACATCGTGTGGGACAAAAGGATTAGAGATCTTAGTTTAGTTTCAGAGATCTTGGATCATTGTAAAAAATACACAGTGTGTGTTCTCATAGGTACTTTTTAGCCAGGGAACTGAAAGTGGAATTTGGGGTTAGGCCCAAAGACTTGGGGTTGGATTCGAGGGACACTCGAACGTTCCTACGTATCCCATAAGGATGGTAATCAAGCCCACATAGTTCTATAAATACCCTCTGTGCAAATTTGGTTCGTACATGTGAATGGGTGAAAGGGGATTTTAGTACAATGATGGTTTAACCCAAGATAAAAGGTTTCCATGTTTCCATGTATGCACGTAGTCTTTGAAATGAAACATGATTGAAAAATCAATGTAAATAATGATTCCCTCTCAGGTGAGAGTATCAAAAAAAATTGTTGTTTATTGTCATAGTGGACAAAAGTGTTTTATAGTTTAACGTCGTATAGCAAGGAAGAAAGTGAACCAATGTAAAGATATTTATTCTAGGGGTGGTTTCACGAATCAACATCATATGAGATGGAGGTGAACCGATGTGAAGAGACTGGTTTTGGGATTGAACCATGGGAGGTTGCCTACGTACCCAGCCTGGAAGGCAAGGATCAAAGTCTGCGTAGTTCAATTAAAATATGAATTAATGATCAAGTTGTTCTTGGGGACAACTACCTAATAAAATGATGTTGTTGGGACTTACACATGGTTAATAGCCCAAAGAGAGTGTTATGGTTGAGGTTTTCTCTAAGGTCACATGAGTCATAATCAGTGTGAGAAACAAGAGGTAACAACAACCTTAACGATGCATAGTTTAATGTCAAGTAGGACATATAAAGGGACTATGCAGTTTAAAGTCTTACAGTTAGGACTATTGGTGCTGCACAGTTTAATGTCATGTAGCAAGGACAAAGTACATTTTAATGTCATGTAGGACATATCAAGGACTTTCTATACATTTTATCGTCATGTAGTTAGGACGATGGGGACAATATAGTTTAATGTCATGCTGGAGGAAAGGGGGACTGTATTGTTTAATGTCTTACAGTGAGGACAAAAGAGTACACCATTTAACATCACGTTGGACGCATTGGGGATTTTTTCCCCAGTTTAGCGTCATATTGGATGAAAGTGCGAATTGTTTAAGGTCATACGGGACCTTTAATGATTATGTAGTTTAACGTCTTTCCGGATGTAAGGGACTTCTATACAGTTTATCGTCACGTAGTTAGGACATCACACTTTAACGTCTTAATGGATGTAAGGGACTCGTAAATTGTTTAGGGTCATATGCATGGACCATTGATGATGCAGTTTAAGGTCATACAGGACGTAGTTGCAGTTTAAGGTCATACCGGACTATTTAGGGAACTTTTTCATAGTTTAACGTCGTGTGGGATGAAAGTAATACAAATAGTTTAAGGTCATATGTATGGACCATTGTCGTATAGTTTAACGTCATATCGCAAGGAAAAAGGGAGGTTTTGTGTTTATACAATATACTTCTTCAAAAACCTGGCATTGGTTGGAGTAGTGATGAGTTCTCCATCCATCGAGATTAATGAATAAGCTCCATTGGAGTAGACCCTATGTATTGAATAAGGTCCTTCCCATTTTGGATCAAGCATGGGAGGTTTCTTTCCTGGTATCATTGGAGTTATGAGAACTAATACCAATTCTCCCTGAGTGAATGAACGAAGACAAGCTTTTTTGTTAAATTCTCATGCTTTTCAATTCTGATAGACTTCCAAGTGGTGAAAAGTGCACAACATTTTCCCATCTAACCATTCCAATTCATTCAATCTCTTTTGAGATTGTTCATCTACAGATGATTGATCACAAATGGAAACTTTGTGTGAGGGTAGTTGAACTTCAATGGGAAAGATGGCTTCCGTTCCATATACCAATGAATATGGAGTTGGCCGAGTTGCAGTGCGGGTGGTAGTCCGATAAGCCCATAAAGCATGAAATATTTTATCAGGCCATGACCTCTTATCTTTATCCACCATATTTTGTAGTATATTTGAATGAGTATTGTTAAAGGCTTCTATCTGGCCGTTGGCCGCTACATGATACCAAGATGAATGGTTGGATTTGATGTTGTATTTTTGATACAACTTCTTCACTTCGGATGAATAGAAGTTGGTGCCATTGTCCGTCAATATGGTATGAGGGACACCAAATCAGGTAATGATGTTAGGCTTGATGAAGCTAACAACGCATTTATAACTGACATCCTTGAGAGGTATTGCCTCTGCCCATTTGGAAAAGAAGTCAGTAGTAGTAATAATTTACTTAAACTGCTTGGCCGTAGCCGACGGGTAAGGTCCCACCACATCCATTCCCCATGTGGAAAATGACCATGAGTATTTAGTTGTATGAATCAACTCTGGAGGTTGATGAATGAAGTTGGAATGTACATGGAATGGATTACACTTTTTTGTGAAATCTACACAATCTTGTATCATTCAAGGCCAAAAGTATCCAAGCCTTCGAATCTGATTAGACAGTCTATGTCCAGACTGGTGGGCACCATAGACTCCTGCATGCACTTCTTTCATGACAACCATTGTCTCTTCACCATCAATGCATCTGAAGAGAACTCCATCAAAACCACGTTTGTAGAGAATTTCCTCTAGGTGATCTGGGCTATCATAATGAGTAAAATTGACCATACATCGCTGGATTTGTTCTTTCTCACCTCTATCAGGTGGAAGTGTTCCATTTTGAAGGTATTCCCCGATAGGTGACATCTATCATGTAGTATGACCATAAGGTTTAGGAATGGGACAAATTTTATTAATTTCCTCTGTTCTGATTCTAACATAAGGTGAAATTTCACGATGGTGGGAAAAACTGATGGTTGTCTCGTCCCGATTTGGATCTGCCAGAGCTGTGGCTGTATTAGCCAGTGCATCAGCTTGAGCATTTTGTGATCTTGGGACATAAGAAAATGTCGGTTCCAAAGGGAATTCCGCCATTAACTCTCTGATGTAATCATACAAAGGGATTAGTTCTTCTTTTCTGATGGCATAATCCCTATTGACTTGTTTGAACACCAGGTCTGAATCACCTTTCACCTCTAAGTGATTCACTTGTTCTTGAAGTGCTAATTCCAAGCCTATGATGAGATCTTGGTATTCTGCTTCATTATTGGTACCACCTTCCCACAATACGAAGGAATAAGGTAACACTTCCTTTTCTGGAGAAATGAGAACAATTCCTAAGCCAACTTTGTTGAATTTAATATCTTCCATTTTCCTCCCTGTTGGACTTCTGGAAGCACCATCAAAATACATTTCCCATGCCTGAGGACTTTCTTGAATAGAGAAGAATTCCACATCAGGGAGTTTAATATCTAAAGATGTGTCTTCCACTGAAGGGTGTTCAGCCAGGAAATTAGCCAGAGCTTGGCCCTTTACCACCTTTTGAGAAACATACTGAATGTCGAGTTGCTGCAAAATAACTACCCACCTTGCCAGACGTCCTGTAAGAATTGGATGACTAAGGATGAATTTGAGCGGGTTATTACGAGATACCAATTGGACCTCGTGATGTTGCAGGTAGTGTCTCAACTTCTGAACTGCGAAGATTAATGTCAGGCAGCACTTCTCAATACTTGAATATCGGGTTTCTACATCAAGCATAGTTTGACTGAGATAGTAGAGGTTGTTCTCATTCCCAGCATCATTCTATTGAGCAAGAAAGGAACCCAATGATCTCTCTAGAGCTGTCATGTAGAGGATAAGTGGTCTTCCTTCAATAGGTGGCATGAGTACCGGTGGACTCAAGAGGTATTTCTTTATAATATCGAATGCTTCTTGAAATTCTTCAGTCCACTGGTAAGTGACTCCCTTCTTCATCAATTTGGTGAAGGGTAAAATTTTGCCTAGTAAATTGGCGATGAAACGATGAATATAGGCTAAGTGTACTTGAAGTCCTCTTAATTCTTTAAACTTTTTAGGATGTGACATACAAAGGATTGACTTGGTCTTCTCAAGACCGACTTCAAAACCACGATGGCGTACAACAAAGCTGAGAAATTTTCCTGAGGTTACCTCAAAAGCACATTTTAAGGGGTTCATCTTCAATTTATGTTGTCGAAGCATGCAGAATATGACTTCCAAATCATCCAATTGATTAGAACATTTCTTTGGATTTGACCACCAAATCATCTACATAGCATTCAACAAACTTCCCTAAGAAGTGTGTGAGGATACGATATATGGCACGCTGATAAGTTGCACCTGCATTCTTTAAGCCAAAGGGCATTACCCGGTAGCAAAACACACCCTGAGGGGATCATAAGGATATAGATTCCTCATCTTCTAGGGCCATTTGGATCTGATTATATCCGGAATATCCATCCATGAAGGAAAGTGCTTCATATCCAGCTGTTGCATCAATTAAAAGTTATGTAATCGGAACTGGGAAATCATCCTTAGGACAATGCCGATTAAGATCTCTGAAATCGATGGAAACTCTAATTTGTCCATTATTCTTCCTTACAGGGACAATATTAGCCAACCACTTGGGATATTGAATATCTCTGACGAAGTTATATTTGATAAGCATATCCACTTTAGCTTCAATTTTGGTAGCATAAGTTGGGTGTGTTCTTCTCGCGGATTCCTTAAATCCTCGATGTTCTTCTGGTAAACCCAAATGATGAGTAGCAACATCAGGATCAAGACCAAGAATTTCTGTATAGTTCAAGGAAAATATATCTCTATTTTTATTTAGAAAAGAAATATACATCTCTTTCTCTTCAAGAGTCATGGCCGCACTGATTAAAGTGGGGCGTGGATCTTCTTTTGTACCCAGATTTATTTCTCTGAGTTCATCCACAGTGGTAGAGATACCCTCTTCAAATGCTGGAGGAGCATCTCTAATATTTTCCTCTTCTTCTTCATCATGTATTATTTCTTCTGTTTCTACTTTCATAGTAGATGACAAAGTATAATTTTTATGATTAGAAGAGATGTCAAAATTTGCATATCTTGAAGAAGAAGCTTCCATTTCCGACCCGATTGATGATGAAGGGTCTTCTTTGGGTAATAAAGAAGAGGTGATGGATTAAGAATCGACATCATTGTTCACCTCTGATGTTGCTATAACTTCTTCTGTCCTAATTGGCGAAGCATAGACTTGTTGGATTTCAGAATATGAAATGAAGACGTCACCATTTGTTGCTTTCATCACTGATTGGTAGATTACAAATTTCTCCCATGTTGTCTGGCTTGATTGTCGTAATTGACATTATGGATCTTTCCATAAGAGTATTTTGATTTGGGTCAATCTTGTCAATTTGACTGATAGGAAACACATAATCTGTACTCACATGAGTAAATGGATTTACTGGAATTTTCACCAAACCATATGGAGCATTAACTTTGGTAATCTCCTTTGTAGTGGATTTCTCCATCCCATTCATGTGATAGAATTCCGCCTCATTGTATTGAGACTCACATGTCTTGAACGGGGCCTTATAACCATACAATGTCTCAACGTGACCATCGATACAATATTTGAGACATTGATGGTATGATAAAGGGATAGCCGCATGTTGATGTAGCCAGGGTCTTCCAAGAAAGATGTCGAAGGCTGAGTCTTGATCAACAACCATGAAAACTGAATTGGATACAAGATCTCCAAAACTGAGTTCTGAGTGTAACTTCACCCTGTGGTTCTTGTTAATTTTAATCATATCCTTTTAACATTATGGTAGAAGGAGATAAATCATATTCCGTGAGGCCCAATCGATGAACTGTACGAATGGGCATGAGGTTGACTCATAAACCATTGTCCATGAATGTTCTTCGGACAACTAAGCCATTGACCTTGCCAGGCAAGTACAATGGTCTAATATGTCCATGCACAAAATCATCTTCATCTTCAACAGTAAATGATATTATTGCATGGCATTCTGTAAAATTATTCTCTATGTGATAGACTTCGGCTACAACAATTTTAGTTTCAAACTCCTGAGGACTTCACAAAGCCTCGATGAGTGCTTCTCAAAGATCTTTTGACAGATTCAGAGAATCCAGAATTGATAACTTGGCTGGTACATGGGCCAAGTGTTTCAATGTATCATACTTTTGATCCAGAGGTATGCGTTTCCCAATAGGAATATGTGGATTAGCAGGTACCTTGGAAGCAGATGCTTTGGAAGTTGATGCATATTTTATTGGGATAGGAATTGGAAATATTCTTTGTTTTGGAAGATTAGACCGATTAAATCCATTTACTTGCTGAGAGGAAGAAGATGGAACCTTCAGCCGGTCTTCCAAAATAACTATTCCAGGACTGAATTTGCTATGGGTAAAAGAAAATGCTTGTTCTTGCTGAGCTCGCTGAAGGGCTCTACCATGAGTTTTTTCTGCGTAAACAGTTCTAGTAGGGGTATAATTGGAATGGTGGCTTCTGAAAGATCCACGTCTTCCCCTGTATCCTAAGCCCCTGGAACTTCCTCAGATTCCCCTATTTGATATAGGGAATTCAGGCTCATTGAAATCGAAACTGCGACTGGCATATGGATATGTTAATTGAATTATATTAATAGAACCAAAGATTAACTCTTCATCTGATGAAGACTCTGCTTGATTAGCTTGTTTAGGCTGTTCCGTTTGATGGGGCGGTACCCGTGTCTTTGAAGTAGATGGCATGATGTCCGCCAATGTCAAAGACAACTTAGGCATTGACACATACTCATCTTCTTCTGATTCTTTTTCTTTCTTTGAATCATGACGTTTCTTTGAGGACTTTACCTTTGATGAAGAGGGTGTTTCCGCAACATTCATTGCATAAGACACAATTGGTTTCTTAATTGTGTTCGCAAAATAGCATGAGTTCGATTTATTGTATTTCTGACCATCCAATCATCATACATCTGTGCATTTTTCCTTTTGACTTCTTTCCATTCACCTTTCTCCTCTGGAATTGTAGCAGTAACACATGCTACCTGAGCTGAAGATCTTTTTAGTTTGACTTGTCCCAAGTTGACCATATTTTACAGGAGGTCTTTGAAGACAAAACACTCCTGGATGGGATGCCCCAACATTTGATGAAAAGTGTAATAATTGGGATGATCTTCATCTCCTTTCTTGTTTGGCCTCTTGGGAATTGGAAATTGAACCAAATTGTTTTCCATAGCCGAAATGAAATAACCAGGAACTTGTTCATTTCGAAAAGAGTATGTTTTTCTCTTCAGATCCTCAAATTTTTTTCATCTTTGATCTCTTTGATTGTCTGGATTAAACGTCCTTTGTTTTTGGTGCTCAGGAGGAGGAGCCCTTCAAGAAGATGAAGGTTTTGAGGTAGAAACTGGTACAGGTGCTTGTTTAAGCATAATTGTAGCAGTTTATGCTTTACCCATTCTCCTTCCTAGAGCTGATGGAATTACACGAGATTTAGCCTTAGCCTGTATAAGGGAATCTTCAATCTACTGAGTGATTGAAGTAAGGTCTCGAAACCATCCATTGTATTTCACAGGGATTAATGGCGTGCGTAATTCATCATGCAGATTTTCCACACGGATTTGCAACAATTCTTCTCGAGGGAGTGCTAAGCTCAAGTAATATGTTAATACCTTCCATCGAGCAATGAAATCAGAGACACTTTCATTCTACCTTTTCTTACAGTTTGTAAGATCGAAAACTGTTGCCTTTGGAAAAGTTGATCTGAACTAAAGGAGGAATTTTTGGCGAAGATCCTCCCATCTGGTAATTGACCGGGATTCCAAGCTTGTATACTAAACAAAAGCTGGTCCTTGCACGGTTCACACAGAGCATCTGATTTTCACTGCTTCTTGCTGCTCCGAAGTTCCCATCATAGGATCGCAACAAGACACGTAATGCATCAAATGTTGTTCAGGATCGTCTGATCCATTGAAAATAGGGAATACAGGGTTCCCAAAACTGGATGGAGGAGAGATTGAATCTACCCATTCATGGTAAAATTTCTTTTCTGGTTGAACTTGCACACGTTTCCCTTCCATAGTTTCTAACTGAGCTGTTAATGACTCAATAGTAGTTATTAACTTTTTTGAAACATCCGGTTGAACTTGGAAATGTGTAGGTACAATGACTGGAGCTTGGACAGATGTGGTGGTTGGTGCTGCAACTGATGGTAGCACTGCCAACTTTTGGTGCACTTGACCCGTAGGATTAGACCTGTGAGGGTGTACTGATAGAATTTGATATTCTTGATCCATCTCAATAGATGCAACAAATTCCTTTGGATGACTGACTCTAGCATGCTTTAGAAGAAGACTAATCTGAAGTAGTTCTGCATTCAACCTTCTTAATTCCTTCATTTCATCCTCCTATTGTGCAAACCTTTGCTCTAGTGAGAGAGATTGACCTTCTCCAGAGGAAGGATATGTAACATGGTTCTTTCCCTCCTCTTTGTTGAATCCTTTTAGGAGAGGGGGAAGTGGGTTACTCGAAGGATTACCTATGTTCTGAGTAATCCTTTAAATTCGTGTATGCACACCATCTTCATTTGTGTCGGTGCGTACATCTTCTTGAGCAGGAACCTCTTCATCTGAGTCCCCTGAGTGAGTCTCATCTGGTGGATCAGTAACAATGGAATTGATGACATTGATTGATGCACAACTCATCACATCCCTTCTATCAGAATTTCTGTGATATTGAATTCTTATATGTCTTTGATGAGACATTTCCTTTTGTTGATTCGATCCCTCATGAACTTCTTGAGGAACCGTGATTTGGAGGGAATCTCATGATAATTTGGCTCTTCATTCCTCTTGAGACTTCTTCCCCAATCGAGAAAAGACTGACTTTCTCTGAGGAGGGGATTGATGATTTGAAAAAGACCCTAGTCCAGTGGACTGGGGCTATTCCTTCTCAACTCCTCGAATCTTATTTGTTGATTCTGAGGGTTGGTTTAAAAGAGTCCCCGGTCTGGCGAGCTGGGGTGGCTCTTGACATGCTATGTCTGAGACTTTCTTAAATTCTATCCTGATCTTGCGAACCATAGCCAAGAAATTAGATAGATGCATTAACTTGTAACCACTTTTATCACCCGGTTCAAAAGACCGTTGGATGATTTCTGACACTTCTGTCACTTGGTAACGTGCTTGATCCAAACGAGAGGTATGTTCAATATTCTCATTTGCTTGATGCAATAGTAATTCAGCAACCTGTTCTCGGTATTCTTGATTTTGAGAGGAACTAGTTGAAGCATGTTCTTGGGCATTCATTTGATTACAAATAGTGCCCATTGAATGTGGCTGGCCATGGGCAATAACATTTCATGAGACCATTTTCGGCGGGCTTTGCTGATTGTAGAGCACCGTGAAATGTAGTGCTCCATGAACACCCCATCCTCTGATACGAATACTAGATGGGGCATTGGAAATTAACTGACGCAATCTTCTTAGTGCACCAAAGCATGAACGTTGAAGGGATCTCTGCTGCTTTTCAGCCTTTAGATATCGAGAGACTGATAGAGACGCCAAATCAATTTAACATTGTAACCCTTCTATTATCATAAGATGATTTTCATATTCATCATAAGAAAATACTTTCTTTTTCAACTAACAAAGAGTTTTCCATATGTTGAGACGAATATCATGAATTTCATATTCCGTCAACATTTCTGGAATGTCATACTGAGAGTCAGCTAGAGGCCAAAACATGACGGCACTTCACCTTTTGCCAGTTGTTTTCTCATGTTCAGCATTTTCTCTTTATCATTTGATGAAGATTCTTCTACCTGATTTGACTAGAGTTGGTTTTTCTTTGTTGCTTCATTGGATTCAACAGGATTGTTAGAGAAATTATTGATCAAACTAGAAGAAGCATGAATTATGGGTGGTTTGGAGAATGACCTACACCCTGAGATATCTTCAGATTGAGAAAGTATTTCACATGCTAGCGATGAAGCTTCAGACATGACTGGTTTCTCATTTGCAAGTGCCTTAAGATAAGAGGGCTTTCTCAGCACTACATTGTCCACTGAAGCATTTTCCAGGCAATGTGCATCACCACTGCGGAGAGGACTTTCGCAGTGAAATTCATCATCATGGGGAGGACCACCATAATGGGTTACAAAAAAAGATGAGATCTCTTTCTCCTTGGTCTTCTGACCACACAGAGGGTTCCCGTGGCTCTCATCTGAAGATGAAACATTGATATCGACCAAATTGTCATGAAGAAATCCTTCATGAGGAAGTGTCTATTGAAGACCTTCGGAATTAATGTTCCCACTATTGTGAAATGAGGGAGTAGAATCTTTAATTTCAATAGATAATTGTCCGAGGGCTTCAAGAACTCTAGCATCGAGCATGGACTTGTTACATATTGGCTCTTGATCTCCTAACAGTGCTGGGTGGGTCTTTTTCATAGATGCCTTCTTACTCATTTTTGAAACCACTTGTTGATGAATGTGGCTGCTCTGAGCAGGTGTATGTGCCTGATCAGGAATGATGGTCAGGTTAAGCTGACGATCTCCACTCAAATCGGGTGTATGTTCCGGACTTGGTTGTCCGTATGATATGTGGGGAGTATTCCCCACAACCCTCTTGGACTGGAACATATGTTCATGTCTGTTCTGGAGAGAATTGTTGATGTGTCACTCCACTGGTAGGGATTGATTTATGAGTATTTCCCTGAGATGCCACTGAAGTTGTTATAATATCCTCACAGGCATCCAGAATATGAGCAGGGACTTTCTTCTGCTCTTTCACCATTGATAGAATATGCTTGGTGAATTCAGCTACTGGAAAAGGAATATACATCCATTCTGGGCTTGGAGTAGGTGTATGTGCCTACTCCTGTCCTCCTTTTCCTGTCAGTGAATCCTGACAGTACTCAAGTGTGGCGGCAGAGAGTTGAGTCTGCCTCCTATTTGTTGTCCGGGATTTCCGACTAACATCTCCGAATGCTACCAAGTGAGACTGTTGGTAGGATTGATTAGTACTAGCAGGTGTATGTGTCTACTGATTATACTTCAATGAATGTAGTTGACAAGATCCATCATATGTAGTCAGACGATCCTTCTGACTAGCTGATGATGTATAAACAGGTGTATGTTCCTGCCTATAGTACTCTGCCAGAATTTCCTGGCGGGATTGGCGTGATGGTGCCAGACGAGTCTACTGGACAGCGGAATAAAAATGAGCAGGTGTATGTGCCTGCTCATTGCTTGCCTCCAAGTTAGGTTGGTGGACTTCTCCGGAGATGGAATAGATTAGAACCTGCTCACTGTTAACCGGACTTCACCTTTGGCGATTCGTCTTGCCTGCTCAGGTTTGAGGAACCTGAACCGAATGCCTGGAGTCAGTGCCCTTATCATGTTGATGGCGCACTGCCGTACGAGTCTGGTGGTGATTGTTGGTGGGAGCCCTTAGGAAGGACTCATGTTTGTTTGAATTGAGGCCCCGAGGGACCTGCTCATTCACCTACCCAGAATAAGAGAGCGAATGGTGATTGCATTCTGGGGATAATGACCCAAAACGGTTGGAGACGGTAGTCCGCACCGCCTACTTCTTGATCACTGGTCATCGTTGTCCGGAAGACCGGTGTGAGTTGTTCACATGGAGGGCTTGTCGGGCAGCCTCCAGATTTGGGATGGTACCGTGTAGACAGTACTCTTTAACTAGTGCGTTTGATACCCAGCGTTGAAGACGCTGAGTAGGTGATATCATCCTCAGAGTGGACAATGATCCAACAGGAGTAGCAACAATAGCATTTGCAGCAGCAGTATTCACAGGTGTGAACATGAGAGCAGCCATTCTAGAAATGTAGAAGATCTTGGAAAATAGTGCCTGTTTGATGAAATAGACATAATCAAGATAAATTCAGCCACAACATCTTTTGGATGAGCATATATGTCAATGATTGTTCTTTTTGGACCTCTTATTGATTTTTAGATAGGGGCCTAACAAATAGGTAAAACATCAACTTAACTTCGTTATGGATTCATGTCGGGTTCACCATTTTTGTTTCCCTCAGACTTGGGGGATGACCTCCTTTAATGGGAGGTTCAAACATTCAGATCGGTTTCTAACGGGTTTGTTCGTAGAACCGGAAACATCCAATGATTCCATATCCATTCGGACCTACTTTCCAAAGGTAGGTGCTCATTAGTTTATAGACTGATGAGGCTTAAGAATTTGCATTGTTCAAGAGGATGGGAGGTCAGACTCATCACACCTTTTTGAGGGGAATTATTGTCTACTCCCGGAATCTCTTTATATATTTAAGTTATGTTTGTGAATCCTTATTACATTACCAAATATAAAATGAGTTTTCCTTTAGATCTGACAATCATTGATCGATATGTACGAAATTTAGAGAATCTTTTATATGTATTCGAGGTTCTTCATTGATAAATAATCATCTGTATTTGTTAGAGATTTTTATTCAATGGTATCCTTCGATACGTAAAAGTCTCATGGTCCTTATGATGACCATACTGGTTTCAAAGCCACTCAGTGGTGCACTTGATGTTTATTGTCATTCAGAAGGAGATGAATTATTTTAGAGTTGGGATCGAACCCACATATGGGATACCTATGTATCCTTTGTTTATAAAAGGAATCAGAACCCACGTAGTTAGAGTTAGGGAGTATGATGTTTATGATTGATGGCTCAAAGAAGGATGTCATAATTACTTTTACACTCTAAGCTCACGTGAGTCATGCTCGGTGTGAGAAACAAGAGGTATTGGTAAAAATCAGACAATTGTGCCATGAAAGATTCAATCATAAGAAATAATGTGGGGCTTATGTATGTATTATTGCCAAGATAAATGAAGGTTTGGATTTACTTTAGGGACGAAATCCAAGAAGATGGTCCATAAAGGTATATGTGCATCATGGAGATTTTGAGTACTCTAACTTGGGGTTTACTCCTAAAAAAGAGGCCCAAATTAGGAGAGGACTTATGATTGGGTTTTACTCCTGAAAATGAATCCCAGGACAAAGGTAAATTAGGACTGGTTAAGATAAATTAATATTGGGGATTACTCTTGAAAAGGACGCCCAGTTTAAGAGACTTGACAAATTAAGGGACTTGGGGATTACTACTGAAGAGGATGCCCATATTTGAGACTGGGGCTTTCTCCTGAAAAGGAGACCCAGGTTAAGAGAATTATGGTTGGGACTTACTCCTGAGGAGGATTCCCATATTTGAGAATTATGACTGGGGCTTATTCCTGAAATGGAAGCCCAGGTTAATGAGGACTTGTGGGTTACTCCTAAGGAGGATGCCCAGATTTTAGAATTATGAATGGGGCTTATTCCTAAAAAGGAGGCCTAGGTTAATGAGGACTTGGGGGTTACTCTTAAGGAGGATGCCCATATTTGAGAAATATGACTGGGGATTATTCCTGAAAAGGAGGCCCAGGTTAATGAGGACTTGGGGCTTACGCCTAAGGAGGATGCCCAGATTTGAGAATTATGACTGGGGATTATTCCTAAAAATGAGGCCCAAGTTAATGAGGACATAGGGCTTACTCCTTAGGAGGATGTCTAGATTTGAGAATTAGGACTGGGGCTTATTCCTGAAAAGGAGGCCCATGTTAATGAGGACTTGGGGCTTAATCTTAAGGAGGATGCCCAGATTTGAGAATAATGACTGGGGCATATTCCTGAAAAGGTAGCCCAGGTTAATGAGGGCATGGGGCTTACTCCTAAGGAGGATGCCCAGATTTGAGAATTATGACTGGGGCTTATTCCTAAAAAGGAGGCCCAGGTTAATGAGGACTCTCATCGTAAAGGATGAGGTTGAATGAATGAAATCTCAATCTTTAGTGACATGAGGATGTGCAAATCCCTTGATTTTGAGAGTTACTCCAAGGAATTCCTTTCAGATAAGGATGTCAAATCAATAAATCATGCCATAAATGGCTTTTAAGAGTGTCTTGAAGACTTAATCTTGAATAGGATAGGTGGAATGAAATAAGAGTGGTGAAATGGGTAAGAAGGGTACCCATGGAGGCCGAGGCGCGCAAGTCTTAGCAGGCGCGCAAGTACTGCGTGGGCGCGCAAGTCCCGGTCGTGTAGGTATACCTGCACGACACATGGGTATTTGCGTGACAGTTAACCAGCAGGGTAATACTTGAGCGACTCTTGGTTATAGCCTTTAGAATCTTCTTGAGGTTCTTTCAGAAGAGGGGTGCACAAGTTCTATTGAAGGAGTAAGGCGTCGCGCAAGTGTGGCATTTTCTCTTAAGGGATGGCCACTCAGGTGTGCACGTGTTGATGAGTGTCAACACTTAGGCCTTCCTCTCCCTCTTTAGATCTTCCGTTCTAGGTAAGAAATTACCTTAGAAGTGTTTCAGAAGCTTTGAGAAGAGACTAGGGCGCCGGGAGATCAAATATGAGTTTCTGGAAAAATTCCTCTCCTGAATGGGGGGCCCAAAGGGTCTATTTATAGGCTGGAAAAGACCCGGGAGGTTATCACTTAGGTCGCGCAGGTGACATGTGCAACCACTAGGTGGTGCGCAAGTATACCTGCGCGACCATGACGGAACTTGCGCGACCTATGGGCAATGTTCTATTTGTTTATCCCTCTGTCGAATTTTTTATGTTTCTTCAAAAGATGAATCAATTTGGACTATGGTATTTCACTTTTCCAATATTTAGATTCTGTGACGAAAGGAGCGTCAACACACAACCAAAGTAGTATCTCTATGAAAGGTAGACCCGGCAATTATACATGAACAATTAAGAGAACCATCCCAAGGGAGGTTCCTATTGAGTTTATAACCTCCCACAAAACAAATAGGTGGATAAAGGAATTATAATGTTGCATAAAAAATTTTATTTAACCCAATTTATAATTTAGGACCGATAATGACTAAGTTTGACACACGCCAAAACACAAAAATTTAAAAAATGACAAAACTTGTGGAAAATTATGGAACAACTACCATATACCAAAGATGACTCATACACCCAATATCAAGGTCTGATTCAGTCCAATTTGAGAGAAATTTAATAAATAGACAGATTCCCTACAAATATGGAGAATTGTCATGCATAATGATAACATAGATGAGTAATAGAGCGACTAATAAAGAGATATAGGAATGAAGAGCTCACATGGAGGAATCCATAGAGATCAATGGTGTTCAAATTCGACAATGGAAAGATGGGATCGATCAAATCCTAAGTTAGGCATGGGAGGAGCCTCGCATGTTGAATTAATCACCTGCTTAAAATGGGATAAAGGAAGGAGGAATAATTTTTTAAATTTATTAAGGGTAAAATTATAATTTCCCCACCAAAACGTGGATGCATTGTTTCAGCACAAGTTTATTCCAAACTGTGTGCTAACCATGTGGCTCCCACTAAATAATAACTACATCCAACAGGATTTACCTACATAGTTTTTCCAACCATGTGCCAAAAGTACACAAATAGTGCACACATATTACCTAAGTGGCACTAAGTATGCGGGCTGAGTGCATGGTTTGGGAAAACCCTGCATAGGACATATGCACCTTCCTCTATAAACTATAGATACCTCACATAGCCTTGATCCTACTTCCCTAGGGTTAGATCAAACTATACAATACCTCATTCTCTAATGGAACAAGTTGCATGACTTTCCCTTAGGGCCGCATGGTTAAAAAAACGTTCCCAATGTCGGATCCTTCCTTTATGACTGATGTCTGGACCCAATGATCCAGAAACGTGAAAGAACATATTAGGGACATATCATTCTTTAAACCATGCCTACACCCATCACATTGAAGTGATCCAACTCTCATAATTTCATTCCAAAGATCCATTTACCAAATGGATTGAACACCTAATGAAAAAATTAAAATTCCTTTGGAAATTATTCTAGTCTGGAAACACAGGACACTACAATACCCCCACATTAAAAATTCTCATCCCCAAGAATCCTTTGGGAAAACAAATACAATTTCACTAAATAAACGTAGGTTGTGAAGTCTTGTTCAAATGGTGGTGTTACATTTCCAAACACCCAATGCACCTTCGAGCATCACCATATCATATTGTATATATTCCATAGAAACTATAGATGACAATCATTTCTGAACATGCACAAAAAAACAATTCCAACCGAAGACAATCTTTCCAAATACATGATTAAAATATCTTCTCCTTCACTAATAGGTTCTAATATTTTTAGGTCCAAAACTGAGTCAAAGTATTCCACTGATGGAACTACCAATTTAATAATTCTCACAGCACTTCAAAAGTTCACATTACATGATTATCAGCTCAAAAGATCAGTCGAATCACATTCAACATCCAACGCATGGGAGAGCTTACATTTTCATAAAATACTCATAGAACATTCCCTATAATTTCCGCAATCTGACAGCATTCCCTTACATTGTTCCTCACAGACCATATATGACAAAAGATGGATCGCAAATCAAACTGACCCTAGATGACTACCCCCAAAACACTCATCTTATCCAACTAGTGTACTTCAAAAACTAGACTCGATATTTTCTCCAAACATGCTCACTAAATACCATAACTACCATATGATGACATCACTTTCAAAAATTCCCATTTAAAATATCATGTCTTGACATGATCGTGGGTGCTTACCTGGTTTATCACATAGAGTGTTTCCAAATTTAGACAACCCATCTATGAATGACTGAGTTTTGGGATAACTTTAGAATCATCAATAAGAGTCCAAAGAGCTTATATAATCCCAACCAAAAATAGAATTTATGAGTGATATGTTGGTGTAAAGGAAAAATTCCATATGTCAAAAACACTAATTGAACCCAAAGCGGAATCCTTATGAAGATCAAACCCAAAGAGAAGCTTTTTTCCATGATTTAATAAAATCAGTAGTGCAAAAAATGTTTTTTATGTCGATTATTTTTTATTTTTAACATCTGTTCTTGAGGCGACATCTTGTTAGGAGAAATTGTAAATATGTTTCTTTAACATCAATTTTCTTAACCGGATTTGAAAATGTATTTTTTTTATAAATTTTCACATTGATTTTCTGAAAATCTATGTGAAATACACATTCTTTTCCATTGTTTTAAAAACAGATTTGAAAAATGTTTATGAAATTTTAGATAGATTTTTTAGATTTGATTTGACTGGTCGTAGATCTGAAATGGAGTTACATATGAATATTTTATGACTGTAAATTTTTAGATATAATTTATTTCTGAGGTATGATATTATGTGGAAAAAAATATTTCTTTCAGATGAAATTAAAGAATCTGAAGTAAGATTTGTATTTTTACTATGATACAAGGAATTATTCTTCATTACAATAAAATTAGAATCATTCATAGGTATATCATTTAATAAAAATAATCATAAAAAACATTAATGATGGGAAAATAATTACAAATACCTAGATGAGATCGCTGAAAGAAGAAATAGTTTATTTTCAATGAGATAAAACGAGTTGAGTTGGTGGAATTTATAGGGTCAAAAGAATTTATAATTAAATGAGTATATGTTTATAATGAAAACATATAAATTTGATGGTAAAAGACAACATGGTATAATAAATTTTAGGTGGCAATTGAAAATTTGGAGGTTGTGTTGTAAAAAAATTGGAATTTCCCATTGGAAGGATATTAAAACTATCATCCACATCATTTTTATGATAACCATCATGAAAATATATTTTATTTTTCATTATTTATATTTTTTATCATAAAACCAATGTGAAACATTAGTTTTTCATGTCGGTATTATGATAACCGAAGTGGAAAACATGATTTAGACATTAGTTTTCTTTAAGAACCAATGTTGAAGGACATTTTTCACATCATTTTTTATAGCCAATTTGAAACATTTTTAAAATCATTTATTTTTGTCTTATGTTTCAATTGTTCTGGTCATTGATATAAAAAATGGTTACATATTAGATGTTATGTGCATTAGATGTTGGAATTCTCTAAGAAATTTTTCAGAGATTATCAACATCTAACAGCCATAACATTTGTTCCATAGATCTGTTTGAGCTCCAAGAATTGTTAAATAGAAGGTTAAAAAATGAACCACATGTTTAATAAACATTTTTCACATAGGTTATTTAGTAACCAATGTGAAAAGTTCAAGATGATTGATTTTTCACATTGGTTATTTAGAACTGGTGTGATAATGTCCTGAAAATTGATTTTTTTTCATTTCATATCTTATATAACCAATAAGAAAAAGCAATTAAAATGTGTTTTTACATAGGTTATATAATAACTAACAAGAAAAATAATTTTTTAGAGTTTATCTGATTAGTTTTAAAAAATCGATGTGAAAAAGGAATTATTATAAATAGTTTTTTTACTAGTGAATGCGTTCTTACTTGGAACGTTGGAATCATGCGAGACTGACCATTAATCTAAAAACAACCACTCTTTTTAATTGAAAATTTTATTGATACCTTATAAAAATCCAAATATATTTTTCATTTTTCATGGTGTAAAACTTAGTTTCTCTCAGTGTACTCAGATGATGTCAATATAGTGGAATTATATTCAATTAGCAGAGATTACACTAAGAGGATTTAAAATTTTCATAAAAAGGCTCTAGAAACATCCTATTATATATTGGATAAGTTCTCGCTGAGGATCTAAACTTTTAATAACTAGAAAAATAAGGATATAGATTATTGAACAACCATATGTCAACCACCTTAGAAGAGTTCGACTACTTCTACCATTGAATTTCCATCACCTGATTGTGATTCTTTTACCACCCTAGGGAATCTCATCCACTGTCAAAATCCACCATTGAGGCCCATACCCAACCAACATAGTCTTTAATGGTTTCACGTACAAACAAACATAAGTTTTCATGTTCCTTGAAAACCTCGACATAAATAATGATTTCCAGTCATATGATATTTTATGAAAGTATGTCCATTTCAAAATGGTCTTACCGAGGTTGTTCTTCCCCTACATGGAGGACATGGCATGACACTTCTGAAATTATTCTTCAATCCTTAGGAGTTTCTGATTCATTAGATATTCTGAAAAAAAGATCTTGTCACATGGCATACACTCCATCGACCCCTGATCATGGGTCCTCAAGGTGGTCATAACACGTTAACAAGTGTTAAACCGAAAGAAAATATATACTAGCTTCTTATAAGAGCACTAAGACATTTATTACCTTTTATGTACAGATGACACTCTTCCCATGTTATGCCCACACACTCCATCTCTTTAGGTGAAAATCCAAAATGACATACCAGTGTGTCAAAACACATAATCCTCCTTAAAACATTATCCTGAGAATTAGGATAAGTCTAGATATTTACTAACACCCCAATCACTCTACTATTGTGTTGATTAGCATTCAAAGAATAACAACTCATAGATTAAAAGATTACAGTTGAACGTAAATGTTATGTTTCACGATTAATAAGATGACACGTATCGCATGTATTAACACATACTACTCCAAGGCTTCAGAATTAAAATGGTACATTCATGTTACTCTTAAAAGGAAAAAAATTTCATATGAATTCACGTATCTAATGGACTATAAAAGATCTAAACAGAAGTCATATTACGCATATCACTATTAACTTAACTAACAATGTGTCAAGTGGTCCATCACAAATGAGGAGGAAGAAGAGTCACACCACATACAATGTGGATGACCATACCTTAGGCTTTCCTAGCCGGTAGAAACCGAGCATCACGTGATTCTCATTACCATATCAATGGTCAAAAAACACATGAACGTCTATAAAAATAGGTGGGTTGTTCTATAAACTAGGTGTCCTACACGGAAAATGACACCCAAATTGTACCATACTTCATAAAAAGGGTCACAAGTGACCTCTAATGCCCTCAAAAATATGAGGGAACAAACTATAATAGACTATCATAATAATAAAACATAAAGTGTCGAACCTACCAAGGTATCACCTCAGAAAGGACACTAGTATTAAGATATTACCAATTAGGTTCATGTAATGAGGAATGCAGCATATAGATATTGCTCACATTTCTGTTTGAAGGAAACCAGTCAAGGAAAGATGCAAAAAGGATATAAACTACCCTTACATGAGGGATAAATATAACAACCCACATTAAGGTTTCATTGAGCCAGTTCATTTAATTACATTTTACCTGAAAATATTTTTAAATATTTCTCTTTTAAAAATAATCTAATACTAGTCACAAGGAAAAACATGTTGTTCTTTGTTTAGATAAGATCTCTTGGAAGAAAAGGAAAGTTACATTAAAATTCTTATATTTAACATCAACTATTTATTTCACATACCATCATAATTAGTTCATTATTGATATAAACACTAATTTAAACATCAATATTTTATTTTCAATATCTCACATTTTGATTAGTTAATGAAAATTTTAATGGAAATCTATAAAGAGAAACACCTTTTAGGTTTCAATTGTAATTTTAATTAACCAAGTCCTCAAATAAATACTCCTAAAATGATTAAAGGTATTTTATTAATAAAAAGGTATTGGTCAAGTAATATGCCACCGAAATTTTATATGAAAACCATAAAATAGCTCCAAACTATTTTAATGACCATCAGACATGGTACAATTATACCCCCTTGGGGTTTAGTAACAAGCACAGAAAAATAGGCGACCTACTAGGGTCACATTAATTCATTTTAGGATCAACTAAATGAAACCTAGATATTTTAAAACATTAGTATTTTTAAAACACCCTTAATGGGTTTATTTCATAAGCAACACTCCCCAACTAGCATACTTGGGTCAAGTTGTAAATTTATAAATTTAGTCATATTGGTTAGAATTCCCATGTAATAGAGGTGCACAACCAAATAAATAGAACCATTTCATTTAAAGTCACATTAAACAAAATTTATATTTAATAAATAGTATTGAAATATATAAGGATTGTGATAGAAGGTTCAATTATATGGTCCACCACTAATCCATTTATAATGATCCAATACACTTTACAAATTGCAGGTGGCTCCCATCTAACGACAACCATTTTATCTAAGATTAAGAAGAAAATTAAATAGCCTTAACCTTTATGAAAAAGACATTATGTATATAAAGAACATCAATAATGGTTCCATTATATGGGTAGTCAGTTTCTAATTTATAAAGCGCTCATACACCTTAAAAATTAAAAATTGACTACCATTTAATCACAACCACCCGGAATCATCCCAATATAGACAAGCATAGAATCATGAAAATTTGAAAAAAAAAAATTAGTCACCGAAACATGGTATGTAAATAGGCTTTCTAAATAAGTGAAATCATGTAAAATAAACATGGAATCCTACAACAAGGGAAGGAAACAGTCAAACAAGGAATATATGAAAGCATGAAAATTTAAATTACAAAATCAAGCTATTCTAATACTTTAGAAAGTGAAAATACGTGTTATTTAAATTTTTCTCTCGGTAGATAAAAAGGCATGCAAATAACACAAGAATGATGAATCAATAAATTTCAAACAACCTATCAATACAGTCTATATGGAAGAAAATATGCAAGGAATGTGAATTCCTATGATTCTATCATGATGTAGGTTATGTTACATCCTTATCATACCAGGATAATGGTAGCCACTATCAATCTCATAATTTTTTAAGAAACGAAATTTACTAAAATCACTCAAGGTGAAATCACAAAACAACTATAATAAAGAATAGAACAAACAATCCATGGATATTTGAACATTTCCCAATGCATGGGTTTCCCACTCCAACGAATGGCTATTTAACAAGCATTAAAACATTCTTAGTCTCATGTACACCATCCCATAATATTAATACAAATGGGGAAAAGGAGATATGATACCATATTGTGTCATCCTGACCCAGCTAACTACCAAAAAAATGGCCTGATTGGTCACCACATGGCTTCTAGTTCCCCTTTGCATAGGCCAAAGGTCGCCAACTAGCAATGAAGGTCTAATGTTTGTACTGTTGGGAGACTATGCCATCATGATTAAAGTATCATAGTGGTATAATATAAGGAAATGACCTAAAATAGAGGAAGAAGTATTAATAATTAATAAGGAAGAGAAGGATAAATATGATAATTGTATAAACGTGTTCATAGCCAACATGGTACCTCTATTCATGCATGCCCCAATGGTGCTACTAGTAAAAGGAAAAATAAATCCAATCAAAAACATGATGAAATGAAAGAATAAAGGTCCAACAATTATCTCTAATATTACCCTAATTACCAGCTCAATCATTTGCTCCTATCTCCTATATACAACGCACATCTCTAGCTACAAGCCATATACGTGAGAAAAGGGAATATCTATTGGGTTTACCTATTGAAATTGAGGCACAAGAACGGTGTGAGATATAATGAATAATCCACGTGAAACTTTATCTAATTCATAATCCATTAAACCCAAATAAAATAAATAGTGTACACGTAAATCAAAGTAAAGAAGAAATTTGAAAGAAAGAAATAACCATGTCATCTTATGTTCCTAAGGGATACTTGGTTGACCAAACCTGATTCGGCTTGATACGTAATATTTTGAACCGTGGGATAGACTATAAAAATGTTTTATGAGGGAAGAGGTAAAAAATGAAATAAAACAGGTATCATGATATGGACTGAACCCAAGCATGTGTTTTGGCTTTGTGGACGCGTCCCTTTGCAAACAAACATTCACCAAAATCCTTTAAAATAAAAATAACTACCAAAATTAAATAGGAATAAACATATAATCATATGGTACAAACCATTAAAAGGAACCGACATATCCCACCCAGTGCACAATAAAAGATCACAACAATTGGAGTCCTTCCAATGTGAACCATGAAATTCTTTAAAATTATCACATCTAGACTAATGTGACCCAAAATCCTCTGAGCTCATACCTAGTATCTCACGTAGGGGACCAATCCTCACTCATGGTGTGGTACAACAATATTTCCAATGATATTATCCATGGTATATCCCCTAGAGAACCAGCATCGCTCATAATGAGGTAAGACAAATACTTGGTGATATTGTCTTGTAATACTTGTATCACCCATGGAATATAGGTAATCTATCAGAAATATTAATCACAATATTTGTGATCCCATACTTGGAGATCTTGGAAAGGAAACCTAAGTATCACTCATGGGTTCCATAATTCATTTGGTCAATTAGTTTAAATAATACAAATGTCCATGCTAAAGGGAATGGCATATGAAACAAGGATTCATTAAGAGGGCCACACCCATTTACCACTTATACTATTTATAAAAGGTACCAAATTATTAATAAATCCACATAAAAATTCAATAATACAAAATAAACAATGGAAACACCAATACCATAAATCCAAGGATGTAAAAAGACATGAATCACTTTTCAAATTTCAAGTTTTTGTACATCACTGTGGGTTTTTATTAGAAAACATGAGATTTTTATTCATGTAATTCATTTAGTTCAATTTTAATAAATCTAATACCAATACAATGAATAAAAACCCACCACTAAGTTGTTTTTATACAAGAAATAATCACCATTTAACACCTAAAAAATCCATGCCCAAAGGGGAGGCTCTAACAAAGGCAGACCCATTAATTAAACATGAACAATTAATTGAACCCTCCCTAATAATTTTTTTTTGTGTCCATAACCTCCATACATACATGTATTAGTCTAAGGGAGGTGTAATTAGAAATTTAAATTAATAAAATTTATAATTTAGGAAAGAAATTGGTATGTATGAAACATTTCACATGAAAATGTTTTATAAAAAATTCGAAACATGAGGAATATAGAAGACCTTTCTTATACCCTAAAAGAATCAAAAAAATATATAAAGGTTTGATATGGCCTATATTGAATGAAAATGAATAAATTTATGAACTATCTAAAAATAGGGTCAATGAGATCGCACGATGATATCTCATATGAGGAGAACATAAACTAAGAATGGGACTAGATGAATGAAGAGCATGCCAAGAGGAATCCATATATATTAGAGGAGCTCAAATATGGAAATGGAAGGAGGATATTAAAAAAATCCTAGGTTATGATTGGGATGAATATCGCATGATATGGATAGGGAGTCAACTACTATAAATGTGAGAAGTAAATGGGGAATTTGGTTTTATGTTCATTAATGGTAAAATTGTAATTTCACCTTTAATAATGGGTTTTCACGGTTTGCCTGCATGATTTTTTCAAACTATTTGACAACCATGTGGCTTCAATTACATAAGAACCACACCTCGATATAGATTTTCCGCCTAGAATATCCAATCATCCACCAACCATGATCTAAACAGTACACACATACCTCTTAAGTGGCACTTAGCATTGGGTTTTGTGCACGGTATAGGAAAACTACGCGTAGGCCATGCGTACCTTATACTGAAAACATCAAACACCACACATGGACATATAACTACTTCTATATGATTAAATCAAAATGTACAACACCTCATTCTCTACTGGATTAGGCAACACAGTTACCCTTAAGGGTCATGTGTTTTTAGGTAAACTTTGCACCCTGCCCGCTTCTTATATTAGTGGGAATTCATGACCCATCCCTCCCTAAATATTATGTTGATCCCCAGTGACCTCTCGGTACTTAAAATTCCAAAATAATATCACATTGAAGTGGGCCAATTATCATAATTTCATTTTGATACTCATTTTACAAAATGTACCATTCACCAAATGAAAAATTTGAAATCCAATGTTATACTATATTGATCAATATGAGAATTGGATTAATGGGATGTTTATTCTAATACATCACATATGATTTTAGAAATGTTCTCCCAGATTTTCACAACCATCAATGGTCATTTTCTCATTGTTTTTAACCCTTGATTATATATATGTCATTTTAATAGCACTAGAAAGTGTTACCTATCATTTTACTTTAAATAGAGTGACACGAGGATCTTATGGATGTGGAATTGATTCATATAGTTAAAAAAATACTTAGTTATCTTTCTCCGATGACCCCTTGTCAATCCAAGTGTTTTTTCATGGAAGTATACCCTTTTATATGATTTTTCACTTAAATCCAATTCTATGGGAAAAATTACTCTTTCGATCATACCTAGAAATTAAGGTATCCAATATATGTGTTGGTGATTAAAAATATTTTACATGAATATATGTTCTTTTTCAAAATATTTCAAGTCAATTGATGCTTTCTTGTCTAGTTTTGACATCTACACACACGATTTTTTCAATATTATAAATATAGTTATAAATGTGAAAATAAACTATTAATTATTATGAAGAATATAGGGATCATATTGTAGTTAGTTTGATTTCAATACATCACATATGATTTGAGATATTTTCTCCACAATTTTCTTTCATTCAAAATTCTTTTACTCGCTTTTTACCCCCCATGATGTGAGATATTTTATTTTTGTAACGCTAGAAAAAGCTATGCATCATTTCCCATCATACTATATGACATGAGAACATGAATAATGTAGTGTTAATTAATACATAACAAAAATGTATATTTGATCATTCTCTAATGATTTCATTTAACACCAAGTGTTTTTTATTGGTATTGGACCCTTTTAAATTATATTTCCCTTAATTTCAAATCTATGTGAAATTGAAACTCTTGGTAATGACTATAAATTAATAATATAATAAAGGTTTTAATGCTTTTTATAGATTTTAAATGACATAATGATCGTTTTCTTAATATTTCATGTCAACAGAGCTCATTTGGTTGGTTCTGAAACCTACAAACATGATATTCCCATTATTACAAAAATTATTATAAATGATAAAATAATCATTTAATTCTACCGACCAATAAAGGAATCGAAATGATGTGTGGTTGATCCTAATATGTTTCTTAGGAATCTAGAAATATTCTCCATGATTTTAAAATCAATAATATTTTTTTTACTAATTTTCGATCCCTAAAGAGGAGACATGTCATTTTAATAATATTATACAAAGTTATTTGTCTTTCTCCATCATATGAGGTGACACGATAATCTTATGGATGAAGTATTGATTACTATATATAAAAATTAGCTCATTGATCAATATCTAATTATTTTATTACAATACATGTATATTTTCTTGGTATTGTCCTCTTTTACTATATTTTTTCACATAACTCCAAATTTGAGGGACAAACACAATGTTCTATTATAATGATAAATTCATGTTTTCAATCAACATATCAATTATTACATTATTTTGTAAATAACTTAATTATTTTTTTACTAAGATTTCATGTCAATCGAATATCATTTGGTTGATTTGAACCCTAGAAACATGATTTCCCATTATGAAAAAAGTGACATCAAATATGAAAATGATCTTTCACTGTATAGAAAATTCCTTTCATCAAATAGATTCAAAGTTTACTCCAATAAATCACAATAAATTTGAGAAGTTTTATCCAATATTTTCCAATGAATAAAAAGTGGTTTTTCATTTTTGACCCCCAAATGTGATATATTCCATTTTAATAACACTAGATAGTGTTATTCATCATCTTCCATCATACCAAGAGACACGATAATCTATGGATGTTGAGTTGATCCTACTAATAAAAAATGGATCATAGATCATTATCCATTGATATAATATCAACACATGTGTGTTTTCATATTATTGTATGCCTTTAAATGATTTTCCCCTCCACTCCAAATATGAGGTACAAACATCACATTCTATCTTATTGAGAAATTTTAATATCTAATTGATGTATCAATTATTACTACAAATAATAAGTGACTGAAAGATAATATTCTTGAATTTCATGTCAATTAGAGATCGGTCAGTCCTTTTTAACCATAATACACATGATATTTCCAATTTTATGGAAATGGTAATAATTTTATATCATACATTAAGCCATACTGACCAATATGAGAATTGGATTGATTCATGGTTGATTCCAATAGACCAAAAACGAGTCAAGAAAGGTTATCCCATAATTTTAGTTTCAATCTGATGTTTTTTGATAATTTTTTAACATTTATTACGGATATTCCATTTTAATAAAAGTATACAATATTACATATAAATTTACATCCAACTAAGTGATGTGGTCATAGGATGTATGTGGAATTTATTATTTAAGATAAAAATCAACTTTTTGATCATTCTACCTTGATTTCATATCTATAAAAGTGTGTCATCTATTTATTGGCACCTTTTATACAATATATCTAGTCAATTGTTAGCGAAAACAACAAAAATAACAAAAGAGGAATGGACTTGGACAAAGAGTTTTTAAAAAATCCATTGTATTTATATTTTATGTCTTACAAGAGAAGTAACATGAATTATTCAGAAGGATCAACGGTATTTTATTATATTTGGGTTTTCATCTTATTATCTTAAATGAATAACTTTTAAATAGTGGTAGATTATAATGTAAGCATTATTTCATAAGGATATTAACAACAAGTATTTCAAAAAGATCATTGTGAACTAATATTTTCTTGATTTTTCATATCTTCCTAAATCAAGGTAATATCTATAGTATGAGTTAGGTATTATGTCCATGATGTAGTATTCATTGATATTCACAAATATCGATGGTATAAAATGAGATTTTTGAAAATAAAAATCTAAATTAATAACAGTTTTTTATGTTATTGGGACTAAATATATGATCAAGGATAATCATAATAAAATAAGAAATTTATTTTGTGGAGGTATATAGTGTAACATCTATGAAAGATTTATTGTATAGAAATAGTGAAAATATTTTACATCTATAACCAGGTGGATGAATGAGTTATGTTTATGGTCATCAGTGGATGTATAATGATTTTGGAATGAAATATTCACATTAGAAAATATGTTATTTTAAGTTTGGGTGGGAATTTATATGATTTCAATGATGAGAGATGTTTCATTTGAATGATAATTTTATTAATACAGAACAAACATTTCATGAATGTTCAGTCATGAATTGTTTAAATGAAATGGTATTGATTTTTTTATCTCAAATAAAAGTTTAGAGGAATCAAATAAAATGAAATGATCACATATTTTTTTGGATAATGAGAATATATCATGGTGGACATCCTGTGGGAGGGTATAATGACATTAAAAAAACGTCCTCAAATTTTTATATCAATTATTGTTTCAATTAGTTTGACTCAATGGTGTAACCACATACTATTCAATGTGTGATTATATTAATTCTATGATCAATAATAATTTATTTGATACAGAGGTTTATTACAGTTTCAATGACATGAATGCATTTACAACACATGATTCTGAGCATTATTGAAACCAAGTACCCTACCCAATACTAAGGGATTAGTGACTAGAGAAAGAAAATTTAATATAGATGTTAGAGAAAAAATTTCCATCTTTTTTATGATCAAATTGTTTTTTTTGGATGTTACTAAAAATCTAGAATAACCCACCTATAAATTGAACACATAGAAAATATTACATGATCCAAAAATGTGATAAATTACTAAACCAAAATGAAAATATACTCTAACTCTCTACTTAAGTTAAAATAAAAGTAAAAGGTCTGAAATGTGAAGTATATCAATTGGACAAAATAAATTTTAGACTAAATAAAGGTATGAAGAGAAAAAACATACCATGAATAATCTGTTATACACAAAATATAATCAATAACCATCTCAATAACAACCTTCTCCGCACCCATTTTCTTTGGAAGTGGAATTGGATGTTATTGGTCTTAGGTGACATCCCCAAGAAACCAAAGGTAGAAAATAAATTCCAAGGGCCTCATAAACATTTGGGGGATGATTTTACCATTGAAGAAAAAATAACCAACCCATAATAAAATAACCAAAAACCCACAATATGATTTATGAGTACAAGGAAAAACAACTAAAAAACCAAACCAAAAACATTATTAGAGTAAAAGCTAATATTAATAACAAAAAACTCAAAGACACTAAATACATTAACTTAGAAACTCCCATCCTACACCAATATACAAATCAACAAGCCATGCCCATTGTATCATAATGTGTTACAAAATTTGTAAGTTACCTTCACTTTACCTATGTCTCGACAGATGACATTTGTAAATGAAAAATAGTTACCAAGGAGGGGGTTATTCTAAACTCAACAATATTTCTCTGATAACATCACAACTCTTGACACTTAGAAAAAAACATATTATCACATTTATATATAATGTTTAAAAAAAAATTAAAGTAGTTTATATGAAATCCAAAACCAATTTAAAAAAAAATAGTTTTTCATGGAAAATAACAAAACAACAATTAAAAATTTTATCAATTCAACTTGGAATACTCTTTTCCATGTCTATATAAATAACCATGCATAGACCCACTAGGGATTAGTGTTTCTATATATGGATTAAATTCATATCCATACTCTATCCAATTTTAATGGGCATACTTCTTGAGCATTATCCATCTCATTCAACTCAGACCCATCCACTTATGCTAACATCACATCATGTAATTACTATCAAACATTTCTTTCATTAACGAATTTCAAAAAAGTAGTTACTTACATCAAACCAAACCATAATTTTAAATTAATCATTTTATAATTATTTACAATGGGGTTATCCAAAAACAATTAACTTTCCATAACTCCCAACCCATAACCAGAAAGTGAATTTACAATAACAATCAAGAATGAATTTCAGTACAATTTCATGAAAATAATATTATTAAAACTAAAACTTCATGTTCTCAAATGGTGAAGATGATAGAGAAGTCACTAACCTGAATAACATGGAATAAATTGAAGAACGACACACAGAATCTCTAGATATGGTCACGAATCACCTTTCCTTCCATAGGTCCCACCAATAACCATTCCCATTCCCACCATGGAATGCGGATTTATCCAAAATCGATTAGATCTATTATACTGAGAAAGATAAGGAGACAATATCAATGAATAATCTCCATGAAATGGTACATACTAGTGAATCTATATCTCCAAAATCCTTTAAACTACTATCATATCACTCCAAATCTGAAGCAAATTGTCTCTCATGCATTTTGATAAAAAGGGCTTCATGTAATGGATGGATTCAAGTAAAATGAGTTATTAAGTTGATAAAAAACAATATTCATAAATTTTGGAAGGCTTACTATACGTTTCATGGTTAGTTCTAACCATTTAGTAAATTGGGAGACAATCATTTAGTTTCTACTGTCTCAATCCAACACCCCACACTGTGGGATCACACAATTATATGAACATTCTACCAACCAATCACAAGATATTGTCACAAATAATAGTAGGCTCACGTGGTTTTTTAATATAACATAAATGGTTTGGCCAAACCATATGCCAAAAGTGCACCTACCCACTTTCCAATATTTTCTATTGTAGGGTTTCTTAGATATGTTTCATGGTTTCTACTAACTGTTCCTAAACTGTGCAAGTCTTGAAAAGCCTAAAAAATGGAAATACCCATTAAAACCTCTAAAACCATAACCCAATTATTTTATATATTTTTATTATGTAAATAAAGGGTCAAAAACATAAAATTGGTAGTTCTACATTCTCCCCTCCTTTTTTTCTTTCCCATCCTTGGAATGTAGAAATCCAGAGTTGTCCTGAAAGTGTTCCTAATATTTCATCGATGTTTCTTTTTCACGCCTCATTATTTTCTCCTAAATAGTTTCATGTTTCCATAAAACCCACTCAAGACCGATGATTCGGCCGTATAAGAATTTCTATTTCTTATATACAATTTGTACCATCACATAAACCAATGAAGAATCCGTATTTTGGTTAACATAATGTCATCCAATGAAATGGTTAGGAGCAGGTTGATACATATTCAATTGAGATAAATGAAACACATTATTCATTGAACTAAACCTTGGTATAAAATCAAATAGTATTTCAACTATCCAAAGAATTCATGCATCTCAAAGGGGCCTATGTATTGAAGAGATAATATGACCTACTTACCAAAACTACAATTTCCAGGAATTTGATAGATTTTAAATAACACATGAACACAAAACTCAAAACACAATTGTTTTTGACGATGATATTTATATGATTTCTGATAACTCTAAGTCATCTATATTCTTCATTAAACAACTGAATATTCTTTTTTCTCTCTTTCACAAGTCTTGGTCGAATGTGAGAAGTATCACCTGTTTCCACCCAACATAGAGTGGAATGACAAGGATGCCCAGAAAATGCTTCAAAATGATCCACATCTATCATGGATTGATAATTGTTGTTGTAAAAGGACTCCACTAATGGTATATGCTTCTCCAATCAGCCAGCAAAATCAATTACACAAGCCCTAATTATGTCCTCCAATTTTCGGGTCATCCTCTTAGATTTTACATCTGTTTAATAATGACACACCAAGAAAATACTCAACTAATTCCTATGGTCTTTCTTTATGGATTTACCAAAATGAGACATTAACTTAGGTATATGTCATGTGATGCCCCGAAAATTTAAAGTAAGAACATTTTATTTTAGGTGTATATGACTCAGGACACCATGTGTGTATGGAAGTATAATATACAAATACGTTAAAATATATTTAAATTTTAAAATAGATTCAACCTATTTCAATGCATGAAACACAGAGCTAGTGTGTTTTACATGAAAGACTGACCTTCCTCGATGTCTTGCATTACACGAAAGACCGAGTATTATTGAAAAATAATATATTATTAAAATATAATGATATATAAACTATCCGTTAAATTAGTAGATATGAATAGTAATAACTAACTTATGAAAATTGTGGTTTATAAAAATAAATAATTATTTAATTGGTTAAAAATTATTTATAAATAAATATAAGAATAATTTAATATAAATTTGATATTTTTATAGAAAATAATTTTTATGTTCAAAAAGTTATTTTTCACTACTTGATTAAATTAATTATAAATCGTTAATAATTTTAGTGAAATATATATTTTATACATTATATTAAATATTTTTAATATTCATCAATTAGTTGTTATAGACATATTATAAGAACAAACTCTATTATACACAAAATACATGGATATTTTTGTGCCACCTTTTAATGGAAGCCCCATTTAAAATATAAATTTTTACACTATAATTCATTTAATATTTCAAAATAAATCTCAATATTTTAAATATAAACATAATAATTAGGTTAGGATTAATTTCTAGTATTTTTCTAAAACATCTTTATTTTTAATGAATAGTTAAAAATACTAAATTTGAGTTCAAAATTGATTTTTAATATAATTTATTTATAATTTAATGTTATATTTTAAATTGATTTTAATAATTAATTAGATAATATTATTACCAATTAATATAATTTTTGTCATTGGAATCAATTTTACATTGAATTTTATTTTAAAAACAAAGAAAATATTCAGATGTTTTTAATTTAAAACATATTATTGTCGTCCCCCCTACCAGATTAAATTTATAGTATTTTATTACACTTATTTGATTGAAATTTGGAAAAATGGATTCCATATTTAAAATAATCATAACTTATAAGGTCTAATAAGACCAATTTTTTTTACGAAAAATATTACTGGAAGTGATTAAAATTAATTACAATTATTAATGTGTAATAAAGGACTAAACGTTTAACTTAAGGGCCCAAATAAAATAAAAAATTGTCCAAAACCACTTTTCTTTACATAATTTTTCCATGAACCATCCACTAGTGAGTTGTTTTTGTTTTTAAATTCATGTTTTTGTAAAAATGTGGTTGCACCTAACTTCATTCCAAAAATACCAAGTGAGTCATTTTCCTCCATTATAAAAGTCCACCACCTATCCCCATTCCTCACACCACTAAAAAAACTTAGGTTAATCTAATATATACCCAAAATAGTTTCCCAAAATCTGTCCCATTAACCTTCAGGCCCATCTTTTGGAATAAAACCTTCCAAAGAATCCCTTTGGTATCAACCAAATGGAGTTGCATGATTTTTCAGAAAACTCATTCCACCGATATCTTTTCTTTCACATACCTTTCCATCACCTAAAATATTTTTCATCCATATTCATATAATAAATATGGTATCCTAAATATATGTAGATGTTTTTATATTATGGTTTTTACATACACTTAAATTCTCTTCAATTTAAGTGGTAATGAATATATTGTTTCTATGTACGATGAACTACTGCTTGACAAAATGATGATTGTTCATTTTTCCTTTACCACCCCTAATTGTGGATATAATGATGGAAAGTATATTGTTATATTTTATATATGATATTTATTATGTATTTATACTTTTTTAATCCTTTTGTAACACATACACTTAATATTTTCCATTTTTCATTAACACGAAATCATTGTTTCATGAAGTATGGACTATCGCCCCCTCAAGGTGATGTGATTCATCCACAAGAAACCACGAATGTATAAAAGATTATTATAATTAAAAATAAAATAAATAAAAAAATCCAAATGATATTCATTAAAAAATTACTTTTCTATAAATATATATTTATCATTTTATTTATTAGTATTTCACACACTTAAAAAGTGATATCGTTATTTGTGGACGTGTGGACTACCACCTCCTCAAGATGATGTGATTCATTTTTCATCACAATAATTATATATATAGTTATATATGATTAAATAACATTTAATTTCTGCTATTATGCTTATTAGGTAATGATATGGTGTTACTTACCTTTCTCCATAACGATCATTGAAAAATGGGAACGTTATGTATGTGTACATATGACCTACTATCTCCATGATTGTAATGTTGATTAATTTTTCATAACCACATATTCTAATTTATATTAAAAGTATAATTAATGTGAAAACTTGATAATTATTTATTTATTATTATTATATAGGTATTATATAGTAACCCCTTTGACTATATTTGACCTACCGAATCTCTTTTGACAAATAAACTGAATTTGGTCAAAATACCTGACGTAAACATAATTTTTAAGTAGTTTTATATAATATTGTAAAAACAGAATTAAATTTAATTATAAAAATGAAAATGGTTCCACATAATGTATAAAATTAATTTAATTTTATTATACAGGATGTTGAAGGACATTTTCTTGAAATGAAACCCATGGTAAGGGATTTTCAACTCACTTTTTACTTCTGTGAGAACAATTTCAGTTTCACCATTTAATTATTTTCTGTGGTGTATCTAATACCTATTTTTATATTATATCCGGAATTTATTTATCTTCATGTTATTTAAAACATCCATTAAATATTATTCCTTCATTATTTTTATGATTTAAAACGATTCAAAGTGGTGTGAACCACTTTGGAATGATTAAAGAATATTTTCCTCAACAATAACTTTAATGATCCTTCAATTTTATTTCCATTAGAGAAACAAATATTACCATCGTTATATAAATCCTTTCATTTTCCTCTCCTCTAGTTACTCATGACCATTTTCAAGTATTGGTATCATTTTCACACTGTTTGGTACTTAAAATGCTTTACAAAATGTTTTTTTAAGAAAACATGAATTTATTTATATCTTTAGTCAGAGACCCTTTTTTTTTTCTAAAAACCATTTTTTAATAAAAGTTTCTCCAAAATACTTTTAAAATTATATGGTGAAGAAATGTTTACCCTTTTTTCATTTAACAATGTTTTCAAAGGAATATTATTTGCACTTTCCTAATAAGGAATTTTTCAAACTTTTTTACCCTAAAAAGAGAATGTTCTTTTACCTTGTATATCAAGTACAGATTTACACATCATAATTTCTTTGAATCTTTATATTTAGTTTTTATCATTACTTTTATTTCAGTTTTTACAATAGTGTATAAAACTACATAAAAATTATGGTTACGTCCAGTATTTTGATAAAATTCAGTTTATTTTTCAAAGAAACATTGGTATGTCAAATATAGTCAAAGTGGTCAATATATAATATGGTGTTTACCATTTCAAAAGTCATATTATTGTTTTTTATTTTTTTATATCATGAATTATTCAGATTGGTAGTGACAAGCAGAGCCCGGACTTTATATAGCCAATTGATGCACCGATTGGTTCAGAAGAGACAAATAAGCTATATAAATTAAATAGGTATATATCTGTAGTTTTAAACATCCTTTATAAAGTTCTTGATGTTATAGGTTTTCATGTTCCTTAGACATGACATCCATTAACCATGAATTTCCACCATTTATGATCCAATTATTATTCATCCATGAGATTTTCTATTGACATATCTATGGATACATTCCAATTTCAATTCATTTATTAAATGTCATGTGTTTTAGTTTATTACCTTGCCATATTTATTTTTCATTATCTAGTTATTTGAATGTAATGGTTTTCTAGTTATTTCTTATACATATTATTTATGCACTTCTCTCTTTGTTTATAGATTATATGGCATTTCAGCTCAGTTATTTACCATGTCATGATTATTATTATAAATGATTCATTATTTCATCCACTATATATTTTTTCCATACATAGAATTTGAGCTCAGCCTTATTATATTTCTCTCCCCATGAATCCAATAAGTGTACTATCAAAGATATGTAGGGATATACTATATGGAATAATGTAATTATGGAAGTTATTTTTTTAGATAGGACAAAAAATATGTTTTAAATATTTTATTCATTTCTCATGTTCGTATCTAGTTTACCTAGACTACTAAACTCTCAGTCGATTATTATTTGATTCCATGGAATCATGCCAATGTAATTGATAGCAGACACCGTCTTTTTAATATCTAGGTTTGGGGTGATACATGTCCTATAAAATTGCTACTGGAATTCCATGCCTCCTTACAACTCATGATATAAATATTATAGAAAGTCCTCCACCATATAATATTCAAAAATAGGGATAAATGAGTTGAATTTTTGAGATGATCCACAAATTCCCATATTGAATCCTTTTTATGAACCCTTATTGGTAAATATTTTGAAAATTATATATCTATATGCCCCCACTTACACAATGGAGTTGGTAAATACTACAACATTCCCACCAGTTGTTGGTGGTTTTCCTTGACCAAATAATAGGTTAGGTATCTGGATAGATACTCTACCATTTTCATTTTCCTTCCAACCCATTGAAACTATTTTTTCATTACTCTATAAATATTTTGGATTCCATTATGAATAGACTATTTTAAATGGTGTTAATAATAAAAAAAATTCTTGAAATATCGTAATTACCATGATTCAATCTCTGAACATCAAAATGAAACACTAGTCTGGCTTCGATCCCTCAATGGTATCCCCACCATTGAGTTTTCACCGCATAGAAACACATTCTGAATAAAATATCTGAGCCTCTTTCACAAGCTAATCCAAATTCATAACAAATTAAACTAATATGAAAATAATAATATCACCATGGTCGATACAATCCCAGAGCATGTATAATATAATTGATATCAGATAACATTTATTCAAAGCTTCTTAATCCAAAAAATCATATGAATTCTGGCATAATGAATACACTAATAATTTAGGTGTCCCAAGTGTATACATTCAGTCGAAGTCAACCATTTTAAGGTATTTCATCCATCTAATTTTCCATTGATTTAAATATCCTTATGAGAAAATGTGTTTAAAACTTTGATGATCCTTAAACATTGTGATCTTCTCACCAAAACGATAATGATGCAAAGTATTCAAAGCATGGACTATAATAGCCAATTCCAAATTGTGTGTTGGGTAGTTCTTCTCTTGCAACTGTGACTATCTTAAACCATAAAAAATAATATGACCCCCCCCCCCACATGAGAAAACATCCTAACCCCAATCATAATGTGACATAATAGACTATATAGCCTTTTCCATCCTCCAGAATCCTGAGAATTTATGATAAAGAAAAAATAACCTTATTCTCTTGAAATGATCTCAATAATTATCCATTCCTTTGAAAAAAAACACCTCCTTATATGAGCTAACATCATCGATCAAAAATGAGAAAAATCACATAAAAATGTCTTTATTATCCCACAAAATAGAGAAAACTACACATCTCAAATATGTTCTACAGTAGTTTCCAAGAGATAACAACTTTTATCTTTCTAATATCTACAAAAACTCAATTTTTAGAAATGAAAAGGCCATGGATATATAAATCATGTATCCATAAATAAATCTTCAATAACATGGCATAAAAATGAATCTCCCAAAAGATAACCAACACAATACCCAGGTGTTTCTCATAATAATACATCACTCTCAAATATACCATAATACCATCAGGAAACACTAAACCTAAAGAATCAAGATACCTATGAAATATCTCATTCATATATTCCATAAATATGTATCGTACATTATTAAAACCCAAAGGCATAAAAAAACTTATAATGGACATATCATCTTCTAAAATATGTTTTAATAATATCCTCCTTTAAAACACAATATTTTTTATTTCTAAAATTAAATTAAATTTATGAGAACCACTGGGCTACCATCAATTGATTAAAAGGGTCATTAATACAAGGAATAGGAAACCGATTATTTATTATAAATTTTTAAATATAATGGTGATATATAAAAATACTAAGAGTATCATCTTCCATCCTCAGAAAAGTACTTGTTCTACCAATAAAGATTTACTCAGTTAGATAAACCGTTTTCATTTTTGATCCTCCAAATAATCCTTCAATTATTTTAATTCTATTGGTTCCAACTCATAAGATGGAAGGAAAATGGGACGGGTCCCTAGAAGCAGATCAATTGTAAAATTCACTTCCTTTTGGGTGGAATCACTGATAATTGTTTTAGGAAAAACATCAACAAATGGCTCCACTATGATTATAAAATCACTATACACAATCTCATCCACTACTAGAAAAACCATTATAGTCAACTAGTAATAGATTTTTCAAGTCCCTAGTACCAAGGTTCCTGCTCTGCCTATATCCACTATCCAGTGTCCTTTAGTGATATATCTGACAACATCAATATATTTGAAACTCATCTACCATATATATCAATTGATATGGGATTCAAAGATCGTTAGAAAATCAATTCCCAAAATCATGTCACAAACATCTATCTATATCACATAGAAACTCAATACCATCTCAGTTTCATAAATTATTTTAAAAAACACTACAAATTTCAAGGACAAACATTCTTATTATCCCCAAGGTGTTTTGAGTTTAAAAATAGAGGGCTTTATTTCAACTTGTAAACATATAAGATCGTTAGAGTGAGAAGTAACGAATGAATGGGATGTGCTTGTTTAAAAATAGGCTTGTATAAGGGTATAAGTAAAAATACCCATACATGTCGCTATTAAAGGGGTTGATTGATCATCCAGGATCATTTTCTCAGTCCATACATTTTCATACTCACTACACTTTTTTATTCATTACCTATTAAAAATAATCTTACATATAACAATGTTGAGAAAAGATCATGATAAGCATATTGTTTTCAGAATCATGTCCAATTGAATCCCTTGATCTAATTAGAAAAAAAGCCGCACATAAAGACGACTCTTACTAAATGTTCATTGTACTTCAAAGCAGTAAAATATGGATAAATCAAAACCATATTTAAAATTAATATGATAAAACTAAAAGAATGATCATGGTTGAATTTTATAACTATTGGACTCATAGTAAAATGAACGCTAATCACAAAACGTTATTGTTCGTGTTCAACTAAATGAATGTCATCGAAATAAACACCAATCCCCCTAACAAAATTGAAATGTATAAAAAAATTTGAGATAGAAAATTATATATTAGAAATGATAACCCGATATGGACACAATAAGAAATAATATTATATTAAACTATCCATTTTACATAAAAAACCCCCTAACAAATACCTACCCCCTCATACTATACATGAGTGATAAAAAATAAAAGACAACCCCAAAAGGAACACTATAAAAGGTTTTGTATTAATGTCTCATGGAAACCCTCTGTAATTTAATCATACGAATGGTGTATAGGTACTATTTATATATAGTTAATTTTGTTTCAAATAAATCTCCAAATTTTGTATCTTATTATCAGAATATAGTTCCTTAATATCTATACTTCGAATCACCCACGTCAATATTTCATCATCCAAATGTGAATATATGTCACATATATTCTTTTGAAATATAGTTACATTTTTAATCAAAATGGGGAACTCACACATCATAAATTAATCTTTTTATTTCAACCATATTATGGTTAAAATATCGTATGCTTCAACAATTTGAATATACAACATCGTTCATTGAGATATATCATGAAGTGTCATTCGGTTGAATCCATGAAATCCTAGAAAATATATCAAGTCACATATATGAAATAGAATCGATTGAAAATTTTATCTATTTTAGATATCATCATCATTTCTCAGAATCATCAATTAAATAATTACAGGGTTTTTTTATTTTATATATTTATTCCTTCTTTCATATGAAAGAAACCTTGATCACTTCTACTCCATGACCATTACTATTTTGAGTTTGTTAATTCCCTTTAATCCATGGAATCTAAAACTATTTCATAGCAATAGGAGTTTTAGTTTTTATATTACCATGTAATTTAAACATTAATTTCTTCATAACACCATTTCCTAGGGGTTTTAATAATCCATTTATTGTCTCATCATCAGGTTTTTTTACCACTATGTTTTGAATTTTTGGTAGCTATTTTATCCCTCTCATTCAATCCAATATGCCATAAATTGCATTTCAATCGTAGTTTCGTCATTCAGTCACCCTTTGAAATAATTCTAGGATCCCTATGATGTCATGATGTCCATTTTGGATTCCATCACATATATGGATTAATCATCCTAAAATATTCCCCATAATGGCTTATAAGTGGTCTAGAAGGACACCCATGGTGATCTCTGACTCGAGAGTGGTGTTTTTGGATGAGCTAGAGTTCCCTAGTCAGCTTTATTGGTTGATATCCATCAGGATGTGGTGGAATACCAACCCAAATAATGTTAATATTAAATCAATTGAATGAAATATTAATATTCATGAATTATTTTTTATATAGTTATATTCATTATAACATTAATAATTATTTTTCCAATAAAAAGTAAAATATTTTTTTTCTTACTAAAGTTGTTTATATGAATTATATAGTTATATTTAAAAGATTGATTTCACAATTTTAGAATTTTAATTTGAGAAAAAGGATATATTTTTATTTTATATATTCAAAATTATCTTAGAGTGTTTTTTGTTAATTTTTTGGATTTTTTTGGGTGAATAGATGAAAATATTGATTTTTAATAAAACATCCTTTTATTTTAAAGTATTTACAATGTAACATTATATTTAGGATTAGTTTTAAATTACAATTAGTTCCTATGTTTTAAATTTATCAAATTAATGTCATTTTAATCAATATTCAACTTGAATTTGGTATAAAAACATTTTTATACTTAAAAAGGAATTTCCTTCAAAAATTATTTTCATCACATTTAGTGGTTTTATATTAATATTAATTTCTTCCATTTTTAGAAATTGAATTTCATAAATTTGAATTCATATTATGAATCATAATTTTAAAATTTAGTAATCTACATAGTTTCATCTTCATTTATTTTGAATAATAACTTTGGCAAGAAAAATTCAGTTACCACAGAAGGAGTTAAAATGGGTTAAAATAGTTAAAAATAAAAAGAAACATGTTAAAATGACCTAAAAATGTATAAATCATACTTTATAGATCTATATAGAACCTCTATTATTTATTATTTAAATTTGAGACTTTTTATCTATTTTTCATGACTAAAACATTAATATATTTTCTTATTTAGAAAATTTCAATGTATATCCTCTCCCCAACCAATGAAAGGAAACTCCCTCTCCCCTCATATACACACTTTAATAGACTCTAATATCAGACAATACCTACCCAAATCCCTTAATAAAATCCTATAAAATTTATTAGAGTTAATTTTTACCATAATATGATCATAGGAAGGCATTAGGTATAAACCTAAGGAGGTCATCTAATGAAAAGATGTAGTTCTTAACTGAGAGTTTTCATTATATCTATTCTTCTACTTCCTTAAATATTATTTAAACATGATTAAATAATAACATAATTATTTTTCATATATTTGAATGATATTTTTTTTTATTTTTTAACCCTCTTTATTCTACTTTTCTATCTAACTATACAAACATCGCTCATGTGTATGTGCGATAAACCACATCGTGGGCTATAAATTTCATTTTCATCACTAATTTTAATGGTTCGTCATAAAATGAATAAAAATGAAATAATATAATATATAATTTTAATTTTAATTTTTTAATGGAAAATAAATAAGCTACTCTTTTATTTACCATTCAATGAAAACAAAAAATGTTACTTAGGTGTAAGTGCGAATTACTGCCACGTGGACATATATATATTTTTTTTCATTACCACCTCACATGGGATGTATATCTAAGTTAATTTAAATAAATAATATGATATTCATGATATAATATTACTTTTTGAGGGTTAAATTACACTTATCATCTTTCCCTATCGTTCATTGAAATATGGAAACACAACTCAGTCGAACGTATGACCCATGGTCTCTATGATTGTATCATAATTAATTATTCATAACCATCTCACCTGGTCGGTTATAAAATTATAATTTATATACTATAATTATAAATATAAAACTATTAATAATCTATAAATTGTATAATAAATATAAATTTTACCATAGTCATCCTACTGAAGTCATTTTTGACTAAAGAAGAAAACATCTAAACATATACGACGTAATCTTAATCATTTAAGTAATTAAGTATAAAATGGATATTTGTGAAAAAATGGAATATTATGATATAAAATTTTAATTAATGAAATAAATAATTAGCAAAATTTTATTATTCAATAAGTAATAGAATTTATGGTACATTTCAAACTAAAGATAAGCAACAATTTACCATAAAACCGTATTTTAAATTATTTAAATATATTTTTATTAATTATTTTCATCCATGTATATTTTTTTAAATATTATTAATCAGTAAATTTATATTGAAATAATTAAATTACAATTAAATTTTATATATATTTGGGATTTTTCAAAGGTTTTTAAAAGGTTTTTTTTATGTTTTTTATACAGCATGTTTTCTATTTTTTAACAAAAATGATTAAGAAAGGTTATATTTTAATGTATACAACATCTGCAGGTTTTCCCAATAACATAACTATAATTTGATATTTATATTACTTTTAAATATTCTATGTTTTCGATAAATAAAACCCTCCTTCACTTATTTTTGGGACTTTGAGTTTGTAAAAATGGGTTTTATAGGAAATGTATCTATTAATGATTAAATTTTTTTTATAGATTCAAAAAGTAATTTTTCTTGAGATATTTTAAATAAATAAAAAATATATGTATTTGATTTATATTATAGTACTTATAAGTTTTATTTATGATAATTGGTTTTATGGATTACAAGGATTAATGATGAAGTCAATTTGAAATTCCTAGGAATTTTTAAGAAATGAAAACATATTTAATTTTTGAGGTATTGTATTCTTAAAAAGATAGATATTGATTGGTAGTTTCCACTTTATAATAAATGGGATTGTAATCAAGTGTTAGGAACTAATTCTATAAAACCCTAAGCCTGAAAATTTCTTCCATAATAAATAGAAATTATTTCTTGATTTAAAATTAAAAATTATGTAATTTTTTAAAGAATGATCCATATAACTGGTCGATCATTGGGTTGACGTGTTAGATGATATGGAGGCACTACCTCTATGGTGGAAAATGTGAGATTTATACTGATCATAAGATTTTGAAGTATATTTTCTCACAAAAGGAACTAAACATGAGGCAAAGGAGATGGTTTGAACTACTCAAGGATTATGATTTCATGATACACTACCACCCTGGGAAGGCAAATAAGGTGGCAGATGCTTTGAGCAGAAAAGATCATGGAGTTTTGAACATGATGAGAATTTAAAGGCATCCTATTTTCATGGATCTAGTGAAGATGGATATGGGAATTACCATGGATGGTGAAACATAAATACTTTTTCAAATGGTGGCCAAACCATCGTTACTTGAAAGGATAAAGAGTTCTCAAAACGGTGATGAAGAATTTAAAAAGAAGATTAAAGCTGTGAATGATGGGAGATTGAATGAATTTGTTTATGAAGATGGAATTTTGAAATTTGGGAAGAGAATTTGTGTTCCCAATATACGTGATCTAAAAAGGGAATTGTTGGACGACGCTCATAGTTCCAATTTCTCTATACACCCTGGGAGGACCAAAATGTATAGAGACTTGAAGGAACATTTTTTGTGGGACAACATGAAGAGGTAGATTGCTGATTTTGTGTCAAGATGTTTGGTTTGAAAACATGTGAAAGCTAGAAGGTAACAGCCTGGAGGAGTAAAGAAACCTCTTCTCATACCAGAGTGGAAATGGGACAATATTACGATGGACTTTGTCATGGGACTACCAAAGAATCCTAGAAGGAACGATGCAATATGGGTTATTGTTGATCGTCTTTCCAAGCCAGAATATTTTCTTGCTATAAGGGAAGATTAACCACTTGAACGTATAGCAAGGCTATATATTAATGATGTGGTGAGACTTCATGGAATACCCCTATCAATTGTTTCTGATTGTGATCCCCGTTTTACTTCAAGATTCGAGAAGAGTCTTCAGAAAGCCCTAGATATTGAACATCATTTTAGCACTTCCTAGCACCCTTAAATAGATGGACAATCAGAATGGACTATTTAAACCTTAGAAGACATGTTGAGATCATGGTCACCTGACTTTTAGAGTATGTGGGATCAATATTTACCTCTAGTGGAATTTTCCTATAACAATAGCTTCCATTCAAGTATTCAGATGGCACCATATGAAGCGTTATATGGAAAGAGATGTCACACACCAACCTGTTGGGATGAAATTGATGAAAGAAAACTTGTATGCCCAGAACTGGTGGAGGAAACGATGGAAAAGGTGAAGGTAATCAAAAACCACATCAAAGCTGCTCAAAGTAGGCAGAAAAGCTTTGTTGACCACCAAAGAAAGGATTTGGAATTTCATGTGGGATATCATGTTTTCTTGAAGGTATCTCTATGGAAGGGAGCTATACGTTTTGGTAAGAAAGTTGAATTGAGTCCCAGGTATATCCGTCCTTTATAAATTCTAGAACGAATTGGGGTTGTAGCTTACCGTTTGGCAATGCCTCCAAATCTCTCCAAATTTCACGATGTGTTCCACGTATCACTGTTGTGAAAATACATGCCTGACCCAACGCATGTACTCACCTATGAAGAATTAGAACTGGAACTCGATCTTTCTTATTGCGAAGAGCCCATCAAGATTCTTGAAACAAGAGAACAAGTGCTGAGAAACCGAACGACTCATTTGGTAAAAGTTATATGGAGAAACCATAAGATGGAAGAGGCAACGTGGGAACCCAGGGAACTTATGATGAAGAACCACCCAAGTATTTTCATGCAGTAGTATTCTAGAAAATTAGAGGATGAAATTATTTGAAGGAGGGGATAATGTAACACCCCAAGCATCCACAGTATGCTTCCCTTTCAATAATACAGTATCATGTGTTGTACGCAACTTTGAGTTTTAACAAACACACCACAACCAATCAAACTAGTCGTTATGAATAGTAATACCCACTTTTTAAAATTTTATAAATTTTATCATTAAAAATGGACTTCATTTTTGGATTAGGAATATTGAAATTAGCCTAGGGTGAAATTTTGGTATTTTTCTGAAAACTTTCAATTTTTGATGAATAGTGAAAAAACAATGAGTTATAGTTTAAAAACGAATTTTTATTTAAATAATTATTTATTTTATTTAAATTTAATTAAGGTCAAAAATAGATACATAATACCTTTATAAGTTCAATGTAATTCATTGGAGTTAGTTTAGAATAATTTTAGATATATAAAAATTTTATTGAACTTTTCACCGTCTTTTACCCACCTCCTAGGAGAATTTGGAAATTCACATAAAACAACATTTTTCCGCTTCTGTGAGTGGAATTTCGAAAATCCTAGAGACACGGTTATTATCAAAGAGTAAAATGTGGTTCAATAAGATGAAAATAATTTTTTTGTGAATAGTAACTTTTTACTTTTATTTACCACGGTTAGAAGTAAATAGTGCAATTAAAGGTAAAAATGATATTAATATTACCCTAACACATGTCCTAATTCTATTTTACAGGTGTATCTCGACCAAAAACAACATTAGGAATCAAATATTATCATTTAGGTCCACTTGGATTAGATTAGGACATTTATTATTAATTAATTTAAAGAAGAGGTAAAAGAGTTAAAATCAACATTTATTTACTAAAACATTTTTAATATAGGGTTATACATAATAGAAATTATATTTTAAATATTAATTAGAAAGATAAAGATATTTCATACATAATGGTATTTTAATTATAATTTTTTGACATTAAATAATTTAATTTATTTATGACACAATGATGATGAAGTAATTACCTAATTAATGAAATATTAAAATAACTGATATTATAAATATCAAAATAAATTTAATATGAGACTTTTTATGAATTACACTAATTTTATAGGTTAATATTACATATCAGGATTGATTATATAAATTTATTTCGAAGAAATAATTCTGTTATGAAATTATCAAAAACAAAATACCCAATAGTGTCAAAACTGACATTAAAGAGTTTTTTAAACAAATATTATATTATTAATTGATATTAAATTCCTAAAAATCTAAGGTTTGGGAAAGAGACTTATATCATGATATTTGTATCATTAATGGACCACTTGGGGGTCTCTTTGAGGTATGTAGTAAGTCTATTATCTATATAATATAAAAATACAAAGTGACATGGTAAGTGTCAAACTAATTAAGTAAGAGTTAATTCTAAAAGATAAGGTCAATATAATGACCCAGACCTGTCTAAATTCTATTGGAAGACTGGTTTCCAACCCATCCACACCTTAACCTTTAAATAATCCACTTTTGAGCCATTAATAATCGAATATGAATTTATTATAAAATAATATTTCTAGCTTTTCCAAAGGTGCCCCTCACCCCTCTTATAAAAGGGCACTCCCCCTTCTCACTAATTCACACATTCAAAGCCTCTTGGCTCGAACAACCCCTGCCCAAATACTCTATCAACTTCCCTCACTACAACCTATAGTCCTTAGTTTGTTCAAAAATCCAACCTAAGGAGCCATTTTTCTCAAATCAAAAGGAAGAACCCGAAGAAGAGGTAATGTTTTCACCACCCTTTTTCAAGTTCATTTCTTCTTCAACTTCTTCTTTCTTTTTTATTCCCATTATAAAATAATAAATCCAATATCTCCTATATACTGTGATATTATTATAAATATTCTACAACCATATTCAGTATTTTATCCATCCTTTGAATGACATGTCATCATACGTGCGTACATACGGCCTACCGTCTCCACGTCGTGGTGTAATTGTAATTTAATATATTATTATTTGGATGGGTATAATAATGATCTGTAATTCATGTGAATAATAAATATAACATGATAATTATTCTGTACATTTGATATACCATCCAATAATATATTATTTTAATATCAAAAAAATGATATTGTCGCTCGTGCGTACGTATGGACTACCGTCTCCACGAACGCGATGAGATTCATTCTCCATCGTATCCATTCAAGAATAATTCTCATTTTATGATTAAAAGTAATGTTTAAGAACTTTATATCATTCTGGATATGAATAAGTTACATCATATCCATAAAAAACACTACTTATTTAACAAAACATATAAAAGAAAATGAGTAATTTAACACCCGAAACAATTATAATACAATGATATTATTAACAAATCAATGTTAAAAGATCATATATGATATCATAATTATGTATATGGTTATTTTATAATTTAATAACAATGTTTTAACTATTATACATGAGGTTAAAATACCATCGACTAAGGAAAAGTACAAGGTAAGTGGTTTTCATCTCACTCCTTATTCCCATTAGATTCATGCCATATTTCCACTATTAGCTTTTGTGTGGTGTATGTAATGCCCATAATTTTATTTTTTATATAATACACTTTAATTTATATGTATTTAAATATTCATTGTATGATACCTCTTTCATGGGGTGTATTTTTTGTAAGGTACCAAATTGGTAAGGGTTATTTCACAATCTCTTCATTATCCGAGGTTGTTTGTACATAATTATCTACTACGACCTCTTTATCATCGACATCCATGTTTCATAAAAATTTATTTCAAAACAATCTTGATATTTTATAGAATATGGGTTAAAGTCATTTATACCCTTGTTTGACTTTTTATAAGAGGGTTATAAAGGAATCTTTCCATCGTTTTCCAAACAAGTTCCTTTTTAACCTTTTCAACAGAATTAAGGTAAGAATGTATTTTTTTAACGTATACGACGGGTCCGGATATTTTCCGCCGTTAAAAAATCTTAGATGATTCCCTTACAAGATTATAAGGATATTTTTAAAGTACATGTTTATTTTATAATTATGTGACATTTAAATGATTTCAAAAAAATAGATATTTCTCTCAAATAGTTTTGATTTCATCTATGTCAACATCCTTTGATGGATTTTAAGATTATTTCAAGTTTATTTATTATGATACAAAACTTCCATATTTTATTGAAGGTTTTGTGATATGTTTTACTGTGGATGTGTTTTTTATACCATTCATGGTTTATGGATAAAGTATTGACATTTCTTATTCTATTTTTAATACAAATGTTTATGTCATGTTTACACCTGTTCATATGAGGAATGTGTTGGACTTAATAAGTGACGGTTGGAGCCCGCTATAGCTCCTTGATGCATCGGTAGGTCTCATGAGACAAACTAGTGTCTTGGCAGAAGGCCTTGAAAAAATATTATTTGTAGTCTTGGCACGAGGCCTTGACTATGTGGTTATGATGGTCTGGCATTATGCATTCCATCATTATGAAAGTGTTTATAGATATGGCATGTAATTATTCAACTAGTAGAATATCCATGTGAATAATTAAATGGAATTTTTTTATTTTATCTTTGCCATATTATGATGACGATCAAATTTAAAAGGCTTTTCTTATCTATACATTTCCTTAAATGTTTATGTTTATTTATGAATGTTTTCGCTATATTGTTATCCTAACTGAGCATCTGAGCTCACCCCTTTCAATGTATTATTTTACCTAGGATGTGAAGAAGTAATATATGAATGACCTATAGGGATAATATGAGGGGATTTGAAGACATGATATTTTTGTAGTAGTTTTCACTTTATGATGTAATGTAATCTTTATGAATGTATCTAGTTATTCCAAGGCTACTAAACTAATCAGTATTTCAAGACTTGATCTTTTTTGTGATCATGCCAATGATATGTAATAATGCACCGACTCTGGGTAACTGGGGTCATGGAATTAGAGTATGGTATGAGATATAATCACTATGACACCAATGAAATTTTCAAATACAGGATCCATTATGTGTAATTAAAATAAATAGTGTGAATTTATATCAAGGTAAAGAACCATCATTAAATAAATAAATAACTAAGTAAACTGAGGTCCCATAAGAACACAAGGCTTACCGTACATGCTTTGGCCTATGCCAGAAATGTTTAAATCTGGGGAAGCTTCTAAAATATTTCATGAGGTAAGCGGTAACAAAACATCATAGAACATCTGAAATAAGATAGACTAAACCCAATCATGTGTTTTGTATTCCCAGATGTGTTCCATGGAAAACAATCATTAACTAACAACCATTACTATAAAAATAAATACAGAAACTGAATAAGTAGCTTCATGTTCCCGCTTGAGGTTAACCATAACAAGTAACCCACATATCACAACCTGAGAGCCATAAAATCTAACTACCATCGAATTCCGCCCAATGAGATCCATGATTTTCCTCTTAAGTACCACTCCCATCCAAATTCTAGACAAATACCACTCAATCCAAACTTGGTATCTCATATAGGGAGCCAAGTATCAGTCATGTCATGGTTCCACCATCTCTCCAGTGATCCAGACCATGTTTTCTCTCCTATGGAACCAACATTGATCATAATAAGGAAACATCAATGCATAGTGAGACTGTCCTGGCATACCAGTATCACCCTCAACATATTCAAAATCAATTAACATAAAATAATCATAAGTTTGTTGAGAATTCCTTAGTTTTTCATGGAAGGAAACCCGAGGATCAATCTAAAATTCCTTTATTTATTTAATTAATTATATTAAATGATACAAACGTCCATGATAAAGGGAATGCTATATGAAATAAAGATGCAGTAAGAGGGAAACACCCATTTTCCACTTTTCCAATTTATAAAATGGGAATACATACAAAAAAATCCACATAAAGAGACAATAATTTAATAGAATCCATGGAAACACACATACCATAAATCAAATCAATGAATAACCCATAAATCAATTTTCTAATATGAATAAATCCCCCTCATTGAGGGGATTTATATGAAAACATGACATTGTTCTTCAATCGATTAATTTAGTTCATATTATGAAATCCAATTCCAACAAAAATCATAATCAACCGACATCAAGGTGGTTTTTATAAATGAGAGAGTCCCCATTTGATACGTAAACAAAAAAGGCGCAGTGTTTCCCTCGAACTTCGGGGATGAACTCCTTTGATGGGAGGTTCAAACATTCCGATCGGTTTCTAACGGGTTTGTTCGTAGAACCGGAAACATCCAATGATTCCATATCCATTCGGACCTACTTTCCAAAGGTAGGTGCTCATGTGTTTCTGGACTGATGAGGCTTAGGAATTTGCATTGGTTGAGTGGATGGGAGGTCGGACTCATCACACCTTTTTGTTGGGAATTATTGTCTACTCCGGGACTCTCTTTATAGATTTATGTTATGTTTGTGAATCCTTATTACATTACCAAATTTAAAATGAGTTTTCCTTTATATCTGACAATCAATGATCGATATGTAGTAAATTTAGAGAATTATTTATATGTATTTGAGGTTCTTCACCGATAAATAATCATCTGTATTTGTTAGAGATTCTTATTCAATGGTATCCTTTGATACGTAAAAGTCTTTGGGTCCTTATGATGACCATACTAGTTTTAAAGCCACTCAGTGGGGCAATTGAAGTTTATTGTCATTTAGAAGGACATGAATTATTTCAGAGTTGGGATCGAACCCGCAGATGGGCTACCTACGTATCCTTTGTTTATAAAAGGAATCAGAACCCACGTAGTTCGAGTAAGGGAGTATGATGTTTATGATTGATGGCTCAAAGAAGGATGTCATAATTAATTTCACACTCTAAGCTCACAAGAGTCATGCTCGGTGTGAGAAACAAGAGGTATTGGTAAAAATCAGACATTTGTTCCATGAAAGATGCAATCATAATAAATAATGTGGGGCTTATGTATGTATGATTACCCAGATAAATGAAGGTTAGGATTTAGTTTAGGGAATAAATCCAGGAACATGGTTCTATAAAGGTATATGTGCTTCATGGAGATTTTTAATACTCTAACTTGGGAATTACTCCTGAAAAGGAGTCCCAAATTAAGAGAGGACTTATGATTGGGTTTTACTCCTGAAAAGAAATCCCAGATCAAAGGTAAATTAGGACTGGTTAAGAGAAATTAAGACTGGGGATTACTCCTGAAATGGAGGACCAGGTTAAGAGACTTGAAAAATGAAGGTACTTGGGGCTTACTCCTGAAGAGGGTGCCCATATTTGAGACTGGGGATTACTCATGAAAAGGAGGCCCATGATAAGAGAATTATGGTTGGGACTTACTCCTGAGGAGGATTCCCATTTTGAGAATTATGACTGTGGTTTATTCCTAAAATGGAGGCCTAGGTTAATGAGGACTTGGGGATTACTCCTAAGGAGGATGACCAGATTTGAGAATTATGACTGGGGCTTATTCCTAAAAAGGAGGCCCGAGTTAATGAGGACTTGGGGCTTACTCCTAAAGAGGATGCCCAGATTTTATAATTATGACTCGGGCTTATTCTTGAAAAGGAGGCCCAGGTTAATGAGGACTTGGGGCTTACTCCTATGGAGGATGCCCATATTTGAGAATTATGACTGGGGATTATTCCTAAAAAGGAGGCCCAGGTTAATGAGGACTTGGGGCTTTCTCCTAAGGAGGATGCCCAGATTGGAGAATTATGACTGGGGCTTATTCCTGAAAAGGAGGCCCAGGTAAATGAGGACTTGGGGCTTACTCCTATGGAGGATGCCCAGATTTGAGAATTATGACAGGGGATTATTCTTGAAAAGGAGGCCCAGGTTAATGAGGACTTGGGGCTTACTCATAATGAGGATGCCTAGATTTTAGAATTATGACTGGGGCATATTCCTAAAAAGGAGGCCGAAGTTATTGAGGAATCTCATCATAAAGGATGAGGTTGAATGAGTGAAATCTGAATCATTAGTGACATGAAGATGTGTAAATCACTAGATTTTGAGAGTTATTCCATAGAATTCCTTTCAGATAAGGATGTCAAATCATGAAATCATGCCATAAATGGCTTTGAAGAATGTCTTAAAGAATGAATCTTTAATAGGAGAGGTGGAATTAAATAAGAGGGGTGAAATGGGCAAGAAGGGCACCCCTGGAGGCAGAGGTACGCAAGTCTTGGCAGGCGTGCAAGTACTGCATGGGCACGCAAGTCCCGGTCGCGCAGGTATACCTGCGTGACACATGGGTATTTGCGCGACAGTTAACCAGCAGGGTAATACTTGAGCGACTCTTGGTTAAAGTCTTTAGAATCCTCTTGAGGTTCTTTCAGAAGAGGGGCGCACAAGTTCTATTGAAGGAGTAAGGCGGTGCGCAAGTGTGGCCTTTTCCCTTAAGGGCTGGCCACTCAGGAGCGCAAGTGTTGATGGGTTTCAACACTTAGGCCTTCCTCCCCCTCTTTAGATCTTCCTTTCTAGGTAAGAAATTACTTTAGAAGTGTTTCAGAAGCATTGAGAGGAGACTAGGGCGCCGGGAGCTCAAATCTGAGTTTCTAGAAAAATACCTCTCCTGAATGGGGGGCCCACAAAGTCTATTTATAGGCTGGAGAAGACCCGTGGGATTATCACTTAGGTCACGCAAATGACTTGCGCGACCACTAGGTGGCGCGCAAGTATACCTTCGCGACCATGAGGGAACCTGCGCGACCTATGGGCAATGTTTTCTTTGCTCATCCCTTTGTCGATATTTTGATGTTTTTTCAAAGGATGAATCAATTTGGACTAAGGTATTTCCCTTTTCCAATATTTAGATTCTGTGATGAAAGGAGTGTCAACAAAATTCCCCCCTCATAGTTGGATCCGGAGAGAATATAGGATTTTACTCTCAGGAAAAGAATAAGACCAAAGGAATGGTGTCACGCAAGTCTTTATGGCGTAGAGGGCGGCGCGCAAGTGTGCGTCGTGCAGGGCCTGAAATGCAGGGGTACGACGCACATGGTTGTGGCCACATCTATAAATAGAGGTCCTCACTTCTGTACAAAGCATCCGGATTTCTGGATTTCAAACCTTCTAGCTCTCACCGCGCAGGTCGCCGTAGCCACGCAAGTTGCTCTATTTTCCGATGTTTATTTGTTGTCGTGCTGCTGTATAGGTATTTGTACTTGCACGGTTTATACTTGCGCATCAAAAACTAGCGCGACACACTAACACTTGCGCGCCAAGTTTAGACTTGCGTGCCTTAATGCCTTTTCCATTTTTTTTCTTCACAAATTTTATGAAAAATAAACCCAATTAAGAGTTAGTTTATTCAACTTTCGTGCAGATTCAATGGCTCCCAAGGGAATTGGAATGGCTGATGAACTGGCTAGCAAGAGGATTGATGACATGATGAACATAATGGTCTATGATTACTATGATATATGCGACAACACTCTCCCAGATTTGGCTAAGTACTTGAAGAAATATCATCTTAATTTCCCACATAGCATCTACCTGGCTCTATATGGTCATGGTCATCTGCAAGGAGTCAATGTTCCAGATGAAAAGAACTATACACCTGAAATGCAGCTGCACTGCTACTCCTCTATTTTGGTTATGTTGTGCATTAAGAGCAACAATAATGGTATGAACTTTCAAATTCTTCCTCCATGTCATTTCCTTGCAGATATGAAAATGGAAAACCCATGGGCTGAAATGTTTTCCGCTGCCAGTTGGTGGAGAGAAGACAAACATGGCATTATAGGAATATCTGAAAAGAGTAATCTATCCAAATGGCTCTTTACTTCCAATGATCCATTCTCAAATCCATGTATCCATCTTCCAAGTCTCTTGGACAGAAACAGAGTAACTGTTTGATTAGAATTTTTTTTTTCAAACAGCACTCAAGAACATTCTTTTACAATTGTTCCAAGAAGAGCTGGTATCACTACATCTCTTATGGTATCCAGTTGAATGAATGAATTCCAAGTTGTTGCTGATGAATCTTGGGATGCCGTAAATCAAATGAAGAGTTATGTTGATAGCCTCTTGTAATTCTTGAAAAAGAGAAGAGACGCTAGTCTGTGGATGCCCTTCTATCTCCTATGTATCAATGGAAAACACCTTCATCATCAATCATTTGTGCTTGCATTCTCTTTTTCTACATTCTTTAGATTTTACTTAAGCCAATGGTCCTAGTAAGAATAGTTTAATTTTTACTAGGATTAATGTAAATAACCCAACAAACATGAACCTTTTAATTGCTCAATGTTACCTAAATCATACAAAATGTTTGTTTAGTGAGCTGTAACATGACTTTTATTTATAGTTCCTTTGTATTTTGTGGGCAGTTTAAAGTCATGCAAGTCGGACATAAGGAGTATAATGTTTACGGTCGAAATAGATTTGACTGAAATGAATTAAAATTGACTCAATTCCTTGACAATTCATCTGAAAACAAAGTACCATACTCATGTATGAGGGAAAAAATGTTAACTATGACTTAAGAATATTTGAATATGAGGAATGATATGAAAAAGAGGAAAAAGTCATTAGAAGAATTAGTTCCCAAGAATGAAGTTAACATTATTTAACAAACCCGTTTGGGGGTTGAATTATGCAGGGACACCTAAGGGAATTGGATGCATAGTTAAATAAATAGTATCTTTTGGCTAACAAGTCTATTATGTAGACTTTTTATGCAAGTCCACCTATGGGCACGTGCTGCATAGTTAGGAAAAAGAACTCTCAGAAATTTATATTCCTAGTGCTAAAAGCCAGTGAAAGTTTATGGAGATTCAAATTTTCCAAAGTATAGAGTTCCCTGTATGGAAAGAGGTACTTGAATATGGAGAAGATATTTCCAATGAAGATTATCGAAGAACTGGATGGATATCACTCCTACTAAGGTCTGACCCAAACGTAGGGAAGGAGAATATAAACCAAATACTTGAATACTTTCATATCATGAAAAATGATATGGGACAAATATGTTAAGGATGGCATTTTTTGCGGATCCTTACATACTGTCATTTAAGACAAATAAGGACAAAGGAGGCATTATTCTCAAGAATGAAGTTACCACTATCTGAAAAACCTGTTAGGGGGTTGAATTATGCAGGGCAACCTAATGGCATTGGCTGCATAGTCAGATAATTGTATCTTTTGGATAATAAGTTTGTTATGTAAACTATTTATGCAAGGCCGCTTATGGGCACGTGCTGCATAGTCAGGCAAAAGAATTCTCGGAAGTTTGAAATTTTTGCGACTAGAAGTCAAGAAAAGGGTTATGAAGATCTGAAAATATTTAAGGTTAGGATTATGACACATAAAGATGGGTATTGTCCAATGTATACAGAGATACACAGATCAATGATAACCATAATCATGTTGTGGCTGGATCCTGAATTGAAATGTTGGACTTCACTATGTATCCCAAAAGGATGGGAATCAAGCCATACGTAGTTCTTAAACTACAGTTTAACTTCATGTGGGACAAAAGGATTAGAGATCTTAGTTTAGGGTCATAGTGCTTGGATCATTGTAAGAAATACACAGTGTGTGTTCTCATAGGGACTTTTCAGCCAGGGAACTGAAAGTGGAATTTGGGGTTAGGCCCAAAGGATTGGGGCTGGATTCTAGGGACACTCGAACGTTCCTACGTATCCCATAAGGATGGAAATCAAGCCCACATAGTTCTAGAAATACCCTCGGTACAAATTTGGTTTGTACATGTGAAGGGTGAAAGGGGATTTTAGTACAATGATGGTTTAACCCAAGATAAAATGTTTGGGCGTTTCCATGTATGCACATAGTCTTTGAAATGAAACATGATTAAAAAATCAATGTCAATAATGATTCCCTCTCAGGTGAGAGTATCTAAAAAAATTGTAGTTTATTGTCATACTGGACAAAAGTGTTTTATAGTTTAACATCGTATAACAAGGAAGAAAGTGAACCAATGTAAAGATATTGATTCTAGGGGCGGTTTCACGAATCAACATCGTATGATATGGAGGTGAACCGATGTGAAGATATTGGTTTTGGGCATAAACCTTGAGAGGTTGCCTACGTACCCAGCCTAGAAGGCAAGGATCAAAGTCTGCGTAGTTCAATTAAAGAATGAATTAATGATCAAGTTGTTCTTGGGGACAACGACCTAAAAAATGATGTTGTTGGGTCTTACACATGGTTAGTAGCCCAAAGAGAGTGTTATGGTTGAGGTTTTCCCTAAGATCACATGAGTCATACTCGGTGTGAGAAACAAGAGGTAACAACAACCTTAACGATGCATAGTTTAATGTCATATATGACATATAACGAGACTTTGTAGTTTATAGTCTTGCAGTTAGGAATATTGGTGCTGCACAGTTTAATGTCATGTAGCAGGGACAAAGTACATTTTAATGTCTTGTAGTACATATCAAGGACTTTCTGTATAGTTTAGCGTCATGTAGTTAGGACGATGGGGACAATATAGTTTAACGTCACGGCGGATGAAAGGGGGACTGTGTAGTTTAATGTCATGCAGTGAGGACAAAAGAGAACACCATTTAACATCATGTTGGACGCATTGGGGATTTTTTCCCCAGTTTATCGTCATGTTGGACGAAAGTGTGAATATTTTAAGGTCATATGCATGGACCGTGGATGGTGCAGTTTAACATCATGCTGGACAAAAGTGTAGTTTAAGGTCATACATGACCTTTGATGATTATGTAGTTTAATGTCTTTCCAGACGTAAGGGACTTCTATATAGTTTAGAGTCATGTAGTTAGGACATCACAATTTAACGTCTTGCTGGATGTGAGGGAATCGCAAATAGTTTAGGGTCATATGCATGGACCATTGATGATGCAGTTTAAGGCCATACAGGACCTAGATGCAGTTTAACGTCATATTGGACCATTTAGGGAACTTTTTCACAGTTTAACGTCATGTGGGACGAAAGTAATACAAATTTTTTAAGGTCATATTTATGGACCATTTTAGTATCTTAACGTCATATAGCAAGCACAAATGGAGGTTTTGTGTTTATACAAAATACTTCTTCAAAAATCTGGCATTGGTTGGAGTAGTGATGAGTTCACCATCCATCGAGATTACTAAATAAGCTCCATTAGAGTAGACCCTATGTATTGAATAAGGTCCTTCCCATTTTGACTCAAGCTTGGGAGGTTTCTATCCTAGTATCATTGGAGTTCTCAGAACTAATACCAATTCTCCCTGAGTGAATGAACGAGGAAAAACTTTTTTGTTAAAAGCTCGTGCTTTTTGATTCTGATAGACTTCTAAGTGGTGCAAAGTGCAAAATATTTTCTCATCTAACCATTCCAATTCATCGAATCGCTTTTGAGATTGTTCATCTGTAGATGATTGATCACAAATGGAAACTCTGAGCGAGGGTTTTTGAACTTCAATGGGCAAGACAGCTTCCGTTCCATATACCAATGAATATGGAGTTGACCGAGTTTCAGTGCGGGTGGTAGTCTGATAATCCCATAAAGCATGAAGGAGTTTATCAGGCCATGACCTCTTATCTTTATCCACCATATTTTGTAGTATATTTTAAAGAGTCTTGTTAAAGGCTTCTATCTAGCCATTGTATGCTGCATGATACCGAGATGAATGGTTGGATTTGATGTTGTATTTTTGATACAACTTCTTCACGTCGGATAAACATAAGTTGGTGCCATGTTCTGTCAATATGGTATGAGGGACACCAAATCTGGTAATGATGTTAGACTTGATGTAGCTAACAACGCATTTAGAACTGAATTCCATGAGAGGTATTGCCTCTGCCCATTTCGAAAAGAATTCAGTAGTAGTAAGAATGTACATAATCTGCTTGGCCGTTGCCGACGGGTAAGGTCCCACCACATCCACTCCCCATGTAGCAAATGGCCATTAATATTTAGCTGTATGAAGAAACTCTAGAGGTTGATTGATGATGTTGGCATGTAATTGGAATGAAGGACACTTCTTTGTGAAATCGACACAATCTTGTATCATTGAAGGCCAAAAGTATCCAAACCTTAGAATCTGACCAGACATTCTATGTCCAGACTGGTGGGCACCACAAACTCCTACATGCACTTCTTTCATAACAGCCATTGTCTCTTCACCATCAATGCATCTGAAGAGAACTCCATCAAACCCACGTTTGTAGAGAATTTTCTCTAGGTGATCTGGGCTATCATAACGAGTAAAATTGACCACACGTCACCAGATTTGTTCTTTCTCAGCTCTATCAGGTGGAAATGTTCCATTTTGAACGTATTCCCTAATAGGTGACATCCATCCTGTAGTATGACCATACAGTTTAGGAATGGGACTAATTTCATTAATTTCCTCTGTTCTGATTCAAACATAAGGTGAAATTGCATGACTGTGGGCAATACTGATGGTTGTCTCATCCCGATTTGGATCTGCCAGAGCTGTGCTATATTAGCCAGTGCATCAGCTTGAGCATTTTGTGATCTTGGGACATAATAAAATGTCGGTTCCAAAGGGAATTCCGCCATTAAATCTCTGACATAATCATACAAAGGGATTAGTTCTTCTTTTCTGATGGGATAGTCCCCATTGACTTGTTTGATTACCAGGTCTGAATCACCTTTCACCTTTATGTGATTCAATTGTGCTTGAAGTGCTAATTCCAAGCCTATGATGAGAGCTTGGTATTCTGCTTCATTATTGGTACCACCTTCCCACAATACGAAGGAATAAAGTAACATTTCCTTTTTTAGAGAAATGAGCACAATTCCTAAGCCAACTTTATTGAATTTAGAATTTACCATTTTCCTCCATGTTGGACTTCTGGAAGCACCATCAAAATACATTTCCCATGCCTGAGGACTTTCTTGAATAGAGAAGAGTTCCTCGTTGTGGAGTTCAATATCTGAAGATGTGTCTTCCACTGAAGGGTGCTCTACCAGGAAATCAGCCAGAGCATGGCCCTTTACCACCTTTTGAGACACATACTGAATGTCGACTTGCTGCAAAATAACTACCCACCTTGCCAGACGTCCTGTAAGCATTGGAAAACTAAGGATGAATTTGAGCGGGTTATTACGAGATACCAATTGGACCTCGTGATGTTGTAGGTAGTGTCTCAATATCTGAACTACAATGATTAATGCCAGGAAGCACTTCTCAATACTTGAATACCAGGTTTCTGCTTCAATCATAGTTCGACTGAGATAGTAGATGTTGTTATCATTCCCAACATCATTCTTTTGAGCAAGAAAGGCACCCAATGATCGCTCTAGAGATGTCATGTAGAGGATAAGTGGTCTTCCTCCAGCAGGTGTCATGAGTACCGGTGGACTCAAGCGGTATTTCTTGAGAATATCGAATGCTTCTTGACATCCATTTGTCCACTGGTAAGTGACTCCCTTCTTCATTAATTTCGTGAAGGGTAACCTTTTTCCTGCTAAATTGGCGATGAAACGCCGAATATAGGCTATGTGTCCTTGATGTCCTCTTAATTATTTCAAATTTTGAGGAGGTGACATACAAATTATTGACTTGGTATTCTTAGGATCGACTTGAATACCACTATGGTGTACAACAAAGCAGAGAAATGTTCCTGAGGTTACCCCAAAAGCACATTTTAAGTGGTTCATCTTCAATTTATGTTGTCAAATCTTGCAGAATATGACTTCCAAATCATCCAAGTGATTAGAAAGTTGTTTGGATTTAACCACCAAATCATCTACATAGAATTTAACAAACTTCCCTAAGAAGGGTTTGAAGATACAATGCATGGCACGTTGATAAGTTGCACCTTCATTATTTAAGCCAAAGGGCATTACCCAGTAGCAAAACACACCCTGAGGGGCTCTGAAGGCTGTAGATTCCTCATCTTCTGGGACCATTCGGATCTGATTATATCCAGAATTTCCTTCCATGAAGGAAAGTGCTTCATAGCCAGCTGTTGCATCAATTAAAAGTTCTGTAATTAGAACTGGGAAATCATCCTTAGGACAATGCCGATTCAGATCTCTGAAATCGATGCAAACTCTAACTTGTCTATTCCTCTTCTTTACAGGGACAATATTATCCAACCACTTGGGATATTGAACTTCTCTAACGAAGTTAGCTTTGATAAGCTTATCCACTTCAGCATCAATTTTGGAAGCATAAGTTGTGTGTATTCTTCTCGCGGCTTCCTTAAATCCTCGATGTTCTTCTGGTAAACCCAAATGATGGGTAGCAACATCAGGATCAAGCCCAAGCATTTCTGTATAGTTCCAGGAAAATATATCTCTATTTTTCTTTAGAAAAGAAATATACATCTCTTGCTCTTCAAGAGTCAGGGCCGCACTGATTAAAGTGGGGCGTGGATCTTCTTTTGTACCTAGATTTATTTCTCTAAGTTCATCCACAGTGGTAGAGAAACCCTTTTCAAATGTTGGATGAGCATCTCTAAGATTTTCCTCTTCTTCTTCATCCTTTATTATTTCTTCCATTTCTACTTTCATAGTAGATGATAAAGTTGAATTTTCATGATCATAAGAGATGTCAAAATTTGCATATCTTGAAGAAGAATCTTTCATTTCCGACCTAATTGATGATGAAGGGACTTCTTTGGTTAATAAGGAGGAGGTGATGGATTGAGAATCGATATCATTGTTCACCTCCGGTGTTGCTATAACTTCTTCTGTCCTGATTGTTGAAGCATAGAATTGTTGGATTTTAGAAGATGAAATGAAGACGTCACCATTTGTGCTTTCATCACTGCTTAGTAGATTACCAATTTCCCCCATGTTGTCTGGCTCGATTGCCATAATTGACATTATGGATCTTTCCATAAAAGTATTTTTATTTGGGTCTATCTTGTCAATTTGGATGATAGGAAACACATAATCTATACTCACATGTGTAAATGGATTTACTGGAATTTTCTCCAAAACATATGGAGTATTAACTTTGCTAATCTGCTTTGTTGTGGATTTCTCCTTTCCCTTCATGTGACAGAATTCCGCCTCAATGTATTGAGAATCACATGTCTTGAACAGGGCCTTATCACCATAAAATTTCCCAACTTGACCATAGAAATAATATTTGAGACATTGATGGTATGATGAAGGGATAGCCACATGTTGATGTAGCCAATGTCTTCCAAGCAAGATCTTGAAGGCTGAGTCTTGATCAACAACCATGAAATCTGAATTGGATACAAGATCTCCCAACTGAGTTTTGAGTGTACCTTCACCCAGTGGTTCTTGTTCATTTTTATCATATCCTTGTAGCATCATGGTAGAAGGAGATAAATCAGATTCCGTGAGGCCCAATCGACAAAGTGTATGAATGGGCATGAGGTTGAATTTTGAACCATTGTCAATGAAAGTTCTTCAGACGTCTACGCTATTGACCTTTCCAGACAAGTAAAATGGTCTAATATGTCCATGCAAAACATCATCTTCATCTTCATCAGTAAATGATATTATTGCATGGCATTCTACAGGATTATTCTCTATGTGATAGACATCAACTGCAGCAATTTCAGTTTCAAACTCCTGAGGACTTGACAAAGCCTCGATGAGTGCTTCTCGAAGATCTTTTGACATATTCAGAGCATCCAGAGTTGATAACATGGCTGGTACTTGGGCCAAGTGTTTCAATATATCATACTTTTGATCCAGAGGTTTGCGTTTCCCAATACGAATATGTGGTTTAGCAGGTACCTTGGAAGGAGATGCTTTGGAAGTTGATGCATCTTTTATCGGGATAGGAATTGGAAATATTCTTGGTTTTGGAAGATTAGACCAATTAGATCCATTTACTTGCTGAGAGGAAGAAGATGGAACCTTCAACCGGTCTTCCAAAATAACTGTTCCAGGACTGAATTTTCTATTGGTAGAAGAAACTGCTTGTTCTTGCTAAGCTCGCTGAAGGGCTCTACCACAAGTTTTTGATGCGTACACAGTTCTAGCAGGGGTAGAATTGGAATGGTGGCTTCTGAAAGATCCACGTCTTCACCTGTATCCTGAGCCCCTGGAACATCCTCTGATTCCCCTATTTGATACAGGGAATTTAGGCTCATTGAAATCGAAACTGCGACTTGCATATGGATATGTTAATTGATTCATATTAATAGAACAAAAGATTAACTCTTAGTCTGATGAAGACTCTGCCTGATTAGCCTGTTTAGGTTGTTTCGTTTGGTGGGCCGGTGCCCGTGGCTTTGAAGTAGATGACATGAAGTTCGCCAAAGTCAAAGACAACATAGTCTTTGACACATACTCATCTTCTTTTTATTCTTTTTCTTTTTTTGAATCATGTCGTTTCATTGAGGACTTTCCCTCAGATGAAGAGGGTGTTTTCACAACATTCATGGGAGAGGACACAATTGGTTTCTTGAATTGTGTTCGCAAAATAGCATGAGTTCGATTGATTGTCTTTCTGACCATCCAATCATCATACTTCTGTGCATTTTTTCTTTTGACTTCTTTCCATTCGCCTTTCTCCTCAGGAACTGTAGCAGTAACACATGCTAATTGAGCTGAAGATCCTTTCAGTTTGACTTGTCCAGAGTCGACCATCTTTTGCAGAAGGTCGTTGAAGACAAAACACTCCTGGATGGGAAGCCCCAACATTTGATTAAAAGGGAAATAAATGGGACGGTCTTCATCTCCTTTTTTTTTGACCTCTTGGGCATTAGGAATGGAACCAAATTGGTTTCCAGAGCTGAAATGAAATAATCAACAACTTGTTCATTTCGGAAAGAGTATGTTTTTCCCTTCAGATCCTCAAATTGTTTTCGTCTTTGATCTCTTTGATCGTCTGGACAAAACGTCCTTTGTTTTTGGCGCTCAAGAGGTGGAGCCCTTCGAGAAGATGAAGGATTTGAGGTAGAAACAGGTACAGGTGCTTGTTTAAGAATAATTCTAGCGGTTTCTGCTTTACCCATTTTCTTTTTTGGAGATAATGGAATTACACGAGATTTAGCATTAGCCTGTATAAGGGAATCTTCAACCTACTGAGAGATTGAAGTAAGGTATCGAAACCCTCCTATGTATTTCATAGGGATTAACGGCGTGAGTAATTCGTCACGCAGATTTTCCACACAAATTGGCAACAATTCTTCTTGAGGGAGTTCTAAGCTTAAGGAATATTTTAATCCCTTCCATTGAGCAATGAAATCAAAGACCCTTTCATTCTCCCTTTGCTTACAGTTTGTAAGATCGAAAACTATTGTCTTTGGCAAAGTTGAGCTGAACTGAAGGAGGAATTTTTGGCAAAAATCCTCCCATATAGTAATTGACCAGGATTGAAAACTTGTATACTAGACAAAAGCTGGTCCTTGCAAGGTTCGCACGAAGCATCTGAGTTTCACTGCTTCTTGCTGCTCCAGAGTTCCCATCATAGGATCTCAACAAGTCATGTAATGCGTCAACTGTTGTTCAGGATCTCTTGATCCATTGAAAATAGGGAATACAGGGTTCCCAAAACTTGATGGAGGAGAGATTGAATCTACCCATTTAGGGTAAACTTTCTTTTCTTGTTGAACTTGTGCACAATTCCCTTCTATAGTTTCTAACCGAGCTGTTAATGACTCAATATTAGTTATTAACTTTTGAGAAACATCCAGTGGAACTTGGACTTGGGTAGGTGCAATGACTGGAGCTTGGACAGATGTGGTGGTTGGTGCTGCAACTGATGGTAGCACTGCCAACTGTTATTGCACTTGACCCGTAGGATTAGACTTGTGATAGTGTACTGATAGAGGAGGATATTCTTGATCCATCTCAGTAGATGCAACAAATTCTTATGGCTGACTGACTCCATCATGCTTAAGAAGAAGACTACTCTGAAGTAGTTCTGTATTCAACCTTCTTAATTCCTTCATTTCTTCCTCCTATTGTGCAAACCTTTGCTCTAGTGAGAGCGATTGACCTTCTCCAGAGGAAGGATATGTAACCTGGTTCATTCCCTTCCCTTTGTTGGATCCTTTTCAGAGAGGGGGAAGTGGGTTACTCAATGGATTACCTAGGTTTTGAGTAATCCTTTGACTTCGTGTACGTACACCTTCTTCATTTTTGTCGGTGCATACATCTTCTTGAGCAGGAACCTCTTCATCTGAGTCCCCTGAGTGAGCCTCATCTGGTGGATCAGTAAAAATGTCATTGATGACATTGATTGATGCATAACTCATCGCATCCCTTCTATCCACATTTCTATGATATTGTCTTCTTCCATGTCTTTGATGAGACATTGCCTTTTGTTGATTCAATCCATCATGAAATTCTTGACGAACCGTAATTTGGAGGGAATCTCCTGATAATTTGGCTCTTCATTCCTCTTGAGGCTTCTTCCCAAATTGAGAAAAGACCGACTTTCTCTGAGGTTGGGATTGATGATTTGAAAAAGACCCCAGTCCAGTGGACTGGGGTTGTTCCTTCTCAACTCCTCAAATCTTATTTGTTGATTCCGAGGGTTGGTTTAAAAGGGTCCCCAGTCTGGGGAGCTGGGGTGGCTCTTCACATGCTATGTCTGAAAATTTCTTAAAAGCCCTCCTGATCTTGCGAACCATAATCCAGAAATTTGGTGGATGCATTAACCCATATCCACTTTTATCCCCGGTTCAAAAGACCGTTGGATGATTTCTGACACTTCTGGCACTTGGTGACGTGCTTTCTCCAAACGAGAGGCCTGTTCAATATTCTCGTTTTCTTGATGCAAGAGTAATTCAACAACTTGTTATATGTATTCTTGATTTTGAGAGGAACTAGTTGAAGCCTGTTCTTGGGAAAGCTTTTTATTACATACAAAGCCCATTGACTGTGGCCGGCCATGGGAAATAACATTGCATGAGACCATTTTCGATGGGCTTTGCTGACTGGAGAGCACCGTGAAATGTAGTGCTCCATGAAAACCCCATCCTCTGATACTAATACCAGATGGGGCATTGGAAATTAACTGACACAATATTCATAGTGATCCATAGCATGAACGTTGAAGGGATCTCTGCTGCTTTTCAGCCTTCGGATATCAAGAGACTTATAGAGATGCCAAATCAATCTGATGATGTAACCATTCTATTATCTTAAGATGATTTTCATATTCATCATAAGATAATACTTTCTTTTTCAACTGACAAAGAGTTTTCCATATGTTGAGACGAATATCATGAATTTCATCTTCCGTCAACATTTCCGGAATGTCATACTGAGAGTCAGCCAGAGGCCCAAACATGACTGGTACTTCACCTTTCACCAGTTCTCTCCTCATGTTCATCATTTCCTCTTTATCATTTGATGAAGATTCTTCTACCAGATTTGACCAGAGTTGGTGTTACCTTGTTGCTTCATTGGATTCAATAGGATTGGTAGAGAAATCTTTGATCAAACTATAAGATGCATGACATAGGGGTGCTTCAAAGAATGACCTACACCCTGGTCTATCTTTTGATTGAGAAAGTATTTCACATGCTAGTGATGAAGCTTCAGAAATGACTGGTTTCTCATTCGCAAGTGCCTCAAGATAATAGGTCTTTCTCGGCACTACATTGTCCACTGGAGCATTTTCCGACCAATGTGCATCACTATTGCAGAGAGGAATTTCGCAGCGAAATTCATCATCATGGGGAGGACCACCATAATGGGTTACAACAAAAGATTATATCTCTTGCTCCTTGGTCTTCTGACCACACAAAGGGTTCCTGTGGCTCTCATTTGAAGATGAAACTTTGAGATCGACCGAATTGTCATGGAGCAAGCCTTCATGAGTAAGTGTCTGTTGAAGACCTTCAGAATTAATGTTCCCACTATTGGGAAATGAGGGATTAGAATCTTGAATTTCAATAGATAATTTTCAGAGGGATTTAAGAATTCCATCATTGAGCAAGGCCTTATTACATATTGGCTCTTGATCTCCTGACTGTGTTGGGCAGATCTATTTCTTAGACTCTTTCTTACTCGCTTTGGAAACCACTTGTTGATAAAAGTGGCTGCTCTGGGCAGGTGTATGTGCCTGATCAGGAAAGATGGTTAGGTTAAGCTGACGATCTCCACTCAAATTAGGTGTATGTGCCTGACTTGGTTGCCCGTATGATATGGGGGGAGTATTCCCCACAACCCTCTTGGACTGAAACAGATGTGTGTGTCTATTATGGAGTGAATTGTTGATGTGTCACTCCACTGGTAGGGATAGATTTATGTGTCTTTTCCTAAAATGCCACTAAAGTTGTTATAATATCCCGGCAGGCATCCAGAATATGAGCAGGAATTTTCTCCTACTATTTCACCATTGATAGAATATGCTTGGTGACTTCCGCTACCGGAATAGGAATATACGTCCATTCCGGGCTTGGAGTAGGTGTATGTGCCTGCTCCTATCCTCCTTTTCCTATGAGTGAATCCTGATAGTACTCAAGTGTGGGGGAAGAGTGTTGAGTCTGCCTCCTATTTTTTGTCAGGGATTTCTGACTAACATCTCTGAATGATACCAAGTGAGACTGTTGGTAAGATTGACTAGTACTAGTAGGTGTATGTGCCTGCTTATTACACTTCACCGAACACAGTTGACAGGATCCATCATATGTAGTCATACGAGCTTGCTGACTAGCTAATGATGTATAAACAGGTGTATGTTCCTGCCTATATTACTCCGCGGGAATTGCCTGGCGGGATGGGCATGATGCTGCCAGACGAGTATGCTGGACAGCTGAATTAAAACGGGCAGGTGTGTGTGCCTACTCATTTCTTGCCACCATGTTAGGTTGGTGGACTACTCCAGACATGGCATAGATGAGAACCTGCTCACTATTAACCAGACTTCGCCTCTGGCGATTCGTCTTGCCTTCTCGGGTTTGAGGAACCTGAGCCGAATGCCTGGAGTTGGTACCCTCATCATGTTGAGGGCGCACTGCCGCACAAGTCTGGCGGCGATTGTTGGTGGGATCCCTTAGGAAGGACTCTTGTTTGCTTGAATTAAGTCCCTGAGGGACCTACTCATTCACATCCCCAGAATAAGGGATTGAATAGTGATTGTGTTCCGCGGATAACGACCTGAAACGGTTGGAGACGGTAGTTAGCACCGCCTGCTTCTTGGTCACTGGTCGTTGTTGTCCGGATGACTGGTGTGAGTTGTTCACTTGGAGGGCTTGTCGGGAAGCCTCTAGAGTTGGGATGGTATCATGTTGATAGTACTCCTTAACCCGTGCATTTGATACCCAGTGATGAAGAAGATGAGTAGATGATATCTTCCTCAGAGTGGACAATGATCCCGCAGGAGTAGCAGCAGTAGCATTTGCAGCAGTAGTATTCACAAGTGTGAACTTGAGAACAGCCATTCTAGAAATGTAGAAGATCTTGGAAAAGAGTGTATGTTTGATGCAACAGACGTAATCAAGATAAATTCATCCACTATATCTTTTGGATGAGCATATATGTTAATGATTGTTTTTGTTGGCCCTCTTATTGAGTTTTAGATAGGGGCCTAACAAATAGGTAAAACATCAGTTTAACTTGGTTATGGATTCAAGTCGGGTTCACCATTTTTGTTTCCCTAGGACTTTGGGGATGACCTCCTTTGATGGGAGGTTAAAACATTCTGATCAGTTTCTAATGGTTTTGTTCGTAGAACCGGAAACATCCAATGATTCCACATCCATTTGGACCTACTTTCCAAAGGTAGGTACTCATTAGTTTATGGACTGATGAGGCGTAGGAATTTTTATTGGTCGAGAGGATGGGAGGTCAGACTCATCACACCTTTTTGAGGGGAATTATTGTCTAATCCGGGACTCTCTTTATAGATTTATGTTGTGTTCATGAATCCTTATTACATTACCAAATATAAAATGAGTTTTCCTTTGGATATGACAATCAATGATTGATATGTAGGAAATTTAGAGAATATTTTATATGTATTTGAGGTTCTTCACTGATAAAGAATCATCTGTATTTGTTATAGATTCTTATTCAATGGTATCCTTCGATATGTAAATGTGTCTGGGTCCTTATGATGACCATACTGGTTTTAAAGCCACTAAGTGGGGCACTTGATGTATATTGTCATTTAGAAGGAGATGAATTATTTCAGAGTTGGGATCGAACCCGCAGATGGGCTACATACGTATCATTTGTTTATAAAAGGAATCCGAACCCACGTAGTTCGAGTAAGGGAGTATGATGTTTATGATTGATGGCTCAATGAAGGATGTCATAATTACTTTTACACTCTACGATCACGTGAGTCATGCTCGGTGTGAGTAACAAGAGGTATTGGTAAAAATCAGACAATTGTGCCATGAAAGATGCAATCATAAGAAATAATGTGGGGCTTATGTATATATGATTTCCCATAAAAATGAAGTTTAGGATTTACTTTAAGGAAGAAATCCAGGAATAGGGTCCATAAAGGTATACGTTCTTCAGGGAGATTTTGTATACTCTAACTTGGGGCTTGCTCCTGAGAAGGAGGACCGAATTAGAAGAGGACTTATGATTGGGTTTTACTCCAGAAAAGGAATCCCAGATCAAAGGTAAATTTGGACTGGTTAGGATAAATTAAGACTGGGGCTTACTCTTGAAAAGGAGGCCCAGGTTAAGAGACTTGAAAAATTAAGGTACTTGGGGCTTACTCCTAAAGAGGATGTCCATATTTGAGACTGGGGCTTACTCCTGAAAAGGAGGCCCAGGTTAAGAGAATTATGGTTGGGACATAATTTTGAGGAGGATGCCCATATTTGAGAATTATGACTAGGGCATATTCCTGAAATGGAGGCCTAGGTTAATGAGGGCATGGGGCTTACTCATAAGGAGGATGCCTAGATTTTAGAATTATGACTGAGGATTATTCCTAAAAAGGAGGCCCAGGTTAATGAGGACTTGGGGCTTACTCCTAAAGAGGATGCCCAGATTTGAGAATTATGACTGGGGATTATTCATGAAAAGGAGGCCCATGTTGATGAGGACTTGGGGCTTACTCCTAAGGAGGTTTCCCAGATTTGAGAATTATGACTGGGGCATATTCCTAAAAAGGAGGCCTAGGTTAATGAGGACATGGGGATTACTCCTAAGGAGGATGTCCAGATTTGAGAATTATAACTGGGGCTTATTCCTGAAAAGGAAGCCCATGTTAATGAGGACTTGGGGTTTACTCCTAACGACGATGTCCAGATTTGAGAATTATGACAGGGGCTTATTCCTGAAAAGGAGGCCCAGGTTAATGAGGACTTGGGGATTACTCTTAAGGAGGATGCCTATATTTGAGAATTATGTCTGGGGATTATTCCTAAAAAGGTGGCCCAGGTTAATGAGGACTCTCATCGTAAAGGATGAGGTTGAATGAATGAAATATCAATCTTTAGTGACCTGAATATGTATAAATCACTAGATTTTGAGAGTTATTCCACAGAATTCCTTTCAGATAAGGATGTCAAATCAAGAAATCATGGCATAAATGGCTTTGAAGAGTGTCTTGAAGATTGAATCTTGAATAGGAGAGGTGGAATGAAATAAGAGGGGTGAAATGGGCAAGAAGGGCATCCATGGAGGCAGAAGCGCGCAATTCTTGGCAGGCGCGCAAGTACTGCATGGGCGCACAAGTCCCGATCATGCTGGTATACCTGCGTGACACATGGGTATTTGTGCGACAGTTAACCAGCAGGGTGATACTTGAGCGAATCTTGGTTAAAGCCTTTAGAATCCTCTTGAGGTTCTTTCAGAAGAAGGGCGTTCATGTTCTATTGAAGGAGTAAGGCGGCGCGCATGTGTGGCCTTTTCCCTTAAGGGTTGGACACTCTAGTGCGCAAGTATTGATGAGTTTCAACACTTAGGCCATCCTCCTCCTCTTTAGATCTTCCGTTCTAGGTAAGAAATTACCTTAGAAGTGTTTCAGAAGCTTTGAGAAGAGACTAGGGCGCCGGGAGCTCAAATCTGAGTTTCTGGAAAAATTCATCTCCTTAATGGGGGGCCCACAGGGTCTATTTATTGGCTGGAGAAGCCCCGAGTGGTTATCACTTAGGTCGCACAAGTGACTTGCGCGACCACTAGCAGCGCGCACGTATACATGTGCGACCATGAGGGAACTTGTGTGACCTATGGGCAATGTTCTCTTTGTTCATCCCTTTGTCGATTTTTTGATGTTTCTTCAAAGGATGAATCAATTTGGACTAATGTATTTCACTTTACCAATCTTTAGATTCTGTGATGAAAGAAGCATCAACACACAGCCAAAGGAGTATCTCTATGAAAGGTAGACCCGTCAATTAAACATGAACAATTAAGAGAACCATCCCAAGGGAGGTTCCTATTGAGTTTATAACCTCCCACAAAACAAATACGTGGATAAAGGAATTATAAGGTTTCATAAAAAAATTAATTTAACCCAATTTATAATTTAGGAGTGATAATGACTAAGTTTGCAGGCTCCAAAACAAAAAAATTAAAGAAATGACAAAACTTGTGGAAAAATTATGGAACAACTAACATATACCAAAGATGACACATACACCCAATATCAAGGTTTGATTCAGTCCAATTTGAGAGAAATTTCATAAATAGACAGATTCCCTAAAAATATGGATAAATATCATGCATAATGATAACATAGATTAGTAGTAGAGCGACTAATAAATAGATAGAGGAATGAAGAGCTCACATAGAGGAATCCATAGAGATCGATGGTGTTCAAATTTGACAATGGAAAGATGGGATCGATCAAATCCTAAGTTAGGCTTGGGAGGAGCCTCGCATGTTGAAGTAATCACCTGCTTAAAATGGGATAAAGGAAGGAGGAATTATTTTTTAAATTTATTGAGGGTAAAATTGTAATTTCCCCACCAAAACATGGATGCACGGTTTCAGAACAAGTTTTTTCCAAACTGTGTGCTAACCATGTGGCTCCCACTAAATAATAACTACATCCAACATGGTTTCCCTACACAGTTTTTCCAACCATGTGCCAACAGTACACAAATAGTGCACACATATTACCTAAGTGGCACTAAGTATGCGGGCTGAGTGCTTGGTTTGGGAAAACCCTGCATAGCCCATATGCACCATCTTATATAAACTATAGATACCTCACATAGCCATGAACCTACTTCCATAGGGTTAGATAAAACTGTACAATACCTCATTCTCTAATGGACCAAGATGCATGACTTTCCCTTAGGGCCACATGGTTAAAAAAAAACGTGCCCCATGTCGGATCCTTCCTTTAAGACTAATTTCTGGACCCAATGATCCAGAATCATGATAGAAAATATTAGGGACATCTCATTCCTTAAACCATACCTAAACCCATCACATTGAAGTTCTCCAACTCTCATAATTTCATTCCAAAGATCCATTTACCAAAGGGATTGAACACCTAATGAAAAAAATTAAAATTCCTTTGGAAATTATTCTAGTCTGGAAACACAGGACACTACAATACCCCCACATTAAAAATTCTCATCCCCAAGAATCCTTACGGAAAACAAATACAATATCACTGAACAAATGTAGGTTGTGAAGTCTTGTTCAAATGGTGGTGTTACATTTCCCAACACCCAATGCACCTTCGAGCATCACCATAACATATTGTATATATTCCATAGAAACTACAGATGATACTCATTTCTGAACATGCACACAAAAACAGTGCCTACCGAAGCCAATCATTCCCAATACATGATCACACTATCTTCTCCTTCACCAATATGATCTAATATTTTTAGGTCCAAAACTGAGTCAAAGTATTCCACTGATGGAACTACTAATTTAATAATTCTCATAGCACTTCAAAAGTGCACATGACATGATTATCAGTTCAAAAGATCAGTCAAATCATATTCAACATCCAAGGCATGGGAGAGCTTACTTTTTCATAAAATACTCATCGAAAATTCCCTATAATTTCCGAAATCTGACAACATTCCCTTACATTGTTCCTCACGGACCATATATGAAAAGAGAGGGATCTCAAGTCAAACTGACCCTAGATGACTACCCCCAAAACACTCATCTTATCCAACTAGTGTACTTCAAAAACTAGACACGAGATTTTCTCCAAACATGATCAGTAAATACCAAAACTACTATCTGAGGACATCTCTATCCAAAATTCCCATTTAAAATATCATGTCTTGACATGATCATGGGTGCTTACCTTGTCTATCACTTAGAGTGTTTCCAAATTTAGACAACCCATCTAAGAATGACTGAGTTTTGGGATAACTTTAGAATCATCAATAAGAGACCAAAGATCTTATATAATCCCAACCACAAATAGAAATTATGAGTGATATGTGGGTATAAAGGCAAAATTCCAGATGTCAAAAACACTAATTGAACCCAAAGTGGAATCCTTATGAAGATCAACCCTAAAGTGAAGTTATTCTCCGTGATTTAATCAAATCAGTAGTACAAAAAAAATGTTTTTTATGTCGATTATTTTATATTTTTAACATCGATTCTTGTGGTGACATCTTGGTAGGCGAAATTTTAAATATGATTCTTTAACACCAATTTTAATAACCAGCTTTAAAAATGTATTTTTTTATAAATTTTAACATTGATTTTCTGAAAAGCTATGTGAAATACACATTATTTTCCATTGTTTTAAAAAAAGATTTGAAAAATGTTTATGAAATATTAGATAGATTCTTTAGATTTGATTTGAATGGTCGTAGATCTGAAATGGAATTAATTATGAATATTTTATGACTGTAAATTTTTTGATATAATTTATTTCTGAGGTATGATATTATGTGAAAAAAAAAAGATTTCATTCAGATGAAATTTTAGAATCTGAAGCAAGATTTGTATTTTTACTATGATTCAAGGAATTATTCTTCATTACAATAAAATCAGAATCATTCACAGGTATATCATTTAATAAAACTAATCATAAAAAACATTAATGATGGGAAAATAATTACAAATAGCTAGATGAGATCACTGAAAGAAGAAATAGTATATTTTCAATGAGATAAAACGATTTGAGTTGGTGGAATTAATAGGATCAAAAGAGTTGATCATTAAATTAGTATATGTTTATAATGAAAACATATAAATGTGATTGTAAAAGAAAACATGGTAATATAAATTTTAGGTTGCAATTGAAAATTTGGAGTTTGCGTTGTAAAAACATTGTAATTTCCCATTGGAAGGATATTAAAACTATCATCCACATCATTTTTATGATAACCATCATGAGAATATATTTTATTTTTAATTATTTATATTTTTTATCATAAAACCATTGTGAAACATTAGTTTTCCATGTCGGTATTATGATAACAGATGTGGAAAACTAGATTTAGACATTAGTTTTCTTTAAGAACCAATGTTGAAGGACATTTTTCACATCAATTTTTATAGCCAATTTGAAAAAAATTTAAAATCATTTATTTCTTTTCTTAAGATTCAATTTTTCTGGTCATTGATATCAAAAAAGGTTACAGGTTAGATGTTATGGGCATTAGAAGTTGGAATTCTCTAAGACATTTTTTAGAGATGATCAACCTCTGACAGCCATAACATTTGATCCATAGATATGTTTGAGCTTCATGACTTGTTAAATAGAAGGTTAAAAAATGAACCACATTTTTAATAAACATTTTTCACATTGGTTATTTAGTAACCAATGTGAAAAGTTCAAGATTATTGATTTTTCACATTGGTTATTTAGAACCGGTGTGATAATGTCCTGAAAATTGATTTTTTTTCATTTCATATCTTATATAACCAATACGAAAAAGCAATTAAAATGGGTTTTCACATAGGTTATATAATAACTAACATGAAAAATAATTTTTTAGAGTTTATCTGATTGGTTTTAAAAAATCGATGTGAAAAAGGAAACATTATAAATAGTTTTTTACTAGTGAATGTGTTCTTACTTGGAACGTTGGAATCATGCTAGACTGACCATTAATTTAAAAACAACCACTCTTTTAAATTGAAAATTTTATTGATACCTTATAAAAATCCAAATATATTTTTCATTTTCCATGGCGTAAAACTGATTTTCTCTCAGTGTACCCAGATGATGTCAATATAGTGGAATTTTCTTCAATTAGCTGAGATTACACTAAGAGGGTTTAAAAAATTTATAAAAAGGCTCTAGAAACTTTCTCTAATATATTGGATAAGTTCTCGCTAAGTCTCTAAACTTTTAATAACTAGAAAAATAAGGATATGGATTTTTGAACAACCATATGTCAACCACCTTAGAAGAGTTTGGCTACTTCTACCATTGCATTTCCATCACCTTATTGTGACTCTTTTACCACCCTAGGGAATCTCATCCACTGTCAAAAGAAACCACTGAGGACCATACCCAATCAATATAGTCTTTAATGGTTTCACATAAAAACAAACATATGTTTTCATGTTCCTTGAAAACTTTGACATAAATAATGATTTCCAGTCATATGATATTTTATAAAAGTATAGCCATTTCAAAATGGTCTTACCGAGGTTGTTCTTCCCCTACTTGGAGGACAGGGCATGAAACTTCTGAAATTATTCTTCAATCCTTAGGAGTTTCAGATTCATCAAATATTTTGAAAAAAAGATCTTCTCACATGGCATACACTCCATCGACCCCTGGTCACGGGTCCTCAAGGTGGTCGTAACATGTTAACAAGTGTTAAACCGAAAGAAAATATATACTAGGTTCTTATAAGAGCACTAATACATTTATTACCTTTTATGTACACATGACACTCCTCCCATGTTATGCCCACACACTCCATCTCTTTAGGTGAAAATCCAAAATGACTTACCAGTGTGTCAAAACACCCAATCCTCCTTAAAACATTATCCTGAGAATTAGGATAAGTCTCGATATTTGATAACACCACAGTGACTCTACTATTGTGTTGATTAGCATTCAAAGAATGACAAATCGTAGATTAAAAGATTACAATTGAACAAAAATGTTATGTTTCACGATTAATAAGATGACACGTATCGCATGTATTAACATATACTACTCCAAGGCTTCAGAATTAAAATGGTACATTCATGTTACTATTCGTAGGCACAAATTTTCATATGAATTCACGTATCTAATGGACTATAAAAGATCTAAACAGAAGTCATATTACCCATATAACTATTAACCTAACTAACAATGTGTCGAGTGGTCCATCACAAATGAGGAGGAAGAAGAGTCACACCACATACACTGTGGATGACCATACCTTAGGCTTTCCTAGCCTGTTGAAACTGAGCATCACGTGATTCTCATTACCATATCAAAGGTCAAAAAAAACATGAACATCTATAAAAATAGGTGGGTTGTTCTATAAACTAGGTGTCCTACACGGACAATGACACCCAATTAGTACCACACTTCATAAAAAGGGTCACAAGTGACCTCTAATGCCCTAAAAATATGAGGGAACAAACTATAATAGAATATCATAATAATAAACCATAAAGTGTCGAACCTACCAAGGTATAACCTCAGAAAGGTCACTAGTATTAAGATATTATCAATTAAGTTCATGTAATGGGGAAATCAGCATATAGATATTGCTCACATTTCTGTTTCATGGAAACCAGTCAAGGAAAGATGCAAAAAAGATATAAACTACCCTTACATGAGGGATAAATATAACAACCCACATTAAGGTTTCATTGAGCCAGTACTTTTTAATTACATTTGAACTGAAAATATTTTTAAATATTTCTCTTTTAAAAACAATCTAATACTAGTCACAAGTGAAAACATTATGTTCTTTGTTCAGCTAAGGTCTCATGAAAGAAAAGGAAAGTTATATTAAAATTATTAATTTTAACATTAACTATTTATTTCACATACCATCATAATTAGTTCATTATTGATATAAACACCAATTTAAACATAAATATTTTATTTTAAATATCTCAAAATTTGATTAGTTAAAGAAACTTTTAATGGAAATCTGTAAAGGGAAACACCTTTTAGGTTTCAATTGTAATTTTAATTAACCAAGTCCTCAAATAAATACACCTAAAATGATTAAAGGTATTTTATTAATAAAAAGGTATTGGTCAAGTAATATTCCATCTCACTTTTATATTAAAACCATAAAATAGCTCCAAACTACTTTAATGACCATCAGACATGGTACAATTATACCCCCTTGGGGTTTAGTAACAAGCACAAAAAATAGGCGACCTACTAGGGTCACATTAATTCATTTTAGGATCTACTAAATGAAACCTAGATATTTTAAAACATTCATATTTTTAAAACACCCTTAATGGGTTTATTTCATAAGAAACATTCCCCAACTATCATATTGGGTCAAGTTTTGAATTTATAAATTTAGTCATATTGGTCAGAATTCCCATGTAATAGAGGTGCACAACCATATAAATAGAGCCATTTCATTTAAGGTAACATTAAAAAAATTATATTTAATAAATAGTTTTGAAATATATAAGGATCATGATAGATGGTTCAGTTATATGGGTTACCACTAATCCATTTATAATGATCCAATACACTTAACAAATTGAAGGTGGATCCCATCTAATGACAAGCATTTTATCTAAGATTAAGAAGAAAATTAAATAGCCTTAACCTGTATGAAATATACTTTATGTATATAAAGAACATCAATAATGGTTCGATTATATGGGTAGTCAGTTTCCAATTTATAAAGCGCTCATACACCTTACAAATTAAAAATTGACTCCCATTTAATCACAACCCCCCGGAATCATCCCAAGATAGACAAGCATAGAATCATGAAAATTTGAAAAAAGAAAATTTATTAGTCACCTAAACATGGTATGTAAATAAACTTTCTAAATAAGTTAAATCATGTAAAATAAACATGGAATCCTACAATAAGGGAAGGAAACACTCAAACAAGGAATATAAGAAATCATGAAAATTTAAATTAAAAAATCAAGCTATTATAATACCTTAGAAAGTGAAAATACATGTTATTTAAATTTTTCGCTCGGTAGATAAAAAGCCATGCTAATAACAAAAGAAAGTTGAATCAATAAATTTCAAAAAACCTATCAATACAGTCTACATGGAGTGAAATATGCATGGAATGCGAATTTCTATGATCCTATCATGATGTAGGTGATGTTACATCCTTATCATACCAGGATAATGGTAGCCACTATCAATCTCATAATATTTTAAGAAACGAAATTTACTAAAATCTCTCAAGGTGAACTCAAAAATCATCTATAATAAAGAATTGAAAAAACAATCCATGGATATTTGAACATTTCCCAATGCATGGGTTTCCCACTCCAACGAATGACTATTTAACAAGCATTAACACATTATTAGTCTCATGTACACCATCCCATAATATTAATACAAAGGGGGAAAATGAGATATGATACCATATTGTGTCATCCTGACCCAGCTAACTACTAAAACAATGGCCTGATTGGTCACCACATGGCTTTTAGTTCCCCTGTGCATACGCCAATGGTCGCCAACTAGCAATGAAGGTCTAATGTTTGTACTGTTGGGAGACTATGCCATGATGATTAACGTATCATAGTGGTATACTATAAGGAAATGACCTACAATAGAGGAATAATTAATAATAATTAATAAAAAAGAGAAGGATAAATATGATAATTGTATAAACGTGTTCATAGCCAACATGGTACCTCTATGCATGCATGCCCCAGTGGTGCTACTAGTAAAAGGAAAAATAAATCCAATAAGAAACATGATGAAATGAAAGAATAAAGGTCCAAAAATTATCTCTACTATTACCCTAATTACCGGCTCAATCATGTGCTCCTATCTCCTATATACAACTCACATCTCTAGCTACAAGCCATATACGTGAGAAAAGGGAATATCTATTGGGTTTACCTATTGAAATTGAGGCACAAGAAGGGTGTGAGATATAATCAATAATCCACCTGCAAATTCATCTAATTCATAATCCATTCCACCCAAATAAAATAAATAGTGTACACATAAATCAAAGTAAAGAATCAATTTGAAAGAAATAAATAACCATGTCATCTTATGTTCCTCAGGGATACCTGGTCGACCATACCTGATTCGGCTTGAGACATAATTTTTTGAACCATGGGATAGACTATAAAGAGGATTTATGAGGGAAGAGGTAAAAAATGAAATAAAACAGGTATCATGAGATGGACTGAACTCAAGCATGTGTTTTGGCTTGGTGGACACGTCCCTTTGCAAACAAACATTCACCAAAATCCATTAAAATAAAAATAACTACCAAAATTAAATTGGAATAAACTTATAATCATATGGTACAAACCACTACAAGGAACTGACATATCCCACCCAGAGCACAACAACAGATCGCTACAATCAGAGTCCTTCCAATGTGAACCATGAAATTCTTTAAAAATATCACATCTAGACTAATGTGACACAACTTCCTCTGAGATCATACCTAGTATCTAACGTAGGGTACCAAGCCTCACTCATGGTGTGGTACAACAATATTTCTAATGAGATCATCCATGGTATCTCCCCTAGGGAACCAGCATTGCTCACAATGAGGTAAGACAAATACTTGGTGATCTTGTCTTGTAATACTCGTATCACCCATGGCATATAGGTAATCTATCAGAAATATTAATCACATTATTTGTGATCCCATACTTGGAGATTTTTGAATGGAACCCCATGTATCACTCATGGCTTCCATAATTCATTTGGTCAATTAGTTTAAATAATACAAATGTCCATGCTAAAGGGAATGGAATATGAAACAATGATTCATTAAGAGGGCCACACCCATTTCCCACTTCTCCTATTTATAAAAGGTACCACATTATTAATAAATCCAGATAAAAAGTCAAGAATACAAAATAAAAAATGGAAACACCAATACCATAAATCCCAGGATGTAAAAAGACATGAACCACTTTTCAAATTTCATGTTTTTGTACATCACTGTGGGTTTTTATTAGAAAACATGAGACTTTAATTCAAGTAATTCATTTAGTTCAATTTTAATAAATTGAATACTAATACAATGAATAAAAAACCCACCTATAAGTGGTTTTTATACAATAAATAATCACCATTTAACACCTAAAAAAGCCATTCCCAAAGGGGAGGCTCTAACAAATGTATACCCATTAATTAATCATGAACAATTAATTGAACCCTCCCTAATAATTTTTTTGTGTCCATAACCTCCATACATACATGTATTAGTCTAAGGGAGGTGTTATTAGAAATTTAAATTAATAAAATTTATAATTTAGGAAAGAAAAGTGGTAAGTATGAAACATTTCATGTGAAAATGTTTTATAAAAAATATGAAACATGAGGAATATAAAAGTCATTTCTTATACCCTAAAAGAATCATACAAATATATAAAGGTCTGATATGGCCTATATTGAATGAAAATGAATAAATTTATGAACTACCTAAAAATAGGGTCAATGAGATCACACGATGATATCTCATATGAGGGGAACAGAAACTAAGAATGGGACTAGAGGAATGAAGAACATGCCAAGAGGAATCCATATATATCGGAGGAGCTCAAATATGGAAATGGAAGGAGGATATTGAAAAAAATCCTAGGTTAGGATTTGGATGAATATCACATGATATGGATAGGGACTCAACTACTATAAATGTGAGAAGTAAATGAGGAATTTGTTTTTATGTTCATTAAGGGTAAAATTATAATTTCACCTTCAAGAATGGGTTTTCACGGTTTGCCTGCATGATTTTTTCAAACTATTTGACAACCATATGGTTCCAATTACATAAGAACCACACCTCGATATAGATTTTCGGCCTAGAATATCCAATCATCCACCAACTATGTTCCAAACAGTACACACATACCTCTTAAGTGGCACTTAGCATTTGGGTTTTGCACACGATATAGGAAAACTGTGCACAGGCCATGCATACCTTATACTGAAAACATCGAACACCACACATGGACATATAACTACTTATATATGATTAAATCAAAATGTACAACACCTCATTATCAACTGGACCAGGCAACACGGTTTCCCTTAAGGGTCATTTGGTTTTAGGAAAACATTGCACCATGCCTGCTTCTTATATTAGTGGGCATTCATGACCCATCCCTCCCTAAATATGATGATGATCCCTAGTGATCTCTCGGTAATTAAAATTCCAATTATCATAATTTTATTTTGATACTCAGTTTACAAAATATACCATTCACCAAATGAAAAACTTTAAATCCAATGTTATAGTATATTGATCAATATGGGAATTGGATTGATGGGATGTTTATTCCAATACATCACATATGATTTTCAGAATGTTCTCCCAGATTTTCACAACCATCAATGGCCATTTTCTCATTTTTTTAACCCTTGATTGGATATATTTCATTTTAATAGCACTAGAAAGTGTTACCTATCATTTTACATTAAATAGAGTGACACGAGGATCTTATGGATGTGGAATTGATTCATATTGTTAAAAAATACTTAGTTATCTTTCTCCCATGACCCCATGTCAATCCAAGTGTTTTTTCATGGAAGTAGACCCTTTTATATGATTTGTCACTTAACTCCAAATTTAAGGGAAAAATTACTATTTTGATCATACCGAGAAATTAAGGTATCCAATATATGTGTTGGTGATTAAAAAATATTTTACAAGAATATATGTTCTTTTTCAAAATAATTCAAGTCAATTGATGCTTTCTTGTCTGGTTTTGACAACTACACACACGATTTTTTCATTATTATAAATATAGTTATAAATGTGAAAATAATATTTTAATTATTATGAACAATATAGGGATCATACGGTAGTTAGTTTGATTTTAATACATCACATATGATTTGAGATATTTTCTCCAAGATTTTGTTTCATTCAGAATTCTTTTACTCACTTTTGACCCCCCATGATGTGACATATTTTATTTTTGTAACGCTAGAAAAAGCTATGCATCATTTCCCATCATACTATATGACATGAGAACATGACTAATGTACTGTTAATTAATACATAACATAAATGTATATTTGATCATTCTCTCATTATTTCATGTAACACCAAGTGTTTTTTATTGGTATTGGACCCTTTTACATGATATTTCCCTTAATTTCAAATCTATGTGAAATTGAAACTTTTGGTAATAACTAGAAATTATGTAATATAATAAAGGGTTTAATGATTTTTATAGATTTTAAAAGACATAATGATCATTTCTTAATATTTCATGTCAACAGAGCTCATTTGGTTGGTTTTGAAACCTACAAACATGATATTCCCATTATTAAAAAAATTATTATAAATGATAAAATGATCTTTTAATTGTACCAACCAATACAGGAATAGAAATGATGTGTGGTTGATACTAATATGTTTCTTAGGAATCTAGAAATATTTTCCAAGATTTTAAAATCAATAAGATCTTTTCACTAATTTTCGATCCCTAAAGAGGAGACATGTCATTTTAATAATACTATACATAGTTATTTGTCTTTCTCCATCATATCAGGTGACACGATAATCAGATGGATGAAGTATTCATTCCTATATATAAAAATTATCTCATTGATCAATATCTAATTATTTTATTACAATACATGTATATTTTCTTAGTATTGTCTTATTTTACAATATTTTTTCACATAACTCCAAATTTGAGGGTCAAACACAACGTTCTATTAAAATGAGAAATTCATGTATTCAATCAACATATCAGTTATTAAATTATTTTTTAAATAACATAATTATTTTTTACTAAGGTTTCATGTCAATAGAATATCATTTGGTTGATTCTAAGCCTAGAAACATGATTTTCCATTATGAAAAAAATGACATCAAATATGAAAATGATCTTTCTCTTTATAGAAAATTCCTTTCATCAAATAGTTTTAAAGTTTACTCCAATAAATCACAATCAATTTGAGATGTTTTATCCAATATTTTCCAATAAATAAAAAGTGGTTTTTCATTTTTGACCCCCAAATGTGATATATTCTATTTTAATAACAGTAGATAATTTTATTCATCGTCTTCCATCATACCAAGAGACACGAGAATCTATGGATGTTGAGTTGATCCTACTAATAAAAAATGGACCATAGATCATTATACAATGATTTAATATCAACACATGTGTGTTTTCATATTATTGTATACCTTTAAATGATTTTACCCTCAACTCCAAATATGAGGTACAAACATCACATTCGATCATACTGAGAAATTTTAATATCTAATTGATGTATCAATTATTACTACAAATAATAAATGACTGAAAGATAATATTCATGAATTTCATGTAAATTAGAGATCTTTCAGTCATTTTTAACCCTAATACACATGATTTTTCCATTTTTATGGAAATGGTAATAATTTTATATCATACATTAAACCATACCGACCAATATGAGAATTGGATTGATTCATGGTTGATTCGAACAGATCAAAAACGAGTCAAGAAAGGTTATCCCATAATTTTAGTTTTAATCTGATGTTTTTTGATAATTTTTTAACATTTATTATGAATATTCCATTTTAATAAATGTATACAATATTACAAATAAATTTACATACAACTAAGTGACGTGGTCATAGGATGTATGTGGAATTTATTCCTGCAGATAAAAATCAACTTTTTGATCATTCTACCTTGATTTCATGTCTATAAAAGTGTGTCATCTATGTATTGGATCCTTTTATACGATATATCGAGTCAATTGTTAGAGAAAACAACAAAAATAACAAAAGAACAATGGACTTGGACAGAGAGTTTCTAAAAAATCCATTGTATTTAGATTTTATGTCTTACAAGAGAAGTAACATGAATTATTCAGAAGGATCAATGATAGTTTATTATATTTGGGTTTTCATCTTATTATCATAAATGACTAACTTTTAAATAGTGGTAGACTATAATGTAAGAATTATTGCATAAGGATATTAACAACAATTATTTCTAAAAGATCTTTGTGGATGAATATTTTCTTGATTTTTCATATCTTCCTAAATGAATGTAATATATATAGTATGAGTTAGGTATTATGTTCATGATGTAGTATTCATTGACATTCACAAATATGGATGGTATAAAATGAGATTTTTGAAAATAAAAATATAAATTAATAAAAGTTTTTTATGTGATTGGGACTAAATATATGATCAAAGATAATCATAATAAAATTAGAAATGTATTTCGTGGAGGTATATAGTGTAACATCTATGAAAGATTTATTGTATAGAAATAGTGAAAATATTTTACATCTATAACCAGGTGGATGAATGAGTTATGTTCATGGTCATCAGTGGATGTATAATGATTTTTGAATGAAATATTCACATTAGAAAATATGTTATTTTAAGTTTGGGTGGGAATTTATATGATTTCAATGTTGAGAGATGTTTCATTTTAATGATAATTTTATTATTACATAACAAGCATTTCATGAATGTTTAGTGATGAATTATTTAAATGAAATGGTATTGATTTTTTATCTCAAATAAAAGTTTAGAGGAATAAAATAAAATGAAATGATCACATATTTTTTTGGATAAAGAGAATATATCATGGTGGACATCCTGTGGAAGGGTGTAATGGGATTAAAAATACATCCTCAAATTTTTATATCAATTAATGTTTCAATTAGTTTGACTCTATGGTGTAACCATATACTATTCATGGTATGATTATATTAATTCTATGATCAATACTAATTTATTAGATACATAGGATTATTATAGTTTCAATGACATGAATGCATGTACAACACATGATTCCGAGCGTTATTGAAACCAAGTACCCTGCCCAATACTAAGGGATTAGTGACTAGAGAAACAAAATTTAATATAGAGGTTAGAGAACAATTTTCCAAATTTTTTATAATCAAATTGTATTTTTGGATGTTACTAAAAATCTAGAATAACCCACCTATAAATCGAACACATCAAAAATATTACATGATCCAAACAAGTGATAAATGACTAAACCAAAGTGAAAATATACTCTAACTCTCTACTTAAGTTTAAATGAAAGTAAAAGGTCAGAAATGTGAAGTATCACAATTGGAAAAAATAAATTTTAGACTAAATAAAGGTCTGAGGAGAAAAAACATACCATGAATAATCTGTTATACTCAAAATATAATCAATAACCATCTCAATAACAACCTTCTCCTCACCGATTGTCTTTGGAAGAGGAATTGGATGTTATTGGACTTAGGTGACATCCCAAAGAAACAAAAGGTAGATAATAAATTCCAAGGGCCTCATAAACATTTGGGGGATGATTTTTCCATTGAAGAAAAAATAACCAATCCATAATAAAATAACCAAAAACCCACAATATGATTTATGAGTACAAGGAAAAAAACTAAAAAAACCAAACCAAAAACATTATTAGAGTACAAGCTAATATTAATAACAAAAAAACTCAAAGACACTAAATACACTAACTTAGAAACTCCCATCCTACACCAATATAAAATCAACAAGCCATTCCCATTGTATCATAATGTGTTACAAAATTTCTGAGTTACCTTCACTTTACCTATGTCTCGATAGATGACATATGTAAATGAAAAATAGTTACCAAGGATGGGGTCATTCTAAACTCAACAATATTTCTCTGATAACATCACAACTCTTGACACTTGAAAAAAAACTTATTATCACATTTATATAATTTAAAAAAAAATTAATGTAGTTTATACGAAATCCAAAACAGATTTACAAAAAAATATTTTTTCATGGAAAATAACAAAACAAAAATTAAAAATTTTATCAATTCAATTTGGAATACTTTTTTCCATGTCCATATAAATAACCATGCATACACCCAATCGGGATTGGTGTTACATTATATTGTTTAACTTCATATCCATAATCTATCCCATTTTAATGGGCATACTTCTTGAGAATTATCCATCTCATTCAACTCACACCCATCCACTTATGCTAACATCACATCATGTAATTACTATCAAACATTTCTTTGATTAATGAATTTCAAAAAAATAATTACTTTCATTCAAACCAAACCATAAATTTAAATTCATCATGTTATAATTATTTACAATGGGGTTGTCCAAAAAAATTTAACTTTCCATAACTCCCAACTCATAACCAGAAAGAGATTTTACAATAACAATCAAGAATGGATTTCCATACAATTTCAATAAACTAATGTAATTAAAACTAAAACATCATGTTCTCAAATGGTGGAGATGATAGAGAAGTCACTTACCTGAATAACATGGAATAAATTGAAGAATTACACACAGAATCTCTAGATATGATCACGAATCTCCTTTCCTTCCATAGGTCCTACCAAAAACCATTCCCATTCCCACCATGAAATGCGGATTTATCCAAAAATCGATTAGATCTGTTATACTGAGAAAGATAAAGAGACAATATCAATGAATAATATCCATGAAATGATACATACTAGTGAATCTATATCTCCAAAATCCTTTAAACTAATAACATATCACTCCGAATCTGTAGCAAATTGCCTGTCACATGTTTTGATAGAAAGGGCTTCATGTAATGGTTGGATTCAAGTAAAATGAGTTATTAAGTTGATAAAAAAACAATATTCATAAATTTTGGAAGGCTTACTATACGCTTCATGGTTAGTTCTAACCATTTAGTAAATTGTGAAACAATCATTTAGTTTCCACTGTCTCAATCCAACACCCCACACTGTGGGATCACACAATGAGATGAACATTCTACTAACCATTCACAAGATATTGTCACAAATAATAGTAGGTTCCCATGGGTTTTTAATAGAACATGAATGGTTTGGCCAAACCATGTGCCAATAGTTCACCTACCCACTTACCTATATTTTCTATTCTAGGGTTTCTTAGATATGTTTCATGGTTTCTACTAACTGTTCCTAAACTGTGCAAGTCTTGAAAAGCCTACAAAAAATGGAAATACCCCCTAAAACCTCTAAAAACATAACCCTATTATTTTATATATTTTCATTATGTAAATAAAGGGTCAAGAACATATAACTGATAGTTCTACATTCTCCCCTCCTCTTTTTCTTCCCATCCTTGGAATGTAGAAATCTAGAGTTGTCCGGAAAGTGTTCCAAATACTTATTCAGTGTTTCTTTTTCATGCTTCATTGTTTTCTCCTAAATAGTTTCATGTTTCCATAAAACCCACTCAGGACTGATGATTCGACCACATAAGAATTTTTGTTTCTTATGTACAATTCGTACCATCACATAAACTAATGAAGAATCCGTATTTTGGTCAACATAATGTCATCCAATGAAATGGTTAGGAGCAGGTTGATACATATTCAATTGAGATAAATGAAACACATTATTAATTGAATTAAACCTTGGTATAAAATCAAATAGTATTTCAACTATCCAAAGAATTCATGCATCTCAAAGGGGCCTATGTATTGAAGAGATAATATGACCTACTTACCAAAACAAAAAATTCTAGGACTTTTGTAGATTATCAATAACACATGAAAACAATCCTCAAAACACAATTGTTTTCGACGATGATATTTATATGATTACTGATAACTCTAAGTCATCTCCATTATTTTTTAAACAACTGAATCTTCTTTTTTCTCTCTTTCACAATGCCTGGCCCAATGAGAGAAGTATTACCCATTTCCACCCAACATAGTGTGGAATGACAAGGATTCCCAGAAAATGCTTCAAAATGATCCACATCTATCATGGATTGATAATTGTTGTTGTAAAAGAACTCCACTAATGGTAAATGCTCCTCCCATTAGCCACCAAAATAAATTACACAAACCCTAATCATGTCCTCCAATGTTCGGATCATCCTCTTAGATTTTACATGTATTTAATAATGACACAGAAAGAAAATACTCAACTAATTCCCATGGTCTTTCTTTATGGATTTACCAAAATGAGACATTAACCTAGCTATATGTCGTGTAATTCCCTAAAAATCTAAAGTAAGAACATTGTATTTTCGGTGTGTATGACTTGGGACACGCGTGAAGAAGTATAATATACAAATAATTTAAAATATATTTAAAATTTAAAATAGATTCAACACATTTCAATTCATGAAACACAGAGTTACTGTGTTTTACACGAAAGATTGACCTTCCTCGATGTCTTGAATTACACGAAAGACCGAGTATTATTGAAAAATAATATATTATTCAAATATAATGATATATAAACTACCTGTTAAATTAGTAGATATGAATAGTAATAACTAACTTATGAAAATTTTGGTTTATACAAATAAATAATTATTTAATTGGTTAAGAATTATTTATAAATGTATATAAGAATAATTTAATATAAATTTGATATTTTTATAGAAAATAATTTTTATGTTCATAAAGTTATTTTTCACTACTAGATAAAATTAATTATAAATCGTTAATAATTTTTGTGAAATATATATTTTATATATTATATAAAATATTTTTAATATTCATCAATTAGTTTTTATAGACATATGATAAGAACAAACTCTATTATACACAAAATACCGGAATATTTTTGTGCCACCTTTTAATGGAAACCCCATTTAAAATATAAATTTTTACACTATAATTGATTTAATATTTCAAAATAAATCTCAATATTTTAAATATAAACATAATAATTAGGATAGGATTAGTTTCTAGTATTTTTCTGAAACATCATTATTTTTAATGAATAGTTAAAAATACTAAATTTGAATTCAAAATTGATTTTTAATATAATTTATTTATAAGTTAAAGTTATATTTTAAATTGATTTTAATAATTAATTAGATAATATTATTACCAATTAATATAATTTATGTCATTAGAATCAATTTTACATTGAAATTGATTTTAAAAAGAAAGAAAATATTCAGATGTTTTTAATTTAAAACATCGTATTGTTTCCCCCTACCGGATTAAATTTATATTATTTTATTACACTTATTTGATTGAAATTTGAAAAAATGGATTCCAAATTTGAAATAATCATAACTTATAAGGTCGAATAAGACCAAATTGGTTTTACCAAAAATATTACTGGAAGTGATTAAATTAATTACAATTATTAAGGTGTAATAAAGGACAAAACGTTTAACTTAAGGGCCCAAATAAAATAAAACAATTGTCCAAAACGACTTTTATTGACATAAGTTTTCCATGAACCATACACTATTGAGTTTTTTTGTTTTTAAATTCATGTTTTTGTAAAAATGTGGTTTCACCTAACTTCTTTCAAAAAATACCAAGTGAGTCATTTTCCTCCTTTATAAAAGTCCACCACCTATCCCCATTACTCACACCACTAAAACCACTTAGGCTCATCTAATATATACCCAAATATTTTCCAAAAATCTCTCCCATTTACCTTCAGGCCCCTCTTTTGGAATAAAACCTTCCAAGGAATCCCTTTGGTATCAATCAAATGGAGTTGCATGATTTTTAAGGAAACACCTTCCACCGATATCTTTTATTTCACATACCTTTCCATCACCTAAAATATTTTTCATCCTTGTTCATATAATAAATACGGTATCCTAAATATATGTAGATGTTTATATATTATTTTTTTACCTACACTTAAATTCTCTTCCCTTTAATAGGTAATGAATATGTTGTTTCTGTGTACGATGAACTACTGCTTGACGAAACGATGATTGTTAATTTTTCCTTTACCACACCTAATTGTGTCTATAAGGATGAAAATTATATTTATATATTATATATATGATATTTATTATGTATTTATACTTTTTTAATCCTTTTGTAACACATACACTTAATATTTTCCATTTTTCATTAACATGAAATCTTTGTTTCAGGAAGTATGGACTATCGCCCCCTCAAGGTGATGTGATTCATTCACAAGATACCAGGAATTTATAACAGATTATTATAATTATAAATAAAATAAATAAAAAAATCTATGTTATATTAATTAGAAAATTACTTTTATGTAAATATATATTTATCATTTTATTTATTAGTATAGCACACACTTAAAAAGTGATATCGTTATTTGTGGACGTGTGGACTACCACCTCCTCAAGATGATGTGTTTCATTTTTCATCACAATAATTATATATATAGTTATATATGATTAAATAACATTTTAATTCTGCGATTATGATTATTATGTAAAGATATGGTGTTACTTACCTTTTTCCATAATGATCATTGAAAAATGGGAACGTTATGCATGTGTACATATGACCTACTATCTCCATGATTGTAACATTGATTCATTTTTATTAACCATGTATACTAATTTATATTAAAAGTATAATTAATGTGTAAATTTGATAATTATTTATCGATTATTATTTTATAGGTATTATATAGTAACCCCTTTGACTATATTTGACCTACCGAATCTCTTTTGACAAATAAACTAAATTTGGTCAAAATACCTGACGTAAACATAATTTTTATGTAGTTTTATACAATATAGTAAAAAATGAAATAATTTTAATGATAAAAATTAAAATGGTTCCAAATAATGTATAAAATTAATTTAATTTTATTATACAAGATGTTGAAGAACATTTTCCGGAAATGAAACCCAGGGTAAGGGATTTTCAACTTACTTTTTTACTTCTGTGAGAACAATTTCATGTTCACCACTTAATTATTTTGTGTGGTGTATCTAATACCTATTTTTATATTATATCTTGAATTTATTTATCTTCATGTTATTTGAAATAGCTATTAAATATTATTCCTTCATTATTTTTATGATTTAAAACGATTCAAAGTGGTGTGAACCACTTTATAATGATTAAAGAATATTTTCCTCAACAATAAATTTAATGATCCTTTAATTTTATTTCCATTAGAGAAAAAAAGATGACCATTGTTCTATAAATCCTTTCATTTTCCACTCCTCTAGTTACTTATGACCATTTTCATGTATTGGAATCATTTTACCACTTTTTGGTACTTAAAATGCTTTACAAAATGTTTTTTTAAGAAAACCTGACTTTATTTATATCTTTAGTCAGAGAACCTATTTTTTTTTCTAAAAACCATGTTTTAATAAAATTTTCTCCAAAATACTTTTAAAATTATATGGTGAAGAAATTTTTACCCTTTTTCATTTACCAATGTTTTCAAAAGAATATTCTTTCCACTTTCCTAATAAGGAATTTTTCAAACTTTTTTACCCTGAAAAGTGAATGTTATTTTACCTTGTATATCAAGTACAGATTTACCCATCATAATTTTTTTGAATCATTATATTTAATTTTTTATCATTAATTTTATTTCAGTTTTTACAGTATTGTATAAAACTACATAACAATTATGGTTACATCCAGTATTTTGACAAAATGCAGTTTATTTTTCAATGAAACATTGGTAGGTCAATTATATTCAAAGTGGTCACTATACAATATGGTGTTTACCATTTAAAAAGTAATATTATTTATTTTGATTTTTTTATATCATGAATTATTCAGATTGGTAGTGACAAGCGGAGCCCAGACATTATATAGCTCATTGATGCACCGATTGGTTCAGAAGAAAAAAAATAAGCTATATAAATTAAATAGGTATCTTTCTGTAGTTTTAAACATCCTTTTAAAAGTTCTTGATGTTATAGGTTTTCATGTTCCTTATACATGACATCCATTAACCATGAATTTCCACCATTTATGTTCCAGTTATTATTCATCCATGAGATTTTCTGTTGACATATCTATGGATACATTCAAATTTCAATTCATTTATTAAATGTCATGTGTTTTAGTTTATTAACTTGCCATATTTATTTTTCATTATCTAGTTATTTGAATGTAATAGGTTTCTAGTTATTTCTTATCCATATTATTCATGCACTTCTCAATTTTTTTATAGATTATATGGCATTTGAGTTCAGTTATATACCATGTCATGATTATTATTCTAATTGATTCATTATTTCATCCACTATATTTCATTCCATACATAGAATTTGAGCTCATCCTTATTATATTTCTCTCCCAATGAATCCAATAAGTGTACTATCAAAGATATGTTGGGATATACTATATGGAATAATGTAATTATTGAAGTTATTTTCTTAGAAAGGATAAAAAAATATGTTTTAATTATTTATTCATTTCTCATGTTTGTATCTAGTTTACCTAGACTACTAAACTCTCAGTCTATTAGGATTTGATTCCAAGGAATCATGCCAATGTAATTGATAGTAGACACCGTCTTTGTGATATCTAGGTTTGAGGTGATACATTTCCTATAAAATCTCTACTGGAATTCCATGCCTCCTTACAACTCATGAGATAAATATTCTAGAAAGTCCTCCACCATATGAGATTCAAAAATAGGGATAAATGAGTTGAATTTTTGAGATGATCCACAACTACCCATATTGAATCCTTTTTATGAACCCTTCTTGGTAAATATTTTGAAAAATCTATATCTATATGCCCCCACTAACACAAGGGAATTGGTAAATACTACAACATTCCCACCAGTTTTTGGTGGTTTTCCTTGACCAAATAATAGGTTAGGTATCTGGATAGATACTCTACCACTTTCATTTTCCTGCCAACCCATTGAAACTATTTTTTCATTTCTCTAAAAATATTTTGGATTCCATTATGAATAAACTATTTTAAATGGTGTTAATAATAAAAAAATTTCTTGAAATATCATAATTACCATGACTCAATCTTTGAACATCAAAATGAAACACTAGTCTGGCTTCGACCCCTCAATGGTCTCTCCACCATTGAGTTTTTACCCCATAGAAACACATTCTGAATAAAAAATCTGAGCATCTTTCACAAGCTAATCAAAATTCATAACAAATGAAACTACTATAAAAACAATAACATCACCATGGTCGATACAATCCCGGAGCATGTATAATATAATTGATATCAGATAACTTTTTTTCAAAACATCTTAATACAACTAATTATATGAATTCTGGCATAATGAATACACTACTAATTTAGGTTTTTGAAGTGTGTACGTTCAGTCGAAGTCAACCATTTTGAGGTATTTCATCCATATAATTTTCCATTGATTTAAATATCATTGTGAGAAAATGTGTTTAAAACTTTGATGATCCTTAAACATTGTGATCTTCTCACCAAAACGATAATGATGCAAAGTATTCAAAGCATGGATTATAATAGCCAATTCCAAATTGTGTGTTGGGTAGTTCTTCTCTTGTAACTGTGACTATCATAAACCCTAAGAAATAATATGACCCCCCCATACATGAGAAAACATCCTAATTCCAATCATGATGTGACATAATAGACTATATAGCCTTTTCCGTCCTCCAGAATCCTGAGAATTTATGATAAAGAAAAAATAACCTTATTCTCTTGAAATGATATCAATAATTATCCATTCCTTTGAAAACACACACCTCCTTATCCGAGCTATCATCATCGATCCAAAATGAGTAAAATCACATAAAAATTTCTTTAGTATCCCACAAAATCGAGAAAACTACTCATCTCAAATATGTTCTCCAGTAGTTTCCAAGAGATAACAACTTTTATCTTTCCAATATCTACAAAAACTCAATTTTTAGAAATGAAAAGGCCATGGATATATAAATCATGTATCCATAAATAAATCTTCAATAACATGGCATAAAAATGATTCTCCCAAAACATACCCAACACAATACCAATGTGTTTCCCGTAATGTTACATCATTATCAAATATACTATAATACCATAACGAAATACCAAACCTAAGGAATCAAGATACCTATGAAATATCTCATTCATATATTCTATAAATATGTATAGTACATTATTAAAACCAAAAGGCATAAAAAACCTACAATGGACATATCATCTTCTAAAATATGTTTTAAGAATATCCTCCTTTAAAAAACAACGTTTTTTATTTCTAAAATGAAATTAAATTTACGAGAACCACTGGGCTACCATAAATTGATTAAAGGGGTCATTAATACAAGGAATAGGAAACCGATTATTTATTATAAATTGTTAAATATTATGGTAATATATAAAAATACTAAGAGTATCATCCTCCATCCTAAGAAAAAGTACTTGTTCTACCAACAAAAATTTACTCAGTCAGATAAACCCTTTTCATTTCTGATCCTCGAAATAATCCTTCAATTATTTTAATTCTATTGGTTTCAACTCATATGATGGTAGGGAAATGGGACGGGTCCCTAGAAGCAGATAAATTGTAAAATTCACTACCTTTTGGGTGGAATCACTGATAATTGTTTTCGGAAAAACATCACCAAACGGGTCCACTATGATTATAAAATCTCTATACACAATCTCATCTACTACTAGAAAAACCATTATAGTCAACTAGTAAGAGATTGTTCAAGTCCCTAGTACCAAGGTTCCTGCTCTGCATGTATCCACTATCCAATGTCCTTTAACGATCAATCTGACAACATCAATATATTTGAAACTCATCTACCATATATATCAATTGATATGGGATTCAATGCTTGTTAGAAAATCAATTCCCAAAATCATGTAACATACATCCATCTCTATCAAATAGAAACTCAATACTATCTCGATTTCATAAATTATTATAAAAACCACTACACATTTCAAGGAAAAAAATTCTTATTATCCCCATGGTGTTTTGAGTTTAAAAATAGTGGTCTTTATTTCAACTTGTAAACGTATAAGATCATTAGAGTGAGAAGTATCAAAGGAATGAGATGTGCTCATTTAAAAATAGGCTTGTATAAGGGTATAATTAAAAATACCCATCGATGTTTCTATTAAAGGGGTTGATTGATCATCCAGGATCATTTTCTCACCTCCATACATTTTCAAACTCACTGCACTTTTTTATTTATTACCTATTAAAAATAATCTTACATATAACACTGTTGAGAAACGATCATGATAACTATATTGTTTTCAGAATCACGTCTAATTGAATCCATTAATATAATTAGAAAAAATCTGCACATAAAGACGACTCTTACTAAATTTTCATTGTACTTAAAAGCACTAAACTATGGATAAATGAAAACCATATTTAAAATTAATGTGATAAAACTAAGAGAATGATCATGGTTGAATTTTAGAACTATTGGACTCACAGTAAAATGAACCCTAATCACAAAAAGGTATTGTTCATGTTCAACTAAATGAATGTCATCGAAATCAACACCAATACCCTTAACACATTGGAAATGTATAAAAAATGTTGAGATAGAAAATTATATATTAGGAATGAGAACCCGATATGGACACAATAAAAAGAATCATATTATATTAAAATATCCATTTTACATAACAAAACCCCTAAAAAATACCTACCCTCTCATACTAGACATGAGTGATTAAAAATAAAAGACAATCCAAAAAGGAACACTATAAAAGGATTTGTATTAATGTCTCATGGAAACCCTCAGTAATTTAATCATACAAATGGTGTATAGGTACTATTTATATATAGTAAATTTTGTTTCAAATAAATCTCCAAATTTTGTATTTTATTATCAGAATATAGTTCCTTAATATCTATACTTTGAATCACCCATGTTAATATTTCATCATCCAAATGTGAATATATGTCACATATAATATTTTGAAATATAGTTACATTTTTAATCAAAATAGGGAACTCACACACCATAATTTCATCTTTTTTATTTCAACCATATTATGGTTAAAATATCTTATGCTTCACCAATTTGAATATACATCATTGTCCATTGAGATATATCAAGAAGTGTCATTCGGTTGAATCCATGATATCCTAGAAAAATATATCAAGTCACATATATGAAATAGACTCGATTGAAAATTTTATCTATTTTATATATCATCATCATGGCTCAGAATCATCAATTAAATAATTACAGGGTTTTTTATTTTATATATTTATTCCTTCTTTCATATGAAAGAATCCTTGATCACTTATACTCCATGACCATTACTATTTTAAGTTTGATATTTCTCTTTAATCCATGGAATCTAAAACTATTTCATAGCAATATGAGTTTTAGTATTTATATTACCATGTAATTTAAACATTCATTTCATCATAACACCATTTCCTAGGGGTTTTAATAATGCATTTATTATCTCATCATCAGGTTTTTTACCACTATGTTTTGAATTTTTGGTAGCTATTTTATCCCTCTCATTCCATTCAATATGCCATAAATTGCATTTCAATACTAGTTTCGTCATTCAAACCACCCTTTGAAATAATTCTAGGATCCCTATGATGTCATGATGGCCATTTTGGATTCCATCACATATATGGATTAATCATCATAAAATATTCCCCATAATGGCTTAAAAGTGGTCTAGAAGGACACCCATGGTGATCCTTGACCCGAGAGTGGTGTTTTTAGATGAGCTAGAGTTCCTTAGTTGGCTTTATTGGTTGATCTCTATCAGGATTTGGTGGTATACCAACCCAAATAATGTTAATATTAAATAAAATTAATTAACTATTAATATTCATGAATTATATTTTATATAGTTATATTCATTATAACATTATTAAGTAATTTTCCAATATAAAATAAAATATTTTTTTCTTACTAAATTTGTTTATATGAATTATATGGTTATATTTAAAAGATTGATTTCACAATTTTAGAATTTTAATTTTAGAAAAAGGAGATATTTTTTATTTTATATATTCAAAATTATCTTAGAGTGTTTTTTTTAAATTTTTTGGATTTTTTTGGGTGAATAGATGAAAATATTTATTTTTAAGAAAACATCCTTTTATTTTAAAATATTTACAATGTAACATTATATTTATGATTAGTTTTAAATTAAAATTAGTTCATATGTTTTAAATTTATCAAATAAATTTCATTTTAATAAATATTCTACATGAATTTGGTATAAAAACATTTTTATACTTAAAAAGGCATTTTCCTTCAAAAATTATTTTCATCACATTTTGTGGTTTTATATTAATATTAATTTCTTCCATTTTTAGAAATTGAATTTGATAAATTTGAATTCATATTATGAATCATAATTATAAAATTTAGTAATCTACACAGTTTCACCTTCATTTATTTTGAATAATAACATTGGAAAGAAAAATTCAGTTACCACAGAAGGAATTAAAATGGGTTAAAACAGTTAAAAATAAAAAGATACATGTTAAAATGACCTAAAAATGTATAAATCATAATTTATAAATCTATATAGAACCGCTATTATTTAATATTTAAATTTGAGACTTTTTATCTATTGTTCATGACTAAAACATTAATATATTTTCATATTTAGAAAATTTCAATGTATATCCTCTCCCCGACTAATAAAAGGAAACTCCCTCTCCCCTCATATACACACATTAATCGACTCTTATATCAGACAATAACTACCCAAATACCTTAATAAAATCCTATAAAATTTATTAGAGTTAACTTTTACCATAATATCATCATAGGATGGCATTAGGTATAAACCTAAGGAGGTCATCTAATGAAGAGATGTAGTTCTTAACTGAGAGTTTTCACTATATCTATTCCTCTACTTCCTTAAATATTATTTAAACATGATTAAATAATAACATAATTATTTTTCATATATTTTAATGATATTTTTTTATTTTTTAACGCTCTTTATTCTACTTTTCCATCTAACTATACAAACATCGCTCATGTATATGTGCGATATACCACATCATGGGACTATAAATTTCATTTTCAACACTAATTTTTATGGTTCGTTATAAAATGAATAAAAATTAAATGATATAATATATATTATACAATTTTAATTTTTTAATGGTAAATAAATAAACTACTCTTTTATTTACCATTCAATGACAACTAAAAATGTTACTCAGGTGTAAGTGCAAATTACTGCCACGTGGACATATATATTTTTATTTTTCATTACCAGCTCACATGGGATGTATATATAAGTTAATTTAAATAAATAATATGATATTTATGATATAATAATACTTTTTGAGGGTTAAATTACACTTATCATCTTTCCCTCTCGTTCATTGAAAAATGGAAACACAACTCAATCGTACGTATGACCCAGGGTCTCTATGATTTTATCGTAATTAATTATTCATAACCATCTCACCTGGTCAGTTATAAAAGTATAATTTATATACTAAAATTATAAGTATAAAACTATTAATAATATATAAATTGTATAATAAATATAAATTTTACCATAGTCATCCTACTGAAGACATTTTTGACTATAGAAGAAAACATCTAAAAATATATGAAGTAATCTTAATCATTTAAGTAATTAAGTATAAAATGGATATAAGTGAAAAAAATTTAATATTATGATATAAAATTTTAATTAATTAAATAAATAATTAGCATAATTTTATTATTCATGAAGAAAGGGAATTTATGTTACATTTCAGACTAAAGATAAGAAACAATTTACCTTAAAACCATAGTTTTAAATTTTTTTTAATAAATTTTTATTAATTATTTTCATCCATGTATATTTTATTAAATATTATTAATCAGTAAATTTATATTGAAATAATTAAATAAAAATTAAATTATATATATATTTGGGATTTTTCAAAGGTTTTAAAATGGTTTTTTATGTTTTTTATACAGCATGTTTTGTATTTTTTTTAACAAAAATGATTAAGGAATGTTATATTTTAATGTATACAACATCAGCAGGTTTTCCCAATACCATAAATATAATTTGATATTTATATTACTTTTAAATATTCTATGTTTTTTATAAATAAAACCCTCCATTACTTATTTTTGGTTCTTTGAGTTTGTAAAAATGGGTTTTATAGGAAATGTATCTATCAATGTTCGAATTTTTTTTAAGGTTTCAAAAAGTAATTTTTCTTGAGATTTTTTAAAGTAATTAAAAATTAGTTGTATTTGATTTATATTATGGTACTTATAAGTTTTATTATGATAATTGGTTTTATGGATTACAAGAATTAATGATGAAGTCAATTTGAAAATCCTGAGAATTTTTAATGAAATGAAAATGTATTTCATTTTTGAGGTATTATATTCTTAAAAAGATAAAAATTGATTGGTAGTTTCTAATTTATAATAAATGGGTTTGTTATCAAGTGTTAGGAACTAATTCTCTAAAACTCTAAGCCTGAAAAGTTCTTCCATAATGAATAGAAATTATTTCTTGATTTAAAATTAAATATTATGTAATTTTTTAAAGAATGATCCTTATAACTGGTCAATCATCGGGTTGACGTGTTAGACTATGGTGTTTTTATGTATGATAGAGACGATGGAGGTGATCACTAGATGGAATAACTTTTCTAATTGATTAAATACCGCCTTTCATATTCACACTCTACACCTAATCTGGGTAGGTTTTGTCTCTCATATATCATACTCGATGAAGTGGGGATGCTCAAAAAACTCTCAATGTTACCACCCTGAAACTCAACTCTTGTGTGTTTATTAACTAATATGATTCCCACCTTCTACACTTTCCAGGTGGTCCTCTTAGATATCCCAAGTGATGGCATGCACTTCTATATATTCTATGGTCCCTAGGGAATATGTCGCCCCTTCAAAATGGGACATGATACCATTTTCCCCTTCAAAATAAAACATTAATTTTTCCATAATAAAATGAATCCAAAAAATAATAATTAAATTAATTAAATTTTCCTAAAAGAATTAAAATATCTATTAATCCAAAAAAAGAATTAATCAATCTTATTTTTGAAACAATATTCATTTAAGAATAAAAACTATAATGTTTTAACTATGAAAATATACAAATGTAATATTTTTATCATGGATTCTCCCTAACACATGTGCCTTCAAAAATCCATAAACACTATAAACAAAAGTAAGAATCCATGCCTATAGCCTTACCATAACCTATAAAATAGCTCAAGAAACCTCCAAAATGTAATTTAAGACACAAGCTCTCCATGTCATAAAAAATATGTAGAACTCAACACCAACTACCCAGAAACAGCCACCACCACAACATTACCTAATCTAAAATGATTGTTTTGTATTCATGTAAGTTGTTGGTAGTATCGAGATAGTAATGGGAGAGGTTTGGATGTGTATAAGATTATTTTTTCCCCAGGGAAGTCAAAACTCAACTTCATCACCTCAAAACCACCAAAATATCTCTCATGACACCAATAAAACCTAAAAAACACTACCTGAAGGATCAGAATAACTGATTCCTTTACAAAATAATTTTGAAATTATAACTAATATATTATATAATCTGTTAACATTTTTTATAAAAAAATTGATATATTTTATTTATTAGTTTTTATAATATTTTATTAGTGTTAATAATTTCATAAATTAAATCCAAATTAATTTTAATAATATTTTATTATACTATTTTTAAAAATAATTTTTAATGATTCTATTTAGAAACTAAAAAAATATTATTTTACTATCTTCTTATTTTTTGTTATATTTTTTTATTTTAATGTATTTAAATGAGTTTAACATGTTTATAATAAAATATATTAAGAATTTATTTTTATTTTTATTAAAATCACTATGTAGTTTTTGTTATGTTTCCATAATTTTAATTTAGTATACAATTTATATTTATTGAATATTATTACTAATTTACTAATTTTTATTAAATTTATATTCTTAATGTTTTTTATACACATTTATTTTTATGCTATAACAAACTATTCTTGAAAATAATCACAACCAATATGTAATAAAAAAATAAAAAAAAATTAAATTAATAAAAAAAATTACAAAAACATATTATAATAATAAAACTATTAAAAAAATAAATTTATTCAAAAAATAAGGTTTAGAAATCCTTGTATTTATTAATAAAATTCGAAGTGAAGTTGAAACCTGATTTTTTTGATTTAGATCTCAATGTCAATTTTTATAGAATGAAAGAGAAGTGAAATACTTTTTTTAGGAAACATGAGTTTGTTTTCACTGAATAATGGTTAACTTTTTGAGACATATGTTTTCATTGAAAGGATTTCCATCCTATAGTTTATTACAATAATTATAATTTTATTGATGAGATTATTATGGATGAACAATTTTTGTGGATTCAATTAATTATAATGGTTACTTGTAATTGGTATGTGATTCTTCATAAATATTAGTCATTATATTTAAGTTCTTTAACATTCGTCAAAACATATTACAAATAGATAGAGTTTGTAAAAAATAATTTTATGCTATATTTTTTTGTATTTATAAAAATGTAATTATGAAATATAATATGATATATCACAATTACACTTTTATTATGATAGAAGTGTCACTTTTCTTTATAAATATGACTTTTTCACATGACGGTGGTCGAGTGAATAAAAACTATTTGAACTATATCTAAATTATATTTTAATAATTCATCTCTATTAAAATTATATATAATAAATTATTTTTACTTTGTAAAATTTTCTCACCTATTGATTTTATATTGAGCCTTTTCGTCAAAAAAAACAACTTTTCACTAAAGTAAAAAAAATATTATAGTGTTTTTATATTCTATATTTAAATTTATTTAATCTAAAAAATTATTAATTAGTTACTAGATTATCCTATTTTGAGGTTTGATGTATTTCGTACCAATGGATATCCCTTCTATCCAAATCTTAATTTTTTATTAATCCATTTTGAGGAAAAATGGGAAACCAAATTCACATACAATACCACTACGTACTAAAAGAGCTCACAAAATTACTCAACACGAGACCTAGATTACCCAAGTTACCTACCCTATGAAGCTCCAATTTCAGTGGACTAGTATGTGTTTTTGGTTCCTCTCTAATAATCTCTTCAAGGTGGGTAAGCATCCTCTCCATTGTCTAGATGAATTCCACTGAGTTGATTGTGACATGATTGAATCCTCGAGCTATAATTCGGTCTTGTTTGTTTATCCACAACTCCTGCTCCTCATTGGAGTCAACTTGCAGCCTTCTTTCGTAAATTATTTTGATCTCCTCTTCTAAGACATTGGGATGGACAACATTATCTAGCATTTCTTCCTTGGAGTGTAGAATCAAATTAAAACACACCATAGGCTCTTCACTGTCCCCTTTTATTATTGTTTTGCTTCCATTTTTCTTGTCCTTATTGGCCGACCATGTCTCCATCGGCTTTGGAAATTGGGATTAATCCTTGCATCCCTTTGGATTTTCCCTTGGACCACTATACATTTCCCAGAATCTCGAACTCCTTTTCCCCTTCTTTCTTCGAGGGCTATGAGGCCCTTTACCTTGAACACATTTCATACTGTCCACCAAGAGCTGACTGTAGTTTTCTTCTCCTGAAGATACTTCCTATTGAGTAAAGGGGGGTTCTTGAACCTACATGCCCTCAAATAGAATCCATATCTTAATACCCGACCCTCCTTGGATGCCCCTCTGCATGCCCAGAGACTTCCCCTTTCCTACTTTGTTCTCCCATCCATTCTGCTTTCCCCCATTCCCAGCCTATAACTAAGGTTTCAGGTTATTACTAAGTGTGTTAGGCTCTAAGGTCCCCAATACAGTCACTCCATTCAGCCTCTTTTTTCCACTTTCAGTCTCTGATTCAACCAGCAAGGCGGTCTACTGTACCATTTTTGAACCACTGTTCAGTTCATATCCTCGTCCCATGAACTACAGATGCTAGTTGGTGTCTTCCCATCCCTGACCACGAGTGCCACCGAAAACCTGAACATCCCCTACATTCCATTCCCACACACCGTTTGAAACCAATTTATCCACTTCCGTCGCATGTGTTCCACCTCCCGACACAACCTCCTTTCTTCCCTCCTACACAAAAGTAATTCTCAAATCCTCTTTGAGGTGGGAAAAAATATCTGCTACCCGTTGTTCTGCCATCATCAACTTCACGAAATTCTCTGCCTCTGAGGGAACCAAAGATAGCTGATCCTCCCAGGAAATTGGCTCCAATCCTATATAGTCTTGTTGGATGGTTGATTCCATTGTCTTTGAAACAGCCACGTTCACCTCCTCACGCCCACCCATACCAATATTATCCCGGTCCAGTTGATCTACAAGTTCCACCTCTTCTTCATTCCCCTCAACTAGACTTACCACTAATGTTATGATATGAATACCTCTGAGACTACAGTGACAACTAGATACTAAATGGCCTAATCAGTGGCACCCTAGGAAGAATGCAGGAACAGACTCAAAGACCACTCTTTGATTCCATCTGAACTCTATTCCAATGGAGATCCATAGCAATTCTGTTCGGGCCTTTGAGACATCCACCTCAACACACACACGGGGGTAGATTGGATGACAAACCGTAGAGGTATGGATATCAGAACACAAATACCTTCCGACCAGATTCCCTAGCATAATGATAATCGAAGGGTTCTAAAAAGGGAGAGGAAACTCAGAAATACTTACCCAAACCGCTGTCACGGCCGCATCTCAATTCATCCTGAACTCAAAGGACCATCAAAGGAAGTGAAAACCATAGCCATTGAAAACGTGAGGGGTGCTGGACCAAGCGACAATCAAGTCATCCTCTAAGGCTAAACGGATAATCAAATGGCATCGATCAAGCTGACCCACCACCGCATGATCTTGAAGCCCCCATGAATAAAAAACAAAGTTATCTAAATCATCCACCGATGGTCGAAAACCCCTAAATCGAGCCACTAGAGTCGACCTATGGAGGTCCGAAGCTACGTTAAACTCTTTTAATGAAATCTTTAGTTGAGGTGCACAGTTATGCAAGTCTGGGTCCTTAGGGTAAAGGGGGGCCAATGAGAAAGGAGGAAGGAAATCCGGGTTAGTGAAGGGGGTGAAAGGCCTATGTATTAGAGAGGAAGCAATCCACCCTCCCCTCGGCGAGGGGGGGGGGGAATCCACTCGCATCCCTTCTAGGTCATTTTTTCCGCTGAGGATTTGAGCTCGGATCCGAGTCCTTCACTTTTGTTTCTTTTCCCATTCCAATGGATATTATGTTCTTCAATTGTTTCAATTTCTTTGGGTTTTTTATATGGATTTCTTTTCAATTAAATCAATCTTTACATGGATATTTGTATGAGTTATGTATAAATTTACCATTATCTTTAAAAATTTTAATATATAATAAAAATAAATATAATTAATTTTTTAAAAAATGATTTTCTAAACATAATGTTTCGTTTTAAATTATGTGGATGAATATAATTTATACATATTCATTCCATTTTTTCACACATATATCTTTATGTAAAATCATTTCTAACCTAACTAAGTTAATAAAAATTAATAAAAATTAAATAACGAAAATAATCCACTAAAGGAGTACATATTAGGTGTTCCAAAAAATAATATATAGACATTCAAAGGTAATTTGGGGAATAAGATAGAACTATTGAAATAAATAAAGCATATATAAAAACTCATAAAATATAAAAATTTATTTCATAGATAGTTAAGTGTTTTTTGGTGTATACTTATGACATGAAATTGGCCATATGAAAATAGGTTTGATATCATGTATTGTCGCATGACATTAAATAGAAGTTTAAATTTTGGATTTAAATTGAACCGGTTGACAAACATAGTGACTCATTTTAATAAACTATTTATTTAAATAATTATCATCCATCATATTATATGTAAATTTAATTATTCACTTGAGAAACATAGTTCTTGGTAATAATTTCAACATATAAAAAAACAAAAAACATAGACCATAGATGTAAATATTCCAAAAAAATCTATATCAGTATTTTTATTCGAATATAAGGAAATTTATTCTCTATATTAAATTAATAATTATTTAAAATGGGGTATTTATATTTAAATCAATACAATCATGTGACAATCCTGTTAAAGAATCAATTAATATCATAAAATACTAAAATGGTACACTTCGTTGTTTAATCAACCCACATATATCCACTTAAATCATTTTTAGAAAATAAAAAGATTCAAAACTATATTTTAGAATTATGCGTCTCATAATTAATTTCCTAATTCATTGTATGTAAATAATCAATACATGAAATAACCATTAGATTATTTATAGGATGGCCATTTAGATTTTCAACTTTTATAATCATCATTTTTTTCCTGGTTGAAAATTTTAATTTTTCTAAAATGTAATGTTTTCTATATGTTTTTTATTTATGATTAATAATTAAATATAAATCCCTGGATTTTTTTGATTTTATAAATAATTTATTATGTATAGGAAATATGTGTGGATGATTTTCATGTTTTTTTATTCTAAAAATAATTTCACTTCTGTAAAAGGTGAAGGGTATAAATTAAATTCCCATGTACATGCATGTTTCCATGTGATATCATGTTGATAGGATCATAAAATCTAAAGGGGGTGGATCAGGGATATTTAGTTTTAAAAAATAAACATTTATTTGACTACTGGCCAGAATTTACATGGGACAATTAGATAATATAAAATGGTCCCCAAGTTCATTGAATTATATTAAACATATATGTTGAGAGGTGGATATTCTCTTAAAAGGGTACTAGGAAAAAAATTATTTATCCCAAGGAATATATGTTTCTGTTTTTTTTGTTTGATTTGTAATCCCCCAATATAATATAATTTATATTCAATAATATTATTATTTATAAAATATAGAAAATTTCTCATGAATATGTAATTATATAATACATTCGTTATATGAACTATATCCTCATTGAATAATATCAAATTAAAATTTTAAAAATATTAACATTTTCTTATTTCATTTATTTTTGTATAAACAGACACTATTCAAAGAATTTTTTTAAAAAATAATCCCATCATCAGAGCATTGTGGTCAAGGTCACACCCAACAACTTATGTGATTGGTACTAAATATATCATCAATGATAATTGTAATAAAATTAGAAATGTATTTCGTGGAGGTATATAGCGTAACATCTATGAATGCTTTATTGTATAGGAATAGTGAAAATATTTTACATCCACAACCAGGTGGATGAATGAGTTGTGTTCATGGTCATCAGTGGATGTATAACGATTTTTGAATGAAATATTAACATTAGAAATAATGTTATTTTATGTTTGGGTGGGAATTTATATGATTTAAACATTGAGAGATGTTCCATTTGAATGATAATTTTATAAATACATAACAAACCTTTCATGAATGTTCAATGATGAATTGTTTAAATGAAATGGTATTGATTTTTTTATCTCAAATAAATGTTTAGGGGAATCAAATAAAATGAAATGATCACATATTTTTGTGGATAAACAGAATATATCATGGTGAATTACCCATGGGAGGGTGTAAAGGGATTAGAAATACATCCCCAAATTTTTATATCTATTAATGTTTCAAGTAGTTTGATTCTATGGTGTGACCGTATACTATTCAAGGTATGATTTTATTAATTCTATGATCAATAATATTTTATTTTATACAGAGGTTTACTGTAGTTTCCATGACATGAATTAATGTACAACACATGATTCCGAGTGTTATTGAAACCAAGTAACCAACCCAATACCGAGGGATTAGTGACTAGAGAAACAAAATTTAATATAAGGGATATAGAACAATTTACCTACATTTTTATGATCAAATTGTATTGAGGGATGTTACTAAAAATCTAGAATAACCCACCTATCTATCGAACACATCGAAAATATTACATGAAACCAAAAAATTCATAAATGACTAAACCAAAATGAAAATATACTATAACTCTCTACATAAGTTCAAATAAAAGTAAAAGGCCTGGAATATGAAGTATCTCAATTGGCCAAAAAAACTTTTAGACTAAAAAAGGTATTAGGAAATACAATACCATGAATAATATGTTATAATAAAAATATAATCAATAACCATCCCTATAACAACCTTCTCCTCACCCATTGTCTTTGTAAGAGGCATTGGATGTTATTGGTCTTAGGTGACATCCCCAAGAAATCAAAGGTTGAAAATAAATTCCAAGGGACTCATAAACATTTTGGGGATGATTTTCCCATTGAAGATAAAATAACCAAACTATTGTAAAATAAAAAAACCCCACAATATGATTGATTTGGACAAACCATGTTCCAATAGTCCACCTACCCACATCACACTATTTTCCACTACATGATTTCTTCGATATGTTTCATGGTTTCTACTAACCATTCTCAAACTGTGAAAGTCCAAAAAATCCTACAATAAATGTAAATACCCCATGAAACCTCGAAAAACATAACCCAATTATTTTATATATTTTATTTATGTAAATAAAGGGTCAATCACATAAAACTGATAGTTCTACATTCTCCCATGTATTTTTCTTCCCATGCTTGGAATGTAGAAATCCATAGTTGTCCTAAAAGTGTTCAAACCATTTCTCCAACATTTCTTTTACATGATTCAATGTTTTCTCTTAAATATTCCCATGTTTCCAGAAAACTCACACTAGACAGATGATTCGGCCACATAGGAATTTTTGTTTCTTATGTACAATTCATACCATCATATAAACCGATGTAGAATCCGGATTTAGGTCAACACAATATCATCCAACCAAATAGTTAGGATCAGGTTGATACTTATAGAATTGAGATACTTGAAACACATTATTTTTTGAACTAAACCTTGGTATAAAATAAAACACTACGTCAACTCTCCAAATAATTCATGTATCTCAAAGGGGTCTATGTATTGAGGAGGTAATTTGACATAACTACCAAAACAACGATTTCCATGCCATCGGTAGATTATAAAGAACACATGATCATTAACCTAAAAACACAATTGTTTTCGATGATGATATTTATATGATTACTAATGACTCTAAGTCATATCCATTTTTTTAACAACTGAATCTTTTTTTGTCTCTTTCACGGGACTTGGTCCAACCAGTGAAGTATCACCATTTTCCACCCAACATGGTGTAGAATGACAAGGATTCCAATAAAATGCTTCAAAATGATCCATATCTATCATGTATTGATAATTATTTTTGTAAAATAACTCCACTAATGGTCTATGCTACACCCATCATCCACCAAAATCAATTACACAAGCCCTAATCGTTTCCTCCAATGTTTGAATCATCCTCTTAGATTTTACATTTGTTTAAGGATGACACACCATGAAAATACTAGCCTAATTCCAATGGTATTTATTTATTGATTTACAAAAATGGGACATTAACCTAGGAATATCTCATGTGATTCCCTAAAAATCTAAAATAAGAACACTGTCTTTTAGGTTTGTGTGACTCAGGACACCATGTGAATTAGAAAATATAATATCCAAATACCTTAAAATATATTTAAAATTTATAAAATATTCAACATGTTTCAATGAATTAAATACAGAGTTTGTGTGTTTTACACGAAAGAGTGACCTTCCTCGATGTCTTTCATTGCACGCACGACTGAGTTTTATTAAACAACAATATATTATTATAATATAATGATATATAAACTATCCACTAAATTAGTAGATATTAATAGTAATAACTAACATATGAAAATTATGGTTTATAAAAATAAAGGATTATTTAATTGGATAAAAATTATTTATAAATGAATATAAGAATCAGTTTAATATAAAGTTGATATTTTTAAAGAAAATAATTTTTATGTTCAAAAAGTCATTTTTCACAAATAGATTAAGTTAAGTATAAATAGTTATTAATTTTAATGAAATATATATTTTATATATTATAAAAAATATTTATAATATTCATCCATTAGGTTTAATAGACATATGATTAGAACAAACCCTAATTTACACAAAAACACCCAAAACTTTTATAATGGCAATTGTGCCACCTTTTAATAGAAAACCCGTTAAAAATATAAATTTTTACACTTTAATTGATTTAATATTTCAAATTAAATCTTAATTTTTTAAATATAAACATAATAATTAGGATAGGTTGAATGTCTGATATTTTTCTGAAACATCTCTATTTTTAATGAATTGTTAAAAACAATGAATTTGAGTTCAAAAATGATTTTTAATATAATTTATTTTTAGGTTTAGGTTATATTTTTAATTGGTTTTTTTAATTAATTATATTATAATTTTACCAATTATTATAATTTTTGTAATTGGAATCAATTTTACAATGAAATTTATTTTAAAAACAAAGCAGACATTCAGATGTTTTTACTTTAAAACGTCGTATTGTCGTCCCACCTACCAGATTAAATTTATAACATTTTATTACACTTATATGATTGAAATGAGAAAAAATTGATTACATATTTGAAATCATCATAACTTATAAAGTCTAATAAGGCCAACTTTTTTTGACCAAAAATATTGATGGAAGTTATTAAAATTAATTACAATTATTAAGGTATAATAAAGGACTAAACATTTTAATTAAGGGCCCAAATAACCTATAAAATTGTCCAATACCACTTTTCTTGACATAATTTTTCCATGAACCATCCAATATTGTGTTATTTTTGTTTTTAAATACATATTTTGGTAAAAATGTGGTTTCACAAAACTTCTTTTCTAAAATACCAAGTGAGTCATCTTCCTCTATTATAAAAGTCCACCACCTATCCCCATTACTCACACCACTAAAAGAATATAGGTTCATCTAATATATACACAAATATAATCCCAAAATTTCTCCCCTTGACCTTCAAGCCTCTCTTTTGGAATAAAACCTTCCCAGGAGTCCCTTTGGTATCAACCAAATGGAGTTGCATGATTTTTAAGGTAATGCTTTCCACCGATAACATTTCATTAACATGCCTTTCCATCCCCTAAAATATTTTTCATTCATGTACATATAATAAAAAGGTATCCTAAATATATGGATATGTTGTTATATTATGGTTTTTACCTACAATTACATGCACATCCATTTAAGGGGTAATGAATATATTGTTTCTTTGTACGGTGAACTACTGCCTAACACAATGATGATTGTTCATTTTTCATTTACCACACCTAATTGTGGATATTAGGATGGAAAGTATATTTATATATTATATATATGATATTTATTATGTATTTATACTATTTTAATACTTTTTCAACACATACAGTTAATATTTACCATTTTCATTAACATGAAATCATCATTTCAGGAAGTATGGACTATATTCCACTCAAGGTGATGTGATTCATTAAAAAGATGCAGCGAATGTATAAAAGATTATTATAATTAAACATAAAATATATATAAATAAATATATTTGATATTCATTGAATAATTACTTTTCTTTAAATACATATGTCATTTTCTTTATTACCATTTCACACCCTTAAAAAGTGATATCATTATTTGTGGATGTGTGGACTACCACCTCCTCAACATGATGTGATTCATTTTTCATCACAGGAATTATATACATAGTAATATATGATTAAATAACATTAAATTTATGATATTATTCTTATTAAGTAATGATTTGGTGTTACTTACCTTTTTTCCATAACGATCATTGAAAAATGGGAACGTTACTCATGTGTACATATGAACTACCCTCTCCATGATCGTAACGTTGATTCATTTTTCATAACAATATATACTAATTTATTTTAAAACTATAATTAAATTTTAAAATATGATAATTATTTATTAACTATTATTCTATTGATATTATATGGCGACCCCTTTGACTATATTCGACCTACCAATGCTCTTTTGACAAATAAACTGAATTTGGTAGAAATACATGACGTAAACAAAATTTTTAAGTAGTTTTATACAATATAGTAAAAACTAAAATAAAATTAATGATAAAAATAAAAATGGTTCCGAATAATGTATAAAATTAACATAATTTTATTATACATGATGTTAAAGGACATTTTCTTCAAATGAAGCCCAACGTAAGGGATTTTAGACTCACATTTTTCATCTATGAGAAAAATTTCATGTTCACCACTTACTTCTTTTGTGTGGTGTATCTAATACACATTTTCTTATTATATCCGGAATTTATTTTTCTTAATGTTATTTAAAACTTCCATTTAATATTATTCCATTATTATTTTTATGATTTAAAACGATTCAAAGTGGTGTGGACCACTTTGGAAGGATTAAAGAATATTTTCTTCAACAATAACTTTAATGATCATTCAATTGTATTTCCATTAGAGAAAACAATATGACCATTGTTCAATAAATCCTTTAATTTTCATCTCCACTAGTTATTCATGACCATATTTAAGTATTGGTATCATTTTCCCACTGTATGGTACTTAAAATTCTTTACAAAATGTTTTAAGAAAACCTAAATTTATTTATCTTTTTAGTCAGAGAACCTATTTTTTTCCTAAAAACCATGTTTTAATAAAATGTTCTCCAAAATTATTTTAAAATTATTAGGTGAAGAAATTTTTACCCTTTTCCATTTACTAATTTTTAAAAAATGAATATTATTGTCACTTTTATAACATGGAAATTTTCATGCTTTTTTACCATGAAAACTGAATGTTCATTTACCTTGTATATCAAGTACAGATTTACCCACCATAATTTTTTTTGAATCATTCTATTTTATTTTCATCATTACTTTTATTTCAATTTTTACTATATAGTATAAATAAAAAAATTATGTTTACGTACAGTCTTTTGACCAAATTCAGTTTATTTGTCAAAACAACATTGGCAGATCAAATATAGTCAAAGTGGTCACTATATAATACAATGTTAACCATTTCAAAATTCATATTATTTATTTTTATTGTTTGATATCAGGAATTCATCATATTGGTAGTGACAGGCGGAGCCTAGACTTTATACAGCTCATTGATGCATCGATTGGTTCTGAAAAGTCAAATAATCTATAAAAATTAAATAGGTATCTATTTGTAGTTTTAAAAATCCTTGTGAAAGTTCCTGATGTTATAGGTTTTCATGTTCCTTATACATGACATCCATTAACCAAGATTTTCCACCATTTATGTTCCAGTTATTATTTATCCATGATATTTTGTGTCGAAATATCTATGGATACATTCCAATTTCAGTTCATTGACTAAATGGCATGTGTTTTTGTTTCTTACTTTTCCATATTTATTTTTCCTTATCTAGCTATTTGAATGGAATGGGTTTCTAGTTATTATATATCCATATTATTTATTCACATCCCTCTCTGTTTATTGATTACATGGTATATGAGTTCAGTTTTTTTACCATGTCATGATTATTATTCTCATTGATTCATTATATCATCCACTATATTTTTTCCATAATTACAATTTGAGCTTAGCTTTATTATGTTTCTCTCCTCATGAATCCAATTAGTGTACTATGAATGATATGTAGGGATATACTATATGGAATAATGTAATTATTGATGTTATTTGTTTAGAAAGGATAAAAATATTAATTATTGTATTCATTTCTCATGTACGTATCTTGATTACCTAGACTACTAAACTCTCGGTCTATTAGGATTTAATCCCAAGGAATCATGCTAATGTAATTGATAACAGACACTATCTTTGGTATATCTGGTTTTGGGGTGCTACATGTCATATAAAATTGCTACTGTAATTCCATGCCTCATTACAACTTATGAGATAAATATTTTTGAAAGTCCTCCACCATATGAGATTCAAAAATATGGATAAATGAGTTTAATTTGTGTGATTACTCACAACTACCAACATTGAATCCTTTTTGTAAACCCTTCTTGGTAAATATTTTGAAAAATATATATCTATATGCCCCCACATACACAAGGGAATTAGTAAATACTACAACATTCCTACCAGTTGTTGGTGTTTTTCCTTGACCAAATGATAGATTATGTTTATGGAATGATTCTCTACCATTTTCATTTTCCATCCAACCCATTGAAACTATTTTTATAACTCTATATATATTTTGGATTCCATAATGAATATCCTATTTTAAATGGTGTTAATAATAAATTTTTTTTCTTGAAATATCATAATTACCATGATTCAATCTATGAACATCAAAATGAAACACTAGTCTAGCTTTGATCCCTCAATTTTCTCTCCACCATTGAGTTTTTACCCCATAGAAAGACATTCTGAATCAAATATCTGGGCCTCTTTCACAAGATAATCCAAATTCACAAAAAATGAAACTACAATGAAAACAATAACATCACCATGGTTGATAAAATCCCAGAGCATGTATAATATAATTGATATCAGATAACATTTATTCAAAATATCTTCATCAAGCTATTTATATGAATTCTAGCATAATTAATACTTTACTAAGATGGGTTTCCCAAGTGTATACATTCATTCGAAGTCAACCATTTGATATTATTCTATCCATCGAATTTTCCATTGATTTAAATATCTTTGTGAGAAAATGTGTTTCAAACTTTGATGATCCTCAAAAATTGTGACCCTCTCCCAAAAACGATAATGATGTCAAGTATTCAAATCATGGACTATAACAGCCAATTCCAAATTGTTTGTTGCGTTGTTTTTCTCCGGAAATTGTGACTATCATAAACCATAAGCAACAATATGACCCCCTACCTGAGAACACATCCAAACCCCAATCATGATGTGACATAATATATTATATATCCTTTTCTATCCTATAGACACATGAGAATTTGTGATAAAGTAAAAATAACCATATTTTCTTGAAATGGTCACAATAATTATCCATTAATTTTAAAAAACACACATCCTTATCAAAGCTATCATAAATGATCCAAAATGAGAAAAATCACATAAAAATGTCTTTAGTATCCCAATAAAACAAGAAAAATATACATCTCAAATATGTTCTACAGCAGTTTCCAAGGGATAACAACTTTTATCATTTCAATATCTAAAAAAATAAATTTTTTAGAAATGAAAAGGCCATGGAAATGTACCTCTTATATCCAAAAATAAATCTTTGATAACTTGGAATATATATTATTCTCCCAAAATATACCCAACACTATACCCAGGTGTTTCTTATAATCCTACATCATTCTTAAATATACCATAATATCATCAAGAAACACCACTCCTAAGGAATCTAGATGCCTATGAAATATCTCATTCATCTATTCCATTAATTTTTATAGTACATTATTAAAACCAAAAGGCTTAACAAAAAACTTATAATGACCATATCATCTTCTCAAATATGTTTTCACAATATCCTCTTTTAAAACACTAAGTTTTTTATTTCTAATATGAAATTAAATTTAAGAAAACCACTAGGCTACCCTCATTTGATTAACAGGGTCATCAATACATGGAATAGGATACCGATTATTTATTTCAACTTGTTAAATATTGTGGTAATATATAAAAATACTAAGAGTATCATCTAACTTCCTCACAAAAAGAACTCGTTCTACTAACATATATTTACTAAGTCAGATAAACCCTTTACGTTTCAGATCATCCAACTAATCCTTCAATTATTTTAATTCTATTGCTTCCATCTCATATGATGGAATGGAAATGGGATGAGTCCCTAGAAGTAGATAAATTGTGAAATTCACTTCCTTTTGGGTGGAATAACTGATAATTTTTTAGGAAAAACATCATGGAAGTCATACACTATGATTATAAAATCTCTATACACAATCTCATCTACTACTAGAAAAAACACTATAGTCATCTGGTAAGAGATTGGTCTAGTCCCCAGTACCAAGGTTCCTGCTCTACCTGTATCCACTATCCTGTCCCCATTAATGATATTTCGGACACCATTAATATATTTGAAACTCACCTGCTATGTATATCAATCAATATGGGATTCAAATCTTGTTATAAAATCAATTCCCAAAATCATGTCACAGACATCCATCTCTATCCCATAGAAACTCCATACCATCTCAGTCCCATAAATTATTATAAAAATCACTACACATTTCAAGGACAAACATTATCATTATCCCCAAGGTGTTTTGAGTTTCAAAATAGAAGGCATCATTTCAACATGTAAACATATAAGATCAATAGAGTTGATGTAACAAGTGAATGGGATGTGCCCGTTTAAAAATAAGATTGTATCAGGGTATAATTAAAAATACCCATACATATCACTATAAAAGGGGTTGATTGATCATCCAAGATCATTTTCTCAGCTCCATACAATTTCAAACTCACTATCCTTTTTTCTTTATTACCCTATTAAAAATAACCATACATATAACAATGTTGAGAAAAGATGGTGATAACTATCTTGTTTTCAGAATCAAGTCCAAGTGAATACCTTGATCGAATTAGAAAAAATCCACACATAAAGAAGACTCTTACTAAATGGTAATTGTACTTCGAATAACTAAATGATAGATAAACCAAAAACATATTTGAGAAGAATGTGATAAAACTAACTGAAAGATCATGGTTGAATTTTAGAACTATAGGACTCACAGTAACATGAACCCTAATCACACAAAGGTATTGCTCATGTTCAACTAAATGTATGCCATTGAAATCAACACCAAACCCCTTAACACAATAGACATGTATCAAAAAATGTTGACAAAAATGGTATATATTATGAATGAGAACCCAATATGAAAACTATAAAAAGAATGATATTATATTAAACTATTACGTTTACATAACAAAAACCCTAAAAAATAAGCCACCCTATCATACTAGACATGAGTCAATAAAAATAAAAGACAATCCCTAAAAGAACACTATAAAAGGCTCTAGATTAATGTGTTGTGGAAACCCTCTGTAATTTGATCATACCAATGGTGTATAGGTACCATTTATTTATAGTTAATTTTGTTTCAAATAAATCTCCAGATGTTGTATCTTATAATCAGAATATAGTTCCTTAATATCTATACTTCAAATCACCCAAATCAATATTTCATTATCCAAGTGTTAATATATAACACATATATTCTTCTAAAATATACTTCCATTCCTAATCAAAATAGGGAACTCACACTTTATAAATTCATCTTTTTTATTTCAACCATATTATGGTTAAAATATCTTAGGCTTCACCAATTTGAATATACATCATCTTCCATTGAGATATATCATGAAGTGTCATTTGGTTGAATCCATGATATCCTAGAAAAATATATCCGGTCACATATATTAAATAGACTCGATTGAAAATTTTATCTATTTTAGATATCATCATCATGGCTCAGAATCATCAGTTAAATAATTACAGGGTTTTATTTACATATTTATTCCTTCTTTAATATGAAAGAAACCTTGATCACTTCTACTCCATGACCATTACTATTTTGAGTTTGATATTTCCCTTTAATCTAAGGAATCTAAAACAATTTCATAGCAATAGGTGTTTTAGTGTTTATATTACCATGTAATTTAAACATTCATTTTGTCATAACTACATTTCCTCGAGGTTTTCATTATACATTTATTGTTTCATCATCAGGATTTTTTTACCACTATGTTTTGAATTTTTGGTAGCTATTTTATCCCTCCCATTCCATCCAATATACCATAAATTTCTTTTCAATTCTAGTTTCCTTATTCAAATCGTCCTTCAAAATAATTCCAGGATCCCTATGATGTCATGATGGAAATTTTGGTTTCCTTCACATATATGGATTAATCATAATGAAATATTCCCCATAATGGCTTAGAAGTGGTCCAGAAGGACACCAATGACGATCTCTGACCCCATAGTGGCGTTTTTAGATGAGCTAGAGTTCCCTATTCGGCTTTAGTGGTTGATCTCAGTACAGGATGTGGTGGCGTACCAACCCAAATAATGTTAATATTAAATCATTTTAATAAACTATTAAAATTCATGAATTATATTTTATAGAGTTATATTAATTATAACATTATTAAGTAAATTTCCAATAAAAAATAAAATAGTTTTATTCTTACTAAATTTGTTTATATGCATTATATGGTTATATTTAAAAGATTAATTTCACAATTTTAGAATATTAATTTGAGAAAATTGAGGAATTTTTTATTTTATAAATTCAAAATTATCATAGAGTGTTTTTCGGAAATGTTTTGAAAATTTTAGTTTTTGGGTGAATTGAAGAAAATATTGATTTGTAAGAAAAATTCCTTTTTATTTTTAAGTATTTACAATATAACATTATATTTTGGATCGGTTTTAAATTACAGTTGGTTCGCATTTTTTAAATTTATCAAATAAATGTCATTTTAATCAATATTCTACTTGAGTTTTTTATAAAAACATTTTTATTCTTAAAACGTCATTTTCCATAAAAAATTATTTTAATCACATTTTGTGGTTTTATTTAAATATTAATTCCTTCCATTTTTAGAAAATGAATTTGATAAATTTAAATTTGTATTCTGAATCATAATTTCCAAACTTAGTAATCTGTTCAATTTCATTTCCATTTATTTTTAATACTAAATTTGGAAAGAAAAATTCAGTTACCACAGTCTGAGTTAAAATTGGTTAAAAGAGTTAAAAATAAAAAGATACGTCTTAAAATGACCTAAAAATGTATAAATCATATTTTATAGATCTATATAGAACTTGTATTATATATTATTTAAACATGAGCCTTTTATCTATCTTTCGTGACTAAAACATTAATATATTTTAATATTTTGAAAATTTCAATGTATATCCTCTCCCCCACCGAAAAAGAGAAACCCCCTATCCTCTCATATACACACATTAATAGACTCTTATATCAGATAATACCTACCCAAATCCCATAATAAAATCCTTTAAAAGTTATTAGAATTAATTTTTACCATAATATTATCCTAGGAAGGCTTTAGGTATAAACCTAAGGAGGTTGTCTAATGAAGAGACGTAGTTCTTAATTGAGAGTCTTCATTATATCTATTCCTCTACTTCCTTAAATATTATTTAAAAATGATTAAATAATAACAGAATTATTTTTCATATATTTTAATCATATCATTTTTATTTTTTAACCCTCTTTATTCTACTTTTCCATCTAGCTATATAAACATCGCTCATGTGTACGTGCGATATATCACATCATGGGACGATAAATTTCATTTTCCTCACTAATTTTTTGTGTTTGTCATAAAATGAATAAAAATTAAATAATATGATAAACATTATATAATTTTAATTTTTTAATGGTAAATAAATATGCAACTCATTTATTAACCATTCAATGAAAACTAAAAATGTTGCTCATGTGTAAGTGCGAAATACTGCCTCCTGAACAGATATATTTTATTTTTCAATACCACCTCACTTGGGATGTATTTTGAAATGAATTTAAATAAATAATATGACATTTTTGATATAATAATAAATTTTTAGGGTTAAAATTACACTTATCATGGTTCCGTCTAGTTCATTGAAAAATGGAAACACTACTCATTCGTCCGTATGACAGAGGGTCTCCATGATTGTATTGTAATTAATTATTCATAACCGTCTTACCTGGTCGGTTATAAAAGTATAATTTATATATTAAAATTATAAATATAAAACTATTAAGAATATATAAATTGTATAATGAAGATAAATTTTACCACAGTCTGCCTACCGAAGTCATTTTTGACCCAAGAAGAAAACATCTAAAAATCTATTAAGTAAACTTAATCATTTATGTAGTAAAGTATAAAGTGTGTATAAGTGAAAAAATGAAATATTATGATTTAAAATTGTAATTAATGAAATAAATAATTACCATAATTTTATTATTCAATAAGAAAATTAATGTATCTTACATTTTATACTAAATATAAGAAACACTTTATCCTAAAACCTAATTTTAAAATATTTAATTCATTTTTTATTAAATTATTTTTATCCGTGAAAATACATTCAAATATTATTAATCAGTAAATTTATATTGAAATAATTAAATAAAATAAGATATTTTATATATCTTTTGGATTTTTAGAAGGTTTTAAAAAAAGTTTTTTATGTTTTTTATACAAAATATTTTTACTTTTTATTACAAAATTGATAAAGGAATGTTATATTTTAATGCATACAACATCAATAGGATTTCCTACTACCATAACTATTATTTGATATTTATATTACTTTAATATATTCCATTTTTTCATTAAATAAACCCCTACTTCACTTATTTTTGGGTATTTTAGTTTTTAAAATTGGGTTTTTAGGAAATATACCTATTAATATTCAAAAAAAATATATTATCGTTTCAAAAACTAATTTTTCATGATAATTTTTATAGTAATTAACACTTAGTTCCATTTTATTTATGTTATGGTCCTTATAAGTTTTTTATGATAATAGGTTTTATGGATTATAAGGATTAATTATGAAGTCAATTTTAAAATCATGAGATTTTTTCATGAAATGGAAACATATTTCATTTTTGAGGTATTGTATTCTGAAAAAGATAGATATTGATTGGTAGATTCCACTTTATAATAAATGGGTTTGTTATCAAGAGTTAGTATCTAATTCTATAAAACTCTAAACCTAAAAATTTATTCCATAATAAATGAAAATTATTTTGTTATTTAAATTTAAATATTATTTAATTTTTTAAAGATTGATACTTATAGATAGTCTATCATTGGGTTGAGGTGTTAGAATGTAGTGTTTTTTATGTATGATAGAGACGATGGAGGTGAGCACCAGATGAAATCACATTTCTAAATGATTTAATACAATATTTTTTATTGACATAATACATTTAACACATGGAGGTTTTGTCTCTCATATATCATACTCAATGAAGTGGGGATGCTAAAACAACTCTCAAAGGTACCACCCTGAAACTCAACTCTTGTGTGTTTGCTAAACCATATGATTCCCACATTCTACACTTTCCAAGTGGTCCTCTTGGATATCCTAGGTGATGGAATGCATTTATGGATATTCTGTAGTCCCTAGGGTATATGTCTCCCCTTCAAAATGTGACATGATACCATTTTCCCCTTCAAAATAAAACATTAATTTTTCCATAATAAAATGAATCCAAAAAATACCAAAATTAATTAATTTTTCCAAAATGATTTTAAATATCTATTAACCCATAAAATGAATTAATCCATCATAATGTTAAATACATTATCATTTAAGAATAAAAACTATAATGTTTTAACTAAGAAAATAAACAAATGTAATCTTTTTATCATAGACGCTCCCTAACACATGTTCCTTAAACCCAAAATCCATAAACTCTCCAATCCAAGTAAGAATCCATGCCCATAGCCTTACCATAAGCTATAAAATTGCTCGGTACACCTCCAAATTTTAATTTATGACAAGCTCTCCATGTCATACCAAATAGGTTGAACACAACACCAATTACCCAGAAACAGCCGCCACCACAGCATTACCTAATCCAAAATTATTGTTTTCGCATCATGTAAGGTTTTGGTAGTATCGAGATAGTAATGGGAGAGGTTTGGATGTGTGTAAGATAATTTGTTTCCTCAATGAAGTAAAAAAATCAACTTCATCACCTCAAAATCACCAAAATATCTCTCTTGACACCTATAAAACCTAAAAAACACTACCAAAAGGATCAGAAAAACTGATTCCTTTAAATTTTTTTTGAAATGATAACTAATATATTATATAATTTGTTAATAGTTTTTATAAAAAAATTGATATATTTTATTTATTAGTTTTTCTAATATTTTATTAGTTTTTATAAATCTAAAAATTAAATCCAAATTAATTTTACTAATATTTGATTATTATTTTTCAAATTATTTTTTAATGATTCTATTTAAAAATAAAAAAATATTATTTAACTATATTATTATTTTTCATTATAATTTTTTTATTTTAATGAATTTTAATGAGTTTAACATGTTTATAATAAAATTTATTGACAAATAATTTTTATTTTTATTAAAATCACTGTATAGTTTTTATTATGTTTCCATAATATTAATTTAGTATACAATTTATATTTATGGAATATTAATACTAATTTAAAAAAATTTATTAACTTTATATTCTTAATTTTTTTGATACACATTTATTTTTATTTTATAAAAAACTAATATTTAAAAAAATCACAACCAATACATAATAAAAAATATAAAAATATAAATTACTAAAAAATTACTTGAAAACAAGTTATCTAATAATAAAACTATTAAAAAATTAAATTAATTCAAAAAATAAAGTTTAGAAAACCTTTTCTTTATTAATAAAATACCAAGTGAAGTTAAAACCTAATTTTTATATTTATATCTCATGGTCCATTTTAATAGAATGAAAGAGAAGTAAATTAATTTTTTTAGGAACCATGATTTTTTTTTCACTGAATAATGGTTAACTTTTTGCGACATATGTTTTCATTGAAAGGACATCCATCATATATTTTCTTACAATAATTCTAATTTTATTGGTGAGATTATTTTGGATGAACAATTACTATTGATTCCATTAATTATAATGGTTACTTGTGATGGGTATGTGATTCTTCATAAATATTAGTCATTATGTTTAACTTCATTAACTTTATTCAAATCATATTACAAATATATAGAGCTAGTTGGAAATAATTTTATGATATATTTTTTTATAGTTATACAAATGTAATTATGAAAACTAATATGATCTATCACAATTACACTTTTATTATTAAGGAAGTGTTACTTTTCATTATAAATATGACTTGTTCACACGATAGTGGTTGAGTGAATAAAAACTATTTGAACTATATCTAAATAATATTTCAATAATTCATCTATTTTAAAATTATATATAATCATGTATTTTTACTTTGTAAAATTTTTCACCTAATGATTTTATATGGAGCCTTTTCATCATTAAAAAATGTCTTTTCACTAAAGTAAAGAAATGTTGTTGTGTTTTTATATTCTATATATAGGTTTATTTAATCTAAAAAATTATAAATTATTTACTCGATTATCCTATTTTGAGGTGTGATGTATTTATTTCCAAAGGAAATTATATTCTTCAATGGTTTCTATTTCTTTGGGTTCTTTATATGAATTTTTTTAATTACATCAATATTTTCAAGGATATTTTTATGAGGTATGTATAAATTTACCATTATCTTTAAAAATTTTAATATATAAGAAAAATAAATATAATATTTTTAAATAAATTATCATTTGAACATAATGTTTCTTTATAAATTATGTAGTTGAATATAAGTTAAAAATATTTTTTCTAATTTTTCACACATATATATATTTATGTAAAATCATTTATCACCTACATAAGGTAATACAAATTATTAAAAATGAAATAACTAAAATAGTCCACTAAAAGAGTATATACTAGGTGTTCTAAAAAAATATGTAGACATTCAAATGTAATTTGGGGAATAATATAGAACTATTGAAATATATAAATCATATATAAAAACATATAAAAGATAAATATTTATTTCATATATAATTATGAGTTTTGTGGGTGTATATAAATGATAAGAAATTGGATATATGAAAATAAGTGTTATATCATGTATTATCACATGAAATTAAATAGAAGTTTAAATTTTGGATTTAAATTATACCGATTGAGAAACATAGTGACTCATTTTAAAAAAAAAATATTTATCTAAATAATTATCATCCAAACAATTATATGTAAATTTAATTATTCACATGAGAAACATTGTTCTTGGTCATAATTTTAACTTCAAAAAACAAAAATCACAGACCAAAGATGTAAAGTTCCCAAAAAACTATATGAGTATTTTTTTGAATATAAGAATATTGATTCTCTCTATTAAATTAATAATTATTTAATGTTGAATATTTATTTTTAAATGAAAATAATCATGTGACAACCCTATTAAATAAACAATTAATATCATAAAATACTAAAATGGTACACTTTGTTGTTTAATCAACCCACACATATCTACATGAATCCTTTTTGGAAAATAAAAATATTCAAAACTATATTTTATAGTTATTGTTCTCATAATAAATTTCCTAATTCATCATATATAAATAATGAATACATGAAATAATAATTAGATTGTTTATAGGATGGCCATTTAAATTTTCTATTTTTATAATCATCATTTTTTTCGGGTCTGTAAATTTTAAATTTTTTAAAAAGTAATGGTTTCTATATGTCTGAATTTATGGTTAATAATTAAATCAATCTCCTTGAATTTTTTGATTTTATACTTATTGTATTATGTATATGCAAGATGTGGGAGATTTTTTTATGTTTTTTGGATTATAAATATAATTTCAATAGTATAAAATCTGAATGGTATAACAGAAATTCCCATGTACATGCATGATTCTATGTGATATCATGTTGATATGATCATAAAATTTAAAGGTGGTGGATCATGGAGATTTAGTTAAAAAGAATAAACATTTATGGGAATGTTAGACAAAATTTCCATGGGACAATTAGATAATATAAAATGGTCTCCAAGTTCATTGAAATATATTAAACATTTTTGTTGAGAGGTGGATATTCTATTAAAATGGTACTGGGATCAAATTTTATTTATCCCAAGGAATATATGTGTGTGTTTGTTTGTTTTATTTGTGACCCCACAATCTACTATAATTTATATTCAATAATATTATTTATAAAATTTAGAAAATTTCTCTAGAATATGTAATTATATAAGACATTCCTAATATGAATTATATTCTCATTGAATAATATCAAATAAAAATTTAAATAATATTTCCATTTTATTTTTTCATTTCATTTTTTATAAACATTCATTATACAAATATTTTTCTAAATAATCCCATTATTAGAGCATTGTGGTGAAGGTCACACGTTTAATTGTGTACTCATCTCCTATAATTATTTTTTGAAATATATAGAGAAAATAATGTATTATTAAAGCTTAAAAAGTAACCCAAAAACTAATGATATAAATAAAAAAATTAATTATAAAAACTAATACTCATTAGTTTGTGTGCAAGGGAATATTTGTTATATATGTAAAACTTTTGTATATGAAAAATATGTTTTATAATAGTTCACGTACAATTTATTATAATTGATCATTTAAAATAGTAAATAATTTATGTTTTATTATTTTGTTTTAAATAATGATATTTCAATATATTAGGAAACATATTTTTCATTCACGGTCATGATGATATATAATTTTAAAATAAGTTGAAAATTTTTAGGAAAAAATTATTCAATTTATTTACAATGGTTCAACAATCCATTGAGTCCATATTATTTGGGCTATATCGATTTATTTTGAATATATTAATTTCATTACAATCAATCAATCATTTCATATTAAAATATATTGGACTGTAGAAAACTATATACTTTTCTTGGTTAGTTATATTATTCATGAAATAACTACTTAAAGTAACCATAACATTCATTGATTTTATATTTACTTATAATAGTTCATTTATTTTTTGGAAGGGTTTATAATGATTTATTAATATTAAATAAATATATCAAAAATAATTACAAACCCTTAAATTTAACATCAACCAAGATTGAACCTTGAAACAATGTGTAAGAAAAATGAATAATATGATGTGTACCTTACACCGATGATCCCCAAGGCCACTGACTCTTATTATAAACATAATATATAATTCTATAAGGTGTCCAAAAGACTAAATCTTCCATATTGTATACGTGGGATAATGTAAATCAACCATCATAAGGGAAATACCATCCAAAATCCCACGGAATACTGGTTTCTTTGGTGGTAATGGGAAGAGGATAATGGAAAATTTGAAATAAAATAAGTTATGTCCAAAATCATAAAAGGAATAATTACTATCCATGGCCTTTGGAATCATTTAAATATGTAATTAGGGACACTCCCTAATGCCTTTCAGTTTTATTATGCATTACAAAATTCATGGGTAATTATTTTCTTGTCCATGCAATCATCAAATGAATGTATTCCTAATCTTTCAAAATGATTCATTGAATAAGGCATCCCAAATACTGATTTCAAATAGGAATAAAAATAGAGCATTAAATTATTGACATTAAAATACCTCCATATAACAAGTTATAGTAATGAAAATTCTAAATGATATCACTATATTATTATATAAAATATTACCAAGACCGTGTAAAAACTCATTTTGATTAATGAAATCACACACTCTATAACCCATATCATACCATATGATATAGAGGTTTTGAGGAATATATTGTTCAATATCCCACTTATAATAAATCCTTAAAAAGGGAGTTCTATTTCACCTGATATTATATAATATATAATAATTTGGGAATCAATATCCAAAAATCCTTTTAGATACCTTCCAACAAACTTTTTTAATGAAATATTCAATTTCACCTAGTTTAATAGAATATATAATACCTTATGAATAATTATCCAAAAATACATTTTAGATAAACTCTAAAACACTTTGAGAATTGACTTTGAGTTAAACTCATTTCCCATTCAGAAAACCGCATTGTTTGACCCCATTAGCCATTATATAATTTAATACAAGTATGAATTTTTCAAATTCATTAATGTAAGAAAAGAATAGAATCTAGTATATAATTATTGAAACGCAAGCTATAGAGGGATCTGGTTTGATATACAGTAATCAAATGTATCTATATTCTGATTTATGTTAACTACATCATTGGAAAGAATGAATTTTCAAAATATTTCATATTATAATAAATTAAATAACAAGGGAACATGTAGTGTTTTAGTCTCATATAATTACTCATACATTCATTATAATCTTGGTATACACATACATGGTCGATTAATATATCACATGTCATACACCTTTATAGATGAGCACATCACCTACCCCTTACCTGATAGATAATAACATTATATTTCATATCTATGTATGGTTGTAAAATTCCCCATCCCAAATCAATTAGGTGTCTAAATGTATTACTCATCATATGAGAGGAAATATCCAATCTTGGATGATCTCCATCTAATTAAAAGTTCAAAAACATACCCAACCACCCCTTAATTCAGAATTTCATAAGACTTGCATAAGAAATATATCAATGTCTGAATGATCTCTTGAAAAGTATCTCTCCAAACTCATGTATTCAGAAATCCAAATATTAAAAATTCACCTATAGTACACATAAGATATAGTAAATAACACTCTATTTGGTATACTTAGGAGTTTCTCCATCACTAAAAACTCTACTTCTTACTCATAAGTACATTCCATGTCTAATGGGTAGTGATTTTGATCATGTTCTATAATAAACAACAAATGGGTTCTTAACTCTAATGGTATCCACCATCTATTGGAATCACTAAATTCTTTAAAAATGCCACATTTTAATAATATATGTTGTAGCACCTCCTCAAGGGTATTTAGAGAGTATAAATTTTTTTTCGTGTTTTGGATATGTGAGAATAATCTCTAGTAATATCCAAGGAAGTGGACAAACATCTCCTTTTTCACTTCCATCAAATGAAAGTCCCCATTGGAAGAATTTAAAGGTTCATTTATTATAATATTTTCAGATTATTTGGAATTAGTTCATTTATTAAAGTATAATTTATGCTCTTTTAACATTTTATTCATTTTTTTATAATATCCAATTTCCATAGATAGCCAAATCTGTATGATAATCACACAAGAATAATTAAGAAAATGGTAAATCGTACAATTCTAAAATACAATAGCTTAACATCCACCACCACATAGTGACTCTCACAATGTCATAGTCTATGTTTTAGTGAATATTTTCAAATAATATCTGACTTTTACTAAATTAATATACACTCTGAAAAAACAACATACCAACTATTTAAAAATCTATATAAAAAATGTCTGATATTATTAGCATCATCTGTCTAAAATTTTTTACAAAAAAAATGTACCAAAATAAATCCTCATTTCAGGATCATGTGTGAAACCATGTAGTCCTTTATAGAATTGAAAAGAATTATTAATTCGATAAATTATAACTACAAACCATAAAACCTTGTGGTTATCAATGATTAAGGAAAAATCAATGTTTTAATTTGATAGGATACTATCATTGCATGGTTAATTAAATATAATAACCCCATACATAAATGAGTGATAAATGAATATTTCAACTTTTATAAAAGAAAGGTATGTTTTAAAACCCTTGTATCTTATCTCTCATGTATCACATAAAAAAGGTTCAATATAACCCATATTTTTTTTTGTTTTCATGGTTTTGTTAGTGAATCATTTACATTAACTTATGTAGCTTAATAATTGAACTTTTCATCTTCTATATCAATAATCTCATTCATTTGATGGTACTTATAAAAAAATTTACAAATCTTTTGATCTTGGAGTTCCACAAACTGAGAAATAGCTCTATTGTTTTCATTTTAAAGCTCGATTGGTTCAATTATTTTAGGAAGCACTACAATTTCAGTGATGAACATCTTAATCTGAATAACTCCTTTAATATAATTTTATATAATGATGTTCTAAACCACTATCATTGAGTCCACCATGATGTATTTTTTGGACGTCTTCCAATGAGTAGATCCATCAGTGACAAAAAAACAAGACATGTGATTGAGATGTCATATCATCTTTATCATAATAGAAACTATCATTATGAATAGAATATTCCCTAAAGACTATATTAATGTGAAAATTATAAGAAATATGGAAACATTATGTGTCATTTTATGAGATACTAATCCCCTAACAATATGTAATTATAGGTTCCAATTGAGGCATGTGGTTGGATACAATATTTCACAGCCACTACCTTGCAAGGAAATATGTTAGATGGAAAGGATATTAAAGTTCTGGTAATCAAATGTTTTATAATAACATTTACATATCTTCTAAATAGGTTATAATCTACTTCAAGTCTTTCATAAAGATAAAATTAATGTGATACGTATCACGACATAGTGTTTTCATGAATTGTTTTACCATAAGGCATTAACTCATATTTTATGAACATGTGAATTAAGGAATGTTGGCTGGTCAATGATTTAAAATTAAAGAATACTGTAAACTATAGTGTACCATTATGTGTTAGATACATTGCAACACCTTTCAATTTCATTTCATATTCCTAAAGTGGATCATGAGAGTTACAGACATATGCCTCTCCAATCACAAGTTATCCATGTTTAATCTAAGTTTTTTCTACATTAAAAATGGAATTATCACTTATACTATGATGTAATAAAGTCTCTTAATATGAGATAGAGAATCTGGGAGTATCAATCAAGCATATGATACCACTACCCTCATATTTTCATTATATGGATTTAGGGTTTATATAGATGAGAAGGATGCTAATTGGTGTTTATGTGTATTCAATCTTGTGATTTATTTCATGAGTTAATACCTTAGTCAATGCATGCATCTTATGCATTTGATCACTTTTGGGTTTTATCATATAAAAGAATCTTTTAATGATATAAAACATGATAGGGACATCTAAATATTAACCATTATCGTTTGACAAAATAATTAATGGAACAAACAATATCAATAGCATGAAAAAAAATATGTTGTGGAAAACGTATTTATAATCTTATAATAATGATTACATAATTCTCAAAATAATCTTGAGAACATAGTTACTAAAAGTTTCATAACATGTACTATTTTAATTAAGGTATATTCCCTTCAATATCATAGTTTCACTAAATGCTAAAATAAATTTGTTCATTTCACGTTACATTAAATAATATAAAAAACATCACAAATAAAATACAAAACATCTTTATGAAATCATAAAAAACCCTTCTGGAAATAAATCATTAAATTCACCGTGTATAAAATCATATGAACTATATTATGAATACTTATCCTATTCTACATGAAATTAACACTAAAAACTTTTAGTGTTTCTCTCTATGTCAAACTCAATCCTCATTCAACCAATAATGTATAACCCCGTTATCCTTTACAAAATAAATAACAAATATGAATATCCAAATCAATAATTTAAGGAAAAATTTTACCTTTATAAAAAAATCAATTTTACTAAAGCTACAAATGTTGGAACTATCTCCAACAACATCAAAAGTTTATATCTACATTAGTGTCGACTATTTTGCATCGTATAATGGTGTGAAGGATCATATTTTTTATTTCTATAAGACATCAACTGGAAATGGGACATGAATTATGTCAATACCGTATATTCAACTCATACATTCTAAATTTTTTGGGTATATACATGCTTAAATGACATTCATATTATTCAAATTCAATGATGACAAAATTTCTTATACTTAATACCTATATACTAGAATACTATATGATTTCAATAGGTTAATTTGAACACATTCTAGTATCGTTTAATAGAGGGTCCATATTTCATCCACATCATATGATAGGACAAATCTCAATTTGGTGGTACTCCAACTGAAGACATGGTAAAAAAATTTCCCAAAATCCCTATGATTAGCTATAATTATTTTGACTTTCTTAAGAATTTTATCCAAGTAATATTTTTATCATTCTAGCTATCTTTATAATATCGGGTAGTGGGTACCGAAATAAGATCCATTCACCCCTAGTATAGAAAATGTATAATGTATGACACTCCATGCGGTATTATTTTATGTGATCTAATCAAGACAGAAAATATCTTCTCACATTTTTTAGTGCCAAATAAAATTTGGTATATCTATATGATAATCCTTCTAATTATTTCCTTAATAGTTTATCTCAACCTATATTATAACATGATGAACATTAGTAATGGATAAATGAATGTTATACTTTTAGTGGGGAATTTTCATTTGACTTAACAAAATTTTTATCATTAAATACATTTATATAGACAACATGATGTAATGATAAAGGAAATATTTCATTTTATATGATACATTTTATATTTTCAAACCATTTAGCAATAGTTTATAAATAATAAATAACTGATTGTAAACCATGAAATATATGTTAGACTAGAATACTAGAATTTTGTTTGTTATCTTCTTTTGTTCCTTATTAATTAAATACATTTTCATGAAATTATAACACACTTATATATGAGAACCTAATAAAATCATCCCACTAAATGTTTAGTGAGTAACATATACAATATAAAAAATATTGTATAATGGTGTGAGTTTTGGAATCCTATTCATTTTCTATAAATCCATTAGAAAATAAAACTTCTTAACTTCAAAATATATAATTTTATGATCTTAAATGGATTTTTATAAATAGAAAACATTTTAATATCATCCTCATCATCTAATGAATATATTACTATATAATTTTCTGGGAATAATAATTTAATTATTTACATTAAAAATTTCCAAATTATCCTAACCCACTATATGATAATGGAAAATTTTTATTTATACAGTGACTAAATATAACTGATTATATTTGTCTTTTATAAACATTCCCTAAAAAAATTTTAGGATATTATGTAAAATTTACACTTTAAATAGACTATTTTAATCCAATTAAATGGAAATGATTAGAACAAAATGAAACTCTTTTCCTTTTTTATAGTGTCACATCCTAAATCCATTAAAAATCATTTTCTCAAATAAATTAATTTTTGGTTATGTGGGAGAAATAAAGAATATAAAATAAAAGGACATATCTAATCACCCCTTCTTTAGAAAACCATATAATTAGAAAAAAAACATAACAAAGATTTGAAATTTCATATTTTGAAAGGATAGATGAGTAGGTAGGTGAAAACCGAGAATATTCCTTGAGGCCAACACTGACAGGAACCACATCTACCTCAACCATCATCAACCCCAAGATGTTGATCTTCCATTACATCCAAAAATCTATAATTACCTAAAACTAGAGCCATGAATAATGAAAATCAAGATAGATAATAGAAGACATTCTTCTATATCCAAAGCTAAGACACAAAACACAAAACAAAAATAAAAATCCCAAAATTAAAATTAAACTAAAGACACACCATTGGTAACAAACATAGTTTTATAAATCAACATATTCAATTTGACATCATATATATTGACCTTAAAACACCCTGAGCCTCTTTAACCAAACAATCAAGAACAAGAGAGAAAAAATTCATCCAACTGAAAGTACAGAAACACCACAATAAAAATTATCTTTACCACTGAAATAGTAGAATACCACAAAAGATATTTGTCTCCCATAATCAAACCATTCACTAAATATAATCTCCACCAACACAAGATGATGGTTGTAATACAATTTCCAAACAAAACAAACATCTCTAAATAGAAGTAGAGGGTGTGGATGAATCTGCAACCAAAAGTTGTCACTAAAACAATCCCTAAAAACCATGTATCCACCGTACCTAACCAATATGGGGTTAGAAATAAAGAAATGGATGGAAAGATAGATAAGGAGAGTATTTAAGGTTGAAAAAACACTAAGATTCATGAATTTATCTTCCATAAATTCTTCCTCCAATATGATTCCAAACTATGAAATTTTCATCTTATTTGAATAGATATAGGGTTTCACAGAGTGGGTAATGTGATAAGATAGGAAAAAGAGAAAAATATGAATTTAAGATATAGGGGAAACATTAATCCCATAAACTTTATAAACAAGAATGATATGACCCCAAACTCTATCTCCAACATAGTACCAAGTCACCAGATATCTTCAACGCACTGGACTAGATATGGGATCTGGTGCAACGAGATAGTTAGATAGGTAAGAGGTCATGATAATGATGCCATTGACCATAATTGGGGAGGTAGACTCAGTGGAATGGAACTCAGGTATTAGGTAAAGTAAACTATTTACATCATTTCCAAAGGAGGATTAAGAAACCCTATAAGGGAAAATCAAAAAAGGTTGAGAGCATTGTGAGCACCGAGAGGTTGAGGATGCATCAATTTCTTTTCTCTTATCCTAATCATACAATAATTTGGAGTGAAAACAAACTTTATCATTAGAATGGTTCAATATAATATTTTTTGACACTGAACATATCTTAACATCAAATATTCTCTAATTATTATTATATACACTATTCCCTCGAAATATTTATCTAATTAAGACCACAAATCTTTTATAGTTTAAGAAATAACACTTCCATAATTTAATTAATAATATATAACTATTATACATTAACTTTTGTGTCACATATGGTATTTTATGTATTTAGATAACTTTCCAATGAAAATAAAATTTGATTAAAATATTTCACAAATGGGTGATGAGAAAAAAATTCAAAAATTTGGATAAAAACATTGTCCCTGATAAAACATTATTTATCCTCAACTCATTTTTAAAATATGTTATAATGTCCAATGAATCATAATCCATCTGTATATAATTTTTTAATGAATTATTTTAATGAACTATTATAAAATCTAAACACATCCTATCATATATGAGAAATTATATAAAGATAAAAATCCTCTATAAGATCCTTTTGTGCTTAATATATTCATTTGAATCTATATCTCTGATGTTGAAACCATTTTTTGATAACTTTAATAAACAATATATCTCTATAAATTATTACCTTCATTTTCACCACATGTATATATAAAACACTTGTAAAATATAAATTTGGAATCAAATTTTATTTAAATCAGAAGAATAATTTTTTAAAACACTAATACCTAACATAGAGATTCCATAGAAAATCAAAAAATCTTTCATGTATCCAATAAATTCCATATTATTGAATAATTTTCATTTTTTATAACCATCATTTTTTAATGCAATTTATTTTATACTAAAATATTAATTTTATGGAATTACATCTAATTTTTATTCTTCAGGTTTGATTTTTTTATCACTTATTTTTTATATATGATTCAAAAACCTAGACATCATATGCATTGATCATATATTATTAATACATTGAAAATATTAGTTAAATGTTTTATTAAAAAAAAGAAAATTTTTATTAATGAAAACAGTATGAATTCTTTAACAAGACCAATCCTTTAATCATAATCCCTCAAAATCATTATCATACTCGGTCATATTGACTATCAAACCTAATCATATTGAGTAAATGAGACTCAAATTACTCAAGTAATTATTCATCATATTCCTATAAAACCCTAAATAAATTATTTGTTTATTTTCATAAGAATCTAGATCCACACATTTAACATCATCAACACATGGTTATTCTGGATAATATTTCTATAACCTATAGAATTTTCCATTTTACTGAAGTAATTTTCATAGTTTACAAGCATTAGTAGTTTCTTAAATTTATCTTTCCCTTAGTAACTATTAATATTTATTTTTGGATAATTATGGTTCAATTTATCTATAAAAATTATTTATTGGATGACTATCATGTTAAATTACCATTTAATACGGACTTTCCATAAATGGTATCCTACTACAATAATGGCCCCTTTTTAAACTCCTCATACCCATTAGTGAGACTGTATCCTTATTACTCAAATATTAGGGTCACTTTAGTGTTTCTCCTAATGTCCAACTATTTTATCAATAAATCATCTGAATAATATCACATATATGACTCTAATATAGTTTAATGGATAATTGTTTGTCCAATATATCATATGGATAAACTCAACACTATTCCTCTAGTAACTTAATCCTATTAGGGTCTCCCAAGAATGTGTAACCCAATGAATATAGCAGGAATATGCCAAAAAATGATGATCAAGGGAAACCATAAGTTGGAATGACATATCCAATAGGATAATCTAGATTTACATGTACTTCCTTTCCTTTCATGGTAAAATCCAAGGGAACCCAACATTGGAATAACCTACCAGGTTGGATGATCAAGGACATGACAAGTACCACATTAGAAAGAATCCTACACTTAATATTTTGAAGGGAATATAATCTCACCATCTTATGGCTTGTAAATCCATTTATCTATTAATTATTCTAGGTATTTTAGTTTTTTAATCTTATTCCCTTCACTATATTGATATGTTCCTACCGTATTTACGTGTAGCTCTTTATACAATGAAAAATATTGTTTTTCATTCCCTAAAATGGAACCTAGGTATATTCAAACATATCTAAATTCATATTTTGATTATGAAACATAAAATATTCATATAGAGGAATATATATGTCCTTTTGAAACTCCACATCATTAATTTTGAATCCATAGACATCCAAGTTCTACCATTCTAAAATAAGGCAGAGGCTTGCAGACTAGTGGTAAGCCTTATCCAAAGCCCCTTTACCCATGAATATTTTACACAAAAGAGAATTGAATTCAGGATATATATATATATATGTATATAAACTAATATGAAAAATACTAAAATCAACATATAATTTCATGATCAGAACTGAAACAAAAAATCGTTCTTATGAAACATAAAAAACTAAATATTATTATCTTGCCTAGTATGTAAATGAAATAATGATAAACTCTAAAAGCAATTTAGGATTTAATAAATTGAATACAAAAATCATAAAAAGTAATAATTTATAACTATTAATGAAAATGGGAATAAAATTTAAATAATTAAATATTTTACATATTTAAACATGACATAGCCTTTTTTGTATAAGACATAAATAAAATGTATCTATAGAAATTTATAATATATCTTGTCATTATAGGCATTCATAATCATGACTATTAACACATTATATTCAATCTCAATATGATATCTTTCATGTTATACATTATATATAATTTCAGATAAAATATATGATATTTATGAATTATAATAATTTTACAATTCGACTTCTATTATGTAAAAATTTTACATTATTTAAATATCATGAATATAAATATTATTTAATCCAGCATCATATATGAAGTCAAAACTCTTTTAATGAGGTTTAAATAATTTCCCTTTTTACTCTCTTATAACATGAACAATTTCATACAATAAGTTATATCTAATCATTCTAATATAAAAAATTTATATATTGGTCATATTTTTAATTTTTTGACTCTATAAATTTCCAATATGCTTTAAAAATAAAATTTATTTTTCAAGATTACAAGGCATGTCATATAATTTGGTAAAAGTTATTCTAAATATTAACTTATAATATTTGAAATATTTTATTATTAAATTTATAATTAACGCCTATTTAATTAAATATAAACTATTTATAACTAATTTATAGACATGATATAAATTAAAATATTGTAAAAGACATATTATAAAGATTTATAAAAAATTTATAATCAGTATAAATATAAAATATATATTTTAAATATCTAATCTTTAATATTAATTTAATATTTATAATAATTTTTATAAAAGCCATTATTCAATTAACCATCCACATTTTATAACTGATTAAGTTAAAAGAAATGTAAATTTTATAAATATTACAAAATAACATATCTCATTTTTAATGAATGTTTTTTAAATAAAATAATTCAATTCAAAACTGGATTTTTTTTCATTAATATATACATTATTTGTTTTTTTAACACATGATAGTGAAATATAAACTTTTAATATATAATTTATACATAAAAATTCAGCTTTAAAAATAATAACATATTTCATTTATAAACCATTGATAAACGTTGAGAAAGTATAAAAATATTAAATAATTTTTAATCGTTTGAGTACTTAAATGTGGGAAACATTCCTATGTAATGATAGTGTGGTGTTACCCTAACATAGAGGATATTATGTAAGTGTGACCAGATATGACCCCTACATATAACACTCTAAGTAAGGGTACTCGGGGATGACACTTACATTGAATCATTATGTGTATAGTTAACCTCAATTGACCCTTATGTGAAACCCATTGGCATTAAAGAAACCCCAGATGACCCTTAATGAAAACTATTTTTTTAAGGGTAAGGTGAAATGAGCCTAACATCAAATAATTTTGGTAATTATAGTTTATGAAGACCCTTAAATAGAACCATTTTATGTATGGGTAATCTTGTATTAACTATTACATTCCATCATTGAAAAATGATGATTTGTTTCACTTGTATCTTCATTTCAGTGATGATTTAATATATCTAAAAATACGGGTGGATGTGATATATTAGATGGGATTTATACAAGTTTATTAACATTTAATCATAACATTATAAGTGATTCCTAAGATCTCCCATGAAAATATCAATGAAATCTATTAAACTATATAAATTTATAATACTATAAACTAAGGAATTACGTTCCCTATAGAAACCATAAAAACACCTTTTAAATGGTTTACATGTGATTAATATGAATCACTAGAGTGGAATACACAGGCCTCCCAAGAACTATTGGTATCCGTGGTAAAACTTAATTATTTAGATTCTCAAAAATAATAATATATTCCACCGCATTTTTCTAACATCTCTTAACACAAAGGATAAAGACGATGTGAGCTTTAGAATTAGGGAGTATTTACTAGGCATGACATGTTGTTCCCCAGACCTACACTCCTAGGTTGCATGTTAAAAACACTTTATTTAAAATGAATATTTGATACAAAGTGATATAAACCTATCTTAAATTATTTAATTCTCATAAGATAAACATTATATCCCACAAATAATCACCTGTCTTAATATTGGAGGGTTTCGTGTAATTTAGGGACATCTACAAAAAAATTATTTTATAATACTTTTAAATGATTCTCTAAATTACAACAATTTGAGAAACAATTCCAATCTAATCCTAGTTTATACTCATATATACAACCTAAGGAAAGAAAACATAATAATGTAGTGAACTAGAATGATAAAGTTTATTAAAGTTTCATTATGGTTTAGATCATGACCATATGAGAAAACTTGATAATTAGTGGAATATATTTTTAAAAGGATCATGGAACAAATATATTTTTCTACAAATCATGATATAAGGAAAAATATTCCTAAATGAACCAACATATATCATAGAAATATTGTAAAAATCCATAGATAATAAACCTGATCCACTAAGTATAATCATTGAAATATGAAAAAGAAATGTACCATTCCTATGAAACATATCATCACAAAGAACATTGGTATAAAAAATGAATTGGAAAATTATAACATTATGAATAAATATTCATGCTTTAGGTTGTTAATAATAAAAATTCATACACTTCATATGGTGAAATAAATTCCCACACTTCATGTAGTGAACAAAGAAAATGAACAGACCTTGTGTTGTTGAAAAACAAAATTCTCATACTTCATGTTCTAAACAAACAAAATTTACCCACATAATATCTGTTTCCATTGAAATAATAATCATTAACCAATGAGTTTGTGTAGAGGCACGAATCTTGACGTACATGGACATTACATTACTTGTGCGGAATACTTAATAAATAACAAAAACAGACACACAAGGACCGTAATAGTTTAGTGTCTTTGGAAACTCGGAATAAAATATTCTAATCGTGGTGAATGATCTTCAACATCTCCCAATAAAGATCTTCCCCTTTTTTCTTACCTAAAACCATTCTTTATATCCTGGGGAAAAGAAAACATAAAAGTTGTGAGCTCAAATTCCCAATAAGGGTAAACATAGAGAACATAAAACAATCCATAAACATGTGAATTCAAAAACATGAACAAAAAATCTAAACATCAAAATCTCGAGCAAAGACATGAATCTTGGAAGTACGTAAGGCATATATCATAAGAGAACATCAATCATGATAAAATAGCATGGGAATAAAATATGTAATTGTGGAAAGCATTAAGCACATTATATGATTTCCATAGTAGCCAAGGCATTGCTGCCAAGACCATCTTAGTGGACAAAGTCCCTTTCTGAATCGAGTTCACTCCTCGTTCCAGTCCTGTATTACTGAACCGGTTTAACATGCCGTTCCATCCATTTCTATCTCATGAGATATAAATCTTTACCCAATGCATTGGAGGGAGATATAGGTCCCACCCATCTCATAATGAAACCATTCTTACTTGTGCCACAAAATAAACATACATCATTCATAAAACCCCAATAAATAAAATGGGTTTCAAAAACATCATCTCATCATCACATAATCTATATAAGAGAAATGGATAACATTTCATAATGAGAAAACTGAAACCATGTAAATCATAGAGACATGATACTTGAAACATACATATATGAAATAATGTCATCTTAGATGAAAAATGGTTTTGATAAAACACTTGAAAAGAATTCTTGAGGAAAATATCCTTTCTTCTTCAAAATCATTCTATTTTCACAAAATGTCATGCAATTTTAAAAGAAAAGGATTTTGTTGAAAATAGTCATGAAATATTTTGGAGATAGCTTCATGAAAATAAAGCTTTATAAAAAACCGAAAATCTGTTCGTGCTGTAAAACTTAAAAAAACATTATTCTCGTACTTTTGCCGAAAAAGTAAAAAAGTACCTTGTAAAAGAAAGATTTCATACATACCATGTAGTAAAAGTAAAAAATGGGTAAAAAGGACATTAAACATACATAAAAACTCTTTTAGAAAACATGTACAAGGATGATTATAATAACCCCATTAAATATTTACGTATAAGCAATCTCGGATAAAAATGAGATTTGCGAAATTATCCCTTACCTTAGGTCCGATATGCTTCATATGGTTCTGATCCTCCTGTATAACGATTTAAATAATGACATTGACTTATTACATAATCATATTCATTGTTATGATATCATATATGTTTCACTTATGACTTTATATTACCCTTTCTTTTGTAAATTCCATGTTAAAGTAGCATTTTGGGTAAAATCATTTCATTTATCGTATGTGTTTCACCTTGTCGTTTCTTGATATTATTACTTATATCCTGATTTACATAATTCCAGAATGTAAAACATGATTTATATATAATATATATTCATCATATACATATATATTACAGATCGATAAAAGGAATGAAACACACCGTTCATGGAGACGGTAGGCCGTACGTACGCATGAACACTGTTTTTGTTTCCTTATTGAGTTGAATGGAATTAAGTAGATGACATACATATATATATATACATAAATCCAGTAGTTTTATAATGTAATATATTTCATTATTATTTATTATATATACTGTATAATCATTCTTAAATGGTTAACATGGAGAATGAATCTCATCGCGTCATGGAGACGGTAGCCCGTACGTACGCATGAGCGATGATATCGTTTCCATAATTATTGAATTGAATTGGAGTGGATGATAAAATATATCAGAATCCGTATGATTTTATAATAACTATGTATAGTTATTCTTTACACCATTATACCCATCCATGTAAGGTGTTGGTGGAAAAACAGATTACCCCACGGCGTGGAGATGGTATTCCGTACGTACGCACGCGTGGTGATTTTGTTTTCCGTAGGATGGATATAAGGTGAAATGGGTTTGTTTCATATTTATAATAACATATAAGTATATTAGTGACACTGATATTATTAATTTATAATGAAACAACTAAATAAGAAGAATTTTAAGAACAAAGAGGCTTGAAAGAATCAGTAGAAGAAATTACCTCTTCTTCGATACGCCTCTTTGAAACCTCCTATTAGGGCACTACGATAGGTCATTGAAATAGACCAGGACCTCTAGGATGTTTCTATGGAAGTGGAGAAGATAATTTGGCTAGGGTTGGCCGAGCTTTAAGGCTCAAATTGGTGTGATTAGAAGAGGGAGGAGGTTCCCTTTTATAAGGGAGGAGAGGGGCACCTTTGGAAATCTTAAAAATATTAATTTATAATAAATTTAACCCCACTTAAAAACCTCCAAAAACAACACATATTCGAATATTAGATGAGATAGGGTTGTAATATCATCAACCAATAAAATTTAGACATGTTAGGAGTTTATTTTAAACATTCTCAACTTTATTTATCCTTATTTAATCAATTTAATTTTATTTGTGGTAATAACATTATAAATTTTAAATTATAACAAATATTTACTTATTTGTTGTGAATTTTCCATAATTGGATAATTTTTAACATTTTAGAACATATATATTTAAATTTATAATTTTTAAATATTTTTTTGATTTTTAAACAATTTAATACTATATTATTTTTATAATATAACAATAGTGTCAATTTTGACACAATTCATTTATTTGAATTTAAATAAACTCTAAACAGACGATATATTCGAACTAAAATATTTAATAGATTCATAAAAGGTCATATGTATCTATAAAATTAGTGTAGCACATTAAATAGTTCATATAAAATTTATTTTATTATTCTTAAAACCATTTATGTGGTTTATCTCTTAATAAAATAAATACTACAACATTTTTGTATAATTATTTAATATACTTATTTGTTGTATAAAATTTAAAACTAAAATCATATGATGAAGATAAATATATTAAATTTCATAATAATACTTTTACTTGAATTTATCCTCTTAAAATCACAATATTTAAATTGTTATATTTATTAAATTATGAAGGTGACAACTTTGGCATCATTTAAAATAAAATAATATAAGTTTCATAATCACTTTTATAAGGCTCCAAATGGTCAAATATTCTACCATTTGATTATTATGGTTTAAATTTAAATGACCAATAAGTTTTGGTCAGGGTTTTGTGCCTTTTATGGTCACTATTAGTTTAATAAAAACAATATTCTTGATTTTTCACTAGATACACAATTTATGCATCACTATTATGTCACAATTAATGACAATTATTTAATCCCAAAAAATTATAAATAAATTCATATGATGTAGATAATTTTATGAGAATTCTGGAGACTACCCATGTTTGAAGTTTCATGAATTTTATGACTAAATTAAAATTATTGTACTTACAAGATTTAAGAGAGTGACATGTTGTCACTTTCTTTGGTTTTAATAATAATTAAATTATTTTCATGGAAAAAATACCATTAAATGAATCTAATCTGACCCTTAGGTGATATGGGTCGACTTTTATTCATCCAATAGAATTTTGGTATGTGTTAGGGTAATTTAATAATATTATATTTACCCTTAATTACCCGATTTACCTTTAACTATGGTAAATAAAATTTACCATAGTTACTATTCATAATTTCCAAAAATAAAAAGTATCCTATTAACATAATTTAGACCCAGTGATTCCAAATATAGAATTCATTTTTCGAAATTCAATACACAAAAGTTGCAGAAATTAAATTGAAATTAATCCCGTTGTCGAAAGAAAACGGGTTTTTGTTTAAAACATTGCAAAAGATTGAATTGATTTAACCTACGAATTCAAGGTAAAATCAATGCTATTGACATAAATTATATTAAATGGTAAAAATATATTCTATTTATACTTTAAAACCATTCAATATTATAATTTAACCATATAAATTATTATGATGAAAAAAGTTGTTTTTAATTAAAATATAGCGTGTTTTTACTATTCATTAAAATATGAAAGTTATCAGAAAAATATCAAAACTTTATCCAACGTAAATTTTTATATCCTGATTCAAAATAAGAATTTTATTTTGTAAAATTGACCTTATAAACATGTCAAAACTAGATTTAAATACGGTGGGCCATCAAAAGGCGACAAAAATGCATTTTTTGAAAAATTTATTTTGTTCACATACCATGTTCTAGAAAATGTGTAAGATGAAATAATAATGTTATAACATTCAAAATTTAATTAATACTATTCATAAAGGCTAGTTCTTAATAATATTATAACCATATATCATTGTTTAGTGAAACCTGATATTGCGTACAACACACGCTATCGAGGAATGTTGTGATTGCTTATAATGCAAGCCAACTCAGGGTTGCGTGTTGTGAAAGAATACTTCATTGTTTCGTATAATAGAATCCAACCATTTTTCATTTATAAATTGACTATATATATATATACACTCAATGTTGCGTAGAATGACTATTATAAAATGAACTTGAAATTGTGTGTAACACAATCTAAGAATAGTGTTGTGTATACTTCAAGCTAATACAATGTGGTGTATAGCGCAAGATAATCTTGTTGTAGCATAAAACACATGACATCAAATAAATTAAAGAGAATACTTTTCATAAAATATCGGGTTGTTACATTCTACCCCCCTGAAAATGAATTTCGCCCTCGAAATTCGTCGGGGCTATAAATCGTTTACTATTTATAGAAACCCACATCATAAAAAGGAATACTGAAACTTAATTTTAAAAAATAAAGTATGAAACGTAATGGTTACCCAAATTAACTCATCACTAGGTTTCCACGTAGAAGAACATAGGTGAAAATATGGATATGGAAGAGAAATCTAACCATCAAGTTCTTGATGGAGAGTGGTAGAGAACAGGGCTATGAAAAAGCCTACAATCACAAAGCCCTAGATTTGTGATGATATAAGGTACCATCTGATTCATCGGATATAAGAGCACTTGGAAAACATTTTTAGTTTTCAATATCATTTCCCTAAAGTTGAAAATTTTGAATTAGAAGAAATAATTGCTTGATTTTGGTACAATCTCACTGTTGTTCGTGATTTGAACAATTTCCACTTCATCTCTTAAAGAAATGAAGTCTAATTTGTTATTTGTGAAGTGTTAACAGATCATGTGATCGAATGATGGGTCATTAATTCTGTTAAAAAAAAGGTTAGCAGAAGTTATCAAATATACATAAGTCCATATATGGTGAGATTAATCATATATGGTTCCTAAAATGGACTTATACTTCATATATCATACTGCTTAATATAATAAAACTAGTTTCTACTTAAACATGGACTTCCTGTAGGCCAGTGGTAGGCGATAAAGGCCAGTCGCACTTCGGTCGTGGGTTCGATTCCTACAGCCTTGTCCGACGCAATGGGTTGTTTCCCATCCTACAGGTTGTCCTTTTTCTAAAACAACATTACTATAACATCCCATCAATAATATCGAAAAAACTTTTATCCTAAAACAATGCTAACTGATGTCCAACATAATCCATTCCAATCTTTAGGCTTATCCATAATACTGCAGTCCACTCTCATATTATAGTGAAAATTATTACCATATATTTCTTATAACAAGCATGTTAATACCATCGTTGATCCCCATATATCATAAGATATGACTTGTTGGTCACATTCCAAACATTCGAATGCCTCAATAATGTATTCTCTTGAAAAATGAATACCCATTGAATCTTAGTGAAAACATCAGTGTTGTCAAAAGTTAACTCTTTCCACATACCAAAACCCCAAAATTCTATATACTCAAACCATGATATAACAATTTCCTTATATCAGTCATGAGCTCATGAATATTTTCAAACAATTCATTTTCTCCTTATCCCTTCATTATGCGAATATCATATTATTTCCAAAAATATCTCAATCACTTTCCATGGTTACCGGTACCATAAAATTATTGAGAACCACAATAGATCAATACATAAATATTCCAAAATTCCACGATACTATATACAACGTTATTTTGGAATCCCATTACATAAACACTTAATCATTCCACCACATCGTTTTCATATTCCACATCACCAATAGTGATCTCACGTGACTTCCCTTTTTCCATTGCCTTAAGTGGTTGCTCATGTCGATCATCACTAACCCTTGGATTTGGGCATTTATTAGCATAATGCCTCATTTCCTTGCACTTGAAGCATTGAAGTGTTGGTGGAGAGTTTTCTGTAGTCTTTTCTCTATTCACATCATTAGAAACATTTTTCCCATTACTTCGACAATCAACTGCTCGATGACATTCTTTTCCACACTTAAAAAATTTTCTAGTACCTTTTGGGGAATCTCCACTATGCTTCTTTCCACACTTTGAGCAAAAAGAAGCATTCATCTTCTTTTCACCGTTGTTCTGAGATTTCTCCTTGAACTCCATCTTTCGTTTCTTGTCAAAACCATGAGATGGATATGTTACACCAACTTCCAGTTCTACCTTGATAGGAAAACACACAATTTCTTCATAGCTAATGAAGTCTCTTATAGCTAATGCCCTTCGAAGATTTGGTTTTAAGCCACTGAAGAATCGATCAACTTTACTTTCAGGTTGGATGATAAAGACAGATGCATACCTTGCAAGCCTTGTAAAATTCACTTCGTATACACAATAGATTCATCATCCTTTTGATTTAGTTCAAGAAACTCTTTCTCCATCTTTGTTCAAAGAATACAGGGGAAGTACTTATTGAAAAATAAGTTCTTGAACTCGTCCCATTCCATGGACTCAATTTCATCTCTTGGCCTCGTATTCTTGATAAGATTACACCATTGATCTGCTTCACCTTCCAAACAATATACTGCTAATATGAATTTATCATGTTCAGAACATTGAAGAATTGAAAATATCGTTTCAGTGGTACTGATCCATTTTTCAGCAACAAGTGGATTAGAAGACCCACTGAAAGAAGGTGGACGTTGCCTCATGAAGGACTCAATAGAATATTGTTCCCTTCTCTGCTCATTTATAAGTCCAGAATGATTCATAGCTTGTGTAAGTGTAGCAATAAGATTTTTCACTCCATCTCCCATAACATTTGTTTTTTAGGGGGACAATCATTGCATTGTCCATTTCATTGAACAACACGGTTCATTCGGGTTCCAACCATCGTCTAAAACCAAAAAAGAATAGTGTGAGAGGCAAAAATCATGCAAGGGAAAACAACATAATAAAGGGGGATTACCTTCAATATATAACATCTTAGGTTATATTCTAAGATTTTTACCGTAGTTCTAGAACTATATTCTATACATATACTTATCCTTAGGTACATCCCTAGACATACCTTAGAAATATCTCTAGGGATCTCACTAACGTTTTCGCACCCTAGTTTCCAAAGGTTGACTAAACATTTCCTATGATACCAACTATAGAGGCATGAAGCATGACGTACATGGACATTACATTACTTATGCGGAATAATTAATACATAACAAAAAATAGACACACAAGGACCGTAATAGTTTAGTGTCTTTGGAAACTTGGAATAAAATCTTCTAATCGTGGTGAAATATCTTCAACATCTCCCAATAAAGATCTTCCCCTTCTTTTCTTACCGAAAACCTCTCTTTATATCTTGGGGAAAAGAAAACATAAAATGGGTGAGCTCAAATTCCCAGTAAGGGTAAACATATAAAACATAAAACAATCTATAAACATTTGAATGCAAAAACATGAACATAAAATCGAAACATCAAAATCTTGAGCAAAGACATGAATCGTGGAAGTACGTAAGGCATATATCATAAGAGAACATCAATCATGATAAAATATCATGGGAATAAAACTTATAATTTTGGAAAACATTAAGCACATGATATGATTTCCATAGTAGCCAAGGCATTGCTGCCAAGACCATCTTAGTGGACAAAGTCCCTTTCTGAATCGAGTTCACTCCTCGTTCCAGTCCTATATTACTAAACCGGTTTAACCTGCTTTTCCAGCCATTTCTATCTCATGAGATATTAATCTTTACCCAATGCATTGGAGGGAGATATAGGTCCCACCCATCTCATAATGAAATCATTCTTACTTGTGCCACAAAATAAACATAGATCATTCATAAAAACCCAATAAATAAAATGGGTTTCATAAACATCATCCCATCATCACATAATCCATATAAAAGAAATGGATATTATTTCATAATAATAAAACTAAAACCATGTAAATCATAGAGACATGATACTTGAAACATACACATATGAAAAAATGTCATCTTAGATGAAAAATGGTTTTGATAAAACACATGAAAAGAATTCTTGAGGAAAATATCCTTTCTTCTTCAAAATCATTCTCCTTTCAAAAAATGTCATGAAATTTTAAAAGAAAAGGATTTTGTTGAAAGTAGTCATAAAATCTTTTGGAGAGAGATTCATGAAAATAAGTCTTTATAGAAAACCGTAAAAATCCGTTCGTGCCGTATAAGTTAAAAAAACATTCTTCTCGTACTCTTTCCGGAAAAGTCAAAAAGTACCTTGTAAAAGAAAGATTTCATACATACCATGTAGTAAAAGTCAAAAATGGGTAAAAAGGACATTAAACATACATAAAAAAACATTTAGAAAACATGTAAATGGATGATAACAATAACCCCAGTAAATACTTACGTATAAGCAATCTCGGATAAAAATGAGATTTGCAAAATTATCCCTTACCTTAGGTCTGATATGCTTCATATGGTTCCGAAACTCCTGTATAACGATTTAAATAATGTCATTGACTTATTAAATAATCATATTAATTGTTATGATATCATATATGTTTCACTTATTACTATATATTAACCGTTCTTTTGTAAATTCCATGTTAAAGTAGCGTTTTGGGTAAAATCATTTCATTTATCGTATGTGTTTCGACTTGTCGTTTCTTGACATTATTACTTATATCCTGATTTACATAATTCCAGAATGTAAAACATGATTTATATATAATATATATTCATCATATACATATATATGATCGATCGATAAAAGGAATGAAATACACCGTTCATGGAGACGGTAGGTCGTACGTACGCATGAACGCTGTTTTCGTTTCCTTATTGAGTTGAATGGAATTAAGTATATGACATACATATATATATATAAAATAATCCAGTAGATTTATAATTTCATAAATTTCATTATTATTGCTTATATATAATGTATAATCATTCTTAAATGGTTAACATGGAGAATGAATCTCATCGCGTCGTGGAGACGGTAGTCCGTACATACGCACGAGCGATGATATCATTTCCACAATTATTGAATTGAATTGGAGTGGATGATACAATATATAAGAGTAATTATGATTTTATAATAACTATGTATAGTTATTCTTTACACCATTATACCCATCCATGTATGGTGTTGGTGGAAAAACAGATTACACCACGGCGTGGAGACGATATTCCGTACGTATGCACGTGTGGTGATTTTGTTTTCCGTAGGATAGATAGAAGGGGAAATGGGGTTGTTTCATATTTATAATAACATATAATTATATTAGTGATACTGATTTTATGACTTTATAATGAAACAACTAAATAATAAGAAGTTGAAGAAGAAAGAAGCTTGAAAGAATCGGTAGAAGAAATTACCTCTTCTTCGATACGCCTCTTTGAAACCTCTTCTTAGGGCACTACGATTGGTCTTTGAAGTAGACCAGGACCTGTAGGATGTTTCTAGGGAAGTGTAGAAGATAATTTTTCAGGGGTTGGCCGATCTTGAAGACTCAAATTGGTGTGATGAGGAGAAGGAGGAGGTGCCCTTTTATAAGGGAGGAGAGGGGCACCTTTGGAAATCTTAAAAATATTAATTTATAATAAAACTAACCCGACATAAAAACCTCCAAAAAAACTCATATTCAAATATTATATGATATAGGGTTGTAATCTCATCAACCAATAAAATTTAGACATGTTAGGAATTTATTTTAGACATTATAAACTTGATTTATCCTTATTTAATCAATTTAAGTTTATTTGTGGTAATAACATTCTAAATTTTAAATTATAACAAATATTTACTTATTTGTTGTGAATTATCCATAATTGGATCATTTATAACATTTTAGACCATATATATTTAAATATATAATTTTTAAATATTTTGGTGATTTTTAAACAATTTAATAATATATTAGTTTTATAATATAACAATAGTGTCAATTTTGACACTATTCATTTATTTGAATTTAAATAAAATCTAAACAGAGGATATATTCGAAATAAAATATTTAATAGATTCATAAAAGGTCATTTGTATCTATAAAATTAGTGTAGAACATTAATTAGTTCATATAATATTTATTTTATTATTTTTAAAACCATTTATGTGGTTTATCTCTTAATAAAATAAATACTACAACATTTTTTGTATAATTATTTAATATACTTATATGTTGCATAAAAATTAAAACTAAAATCATATGATGAATATAAATATATTAAATTTCCTAATAATACTTTTACTAGAATTTATCCTCTTAAAATAACAATATTTAAATTGTTATATTTATTAAATTATGAAGGTGACAACTTTGGAATCATTTAAAATAAAATAATATAAGTGTCATAATCGCTTTTATAAGGCTCCAAATGGTCAAATATTAGACCATTGGATGACTATGGTTTACATTTACATGACCAATAAGTTTTTGTCAGGGTTTTGTGCCTTTTATGGTCACTTTTAGTTTAATAAAAACTATATTCTTGATTTTTCACTAGATAAACAATTTCTGCATCACTATTGTGTCACAATTAATAACAATTATTTAATCCCTAAAAATTATAAATAAATTCATATGATTTAGATAATTTATTGATATTTCTGGAGACTAACCATGTTCGATGTTTCATGAAGTTTATCACTAAATTAAAATTATTATACTTATAAGATTTAAGAGAGTGACATGTTGTCAATTTCTTTGGTTTTAATAATAATTAAATTATTTTCATGGAAAAAAGACCATTAAATGAATATAATACGACCCTTAGGTGATATGGGTCGTCTTTTAGTAATCCAATAGAATTTTGTAATGTGTTAGGGTAATTTTATAATATTATATTTACCCTTAATTACCCGATTTACCTTTAACTAGGGTAAATAAAATTTATCGTAGTTACTATTCATAATTTCCAATAATAAAAAGTATCCTATTAACATAAATTGGACCCAATGATTCCAAATATGGAATCCATTTTTCAAAATTCAATACACAAAAGTTGCAGAAATTAAATTAAAATTAATCCCGTTGTTGAAAGAAAACGGGGTTTTGTTTAAAACATTGCGAAAGATTGAGTTGATTTAACCTACGAATTCAAGGTAAAATCAATGATAATGACATACATTATATTAAATGGTAAAAATATATTCTATTTATAATTTAAAACCATTCAATATTATAATTTAACCATATAAATTATTACGATGAAAAAAGTTGTTTTTAATTGAAATATAGCATGTTTTTACTATTCATTAAAATATGAAAGTTATCAGAAAAATTTTAAAACTTTATCCAATGTAAATTTTTATATCTTGATTCAAAAGAAGAAGTTTATTTTGTAAAATTGAACTTATAAACATGTCAAAAACTAGATTTAATGTGGGTGCGCCATCAAATGGCGTCAAAAATGCATTTTTTGAAAAATTTATTTTGATCAAATACCATGTTCTATAAAATATGTATGATGAAATAATAATGTTATAACATTCAAAATTTAGTAAATAATATTCATAAAGGCTAGTTCGTTATAATATTATAAACATATATCATTGTTTAGTGAAACCTGATATTGCGTACAACACACGCTATCGAGGAATGTTGTGATTGCGTGTAATGCAAGCCAAGTCAGGGTTGCGTGTTGTGAAAGAATCCTTCGTTGTTTAGTATAACAGAATCCAACCATATTTAATTTATACATTGAATATATATATATATATATACACTCAATGTTGCATAGAATGACTATTATAAAACGAACTTGAAATTGTGTGTAACACAATCTTAGAATAATGTTGTGTATACTTCAAGCTAATACAGTATGGAGTATAGCACAAGATAATATTGTTTTAGAATAAAACACATGACATCAAATAAATTAAAGAGAATACTTATCATAAAATATCGGTTTTTTACAGTTTGATGGATATATAAGACCCCAATTATTATCAGACATACATATGTGTTCCATTATAACATGAAAACTTTTATACATCGAACACAAATTTTCTAACCCAAGAAAAAGAGATGGGTTTAATGAAACAAATAAAAAAATATTCCATAAGACATTTAGAGAGAGAAGTTAGACTATGGATTTATAATATCCATAGTGAAACATAAGGATCAAATATCAAATTTATCTTTTCAAGATCAATATATTAATCACTTTAAAAATTAGAGGAAATTCCTATTTTTTTAAACCTTGAAAACTTCTAATACACTTTTTATTTAATGTGAAATAAATTTCACTTGATAGATCATTTTAAACAATAAAATTTCATCCCCAAAAATGGGGTTCTTAAAATATATTTAAGGGAATTATTATTTCAAAATATTTCTTTTAGAAGATATAAAAACATATGAAGACTTATTTATCAATAACAAAATCATTTTCAATCTAATTTAAAATCATTAATTCCTATTATAAAATCAAACTTTTACTATTATAAATTTTAAGCATACTTATTTTTCCATTTAAGATAATCTTGAGAAAAAATAATTTTGAAAAATGTTTTAAAATAAGGAATGGAAGATTCACAAATAATAATTCCTGTATGAAAAAATAAACTTTAAAATAGTTTTTAAAATTTATTTTACCATAATTGTAAAAGATTAATGCACATATCACATTCAAAATTCATTATCACAAATCATAAGTTAAGACTTTTGAAAATATTTACATTTAAAAATTATATGAAATAATATATCCTTTGAGGATATATAACGGTTTCAAAGAAACTTTTGAGTGGATTATAAAACAAATAAACATTTAGGGAAAACATTTATAATATTTTATAACCTATTTTTTAATGTTCAATTAAAAATAGATAAAAAACATCATTATGAAAATATTATAAGGTGATTAAGATGGATAAAACAAGAAAAAAAATAATTCAGTTTCTATATATAAAGGAACACAATTGTGGGAAATGAAAAAAGAACATTTAGGGGAAACCACTATTAAATAGGATGTGAATCATTCTGAATAATGATATATTATTTAGGAAAAAACTAATTAATGTAATCCACTTGAGTTAAAAAATCATTATCCGGAGATACGAATATGAATTACCATGAAACTAAATCATACAGTGCAATAAACAAAACATTGAAGAAATAATTTCATGAATAATCACTGTAACTCAATGATAAGTGTTTAGTTACCAAACAACATTACAACACAGATATCCTTTAAATCAAGATACAATTAAATAAAGAACGTGATATGTCATATAAAACCCCATGAATTTAACTAATATAATGAATTAGAAATTTTATATAGTAATCACTCCATATGAATGATATTATGGTTCACAATATAAAATAGTTCACATCAAATTAAATTTGAGACCAAGAACCCCTTACCTTGTATTCCTGCTTACTCGAATAAACTCTAAAATCCTATAAAATAAACATAAATATCATAATAACATATTATAAAACCTTATTCAAATATATAACCAATTTTAAATTTATTTTTTAAAAATTCTCTACATGTATATTATTTATTATTATTTATTTTTTATATCGGGTGTCAGTAATCTTAATTGTTTGTAACTAATATCGTAATAGTGTTCTTATTATTTGTTATTTTCCCAATGTTTATCATTACATGATTAATAAAAATATAAAATTTAATTTTCTCAATGATTCCATAAGTAGTATTTCATTATGTTAAATACATGTATATGGTCCATGAAAAATAAATTATGGTGAAAAAGTTATAGCGTGTTTAATTATCAAATGGTGATATATTAGTAAATATATTAAATATTATTTACATATTTTCATAATAATTAAAAAGTTTTAAATAAGATATTATTAAATTATATTAACATTATATAACATTCCCTTATCATTCATTTTATAAGCATTATAACATCATTCAAATGGGTGGTAAAAACCAACCCAAACAAGAACGTGTTATAGTAGTTTTTTCAAGTAAGAGCATGATTTTATATAATGTTAATAAATATTTTATAGAATCAAAATTTCATAAATATATTTTATCTTAATTACTTTAATTCTTATATCCCTCCATCTATGGTTGTTTTGGAAAATTTAATTCATTATTCTTGGAGGCGTTAGTTAATCATATATGCAATTAACGATTCTGTTTCTCAATGAATTTGAAAGAATTTTGGTGTTAGAAAAATAACATTTAAAAATGAAAATTTTCAAATATTCAGAATATTATTTCATAAAAGCCGTAATTTTTCACAACCATGAATGGTGGTAATAAAAAATAGAGCATGTTGTTTCATGGAGGTTCTAGTTTTCACCTATGCATAATTGATGTAAATTTATTTTTTCTTAGTGGATGTAAAAGGAAAAAAATAACAGTTTTCCATTAATATAATAAAAAATAATTATAATAATGATATTTATGTCTTTATATTATTATTTTTGTGATATATTTTGAATATGATCATTAATAATAAAAATAAAAGGATTAAGTAATACTCACATTGGGACCATGAAATTCCTCTTAAAAATATCCATGAAAATGAATGAATTCTGCTAAATTATGGTTACTAGGGGATTTAGGTATTGAAATGTGATTGTATTAAAGTAAAATTGGTTATGTATTTAATCGTATTACAATTTATTATGGAAATTTTTTATGGTGTAAGTGACCCCATTTTTATAAGTGAATAAATGGGAACATTGGTTAACAATGAATATTTTTCAATACTCGAATGATACTATTCACGACTAAGTGGATCAAAAATTGAAATGTTGTGTATTTTTGGATTTTATGAGGTTAATAAATCCTCTTCCACTTATTTATTACATTTTGTAAACATGATTAAAGATGTTTAACAATTATTTTCTCCATTTTACCATTTTTATTTTTGCCTTAGTAACTAATTTTTTCATAGGAAATATATATTTTATTAAAAATATAAGGTAACCCATATAATAAAATATTTATGTTATAAACCTAAATTTAGGCTCTATATAATCTAATTAAATTTATAATTAAAATTAAATTATCTTTTATATGAAAATATTTAATATTTAGAAATAAAATTTGGTAGAAAATGTTTTTTTTAACATTAACTATTCTTAAACTTATTTAGTATTGATTACCAATTGATTAAATGATAATTTATTTAAATATGGTTTTAAAAATTATATTTGATTATTTTTTGGGAAATTTTATTTTTTTGCGATTAGGTAAATATTACAAATTGTAAATTAAAAAATTCTTTGAAAATAAAAGTACAATCATTATCACAGTCATTAACTATAATCCTATTAATCTTTTTTTCCTGCTTAAAATAATATTATAATTAATAATATAATGAAATTTTTTTATATAAAAAATAGAAAATTTATATTCAATTTCTAGAAGTGATGAATATCTATTCTTAACATATGTAAATAAAAACATATTTAAGTGAAATATTATGTTCACAAAAAAGTTAAAACAGATTCTATAAATTCAATATTGTGTTTTTAAAATATTTATTGGAAATTATAAATACATATTTTTATATAAAAAAATTCATTTAATTTAAATTAATTATTGCATTATGATTATATCATAAAAGTTATTGTATTGGAAAAATCTATATTTTTTACAATTCCCCTAAAAATAAATTAAATTAGAAAAATATTAAAGAAATCACTTTTGATACCATAGGATATTTTCCTTGCACTTTTCTATCGAATTCATGATCTGTCCCTTTCTTAGAAATCAAATATCAAGTTTGAGTAAAGATGTGTGTCCATTCTAGAAGAATATGCAGGTTGGATTTCCATGTGCCACAAGACTACTCCTCAATGAGGGATAAGTGGAACCCTCTAGATGTAGGCCACGGATTTCCAAGATCAATTTAAAAATTGTTCCGCCATATTAAAATTAAATTATCAGATTTATTTCGATAAACATTGGTGTATTCACCATATTAAGAAGTGTAATTCTCTTTGAAATATTCAATTTGACTAGTCAGAGAGCCCAGATGGACTCACGGATCAAAAGTTATTGATCTTGGAAGTTGGAAACATTTTATGTAAATGAATTTATGTCACCATGCATGCCATTAAATCAAGAACACCATTCCGGAATATCATGCAGGTTGGTTCACATAGGCCCACCAGCGGGTTTATAAATAGACCTCATCGGTTCAAATTTTCAAACTACAGCTGAACACCCGAATGGTGCATCCAAGGGAGGGATCTGGTCACAAAAATCTTTCTCCCAAGTAGTCCATCCCTACATTAGTTACCTACCTTGGATATCTCTCACTAGAAAGAGGTCCCTAGCCAAGAACCTGGGTGAACCCCACATGGGCGGCCATTGCCTGGGCAACCGACCAGGGTGACCCATAAAAGGGAGAACTGCACCTGGGCCACCCACACCTGGATGACCCATACTATGGAAACCGACCTAGGATGTCCCCTCTCGTCCAACATGTAATTAATACACCCCCATACCCCCACTTGGGCTCAATGCTGGGATATGGTCCCAACCTTTCGAGTCAATCCCTTCGCTATCGTCATTAACCCACCTGAAAAACAGATATCCACATCTCGAACTTTTTATTCCGGGTCACTTAAATTTTGATTTGCACCTTATACCACCATAATATTCACCCTTGTAATACAATGATTTGAGATACTCCTCCACACTCCTTGAAATCACATTAATGGATATACTTCTCTTGGTTCCTATCATGTGTTATAAGTTGTAATTTTCATCTTGTATTCCACTTGTACCTTGAGTTTATAAAATCCACATAAAACTCCTCAAACCACGCCACCTAAATATTATGCTAGGTTGAACTAATGAAATTGAAATCCTCCAAGAGTAAGCCCCAACCTAACCCCATGGAATCACTCTTGGAGTAATCCCCTAACCATTCTTTTAGGTGGTTTCACTTTTACTCCTCTATGCCTCATATCCCCCAATGAGGGTCATTATTACTTAACACTTTTATCTCCATACCCTGGACTCATTCAATTTTAAAGTGAAGAGAGGGAATTTTCATTCCCTAATCCTCCTCCACCATTATCTTGTCTTGTTTCACCAGTAGATTAGGAGAAGTGTATGTATATCCAGATCTTTGCCTACCACCTTGAGTAGCTACGATCATGGCATCCACACCATTAGATGCATATTTCGGAAGAGGATCATTATCTGAATCTTTCACTCCTATTCCTTCAGATTACCTCCTTAGGCATGGTTCCTCAAGGAAATATATCAAACTTCATGTAAATTAATATTGTGTGGTTTCCTAGATCTTTTATTTCTTATTATTTATCACATCAATAATGGATCATGTTGTCTTAGTGTTTTATGGTGCTCATGACATGCACTTGATCCAAAACCTTATGGGGATCCTCATCAGTAGTAATCCCCACTCTATTCCAATCAAATCCTCACTAGGAATCCGCAATGTTTAATCACCAACTATTGAACTGCGAGAACTCCCCGTCCCATTACATTCATGAAACATAGGACACCCACTTAGTACCTGATATGATTAGGAAACCTCTTCAAGAGTAAGCCCTAATCATAATTCTCTTAATCTAGGAATCCCCTTCAAGAGTAAGTCCTAAAACAAGCCTCCAATTCCCCATTATATGAGACATCCCATCTATATCTTTTATAGGTCATCCTTTTAATTAATAGGCCCAAACATAATCCACTCAAATGGACATACTCACCTACGAGAAGAATCCTCTAAGGTCCTCCATTGGAATAGATCCTTACAATAAAACTATGTGGTCATTGATTCCAATCAAAATGGTATAATGTAGAAACCTCATTGAGGTTCATACCCAAAACCCCAAATTAATATTGTTCTCCCAAAACCACATTCTAGGTATGGTATAATAAAACATTAAAATACATATCCTATATAGGTTATCTAGGCTGCATTGGCATAATTCCCACACTAATCCTTTACTAGGAAACTTCTACCTTGACATCCTTACCACATGACATTAAAATTTATAGTTATGTGTTTATCACATTACCATAAATGGTAGGATGTTCCCCATTAAGCGGTGGAAAACTATGTGGGTTCTGAATCCTATCAAAAAAATACATAAGAATCCCAAAAAATGGGTTTGATCCAAACATTAAAATAATTCTTATTTCCCAGGATGATGATACATTCTAGACTTCCTCACTGTTTGTCTATAAAACTAGCTTCATCATAATCATGACCAATGAATAACTAATTTTTACATAGGAGGATAACATTGATAAAGAACCTCATATACATGTAGATATATCCATTTATGGAGAGTCTCAAATACATATATGGTATCCTACATTTTTATTACATTACTTTACAAATAATTTTTCAAATATAGGATCTCTTAAAGTGTAGTGTCTTGAAAATAAGGTAAATAATACATGAAACCGTGAAAAAAATATTCTAATCCACTTAAAATTATTCATAATTGGTTTACCCTTTGCTCAATTACCTCATCTCATATCATACAAACATACCTTCATGGACCATCCCTCAGGGATCATGCCATGACCACCCCAATCCTGCCTTCCATAGGCCAGGGGCTGGCGACTAGCACCAGAAAGGCATATCCCTAAAATCGGGAAGGCATTGCCTTTATAACCTATTAACACACATAGCCAAGCACACAGCAAGATACGAGAACAAAGTAAATTGTATAGTAAACAGGGTGTGTATAGAATGTAAAGGGGCTAGAATATAATCCCAAAAGGAAATTATAAGTAAAACTAGAAACATCTCCTTTGAACACCCACCAAGGTTTCTACCTGAAGGGTTGGAACATCTCTCGAATGGTCTACCCTACAGATCGTTTCGTAAAATTTACACCACCGATCAGCCTCTAGTATGGTACTCTCAACCTCGATCAGCGATGTCTGTCGTCTGCACAATACACATCAAGGTGCAGTCATCACCCGTGTAGGGGTGTGTATAACAGTGATCAGTTTGGACCCCAATACCCTTGTAGGTCTCATAGAGTTCCAAAATGGGGAAACCACAAATTACAATGCAATAGACAACAAATATACTTAGGTATATGCCCATTCATATACCTTTGTTACCAATATATACTCAACTCACACATGAGGGAAGAATACCACAAAGGTTACCCCATAAAGGTAGAAGTACCACATAGGTAACTCCACGAATTTAAAAGTACCTCATAGGAAAGACCAAGATGGTAGAAGTACCACACAGGTAACACCACGAAGGTATAAGTACCTCATATGTAACACCACAAAGGTACAAGACTCAACTAACACCAGGTATAACTTATGTACAAAAGAACATAGTATTATTCGTAAGGCTAGATCATCTTATTCTTTTAGGTAAAACTACTTCTGAACCACACAGTATTGATAAGTAACTAACCCCTACTGACCCACATAGGATCAATAGGTAACTAACCCCCGCTAAACCACACAGGATCTGACCCACACAGGATCCTTATGTGCTGACCCACATAGGATCATTGAGCACTGAAGCACACAGGATCTAACCCACATAGGATTGGTATGTGTTGAACCACATAGGATCATTGAGCACTGAACCACATAGGATGTGACCCATACAGGATCGTTATTCGTTGACCCACAATGGATCGCTGAGCACTGACCCATACATGATCGATGTTCTTCCTTCACATTACAGCAAGCTACGGGATTCTCGCACTAAGCATGCTTGATTATATTAGGTTCTGCATCCCAAAACATCGGTTTATTCTTAAAATACCATTAATTCTTTCTAAGAAGTATCCCAAAGGTCTGTCACATCATAAGGGAACCAAAGCAACAGACGGCGCGTCAATCGGACGCACGGTCTTTAAGTTATTAGCGTTTACACTCTGAGGGTCCGGTTGGATTCAGGTTCGATCCAACCCAGTTGTACTCTAACATTTTCAAAAACTCATGTTGAGTATACAAAAAAACACCATATGGATCGAAGGATTCCGGTTCCATAGAAGGTTCTTCAATCAGATGCCTGGATCACATGTTCTATATGAAAATGTGAAACTCGGTCTAGATGGGCCAGGGTCCAGTCTGACCCGGTCGGAACGACCCATCCCAGCCAGTCCCGCTATGCACGGCCCATGGAGGCGTGGTCCACTACTGTGCGGTCTACGGAGGTGGGCCCTGCCCTAGTGGCCACCTATGGGGGAGGCACCCACCGATTTTCGAAATGGTCGGTGGACCGTTCGGCTGGGGTCGGCATCCATATGGGTCTGTCGAGAGGTCCCGCTCGGCATGACGTGGCTATCCATATTCTCAACCAGTCCTCATCCTAGCAGCCTGGCGACACCGCTAGCCTTCCGTGGTTGGCCAGATGTCGGCAGCCCTCTGATCTCCATCGCGGGCAAATGGTCACGTTCTACTGCTCCGGCGGCGTGGACGCACTTGGCCGCTTGGCCACACAGCCGGTCGACGTCCCAACATCCACCCTACTCTACCACGGCCAATGGGCCGCAGCCTCCTTCTCAACCGGCTGCTCGGACGCGTTCCTCCCTACCTCCACGCTGCCAGCCGGATTCCATCCGCTATCCTCCCACCACAGTGGCCGACAGGCCGCAACCTCAATCGCTACCGGTGGTGCGGACGCGTCACCCCAGTTCCACATAACCAGTCGGCTGTCAGCTTTTCCCTTTCTCCTCTATGGCCAATGGTTCGTGGTCTCCTTTGGTGGTGTGGTTATGCTCCTGCCATCATCGAGGACCATGAAGAACACATCAATATTAAAGATGCGAAGTGATAGGGTCGTGTTTATTTGGTCTGCACCCTCTGCATTAGACCGATAGTAGACATTTCAAGAGGATATAATCAATGTAAAGTTACGAAGAACAATAATAAAACACACCCCTACCTCGATCATCTTATGGAGGTGTCATGAAGTGGAAGATGAAGATGTTGTCGTTTGTCGCACCTACAACACATTTCTGATCTGGGATCGGGCTTCATCCTCATTCATGATCCAGATAACGTTCTTTCTTGGAGGATGTTCTTCATTAGAGGATTTTCCATCAACGGTCTCCTCTCCCTTTCACCAACAGAAAAACAACGCTCAATTCTCTCAAAAAGAGTTAATAATATAACTCTTAATTGACAAGTTGTTTCATTAATTTAGATTTAATGAACCATATTAATTAAAGAGATTTGTGGTTACATAATTTGTGTAACTAAGCATTTAATGACCACCATTAAATTTATGAACACCCCTGTGTTGTCCCCACCTTTTTTATTCAAATGGGAGGTTTTAAAAAAATAAACTCAAAGTTAATTATTTTATTTGAGTATTTGTCTAGACCTCCGAAGAAAAATCAGAAAAACTAACTTCTACCCTCGACCTACTGTGGTCGAGGGAAATGTCTCCTTAAGTGAATATCGGCGAAGTGAGTTCAAAGTTCCCTCATATTTCCATTCCGAGCACTAGTTCAAAAGTTACAAAATGTTACTCTCATGTTTACTAAATCTACCGAAAAAAGTTCATAAAATCATTCTAGGAAGACCGAACCTTGGAATCACTCACCATAAATATTTTTTGACTCGTAATATTTCCATATAATTAAAAAATTACATGGAAAATTCCAGATCTTTACATTCTCCCCACCACAGGGCTTTGCATCCTCGAAAGCCACAACAAAAACCTGGGAAAGATGTGTGGGTAATAAGGATGAATCTGATCCTCCGACTCCCATGTGCTCTCCTAGAGGTTCTTATGCTGCCAAAAAACATATACCAGAGGTATTGACCACCCATTAAGGACCTGCTCCTATCGATCCTCAATCTCCACTGTAACCTCCGAAAACATCGCCTCATCGTCGATATCCAGCTCTCTGTGGTCGATGACGTGATATGGGTCATGCACATAACACCTCAATTGCGATACGTTGAAAACGTCATGCACTTGGTGCAACTTAGGGAGAAGATCTAGGCAGTATGCCACCTCTCCAACTCTGTTGAGGACCTTGAAGGTTCCGATGAACCTCAGAGACAAGTTTTCGCCTCAGCCAAATCTCTGCAAACCTTTTCGAGGTGAGAACCATAAAAAGACATAGACACCATCCTCGAACTCAATAGGTCATCATCTCCTGTTAGTAGAAGAATTTTTCCTTCTCTATGTAGTCTTCATCTGCTTCTGCATGATCTGCACCTTCTCCATGGTAGCTCGTACCATCTCTGGTCCCATGAGTGTTGACTCCCCTAGGTCAGTCCAGCATAGAGGTGATCTGTATGTTTTCCCACAAAACGCCTCGAATGGTGCCATACCAATGGTGGAGTGATAGATGTTGTTTTTTATGAACTCCACCAAAGGAAGGTGATCCTCCCAGTTTTGTCCAAAATCAAGGACAAAGGCATGTAGCATGTCCTCATGGGTCTGAATGGTCTGCTCTGTCTATCCAACCGTCTTAGGATGGAAGGTGGTGCTCAATCGAAGCTGAGTCATGAATTCCTCCTGCAACCACTTCCATATCCAAGAAGTAAAATTTGCATCACGGTCGGAGACAATTGTACACAGAACCCCATGAAGTGGCTCAATATCCTAAACATAGAGGTGTCCCAAGACCTCTACTGTTCTCTTCTCTCTGATAGTTAGGAAGTGGGCCGACATGGTGAGTCAGTCAATGATCACCAAGATCGAATCATGCCCCTTCGATGTGTGTGGTAGTCCTGTCACAAATTCCATGGAAATTCTATACCACTTCCACTCTGGCACCTCTAGTAGATGAACTAAGCATGCTGGAACATGATGTTATGCCTTCAATTGGTGACATGTGAGGCACTGAAAGACAAACTCTGCTAGAGCTTTATTCATTCCCGACCACTAGTGCTGACGCCAGAGGTCCTAGTAGATCTTCGCCACTCCTGGATATACCGATAGTGGGGAAATATGGAACTCCCTCAACACTTCATCTCGTAGTACCACCAGTTCCATTGTACGCTCTTTGAAGAGGATGATGTCCTCCCTACCTTCAAAAAATCAAGAAGGCACTTGTCCTATGGATATATAAGTACGTAGATCCTTGCAGTCAGTGTCTCTAAGATACACCTCCCTAAATCACTGATGGAGTGGTGGAGTGACTGTCAGAGACTGAAGATAAGCTTCTCCATCATGATCCATGTAGGATATCCACAAAGTTGCTAACTGCTTTGTCACCTGACTCAGCAACTATATACCAGATCTCTTGTTGAGTGCATCTGCTACTACATTTCCCCTTCCCAAGAGTATAGACTATATTGGTGTCATAGTCTTAGAGGAACTCAAGTAAATGCTTATATCTCAAGTTCATTTCCTTCTGAGATAAGATATACCTGAGACTCTTCTGATCGGAGTAGACCGTAAATGTTCTCCCATCAGGTAATTTCACCACATCTTCAAGGAAAATATCACTACTGCTAACTCCAGGTCATGGGTAGCATAGTTCTTCCCATGTTGTCTTAATTTTCGAGAACCATAGTTTATCACTGCTCACTACTATACCAGGACACATCCATGCTCGGTCCTTAATACATCACAGTAGACTACGTCCCCAATGCCCTCCTACGGTAACCTCAAGATGGGGGCACTCGTCAGTCTCTACCTAAACTCCAAGAAACTCCATGTGAATCACTCTAAATACATGAAGGGATTCCAATTATTTGTCAATGATGATAAGGGTGCCACAACTCTGGAAAAGTCAGGTACAAACCTTCGGTAGTATCCAGCCAAACACAGGAAACTCTACACCTCTGTCATACTCTAGGGTGGATCCCAAGAAATAACGGTCTCGATATTTTCTAGATCTACTACAACTCCAACCTCTTATATGATGTGCCCCAGATATTTTACCTCTTAGAACCAAAACCTGAAAATCGAGAGGTTACCATAATGCTAGTGCTCTCTGGGTTTGTCAAGAACTATCAACAGATGTTAGGCATGCTCCTCCTCCATAGCAGAGTAAATCAGGATATTGTCGATAAATACTACCAGAAAGTGATTAAGGAATGGCAAGAAGATCATGTTCATGACTCCCATGAACACTAATAGGGTGTTGGTCCCACCGAATGGAATAACCAAGAACTCATAGTGGCCATAAAGACATCTGAAGGTCATCTTCTGTACATCCTTGTTTCGTACCCTAAGATAGTGATAGTCTGATCTGAAGTCTATCATGAAAAACCATCATGCTCCCTTCATCTGATCAAATATATATTTTATCCTCGTAAGTGTGTACTTGTTCACTACTGGAATTCTACCATTTACCAATGGTTCAGAACCGTTGGTAATGGCCTAGAAACCATTGTTATATTATATACCAACGGTTTCCCAAACTATGGCTAAGTAAGTTGTGGGTAAATTCTTATACCAATGGTTCTAGTTAAACTGTTGCCATAGGTGTTAATGTAAGAGATATACCAATGGTATCACAATCCATTGGTATATGTTACCCTTATACCAACGGTTCTAAACCATCAGTATATAGTGTATAATATTCATCTGAAGCATATACCAAGGTTTTGTAAAACCATTGGTACAAGTTTATACCAACGATGAAAAAAAAATCATTGGTATAATATACAACAAAATGCTATAACAACAGTTTTCAAAACCGTTGGTATAAATCTGTTGCAGCTCCACAGCATCCAGCAGCCTTGTAGGTCTACAGCAGCCAGTAACCCCCTCCATCCTGCAACTCTCTATGACTTGAAGATCACATACGCAACCAAAATCCAAAATCCAACCTGGGATGTGTAAAATTCATCCAGAATTCAGAAATTAATAAATTTAAAATTCATTCCTCCCTCAAACCACAACATAAGAAACAAATCCACAATCCAATACATCTAGAATTTAAATTCAATAACTCCCATAACACCAATACAAAATGAAAATCCAATACATCCACAATCCAATACACATAACATTATTCAAAATTTATAATTCTTTACCAATACAGCCAGAATCCAATACATCCAAAATTAATAAATTTAGAATTGAAAATCAATAACACCCATAACAATATTCAAAATTTAGAATTAACTACTCACTCAAACCACAACACCCATACACACAAGATAAAAAGCCTACATGTTATAGGAACCACATGGGACGTTTACTCATTTTCTGTGGTTGACTATCTTAAAACCAACTGAAAAACTTGGTTAGAGTGGATAAGGATCATGATACCCATATGATAGACAATGGTAGTGGTCATGTTCTTATACCTAAGATGATTTATAGGAAGAAAATGGTATGTTTATATTCCTATAATGAGTATATGTCCTTGGATAAGTGGTTCCTGATGTGTTAGTGGGAATCATTGGCCAATCTCGACATATAAGATGGGTTTTCAGAATAGACTACATGTTTTTCATAGACTTTTCAATTGGAACAGGGGGGTATGTGGATAATAGTAATTTTGTCTCTTGGGTGTGATGTCAGATGAATCCCCATTTTGGGTAGTGGGTATGAATATTCAATTATGTCTTTGGTATTGGGTTCCCAAAGGGATTTTGGTTTTGTCCTAGAACCCACTATTTAAGGATGGGATTGGCATATTAAGTGTCATGTGTTTTAAAATTGGGGTAGGAGATCCTCATATGAGAAGTGGATTGTGTGAGGCTAGACCATTGATCCTTGTGCTAATGTATCAACACAATCCAAATACATTTGGTTGGTTTTCTGTAAGCAAGTTGTTTTTTTCACTTAAAATCATGTCCATTTCAAATAAAAGTGAGAGATTTTGAGTGGTACCGGCCACACCATACCTCGGATTGAGGCGGGGTTGACTCGTACACATAAAAATGACCCATGGATCATTGTCCTAATATATAAATAGAATCAAAATATGTTTGGTCAGTTTTCTGTCCGCCATTTTTTGTTTTCACATAAAATGTTGTCCATTTAAAATAAAAGTGAGACAATTTGAGTGGTACCGGCCACACCATCCCTCCGATTGAGATGGGGTTTACTCATACACGTCATAAATGACCCATGGATCATTGTTAAAAAGTATTAACACAATCATATTGTGTTTGGTCAGTTTTCTGAATATCTGTTGTTTTTACATTAAACAGTGCCCATTTTAAACAAAAGAGGGATACTTTGAGTGATACCAGATACAACGTTCCTCATATTGAGGCGGGGTTGACTCGTACACGTCACAAATGACCCATAAAATGTTTTCATGAAGTATCAACACAATCATAAAGTGTTTGGTCTGTTTTCTATATGGAAGTTGATGTTTTCACTTAAAATCCTATCCATTTCAAATAAAAATGAGACAATTTGAGTGGTACCGGCCACACCGTGCCCCGGATTGAGGCATCATTGACTTTTACATGTCACAAATGACCCATGAATCGTTTTCAAAATGTATCAATAGAATATGAATGTGTTTGGTCGGTTTTCCGTATGAAATTTGTTGTTTTTACTTATAATCTTGTCCATTTCAAATAAATGTGAGACAATTTGAGTAGTGTCGGCCACACCATGCCTCGGATTGAGGCGGGGTTGACTTGTACACGTCAAAAATGACCCATGGATCATTTTCTAAAAGTATCAACACAATCAGAATGTGTTTGGTCAGTTTTATGTATGTCAGTTGTCGTTTTCACTTAAAATGTTGTCCAATTCAAATAAAGGTGAGACACTTTGAGTGATACCAGCCACACCATGCCACGGATTGAGCCAGGGATGACTCTCACATGTCAAAAATGTCCCATGGATAATTTTTATGAATTATCCTTACACTCATAAAGTGTCTGGAAAGTTTTCCGTATGCAAGATGTTGGTTTCACGAAAAATCCAGTCCATTTCAAATAAAACATGAGACAGTTTGAGTGGTACCGGCCACACCATGCCTCGGATTGAGGATTCATTGACTCGTACACTTCAAAAATTACCCATTAATCATTTTCATAATGTATCAACATAATCCAAATTCATTTGGTCAGTTTTCCATATGGAAGTTGTTGTTTTGCCTTTAAATGTTGATCATTTCAAATAAAAGTGACACACTTTGAGTGGTAACGGCCACACCGTCCCTCGGATTGAGATGGGGTTGACTTATACATGTCACAAATGACCCGTGGATCCTTGTGATAATGTTTCAACACAATCAGAATACGTTTGTTCAGTTTCTTGAATTTCTATTGTTTTTACTTAAAACGGTGTCCATTTTATACAAGAGAGAGAGAGAGAGAGACATTGAGCGATACCAGCCACATCGTGCTTTAGATTGAGACAGGGTTGACTCATACATGTCATAAACGACCCATGGATCATTTTTTTGAATTATTAATACAATTAGAAGGTGTTTGGTTGGTTTTCTGTAAGTAAGTTGTTCTTTTCACTTAAAATCCCATCCATTTCAAAGAAAAGTGAGATAGTTTGAGTGGAACCGGCCACTCCATGCCACATATTGAGGTGAGGTTGACTATTAAACGTCATAAAAGATCCATGGATTGTGTTCCTAAAGTATCAATAGAATCCGAATGTGTTTGGTCGGTTTTCCATATGCAAGTTCTTTTTTTCACTTAAAATCTTGTCCATTCCTATTAAATGTGTGACAGTTTGAGTGGTATCGACCACATCATCCCTCATATTGAGAATGGGTTGACTCGTACATGTCACAAATGACCCATGGATCGTTTCCTAATGTATCAATAGTATCTGAATGCATTTTTTTGGTTTTATGTATGCCAGCTGTTGTTTTCACAAAAAATGTTTCCCAGTTCAAATAAAAGTGAGACACTTTGAGTGGTACCAGCCACACCGTGCCTCATATTGAGATAGGGTTGACTCATAAACATCACAAATTACCCACGGATCCTTGATCTAATGTATCAACACAAACAGAAAGCGTTTGGTTGGTTTTTCGAATGGATGTTGTTTTTTTCTTAAAATCCTCTCCTAGATTCCTCTTTTCGATTAGGGTTTTCACTCTTCTCTCATCTTCTTTAGAAGATATAAAACCCTCTTTTCCATTGTAATTTAGGCTGAATCATGAAGAGAGCATAGATTGGGATCTGAGACACTGAATTAAGAGTGTGATTGTCTCCGGAATCATGGTAGGTGGTCGGTTCATGGTACTGAAGTAATATTAATGGAAGGTCAATTAGATTGGTATTTAGGGTGAATCTTGAAGAGAGCATAGATTGAGCTCAGTGACCTTATGATGTAGTTATTTGTGTGATGATGTTGGTGATACAGAGTTATGTGAGGTACCAAGTAGAGGAGGAGGATATATGTGGCGGGGGTAATGCATGGTAGGAGGAGGGTGGGGGTTGTCCAGGGTCCAGGAAGGATGGGAGTTGTTCGGTGTCTAGGAAAGAGGATAGGGGCTGTCCATGGGGCTATCTGAAGGGATGTCTGGGGGCTGTCAGGGTTCCAAGGAGGACGGTGCAGGGATGTACAGGGGCTATCTGGGGGGTTTTCTGAGGTCTAGGGAGGAGGGTGGGGGGGGGGGCTTTGACCGGGGTCTAGGGAGGAGGGTGGGGGATGTTCGGGGAGCTGTCTGAGGGCTGTTGGGTGGCACTCTGGGGTCCATTGAAAAGGGTTGGGGGGCTATCTGGTGTCTATGAAAGAGGGTGGGGGCAGTCTGAGGGGCTATACAGGGTCCAGGTAGGAGGGTGGGTGATGTCCGGGGTGCAGGAGGGAGGGTGGGGTGGCTGTCCCGGGGGCTATATGGGGGTTGTCCGAGGGGCTGTCCGGGGTCTAGGGAGGGGGTGGTTGGGGTGTCCGGGGGGCTGTCTCGGGTTCATGGGATGGTATTTATATATTTTCTAATCAAATTATTTCAATGTTAAAAAAATAATATCATTACATCAAATTCTAATCAGACCACCAATTTTCTAAATTCCACTAAAAAATTACAATTTCATTGAAATAGGGGGATTTGACAGAGAATAATCAAATCATGTTTTATTATTTATAGAAAAAAAATAAAGATAATGTGACCTACTAAATCACACATATATTCAGGCAGAACAAATCAATAAACATCAAAGGTTAGTAATATCAGTTAAAAAAGTGTAACAGATCAATCTATCCCTCATCACCATCAATATCATCACCATTATCTTCACTCTCACCCTCAACCTCATCGTCATTCCCATCATTTTCCTCACCCTCTTCCTCGCCCTCGTACTCATCCTTGTCCTCCTCATCGCCCTCCTCCTTCGCCTCGACCTCCTCCTCTCCTTCCTCCTCCTCCTCGACTTCCTCCTTACCCTCCTCCTCCTCCGCCTCGGCCTCCTCCTCGCCATCGTCTCGACCACCACTAGAATTTACACCTGGTGCACCATATATAGAATTCATCGATGACATATATTCCTCACAAGCAGTGGTGGCCTCTGGTGGAAGTGTTTGTTGTAAAGCTTCAATTAGTTTCCTAAATGTAGTGTTTTCTATAGTAGATTGTGATGTCGTCTATGTGGCCCTTTTTTCAGCATGTTCTTCCTGTGCCTTAACCTACTATAACTTGGTGGAACTACAAATCGTACCAGAGGAGGGACAATACCTCGTCAGATCTATACTCTTCCTAGGCCGACAATGTACTCTACCAGGGTGCTCATCTACCAACACCTGATGTAAGTGATCATTTGGCCCAAAATTCTCAGGTTCCTGGGAATTAAGGGCCTATAAAGAAACATGTTACAAATATAAATAGATTATAAAGTTACAAAATAGAGGTTAAAATTTTAAATCTACAAATTAAAACTTACAGTATGTTGCTGAGTCGGTTCATTAAACAGAGTTCCATCTTTCTTCTTTCTACTCGAGAAAAACAGTTTTTCTAAAGGCACACGACCTTGTATATTCAATTTATGCCTCTACAATGAAATTGAATTTAGGAATCCATAATTAAAAAAAGGATAAAAAACAAAAATTTCATAACAAAAATTATATGACAACTTTATCAATCGAATAAATTACAGAGGAAACAATAGAAAGTGAAATTCGTAATGAAATATTATAAACTGTAATACCAGATGTCTCTCTAGATCTGGCATCGTAGTACGTCCCAATGTGTGGACATATTTCTTACCATCAATGTTTTTTTATTTCTTCTAGATTTATCCTAAATAAAATTCAATAATTAGTATTAATGAAAATTATAAAAATTATCATTGAAGTTCATATAATTTGATTAATACCGTAAAATGCCTAGTCTCCCAATGAGTAATCATCTGTTGGTACTATTTGAATGGACAATAATCCATGACAGGGACCGCCTCTAACTATGTACCCACTCTATCATGCCAGACAATGTACAACTCATGCTTATAAGCTCTCCAAAGCTTTCTTCAATCCTTTAGACATCTAGTTCGTGCACCCTCACCTTTGGAGAAATTAAACCGTAGCTAAAAACAAAATATTAATTCATATAAATACAAAAATTAATATATTTCATTAAATACAATAGATTTTTTTACCCATATCTCTACCTAAGCTTTATCCTTGACTTTATTTGGTAGTTGTCTTCATGAGAGCGGGCTGACAGGAATGATGTCGGAGTATTTGGAAAGCGTCGCTAAAAAACTCCAACATTGATACCCTGATTTTTCAATCATCTAACTATCTTCATTGTATTCCACCATCAACTGCGTGCAGAAGTTCCACACCAAACACATTCGTGTACGCCCCCGCCCTCGCCTCCTATGAGTAGATGTAATTGTTATGAAAGGAAATAAAATATTTTATCAATACATGTTCTAATGAAAATAAATAATGGTGTAACAATTTTTTAGGGTTGTATAAGTATACCTGCGGTAGTATAATCAATGGGTTCCACTGGATCCACAGAAACTGAAAGAACACCTTGTACCGATGGAGAGGGTCCCAATTTATGCTCCGTAGGGACAGACTCTAGCAGATCAATAGTCGAAGAATATGGAATATAAAAGCCTAGAGAGATCGATGCAGTAGTAAAAGAACAAGACAGGGATGATTGGCCAAATGCTGGATGGGGAGAGGTAATCATCATCAGATATGATACAGACGGGTGAGGAGGGTCCTATGTAATGGGTGGTGAAATCATAGGAGGCCTAAATAACCCATGTGTCCCTAACAACACACTGGGATCCTAATATGGGATGAATGGTATGTGAGTTGGAGGGTGATGTTCTAATCGTGTACGTCGACCAGATCATCTACCAGATTCATAAGTGGTGAAACAGTTTTCAAAATTAAGGAAAAATTTAATTTCTTTAGCTCAAGTAGATTATGCAGGTTTCAATACATGTTTTGTAGAAGAATACAAACCATCATGTTCATTACCTGGTAAAATTTTATTGAGAGGTTTTAGAGTCGTACAAATTTTATGCCAATCACAGTTGAAGCATTGAAATGTTCCCCATATTAGAAATTTTGGTTTCGTAGGTTTAAATATAGTTCAATTCCAAATTACAAAATGAAATTAAAATAAAATTTCCAACCAACAAACATTTAAAATGCACATAACGGTAAAATCGATTAAACATATTTTTAATCAATATTAAATTAATTTTAATAGTACCAACCTTAATAACCCAACTGGAGGTAAACCAAAAGAATTTAGAAAATGGATGGATGATTATATATATTTTCCACCAAAACATCACGTTCACAATCAAATCTGACAATTGATATATTAGAGTCATCAAAAGAAATAAATGGATTGGTTCCAATGGCAGTAGGGATAGTGTCAATTCCATCATCACCATCATCAAAAATATGTCTTGGAATTACTTTAACTATGAAACCAAATTCAGGTCAAAGTTGGTCTTTGACATAAAAAACATGTTTATCCATTGATGCCAATACATATAGTTCTTTGGTAGCAAGAGTGCGAGTCATATTTATTACACAAAATCCACAATCATCAATAAATGTTCCTTATCTCATCATCAAATCAAACCAATGGAATTTAATCATTGTGACTCGTCCATGAGAGTAATAATCCAACATTACTATTTTTTCAATGACACCATAATAACCCACATTTTCAAATCTCGGCCTACTATCTGATGCACTGGCATAAAAATATGTTGTGGTAGTAACCATAACACCATCATGTTGTGTTCTCATTTTATTTTCTCGTTCAATGACAATAAAAGTGTAACCATTGATAACAATTTATTTGTAGTCACGAACCACGTTATTAGGACCAAAATCCAAAGCTCTTATTTCCTCAGAGATAGAGTCAGTAGGAAAAATCAATACCTGCAATATAGATTAATATTAAACTTAATTAAATATTGATTTAATTAGTTTAAACAGTAATATATTTACCTTAAATTTTAAGTAAGCAAATAACTCTTTTCTATGCAATGAATCCCTTATTCACAAAGATAACGAATGATGATTTCTATTTATCATCGCTTTATGTTCCCTGTATATAAAAAATATGAATAGATTAACATATATATTTGTATGATATAAATATTCAATTTAGTTACCTGATTTATTCATCAAACAAATCACAGTTGAACAAAAATGTGTGATGTGCCATCTCCCGCTCTTGAAGGCTTAATGTATTCATTGTATATGATCCTGGAATTCCTCATGTTTGAGGAAGTGGTGTAAAACTAGGCTAAATTTTCTCATACTGTTCTTCTTCATTTCTCATTGGTCTGTTCATTATTTTAGTAAGATCATACAAATACATTGAGTAGAAATCCACACATTCTTGGTCGAGAAACCGTTCACGATATAACCTTCATGATGATTCCTATTTCAGACAAAATACATTAATGTGTACATATTTATCTCATTTGGATACATCCAATTAAAAGAAACAGGTCCATCAAGAAGTATTTCAGTGGGAATATGGATAGTCATATTCATTATGCATGTGAAAAACAATATAATAAATATTTTCTCCCACTCACACAAAATTAATGGGGCATTTGTCAACAATTTTTGCAATAAAGACTTGGAAAAATTCTTAGCAAAAATAACTCTAAACAAATGGAACAACCAAATAATAGACACCCATACATTATTGGACAAAAGATGAAAAATTTATATTGGAATCAACTCATGTAGAAAAACGTGATAATCATGAGTCTTCAAAGATTTTAGCTTTAACTCTCTTCTATTGACACGTTTAGATAGGTTTCTTAAATAGCCATCAAGAACAAAAATAGTCTCTAATACTTCCATAAATTGTTTTTTTCTGTAGGAGTCATTACATAAGAAGCACAGGGAGCTTTCCATTTATTTTCACTGATATGCAAACGATTCAATTCTAGTCCAATACTCTAATCCACCATGTCACACCAAGACCATAAATCATCTTTTGTCTTTCCCTTAACATTTAGAAGTATCGAAAACAAAATTTCACATATATTCTATCCAATGTGCATTACATATAAGCAATTACGTAACAAATTGGTTGACTAATAAGGATGATCAAAAAAGATAATCTTATTCCTCCAATTGTAACAGGTTTTAGTGGAACCATTCTTTCTCTTTCCAGATTTCATTTGACCCTTCCCGAATGAGAGACTAAAATCTTTCAATTCATTAAGCACATCAATTCCGGACATACGCAGAGGTAGATCATCGGTCTCTATGGTATTATCAAATCTTTGATGATTATTTCTATATGGATGGACCATTGGCAACAATAGATGATGTCCCATAAAACTAAAACTACAACAATGTTTCAGTCTTCTGGATCATGTAATCTTTATACAAATAGGACATGACAGTTTTCCCTTCATGCTCCATCCAGACATCATTACATATGCTGTAAAATCATTGATAATCCCCATAATCACAACACACATCTGAAATAATCCTTTTGAATATGTATCATATGTGCGCGCACCCACATCCCAAAGAAGTTTCAAATCTTTTATTAAAGGTTGCATGTATACTTTAATATCAATGTCTGGATCAGAAGGAACAGATATGAGTATACTAATGAAATTGAAAAGTTTATTCATAAATACCATAGGGGAAGATGATAAATGTCTATAAATAATGGCAATGTGTTGTGAGAAGTAAGAATCTTCCCAAACGGATTAAAACCGTCGCATGAAAGATCCAGCCTCACATTAAGAAAGTCTTATGCAAAATCACGATATCAAGAATCAAATCTCTGCAACACAAATCCATCAACAGGGTGAACCAACTCTTCATTAGTCTTCCTTCTTTCAGTATCATGAAATATCAATTTTAATGATATTTCATCAAAACAAAAAAGATTCTTGAGTTTGGGGATCAATAGAAAGGGCCACATTACATTATGTGGCATGCGGGATGGTGTTCCATCCGATTTTGACTTTCAGCAGTATGTGCTACATTTTATACAATCATTTCATTCAGTGGTTTCCTCCCATAATAAACTGCAATCTTTCAGGAAAGCATGGATTTGTTTTCTTGAAAATCCAAGTTCCTCCACTAACTTCCATGCCATATAGTGGTTTGAGGGAATATCTGATTCATTTGACAGTAATTCCTTCAATAAGGTAAGAATGTAATCGATTGTTGTATTAGAAATCCCATACATTGCTTTCCCATGAAACAATCAGATTAAAAATTCTATCTTTTTCATTTTATCTCATTGTCGATATACTGAAGTCATGGCAGCATCATTCAATTTTGTCACACTGAAACCATCATCATTTTCATTATATGCCTCATGTGTGCTCATATCGAAGTCATCTTGGGTTAGAATCCTTTCTTTTTCATGATGATGAATAAATGGAAACTAGTCATATAACAAATTCTCCACTCTAATCCTCTCATTTGGATCATTAGTAATTTAAGATTTCATTTTCTTACCATTCTGATACCACACATAGTAGTTTTCTTGAAAAAGTATTTGGTTATATAGTAGATGAATTCTTCACAACTCAATCAAGGTCTGCCAACACAAATTGAACATGAGAACTATATGCGACCACTATCTGAAGCATTGTGAAATGAAAAATCTAAAAATATCTCCAAAATGTTTTCAAAATTGCTTGAGATCTGATTGGTTTCATACATCCAACATCTATCCATTCTATAAAAAAATAATTTTTATATGTCATTTCGTCAAAATCAATTCGATAAGATTTAAGTTTCATCGAATATATATTTAAGTAAACGAGAGTTGTTCACATTATATGAAACCATAATTGACACACTACTCAATGTGAGAATCATAATATAAAAGATAACAAAATACTATATTTATAACAAAATATCTTTGAATAACTATACATGAGTGTACAAGATCGTGTACACTATTGGAGGAGAATTATTCAAGAGTTAAATAAATTTTATATGGAATAAATATTCCATTTTAGTAGATAACTTGAGTGATCACATACACTTCCCAAGGGGGAGGGAGTGTCCAGGGGGTTCGGGGTGTCCAGGGGGTGGTGGGGCCGTCCAAGGTGGTCGGAGGTGTCCAGGGGGTGGGGGGCTATCTAGGGGGGTTGGGGTGTCCATGTGGGTGGGATGTCCATAGGGGTGGTTGGGCTGTCCTAGTCGTATGGTGAGTCCAGGGGGTGGGCGGGCTATCCAAGGGGGTGAGCGGGGTGTCACGGGGGTGTGCAGGGCTATCCCGGGGGTACGGGGTGTCCAGGGGGTGGGAGGGCTGCCCATGGGGTGGTAGGGCTTTCCAAGAGGGGTATGAGGTGTCCAGGGGGTGGGAGGGCTGCCTAGGGGGGTGGGCGAGCTATCCACGGGGGGTGTTCGGGCTGTCCATGGGGGTGGTGGGGCTATCTAGTGTGGTTGGGGTGTCAAGGGGGTGGGGGATTTCCAAGGGGTGGGGCATTCGGGAGGATGGGTGTGTCTGGGGGGTGGTGGGAGTGTGTTTGATGGGGCTATCTCGGGGGGGGGGGGGGTACGGGCTCTATAGGGTGTGGGAGGGCTATCCATGAGGTTGGTGGGGATTTCCAGGGGGTCAGGGGTGTCCAGGGGTGGAAGGCTCTTTAGGGCTGGGGGGTTTTCCAGGGGGTAAGAGGTGTCTATGGGGTGGGTGGGATTTCCAGGGGGTGGCGGGGGTGGCGTGGCTCTCCAGGGGGTACATGGTGTCCAGGGGGTGGGCGGGATGTCCATAGGGGTGGGGGTTGTCCACTGGGGGAGGGGGTGTCCAGGTTGTTGGCGGGGCTGTCCAGGGGTGTACGAGGCGGGTGGGCGGGCTCTCCACGGGGGTGGCAGGGCTATCCAGGGGGTACGGGGTGTCCTGGGTGGTGGGCAGGCTTTCCAGAGGGGTGGGGTTTTCCAGGGGGTACAAGTTGTCCAGAGGGTGGGCGGGCTATCCACGGGGTTGGCGGGGATGCCCAGGGGTGGGCGGTCTGTCCCCGGGGGTGGTAGGGCTATCCAGTGGGGTCAGAGGGGGTCTTGGGGTGGGGGATTTCTAGGATGGGGGGGGGGTTGTCCAGGGGGTACGAGAAGACCATGACAGCCCACCTCTGATCCCCCTTGGACAGGCCACACCCCCCACCTGGACAGCCCACCCCCAACTGAACAGAAAGCATAAAACAAACCCTTTACCCCCTGTACTGAACAAACCCCACTATACAGACCATTTATGATGTATTAAGTGTAGAAAAAAAACATAAAACAAACATATTGTTCGGTACACCAACATCAATAACTCTAATTTAACTGAAATCAAAACATCAAACATAAAATAAAAAGTGGAAGAACACTAAAACTCAGATAACACTTACTAATTTGAAGTGTAGAAATAATATTTGGTTTTATTGAAGAAGGATATTCAGCTAGATGCTATTTCGCGACCGAGAATACGGCAGGAGGAGGTCTGGATTAGGTCTTCAATTGGACATACTACACCCCCCACAACCAACCCCCTCACAATAAACCCTCTCCCACTACATAGACCCCTCCCCCCCCCCACTCCCACTACATACCCCTTACACTTGCCCCCATAGCCATCCCCTCCCACTACACAGCCCCCACTATAGACAACCCCCCTACAGCCCCCTGCAGTCCCCTCCCTCACCTCCCCCTGAAGCCACCAACCCCACATTGCACATCCCCCCTCACCCCTTACAACCCCTACCCTGCACACCCACCCCGTACACCCCCCACTGCACAACCCATCTACTACCAACCCCCTCCCACTGCCCAGCCCCCCACTCCCACTACACACCCCCTACAACCCTGATCCCACTACACAACCCCCTACACCCCCTCCCACTGCACAGCCCCCACCCTCCCACTGCACATCCCAATTGTAGCCCAACCAAACCCCTCCCACTACAACCCCCCCATGCCCACTGTACTCCCCACATCCCCCTCCCACTTCACAAAACCCCCTACAACCCCCTCCTACTTCACAACCCCCCCCCCCCCATAGCCAACCCCCTCCCATTTTACACCACCCCTCCCATTGCCTCAAAAAATAAATCATGACATGTGAATCAAGGATGGATTTCAGGTTCGGAAGAAGGGTTCACAAAGAATATGAGAGATGTCCTTTATAGATAATCAAAACAAAAAACAAAAAACAACCTTGTCTTCAAGGAAATCAGAATGAATAATGGAATAAATGGATGTAGAACATAAAACTCATAACTTATAGATTTTATCTGGAAGAACAAACAATCGGTTTCTCGGTAGAACGGTTTGCACGCTGGAAAGGAGATTTCATTTAGGACGCAATGTGGGAGGATCCCATTCTGAATTGGGGTTGAATTTGTGGTATTCAAACCCAACTATTTTTTAAAACCCTTGGTAAATATCATACCTATTCCAATGGTTTGATGAATCGTTGGCATAATGGGGGAACCTATCACCCATCCCAACAGTTTTTTGTAACAATTTGGAAAACTACTACCTATTTCAATGATTATACATAACTTTTGGTAAAGGTATCTCTACCAGGGCCTATCCCAACAGTTTTCCAAACCATTCGGAAAAAACACTCTAACAATTACTATACCATCAGTTTTCAACAAACCATTCGTATAGGAAACCTATCCCAACTGTTTTTCTAAACCGTTGGGATATAGGCATTAGTATAGAAGGAATTTCTAGTATTGGTTCTTCATGGTCAACTTTTTCAGGCACTGATAGTCCACACAGTGTCTCAAACTCTCAACCGCCTTCTTGGTGAACAAAATCGAGGCTTCCCTTGGAGAATCACTGAGCCTAATGAACCTGTTTCCCAACAAGTCCTTCAGCTGTACCCGCAGCTCTTGAAACTCCATGAGAGGCATCTGATATGTTTGTGTATATATTGTTGTTGTCCTAGGGTACAAGTCGCTATAATAGTAGACCTCACTATGAGGAGGTAGACCCAAAACATCATCAAGGAAAACATCAGTGTACTGGTCCACCAATACAGGATATCTCGGACTCTCAACATCAACTACTCTGAGGGTAAGGCTAGCCAACAGATGTGTGATCAGCTGCACCCTCATCCAGGTAAGTCTATCTTGTGCTGGAAAGGTTACCTTAACACTCGTGGAGAAAAACATGGTCCCATCCTCACGGACACACTACACTTTGTGCCTAATACATTAAAATCTAATCATGGACTATGGATAACCAGTCCTTACACAAGAGGACGTCATAAGGCCTCAACGCTGCAACTGGAAGATCCTAGTTGAATCTCTCACCTTCTAGAAAAATATCACACTGCCAACACCAGTGTGTAATTATCGAATCATCTCCCATTGGAGAATCTATCCATAAGGATCAAGCCAAAAACTCCACTGGTATCTCTACGCTCCAAATGAGGGTCGCAGAAATAAAAGAGTGACTTGACCATGTGTCTATAAGTACTATAGTCAAGGTGGATTAAACACAGATCATACCTCAAATCATCTCTGGAGCGATGTGGTCATAGGACTCAGCTATCTGGAGCTGAGCTCATCCCTTTCCACATGTCCCTGTGGTCGGGGTGGACCACCTGGAGGTGGTGGCGGTAGAACCTCGAATCGCCTCTCACTGCATTCTGCATGTCCAGCTCTTCTACCACGTCCGCCTCCTTGTTGAAGATCTCCTCGATCGAATCTTCACCTCTGCCCAGGCGGTCTTTTGACTGTCTTCTGGTCGTCTGTATGGTGGGTCGGGCAGTTGTGAGCCATGTGACCCTATCGTTTGTGTGAGTAATACTGCATGATCCTCACCTATCCTCCTCTATCTCGAGAGCCCCACACCACCGACCTTGTATCTTACAGTCATCCACCGGTAGGTATTGTCATGTTGGACCTCTGTAACATCTGTCTGCTACCAGCTGCTGATGACTCTACTACATGTCGTCTGGTGGTGGGTCTTGTTGCTGGTTATTTCTCAGTAAAGAAGCTCTCTACTAATTCTGCTCTCTCTTACACCCCTGCCTGCGTCGGGATACTGTGAGAAATCATCGAAGCTCTAATCTCCCGTCTGAGCCTATGATCGATGGTCTTGGCCATGAATAATGGGTCCCAAACCATGTATGTGGAGTAGCGCGAGAGGTCGGTGAACCTCAAGGAATTATAAGCCACGTTCATTCTACCCTACTGTAGGTGGAGTAGCTCCTATATATGCATAGAGCGTAGAGTCACCGAGATGAACTCTGTCCTGAAAACGCTCTTGAAGTCTAGAAAAATTAGAGTGACCTCATTGTGAACCTAGTGTAGGAAGCTCCACCATATGCCTGCTGCAACATGAAGAAGACCAGCTGCGAGGATCACCATGAGATCAGATGGTATCCCAACCAATCAAAAAACTCTAACCACGGCCTCCATCCAGTCCTTAGCCACCTGTGGATTCGTCTCTCCTCGGAACATCGGGGGCCCCTGGCGCTGAAACTCATGCAACGCGCTCAAGAGGCATGCACCCTCTGCTACAGTGGGTGGTATTATCTGCTTCCCAATGGGTAGTGGTGCTGCTACACCCCCGATGAACAACTACCATAAGGGGGCCCTACACTGAAGCCTCCCCATTTGGTGGGTTGGCATCACATACTCTACCTGGAACCCTACCTGGATGGCTGTGTGGAGGAATCCTAAAAAGAAACAGGAGCACCATGGTCATTACATTATACCTGGTGAGCTGACATCAAGTGACCACAAAGAAACCTTTCCCACAAAACACACATGCAATCTGTGATTTCGTGCACTGAGTCGTAAATCAGTTGTTAGGGTCCTGGTGTATGGATATGTCTGCCACCGCACCAACCTTGGATTCCCCAAACTAATAACCACACTCATAAAACATGACAAAATTTCTAATTAAAATATCAGAGTCCACGTTCTTCGGTATAATTTACTCCTCTAATACGAATTTGTCTCGACTCATCCCTCGAGTCCCATGTCGTGACTACCCCATGCCCGCCTTCTATAGGACATGGGCTGGAAAATATCACTGGAAAGGCATATCCCTAAAACGAGGAATGAATTGCCTTTATAACATGTAAACTCACACAACGAAGAACACAAAAAGATACAAGAAGAGTGTAAAATGTACATTAAACATTGAGTGTATAAAAATTAAAGGGGCTAGAATAAAAAGCCCAACTGGAAAGTACAAGTAAAACTGGAAACAGCTCCTCCGTACACCTACCAAGGATCCAACCTGAAGGGTAGGTAATTCTTTTGAACGGTCATCCATGCAGATCGTCTCATCTAATGTACACCTCCGATCATCCCCCAGTCTGGTACTCTGGACCTCGATCAGCGTTTTCCGTCGTCTGTATAAGACACAGCAAGGTGCGAGCGTAGCCCATTCATGGTTGAGTATAACAATACTCAGTAGGGACCCCAAGACCCTCGTACATCACCAAGAGTTCCAAAAAATAATAACCACAAACCAAGAAGAAATAATCATCAAATAAACTTAGGAATATTCCTATAAATATACCTATGTTATCAATATATACCCATCTCACACAAGAGGTAAAAATACCACAAAGGTAACACCACGAAGGTAGAAGTACCACACAGGTAACACCATGAAGGTAGAAGTATAGCAAAGGTAACAACACAAAGGTAGAAGTACCATAGAGGTAACACCAAGAAGGTAGAAGTACCTCACAGGTAACTCCACAAAGGTAGAAGACTCAACTCATACAAGGTATAACTTATGTACAGAAGTACAGATGATTAGTCGTAAGGCTAAATCATCTTATTCTGTCAGTTAGTACTGCTTCTGACCCACATACGATCGATATCTAACTTACCCCCATGGACCCACATAGTATCGATAGGTAACAAACCCCCATTGACCCACACAGGATCTAACCGACATAAGATTTGTATGTGCGGATCCACACAGGATTGTTTAGTGCTGACCCACATAGGATCTGGCCCACACAGGATTGGTATGTGCTGACCCACACCGAATCACTGACCGATGACCCAAACATGATATGACCCACACAAGATCGGTATGCACTGACCCACACAGGATCGTTGAGCACTGACCCATACCAGATCGATGTTCTTCTTTCACGTTACAGCCAGCCACTGGGTTCCCGCACTAACCATGCTTGATTCCAGAAGGTTCTACTTCCCAAACCATCAGCTGATACTTCAACTAACACGAAGAACCAAGAAGAAGTATCCCAAATGTTCTTTCACACCATAAGGGACCCAACACAATAGATGGTGCGTCAATCGGACTCCCGGTCTATAACTTATTAGCATTTACGCTCTGAGGCCCCGGTTATATTCTGGTTCGATCCAACCCATCCATACTCCATCCTTTTCCAAAACTCAATTTAGGTATACCAAAAACAACCATCTATATCTAAGGATTATGGTGGAGCAAATGATTCATCAATCGGACGTCTGGATCACAAGTTATGGCCAAAAAGGTGAAACTGGGTTCAGATGGGCCCGAGTCCTGTCCAACCTGGTCAGACCGACCCGGCCCTACCCCGCATGGGCCGACCCAACCCAGTTTGGGTCGGCTCTCCCGAGTTCATGTCCGTCCCGGATCTCCTGGGCCACGGCGGGCCTGGCCCACTGGGTCGTGGTCCGGCCCAGCCTGCGAAGGGGACGACCTGGGCCCACCTCGCATGGCCAGCTTGGTGCGGACTACTGTGGGGAAGTCTGCCGTCGTGTGGCCCACCCTAGCCTCAACTAAAGGGGGAGGCACATCCCTATATTCTAAAAGGTCTGTGGACCATTCCGCTGGTGCCTATAGGCATACGGGACCACCAGACGGTCATGCATGGCGTCACGTGGTTGGCCGGATTCCCATCCGGTCCTCCTCCCAACAGCGTGATTGCACAACTGGACTTCCGCAGCTGGCCAGATGTTGGCCGCCCTCTGGTGTTCGCTGTGGCCAAGCGGCCATGTTCTCATACTCTCGCAGTGCGGATGCACGGCGCCACTTTGCCACGTGGCCGGACGGTGTGTCGGCCTCCACCCTGATCCACTGAGGCCGAAGGGCCGCCACATCTTTCTCAACCAGCAGCACAGACGCACGCCTCTCTACCTCCATGTGGCTGGTCAAATGTCATTTGTTGTCGTCCCCCCGAAGCGACCAACCGACCACGGCCTCCTTCGCTACCAGTAATGTGACACACCACTCCGGTTCCACACAAGTGGTCAGGTGTTAGATTCCACATTTCTCCTCTACGGCTAACAGGTTGCAGTCTCTTTTGGCGGTGCGGTTGTGCCGCCACCGTCATCCCGACCAGCGAAGAACACTTCAACATTAAAGATGCTGAGATATTTGGATATGTTTATTTGGATCGCACCCTCACCATTAGACTGATAACAGATGGTTCAACAGTATGGAATCAATGTGAAGCTATGAAGAACAATAATAAAACACAACCATAACTCGATCATCTGTTGGAGGTGTCATGTGGAGGAAAATGAAGACACCGACGTTCATCGATCCCGCAACATTTTTCCGATCTGGGCTCGGGCGTTGTCCTCATCCTTGATTCGGAGAATGTTATTTGTTGGAGGATGACCTTCATTAGAGGATTCTCCAGCAAGGGTCTCCTCTCCAATTCACCATCGTAAAAACAACCCTCAATCCCCTCAAGAAGAGTTAATAAAATAACACTTATTTAACTAGTTGTTTTATTAATTTAGATTTAATAAAACATATTAATTAAATAGAGTTGTGGTTATATAATTTTGGTAACTAGGCATTTAATGCCCAGCATTAAATACCCCATCACCCTCATGTGGTCCCCAACTTTATGATTAAAGTGGGATGTTTTCATAAAATAAAATAAAAGTTAATTATTTTATTATATTATTTGTCTAACACTCCCATGAAAAATCCAAAAAACTAACTTCTACCTTCAACCTACTGTAGTCGAGGTGATGTTATCCTTAAGAGAATACCAGCGCCACGAGTTCAATGGTGCCCTTGGATTTCCATTTCGATCACCGGTTCAAAAGTTACAAAATATTGCTCAGGAGTTTACTAAACATACCCGAAAAAAAGTTTACGAATTCATTCCGGGCGCACCTAGCCTAAGAATCACGCACCGCAAATTTTTGTAGACTCATAATATTTCTATATAATTAAAAAAAATAACATGGAAAATTCTGAGCCTTTACACATATATCAAAGGAAAAGGTGGTCATAAGGCCTAGTAAGGGAAAGTAAGGGAAATAGTTAACATTTTATTATGATAATTATTGATAAGAATATATGGGATATCATAAAGGAATGAGAAATGGTTAAATAGTTATAAAATAATTAAGATAAAATGATTCATAACATATGAAATCCTATAAAACTTTTCATTGATTCATTCATAAGCATATCACCAAGTTTTGTCACTGATGTTACCTAAAACATTACTATGGTTATTCACTATGGTATCAAAAAACATGTCATATGTAGAGATTAAATTATTTACCCATCACATTAGAATGATATTAGGCCATACCCTTCATATGTTTTAATTAATTTTATCCACATATACCATAATAAAAAATTTCATAAACAATCCATGGAGAATAAATGAAACATGTTTCATATAAAAATCATGGTGTTTTAGAAAATGCTATAAAAATATCCTTTTGTCATTTCGAACCCACAAAAAAGGAAGGAGAGTTTCATGTATGTTAAAAAAATTAAATATATCATTATGATATCATTTTAATAACCTTGGTGAATAAATAGGTTTGGGTATTCAGAAAAAGAAAAGAAAATAATTTATTGTTAAAAAGAGGGAAATTTTGAGAAGTAAAATCGGCGGTGTAATGTGTATAAAATGAGGTTTTTGAAAACATTAAAAAATGGTGATAAGGGTATCCCATTGATAAAAGACTAAATATAGAGAAGTTATATAAAAAATGTTCAAAATAACATTTTATGGAAATTTTAAATACATACCACATAAAAAATTAATAGGAAAAGGGGAGTTGAGATTTTCATTACCATGAAGAGAAACTACTAAAACCCAAAAACTGGGAACATGGGGGATTGAAGAAACCTTGTGGTGACTTCTTGTGAGGAAATAATATCATATATTCGTAGATTATGAGTTCATAATAAATGTAAATAAAAAATTGGGTGTGTATTTATAGAAACACTAAGGGATTTGTTTATTAATTTCCATAGACACATGGGTAGTGGTATTTTCCAAACCTTTTGCAGGTACTTGGTATTGGAAACATGGGAATACTATTATATTATTTTAATCCACAAGAGTAGACAACAATTTTATATTACTTATTACATCATTATGATGTCATTAAACATGTCGAAAACTCATAATTTTATTTTTACTATTCACATAAAAAAATATTTTAGAAAATTGTCATAAATTCATCCTAACCTAATTTCTAGATAATTATTTAAAATATTATGTTTATTTTATAATAATAATTCTATAAATATTATAAATTTAACTTTTAAATATAAAATTCATTAAATATTAAAAAAAAAGTGGACATAAAATTCATAATAAAATGTATAAAAAACTCCTTAAACATGAAAACATTAAAATTATTTTATCATTTCTAATTAAATAAGAGTTTTTTTAATTATAATATTTAATTAAAATAAATATTATTAATAATATATTAGTTTATTCTAATAATTATATTTTTTCTTAAATGTATAATTTTTTTTCCAAAAAACCAATTTACCAAATTGGTCATATTTTTAATAAAAATAAACCTCAAAACTGAATTCGTGGAACAAAAAATTTATATATACAAATGAATTATAAAATATGTAACAAATTAACTGACACATAAACCCCTATAACACCAATAAATGACCTAAGTGTGGGGTGTGATATAGTGATAGACTCATGGGGGGCTCGACTGACATCGCTCGAGTGGTAATCACCATTAACTTGAACTTCTCATGTATGTGATTTTGTTCAATATTAATATGTTTAATCTCACCTTGGGATTAATCAAAATAAAATACTAGTGATTCTACCTCCCACCCATGCTCCCAAAAATAGGCTTCATAAGACATGAATCTATTGGATGTGTCCATCGACTCTTCTTTCTGCATTAATTTTCCTTTTTCATTTCTACTTATAATAAAAATTATAATGTTAAAATAATTATTAAGATAATTATTTATAATTTCCATATTGACCAATGGTTATATAACGGTCTAAACCCAATGGTTTAATTTCAATTATACTCAATTGATTTTTATAGGGATATTGTTTTGTTGAGTAAAAATTAATGCAATACACATTTTCAGGAAAAAAAGATTTAGTCATAAATTTTTGGATGTCACATTCATCCCCCCTTAAGAACCATTTTCCCTGAAATTTTAATTTTTAAACACATATTAGAAACGGTCTGTGTACTATTTTTTCATTGTTTCTTATGGATCCCATATGGCTTCATCATATTTTTGGTTCCTCCACAAAACATTAATGATGTGGGTTGTCCTGTTGCATATAACGTTGTCTCTATGGTTTAAGATCTCTACTGGATGTTGCTCATAATACATGTCAAGTTCCAATCATACCGCCCCCAAATTATGTACATGTGAAGAGTTAGGTATGTACATCCTCAAGACAGATACATGGAAAACATCATAAACCTAGTCTATATTTAGAGGAATTTCATGATAATATGCCACATATCCTATGAAATCTATGATTTCATAGGGGCCAATATACCTAGGAATGATCTTCCATTTCTTCCCAAACCACATTAATCACTTATTTGTTGAATCTCGAATGAATACTTTATATCCCACATCAAACTCAAAGTCCCTTCAACAGTTTTATACAAATCTATTCTGTCAACTTTGATCACATGTTTGGTGTTTTTTGGATGGAATGAACCATTTATCTCATCTATTTCATAAGACCAATCCCAGTAATCTTTCTCTCACAATCTTCATACCAAAAAGTAGGAGTTCTACATCTCTTTCCATATAGATCTTCATAGGGTGCCATTTTAACACACTAATGGATGCTATTTTTTCATTAGATCTCAACTAATGGGGGATGTTGATCCCATCAACCGTAAATTCCATTGATCATGTTCTCAGCATATCCTATAGTGTCTAAATAGTCCTTTTAGATTATCCATCAGTTTTTTTGAAGATAGTTCATACTGAAATTCAATACAATATTCTGATCATGTTGAAGACTTCTACATAATTTTAAGTTAACCATGATCATGATCAGAAATGATAGAAAGTATCACTCCATGTGGCCTTACAACTTTCTTTAAGTATATAATACTGATTTATCAATAGATAAATATTATCGAATATACATAAAATGGTAATTCATGTTGAGATGGTCCACTATAACCCATATGGAATTATTTAATTTGAATGTTTTCAGTAGAACAATGAAAAATACCATAGTGATATTGTCCCACTTCCATGCTGGTTTGGGTAGGGGTTGTAATACCCCATTAATAATTGGTCTCTCTACCCTCACTTGTTGACATACCAGGAACCTTGTAGTGTAGTAAAAAATATCACTTTTCATGAAAAATAATGAATAAAAAGTTCCTTATACATTTTTATACTTCTAGGATGTTATTGAGTTAGTAGAGATATGAGATTCATCATTATTATCCTTATTTATTTGCAGAATAGATGGAACACATTGCCTATTATGAAATTTTAGTACACCTTATTGATCAATATTGAACATAGGAAACTTCCCATTTGTCACAACCTCTATCTTCTTCTATAACAATGGATCTTCTCTTCTATATTTTGGGATCATCACTAATAATGACGGTTAATAAATCCTTTGTTATTGGGTTGATGATTTCCCTTCCCCTATGATTCCCATGTCCAATTTTACTAGGTCTTTGATCAAATGAACTCTTTGAATCATCATCATTGCCAACAAAATAGTGGCTTTCCTACCTAATGCATTAATGAATTTGTTTTCTCTTTTGGGGAGATAATGAATTGAATAATCATAGTTTTTAACTGGTTCCAACCATCTCCTTTGTATCATGTTCCATTCCATTTTTGTGAAAATATACTTAAGACATTGATGGATTGTTTATATATAACATTTCTCCCCATAAAGATATTTCTTCAATATCTTGAGTGAAAAAACAATTTTAACTAACTCCAAGTCATGAATAGTATTGTCCTTCTCCGCAGGCTTCAAATTTAAAGATGCATAAGCAATCACCTTGTCATTTTTCAGGAGGATACACCCAAGCCCTTTCAGAGATGTGTCATTAAAAATAAAATATCCTTCTCTAATAGAGTGTGTAATTATCATGGGTGTCGAAACCAATATATTCTTTTGATCTTAGAATCATTCATTACACTTCTTTGTCCAAATGAACATAACCCCTTTTTGAGTTAACTTGGTTAGTGGATTAGAATGGTATGAATTTTTTTCCAAAAACATCCTATAATGACCTATTAAACCAAGAAAACTATGAATATAAATTATTGTTTTAGAATGAGTCCACTCTTCCATAAATGTTATCCTTTTAGTGTAAATTGAGATTCTTTCATAGGTTACAATGTTCCCAAAGAAATCAACTTCACGTAGCCAAATTTCCCATTTCTTAATCTTTCCAAAAAGCCTCTTCTTCCTCATAGTTATTAATATTCCCTATATATTATCCTCATGATACTCAAGAAAATTGGAATATATCAAAATATCATCAACAGAAACTACCAAAAGGTTATCAAGGTAGTCCTTAAATACTCTCTTAATCAAATCCAGAAATATAGTTGGAACATTAGTCAAGCCAAATGGCATAACAACAAACACATAATTCCCATATCAAGACCAGAATGTTATATATGGAATATCTTCTTTATTTACTCTTAACTAATGATAAACAGATCAAATATCAATCTAGAAGAAAAATTGAACCCCATGAAGCAGGTCAAATAAATCATCAATTCTTGGAATAGTGTACTTGTTCTTCATAGTGATCCTGTTATGTTATCTATAATCAATGAATACTCACATTGATTCATACTTATTCTTCAAAAAGAGAATAGGATCTCCCATAAAAGACACACTTGGACGGATTAACCCCTTCTCCAATAGATCATGGATTATTTCTTTAGTTCCTCTAACTCTAAATTATCTACTTTATAAGGTGTATTTGATATGAGGTTGTATCCAAGCATAAGATCAATGGAGAAGTATACAACTCTTTCTAGGGGAGGTCTAGGTATATCCCAAGGAAAACATCAATATATTCCTAATGATAGGGATATTACATATCTATATACTTTCATTTCCTTCTACATCTTCACCGATAATTTCTATAAAGAGATATATGGGAGGTGATTCTACACAAAACTCAGTTTGAGATATATATCATTTGAAAAAAATTGTAGGTTTTTAATTCAAGACTTCTGATATTTCCTTTCTATGATAGTTTATCTTAGCACTATACATTGAGATCTAGTCTATACCTAGTATAATGTCAAATTCAATCTTGAGAATGACTACTATAATTATAATGTGATTATTCTTAACAATGTTAATACTATATTTTCTATACATTATTGATGTTTGGATAATCCCTCTAAGATTCTTGATAGATAACTCTACTTCTAATAGTTTGGGGATTGATTCTATATTCATAGAAAACATGGTGGAAATAAAGGATTGCGTAGAATCGGAATCACACAATGTACTTTCAAGCACGAAGTAAAAATGAGAGTAATATCTAGTACATAATTTGGACCTTAAAATTCATCTATAATTATATAAAAATCATATCCTTTCTCTATTGGCATATGCAGATGTTGATGGTGATTCCCCTCCACTTCCCTCAAATTTGGATTTTTATTAGAAAATTTCCCCATTTCTTCACACTTGAACCATTGGACTTTTGGCATGTCCTGCAAAATTATCTCTTTTTAGTTTTTATTGATAATTTGAGCCTTCACTAACTACAATAGTTCTAGGAAATATTTCCATCTCTTCCACACATGAAACATTTCCCACTCTAGGGAAAGAAGTTACCCAAATTATTCTTCTCACATTTGTCACATTTGCAAACATTAAATTAGTTTCCTCATCATTCATGATCAAAGATCCTCACTAATAATTTCTCTACTGATCACTTCTTTTTATTCGATCAGTGGGGCCAATTAATCTCTCTGAACTCTAGTTCAACTTTCATAGCACATCTCAGTGTCTTTTTATATATATCATAGTCTCAATTGGACAGATTCTTCCCTAGTTGGGGTCTTAGTAAAATAAAAAATCTATCATATTTTCCATTAGGATCCACAAAAAATCTAGAGGTGTAATGAGAAACTCATGTGAAGTTCACATTATAGCTTCCCACATATTAATTTTCCTTATTAATTAACTTGAGGAATGCCTTCTCCATTTTGGTTCCCTTTGAATGAGGGAAACATTTTTTGAAAAAAGTTTCCCCTGAATTCTTCCCACTCTATCAATTCAATATCCCTTATTGTCTTCAAGTATCTAATCGGTTTCCATCACTAATCAGTTTCCCCCTCTAAGAGGTACCTAGACATGGTGACTTTCTCTTATTCTATGTAACAAAGTAGGTAAAACATATTTTCTATTGATCTTATCCACTGTTCAGTAATCAATGGGTTGGTAGATCCACTGAAAGTTGGTTGTTGTTGATGTATACAAGAATCAATGAAATATTATTCCCTTCATGGTGGGTTTTTTCTCTCAACGTGATTCATGTTATATCTCATAATATAAATCAGTTGATTCATCATTCAGGTGATGTTTTCCATATTTTTCCATCGGAACGTTATCAGTGCATGGTCCATTACCCTCACCATTTACACGGTTTCTTCTATTTCCCAATATTTTATAAAATAATATAACTATAGTGGGAAACACATTTTATTTAATAATATTATAATTCTAAAGTAATTTTCTTCCTTATAATTTTGTTCTTAAATATGTTATTCTTTACCAATAATTACATTTTCTATAAATCCTTCATAATGGTTCACTGAAACTTGTTATTAACCAAACGAATACCCCAAGATTGTCGAAATAGGTGTGATTCAAGGGTATTTGTGATGCACCAGTTCCTATTCAAGTCTATTTCAAGGAATTGTTTTCACGTTTTAACCCTAGATACATCTTCGATAGAGCCACATCCACTCCGTCTTATCCAGATAATGATTTCTTTGCTCGTGAACCACTTACTTAATACTTTACCAAAATAACAGGATATTTTAATCATTATTAACTAGTCCCTATGTTTTTTATTAATTTTTTAAAATCATAAGTTCCAGAAATTACTAAAATGTTCTTTTATAAAACTATTTAAACCTTACTTTTAAATACATAACATTAAAAACTTTTTACAATCCAAGGATATTTTAAAGTTTCATTTCTTATAAATATGGTACATCATACTTGAAATCATGAAAAAAATATTCTAATCTACATATAAGGCTTCATCATGGGTTCATACTATGTTCATTTAATGTATCTCATAATTGGGGGCATAAATCAAAGGAAAGGATGATCATAAGGCCTTGCAAGAGAAAGAAAGGTTACCATCTTACATGTGATTATGAGACTTATCAATAAGAACTTAAGGAATAACCTAAAGGAATGATAAATGAAAAAAGAGGAATAAATAGTGAAAATAACATCTTTAATAACATATAAATGTGGTCATAACATTTAATTGAGTCATTCATAATTGTATCACCAAGGTATCTCACTGAGGTGTCATAAAAATTACCAAGGTTATTCACCAATGTATTATAAAAAATTTCATCTCCATAGAATAAGTTCCATTCAAAAAATAAGGGGGTTCTATCAGGGAGAACCCTTAATATGTAGTAATTTACTTGATCTACATTGATTATAACAAAATTCTTCTTAAATAACACATGGAGAATCAACGAAATGGGTTTCATAACAAAATCATGATGTTTTAGAATGTTCTTTAAAACAATATCTTTTTGTCATTTTAAACTTGGGAAAAAATGGTGAGCTTCATGTATATTAATACTGGAAATAAATAGATCATTATGAAATCTATGTGAAAATATCTAGAGAAGAAATATTTTTGGTATTCATAAAATAAAATAAAATAATTTCTTATTATAAAGAGATAAATTTTAGAAGTAAAATTAGTAGAATAATGTGTATAAAATGTTGTATTAGAAAACATTAATGAAAAACAGATGAGGTAATCCTTTTCAATAAATATTATTAATGCATTATATTTATAAAAAATGGACATAAGAACATAGTATGGAAATTTTAAACACATTCCACATCCAAAGGAAACTTATAGGAAAAGGGGAGTTGAGACTTCCCTTACCTTTACGAGTATCTCCTAAAACTCAAATATTGGTACCTTGGGGGAATTAGGATACCTTGGGAGGACTCATTGGGAAGTAATAAAATCATGTATTCATTAATGATGAATTTTTAGTTAAATAAAATAAATAAATGTGTAGGTATTTAGGGAAAAGGTGTGGGAGTTTTTTATTAAATTCCTTAGACTCATCAATAATGGTATTTGAAAAACCACGGGCTTGCTCATGGTATTTTTCCTTGGTATTCGAAACATAGAAAACTATTAAATTATCTGAAACCATAATATTTTACCATAATTTAATAATAATTATTAAATAATTATTATGTATTTAAACATACAAAAAACTCAAAATTGTATTTATACTATTCACCAAAAAACAATGTATTTTAAAAAATTCTCATTAATTCACCAACATAATTTTGACATGATGATTTAAAAAATGATGTTTCTTTTATTATAATAATTCTCTAGGTATAACTAATTAAAATTTTAAATATAAAAAACCTTATTTACTAAATGTAATTGCAGATATAAAATACATAGTAAAATGAATAGAAAAATTTCCGACACATGAAAAAAATAAATTTATTTTATCAATTTCAATTAAATAATATTTTTTTTATAATAATATTTCATTTAGATAAAAATTATTAAAAACATATTATTATATTATAAATATTATAATTTTTTTCAAAAGTATAATTGCTGTCCAAAAAAATCCTTTTATTAAATTTTTCATATTGTTATGAAAAACTAAACTCAAAAAAGAATTGATGGAATAAATATTTTATTTATAAAAAAGGATTATATAATATGTCACTAATTACATGAATCATAAAACCTTATAGAAACGTCAAACAACCTAAGGGTGAGGTGTTTGATAGTGATAGACTAATGGGGCATCTCAACTAACATCATTCAAGTTGTAATCTCCACTAACTTGAACTTCTCCCATAGGCAATTTCATTCAAGAATAAAATGTTGAATCTCATATTTTGATTGATAAAGAGTGAAGTTCGATAATTCTATCTCTTTCTTATGCTCTAAAAAATGGGATTCATATGGCTCGACTATACTGGATGAGGCCATGGAGTTTTCTTTCTGTATTAATATTTCTTTGTCATTTCTACTTATAATTCTAATTATAACATTAAACTTGTAATCAAGAGTATTATTTCCAACTTTCATATTGACCAATGGTTATAATTGACCTATTGTCTTATAATGGTCATATTCTAATGGTAACAGTTCAGTTATACTTGCATAATTATTAAATGGATATAGTTTTGTTGAGTATTAAATAATATAACACACGTTTTCCGAAAAAAAAATATTAATTAAAAAATTTCAGTCTATCACAACATAAAAATGATAATACATTCCATATATGATAATAATTGGTTTTTAATTTAATGGTGACCCAAATAATACTTCGGAATCAATAAATGATCCACAAATTTGTCTTAAATCTATAAGAGAGTCATGGAGTAGGCAATAATTCCCCCCAAATGGGTGTGATGAGCTTGACCTCCCATCCTCTTGACCAATGTGAGTTCTCAAGAATCATCTTCCAAACTTCAAAATGAGACAATACCTTTGAAAATTAGTTCCCTTGCGATACAAAATTATTGGGTGTTTCCGAATCCAAGAACAAGACCATTCGAAACCATTTCGAAATACAGACTTTTGGCCTAAAGCTATCTCTATAGTAAATATTCGCCTTAGGCTAATTTTGATGGGTGGAATTAAAAAAAAGTTATTTTGTTTTTTAGAATTAATTTTATTTATTTTTAAATTAACTTTAAATTAAATTTCAATATTCATAAATAAAAACTTGTTTAATCGGAAAAATCCTATTTTAAAATTTTGTGATCGTAATCTTATTTTATGTGAATTTATATTTAATTTAAATATTTTTAATTTCATTATGTTTTATTGTTATTAAATTTTAATAAAAATATTCAACCATTATGTTGGGGATCATTTTAATTTTTTGGTTCCTGTGAAATAGTTATATACACCAGGAAACGTGTTTCTTGCACTTATACATAATTAAAGATGTATTACCTTATGTCACGACTCAAAATGAATTCAACCAGGCTTGAAATGTTCATGGTGCGACTTTGCATTTTTCATGGGGGTCAGTGATGGTAGAAAAGGTTCCTACGCACAAACACATCTGCCCCCCCTTGCTGGAGCTGATTGAATTAATAATTTTGGATAAGTCCTAAATGTGTCTCGTAAGTCTATCCAAATCACTTGCAGCATGAAATTATACTTGGGCGCCATCCATCTGGTGTGTATCCACTTGCACCCCCCCATTTGGCCCACAACCTACTTTTCACCTAATTTCCTCTCATCCAAGGTCCTGTTTTTGCTTATAAATTGTTCCTTCGGGCCCTCATTTGTTGGGAAGAATTTCTTTAAAGCCCAATTACTTATCTGGCCTCCCTATTACTTCCCCCCAGTCTTCCAAAACATTAAAGGTAGTTCTTCTACACCTTTAGTAGAGGATGTAATGGAGGATAATTGGACTTAAGTCCTTTTAGTGTTTGAAAACCATAACACTTACACGCCTAAAGTGCCCAACCTCCACAAATCTAAAATACTTGTGCATCACCCATTCATCCCACTGGAGCATGAGAGCCCCACTTCTGAGATCACCTATGTATACTCTGGAAGACTTGAGAAAGGTCTCACACATGTATTAACATACATGTTTTTCATCGCATAAGTTTACATAAGATCACCCAAGTGTACTTGTGTGCCCGTACTTGTGCTCCCTTAATTACTTGGGAGCCCCTCTTTGATTCACATATTCTCTTCTGTTTACAAGCCATCAAGCCTTTATAAAAACCATTCATGGAAATGATTATTCTTCCTCATATCCCATATCTTAAAAAGAATCTATTGAGACCTTCACCAAAACCTCCTGACTTATCAAACCTTTGGGGAAGGCACATCATCATGTTTCTTATTTGGGTTTGTATATACACTGTTAGAGGTTTCCCAATTTTGTTTCACAATGGAGTTAGGATTCATAGAGTGACTGTGGGTTTTTATATCCACATTCACATAGACCTTTCTCCCCGAAACAGTGTAGGGAAGTTCCTGGTTTGGTGGATGGCTTGGTCCTGGCCTCTCCCTTCTCAAAGAGATGAATTAGAACCTCAGGTCTATGGTAGGGGAAGATACAATTCATACCTACTTTTCCTTTAATAAAATAAAGGACAAGCCTTCCTCCCTTTCTAAAATCAATTTTAGGGAAAAAATCTTGCTGTAAGCCACTAGCGTTTTTTGCAGTTGGTAGCATCATTTCTCCTCCACTCTTCTTCAGTGCCAAAGACCAAAGGGGAGATGGACATATGAACTTTCATTGCCCTTTCCCTCTCCCGTTGGGCCTTGTCACCATGGGAATCCATCCTGGTGTAATCCCCAACCTTCATCCCTTCCTCCATTAATTGGACCCTTGTCAAATGTAAAGTGAATATAGGGAAGGCTCATCACCTCACCCTCTTCCCAGATTTCCCCAACCTCATTCACCTTGGACACCGTAGGTGTGCCCTCTTCCACTAAAAGAGGAGGAAAAATTTGAAAGTATGGATGCCTTTCTTGAATCTTAGACATCCTTTTATTTCTCACACCGAGCATGAAACATGTGGTCGTGGAGATTTTTCATGGTCACAACATTTTCACAATCAAAGGAACTATGAGAACTTCGATTCATGTTCAAACTAGGATACATAAGAAACCCTTTCCATGCACGAGCCCACTAGACATCCTCTTCAGAAATACGACCCTAATTCCTTTAATCGGGGCATCCTCCTTAGGAATAATATTTAAATTAAACCCTTAAGTCACCTTGGAATCCTTTTCAGGAAGTAAGCCCAAACTCATTTCTCTCAAATAACTATACTCTCCTATTAGACTAAATGAACTATGTGGGATTTGATTCCCATCTATATGGGATACATTGGAATCCTCCCGGAGGTTCAAAACCAATACCCTAAATCAACATTGTTCTCCTTGGGCCATATTCCCAACATGGTTTGGTCCTACTTGGAAACCCATATTCTTTCTAATGTTTGTTGGGCTACTTCAGTATAGGTCCTATACTATGTTTTTACGAAGCACCTTTTGCTTAGATGTCCATACCACATGACATTAAACCTTACCAATAGGTCCTAATCACATGACCTTAAATGGTATGATGTGTCCCATTTAGTGGCACCGAACTATGGGGGCTCTAATTCCTTTTACAAGGATATGTTTATAGCCCATATTATGGGAATGAACCCATAATAAAACCAAACCTTAGTATCCCTGGATGACAATAAATTCTAGAGCGCCCCACTGAGTGGATTAAAAACTAGGATCATCACAAAGAGGATTAAAATAATCTCTAAGTGGTATATTATAGGATACCATTGATGTAAAACCTCGAATACAAACAAATATTTACATTAAGGAAGAACCACGAATGCATTCTGATGATTATAAATTTTACACATGTTAATAAGTGATTGTAAATTACAAGGGAAACCAATGTTATTCTTGGTAAATTAATAAGGATTCATGAAAATATCTTAAATTTAAAAAAAGAGTCCCATAGTAGAAAATAATTCCCCCCAAAAGGGTTTGATGAGTCCGACCTCCCATCCTCTCAACTAATGCACGTTCTAAAGTATCGTAAAGTTGAAACTTAATGAATTCCCACATTTTGAAAGTAGGTCCCCTTTGGATAAAGAAATATTGAAAGTTTTCTATTCCATAAATAAATCCAATGGAAACTTCCTAGAAACTGTGATTCTTAAAATTAGAACACATGTTTCAAGGAACTACAAAACAATAGTATATCAAACTTAATTTAGAGGAATAAAATGTATTCCAATGTCTCAAGGTGTTACACACCACACTAATACTATATTTCTGTCATTTTATGAAAATAATAATTATATATATTCTTAGGGAAATCCTTGGTCATTATACTTGTTAAACCATGAAATTTGTTATATTATTTAATTTATTGGTAAATCAAATCATCTTATACATTTCATCTTTTATGTTTTATCATAAAAATTTGTATTTCTTTATTTCCAATGTGATCGGTCAATTCATTTAGAAACCCTAAATGTTCAACCATGTGATTGAAGGTGATGGTAATAACATATTCCCACCTTAATATTTTGATGAGAACATACTCATAGGATTACGATTACGGTTAAATAATTGGTAATTTAATCTCAAGGAAATGTTGAACAAAAAATGCATCACATGGAATGTTTGATTTACAACATATTCCTTTCACCCAAATCCTTGCTAATTCTATTATGTTCACACTTCTCATACTCATAAACCATTACCTAGTGTGACACTATTATGTCAAAAAGAGAAGAAAGATACCTTTCTTGTGTCAAGCAATTCATGTTAACAAATGGATAAATCATATAAAGGGGGGTCTCATGCATTCATATTGGTAATCTTCATCGAATGAATTAAGTCAAAGATCACAGATGAAGGGTTATAGTGTATGGAAAACTTTTATTGGTTATTTATTTTATATGATATGGTTTTTTATTTAATACAAGGAGTTCTTAGTAATTACATACTTATTTCATCAAGAGTTTCAATTAATATTTAATCTATATAAAGAAACATATTAGTGGTTTCAAAATAGAATCATACCTATTGAATCTCCATAAAAAGTAATTTAGAATTCATATATTTTGTAAAAATAGATAATTGAATCAAGTATTATGATTCAGTTCGTATCATTAAATATCATTACCTACTGTAGGTTGTCATTATGAAATTATGAAGTTCACAAAATGATTCTTACATTGTACGTTATAGATATATGAATAACTAAAACATAATCATATGCGAGGTTTCTCATTCCCAATTTAATATTACATAAGAGTCAAGTTTAATCCTACATGGTCACTAAGATACTCCCAGGTAACATAGGTGTAGTTTCCCAAAGGCTTCCCAATGCTAGAGTAATAAAACATATTCTTATATCTTATAATAACAGACTTAATTTAATAGTAAATAGATTATTACAACACAATATTAGTCCCACACAATCCCATACCTCATATTATGAATTTTGTGGGTAATGTTTTACATAAATACCCACCATGAATAATTTATATTACATGATAAAATTTATTCAAATTTGAGATGCATCTATTTAATTCAATATAAGCAATTATTATATGCTACTTAATGGATTTAATCTCAGATAGACTACATTATGCACAGTTAATCTGATTTATCTCACCCAGTACAAAGTATGTCAGATTAATTTCATTTAGTCCTATGAAATATATCTGTAATTTATTTAATTATAAGTTGGGTTAATAAAATAGGAAATTTTCTCGGAATTTCTAATCATTATTTCAATAAATGGTTGAATTTTCTTTTTATAAATCATATAAAAATTGTAATTTGATATATTTTTTAATTAATAGAGTTGTTTATAAATCAATTAACTATAAAGTAATTAAAATTAATTAAATTATTTTTATTAAATATTTTTAAAATAAATAACCGAATATTAAATTTTAATATTGAAACACCCTTTCTCAATTGCATGGAATGACTCGTAAATTATACCAAAAGTGTTTATTTATACATTATAAAGTTACTTTATAAAATGATTATAAATTGAAAAATTGAAAAATGTAATTGTGTCTATATTTAAATGAGAAATTATTTAATCCACATCAAACATGGTTTTGATTTTTTATTTTATCAAGGATTGAAAATGATTTTTAAAATGTGTTATAATGAGGATAAAAATGGTCCCTCTATATTAGAAACTTGTCTTTTTATTTAGTATTGTGACCTAAATATATATTTTTTACTATTTTATACTGATTGGCCCTTTTAAACACCCATTTCGATTTTTCATATAAATATTAGTATTAAACAGTAATATATCAAATTTTCTAGAGATAATTGTTAGAGTTACTCAACATTGGTTCCCTCCTTCATTCTATAAAAACTTAATGATACTAAAATTGATTTATAATTTTTTTAGTGCGATGAAGGGAAAGATCAATAGGAAACACATTGTTAGTGTATGTTATGGTTGTTATCTACATATTTCTTTAATGAAGAGATTATTCAGAAGTTGTGGGGGTTAGATGATTCAGATATAAATTTTGTAAAAATATTTAAAAAACTAAAAAAATTGTAAACTATTTATAATTTGTTAGTTTTATATATTTAAAGTAAAATAAATAAAATTAAAAATATTAAAGTTATAAAATTTGGGAATGAATATAATGTGTATATATTTAATATTATAAATGTCTATGATTAAAAAATAAATTATAATTTTTTTAGGATTATGAATGAATTTTTCATATAGATTAACTCATGATTTAATTCATGAATTAGTAATTTATTTAAGTATTTATATTTTTATTCAAGAATATATTTTCTATAATATAAATATTTTTGTATTCATTGGTTTCAGTTGTTAGTCTTCTATGTAATCATACTTGTGTAGCAGTAATTACATGTTGTGTATAACTAGTTCAAATGTAGGTTATACCCAAACCCATATTCCAAGGGTTTTCTCAAATTATGGGCATAGATAAACATAAACCAATATCTAATGAAAACCATTGGTATATATTCAAAATTAAGACTAAATACAATCATTTTTTAGAATCATTACTGTAGTTTATCCAAATTTGATGCTTGCATCCCCCACCCCATTACCCATGTTATCACCTCTCCTTGGATATCCCAAGAAATATCCCATAATTAATCAATTTCTTGATTTGGTTTACCTTCAATATTAAATATATGTGTTCTAATTCTACCATATATTCATATTACTATCATATTAATTTTCATCTAGGTATTAATCGATAACTATAATACCATTATTCCACAATAATTTCATATTAGTTGAACTAAAGGTTATTTATTTTATATTTGTTATAGTATTTCATAAAAACTGTGATTCTAGTAGATGTATTTTTTAAAATTATTTACTCACTTCATCTATCCAAATCAAATAGAAACATATTTGTTATTCATTATATTTTAGAGGATTATATCATTAATCATTATTGTAATTTTTTATTTTATTGATGTATTAGGGGATTAGGACGTTATTCAATAAATAGTTTTTTATATAATAAATGATAAAAAATATATAATAAATATTAATCAAATATTCCTTAATATGTTTATATAAGAAAGTTGGTAATTAATGAACCTTAATTTAAAATTCACTCATTTACTCTACCTAATCTAATATTAATTATTACTTAGTACATATTCCATGTCATATACATTTTTTCGGTTGCTACTAGTATACATCGATTATATAATATGATATATTTTATTCCGTCTCTAACTATATAGCCGCATTCATTCAAAAACATTTATATTAAAATTGGTATCATTGATTATCTTATTTTATGTGTTCGATAGATATATGATGTTGAATTATTTCATAAGGGTATTATAAATTTTTCCATGATGAAAACATATATATTAAATGTTAAATTGTTCATTTCTTGTGGGTCAAGGTTTTGTAATAAATGTTTTCAATGATAAAGTCATATGGATTTAGTAACAGAATTTTTTTGTTATCATAATATGTAATCATGATATTCATGATTTTCACGAATTTTTTAATTATACTCTTCTATATTAATTTTAACAAAATATTATTTTTTATGTGACATCCCGGACCAGGATGCCACTCAGAGGTGCCCCGATCTCGGTTCATCACTAGGCCCCAAGCACATCTCCCAAAATTCCATAGGTTGTCGACTAGAAGTGAGGACCTAGGGTGTTTCCATTTAGAGACTATTACCTCATTATCATAGTGCATCATATTAGATAAATATAATAATAGGTAAATAATGGAATTTGGAAATGTTAACTGATGGCACAAAAGAAAATGATTGAATAATAACCAATTGGAACAACTGATAATATTATACAAAAGTATTATGATACATGTTATGTATATATAAAAATGGGTAACATAGATACAAGGATATTTCAAATACATTAAACATAAAATAAGAATAAATAAACAAAATACTATTGCTAGCATCTCAAGCTCTAGTTCATTCATCTGCAACCAAACTCTATCTTAAGAAAGAAAGCAGTATCAAGTGTCCAAGGGGGATGAATCCCTTTTTCAATACCTGTATACATTTAATCTATCAAAGTACCAATGTAGGTCAGGATAGGGTGTGAGAAAAATCTCATTAGTCCACCAAAAATGGTGTCTATAACATGTAGTCTGTTTAATATAAACATATATAGTGTGAAAGAATCCATATATAAAAGTAAAGAAGTATATTAAGGTAAATACCCAAGTACTTGCTTCAACATCATATGGTGTCAGAACATGTAAACATTTCATTAATTAATTATAATCTATTTTATATAAGTCACATGAGGTATAACCAGAAATGGCATCCTAACATGGTAATAATAGTAAAGTATCTAAGAAATAATAAGGCATCATGTAATGAAAATAATAGTGAATATGATCCTAGGTAATACCCAAGGCTTCCTTGACATCAATGGTTGAGAAAACTCAGGTAAAAAACTATAGCCTATCTATAATGGGTAAGAGTGTAATATAAGAGGAATCACCTAAGAAATTCCATAATAATGATTTTAAGTAAGTCAAATGAATCTATACAATGTAGAATGGGTTATGAAATGATTAAGACAAATGGTGTATCATAGATACGTCATATCCATAGACATCACATTGGTTCCAAGTAGTGTATCCAAGTAATACTATAATAATAATGGATGGATCATACAATGACATACTGGGCATCCACTAATAAGCAAGGATCAGGTTCCAATGTGGATATCAACCATGGAGACAGGCATCCCTGAATCAGAATTGAGTCCACGAGTGATCAAGGAATTCCTTCGGTAATCTAATGTGAGCTCGAGTCTAACCACCCCTTGAATAATGTCAACATCCATATGTAATAGGAACATTATATGATTCATTTGAAAACATAAGGAAATGTAATAATCATGACATTTAATAATCTAGAGCATTCATTCCATGCCTTTCATTAATTTTAAAAGGCTAATAGATTAATGAAACCATTTCTATCATTTCATATTAAAATAATTGGTTCTCCCCTTCACCATTCAAAAATATGAAAATCAGTTTAAGTAAGATCAACCATGTATAATTAATTTATAATAAGATAGGGAAACTGATTTCAATAATATACTTTACAAATACCATATAAAATTTCTTTTATCATGTTTATGCACCTAACATAGATGCGTCATGGGATAAGAATACATTTGTTTGAAATTAGTATTTCATTTAATTAATTAAACACTTACCTTAATCAAAGAAAATCCAAGGCACACCTAAATGGTGGTGCAGATAAACTCAATAAGCTTCTAAAAGCATAAATATAGAAAACAACCTACATGGGGGGTCAATGTTGAATCCATAACCTCTAACAAATGGATTAAATTTTTGTAAAGGGTCTTAAAATATGGTTATGATGACTATAATAAATGAAAATAAATTAAATAGGCCACACTCAATGAAATCAGAGGGCTAGCACTACACTTTAAGAAATGATCAAACTTTAGGGATGAGTTATAGACCACCTGTATTAGGCCCACATGAATCACCTCATCTAGTATCATCCTTTAATATGGCTTGGATTAGAAGAGATCTGAGAAAATGATCAATTCCCTAAATGTAAGGCATATGAGCCTATATCTAAATAGAATCGTCAATCGAAAGAAAACTGAAAAATGGATAAAAAGGAATTCAGATCTTACTAGTGATGATCTAACCAAATGAACGGTTCTTTGATCAAGCTCCTGTAAGTTGAGCGTGATCACATACTATAATTGATCCCAAATGAGATCAAAAGGGGAGAAAGAAGGGGTGTACTCCCACTGGAGATAAAAAAATTTAGGAAGAATAAAGTTAAATCATTTATATTATGGGAGTTTTTTTTATTTCACCCAAAAACTAGAGTCACATAGTTTGGAAAAATGGTTGGACAAACTATGTTCCAACTGTGTGCCCTTTTCAATACCAAAGGGAACTATTCATGTTTAGGTAGCATGGTTAGGGAAATAATGTTCCAACTATGAAAAACACATCTTTACCAATGTCTAGATGTTTTTATAGGCATGCAGCCCATGGCACATAGTTACGGATGTTTGTGTGCCCTAATTCACCCCTATCTTTATCCCTATATATGTTATAGAGAATATTTGAACTGGTTATCATTGTTTCTACTAACCATGTGGCCAGTCTATTTTTCAAACTGGATAGGGTTCTGGGCCTTGAAAAATCCCTTGACACAATTGAGACACCTGTGAACTCATTAGTCATCCATAATAGGTCCAAAATAAATATTTAAACCAAATTTAGAATGACCTATACCTAATATAATAACCTACATCATAAAGTATTCCCCTCTTAAAGTAACTTTTCCTCAAGTTCACCTTTCAAATGAAGTGAAACAATTTTTGATAACAAATTTGGCCACCGGAAATTTACATCAGCCTTCTACTCCCATGTATCTTCTTGTACATGGTCATTCTTTAATCGCATCCATTCTAAAGTGAAATACTAGCCTCATAGGGTCTTTTTTCTACATTAAAACTGTGTATAGGATACTCCTCAAACGAATAATCGAAATCTAAATCAACCTTCTTGGGGTCAAAAGTATGAGATGGTTCGGCATGATAATGATATAGCTCTAAAATGTGGAATACATCATGTGTGTAACAGTACCTATGAGGTAGTAACAAATGATAGGCTATCGGTTGGACTCTCTCCATAATTTAAAAATGGACCTACAAAGCATGGTGATAGGTTCCCATGAAATTGTTTCCATCTATTCTGAAAGTTGGGATATACCTATAGGAGAACACAATCCCCATCATTGAACTCCATAGGTTTCTATGAAGGTCATCATATGATATCAGTCTATAATGTGCAATATAAATACTCTTTATGATCATCTAAACATTATCTAATGTTTCCTTTATGAACCAATTATCTATTAGGGATGCCTCTTCTCCCTCTAGCTAGTATATGGGTGAATGGAATGACATGTTGTAAAATGCCTCAAAATGATCCATTTGAATAGTCACTAAAAACCTATTATTATAGGTGAACTCGATGGGAGTGATCTTCTTCTCTGAAGAACTATTGAAATCAAGGAAACATGAATGAATTATGTCATCTAGGATATGTATAATCCATTGGACTAACCATCGGTCTAAGCATGAAAATTTTTGCTCTGAGTCACCTGTGTACCCATATCTCTTTGTAACCCCAGCAAGAACCATGATTTGACAAGATAATCCATATCCAAAATTATATTATGGTGGATACCACGTATTCGTATGACATACTATCTTCCTAGATATTCTACTGGGAAAGTCTCCAGAATTGGAAGGGAGTGGGTCACTTTTTTTAGTATATTAATAACAACCCATGCAGAATTGCTACCCCTAGGTGACCATGGTAGTAAAAATACAAAATAAATGTAAAAATATTCCCGTTTCCATTCAAACTGGTATTTGATGTAATAATCATGTAGGTCTCTAGTGTTCCACCTTCACATGTTATCTATTGGAAAACCTAGTAAAGTTGCATGTTATATAATGCTTCATCTCAGTCCCCTAATACTAGTGTCACATATCTCGATACGTCTTGGATATGACTGAATGAACTACCAACTAATAATTATGGGACTCCCACAACGACTCATCCCTCATACATGTAGGAATCCAAAGACATTAATAAATACAAATGATGTCATCATGGGCTAATCCATAGGTGGTTCATTTCCTGAAATACTCTCACATAGAACCATGATTTCAGGATCTGAAAACTACCAAATCTTCATATTCTTAAGTAAGGAAGAGGTAATTGTCAATGATGAGAGATAATACTACTACTTACTATCATGAAACTCTATATGAAACTTAATAAAGAGGGAAATCAATTTCTATTCATCATTGGATTCACATAAAGAATGTGCATGTGTTTTCTGACTCAACAAATTATCTTCTTCATTGCCCTTTCTAGGCATATAGCATGCTCAAAATCGAAAGACTGGAGATATTAAACCCATATTAATTTTATGAGGCTTCATTTATTCTATGTAAAGTTATATTTTAGGCTTTTTTGTTCTAAGTACACCACAATGTTCTCACCCATCAGTTAGTGTCTCCATCAATGTAAGGCATAACCAAATACTACATTCTCAAGGTCCTGTGTTGGGTAGTTTCTCTCCTTGGGAATCAAAAACAATTATCCATATACAAAAACATTATCTTCTCACATCATCACTAGACCTATCCTGATGTGGGATGCATAATATAACACTATATAACATCTTCCAGGCTTAGATAATATCAAAATATGTGCTGAGGCAATCCTTCCATTCCATTCTTAAAAGGATCTATAATACGCTTCTAACCATAAGAAATTTACCCCATTATTTGTAAGACTAGTAAGAGGTGAGTCAAGGAATGATAATTACTATATGAAATGATTTTAATATCCATATATTCGCCATAAAGGCACCATATCAAACTAGTTTTCATGTTTCTCCCAGGAAACCACATCAATCACCTTCTATGGGTCAACATATACTCCTAACTCTGAGATAACATGACCCAAGAAGTGAACTTTGCTGATCCATATGTGGAACATATCAAGATTATCATGAAGAAAATTTTTAATTAATGTAATTATAATGATCTCAAGGTACTTATTAGGGATTCTATGAGTGTAAGAATAAACCAATATGACATCCAGCAGGACCACGAAAATAGAATCAAGATAGGGATGGAAACCCCTATTCATCATAGCCATGAAAATAGTGGTAACATTTGTAATAAATAATTTTATAAAAAGATACCAATATAAACCATAACTACTGAAAACATTTGTACAAGGTATGTTTGATGGCCAAACTCACACCTGATGATATCCTTATTTCATGTTGGTCATTGAAAACACCTTATCTCCTAAGATCTTGTCAAATAGAACATATATTTGAGAAATTGAAAACTGGTTCTGGACCATTACATGGTTCAACTGACTATAATCCACTTATAGATGAAGGTTCCCATCTACCTTCTTGTGGAAAATCATGGTTGAAATCCAAGAGGAAGTGTTAGGTTGTATAAAACCTTTATCTTTTAGATCCACTAACTATTACATGATATTTTGGAGCTCATTATGTTTCACCCTACATGGAGGAATGGACACTGGAGATACTCCTAGAATGAGATAAGTTATAAATTCTACCTATATCTTAGGAGTTATGTGATAAAAATAGTCAGGAAAAATTTCCATAAAATGATATACTGCCAAACGGAATTCAACCCCATTTAAGCCTTGATCCTCCATGATGAGATTAGAAATCTAGGGGGTCACCCCACCAATACCATGATGTAATGGTCTAGCTCAACCACCTAGACATCCCAATCAACCTTATGTACATAACTACTACCCTCTGGTGATATAAATAAAACCCTATGTTGATAGGAGTCTAAAATTTCATGTTAAATGAAAAACCAATACATCCCATTTATGAAATATAATGTCGTCCTCTCAAGAACAAAGAGGTTCTACAGGATAGGGTAAATTTCTACCTCAAGGGTACATTCCCTACATTGGTGTATTCAAAATGACCATACTAGCAATGATGTATCTAGGGTCATGACACCACTATAATATTGTATTTCCAACCCAAGACATTCCATGATAGATAAAGAGATGAAGGAGTGTTAAGCACATGTATCAAATAAAGCACACACTATATTGGAAGCTACTATAATAGTACATCAAAATATATATGATACTGCACTCTAATCCACGAGTATCGGCTGTAGTCAATGAAACTAGCATGATCTTCAGCCTTGTGCTAATGTTGGACTTCCCTGAGTATGACTGCTCAGCTGGAACTGATAATATATAGTGTAGCTACTATGGCCAAGACCACCTCATCATCCAGTCCACCAATTTCTACACCAACTCTCAGCATGATGTAGTGTAAAAGAATATGCCCCTAAAGGTGGAGATGGTTTGGATCCTCTTCCACTAGAAAAATATGAAAAGTTATGATAAAATCTACAAATATTATACATATGATCTCTATAACGGTATTCTATCTGGTCTCTATAGCACTGATGCTTTAGATTCCACTATTATTCACATTAATGGCACAAAATAGAAATTATAGTGTTGTTACTATGACCTCCACTGCTCTGACATAAATCCTTGACAGAACATTTCCTTCTACATGAAGAACTACATTCCTACATAGTCACTGTTCTTCTATACCTAGTATTGTCAACTCTCCTCCGGTTGTTCTTAGTGATATGATCCTAATTGAAAATATCAGGTAAAGAAGGTTGGAACAATACATTAACCTATGTATGGATAGAATATATTATCCCATCGTCAATAATAATAGCACTTGGAAGCTCATAACTATATATAAGTGGTTAAAAGAACTGTAACTCAGTGAAATGCACAGAATACTCCATGAATTACATTGCACCCTACTCAAAATGCATGAACTCTCTTACTTGGTCATCACTCGTCATCTGGGGTAATAAGTAATCATAAAAAGTTGTTCATAAGTCATCCCAAACCATGCCAAAATAGAGACCATATCGGGTAATCAAATCTGATCAGTGCATGGGAGAATCATGAAGCATGTAAGTAGAAATCAATCCCTTCCTCTTTGGTTGAATATCTAGATTCTCAATGATTGATATAGTGGACTACACCTAAAATTCAACATCATGTGGACCTTCATCCCCTAAAAAGGTATGATGATGCTTCTACAAGAACTTATGTGTCTGATCAGACATCATTGGTTTAGGTCATAGAGAACCTTTCATGTACTACATCTGATATAAGGGATTATTAAAAATCTGAGTATAAGTTCCCATATTAGGTATAACAAGTGTTTCTTCTCTTGGGGCATCTGGTGGTAATACTGGCATCTCATGTCCCAAAACATCTGGAGCATGGTCATCACAACCCTCCTAGAGAATGACATGAGGTCATCATAGAGGAATTGGTCTAAAAATTACAATCACATTCCTTAGAAAAATCATGAAGTATATAGATACAATATTTATAGCAGAACGTATGAATAACAGCACAATACCCCAAATATACTACCGCAAATTCCTTTATAGAAGTTCTGTTAATGTTATGTTCTAAAATGTAAACTACAAGGGTTACAGTATATAAATACTCAACTAATCCTTTCCTCATCATTTATTGGAAATAATTTCACTTCATAAGACAATATCTTCTTTCTATGATTAATTTTTTATAATTATAATATAAAATTATGATTTAAAATGGATTTTAACATCTAGTGAACCAGGGCCCATGCTCTTATTCTCTGAAAGATAGACCCATTTAAACTCAATCTAAACTAATCTATATATTGTCTCAGAATGTAATGAGTTATATATAATGGATTTATTTTTTAAATTAACCATTCCAACCCACAAGGTCTCACACACCTCGTGAATTGAATCTTCCAATCAATCAATCATAGCCAAACAATAGCTCCAACATAATATATCTTTACTCAATAATAATAGGTAAAAAATCAATGAAATCAATGAAATTAATCTACATTGAATAGAATATGCATGGATTGTGAATTCTAAGTGCCTATAATGATTTATTATCGATGTTACTTTCCCTCACTTCATTGGTCTAAGGATATAATTAATGTATCAATAAAAATAATAATAATAATAACCATCACAAAATATGTTTTTCACCCAATTGTGAAATGATATCAACTGTAATATGAAAAATCATAACAAATATCATAATTTAGGAAATTTGTTGTTTACACTGGACATGAGTTAGCTACGACTGGGAATGTCTTATAACCAAGTTCCATGAATTCTTAATATCTAATATATTATCTTTAAATAATAATTCTAGAAAGAAACTCCCATGATCCCACTTTGTTATGTACCTAACCTGCATGTCACTCAGAGGTGACCTGAGCCTAGTGCATCACTAGGCCATATGAGCATTTTCCTAAATGCCAGATGCATCCTACTTGCAATGATAGCCTATAGTGTGTCCATGTGGTGAATATTCCCTCCTTACCATAGTGTAACATAGAGTAGAAATACAATACTAGGTAAATATTTGAAGCTATATATGTAAACAAATGGCACATCAAAATTAGAAAAAATAATAACCAACATGAACAACGTATAATATTATAAAAATTAATGATTGTAAATTTCATGTATCAATAAAAATAATATACATATATATAAATTAGCAAGAAATACATTTTATAAAAAACAAAAAAAAATGATCCCTAGTATCCCAAGCTCTAGATCGATCATCTGCTACCAAACTCCATCCTAATAAAGCATGAATTATCAAGTGTCTAAGGTGGTATGATTTTATTTTTCAACACCTGTATACATGTAATATTCGTAGTTACCAATCATAACCTAAATATGGTTGGAGATAAATATCATTAGAACACCCCCAATGGCATCGATAACATAAATTTTGTGTAAGATAAAATGAAATAGTGTACAAGGATGCACATATAAAAGTAATATACAATAGAAATGTAAATATTCATGTACCTGCTTCAGTCTCATGTCGTGTTTGAACATGTAGAATTTTCAAAAATTAATAATGTTCAAATTTAAATAAATTCATGTCAGGTATAACTAGCACTGACATCCTAACAATGTAATAATAATAAAGGATCCAAAATATAAAAAATAATCTGGAAATGGAAATCATAGTAAAGGGGGTACAAGGTAAAAACCAAGGCAACATTGACCACAAGGGTTGATCCCTGAAAGGTAAAAAATAATATCCTTTCTATAATGATTTACTGTGTAATCTAAGGGGAATCACCCAAGTAATTCCCTAATAATTATTCTATATGAGTAAAAGGAATCATCCAATGTAAAATGGGATAAGAAAAGACTAGTTTCGAGGGTGTATCTAAGGTGCATCATGTCTATATATGTCACTTTGGATCCAAGAAGTGTATGCAAGGCATTCTATAATAATAATGTATAAATCCTATAGTGTCATATTAGGTATCCACTAACAGAAAAGGATCAAGTTCCAAAGTGGGTATCAACCATGGAAACCAACATCCCTAAATAGGAATGGAATCCATGAGTTCTCAAGAAATTACCTTATAAATCCAAGGAAATATTGAGCTTGAAAACTCCTAGAATACTTTCATGGTCCATGTGAAATAGTCACCTTATATGATTCATTTAAATACAATAGGATTTGTAATAATTATTTCATTTAATAATAAAAAGTGTTCATTACATACCATTCATTATTTTGATGAGGCTAATTTGAAAATTCAACCATTTCTATAATTTCATATTAAATTACTTGGTTCTCTCATTCACCTTTAATAAACAAGAAAAGGCATTCTAAGGATGAAAAATCATGTGCAATTCATTTATAATAATCTAAAACAAGTGATATAAATAATACACTTTCTGAATACCATTTAAATATTATTTTTCAATTTTAAGATCTTACCTTTAAAGGGTAAAGTGATAATCATACATATTCTAGCAATGAAAATTGCATTTAAATAATTAAACACTTACCATAATCAAGTTCAAGACAAGTCAAAACTGAACAGTGACATAGAAAAGCTTCACAATCTAATGATGGAATAAATATGTAAAAAACTCAATATGGGGTCGTAAACATTGAGTTCATAAACTCTTGTAATGGATAAATGTTTTAGAAATGGTATTAGAACACAGTTCAAATGAATATCAGCAAGGCTTGTAAATTAAATAGGCTACACCCGATGAAATCAGTGTTCTCACATGGAAATTTATAAAATGATAATACTTAAGGGATGAGTTATATACCCCCAACCCTAGGCTCGTATTACTCCCCTCATCTAGTATCATCTTTTAATTTTTCTTCGAGTGAAAGAGATTTAAAACAGATCAATGACCTAAAAATAGGGCATATGAGCCTTCCACTAAATACCATCTTTGACAGAAAGATAAATGGATAATAACTAAAAAGGAGTTGAGATCTTATTAGAATGGATCCAATGAGATGAACATTTCTTTGAATGGACTCTGAATGGAAAAAAAGTATCAAAAACTATAATGGATCTAAAAGGGACTCAAAATAAGAGAAAGGAGGGGTGGTTATCTACATGAGAGATAAGAATAGAGGGAGAAGAATTTAAAAACATTTCACTCAAGAGAATTTTCATTATTTAAACCAAAAATAGGGGGTTTGTGGTTTTTCTGAATGGTAGGCCAAACCATACACCATTCCTACAATGTTTGTTATTCCAAGGGTCACTAGGTACGGTTAGGCTACACTATTAGGGAAACTATGTTCCAACCATGAAAAACACCTCTACAACAATGTACAAAATTTATTCATGGGTTTGTAGCCATTAGTTCTAATTTAATGAATACTTTGTGCCCTACTTAACCACATTTTCCTATCTCGCACAGTTTTTAGGCACTATCTGTCCCAGAATGCACGGTTTCTACTAACCATAAAGAAAGTCCATTTTTCTAACAAACCATTCTTCTAGGCTCTGAATAATCCTCATATAGCCCCGAGATACCTATTAACTCATTATTCATCCACATTATATCCATAACAAATAATTAGACCAAATTTAAAAAGATACAAACCTGAGATAAAAATAAGTTTCTTATATTTTATAGTATAATAAAGAATGTTTTGATATATGATATTTATCAAATCTCAACCAAGGCTCACAATAATTCAGATTTTTTTAGATTTTTCAATTAACAGGGGATTATATTGAGGAATTATAAAGTTCCATTGCAATAAATGTGTAGGAATACCATGTCTTAATTACGAATAATTTAGCTACCATCTTAAAAAATTATTTTCAAATTTAATTATTATGATTGGTATCACAATGGAGACAAAAATCAATCCTTGATAGTTCATGATCTGAATGAATGGAGTGGAATAGAGAGTTTCAAAATTAATCCATTTTAGTTTATTCAACAACACAAAAACATAATCTATTATAAATAAATAATAATATATTACAAGTGAACATGAGGTAACTAATGAAAATGATAATTTTTAGAGGGAAAAATTTATCAACTGGTGTAACGACTCTTGCATATCGAGCATGTCATAAAATGAAAATGCATAAATATGTTATGTGACAGTATGATGGGAAAAACATGTATAAAATTTATGATAATGGAAACAATTACCTTATTAAATTTTTTAAGGACATGATTCTTGATAAAGAATATATTCCATCAAATCATTATATGGAATGGATGTTAATTGATCAAATTTTAATTTCATCAAATAAAATTCATCCTTGCATAAAATATTGTAGATTAGTTTTAAGGAAACCATGTACCTACAAATTTCATGGAATGTGGTAAATCTTGAATAAACCCTAATGAATATATAGCACCATCTCAATTAACACACAAATTACCCTTTCCCTCTTCATTATTAACTAAGCCTTAAAATAATTTCATCTCCAATAAATTATCAACAAATATGTGGTGGCATGATGCTGATATAAATAAGGATAACAATAATTCATTTCATTATATTTATGGATTTCAATAGAGAATATTTAATTCATTGAATCATTATTTTATAAATGAGGTGTGTAATTTTAAGTAAGGAATATCATGTACTAGTTTCAATCCATTTAATTATATAATTATTTCACACAACATGCGGTTTGTTTTCATTCACATTTATAACATTTCTCCATTTACATATATGAAAATAAGATTTAATTTCTTGAATATACACAAATATGTATGTTCTAATACTCATAATGATATAAATTTGTAATTATAACCTTTAACAAAATAGATGAAGTGGATTGGAAATGTGGGTGTGTGCCCATATGATGAATCTTTGAAAGAAATATTTTAAATATGAGGAACACTTATGTGGAGATAAATGATTTTATTTCTTATGAAATGATGTATAGATAGGTAACGAAGTGCAAGCATTCTGATCTTATTTGTATGAAGAATACATGATCCATAAGTCTTATATAACATTATAGTTCTGGTGGCATAGGACATAAATTATTCTTTCTAATTGATCATCCATATAGGGAAAATATTTTTTCATTTGTAAATATTTTTGAGTCCAAAACAACACCCCAAGGTATGTGACACACTCATGAGCTTAATGAATTACAATAAGTTAGTTTTTTACTCAGTAAAGGATAATTAAATAATGAAATAGGATGAATGTTTCCATTAAATACATTTACAATTGGGAGAATATCAGTAGCATAATCAATTTTATTTATTATTGAACCAATTTGTTACATCGTTGTTTATACATAATGCACATTGATAAAAATATATGTGAAAGTAAACATTCAATCATTCAAAATTTCAAGGTGAATACTAAAATTGATTTATGATTTTAGTATGACCCAAGTGTGGTGTATCCGAACAGAACTGCTTCTGGTGTGTATTTATGAAAATAATTGTAAAGTTACTTGTACTTCTTATATGATGACACTTTTAATGGAAAATAAAATTGTGGTTCTACAAAATACCTTCATGGTTTTCGATGGATATTCAATCAATATATCAAAATGGTTCAATAGAAGAGAGGTGAAACTGAATTATTTTAAAACTCATGACTATCACATCATTATACGTGAATTGATTCCAAAATAAATCAATATTTTTCTATTAAATGATATAAGGGTAAAATTGATTTGATTGTTCCATTTTTATAGATATATTTGAGATAAAAAATTTAATGTCATTTGTAATAAAAACTAATGAGGACTATCAACTATTTTTTTGTGACTTCGACAATATTTTTCCTACAACTATTTTTACTAACATACCAAATCTAACTTATCATTTTCTAATTAAATTTTTTTAGAAGAACTATTTATTATTTATGGTTATATCAGAAGGTTTTTATGGGATCCTCAAATGGACACTGGTATTAGAATAACCCATGTAAAAATCTATTTTTTCTTTATGGTGTCAAATGGAATGGTATGATGGATAACATATCATACCTAAACAACTCATATAGTAGCCTCCATTTTCATGAAGTAAACATGATTATGATCACTAAAGAAAAAAAATATTACTACATCTTCACATGACATTTCTTACACAACATGAGGAAGTACAACACATATTAAATCCATCCTTGAAGCTTTTTAGGTAGTGAAGGGAATCGTCTATTTTGAATTTATGTGGTGTCAACCCATGGAACTCATACCTTACACAATTCTAGTTCATTTAGTGAACTTATTAAATGAATGAACACACCGTCAATGATCCAACCCGAGGTTTTATAACATATGAAACTATGTGAGAGTGAGGGGGATAATATATGCACTAGTAACTGTTAGCACAAACAACTTTAGGTGAAATGTATTACTTTGTTTCCTCGCATGCACACTAAACTACATTTTCACCAATTCATTCATCATCACCAATATAAGGATAAATTGGGGAAAACATATCATTTGTACATATTCATCATATGTTTTTACCTTTAAATTTCATCCATTAAAATTCCATGTACCCTATAATCTATAATGACTTTATCCAAAACATTCCAAATCTATATGAATCCTCCAAAACAATTTATGATATGGTTTAACATGCTCTCAAACTTTTAAAATAATAATAATTTTCAAAAAAATTAATCCTTTTCCAATGGAATAATATTTTGACCCTATGGGAAATATTATGTTTTTATAAAAAATATTAAATCAATATTTTATTGAAGTAATAAAAGATTTATCTCTATAAAATCATTGATGCTACTAATGATACTAATGGATTTGGATTGATCTCCATAAAACATGCTAATATATCAATATTAACATATCCACAAAAGGAAGTATCATATATTTCATAATTTTACATGTATGATGTCTTTATTCATTACATAAAGTGACCACTATATATAGAATATGATAGTCTAGTACAAACCAACTCGTATTTTAATAATTCTTCAAAAAATAATTACCAAGTCCACAAACAAACCCCATGTTATTCATCAAAAATTGTTGTAAATGGACACTATCCATCTAACTAAATACATTACATGAAACATAGATAAAAATTTCCAAACACTTATTCAATCTAATCCCATCATGGTAAATATTTATTTACTTGCCATAAAAGTTGAAAATCCTAAATTTTTTGTGCTCCAATCAATGACATGATCGACAACAAACCAAATCACCATAGATTATCTAAGTCACGATGATGAGTGTAGGAATGATATAAAAGTATTAATATGATACTTATAGGTATCTCACCATTATCAGTTAAGAATGATTCACAATAATCATACACCCTACTTTTATTTATTACTCTGTGATATTCACTTTTATATACTTTGGTGTGCCCAGCAAATTTATAAGTCCCTACTTGTTACAATATGAATTTAGTCATAGTATATCATATGAAAATATTAATAAAATGTATAATATCATAATTATTATAATCATAACATATCATCAAAACTCATTATATGTTTTAATGATCATTAATTTAATATAACTCAAAGTCTCTCTTTTAGGGAATATTATCATTCAAATGTTCTTGAAAAAAAACTATTCCACACATGAATGAACAGAAAATAGTGATTACCGAAATTATAAAACAAAGAATCATTTATAACCATTACAATTATTCTATAATTTTTCTAACACACATATATTCTACATTACACTCATGTTGCGACTATAGTAATAGTTTTTTAGTGATATTCATTATTCTCTTATGTATCTACCCAACAGATCCTTGCATCACCCCTATCAATCATCTCACATTAAAGATGACATTTGAGAATGATGTATTTGATATATGGTGAGTTCATGGTTTCTTATCCTAAAGAAGTCTTCAGTTTTTGGAAATTAAGTATCAATTACCCTTTAGTGTAAGGAACTACTCATAGTTTATTAATGAACTTATTGATCCAAAAATCTACCATTATAGAATCTTTTGTAGTGATGCACTCTTCCATTGTTTTTTAGTCCACTATAATAGATTTTTTGGAAATATTGGATGTGTAATATATATTTTTTGTCAAAAAATAAAACCAAATTGAGATGTCTTGTCATTTTATCAAATTCAAAACTAAAACCAGTGTGACATTTTAAAAATATCTCGTTCACTCGTGAAAATACCAATAACATAACCTTAATAAATCATAAGTACTTTAGGATGTTCTTTGCACAAATTTAGTGACTCAACTAATATTGTATTAGTATATTGTTGTAATATTAATAGAATAGAAAATATAATGTTGATTACACAACATCACACACATGATAGATCCTATAGAATAAACCGAAAGAACCCTATATATCCATTTTAACTTCTGAAAAGGATTCTAAATCTTCTTGGGATTTATGAAATTCAATACTGAAAAATATCCCTTCTTAGAGACCTCTATGCTAAACCACTTTCTAACTTTTACAATGTATGTATCCTAACTGATGGAAAAAATCCTCATATATATATTTCACAATATATCTTTGTACATAGTATATTTTTATTTTCACCGATTACATTATTCAAATAGAATTTACACAGCCACGTATTTACTAAATAAAGTGTGAGGATTTGGTTTTTTGATTAGTTGTGTGTCATTTACGTACAATATAATATACACTAAAATAGTACCATTAAACCTATTATATACATATGAATCATCTATTTTATTGATGAAACTTAAGTCTTTGATTGAATCACCAAACCAAATTTTCCAACTCTAGGAAGCTTGCTTCAATCCATTAATATAATGTCTCATCTTTAATACCTTAATAATCTCATTTTTCAATTCATAGTCTTCATGAAATTTTATATACACATCCTTAACCTTATATATACACAAGAAATTTTTTACACCCATTAGATGAATCTCACACACAAAATATGTTATTTTACTCATAAAAATATAAATATAATTTACCATCAATACAAGTGAAAAGGTATTTTCATACTCAATACCCTAAATTTACTTATAACTCTTTACCACCAAGCACGATTTATAGGTATAAACTCTTCTATATATACCATTTTTATTATGGAGATATTTATTTTATTCAATGGGTCTCACCCCTTGAAATTTATGTACATAGTTTTAAACATGGTTAGTATTAATGGAGTTCATTTCATGTTTTAAGGCTTTTAAACTTTTCTAAAAATTTGAACTCTCAATGGATTATTGGAAGGAAATTTTTTCACCACCTACAAAAAATAATTTATCATTATTTTCTATAGGAAATACAAATATAATGGGATCCTAATAAATTATATGATAAATTCAGGGTTCTTATGTATATTTAGTAAGTTTTTATTTCATAAGTCATTATAGAACCAGCTCAAACATTATCTCAGGAACACTTATTATCTATAGTCATTGAGACTCACCAAGTAAAACCTTCCGCCCCTAACACCAGGACCTAAACCTTCCTTCTCAATTAATTAAAAAAATTATATACACAAACACATTTTGTTTAATAGGAATAGATAAATAAGTTCCCATAATTTCACTGGTAAGATAAAAAATCAAGCACTTTTCCGATTTGGGAAAAATCATATAAAAATTTAAATCTCAATAAACTATTTTTCAACTCCAAATATTCATAAAAAAAGTTTGGTTGATTTCCAAATACATATCTAATATAGTATCATATCACTAGTTTAGAATAATTTGATTTATTAATAATACAATAGTATCCAAAGAATAACTCAATAATTTATTAGGAAGACCACACTGACTCAAATTTGATTAAACTATATCTAATAGGGTGTGATTCATTCTCATATACACACCATTATATCATATTTGAAGTGGTTGCTGAGTTGATGTTTGGAATAAATACTTTTGAAATAGTAGTTTACTTTTTCTTTCACTCCTTTTTGAAGGGCAGAAGCTTCTTTCATATAGACATGGACTATCTTCATTATTTCTCGAGCTGAATCTATAGTAGAAATCACCACTTTTCTCAGGTCAGATGAGTCCACAGAGCCACTAGTTGATGCTGAACCAAGATCCTCCTTCATCACAGCTTGAATTTGGGTTAGTTATATTGATGATCTAGAGGCAAGATAACCAAGAGAGAATGATACGATATCCTTGAAGTTTTTGGCCAACCCACTGATAAGATTTCTGACTTGGTAATCCTCAGTGCTAACATGATCTTTCATGGAGGTTTTAAAACCTTCAATCACTGATACCATGTGTCTCACAACACCTTTGACACAAGCTAAATCCTTGTATGCTTGTGATTTTGAACTCATGTAAGATTATAAAGAGATAACAGATTTCTTTAGAGCTTCATCATCCTCTTCTAGTCTAGATACTTGAGATCCGGAAAGCTGTAACTTCATCCACTATATCTTCCACAAAGGTAGAGACATTACAACCAAGAGAGAGTTCAATGGACTTTTCCAAGTTTCTCAACTCTTCAACAAAGTGAATCCTTAATCCAGCAATAGAATTACTTAACAGCTCCTTCATCTCAGCATTTAAGGAATCTAAGTCATCCTTGGTGATCATATCTACAGGAGAAATCACAACAGGTGATTTTTCAAACACTCTACTAGTCACTGAGTCATTCATAATCGATTGAATTGATTCCACTAGTGAAGATTCCATTTTCCTAATTTCTGCCACAAAACTAGTTTTGAGATCAGATTTTAGCTTGTCCAAATCATGCATTTTGACCACATATTCAGGTAACAACTCAGTCTGAACATCATAATTGATTTTTAGTCTATTTTTTGATGCCTCATTATCAGAATCAGGATAGTCCAATCCACAAACCACAAAACCTGGGTATTATAACCAATCCTCAATATCAACAGCCACTGAAAAACTACCAAATATGATTTGATTCTCCCCCTCAATGGGTGCATTCTCTTCTACAACAACAGTATTCTCAGAATTTCATTCTTCCTCAGGAGAATCTTCTACAATCAATTCCATCTCTGCAACAACTACAATAGCAGGTGGCTCCTCTAGATTAGGCACATATCCTTCCATTTCACCTTCTACATCCTTACCAGGCACAACTGAGCTTCCAATCAATCGACTCAAACTTAAGAAAACAGAATCAAATGCTTCATATTTATTCTCTCTTTCTTGTTCATGCTCATGGGATGGCTGGTCTTCCTCATCAGTAAGTGTCTCTTAATCTACAAAATCTTTCTTTTCTGAAGATACAATTTTAGCAGTAGGACTTTGAGGTAAGTTTGTATCCCTTCCATCATCCATAGAAGTCTCCTCTTCATCAGTCTCATCACTATACTCAGGTTCTTCTTCATCAGGGCCTAGACCTGGATCCCTCACATCCTTAGGCCTTGAAGGATGATTCACAGGATTGAATTTATCATATACCTTCTGGTCATCATTAACCCATACTCCTCTCCATGGGTTCTAATTTATCTTCATGTATTTTAAAAATGTTCTTGTGATACAGAAGTTGTTCCTTACTACCATTGTCTCATCTTGAGACTCAGCTACCCCTTTCACTTTGATCATCACTGGGATCAACTTGGCAAAGAATAAGGCATTAGTCATTGATTTTGGCCTGGTCAAGTCATCCATTTAAATCATCAGCAATCTGCATAGATCTACTGTCACACAATGTCTCAAGGGATACAGGAGATAGATATCATGATATCTTAAATTCAAAAAGTCCCCTATCCTTGGTATTAAGACATGCTGAAAAAACCTGAACAACAATCTGTTCTCTCCATCCATTTCAGTAGCCACCACTTTTCTTTGATTTTCATTACTGGTGAGCTCCTCTAGGGAAGACTCATAATCATATATATCACTTGTAGGTGGTATAGCTATTGAGACAGAGCTAGAAACACATTCATGTGGAACCTTCAGGCATTCATCCCACTCAACAGATGAAAATGATATCTCCTTTCCATTCACATAAGAAATCACTTGGTTCTCATCTTCTGACTTCTCAAAGCTCACAACCTCATAAAATTGTTTCACTAGCTTTGGATAGTAGGGTCCATTGTTGTTCGAGAAGTAATCTACACACTCTTGATCTTCCAACACCTCAAGCCCTAACGATTTTCTAGCCAACAACCATTCCACGCATAGTTCTTTTTCGATCACAATAACTCTATTTTGAAAATGAGGGTTCACTGGTCGCCTCCCTAACCTTGTTCTACCAACACTACCACTTTCTTCTAGCTAAGACTTCTGCTTATTTGCATTTTTCTCATCAGTGTCATCTCTGATGGTAGGATGTTTGGTGTTTTCCATCTCTGGTTTGAGGAATTTAGGGTTTTGAGAAGTTCAAGACTAAGGATTGAGGGTATAGGATTTGAGGCTCGGTGGATTGATAAGTTACTACACTTAGTTTTATCATTTAGGAATCATAAATAAATATATAAAATAAAATAAAGTTAAAACGATTCAGTTTTTGGCGGCAGACAGATGTTTAAAACAACGAACTCATCAGTATGGTTTATCAGTGAGAATTCCCATTAGTGAGGTTAATCAATGAGGTTATATCGGTGAGGTCACATCGTTGAGGTACTCAGATCGGTGAGGATCTCACATCGGTGAGGTACTCGCATCAGTGAGGTACTCCGTTCGGTGAGGTGCTTGCATCGGTGAGGTACTTGCATCGGTGAAGTACTCGGATCGGTGAGGTACTCGCATCGGTGAGGTACTAAAAATCAAGGATAATTATTCCCAACTCATGTCTAATGTAACTTAGCCTATCCGAACATAAATTTTTGGTGATAATGTCCACTAATTGATGTTCAGTACCTATAAATTCAAAAGTAATAACACTTTTTTGGTAATGATCTCTCAAAAATTGGTGCCTTACATCTATGTGTTTGGTCCTAGAGTGAGATACAGGGTTCTTTGAAATTTTAATTGCACTAGTGTTATCATAGTTAATTGAAACATGCATAAAATCATATCCATAGTCCAAAAGAGTGTGTTTCATCCATAGAATTTGTGCACAGAAACTACCAGCAACTATATACTCTGCTTCGGTAGTGGAAAAATCTACAAAATTCTGCTTTTTACTACACCAAGATTCTATGGATTTTCCCAATAAATGACATTTTCTAGATGTGCTTTTTCTATCCAACTTGCAACCAGCAAAGTCATCATCTTAATAACTCATTAGCTCAAAATATTGTCCTTTTGGGTAAAACAAACCTATGTTTACAGTGTTTTTAAGATACTTAAAAATTATTTTAACATCAAGTAAATGAGATTATTTTGGATTAGCTTGAAATCATGCACACATACACACACTAAAAATAATATCTAGTTGACTAGCAGTATGGTAAAGTAAGCTTCCAATCATACCTCTGTAATTGGTTTGATCCACTGGTTTTGCAGTTTCATCTGCTTCCAATTTACAGACAGTACTCATAAGAGTATCACTTTCTTTAATATTATCCAAACCAAAATGTTCTAAAAGATCCTTTCTATATTTACATTGATTCAAAATAATAACATTTTCATTTTGAAAAACCTGAAATCCAAGAAAATATGTGAGTTCTCCCATTAAACTCATTTCAAATTCATTTTTCGTACTCTTTGAAAAACTAGTACATAAGGAAAGTTTAGAAGATCCAAAAATAATATCATCAACATAGGTTTGTACTATCAAAACATCTTTAGAAGTTCTTTTAATAAAAAAATTTGGATCATCAATCCCTTTAGTAAAACTTTTTGAAATAAGAAAGTTACTATGTCTATCATACCAAGCTCTTGGAGCTTGTTTTAAACCATATAAAGCATTAGAATGTTTGAAAACATGATTTGGAAAATGAGGATTATTTAATCCAGGTGGTTTTTCCAAAAAAAACATCTTCAATTATAAAACCATTTAGCAAATCAATTTTGACATCCATTTGATATAACATGAAATTCAGATGAGCAACATAGGCAAGTAAAATCATAATGGCTTATAATCAAGCTACAGGGGAAAGGTTTCCTTATAGTCTATTCCTTCCTCTTGACTATATCCTTGTGCAACTAACCTAGATTTGTTTTTAACTATATTTCCAAATTCATCATCTTTGTTTCTAAAAACCCCATTTAGTGCCTATATTTAAAGTGTCCTTGGGTCTGTCAACTAATTCCCAGACTTTGATTCATTCAAATTTATTTAACTCTTCTGGCATAGCTGTTACCCAAAATTCATCATTGATTGAATGATTGACATTTTTAGGTTCTAGCTGTGAAATAAAGGCTTGATGTTCAACCTGGTTTCTTAGAGAAGCTCTAGTATGTGTCCCTCTATCAAGATTACAAACAATAGCATCCAAATGATGATTCATTAGAATCCAAGTTGATCTAGTAAAGGTAGGGCTAGAAATTTCAGGTTCATCTATAAGTTCGGTTTCAACTGAAGCAGATTATGGCATATGTCCATAACTGGATGTTTTTATAGTAGGTTTGTTAGTATTATCATTAAGGTCCAGAATACTCAAATCTTTTCAATATTTTCAAGAGAAGGTTTAGGTTCATGTGGATCAGTTTCATAAAACTTGATGTGAACAGATTCTTCCACACATATGGTTCTTTTGTTGAAGAATCTATAGGATTTTCTAGTTAAACAATAACCATGAAAAATTCCTTCATTAGTTTTAGAAGAAAACTTGTCAAGATTATCCTTTGTATTGAGAATAAAAAAATTGCAGCAAAAGACCTTGAAGTAACTAACTTTGGGTTTTCTATTATTCCATAGTTCATATGGGGTGTTCCTTAGAACAGGTCTAATCATGAATCTCTTAATAATATAACAAGATGTATTAATGACTTCATCCTAAAAGTAAATAGGCAGTTCATACTCATTAAGCATGGTTCTTTCAATTTCTTGAAGGGTTCTATTTCATCTTTCTACTACACCGTTCTGTTGAGGTGTCCTAGGGGCAGAAAAATTGTGACTATATCCATTGTGTGAGCAATAAGATTCAAACTCATGATTTTCAAACTCACAGCCATGATCACTTCTCAGGGTCTTAATCTTAAGTCCACAAAGGTTTTCTATAGACTTGGAGTATTTAATAACGTAAGAACAAGCTTCAATTTTTTGAGCTAATAAGTATACCCATGTATAACAAGAAAAGTCTTCTACTAGGACACAGACATAGTGATTCCCATTTAAATTAGAAACTCTAGAAGGTCCAAACATGCCCATGTTAACCAACTTGAGAGGTTGAGATTTTCAGACTTCTTTCCTTGATTTAAAAAAATCTTTATGCTGCTTTCCCTTTTGATAGGGATTACAAACTTTGTCTGATGTGAATTCAAGCTTAGGTAGGTCTCTAACTAAGTTCTTCCTAGTCAGTTTGATAAGTGAATAAATGTAGCAGTGTCCTGATATTCTATGCCAAATCCAGAATTCTTTGTGAATATCATTTAAACAAGTAACATTTTGTTTGGCTAAAGAATTCAAATCAACCGCATAAACATTTTCATTTCTCAAGGCAGAAAATACTAAAACATTTTTAGAGTTAAAAAAATTACAAGATTCATTTTCAAAAATAAAATTAAAGCCATCATCATATAACTGAGAAATACATAGCATATTTTATTTATGTCCATCAACAAATAAAACTTTAAAAATTAAAACTGAATCAGTGTTACCAATCTGGCCTAGGCCGATGATTTTTCCTTTAGAATTATCACTAATGGTGGCATGGCCTCCATCAACTTTGATTAGACTCTTGATGAATGAGTAATCTCCAGACATATTTCTTGAACATCCACTGCCCAAGTACCATTTCTTCTTGTGATAACTCTTCAAACATGTTTCCTACAAAATAGATTTAGATGGAAAATGATTTTGGTACCCAGATCTTCTTAGGTCTAGAAAGGTTAGCAATCAAGGCTTTACGTACCCAAATTTGTCTTATGGGTCTCATATAATTTATAGAATCAAATTATTTTAAAATATGATTTTTTTTATCCATACCAATGTGAATAACTAGTTGAGGTATATGAATTTCCAGAACTGGAACAAGCAGTATTTTTTCCAGATTTAGGAATAAATCAATTTTTGGTAAACTGCCTCTATCCAAGTTGGTATTCCAAACCAGTAGTTTAATTGGGTTCCACTTGTTTACCTAGATTTTTTTAAGTGTATCATTTCCATTTTTGAATTTTTCTATGTCCTTCATAAATTTCTCATTTGACAATTTGAGTTCTGTATTTTCCATAAGCAATTGAGCATTCTTTTCCTTTTATATGTCAAGGGAAGATTTAACATTTGTAGTGAGATCATGTTGTTTCTTTAATGACTTATATTTATCCTTAAGTTAATTGCATGTTTCATCCAGCATATTATAGTATTCAGATAAATCATCTTTATTCATGTCTTCAGAATTAGAATCAGGTTCTGCATCATCTCCAGAGTAATACGAATTTAAAACAGGAGTGTCTAAAGTTACCTTAGATGTGTTGGTCATGAAACACATGTTGGCATGATTCTTTTTAGAATTAGAAACGTCAGATTCACTTGTTCTATCTTCTGAAGCACTCCAAGTAGCTTTCATGGCTTTCTTGTACTTACTATCCTTGTAGTCATGTTTTTTCTTGAACTTCAATTTTGGACATTCAGCTTTTACATTTCATTTCCTTTTGCACTCATAGCAGATGACTTCATCACTCTTATCATCTTTCTTCTAATCATTCTTCTAATGTACTTTGTTGTCATATTTACCTTTGTAGTTTGATTTTCTAAAGAATTTCTTCTTCCAATAGAATTTTTTAAATCCTACGGCTATCTGAGCCATCTCAGCATCACTATTAGAGTCTGGACTTTCACTTGTTGATCTTTCAGTAGGTATATGTCTGTTCTCCTTGTCTTTGATCTTTGAGGCAGTAGACATAAAAGCCACTGACTTCCTTTTAGGTTCATCATATTCCTCCTTATTCACCTTGACTTCTTCCTCATACATCTTAATCTTACCAGTAAGATCTTTAACAGGCAGTTTGCTGATGTCGCATGATTCTCTAATGGAAACAGATGTGCCTATCCATCTTTCTGGTAGACATCTTATTATTCTCATAATTTATTCCTTTGTTGGGACAAGTTTTCCAAGGGAGCTCATAGTATTAACAATCTCATTGAACCTGAGATACATGTCAGAAATGGGTTCATGAGGTTTAATTTTAATGTTATCATATTCAGTAGTATAGGTATTCAGCCACATTTCTTTAACTTTGGTTGTTCTTGCATGGGAAACAGCCAAAGTGTCCAGATTTCATAAGCAGTGTTGCAAGCATATATTCTTTTAAACTCTTTATCTCATAGAGCACAATAGAGGGAATTCATAGCTTTATAGTTATTATTGAAAACTATTTTAGTAGGTTCATCCCAAGTAGTTCTATCAGTTTCTGGAATTTTATGTTGAGTTTCTATTGCAGTCCAGATATCAAATCCCATACTCTCTAAGTGAATTTTCATCTTAAGTTTCCACTGGACATTGTTTTTACCATTAAAGAAAGGTGGAATGTCGGTAGCAGCACCTTCTATTATATTGTCCATAGCTATATTTTAGAAAATAAATTTAATAAATAAAAATTTAGATCTAACAGAAAATTAAGATCATTAAAGATGCAACTAAAATCACTGTTGAAAAAACAGCGTGTTTTGAAAACTTGTATTAATAAAAACATTCTCTGATTCCAAATGTTGGTTGGAGTGGATACTCAAGAGGGGGGGGGGTTAGTTGAGTTCCAATTAAAATTTTTGCTAAAAATATTTCTGTTAAAATCCCCCTATTTTAATACAAGTTAAATTGTAGTGATTTTATACAGATTTTATGTGTTCAATTAGTTTCTAAAAGATTGATTAGGTCTCAGTTAATTTAATCAGAGGATTAAATTAACTTTTGAAACTAACTTACTTGTTCACAATAAGTATAAACACATGCTAGTTTAACTATCAAATTAACTTTAAGACAAATTTTATTTCAAATTAATTAGCAGCGGAATATAAAATATATATGGGATACTTTAAACATTAAACTAAAATGCACAGAAAATGTAACCAAGAGGTTAAGTCTCAAGCCGAGACTTAGTCCTCTCAAACAATTTATATAAATTTGATCCACACCCTGGATCGGGGTAAACAACAGTGAAACCATTGTCCAGATACAAATACCTCTACCACAATTGTACGTGGGAAAGTAACCAACTGCTCACAGGTTTTCCAGGTCTTACATGACCTCTGCCACTATCCACAGTGGGATACAAGGGAGTTATAGAGTTTGAATGAGGATTTTGAAACCCTCCATCTTAGCACAAGAGACGGTGTGTGTATAAAACATACAGAGCACACACACTAATATAAATATAAATAAAAGAATCACTAAGAGAGTATATATGAGTTTTAGAAAGATCTAGTGATTTGAAGTGCAGCTCTAGACACTTTTGATTAATGTGAAATGCTTCTGAGTCATTCTCTGGTTTTTGTCTGAAAAACAGAGTGTCGTTTTCTTCCTTGGTTTTCAGGTTCAGCTTATCAGCCTAACTCCATGAAGTATTTTTTGTAGTTCTTCACTCAAGATGTTTCCTGTGTTCTTTTATATAATGATTGGCTTCGTGTATGTTAAGTGGTCTTCAAGTAAAAATGTAGATTTTTCTTTTTGAGTTAATGCCCACGATTTCAATGTTGTTCAGCCCTTGCCTTTTTCACCCTTAACTTGCCTTCTTTTTTCCTTGATCCTATGCTTTTCTACACGGTATTTGTCCTTCCTTTTATAGCTTTCCGCTCTAGTAAAAATAATGATTACCTTTTTATGGGTACTTGGTATGGTTCCCTGACATTCCAACAATACACATTAAATAACATTAATTTCATTAAAATCATCAAATATAATTGTTTCTTTAGTAAATAAATAGTATTGAGAGTATAGAGTTTGACTATTCAGTCTTATCCTTCTGCATGTAGCGGTTGGATTTATGTAACAATGACCTTCCATCGGTAGCTGTTAGATCATGTACTGGTAGCACCTTGTATCAGTATCAGTTTGATCTTGTATCGGTATCTCTATATACCGGTGACTCCTTCAATCGATAGCTCTTGGTCTATCGGTAGCTCTGCTTTGTATCAGTATCTTTTGTACTATCGGTAGCTCTACATTGTATCGGTAGCTTTATATCAGCAGACTTACTCTATCGGTAACGCATTAGACTTGTTCTATCGGTAGATCAATTTCTGTAAGTAGTTGTCAGTATCGGTGGACTTGTACATACTGGTAGCTCTACATATCCGTGACTCTATCTTATTCAGCCTATCGGTAACCTTTGTTTATTAGTAGACTAAGTCTATCGGTAGACTAAGTACCGGTATATCTATATCAGTAGCAATAAGAAAGTTAGTGACTTAATACTTATCTATTTTATGCAAAACATACCCAATAGAGTTAGAATTAATTCAGAACATATATAAATATAGATAAACATTGATTAACATATTTCAAGGAATATTTTAATATTATTATTATCTTGATAATATAATATCATGGATTGAAATAATTAATAGATATTTAAACCTTAATTGGGATTATCAAAGTATGTGAAAGCATAATTGGGATTATCAAAACAGGTGAGGTCAACAAAATATATCAAATGATTCATAATGAAATGAGTCTAAAAACCTATCTCTATGGAGACTTTGAATTTATTTCTCATTTATATGTCAGATAAAATTATTCCAAAGGTGGGTGGGACTAGAATCCAAAATATCCTTCTTATTAAGAATTTTACAAAAATGATTTTTCATATCTATAATATATAAACAATTTTCCATATTACTAATTCCATAAAAAATTTAATTTTTATATGAAGAACAACTATTTCTATTAATAGTGAATGAAAATACTATCTTGTGAATAAAAATATACACAGATAAAATTTCAAATTATCTTGGGAACATTGTAAGTGTTTTTTAATTCTATAACTAATCAGCTGGTTATACATAAATAAAAATTGGGAACCTCTACTATAGATACTCTTTCTTCATTACCAACATGGGGATGTACTTCTCCATTAATAATTTCCCTCATAATTTTTAGTAAGTTTTTACTATCACAAATATGTAATACAAACCAAATATAAAATACCAATATGTCAATGTTTCTGAAATCAATCTCTATAAAATTAATGTGTAAACACTCAAAATGATTATCCATGAGAATAGTTTTTAACCCAAGATACTAATCTTTAACTATTTTATAGGTCATACCTATATGGGATCATAATATTATTATAATGATGCAGAATGTAATCTATGAGAATGATATATTAGTGGGTGAGTAACATTTTTTATATATTTTCATTGTGGATTTTTAATGAAATTGTTCCCACAGAAAATCATGGCATATACATCATATGCATTTATTGACCCAAGATAAATATTTCATAAATATATAGGATGCTTTATAATTTCTCCCATTACTCAGATATTTTTTCTATAAGTCCTTCCAATATTAGTAAATATGATTCTTAGATAATTCAGTAGATAACCCTTTGTCCAATTTCATCATACTGATAATATCAACTCAATTCCTTTGGTAAAATATTAATATCAGGGACTCCCAACCAGTATAAACACAAAAAATATCTAATAACAAGGTAACACTGTAAAATCTAAGAGAAATAATCTATATTATTCCCTATCCATAATGATAACCCACAGTCACCTTTTAATTTCCATAATTATAAAAAATAATACTTGGGAATCCAAATTTAGCATGAAAACAATGTTTGAAAAATTGATATATTCACAAGTGCCGCTTTCGAAGGAATCTCGGACATTGTATTTTATGTTTTTTTCATTAATGTGTCACCAATTTAATATAAATCACATTCATATTGGATGCACAACTATTGAACAATAAGAAAAAAATTTCTTATTATTTTTTATTCATTTATGTATGCAAGTATCCAAAAATTTATTTTTTAATTCCCCTTTCCATCCACCAAATTAATGTGTTCAAACAATATTAATGTGTAACACTTTATATAGCTCAATTTCTTTTACTCACACAATTAAAGAAACCAAAAATAATCAAACATGTTAATATGTATCCTATTTACTACGTACATGAACTTTTCATGTAAAGTTATAGATTTATATGGTACTGAAAATATCCACATGAGTAAGATTGGAGTTATAAATATAAAACTTGTCACCTTTTTCGAAGATATTTGTATGCCTCTAGATCTATTGGTAGTATAATCCCAAATCCCAATCCTTATGTATAATTTACTCATGTGATATTTTATTTGGTTATATCTCTAACACATGATAGTAAAAAAATATATTTTTCAACTATTCCGGAGCTTTTATCTCTAAAAATAAAGTGAGTTTGTGATAAATGAAAAACTAAATCTTATGGAGTCTCAACTAGAATTTAATGGATGGATATATCTTTAAGAATAAAATTCTACTAAAGATAATTCATTTATAATACTCATAATTCATAAAAAAATTATAATCATGAATATTTTTATAAAATTTTACAAATAAATTAATATTTTATTTATTTTTCAAAACATGATATATCAGTATAAATTTTTTTAAAAATAATTTATTCATGAAAAATACCATTTTATAATTCCCAATATATATAATTTATGAAAAGCAACAAATTATAAATAACTTTTTTAAAATATAAATTTTAAATGTTTTGGGGACTAAAATAGATCTCATGCACGTTGTTGTCCATATATGGTTCCCATTTTTAGCAAGACCAAAGGGACTCCCATGGAGTGGAGAATATTGTACTGTATAGTGAATAACTCACAATAAAAATGAAAAAAATAATTTTATCATATTTTAGTTAAATGTATGTTATGGTGATAAACATGTTTTAGTTTGTTCCCAATGATAGTGCACCATGCCTATCACAATAGGGATTCTACATCATGTTTCCATGAAACATTTCATTAAAGTATCCACTTTCCTTGAACTAAGGAATGGTGATAACTAAATTATAATCTATAAAATAAAAAACTACTCATTTGATACTTAGAAAACAATTCTCTAATACAATGGATGGGTTTTATGGGCTTATCTAATCATCATTATTAGTGAAATAACCAATGAGATAATCTTGCTCTATCTTCAATGAATCAAATGTAATGGAAAAATAAAGAATATAAAATTCCTAAAAATATCTTTCATATGCCTTCATCTCGATGCAATAATCTTGATGATGATCCCTAATGAATAAAATGAATGTGTTTGAACCATGGTGATCTATTATAGATATGGATGGGGTGTTCTGTTTTTTCCAATCATGTCCTGGTTAATCATGGAATTATAAATTCTTAGTAAGTTTTTTTATAGTAAAAGGGAATCTTGGATTTCATAATGATTCCATGGACTAAAAAGAAATTTTTTAAGTAGTATTAAGAGTCTTAAGAGAAGGTTTTTTTGATAAAGTCATGGAAGTTTATTATGAGGTTTGTGACCCACAAAGATGTAACAAGACATTATAAAGTATTATTATCGTGGAATTCCATTTTTATGTGAAATAAAAAATTTGAGGAAATATACAAAGTTTAATTTTTATTGGTAAGGTGATATGAAACAAAACACAACTTGTGTCATGTGTGGTAGGTGATGATGTTTTATAGAGGACCATATAGGATAAGCTACAAATCATTTGTGATATATTATGAAGGGACTTATGTAAAATTTCAAGTATTAATGATCTTTGTTGAAATGTTTGCCTATAAAGGCCTCATCAATTTAATATTTATGGATTGAAGAGAAGATTATTTGGATCAAGTGTTTTGTTGAAAATAAGTGAAGTTGTGTTGAATCCATACAAAGGGTTATTCCATATTATAAGATCATTTTGTGGTGTAAATTGTATCCTAAAGAGGATATTCTTATGAAGCAGTAGGTGCCAAAATGAAAAGAACAATGTAGAATAAAAAGTGGGATTTATGAAGTAATTTAGGAAGTTATGTATCTCATAGATCTATGTATATCCCAAGGTACAATATGTGCACTTTGAAATAAGATCATGAGGTGAAATAATCTATAGAAAAATCCTATTTATATAATAAAAAATGTGGTTTGTGAGGAAAATGTTTTAGTGAGTAGTGTACCACATAACACTTATTTCATGATAGTTTATAGATATTTCATTTTATAGATCTATAACCTGTGAATATTTTGAATATCAGTGAGCATATATGAGCATCATTCTCTATATTTCATGATTTATTACACTCAAAAAAAATTGACATAGAATCAACCACTAAGACATTAAACTATAGAATAACTAAACCAATGTAGAAATAAATGGGAGTTGATATTGACGATATGTGGTAGGTGGTGTACTGTACCTAAATGAAATTATAAATAAAGAGTTATGGGAATGGACTGACAATGGATAAGAATTTTTTATCCATTAATAATAATGAACCAAATTATATTTGGTTACATTGAAAACATCCTTGGCATATGGAACTTCGAGTATCCCTTTATGGTGAACCAAGTAAAAATATTTATGTTCTATGATTTAATTTATATATATGTTTTTTTTGGAATGTATGAATGAATAAAATAGTTTCAACATGTTCCTTATAATTTTGATACAATATCCTAATGAATCAAAAGAAAAAATTGACACCATGACTCGTAGATCCCCTCTCGAGGTGTATCGAGTAAAAACTACTGGAACAAGGGACATACTGTTGGAAATAAAATCATCATTAGGTATTCATTGAGATGGATAATTAAGTAAATTTTAAAGTAATACATATATTTTATGAAAGAAACTAAAATATTTTGATGAAAATAATCAAATATCGTTTGATATTTCTTAGGATTAATGTTTTATATTCCATAGTTTAAGGGATTCATGTTAGTGATGTGATAGGACTGTCTATGAATGAATATAACATGAAAAATCTAGATATTCATTCCAATGATCAAATTATCTTATTTTAGATCGCTCAGATAGAATATGTTTAGGGTTAATGAGTTGAACTATTGAAAAGGACATGTGGTAAAAATTTGAAAATATATATGCAGGAGACAATAATGATGAGGAAAAACCTAAAGTTTTCTCCAACATATTTTACTATATGATAATTATCGCTGATGAAGATATTGATGATGTCTACAACTAAATCTTTGGGTTTTTTGTTCCATCTAATGACTTGGGGATGAAATATATGAAATAGAAATTGTCAAAAATATTATGTGAAGTCCTACCCCAATGTAAGATTTCAAATTCTCAAACATCCATAAGAGATATTTATCCAAGTTATCTATTAATAAAATGATTAGTATCAATAAGGATTTCGAAATAAGGGAAAATCAAGGGGATATACCAAACCATAGAATAAAATTTATATAATGCAAATGGTTAATCTCAACATTGTTAAATTTTTTTGACGATTATAAGGATTCGGATGATGAAATCCCTTAAATTATTGATAAAAAATTTAAGAGATTAAATAAAGATTAAAAGGTAATATTCGGTTGATATAAATCATTCTTTTAATATGGGTAAAATTATAATAATATTTCAAAGAATTTATTATTAAAATGATATTAAAGACTATATCACAAAGAAATATAGGAGGAGATTACCTCCTATATGAGACACAAAAATTGGGATCACATATGTATGTAAATTTCATTGTAAGATATTTGTGGGTAAAGAAGATGATGGTGGAGAAAATAACCTAGAGGATTGAGAAACAAAATTTATATCAGATAAGGAATAAGCCTTTATTACCATGTTCAAGGAAGATATATTAGATAATTTAATGAAGATCACAATGAAGTTTTGATCTACCAAATGGTAGAACTACAGTGATATCTTGGATATATCAACATTCAAAGGAAAGAAAATAAACAATTATCACTTTTATAAGGAGTCTTATGCGTATTTTAATCTTATCCTGTAAAAACATGGTCAAGTACATGCACAGTTAGATGACTAATTATCCAAACAAAACCATTTCAGATAATTTGTATAGTTTAACAATAAATTTTAAGAACAATATAAGGTTATTTTGGTCCTTAATGACAACATAGAGGAGAAATATAAGAATGTGGATGCACTTGGTGAATAGGTGGAAACTCTGAGAAATAACATCAAGGTGATTGTTATTTCATATGATACAATCAAGAAAATTTATTTTGGATGGAACCCAAATAAAGAACTCCTTAATAGACTCAAATAAGTCTAAAATGGTGTTAAGAAGATTTTACCTGATCAGAGGACCACATATGTTGGGAAAGTTTTAATTCTTATTAATGCTGAATCCTTCAAAAGTAAAATAGTAAAATATTGTAATAAAGGTAAGGATAATTTCAATTATTCTATCACTAATAATAAGTTGTCAAACCAATAGTATACGAGAGCACAAAATAATGGATAATTGAGGATAAATAAACCCAAATTTACAAGGAATTATCTACAAAAAATTAATGCATTAACAATGAATATACGTGGAGAAAAAAGAAAAAGAAAAAACTTCCTCTCACTAAGATTCAAATTTGTGTTTATCGAGGTTTTCCCATGACTTCTTGTGAAGTGTAAAAATGATATATTAATATAGAAACACCATAAATTCATGAAACATGATAACATTATATCATTCATCATCATGGAAAAGTTATTTCTATGGTTATTGTTCTAAATGTTTTAACATGATCCATAAATATATTAATTAAAAGAAAAGGATTTGAAATTATTCCTATTGAAGTCAAAGATGTGTTGATGAGAAATAGTCAAACAAGATTTATATAAATAATAGATTATCACTCCTAGAACAAGATGTTTAATTTGATATAATGATCCTTGGAGAAGAGATGAAATTGAGGAAATATATTCATCATCTCAACCATGAATATCATGGAAGGAAAAGAATAAAAGAGATGAGGTTAATCTTGCATAAATTACTCACAATGGTACAAATAATTGTAGTATAAGGACTCTCAATACTTGGTACTCTCCAAATATGACTGAAAATTAAAATCATAAAAATCATGTAATTGGTAGTGTTGATTGAATAGATTTCTTTGGAAAAAATGAATCTCAAAAGATTCAAGGATTCCAAAATACTAGTGTTATACGTAGTGGCCATAAAAATACAGGAGTGCTCTATGTGCATGGAATTTGACATTATGTTATGATTTAAATTTAGTAGTTTCATTGGGTTCTTGAGGATATGTTAAACTATAAATTATGATTTATTAAGAAAAAATCCAATAATTTACAAATGAGGGAAAGGATAAAAAATGGTAAATTGTATTAATTAAACAACCATGAAATCACTTGTCTTCTTTTGGTTGTTGGATAAAACAATATATGGATTTAGATGATATGCCAGATTCACCAACTGAGCATGTCAAATATATCTAAGATAAAGCATGTAGTAGATATTCTGAACATGAAGTAATACATGGAAAAGTATTTTAACACACACATTAATGTAAAAATGGTCAAAATATGTACCAAAAATAGAATAAAATTGAATCAAAATTACAGGATCTCATTCACACCGATGTCTATAGTCCAATGATGATAAATTTTAACCATATAGAATGATATTTAATTCTTTTTTTGATGGTTATAACATAATATCTCGTTCCATTATTATTCAATTTAAGAGGGAATTCATGGGATTCATGAAGAGTTATTTGGTAAAAGATGAATGTAATGCTAGACGAACAATTAAAACTCTTTGATGTAATAATTAAAAAAATCAAACATCCAATGAATTTAAAAACCATCATGAATATCATAGAATTTATCATAAGGTTTTATTTTTTAGAACATTGCGAAAAAATGGGGTTTTGGGTGGTGAAATTGAATGTTGAACGTCATAGAAGAGTCTATCCTCATAGAAGGTAGCATATTCCACCACTACTGGAAAGAGGATATTTAGTTAGTGGTATACACACAAAAACAATCATTATTAATATAATAAGAATAAATGAAACCATTACAACTGTGGAATGGGAGGAATACTTAACTTATACATTTCGTGGTCTTTGGGTGCATGTGATGCATCTGAATCAACAGTGGGAATCATGAAAAATATGGTGATGTTTTTGATGAAGTGATATTTTAGAGATACCTGAAAAATATCAATGAATTCAAATTCTTTAATAAAATGATTGGAAAATATTTGAATGTAGTGATGTGAATTTCATTTAGGAGAAATAGGTAAATAATTCATCAAAATAAAATGGTGATATTTTTCATAAATAAGGGGAGTGATAGAATTAATACATCTCTAATCTAGAGGTTGTCAACAATTATAATGATATTGTTGACTCTGACATAGAATAAAAAGAAGACAAAGTAGATGATGAATAGAAACACTATTCTTAGAGTATAAATTTAAGAATAAAAGTTTATAAATCAAACATAATTGGTTTTATATATGTACTAACATAGAAAAATAAGATGAAAAATGTTGAGCATATGTCTCTATTGTCTGCAGTTGATCCAACATCATTTGAAGAAGTAGAAAATTATTTTTAATGGGTATAATAAATGAATGAGGTGTGGGATCAAATTGATTATTTAAAGGATAATATATCACAATGTGAGTAGATCAATGTTGATCTTCAAGAATAAATTTAAAAATCATATAAATGAGATCATAACCAAGTTATGCTTGGAATATAAAGGCTAAGCATGTACTGATAGCATTGATGTGGAAGAAAATTTTTATCTAGAAACATAGATGGAATAAATCAATCAATTTTTAGATATTTCAATTCATAATAGATAAAAGATTTATAAAATAGATATCAAACTAGAATTATCAAATGGTGTTATAAAGTAGATTAATTATATTGAATAGTCGGTAAGCTTTTTAATAGGTGATGATGAAACAAATGTTAACATGCTGAAGAAGGCTCGATAAGGTCTAAAATAGACACCAGATGCATGGTATATATGACTGGATACATATATGAATAATATTGGATTAAAAATATGTAGCTCCTATCATATTCTAAACATGAAAAAATTCAATCAATAACATTTTATGGTTATTTTATATGTGTATGGGATTATATTTGGTTAAAACAAGTGGATATATATTGAGAAAATTGTTAATAAGATGAATTTTGATTTTAAAATATCCATGGTTAGTGAGCTCACATACATTTTTGGGATATATGATGTGAAACATAATGTATACACATTTATATCTCAAACTAATTTTGCAAGGGAACCACCAAATAAATTTGGAATGCATGATTCGAAGCCATTGTCCAACCCAAATATCATTTGAACCATGAATATAAAACCAAATAATGGGGGACCTATTGATATTATTCTGTATAGAAATATCCTTATAATTTTTTTATCTTACATCAACTTGATTAAATAATTTTTTGCAACATTTTTTAAATAACATTTATAGAAGAATCTAAAAGAAGTGAATTTTACCATAGTCAAATGTATAATGAGATATACAAAAGGTATTCTCAATTTTGTAATACTTTTTAATGTTGTAAATGATCATGAGGTATCTTTTATTTAAAATATTGATTGGTCATGTGATCAGGTGGACTATAAGTCCACCTTTATTTTTCCTTTTTGATTAAAGGTAAATGTGTGTTATGCATGTGTAATGGAAATAATATCACAAATCTCAGCATAGTGGAAACATAATATATCTCAATGAACATGTTTTCTACTCTTCTATTATGAATGAAATAACATCTAGAAGAATTAGTAAAGGCATAAAACTACCAATAGTGATCTTAACTGATAACAGGAGTGAAATTTAGTTAAAAGTAATCATTTTCAACACCCTCATATTAATTATATTTGGATATTCAATGCTTTTATCATGTAAAAGATAGAGAAATGAATATTCATACAATATTATGTAGGTACTAATGATCTAGTGGAAAATATTATTACTAATCCATTAGACATTCATTTTTTAAGAATAATCAGTTGAAACAATGGGTTCAACCACCTCCCTAAATTATGAATGTTTGGATTTAGAACTCACCTCATGTATTTAAATATTTATAAAAATTTATTTAGGGTACTAGTCTTAAGGGGATGATGTAATACGTGGAGTTTTATATATTTAAATTGGATCATATTACCCATTATATTTTTTTTAAAGGGGATAAATGATTATTAAATTTAGTGAAAGAGTGTCAAGGGGGTTGTATTGTCTTTTATAACATGTGGTTTTTTGAAAAGAATCTCTTATTAGATAATTTCTAGGTATAGAGAAAGGGTGAGTTTTTACCATGACTAAAGACATGAGGAATGGGATACACATTTGAACTCTTTTTTTCCTACGTTGATTTTCACTCACGTTGACTTAGAGTGATATATATCTGTTTTTATACAGATTATATAAGTATTAGAGAATGTGTGAGGAATTGAAATTCACTTTCGATCTCAAAAAATTCCAAAGGTGAATTTAGGCACCTAGGCTTCCATTATATTGATATCTCAACTATTTTTATTAATATTCGTTACATTACAAAAACAAAAACCTCGGGATCATAAAGCTATAGTTTCTATGGATATTAAAAAAATAGTTCTTTTATTTTATGAAATATCATAAACATCTCCAAAAAATCTTCTAACATTGTAATCCTCTTAGTAATACCCTTCCTAAACCATTATTTATATTTTCGGGAAGGAAACATAAAAATGGGAGAGATCAGATACTCTATAAGGGAAAACATAATAGATACCACTCTATAATTATATGAGAGAATAATATAATAATAAGGGTATGCGATAATGAAAATGACTTATAGAATTCATTTTCAACCTATTATATATCCTAAACATGAATTGTGGAATAAATCATTATCATTTTAGAAAATAAGGCCCATATAAGTGATAAATCATCAAGAGTGATTAATTTACCATAATATCATATTATAAAAGTGTGGAACAATCATAAATATTGAACGAAATCATGTTGTAGTTAACTATAAATACCATCAACATAGTGGATCACGACTTATCACCTATTTTTAATTGTGGATCATGACACATCTATTTCTCTTTGTAAATAAGGATACATTAATTTTCTACAATGGAATGGGTTCACTACCCAAACCAACATATTAGTCAAGGTCAACCCCAAGACCATCACAGTAGAAAAAGTAACCTATAGAACTGGGTTCAATCCCCATTCCAATAACTTCTATCTTAAGAGAGATAAATCTTTACTCAATGCATTGAAGGGAGATATAGCTCCTACACGTCACATAATTAAAACAAAAATTATGTGTTCCATGATAGCATAAAAAATTCATCATATCATAACCCATGAAATAAAATGGGTTTCAAAAACAGTCCATCATATCATAACTTGTGGTAAAGATATAGGTTACATAATCATTTCATCATTTCGTCACATTATAGTCTATGAAAACAAGCAGGTTTCGTAATCATTTTATCATTGTATAACATATTAAATAGAAATAGTTTTCATAAATATTGTTTCATCATAAAAATAAAGCATTCAAAGAAGTTATAATAATTTTACCCGTAGATTATATCCCCAGTAAATTATAAGTAACATCGAAGGATGTAATCTAATATTGAAAATGATTTTTATAGAACACTTGAAACATTTCTTGGGAAAACTATCCTTTCAAATTCTAGGAACACTTTTTAGAAAAGTTTTAGAATATTTGTGTTTGAAAATAACCTTGAAAACATAAAGGAATATTTAAATCAAATATTTTAATTCATTTTTGGAAGTTTCATTCATTTTGTACACATTATAAAATAGATTCCATTCAGATTTTATTTAAAATAAAAATGTGCATTGTATGGAAAAACATGAATTTTCATTTCTATTTTTTTTAAAGTAAAAAAATAAAAATATATTTAATATATCATTTGTAATTTTTTTTTAAAAAATAAATCATTTTTCAAAAAAATTATTTTTGTTGAAAAATGGATTTCAATCGAATAGATAAATAAAGAAGATTTTTAATTAACATATTATTTTCAAATCGTGAGTACACAAAGGGAGGGAAATGAAGGGAGGAAAATGGTGGGAAAGACTGTATTCTCATGAAATAATTATAGGAGAACAAAATTCATTAATTTCTTGATAGATATATCCTATGATTTGGTTATTATAATCATAATCATAAACAAATCTGAAATGGGATGAGGTTGTAAAATATTAATTATACAACCAACAAAAATTTAAATTACAATGCCCATGTAAAATTAAAATTAAATGAAACTTTTAATCTGATTAAAATAATTATATATATGATCTAACATGTCAAATGGGAATTATACACACCTCATTGAAGAAGATTGGTTTATAATAAGTCTTATGTCCCAAAGAAGACAATTTGAGACAAAACATCCCTTAAGGCTTCGAAAAATTATGAACTAAAAACAAAAACATTGATATATACTCAAATAGATATATAAATTTCAAGAAATTTAATTATAAAAAACATAAAATAAAATCATTGGAATTATATACTCCATATAAAGGAAACACATGTTTAATATGTCTTCTGTCTCAAAGGAATAAAAAAGTGATATGGGAATCACTTACCATAAGTATCGAATTCAAAAATACACATTGAAAAATATTTTATAATAAATATATTATTTTGATAAATATATTATAGAACCATAAATATATATTTAACAATATATATGGTATACGTATCACCTTTTTTTACAAATTTATTAACTATTCCATGAATAATCATGTTTCGGTTAATAACTACTTTTCTCGAGTATGTTTTATTTTTTTATTTTCTGTAATATTCTATTTATCATGGTTCCATAATATCCAAAATGTTAAAATTATATAAATATCATATTATATTCACTATATATTTATTTATTTTAATCTATTAATGTTAGATATAGAAAATTAAATACAATATTCATGAAGATTGTATACCATACGTACGCTTGAATGTTGTTTCCAATTTTTAACGGATGAAATGAATAAAAGATAAATAACATATTAAAATTAAACAATCATTATCATTTCACATATAATACCTATATTCATCAAATTTATCATTAATACATTCCACATAAATTGTAATAGAAAATGAATCACATCGCTTTGTCCGGTAGTAGTATGTTGCACACACGACCGACGTTATCGTATCCCCCTCTGAATAGAAGGTAATAATTTTTATATAATATAATAATACTCTGAGTATATTAATTCCATAAATAAACATAAAATTTTTAAATCCAAAATTATATTCAGCCATTAATGGTGGCAGTGGAAAACAAACTTTATCGATTCATGGGGTGGTAGCCCATCTTGCACACGATCAACGGTTGTGTTTTCTATATGGAAGTGCAGATGGATAGAGATCATTAAAATAGAATAATAACATACTGGTATATATTAGATACTATTTTTAATATATTTTAAATTCTAATACATAATTTATGGAAGAAAAATAAGAAATAAAATGAAGGATCATAGTGAATACAATTACCATCACCTAAAATCACCTCCAATGTATCTCTTATTAAAGACCCTGGTGTGGGGATTTTGGGAGGGCCAAGTGCTCTAGAAAATGGATAATTTTGTTGGGTATAAATTTTTTTAGGGATTTACAAAATATATTTCATTATTTTTTTGAATAACTGAAGGGTGGTGGTGGCCTTTTATAACTGGGGGATAGGAACCCACTATGAAACTACATGGAAATTTCCCAAAACATGCCCAAAGAAAAAATACATTAACATTAAAAATCTTAAAAGTGACTATAAATTATAAATTTTAAATTTAAGTTTTAAATATATGAATAAAATATGAATTATAAAATTATCTAGGTCATTATATCCCTTATCATCTTAGTTTAACCCACTCGCAAACCAATTTTTACCTTAAACACGATAATTAATTTTTACTATTTTAACAATTCATTTTGGTAAAACCTTAAGTTGTAAATATTGGACTATATAATATATTATGAGAATAAATATTTATTTTAATTTTTCCATATTCAATTCATATTATTTTAAAAATATTATTTAAAATGTATCTCATAAGTACCATAAGAAAGTGGGTTTTCAAAGAGAAATTTTCTAATGTTTGCAATGTTTTTATTTCAAAATTCAATATTAAATTGATTCTAATGAGAAAAGTTTTATTATTAGATATATAATTTAACTAATTTTACTTTTAAAAGAATTTTAAAATAATTTGGAAGTTTTTAAGATCCTTTAAATATAAGAAAATTCTTAATAAAATCATTTTTACACTATTCATAAAAAAATGTATCTTTTTATAATATTAAAACGAAATAATACTAAAGTAATTTTGATACAATTATTTCCAAAAGAAATTTTATTTTACCAAATTAATTTTCTAAAAGTGAAAAAAATCATTATATGTGTGCAAAAACTCACCTAATTTTCATTTAGAAAGATACATTTTTTAGGCGTGAAATATCATTTGTTCTTATCTATTATCTAAAAACTCATATGATATTTGTTAAAAAACTATTAAATATATAATATATAAATTTCATTAAAATCATCCATCAAATACTATTTAGTCAATTTATTATCTTAAAACACATTTAAGGGCAGAAAAATAGTTTTTCATAAAATGATTTCATTTATTTTCAAATGGCTTTTCTTTTCATTTATATTTAATTGTTATATGTATGTATAAACCATATGTTTTAATAGTTTAGTTAATCCTATATCTTCCAACAATTCTAATGTCTTTGTGACAACAATCATATTAAATAAAATTATTCTAATAGTATATCACATTTCATTTAGACTCACTGTTTCATTTAACATGTGATAAACTCTATGTTGTGTGTAATGCATGATTAAATGAGTTTTTCATGTAACACAAGGTTAACTAGGTGTTTCATGTAATGAAAAGAATAAAAAATATTAAATTTATTTGAAAAAATATATATTTAACATAATATTTGGGTGTAATATTCTACCACTATAAAATAAATTTCCCCTCATCATTCATCACATTGAGACAAAAAAACTAAGGATACTACTTATCATTGCATCATATGGTTCTCAACTATCATACTCAAGCAGGTTGTTTCACCACAAAACAATTTTTAGGTAAGTGTACTTATTTCATATAACATTCTCTATTTGATCAATAATATCTAAAGGTTATTGTTCATAATAAAAATCATGATCTATAAGAACGATCATAGTGTTCAATACATGTGATGGATCAGGTATGTACTTACTTGGGACTGATAAATGTCACAAATATTGAAGCTATGATAGCTTCAGTGGAAGTTCCAATTGAAAGGCTTCCATCCTTATTTGATCAAGAATTTCAAAGGTACTGATATACTTCAGTTTTATCATACCTTTGTAATGTAGGAACAATGGAATCGTTTGGTTGTTATTTGATCCATTTACACTTCATCTATTACTCCATGAAATGAAGACAGTTTTTTAATTATTTAAGCACTATGGGATCAAAAAATCCATAATAGAATGATAATTCATTCCATCTATATATAGTTATAAAAAAAATTAGGAATGATTATCAAATATCAATAAGTAATAATGTGGTTAGGTAAATAATTAATATCAAAAAACTTAACCAATGTTAACTTTTATACATTTCATAAATAGTTAACCTTATGGTCCTTCCTAAAGGTTAAAATCCAAAAAATTAGAAATAAGGTCCCTAAATTTCCATAATCAACTTACCATTAATCCCCCAAAACAATATGAAGTAGCTCTTAATTATCACATACCAGACATTTGAATACCATCATCATGTATTCTCTTAAAACATGGTAACAACCTGCCTTACCAGAAAACCAAAATGAAAACATTCATACTTATTCTTTTTTTGAATAAAAGCATATATTATTTAATTTATTACATAAATACAATAATAATACAAACCCCATCAATTAAATAATAAAATACTTTACCAAGAAATCATTAATCAGTTCAAAGAAAATTAGTATTATCGAATTTACTATATCTATGTCAATAATATTTTCATCACTAACTGAACGCCATTTTTTCAACACCGAGAACATATAAAGGGTTATATTCCCTTAATCATTTTTTCCATAAAATATAACTTTTAGATTAAATAAAATTATTAGGTTATGAGTATTATTCAATATATATATTCTTAAAAATCCATAATAAAAATCATATACTAAACAACCCATATATACCTCATCATTCATTCAATACAATTTTGAATTCTAATATATAAACTCATTAACCAGTACACGTTATTTTTAAAACATTAACTAGGATTAATCAAATTATTCCTTAATAACTCTTTCCTATAATAAGAAAAATGAATCAACTCTTATCATTCATCAGCCACAATTTAATCATGCTTCTCATGTTTAATGTTGAAAACACCGTTAGAACATCCAATGACTTTCTTATATATTTTTTGGTCTATTCATAATCATTTGTATAACCATTACACTTACCACCTTTTTTATTATGTTCCTGATATTTCCCCACAGGACATAGATTATTATAATTCACATAATTTACACAATTATAACATTCAACCATTAATGATCCCTTAGTAGTTTGTACCAAGAATTTAAACATTATAGAATCTATTTAATTCCAATAAAATTAACTTTCATACATTCTAGAATATAATTTTAATTCAATGTTTTAGAGAATTAGGTCATAATATCATTTATAGAAACTCCTATATTACAAACTATACACTTTTACCCAATAATGATTTTTCAATAATATGTAACCTTTAAAACACAATGTGATATCTTTCCAAAACAAAATGTCATAACTTTAAACATGAATTATTACTTTCTGTTACCCATCCGAAAACCATGTGAAAAATATTTCAAACCCTATGATCAGAACAATAGTATTAATAAGGGACATAAAAAGTAATAAATAAATAATTATTCTATGAATGAAAACATTTTTTCAATGCTATAACTTTTACACATAAAACATAATCTCTTTATCTTACCTTATAAAATGTTAATTTTACTGTAAAACCCACAGTAAAAATAAGGCATAATGGTAACTCATGGAATCATTTTCATGACACTCTTACATATATTGTATCTATAATGGGAATAGAGGGAGTAAATATCATAGTTACATTTGAAATAACCACCACAATACATTCACTTAATCTCTTATGAGAAACCTAACTTTTTAACTCTTTCCCTTTTCCCAATGTATTAGAGAGATATAACGAGATCACCCAACCTTTATTTATCATGGAACCATATATCCTCATAAAAAATTCCCAAAAATGATAACATCATCTTATGACATAAATCTTGTATAAAATAAACATTATTGAGGAAAATAAATTCTCCATTTTCAAATCACTTTTCATTTTTACAAAGTTGTGCATTCTTAAATGAAATAAACTTATTTAAAAAATGAAAAAATTTAATGTAATATTAAAAAAATTAAAGCTTAATGAAATTGGTAAATTAAATTATTTTTGGTTATGATAAAAAACATTCCTTTTTGATTTTTCTATAATTGTTGAAAGAGTCACTCAAGAAGATGAGTTTTATTAAAGTCCCTAGACTTGAGTCCCACATTACATGTAAATTATTTATCTTCCTAAATAATAAAAATATGTTAATTTATAATTTATTAAACACATTTTTAAAATTATTTATTCCTTTTATATCACTTATTTCAATGATATTAATAATTCAAGTTCACTTCAGACGTTTAGATGATATTTGGTACATATATCTAAAATGAATTTGTTCATTTGAATATGGTCAAAGAATCCATCATTTCATATTTTATAAAATCACATTCATGTAATATGTATCATAAATATTTACCATTTCTAGTATTATAACCATCAAAGTAAAGCGGTGATTTTAAAAAAAATCGCACCGCTGCGTAGATATGGTATGTTGTGTGTACACACACACAGTTCCTTTTTTTATATGATGGAAAAATAAGAAATAGGGTTGTTCCATAATCATAAAAAAATATAAGAATATATTTTTAATATATTTCTTTACTTTACCATGGAAATAACACATGAAGAGGAAGTGGATGATGAAATAAAATTGAAATGTTAGATAAATATGATTACATCTTCTTCAATGGATTCCATCTAATCTCTTCTTAAGGGATATAAGGACAGTATTTTTGGAAGTACCATAACCTCAAGAAAATAAATATGTATTATGAGAAGATAAAATGTAGATCTCGGTCCAGAATTATGGCTCAAAGTAGTGTAAATAAGTGAAAGAAGGGGTACCCATGTATACTTGAGTTGAGGGATGATTTGGTAAATTCTCATAAGATGAAATTATAATAAATTAATTTTCTATAAAAATACAAAAAAAATAAAATTTATTAGAATATAAGATATTATAATGTTTTAATATCATCAGAAAATATAATTTTGACATGTTATGATGTTATGTTAAACATTATCGTTTTGAATAACCCATAGTTAACATGTTTTAATTTAAACTACAGAAAAATATTAAAAGGACGTATTTTTTATTATAAAGTGTAAATTGGAAAATAATTGCATCCTTTATGAAAATTTAGACAATATCATAACCCCATTTAATTTTGTAATATTTTTTAATGAATTTTATAGAATTTTAAAAAATATTATTTTGAGGAAATGTCATTAGTGACCATTTTGACACAATTAATAACATTGACTGTAACATTATCAATAGAATAGGATACAATCAAACAAATTTATTTAATACACCACTAATATTTCATAAACATATATAAATTTCATTGAAAGATTTAATTAATTAAAAACATATTTATTTTAAAATTTGTAATATCCTTCATTTAATTGTTTCCTTAATTAAATAATTACTTCATCATCATTATGTAATTACTTAAGATACATATTTTTATTATAAAAAATAAAAATAAAATACCATTATGTATAGAAATATATTATATTTTTGAATAATTTTTATAGTCGAAGATATATTCTAGATAACAAAATATTAAAAATAATATGGTAATTAATAACATGAATGTGATATCATTGACATTTCATTAAATAAAAAATTATAAACCTCAAAATATAATCCAAGTGACCCCAAAAGTCATAGATAAATTTATATAATGAAAATAAGTATATTAATTTAATAAATATACACTTTTATTCGTTCATAACCTATCTTTCTCCACACTTCGACATATAATATATATTTAAGAAAAAGATACATTTTGTGAATTTATCTGATTTAAATAATATATAAGTCATTTTCATGGAACATTTTCACTGCTAAAACTCAATTTAGATACTAAGGTGTTAAGGTTATTATTAAAATCTTCCAATAAAATTTAGTCATGTATTGGAGTAATTTTATAATCCTTGTAATATTATTTTTACCCTAAAATACATAATTTACCCCTAAACGTGGTAATAATAATTACTATGTTTACTATTTATATTCTATAAAAATAAAAGGAAATTTGTAATAAATTTGTACATTATGATTGAAAATATGGAATATATTTTTTAAATTAAAAAAACACATAAGTGGCAGAATTAAATTTAAAACTAAACAGTAAAAATGAATTGAATATTGGTTTCCTATAAAAAAATTCCAAATCCTAAATACAAAACATTTCTACAATAAATTAAGGTATAAAACCGAATAAAACCCATTATCAAACTAATAAAAATAAAAATAAATTAATTATAATTTAAAATTAATGAAATTTATGATTTTACCTTTTAAATAAAATACAACTTTCAACAAAACTAGTCTTTTTCACTTTTCATTATAAAATCAACATTTTCGAAAGGTATCGAAAATTTATTCTAAGATAATTTTGATATTTTGAATTAAAAAATGAAATTGTTTTTGTTAAATTAAAATTCTATAATATGAAAACTAATCTTCTAAATATAACTATATAAGAAATTAGTTTAATAAAACTATTTTTTTATTTTAAAAATTACTAAACATATTTATAATGAATTTAACAATTTAATTCAAGAATTTTAATAAATATGTAAACAAATTATTCAATTAGTACATGAGTTGATAAATTCTTAGAGAAATTTTAAATTAAGTCCACACAATTTTATTCACTTATCTAATAAGTGGGAATACCTTTCCCTCAAATCATTTTTAGATTCCCATGTTTCTTCTTCGACCATGTGGTTTTTCCACAAATCCTTGACCAGGTGAATTACGGTATTCTGTAATACTTTTTCTCTATGGTCATGAATCCAAATAATATTTTCCAAATATAAAATGTTATCTTCAAACTAAACAACCTCGGGGTCCAAACTAGAGACAAATCCAACACATACTTTTTTAATATCGTGACATGAACAACATTATATACCTGGGACAAAATCGGAGTCAGTGAAACTCGATTAGAAAATGTTATGAATTTCTATAATATTTCATATGGTCTGATAAACTGTGTGCTTGGATATCCATTCTTAACAAAACTCACAACACTTTTCCATGGATATATTTTAGGAAAAACATGATCACCTACCTCAAATAAATTGTCTTCCTTCTAGTTATCCACATACCTTTTCTACCTACTATATAATGTCCTTATGAATTGTTTAATCATAGTTATTTTTTAACAATTTATTCCAAAAATTATAGTCCCAAAAATTTATTTCCACCGACTTCATCCCAAAATTAGGGAGTTATACACTAATTTAAATATAATTTAACATAAGCCATCATCTATATACTGAAATAAAAACTATTATTAAATGAAAACTCAACTAAAGAAATATGTTGATGCCAAATTCGGTGGAAATCCATTGACCATGCCCAAATCATGTCCTCTAATGTCAATATTGTTTGTTTATACTATCCATTATATTGATTATGAAAATAAATAATGAAATATAATTAGGTCTCAAAATCCTTTTATGGAACATTCAACAAATTAGAGGTGAATATAGGATCAAGATTAGATATAAAAGAGATAAGGAATCCATGTAATTTAATTATCACTTTAACATAAAATCTAGAATGTTGATCAAAGTAAATATTAACTTGAATGATCCTGAGATAACATCACATGCCCTTATATTTTCAACTGGATGTTGGGGTACTTATAGAGAACCTAATGGGGTTCATCACTAGGTCTATGTAGGTAATGAAAAGGGCCTTGTGATCAACACAATAAGAATTTTAATTGCTCTAACCCAAATCTATAGGAATTTTGTGACATCCCCATCTATTATTCACATTATCCCAATAACATCAGTGCCTCGTGATTCCAATAGTAGTCTAGGAGGGTGGGTACGGTGGCATACTCTTCTTGAGAGGATTAAAATGAACACTGATGGATCCTACAATTCGGTTCATATGAGGGGTGTTCCATGATTCGTGTGGCTCTATGGTTATGGAGTTTTTTGATCACTTTGGATGTATAAATTCTCTTCATGTGGAGGCGCAAACCTTTATCACTGGTCTAAATCTATGTAATCAGAATAATATCTAGCTTGTGGCTGTGGAAACTGACTTGATGTCCATTTTTAATGTACTTAGTGGATGTGGGTGTACACCATGGTCTATTGGGTATACCATTTGAAGATGTTAAGAGTTGTTGAACAATAACATGGATCTCTCTCATACATTTCTAAAAAGTGACACCGTGGAAGACTTCCTGGCATCTTATGCATTGCTAAGAGAACAGATCTCACACTTCTCTAGCACCGGATCCCTCCCCATGGATGTAGTGAATCTGGTGTGTGGGAATTCTCATGGGCTTCACTATTTTAGACCCTCATGATTCCAGGACTTTCATTGCTTTAGCTTATATATATTAAATGAATAATCAAATAAAAAATTTGTGAGTTAAATTTGAATGGTAATAAATTGGGATTAATTACATGATCATTCAATAATCATGAAAATCACATTTTTACATTGTGATGTATTTGTAAATCCCACAAAACAATCCACATATGTATTCTCCCATTTTCACTCCAAAATTTTAAAAGGATGTAGAATTACCTTTACAAATTATTTTTCTTCTTTAACATGTTTACAATTGAAACAACTCATGATAAAGTCATCAATATCACTTTTCATTCCATCCCACTAAAAATACTTACAAATGTCTTTATACTTCATGTTGCTTCTAGAATGAACTAAAAATAGAGAACTACGTGACTCTATCAATAAATATTTCTTCAACTCTAGATCACAAGGAACACATGATTATTTTCAAAATCATTAAAAAGTCTTTATCAACATCAAATTTAGGTCACTTACCCATTATAACACATTTTACCTTTTCATATAATTTATACTCATTATTCTAACCTTTCTTAATTTTTTCGGATAGAGACGATTGCACTCACACCTGAAATAAAATAGTGGAGGCCCCTATATCCATAATATCTAGGAAAAAATTTATCAAATCAAAAGTGAAAGCATCTTGTTCCAAACGTAACATGGTTAATCTATCATTAGTTTTTTAACTCAAAGCATCAACCACTCTATTTTTATTTTCTAAGATGGTAGTTAATCATTCAATAAAATTCCTGAATTAGTTAAGTCCATATTCTCTACCTCTTGTTTTTCATGACCAAACCCTAGTTCGGTCTTCAGATAGAACTACTCCAAGCCCTCCTCCACAGGCTAGGGGTTGTGAAAACCACCGAAAGGCATATTCTAAATGGGAGGCCTTTTCCTAATTACGTGTCTGCACTCACCTAGAAATCTCAATGTAAAAGTGCAGTAGAATAATAATAAAAAAGATAATAAATTTTAAATTAAACCAAACATAAAAATCCTATATGGTATATAATCTTACGATAGTGAAAACTGAAAATTAATTGTGAAAAATACATTCCCAACTAGAAATAATACACAACTTGAAAAAATTATAAAATAAGATGAGAGAGCTCAGATCCTAATCTCAAAGTTACAACCACCATACATGGTCTATATCACCTGGTATCCCTGAGCCCCTATGAAGTCACCCTAACCCATTTTTCATCTATATACGACATGAAACATAATGGAAAATCCCATGGAGGTGTGTGTGTATATACATACCTAGTAAGACACTCTAAAATATGAAGGGGATGTAATGGATACAATAGAAATATAAAGAATGTAGATGCAAGATTCAATCAATGAGAATAACTCAACCCAATTGAAGAGAGAGTAACCACGTCCAAACACAGGGGGATAAACTTGGTTTGTAGTTGAACTACATGTCGAGTCTTTTACACCTATAGAAAGAGATTATACTCATCCAGCAATAAGAAGAAAACCACTAAAAGCACGTGGAATACCCCATGTGTCTTTGTAACCCATGGAAGGAGAGTAATCAAATCCAAAGTTTTATATATATATATGAGTATATATATACATAAAATTAAGAAAAATAATCCCAAAATATATATAAAGGGAATATCCATTTCATAGGTCAACCTTAGAAAAAGAGTCTCCAACAGCTTTAAAATTCCATCAATGATGCTCATCATCTAAGTCGTCTGCCCAAAGTAACAATGTGAACGAATGCACCTTTCCATTATGTCACATTGTTGAGGGGGTAAAAACTCTAAGTAGAGGACATGTACCATAATTCCCCTAGGTAGTTCTACTCAATAAGTAAACATAAAAGACCCATGACCATGTTAATGGGGGTGTTCTTGTCTATTGTCCTGAGGACTCGTGCCCTATCTGATAGGGGGTCCCATTAAAATGTAGGGGACTCATACCCCATAATATTGGAGTTATACTCTATAGTTCATGGAACCACAACCTCATGTGACTAGGGATTCCACTTCAATCATCAAGAACTCATTACCTATCTGTTAGGGTGTTCCACCCAGAGAGTAGATGAACTGCACCCAAGCTAATGGGGGTTCCCCTCTAAAGGTCAAAACCCCATGCCATGGTGTGATAGGGGGTCCCACTTTGGTAATCTATGACTCACACCATATCTAATTGGGGGTTCCACTTGGTAAGGTAGAGGACCTATTCCCATATTGATTAGGGGTTCCACTCTATATGATTTCTCTCAGGATTCCTACTGATCACTCTCGAGATTGGGAATGTCCTCAAATAAGAATCGTGGATAGAAAATTCTACATCATGTCTCAAAATATAAAATTTAGTGAACCATCTCAATTTATGTGTAATAGGAATCTAGATAGGAAAATCATGGGCCAAAATCTGAGTTCAAATGAATAATATATGAAATATTTATGTTTCCTCTAACAACCAAAATATTTCTGAAGAAAATTCCATTTATTCTAATTAAATGTATTATGGATATAGAAAACACATGAACTCATTTTTATTTATTATATAAAATTTTATTTAAATAACCAATATCTATACATATCATTGGTAATATAGTCTTCTAATAGTGATCACTTGAATACAATAAATATAGGGTTTTAAGAAATCCTTTTGACACAGATAAAGGATGTTATGGCCTCAACAAGTAGGATTGTACCCTAAAAATCCTATTAATTGGATCATCTGTGGGAGATATAATTTATTCGAATTTCTTTAAAAAAATACCAAGTCAAGATCCATCAACTTATGCATGACCGTAAATTTTTACAAGAGAAGTTCACGCTCATCAACAACACCGACCAAACAATGTTCACCGAATGACACAATGAAATCCCCCACCATCTCACACCATAATCTAATGGTGTATAATGGTTTAATAAAAGGATATGTAACAATACCCTATATTTATGATTTTGTGAATTTTTTTATATAATAATGAATATAATTTCATTTCAATATTGTTACATTGTAAATAATTTTTAAAGCACAAATAGTATTTTTGTTTTATATTCAAATTCAGTTACGAATTATATTTTGATGAATTAAGGGATTTTTAACTAAATAATATTTTAAATAATTGTTATTAATAAAATAATTTTATTACATATAAATTATCATATAGTTTTTTTAAGTCAAATATAATTCTTATTATGGTTTGAAAACACTTTTTATCAAAACCTGTCAATTTTTAATAAATGTTGTTTTTTATTTTAAAAGTGAAAATTAAAATATTTAGTAAATTATTTAGATAAATGAAAATTATATTTTTAATCAAGATCATTAAATTAGACAATGGTGAACTTTCCATAATTTTCTGAGATAGTCTAATATTTGGGTAAAAATTAAATACTGCATAAATATGTTTATGTGTTTTATGACATCATAATGACCAAATAGTGATCTTATAAAATAATATAAAAGTTATATATAAAAAAATATATGTTTTAATTTAAAATAATGTAATTTTTGGTTTATTTTATTTATTTTATAAATCATTAATGAATCCTCAAAGACATATAAAATATTGTTGGATTTTAAAACAATTTCCTTGAAACTGTGACTCACCTCCACATAAGCATGATAAATATTTTAATATCTTCATCCATTAAACTTATAAAATAATATATTCCACTTACATTTTATAGAAACCATGGAAGACCCATGGGGTTTTTTTTGTTTTTAATATTTTAGTGTGTAGTGTCTAAAACCAATATAATAATGAATCCCCACCTTTCCTATATAAACTAACCCAAGAACCAATTTCTCCTCAAAAACGCTCCTTTAATCTAGACCAAACTCTTATTATTACTCCCTAGAGTAGTCCCAAGGTTATCCAAGCTCCCAGGAAGCCCCTTCCAAGCCTTTCGAGTCACACATCCAAAAATGGGGTTTTTAACTTTCCACTTTTGTCAAGATATCATTTTGTGATGTTCCTTTTAATTTCAATTTTCATATGTTGGGATATGTTCATACATACTCCCCTTACTATCAATTTGATTTATAAATATTTGATATCTTTTTTCCACTCTCATTAATCAATTTTTAATCCTTTACATACACCTTTTACCAAGCCTAAATATCGAAAGATATTTCTCTCACCTCATTCCCATTAAAGCACTTCTTCTATATTATGAATCTTACATTCCATTTAATATTTTGGGATATTATGTTACATGATCAATTTCATGACCATTTCATTTATAAATTATTAGAGACCACTTTCTCTCTCATCAACCCATTTTATGAACTTCCACATGACGTCGTTCTGCTGCCCAAATTGCACAACGATTTTCCATGACAAAATCATTGTCTAGTGAATACCATACCCATTCCTATATCAATGGTATTAACTTATATTCACATATAATAATTTATTTAGGACTCATATATATGTATTCAATATTTCTTAATCATGGAATAAATGATTAATTTCAATGAATCCTTATTATATGATCTATGTGGCACACGTAAGCATGAGATAAAAATGATTATGAAGGGTTTGTCCTGATAGTTCTCTAATGCATTGGGTAATGTTTAGTATCATGATACATCATGTTAGGATAAGGGATTAACTGACTCTTTTATAGGACTTTTTCCACCATTTTTGGAGAGGGGTTTACATGATTCCTTTATGTTAATGATGTAGTGATTAAAGTTGTTCCCACATTTCAATGTTATGATAATCATGTTATACCATGGTTTTATGTTCATGTTTATCTTATGTTCCATTAATATTCTTGTTTCCTAACATGTATCAAATTATTCATGTTATGCCTTTCTTATTCCCTTACTGGGATATATATATCACCACTTTCTTGTGTATGAACTCAGGTTATCCAATGCAATGCTAAGTACGAAGGAATGTTGTGGTCAGGTAAAATATGTTTTCAATAAAGGTATGTATTTCATGTTTTAAGTTGTTATGTAATGATCCTAATCACCAAATAAACTCTACCAATCGATATTATGAGTTTTATTAAGATCAGATTTATGTAATAAATAATTTTTAAGAATTAAATAAGGAGTTGGGCTGTTATATTTGGTATCTTAGGGTATGTTTAGTTATTTTTGGAATTCTGATTAGAAATTTATAGTGACATATTTAAGGATAAGACTAATTATAAGAAAACAATCCCTAAATTTTTGTGAGTATAGAGTAAGTGGTTTATCATGAAAACACATCCTTGTCTGGATATGAACAATAATAGGTGGCTCTGGCATAGTTGTATCTAGGGTTAAAACCCAAAAAAAACACTTTGAGCTATTCTCAATTGGGAACCGGTGCACGACAATGTGCATTACTGCACTCTTAGTTTTACACACCTGATGGATATTATTGGGTAAATTCATAGTCTTAGTATGAAACATTATTAAGGGAACAAAAAAATAACTCAAGGAATATATGTTAGGAACTATCTCATGGATAACAAAGATCAAATATTATCAATTAATAAGTTATGGAGATAAATGTAATTTATAATTTATCACTTTTTTAAATGGATTCACCTTTATATTTTTAATAGTTTAAAATATTTAGCCCTAATTTTACTTTTATTCAAGACAATGGCTGATAATATGAGTAATTGGTCTAAAAACCGATGCGAAGATCAATGTAATGACTGCTATAATGAGATGCCCGATATAATTGGAGCAGGAATCACAAACTATATCTTGATACTCTATCAGTTAACTCAATTTTAGAATAGAAACCCAGATCGTGTGTAACTACCACCCCCCCCCCCAAAGAAATAACAATTCATAATTGAGAGCATAATTAGACAAAAACCTCTTACTTTCTGTAGAGACCCGAAGCTTAACGTACATTGACATTACATTACTTTTGTATAATACTTAGTACATAACAAAAACACACACACAAGGATCGTAATAGTTTAGTGTCTTTGGAAACTTGGAATATAATCTTCTAATCTTGGTGAAAGATCTTCAACATCTCCCAAAAAGATCTTCCTTTTTTTACCTAAAATCTTTCTTTATATCCTAGGGAAAAGAAAACATAAAAGGGTGAGTTCAAATGCTCAGTAAGGGAAAAAAATATCAATCACATCATATTCATAAGAACATAACATTTTGGAAATATTACCTTGCAAAAGAGATCATAATTTCATAACATGGGATAAATCATGGTAGTGAAATGTAATCACAATAATCATAACATAAAACATGAAGCTTTGTGTCATACACACATAATCGTAGAGAATCATTTATTATTAGTCAAGACTCATTACCAAGACTATCTTAGTGTGCAAAGTCCATTTTTTAACTGAGTTCACTCCTCGTTTCAGTCCTGTTTCACTGAATCGGTTTAACCTGCCGTTCTATCCATGTCTATCTCATGAGATATAAAATCTTTACCCAATGAATTAGAGGGAGATATAGGTCCCAACCATCTCATAATTATACCATTCTTATTTGTGCCACAAAATCATAAACAATACATCATTGCATAACCCATGTAATAAAAATGGGAATCTTAAACATCATGACATCATATAACAACTCATATAAGATAAAGGAATTCATAAAAATATTTCCATCACAACATAATCATATCAATGTAATAATATGGATATAAACATAACCCTATATTATCTTAGATGGAAAATAATTTTGATAAAACACTTGAACTCCATTCTTGAAGAAAATATCCTTTATACTTCAAAAACATATTTCCTTTCTTAACATGTCATAATATATTAATCTAAAAGAAGTTGATTAAAAATAAACATGAAAGCTTGTAAAGGAAACTTCTTGGAAATAATTTTTTAAAAATACATTCATGCCATATAAGTTAAAAAAAATTCTTCTCGTACTTTTGTCGGAAAAGTCAAAAATTACATCGTACGAAAAACGACAAAAGATTCCTTTCATATCCTTTACTAAAAACTCACCGAAGGGTAAAATTGGATTTAAAAAATTGTAGGTGGATTGAAACAATATTACATATTGAGGGAACATGGACTTGGATGATAAAATACACCCCAGTAAATACCAAAGTATAAACAATATCGGATAAAAATTAGATTTTGATATTTTCCCTTACCTTAGGTCCAATTTGCTTCGTAAGTGTCTGAACCTACTCTTCTTTGAAGCGCCTCTTTGAGTCATCCTTTTAGGGAACTAAAATTGGGCTTTGAAGAAGACCAGGACCTCTAGGATGTTTCTAGGAAAGTGGAGAAGAGAATTTGGCCGGGGTTGACCGAACTTTAAGGCTCAAAGTGGTGCGAGGAAGAGAGGGAGGAGGTTCCCTTTTATAAGGGAGGAGAGAGGCTCCTTTGGAAAACTAAATATATTATTTTATTATAAAGTCATATTCGGTTTTAAATAGCTCCAAATTGATTTATTTCGAATATAAGGTGGGGATGGGTCGAAATCCTCTCATCCAATAGAATTTAGACAAGTTTAGGTTCCTATTGTAACCTTATCATTTATATTTAACTTTAAGTTAGATAATTTTACTTTTACCGTGTCTTTTTGTGTTCTTACACTATAAGGTTAATAAACTTACTATAACAATCCAAACGAACCCCAAGTTGTTTATTATTAATATATATAACCTTATCTAAGTCATTTCGCCGAACCGTAGATTTTTAGGAATAAAATAACAATTAATAATCTAATATTTGTTTTAAAAACTATTTTATGTCAATTTTTACACTATTTGGTAATTGATTTTTGTGAAAAACATAACAGAATGATTAGTTCGAACAGAGTCAATTAAATAAACACTAACATGTCATATTAACAGAGAAAATTATTGGATTTCATAAAAAGTCTCAAATTACATTTATTTGGGTATTTATAACATCAATTATGTCAATATTTCATTAATAATATAATTATTGCATCATCATTGTGTCATAAATAAATTAACTTATTTAAAGTCTAAAAATTAAAAATAAAATATAATTATGTAGGAAACATTTTTATCTTTCTGATTAATATTTATAGTCAAATTTATCTTATGTATAACCCTATATTAAAAATGATTTACTTATTAAACTTTGATTTTAACTATTTTAACCCTTTTTTAAATAAATTAATAATAAATGTCCTAATCTAATCCAAGTGGGCCTAAATGGTCATATATTATTCCTCAGATTGTTTTTGGTCGAATTACACTTATCCAATAGAATTAGAACATGTGTTAGGGTAATAATAATATCATTTTTACCCTTAACTACCCTATTTACTTTTAACCGTGGTAAAAAACGTAATAAGTTACTATTCACCAAAAATTATTTTCATCTCATTGAACCACATTTTACTTACTGACATCAACCATGTCTCTCAAATTTTTGAAATTCCATTCACAAAAGCGGTAAAATTAAGTTTTATGAAAAATTCAGTTTTTTTAACTACCACTTAGTGGTTTCACAATTCATCAAAAAATGAAAGTTTCCAGAAAAATACCAAAAATTAGGCCTAAGCTATATTTGATATTATGAAATCAAAAATTATGTTTATTTTACCAAATTCAAAACATATCAGTTACATTAACTAATTTAAAACTTAATTCACGTCCTCAAGACAAATAGCGTGTTTTTAAGAGATAATAACTATCAAAAGATTGACACTTGTTTATGTCTGGTTTAAATGTGAAATTACATCCAATGACCAACATTGTATTAAACTGTAAAAATATAATCTAAATATACTTTAAAACCACTCAAATTAATAATGTATCACTATTAATTATTTCGATTAAAAAAAGTTGTTTTTAATAAAAATATAATAATTTTCACTATTCATCAGAATATGAAAGTTATCTGAAAAGTACCAAAATTTCACCCTAAGATAATTTCGATATTCTGAATCCAAAAATGAAGTACATTTTGTAAAATAAAATTTACAAAATTTCAAAAAGTGGTTATTACTATTCATAACGGCTAGTTCATAATAGTATTATAATAATATCTCGTTTAATGAAACTCGGTATTGCTTACTACACACGCTATCGTGGAAGGTCGTGATTATGTGTAATGCAAGCCAAGTCAGGGATGCGTGTAGTGCAAGATCCTTTTGGTGTAGCGTACAACACAAGACATCAATAAAATTAAAAAGAATACTTTTCATAAAATCTCGGGGTGTTACATTCTACCCCCCTTAAAATGAATTTCTCCCTCGAAATTCATCGGGGTTATAAATGCTTTACTACTAGATAGTTTCATTAATAGAAACCCACATCGTAAAAAGGAATACAAATACTTGGCTTTAAAAACTAATGTCTGAAATGTAACGGTTACCCAAATTAACTCATCACTGGGTTTCCACGTAGGAGAACATAGGTGAAAATATGGATATGGAAGAAAAATCTAACCATCAAGTTCTAATGGAGAGTGGTAGAGAACATGGCTATGAAAAATCCATCAATCACAAAGCCATGAATTTGTGATGATCTAAGGTAACATCTGATTCATCGGATATAAGAGCACTAGGAAAACATTTTTGGTTTTCAATATCATTTCCCTAAAATTGATGAAATTGGAATTAGAGTAAATACTTTTGTGATTTTGGTACAGTCTCACCATTGGTCGTTCTTTGGACAATTTCCACTTCAACTCTTAAAGAAATGAAGTTGAATTTGTCATTCTTGATGTTTTAGAAGATCATGTGATAGAATGATGGGTCATTCCATCTATCTCAAACAAAAGGTTAGAAAAGTTCTCAAAAAATACATAAGTCCATCTATAGTGAGATTAATCATATATGCTTCTTAAAATGGACTTATATGTCATATATCATACTGCGTAATATAATAAAACTAGTTTCTACTAAACATGGACTTCCTGTAGGCCAGTGGTAGGTGATAAAGGCAAGTCACACTTCGGTTGTGGGTTCGATTCCCACAGCCTTGTCCGACGCGATGGGTTGTCGCCTGTCCTGCAGGTTGTCCTTTTTCTAAAACTACATTAATATAACCTCCCATCAATAATATCGAAAAATAAAATTTATCCTTAAACAATACTAAATTATGTCCAACATAATCTATTCCAATCTTTAGGCTTATCTAAAATACTTCGGTCCAAGCTCATACTATAAAGAAAATGATTACTTGAAATGTCTTATAACAATCACGTGAATGTCATCATTTATCCCCCATATATCATAAGATATATCGTGTTGGTCAAATTAAAAACATGTGAATACCATAATCATGTCTTCTCTTAAAGAATGAATACCCATTGAACCTTAGTAAAAACAAGAGTGTTGTCAAAAGTTAACTCTTTTCACATACCAAAACCTCAAACCATGATATAACTATTTCCTTATATCAGTCATGAGCTCATGAATACTGTCAAACATTTCATTTTCTCCTTATCCCTTCATTATGTGCATATCATCTTTTTTCCAAAAATATTTCAATCACTTTCCATGGTTATCGGTACCATAAAATTATTGAAAACCACTATAGACCAATACATAAATATTCCAATATTCCACGATACTATATACAACATTATTTTGGAATCCCATTACATAAACACTTAATCATTCCACCACATCGTTTTCATATTCAACATCGCCAATAGTGATCACATGTGACATCCCTTTGACATTTGCCTTAAGTGGTTGCTCATGTCGATCATCACTAACCCTTGGATTAGGGCATTTATTAGCATAATGCCCCATTTCCTTGCACTAGAATCATTGAAGTATTGGCGGTGTGTTCTCTGCAGTCTTTTCTTTATTCCCATCATTAGAAGCCCTTTTTCCATTACTTCGACACTCAGCTAGTCGATGACCTTCTTTTCCACACTTAAAACATTTTCTAGTCCCTTTAAGACAATCTCCACCATGCTTCTTTCCACACTTTGAGCATAAGGAAACATTCATATTCTTTTCACCATTATTATGAGATTTCTCCATGAACTCCATCTTTCATTTCTTGTCAAAACTGTGAGATGGATAAGTAACACCAACTTCCATTTCTACCTTGATTGAACAACACAAAATTTCCTCATAGCTACTAAAGTCTCTTATAGCTAATTCCCTTCGAAGATTTGGTTTTAAGCCACTGAAGAATCGATAGATCTTTCTCTCATGTTGGATAATAATACTAGAATCATACCTTGTAAGTCTTGTAAAATTTGCTTCATAGGTACCAACAGATTCATCATCCTTTTGCTTTAGTTCAAGAAACTCCTTCCTCATCATTGTTCGGAGAATACGAGGGAATTACTTATTGCAAAATAAGTTCTTGAACTCGTCCCATTCCATGGACTCAATTTCATCTATTTGCCTCGTATGCTTGATATGATTCCACCATTGATCAGCTTCACCTTCCAAACGATATACTGCTAAGATGACTTTATCATGTTCCGAACATTGATGAACTAAAAATATCTTTTCAGTGGTACTAATCCATTGTTCAGCAACAAGTGGATCAGAAGACCCACTGAAAGAAGGTGGACGTTGCCTCATGAAGGACTCAATAGAATACTGTTCCCTTCTCTGCTCATTTGGAAGTCCAGAATAATTCATAGCTTGTGTAAGTATAGCAATAAGATTTTGCACTCCATCTCCAATAAAATTTTTTTGTTCAGGAGGAAAATCATTGCATTGTCCATTGCATTGATCAACACAGTTCCTTCGGGTTCCAGCCATCGTCTAAAACCCAAAAAGAATAGTGTGAGACCAAAAAATCATGCTAGGGAAAACAACATAATAAAGGGGGGGTACCTTCAATATCTAACATTTTAGGTTTAATTCTAAGAGCGTTACCTTAATTCTATCACTATAACCTATACGTATACTAATCCTTAGGGACATCCCAAGACATACCTTAGAAATATATCTTGGGATTTCACTAAAGTTTTCGAATCCTAGTTTCCAAAGGTTGACTAAACTTTTCCTCTGATACCAACTGTAGAGACCCGAAGCTTAACATACATGGACATTACATTACTTTTGCAGAATAATTAGTACATAACAAAAACACACACACAAGGATCGTAATAGTTTAGTGTCTTTGGAATCTCGGAATATAATCTTCTAATTGTGGTGAAAGATCTTCAACATCTCCTATAAAGATCTTCGTTTTTTTACCTAAAACCTTTTTTTATATCCTGGGGAAAATATAACATAAAAGGGTGATTTCAAATGCTCAGTAAGGGTAAACAAAAGAAATATCAATCACATCATATTCATAAGAACATAACATTTTGGAAATCTTACCCTTCAAAATAGATCATATTTTCATAACATGGTATACATCATGGTAGTGAAATGTTATCACAATAATCATAACATAAAACATGAAGCTTTGTGGAATACACACATAATCATAGAGAATCATTTCTTATTAGTCAAGACTCATTTCCAAGACTATCTTAGTGGACAGAGACCATTTCTGAACCGAGTTCACTCCTCGTTTTAGTCCTGTTTCACTGAACCGGTTTAACCTGCCGTTCCAGCCATGTCTATCTCATGTGATATAAAATCTTTACACAATGCATGGGAGGGATATATAGGTCCCATCCATCTCATTATTATACCATTCTTATGTGTGCCACAAAATCATAAACCATACATCATAGCATAACCCATGTAATAAAAATGGGAATCTTAAACATCATGACATCATAAAACAATTCATATAAGATAAAGGAATTCATAAAAATATTTCCATTACAACATAATAATATGGATTTAAACAGAACCCTATATTATATTAGATGGAAAATAATTTTGATAAAACACCTGAACTCCATTCTTGAGGAAAATATCCTTTATACTTCAAAAACATTTTTCCTTTCTTAACATGTCATACAATTTTAATCTAAAAGAAGTTGATTAAAAATAAACTTGAAAACATGTAAATGAAGCTTCTTGGAAATAATGTTTTAAAAATCCATTCATGCCGTATAAGTTAAAAAACATTCTTCTCGTACTTTTGTCAGAAAAGTCAAAAAGTAGCTCATACGAAAAACGACAAAAGATTCCTTTCATATCCATTAATAAAAACTCACCGAAGGGTAAAATTGGATTTAAACAATTGTAGGTGGATGGAAACAATATTACATATTGAGGTAACATGGAATTGGATGATACAATACACCCCAGTAAATTCCAAAGTATAAACAATCTCGGATAAAAATGAGATTGTGATATTTTTCCTTACCTTAGGTCCGATTTGCTTCGTAAGTGTCTGAACCTCCTCTTCTTTGAAGCGCCTCTTTGATTCCTCCTATTAGGGCAATAAAATTGGTCTTTGAATAAGACCATGACCTCTAGGATGTTTCTAGGGAAGTGGAGAAGAGAATTTGGCAGGGGTTGGCCGAACTTTAATGCTCAAAGTGGTGTGAGGAAGAGAGGGAGCATGTGTCATTTTATAAGGTAGGAGAGGGGCTCTTTTGGAAACCCCAAAATTCTATATACTCAAACCATGATGTAAAAATTTCCTTATATCAATCATGAGCTCATGAATACTGTCAAACATTTCATTTTTTCCTTATCCCTTCATTATGCGAATATCATATTATTTCCAAAAATATCTCAATCACTTTCCAGGGTTACCGGTACCATAAAATTATTGAGAACCACAATAGATCAATACATAAATATTCCAACATTCCACGATACTATATACAACATTGTTTTGGAATCCCATTACATAAACACTTAATCATTCCACCACATTGTTGTCATATTCAACATCACCAATAGAGATCTCATGGGACTTCCCTTTTTTCCATTGCCTTAAGTGGTTGTTCATGTCGATCATCACTAACCCTTGTATTAGGGCATTTATTATCATAATGCCCCATTTCCTTGCACTTGAAACATTGAAGTGTTGGTGGAGAGTTCTCTGTAGTCTTTTCTCTATTCACATCATTAGAAACATTTTTCCCATTACTTCGACAATCAACTGCTCGATGACCTTCTTTTCCACACTTAAAACATTTTCTAGTACCTTTTAGGCAATCTCCAATATGCTTATTTCCACACTTTGAGCATAAAGAAACATTCATCTTCTTTTCACCATTGTTCTGAGATTTCTCCTTGAACTCCATCTTTCGTTTCTTGTCAAAACCTTGAGATGGATATGTTACACCAACTTCCTGTTCTACCTTGATAGGGCAACACACAATTTCTTCATAGCTACTGAAGTCTCTTATAGCTAATTCCCTTCGAAGATTTGGTTTTAAACCACTGAAGAATCGATCAACTTTACTTTCAGGTTGGATGATAAAGCCATATGCATACCTTGCATGTAACAGCCCGAGATTTTACGAAAAATATTCTTTTTTATTTCACTAATGTCTTGTGTTGTATGCTACACCAAAAATAGCTTGCACAACACGCATCCTTGACTTGCCTTGCATTACACGCAATCGCGACCTTCCTCGATAGCTTGCGTCGTACGCAATACCGAGTTTCACTAAACAACGATATGCTATTAAAATATTAATAAAACTAGCCGTTATGAATAATAATAACCACTTTTTGAAATTTTATAAATTATATTTTTCAAAATGGACTTCATTTTTGGATTCGGAATACCGAAATTAGCCTAGGGTGAAATTTTGTTATTTTTCTGAAAACTTTCAATTTTTGATGAATAGTGAAACCACTAAGTGGTAGGTTAAAAACTGAATTTTGCATAAAACTTAATTTTACCGCTTCTGTGAATGGAATTTCGAAAATCCGACAGACATGGTTGATATCAGTAAGTAAAATGTGGTTCAATGAGATAAAAATAATTTTTTTGATGAATAGTAACTTTTTACTTTTTTTTACCGCGGTTAATAGTAAATAGGGTAACTATGGGTAAATATGATATTACTATTACCCTAACACATGTCCTAATTCTATTGGATAAGTGTAATTCGACCAAAAACAACCTTAGTAATAAAATATGACCATTTAGGCCCACTTGGATTAGATTAGGACATTTATTATTAATTTATTTAAAGAAGGGTTAAAATAGTTAAAATCAAAGTTTAATAAGTAAATCATTTTTAATATGGGGTTATACATAATATAAATTCGAATATAAATATTAATTAGAAAGCTAAAACGATTTCCTACATAATGGTATTTTATTTGGAATTTTTAGACATTAAATAATTTAATTTATTTATGACACAATGATGATGCAGTAATTATCTTATTAATGAAATATTGACATAATTGATGTTATAATCACCAAAATAAATGTAATTTGAGACTTTTTATGAATTCCACTAATTTTATAGGTTAATATGATATATTAGTGTGGATTTAATCAACTTGTTTCGAACATATAATTCTGTTATGACTTTCACAAAAATCATATATCAAATAGTGTCAAAATTGACACAAAATAGTTTTTAAATCAAATATTATATTATTAATTGTTATTTTATTCCTAAAAATCTAAGTTTCGGCCAAATGACTTAGATAAGGATATATATATTAATAATAAACAATTTGGGGTTCTTTTGGCATGTTATAGTAAGTGTATTAACCATATAGTGAAAGAAAACAAAAAGACACGGTAAAAGTTAAATTATTTAACTTAGTGTTAAATAAATTGATAAGGTTAAAATAACACCCTAAACTTGTCTAAACCCAATTGGTTGATAGGATTTCGACCCATACCCACTTTATCTTTGAAATAAGACCCTTTGGAACCATTATAAACCGATTTTGACATTAATATAAAATAATATTTTGAGGTATTCCTAAGGTGCCCCTCTCCTCCCTTATAAAAGGACACCTCCTCCCCCTACTCCTCACACCAATTTGAGCACTCAATCTCGGCCAACCGCTGCCAAAATCTCTTCTATACTTCCCTAGAAACATCCTAGGGGTTCTGGGTTTCCTCAAAGACCAATTTTAGTTCCCTAAGAGGAGGTCTCCAAAAGGCGCTTCAAAGAAGAGGTAATTACCGTTACCAATTCTTTCATCTTTATTTCTTCTTCCACTTCTTCTTATTATGTTGTTTCATTATGAAGTAATAACATCAGTATCACTCATATACTGATATGTTATTATAAGTATGAAACAACCCTATTTCACCATCTATCCATCCTACGGAAAAAGAAATCACCGCGCGTGCGTACGTACAGAATACCGTCTCCACGCCGTGGTGTAATCTATTTTCCACCACCACCTTACATGGATGGGTATAATGGTGTAAAGAATAACTATAAATAGTTATTAAAACATCATATTTATTCTGATATATTGTATAATCCACTCCAATTCAATTAAATATTTATGGAAATGATATCATCGCTCGTGCGTACGTACGGACTACCGTCTCCAGGACGCGATGAGATTCATTCTCCATGTTAACCATTTAAGAATGATTATAAAGTATATATAAGAAATAATAATGAAATATATGAAATTATAAATCTACTAGATTTATGTATATATATATATATATATATGTATGTCATCTACTTACTTCCATTCAAGACAATAAGTAAAGGAAAACAGTGTTCATGCGTACGTACGGACTACCGTCTCCATGAACGGTGTTTTTCATTTAATTTATCTATCTATTATATATATATATATACTGAATATATATGATATATAAATCATATTTTATATTCTGGAAGTAAGTAAATCATGATATAAGTAATAATAATGTCAAGAACAACAAGTCAAAACACCTACGATAAATGAAACGATTTTACCCAAAACGCTTCTTTAACATGGAATTTACAAAAGAACAGGTAATATAATGTCATAAGTGAACCATATATGATATCATAACAATGAATATGATTCTGTAATAAGTCAATGACATTATTTAAACCATTATACAGGAGCTTCGGACAGGTACAAAGCAAATCAGACCTAAGGTAAGGGAAATATCACAATCTCATTTTTATCCGAGATTGTTTATACTTTGGTATTTACTGGGGAGTATTTTATCATCCACATCCATGTTTACTCAATATGTAATATTATTTCCATCCACCTAAAATTTTTTAATTCCAATTTTTCACTTCGTTGAGTTTTTAGTAAAGAATATGAAAGGAATCGTTTGTCGTTTTTCCGTACGAGGTACTTTTTGACTTTTCCGACAAAAGTACGAAGAATGTTTTTTTAACTTATACGGCCTGAATGGATTTTTAAAACATTATTTCCAAGAAGCTTCCTTTAAAAGTTTTCAAGTTTATTTTTAATCAACTTCTTTTAGTTTTAAATTGTAAGACATGTTAAGAAAGGAAAATGTTTTTGAAGTAGAAAGGATATTTTCCTCAAGAATGGATTTCAAGTGTTTTATCAAAATTATTTTCCAATCTAAGATAATAAAGGGTTCTTTTTCTATCCCTATTATTACATGGATTTTATTATATTGTGATGGAAATATTTTTATGAATTCCTTTATCTTATATGAATTGTTTTATGATGTCATGTTGTTTAAGAATCCCATTTTTATTACATGGGTTATGCAATGATGTATGATTTATGATTTTGTGGCACACATAAGAATGGTATAATTATGAGATGGGTGGGACCTATATATCCCTCCAATGCATTGGGTAAAGATTTTATATCTCATGAGATAGACAGGGCTGGAACGGTAGGTTATACCGGTTCAGTGAAACAGGACTGAAACGAGGGTTACTCGATTCAGAAAGGGACTTTGTCCACTAAGATAGTCTTGGCAATGAGTCTTGACTAACAAGAAATGATTCTCTATGATTATGTGTGAATGCCACAAAGTTTCATGTTTTAAGTTATGATTATTGTGATTACATTTCACTGCCATGATTTACCCCATGTTATGAAATTATGATCTCTTTTGCAGGTTAAGATTTCCAAAAGTTATGTGCTTATGTATATGATGTGATTGATATTTCTTTTGTTTACCCTTACTGAGCATTTGAGCTCACCCTTTTATGTTTTATTTTCCCCAGGATATAAATAAAGGTTTTAGGTAAAAAAAAAGGAAGATCTTTATGGGAGATTTTGAAGATCTTTCACCACGATTAGAATATTATATTCCGAGTTTCCAAAGACACTAAACTATTACGATCCTTGTGTGTGTGTTTTTTGTTATGTACTAAGTATTCCCCAAATGTAATGTAATTTCCATGTACGTTAAGCTTCGGGTCTCTACAGTTGGTATCAGAGGAAATCTTTAGTCAACCTTTGGAAACTAGGATGCGAAAACGTTAGTGACATCCCTAGAGATATTTCTACGGTATGTCTAGGGATGTCCCTAAGGTTAAGTATACGTATAGGTTATAGTACTAGAACTACGCTAACGATCATAGAATTAAACCTAAGATGTTATATATTGAAGGTACTCCCCCTTTATTATGTTGTTTTCCCTAGCATGATTTTTGCCTCTCACACTATTCTTTTTGGGTTTTAGACGATGGCTGGAACCCGAAGGAACCGTGTTGATCAATGCAATGGACAATGCAATGATTGTCCTCCTGAACAAACAAATGTTATGGGAGATGGAGTGCAAAATCTTATTGCTATACTTACACAAGCTATGAATCATTCTGGACTTCCAAATGAGCAGAGAAGGGAACAATATTCTATTGAGTCCTTCATGAGGCAATGTCCACCTTCTTTCAGTGGGTCTTCTGATCCACTTGTTGCTGAACAATGGATCAGTACCACTGAAAAGATATTTTCAGTTCTTCAATGTTCTGAACATGATAAAGTCATCTTAGCAGTATATCGTTTGGAAGGTGAAGCTGATCAATGGTGGAATCTTATCAAGAATACAAGGCAAAGAGATGAAATTGAGTCCATGGAATGGCACGAGTTCAAGAACTTATTTTTAAATAAGTACTTCCCTCGTATTCTTCGAACAAAGATGGAGAAGGAGTTTCTTGAACTAAAGCAAAAGGATGATGAATCTGTTGGTATATACGAAGCGAATTTTACAAGACTTGCAAGGTATGCATCTGGCATTATCATCCAACCTGAAAGTAAAGTTGATCGATTTTTCAGTGGCTTAAAACCAATTCTTCGATGGGCATTAGCTATAAGAGAGTTCAGTAGCTATGAAGAAATTGTGCGTTGTGCTATCAAGGTAGAAATGGAAGTTGGTGTTACATATCCATCTCATGGTTTTGACAAAAAACGAAAGATGGAGTTCTAGGAGAAATCTCAGAATAATGGTGAAAAGAAGATGAATGTTTCCTTATGCACAAAGTGTGGAAAGAAGCATGGTGGAGATTGTCTTAAAGGGACTAGAAAATGTTTTAAGTGTGGAAAAGAAGGTCATCGAGCACCTGAGTGTCGAAGTAATAGAAAAATGGTTTCTAATGATGTGAATAAATCAAACACTGCAGAGAACGCACCACCAACACTTCAATGCTTCAAGTGCAAGGAAATGGGGCATTATGCTAATAAATTCCCTAATCCAAGGGTTAGTGATGATCAATATAAGCAACCACTGAAGGCAAAGGACAAAGGGAAGTCACATGCGATCACTATTGGCAATGTTGAATATGAGAACAATGTGGTGGAATGATTAAGTGTTTATGTAATGGGATTTCGAAATAATGTTGTATCATTGAGTATTGCAATATTTATTGATGTGGTATTCAAAGTGATTGATATATTTTGGAAATAAGATGATATGCGCATAATGAAGGGAAAACGAGAAAATGAAATGTTTAATAGTATTCATGAGCTCATGATTGATATAAGGACTAAGTGATATCATGGTTTGAGAATATAGAATTTTGAGGATTTTGGTATGTGGAAAGTGTTAACTTTTAACTGCATTCATGTTTTCACTAAGGTTCAATGGGTATTCAATAGAATACATGATTAAGGACTTTGAATGTTTGGAATGTGACCAAAAAATCATATCTTATGATATATGGGGATCAACGATGGTATTAAATCTTTGGTAATCGTTTTCACTATGTTATGAGAGTGGACTGCAGTATTATGGATAAGCCTAAAGATTGAAATGGATTATGTTGGACATAAGTGAGTATTGTTTAAGGATAGAAGTTTTTTTTCGATATTATTGATGGGATGTTATAGTAATGTAGTTTTAGAAAAAGGACAACCTGCATGACGGGCGACAGCCCATCGCTTCGGACAAGGCTGTGGGAATCGAACCCACAACCGAAGTGCGACTGGCCTTTATCGCCTACCACTGGCCTACAGGAAGTCCCTGTTTAGTAGAAACTAGTTTTATTATATTAAGCAGTATGATATATGAAGTATAAGTCCATTTTAGGAACCATATGTGATTAATCTCACTATAGATCGACTTATGTATATAATTTTTGCTAACTTTTGTTTGAGACAGATGGAATGACCTATCATACTAACACTTCATGAATAACAAATTCAACTTCTTTTATTTAAGAGTTGAAGTGGAAATTGTTCAAGGCAAGAACAACAGTGAGATTTTACCAAAATAAAGAAAGTATTTATTCTAATTCAAATTTTCAACTTTAGGGAAATGATCTTGAAAACCAAAACTGTTTTCCTAGTGATCTTGTACCTGATGAATCAGATGGCACCTTAGATCGTCACAAATTTATGGATTTGTGATTACTGTATTTTCCATAGCCATGTTCTCTACCACTCTCCATCAGAACATGATGGTTAGATTTCTCTTCCATATCCATATTTTCACCTATGTGGAAACCCAGTGATTAGTTTATTTGGGTAATCGTTACATTTCATACTTTAGTTTTTAAAGCCAAGTTTTGGTATTCCTTTTTACGATGTGGGTTTCTATTAAAGAAACTTCGAATAGTAAACCATTTATAACCCCGACGAATTTCGAGGGCGAAATTCATTTTAAGGGGGGTAGAATGTAACAGCCCGAGATTTTATGAAAAATATTCTTTTTTATTTCACTAATGTCTTGTGTTGTACGCTACACCAAAAGGAGCTTGCACAACACGCATCCTTGACTTGCCTTGCATTACACGCAATCACGACCTTCCTCGATAGCTTACGTCGTACGCAATACCGAGTTTCACTAAACAACGATATGCTATTAAAATATTATTAAAACTAGCCGTTATGAATAATAATAACCACTTTTTGAAATTTTATAAATTTTATTTTTCAAAATGGACTTCATTTTTGGATTCGGAATACCGAAATTAGCCTAGGGTGAAATTTTGGTATTTTTCTGAAAACTTTCAATTTTTGATGAATAGTGAAACCACTAAGTGGTAGGTTAAAAACTGAATTTTGCATAAAACATAATTTTACCGCTTCTGTGAATGGAATTTTGAAACTCCGACAGACATGGTTTATATCAGTAAGTAAAATGTGGTTCAATGAGATAAAAATAATTTTTTTGATGAATAGTAACTTTTTACTTTTTTTTACCGTGGTTAATAGTAAATAGGGTAACTAAGGGTAAATATGATATTACTATTACCCTAACACATGTCCTAATTCTATTGGATAAGTGTAATTCGACCAAAAACAACCTTATGAATAAAATATGACCATTTAGGCCCACTTGGATTAGATTAGGACATTTATTATTAATTTATTTAAAGAAGGGTTAAAATAGTTAAAATCAAAGTTTAATAAGTAAATCATTTTTAATATGGGCTTATACATAAGTTAAATTCGACTATAAATATTCATTAGAAAGCTAAAACGATTTCCTACATAATGGTATTTTATTTGTAATTTTTAGACATTAAATAATTTAATTTATTTATGACACAATGATGATGCAGTAATTATCTTATTACTGAAATATTGACATAATTGATGTTATAAACACCAAAATAAATGTAATTTGAGACTTTTTATGAATTACACTAATTTTCTAGGTTACTATGATATATTAGTGTTGATTTAATCAACTTTGTTCGAACATATAATTCTGTTATGACTTTCACAAAAATCATATATCAAATAGTGTCAAAATTGACACAAAATAGGTTTTAAATCAAATATTATATTATTAATTGTTATTTTATTCCTAAAAATCTAAGGTTAGGTCAAATTACTTAGAGAAGGATATATATATTAATAATAAACAATTTGGGGTTCTTTTGGCATGTTATAGTAAGTGTATTAACCATATAGTGAATGAAAACAAAAAGACACAGTAAAAGTAAAATTATTTAACTTCGAGTTAAATCAAATTGATAAGGTTAAAATAATACCCTAAACTTGCCTAAATCCTATTGGTTGATAGGCTTGCGACCCATCCCCACTTTAGCTTCGAAATAAGACCCTTTGGAACCATTATAAACCGATTTTGACATTAATATAAAATAATATTTTGAGGTATTCCTAAGGTGCCCCTCTCCTCCCTTATAAAAGGACACCTCCTCCCCCTCCTCCTCACACCAATTTGAGCACTCAAGCTCATCCAACCCCTGAGAAAATCTCTTCTCTACTTCCCTAGCAATATCCTAGAGGTTCTGGTCTTCCTCAAAGACCAATTTTAGTTCCCTAAGAGGAGGTCTCCAAAAGGAGCTTCAAAGAAGAGGTAATTACCGTTACCGATTCTTTCATCTTTATTTCTTCTTCCACTTCTTCTTATTAGGTTGTTTCATTATGAAGTAATAACATCAGTATCACTCATATACTGATATGTTATTATAAGTATGAAACAACCCTATTTCACCATCTATCCATCCTACGGAAAAAGAAATCACCGCGCGTGCGTACGTACGGAATACCGTCTCCATGCCGTGGTGTAATCTATTTTCCACCACCACCTTACATGGATGGGTATAATGGTGTAAAGAATAACTATAAATAGTTATTACAACATCATATTGATTCTGATATATTGTATAATCCACTCCAATTCAATTCAATATTTATGGAAATGATATCATCGCTCGTGCGTACGTACGGACTACCGTCTCCACGACGCGAAGAGATTCATTCTCCATGTTAACCATTTAAGAATGATTATAAAGTATATATAAGAAATAATAATGAAATATATGACATTATAAAGCTACTGGATTTATTTATATATATATATATGTATTTCATCTACTTACTTCCATTCAAGACAATAAGGAAAGGAAAACAGCGTTCATGCATACGTACGGACTACCGTCTCCATGAACGGTGTTTTTCATTTCATTTATCTATCTATTATATATATATATACTGAATATATATGATATATAAATCATATTTTATATTCTGGAAGTAAGTAAATCATGATATAAGTAATAATAATGTCAATAACAACAAGTCAAAACACCAACGATAAATGAAACGATTTTACCCAAAACTCTTCTTTAACATGGAATTTACAAAAGAATGGGTAATATAATGTTATAAGAGAACCATATATGATATCATAACAATGAATATGATTCTGTAATAAGTCAATGACATTATTTAAACCATTATACAGGAGCTTCGGACACGTACAAAGAAAATCGGACCTAAGGTAAGGGAAATATCACAATCTCATTTTTATCCGAGATTGTTTATACTTTGGTATTTACTGGGGTGTATTTTATCATCCACATCCATGTTTACTCAATATGTAATATTATTTCCATCCACCTAAAATTGTTTAATTCCAATTTTTCCCTTCGGTGAGTTTTTAGTAAAGAATATGAAAGGAATCGTTTGTCGTTTTTTCGTACGAGGTACTTTTTGACTTTTCCGACAAAAGTACGAAGAATGTTTTTTTTAACTTATACGGCCTGAATGGATTTTTAAAACATTATTTCCAAGAAGCTTCCTTTAAAAGTTTTCAAGTTTATTTTTAATCAACTTATTTTAGTTTTAAATTGTAAGACATGTTAATAAAGGAAAATGTTTTTGAAGTAGAAAGGATATTTTCCTCAAGAATGGATTTCAAGTGTTTTATCAAAATTATTTTCAATCTAAGATAATAAAGGGTTCTGTTTCTATCCCTATTATTACATGGATTTGATTATGTTGTGATGGAAATATTTTTATGAATTCCTTTATTTTATATGAATTGTTTTATGATGTCATGTTGTTTAAGAATCCCATTTTTATTACATGGGTTATGCAATGATGTATGATTTATGATTTTGTGGCACACATAAGAATGGTATCATTATGAGATGGGTGGGACCTATATATCCCTCCAATGCATTGGGTAAAGATTTTATATCTCATGAGATAGACAGGGCTGGAATGGTAGGTTATACCGGTTCAGTGAAACAGGACTGAAACGAGGGTTACTCGATTCAGAAAAGGACTTTGTCCACTAAGATAGTCTTGGCAATGAGTCTTGACTAACAAGAAATGATTCTCTATGATTATGTGTGAATGCAACAAAGTTTCATGTTTTAAGTTATGATTATTGTGATTACATTTCACTGCCATGATTTACCCCATGTTATGAAATTATGATCTCTTTTTCAGGTTAAGATTTCCAAAAGTTATGTGCTTATGTATATGATGTGATTGATATTTCTTTTGTTTACCCTTACTGAGAATTTGAGCTCACCCTTTTATGTTTTCTTTTCCCCAGGATATAAAGAAAGGTTTTAGGTAAAAAATGAAGATCTTTATGGGTGATTTTGAAGATCTTTCACCACGATTAGAATATTATATTCCGAGTTTCCAAAGACACTAAACTATTACGATCCTTGTGTGTGTGTTTTTTGTTATGTACTAAGTATTCCGCAAATGTAATGTAATGTCCATGTACGTTACGCTTCGGGTCTCTACATTGCATGCCTTGTAAAATTCGCTTCATATACACCAATAGATTCATCATCCTTTTGATTTAGTTCAAGAAACTCTTTCTCCATCTTTGTTTGAAGAATATGAGGGAAGTAATTATTGAAAAATAAGTTCTTGAACTCTTCCCATTCCATGGACTCAATTTCATCTCTTGGCATCGTATTCTTGATAAGATTCCACCGTTGATCAGCTTCACTTTCCGAACGATATACTGCTAATATGACTTTATCATGTTCAGAACATTGAAGAATTGAAAATATCTTTTCAGTGGTACTGATCCATTTTTCAACAACAAGTGGATCAGAAGACCCACTGAGAGAAGGTGGATGGTGCCTCATGAAGGACTCAATAGAATATTGTTCCCTTCTCTGCTCATTTTGATGTACAGAATAATTCATAGCTTGTGTAAGTATAGCAATAAGATTTTGCACTCCATCTCCCATAACATTTTTTTTGTTCAGGAGGAAAATCATTGCATTTTCCATTGCATTGATCAACATGGTTCCTTCGGGTTCCATCCATCTTCTAAAACCCAAAAAGAATAGTGTGAGAGCAAAAAATCATCCTAGGGAAAACAACATAATAAAGGGGGAGTACCTTCAATATCTGACATCTTAGGATTAATTCTAAGATCATTACCATAATTCTAGGACTATAACCTATACGTATACTAATCCTTAGGGACATCCCAAGACATACCTTAGAAATATCTCTAGGGATTTCACTAAATTTTTCGAATCCTAGTTTCCAAAGGTTGACTAAACTTTTCCTTTGATACCAACTGTAGAGACCCGAAGCATAACATACATGGACATTACATTACTTTTGCAGAATACTTAGTACATAAAAAAACACACACAAGGATTGTAATAGTTTAGTGTCTTTGGAATCTCGTAATATAATCTTCTAATTGTGGTGAATGATCTTCAACATCTCCTATAAAGATCTTCGTTTTTTTACCTAAAACCTTTCTTTATATCCTGGGCAAAATAAAACATAAAAGGGTGAGTTCAAATGCTCAGTAAGGGTAAATAAAAGAAATATTTATCACATCATATTCATAAGAACATAACATTTTAGAAATCTTACCCTGCAAAAGAGATCATATTTTCATAACATGGGATAAATCCTGGTAGTGAAATGTAATCACAATAATCATAACATAAAACATTAAGCTTTTTGGCATACACACATAATTGTAGAGAATCATTTCTTATTAGTCAAGACTCATTTCCAAGACTATCTTAGCAGACAGAGACCATTTCTGAACCGAGTTCACTCCTCGTTTCAGTCCTGTTTCACTGAACCGGTTTAACCTACCGTTCCAGCCATGTCTATCGCATGAGATATAAAATCTTTACCCAATGCATTGGAGGGAGATATAGGTCCCACACATCTCATAATTATACCATTCTTATGTGTGCCACAAAATCATAATCCATACATCATAGCATAACCCATGTAATAAAAATTGGAATCTTAAACATCATGACATCATAAAACAATTCATATAAGATAAAGGAATTTATAAAAATATTTCCATTACAACATAATCATATCATTGTAATAATATGGATATAAACAGAACCCTATATTATCTTAGATGGAAAATAATTTTGATAAAACACCTGAACTCCATTCTTGAGGAAAATATCCTTTATACTTCAAAAACATTTTTCCTTTCTTAACATGTCATACAATTTTAATCTAAAAGAAGTTGATTAAAAATAAACTTGAAAACTTGTAAAGTAAGATTCTTGGAAATAATGTTTTAATAATTCATTCATGTCTTATAAGTTAAAAAAACATTCTTCTCGTACTTTTGTTGGAAAAGTCAAAAACTACCTCGTACGAAAAACGACAAAAGATTCCTTTCATATCAATTAATAAAAACTCACTGAAGGGTAAAATTGGATTTTAACAATTGTAGGTGGATGGAAACAATATTACATATTGAGGGAACATGGAAGTGGATGATAAAATACACCCCAGTAAATTCCAAAGTATAATCTATCTCGGATAAAAATGAGATTGTGATATTTTCCCTTACCTTAGGTCCGATTTGCTTCGTAAGTGTCCAAACCTCCTCTTCTTTGAAGCACCTCTTTGAGTCCTCCTATTAGGGCACAAAAATTGGACTTTGAAGAAGACCATGACCTGTAGGATGTTTCTAGGGAAGTGGAGAAGAGAATTTGGCAGTGGTTGGCCGAACTTTAACGCTCAAAGTGGTGTGAGGAAGAGAGGGAGCAGGTGCCCTTTTATAAGGGAGGAGAGGGGCTCTTTTGGATAACTAAAAATATTATTTTATTATAAAGTCATATTCGGTTTTAAATAGCTCCAAATTGACTTATTTAGAAGCTAAGGTGGGGATGGGTCGAAATCCTCTTGTCCAATAGAATTTAGACAATTTTATGTTCCTATTTTAACCTTATCATTTATATTTAACTTTATGTTAGATAATTTTACTTTTACCGTGTCTTTTTGTGTTCTTACACTATAAGGTTAATAAACTTACTATAACAAGCCAAACGAACCCCAAGTTATTTATTATTAATATATATAACCTTATCTAAGTCTTTTGGCCAAACCATAGATTTTTAGGAATAAAATAACAATTAATAATATAATATTTGTTTTAAAAACTATTTTATATCAAGTTTGACACTATTTGGTAATTGATTTTTGTGAAAATCATAAAAGAATGATTAGTTCAAACAAATTCAATTAAATCAACACTAACATGTCATATTAACAGAGAAAATTATTGGAATTCATAAAAAGTCTCAAATTACATTTATTTGGTTATTTATAACATCAATTATGTCAATATTTCATTAATAATATAATTACTGCATCATCATTGTGTCAAAAATAAATTAAATTATTTAAAGTCTAAAAATGAAAAATAAAATATAATTATGAAGGAAACCATTTTATATTTCTAATTATTATTTATAGTCTAATTTATCTTATGTATAACCGTATATTAAAAATTATTTACTTATTAACCTTTGATTTTAACTATTTTGACCCTTCTTTAAATAAATTAATAATAAATGTCCTAATCTAATCCAAGTGGGCCTAAATGGTCATATTTTATTCCTAAGGTTGTTTTTGGTCGAATTACACTTATCCAATAGAATTAGGAAATGTGTTAGGGTAATAATAATATCATTTTTACCCTTTACTACACTATTTACTTTTAACCGTGGTAAAAAAAGTAAAAAGTTACTATTCACCAAAAAATTATTTTCATCTCATTGAACCACATTTTACTAACTGAAATCAGCAGTGTCTCTTGGTTTTTTGAAATTCCATTCACAAAAGTGGTAAAATTAAGTTTTATGAAAAATTCAATTTTTTTAACTACCACTTAGTGGTTTCACTATTCATCAAAAAATCAAAGTTTCCAGAAAAATACCAAAAATTCGGCCTAATCTATATTTGATATTATGAATTCAAAAATGATGTTTATTTTACCAAATTCAAAACATATCAGTTACATTAACTAATTTAAAAATTAAATCTCGCCGTCAAGACAAATAGCGTGTTTTTTAGAGATAATAAATATCAAAAGATTGACACTTGTTTATGTCTGGTTTAAATGTGAAGTTACATCCAATGACCAAAATTGTATTAAATTGTAAAAATATATTCTAAATATACTTTAAAACCACTCAAATTAATAATTTATCACTATTAATTATTTCAATTAAAAAAGTTGTTTTTAATAAAAATATAATAATTTTCACTATTCATCAGAATATGAAAGTTATCCGAAAAGTACCAAAATTTCAACCTAAGCTAATTACGATATTCCGAATCCAAAAATGAAGTCTATTTTGAAAAAAAAAATTAAAAAATTTCAAAAAGTGGTTATTACTATTCATAAGGGCTAGTTCATAATAGTATTATAATAATATCTCGTTTAGTGAAACTCGTTATTGCTTACTACACACGCTATCGTGGAAGGTCGCGATTGCGTGTAATGAAAGCCAAGTCAGGGATGCATGTAGTGCATGCTCCTTTTGTTGTAGTGTACAACACAAGATATCAATAAAATTAAAAAGAACGATTTTCATAAAATCTCGGGGTGTTACACTTTCAATGGATCATCTGATCCCTAAATCATCGAACACATGATCAAATCCATTGAGAAGATCTTATCAATCCTTAATTATTCTGAAAAATAGAACGTTATTCTAGTTGATTATCATAAAGAGGTTGAAACTGATCAATGGTGGACGTTGATCAAAAATACAAATCCTGAGGAGGAGATTAAGGTGTTCCAATTAAAGGATTTCTGGAAAATATTTTTCGATTATTATTTTCCTTGCACATTCCATCTTAATATAGAAAGATATTTCACTAAACTTAAGAAAAAGTATGAAGAATATATTGGGGAATATGAGGAAAAATTCACCATATTTTCATGATATGCCTCTGTTTTTTCATTTCCCCCAGAATACAAGGTTGACAACTTCCTTGGTGGGATAAAATGTAGCCGACAGAAAACCCTAGTGAACCACTTCCTCGACAGCTTTAAGGACATTGTCTAATTTTTTCTAAATGACATTATAAGGATCAAAAAATCTTTGGGGTATCATGGGGATCATATGTATATGGAGTACTTTTTTCTGGCAGTCCGTTGGATAAATACCATTGTTCTAAAAAATTACATCACCCCACTTTTCAAAAGTACAGAAATAAGAACCCTATAAATTTCATAAACAGGGTGAGGAATTTTTTTTTGTGGGGGAAGGAAGGGAAGCTATCCATTGATTGTTGACATGAAAAACACACTAATGCAATAGAGGAAAGGAATTCTATGTTCGATCATCAACAAATTGTTCATTTATACCACTACAAGGAACCATGGAACTTTATCAACCAGAGACCTATGCCAAGGTTTTTCAGAGGCAATCAACAATCAACAACCAACAAGGTATTAAGGGTTATATTATTCCATCACTACTGCTGAAGTGAATCCCAAAAACAAAAGAATGATAGGTGAAATGGATATTTATTCTAGAATAGCAAACATACATTTTGATTTGGGTTCTACACATTGTTTTAAATCCTGAAATTCTAGTAAAAATCAAAACACCCCCCAAAATCAGGGAAGTATAGATGTCATTGAAAATGGAAAATGGGGAAATTATAGAATCCCATTCATATGATTCTTGTCCTATCACAATTTTTGGTTATAATCTCTAGTAGAACATCATCATACTTCCCTTTTTGGGATTTGATGTAATTATTATCATGGATTGTCTTTACCTATATGGATCCAACATAAATTTCCATGAGAGGGAAATCACACTCCATATGGTGAATCAACCTAGATTCTATATAATTTCAAGGAGGAGGATGAATCCTCTTTAGAACCATCATATAAATAATGGGTATTATTTCCATATTATAACGTTTATCTTTCTCAGATGAGTGAGTCTAAGGAAAGAACCATCATTGAATACATGCCTATTGTGGGGGAATTCAAAAATGTGATTCCCAAGGAACAATCTAGTATTCCTCCTAGAAGAGATGGTTGATTATCATTTGATCATATAACTGGGGTGTTTCTAATATCTAATACTCCATATAGAATGGATTTTGTGGTGATTGAGGAGATAAATAAAAAACTATATAAGAATTTGGATAAAGGGTTTATACACCCAAGTGATTCACCTTGGGGTGAAATAGTCTTCATTTTCATGAAGAAGGATGGATCAATGCACCATTTCATTGACTATCATGAGCTTAAAAAATCACGATAATGAATGATTATCATTATCCAAAAATTGATGACTTGTTTGACCAGCTACGTGGAGCACAATAATTCTCCATGGTGGATCTGTGGTAATGATATTACCATGTTAGGGTGAAGAAGTAGGATATCCCCAAGCCTGCTTTTCATACGAGGTACATGAATTATGATTTCATAGTGATTCTATTCAGACTCACTAATGCTCGATAAATCATCGTAAACATGAAAAATATATTCATTAAATATTAACTCAACAAATATGTGGTATTCTTTATAAACGATTTTATAATATAATCCAAAACAAAAGATGAGCATAAGGAGTATATGAGCCCTTTTCTAGATACCTTGCGAAAGGAGAAGCTCTAGGAATACTATAGAAAGTGTGAGTTATTGTTGAAGGAAGTCTCATTATTGGGGAATATCTTCACAAGCAATGGGATATCTTTGGACCCTACCAAAAAACGAAATTGAGGGATGGTTGAGTACAAAATCTATGACAGATATCCACAGCTTCCTGGGGTTAGCTGGATATCAACACCGATTTCTGAAAAATTTCAGGCGATTGTCAAACCCTCCTACCACGATAACTATGAAGGGAGTCATGTTTTATTAGAATGATGAATGTGAAGAAATATTCAAGGAGTTGAATAAGATGCTTTTCACTTCTCATGTGCTCACACTACGCACAAGTGGGAATCTTTTCATAATCATTAGTGATGATTTAAAGAAGGGCTTGGGTTCTGTGTTGATGCAGAATGACAAAGTCATTTCCTGTGCCTCAAGGATGGTGAAACTTCATGGTCAAAACTACCCCACATAGGATCTTTAGTTTGTATTTGTGATCTTTCCCTAGAAAATTGTATATTATCATCTCTTTTAGAAGAAGTGTAAAATATTTCGAGACCACAAAATTATAAAATATATGTTAACATAGAAAGAGGTGAATATGCACCAATGAATATGGTTAGAGGTCATCAAGGATTATGAATTCTCAATTCATTACCACCATAGTAAAGTGAACAAGGTGGTAGATGCTCTAAGTCAAAATGACCTAGAAATTCTATCATTTATGAAAACTGAAAAGGATCCAATCTTCTTAGATTTGATGAAGATGTAAATGGGAATCATTAAAAGGGAATATCATCAATCCTTTTACAAATTACTTCTCAACTATATCTTTTGGAAAGGTTAAAGGATTATCAAAATGATGATGTTGAAATTTAGAATAAAGTGTAAACAATCAAAGAAGGGAAGTCCTCAGAGTTTAATGTTAATGCAGAAGTAATTGTGATATTTGGGTCAAGACTATGTTTTTCATAATATCTCGAGTTAAAGAAAGAAATTTTGGATGATTCACATAGTTCAAATTTCTCCATTCACCTAGGAAACAGAATGGTGTCTCAAGATCTGTAAGATAACTATTTGTGGGATAAAGTGAAGAAGGAGATTAATAAATATACATCAACATTTTGGGTATGTCAGCAATTGATGTTTGATAGGAAGAAGACCAATGGGATCATTAAAACATTACCCATACGAACATGGAAATGGGAAGACATCAACATGGACTTTGTCATCATACATCCAAATACATCCAAAGGATACAATGTTATATTGTTTTTGATGGATTGGCTTACAAAGACTGCACCCTTCATTTCAATTTGAGAGGATTTAAAATTGGATCAACTTACATGGATATACATCAGAGAAGTGGTAAGCCTGAACGGAGTACCGCTATCGATTGTGTCCGATCAAGATCCAAGATTCACCACTATGTTCTGGAAGAATCTCTAATATGATCTGAAAACTGAGTTGAACTTCAGCACTACCTATCACCCTCAAATGGATGTCCAATATGGGTTTACTATCCAAACACTTTATGATGTGGTGAGATCTTGCTTAATCTAATTCAACGGTTAATGGGATCAACATCTTCATTTGGTGGAGTTCTCTTACAATAACACTTTCCACTCAATAATCCAAAAAGATCCTTATGAAGACCATTATAGGAATATGTGAAGTACACTAGCGTGTTGGGATGAAAATGGGGAATGAATACTTTTAGGTCAAAAATGGGTGAATTAATGGTGGAGAAGGTTAATATCCACTAGAAGCACATCAAAGCTTCCCAAAGTTTAAAAAAAAGCTATGCAGACAATCTTCAATGAGACATAGTGTTTGATAATGGATACATGTTATTCCTCTGAATATCTACACAACAAGGAGTTGTCAAATTTGGGAAGAATGCAAATCATTGTCAAAGGTACATCATCCCTTTTAAGATCCTTAATTGAATCGAAAAAGTGTCCAATCGATTACTACTCCCACCGAACCTGTCTTAAATACAAGATGCATTCCATGTATCACTTTTGAGGAAGTATATACATGACCCATCACAAGAACTCAATCAATAGGTGGTACAACTGGATAATGACAACTCTTTTGAGGAGAATTCAGTGATGATCTTAGATTTTAGAGAAAAAAAGTTCTATGAAATAAGACAATGCCCCTCGTCAAAGTGTTGTGGAGAAACTAAAATTTTGAAGAAGATATGTGGGAACCATAGGAAGTGACGAGGAAGATTTACCTTCATATTTTTTAGTATGGGAAAAGGAAATTTCATGGGAAAACCATGTTCACCGAACATCCCCATGAAAGCCCCATAATCTCACATGTTACTCTTAGGGCATATGCTGGTGTAATAAAGTATATGTAACTAGACCCTAGCATTTTGATTATGTGAATTATTTTATTATATAATAATAAATATACTTTCATTTTATTATTGTTACTTTGTAAATTATTTTAAACCACAAATAGTATTTTGGTTAGTATTTAAAATCAATTAAAAACTATATTTTGATATTTTAGGGGTTTTCTAATAAAATAATATTTAAATACAATATTATTATTAAATGGATTTTTTATATATAAATGATCGAATAATTGTTATGAAGTCAAATGTAATTTTTATTAATGTTTGAAAACTGTTTGTGTCAAAATCCTTAAATTTTCAATAAATGTCGGTTTTTATTTTAAAAAGAAAAATTAACATATTTAGAACATTATTTAGATTGAATGAATATTATATTTGGAATTAGGATGTTTAAATTATTAAATGGTGAATTTATCATATTTTTCTAAGACAACCGAATTTTTGGGTAAAAATTAAATACCGTATAAATATATAATGCGGGTTATGACATCATAATGAAACAATAGTGATGAAATAAAATAATTTAAAATGTATCTTCAGTTAAATATATTTTTTTAATTTAAAATTAAAAAATTTTAGGTTTATTTGATTTATTTAATAAATCCTTAGTGAATCCTCCAAAACATATAGAATATTTTAAGATTTTAAAATCATTTCCTTGAAATTTTGACTCAACTCCACATAAGAAAGGGAAATATTTCAATACCTTCCACTCATGTCCTTGTAAAATATTATATACGACTCCCCTTTTTTAGAACCATGTTATGGTTTTTTCTTTTGAATATTTTAGTGTCTAGCGTCCAAAACCAAAATAATACAGAATTCCCCCACATTTCCTATATAAACCCACACAAGAACCCATTTCTCTTCAATCATGCTCTTTAAGCTTGACCACCCTATTAATTTTACTTCCTAGATTCCTCCCAAGGTTCCCCCAAGCTCCCAAGAATCCGTTCCCAATCCTTTGGAGTCACACATCCATGTAATGGACCTTTCACTTTCCTCTTTTATCAAGCACTCCTTTCGTGATAGGAATTTTAATTTAAATGTTCATATGCCTGGATATTTTCATACATACTCCCATTACTATCCATTTTATTTATAAATAATGACCACTTCCTTCCACTCTCATTAATCCATTCATGAATCTTTATATACACTTATTACCATGTCAAAATTCTATAAGGGATTTTTCACTCCTCGTTCGCATTAAGGAACTTCTTTTTATATTATGTATCTTAAATTCAATTTCATATTTTGGGATATTATGTTCCATGATCCCATTACTATCCATTTAATGTATGAATTATTAGAAACCCATTTATCTCTCATCATCCCATTTTATGAATTTTTGTATGATGTCGTTATGCTGGCCAAATTACAGTGTGATTTGCCAAGCCAAAATCATTATGTAGAGAATACCGTACCCATTCCTCTATCAAAGGTATTTAACATTGTGAACATATACTTTTTGATTTTGTACTTTAATTTATATATTCCACATTCCTTGATCATTGAATAAATTATTATGTTTAACGAATCCATGTTATATGATCAATGTGGAACACTTAAACATGATATTGAATTAATTATGAATGTTGTTCCCTGATAGTGCTCCAATGAATTGGGAAATGATTAGTATAATGATACCTCATGTTAGGACAAGGGTTTACCAGATTCTTTTATTGGAAATTGTTTCACCATTTTAGGACAGGGGTTTATCCGATTACTTTATGTTAATGATATAGTGTTTTATGTTGTTGCATAATTTCCATGTTATTATAATCTTGTTATATCATAAATTTATGTTCATGTTTCTGTTAATCCCCCATTTATATTCCTATTACCTAAAATGTATTGTATTCTTCTTGTTATGCATTGTTTATTCTATTACCAAGAATTATAACTCACCCTTTTCATATATATGTCCTCAGTTTATCCCATGAAATTCTTAGTACGAAGGGGTGTTGTGGTCATGTAAATGAAGATTTCATTAAAGATGTGTATTTCATGTTTGTAGTGGTTATATACTATTTCTAATACCAAAAGTCACTAGACCTATCTATCATCATATTTGTATTAAGTGAAATTTTATAGAATAAATAATTTTTAAATATGAAATAAACAGTAGGGTTGTTATATTTCCTCCCAAGGAGAAAAGGATACATGACACATAATCAGACCTGTGTGGCGTGTGGGCTATCTCTATCACCTAGTTGTGTCCCTGGAGTTACACGATCATCCAATCATATAAGAATACATCGAATGTTATGAATATACATGGTGTTTCCATAACACTATTTTTCCCACCCATCAGATTTTTCCATGTTCACGTATCCAGTTTGTGCATGTGTACTTTACCTCGTGTCTGTGTATCCTTGTCGAGTCAGTGTAATTCAGTACATAGTAATTTTCATGTCCTTATACTCTTACATGGGCCCCACCTGTTTGATTCGTCATAATTATCATTAACCCAATGATACATTACATGACATGTTGGTGGGATACATATCGTGGTATCTTTATAGATACCAAAACCGAAGCCACAATATCTAAGGCCTCGTACGTCGTGTGTTCTTCGAACTACATGACCTATAGTTGGGATCATTCTAGATTTTTAGATTTTTTTTCCCATATACTAGATCCAGTCTTAGCCTTCAATTTTGGTCATGATTCTACTCTTTATTTTGGGATCTTTCTTTGGTCAACGTATTTCAGCCCTCTAATGGCCGAAAATTGAAACCTGGTTGGTTTCATGCAAAATAGTTCACACCACACATCCTGATTCCTTCCACTGGTGAAGATCTATCCTCTAATCATTGAAACAGTAACCATAACCAAGAAAAAATCTCATATCATCACTTGATTCAGCATTTCATCCCTTTTTAATGTTTTCGTTACGATTCCAGGGGCCCGACCGGTCTTGGTATCACCAAGAAACATCAAACAGTGACTCAGGGTCCTAATGATGAAAAAACTAGTGTAACTGAGGTAGAAAATACCAAGAATATATGTCTAACTATAATTAGACAAGATTTATTGGTCAATGATCAATAATAGGGATAATATTGGGAAAGAAACATAATAATCATTTAAATTTCATTATATGTATGCATGAAATTGGATAAAATTGATGCAGATCTATAAAGGGGTCGATATGCTCCATAAATTTAATCAAAATGGGCATTTGACAACAATTTACAGACCCTACCTTGAGATTGTATCATTTTCCATCAATGAATTCTTTTTCCAATTATCAAAAGAAGTCGTTGCATTGGCTACATCCCGATATTCTCAGATCCAGAGCATCGTCATCTTCATAGGTGATTTGACAATGGAAGGGGATAAATCTATGGAATCCTCCTAGGGTTTATATGGACAACCATAGAGGATTATCCGTGGAGATTAATTTTCAGAAACTTCATTTTGTCCATGTGAATTAATTAATTAACATTAATTAATTAATTAATCCACTTAATGTATGACCAAAGGGAGAGATGTCTAAATGCCTAATGCTGCATATTTTAGGCCACGAATAGGGTAAATAATGCCTTCCAAACTCAACTGTGGTCTTAGATTTCTCATAAAATCTTCCTTTTATGAGATATCTCATTTTCTTTGAGATAATATGTGTGCATAATATATGTTATTTTTAATATTTATTAAAAAATAATTCAGGGCACATCGGGACACATAAATGCATGTTGTCTTAGTTCCCAACTCTAGAAATATATATATATATATATATATATATATATATATATATTTGTTTGTTTGTTTCTTTCAAAGTATTATAAGGAATTAATCGAGTATCTACAATGTAAAACTCTTTTTCAGTGAATATATACATCATTATTTTATGATTAGAATATATTTCACACTTTGCTTCATATAAATGATTCCTCCAAATTCCCAAAGAAAAAACCATGGTAGCTAATTCCAAATCATGGTTTGAATAATTTATCTTTTGCGGTTTTAGTTTCCTTGAAGAATAATAAATTACCCAATAATTCAAACTTAGAACATAATAAATAACCTTCAATGAAACAACAATGTAGATTCAAAAATCACCATTTCATGAAGGAAATGCCAAAACTAGATCATTCACCCATCATAGTTTTAATTCCTGAAAAAACATCAAAGTATTCTATACATAAAAAATTAATTTTTTTTCTAGGTTATAATAGCTAGTGGATAAGATAATCGTATAAAGTATCCAAAAAATCTCAAGTATTAGACTGTTAATCCAAGAAAACATTGAATATCAGTAACATTAGTAGGACTTTAAAATTCAGAAAGCACTTTTGTTTTGTTGAGATAAACTATTATGTATTGTTTATTTACAATGTTCCTAAGTAAAAAAAATATATTATAACCAAAAATAAAATTATCTAAATTTTCCACATAACTTATTTTCTTTGAGGGTTTGTAGAACAATCCTTTGATTTTTTCATGGTCGTCGTAACTTTTTGAATAAAAAATACTAAATAAAAACAACCACAAACATATCTAAATATTCAAAAATACTCTATTAATAAGATCCATAAATATAGTAGGGTCATTTTTTAGTCTAAAAGGCATAACTATAAGTTCATAATGCCTATTATATATTCTGAAATGATGTATTTGGAATGTCATTCTCCTCCACCTTCAGTATATTGTACACAATTCTCAACTCAACCTTTGAAAAATATTGAGCTTCATCATACTAATAAAAATATTCCTCGATATAAGGAAATGGATAATTATTCACAACAGTAATGTTATTCAAATCATTATATTCAATGAAAAGCCTCACATAACCATATTTCTTATTAACAAATAAAATATGAGCTCCCCAATGTGAAGTGTTTGGTCGATTAAAAACTTTATCTAGAAAATATTTTCACTAATTTTTCAATTCTATAAATTCTACTTGATCCATTCGATATATGGGTTTTGAAATTGGAATAGCATCAAGAACTAAGTCAATAGTAATTCAACTTCCCTACCTGGTGTAATATTAGTAAACTCGTTGAAAAAAATATCCTAATATACATTTACCACCTACACATCATTAATTTGAACAATTCCATTGTTTTAATAAATATATGAAAGAAAAAATTCAATTCAATAATCTAACGGTTTCTCATCTTCCTAATATTTTATCAATGGTATTTGTTCATTCTTGTATAAAATCTAAAAACCTTTCTGAAAAAATATTATTTAACTCTATAATCTATCTCATCATGTTAAACAGAGAGCCAATCCATACCCATAATAACACAAAACCCGACTAATGGAATGAAAATAGGTTTTTCATGTAATATATTTCCAAAAAATAGGATGACACTTATTAGTCACTTTTCCTTTATGTCTCTCCCTCGTGTTTTTACCATAACTTCTGGGTTCATTTCATGAGGTGGAATTTCCAATTTACTAGAAATATTCTCCTAAATGAAACAATTTGAAGACCCCATATACAAGAATACTTTAGCTTAATCTAAATAAAAAACAATGTACCTGATATCACTTCGTTTGATGGACTAACATCTGCTAAAGTAGTTGAAATGGATTTCTCCACACCTTAAAACTTATTGTCTGCCTATTCCCATTATTTGGGTTCCTCTTTAGACCATCATTTTCATAATGACCTATCTCATTTCATTTAAAATAATTTACTTACTGTATATCATAAAAGGTCTTACCACTACCATGAATGTTTTCATTTCAATTACGATTCATATGCCCTAACATACCACATCAAACACACTTACTAGACTTCATTTAGAATTCCATTATCCTATTTTTTATCATAATTATCACAATATGTAGACTTATTTTTCTTACCATTACACTTATTTGAAACATTAATCCCTTTTTTACTTATCAATCAACATCATTTTATTTTTATTTTTAATGTACATGTGATCATCAGAAAACTCAATTTCCCCCTTTACCACAGATTCTAAAAGTTTTCTGTAACTTTTGAATTCATAGGAAGCTAATTCCCTTCTATATTTTAGCTTCAATCCTAAGTAAATTGATTGATTTAAAAATCAATATCCTAAAAAAAAATTAGATCATACCATTCCTATTTAGTGAATTTTTAATTGTAAACTATCATTGAATCCTCATCTAATCTCAATTCCAAAAATTATTTTTCCATCCTATTTAAAATATAATTAGGAAAATATTTCTCATGAAAAATATTTTTGAATTCATCCCATTCTAAAGATTCAGTCTCTTCACTATCCTCGATATTCTTGACCATAGACTATAACTAGCCGACCTCACCTTCACAATGATAAATATAATGTTTAAAATATTTATTGTATGAACACCCAATAACATTGAAAATATTTCTATGACCTTAATCTATCATTCATCTACCACTGGGTCTGAAGATCAACTAATTTCAAGAGGATGTTTCCTAAAAAAATGTTCCACTGTCATCTTGTTATTATGTGGTAGATCTAGATGATCTATTGTATGGATACATCCACCATTTATAGCCTATGTTAACTGATCCATTACTATTAAAAACTACATAGTTCCAATTCCAACCATTCGAGGTTACTGATTCGGAAGAATATTTTCTTCTTAGCGTCTTCCCACTTCATCATTCTTATTTCGTATGTGGAAAACCATTCAGAATATCTATAGTTTAGAATAATGACATGGTAATATAAAAATTTATATATAAATTCCAAAATATTAATAATATCATAACCATTTAAAGGTATTCTATTAATATCATCTTAATCCTCTAAAGTTATCAAAACCTTGCTCAAATACCATTTGTAAGGACTCATCCATTAGACATTAAATAATATATTTAATTGAACTCGAATAAACCTTATAATATTACCAAATATCTTTTAACATTATATTTTTATATAATTAGTTCATAATATTATTAATAAAAAATAATATATTAAAAATTGTACACTTCTACTCAATATCAATTTTTTCAAAAAAATGAAACATTTAAAAAATATGATTTCTTTCCATAACAAAACATCAGGACTATAAACATGAACCCTTACTTTCCTTTAGCCATCCACAAACCCTATGAAAACATTTTAAAACATGGGATGAGGATTATATGATCTTTAAAGTATATAAAAAGTGATAAATAAATTTTTAGTCTATGAATGAAAACATTTTCACAAAGTTATAACTTTAATAAGTAAAACATAAAATATTTTTTTAACTTATAAAATCATAAGTTTCTAACAAACCCATAGGAAGAATAAATCATAAAGTTATATTGTGAAAACATTTTCATATCTCTATGAAATATATTGTACCTATCATCGGTATGTGGAAGTAATCTTTATAGTTACATTTGAAATAACCAAGGAAGTGTATTCCCTTAATCTCTTAGAAGAAACCTAACTAGTTAACTCCATCCCTTTATCCAATGCATTGGACTGCTATAATAGGGAAACCTAACCTTGGTTTTTCATGGAACCACCCATTCTCATAAAAAAATCCCAATAATAATAACCTAATAATAACACATAATGGTTGAATAAAAAAACATTCTCGAGGAAAATAATTTTTACATTTTGAATCACTTTACATTTTTACAAAGTCATGAACTCATAAATGAAAACATTTTATTTAAAACAAATATTGTAAAATTATAAAGGTATCTTCATAAAATTAAAGCATCATGAAATTGAAAAATTATATTCATATAATATATGATAAAAAAATTCCTTTTGGATTTTGTAAAATTTGTTAAAAGGGTAACTTTGAAAAGATTTTATAAAAAGGTATCCTATCTTGACTCCAACTCTTCATGAAAAATATTTAACACCAGGAATAATAAAATTAGGGAAATTTATACCTTCGTAATCCCATTTTTAATATTTATTATATCTTTTACAACACATATTACCTTATTAATAATCACTTGAGTTCATTTCCGGTGATTGGATGATATTCGGTTAATAAGTCCAACATGACTTTGTATGGTTGACTATGGTCAGGGAGGCCATTACTTCATCATATCCAAAATAGTTTTAATGTAATTTTTGAGTCAATAATGTATCCTTTTGACTTTTTCACTCCTCTATTTTTTTAAAATCACAAACACTTTATCATAAGGAAAATTATATTTTCCCATAGGATTATTTTCATAAGGAAAGTTTTTATTTTCTAAGGAACTTTTTATCCTTATTTTTTTCATTATTTATTTCATAATCTCCCTAAATATAACTCATTTTATACCTAATTATAATTTTTTCACATCTAAAACCCTGGAATCCTATAAATCATTGGATATAGTGTATTTTATTTTTAGACTCTGAATTCTCTGAAATTCAGGTTCCGAACTCTCCGAAATTTAGACACTGAATTCTCTGAAATTAGGACACCAAATTCATGAAATTCAGACTTAGAATTATTAAAAATTCAGGTTCTTAATTCTCTGAAATTCATACTCCAAATTTGCTTAAATTCAGTATACAAATTCTATAAAATTAATATTCTAAATTCTCTTGAATTCAGACTCTGAATTCTCTGAAATTCAGACTCTGAATTCATCAGAATTCAGACTCGGAATTCCGCAAAATTCGGACTTGGAATTCCTAAAAATTATGATTCTGAATTCTTCATAATTCCCCATAATTTAGTCTTCGATTTCCTCATAATTAAGACTCAAAATTCCTCAAAATTTGGATTCTGAATTCATTGGAATTAAAACTCTGAAATCTATAGAATTCATATTATGATTTCTTTTTAAAACTGAATCTGAATATCAATGTATTATAGTCACTAAATTTATATTTGGTTAGACTCAAAAAAAACTCTCATAGACTCCAAAAAATAGATTTGGTTAAATAACTTAATTTTCCTTACACATGTTATGGAACAATGTAATACAATTTGTTTCTAACTAACCGTTGTTTGAGTGAAATGTATATAGATCTCTCTGATATTACAAGAAAAATATGATCATTGCAGATGGGAGACTACTGTAGGAGAATTTACCATAAATAGGTGCTCATTTGAATGAGCTCAATACCATTCCATCAATCTAGAGATTACATGCTACTGAAGTGATTTCTAGAGGGAGAGAATCTCATGCTTTGTGTGTACTGAACATCTTATTCATATTTTTTTGTGTGACTCTGATTATTGTTGATTATAATCGAGGACTTCCAGGGAAGGGAAGATAGAGGAGCCAACTGCCTTAATGTTTTATGACTTATAGGGATAGTAAGATTGAAGTGTTTATTACCTTAAAGATCAAGGGCTTGTGGGGATATCAAGAAAAATTTTGATATTCCTATTGAGGACTTACCTGGTTGTGCGTAAGATATAATTTCGTAAAAATATAAATGAAGGGACCATTATCCACGGTTTTTGGATACCATTCTCTTTGGGTTAAAATATTTCATACTTGTTAATTGTTTTTTCCTAATAATACTTCTCCTACATTTTGATAAAGAACGAAAGTATAACATTCTTACACTTTATTGTGCTTTTTTATACTCAAATAAGTAATATTCTATATGAATTAATGTGGAATATTTTCTTTGTAAACATTCCTTATGCTTCGTTTTTGGAACCATATTTCTAGAACCTAGAATGTTTGTTTAATAGAACTAAAAGAGTTCTTGTGATTTTATTTTGTTTAACATTGTTAAATATAGTTTTCCTCAAGGTTAAAAATGAATATTTTGAAACTTACAATCCCCCCCATCTTGTAATTTAGCATCTACGTCATTATTTCGAACCTATAATTGGAATTAGAGAAGGTCTGAAAAATTATTATATTCATATATAAATTTTATTGCTCAAGTATTCCTTGTTCTATGTTTTTCTTGCATGAATTTTATTTATTATGTTTTTCGTAGAGATTTTTATATTTTTTTACAAACCTTTTATATTAACAGGTTTTTGTGGAAAATTATTTTCCTTATAGTATTACAGGAATGAATATATGTTCGATTGAAAATATAAATCCTACTAGACCACCAATTGTTTATGGTAATCATTATGAGTACTTTAGAGATCGAATGAAGACATTTTTATTAATACTAGAGTAGAAAACTTTTTTACTATTACAGAAGATTACAGGATTCTTAACATCGAAGTCAAAACCTTCACCAACCATGAAAAGTCATAATATCAACTAAAATACAATATACACAATAATTTGTTGTGTTATATGAAAAGGAATATATATAGTCAAATTTCATCTTGTGAATCTACTAACTACATCTGTAAGAAACTTTCAGTTACACATTTTGGTACTTCTAAAGTGATAGACACTAGAAGAAAAATACTATGGACTGAATATCATGGATTTCTATTTCCCTATAGAGTCTCGGTTTGCAATGTTCTTCAAAGATTTATTACCATTGTCAATAGTTTATAACATATGGGAGAGAAAGGTCTTAATGATGAATCTCTTATAGATGAGATTATTTATATTATTCATAAAGAGTGGGAATATAAGATGATAGTTATTGATGAGAATAGGAAAGGACATCAACTTACTCTTGATGAACTTTTTGAAGCACTTATTAAACATGAGATAAGAATGAAAAGAGATGATGGTATGAATAAGAAGAATAATGAAAATGGGAGTGTAGCTTTTACTACAACTAAATTCAAGACTCTGGAAAGGGTTACAATATCTAAATCTAATAAAGTTATTGTTTTATCTGAATCAAGTGAATGTGAAAATTCTAGGAATGAGCTAGCTAGTATCTCTTGAAGGATGAACAAGATATTTGGAAACAAATACTTACAATATAGATATATGTAGAAGGAAATAAAGGACAAGAATGACTCGAAAGTCAGATTCTATGAATGAAAAAGTGCGTGGAATACTAGTTTAGATTGTCATATGATATAGAAAAAGGATTTCAAGGAAATTCATTATGAGAGAAATAGGAATAAGTATTACGAGGATAAAACAAAGAATTAATTGAAAGCCAATGACACCGGGATTGCTAGTGGTGGTAACTATCTAGATGAATCATCATAGTATGAATATTCTCAATAGAACAATCTTGGTCTTCTTGCCAAACTACCCATTGAAAATCATTGTCTAATGGAAAAGGTAAACAATGCAGAATCTACGACTAATGTATATTTGAATAAAAATTATACTGATAATAAATATTATAAATATTCAGATGATGAATCTTTCTCATCAGAAGATAATAACTTACCTTTATTTGAAAAAGTTTCTGCATTTTCTAAACTTCATGAGAATGAACATTGTAAGATAAAAAATAATTAGACAAAACAAATTCTAGAATTTCTGTTTAAATTATAGAAGTATATGATCTTTCTAAAGACCTTGATCATAAAAATTATTTTGAAATTATTTCAAATAAACCTTAAGGATATTAATTCTGAGAAGGATAAACTTTATACGGATCTTGCAATTATAATTTCTAAGAAACAAATTAGAGGCAAACTCTAGTTATAAAACTAATGTTCTTGTGGATAAATTTTTATTTATTAAACTGAAGTCAGAAATACCTTATTTAAGGAAATGCCTGTCAAAATTGACCTCTGGTAAGGAAAACATTGCTAATATGTATTCCCAAATTCTTCTTTTAAATAATTGTTTTGGTTTTTATTAGACCTATTCTAAACCAGTTTTTTGTAATAGTTATTTTTTTCCCCAAACTGCTCTATTTTTTACTAAATGTCAGTGTAGTGGACATTGGGTAAAAATTGTTCTTTAAAAAACCAAGTGTTTTGGTTTTCATAAAGCTTATTATTCTAAGAAAATGTGGAAACCTAAAATTTTGATTTCTGAAAATTTTGGATCCATGAAAGTGTGGATTACGGAAGTCTTACTCTTTATTTTCAAGAAAATAAAGATAATACCAACAGAAATACATGGTACATTGGTAGTGGATGTTCCTGACATATGACTGGTAACAAAAAATTATTTAAAAATATTATCAAGACAAAAAGAGGAAATGTAACTTTTTGAGATAATTCTCTGGGAGAAATCATTGGTATAGGTAACATTGTACTTCATAGAAAATCATTAATTTAAAATGTTTTATTTGTTAAGGGTCTTAAGAACAACCTCATTAGCATATGTCAATTATGTGATGAAGGTTACCTTGTGATTTTTAGGAATGATAAATTCTTAGTACATAATTCCAAGGAAATGTCTATACTTTTTTCCCATCGGTAAGAGAATGTACACACATTAAACATAGAAGACCTTAGGAGCCAAGATTTACCTTGCCTTAGTGTAATGGAAAATAATTCTTGGTTATGGGATAGAATGTTAGGATACTATAACCTTAATAACCTATTAATACTCTCGAAGAAAATATTTGTTAAGGACTTACCAGAGCTTATATTTGATTCATCAAAATTTTTGATCATTTTCAACATGGAAAGAAACATAAATTATTTTTTAAATCAATCATTGAAGTCACAACATATGGTGCACTACAGTTAGTGCATATGGAACTTTTCAGTCCAACACAAACTGGATGTATTGGAGGAAAATATTATGTATTTGTCTTAGTTTATTATTACATAAGATATAAGTGGGTATATTTTCAAGAAATTAAGTCTAAAGATTTTTCTTATTTCCAAATTTTTTAATCCCATGTTAAAAATAAGAAAAACATTCCATTGATAACTATTCATATTGATCATGGAGGAGAATTTCGGATTTTGAGACTTTTGTAGTGAAAAATGAATTACTCATAAAATTATATCTCCAAGAACTCCTCAATAGAATGGTGTTTTCGAAAGAAGAAATTAGATTATTCAAGAGATAACTAGAGCCATGTTGAGTGAATATTCTATATCTAAACACTTTTAGGATAAAGATTTAAATACTACTTGTTATACTATAAATCAAGTTTTAATTAGACCATTTCTCAATAAAACCCCTTACGAATTGTGAAATGGTAGAAAACCTAGACTTTTATACTTCAATATATTTTGTTGAAAAGTATTAATTCTGAATACAAAATATAATTTACATATATTTGCACTCAAATATGATGAAGGGATTTTCCTATGACACACCATAACTTCTAAGGATTATAGAGTTTTTAATAAAAATACTTATACTGTTGAACAAACAGTACATGTTAAATTTGATGAAACTGGTCCTTTTGTTTTTAAATAGCCCCATCCTACATCTTTAGATGTGTCTTCAAAAACAGATTTTCATCCCTTGATAGAATATCCCTCTGATAAGGAAAATGTTCCCGAAAATATTTCTGAATAATTTAACCAAAAATATTTACTACCACATGTTGATGAACATGTTTTACAAAACCAAAATCAGTTGTATCGTAAGAATCATCCTAGTGATAGTATCATTGGTGATATAAATTAACATCTATGTAATATAAGTTCCTTATGAAATGTAGTAGAACATCTATCACTCCATTCCCAATTAGAAGAAAAAGTACTGATGAGGCTTTAGGTGATGATGATTGGATAAAATCCAAGGAATATGAGATAAATGAATTAGAAAGGAACAAAGTATGGACCTCGGTTGAAAGACCAAATGAAACTTATAATATTGGTGTAAAATGAATCTTCAGAAATACGTGTGATGAAAATGAAATCATTGAAAGAAATAAATCTAGATTAGTTGTTAAAGGATATAATCAACATGAAATAATGGACTATAACGAAACCTATGGTGCAGTAGCTCGACTTGAATCTATTCATATTTTATTTTCCTTTGCAACATTCTTTAATTTCAAACTTTTTCAAATGGATGTAAAATGTGATTTCCTTAATGTATATGTTCAAGAAGAAGTTTATGTTGAAAAAAATCCGGGTTTTGAAGACACAAAACATCCTGAACATGTTTTCAAACATACCAAAGAATTTTATGAACTTAAACAATCCCCTTGAGCCTGGTATGATAGACTTATAGGATTTGTTTCTAAAAATTAATTATATTAATGGAAATTCTGATCCAAACCTTTCTATAAAGAAAGATTACAAAAATGTTTTGATTGTTCAAATTTATATTGATGAAATAATATTTGGTTCAACTCATCAATATTTAGATAATTAGTTTTTGATTCTTATGAAATCTGAGTTTAAAATGAGTATGATGGGTGAATTAACATTTTTCCTAGGTTTTGAAATTTATCAAAAACCAGAAGTAACTTACATATATCAACATAAATATATTAAATATCTTCTTAAAAATTATGGTTATTACAACACTAAACGTATATGTACTCTAATCGGTGCCTCAAATTATGTTGATCATGATAAAGTTGGGAAACCTGTAGATCAAACAACATTTAGATATATGATAGGAAGTTGACAATACTTGACAGCTAGCTGTCTAGACTTAATGATTTTAGTATACTTATGTGGAAGAGTCACTACCAATTGAAAATCATTTTCTAACGGCTATGGTACACAATGATGAATTTATGGGTTGTTATTTTGTGGTTAAATCACAAAGGAAATTGGTTGATACAATTCCTTTGTTTCCAAGTATTGACTCGATATTTGAGATTCTTCATCGTTCATTTAATCAGAAATGTGATTTTCTTTCCATGATTATAGACATATTATTCAGGCATGAGGCCGATTTTAAATATTTCTACATCTTCTAAGATGCGCATTGAATGTCGTGCAAGGAAATCACTAAGTGTTCTAGGAAGAAAATTGGAGAGATGATAATCTTTGATGACTTTCAAGATAATGTGAAAGATACTATTGATACCAAAGATAGCATGATCAAATATCATAATACTAGTTTCAATGAAAAGATCAATCTTGATTAAACACCTCGGAATTCGGAAGACAAGGATCTAGATGGGAATCTTAATTCAGTTTCATTGAATCTGAAGAGGGGAAGAGATCTTAGAATTGAGTTTGAAAAAAAATCTTAGAAATCAAGAAGATCTTTTCAAAACTTGTTTAGAAATTCTTAATGCTCGGGAAGAAAATATCCAAGATTTAGAGAAGAAAAACTAATATCATGATCAACTTCTCAAACATTTTTAAGAGGATAATAAGGAGTATAAAAAGAAGAATACCACTATTATGAAAATTATTCCATAGGAAAAAATAAGGATGATTTTTTCCCTTAACTCCATTCTTTTATTGTATTACCTTTCTTGTACAAATTTTTCCAATCATAATGAATTTTTTTTGTTCTTCATATGTTTTTTATGTATAGTACTTATTTTTTAGGTACTATATTTTTTTCTATTCTCACTTTTCCTTTGAAAATCACAAATGGGGAGAACAGAATGGTAAAAATAATGCTAAGTAAAGAAGATAACTTCCTAAGGGGGGTATATCCACGAAGGAGTTTTATCAAATAAGATTTTACTATGCAAGAAAAAGAAAACTCTCTTTAATGAATTCCAGAATATGATCCTTAGGAATTTCAAAATCTAAGGGGGAGTTAGTTATATTCACCCTGATTTATAAGTAAAGTGAGATAATATTTTCTTTTATGTTCGTAATGAAAAATTCTTAGTCCTTATATTTTTTTACGTAAAGATGTTTTTTCTTTCCAAAATGGGGGTGATTGTTTACTCAATAAGGTTTCCATATTACTTTTCCATTCCTCTATGTTTTCAAAATCACAAACACTTTATCTTAAGGAAAATTATATTTTTCACTATGGATTGTTTTCATAAGGATCGTTTCCCTTCTCTAAAAAAATTTTTATCATTATTTTTGTTTTCATTGTTCATTTAATAATCTCTCTAAGTCTAACTCATTTTATTCATACGTCTAAAATTCAGTTTCATATATAAAACCTAGGAATCCTCTAAATACAAGGATATAGAGTATTCTCCTTTCAGAATCCATATTCTATGAAATTCCGGTTCTGAATTATTTGAAATTCAGACTCTAAATTCTTTAAAATTCAGACTCTGAATTCTATGAAATTCTAACTCTGAATTCTCTGAAATATAGTTTCTGAATTCTTTGAAATTCAAACTCAAATTCCTTGAAATTCAGACTCCAAATTCTCTGAAATTCAGACACTAAATTCACTAAAATTTATACTTCGAATTCTTTGAAATTTAGGTGCATAATTTTCTAAAATTTAGACTCCGAATTATCTGATATTCAGGTTCCAATTTCAAGGAAATTCAGGCTTTGAATTCCATAGAATTCCGACTCTGAATTCCTCATAATTCAGAATCCGAATTCATTGGATTTCAAACTCCAAAATCTATGGAATTCAGATTCTGAATTTTTTGTGAAACAGGATCTGAATATCCATCTATTATAGACACTGAATTTTTATTTGGTTAAACTCTAAATTATATTTTTCCATAGACTCTAAAAAATAGATCTAGTTATGAAAATTCATTTTCCTTACACTTGTTATGAAACAATGTCGTACAATATATTTCTAACCAACTGTTGTTTTAGTGACATGGGTATAGGTCCCTCCGAGATTCAAGGAAAAATAGGACCATTGGTGGAGGGAGCTGACCATTGATTAAGTGCCTATAAATAAGAGGTCCTTTGAATGATCTTGTTACCGTTCCATCAGTCTAGATATTACATGATGTTGAAGTAATTTGTAGAGATACTCTCGTGATTTTTGGTACTAAACATCTTGTTTAGATTTCTTTGTGTGACTCCGATTTTTTCTGAGTACAATCAATGTCATATGGGGATAGTAAGACTGAGGTGATAACTACCTTAATGTTTGAGGAATTATGGGGATAGTAAGATAGAGGTGTCAACTACCTTAAATATTGAGGGCTTGCAGGGATAGAAAGACAGATTCTGATATTCCTTTTGGAGACTTACCCTATTGTGGGTAAGAGGAAATTTAATGAAAGTATAACTCAATGGACCTTTACCTAAGGATGTTGGCTACCCTTCTCTTTGGGTTAGAAGATTTCATACTTGTTACTTATTTTTTCATTTTTATTTCAACTGCATTTTGATAAAGAAAGAAAGTATAACTTTATTATACATTATTTTTATTCTTTATATTCTGATAAGTATGATTCTATATGCTTTATGGTAGAATCATTTCCTTGTAAACTTTCCTTATGTTTAATTTCTGGAACCATATTTTCGAAACCTAGAAAGTTTTTTTAATATAAAAAATAGGCCTTGTTAATTTACCTTGATTAACTTTGTTAAACATAGTTTTCCTTAAGGTTAAAAACGAAATTTTCTAAACTTAAAATTCACTCCCCCTCTTTTAATTGAGCATCTACATCATTATTTAAATCCTAAAATAATATGTATCACATATATTTATCATTTCCATCATTATAATCATCATTTTAATGTGGTTAAGAATAAAAAATCTCCCCAATGTGTGGAGATGGTATGTCGTATGCAGGCATACACAGTGCCTTTGCTTTTCATAAATTAGATAAAAGGTGGAATATTGTTGTTCCATAATCATAATAAAATATAAGAATATATTTTATATTTTACTTATTCCTTTTTCATGTAAACAAAGAATTAATATCATGTTGATGAATATATAAACATGAAATAGTCGGTAAGTATTATTACCTTTTCTTCATCAAAATTCCTTTAATATATTTTTAAGGGATATAAGGATGGTCTTATGGAAGGAAAAAACATTAATAACATAATTAAGTATGTTTAGAATATAAATGGGTAGAGTTTTGTTGAACTATATGGCCCAAAGTGATATACATAAGTAATTTAAGGGGCACCAAAAACAATTGAGGTGAGGGGCACTGTTGTACATTTTCAAAGATTTAATTATAATAAATTAATTTTCTATCCAAATACCTCCTAATTCCCATGTATTAAAATATAATATATTTTAAGTCAAAAATATCATAAACCAATATATGTTTTATATTTTTTTCTGTTATTTTAAACCGTATCATTTTGATTAACCCATAGTTAACATATTTTAATTTTAATAATGGTAACATCATTTTCAATGTTAAAAGGGTGTAATTGTCTATTGAAAAGTGTCAATTGGAACATAAATGAACAATTAATGATATTTTCAACCATCTCAAAATTAATTTTATTTCATATATTTTTTTTATGATTTTTAAATAATTTTAGAAAATATTATTGTGACAAAATATCATTACTCGCAATTTTGACATTATTCATAAATTTGACTTTAAAAAAATCAAGATAACAAGATAACATCAAAAATATTATTTAATACACCCCTGATATGTCATAATAATATATCAAATTATTTTATCACATTTATTAATTCATATAATATTTGTTTTCATATTTGAAATATTATTTACTTGATTATTATATTAATTGAATAATTATGGCATCATCGTTGTGTAATTATTTAAGAAACAAATATCATTTCAATAAAATTAAAATAAAATAAAATGATTTAGGAAAAATATAATATATTTCAAAATAATATTTATAGTTTAATACATATTTTTTGAAACATAGTATTAAAAATGATATAGTTATTAAAAACATGAATATGACATCATTGAGTTTTCTTTATATAAAATATTATAAACATCATAATATCATCCAAGTGACCCCTAAAGTAATAAATAAATTTATATAATTAAAATAATAATATTAAGTTAAAATATGGACACTTATATTCGTTAATAACCAACCTTTGTGTTCATGTGGACACATAATATAAATTTAAGAAAAAAAGTGACATTTTGTGTCTCTCTTTTATTTGAATAATATATAATTAATTTTAAAGGAAAAGTATCCATTAAACAAAGAAATTTAGATCCTTATGTTCTAAGGGTATAATTAACTTCATTCAATCAAATTTGGGAAATTTTTAGGTTAAGGTTTTAATCCTTATTATATCATTTTTACCCTATATTACTTATTTTCCCTTAACTCTTGTAATAAAAATTACTATGTTTATATTTTACATTGTCCTAACATTAAGGGGACCTATTTACAAAATTTGGAAAATTTTATTCAAAATATAGATTCCATATTTTAAAATATAATTCACAAAATTTGATGAAATTAATTTAATATTAAACTAGGAAAATACACAAAAAAAGTTTTTCAGAAAAAAATTATGCCTCATTTTAAATATACAATGTTTCTATACTCAATTAATGTATAAAAACTATTAAAAACCCATAATTGAATTAATATAAATTTAAATGATCTAATTAATATTTTAAAAATATCCAATGCATAATTTTACCTTATAAATAAAATATTGTTTTCAATTAGACAAGTATTTTTCACAATTCATTAAAAATCAATATTTTCAAAGAATTATGAACAAATAATTGAATGAAAGTTTTTACATTATGAATTAAAAAATTAAGTTATTTATGTCAATTTAAATTTCCATGAATATAAAAAATATATATAACATTATAAAAATGGTTTAATAAGACTATTTCAGATTTTATTTTAAAAATTACACAACAATTTTATAATGAATTGTACTATAAAATTCAATAATAATAATAAATATCAAAAAATATTTTATTAGTACCAAGGTTGTTATATTAGTGTAACCATTATTCTCATCTATTTAGTTTGAATTTCATTTTTCCTTCGGAATTTATTTATTGGTGTATTTTTTCACACTCAAAACATCTTCAAGTTTCTCTGAAACATGCACTTGGGTGCTTATTTGCATATTATCTTTAGATAGGAAACGAAATATTCTTTCATCCATGGTCACCACTAACCAGACATTCAATGAACTCTATCATTCTATTCTTCGGTGAATGTGAATGTTGGATAAGGTGATATTTGTTAATCATATATCATGATAACTTATTAAGAATAATCAAAATATCATTCACTCTAGACATCATCCCATTTAATTGTTCATCAACATGTTGTCTATCACATTGAATATTAACCTAGTTCATTTTGGTTCCCTCTATTGACTAAAACAAAAAATCATAGTTGGAGAAACAATAATCTGAGTTTGGAAAGAAATAATCATGAAAAATAACTTTTAGGATGTCTAAATAATGACACCTTCTTTTAAATCTATGACACCTTAGATATATCATAAGTTATTCATTTTCATAATACATTTAAATCATTTAATATGATTTAAATGAGTATGGTAATTTCCAAATAATATCCCCTAAGAGTTTCAAGACATGTGTTAAGAAAGATATGTTTTTATGTACTAGGTGAAAATCGAGTTCAACTCAATGCACCCATTTTAGAGTTATTACCCCTAGGTACCTCAATAATCAAGACACATCCACTTATTATATCTAGAAAGGGATGTAATTTCCGGGAAACCACTCACTCTATCAAATAACAAAATTCCAAGACATTTTTGTATACTTTGACTAATCCTTAGACTTATCCTCATAACCCAAGATGTATCCTCAGAAATAATCCATGTGATATCACTAATGTTCTCTCATTCTAGTTTTCAAATTTAAACTAAACCTATCCACTAACTAAAAATATAGTTGTCTTGAATTATTTCTAGTGAACAATAATTGATACCTATCAAGGCACTCCATGGGTGGATACACCTCCTAGGTGGGAACACCGCCAACTCTAGTTGTAGACCTTTACTGATGAATCCCTTGGGTGGAGATGCATGCTTCATTCAATGACCACATATGAGAGTTCCCAAGGATCGAATTCCTTATTTTCCTATGATACCAACTGTAGAGATCAAAGATTCTCATATAGGGATATTTCATTTTTTGGATGAATATTCCGTTAATTACACAAAAACATGCCAGAGGATCCTAATTTTAGAGATACTTTTAATATTATAAACACATTTTTCTTATTTTATTAATGATCTTCAACATCTCCCACAAAGGTCACCTCACATAGTACTCCTCTTAACTATACCCTACCTAAAACATTCTTCATAACCTAGGTAAGGAAACATTTGTAAGGGTGTTATCATATGTAAATTATGGTTAAACATTATATATATCAATATATTGTTATATGAAATCATAAGATAAGACTAAGGTTATATGATCGTGAACCTAACTTACAAAGTTCATACCCAACCTATTATTGATCACAAACAATATTCGGGGAAAAAATCATCGTTTTAAAAAAATGTACCATAAGAGTTAAAAATCATCATAAATAAACTATGAACCATAATAAAAATTTATAAATTTTTGGAACCATTATAAATATTAAAAACCACTTAATATTCCATGGTTAACTTCCAAAACAATTAATATAGTGGATGGGGACACATCACCTATTTCCCAATCTGAATAAAGATGAACATGTTCCTCATAGTGTATTTGGACACACCTATTTCCAATAGTTGAATGTGTTATCTCCCCAAATAGTTATTGTATTCATGGTTCACTCTCTAGACCATCATCGCGAACATTTCCCCTTACTGATCTGGGATCACTTCATATTTTAGTCATGATTATCTCATGAGATATAAATCAGTACCCTGTGAATTGCATTTTTATATAGGTCCCATCAGTCCCATAATGAAAATAATATATATATTTATATATTCCATAATATCATAAAATAATAATCATATCATAAACTTTGGAAAATATATAGGTTTTATTATAATTTTATCATTTCATCAAAGCTTATCTTGTGAAGAGAAACTGGTTTCGTAAGTATTTTATAATGGTATAACCCATGTAATATAAATGGGATTCATAAAAATATTTTCATCATAAAAATGAACAATCCAAATAAGGAATAACAATTTTTAACATGTATTATATCCTCAATTAAACCATAATAAACATCAAAGGATGTAATCTTAGATAGAAAATGATTTTGCGAGATCACATGAAACATTTTTTGAGTAAAATATTATTTTCACTTTGAAAAACACTTTTTTTAAAAATCGAATATAAATTTAATTTTAAATAATTGTTATATATTATAAAATAATAATTATATTAAATAATGTTTATGATTTTGGGAAATTCCATTCTTATCATACAGGTTAAAACAAAGATTCCTTTCATATTTTCAGTAAAAGATAAGTAGGCATTGTTTCAAAAATTACATGAACATTGCATTAAAAAAATATTTTAAAAAGCCCAATATGGGTTAAAATGTATTTAAATAATCATTTATAATATTTTAAAACATTTTTTAATATATTTTCAAACAATATTATTTTCGAGTAAAAAAGATTTTATATCGAAGAGAGAAATATAGAAGATTTGTATTAAAAAAATCATTTCAACTCTTGATTACATAAAGAGGGTAAAATAAAGTGAAAATATTTATTCTCATGACATAACCATAGGTGATGAACATTCATGATTTTGTTGATATATAGATCAAATGATATCATCGTTGGTATAATAATAATAAAAATTGATATATATTGAGATTGTGACATAAAAATCATACCTAATTGTTAACATTGTATCATAATCCCTATGAAAAAATACAATTAAATGACAATTATATTATTAAAATAATTATATTGATTATATAACTTGTAAATTTGTTCATATATACATCTCATAGAAGAAGAAAAATTCATAACATAACTTTTATCCAAAATAAAGTAATTTCTGATAAAAAAATATTAGAGCTTGGGTATCTTTTGAACTATAAACCCCATGAAAGAGAGATCCCCAAATGGATATTAAAATTACAAAAATTTAAGCATAATAATCTTAAAATACATTCATCGGTAGTATATACACTACATAAAAGAAGAATATCGTATATATGGATTGTGTCTCACAGAAAATTAAAAGTGAGATGAAAATATCTTACATTAAGAATCAAATTCCATCATAAACATTATAAAATATTGTATAATCAATATTGGTTTATTATCAATATATTATATAATCATTAATATGTATACAATAACATATATGGTATAATTATGATTTATTTTACAATTTTATTATCAACTCCATGTTAAAATCACTTTTTGGGTAAAAATTTCTTTTTTTAAAAGTATGTTTTGATTTTTTATTATTGATCCTATGACATTTATCCTAGTTCAATAATATATATAATTTTAACCATGATATAAATATGAAATTTATTCATTCTATATTTATTTATAGTAATCAATAGAATTTAAAAATATAAATTGATATAAATTGATCATGGAGACGGTAGGTCATACCAACTGTAGGGTCCTAAAAATTCTACCAAGGGATGAAGATACTCCCACAATCACTCTATAGAAGGAAACAAGTGCTATTACATGTCTAGAAAGGTGAATATACTCAAAAAAATTCAATATTCAGAAGAATGTTCAAGAGATTCATGTTTTCAAGGAATTTCAAGTGGCATGTGTTCCATCACCGGGAAAGGTGTGCGGACCAGTTGGATCGCGAACCAACAGGTATGCGGAACGATCTGTGATCCACTGGCCCACGGGGCGATGGCTAGAGAACATGTATGACCATGAACCACATCGCCAAAAGACTCATACACACAAATCTCATCGATATACCATGCGGCAAACCCATCAGTTCACAGAAGAAGCAAACCTGCTAGGTTCTGTGAACCGTTATCATGAACTGAAGCCTCCACAAACCCTGAATTGACAGAGTCTTCCGTGGGACAGGATATCTCCTCATGGGCCTATAAAAATGGGGTCATGTTACAAATAGATACAATTTTCATGATTATCTATAAAAGGATCATGGTAAAAGGATTAAGAGCAAACAAAGAAATATTTAAGGGGACTCAGAGGTAGGAAGAAAGTGTTCACAGAAGACTCTGGCTTCAGTATTGATTCATCGATGAAGCTCGAATCACGAACAACTCTCTGTAAAGGTATAGCTATCCACGATACATAAAATGGGGGAATTGAATAATAATAATAGAACTGAGAACCTAACTGGTGAACTGTGAACTATGTACTTCTTGTGGATGAATTCCCCACAAACAATAATCCCCCGGACCCTATTCAAAATGATTCTTCACGAAGTGTCCCACTACGCGGACTGAACCCGAAGCTGCATACTACATCAGTATGTAGATGGAACCCAAAGAGTTGTGATGGTCTATGTACCACTATTTTACATGGTGGCCTATACACATACCCTCATATTGCATCGGAATGTTCATGGACCCTTTTTTCGCATACCACTATGGAATGTAGATCCTCCGCCACCCCTCATGAGAAACCATTACATGAAATGGGGTATTTTCCGGTATTATTTCCTCTTTTCAACATCACCCTTCCATTATCGTCTAGTGCTCCATGATTCCTCCACTAACCAGTCCTTTAGAATCACGCCAAAGCCTCCTCCAAAGCCACTAGACCCATATGATCAGACCATCGAGCACATCAGTGTCCCCCTTTGCGTCTACATACCCATGGTAAGCAGAGTCACGAAGGCTCTCCCTATAATGATTTGGTCTTCGAGAATGCCTATGGGTATACATTTTAATGGTAACCCGGAGTCTAACCATGGGATGTCAACGTGAACTTCCCCATTCTAGGGATTAATTTTTATCACTCAATTTTCCATTCAATGAGGAATAGTGATCAGTTAAAGGAGTTATGTTCGCTTCTCCTTTTGACGAGGAAGAAACTCCCCCTTCCCAAAATTTTCTATGGGCCCTCCCACTGAGGTATGTCCCCAATCTTCTGAGTTAGGGTCGCAGGACCTTCAATGTCATTTAACATTGAAAGGATCATCTCTTTGTTCCCTCACCCTCGGTCGCCCTGTCCTCTTCCGTTGTGGGATCTCGCACCCCTCAAACTAGGGAGGGGGCATGTGAATTGTTTAATATTCCACATCCTCTTGATTCTCAATCCTAGAATGACTCATGTGGGATTAGAGGTTTGTGAGGATTGAAACATCCATGTGAATCTGAACTATGAGAACACTGATTCCTGGTCAAACCAAGATATGTTGGATGCCTGCCAGAAGGCCAAAGCTCAAAAGGGTGACCATCCAAAAGGGTACACCCTATCAGGTCTCCTAAATGGGTGGATACTAAGTGTAATCCCCACACAATCCAATCTACATGAATTCTGATTCCTCTCCCAAGGATCGTAGGAATCCCTTCTTTGTGCCAGATCCCAACATTAAGGCACCTTCAATTCCCCCTAGATGACGACAAACTCAGGAGTGCATTATTATATAGCTCAAGTAAGTATCACCTTTGTAGAATCAATTATATGCATGCCAATGATGATCCTACAAACCATGGTAAGCCCATGGACACACTCCTCAGGAATTAAACAAGGATTCACAAACATATGAACACAAATTAAATCTATAAGAGATTCCTGGAAAAGGAAACATTCATCCCCGGAAGGGTGCAGTGAACCTACACTCCCATACTCCCGAACAATAGAGTCCTTAAGTGTCGTTGGAAAAATCTGCATCCTACGAGTGCCTGACAATGGAAAAAAGTTTGGTAAATCATGGATACCAAGTCTGTTGGGCGTTTCTGTCTCCCCAAATAAACTCGTTGAAGACCATCCAAGGAAGTAATATCCAATGAGGACTAATTTCATAAGTACATGACCCCCCAAAAATCACCTGATTCAACCAATAGTTCACGCTGGGTTAATCCATCCTTCCTTAAATGATAATGACATTGAATGGTTCAAAACAAAATAAATGGTGACTTTGACGAGAACCCATCTCTATAGAAAATGGATGGGTTATGATCCTCGTCATTCCATTTCTGCACCATGCATGAAACGTGCCACCTCAGAGGAAGAAAAAAATGTTGAACCCAACATGAATCCTTAACCAAAGAGGCAGTTCTACCCCAATGATTAAATACAAAAGAAAATTTCACATCGGACAATTTTGTTAACCCCGGTACATGCGAAACATGCCACCTCAGAGGAAAAACAAAAATGGTGAACCTGATGTGAATCCTTAACCAAGCTGGCAGTTCTACCCCAAATGATAAAAGAAAAAATGACACTGAATGTTAGGACATTTTTTTCACCCTGTTACACAAAAAATGTGCCACCTCATAGGAAGAACAAAAATTGGGAACCTAACGTGAATCCTTAACCAAGGTGGCAGTTCTACCACGATCAAGCCCCTTCGTCCTGTAGAAAAAGAAAAGGGGATATGGATAAGCTAAATTTCCAAATATATATTTGTTTAAAAGAATTCTAATTTGATGAGGTTTTTTGGTTTGTATGTCATATATGTAAATTACAGGTTCCCATGGATAAACCTTCGATCCAAATGGCATCCCAACGATCCATGCATACATGCACATTGGTGATCCCACAGGATGTCAGGGCCTCAACGAAGAGTCGGACCCCTCACCTACCTAGTGTCTCCCACCACTAGGTATCCAACACTATGATCAAATAATACCATTGAAATGGTACTCTCCTTCTGCTATAGGCTACAATAAAAGCCCTATAGTCCGAAAAAGTCCTCCAGTTGTATCTGCAGTCATTGTCGGCACCCCAACACAAGGCGGCACCGGTGGTCATCTCAAACCCTTTCCGGAGCCTGTCCTCAGAACATGACAAAAATTACCTCCTTTATCATAGGGAGGTAGATTAATTCGAAGTTGATAATGTCATCTCAAATGCACAGGGGTCTTACGCATGGGCTCCCGCCAGAGAGCATCGTCACTGACATCGGACGACCAAACCTCCTCCCACTAAGTAGAACTTTATGTCGAGGGCACCTGCCAAAGTCTAGGAGACTCGGGCCCCTCAGTCGGCCCACAAAGGGTGGAAAATATATAACGAGAAACACGCTAAAACCCCAGTTCCAGAGGAGTAGCTTATTTATACTAACGTAGCAACATTCAACTGGAAGACATACAATTATGCCCCCTCCACTCAATCCCACCACTGAAATAGTGTGGCACAATACGAGCACAGGCACATTCCTACTAGGGCTCATTGGTCCCACCATGCAGACATAGTGGTTAAGCATAGGCAGATATAGATATCTACTAACAAACAACAATATCGTCAACCAAATAGAGAGGCCCTCAACTACACACATGCACAATCACCTACAAATGCACTTCAAGCCCACAAACCAAATAGGGTGGAATCTAGTTACATGTAGGCACAAACACCTGCTGATGCATTTCGAGCCTTCCATCTAAAATGGGTAGAAATAGTCTATACACAGGCACAAATACCTAATGATGCATCTCAAGCCCTCCATCTAAATAAGGTGGAAACCAAATGTGAGCAGAGTGAAATTCTTATAGATGTATACAAAGCCTGTGAGACAAATACAGTGGCGGGCAAGTATATGGAAATATGTTCTTGTGAATATTAATACCACTAGTAAAATAATGTGGCAACCAGAGTAGAAAACCAGCAACAAAATCATTCCTATATCCGAACATAGGAGAACTTCCAGTATCAACTGACAACTTTTGGAGGACCAGAACGGGCACATACTCTTATTTTGATATCGGAATGAGCCTTCATACCCATTCCAACCAAATATGTATCTCAACATATCCTAGAAATGATGGGATATCAGATGCTGATTCTAGAACATATCCTTCAAACATGCAAGGATATCATTGCATCGGCATGAAAGTTGAGAAATCAGGCCCACAACCCGATTTCTTGGAATGGAAGGACTTACACGCAAAATGAGTTTGTCACCCCGGAGCAGTTATACATCCCTGCTTCATTCCAATAGGGTGCAAATTAATATATTGTGAACTGGGGGATGTCAGACCAGCTTGGGGGCCACTCCCGGGTAGGCATATATCCCTGCCAAAACTCAAGATGTCCATCAGCATATCCTGATGACATCACAGGATCTAACAAGATAGGGAATCGTATATGAAGGCCATTACCAACAGTATATGGCCCCGATTTTCCAAAAGATAGTTCTCAAAGATAAAAAGCACCAAATTCCATCAGAAACTGAAGAGCACATACATGATCCTGGTCTACTAGAAGCTGGGGTTATTAACACCCTCCAATATATATTAATGAATGATCAAAACCCTATCAGTCTATTACCAAGTTATCAAATGGAAATAGTATTTATAAAGGTCCTCCCAACAATATCACTACAAGAATCTCTAAAGGTCCTCCACAGAGCACCCACATTGGATCACTCCGTGTGACAAGAATGATCGATCACAAGAGTCTATCTCCTGATGCGCATCAGGGTAGCCCTCCCCTCAACCTGAAGATCAGACAGCAAGAATTTCTCTCCTTTATATCATCTTATCTAATGGTCCTCCAAAGGTTATACACTGTATATATGCTTCTCCCTGTAGTTGGACATCGAGTCATGATGGTAGTCCTCGCAATGATTGTAGTCATTCGAAGGCCCTGCCCGTAATGAAACATGTTGTGAAGTTACTCCCTATAGTAATTCCAAGAAAAAACATTGTCCTCCCTTCATTGTAGTACATCCTGAAGGCCCTACCCAAGATGTGCACTCCAGAAATTCTCCCTTCAGTCAGGTATCAAGTCATGATTGTAGTCCTTTCCATGATGATGGTCATCGCAAAGGCCCTCCCCACAATAACAGTTGTTATGAAGGCCCTCCCCATAGTGACATCAAGAAGCAAGAAGGTCCTCCCCTCACTGTTTCCAGCCCTGAAGGTCCTCCCCAGTGTATACTTCTCAAGGACATTTCTCATTATCAGGCTTCAAGTTGCAATATTAGCCCTCGCCATTTTAGTACCAATTGTGGAGGTCATCCCTGCAAACAAAATTCATGCTGGCCAGAAGGTCCTCCCCTTACCTGAATAAATATGAGAAATCCCTCCAATGCTGAGGCGCTCGTAAAAATGGAGTCAGAAACATCATACACTCAATCTATAATGAGTGATATTGATTCTCAACTCGAGGATGGCTAGGGGATATTCTCATCTTCTGATCCACCCCCACGATGTCCGTAAGTCAATAAGGCTCCCACCAACCCAGTTTTTTCGAATTAAATTATTAAGAAGCAGTCAAGATGGGAATATCAAGTGGAGGGGCCTCTAGAATAACAATAGCATGATATGTTTCTTCTGAGAAGACAGCTACCTAGGGATAATATACCAGTGATGTATTGGCATACGGTCACTTTTCACTTTGACATACTGGGATAACTGTCTGGGGAATGCATGCATGACAGTAGCATCAATTTATGGATGACTCTTTGTCAGATGAAGGAAAAATTTCTACCCTACAAAGGGTATACAGACCACGTCAACACATTAGGGGAGCCTCTCCATATAATTGATCTAGAATCCCTCCCATCTGTAAGGCAGCCATAATCTGAAAGGGGAAAGAAAACCCTTGAAATGGATTTCCCCCATGCACTGCATAAGTTGATTCTCCTCATTGATAATGCCCCATCTAGAGTTCACATTTTGGGATGTGAATAATGTGGAAATCCACAATTTAATCTGCATCCCGTCTAGAAGACCCCATTGCAAATGACATCCTGCAATGTCATCACCGAGGGGAAATAATCAATTGAACCCCCTACTCATGAAAGATGTGATACTCAACAAAAATAGGCCCGGAGTATGTCTCAAAAGCATTAGGGTTGAAGGGATCAAGATATCAAAAAAATTCTGAGTTAAGAAACTAGAAACATCTAGTAGGATTACCATCTAAGGGAATCCAACCAGAAAGAAGTGACCATATATTTAAAAGACCATAGACTCTATGAAATCCCAATTCCATTCTCATATCACACCTGGGTAGGAGTACATGAAATTAAAAAGGTGGAAACAATGTCGAATACCATCACAATATGTGAACAAACCTAATCCACAGGGCTGGGGAATTTTTAAATCAAAATTCCCCTATAAGACCAATAAATATAGGTCGTAACGCATCAATGGATGAATGGGGACAACCCCAGCTTGTTGGATTGGGGACATTTTTACCTCAAATCCCCACACCGTGGATGTCTGTCTTTCACTGTCTAAGAAGAATGATTTATAGAGGTGTCACTCGTTCCACCCCTTCTCGTGGGTTTCACCCTCTGAGGAAAAGGCACATTATGAGGATAGAACAGAGCTCCCTTCGGGTCAATTTTCACCAAGAAACTTGAAGAATAGCACAAAATGGAAGGAAAAAGTCTGATTAATGGATAATGAAGCCTTCCTACCATTAGGTGTAACACCCCAAGCTTCTACGGAACGTTTCCCTTCGAATAATGTGATAGCGTGTGTTGTACGCAACCTCGAGTTCTAACACACACCACAACTAATTAAACTAGCCGTTGTGAATAGTAATACCTACTTTTTGAAATCATATATATTCTATATTTCAAAATGGACTTCATTTTTGGATTCGGAATATCAAAATTATCCTAGGGTGAAATTTTGGTACATTTCGGATAACTTTCATATTTTGATGAATAGTGAAAATTTCTAAATTTTAATTAAAAACAACTTTTTTAATCAAAATAATTAATAGTGATAAATTATGAATTTGAGTGGTTTTAAAGTATATTTAGAATATATTTTTACCATTCAATTTAATGTTTATCATTGGACATAATTTTACAATTAAACCGAACATAAACAAGTGTCAATCTTTTGATAGTTATTATCTCTTAAAAACACGCTTTTTGTTTTGACAGCGGGAATTAATTTTAAATTAATTTCTACCACTTCTGTGTTTTGAATTTAGGAAAATGGATTCCATATTTGGAATCAAGATGTCCAAATTATGTAAATAGTTAACTTTTATTTTTACACATTTTGAATAATTACTGCGGTAAATATTTTATTTACCATGGTTAAAGGGTAAATCCGGTAAATAAGGGTTAAAAAATAATATTATAATAATACAAAATTACCCTAAAACGTGTCCTAACCTTATTGGTGGACACATACCCGACCATGGTCATCCTTGGGTCAATTTGGGGACCCCTTGGAGCCACTTGTATGTGGTAGGGACACATTATATTAATAAAGTTAAAATAAAAATAAAAATGGCATAAGCTTACATCTTTTAGAAGAACAATTTTTACATAGGGTTATACATGTTGGATTTTCGATTATAAATATTCATTAGAAAGCTAAAAAGAGTTCCTCCATGATGATATTTTATTTATAATTTTTAGACATCAAATAAGTTAAATTATTAATGACACAATAATGATGAAATGTTTACCTCATTAATAAATCATTTAAATAAATAAGATTATAATGATTAGAATATTATCTAAAACCTGTCCAATTCTTATTGGTTGATGTTATTTAGAATATGAATCATCTTATCTTCGACCTCAATGATTTTTGGACCATTAGAAACCGAATATAATTATATTATAAAGTAATACTCTCACTCTTTCCTAAAGAACCCCTCCTCTCCCTTATAAAAGGAGACCACTTCTACTCATTCCTCACACCTCTCAAGCCACTTGGCTCATCCAAACTCTTCCTAACTAAGCTCCCCACATCCCTCTACTCCTCCTTGAAGCTTCCCCTTAGGCAGAAAGAATTTCAACAAGTCCTTTGGTTCCAACCAAAGTGAGTTACCTAAATTAAAGGTAACGATTTCTCTTAAATTATTTTCATTTATTTTGCTTCTTCAACTCCCAAACTCTTTTTATTTCATTTCTTTTGTAACAAAACCAGTATCCTCAATATACTAGAATGTTGTTATAATATGTATTCAAACTACACATACACATAACTCCATCTAATGGATGATGAACATAATGTTTCTGTGGATGGCAAACTAACGCCTCACGAAACGATGATTGTTCAAATACATCTTACCGCCTCTCATGGTGGCCATTATGATGGAACTTTAATTAAATATGATATTAATGATATATATTTTATATATAAGCTTCTGTAATTCCATTTTATTTCATACCATTATTAGTTTCATGTTGTATATACATACGATAATTGCATTTGAGGAAGTGCGGACTACCGCCCCCTTAAAATGATATGACTCGTTCATACCACACATGGAACGTATAAAGGATGGTGTTAATGAACTTAAGTAACATATATAAAATATTATATTATACTGGAATAGTAATATACCTATGTATCATTTGGATTCGATTCTTTTAAAATACAAATTAAATGGAAGTAGCGTTCGTGCATACGTACGGACTACCGTCTCCACGAACGCGATGAGATTCATTCTCCATCGTATCCATTCAAGTCTTATTCTCATTTTAGGGTTAAAAATAATGTTAATATCATTCGGATTATGAATAAGATTTAATCTATCCATTACAAACATGTCTTACGTAACCAAACATTTAAGAAGAACGAATCGATTATCACCTGAAACGACGATAATACTAAGATATTATTAATAAAGCAATGTTAAAAGATCATATATGATATCATATTAATGTATATGATTGTTGTATAATTTAATAACAATTATTTCACCATTATACAGGAGGTTAACTGACCCCAACAAAGGAAAATTACAAGGTAAGGGTTATTTCACAATCTCTTCATTATCCGAGGTTGTTTATACGTAATAATCTACTGGGATCTCGTTATCATCCACATCCATGTTTCTTCAAAATGTATTTCAAAACATTTTTAATATTTAAAAGAATATGGGTTAAAGTCATGTATACCCTTGTTTGTCTTTTTTTAAGAGGTTTATAAGGGAATCTTTCCGTCGTTTTCCAAACAAGGTGCTTTTTAACCTTTTCGACAGAATTAAGATAAGAATGTTTTTTTTAACTTATACGGCGGGTGCGGTTATTTTCCGCCGTTATAAAATCGTCAAAGCTTCCCTTACAAGCTTATAAGAATATTTTCAAGAAAATGTTTTATTTTATATGACTCTTAAATGATTTCAAAAATAGAAAGAGATATTTCTCTAAAAAGTGTTTTGATTTCATCTATGTCAACATCCTTCGACGGATTTTACGCTTATTTGAAGTTGATTTATTATGATACAAAACTTCTATATTGTATTGAAGGTTTTGTGATATGTTTGACTGTGGATGTGCTATTTTTATACCATTCATAGTTTATGGTGAAATTATTGACATTTCGTATGCTAGTTTTAATACGAATGTTTATGTTATGTTTAAACCTTTTCATATGGGAATGAATTGGACTTAATATGTGACGGGTGGAGCCCGCTATAGCTCCTCGATGCATCGGTAGGTCTCATGAGACAAACTAGTGTCTTGGCACAAGGCCTTGACAAAATCTTATTTGTAGTCTTGGCACGAGGCCTTGGCTATGTGGTTATGATAGTCTGGCAATATGCATTCCAACATTATGAAAGTGGTTATTGATTTTTGCATGTGATTATTCGATTAGTAGAATATCCATGTGAATAAGTAAATGGCATTATTTCATTTTATTTATGCTATACCATGTTGAAAGTTCATGTTTAAAAGGCTTTTGTTTTAGTTATACATTGCCTTAAATGTTTATTCTTATTGATGAAATTTTCCGCTATATTGTTATCCTTACTGGCCATTTGAGCTCACCCCTTTTCTATGTTTTATTTTTCCCAGGAATTATGAATGACCTGCAGGGATATTATGAGGGGATTATAGTGTGGACTGTGGAAACATTATGTTGTTGTAGTAGTTTTTCATTTTATGATGTAATGTAAAACTTATGAATATATCTAGTGTTTCCAAGGCTACTAAACCAATCGGTCTTTCGAGATTTGATCTTTCTTGTGATCATGCCAATGTTATGTAATTAATGCACCGACTCTGGGCAACTGGGGTCGGGGCATTATAGTTGGTATCAGAGGAAGTTTAGTACAAACCTTGGAAGCTAGATTTAGATAAACTCTGATTAGAGCACATAGACCTAAGATGAACTTTGAGGATTAGTATAGAATAACTTCCTAGAATTTTGGTATTGTAGAGATTTTGTGAGTTTTCCGAGCAATACATCCTTGTCTGGATACAAGCAGGTAGAGGCGGCTCTGGGACAGATGTACCTAGGGGTAAAACCCGAAAACACCGCTTTGAGCTAGACTCGAACGGGAACTGGTGCACGACAACAGGCCTTGCTGCACTCTTGGTTACGACACTCCCGGGGGATCTGCTTAGGATAACTCTCATTTTCTTTACAAATCATTATGAAGGGTTTATGAGTATATACTCCCTCAAAGAAAACATTTTTATGATTATGGATTATATCCATAAATAGTTCAATTTATGTTAAGTGTTTTATAAGTATGGGATTATGTATTTTGATTCATAAACTGATCTAGTTTATGCCATTGTTTAGAAATGGCGCCTAGTGGAAGAAATGGAAACCGTATCAATGCACGCACTCCATGTAGGGATTTCCCTCCTGCTCAAGATAATTATAGTGGGGCTGGTGATGCAACCGGTGCTGATCAGCTAATCACCATACTGGGACAACTTACTCAGGTTATGAATAATAACCTTACCCGTATGGAGCACCCTGATCCGCAGCGTGGAGGATCAATGTTAGATCGATTCATGAGGCAACAACCACCAACGTTCAATGGGAGTACAAATCCCTTAGTAGCTGAGCAATGGATAAATTCCCAAGAGAAAATATTTCAGGCTTTGGGGAGCAGTGAAAGTGAAAAAGTTATCATGGCAGTTTACCGCCTCACTGGAGATGCTGATCAATGGTGGTCATTGATTCAAAACATGAAGGAAGATTATGAAGTATCAAATATGGAATGGAGGGAATTCAAAGATCTGTTTTTAGAAAAATACTTTCCTCGCGACCATCGAGCAGATATGGAAAGACAATTTCTGAGTCTGAGACAAAAGGAGGATGAGAATGTCACAAAGTATGAGGCTAACTTTACAAGGTTAGCGAGGTACACTAGTGATTATATTCGCAACCCAAGAAGTAAGATTGATCGTTTCATTGATGGGTTAAAACCATTTCTCCGTCGAGCATTAGTCTCATAATCCTTTTCATCGTACGAAGACATTTTCTCATGTGCTATCAAGACCGAAAAGGAATTCTCTAAGTCTTATGACTTTAAAGCAAAGCAAGAGAAGAAGAGACCTACTGATCAATCTGGGAATGGAAATAAGGGGAAGAAGGGAAAGGTTGAATATCCATCTTGTGGTAAATGCGGGAAGAAACACCCCGGTGCTTGCCTGGAGGGAATGGGAGTCTGTTACAAGTGTGGTGAAAAAGGCCACCAAGCTCATGATTGCAAGGGGAAGAAGGAAGCTACCAACGTTCAGTGCTACAATTGCAGGGAGATGGGGCATTATGCAAATGAATGTCCTAAGCTTCAGGAGAACTTACCTCAGAAAAGGCCAAGGGATCAAGGCCAGGCTTATGCTATCACTACTGTAGAGGTAGAAGCTCCAAAAGACGTGGTGGCAGGTAATTTAATGGTTTCCTCAAGTTTAGCAAATGCATTATTTGATTCTGGATCATCGCATTGTTTCATATCTTCCCAGTTTTCTAAAAAAATTAGATATTTCCAATTTGATTTAATAAGGGAGTTGTCAGTTAAAACTCCTAAGGGAAGTATCATTGCAACAAAGTTTTGTGAATCAGCCCCCATTAGAGCACATAAATTTTCTTTATCTGCTGATCTCATCGTCATACCTATGATTGAGTTTGATATAATCCTCGGTATGGACTGGATTTCGTACTATGATGCGAAGATTTATTGTAAGAAGAAAGAGGTTACGATTCTTGATGATAATGATAAGGAACACCTTATTTTTAGAGAAGAATCGTCAACACCTAATTCTTATTTAGATCGACCCCCAGTAGCTCAACTTAATTCAATTATTGGGGAGGAAGAGAATGAAATAACTGTCAGTGAGGAAAGGAATGTTCAAATAAAGGGTGTACCTGTTGTGAAAGAATTTGTAGATGTATTTCCGGAAGATTTACTTGGACATCCTCCAGAACGAGAAGTTGAGTTTTCCATTGATTTGATTCCTGGATCAAGGCCTATATCGAAGACCCCTTATAGAATGGCCACTGTAGAGTTAGTCGAACTAAAGAAACAACTAGATGAATTGAGTAATAAGGGATTTATTCGCCCTAGTGTTTCTCCATGGGGAGCCCCTGTTCTTTTTGATAAAAAGAAAGATGGATCTATGAGGTTATGTTTCGACTACATGGAGATCAATGCTATAACGATAAAGAACAAGTATCCCCTACCTCGTATTGATGATTTATTTGACCAACTGCGTGGAGCTCAATACTTTTCAAAGATTGACCTTCGATCTGGATACCATCAGTTGTGTGTGAAGAAGGAAGACATTCCGAAAACAGCATTTCGAACCAGGTACGGGCATTACGAGTTTACTGTAATGCCGTTTGGATTGACTAATGCACCCTCTGTATTCATGGATCTAATGAATAGAGTTTTCAAGGAGTATCTCGATGAATTTATGGTGGTATTTATTGATGATATCTTGGTATACTCCAAAACCTACGAAGATCATGAAAATCACTTGCGCATTATCTTGAAGACTCTGAGGAGGCATGAATTATATGGGAAGTTTAGAAAGTGTGAATTCTGGCTTCAGGATATTTCTTTTCTTGGCCATATTGTCTCTAAAGAAGGAATCTCTGTTGATCCTTCTAAGACCAAGGCAATCCAAGAATGGCCGGCACCTACGAGTATAACTGAGGTACGTAGTTTTATTGGTTTGGCAGGTTATTATCGACGTTTCGTCCAGAATTTTGCCCGATTGGCTAACCCATTAATGAAGCTCACACGTAAAGGGGTTAAATTTGTTTGGAAAAAAGAGTGTGAAGAATGTTTCGAAGAACTGAAGAGAAGATTAGTCAATGCTCCTATATTGACTCTACCATCAGGGAATGATGGGTTCGTTATTTATAGTGATGCATCGAAGAAAGGACTTGGCTGTGTCCTTATGCAGAATGATAGAGTTATTGCCTATGCATCACGACAGTTGAAAATTCATGAACAAAACTATCCTACTCATGATCTTGAGATAGCAGCAGTGATCTTTGCTTTGAAGATATGGAGGCACTACCTCTATGGTGAAAAATGTGAGATTTATACTGATCACAAGAGTTTGAAGTATATTTTCTCACAAAAAGAACTCAACATGAGGCAAAGGAGATGGCTTGAATTACTCAAGGGTTATGATTGCACGATACACTACCACCCGGGGAAAGCAGACAAAGTGGCAGATGCTTTGAGCAGAAAAGACCATGGAGTTTTGAACATGATGAGAATTGAAAGGGATCCAATTTTCATGGATCTAGTGAAGATGGACATGGGAATAACCAGGGAAGGTGAAACATCAATGCTTTTTCAAATGGTTGCCAAACCATCTTTACTATAAAGGATTAAGGGTTCTCGGACCAATGATGAAGAATTTCAGAAGAAGATTAAAGCTGTGAATGATGGGAGATTGAGAGACTTTGTGTATGAAGATGGAATTTTGAAATTCGGGAAGAGACTTTGTGTTCCCAATATACCTATTCTAAAAAGGGAATTGCTGGATGATTCTCATAGTTCCAATTTCTCTATACACCCTGGGAGCACCAAAATGTATAGAGATTTGAAAGAACATTTTTGGTGGGACAATATGAAGAGGGAGATTTCTGATTTTTTGTCAAGATGTATGGTTTGTCAACAAGTGAAAGCTGGAAGGCAACAGCCTGGAGGAGTCATGCAACCTCTTCCTATACCGGAGTGGAAATGGGACAATATTACGATGGACTTTGTCATGGGGCTACCAAAGACTCCTAGAAGGAACGATGCAATATGGGTTATTGTTGATCGTCTTACCAAGTCAGCACATTTTCTTTCTATAAGAGAAGATCTACCCCTGGAACGTCTAGCAAGACTATACATTAATGAAGTTGTGAGACTTCATGGAGTACCCCTATCGATTGTTTCTGATCGTGATCCTCGTTTTACTTCAAGATTTTGGAAAAGTCTTCAGAAATCCCTGGATACTGAACTTCATTTGAGCACTGCTTACCACCCTCAGACAGACGGACAATCAGAACGGACTATTCAAACCTTAGAAGACATGTTGAGATCTTTCTCACTTGACTTTCAGGGTATGTGGGATCAATATTTACCTCTGGTAGAATTTTCCTATAACAATAGCTTCCATTCGAGTATTCAGATGGCACCATATGAAGCGTTATACGGAAAGAGATGTCGTACACCAACCTGTTGGGATGACGTTGGTGAAAGAAAACTTGTAGGCCCAGAACTGGTGGAGGAAACGGTGGAAAAGGTGAAGGTAATCCAAAATCACATCAAAGCAGCTCAAAGTAGGCAGAAGAGCTATGCCGATAATAGAAGGAAGGATTTGGAATTTCAATTCGGTGATCATGTTTTCCTGAAGGTATCTCCGTGGAAGGGAGTCATACGTTTTGGTAAGAAAGGTAAATTGAGTCCCAGGTACATCAGACCTTTCGAAATTCTAGAACGAATTGGGGTTGTAGCTTACCGATTGGCAATGCCGCCAAGTCTCTCCAAAGTTCACGATGTGTTCCACGTATCTCTATTGAGGAAATACATGCCTGATCCCACGCATGTACTCACCTATGAGGAATTAGAACTGGAACCCGATCTGTCTTATTGCGAAGAGCCCGTCAGGATTCTTGATACAAGAGAACAAGTACTGAGAAACCGGACGACGCGTCTGGTAAAAGTTTTGTGGAGAAATCATAAGATGGAAGAGGCAACGTGGGAACCCGAGGAACATATGATGAAGAACCACCTGAGTCTTTTTATGCAGTAATACCCTAGAAATTGCGAGGACGCAATTATTTGAAGGAGGGTAGAATGTAACACCCCAAGCTTCTACGGTACATTTCCCTTCGAATAATGCGATAGCGTGTGTTGTACGCAACCTCGAGTTCTAACACACACCACAACTAATTAAACTAGCCATTGTGAATAGTAATACCTACTTTTTGAAATCATATATATTCTATATTTCAAAATGGACTTCATTTTTGGATTTGGAATATCAAAATTATCCTAGGGTGAAATTTTGGTACATTTCGGATAACTTTCATATTTTGATGAATAGTGAAAATTTCTAAATTTTAATTAAAAACAACTTTTTTAATCAAAATAATTAATAGTGATAAATTATGAATTTGAGTGGTTTTAAAGTATATTTAGAATATATTTTTACCATTCAATTTAATGTTTATCATTGGACATAATTTTACAATTGAACCGAACATAAACAAGTGTCAATCTTTTGATAGTTATTATCTCTTAAAAACACGCTTTTTGTTTTGACAGCGGGAATTAATTTTAAATTAATTTCTGCCACTTCTGTGTTTTGAATTTAGGAAAATGGATTAAATATTTGGAATCAGGATGTCCAAATTATGTAAATACGTAACTTTTATTTTTACACATTTTGAATAATTACTGCGGTAAATATTTTATTTACCATGGTTAAAGGGTAAATCCGGTAAATAAGGGTTAAAAAATAATCTTATAATAATACAAAATTACCCTAAAACGTGTCCTAACCTTATTGGTGGATACATACCCGACCATGGGCATCCTTGGGTCAATTTGGGGACCCCTTGGAGCCACTTGTATGTGGTAGGGACACATTATATTAATAAAGTTAAAATAAAAATAAAAATGGCATAAGCTTACATCTTTTAGAAGAACAATTTTTACATAGGGTTATACATGTTGGATTTTCGATTATAAATATTCATTAGAAAGCTAAAACGATTTCCTACATGATGATATTTTATTTATAATTTTTAGACATCAAATAAGTTAAATTAATAATGACACCATAATGATGAAATGTTTACCTCATTAATAAATCATTTAAATAAATAAGATTATAATGATTAAAATATTATCTAAAACCTGTCCAATTCTTATTGGTTGATGTTATTTAGAATATGAGTCATCTTATCTTCGACCTCAATGATTTTTGGACCATTAGAAACCGAATATAATTATATTATAAAGTAATACTTTCACTCCTTCCTAAAGAGCCCCTCCTCTCCCTTATAAAAGGAGACCACTTCTACTCATTCCTCACACCTCTCAAGCCGCTTGGCTCGTTCAAACTCTGCCCAACTAAGCTCCCCACATCCCTATCCTCCTCCGTGAAGCTTCCCCTTAGGCAAAAAGCATTTCAACAAGTCCTTTGGTTCCAACCAAATTGAGTTACCTAAATTAAAGGTAACGATTTCTCTTAAATTATTTTCATTTATTTTGCTTCTTCAACTCCCAAACTCTTTTTATTTCCTTTCTTTTGTAACAACACCAGTATCCTCATTATACTAGGATGTTGTTATAAGAAGGATTCAAACTACACATACACACAACTCCATGTAATGGATGATGAACATAATGTTTCTGTGGATGGCAAACTAACGCCTCACGAAACGATGATTGTTCAAAAACATCTTACCGCCTCTCATGGTGGCCATTATGATGGCACTTTAATTAAATATGATATTAATGATATATATTTTATAAATAAGCTTCTGTAATTCCATTTTATTTCATACCATTATTCGTTTCATGTTGTATATACATACGATAATTTCATTTGAGGAAGTGCGGACTACCGCCCCCTTAAAATGATATGACTCGTTCATACCACACATGGAACGTATAAAGGATGGTGTTAATGTACTTAAGTAACATATATAAAATATTATATTATACTATAATAGTAATATACCTATGTATCATTTGGATTCGATTCTTTTAAAATAAAAATTAAATGGAAGTAGCGTTCGTGCGTACGTACGGACTACCGTCTCCACGAACGCGATGAGATTCATTCTCCATCGTATCCATTCAAGTCTTATTCTCATTTTAGGGTTAAAAATAATGTTAATATCATTATGATTATGAATAAGATTTAATCTATCCATTACAAACATGTCTTACGTAACCAAACATTTAAGAAGAATGAATCGATTATCACCTGAAACGACGATAATACTAAGATATTATTAATAAAGCAATGTTAAAAGATCATATATGATATCATATTAATGTATATGATTGTTGTATAATTTAATAACAATTATTTCACCATTATACAGGAGGTTAACCGACCCCAACAAAGGAAAAGTACAAGGTAAGGGTTATTTCACAATCTCTTCATTATCTGAGGTTGTATATACGTAATAATCTACTGGGATCTCGTTATCATCCACATCCATGTTTCTTCAAAATGTATTTCAAAACATTTTTAATATTTAAAAGAATATGGGTTAAAGTCATTTATACCCTTGTTTGACTTTTTATAAGTGGTTTATAAGGGAATCTTTCCGTCGTTTTCCAAACAAGGTGCTTTTTAACCTTTTCGACAGAATTAAGATAAGAATGTTTTTTTAACTTATACGGTGGGTGCGGTTATTTTCCGCCGTTATAAAATCGTCAAAGCTTCCCTTAAAAGCTTATAAGAATATTTTCAAGAAAATGTTTTATTTTATATGACTCTTAAATGATTTCAAAAATAGAAAGAGATATTTCTCTAAAAAGTGTTTTGATTTCATCTATGTCAACATCCTTCGACGGATTTTACGCTTATTTGAAGTTGATTTATTATGATACAAAACTTCTATATTGTATTGAAGGTTTTGTGATATGTTTGACTGTGGATGTGCTATTTTTATACCATTCATAGTTTATGGTGAAATTATTGACATTTCGTATGCTATTTTTAATACGAATGTTTATGTTATGTTTAAACCTTTTCATATGGGAATGCATTGGACTTAATATGTGACGGGTGGAGCCCGCTATAGCTCCTCGATGCATCGGTAGGTCTCATGAGACAAACTAGTGTCTTGGCACAAGGCCTTGACAAAATCTTATTTGTAGTCTTGGAACGAGGCCTTGGCTATGTGGTTATGATAGTCTGGCATTATGCATTCCAACATTATGAAAGTGGTTATTGATTTTTGCATGTGATTATTCGATTAGTAGAATATCCATGTGAATAAGTAAATGGCATTATTTCATTTTATTTATGTCATACCATGTTGAAAGTTCATGTTTAAAAGGCTTTTGTTTTAGTTATACATTGCCTTAAATGTTTATTCTTATTGATGAAAGTTTCCGCTATATTGTTATCCTTACTGGGCATTTGAGCTCACCCCTTTTCTATGTTTTATTTTTCCCAGGAAGTGAAGATGTAAGTTATGAATGACCTGCAGGGATATTATGAGGGGATTATAGTGTGGACTGTGGAAACATTGTGTTGTTGTAGTAGTTTTTCATTTTAGGATGTAATGTAAAACTTATGAATATATCTAGTGTTTCCAAGGCTACTAAACCAATCGGTCTTTCGAGATTTGATCTTTCTTGTGATCATGCCAATGTTATGTAATTAATGCACCGACTCTGGGCAACTGGGGTCGGGGCGTTATATTAGGCACCAGGTACACCACTCCCAATGCGGTTTTCCTTAGTGAAAAAGGTAAACGTCAACCTCATGAATATCACAGTAAATGATGTGGGGGAGATGACATGAAGGAAGATGGTTCCTTTCCAATGGCATCCCACACTGAGCCTAATGGTGTGCATACTCAAAACCAATGAACAACCCTAAATTTCGGTGCCCCCTCAGTTAATCCATTGCTACTTTCCCCGTGAAACCCAAAAAAAGAGAAGAATAAATCCAAGATCTCCTATAAACTACCTCCTCCTACCCCTAAGAATACGTCCCTCACCCTCGAGGAATGGATCACTAAAAAGGAGGAAGAAATGAAATAGCTCATGAGAATTAATTTTTAGCTACATCGAGGGTGATACCTCTTCGGATGCAATCCCCCTGTGGAACATCAGCAGGTGCTCCCATAAAAGGTTCCCATACCACAAGAACTTATCCCGATGAATGAAGCCAACCTCAAAAGACAATTCAACCTATCCCTAGATGGAATTCAAGACTACCACCCCCCCCCCTCGTGGGAAGGCACCCAGAATATGTTTAGTTAAACCCACAAATGATACCCCCTGCAGGGTATCCACCCCAAATTCTATCAGCACTATCACACCTATTCTTGGACACTACTACACCAGCTCAAGATCATGCCCGAAAGGATATACATCCAGGTATCTTAGACACCATCGAGTAGTTAACAGCTTGACTATAATCCATGGAAGGGTGGTGTGCTCTGATACAGCCCGAGCACAAACCCTATATTGAGTGGGTGAGCAATGTTCCACCACATACAAAATTCAAGAACCTTGTATTCCCAATAATAAATGGATCGGGGGACCCAGAATAGAATTTAATGCACTATGACTCTTATTGTGACACCATGATGGGACTCTGGGGTAGCAAGAAGTAGTAAAACATAGGTGCTTCATATGGACCTGGAAAGGCTTTCCCTTCATATGGTATACTAGACTGCCAGTATATACAATCACAATCTGAGAGGATCTCTTGGGGAATTTTCTCTTCTAGTTCAGTTCAAAGTTTCCAAAGACGATGGTGAGTGACTTCATGAACTGCAAACAATAAGAGAATGAAAGAGTTTCAAACTTCATTTCTAGATGGAAAGGCATAACTTATTCCCTAAACAAGTCACTCCCCCGGGATAAGATGCTCTCCATGTGCATCGATAACCTTTGGGATGAATTGTGAACACTGCTCATCCAAATAGATTATACTAGTGGGTTTACGGATTTCTCTTCCATAGCCCAAAGAATTGAATAATCCTTGTAATGGACCAATCTTATGTCCCGAGTGGCTCCATCATCCCCATGTAAAATAATGGGATAATCAAAAGCGTCGTCTGTCATTCTTAAGCCACCCCGGCACCAGCTCTAGTTTTGCGGCCCCAAAAAACTTTATGGGACCCCCTGGATGCCAAAAACCACACCAACCTCAGCAAGATGAGCAACGTGGTGCTATAAGAAATCAGTTCGATGAATGAAAAAAATAAATTTTACCTATTCTAAGACGACCAGGTCTATGGCTACTTCATAGCCACTATGAATCTAAATTTTATGTGGCTACTAGATCCAAAGCGATCTGATGAAGTGGGTCTCGAAGACCATCCAAATTATTGTCCCTATCACCAGATACAGGGACACACCATTCAAGAATGATTTGTTTTCAAGGATTTCCTACAATAGATGGTGGATTCCAAGAAAGTAATGATTCACCTGCTATCAACAAAAGTGGAATATGTTTCTACCTCATACTCAAGAGAGGAAAATGAATGGAAAAAATTCCCTAGTATGATGGAGAAAAAGTTTGACAATTGGATGACCTGGAAGAACATCAATCGATTTCAGGGCTTCCTTTGGCATAATTAAAACATCCAACTACACTCACAAATGATCCTAATGTAAAAAATTCATCCTCCTCGTCCATGTGGTCATCTATAGGCCATAAAGGCAGAAAGAAATAGTAACATGATGAGTTGACCCCAAAGCTGAAGTAAGTGCTGACACTTTCAGACTTCAAACTAGCAGACTTGGCACAATGGGAACCGCCCAACAAAATGGTACAATGGGAATAATCTCGCCAAACCATACAATGGGCACCATCTCGCCAAATGGAATCATCAACAGAAGACATTCTGATAGAAATAGTGTCAGATCAAGAACTGATACACGACTCCATTAATTCCGTTCACTTCATGGACCCCTTCTCTGATAGAGAATATGGAAACAAACCCAAATTACTCATGCCCAACTGTAGAGATAGAGGAAGAGGACACAGTGGATGGATATTTCCTTGAAGTAATTATCCTGGAAGGAGTGAAATTCCTAGCCATGCCACAAGTCAAACCGTCAACATCAAGGAAACTCGCGGATGTACCCTCCAGTAAATATAAAAAGAACCTGAATGCTCCATCGACCCCATAAGAAGAAATAAAATCCCATTTATCAGGGAATATCTATCAGGGTAAGAAAAGATATCAAATCACCCATGGTGTGTAGTCGGACTAGTTTGACTAAAAATGGAAAGGATCGCAGTACCACCGGCCCCTGTTATAGAGGCTGAACCATATATGTCCAAAGTTCAATCCCCAAAAGTGTATATGAAAGAGAAACCCCGAGCCAGAAAGCACCAACATTTAGATCAGAAATATGTTATTCTAAAGTAGTTGGGTTCAGTACCAGCAATGTTTTTAATCATTAATATGTTAATACTATCCGTAGATGTTAGGGAGGCACTCATTGAAGCCATACTGAGTACCCATGAGTTAGAGGCTGATGTAGCAGAAGATGAAGTCTACCGAATAGAGACCAGTCTCTAATAATGTCACACCATCATCTCTTTCACATATAGGGATAAATATTCCATCATGAAAGGGCATAAAAAACCCTTATATGTGTCTGTCAAGATAAATGGAATTGATGTCTGGAGGATCTTCATCGACAATAGCTATGGAGTTAACCTCCTCCCACATCGGATGCTTTGCTGACTAGGATATGATGAAGATAGCTTGACACCCTGCACTACAACTCTGCTGGGATATGAAAATAGCAAGTAGAAACCACTGGGACGAAACAAGTTTAAAACACGAATCAGAGATCTCATGTAGGATCCTGAGATCCTGATAGTACGAAAAACTATGGCCTTCAACGTCCTATTAGGGAGGCCTTGGCTGCATCAGCATGCTACAATCCCATCCTCATACCATCAGTGCTTAAAATATTGCACTAATGGGAAAAACGGGACATTTCACACCAATAAATCCTTAATAGAGTCAAGTGAGCCGCATTATATCAGTACAGGGTTATATGAATCGAAAAAAACTTATTTCGACTAGAGAAGTTGATTGGATCAATGCCCCGAATGGTTTGGAATTGGTTCCCGCCAACCCCCTCCATATCCTTGGGGAGGAGTATGTACTACCCATAAACCAAGTTGAATGCCTATGTGAAAGTCCAAATGTAGACTGAATTTTATGCATGATCTCCACTGTGGCCAATGAGTCCAAAGAGGTGGAGGAGTGGGCTGACTCCCACAATATCGAGAAAAACCCTATTAAAGATGCTCACGGCGCATCCTTGGGACAACAAACTGCCCATGCCTCACACACTATCGAAAAATACGATTTCACTCCCAACATTGGAGATTTCGTTTTAAAAATCATTTCTCCATCAGAAGAGGAAGAAGATGAAAAAGATGATGATGATGACCTCAAAGTTGCCCCTCCTTAAATCGAAGAGGGTTTCTCCACAACAATAGATGAACATAGGGAGATAAATCTGGGCACTACAGATGACTTGTGTCCCACTCTCATCATTGTGGCTAGGCCTTTCGAGAAGCAGTACTCAAATACCTCATTTCTAAAGAACAATTGAGATGTGTTTGTTTATTATTACAAATAAATTCTAGGCCTCGATCTTGAAGTCGCCACTCTTCATCTGGGTTTACCTGAATCTCACCAGGGCTATAAGAAGGGATCCAGAAGGTCCCACTCAATGAACACTACCAAAATAAAGGTTGATGTTGACAAGTTGATCAAATACAACTTCAGAAGAGAAGTCAAATTCTCAATCAAGCAGGCAAACATACTGCCAATCAAAAATAAGAATGGAAAGATTAGAATATGAATTGACTTCAAAGACTTCAATAGCCATTCACTAAAACATGATTTCTCGGTACCGACCACAGAATTATTTGTCGATGAAACAACTAGGAAATAAGTCCTCCCTTTCAGGGACGACTATTATAGATACAATCAAATATGAATGGCCTAATGAAATAAAGTTTCTACCACTTTTATGGCCTCTCAGGTGGGTGTTATATTATAAAGTGATTCCCTTTTTTATAAAGAATGGTGGAGCCTCATATCAATGTGACATGCCTCACATATTCAATCTCTTCTTGGGAAATTGTGTCAAGTGATATTTTGACGATCTGGTGGTTAAATAATGACACCACTCAAGCCACCTAGCTGATCTTGAAAATGCATCCAAAAAATTTCAACAGCACAGTTTAAAGATGAATCCATTGAAATGCGCCTTCGGCGTTACCATGGGAAAATATCATAGCTTATTCATATGCCATCGTGGAATCGAAGGAATCCCTGGGAAGAAAGAATCCATTTTTGGCATCTCCCCACCTCGCAACCTCCCAAAGTTGAGAGATATTCATGGGAACCTCACCGATATTTGGCCCTTCATATCCATCATAGAAGGTAAATTTTTACCATTCACCAGGCTTATGGAGAAAGGAGTTACGTATAACTGGGATATTTATTTCTAAGAAGCATATGACACTCTCAACAGATATATACTAATCTCGTCAGTGCTGATGCCACTAGTTGAGGGGGCCTGCTCATTTTGTACTTAACCACTCTGGAATGGTCATTAGGCTCCATCCTCACACAGAAAAATGATTCTAGTAGTGTTAACATCCTCTCTTACCACAGTAAAACAATGATTTATGATGAAACACGGTATTCAAAAATTGAAAAGAACTGCCTAGCCCTAATCTTTGTGGTTCTGAAACTCCGGCATTACCTGTAGCACCATGTGGTCCACCTAGTTTCTCATTGTAACCCTCTCAAATATATTTTTAATCATCCCATTCTAAATGGGAACCTATCACGATGGGAGGTCATCCTGCAATATTTTTAGATATAGTACATGCCCCAAAAGGCTATCAAAGGCCATGAATTAGAAAACTTCCTGACCGAGAACCCATTTGAAGAAACTACACCGTTTGGATGATAAACTTCTAAATGATGAAGGGTTTTCTATTTAGGAGGACCCACATACATAGGAAATGTACTTCAATAGTTCTTCCAGAATCCTGATTGGGAAAAATATGGGGGATCCTAGGCTCATCAAAGTGGTTTTGAGATTTATAATCATATCCCCCCAAAAGGCCATCTTTCCATACTCTTTACAACTTTTTTAAGGGTGGGAAAATAATGAAGAAGAATACCATGCCCTCATTATAGGTTTAGAACATGCACTTCATGTGTAATCTAAACACCAAAGAATAAAGGTTGATTCATATCTAGTCATCAAATAGGTTAATGGTGACTATGACATCAAGAAAGAGGTATTGGTCCACTTTATCAACCATGTTCGAGAATTGATACAAGAATTACCATCAGAATAAACCATGACATATGTCCCCCAGTCACAGAATTTTCAAGTCGATGATTTGGAAAATGTAGCCACATCCTTGGCCGATCTAGATAGGGGTGAAACATACAATATCATTGCCCACAGTCGGATTCACATACCATTTATCCAGAGTTATGTGGAAGAAATTGACAAAATAAGCCTCATATCTGAGGCTTATGGTCACACCACCCGTTGGATGACACCCATTTCAAATTTCCTTCGAAATGGGAAACTCCCACCAGATACGGATAGAAGGGAGAAGGATTGAAGATGAGCAGTAAATTTTGTCTTATACAATGGGGTCAACCATGAAAAGGTTCTCTATAGATGAGGCATTCATGGGACCTTTCTCAGGTGCATTGATGGAGAATATGCTACTACTGTCATGAAATAAGTTCACACCAGAGCTTGTGGAGCACAACAATCAGCAACTAAGATCTCTCACCAAATCTAAAGGCTCAATTATTATCCATCCACTACGATAGAAGATTGTTCCATATTCACCAAGAAGTGTCATTCCTATGAAGTTCGTACTAATTTCATACACCGGACCCCAGAGTTACTTCATGAAGCCAATTTCTCCAGGCCATTCGCCACATGGGGGATGGATGTTGTGGGACCCTATCCTCCCACCATAGCTACACAATTAAAGTTCGTACTCATAGTTACTAACTTATTTTCCCAATGGGCCGAATCCATAACCCTTAAAAAAGTTATGGAGAAAAACATCGACAGCTTTGTGAAGTCCAACATCATCACCAGATTTTGTGTCCCTCATACAATACTGATGGATAATGGCACTAAAGTTTTCTCTACTGAGTTGGAAACGTTATACCAATAATATGGAATTAAAGCCAATTGTTTTTCCCATTACCACATAGCGGCCAATGAGCTGATAGAGGATTTCAACAAGTCTCTTTCCAATAGACTCCAAAAGATTGTTGATAAGGATAAGAAACTATGGCCAGACTAGCTCCTTCATGCTTTGTGGGATTATCGGACCACGTCCCGCACCGCCACCTAGGCGACCCCGTACTCACTAGTATATGGGGAAGAGGTAGTTTTTCCTATCAAAATTCATGTTTCATCACTTTGTGTGGCCATTTGCAATCAACGGACCATGGACGAGAAATCCCAAAGACAGTTTGATGAGTTGGAGCAACTAGATTAGAAAAGGAGGCACACTCTATACCATTTGGAAATCTAACAAAACCTGATTTCATGATCCTTCAACAAAAAGGTTCTCAATCGATCTTTCCTTGAAGGAGAAATGGTGTTGGTCCTCCGAACCCTGACGATAATTGACAATAATCCCCCAAAGAAAGAACCAAAGTTGGAAGGACCATATGTTATACATAGGTTCTATTCCAAATAAGCATACGCCATAATATCAATGGAGGGATAACTCATCACAGCTCCCTCAAATGAAATGTTCTGGAATAATTATATTTCAAAGTAATACGTCATGTCATGGTCTAATCTATGTGACCTTAAACGCCCTGATATTAAAGGACGGAAAGCTCATCACAGTTCCCACAAATGAAAATTTCTTGAATAATTATTTTGTGTAGTAATATTCCATGTCATGGCACAAAATCAATGACCTTAAACTATGATTTATAATACATCATTTCATGGTCCAAACTCTATGAACATAAACTATGAGTTATAATACACCATGTAAATGGTCTAAAATCTATGAACTTTAACTATGAGTTATAATACTCTATGTCATGGTCCAAACTCTATGACCTTAAACTATGAGTTGTAATACGCCATGTCATGGTCTAAAATCTATGAACCTAAACTATGAGTTGTTATCCTAACCACATGATGTTAAACTATACAGAATTAGTCCATGATAAATGAAATTGAACCATGTTTCCAAGGTCCAAAATCTAAGACCTTAAACTATGATTAACTTCCCCCATGTCAGTGTTCCAAGATCTATGAAATTAAACTATGCGTAATTTTCTATTCCACATGACGTTAAACTGTAATTAACTCATCCAAATTGCATGATAATAAACTACATGATCTCTCACAGAACTACATGCAGCTTGATTCTTTCTCTCATAGGATATGTAGCGACACCTCGATCCTCAATCCTGGTCTAACCCCACAAAGAAAAAAATGCCTCCATCATGCCCCCTATCTACCCATATTCACCAAGGAATCCCTTATTGCTACTTGTTTCTCACATTGAGTATAACTCACGAGAGATTAGGATCAGATGTAAGGATTTTCTTACGCAAAAAAACTATAGAGTAACATGGTAAACCTGGAAATCATGATGGATAGAACGATGATTCCCCTACCCCTATGACTGAGCCAAATAAGTAAAGGGAACTTACTAAACTATATATGTCTTGATTCCTTCCCTCATAGGATACATAGCGACGCCTCAATCCTCAATCTTGGCCCAGCCCCCACACAAAAAAAATCACCCATCATATTCCCTACTTCCCTTCACATTCCAAGGAGACCTTTTGTCCACTCCTTATATCTCACAATGTGTATAACTCATGTTAACTTAGGATCAGTGGTTAGGATTCTCTTAAACAAACAAATTGGATGGTAATATGGTTGAACTAGAACCCATATCAAATGAAACAAAACTTCCCTCACATGTCCTCACACATGGAACTCGATAAATTGGTATAAGGCATTGACTTGATTCTTTCCCTCACGTGATACTTACTGATGCCCAAATTTGGAATCCCGGTCCAACCATCATCATTAAGAAAATCCCTTAGGTGTTGGTCGGTCGTTTACCAGAAATATGTTTTTCATCCAAATTAAATTCTCTAACTTGTACTCGTATAGTGAGCAGGTACGGGGTCGGTCCATAAGGAAATAGAATTGGCGTTTTATATTTCTTGAATTGACGTCACTTAGTGGAGATGATGAATTTAAACATCTTTGGTTGGTTCATTGGTACTGGCCTCAAAAGGTAACAAATTACTAGAGCTTTTCGAATTCACTACCGATTAAACATGAAACTGAAAATTACTTAAAACCAAATTTTAATGAATAATAATAAAAATGTGTCAGGGCTGGGCATTTGTGTGGGTCATTAAAACCTTATTCCCGATTGTTTTGTATTTTTCATAATAACCCCCATTTCTATGTTTCATATGTGTCGGAACTCCCTTGGTCTAGTGAGTTCCGAACAAGTCGGTAGAAATCAATTCCATGGCCTGAAAATTGCTTTCTATTGACTCATAGTGTATGAACCACCCTCTAGAAACGGAAAGGATATCAAATGGTCATGGATATTATCGTTTTAATTCATCCAAAAATCCCTGGAAACTCCATTCGTGGTCTGATATGGATGTTTCCAGCGAAATAAAATATAGAAGTATTGGGAAAATTAGGTAAGAGATCATGAACAAATACAAGAATAGAGAAAATGGCTCTAGAAAACCCGCATTTTTTCCAGTCCCAACACAAGTGGGGTTTATCTACTCATGATTGAAAGAGTAAGAAACATACTAAAATGAATAGGAGAATTCATTACAACTGAACTGAATAGAAAAGAAAATTAGAAGTACAATCATACAAGAACAAAACAAGTTCCCCCAGAAAATATCTCTTCCCCCTTATCTAGTGTCCCTTCATCCCCATTTTTCGTATTCTCCCTTGGCCCCATTTACTCTTCACGGTCTACCATGTCAAAAAAAGGTCTTTCCCAGTTTTCCCAAAAAACATCAAAGAAAATATCAGGTCAAGTAATTGTTAAAAAGTGGTAAAGAAAAAAAGAAGAAAGCTATACTGGAATGCACGGTTTAGGCGAACAGTTTTCTATACCATGCACCAACCGTGCAAGGGAATCTGTCTTGAATCTTTGAACCACACGTTTTGGGTGCACAATTTGATAAACCACGCGCCAACCATGTGAGAGCTTCTACCTTGTATCTTTTAACCGCATGGTTTTCTTCTGGATGGCCCGCGCTATTTGTTAAACCATGTGACAACCATGCGGGTCATCTCTTCCTGTGAAATTCCTCAATTTTCCATCCTACATGTCAAATGGAGGATCCAAATGACTCCCTTCTAGTATAATTTGGGGTAAAAGGGTCCTTATACCTCCAATACCCTTCTGAATCTCCAAAATTCAAAGAATCCATGCTTTATCCTTCGGTGACCTAAAAACCTATCAAGATACATTATCATTATGAAACTCATGTAAAAACCATCCACAAAACCATTTTATAGAAATTAGACATAGTGTAAATTCCTTATGCATAATAGTGCATCAAACTCCCCACCCCCCCCCCCACTTAATTGGTTTTTTGTCCTCAAACAATAGCATAGAAAGTCATAACCAAGGTGTCACCAAAGAGACAGGTTGAAATATCAAAAATTATACCATTTAGGTGAATATGAATTTTGAACTAATTACCATTAAAAATTACAACTTTCATACTTCATGGCTTCCCAAGTCTATGAAGTTAGCCAAAAAAGTATAATTAATCTAAAACAGTTAACCATTCATTCATATATCAATTTTTCTTAAAACAGAGTTTGCCCTTCTTCATTCAAAGAGAGTTCCTACCTCCATTTTCATCTCATTATACACTCAGATTAGCTAAGCCCAGGATTCGTCGTCACCAATTGGTGGGATATCACTTTTATAGGTCACATACCCTCATGGACATGCATTGTATGGAACATGATAAAATTTAATCAAAATTATTGGGCATGCATTTTCATATCTCAAAATATATTATTTTTCTTTGTAGTGGTGTGAGATACTAGCATCAAAATTTTCCCAATATGCTAATGTCAATACATGATAAAAATGTTTGGGAAAGTCCAAGGGTAATGAAATTAAGACCGCGTAATAGAAACTAGTGCGGAAAAAAATTCCCAATACCTCACCTCTCCTTATGCAAAATTGGACATCCATTTTAAGGTGTTTCTCAATTCAAATTATGCCATCAAAAAATCATATTTAAATATACTATTTTTATAAATGATTAGTTAAATGAACCTTTTCAAGTATTACAAAGTTTATTCACATCACAAACTAGGTTCAAAAATCTGGACATATGACCCATTTTTAGATATTATTGCCAAAATTCATTTTTAGCTAATTGATATAAACCCATGACATATATAACAGCCCTTTAGATGCACTTAAGAAAATATGATACCCTAAGTACATGGGAAATAATCAAACAAAATGGGGTTCCAATTAAGGGTGCCATCCCCCACACTTAAAATCGAACACGGTCTCCCATGAAGGTAATAATGTAGAGAATTGTGGGCAAAGAAGCATGAAAAGGGTATGTCCAATGAAAAATGGAAAAAATTTAAATGTGAAAAGCTCCCTTGAATCGTGGTACATGTGAAAAGTATGTGGTGTCAGAGAGATCAATGAATGGAAAAATGGCTGGCGTGGAACAAATGAAATGACTACTGGAAAAATGAACCATACAAGTGAAGTAGGAAAAAGCAGTACCAGCGGTAGGAAAAGAAAAGCACATCACACAAGAAAACCAACATAGGAAAAAACATCACACCATAGAAGATAGTACATGACATTTCAAAGGAACAAAAAAATAACAATGTAAGATAACATGCAATAACATCTGGTCTGGGAGCTTAGGGATCGAAAAATAAAGCACACGCAGCGGCGTCCCAGGTCGGATCGACGGTAGGCGGAGGAAGGTCTACGGGATTAGTGGGAGCAGAGGTAGTAGAAGTCCCGCCTGTCAAAGCGCCGGCTCCCGACATATAGTAATATGGAGGTTGGTGGGGCACAACCTCATATAAGGTGGGAGGCTGAAGATCGGCCAAGCAAATTCTCTCCACCTCCATCCTTGTCTGCTCCAGCTACCAGTGGAACATCGAGTATTGGCCCTACATCAATTTTTAGAAGAGGTCTGGGTCAGCATAAGGTGTTCCCTGCAGGGCAGGGTAGAAAGGATATGGCAGATAATATGGTGGCGGCCTGGATGGGTGAGAGGTGGTAGTAGGAAAATCATGAGGCCCCTGGGGTGTGGAGTGGTGGGAATCCACATGCTCAGTAGGGTGATCCTCTACAGCTGGGCCCTCATGTAGGGGTGCATCTAGGTCGACCCCGGGAACTTCCCACAGGCAGAGTTGCACACCATCGGGATCAATCATTCTCATCCAGTAGAAAAGAGTAATATCAAAATAGGGAGTGACTGGTAGTTCCATGAACTATGCAGCATCATACGGAAGGTGTAGCCGGTCCGCCAAAAGTGTGATTAAGCGGCCACCAAAAACATTTCCCTTTGGCTTGGCGATCATCTGCCGCAAATACTGAATGAAGACATAGGCCAGATTGACGAAATTTCTCATCACCATAGATTTCAAAATCAACGGGTCTCGTGTGCTCAGTATTCCTTGGCTATCCAACCAGGCCGTAAAACAAGTATTAATGATCTGATGGAGGACCTAGGGGATAGGGTTTGTGAATCAGAAGGCCTTGGCAGTCTGTGGGACGTAAGGGTCTCTTGTGGAAACAGTGGACCAGAAGACCTGGGTCGGGGTGGGATCACATTCCAATGGGGCTAGGAAATACACATCACTCTGGATGTACTCTCTGTCATATAAGGCAATGAGGATGGAGAACTCACTCAATTGGAGGTTGTGTCGCTGGTTCATGAGAAAGAAAGTGACGACATTGGTAGCCTGAATGGTAAAACCTTGGTCAGTTTCAGTGTAGCACTCTCAACAATGGAAGGTGGCCCCAAATTCAAATACCATATCTTTATAAATGGGTTGGAGAACCGCCAATGCTTGCATGAGATTGCCTTGGGAAATAAACATCTGGAGCTCCTCCATGATGCCCAGGGATTCAAGAGTTTCCAAACAAAACTCATGGGGAGGACTGACCTTATGGTTCGACAGGGTATGGTATCTCTTAGTTTCCTCCTTTTTAGTAAACTTGACCTGAGGCCCATGGGCGGAGCTTGAGTTGGAGGCTCGGGCTCTTTTGGAAGTTGACATGGAGGTTTGGGTTGGGGTTTTTGGTTTTGGGAACCTGTAGTAGAAAACAAAAATACAACATTCTTACTATCATGACAAGTAGAGATAACAATATGAAATTTCTAAAGTGGAAAGCATACAAATCCTATAGCAAATCACATTTTGGAAATTTCGTTTTTGAAAACACATGTTCAGTGAAAATCATTGTGGAACATGTGTGTGATGAAAAATTAGTGGAAAAACAAAAGAGAAGAGGGGGAGTGAATGGCCAAGAACAAAGAAGAAGAAAAGAACATAAAATGGAAGTGGGAGAGTTTTCGTGGCCAAACCCTAGGGGAAGAGAAAGGGAAATGAAATAAAAGCATGAGAAAATGGAAGAAGAATGAAGAATAATGAAAGAAGGAATACCTTGGAGGGAGTTCCTGCAAGGGAACTTGGCTGGAGGATAGGTGGAAGAGGAGAGGAGGAAGAGGAGAGCTGCACTGGTTGGAGCAGGAGGAGGAGGGGCACCGTACGGGTTGAAGAGGGGGGCAGAATCCGGGTTTTTTTTAATAAAAAATTCAGGTTTTATGTGGCCACATGGTTTGGGCACACGGTTTGGTAAATCATGCGCCAAATGTGTCCAAGACACTACCTGGGAGAGTCTAATGGGCATGGTCGGCGCATTGTTTTACAAAACGTGTACCCACCATGCAGTTGGTCCTTTGTGAAGAATTTTTTTGAAAATTTTCCCCTTTTAAAATGAAAACACACCTTTTTCATTAAAATTTTTGTTCCCCTTTTGAGGATAAAAGAAATTCAGAGATTTTCCATTGAAAGTGTAATATTCGCATTAACAGAATTCCATATGATAACCTGCCTTAGAGTGAGAATCATACACTATAACACACAAGAAGAGAAAAGAACAATAGCATGCATTTCTAAGAACACTCAAACAAATAAAGCATTTGAATAGAATTTTTTTTCAAAATGTCGGGTTACCTCCCGAGAAGTGCTACGTTTGAAGTCTCTAGTTCGACTTACTTGGGCCTCAGCTATCCCAATTGCATGGTGGAAATTGTTCCCACCATGTCTTCTATGCTATATTACGATTTTAAGAACATCCCATTAAATTTAAACGTTTTCCCATATGTGTCAGCCACTTCCACCGCTCCATGGCGGAAAACAGTAATCACCGTGAAGGATCCCAACCATCGGGACTTTATATTTCTTTAAAAAACATTAGATGAGAGTTAAAAATTAAGACTTTATCACCTGGATGGAAGGATTTCCGAGAGATCATGTGGTCATGTACTACCTTTTCCTTCTCCTTATACAATTTCACATTTTCATAGGCCTCTTTCCTAATCTCTTCAAGCTCTGTTAATTGGAATTTTCTCTTTTCCTCTACAGCCATGAGATCACAGTTAAGGGCCTTGACAGACCAATAGGCTTTATGCTCAATCTCCACCAGTAAGTGGTAGGGTTTTCCATAGACTAATAGAAATGGTTACATGACCAAGGGTGTCTTGAAAGCTGTCTGGTAGGCCTATAATGCATCATCCAATTTCTTGGACCAATACTTTCTTGATGCACCCACCGTTTTCTCCAGTATTTGTTTCAAATCATGGTTTGAAACCTCTACCTGACCACTGGATTGTGGGTGGTAGGGTGTCCCTTGGTATTACTTGACTCCATACATTAAGAGAATGTTTCTCAAATGTGTGTTGTCAAAATGAGTGTCGTAGTCGCTAATCAACACCTGCGGGGTCCCAAACTGACAGAAAATATTTTTCATGAGAAAACTGACGCCGACCTGAGCCGTATTATGAGTCATTTTCGCTACCTATACCCACATGGAAACGCATTCAACATATACCAGAATATACATGTGCCCAACGGATGGGGGAAACAGACCCATAAAGTCGATTCCCCACACATCAAAAATCTCAACTTCAAGTATTAGTTATTGCGGCATCTCAGCACGACGTACAACATTTCTCATCCGCAGACATTGATCACGGCAGGAGACAAAATGACATGTTTCCCTATGTATGGTCTTCTAGAATAAACCTGATTATAAAACCTTGCCAACTATTCGATCTGGACCATGATGTCCTCCTGATAGAGAAGAGTTAAAAATATACTAAAATACTTTGAATCTCATCCTATGGGATGCAATTTCAGATTATCCCATTGCTGCAAGAGTGGAAAAGCAGGGGGTCTTCCCAGAAATACTGCAATACCTCCAACAAAAACCGCTTCCTCTGTTGAAATGAGAAGTCTAGGTGGAAAACTCATGTTGCTTAGTATTTTGTAGGATCGACGAACCATGGCTGATGAGGGACTCCAATGGAAAATAGCTACTCATCGGGAATGTCTTCCTTGATCTCCTAGTCTTCTTCTTTATCTATGTGTATTTGCTCTATCCAGGAGAGAAGACCAGCCACCACATTCTCACTGCCCTTTTTATCTTTAATTTCCAAGTCAAACTCCTACAGAAGGAGAACCCAAAGGATGAGTTGTGGTTTGGCATCCTTCTTATTCAGCAAATACTTCAGCGTAGCATGGTCCGTGTAAACTATAACTTTGGAAAGCACCAAGTAAGAGTAGAATCTATCAAATGAAAAAACCACATCTAGAATTTCCTTCTCTATGGTGCTATAATTCAGTTGTGCTTCATTTAATGCTCGGATGGCCAAATAGATCAGTCTGGAAATACGATCCAGTCACTGTCCATTGAATGCCCCCATGACAAAATCGCTCGCGTTGCACATAAGTTCAAACTAATCCTCCCAATTTGGAGCGATCATGATCGGTGTGACGACCAATTTTTTCTTCAAAATTTGAAAGGCTTCAATGAATTTGTCATGAAACGCAAAAACTTTATCTTTGGATAGTAGATTGGTTAAAGTGTAACGCCCCGACCCCAGCTACCCAGAGTCGGTGCATTAGTTCGTAACATTGGCATGATCACAAAAGATCAAGTCTCGAAAGACCGATTAGTTTAGTAGCCTTGTAAACACTAGATACATTCATAAGTCTTTAATTACATCAAAAAGTAAACAAACTACAATAACATGGTCTTCATAGTCCACAATCATATCCCTTTCTGACTACCCCTGTAGGTCATTCATAAAATACTTCTTCACATCCTGGAAAAATATTAAAACATTGAAAGGGGTGAGCTCAGATGCTCAGTAAGGTTAACAATATAGCGGAAGCTTTCATAAATAAACATTAACATTTAAGGCAATGTATAACTAAAACAAAAGCCTTTTAAACTTGAACTTCAACATAATATGGAAAAAGTAAAATGAGATAATGCCATTTACTTCTTCACATGGATATTCTACTGGTCGAATAATCACATGCAATATCAATAACCACTTTCATAAGGATGGAATGCATAATGTCAGACTATCATAACCACGTAGTCAAGGCCTCGTGCCAAGACCACAAATAATATTTTGTCAAGGCCTCGTGCCAAGACACTAGTTTGTATCATGAGACCTGCTGATGCATCGAGGAGCTATAGCGGGCTCCACCCGTCACTTATTAAGTCCAATGCATTCCTCATATGAATAGGTTTAAACATATCATAAACCATAACATAATCGTATCACATAAAACATGCATAAAGGAAACATAACATTTCCACATTTCAATCACAAGATATCAATACAACACATTGATAAAATAAAAATGCTTTCAAAACCATTTTCAATACCAAAATAATAGAATGTTAAAACATTGTATTTATTTTTCATTAAAAAAATGATGGCTTGTAGAGGAAGCCGAATCTTAAATAATGGTCACGGCGGCGGAGAAGTCGTTGTCGCTGCATAAGTATGGAAATAAAAACATTCCCTTTTGTCTTTTAGTAAAACGCTTCGTATAAAAAAGATTCCTTTTGAATAAACGTAAAAGTCAAAGGGGTTTATACACCGTATAAAAGAAAGTTGTGTATAAAACCAAATATGCCTCAATGAAAGGGGATTGAGACGAAGTCCTTAAAAAGATCATTTTTTTAAATAAAGTACATCTATAATGTGTATTAACTATAAGTACACATAAATAATGTACAAATACAATATAGGATATAATAATATCATGACATAATTTGAAGGTAGGAGATTAACCCAAAGAATGGAAGTTGGGTTAAGAAATTCTCTTACCTTGCATCATGTCCTGACTCGACCGTCCATTAACCTCTTGAATAATTAAATAGAGTTGATTCCTATTTACTTAAGAACCTTTTTCATGTTCATTATTCCTTTTATATCCCTTATTACCATGTTATGAACATTATGTAATTATTTAAGTTAATAACGGTCGTTTTGTCGATCTTTGGTACTTGAGTCAAAAATAATCTTCCTATAATTTCAAGTTGTTCATGTGGTGAAATATCCATTATATCCAGAATTATATTCATGATGTAGATATCATATATATGATATATATCCAGTATATACATTCATTAATAATGTCACGTAACATTTAGAGGTAAGAAATGAATTGCACCGTTCATGGAGACGGTAAGCCGTACGTACGCATGAACGCTACTTTCATTTCTATTTCATATTTAATGGAACGGAATCATAATTATATAAATTAATAATATAATTACAGTATAATATAGTGTATAATACCATTTAATCCATCCTTTATACATCCCACATATGGCATTAACGATTCAAATCACTTTGAGGGGGCGGTAGTCCGCACTTCCTAAAATGAAATTATCGCGTTCTACCCATAATGGAAATCATAAATTATGCCATAAATGAAAAATACAGAAGCATAAGTAAAACATATACATATTTTATATCATATATAAATATAGTGACATCTTAATGGACACCTTTGAAGGTGTTATATGAGTGTTGAACAATCATCGTTTCGTGAGGCAGAAATTCGCCATCCACAGAAACCGTATGTTCTTTAACCATTAGATGTAGGTGTGTGTAAGTGTAGCTCGAATCCTTATTATAAAAACATCCTAGTATATTGAGGATACTGGTGTTGTTACAAAAGTAATGAATAAAAAGAGTTTAGGGGGTTGGAGAAGAAAAATAAAACAAAACAACATTAGAGAAGACATTACCTCAAAATCGGGTAACTCTTTTTGATTTGAGCCAACGGCTTCCTTGGGAAGAGTTATGCCCAAAGTGAGGCTTCTAGGAGTAATAGAGGGGAGTTGGGAGAGTATTTGGGCAGATTTTGGCCAAGCCAAATGGCTTGAAAGTGTGAATGTGGTGGGAGAGGTGGGGGCCTTTTATAAGTGGAGAGGAGGGGCACTTTTGGAAAGATTGAAATGTTATATTATTTCACAATGCTTTTCGGATTCTAAAGGTCCCACACTTATATAATTCTAGGATAAGGTGATACGGTTTATAAATCTCCTCATCCAATTGGCTTTGGACAAGTGTAAGCCTTGGATTTTTCATTATCTTCTCATTTTATTTAAATCGTTAAATAATGAGGTCATCGCTGCATCATAATGATGTCATCAATAATTTAATTTATATAATGTATAAAAATTATAAAACAAATACTATGATGTAGGAAATCTTTTTAGCTTTCTATGTAATATTTATAGTCAAAATTTGGACTTGTGTAACCCCACTTAAAAACTGTTTTAGTAAAATAACTCATGTTTGTGTCAATTTAATTTTAACATTAAATAAATATATATTAATGTCATTTTCCAACTAAAGTGGCTACATGGGGTCCCCAAGTTGACCCATGGGTTTTCTTGGTCGGAAATGACCCATCCAATAGGAGTAGGACAAGTGTCATTCTCATCTCATATTATTAAAACATTATTTGTACCTTAAACGACACTAATTACCTATAATCGCGATTAAGAACTTAAAAGTTACTATTCAGCAAAAAATTATTTTAATCTCATTGAACCACATTTTACTTATTAATGACAACCATGTATGTCGGATTTTTGAAAATCAAATCACAGAATTGGTAATATTTCATTTAAACGAAAAATCAGTTATTTAACTACCACTTAGTGGTTTCAATATTCATCAAAAATTGAAGTTTTTCAGAACAAGTCCAAAATTTCACCCTAAGCTATAATTGATATTCCGAATTCAAAAATTATGCCTATTTTAAAAAATTACAAACATATAAGTTGCATTAATTAATTTTATAATTAATTCCCACTGTTACGACAAATAGCGTGTTTTTAAGAAACAATTTATATCAAAATATTGGCAATTGTTTATGTCCAATTTCAATGTTAAATAAATTCCAATGACCACCATTGGATAAAATGGTAAAAATATATTCTAATTATACCTTAAAACCACTAAATATTATAATTTATCATAATAAATTATTTTGATTTAAAAAGTTGTTTTAAAGTATTTTTCACTATTCATAAAAATTAGAAGTTCTCAGAAAAATACCAAAAATTCAACATAGGCTAATTTCGATATTCCGAATCGAAAAATGAAGTCCATTTTGAAATATAAGATTTCTATAATTTTAAAAAGTGGTTATTATTATTCATAACGGCTACTTTGATTAGTCGCGGTGTTTTAGAACTCGAAGTTGCGTATAATGCAAGCTATTGCATTATTGAATGAGAAGCGTATCGTGGAAGCTCGGGGTGTTACATTCTCCCCTCCTTCAATAAATTGCGTCCTCGCAATTTGAAATTTTTCTTTGAAAATAAAAGGTTGAAAAGAGAAAATACCTTTGAGGAAAACCCACATCGGAAATAAGGTTAATAAATATATAACATTAAAAGAAAGCAGGATAAGTACAAAGGTCATCCGATATAGCCCATTCTAGGATTATATGAAAATATAGATATGGAGGAGAAACAAACCATCAAGGTCTGATGGAGAGTTATAGAAAACAGGATTAGGAGAAAGTTTAACCACAAGAAAATCACAAACTTGTGATTGGTTAAACGGTCATTGAATCCCCAGTTGGAAAAGTTAACCGACAACATTTTTGTTTTAAGTTACCTTTTATAATGTTGAGGAATTTATTTAGGAGATTTACTAAGAACATAAGGGAATATACCTACTTGTTATGTATACTTTCATTCGTTAATAAATTTTTACCACAATCCCAGCTTTTACTCCAAACGGTAACGGAACTCAAAAATATTCTATTTATCCTAATTGTATAAGGTTCCAAATGTTAAAACATACCATTTATATTAGTAAAACTTTTTTGTAATAACCAGGGACTTCCTGTAGGCTAGTGGTAGGAAATAAAGGCTTGTCGTACTTATGGTTGTGGGTTCGATTCCTGCAGCTTTGTCCGACGCGACGGGTTATTCCCCACCCTGCAGGTTTTCCTTTTCCTAAAACTATAGTATCATAATATTCCAAAAATAATCTTCATAAATTTTTTAACCTTAAACAATACTATCCAAAGATCAAATTAATCCACTCCAACCATTATAGTTATCCAAAATACCTCTGTCCAGACTTTCTCTAAAAGGTCTCTTAATTCCAAAATAAATTTATCAGATTCCCCAAACAATGTAAAGTTTCTCTTATTGTCACATACTAAAAATATAATTACCTTCATCATATTAAAACCTTACTGAAATCAAAAAGTACTGTAGTACAATCCTTATATATCACAATATTCTAATAACCAGAATATAATCCATGAGTCCAAAAGCACCAATACATTAGTTATTCTGCTTCAACTGTAGTAACAGCATAAGATTGTCCTTGATCCCCTGGCCTTATTTGAGGTAAGTTTCCCTGACGCTTAGGACATTCATTTGCATAATGACCCATTTCTCTACAATTATAGCATTCAACTTTGGTAGCCTCTTTCTTTCCCTTGCAATCACGAGCCTGGTGACCCTTTTCTCCACATTTATAACAAACTCCCATTCCTTTTAGGCAAGTACCAGGGTGATTCTTCCCACAATTATCACATAATGGAAAATCTTTCTTTCCCTTTTTCCCTTTATCTGTCTCTTGTTCCACCGTTCTCTTCTTCTCTTGCTTTACTTTGTTGTCATAAGACTTAGAGAATTCATTTTCTGTCTTGATAGCACACGAGACAATATCTTCGTATGATGAGAAGTATTTTGATACTAAAGCTCGACGGAGAAATGGTTTTAACCCATCAAAGAAACGATCAATCTTACTCCTTGGGTTACGTATATAATCGGCAGCATGCCTCGCTAACCTTGTAATGTTAGCCTCATACTTTGCGACATTCTCATCCTCCTTCTGCCTCAAACTCAGAAATTGCCTTTCCATATCTGCTCGATGGTCACGAGGAAAATATTTTTCTAAAAACAGATCTTTGAACTCCCTCCATTCCATATTCGATATGTCATCATCTTCCTTTGTGTTTTGAATGAGTGACCACCACTGATCGGCATCTCCAGTGAGGCGGTAAACTGCCATGACAACCTTCTCCCTTTCGCTACTCCCCAAGGCATGGAATATTTTCTCTAAAGAGTTTATCCATTGCTCAGCTACTAACGGATTTGTACCCCCATTGAAGGTTGGTGGTTGTTGCCTCATGAAACGGTCTATCATTGATCCTCCACGTTGCGGATCAGGGTGCTTTATACGAATAAGGTTATTATTCATAACCTGAGTGAGTTGTCCCAGTATGGTAATAAGTTGATCAACACCAGTTGTATCTCCAGATACACAATAATTATCTTGAGCAGGAGGGCAATCCCTACACGGAGTGCGTGCATTGATACGGTTTCCATTCCTTCCACTAGGCGCCATTTCTAAACAATGTCATAAACTAGATTAGTTTATGAATCAAAATACATAATTCCATACTTGTAAAATACTTAACATAAATTGAACTATTTATGGATATAATCCATAAAAATGTTTTCTTTGAGAAAGTATATACTCATAACCCTTCATAGTGGTTTATAAAGAAAATGAGAATTATCCAAAGCATATCCCCAGGGAGTGTCGTAACCAAGAGTGCAGAAAGGCCCGTTGTCGTGCACCAGTTCCCGTTCAAGTCTAGCTTAAAGCGGTGTTTTCGGGTTTTACCCCTAGGTACATCTGTGCCAGATCCGCCTCTACTTGCTCGTATCCAGACAGGGATGTATTGCTCAGAAAACTCACAAAATCTATACAATAACAAAATTCTTGGAAGTTCTTCTATACTAATCCTCAAAGTCTATCTTTTGGCTATGTGCTATAATCAGAGTTTATCTAAATCTAGCTTCCAAGGTTAGTACTAAACTGCCTCTGATACCAACTGTAACGCCCCGACCCCAGTTACCCAGAGTCGGTGCATTAGTTCGTAACATTGGCATGATCACAAAAGATCAAGTCTCGAAAGACCGATTAGTTTAGTAGCCTTGGAAACATTAGATACATTCATAAGTCTTTCATTACATCCAAAAGTAAACAAACTACAATAACATGGTCTTCATAGTCCACAATCATATCCCTTTCTGACTACCCCTGTAGGTCATTCATAAAATACTTCTTCACATCCTGGAAAAATATTAAAACATTGAAAGGGGTGAGCTCAGATGCTCAGTAAGGTTAACAATATAGCGGAAGCTTTCATAAATAAACATTAACATTTAAGGCAATGTATAACTAAAACAAAAGCCTTTTAAACTTGAACTTCAACATAATATGGAAAAAGTAAAATGAGATAATGCCATTTACTTCTTCACATGGATATTCTACTGGTCGAATAATCACATGCAATATCAATAACCACTTTCATAAGGATGGAATGCATAATGCCAGACTATCATAACCACGTAGTCAAGGCCTCGTGCCAAGACCACAAATAATATTTTGTCAAGGCCTCATGCCAAGACACTAGTTTGTATCATGAGACCTGCTGATGCATCAAGGAGCTATAGCGGGCTCCACCCGTCACTTATTAAGTCCAATGCATTCCTCATATGAATAGGTTTAAACATATCATAAACCATAACATAATCGTATCACATAAAACATGCATAAAGGAGACATAACATTTCCACATTTCAATCACAAGATATCAATACAACACATTGATAAAATAAAAATGCTTTCAAAACCATTTTCAATACCAAAATAAAAGAATGTTAAAACATTGTATTTATTTTTCATTAAAAAATGATGGCTTGTAGAGGAAGCCGAATCTCAAATAATGGTCACGGCGGCGGAGAAGTTGTTGTCGCCGCATAAGTATGGAAAGAAAAACATTCCCTTTTGTCGTTTAGTAAAACGCTTCGTATAAAAAAGATTCCTTTTGAATAAACGTAAAATTCAAAGGGGTTTATACACCGTATAAAAGAAAGTTGTGTATAAAACCAAATATGCCTCAATGAAAGGGGATTGAGACGAAGTCCTTAAAAAGATCATTTTTTTTAAATAAAGTACATCTATAATGTGTATTAACTATAAGTACACATAAATAATGTACAAATACAATATAGGACATAATAATATCATGACATAATTTGAAGGTAGGAGATTAACCCAAAGAATGGAAGTTGGGTTAAGAAATTACCTTACCTTGCATCATGTCCTGACTCGACCGTCCATTAACCTCTTGAATAATTAAATAGAGTTGATTCCTATTTACTTAAGAACCTTTTTCATGTTCATTATTCCTTTTATATCCCTTATTACCATGTTATGATCATTATGTAATTATTTAAGTTAATAACGGTCGTTTTGTCGATCTTTGGTACTTGAGTCAAAAATAATCTTCCTATAATTTCAAGTTGTTCATGTGGTGAAATATCCATTATATCCAGAATTATATTCATGATGTAGATATCATATATATGATATATATCCAGTATATACATTCATTAATAATGTCACGTAACATTTAGAGGTAAGAAATGAATTGCACCGTTCATGGAGACGGTAAGCCGTACGTACGCATGAACGCTACTTTCATTTCTATTTCATATTTAATGGAACGGAATCATAATTATATAAATTAATAATATAATTACAGTATAATATAGTGTATAATACCATTTAATCCATCCTTTATACATCCCACATATGGCATTAACGATTCAAATCACTTTGAGGGGGCGGTAGTCCGCACTTCCTAAAATGAAATTATCGCGTTTTACCCATAATGGAAATCATAAAGTATGCCATAAATGAGAAATACAGAAGCATAAGTAAAACATATACATATTTTATATCATATATAAATATAGTGGCATCTTAATGGACACCTTTGAAGGTGTTATATGAGTGTTGAACAATCATCGTTTCGTGAGGCAGAAATTCGCCATCCACAGAAACCGTATGTTCTTTAACCATTAGATGTAGGTGTGTGTAAGTGTAGCTTGAATACTTATTATAAAAACATCCTAGTATATTGAGGATACTGGTGTTGTTACAAAAGTAATGAATAAAAAGAGTTTAGGGGGTTGGAGAAGAAAAATAAAACAAAACAACATTAGAGAAGACATTACCTCAAAATCGGGTAACTCTTTTTGATTTGAGCCAACGGCTTCCTTGGGAAGAGTTATGCCCAAAGTGAGGCTTCTAGGAGTAATAGAGGGAAGTTGGGAGAGTATTTGGGCAGAGTTTGGCCAAGCCAAATGGCTTGAAAGTGTGAATGTGGTGGGAGAGCTGGGGGCCTTTTATAAGTGGAGAGGAGGGGCACTTTTGGAAAGATTGAAAAGTTATATTATTTCACAATGCTTTTCTGATTCTAAAGTTCCCACACTTATATAATTCTAGGATAAGGTGATAAGGTTTATAAATCTCCTCATCCAATTGGCTTTGGACAAGTGTAAGCCTTGGATTTTTCATTATCTTCTCATTTTATTTAAATCGTTAAATAATGAGGTCATCACTGCATCATAATGATGTCATCAATAATTTAATTTATATAATGTCTAAAAATTATAAAACAAATACTATGATTTAGGAAATCTTTTTAGCTTTCTATGTAATATTTATAGTCAAAATTTGGACTTGTGTAACCCCACTTAAAAACTGTTTTAGTAAAATAACTCATGTTTGTGTCAATTTAATTTTAACATTAAATAAATATATATTAATGTCATTTTCCAACTAAAGTGGCTCCATGGGGTCCCCAAGTTGACCCATGGGTTTTCTTGGTCGGCAATGACCCATCCAATAGGAGTAGGACAAGTGTCATTCTCATCTCATATTATTAAAACATTATTTGTACCTTAAACGACACTAATTACCTCTAATCGCGATTAAGAACTTAAAAGTTACTATTCACCAAAAAATTATTTTAATCTCATTGAACCACATTTTACTTATTAATGACAACCATGTATGTCGGATTTTTGAAAATCAAATCACAGAATTGGTAATATTTCATTTAAACGAAAAATCAGTTATTTAACTACCACTTAGTGGTTTCAATATTCATCAAAAATTGAAGTTTTTCAGAACAAGTCCAACATTTCACCCTAAGCTATAATTGATATTCCGAATTCAAAAATGATGTCTATTTTACAAAATTACAAACATATAAGTTGCATTAATTAATTTTATAATTAATTCCCACTGTTACGACAAATAGCGTGTTTTTAAGAAACAATTTATATCAAAAGATTGACAATTGTTTATGTCCAATTTCAATGTTAAATAAATTCCAATGACCACCATTGGATAAAATGGTAAAAATATATTCTAATTATACCTTAAAACCACTAAATAGTATAATTTATCATAATAAATTATTTTGATTTAAAAAGTTGTTTTAAAGTATTTTTCACTATTCATAAAAATTAGAAGTTCTCAGAAAAATACCAAAAATTCAACATAGGCTAATTTCGATATTCCGAATCCAAAAATGAAGTCCATTTTGAAATATAAGATTTCTATAATTTTAAAAAGTGGTTATTACTATTCATAACGGCTACTTTGATTAGTCGTGGTGTTTTAGAACTCGAAGTTGCGTATAATGCAAGCTATTGCATTATTGAATGAGAAGCGTATCGTGGAAGCTCGGGGTGTTACATAAAGGATGAGCAATCTAGGAAAAATCCCGGACAAATCTTCGACAAAAACCCGCATGTCCCAAAAAGCTCTGAATCGCTCGGACAGAAGATGGAATGGGAAACTGCGAGATAACTTCAATTTTAGCCTGATCCGCATGAATTCCTTGCATTGAGATCCAATGAACTAGCACAATTCCATGTTGTACCATAAAATGGAATTTCTACCAATTCCAAACCAAATTTTTGGGCTCACATCTCTCAATCACCAGCTCCAGATTCATCAAACAAGTGGTAAATTACTTCAGGTATACCGAGAAGTCATCCATGATGACCTGTAGAATCTTATCTTCTATGTCATGGAATATGGATTTCATGCACCCATGAAAGGTGGCTGGAGAATTACATATTCAGAATGACATGCGGTGATAGGAAAATGTTCCATACAAACAAGTAAAGGTGATCTTTTCCAGATCCTCCAGAGCAATAGAAATCTGGTTATATCCTGAATAACCATCTATGAAAAAATAAAATTCATGCCCCACCAATATTACAAGAATCTGATCCATGAATGGAAGAGTGAAATGATCTTTCCTTGTGGCATCATTTAACTTCTAGTGATCGACAAAAACCCACCATCCTATGAATGTTTAGGTCGGGATGAGCTCATTCTTTTCATTGGTCACTACCATGATGTCTCCCTTCTTCGGAAACACCTAGAAAGGACTCACCCATGAGCTGTCGTAGATGGGGTATATAACACCAGCATCAAGCAATTTGATCACCTCCTTCTTGACCACTTCTTTCATGGGGGTTCACTCTCCGTTGTGGTTGGAAAGATTCTTTTTCCCCTTAATCCATAAGTACCTTGTGAGTGCAGATAGTGGGGCTTATACCGTTAAGGTTAGCAACTATCCAACCAATGGCCTGTTTTTGCCTTCGGAGGACTTGCAAAAGGGACTCTTCTTGATCTTTTGAGAGTGATGAATTTAGGATCACTAGAAATGTATGTTCCTCTCCCAAGTAACCAAACTTCAGTGGGGAAGGGAGAGGTTTTAACTCGAGATGGGGATCCTTGAGAATGGATGGTATGATAGACTAAACCTGGGCTCACTCTAACAATTCTGGAACAATTTCCATTTTCCATTAATGGCCACCTTTTCCTTCAATAGAGCTTACTTCCTCCCGATTTTCTTAAAGGTTGCCATACTCCAGAATGAATTCTTTAATGAAAGAATAAGATTTCATAATGCCTTCATCTAGGCCGATGTACTCAACTGTTGTTGTCAAAGAACAACAATCCTCTTTCTCTATCAGTGAAACTAGTTCCACTGCTTTCAGGACGTTGTTGGAAACCTTATCATCCCCAACACAGATGATCAGCTCTCCTTGGTGCACATCAATTAACACCTTTCTGGTATCCAGAATGGGTCTTCCAAGAATTAGGGATTCCTCATGGCCTTCTTCTATATCGAGGATAGAAAAATCCACTGGTAGAATCAACTTCCCCACTTTAACCAATACATCTTCCAACAGCCCCTTGGGGTATTTAATAGAACGATCGGGTAATTGGAGCGCCACTCTGGTTGGCTTGAGATTGTTCATCCCTAAGTACTTGAATACCCCAAAGGGAATTAGATTAACACTCACCCCCAAATCACAAAGCGATTTACCAAACTCACAAGGTCCAATTATATAAGGGATAGTAATGCTTCTCGGATCATGGAGCTAAGGAGGGAGAGTATGTTGGGAAACCGCTGAAAATTCCTTGGTTAGGGGAATGATTCCCAAGTTGTCCATTTTCCATTTGTTTGAAGGAATTTCTTTCATGAACTTCGTGTAAGTGGGCATTTGACTTAATGCCTTAGCAAAGGGAATGTTGATATGATGTTTCTGGAAGATCTCCATGAATTTGGAAAATTTTTAGTCCAACTTCCTTTGTTTAATCCTTACTGGAAATGGAAAGGGTGGCTCATATGATCTAATCACTTCTTTACCCTTATCCTGTGGGACTTCTGGTTGTTTATCCTTCTCGTGTCTTGGGGAAGATTCCTTAGCTGCAACTTCCCCACCTGAGGACGTGGACTGCTTTGATATTGGGCACCCTGACTCATAGTGACATTTGGTGTCAGCTCCTTCCTGCTGCATAGAGTAATGACATTTACCTCCTCTCGTGGATTTTTCTCTGTGCTACCCAGTAGTGTACCGGGCTGTCTATGGGACAGCTAATTGGAAAGCTGCCCAATCTGTTTTTCGAGGCTTCAGATTGATGCCTCCTAGTTTTTAAATCCTGTCTCATCGGTTGTTATGAATTTGGACATCATTTCCTCCATCCTTGAGGGAGGTTCCTACGGGGTTTGAGGGGAAACTTGTGGGGGAGGTGGTTGTCTCAATGGTTGGGTAGGATGAGGGTTTTGATACCCTTGTTGCTGATATGTGCCCTGCTAGAATTGGTTACTCTGTTGCTGCCTCGGGTACTGATTTTGGAACTTTTGTTGCCCGTAACAAGGTGGTCTTTGTGGTTGGGGCTTAAGATTTTGTTGTTGTTGCCCCCAGCCTGTATATTGATTTTTCTTCCACCCCTGTTTCTAGTAGTGAGGGAATCTATTGGGTCCTCTGTTTTTCACAACATAATTGAACCCACTAGTTAAGGCTCCCACATTATCCCATGGGCACTCTCCAATGGTATGGTTGTCACCACAATCACCACACACTGGTGAACTGATATCTTGAACATGAGATGAATGTTTTAGATTCAAAGCGTCAATCTTATTTTAAGACAGCATCATGTTGAGCCGCAAGCATGGTGGTGGAATCAATATAATCATTCCCCTTTTCTGAGTACCTCTTTTAGAATTCCACTAAAAGCTACTGGCATACATGTCTTCTAACAATTCAAACATCTCTTCAGGAGACTTTCTCATGACTGTCCCTCTAGCAGCTGGATCAACCACGGACTTTGTGTTAGTAGTGATACCTCCATATAAAGTCCAGACTTGCATCCATAATGGAAATTCGTGGTTTAGGCACTTCTTAAGAATCTCCTTAAATCGTACCCACGACTCAAACAATGATTTTGATTCATGCTGGTGGAAGTTATAAATTTCATTTCTTAATGTGACCGTCTTTGAAGGAGGGAAATATTTTGATAAAAAGGATTGAGCCACTGCCTCCCAGCTTTGGATGGATCACTGAGGCAATCCCTGGATTGATTCCTTCGCCTTGTCCCTTAATGATAAGGGAAATAGTCTAAGGCGGATGTAATCCTCTGATATGTCATGGTACCAGAAAGTGTCACAGTTCTCGTATAGTGAGCAAGTAAGGGGTCGGTCCACCGGGAAATAGAATTGGTGTTTTATGTTTCTTGAATTGACGTCACTAGGTGAAGATTCTGAATTTAAACACATTTTTTTGGTACATTGGTACTGTACTCAAAAGGTAACTAATTAATAATTATTTTCTAATTCACTACTGATTAAACTTGAAACTAAAGATTACATAAAACCAAATTTTAATGAATAAAAAAAATGTGTCGGGGATAGGCATTCGTGTGGGAAATGAAAACCTTATTCCCTATTATGTTGTATGGTTCATAATAACCCACATTTCTAGGTTTCATATGTGTTGGAACTCCCTTGGTCCAGTGAGTTCGGATCAAGTCGGTAGAAATCAATTCCTTGGTCTGGAAATTGCTTTCTACTGACTCGTAGTGTTGGAAACACCCTCTAGAAATGACAAGGATATCAAATGGTCATGGATATTCTTTTCATAATTCCCCCAAAGATCCCTGGAAACTCAATTCTTGGTCTGATATGGATGTTTCTAGCAAAATAAAATATAAAAGTGTTGGTAGAATTAGGTGAGAGATCAGGAACAAATACAAGAATAGAGAAAATGGCTCTAGCGAACCCACATTTTTTTAGCCCCAACACAAGGGGGTTTTAGCTGCTCATGATTGAAAGAGTAAGAAATTTACTAAAATGAATAAGAGAATTCAATACAACCGAACTCAAAGAAAAATAATCAGAATTACAATCATACAACAACAAAACAAGTTCCCCAAGAAAATATCTCTTCCCCCACCACTAGTGTCCCTTCATCCCCCCCTTTTTCATATTATCCCTTAGGCCCCTTTACTCCTCAGGGTCTTCTAGGTCAAAAAGGGACTTTCCCTATTGTCCAAAAGAAAACATCAAAGAAAATATCAGGTCAAGGAGTTGTTAGAAAGTGGTAAAGAAAAAATGAAGAAAGATGCACTGGTATGTACGGTTTAGGCGCTCGGTTTTCCAAACCGTGCACCAACCATGCAAGAGCATTAGTCTTGAATCTTTGAACCGCACTGTTTGGGCGCACGGTTAGATAAATCCTGAACCAAACGCGCGAGATCTTCTATCTTGAATCTTTGAATCGCACGATTTTCTTCTAGATGGCCCGCACGGTTTGGTAAAGCATGTGACAACCGTGTAGGTCATCTCTGCCTTTTATATTTCCCAATTTTATATCCTTCATGTCAAGTGGTTGATTTTAATTACTCCCTTCATGAATAATCAGAGGGAAAGGGTCATTACACCTCCAATTTCCTTCTGAATATCCAAACTTCAAAGAATCAATGATTTATCCTTTGGTGACTGAAAAACCTATCATGATACATTATCATTGTAAAATTCATGTAAAAACCATCCAAAAAACCATTTTATAGATATTAGACCAAGTGGAAATGTGTGATGCACAACAATGCATGAGGTGTCCCCACACATCGAGAAAATAATTGAAGGGAACACCAAGAACTACATGGGGCATGATTCTTTCCCATGAAAGACACATAGTAACGCCTATATTTGGCATCCCGACCCAATCATTATCAAGTAATGCTTCTTTTCCCCATACAAAGGCCAGACTCATACGGGGATCCCATGAAAAGTCATAATCGCATGATAATAAATTGAAATTTTATTCAAGAGTTATGTGTGGCCCAATCCTTGGTGTTACGAGATCCCACATGTCCCCCCACTCATTAGAAGTCAAAATATCCTTCTTCCCCCTCTACATATGATTCAAGTCTAAGTTGAAGTTACAATAGTTTGTGGGTAATCATGATTTGGATATTCCATTCATTTATAGACACATCATTCTTGTTTGTCACACTCCATACCTTAGGAAAACTTGGACCCCCATTATCATTCAAGGCCATATGAGACAGAAGTCCAGTGTCCTGTGAACACCTTTTTTTGACTATGCACATCATGATCTGGTGGCTCTACATTTTTTCCCAAAAAAATGATCACCAATCCATGGAAAATTTGTCCACAGGAAAGTCTTATCCTATCTTAGTACGCCCAACGGATTCCAAGCCCCATGACATCCCTCCTTATTCATGTTTCCCACAAGACTATGGTTTACACCTTCTATCATCACTAACATATAAGGAAGGCAAAAATGCCCTAATTGAGATTAACTAATAACTAATAAATATCTTTATGACAACATAATCTTCCTCACTGCCTGACTCTAAACTCTATAGTATCAGGTCCTCACCGCACAACATTAAACTTTGAGGCCAAAATCATGCTTTTTGTACGATGTTAAACTACATATCATTGTCTTAAGCCTACAGTTCCCTCTATTGTTAATTTTTCTATTCTTAGTAAGTGACACAAAATCCTTGTAATGTTTTGTTTCTCACACTGACCATATGACATATGAGATTAGGGATATTGGGGAGAGATCCACTGTTAAATTATAGAAAAATAGTACAGGAATTTGGTCCTAGCTACACAACCCTAAAAGTAATTTCATTTCTTCCTCCCCCGAGATGAACCCCATGTCCTGGACATGTGACATTAAATGACTAGGTATCCCAAATATGGAACGATTACCTCACCATGCGTGTGAGTCAGATCATTGTAAGGGATACCTAATTCTATGAGTAAATCACATCCCAAATGTTACCAATATGTCAGGATACACTCCTTTCATATAGAAAACATTGTGCTCTGGGTGATCCTAAATCCCCATAATCCTCCAAGTCCATCTGAGATGGAAGTCCAATGTCCTGTGAACACCTTTTCTTGACTATGCAAGTCACGCCCCGGAGGCTCTACATATGTTACCCACAAAAATGGTCGTCAAAAAAAGGAAAATTTAACCCCATGAGAGTCTCTTCCTATCTTAATATGACCAATGGCTACCAAGCCTCATTCCATCCCTCCTGATTCAAGGTCCCTTCAAGTCAGGGTTTTCATTTTCCTCCCTACACACATCACATATATATCAAAACATTGAGGCCTGATCCATCTCTGATCTTTTTTTAGGTTCCTAAAGATACCCCATTCGTATGTGTAAAGTTGATCCGCATACAAAAGAAGGTTGCCACCACTCATTTTTGGGTATCCCTGAATATTTTTAGTTAAAATACACCTTTTCGTGTTTTGGTGAACCCCTTGTCGAAGGTTACATATTGTATTCAAAAAGTTCTCAATCTCCATAATTCTCAATGGCCATCGATAATGTAAGGCCATTGTCCTACAGACACCTTCATTGGACTATGCACATCATTACCCAAAGGGTCTACATATTTTCCCCACAAAAACGGACATCAATCAAATGAAAATTTGTCCCTAGAACAGTCTTTTACAGATCTTGTATGCTCAAATGACGTTCATGTCCTGTCACACCCTAGATTTTGAAAACACTTGGATAATAGCTTATGTACCTTATTATTTCCATGTTCCCCTAACATAACTAAAATTATAACTAAACTTACCATTCACCCTCTCTCCCTAACACAAGTAAGAATCATGCACGAATGATTGTCCACTAAAAGCTGAAATAAATGTTCTTAATGTTTTCAGACAACACTACTCAGGCCAGCCACCCACTGTGGCTCCCAACTTCAAAATAAATTCAAAATGTTTCAAATCCCACCAGGTTGTTGGGAATAAAAGGCCAGTGTTCTGTGGACACCTTTGATTGATTATTCACATTGTGCCCAGGAGGCTCTTCATTTGTTGCCCACAAAAATGGTCATTGATCAAAGAAAAATTCATCATCAAGAGAGTTCTCTCATACCTTCGTATGCCTAAAATGGATCCCAAGCCTTATTCATGTTTGAATTCAAAAATTAAGGGTCACTAAAATTCCCTAATCCATGTATAAATGATATTAGACCATTCCTGGCAGATGGTCCCGAATTTAGGCCCCTGCCCTATTAGGTTTCATAAAAAATGTTCGAACTAAAACATAAATAATAAGTTTGATGGGTTGGACTATGAAATTCCAACAAAATAGACACCATATATTCTAGAGGGAAAATCAACATAAGGTACCTCTAGGAAAAAGTCGAGTATCGGTTTGTTTAAAAAAACATTGATCCATCAGAAAAGGTGTAAAGCTTGTTAAGTCAAAACCCAGTAATGCGAGGATTAAGAAAAAGTCGAGTTACACCCGCTAAGCCCTTGTCAAGCAAGCTTAGGAAGAAAATAGGGTAATAATGAAAAATACATAAATATTTGTGTGGTTTTACTTAAAACCTCATCAATATTCGAACTACACTCATTGATTCTGGTGGCTAAGGCAAAAAATAGAGCACAATTAGATTATTTTAGTTTACTAGTTTCAAATCAGGGTTTAAAATTAATACCTAATTGAAATTATGTTGATCTGATTGATTGATAAATTTATATAATTTAAAATTAAAAGAATAAGTGTTCAGGTGTAAATTAGTTCCATCATATTCCATAAAAATGGTGGGAATCCATAACCTAGAGCCTCTCCATATAAGAAAGACAATACGTTTACAAGAGACGTTCAGCATAGTAGCAAAGTGGTATCAATGATTGGTGAAACTCCTCAATGGAATAGAGAATATTCAATAAATTCATAGTCTTGGCTTCTACACTAACTAAAAGTGCCACCACTTACCTCATCTATTGGATGTCAGTCCTTTCTCCCTCCTACATTTTCTATTTCCACTTCTCAATGACAACTGCAGCCCGAGCCCACATCTCTTTGAGCTGCTCCGGTTTCTGGCTTTGTTGCTCCACTCCTTGATCAAGCTATTCCATCAATGACTCATGCTTCATGGTATTTTTTTGGAATCTTCACAACCTTTCCATCGTGAGTGGAAGCGTTTTTAATTATAATTTTTTGTGTTACATCCAGATAAACTGGAAACTCTTCCATATAGATTCAAGATTCAAGTGCACCAGTTACTTCTTGAGCAGCAACCACTAGCTTTAATATTTAATAAATTCCATGATAGTTAAATCAAATGAAACAGATGACTACAAATAGGAAGTGTAACTATGTAATTTTTTCTGATATCTCATCAAACAGGGTTGGGGATATTAATCTCCAAATGTTCCTCCATGCCTTTTGTTGAGTGGGACGAAGATTTACTAATCTTTCTCGATCGGTCTCGGAATCAATCTCTGACGATGAAATGTAGTCTGTAATGAATTCCACCAGACAGGGAATTGACTCAGTAACTATATCATGGATTGACCTTATAACAGCCTCATATTTGTTAGTGGTAATATATGATAAGGTATGGTAATCCAATGTAATTTCTAAAGAATGTGGTTTTGATTTTGAGGAAGGAGGGGAGATGACTTCAATACCTCCCACCCCTGCAGTGGTACCGCTATCTGAAATTGGTGACGCTACATCTTCAATCATTAGTTGAACTCTGTGGATACAGCGTAATACTGAAGACCCAGGTCCATGCTTGACTGAAATAGTATCCATCAAAGAGTTCCTCAAAATATTGTCGGTAAGGCCTGTAGGGGTGGTCAGTCCAGATAAGGACACTGGTTTTGGAATCCTGATGGTAGAAAATATAACCCCTCTTAGAATGGGAAAAAAGTACATGATATCATACTCCAAATTTTTAGGGGACGGAACATCAGCCTCATCGATTATGACTTCACCAGAGCCACCATATGCAGGAGAGACAATATTCTCTGAAGTGAATCCCTCTATAGGGGAAAATACTACCAGATTGAGATAGATTGGCTCTTCAATATTTGAATCCCCTACAAGATCCAGCATGTCATGAGGCTCATCACTAGACTCAGCCTCTACCATAAAAACCACCATGTCTCTCTCCATGAGAGTCAACTTAGAACAGTCAAGTGGGCCCTCAACTTCTGCATATATTTCCATTGTGGGGGAAGAGATTGTTTCAGTGGGAGTAGGCACACCTGAGGGGTTAGTAACACCATCAGTCTCTTTAAATGGACATGCTTCTTTATTTTGATTAGTTTTGATAGATGCTGGCCCTTCATCTACCCTAAAATTCACAGGAGATATAGATGCTTGAGTGGTCATTGTCTGGTCACAAATAGGCCCGACTTCAATGTACATATATGTACTAGTGAGTTGTCTAGATAATGGTACTTGGTTTGATAACTCGATAAATAGAAAATTACTTCTGATCCCCCCTCAAATACACTTGGACAGCTGAGAGTCTTTCTTGAATTTATTTGAATTCTGGGGGATGGCTTTGGAATAAGATCACAAAGAGGAGCTAGAGGAAGAAACGTCGGGAAGGTTCTGTAATAACTGATTCCATATGTTATGGGGATCTAAAGGATACTTTTGCAGTACCCCTTACCATTGAGGAGGCATACTCCCCAGTTGCAGTACCTTAGAGAGAATAAGTTAAGGAAAAGGTTGTTTCCCGAGATCAGGCAGGTCCCTAAAGAATAAAGAGTAATTGAGGAAACATTCCGCATGTTTGCAATAAAATAATTTTAAGGAAAAAGGATGTAGATAAGACCTCTCACATTGTCCATGGGAATACCGCCATCAATGCCACATAGTCCAACCAGTAACTCTTATACACAAGAGCATGAAGACATCTATCTATTTTAGTAAAGTAAGATGCCACCTCATCAGTATCTTCATCAGCTGAAATACTGTTAAGAGAAATGGCTCCCCCAAAACCTAGAAGATCAAAGTGTTCCCTCTGAAAAAGCATCCATATATCTTCATATGAATAGATCACCCTCAATTCTTCCAGGACTTTCTATGCCTCTTTAAATGCGGCCATAATTGGTATGGCCATCACTAGAAGGATGGTGCAGGGGAGCGGATAAGGTTTTGATAATTGAAAACGTTTTCTAGTTGTCCCTACAAACTCAGGATCTTGAGAAGCTGAATGTTTATGTGATGATGGTAGAAAGTAAGAAATTTTTTCCATCGCAGCCGCAGTAGATGAGCCAATGAAGTCATCATCCTCATCAATATTCTTTCTTCACAGTATATAAAGTACCCAATGAGAGTACTTAAGGTGACCACTTTGAGAGTGGATGAGGGTCTCTAGATCCTTAAGATAGCAACTCACCCTATTTGGATCCTCATCTAATGAAATTTCATCTAGTGCTGACACGAATCCAATGCCAGTAAGTTCCACATCCCTAGCCTAAAGGAGCTAACATAAATCACAAGGGTAACGGTCACAGGTAGATGGATGACTTTTCTAAAGGTCCCATTACCTCCAGACCACTGGAAAATCAACCTTGGGAGGAATTGATGATGGACTCCTGGCAACAGCCCCAGTAGCTTGTTTTCCAGCCCATGAGGCCATAACCCCATCTTTCACAACATTCTTGGGGGTGGGGGCGAACAGACCTTCAGATGACATTTCCCAGTCCAGAGTGTTCAGCAACTCCCTTTTTATTCCCATTTCCTTTCACCTTAGATGCCTTCGATGTTGTCACAATATGCACCAGGTCGGCTAATTGTCCATTTGGGATATGATTTAACCCAGGCCTCAACATAGTTCTTGGTAAGGAAGGGCACAAAAACTGTAGAATCTAGATTTCTGTCCTAGCTCTAGGTGTCCTCCCGGGTGAACATTATACATAAATATTGAGATATCATCAAATGTTTCTCATAACGATCACTATTGAGTGTAGTTGGAAACTACTTCTTAATGCAGTTGAATTGTAGACTAAATCTGCAAGGTTTATATCCCTCACAGATAAGTTCCCCTTTGATACGGGCAACAAAGACTCCTTCTCATAGAGAAAATAAGTATCCTCGATTGATGAAGTCTTTTGATGAATTATTTAAAATAGTACTAGTAGGGTAATCAAAAGGGTGGTAAGATAAACAATCGTAAACATTGAGACACTCATCTGGTAAGGTAACACCCACTTCACTGATTCGACCGAGTATGACGTATATCTTGGCCAACACTAGGACCTCCAAATCTATGCATATGTTGGTGGACAACTGAGCGACCATGATAAAGTTTGAGGCTCTTACAAAAATCTAGATTCCTGCACTAGTAGAAGCCACCAACTCATGAACATGGCCAAGAAACCTTCCAGTCCAAATAACTGATTGACATCAGGGATGATCCCCCATTCCCATTTCTGAAAATCCTTCTCTTCTGAGGTTTCCTAGTATGTACTTTCTAGCCTTCGTATAGTTTTGGTAGTACAAGTCTTGGGTATCCATGGATCGGGCTCGAGACCATTATACTTAACAAAAGTGCCAAACCAGTCATCATAAGAAACATCCTGCCTTGGATAGGGATCACATTCTTTTATAAGAACCTTCGCTAGGACATTATGTTCCGTGGATAAAGGGGGTGGTTTTTTCCTCATCATCCCAAGCTGAAGAGAGAGGAATAAATGCATCATACATGTCCCCAATGATAGGGATTCGAGAAATCAGTCGGATGTCACAAAGTTTGATGTTGACCTCCCTGTATGTTAAGTGGAAGGTATTGGTGTCTATAATACACCTTCTTAAGAGTTTTGAAATAAGGGTAGTAGGATGATGAGTCTATGTCTGAGAAGCCCAAGCTTCCTCGTATTATCCAACAGTTTGTAGCTCGGCTCAAAATTCATCACAACTCTATAAAACCCAGAAAGGCCACCTCTAATCCAAACCAAATGATCCTCCAGGTTGAATGTCCCTCTGATATGACCAACCATATTTCCTGATCACTGTTGCCTCCATCGGGATGCTCTGGTAAGAGTGAGTCATCTGATTGGGCTTCCACTGCACCCCCTCTAACATTCTTGGTGTGTAGTTCCGAAAAGACCTGGAGGTAGTATACTTATGCAGGTACATTCCCTTGGAAGAAATAAATGCCTACGAAATGGAGGTATTAATTATCTAGGCAGAGGGCTGATCAATCAATTTTGGAACTTGGATCATTGTGTAAGAAAAAATGCCAAACCCATAAGAAGGAAGCTTGTCAGAAACCAGGTATTCCCATTGTCCCACTGTAAGAATATTTGCAAGATATTGGAGAAATGGAACAACCAAAATTTTGTCACCAACTAAAGCTGCCATGTCCTTCGATCTTTAATCTGTAGCTGAAAGTGGGGTAGAATTAGTAGCCTCAGAAAAAGAAACAACTTCAACTACAACCTTTGAAGAATCCATTGTTGCTTGAATAGGATGATCTAGTAGCCGAAAAAATGTCAGTTTAATAAAAATTATTAGATAAAGGCTATGGAAGACTGACTAAAGGACTCAAAATATATCCACATAGGGCTCTGCATACTATTTCTAGAAGCAGTACATAGAATCCACTTCCCTCATATTGCATAGTGTGTGGAACACACAATCCACATACTTCCTGGTATGCTGAAGTAACGCCACCTACCACTGTGGTACACAGATGCATTTCACCACGTACAACCATGGTACGTGAATCATCCATGAGGCGTTAGCCCATGGATCATTAGCTGGTGAACAAAAATGTTCACAGAAAATAGATACTGCAAACCTAGTCCTTGATTAAGTTCACATTCAAAAATTCTAGATTAATTTTTAATATTCTGATTATTGGTTCTTAAAGTTCAGTTCGTTGATCCAAGATCAGTATGCGGTCATGCAAGCTGCATAGCATCCTCCTATGTGGAATACAAATATTAGTCTTAAAATTCTGATATTCCATTCATCAAATCAAAAATATGGTATACAGACAGAGAAATGGTGAGGATATCGGTTCATGGAACATACAAAGAGGTTTTTGAATGGTATTTTCACAAAGATCACAGTACATAAGAGCAGAGGAAGTCAAAAAAATCAAGAGAAATTTTCTTTGCGAAAAATGGTAAAAGACAAATGACATGGGCCCCTAAATATAGGTGTGGTCCCCTCCTATCAGGTCCATCTATTCAACCGCAAACCATTACAGTCTAGGACAACTTCTACCTCAGAATAGTCCCATTATCATTCTGAATAGACCCCATTCTGATGGGAGAATTTGTAGGGTCCTGCAAATTCCTCCAAGGGAATTAGATATCACCAAAATCACTTTGAAGAAGTAATAATGTACTCTTACAAATCTCGAAAGGTGAATGTACTCCAAAAAAGTTTTTATTATTAAAAGAAACATGACGATATTTAAGTATTCAAGGAATTTAAAGTGGTTCACGTACCATCACCGGGAAAGGTACATAGACTAGCAGGATAGCGAACCAATAGGTACATGAAATGATTTGAAAACTGCTGGCCTGCCGGGCAATGGCTAGAAAACAAGGAAAACCATGAACTGTGTCGCCACAAGACTCATGCGCACAAATCCCATCTATGTACCATGCTGTGAACCCATCAGTTCACAGACAAAGCAAACCAGTATGGTTTCCTGAACCATTATTGTGAACTGAAACCTCCTCAAACCTCAGACTGACTGAGTCTTCCTCAGGTCAGGATATCTCTTCATGGGCATCCACAAATAGTGTTATGTGCCCAATAGATACAATTGACCTGATGCTCTATAAAAGGGTCAAAATATAAGGATGAAGGATGGATGATGGAAGCTTGAAGGGGTCTTAATGATTAGAATAAAGAGTTTAGCTAAGACTCTGGCTTTAGTCTCGATTCATCGACGAAGCCCGAATCGCAAACCACTCTCTCAATAGGTGCAGTCGGTCGCGTACCATAAAACAAGGGAATTGAATAATAATAATAATATAACTTCAAACCAAACTAGTGAGCCATGAACCATGAAATTCTCGTAGATTAATTCCCTATAAATGATAATTCCCCAGACCCTCTTCCAAAATGGTTCTTAGTGTAGTGTCTTGCTATGTGGACTAAACCTAGCACTGCTTACTACATCGGTACGTGGATGGAACCCAAAGTGGAGAGATGGGCCACATACCACTATGGTACGTGTTGGTCTATACCCATGCATGTGTACCACATTAGAATTCGGATGGACCCTTTTCCCACATACCACTACAGTATAGAGATCCTCCCCCATTTCGCGTAAGAAACCACTATGGAGAATGGGGTATTTCCAGGCATTATCTTCCCTGGTTCTGTAGAGACCCGAAGATTGATGTACATAGACATTACATTAATTTTTCGGAATACTTAGTACATAACAAAAATGGACACATAAGGACCGTAATAGTTTAGTGTCTTTGGAAACTTGGAGTGTAATCTTCTAATCGTGGTGAAAGATCTTCAACATCTCCCATAAAGATCTTCAAAAAAAATTCCCTTACCTAAAATATTTCTTTTAATCCTGGGGGAAAAGAAAACATAAAAAGGGTGAGCTCAAATGGTCCGTAAAGGTAAGCATGGATAAAATAAAACATACCATATATATTTGAACTTAAAAAAACAGGAACATTAAAAATCTTGAGCGACGACATTAAACATGGTAGTACATAAAGCATAGATCATAATGGAACATAAATCATGATAAAATAGCATGGGAATAAAACATGTAATTTTGGAAACCATTAATCACATGATATGATTTCCATAGTGGCCAAGGCATTGCTTCCAAGACCATCTTAGTGGACAAAGTCCCTTTCTGAATTGAGTTCACTCCTCATTTCAGTCCTGTTTTACTGAACCGGTTTAACCTTCCATTCCAGCCATGTCTATCTCATGAGATATAAATCATTACCCAATGCATTGGAGGTAGATATAGGTCCCAACCATCTCATAATTAAATCATTCTTACTTGTGCCACAAAATAAACATACATCATTCATAATAACCCAATAAATAAAATGGGTTTCATAAACATCATCCCATCATCAAATAATCCATATAAAGGAAATGGATATCATTTCATAATAAGAAAAGTGAAACCATGTAAATCATAGAGACATGATACTTGAAACATACACATATGAAATAATGTCATCTTAGATGAAAAATGGTTTTGAAAAAACACTTGAAATGAATTCTTGAGGAAAATATCCTTTTTTCTTCAAAATCATTTTCTTTTCACAAAATGTCATGCAATTTTAAAAGAAAAGTATTTTGTTGAAAATAGTCATGAAATATTTTGGAGGAAGCTTCATGAAAATAAGTCTTTATAAAACCGCAAAAATCCTTTCATGCCGTATATGTTAAAAAAACATTCTTCTTGTACTTTTGTCAGAAAAGTCAAAAAAGTACCTCGTAATGTAAACAAAAGAAAGATTCCTTACATACCATGTAGTAAAAGTCAAAAATTCAAAAATGGGTAAAAAATAATTTAAACATACATGAAAGCACTTTTATAAAACTTGGACATGGGTGATTTCAATAACCCCAGTAAATACTTACGAATAAGCAATCTCAGATAAAAATGAGATTTGAAAAATTATCCCTTACCTTAGGTCCAATTTTCTTCGTAAGTGTCCAAAACTCATGTATAATGGTTTAAGTAATGTTATTGACTTGTTACAGAATCATATTCATTGTTATGATATCATATATGGTTCACTTATGACTTTATATTATCCATTCTTTTGTAAATTCCATGTTAAAGAGCGTTTTGGGTAAAATTGTTTCATTTGTCGTCCGTGTTTTGACTTGTAATTATTCATATGATTACTTAGATCATGATTACTTAAATCCATAATTTAAAACATGATTTATATATAATATATATTCATAATGTACATATATATAATAGATCGATAAATGGAAAGAAATACACCGTTCATGGAGACGGTAGGCCGTACGTACGCATGAACGTTGTTTTCGTTTCCTCATTGAATTGAATGGAATTAATTGGATGACATAAATATATATATATAAATCCAGTATACTTATTATTTCATCTATTTCATGATTAATTATTATATATACTTTATAATCATTTATGAATGGTTAATCATTGAGAATGAATCTCATCGCATCGTGGAGACGGTATTCCGTACGTACGCACGAGCGATGATATCATTCCAATGATCGTGGAATTTAATTGGAGTGTATGTATACTATTACAGGATCAATATCACTTTATAATAATCATATATAGTTATTATTTACACCATTATACCCATCCAAGTAAGGTGGTTGTGGAAAATAGATTACACCACGGCGTGGAGACGGTATTTCGTACGTACGCACGCGCAATGATTTCTTTTTCCGTAGGATTGATAGATGGTAAAATAGGTTTGTTTCATACATATAATAACATATCAGTATATGAGTGATACTGATTTTATAACTTCTTAATGAAGGAAACTAAGAAGAAGAAGTGGAAGAAGAAATAATGTTGAAAGAATCAGTAACTGACATTACCTCTTCTTTGGAGTGCCTCTTTGAGACCTCCTCTTAGGGCACTAAAATTGGACTTTGAAGAAGACGAGGACCTATAGGATATTTATAGGGAAGTGGGGAAGTGAAATAGGTAGGGGTTGACCGAGCTTGAAGGCTCAAAGTGGTGTGAGGAGGAGAGGGAGGAGGTGCCCTTTTATAAGGGAGGAGAGGGGCACCTTTGGAATTCTTAAAAATACTAATTTATAATAAATCTAACCCCATTTTAAAACCTCCATAAATGACTCATATCCGAATCTTATATAGTATAGGGTTGTAATCTCATCAACCAATCAAATTTAGACATTTTAGGAATTTATTTTAAACATTATCAACTTGATTTATCCTTATTTAATCAATTTAATTTATTTTTGGTAATAACATTCTAAATTTTAAATTATAACAAACAATTACTTATTTGTTGTGAGTTGTCCATAATTGGATACGTTATAACATTTTATACCATATAAATATAAATTTATAATTTTTAAATATTTTTGTGATTTTTAAACAATTTTATAATATATTAGTTTTATAAAATAACAATAGTGTCAATTTTGACACTATTCATTTATTTGAATTTAAATAAAATATATACAGAAGATATGTTCGAAATAAATGCTTTAATAGATTCATAAAAGGTCATATGTATCTATAAAATTAGTGGAGCACATTAAATAGTTCATATAATAGTTATTTTATTATTTTTTAAAACCATTTATTTGGTTTATCTCTTTATAAAATAATTACAACAACATATTTGTATAATTATTTAATATACTTATTTCTCGCATAACAATTAAAAATAAAATTCTATGATGAATATAAATCTATTATCTTTCACAATAATACTTTTACTATAATTTATCATCATAAAATCACAATATTTAAATTTTTTTATTTATTAAATTATGAAGGTGACAACTTTGGCATCATTTAAAAGAAAATAATATAAGTGTCATAATTGCATTAATAAGGATCCAAATGGTCGCAAATTCGGCAAGGGGATGATTAGGGTTTATATATACACTAATAATAAGTTTTGTGCAGATTTTTGGGCCTTTTGATATGTATTACTATTTCAATAAAAACTATATTATTGATTTTTCACTAAATAAATAATTTCTGCATCATTAATGTATCACTACTAATGAAAATTATTTAATCCCAAAAAAATACTAAATAAATTATCATGATGTAGATAATTTTATTAGATTTCTGAAACTATTCATGTTAGATGTTTTATGATGTTTCTTACTAAATTAAAATTATTATACTTATAAGATTTAAGAGAGTGACATGTTGTCACTTTCTTTGGTTTTAATAATAATTAAATTATTTTCATGGTCAAAAGTCCATAAAATGAATCTAATCCAACCCTTAGGTGATATGGGTATACTTTTAGCCATACAATAGAATTTTTTCATGTGTTAGGGTAATTTTATAATATTATATTTACCCTTAATTACCCGATTTACCTTTAACTATGGTAAATAAAATTTACTGTAGTTACTATTCATAATTCCCAAAAATAAAAAGTAACCTATTAACATAATTTAGACCCACTGATTCCAAATATGGAATAAAGATTTTTAAATTCAATACACAGAAGTTGCAGAAATTAAATTATAATTAATCCCGTTGTCGAATGAAAACGGGTTTTTGTTTAAAACATTTGTAACGCCCCGACCCTAGTTGCCTAGAGTCGGTGCATTATTACATAACATTGGCATGATCACAAGAAAGATCAAATCTCGAAAGACCGATTGGTTTAGTAGCCTTGGAAACACTAGATATATTCATAAGTTTTACATTACATCATAAAATGAAAAACTACTACAACAACATAATGTCTCCATAATCCACACTACTATCCCCTCATAATATCCCTACAGGTCATTCATAATTTACTTCTTCACATCCTGGGGAAAAATAAAACATAGAAAAGGGGTGAGCTCAAATGCCCAGTAAGGATAACAATATAGCGGAAACTTTCATAAATAAGAATAAACATTTAAGGCAATGCATTACTAAAACAAAAGCCTTTTAAAATTGAACTTCAACATGGTATGGCAAAAGTAAAATGAAATAATGCCATTTACTTATTCACATGGATATTCTACTAATCGAATAATCACATGCAAAAATCAATAACCACTTTCATAATGTTGGAATGCATAATGCCAAACGTTAATTTCATTGTCTAGGCCTCATCCCAAGACCTAGGGGTTACTTCTAACCGGAACCCAACCCGGAGTGCCTCTAATAACCGGACACCAACCCGGAGTGCCTCTAATAACCGGACACCAACCCGGAGTGCCTCTAATAACCGGACACCAACCCGGAGGGCATACTTTTACCAGTCCCTAACCTGGAGGGCTTACTTTAACCAGTCCCCAACCTGGAGGGCTTACTTTTACCGGTCCCCAACCCGGAACATACTTGTTTAGCACATTCATCTGAAGAAAAGTTTGAAATATAACATAAACATTCGGGTTAAAACTAGCATACGAAATGTCAATAGTTTCACCATAAACTATGAATGGTATAAAATAGCACATCCACATTCAAACATATCAAAAAAACTTCAATACAATATAGAAGTTTTGTATTATAATAAATCAACTTCAAATAATCTTAAAATCCATCAAAGGATGTTGACATAGATGAAATCAAAATTCTTTTTAAAGAAATATCTCCTTTTATTTTGAAATCATTTAAGATCCATATAAAATAAAACATTTTCTTTGAAAATATTCTTATAAGCTTGTAAGGAAAGCTTTGAAGATTTTATAACGGCGTAAAATAACCGCACCCACCGTATAAGTTAAAAAAAACATTCTTACCTCAATTCTGTCGAAAAGGTTAAAAAGGACCTTGTTTTGAAAACGATGGAAAGATTCCTTTATAAACCTCTTATAAAAAGTCAAACAAGGGTATAAAAGACTTTAACCCATATTCTTGTAAATAGTAAAAATGTTTTGAAATACATTTCGAAAAAACATGGATGTGGATGATAAAGAGATCCCAGTAGATTATTACGTATAATACAACCTCGGATAATGAAGAGATTGTGAAATAACCCTTACCTTGTACTTTTCCTTGGTTGGGGTAGGTTAACCTCCTCTTCTTCGGGTTCTTCCTTTTGATTTGATCAAAAGGGCTCCTTAGGTTGGCTTTCTGATCAAACTAAGGCCTCTAGGTTGTATTGAGGGATGTTGGGAGAGTATTTGGGCAGAGTTTGGCCGAACCAAAAGGCTTTAGAGGTGTGAAGAAATGAGAAGGAGGAGTGCCCTTTTATAAGAGGGGTGAGGGGCACCTTTGGAAAAGCTAGAAATATTAATTTATAATAAATTCATATTCGGTTTCTAAAGGCTCCAAAGTTGACTATTCAAAGGATGAGGTGGGGATAGGTCTAAAACAACTCATCCAATAGAATTTAGACAGGTTTGGGTACTTATATTAACCTTATCTTTAAGTATTATCTCTAAGTTAATTAGTTTCACTTTTACAATGTCTCTTTGTATGTTTATATAATATGGTTAATAAACTTACTATATACATCCAAGCGACACCCAAGTGGTCCATTAATGATTAACCTATCATAATATAAGTCTCTTGGCCGAACCTTAGATTTTTAGGAATTTAATATCAATTAATAATATAATATTTGTTTTAAGAACTCTTTTATGTCAATTTTGACACTATTCAATAGTTGATTTTTGTGAAACTCATAACAGATTGATTACTTCGAAAAAAGTCCATTAAATCAATCCTAATATATCATATTAGCCTATAAAATTAGTTTAATTCATTAAAAGTTTCATATTATATTTATTTGGGTATTTATAATATCAATTATTTTAATTTTTCACTATTATAGTAATTACTGCATCATCATTGTGTTATAAATAAAATAACTTATTTATTGTCTAAAAATTATAAATAAAATATCATTATGTAGGAAATCTTTTTATCTTTCTAATGAATATTTATAATCGAAAATCCAACATGTATAACCCTATGTAACAATTGTTCTTCTAAAAGATATATGCTTGTGTCATTTTTGTATTCATTTTAACTTAATTAAAATAAAGTGTCATTATCACTTACAAGTGGATCCATGGGGTCCCAAAATTGACACAAAGATGCCCATGGTCGACCCTGTATCAACCAATAGGGTTAAGACACGTTTTAGGGTAATTTTGTATTATTATAATATTATTTTTGTAACCCTTATTTACCGGATTTACCCTTTAACCATGGTAAATAAATTCTTTACCGCAGTAATTATTCAAAATGTCTAAAAATAAAAGTTACCTATTTACATAATTTGGACATCCTAATTCCAAATATGGAATCCATTTTCCTAAATTCAAAACACAGAAGTGGCAGAAATTAATTTAAAATTAATTCCCGCTGTTAAAACAAAAAGCGTGTTTTTAAGAGATAATAACTATCAAAAGATTGACACTTGTTTATGTTCGGTTTAATTGTAAAATTATGTCCAATGATAAACATTAAATTGAATGGTAAAAATATATTCTAAATATACTTTAAAACCACTCAAATTCATAATTTATCACTATTAATTATTTTGATTAAAAAAGTTGTTTTTAATTAAAATTTAGTAATTTTCACTATTCATCAAAATATAAAAGTTATCCGAAATGTACCAAAATTTCACCCTAGGCTAATTTCGATATTCCGAATCCAAAAATGAAGTCCATTTTTAAATATAAAATATATATAATTTCAAAAATTAGGTATTACTATTCATAACGGCTAGTTTGATTGGTTGTGGTGTGTGTTAAAACTCAAGGTTGCGTACAACACACGCTACTGTATTACTCAAAGAAAGCGTACCGTGGAAGCTTGGGATGTTTCATTTTAAATTTTTGATGTCCCAATTTAGTCAAAAAGATTAAAATATTGTATTTAAAAAGGTTTCACTATTAGAAGTTGATAATACTGAAAATGAATCTGTTCTTGCAATATGACTAAGAAACTCATAATAGGGATTCTAAAATTATAAGGATTATATAAAGTTCAAAATGTAGTTAATACTATTCATGAACTCTTTTAATGGTGTGATTGAACTCGGTGTTGCGTGTAGTGCAAGTTATTGAATTATTTTTAAGAAATAACACACTCTGAAATCCTGGGGTGTTACAACATTGCAAAAGATTGAATTGATTTAACCTACGAATTCAATGTATAATCAATGCTAATGACATACATTATATGAAATGGTAAAAATATATTCTATTTATACTTTAAAACCACTCAATATTATAATTTAACCATATAAATTATTACGATGAAAAAAGTTGTTTTTAATTAAAATATAGCGTGTTTTTACTATTCATTAATATATGAAAGTTATCAGAAAAATATCAAAACTTTATCCAATGTAAATTTTTATATCCTGATTCAAAAGAAGAATTTTATTTTGTCAAATTGAACTTATAAACATGTCAACAACTATATTTAAAGTGGGTGTTCCATCAAAAGGCGGAAAAACTGCATTTTTTTAAAAATACATATTTTACCTGAAAATTTTATTTTTGTTCTTATACCATGTTCTAGAAAATGTTTAAGATGAATAATAATATTATAAAATTAAAAATTTAGTTAATACTATTCATAACGGCTAGTTCATAATAATATTATAATAATATATCATTGTTTAGTAAAACCTGGTATTGTGTACAACACACGCTATCGAGGAAGGTCGTGATTATGTGTAATGCATGACAAGTCTGGGTTGCGTGTTTCTCAAGACTCCATTATTATTTCGTATAACATAATCCAACAATATTTCATATATACATTTAATATATATATATATATACCCTCAATGTTGCGTAGAATGACTATTATAAAACGAACTTGAAATTATGTGTAACACAATCTAAGAATAGTGTTGTGTATACTTCAAGCTAATACAGTGTGGCGTATAACACATCAAATAAATTAAAGAGAATACTTATCATAAAATATCGGGTTGTTACATTCTACCCGCCTTAAAATGAATTTCACCCTCGAAATTTGTCGGGGTTATAAATTGTTTACTATTCATAGAAACCCACATCGTAAAATGGAATACTGAAACTTAATTTTAAAAACTAAAGTATGAAACGTAACGATTACCCAAAGTAACTCATCACTGGGTTTCCATATAGGAGAACATAGGTGAAAATATGGATATGGAAGAAAAATCTAACCATGAAGTTCTGATGGAGAGTGGTATAGAACATGGCTATGAAAAAGCCATCAATCACAAAGTCATAAATTTGTGATGATCTAAGGTACCATCTGGTTCATTGGATATAAGAGCACTAGGACAACATTTTTGGTTTTCAATATCATTTCCCTAAATTTGAAAATTTTGAACTAGAAGAAATACTTTCTTGATTTTGGTACAATCTCACTGTTGTTCGTGCATTGAACAATTTCCACTTCATCTCTTAAAGAAATGAAGTTGAATTTTTTATTCGTGAAGTGTTAACAGATCATGTCATAGAATGATGGGTCATTCCATCTATTTCAAACAAAAGGTTAGAAAAAGTTATCAAATATACATAAGTCAATCTATGGTGAGATTAATCATATATAGTTCCTAAAATGGACTTATACTTCATACATAATACAGCTTAATATAATAAAAATAGTTTCTACTAAACAGTGACTTCCTGTAGTCCAGTGGTAAGAGATAAAGGATAGTCGCACTTCGGTTGTGGGTTCGATTCCCACAGCCTTGTCCGACACGATGCGATGTCGCCCGTCCTGTAGGTTGTCCTTTTTCTAAAACTACACTATTATAACATTACAGAAATAATTTTAAAAAAACGTTCTAGCCTTAAACAATACTATATGATGTCTGACATAACACTTTACAATCTTTAGACTTATCCAAAATACATATGTCCAAGCTCATAGTATAATGAAAACAATTACTGGAAAGGTCACATAACAAGAACGTGAATAACATCATTTATCATACGATATGTCTTGTTGGTCACATTCCAAACATGTGAATTCCTTAATCATTTATTCTATTGAAACATGAATTACCACTGAACCTTAGTTGAAAACATGAATGCTGTCAAAAGTTGTCTATTTCCACATTCCAAAATCCCACAAATTCTATATACTCAAACCATGATACCAATTACTCCTTATATCAATCATAAGCTCATGAATACTATCAAACATATTAGATTCTTGTTATCCCTTCATTATGTGCATATAATCTGCCTTCCAAAAATATTTCAATCACTTTTCATGGTTACTGATGCCATATTCTTATTGAAAACCACAATGGACCAATACATAGATATTCCAATATACCATAAAAGTACCTCAATAACATTATTCTTGAATACCAATACATAAACACTTCAAACCATCATCTTCAATGATTGTCATGGAATAAGTCCTTCCTTGATTTAGAAGTAACCTCTTAGGTCAGGGCATTGAGTTGGGTAATGCCCATGTTCTCCACAGATAAGACATTGAACTCCATAACAGTCTGTCACTCTATGACCCTTCTCTCCACACAGATAGCATCTTCCCCTCCATTTGAGGTATTCCTCAAGGTTCTTCTTCCCTTCTTTAGAAATCTCAATCTTCCTTTCTTTATGATCCTCAACATGCGAACATGCATAATAGTCTATCTTCCTCTTATTTTATGAATTAGGAATACCACTAAATTTAACCTTGTTAATCATATATCGCAATGACTGATTCGACATAATCATAATATCATTCTCTCTAGGCATTACACAATTTCATTGCTCATAGTCACCAATTTGTCCATTCGATTCAATGTTAACTGAATTCCTTCTGGTTCCCTCCATTGACTAAAACACAAAAAGAATTATGTGAGAGGAAAAAATCATGATAGGTAAAACAACATAATAGAGGGGGAGTAACATCAATATCTAACATCTTAGGTTTAATTCTAAGATCGTTACTGTAATTCTAGGACTATAACCTAAACTTATACTTAACCTTAGTTACATCCCTAGACATACCTTAGAAATACCTCTAGGGATCTCACTAAAGTTCTCGCATCCTAGTTTCTCAAGGTTGACTAAACCTTTCCTCTGATACCAAATATAGAGACCTGAAGCTTGATTTACATAGACATTACATTACTTTTGAGGAATACTAAGTACATAACAAAAGCAGACACACAAGGACCGTAATAGGTTAGTGTCTTTGGAAACTTGGAACGTAATCTTCTAATCATGGTGAACGATCTTCAACATCTCCGATAAAGATCTTCCCATTTTTGTTTCCTGACCTAAAATCTTTCTTCTAATCCTGTGGGAAAAGAAAACATAAAAAGGGTGATCTCAAATGCTCATTAAGGGTAAGCATGGATAAAATAAAACATACCATATATATTTGAACTTAAAAAAAACATGAACATTAAAAATCTTGAACAATGAAATAAAACATGGAAGTACATAAAGCATAGATCATAATGGAACATAAATCATTATAAAATAGCATGGGAATAAAACATGTTATTTTGGAAACCATTAAGCACATGATATGATTTCCATAGTAGCCAAGGCATTGCTGCCAAGACCATATTAGTGGACAAAGTCTCTTTCTGAATCAAGTTCACTCCTCGTTTCAGTCATGTTTTACTGAACTGGTTTAACCTGCCGTTCCAGCCATGTCTATCTCATGAGATATAAATCTTTACCCAATGCATTTGAGGGAGATATAGGTCCCACCCATCTCATTATGAAATCATTCTTACTTGTTCCACAAAATAAACATACATCATTCATAATAACCTAATAAATAAAATGGGTTTCATAAACATTATCCCATCATCAAAAAATCCATATAAAGGAAATGGATATCATATCATAATAAGAAAAGTGAAACCATGTAAATCATAGATACATGATACTTGAAACATAAACATATTAAATAATGTCATCTTAGATGAAAAATGGTTTTGATAAAACACTTGAAATGAATTCTTGAGAAAAATATCCTTTTTTCTTCAAAATCATTTTCTTTTCACAAAATGTCATGCAATTTTAATAGAATAGGATTTTGTTGAAAATAGTCATGAAATATTTTGGAGGAAGCTTCATGAAAATAAGGCTTTATAAAACTGCAAAAATCCTTTCATGTCGTATATGTTAAAAAAACATTCTTCTTGTACTTTTGTCAGAAAAGTCAAAAAAGTACCTCGTAACGTAAACAAAAGAAAGATTCCTTACATACCATGTAGTAAAAGTAAAAAAAGTAAAAAATGGGTAAAAAGGACTTTAAACATACATGAATGAACTTTTATAAAACTTGGACATGGGCGATTTCAATAACCCCAGTAAATACTTACGAATAAGAAATCTCGGATAAAAATGAGATTTGAAAAATTATCCCTTACCTTTGGTCCGATTTGCTTCGTAAGTGTCTGATCCTCCTGTATAATGATTTAAATAATGTTATTGACTTATTAAAGAATCATATTCATTGTTATGCTATCATATATGGTTCACTTATGACTTTATATTACCCGTTCTTTTGTAAATTCCATGTTAAAAAGCGTTTTGGGTAAAATCGTTTCATTTGTCGTTCGTGTTTTGACTTGTAATTATTCATATGATTACATAGATCATGATTAATTACATCCATAATGTAAAACATGATTTATATATAATATATATTCAGAATATACATATATATAATAGATCGATAAATGGAACGAAATACACCATTCATGGAGACGGTTGGTCGTACGTACGCATGAACGTTGTTTTTGTTTCCTCATTGAATTGAATGGAATTAATTGGATGACATACATATATATATATATATACATAAATTAAATATCATTATTATGTCATATATTTCATGATTACTGATTATATATACTTTATAATCATTTATGAATTGTTAATCATTGAGAATGAATCTCATCGCGTCGTGGAGACGGTATTCCGTACGTACGCACTAGCGATGATATCGTTCCCATGATCATGGAAATTTATTGGAGTGTATGTATACTATTACAGAATCAATATCACTTTATAATAATCATATATAGTTATTATTTACACCATTATACCCATTCAAGTAAGGTGGTGGTGGAAAATAGATTACACCACGGCGTGGAGACGGTATTCCGTACGTACGCACGCGCGGTGATTTCTTTTTCCGTAGGATGGATAGATGGTGAAATAGGGTTGTTTCATACATATAATAACATATCATTATATGAGTGATACTGATGTTATAACTTCACAAAGAAAGAACCTATGAAGAAGAAGTGGAAGAAGAAATAAAGTTGAAAGAATCGATAACGGACATTACCTCTTCTTTGAAGCGCCTCTTTGAGACCTCCTCTTAGGGCACTAAAATTGGTCTTTGAAGAATACCAAGACCTCTAGGATGTTTCTAGATAATTGGGGAAGTGAAATGGGCAGGTTTTGGCTGGGCTTGAAGGCTCAAAGTGTTGTGAGGAGGAGAGCGAGGAGGTTCCCTTTTATAAGGGAGGAGAGGGGCACCTTTGGAATTCTCAAAAATACTAATTTATAATAAATCTATCCCCACTTAAAAACCTCCAAAAATGACTCATATCCGAATATTAGATGGGCTAGGGTTGTAATATCATCAACCAATCAAATTTAGACATGTTAGGAATTTAATTTAAACATTATCAACTTGATTTATCCTTATTTAATCAATTTAATGTTATTTATGGTAATAACATTCTAAATTTTAAATTATAACAAACAATTACTTATTTGTTGTGAATTGTCCATAATTGGATACTTTATAACATAGTATACCATATAAATATAAATTTATAAATTTTAAATATTTTTGTGATTTTTAAACAATTTTATAATATAGTATTTTTATAAAATAACAATAGTGTCAATTTTGACACTATTCATTTATTTGAATTTAAATAAAATATATACAGATGATATGCTCAAAATAAAATATTTAATAGATTCATAAAAGGTAATATGTATCTAGAAAATTAGTGGAGCACATTAAATAGTTCATATAATAGTCATTTTATTATTTTTAAAAACAATTTATTTGGTTTATCTCTTTATAAAATAATTACTACAACATTTTTGTATAATTATTTAATATACTTATTTGTCGCATAAAAATTAAAAATAAAATCCTATGATTAATATAAATCTATTACCTTTCACAATAATAATTTTACTAGTATTTATCATCTTTAAATCACAATATTTAAATTTTTATATTTATTAAATTATGAAGGTGACAACTTTGGTATCATTTAAAATAAAATAATATAAGTGTCATAATTGCCTTAATAAGGATCAAAATGGTCAACAATTCTTCCAGTGGATGCTTAGGGTTTATATATACACTAATAATAAGTTTTGGGCATATTATTGGGAATTTTTATATGTATTAATATTTCAATAAAAACCATATTATTGATTTTTCACTAAATAAATAATTTATGCATCATTAATGTATCACTACTAATGACAATTATTTAATCCCAAACAAATTCTAAATAAATTATCATGATGTAGATAATTTTATTATCTTTCTGGAGACTATTCATGTTTGAAGTTTTATGATGTTTATCACTAAATTAAAATTATTATACTTATAAAATTTAAGAGAGTGACATGTTGTCACTTTCTTTGGTTTTAATAATAATTAAATTATTTTCATGGTCAAAAGTCCATAAAATGAATCTAATCAGACCCTTAGGTGATATGGGTATACTTTTAGCCATCCAATATAATTTTGGAATGTGTTAGGGTAATTTTATAATATTATATTTACCCTGAATTAACCGGTTTACCTTTAACTATGGTAAATAAAATTTACCGTAGTTACTATTCATAATTCCCAAAAATAACAAGTATCCTATTAACATAATTTGGACCCACTGATTCCGAATATGGAATCCATTTTCTTCAATTCAATACACAGAAGTTTCAGAAATTAAATTAAAATTAATCTCATTGTCGAATGAAAACGAGTTTTTGTTTAAAACATTGCAAAAGATTGAATTGATTTAAACTACGAATTCACTGTATAATCAATGATAATGACATAAATTATATTAAATGGTAAAAATATATTCTATTTATACTTTAAAAGCCACTCAATATTCTAATTTAACCATATAAATTATTACGATGAAAAAAGTTGTTTTTAATTAAAATATTGCGTGTTTTTACAATTCATTAAAATATGAAAGTTATCAGAAAAATATCAAAACGTTATCCAATGTAAATTTTTATATCCTAATTCAAAAGAAGAATTTTATTTTGTCAAATTGAACTTATAAACATGTCAACAACTAGATTTAATGTTGGCGCGCCATCAAAAGGCGGCAAAATTGCATTTTTTGAAAAATACATATTTTACCCAAAAAATTTATTTTGTTCTTATACCATGTTCTAGAAAATGTTTAAGATGAATAATAATGTTATAAAAATCAAAATTTAGTTAATACTATTCATAACAGCTAGTTTATAATAATATTATAACCATATATTGTTGTTTAGTGAAACCCGGTATTGCGTACTACACAAAATCTATGAATAGTGTTGTGTATACATCAAGCTAATACAGTGTGGCGTATATCACATCAAATAAATTAAATAGAATACTTATCATAAAATATCGGGTTGTTACAGGTTCCAACCTCACCCTTCCATTACCGTCTAGTCCTCCATGATTCCTCCACTCACTAGTCCTTCGGAATTTGGCCAAATCCTACTATGAATCCATTGGACCCATATGATCAGACTATCGGGCACATTAGAACACCCCTTTGAGTCTATATAACCATGGTAAGAGAAATCGCAAAGGCTCTCCCCACAAATTTTTGGGATTCGAGAATGCATGTGGGTCTAAATTCCCATGATAACCCAGAATCTATCCTTGGGATACCGATGTCAATCTCCCAGTTCTAGGGATTAAGGGTGATCACTTTATTTTACATTTAATGGGAAATATTGATATTTCCAAGGATTCATATTCTCTTCTCATTTTTATGAGGACGAAACTCCTCCCCTTCCTAGAACGTTCTTTGGGGCCCTCCCACAAATTTAAGTCCCCAATCTTCGGAGGCAGGGCCGCAAGACCTTCAATTTCATTTCACATTGAAAGGTTCATCACTCTGCACCCTCATCCATGGTCTCCCTGGCCTCTACTCTCGTGGGCTCTGCCTCCTAACCCAAATGGGGATGAGGCAAGTGAATTGTTGAATCTTCAACATCCTCTTGTTTCTCACATAGAGCTTGACTCATGTGGCTGAGGATTGTGACGATTACAACATCCACATGAATCTGAACTATGAGACCACTAATTCCTAATCAAACCATGATATGTAAGACAGCTTCTAAAAGGCTCGATCTTAAAAGGGTTCTCATCCAAAAGGCTCCAACCAATCATGTCTCCTCAATGGGAAGCTACTATGTGTAAGCCCCACACAATCTGAACTACGTGGAATCGGATTCCTCTTCCGGGGATATGTATGAGTCCCTTATTATGGACCTGATACCAATATCAATTCATTATCCATCCCACCTAGATGATGATAAACTCTAGAGCACCTTATTATATGGCTCAAGTCAGTATCACCTCTGTAGCATCAAATATATTCATGCCTACGACAATCCTGCAAACCAAGGGTGCCCCATAGACACACTCTTCTGGAGTAAAACAAGGATTCACGAACATATGAACATGACATAAATCTATAAGAGTGGCTCAGAAATGGAAACAATCCTACCCTATAAGGGTGCGGTGATCCTGACCTCCCATCCTCTCGACCAATGGAGTCCTTAATTATCGTTGGCCAAATCGTCTGCCAACGAGTGCCTGCCTTTGGAAAAAATGTCCATGAATCATGGATATCAAGGCTTTGGGAAATTTATTGCACCACCAATAAACCCAATGCAGACCATCTGGGGAAGTTATATCCAAGGAGGACCAATTTCACAAGTACTTTACCCCCACACAATCGCTCTCCGGGACAGATGGTTCCTGTAGGTTTAATGCAACCTTCTTTAAAGAATAATGGCGTTGAATGGGTTGAATCAAAATAAATGGTGAATTCGATGAGAACATTTCTATATAAAAAATGGACGGGTACTGATCCTCATCTTTCCATTTCCACACCACCCTAAAACGTGCCACCTCAGAGATGGAACACATACGCATGATTGATATTTTCATTTTTTGAGGGATAAATTGAATGAAAGTTCAATAATATATTATAATTACACAATGATTAATATTTCATATACATAATTTTTATTAATTAAATATTTCCTTACAAATTTCATTGTAAATCATAAGAAAAAAGGAATTATGTCACTTCAGGAGGAGGTAATCCTCTAAACACATGAGCGGTATTATTTTTTCCCACATTTAATAAAATGTAGGAATGTATTTTTGAAATCATAATTATAAAAGTGGGATAATTTCATAAATATAATATAAATATTTTACATCCATATTTATATGCATTCTTGATGGGTAGTTATGGAAAACCAAATACATTTGTTTTTTAGGCTATAGTCTACTGTACACATGATTGATGGTTACGTTTTCCATTTTTTGAACATGGAGAGGGATATAGGTTATTACATTAACATAATAACATCCTATTATATCATATATATTTTTTGAAATTTTAAAAAAAAATTAAGGAGGAAAAATAGAAATAAAACGAAGGATCTTAGTGATGACAATAACCATCGCTTAGAAGAACTACCTTTTTATCTCTTATTAAGGACCCTAGTGTTGAATTTTTTGGAGGAAAAAAGTTAAAGAACATGGATAATTATATTGGGTAGGTGATTTTTTTGGTGTTGGATGAGATATATGGCTTGATATTGGTGAACATGTGAAGTGTGGTGGTGGCCTTTTATAATTAGTTCAAGGGAACCAACTTGGATACTACATGGAAATTTCAGAAAAGAATCCAAAATGATAAATTCATTCAAATTATAAAATATTAAAAATCAACCTATATTTTAAACTGATAATTATAATTTGTAAATATTTCCATTAAATAGTAATTAAACTAGTTGTTATGTTATTTCAACACTTATGTTCTTAGTTTATCCCCTCGGTAAACCAATTTTTACCTTAACTGTGGTGATTAATCATAATTATATTAACTATTCATTAAGGAAAAAAATAATTTTAACAATATTAGGTAATGTAAATAATTATGATTCAAAATATTTATCCATTATTCGAAATTAAATTCATAGAAGAGGAAAATTTTAATTTAAAATTAATCTTGCAAACACAACGAGAAAGAGGGGTCTTTAAGAGAAAATGTTCAAATGTTTACAAGGTTTTTATATCAAAATTCAATATTAAATTAATTAAAATAACATAAAATGGATTAATAGATATATAATTTAATTATCAACACTTTTAAAACCAATATAAAACAATTTTTATCTTTTTAAAATCTTTAAAAGAAATGAAAATTAATAATAAAAACAATTATTTTTCACTAACCATATAAAAAATTACATTTTCAGAAAATTTTCAAAAAATAACCCAAAGATAATTTTGATATAGTTATTTAAAAAATGGATTATATTTCGTAAACTTAATTTTATAAAATTAATCAAAAATTAAAATTACTATAAGTACGCAAAATTTGATAAAATTATTTTTTAGAAAGATATAGTTTTTTAACGGAAAAATATGAGTTATTATTATATCTTATCTAAAAAACACATAAGATGATTGTTAAATATTTTTTAAATATATAATATATAAAAATAAATAAAATAGATCAATAAAAGAGATTTGGTTTATCTATTGTTTAAAACACATTTTTATCCAATAAAATAGTTTTTCAAAAAAATATTTCCATTATTTTCAAATGGTTATTATTTAAATTTATAATTTATTATTAGTCAAAGAACTCATTTTATCTATACGTGTTAACAATTTATTTTATTTATTACTATTTATACCCACAATTCTATTGACTAGGTGATAAATATCATATTAAATGATAATTCTTTAATAGTATTTCATGTTTCATTTAAACTTGGTGTTGTGTGTAAGGAAAGATAAACTGAATGTTACTTGTAACTTAAGAGAAAATCAGTATTGTGTGTAACAAATTATTTTATTGTTGTTTTGTTTAATAAAAATATCTAAAAGAAAAAATTTATATAAAAAAATATTTCACAAAATATCAGGGTGTTACAATGAAGAATATATAACTATGGTAGTATGGGATAAATATTATTGGGGTCTGGTATTTAATGATAAAATGTTTTTGGTTTTTATGGATTTCTTAACTCCTTGAATGTTTTTTATAAAAAATATAAGCCCAAAATAGTTTTTCAAATGTAATTATTTTCTATTTTTTTCTAATTATTTGGGTATTAAAATTTTGAGTTCACAGTGAAGTTGTATAATGGTTTTGAGGAAAAGGAGAAAATTCTTTATATGGCCTATGAAAACCGCACAGTGTATCACACTATACCCACACTCCTTGATCTAGTTTTAAAAAAAATCTAATTCAGATACTAGTATTGATACCTATTATATCATCCCAAAAAAACCATACCATAATTACATAACATAGAATAAATATTTCATTACACAGATTCCCATGACCTTTTAGTTTTAAATATATATTCACCACGGAGAAATCAAAAAATAATCAATCCCATGTCTTTTTAAAATATTGGAAAAATTAAAAAATTTCAAAAACTACTTAATCAAAAATAACTCTTCAACATCTCCCAAAAATTATCTATACAAGATGTTTCTCTAGACATATCATGCATGATAAACTTATTTCTAACCAACAGAAATGAAAGATAAGAAGGGATGAGCAATAATGCTCGGTAAGGGTAAACATAAGTAAGGACAATCAAATATCATAAGTGATCATGATAAGAGAATAAATAATATATTATCAATATAAAACAAAAAATATTATCATAATAAAATGAATATGAAATTATAATATTCCCATGGATTATAATGGATATAAAAATATCACATGGATAACAATAAGTCCTCCCTTAGTAGTTAAATACATAATACCAGACTGTTAATTCCATTACCTAAACCAATACATCATTATATTATAAATAATTATTTATAAATAAATTTCATTGTCGAAGGAAATCCTAATCTTAGATATCATAATCTTAAAGTCATGTCCCTACATCTAGGAAATATTTTTTTTCAGGATAGGCATACCCAAAATACCCATGTTAGTTTGTCTCTTGAGACCCATCGATCCATAGAGATGAGCACCAAACATCATTAATTTAGACTAATAAATTTATCGTAATATAGAGTTAAAAAACAACACATAACGAACACACTTTAGTAATCAATAAACATCTATACTGAAAAAATGAGCATACAGATTTCCACTATTTCCCCAATCAAAAAAACAGTATAGCTTTCTATGTAATAATACGTCAACGTAACACCATATAGAGTAATGATTATATTATTATTTCTATATTTTCCCAAATTAATACATGGAAAATATTTTTATGTAATTATACCTCAAACTAAAATCGTATAGAGTAACTAGAATGCGGTTAAGTCAATAATTTCTCAAATAAATAAATAGAATACATTTCAATAAAATTTTACCTCAAACTCACACGGTGTAGTGTAATGGTGTATGGTTAAGTTAAAAAAATCCTAAAATAATAATGCAAACTAAAATTAAGAATATATCAATTATAGAAATAAAATAAACATAAATGAGTATATCCATTGAATATGGTTTTTTAATCAATGAAAAAAATGGGTCAACAAATAACACTTACATCTTTTCAAGGTTTTGGGTTAAAAAATATGATGGAGGGAATAAAATATAAAATTAAAAACATGGAAACTTTTTTACCTTTAATTAATAAAATTAAATTAAATGTGTTAGTAATAAAATAAAAAAAATTGGTGAGTAATAATAAATATGTCTCAAGGAGTGAAATTTCAGACATTGAAATTTTAACTTAATTGCTGACTTTAAAAAAGCGCATGAATGTCCATTATAAAAATAATAAATATCTTAATAATCTATTTCATAAACTAAAATGTAATTATAAAATTTTAAAAATTTCATTTATAATTATATACGGTGAATATATTTTTTATTTGTATTCGAATTTCAACATTGGATGTTATTAGTATTAATTATTTTGTTTAGTACTATTTTTATAATGGATTTTTAGATTATTGTTAACAGGTTCAAAGTTAATCATTATAATTTCAATATAGTTAATAGAATTTTTTTAATTATTTGTAAAATTATAATTTCATATCATATGTATTCGAGTTACGATTCAGGATGATGAAGTTAGTGACGAGTTTATTTTGGTGATTTTAACGAAGGAGATATGTTTTCTTAATAATGGTTCATATATTAACTTTTCCCACTCTGTAACCAAAAAAATCATTATTTACCTTTTCCTTACTAATATAAATATTTATTAAGTTTCCATTTTTATACATGATCAAAATTTATAGTGAATATCATGTGAATAGTTAAACCGTCCTAAACAAGAACAAGACTTAATATTAGGGTGAATATAGTTGAAAAAATGATTATTTTGATATAATATTAGTATTAATATATTATAATTATATTATTTAGATTTTTTGATGGTTTATAATCTGATTATAATCTATTTTTTAAAATTAGAAAAGACTATACTGAAAAATGATATATGTCACTTTCATAGTGGTGGTTGTCTGTAAGTTTGCACGAGAAACATGTTTTTTTACCAAAATGTAGAGAATATCTAAATTGGTTTTCCATAAGATTATTAATAATGTTTACGCATCATATTAATAATTTAAATATACATTAATAATAAACTGTCTAAGGTCATGATGAAAAATCAAGCATGTTGTTCATGGAAGTGGTATATCACCCGTACACATGATGGCGTCTTCAAATTTTTGAATGGTTTTGGAGCAACGTATAAAATTGATATACCATTAATATATTAACATTTCATAAAATTAATAATACTTATGTTATAACAATTTCATGAATATAATAGGATTTATGGGGTAAAAATAGAAAATAATTTACAGATCAAGGTTGAGAACATTACCCATCCCATTAGATATTACACATAGGGAAACACATTAAGGCTCTTTGTTTGGTATTTTGGAATGAAAAAGGACGATGTGATGTAATTAGATTATTTAGTAGTGATTATGGTAAAATTATGGTTTATATAATTTTTGGAATGGGTGAAGAAAGTAGTGTAAGTGTTCCTCTTTTTTACATGATGAAAATAGAAATTTTTGTAAATACACATTTATTTTCCAACGATGGAAAAACGTTTTTCACGAGTAAATGGATCAAAAAGTGAAAAATAATGAATTTCTGGGTGATATAAGTCTAATAAATCTTCTACCATTCATTTTAACCATTTTTTTATCATTTTTCAAGAGGTTTACCGTTATATTTTTCCTTTTTAGCATTTTTAGCTTTTAACCATGGAAATTAATTTACACCTATGTAATTAAGTTTTAATTACCCAAAGTACAATGGTCCTTTTTTATTCACTAATTCCAAATAATAAATCAATTTTATAAAATTAAATCCATATGTGTGAGAAAAAATAATTTTAACGTTATGGCATGTAACCCGTAAAAAACATGTTTTTTTAAAAAGTGTATTTTTAAGAAAGAACTTTTTTAAGATAAAATCATTTATTTATTTTCATAAAAATAATTAATTATTTATTAATTAAATAAAGATTAAGTGACATTAAAAATATAAAAAACATTATTTCTCTTAGTGAACAAGTAATAAAAAAAATGTTTATTAGAAACATATGAATTAATTTTCAAAATGTTAAATGTGGGTTTTTAAAATTCAATACAGTATATTAAGAAAACTTAATTGTAATTATTAAATAAATATAAGATCAATTAAAAGGTTTACCAATATATAGCTCTTTATTTTATAATTACAAAGTTATAAAATTTATAGTTTTGATAACAACTTTAATTTTCACTATTTATGTACCAATAAATTATTTTAGAAAAATATATAAAAATAAGAAGTTAATGTTTTTACACATTATTAAAAAATTTAATTTAATTTCTTCACATTCTATTTTAAAAAAATTGAAATATTAATTTTAATTTAAAAATAAAATTATATTTAAAATGTTTTTCATAGCAAAATAACATTTTAAATATTAACTATTCTTATTCATACATTTTATTGGTTGATACTAAATTTTTTTAATATATATGTTATGTTGATAATTTATTTTATCCATGATATATTTATTCATCTAAAAATAAATCTTCAAAAAATCCAATTTTTAGAAAGGTTAAATTTTTAATCAAAAATCAAACTAATTAGTTATTTAGCTATATGAATTGAATTTTATCGATTTATTGGTATTAGTAATGTCCGGAATTTCTATTTATATATATATTTCATAATTAATTTACCACTATTTTTACCCATCAATTTTATAGTTAAATTTTGACGGATATATTTTTTTCTATTTCATTGGGGTTTGGTGTTTATTGTGAAGCAAGTTATCAAATACATTATGTTTAAAAGGAAAATATAATTATAAATATCAAGTTATTATGTTTTACCACCTTAAATAAATTGTCTCCTCAAAATATTATTTATAACTTAATAAAAAAATAGCCAAGGTTATCCATAATATGGGAATGATGTAAGATAAAATTTCTATTAACACATCAACTTCACTAACATATGTATGACTAGGAAACTCATTTTTCGTCTTAATAAGAATATTACTTGATTTTCATTTTTTATTGAAATTTATTCTAAATATGTTTCCTTATTTGGATGATATGACATGAGGGTTTCTAGAGACTTACCTTTAACAGTTCCATTCTCATGATCCTAATTCCAACCAAATACTAAAACCAAAATTGATATGATCATTTTCCATAAATCTAGAGTAAATGATTATATGAATATGAAAGATAAATCCTTTAATGAATTTTCTAATAAAATATTTATTTTAAATTATGACACATTCATTTCAACAATGATATAATTGGATCAACCTATCTCTCCTTTAGTTTAACATAGGGAGTCCAAGGTTATTTTTTTATTAGGTTCCCTAACCAAAATGTTTTGAAATCCCTCAAAGTGATTCATAAATAGAAAATGAAATTTTAAATAATATACCTTGAGATTGTTTATCTTGGTGTGCAGTCTTATATCCACTCTTACTGAATCAAGTAAAGATTCAGTTGATACATAACTATCCTATATTTGGGTGATTACCCATTTTTCTATCAATGTGATAGTTGTATCTGCTTTATAGTATGTGGATAATGACGTAATTGTTGGGATAACCACAAAATATCCACTATGCCAAAATTTTAGTATGTTCCCATATATAAAGACTTATTATAGTATTTTCATTATGGTTATCTCATAATAATTCATAAAAAATATATAATATATTCAGTATTATGTCAACTAATGAAAAGGATTTTTTGTACATTGTAAGTTATGATAAACCCCGAACACACTAACAAATTATGGTCTACACAACACTTATATTGTCCTCAACTAGTATCCAAACCTCAATAGTTATCTAAAATATGCTATGATACCAAATATATCTCCCTATAATAGCACTCATAGACCCCATTTATAAAAGTTATACATTACATACTAGACTTGATATTAGCTATAGCATCATAGACAGAATTTTAACATAATTAAATTAATTAAATAAAATATTTCATTAAAAATATTCCAATGGAACTTTTGGTTTATAGATTTATGTAACTAGGAAAAAATCATCAACAAATTAATACTATTTCATTCTTAAATAATGGACATTCTTTACACTATACAAGAAACTAAAAAATATATAATAACTCTTCAATATGTCAAAAAAATCTTAATCCAATATATTATTTTGGACATAACATGTGTAATACATTTCATCATATCATTTAAAAATGAAAACATAATAATTAGTGAGCTCAAACACCCAATAAGGGTAAAAATATCTGGTAATAATCAAAGATCATAAGTGATCAGAAGATGAGCATGAATAATATGGTCAGAATAGAAAACAGAAAATAATTCCATAATAAAATGAAAATAAATTCATAATATATCCATGTATAACAATGTAAATAAAAATTTCACATAGATAATTATAAATGGTTCCTTAGGGATGAGATGAATCATTTTGGGCTTCTAATTCCATTCCCTAAACCAATACATAATGATCATAGAACTAATTATTTATCTATCAAATCCACATACTCGGGAAATCATGATCTAATCATTAAGTAATTCTATCTAGGAATTTTTTTTCTGGGTAGTAATACTCAGAAATAACTAATCTTTATTACCTATAAAGACCAATTGAATCATATAAGGTATATTAAAATACCCAATCATCACTAATTAAGTCCAATGGATTCATCATATGAAGAAATGAATAACAATAAAAAACCAACATTCCTTATAAATCACTAAACATTCGTATTGAAATAACAAGTATATAGATTTTCAATATTTCCTCAATAAATCATTTATTAGATTTATATATAATCATCTCTAAATAAAACACCATATAGATTAATGGTTATATTTTTTGGTTAATAATTTCCCCAATCAATAAATGTAACAACGATCTTTGTAATAATCTCTCCAACTAACAATTTATAGATTCAGGGGTATATGGTTAATTCAATAATTTCCATAATCGATAAAATGAAAATCTATTTGTTTAAGTAACCCACAAACTAACATTTTCTTGGGAGGTGATATATAGTTAAATAAAACTTTTTCCTAAAGAAAATTGTAAAAACAATGTACAATTAAACAATAATATAATAAAATAAACATAAATGACTATCGCCAAATAAGATACCTTGTAACCAAAAGATGTTAAATTGGGTCAACCAAAAACCCTAACCACTTTGGTAAATTTTATGTCAAAAGCATATGTTTGGTCCACTATGTAAAATACCCTAATATGGGGGGTGAATCAGGTTATGATAGATTAAAACTACCTCCCCTTATGATCTTATTTAATTGTTAAACAAAACACACATTTCTTTTACTCCCATATAAATATATGAAAAAAAACAATCATGCACAGGACACAATGATTTTACACGGTTCATCATCACTGGGAAACGTCCAAGGAGCCTAAAATTTAGATGTATTGATGTACCAAATTCACTAAATCTCACTACAATTTACAAGGTTTGGTATTGATCACTTCTATGCCCAGTATTACTTCTTTTACAAGATTTAGGTTCTGCTCACAGCATTCCCAACGGTCTCTCCATATATCTCTTTCTCTAGCTCAATGCCAGTAGAAATGATCATCATTTTCCACTTCCTTTGGTCACTACATATAGAAGTGATACAATCATGGTTTATAGACTTGTAGGTCCTTTTTTGCATGAAATCATGCATCCTCGTCTATAGGTAGTTTCTATTTTGAAGCCCCTTTTTCACCCTTAGATGAAATCCACTTTTTAGTATACTACTTGGTTAGCTGAAATTTCTTTGAAAAAGTGTTTTAATGATTTTTCTAGATTCCTTGAATCATTTATGAAATACCATTCCTATTCCTCAAAATTCATAGCAGGTATACTTCACGAATCTCCTCTCCTATGAGCCGCCTCTTCTTTTGATGTCGCATACCACCTCTAATTCTGCATACTACTTCTTCCTACAAACCTATTCTTCTTCGGTGAACTATTTCCAAGAATTGCTTCTCCTTTCACAGAATACTCCTCATGAACAACTTCATCCTTTATAGAATGCTCCCTCATGAACCTCTTTCAAACATCACAAAATTCCCGTATGAAATATTTTTTCTTATGAAAATCACTCTTACTGATTATGGGATTAGTGATCCTTATGTAGGAAAATAGATCCAAAAAATCTGCTAATCTAATATTTACCTAAATCTATACTTTATATTGTGCTCCTGAAAACCATTATTCCCTTCAAAATCCATGTATCATCTTTTCCTTCATGGAATCCAAAATCACCAACTCGTTTTTGCAAATGACACGCCATCCCGTGACCTATTTACCTTCCATGAAGCGCAATCCTTCCCACGAACACCCTTCACTCCATGAACCATTCCTCGTACATGGTTTATGAAAAATTTTCCTTCCATGAATAGTTCCTACATACCACTTTTTTAATCCCCGATCGGTGCTTACTTGTCTATGTACTGTGAACCCCTCTGCGAAAATCATCATTTTACAAAAACCAAACTCTTGATTTTGAGGCCCAAAATTTGGAAAACACTAATTAATTTTCCACTTTAAGTGACTAATTTGGAAAATTCCATTCATACTTATTCATGGTCATATATCCTTTTCAACAAACACAATCACACCCAAAACATTACGATAAGACACATTGAGGTATTTGTTTCTCAATAATATACCTCTTTGGGTTTGTTGATAATTCTTCTCAAATTGATACCTCATTAATGATCTTTCAATATTTTATCATAATATTCGTCCTATGATTAAGATAGCAACCAAGGATTTAATAAAAACATACTATAAGACCACACGATACATGCCCGATGTGAGAAATAGGACTATGATGTAAACGTCATCAATAAATCACTTAACTTCATTCCCAAACTACTCTTCTTATTTCATCATGAACCTCAACTATCGTGATATGTATCCTTTGACTGAACACATCAAGCATCATCAGATTTCATACTCCCCCTATATCACTAGTCCTTCTAAAAGCTTCAACTCCCCTTATCTCACTACTCCACTTAACAGGTTCACCATATGACCTGATTCATACATTTTATCCCTTTTTATAATCACGATTTCTCCCCCATTGCAACAAACCCAAAGGTCATTCCTTTGACATCTATAATAGGTTAAATAATACATTTTAAGACATTAGAGAAAAATAAACCATAATTTAGTGGGAGGGAGTCCCACATTCTTATTTTTTCAACTATAGGGAGTCAACTGAACTCGAAGAGCCAGTCGATGCCTTTCAAATGATTCTTTGGATAAGTCCTTTGTCACAATATCTGCAACTTGTTATTGTATTTTCACATAATCCTACTTCACAAGAACTTTCTCAACCTTCTCCTTGATAAAATGATATTTTATTTCAATGTTCATTGTCTTTGAGTGATGGACTAGATTTTTGATAAAAATGAATAAACTTGAATTATCATAATGGATTCTGATCAAAGACTTTACCTCAACTCCCATATCATCAAGTTGTTGTTTCATCCACAAACAATGAGTGCATTCTTGAGTATCCACAATATATTCACCTTCTACAGTGCTCAATGAAATGAAATCCGGTTTCTTACTTAGCTATGAAATACAAAATCCATCTATATTTAAGGTGCCTCCAAATGTAGGTTTTATTTTATCTTCTAATCCAACCCAATCTGCATCTGTATATCCCAATAAAACTTGATTAGATTTGTTATTATACATTAAAATGAAATCCATTATGCCCCTGATATACTAAAGTATTCATTTCACTTGAATAATGTGACTTTTTATGGGATTACTTTGAAACCAAGTTTCTTGACACAGGAAAAAAACAATATCTAGTCATGTCATTGTTATGTACAATAGACTTCCAATGATTTTCTTGTATCCTGTGACATTGACCACATTGCCTTCATCATCCTGATATAGTTTCATCCTGGTAGGAACTAGATTCTTCATCTACTTGGTATTAACCAATTTATAATTTCGTAAACCATCATTGGAATATTTTTTTTGAGAAATTAATTTTCCATTGTTTCTTTTTTTTCTCCTATAGAACAAGTAAAAATTTCTGTTCATCAATAATTAAATTTTAGAACTCAATTTTCATGAATTTAGAAAATTGTATACATTGAAATTCATCTGATCCTGCAAATATAATTTCATCGACATATACTAAAACCATAGTCCTTTGATTAATTTTATGGTTTACATATAGATTGTAATCAACTCCACCACACTAAAACTTGATCTTTTTCAGAAATTGATCTCGTGTTGAATAACATGCTCTTAGTGCTTTATTTAAACTATAAAAATCCTTCTTTAGCTGAAAAACATTGTTCTCATATTTGTTAATGAGAAAACCATATGGATTCTCAACATAAACTTCTTATTCCAGAACCCCATTCAGAAATGTTCACTTGACATCCATTTGGAAAACTTTTATCTTTCTTTTCACTACTATATGAAAAAATAGTATGTTGTCTCTGACTGTGCAATAGGTGTAAATGTCTTATCAACATCAATACCCTCTATCTGGAAGTACCCTTTTCACACTAGTCGGTCTTTTTTCGAATCGCAGGACCATCTTCATTCATTTTGTTGTGAAAGGCCATTTTTTCCTGATTACTTTCTTATCATATGGGCTCGAAAGAATCTTCCAAGTTTGATTCATCTCAATTTGTTCAATCTCTTAATTCATATCGTGGACTCAATTCTCATCTCCATCTGATTCACTAAAACATTTAGGCTCATCCTATGATAAGTATTATGCATACTATAGTGTCTTCATCCTCTTTATCTCCACTGTCACTGTCTAATCAGAAATTATGTTTTGTCTGTCAATTTTAGCTCTTCTTGCGGGTCACTGAGAAGATACTAATTTTTCCGCACCCTTGTAATGACCCAAAAATTTATTAATGAAAATTCCTCTTGGTCTAATTAAATGTCTTATTATTTAAAATGGTTATATAGGATATGCACTTATTAGGTTTTATGATTTTTTATTTTTAAAATAACATGAACAATTGTGACGGTTGGTAATATAGCCACTAAATATTGATCACATAGTTAGTATAAATATAGGGCTTTAATAAATCCAATTTACTTAGATAAAGGAAGTGATGGCCTCATTAAGTTGACTTACCCAGTACGAATCCCATTCCTGGTGATTGAAAAGGAGGTGGAATCATTGGGTTTCTCTCTTGACCAAGCCCAAGCCGAGCTTCAGTATATTGAACACGAACGGAACTTCCTACGGTAGAATTGGAAGTTGATGGAGATTACCACCCGAGCAATATTAATCAAGCCACCCCAAGAGTATGTCATTGTCGCACACCATAACCTTCAGTCATATGTGGGTGTTATAAGGGTTTATGTAAGAAAACCCTATTACTAAGATTTTGTACATTATTTTTTTATATAGAATATACATTCATTTTATTATTGTTACATTGTAATAGTTTTTAAAGCGCAAATTGTATTTATAGTTAATACTCAACAAAAAAATCTATTTTGATGAATTATGAAATTTTTAATTAAAAAATATTTTAATAAAATATTATTATTATTATTAAATTACTTTTTATTAAAAATTAACGATTGTATAATTTTATGAACACAATTTTAAATTTAATTATGTTTTAAAACATGTTTTTGATAAAACCCATGTTTTTTTCGATAAATGTCTGTTTTTATTTTAAAAGTCAAAATTCACATATTTAGAAAATTATTTAGCTAAAAAGAATATTATTTTTAGAATAAGGATGTCAAAATTATCCAATGGTAAATTTTTCATAATCTTCTAAGTCAATCAGATTTTTGGGTAAAAATTAAATACCGTTTAATTGTATAATGTGTTCTATGACATCATAATGACCCAATAGTGATGTAATAAAATAATATAAACACTATATTTTTTCATTATATATTTTACCTATAAAATAATGTGATTTTGGTTTTATTTGATTTATTTTAAAAAACTTTAGTAGACCCTCTAGAACTTATAAAACTATTTATCTCCTTAAAGTGATTTCTTTTAGAGTGTGACTCCTCTCCACATAAGAAATCCTATTATTTTAAGAAGTTAGGGAAATGGACATATAAAATATTGTTCTCCACTCCCCTTTGGAAAAACCCATTGGCAGAAACCATGGTCTAGTTTGTGGTTTTGATTAGTTTAATGTGTGGTGTCCCAAACCTAAATAATAAAGAATTTTGTCTCATTTCCTATATAAACCCACCAAAGATCCCACATACTCTTCACTCAAATCGTTTAGAGTACATCCAAACTCTTCCCTCCTCTCTCTAAAATCCTCCCAAGGTGCCCCAAACTCTTAAGAACCCCCTCTGAAGCCTCTCCCAAGCCTTTGGGATTACACTTCCATGTAAGGGATTCCTTCTATTCTCATTTTATCCAAGTTTCTTAATATTGTTATGTACTTTTATTTTCAATTATAAATGTTGGGGTATGATTTAAAACCACCCCCATACTGCCCAATTTATTTTTTCATGATTAGAAACCCCTTTATTTCTCATTAATGCCTCCCATGTACACCCATTAGCATGCTGAAATTTCATAAGGAATTTCTCTCTCCTCATTTACATTCAATCCATTATTTTGAATTATGAATCAAAAATTTCATTACTCATGTTGAGAAAAGTATCTATATAACCCCATTAATATCCATTTCATGCACATTTAATGAGACACCACATACCCTCTCATCAATCATTTTTGGTAATTCTTATGTCATACTGTTATGCTACCGAGATTACACCACGATTTTCCAAGACAAAGTCATTGTGTAGTGAATATCATGCCCATTTCTCTGTCAAGGGTATTCATCTTTATTCCAATTTACTTATTATTTAAAGAGATTTATTTATGTATTCCACGTTTCATTATCGTGGAATAAATGATTATGTTGAATGATTCCATGTTTTATGATCCATGTGACACACTTATGCATGAAATGAAATGTTTATGATGGGTGTGCCCTAATAGAGCTCTAATGCATTTGGGTAAAGATTAGTATCATGATTCATCAATTGAATTTAGGATTTAATCATTCTAATTCATGTTAAATGAGGATATACTCATTATAATTCAAGTGCAATGAGTTTTTACTCATTCTCCATGTGTAATGAACCTTGGCTCATGCTAATTCCATGTTAAGTGTTGCTGTCACATTTCCATGTTATGATAATCATGCAATATCATGCCTTTATGTTAATTTTTCTTTATGATCAATTGATATGCCTATTTCCTAAAATTTAATGTATTCTTAATGTTATTCCCTTATTACTCCCTTGCTGGGCTTTATAGCTCACCATTTTCTTATATATGTCCTCTGGTTATCCCATGCAATGTTAAGTATGAGGGAATGTAGTGGACATGTATAGGAAGTTTTCAATAAGATGTTTCATTTTATGTTATAAGTTGTTATGTAATGTTCCTAATACCCAAAGATACTAGACCTCTCGATCATCCATGTTGTATCAAGTGAAGAGTTTATATAATAAATCATGTTTAAGTGTGTAATAAAGAGTAGGGTTTTTATAGTTGGTATCAGAGGATAGGTTTAGTTATTTTTGGGATTAGGATTAGAAAACCCTATTGAAGCCTTATAGACAAGACTATGTATAATAAAATCATCCCTAAATTTTAGTGTGTCTTAAGTAAGTGGTTTATCAAGTAAATACATCCATGTCTGGATAAGATCAGGTAAAGGCGACTCTAACACAGATGTACCTGGGAGTGAAAACTCCGATAAAGAGTTTCGGGCTTTAACCGAGGTATCTTGGTACACAACAATGATCCTTGTTGTGCTCTTGGTTACGATACTCCCAGGGGATATGATTTGGTAAATTCACAAGCATACTATGAACCATTATTAAGTGAATTAAAAAAATACCCCTAAGAATATATGTTATAAATTAGATCATGGATAATATAGATTGAAGCCTATAGACTCATAAGCTAAAGAAATAAAATTTATTTATATGTAATCTATTTTTGTCTTTGGATTTCCCTTTATGTGTTACCCCTAAATTTCCTTTTATTCCAGCCTATGGCTGATAATTGGAGGACATAGGCTAGTAATTGATGCGAAGACCAATGTAATGATTGTTCTAATGAAACATGGGTCAAGAAGAACATTCAACCCCCCCCCCCCCCCCACACACACCTAAGAAAGAAAAAGTCGCTAGAGAGGGCCTAATTAGACAAACTCCTCATAAATTTAATGGATCATCTGACCCCTCAATCACCGAACAATGAATAAAAACCATTGAAAATGTCTTCTACACCCTTCAATGTTCCTAACAAGAGCATGATATTTTGGAATCTTGTCGTATGGAGGATGAAGCCGATCATTGGTGTACATTGATCAAAAATAAAACTCATGAGGAGGATATTGAGGCGTTGGAATGGAAGGATTTTTAAAAAATGTTTTTCGATAAATATTTTCCTCACACCCTATGGATTAAGAAGGAAAGAGACTTTCTTTCCCTCAAGACAAATTATGATGAATCCATTAGAGCATATGAGGAAAACTTCACAAGTCTTGCATGATACGCATCCTACATTGTTTTTACCCCCGAATGCAAGGTTTTCCATTTCTCCAGTGGGCTAAAACCTAGCCTACGGAAAGCCCAGGAGATCCATGACTTCGAAATCTATGAGGAAATTGTCTGATGTTCCCTCAAGGATGAAATATAGATTAGGGAATCTCAGGGGTATCATGGGGAAAATAATCATAAGGTGGACTTCAATTCTATTGGTCTGATGGATAAATCCAAAGGTTTTGACAAAATCCAACACCCCACATGCCAAAGGTGTGGGAAGAAGCACCCTAGAAATTTACTGAATGGGATGAGGAAATGATTTAGGTGTGGAAGAGAAGAGAAACAATCCATTAACTACCGATAAGAAAAACCTACAGCTGCAACAGAGGATAGGAACACTCTGTTCGAACATCAATGTGTTTTTCATTTCTTTAACTAAAAAGAACAAGGGGACCTTGCAAATCAGTGCCTTAAGCCAAGGGTTTTCAGAGGAAACCAATAACCTCCAAAGTATTAAGGGTGAGCCTTTTCCATCACTACCACTGAAGTAAACCCTAACAATGAACTAGTTACATGTATGCTAGTTATTCATTCAAGAATAGTAAATGTACTTTTTTATTATGTTTCTACACATTTTTTTAACCTACAAGTTTAGTAGAACAATCCCAATCCCACCCAAAATTATGGAATTAAAGATGTAGACAAGTACAGAAACCGGTACAATCATTGCATCCCATGAATATATCTCCTCCCTAGTCACAATCTTTGGACTGAACTTTCTAGTGAACCTCATCATACTCACTTTGTTGTAAGATTATGCAATTATCGACCTGGACTAGCTTTCCTTATATAGTGCTAAGATAAATTTTTGTCAGAGGGAAATATCTCTCAATATGGAGAATCAACACCTGATTCTGTAAAAGTTCAAGGAGGAGGATGAATCATCTTTAGAACCGTCATCTCAAGCATGGATATTACTTCCCTACGAGCATGTGTATATGGCTCAGATGATTGAGTCTAAGGAAGAAACCATCCTTGAAGACATGCCTATTGTGGGGGAAATTGCTAAAGTGTTTCCTGAGGAATTTTCGGGTCTTCCTCCTAGAAGAGTTGTTGAATTCTAAATTGACCTTATATATGGGGAATTGCCAATATCCAAGACTCTATATAAAATGTCTATTGTGGATCTTGAAGATCCGAAGAAACAACTACAGGATGATCTGGATGAAGTGTTTATATGCCCAATTGCTTTACCAATGGGGTGAACTAGTCCCCTTCATCAAGAAGAAGGATGGATTAATACACCTTTGAATTGATTATTGGGAGCTCAACAAAATCACAATAAAGAATAGGTATCCTCTTCCATGAATTGATGACTTTTTCGATCAACTACATAGAGCACAATACATTTCAAAGTTGGATCTACAGTCGGGATATTATCAACTAAGGGTAAAGAAGGAGGATATCCCCAAGAATACTTTTTGTACAATGTATGGGCACTATGAATTCCTACTAATGCCTTTCGGACTCACTAATTCTCCAAAAATATTCATGGAATTGTTCAATAGAGTCTTTAGAGATTACCTCAAAAAATTGGTGGTAGTCTTTATAGATGAGATTCTAATATACTCCAAAACCATGGAGGATCACGAAGATCATCTGAGAACTGTACTAGAGACCGTGTGGAAGGAGAATCTCTATGAAAAGTACATCAAGTGTGAGTTTTCGTTAAAGGATGTCTCATTCATGGTTTATATACTCACAAAAAATGGGATATTTGTGGATCCCTCCAAGACAACTGTAATTGAGGGATGGCTGAGGCCAACATCAGTAACGTATATCCGTAGCTTCTTGGGTTTAGCTGGATATTATCATCGATTTGTGAGAAATGTATCATGATTTTACCACCCTCTTACCTAGATAACTTGGAAGGGGGAAATTTTTTCTTGGAGTGATGAATGTGAAGAGACCTTCAAAGAGTTGGAAATGAGCCTTATCACTGTGCCACTGCTCACACTACCCACAAGTGGAGAACAGTTTTTGGTATTTAGTGATTATTTGAAGAAAGGAATGGGTTGGGTGTTGATGAAGAATGATAAAGTGGTATCCCAAGCCTCAAGGTAGCTAAAAATACATGAGCAACACTATCCCACTCATGATCTGGAGTTAGCGGCTGTGCTCTTTGCATTGAAAATCTGGAGGCATTATCTCTATGGGGATACATGTGAGATATATACTGATCACAAGAGCCTCAAATATATATTCACACAAAAAGATCATAATATGTTCAATGAAGATGGATATAACTCATTATGGATTATGACTTCCCAGTCGACTACCATCCTAGAAATGGAAACAAGGTGGCAGATACTCTAAGTAGAAAGGATCCTACATCTTTATCAATGATTAGAATTGAAAAATATACAATATTTTAATATTTTTATAGGATAGAAATGGGAATAATTATGGGTGGAACATCATCAATCCTTTCTCAAATGATTGCTCAACTATCCCTCTTGGAGAAAATAAAGGATGCTCAAAGAAAGTATGTGGAAATTATAAAAAGGGTGGAAGCTATCAGAAATCAAAAATCCTCGAAGTTCGTGGTTGAAAAGGATGGAATTGTGAGATTTGGGTCATGATTATGTGTATCATCCCATCTAGAGATCAAGAAGGAGCTTCTTGATGACACACATAGATCAACCTTCTCTATTCACCTGGGGAGCACAAAGATGTACTGATATCTCCAGGAAAACCTTTGGTGGGAAAATATAAAAAGGAGATTTATGAATATACATCAATGTTCCCGGTATGTCAGCAAGTGAGGGATGACAGGAAAAGGTCTAAGGGGACGATGCATCCACTACCCATTCGAACATGGAAGTGGGACAAAATTTCCATGGATTTTGTCACTGGACTTCTAAGGAAATCTAGAGGAAACAATGCTATATGGGTCATTATGGATCTTCTTACGAAGATAACTCAATTTATCGTGATTCGAGAAGAATTATTATTATATCAACTTCCACATAGTTACATCAAATAAGTTGTAAGGATACTTAGAGTACCACTATCTATTGTATTCAACCGTGATCCTAGATTCACGTTAAAGTTCTAGAAAGGTCTCCAACATGCTCTAAACACTCAACTAAACTTCAGTATGACCTATCATCCTCAAACTGATTGCCAATCTGAGTAAACCATTCAAACATTAGAAGATATGTTAAGATCATATTCTATGTACTTCAACGGAGGATGGTAACAACATCTTCCACCGATTGAATTCCCCTACAGTAACAGTTTCCACTCGAGCATCTGAATGGCACCATATGAAGCCCATTAGGGGAAAAGGTACAGAACACCATTTTTTTGGGATGATGTTAGTTAGCGTAAGCTGGTAGGACTTTAAATGGTCAAAGAAATAGTAGATAAGGTGAAAACCATTCAGCAAAATATCAAGGAAAGCTAAAGTCGAGAGAAGAGTTATGCAGAGAACCATCGATGAGACCTTGAGTTCAAAGTTTGAGACATGGTATTTCTACACATATCTTCATGCAAAAAAGTTCATGAGGTTAGGAGATAAAGGGAAGTTAGGTACAAGTTACATCGAACCCTTCGTGATTTTTTATCATGTCAGGGTTGTGGCCTATCGACTAGCACTACCACCCACCATGGCCAAAGTACATGATTTCTTTCATGTATCCCTCTTAAGGAAGTACATACCAGACCCTTCAAATAAATTCTCTTAAATTGTAGTACAATTAAAGGATGATCATTCTTGCAATGATCAAACAGTGAAGATCTTAGATCATAGGGAAAAAGTTCTATGAAAAAAGACAATTCCTATCATGAAAGTGTTTTGGAGAAACCAAAAGCATGAAGAGGAAATGTGGGAACTAGAGGAGGTGATGAAGCTGAGTTACCCCCATCTGTTTTAGTGTGGGAAAAGGAAATTTTGATGGTGAAATTTCGTAATGGGGGAGATTGTAACGGCCTAAAATTTTATTAATGAAAATTCCTCTTTTTCTAATTAAATGTCTTACTATGTTAAATGGTTATATAACATATTCACTTCTTGGGTTTTATGATTTTGGATTTTTAAAATAATGTTAAGAATTGTTACCATTTCTAATATAGCCATTGAATAGTGATCACATGATTCGTATAAATATAGGACTTTAACAAATCCAATTTACTCACACAAAGGAAGCGATGACATCATCTAGTAGAATTCCCCATAAAAAGCCCATTTTTAAGAGGTCGAAAAGGATGTGGAATCATTGGGATTTGTTCTTGACCAATCCAAAGTCGAGCTTGAACATGCTAAACTTGAATGGAACCAAATATGGTAGAAGAGGTAGTTGATGTAGGTTACCACCCGAGCGATATTATATGAGCCACCCAAAGTGTCTCTCACCATCGCACACCTTACGCTTCAGTCATATGCGTGTGTTATAAGGGGTTATATAATGAGACCCTATTACTATGATTATGTACATTATTTTTTTATAGAGAATATACATTCATTTTATTACTATTACTTTGTAAATAGTTTTTAAAGTGAAAAAAGTATTCTTTAGTTAATATTAAACTAAGAAATCTATATTGATGAATTAATGGATGTTTGAAATAAAAAAATATTTTAATAAAATATTATTATTATTAAATTATTTTTTATTAAAAATAAATGATTTTATAATTTTTTGAATGCAATTGTAAATTTTATTAAGGTTTAAAATATGTTTATGTTAAAACCCACATTTTTCAACAAATGTCAGTTTTTATTTTAAAATTGAATATTCAAATATTTATAAACATATTTAGATAAAATTATTGTTATTATTGGAATCAGTATGTATAAATTATCTAACAGGGAATTTATCAAAATTTTCTGAGGTAGTCGATTTTTTGGGTAAAAATTAAATATCATTTATTTATATAATGTGTTTCATGACATCATAATGTCCAAATAGTAATGTAATAAAATCATATAAACACTATGTTCGGTAATTATATGTTTTACCATTACAATAATGTGATTTTAGGTTTATTTAATCTATTTTACAAAATATTAGTGGACCCTCCAAGACTATTAAAACTATTTATCTTTTTAAACTGATTTCCTTGAGAGTGTGACTCACCTCCACATATGGAACCCTATTATTTTAAGAAGTTCGGCCATTGGCATTATAAAATATTTTTTTCCACTCTCCTTTGGAAAAAATCATGGCCAAAACCCAAGGGCTGTTTTGTGGTTTTCATTTTTTTAAGGAGTGGTGTCTCAAACCTAAATAATAAATAATTTCCTCTCCTTTCTTATATAAACCCACCCAATATCCCAATTCCAGTTCCCTAAAACACTTTTTAGTTCATCCAAACTCTTCCCTGCTCTCTCTATAATCCTCCCAAGGCACCCCAAAAACCCAAGAATCCTCTCTCATGCCTCCCCCATGCCTTTGGATCACACTTCCAAATAAGGGATTCCATCCTTTCGCATTTTATCCAAGTTTATTAACATTGTTATATCCTTTTATTTTCAATTATAAATGTTGTGGTATGATTTTACACCTCCCCCATAATGACCTTTATATGCTTGAATGATTATATACCACTTTACCTCTCATTAATGCCTCCCATGTACACCTGTTACCATTCCAAAATTCAGTAAGGAATTTCCCTATCCTCATTTACATTCATGTCATTCTTTTGTATTATGAATCTAAAATTCCATTAATCATGTTGGTAAATGTGTCTATATGAACCCCTTACTATCCATTTCATGTACATATGATGATCCACCCCATTCTCTCTCATCAACCATTTTTATGAATTCTTATGTCAAGTCGTTATGCTGCCAAAATTGCACCGCAATTTTCCAAGCCAAAGTTATTGTGTAGTGAATACCATGCCCGTTTCTCTATCAAGGGTATTCACCTTTATGCTGATATACTTATTGTTTAAAGAGTTTCATTTATGTATTACACATTCCTTTGTAATGGAATAAATTATTATGTTGAATGATTCCATGTTTTATGATCCATGTTCCACACTTATGAATGGAGTGAAATGTTTAAGAAGGGTGTTCCCTAATAGACCTACAATTCATTGGGTAAAGATTAGTATCATGATATGTCAAGTGAAATGAGAAATTACTCAGGCTAATTCAAGTGAAATGATTATTTACTCATACTAATTCAAGTTCAATGATGTTTTCCTCATGCTCCTTGTACAATGATCATGCGCTCATACTAATTCAATGTTAAGTGTTTCTTCCACCTTTCCATGTTATGATAATAATTCTATATCGTGCCTTTATGTTCATGTTTTTTATGATCGAATGATATTCCTATTGACTAAAATGTATTGTATTCTTCATGTTATAGAATTTTTACTCCCTTATTGGTCTTTATAGATCACCCTTTTCTTATATATGTCCTCAGGTTATCCCATGCAATGCTAAGTACGAGGGAATGTCGGGGTCATATAAAGGAAGTTTTCAATAAGATGTTTCATTTTATGGTTTATGTTTTTATGTAATGTTCCTAATACCCAAACACACTAGACCTCTTGATCTTATATATTTTATCAAGTGATGAGTTTATGTAATAAATCATGTTTAAGTGTGTAATAAAGATTAGGGTTGTTATAACCCTTCTCATCATTTGAGTCTTCTTCTGAATCTTCCACTGGAACGATAGGATCATATGATCTACTTATGTATTCATCAATACCTTCCTTAGACTAATCATGTATTTTTTGAAGATTATAATCATTCTCCACTATGGTTACATCATGAATTTCAATAATCTTTACCATCCTCTTATTGAAGAATTTATATATTTGATTTTCATTTATTTTTCAAGAAATATACCATAATCTTCATGGGGTTCAAACATCCAGTGTTTCTCCCTATTTAGAATGAAACACTTAATTTCAAAGATTAGAAAGTACTTTAATGATGGTTTCTTTCCATAACATTGATCATATGGAGTCATCACTTGTTTCTTACATAGTAATGCTCTATTTGATGTGTAGACTATCGTCATTACTGATTCTTTCCAAAATTTCTCTTGCTGGCCCGTTTAAATGAGCATTATTATAGAAATGTTGTTAACAATCCAATTTCATATCTCAAATACTCCACTTTTATGTGGAGGTATTACTGTTGAAACTTGATTCCTTTTCACATGTTTCTCGAGATAATCCTCAACATGGAAATTCATGAACTTAGTTCCATTATCTATTCTGATCTTCCAGATTGTTCAAGCCAGTGTAGTCTCGACTTCCCTTCAATATGTTTTTATGCAACCGAATACCTCATATTTTTCAATGATGATTGATTAACATTCCATATTGCTATAATAATTATTTAAGAGAACATGATATCTCCTTCCATCAATAGAAATTGGTGAAATTTATCCACACACATCAATATTTCCCCACTCAAGAAATATTTTTGACCTTTTCTCTTTTACCTTATATGTATTTATAATGATCTTCCATTCTTCAAAGGAATCACATGAATGTATATGATCATGTGATAATCTAGGGATATCTCAAGCAGCATCATATTTCACCAGATCTTCCAAGGAAGTTTGGATCACGAGGACAAGATTTTTATACCAGAACTTATTCTCTTCTTCCTTGGATAGAAAGAACATATATCCTTCTCCACTGACAAGGTATATATTCCCATTTGTATGCTTTACCTACAATGAAATAGAACTACCTTTTTCCTTGATGACACATAATTTCATGGAAAATATTATGGCATAACCTGAGTCACACAATTGACTTGCAGCTAATAATTTGTCACTAAGGCCTTAAACAACCAAGACATCTATACATCTCATGTATTTTCCCCGAAACATTGATTTCCCAGAGACAATGACTTTTATTCCGTCTTCATTACCAAATATTATGATACCTTCATTATCGTTCATGATTACCATCATTAGATCTGTGTTTCCTATTATATAAGAGGTATATCCACTGTTAATGATCATTATCCATGTGTGATCTAATTCCATGAACACATTTTCTACAACTACTGTCTACTCAGATATTTTCTTTTTGATCTATGATTTTTTATTCATACCCTATATGGATTGATGCTCTTGACATCCCTCAGAATATGATGTACCATCTTCATCTTGTAAAGCTGTGAATCGATTTTCATTTTCAGCTCAATTGATGATACATCTATCTACTGCTTATAACCAACCTCAGTATGCTTTGTCACATTTCTCTATGTTGATGAGAAATATCTTTCTGTGTGTCTAAATCCTATACACTTGAAATAGTGACCATCAATTGATGACCTAAAAATTGGTGCAAGGTATGAGTACCTTTGTTGGTTATATTCCCTTTCGTATCTCTTTACTAGGGAAAGAATTTGGTGCATGTCCTATCTTTCCACAATAATAGAATCTTATATGGGGTACATTATTGTGTAGATATACTACACGAATTATTAACCCTTGGGTTCTTTAAATATTCTGATTCTACTTCCTACCCAAATCAATCATTGATCTCAGAGTAGGTATTTGTGGTCTGACTTCAACCGTTACTACTTTCTATTTTCGATCAAGACCAATACTAGCCTTATCATTTGAATTTGACTATTTCTTCTATTATACTATAAAACCATTCTCCGCTTTCATCTTTTTGGTTTCTTGTGTTATCTATTTTTTTGATTTTGTTCTATGATTCAACAGGTTTTCTTGATTATTAACACTTTGTGGAAGACCAATGACTTCCTCTTCATGTTCTTCAATACGTTTGATTGGGTATTTGTGACTTTCATTCAAACTATTGATCTCTCTTTTTAGTTCAACAATATTGAGTTTGTACTCAACCATATTTTTTGAGATTTCTGGTGTTAAAGAATTCAATTTTTCAATTTCTCTATTCAGTTCAGACTTCTCTTATTTCTGGTTCTGGATATAAAGTTTGGAATCATGAACCACTTCATTAGCTCTCTTTGTTTGTTACGACATACATCTAAAACTTCTAGAGGGTCTTTTAACATAGCCTGAAGATCAAAAATTCCTTCTACTTATCCCTCATCACTATTTCTTTCTTACTTTATTTGGTAATTTGCCACAACTTCCACCATAGCATCTACTTTATGATCTTTCTAATCCCCCAACACTTCTCCCTCAGATTCTTCAGAACTTTCAACTTATTTTGGAAAAAGATTATTTTTTATCAAGAAATTTTTCTTCGCATTTCACCTAACTTTCACATTAGATAAATACGTATTTTTAGGAATTTCATCATTTTCTTCATCATCATCTTCAAACTTTTTTGGACACTTTACTACAAGATGTCCAATCATTACACGTCAGAAGCATGAAAGTGGGAGTTTACCTTTGACCTTTCCTCTTCCTCTTTGTAGGTTTGGAGAGAGAAATGACATGACCTCATCCAAATAAACTTACAAATGAATACCTTCAATAGAGAGCTTATTCATGGCCTTAAATGACACTTTAATGGTGTTACCCTTTTTCATAACATCTTTATCATCATTTCTCATTTCATATGAAACAAGGCTACTATAAAAGTCATCAAATGTCAGCTCCATTGGATCTTAATATTACAATACTAAAACTTTTAGATTAAACTGAGGTTTATGTTTCATCAAGATATGTTTCATAGTCATTATTTCTTCAATGACTTCTCTAAGACCACACTTGTCTTCAACTACAAACTTCACCATATCAAATAATGCATCAACAGATTCATTAGGGTTCATTATCAGAGCTTCATACTTGTTCCAAAAAACATAAAACTTTTCTTCTATAACCATTGAATATCCATCATAGATTTTCAATAGATTCTAAAAAATATTATATGATGTTTTACATGACATAAGCATCATATAAATTTCATTTTATAGGGCTCCCCCAAAATCATTAATCTTTTTAGCATCTACATCCAACTATATTCTTTCAACTTATGATAAAGAACTACCATTGATATCGGCTGATATTCCATGAAAAGATACTGTGAAGACATCCATTCCTAATAATACGATGTAGTGTTGCATCAAATTCTTTGATAGTTGTAAATTGTTTTTGTCGATGATCTGAATTCCAATGTGATTGACCGCCTCCATTTTTTATACTGATAGAAAACCACTATCTTTTACCCATTCACTCTAATACCAATTTTTATGTCCAATAGGTCAAATACCCTAAGAGGGGGTGAATCAGGGAATGACATATTAAAACTACATCCCCTTCAGATCATGTTTCATCATTAAACAAACCACAATTAACTCTTTCCCCCAAAGAAATATTAGGAATAGAAATCAAATCATGAATATCAAACATCTATTTTATATGGTGCACCATCACTGGGCTACATCCAAGGAATGTACAATGGTGATGTGCTGATGGAAAAAATCCACTAAAGCTCAATTCCAATTTCAAGGTTCAGGGTATATCACCTTTATGCCCAAGATTACTGCCTTTACAAGATTTAAGATTTCCTCACTGCATTCCCAAGGGTCACTCCTTATGTCACCTTCTCTGGTTCACTACCAGTATAAAGGATCATCATTTTCCACTTCTTTTAGACACAAATATTAGAAGGGATCTAATCAACAGTTATCGACTTTTAGGTCCCTTCATTTTCATTAAATCATGCATCCTCAACTTTAGGTAGATTCTCTATTGAAGTCCCTTTTTACCCATAGATGAAATCCACTTTTCCATATAGTATTAGGTCAGTGTAAATTGTGTTTGAAAACTGTTTTAGTGATTTTTCAAACTTCCTTAAGTCCTCTATGAACCACCTTTACAATTCTATGAACCGTGTAGTGGTTATGATTCACAGATCGCCTCTCCTAAAAACTGCCTATGCTTCCACTATCGCATACCACATTCGCTAACTATCTCTGCATACCAACTCTGCATACTGACTCATCTTCTATGGACTTCTTCTTCCTATAGAATAATTCTTCTTTCGTAAACCATTTTCATAAACTCATTCCCCTTTTTTAGAGTCCTCCTTGTAAACTACATCACCCTTGGGGGAATTATACCTCGTAAACAACTTTTGGACTACATCGATTTCTAAGAGCAAAGAAGTTTTCTTTTGAAAATAGCTCTAAATAATTGTGGGATTATCACTCCTTATATAGGAAAATAGATCCAAGAAATATATTAATCTGAGATTTACACAAATCTTCACCACATATCATGCTCTTGCGAAATGTTATACCCTACATGGTCTACATACCACCTTTTTCTTTCATGGACTCCAAAATCACCATCTTGTTTTCGTGAATGACCCGCTATCCTCTGAAACGTTTTCCTTTCGTGAAATACTGGCCTCGCTGTGAACCTCCTTCACTCCGCAAAATATTCCACCTATATGGTCTGCATATTTTTTTTCCTTTCACAAAATGTTCCTCCTACACGGTCCACGTTATGTAAGCTATAAATTAAAATTTTGGAGGTAATAATAAACATTTCTTATGGAGTTAAAGTTGAGACAATGACTCTTACCTTGAATCATGAATTCCAAAAAAATATTCTGAAATATCCTGTGTAATAAAATAACTATATTAATTATCAATTTTAAAACCATACTCACTACTATAAACTTTTATAAACTTTATTTATAATAATTTACTATAAATATATTAGTTTGATATATTTTATTTTCGTCATCCAATGTTACTAGTTTTAATTTTTTAGTCTAGTATAAGTTTAATAATGTAAATGTTTATTATTGTTTATAAATTAAAATTTCATTATTATGAGATCATTATAGGTACTATAATTGATTTTTTATAATGATTAATATAAATTATAATTTAATTTCATAAATATTCTCTTTGTGATTCATGACGACAAAGTAGGTGATTATTTTATTTTGGTAATTTTAATGAATTATAGTTAGTTTATTAAAAATGGGTTAAATATTATAATTATCATAAAAAATCCCAAAAAAAATATTTACTTATTATTTTAAAATATATCCATTAATTTTCTTTCTTTGGTTATCCATGTTATAATCTTATTTTGTTTTTCAAGAATTTGTTTAAAATTTCATAAACTTGATCAAGCTATAATTTTACAGTTGGTGCGGTTAAGAAACTGATTCTATTGGTATAATATAATTATTAAAAAGTAGAATTATATTATTTAGATTTAATTAAGGTGGTTAATAATATTATAAGATAGTTTTATAAAGAAAAAAATAATATAGTGAAAAATGATATGTGTCACTTTCATTGAGTTTGTTGTCTTCACATACACACATATGATGTTTTTGTTTTCCAAATAATGGTGGGAAGATTTGTACTATTTTAACGTACTATTATTAACAAGGTTATAAATTTCATATTATCATTTTAAATATAATTTTATAACTAGATGTGAAAAGTTGTGATGAAAAATCAACCATGTCGTTCATGGAGGCGGTAGACTGCACGTACACATGACTGCATCATTGTTCCTTGAATCTATTTGTAAGAAGATATAAAATAGATATTTCATTACTATAACAACACTTCAAAATATAATTAATATTAATGTTATAATAATTTCATGTATAATTTAGTTTTTAGGGGGTGAACGTTGAAAAAAATTGAGACAGTTCTTTATTATGTAACACCTTAAGGCTCTTTAACTTTGTATTTTGGAAATAAAAAGGATTACGTGACATCAGGGGGGGAGAGATATCTGAAGAGACTAGGGAATATTTTTGGTTGATCTTAATCTTTGTAATGGGTAGAAAAATGTGGTTGAAGTGATCACATTTTATAAGTGATGAAAATTGAATTTTTGTAAATACTCATTTATTTTTCAATGATGGCTTGTCACTATTCAAAGGAAAATTTCTACAAAAGTGGTAAATAATAGATTTTTGGCTTATATAAGGAATATAAAGCCTTTATTTTATATTTGAATATTTTTTAAAAAAAAATTAATACCTCAACTGATGTTTTGTACACTTCAATTATATTTAGTTTTTATCGTGGTAATTGATTTTTACAAGACCTATATTACTTTTAATTCATAAAAATAAAATGGGTCTTATTAAATAATTTGGACGAGATAATTAAATTATTAAATCATCTTACCAATTAAATTTTATTTTTACAAGAAATATTAATTGTTATATGAACAAGTCTAATGACTACAAAACCAGTTTTAAAAAAGTATATTTTTTAGAATGAAAATTTTGATATAGATAAAATCAACACAATTTTTTATTTTAATAAAATTAAATGGTTTATAATTAACCAAAGGATTTTTATTTTATCTTTATAAAAATTAAAAAAAAATCACCTAGTGATGACATAATAAAAAATAGTTTTTATTATAAATTTATTTCTTAATTTTCAAATTGAAAAACTTGGGATTTCTAAATTCAACACAATATTTTTAGAATATATAAATTTAAAGCTTGAATAAAATATTGATCAATTAAATTTTTTTTATAAACTTCTAGCTCTTGACTATATAATTTTAAATGCAGAATATTTACAGTTTTGTGAAAAAATTATTTTTCATTATTCTCCTAAAAAACTATTGTTTCATAAAAATCATCAAAACATTCAAATATTACAATTTTTAGGATGAACCCTAAAATAATATTGATTTTTAAAATTAAATTCCAAAAATTTAAGAACTAAAATTTAATATTTAAAATAAAAATATAATGAAAAGTGTTTTCATAGAAAAATAACTTTTCAAACTATTAACTATTTATATTCTTAGATTATATAAATTATTAATAAAATTCTTGTTAATATATTAAAATAATAAAAAATATAATTTATCCATGATATAATTAGATTCTTAAATTAAATCTTAAAAAAAATATAGTATTGAGAATAGATGTATTTTAAATTATAAAAAAGACTTATTAGTTATTTTGGTACACTAATTGAATTTATTAATGACTTAGTATTAATGATGACCTCGACTTTTATTTTTACATATATTTCTTAGAAATTTTAAAACTATATTTACCCATCAATTCAACTACATCATTTTAATAGCTACATATTATCTTGTGGCTAGTTGTGGTTTGGTGTTGCGTGTGAAGAAACCTATCGAACACATTATTTCTTAAAGGAAAATATAACATAAAATATTATGGTGTTACAAATAGCACTAATGAGATCCATGTAGCTAGTTCGTAGAACTACATATAAATTCCACATAAGATGATTTTTTAAAATTGAAAGGAAGTTCATAAAGTATCTTTGTGAACCATAGTTGTGGTATGTGAAACTAAAAAAGATAGTTGTTGGTGGAAGAACATTACATGAGGAAATGTAGAAATTTGGATTGATCCACAGTGGAGGAATTTCATAGGGATGTAGGTAGGTGAATCCAAAAAGCATGCTTTATATGTTGCAGGAGACAATTTATTTAAAAGTAAACCAACGAGTTTTATGAGTGGAATTTATGTCTGCTCACGAATGATATTAAAAATAATTTTAGTGATTAATGAGTTTCCATAGATATATTTCCCTATAAATACCCTAAATATCCCACGATTGTGATCGAAGTGAAGACATATAAGATCCAATTTTTTAATAAAAAATCGAAGAACTTAGTTAAACAACATATCTAGGTGATTCTGCATTTTAGGATTAGTTTATACAGAAATTGATCTCTCAAATAAATAGGCACTGTGAATAAATGCTTGAAGATAGTTGGAAAGGTGTTTCCACGATGTAGTTTAGGAAACTTTGTATCACAAAGCTCTCAGTGGATCACATATCACAATGTTTGTTTACCAAATCATGTTCATGAGGTACATCACTACATAGCACAAGGTTTTCCATGTCGCATAGATGGTGCATCATAATGAAAATGGTGTGGTGATAAATGAACTATAACATACTTATTATTTGTAAATTTTTGGATCTACAATTTATCATAGTTACACCTAGGGACTATGAAAAATACAAAAGAACACATGTTATAATCATACTATGGTTTTAATAATGTATCAAACTTAGATATGTTTTGTTGACATGAAATGACCTTCTAGTATTTAAACTAAGTAAGACTTCATCCAATGTAGTCAAAAAAGTGGATTTGGAAGAGGTGATCTGAGGGAGGTTCTTTATTATTCTTGAAATATTTTTTAATGTTAGTGAACCTAGAAAAAGTGACCATGTCTTAACATTTTTTCTACATGAAAAGTAGTGAATCATAGTTGATTATGGGGTACCCAACATATCATTGGTTTTTTCTGCCTAGACAATCCTATTATGGTGTACCAAGTAAAAATAGTAGTGTTTTACATTTTAATTCATGCATACATGTATGTTTTTGAAATGTTGTTGGAAATAATTGGTTTATTTCATTATTAATAATGTGGGGAAAAGAACATAAAGAACCAAAATAAAAATATGGAACTCCTATTAAACCCCAACTCTCAGGGAGTCTAAAGTGACAATATAAATATTCTCATGTATACAAGTAATCCACCATATATTTAATCCAAGAACACTTATTTAGTATCCACATACTCTTAAACGGGTGATGTTTCCTTCTTAATAAGATAAAAATAGAGTATTGATAATAAGAGAGAGCTTCAACATGCTTGCATGAATCTCCTCTTACATAATAGGAGGTGTCAAATCACATTATATATCCAACATTGACATTATTCGTATAAAGAATAACATAAACCATATTGAACATATTCGGTTGCATATCAAGACACCCATACATTAAATTTCATTGGTTCATTAATTAAACCACGTAAATGAATTTTTATGGGATGTATTTTTATTGAATCCAAATAAATGGGAGGGGAGTATCATAAATCATAAATAAATATTTCTTATTTTCCTATGATAGGAGTAATGTGTTCACCCTAGGGTTGATCTCACAAGAAGGACACTTAAAAAAACTATATTTCCATTTTCACTATTATAATTTTAAAAAATTCTAAATTATATACTTCTCAATGATATAAAAATATATTGTGTCCTATGATTAATAAAATTATAAATATATATAAATATGAAAATAAAAAAATGTAAAACGAAAATAAATGAGAACAAAAATAAGTAACAGAAATATAATTATTACTGTAGGTAGTTCACAGTGAATAAAATCGTCATTATATAAAATATAAATCTCAATATTCAATTTAATGATGGGATCAAGAGCTATATATCAAAATCTGCACATTCAAAATGTCACTACCCCACACTAAGACCTCTTTATGTGGGGTAATACTCTCTCAAACTATACCTAATAGACCTTTTTACACACATAAAAAACATAATGAAACTTCAATATATGAAGTATTATAATTTCGAAGAATATGAATAAATATATAGAGTAATAATATGTTTAAATTAGGGAGAAGGGATTGACTGCACTCCCTAGCTAGTGAGGTGAAATAACTAAAAGAAACACACATCTCTCTAAAAAATCAATCTCACTAAAAATTTATAAATACTTTGAATGAAGAGAAGGTAAAAACAATTGTATGTGGTGAGGCATATTTCTCCCCAATTATATTTTTCAACTTCTGTTTCATGTTTTTCCCATTTAATCGACGAATATTGGAAGTATTATTCAATAAATATATTTTTCTAGGTATTATATTTTCAATAAAAAATAATCTTCTTTAAACACATGTATCAAATGTTATAATACTATTACTAGAAAACGTTTCCATCATGAAATACTCTTCAAATATCAATCCTCTAATTTTCATTTAATTTATTTTCATAAAAACTAATAAATAAATAGAATCCATAGTTAATGAGATTTTTACTCTTCACCTCGTCTATCTTCATATGAATATTAACCTCATTTATATAGGTAAATTTTTATATAGGATCTCATCATAAAAATTTTCTCAAAAAAATACAAGGATTTAGAGGCCTAACATGTAAGATACACATGAGACTTCTTTGTATCGATTCATCATGTGGTATAATTTAATGAAATGTAAAACAATAATCAAGTAACATGGTACAACAATTCTACTTAGACTAGTGTAGAAAAGTTTATGGTTGTTATACTAAACTGATATAAAAATGTATATGAATAAAATTCCATTAAACTTTAATTTCTCACATTTAATATTGTTCAACCTCAATGATACATCCATGAACCAATCACAACTTACCTCACATAAAAAATCTTTTATCTCTTAACTATATATAAATTTTATCCAGAGTTATGCTCGAACTTTTAAAATGATTGTATTTCTATAGGCTTCTAAAAATTCTCATCTCTCGGCATCATGAGACATGAAAATGAATTCAACCATCTGGAATTTTTCAATGTTATTGTGTGGATAAAAGTTTTTGGTTAAAATAATTTAAAAAAAATTAGGCAAAAATGATTTTTTTTAATATTAAATATAATACATGAATATTTAAGTGAAAAAAAACAAAATTATACATCACTCAATTCCCCTTTAAAATGTAAATAACCACACATACATTTTGAATTTAGTATACCATGAGTAAAATAATGAATATAATTAACGTTTTCAACATAATTCTCATTATTTTAATTTTTTCATATTTTATTTTTATAATATGAGAAGATAAAGAAATGAAGTGTGCGAATGAAAAATCATGCATGTATGCATAATGAATAATTCAATCCCATACTTTTTTTTCTTTTTCTATTTTCTTCTTTTTTCCTTTTTTAAGAGATATGTATGATAATAATAGTGTATAATAATAAATGACTCATTTTAATTTATATATATTTTCTACCAAAAATAGAAACATTCACTTTATCCCAATCTAAAATTAATTTCTTCCCAAAGAACATTAATGAAAGCCCTTCCATCCTAATCAAACTTCCAATATTGAAAAACAAAATATTAATATTGTATATAGGTAATAAAGAATAAGAAAAAATTTATTTTATTCCTATAACGAAATTAGTGGATTATAAGGGATAAAAAGGTATATATAAACGTAGTTATAAAGTTAAAATATTTTTAGAAAAAAATATTTCAATCATATTAAAAACATATTATGAACACTAAATCCTTAAAATAAAAATAATCACATGTTATGTTTCTCACAAAAAATCCATGTTTCTTCCTAAAATGTTAGGTTATTAAGTAAAATGTTAAAATGTGGTTCAAAATAAAACATATGAATGGAAAAATAGTTTCATTTAGTGTTTCAAGGGCATGGATTTCAAATATTTCCTCATCTTATAAAATTGTTTCAAAATAAAATTCATGGAAAAATTATATAAAAACAATAATTTAAAAATAAATTCATTCAAAGATAAAAAATCAATCTCAAAATTATTTCATGTCTAAAATGTTATAATAAATATTAATTAAAGCTCAATTCTCCTAAAATTCAAAAAAATAAAAAAAATAAAACTCAAAAACTCTTAATAAGTTTGAAACATTCCCCCATATAGAAATTTAACAACCACTAATTTCAGCGCAATTGATTAATAATATAAAACCATCAAAACAAAATAGAAGGAAATATTGAAAATGAATTTATTTGAGTTAGTATCATCACTAAGTTATGAGTTTAGTTTCGACCACTTTTAACATAGAAATAATGGATAAAACGAAATATGAGAACATTATTTAAATAATAAGATCAAGATAAATAAAATTAAATGGAAATGATAAAGGGGATAGACCATGGTTTATCCACCAGGTGGGTACTAGATTTTTATTTCCCTAAGTCATGAAATTCTAGTATTTTCACCCCAGTTAGATGGGGTGTGTAATCTCTTCCCCCTTAAATTCCATTTGGTTTTACTTATAATGTATATCCAATCAAAATTGATCAATAGGACTATATGGATAGAGAACTCAAACCCATCCCAAAATTAATGAAATATAGCTTTTAATGTGGGGTGAGGAGGTGTAATGGGTTGTCTTAATTTTCATCCATTATTTGTTTGTCTTTCTCTTCAATTTCATATAAGGGATAATATATTATTCATGTATTCAAGATTTAAAAAAAGTGGAATTTTTAAAACTATTAATATTAATAATTTTAAAACATATATAATCAATAAATAAATATTCCACTTTTATCAGGATATGTTCTAACATTATTTCATCGGGAAAGGCCACTATAAACCCATCCCCCCAGTGCATCTTATTCTCCTTCATCTTCATATAATAAAATTAATTTGTTGGATAAATTAAAAAATGAAATGATGTGGGAGGTAATTTTGAATTCAATTTAAAAAAATTGGGACTAAATGAGTTCATTAAATTATTATATTCCTATATTAGAGCCTTTTAATTTTTTTTCCAATTATTATTTTCTCCTAGAGTTGAGGTATGTTATTTGGAGGAAAGTAGTCAATATCCTTTAATTTTTATTCAATTTATACAACATAGATGGTGATCTCTCCTAAATAATGATGGAGATAGAGAGGTTTTCATTTTCTATTTTCAAATATAGAGGAATCGTATACCTTTTAATGTTATCAAAAATAAAACTAATATTTTTTCAACTATTATTGATCTACCACTTGTGTATTAGTTAGAATATCTACTTTTGAGACCTCTTATAATAATGGTTGAGAAAGTTCAAATGTATCTTCTATTAATTTCCTCTTAGACTCCATATTTTTCTTAACTCGTAATGTATGGGGAACAAAAATTACTTCCTCTTCAATTTACAGTTTTTGTTATTCTAGCCATTAATATTTGATTTCAAATAGATTAGAGGAAAGGATATACATTTTCTTGCAAACACTACCATTATTTTAAAATTTTATTATAGTTGAATATTAAATTTATCTTCCCTAATGGAATCGATATTAGTACATACATATAAGAAACCGCTATAAAATATTAACATGACCTAAGAAAAAAATTATATTAAGTAATGTTTTTTTATTTTTAAGACATTTTTTTGTTTTTTCTCAAACAAATTTGTATAATTGATTTCACCTACCCAAAAATAGTTCTGAATTGAAAATTTGGATTTTTTTATGAAACCCAACTCAATATTTTTGGGTTTTATTATGAATACAACATAGTTTTCACCCAAGGCTCGATCTCACCAAGAGGGCAATTATATAAATTAATATTATATTATCACTATTATATTCTTAAAATATACTAATAATATATATAATAATATAATGTGGGTTTTAAAAAAATAAAATATAATTAAATATGAAAATTAAAAACATACGGAAGTGATTAAATGATATTTACTGTAATATGGAGTTCATAATGAATCCTATAATCATTAATTAAAATATAATTCCCAATATTCAATTTAATATTGATATTAAGAAATTTCTTTCAACACCATACTATTTTAAATGTTATTACCCTACACATATATCTCTTTATTAGGGGTAACTCAATCTATAACTATACCTAGGAGACCTCTTTACCATGAAATATCATCATAATGCTACTCCACCATACGCAACATTGTAGCACCCCTGGTTTGAGGTATGTTTCCTTTTTTATGCCTTTTAATGTGTTTAAAGTGATTGGGATGAGTTGGGAAGAGTTTGGGAGAGTTTTTAATGGTTTTGAATACGTTTTTAGGCTTTTCTAAGGGTGCACAGTTTGAGCACGGTTGGGGGAAACTGTACGGGTCCTCTAGGAAACTGTGCAAGGGGAGAGAGTGGGCTTCTCATAGTCAACGTATAGTTTTCCAAACCATGTGAGGCAATCATGCAGACCCCTCCTCTCAAAAAGTGGCATGCACACGGTTAGCGCATGGTTTTCCAAACCCTGCGGTCTAACTATGCGACCACTTAAAAAGAGGGTTTTTAAATATGGGTTCACTCAGGCTTGACTTGTTTCACTCCATACTTTCTACCACTCTAGGATCAGTTTATATTTTCGGTTATCAAGGGTTTGAGGGTCTCTCACACACTTTTTGTAAACAAAGATAAGGGGTTTTTATGTGGTTTGAAGGTGTTTTCTCCCAGGTAAGTCTCTCCTTTTGGTTTCCTCTTTGGTTTTATCTAGGCCTTCTCTACCCTCTTCCTCAAATTTCTAGATCTACATCTGTTGCACATAGATATACCGTTGGGGTTGCCTTTTATGTTTATTTTAATGATTTTGTATCTTAGTAAATGATATCTAGAGTGGTTTTGGTGGTGCACTCGCCGGATTTGGTGTGTGGCTACTTGTGGGTCAATTTTTCCGGAACCCTAAAGGATGGTGGATTCTTTCTCGACTCCACTTGGTTAGTGGGAAATCCATTTAGTGATGATTTGGGAGATTTTGGTGAAAATTGATTATTGTTGCTAAAGGGGCTTAGTTGTGTGATTTTAAAATGTTGATTTTAAAATTTTTTGGGGCTGATTATGAAAAAATGTTTTGTGAAAGATGGTTTTCAAAAAATATGTTATATATTGATATATGGTTGGACATGAAACATTGTATAAATGGGGTTTTCAGTAAATGGGTAATTTATTGATGTGAATTGGCATGTGTTGGAAATGGTTATTGGCTTATTGTGTGGCCTTGGTGCTTTGGGCGTCTTGGTAGATTAAGTGTTATGGCGTGTGTTGGTTGTGGGGAAGTCGTTAGGAAGTATCACTATAAAAGGTTAGGGATAGTGGTTGGAAGAACCACCAATATGGATAGTTGTTGAGAAGCACCGCCAGTTTGGAATGGGCTGAATGGTATGGGAGGAATTCCCATAGTAATGGTTGATTTGTAGTGTATTGCTTTTCAAAGATAGAATTTTTTGTGCTAATTCGTGATAGGGTACGACTTATAAATTGGTTTTGGATTTCCCTTTTTTGACATGTCTTAGTAAGGGTATGTTTGTTTTGTGTAACATGTTGATATATTTAATGTTTTATATAAACATATTATTGTAATTGTGTTAATGGTTTTATCGTAGTGGAATGTGTAGGGAAGTCATTTGGGGAAAACCTACTGAGTATTAGTACGCACCCCCTGCTTTGGAACTTTTGTTGATTTTAAAGATTTCATATTTCGGGACACAAGTAAAGGTAATGAATCTCATTGGTAGTAGATCATGGTGATGCTTGGGATATGTGTTAGTGCTTAGAGCATGGATCTTGGTGTGGAGTTGTGGAGCGTGTCTTGGATTATTTTGGGTCTCCTGTTTTGTCTTCAATTAGGTACTTTTATATGGTTTAGTGTGTTTGGTTGAATTTGGAATGAGGGTTTTTTATTGAGTGTGTGGTTATCTTTTGGTATTGTATGGGTTTGGATATTTTATTGACAAGAATCATATAGTTTGTTGTTAGTGGATTGTTGGGTTGGTTGGTTGTATCTCAAGGTGAAATTGTTCCCCCATTTATTATTGAAGCCCTCAGCATTTATTTCCAGCCTTTGGCTCCTTGGGAAAGTCTCTTGAGGACTTGTAGAATTCCTCTTCCCTATTAAGACAATGACATGGGGATGGATGTTACCAGTGGTATCAGTTTGTTCGTTCCTTGGATTTCACTTGAGAATAGGTGTCAAATCCTTTGGAGTTGACTGTTGGTCTTGGTGTTGACATTCATTCTTGGTTTATTCCTTGAGTTGGGATAGTAGCAAGGAGCAGGATTGTTGGAACATGGAATGTAAAGCATAAAATGACATAGAAAACCCTTTTATGTTGAACTTCAATTTACCTGGGAGTTGGGTACATGAGTGTTTGGAGACACTTATAGGTATTGGATATCTCATTGTCGTTGTTGTAGCCAATAGGATGAGCATGGAATTCATGGAAGAAATGAATTTCCACTAGGATGAAATTTTCATTGGGGTATAATGATCTATGGTGTGATATGAATGTGTGGATTTGAAAAAACTGAATTGGGTTTTAAAACCAATGGATTTGAATCATGGAAAACTCGTTGTATTTTAAAAATGGGTTGATTTTCAAAACATGGTGGATTTGTATCCAAAATAGTGCAACATGGGAAATGTGAACATGTGGAAAGTGTGGTTGTGATAGTTGTAGTATAATTGAACTTGAATTTTTGAATCATGTTTTGCTAAAATAGAAGGACTTATGGTTGTTTTTTTATTGATAGAAATAGAACTGGGTAGGCATTGTAGAGACCAACCGGAGGAGGATGTGAAAAATGTGGTTGCACATAAGCCCTCGGTGAACTAGAATCTTGTGCAGAGTATAGTGCAGTCTTTCCAAGCGGTGGTAAGTGTGAAAAAAGCGGATGAAACAAGGAATGTGGATCATGCGGTTCAATTTCAAAGGCAAGATCCACCCATCTTTAGAGGAAATTCAGAGCCAAAGAGGGATGAAGAGTGGCTTAATAGAATTAATTGGATATTTGACTTCATGGGAACATTGGAAAAGATGAATGTGAAACTAACCACATATGTGTTGGAAGATATTTCCCTTTAGGGGTGGGAGTTTGTGGCCCAAGATTGGATAGACCAAAGTGTGACATGGGAGGGGTTTGAGGAATTGTTTAATAAACAATTCTACCACCATATGTTCTGAAATCAGTGAATAATGGATTTCATCAGTTTGAATCATGGGAACATGGATGTGATGGAATATAGAGCTAATTTTATTAAATCAGTGCGGTTTTCACCTAAGGTGGCTGGTAGTTCATCGTTGGAGGCACGAATTTTTGAATCTGGGATAAACTAGGAAATTCATTCCTAGATAGTGGTACTGTGTATAGATGATTACACAGAAATGGTGAACCGAGCTCTGGTGGATGAGTGGGATCTTGATTATCCCTAGTTTTTTCCTTTCAGGGATGCAAAGCCCCAAGGTGTGGAGAATTTAATGTCTTGTATTTTCTGTGTATTATTTTTAAATAATATATGCAATTATTTTGAGACCAAGCGCATGGACGACACATCATTCTGAGGCCCGGTGATCCCGGAATGGTGGTTTGAACTTTTTTATGTTATGTGGTTGGTGTGTGTGAGTAGTTGTGGTAGTTGTCAAATGGATGCATGGATTAAAAATCTGAAGGTAAAATTGTGTCTGGGATGATGGATTTACCTAATTTTAGGCTTGACCTCGACCAGCACGGGTCGAGGGAAAAAGATAATTTTCAGGTGTTTTATATAATATAAAATCTAAATAAAATGAAAATATTACCTTATTTTATTTGGAAATGTTCGCTGCAGCGCAACGAAGGGGTGGTTGTTTCAATAATTAATTACAAGGAATAATGACTCTGAAATATGAACACTAACTCCATAATATCATATCTAAATGGAATGATGAAACACATCTCCTCCGTTTAATTGGTTAATATAATGTTGGTCATTGGAAGAAAATTTAGAGAAACTCTAGATAAATATGGGAGCTTTGGAGAGAACACTTGGCATCGAATCAAAGGTGTGAATCGATGTGCCAATGGAGTTGAAGGTTCTCGGTGAGTAAGGCAGTGCAATCCCATCATCATCGATCGATCCTTTCTTAACGTAGAGGTTATGTATTAAATTGTTTCATCTATGTCCTTTTACATAAACGATAAACTCAAATCAACCCACAAAATTGTTGACTCGTGCATCATCATTCTTGTGGGAGGGATTTTATTTATCATATTCATTCCTAGGAATTATTTTTTCCTATTAGGATGTTGTTAATTTTACCTATTTAAATATTCTAATAGGAGTAGATTAACCCCGTTATGAATGACAGTGGAGGTTCGTTCCTCCTTTGTTATTTTTTTTATTCCTCCCACTTCTTGCGTTCTTCACATTCTTCACGGGGATACAAACGAGGAATATTTTAATGCCCATTTCCTGGCGCAAAAATCCCAAAGTAGAGATCTGGCATCATGATGACCCAGCAAAGGTGTGATGATGATAGTGATGGATGAATCGAAATTTTTCTAGAGTTCTCTTTCTTTGAACGTTCTTCATGATGGTAAATTGATACATGTTTTCAAGGCTGATCGGAAGTATTTAACCCATGAAAATGGATTTTCAGTGTTAGGGTGACCTCATCCTTTGAGTTTTGTGATGATCGGGCTATCGAATATAAGATCAGAAGAAAAACGAAGGTGTGCTGAGGAAGAATGTCATTTCTTGAAATTCCCAGAACACACGGCGTGTATCCAAAATAACATGTTGTGTGTGATTGGCTCAGATGTGGCTCGGGTTTTGTGTTGCAAGAAAAGATGAAATGATATGTTCTCAAAGGAACACGATGTGTGGGACCTTATGTGGAACTCAACATGCATCTCAGGTGATGCACAGACACGGGGTGGAGTACATGACCATGTACTCCACTACACATCCAGACTAGGATAACTTCATGGGTTACCCCGTGTACCAGTTTCACGGGATGGCACACATGGGTTGAAGCTGTATATATGCCCATGATCGCGTACACGGATGGAACCCCAGTTACTCGGACATGGTGTGTGGTCCATCCTACATGCCTTGTACTTATCTTTCTACATGGGATGTTCTCTCTGACTCAGGCTGTTACACACGGGTAGTATCTAGACTCATGAGACACGATATGTGACCCCTTCTACACGTTGTGCATATACGAGAACATGGCTTGATCCTTTTTACCCCATTCTGTGGATAGGTTTAATTTGGGTTAGTTCCCCTCGTGTACATTCCTCTTAAGGTTATGTATTGTTTCCATCCACATGAGGATGACCCCTTCAGTAGGATTTTTTGAGATAGAGTCAGGTATCCCTCTGAGTGGCCCAAGGCGAGATCCTCTATCCATTCTTGATCCTATGTAGAGTTAGGTTTTGATGTGACTTATCTAATAATATATTGATCCTCTAATTAGAAAGGGAATACAGATGAGTCACGGTATCCACCAAGGCCCTATTAGTGATCCTCATCCGTGTATCGTGATATTTACCCACTTAGGAGTGTGTTCTCCTGGAATGAGTGTATCTATATCTCATGGATTTTCCAAACGAACAGTACTTCTAGGATGGATTTCGTCAGAGCCATCAGACTCATGGAGTGAGTACCCCAGATGAGTTCTTCGTGGAACCTTTGAACGGAATCCCTAGTGGGGGTATACAGTTGTGTGACTTGTCTCTAGACAACAGGTCTCATTTTTTAGTATATCTGATTGTGTTTCTCTTGTTATATGTTCTGTAGACATATACTATGTATATATGATTGTACCTTTACGTTTTAGATCTCTTTGTGGTTTTCGAGTTCCTCTACTGAGTATTGTTATACCCACCCTTGGATAGGATTTTCCCACACGTGTCATGTACTGTATAGAAGAACGAACTTTTGATAGATTCTTGGGCGGACCAAGACGAGACCGATCTTTTTGAGTCCCCTGTAGGTTAAGGTGTTCATACGGCTTTGAGAAGTAGTCCCAGTACCTCATTGTGCTTACAGGTTAGACCTTATAGTTTGAATACTCTTCTTTTTGGTGGGCTTGCATTCTGGCTCAGTTTAACTTTCCATAATTTTCTTCCCTTATATGCTGTTTTTTGGGTTTAGTTAAATGCATGAATTTTGTTCCTTAGTGGTTTTTTTACATTTCAACATTTGTGGACTTGGAGATGTGTTTGTATGTATAGGTGCACAGGAAATGCCTCCCATGATAGTGATATGCCTACATAGTGCTAGTCACCAGCCCCTGGCCTATTGGAGATGGTCTTGGGAAGTCGCGGAACATGCCCCGCTGAGACGGTTCGTGAAAAAAAGGAAGCATCTTGAAGGTTCAATTATTAAAGTTAATTTGGATAAATAATATATATATTTTTATTTAATGTATTGGGATTATGTGATCTTGATATTTAACCAGATAAGTAGAAATTAATATAATTAGTGTTAAAAAACTAGTACAACTTTTCCATCACGTCCCTAAATAGGGTGAATTACTTGATCATATAGATGGGATATATTGATCGTTGAACAATGGGATATGAATCATTACAAAGTATTGTTTAATTGTTATATTTTAAATGACTACCTCAATTAAGAAATTTATATACTTATATGATATCTCATACCATATAGTTTAACAAATATATTAAACTTTTACAATATTTTTATGTACTGATAAAAAACAATTAATAATTAAAATTCATCACTTATTACCTTTGAGAATAAGATTGACTTTTCAAAAAATTGAGTTACCTACATTGTTTGAATATAAAGTAACACAATTAATTTTATAAAATAAATAATAATTTTAATTTTAATTTTAATAATATTATTATTATCTTTCAGGTATTGAGTTTATCTATTGACAGTGTATCTAATGAAAATAGAGCGCCCCATTTTAGTCCTAATAATTTGGTTCATGAATGAAAATGAGAAGTGATCAATGGGTACAAATTTAATATAACATATTGATAAGGGATCATTAGAACATAAAATTTTTTGGTTATGTTAGCTACAATGATAAACTATTATACTTTTCCATAATATAGTTGTCCTCAATATAAAAATGTGTCTTACTGTCCAGTTATTGAGGAAATGGTAATATATTATTAATACATCCATAGTCATGTCACTATAATGAAAAAAAGTGGTTTGATTCAATGAAATGTTAGGAAAAATTTATTAGTTACTATGCATTTGATGTTATTACATAACTCACTTCCTATCAAACAATGATCCATATATTTGATTATCAATACTGAAACCAGTAATTATATCAAAGACCCTCAAAGACCTAAATTTAGATTCATTAATAAATTAATACCAAGATCTTTTCCAGATAATGTTTTGAATGAGATTAGCACCATAATTTCCCACATTTTTCAAGATCAAAATATATCATATGATTAATGAAATAATAAAATTCAACTAGTAAAAAAATATTATTCCATGTTGAAATTTTAACATTGGATTTTCCAAAACCGACATCAAAATAAAAATGGAGGGAATTTTAAAGTTTTCTTATTTTAAAAAATATTAAGAATATTCCTTATATACCTTTTATTTTATTTTTTTCTAAAAAAATATGTCAATGGTTTTTTTAATTAACATTTTACATTTATTTTTAAGAAAAAATAACTCTATAATATTTTTTTACTTTTAGGGTTGTTTTCTATATAAAACTGTGTCAAATATTTTTTTATTATTAACATTAATTTTTATTTAAATCTACAAAAAATAATTTAGAAAACATAACCCCAAATTCCCCCCCTCATTAATTCATTGATCTTTTTTTAGAAACCCAAATAAGTTTGTTGTTCGACTCTCGAAACTTCTTCATGCGCCTCAATTAACCATGTTTGGTATATTATTTATTTCATTTTTTTTCATTTTCCTTCTCCATTCCATTCTCCCTCCCTCCCAATTTTTTTCATTCTCCCCACACATCTTCATTTCATTTATCTTGTTTTAGTTTCATTTTCATCATCTTTCATATCTATTTGTAGCTGTATTATTTCATTTCTTGTAATCTTAAATTCATCAATCACTATCTTGTATCTCTTTTTCATAGATATGAATCCTGGATCTCCATATTTTTATACATAATTTTTTGTAGGATATTTATTTATTATTTTTTAGTTTTAAATTTTTTGTATTCATTTATCTATTTATATATACATATTTTTCAATTATAAATTATTTTTGTTATAATATTTTTAGAGTATAACTTCTATGTGATTATAAATTGTTCATTATTGTGATAAAATTTCTTTTTCATTGTAAATTTTTATATTTTTAATTGTTTATATTAATAAATTTTTTATCGTTAGTTTTTTGATAGATTAATTTATTGATAATTTGATAATGAATGATAATTATTTTGAGATTTATTTGGATGTTTTGATATTTGGGATTGGAAAATCATCTTTATAGTTGATATTTAGACAATAATGGATATATATTTTAAGAATAAGTTGGATGATTTAATAATATATATTGGTAGATCATCTTGACAACTAAGATCATTTTTATCATTGCTATGAATTTAAAAATGTCATCTACAGTTATTGTCTAAAAATTTCATATTATTTTTTTCCTTATGAAATAATTATAAATAAATGGTTATTTACTTTTTTGGATAATATGTTTTTATGTTTTAGTTTTATCTATTTATATATATTTTTAAATATTTATATTTTTTAATAATTCACCTTTTATATTGGGATGTTAGGTAATTGATCGATCATAATTGGATAAATTTATGATGAACCACTAATGAATATGACAAAGTAGTTGCACTTTCATCAAATTTTATATATGAAATATTTTAAAAAGACCTTAATTTATGTTCATGTGACATGCGTTTGAATATTAGAATGTTAAATTCCTTAAAAATAAAAGAATTTCGGAATTGTAATTTTTTTATTCATAATTATTCAGATTGGATCAGGCATGATGAAATAATAGATTATCCAACATCTAATGTTCTTGAAGATATGTATATTGAGGTAGAGGATTAAATTGAATAAATAATTCATGATATAGGGATTGAAAGTATTGAAAAAATTGAAACTGTTAACTAATATTATAAATATTTTCATAAACCACTATTCAAAGGTTTCGCAAAGTTTTATAATTTATGAGTAACCTTTATATTAATCAACATTAAAAAAAATAGGTGTACTGATAAAATTTTCACTGAATTTATTGAACTTTTTAACAATCTACTTCCAAAAGGCAATGGGATTCATGATTACTATTATGAGATGAAGAACATAATATCTCTAATAGGATTGGGGTATAACAATATGCAATCTAGAAACAATAAATTTTTATTGTATACAAAGACATATGAATGTTTATCAAAATGTGAAAAATGTTGATATCACGATATAATTTGAATAGTAAACCCAACTCTAATTCATTCCCAATTATAGGCACCAAACCTCCCACTAAAAAAATTTATATCTTCTAGTAATAATTATTTGAAAGTGTCAATTTGAAAATTTAGATGGTGAAAAGGGGTTAATATGAAATATAGATTAGCATATCTCTGATGAAAACTTACATCACCTAGATGATTCACCATAGTGGAATATATTTGATAAAAATATTCCTGATGTTGAAAGGGACACTAGAAATATCACAATGGGATTGTGCATATATGACTGAATCCATATCATAGAATTAGTAGAAAACATAGTTCATAGGATATTATGTTGGTAGTTTACAAATTTTTCCTATAGATATTTATTGATAAAAAATATGTCCTTGTGATCATGCTAATTTCCAGACCAAAAAATACTGGAACCAATATTGATGTGTATCCTTCACCATTGGTTGTTGATTTTAAATTTCTATGGGTTACATGAGTTAAAATATTTTATCGATACAAAAAATAATATTTTATTTTTCATGCTATGATAATATTCACTATAAATTAACTTCCTATATATGAAAAATTATCAAGATACAATTTATAGGACTTAAAGCAGATCCTATTTGGGAATAAGAGACTTTATGTTTTAAATTGTAGAATGGAAGAAATGTAGTGTACATGGGACCTCAATGATTTTTGTGAATGTATAGACTCTATCAAATATTTAAAAAGGATGTTAATTGTATAAAATATTATATTCTCCCCCCATAACTATTTTCAGCTTATGAAAATTATAAAAAGTTAAAAAATATTTATATCGCATTTGGAAAGAAAAAAACTCTAGTTATCAAAAGGAATACCAAGAATAAATTGTATTTACTATAAAATGTACCTTATTAAATATTTTTATAGATAAAACATAACATTTACATTATGAATGTTGAGAAAAAAAATATGTGAATGTTTGAATAGAAGTCAGTTAGATATAAAAGGAAAGTCAAAATATAGTTTTCAAGTAAGATGGGACATTATATCAAAGGGTATATGTTTATCGATAACTCCCACTATAAAAGCCAACATAACATATTTATCTCCAACTTATCACACATTAAGTAATAGAGAAAATACTAATTTTTTCAATATCCTGATGTTATTATTATAACCTATAGTTATTATGAAAATGTGAAGAATTTGGTATCATTGAAGGAGTTGGAATTAATAGTTATGAAATATCCTGAGTATCATGTATTGATTCAAAATCTACTATAGGTTGAACTATAAGGTATATTTCTCATTCCTTGAAATAATTTTCATACAATTATGTTACATTTTCAAATCTATTTATAGAATATATGTTGATCAGAATTTGTTAAAAGTGTTGATGAATGAAGTTTCCCTCATATTTTTTCAACTAGAAATGTATTTTCCACCAAAGTTTTTTATATATCTATTCATTAGGTGATCCATTTGGTAAAGGATTCATTAATATATATGGATTATTATTTACATTTGATGTTTCCTTTTTAAAATATATATGATAATTTTGAAGGTATGGGTAAAATATATCTATCCATATGAAGCCTCTGTCGACCAAAAATATATATCAGAATAGGAAATTGAGTTATGTAGAGATTATTTGTATGAAATAGACTACATTGGACTCTCTATATCTCATCGTTTTATAGTTGATAGGGAAGGTAAATGGATTATTATAATAAAATTAATCATAATTACACATTATAAAGTTATTCATGTACAATTATACATTTATAACACATAGATGTGGTTCAACCATATATTTCATCACATGTTACTTGATTAAATGTATGATATCCAAAAAGAAATGAAAATTATTTAATGATTAATCCTAAAAAGTCATTTAATTTATGGTTTAAATATAAATTCAATATTAATTTATCTACATCAAAAACATTGAAATGATAAGAAAGGGGACCATATCTTAATGTGATCATATTTTATGGTTTTGATATTAATGGTTTACACAAAAATTAGTTTGAAAAGATTATAGTTTAAAATATAAGGGTAATGGTTGTTGCTAAAGTATTGTATTTTTTAAGTGAAAAAACTAAAAGCACAATTTCATTATCAATGACATATTTTTGATTTGTTGAGGACATATGGGAAATTTATTAAACTATAGTATGAGTAGCATTGTTTAATTTCAAATGGGTTGATAGTAACAATGGAGTTAAACATGATAATAATATATTTACACTCATTCGTTTGAGAAGATATAGTTTTAAAGAAGAACCATTTATCATATAAACACCCATAATATAGATATTTTATGTTACTCATACATCGAATGATTAGGGATCAATTATTTTTCAAGGGAAAATAATTCATTTGGCTAATGAGGATGATGATGATAATGATGATGTTATAGATTTATATGAGGTTTTTGTATCCAGTAGATGATTTCTTGATAAGGATAATAATAACAATAATGTTAACATAGTATAAGATATATGAAAAGATCATGTTTAGGGGATATAGGAAAACACTAAGTTACCTTCCTAATTATTCAAGTAAATATTTATATTTTATTTATTTTTTAGAATTTTCACATGTAAAAACTCTAATCTAATAATTTATATGTTTAAATATATATATATATATATATATATATATATATTGATAATTTTTTATTTTTGTGTTAAATTTTATATTTAACAGTTCCAGATAAACATTTTTTTTATTGAAAAACATACAATCATTATGTTTTCATGATATTTACATATACAAGAACACTTTTTTATAACTTTGATATTTAGATGTATAAATGTTGATTATTTTTATAATTTTTAAATTAATCATTACATATATTAGTTTATTTTTTTTTTTGAATCATGAAATCATTATTGCTTTGTGAAACATACACATATATTTACAAAATTATTTAAAATGGATATTTTAATTTTCACTATTTCTAGATATTCACTTTTCTAATAATATAAACATATAAAAAATATCATTGAATTTTTTCTATTTAAATTACAAAAAAGGGGTAGAGGAATATTTATTAAGTTAGGTATATATACATTTTTATATAAATAAAACTTCAATGAATAAATAATTTTATAAAAGTAATCTTTTTATTGGTCAACATTATTTGCAAGAAAACTGGTGAGCCTCCTACGGTAGAGTATTCTTCTTCTTCTCTATAGAAAATGACTCATATATTTATTAGATCTGGGATTACATGTTTACTGATAATTTCACATGCTCAGCGATAGTGGAGGATACATACTAAATTTGATTGTGGAAATAACTCAATTTTCCTAAACATAGTGAATTTTAGTAGTTATATATAACTGAAGATCTATTTTATGATTAAAGTTCTATATCTTTATTATATGTCCACATAAAAGGAAAAAAAAGAGTTATTGTGAGATTCCTTAACTATAAAATGTCTAAATTAGTATATTTTTATCTCATTCTTAAAATATTATATATTTTATATCATTAATATTTAATGTATTCAATTACATATGACATTCAACTTTAATGAAATGAAAGATTGTAAAAAATGGGTATATATTTAGTTGTATTTCTGTAGATATATTTTAAAAAAAAAATAAAAAATATTATATTTAAAGAAAGTTACTAAATGAAAACTAATTCCTTCAGAATGGGTTTTAGATTTATATACAGGGAATAAGTTTTTCACCAGCTGATATGATGTAGCAATTTCCTAATAGAATTATTCTATATTGTAAATAACACTTTAAATTTACATATTAATTATTTTTTATTTTTATATAGCAATCTTATGAGCGATCTCACCAATAAATCAAGTTGCAGAATTTATACGAACATATTTATCAGGTAAAGGGTGTCATTTATTGGTGGAGAAATGATTATATAAATGTTTAATACATAAAGAGATAAATCTAGTAATTGCTCAGACATGGTTTAGTCCAGCACTCCACCCCCCACCCTCCCACCCTCATCTAAGAAAAATGGAATATGTTGAAAATGAGAAAAAATGTTTCCTAAAAACCAATATAAATAAGAATATAAGAAAATTATAAGAAAATATTTTTTTATTTTACTTTGATATTATAATTTTTTAATTTAATATCACTATTATAACATTTTATTATATAATTTTAAGATGAATTTTAGGGGAAATTGATGCAAGGGGATTTATCACTGAAGGAAGTGTGGAAATCATAGCTACAAATTTTTAAAATATGAAACACCATAGGTGTATAAGAGGATATAAGGTACGTGTCAATATTAGGAATGTTTTTGGTTTTCTATATTTGATATTTATGGATGTAAAAATAGATTCATAAAAATAGGAGGTTAAGTTTTTAATATTCAATGGGAGATAAAAAAATCAGTTGTTTATGATATGTTTCAACAAATGATGATACAATAATAGCATGTACAGTATGTCTAATTAGATCCTCTACTTCCTTTGTCAGACCTGACCTTATATTGAGAGTTTCATGATGGGTATCAACATGTACACATTGTAGTGTGTGGAGTAGTACATATTATAGAGGATTATGTATATCCCCAGCTTATTCACTTGGGTGAGATAAGATTTATGGTCCATGATATTATTGATCCAAATACTCTAGTTCCATTTCCTACAGAATAAATTACTAGATTTGGATATTGTTAATTACATTTTTCACGCTATCCAGATACCTTAATTCATCACCTAACATATGAGTTATTCAATTTTTTTTCAATATTTTACTTACTTTGGATTTAAAATTACTAATATTGTTTTTTACGCTTAATTTATATAGAGCAATCTAAAATTAAAAGAATTAGTATAAAATAAAAAAATGGTTCAAGGAAAAACACCTTTGGAGACTTTTGGGATTTCTGATAGTCTAAAAATATTATTCCAAATTTCTTCTTTCTAGGAGCCCTGCTATGGTTTTTAGATGACATATTATATATATATAATATATTATACATTAAAAATATTTGAAAATTATATCATGGAATTTTTTATTATTTATCATTTTTGCATACTGATGTTGTAGTTATTTTCCATGTACGTAAATTTTAATTTCAATTTATCATTCTTTAAATAAATATTAATTAAAGAGACTTAATTTACTACGTATTTACTTAGTTATCTCAACACATTTTTCATTAAAAATAATATAACTACCATTTATGTTTTTTTGGATCCATAATAAATATCAGTGTTTATGTTAAATCAAAATGATGATTCTAGAGTTACATGTATATTATAATGGATAGAAAATATGCATATTAGGTGTTGGTTTTTTATAATTCATAAGGGGAAAAATAATAATATTATTATGAATTAATATTAATTATAATGTCAAAAAAATTAATTTTATTTACTGTAGTGGTAATTCGATGTTAGGCATATTATAACATAATGAATAAATGTTATATTGGGTTTTCACTCCATTCGGTAGTGCTCAAAAAAATTATTAGAAATAAGTTATGAAGTAAGTTTTATTTTTATATATATATTCATTAATATTAAATACTCTCTTTATATATGTATTGATAGTCTATATATGAAAAAAAGTCATAATAAAATATTAACGATGTTCACTTGTTGATAGATAATCCAAATTAAATTAAATACATGAATACATGATAATTAATTTTATATTAGATAATGTTTTATTTTTATTATATATATATATATATTGGTCATAACTTTCAAGTTAATATTTTATAACCATAGTCTCATCATCATAAATGAAATGTGGAATATAATTATTATTTTATACATAAGTTGTTAAGGAATGTGTTTTCTTGTATTTTTTAAAAAATAGAACATTAACCATCAATTTATATGAATACTGATAAGAAATGTGAATAGAATTATCCTTCAACATTATTTTTTACCAAAAAAAGGCTTAAAAATAATCTTTCCATGAAAGTTTCTCTAAATAACCAATATGGAAATGAAATATATTTTTTCAGGCCTCTACATGTAGATTTCTATCTAAAACATACATTGAAAGAAAAAAATCATTTTTTATGGGTTTCAACGTCACTTCAGATACAAAATAAATGTAGGTGGATTTTTGTACGTTAGAGATTTAAAAAAAACAATTTTCAAAGCTCACATAACTTTTTTTATTGAAATTTATATGTCAGTTTTCAAAAACCAAATATTGAAACTAATATTTTAAATATCACCTACATCAACGTTGCTAAAAAACAAATAAGTATTTTTAAAACAATGCCAAGATATTTATTTCCACTATTGTTTCTAGAGTTAATTGTGATCCCAAAGTAGGGTTATTTAATATTTAGAAGAAATAATATGATGTCTTAGTTCATTAAGTTTACCTAAACTTATTTCATTCAGGTTGGTTCTATTCAAATTAATTTAAATTGGATTTTCTTAATTGAGCAAGGTAGTGTGTGCATTTTTTTCATGTTTGTTTCGGTTTGGAAGGGTAGATTGTCTTTTTTACATTTAAATAGATTTATTCTATGTCCCAAGAAAGGTGGTTGTTTGGAATACAATTTCCCTATAATATAAACATTTAAAAATTATTCCCATCCATTTAAAATAATTTGATATATATATGAGATGCATATACCAATTATATTTTATTATCATATTTTATTGTATTATTTAAAAAATTTGTACTTATTTGAAAAAATATCAATATAGTTCCAATCAAGTTTTGATCCATGTGTTATAGCTGTGAATTTTTGGATGAAGTTATTAATATTTTGAATTTTTTTACAACATTTTAAAAGTATTGGAATAATTATTTTAAATTAATGGATTTATATTGGATCTGTTTGAGGAATTTTTGAGATGATTTAAAGTGGATAGAGTCAGCTATAAATTTATTTGTATGTTCTAAAAGTGATATGAATATCATTGTTGAGAATATGACTTTAGATCCAAGAATATGTCATCTTAGTATGACTTCCTTAATCATAGTACTTTTACTTTTTCAAGGAAATTCAAAAAATCTGGAATATATGACTTGTTAGGTTGATTATATGTCTTTGAAATCATCAAAAGTTTTTTTATAGATTGTCAATATTTTTCAATCATACTAATTTTTAATAATTATGATTAGAACAATATAAGACAGCATGGGAATCATAATTATTTTAGATTGATCATCAAAAACTTCAGGACATCATAATAATTGATAGTAATTCGTTAACATAAGACTTCTTGAATCATAAGACTTGATCAAATCCTATGAATTTTCCAAGAAGCATTTATCTTCGATGTTGATAACACAACTTTTAGGATTTTGTTTTCTTAATACTACCATATGTATGTCTTCTAAAGTCAAAAATAAACCTTCATGAGTTTAATCATTTTGATATACTGATCATAAGTATGTTCAAGTGTATGACATTTCCCCCCAAAAGAATAAGTCCTTGGTTTCACTATGGAAATGTAAATGTGACCTACATAAATGTTATACAAACATATGTAATGGTAATTATAAATAACAAAGACTTTGTAATGGTATATTTTGATTATAAATAATCAATTTTATAATGAAATAAAACTAGGTTGTGTAAGTGAGGTTATATAAATATGTAAACATTACAAATAAAATTTTATTAAAAATCCATAATGATTCCATGATATCTGTATCATTTTAAACAATAAAAACCTGAATATGAATGATGATAAATGATTAATTCTATTTTAAATAATAATAATAATATCAGTATGATTATTTTTTTGTTATTTATTTCTTAAAATCAAATGTTAATGAATTTATTATGTAGTTTGAGTGTTTGGAATATCTGATCGATTTTGAAATTCAGTTTTAATGTGTGTTGCACTTCAGGCATTATCTTTACACAATATGACTGTTGAAGAAGATGTAATGATTAGATCTGAGTTAGTGAAATGGATTGTTAAAAATAGTTGTGTACTTGTGATATTCACAAAATATATTTTGATTATAAATTGTTAAAAATGATTTTGGAAGATTATGTCTACTCGAGGAAGATGGTGAGGTTTGTTTTCAGGTTTGAATGAGAACATAAAGATAAGATCCACATGATAGTTTTTAATGGGTATTTTTCTAATAAATAAAAAATCTTTAAAAGGTCTTATTTTGATGATATCTTTGGTTTCTTACCCTTTATATATAATATTTTACTCTATTTAGGTTTTATGAATAATATGTGAGAATTTATTATTCCCTCTACATTAGAAAAAAAAGAATAAATATATTAAGGAAGTTTATTATTGAAAATATTGTGAAGGTTTTCTAAACATAGTGAGTGATACAGTACATCATAGAATACGGCGAGATATGTGAAATCTAGGTAGTTGGAGATGAGTTTGTGTGATTCTAAAAATATTTCTTATTCTAAAATTATTGTTTCAGGGAGAAAAAGTGAAACCCGATAAGGTTTTATATATAGTGATTAGTATAGGACTAAATTACTCACTCTTATTATATTATTTTGTTTTTATTAAATAAAGTGATAACTTTCAATTTTTTATATAATGTTAGATTGAGTGAATGATCTTCAATAGTTATTGAAGAAACGTTGTGTTTCAAGTGGACTTTCTCATCAGTAATAATTAAATATAACCCAAGAGATAAATAGTATGAAAACTGAGATATTGTGTAATGTTTATAGTGATATCCTATGGAACTATAGTTTAAGGGTGATTCTGCTATTCCCATTTAAGTTTTATGCTTTATTTATTTTGTAAAATATATTGCTTGGAAAATTTCTAGTAGCATTATGTTTTACACTGACAGAATTTGGTTGAACCATATAAAGATATTTTTCACTCTTATTTAATTTATTTTATGCATCTTCATGAAATTTTGGTAGTAAAATATACATGTTAGAGAATGAGATTTTAATTATTCACTACTAGATACAACAATTAATTTCTAACTCAAATATAAATTGTAAAAATTTGGGATACAATAATTAATCCTCTTCTCAGTGTATATATATGTTCTATTAACATTAAAAACTAGAACCATTTATATAGGTTACCTCTATAATATTTACTTTTTGTTCTAAATTTCTAATAGTACCACCTCAATTAATAGATGAGGAGTACATCCATTCGATGGAAAAAATATCAATAGATGGAAAAATAGAATGTTGTCCTATTTTTTCACTTAGATAGAATATTCATGATACAAATACCATTGTATTTTCACCTATTCATAGAGTTGATCATGCGACCTTCACTAACCAGATAAATCTTGAATTCAATGGATAATTATGAAATTCAATTCTTATGCCTCTTTCAGAGATATTTTTTACCAATGTGATGGGTCTACAAACTACCACAGTAGTAGGGAATAAGTTAGAGAGAACCTATGAAGTGAATTTCAACATAAATTCATTGAATCTAAAAATATGGAGAATCACGTTTGAAGATATAAATATTGTTGAGGAGGAATCCCATGATGATTACTTTACTGTAGTAAATGTAATATTTTTTAGCATTAGAGGCTTCGTTAAAAACCCAATTTAAAATATAATTGTAAATAAATCCAAGAGAAACATTCCTAATAAATTTAATCCCAAAAATATTATTCTTAAATGGAATTAATATCTTTCATTGTTTTAACTTCACAACATCCACATTTCCTATAAAATAAGAAGGACACCTACAATCAAAAATAAAGTGAATGATGATATGGATTTTAATTCAATGAAAAAATTATCGTTAAAAGAAAAATAACTAAACCAATTTCTGAGTAATATTATAAACATATGATAGATAATTATGTAAATGTAATTATTTAACTAATATCAAAAAATATGAGAAAACAATATGAAAATTTCAAGGGTAAATTGGCCTTAAAATGCTTCAAATGTGGCGGTGTTGGAAATTTTTCTATAAAGTTTCATCAAAAAAAATCTTGAATATTATTCCTATGATAATGATGAAATCACTAAGAAGAAATGTTTTTAAAAAGGTTTAATGGTCTAAAATAAATTTAGTTAGTCGAATAAGTCTTTTTAGGGAAGAAAAAAATAAAAAAAAATGGCCATAAAAGATGATTAAGATACTTCTTCTTATAACAATTTCTATAATGAAGAGTATGAAAATTTTATAAACTTTATAGCATATTTATAGAAGGAAAAATCATTCTCAATTGGTAAATAGGAATGTGGTGAAGATAAATATTTAGATAATATCCTCTTATATGAGTTAGAAGCATGTCTTAACCCAAACTCAATGATCTAAAAAGAATTTAAAATAATAAGGTAAATTAAAGAAAATAAGATTGAATAAACAGAAGTGTGTCTCTAGAAAGAAACTGAAAATATGTAAGATCTTATGAAAGTATAATGTGGATAAAAATTTAATTATATTGAATGATCATGAAGTAAAATTGAACATTAGTTAATAAGAAATATTTATTATGGAATAAAAATATCTTAAAAAAATAATTGATTGAAAAATATTCAAAGAAGGTTTCAAGAAATTGATTCAAGTCAAGACTAATACATTTACAACAGCTTATAATTCCAGCACACCATTTTAGATAGAATTTATACCAGAACATATTTAAATATTGAATCCAGTTACCAAATCATTTTGGTTTTAATTCAATGTATTGATATTATTGGTCAAAAAAGATGATGATATATCCTCTTATATATAAATAGAAGAAAATAGATTTTAATAAAACTCAATACCCATGATAAACAAGAATGATCAAGGAATATATAGACACAAAATATTGAATTTTGGATAGTGGGATTCAAAATATTCCTATTTTCATAATATGAGATGTATATTTTCTAGCTACTGACAGTGTTTTGAGATTTATGGAAAAAGGTAAAGACATGAAAACATAATATTTTTTTACATGGATAGAAGCATGAAACTAGGTGGATATCAATGTAAAAAATAAGAGATTCCCCAATGAAGAAATTAGTGATCCATAATAGTTCAAATCATCCAAATTGAAATAAGTTAAAGAGTTTGAAAAACTTATATGGTATATATGAGATTCCAAGTATTATTCAGAAACATGTTTGAAGAATATACCTACATGGTTCTCTTATAAAGAAAAGAAAAAATGAGTATGAAATAAGAATCAGTATGAGAAGTAGATGTATGCAGATGTATCTTTAAGGGAAAGAAAAAAATGAAACCCCTATATACTTGATTTTGGTTTTTCTTCACGTTTGTTTGTACACATCAAAATCTTGAATGAAATTGAAGAAACATAAGTATGTCATTTTACTTTTGTAATTAATGTTGAGTCAATAAGGTTTTCCTTATGACTTTTCCATTCCTTCTTGTTTTGAAAATCACAAACACCTTATCTTTAAGGAAAATTGCTTTTATAAGGAAAATTGTTTTCTTAAGGAAAATCGCTTTTATAAGAAAAATTATCCTTATCATATTTTAATTCATATTTTTCTTAAGTATAAGTTTCGGATTCATTTTCTCGGAATTGTTGAAACTTTGATTTAAAGCATTCTGTTTTAGGATTTGGATTCTGGATAAGAACTATAAGGAAGTTTCATTCCGAATTCCGGATATGAATTCTGACTAAGTTCTATTCCAGATTCAGGATACGAATTCTGAAGAAGAATTTCCATTACGAATTCTGATGAAGAATTCTCATTACGAATTCTGATGACGAATTCTCATTACGAATTCTAATGACGAATTCTCATTACAAATTCTGATGATAAATTCTCATTACGAATTCTGATGATAAATTCTCATTATGATTTCTGATGAAGAAATCTCATTCCGAATTCTCATTACGAATTCTGATGACGAATTCTCATTACGAATTCTGATGACGAATTCTCATTACAAATTCTGATGATAAATTCTCATTACGAATTCTGATGATAAATTCTCATTACGATTTCTGATGAAGAAATCTCATTCCGAATTCTCATTACGAATTCTGATGACGAATTCTCATTACGAATTCTGATGACGAATTCTTATTACGAATTCTGATGATGAATTCTCATTACGATTTCTGATGATGAATTCCTATTCCGAATTCTCATTCCGAATTCACCTATTAAACAGAATCTGATTATCATTGTTTTATACAGTCTGAATTTATTCACTCCGAACTTTCACTCCGAAGTTTTCATTCCGAACCTTTATGTTAGAGTTTAAAACGATGTCGTACATTCTGTTACACTTGTTTTGTTATAAAATGATGTCATCTGTTTTGTTATAAACTAACCGTTGTCTAAGTGACACGTGTACAGGTCCCTCCGATCATTAAGGAAAATATGACCGTTGGAGAAGGAGCCGACCTTACCTATAAATAGGAGCTCATTTGAAAGAGCTCGGAGTGGTTGGAAAAACGACTGAGTTTTGTGCCTACATGTTGTTGAGGTGAATTCTAGAGAGAGAGGCTCTTATTAACTCTCAAAGCTTCGTGCGACTCCGAATATTGGTGATTACATTCGAGGGCTTCTGGGGATAGGAAGACAGAGGTGCCGACTACCTTAAAGTTCTAGGGCTTCCTTGCTGAGGAAGACAGAGGTTCCGACTACCTTAAAGATCGAGGTCTTTCTTGCTGAGGAAGACAGAGGTTGCCAACTACCTTGAAGTTGAGGGATTGCGGGGATAGCAAGACAGATACTTCGATCTTCGTATCGAAGGCTTACCCTGGTGTGGGTAAGACAGACTTGCTTGAAAGTATAAATCAAGGGACCTTTATCCAAGGTTGTCGGATACCCTTCTCTTTGGGTTAAAAGACTTATATCTTGTTACTAGTAGTTTTACTACTTGTTTTTATTCCGCTGCAATTTGTATATTAAGGAAAGTATAACTTTCTTATACTTCCTTACTTACTCTGATTCATTTAAATTCTATACGCTTTAAGGTAGAATCTCATATTGTAACTTTTGTTAAGTTTCAAATTCCGGAACCATATTTTCGGAACCTAATTTTGGAATCACTTTCCAAGTTTAGTTCAGTGTTAGAGGTGTTGTGAATTTACTTAGTTTAACTTTGTTAAACTTAGCCCTTTCCTTTTCTTAAGGAAACTTTAGTTATTCATAACTAACTTTAAAGGTTCCAAAGGAATTTTTAAAGTATACAATTCACCCCCTCTTGTATATTGAGCATCTCATATTATATTTCGATCCTACAATTGGTATCAGAGGTTGGAAACCTCTTACTCTATACCATTCTTACATTTGGTATCAGAGCCGGTTACTGAAACACTTGTACTCACATACAAGTTTTTCTTGCTCACTTTATCCTTCCGAACTTTGTCATTCCGAATTTGTCCATTCTGAACTTTTCTCATTCCGAACATTGTTATTACAATTCTTTTTCTACTAACAAGTTTGTGTGCAAAGTTATTTCTAGTATGACAGGAATTAATGTTGGATCTATTGACAATCTGAATCCTACAAGACCACCTATATTTGATGGTAATGATTATGAATACTGGAGAGATCGTATGAAGACTTTTGTTATCAATACTGGTGTAGACAACTTTGTCATGCTTACTGGTGACTATAAAATTCCTGACAAGGAAGTCAGAACCTTTACTAACCAGGAAAAGCAAGAATATCAACTCAACTATAAGGTACGCAATACTTTACTATGTTCAATGACCAGAAATATATATAGCCAAATTTCTTCTTGTGAAGCAGCTAATTGTATATGGAAGAAGTTAGAGGTTACACACTTTGGGGCTTCTAAAGTAATTGAGACTAGAAGAGCTATGCTTAGAGCTGAATATCATGGCTTCAATTTTCCTTATGGAGAACCTATCTGTAAATTTCAACAAAGATTTATGACTATTGTCAATAGTCTACAATCTATGGGAGAAAAAGGTTTAGATGATGATTCTCTTGTAGACAAGATAATTGATATTATGCCAAATGAGTGGGAATCCAAGAGAACAGCTATAGATGAGAACAGGAAGGTTACTCAAATTACTCTTGATGAATTATTTGGAACTCTTCTACAACATGAAACAAGAATGAAGAGATATGCTGACAACATCAAGAAGAAGAATGGAAATGGAACTGTTGCTTTTACTACAACTTCAAATCAGATGAAAGCTAAGACTCCTGAGAGAGTAACCAGATCCAAGTCGAAGAAAGTCAATTTCCAATCCGAATCTAGTGAGAGTGAAGTTTCAGAAAATGAATTAGCCAATCTTGCTCGAAGGATGAACAAGATAGCTGGACAGAGAAACCTTCAATCCAAGTATAAGAATAAGGATAGGAAAGACAAGAAAGATGGAGAAGTTACTTGTTACGAATGTAAAAGAGCTGGACATATTAGACAAGATTGCCCTATGCTCAGAAAGAAAGAAAGGAAGGAAAGACATTCAGACAGGAACAGGAAGAATTATTATAAAGCCAAAGCTAAGAAAGTTCTGAAAGCTAATGACACCTGGAGTGCCAGTGGTGGTGACTCTTCAGATGAATCTTCTGACAATGAATCTTCAGGACAGAAGAATCTTGGTCTTATAGCCAGATTGCCTATTGATAATCATTGTCTTATGGCTAAGGTATGAAATGCTGAATCATTGACCAATGATTCTTTAAATTCTAATGATAGTAAGTATTATAACTCTTCTGATGAAGAATCATCTTCTGATGAGGAAAATACTTTACCTACTTATGAAGAAGTCTCTAGGTTTGCTGAACTTCTTGAGATTGAGAATTCCAAACTCAGTAAGAAACGTGATAAGGAAAATTCTAGGAATTCTATTCTTACTAAAGAGATATCATATCTTTCTAAAGATCTTGATAAGAAAAATGCTGATTTTGAAAATATTTCAAAAAATCTTGTGGAAGTAAGTTCTGAGAAGAACAAACTTTCTAAAGAATTAGAAAAAGTAATTTCTAAGAAAAATGTTTTCGAGCCTAACTCTAGTTCCAAAACTAATGATTTTAAGGATAAAAATTTGGTTGTAAAACTCAAGTCCGAAATTTTTTCCTTAAAGAAGTGTTTATCAAACTTTACCCATGGTAAGGAAAATTTTGATAAGATGTATTACCAAATACGACCTTTAAGAAATAAATCCGGATTTGGTTATACCCATGCAAAACCTATTTCCAGTAACAATTATTTTGTTCCTCAAAGTGCCCCATTTTGTACCAAGTGTCAATGTGGTGGTCTCTGGGCAAATAATTGTTCCTTAAACAGAACCCAATCTCTAGGATTTCACAAAGCTTACTTTTCTAAAAAGATGTGGGTTCCTAAAATTTTATTGTCTGGAAATCTCGGATCCAAACAAGTTTGGATTCCGAAAGTCTAATTTTTTTCTTGATTTCAGGAAAATAAAGAAAGTACCAGCAACAATACATGGTACATGGATAGTGGATGTTCCCGGCATATGACTGGTAACAAAAGTTTTTTTTGAAAAGATTATCAAAACGAAAGGAGGAAAGGTAACTTTCAGAGACAATGCTAAGGGAGAGATTGTTGGTATTGGTAATATTGTTCTTTTAGGTAAAACCTTGATTTCAAATGTTCTTTTTGTTAAAGGTCTTAAGCACAACCTCATTAGCATAAGTCAGTTATGTGATGAAGGTTACCTTGTGAATTTTAGGAATGATAAATGCTTAGTTCACAATTCCAAGGAAGAATTTATTCTCTCAGCCAATAGGCAAGAGAATGTTTACACCTTAAACATAGAAGACCTAAGAAGCCAAGATTTACCTTGCCTAAGTGCAATGGAAGATCATTCTTGGTTATGGCATAGAAGATTAGGACACAGTAATCAAAGAAACCTATGTAAACTCTCTAGGAAGAAACTAGTTAAGGATCTACCGGAGCTTATATTTGATTCTTCTAAAGTTTGTGATCCTTGTCAATATGGCAAGAAACATAAATCTAGTTTTAAGTCAATCGGTGAAGTCTCAACAACCGTTGCATTACAGTTAGTGCACATGGATCTTTTTGGTCCAACACAAACTGGAAGCATTAAAGGCAAATACTATGTGTTTCTTCTAGTTGATGATTACACTAGATTTACTTGGGTCTATTTTCTAGCAAGGAAATCTGAAGCTTTTTCTTATTTCAAATGTTTTAGAGCTCAAGTTAAAAATGAGAAAAACCTTCCATTGAAAACTATTCATAGTGATCATGGAGGAGAATTTCAAAATTCATATTTTGAAACTTTTTGTAGTAAGAAAGGTATTACTCACAATTTTTCAGCACCTAGAACTCCTCCACAGAATGGTGTAGTTGAAAGAAGAAATAGAATTCTTCAAGAAATAACTAGAACCATGTTGAGTGAATATTCTATTGCTAGACATTTCTGGGCTGAAGCTGTAAGTACTGCTTGTTATACTATAAATCGAGTTTTGATTAGACCTTTTCTTAATAAAACTCCTTATGAGTTATGGAATGGTAGAAAACCAAGACTTTCCTACTTCAAGGTTTTTGGTTGCAAAGTATTCATTTTGAATACTAAAGATAACTTACATAAATTCGCACCAAAGTCTGATGAAGGAATTTTCTTAGGTTATTCCACAACCTCTAAGGCTAATAGAGTTTTTAATAAAAATACTTGCACTGTTGAGGAAACAGTACATGTAAAATTTGATGAATCAGACCCTTTTGTTTTTAAACCATCTCAAATTACATCTTCGGATGTGTTTTCAAAAACTGATTGTCAACCTTTGATAGAAGAACCTTTTGATAAGGAAATTGTTCTAGAAGATACTTCTGAGACATTTACCCCAGAAGACTTTCTACCCTATGTTGATGAATAGGTTTTACAAAACCCAAATCAGGTGTTTCTTAAGAATCATCCCAGTGATAGTATCATTGGTGATGTAAATCAACCTGTAAGGACTAGAAGTTCCTTATGAAATGAAGTAGAACATCTAGCATTTCTTTCCCAATTAGAGCCTAAAAGCACTGACGAAGCTTTAGGTGATGATGATTGGATCAAAGCAATGCAAGATGAACTAAATGAATTCGAAAGGAATAAAGTCTGGACTTTGGTTGAGAGACCTAAGGAAACTTCTGTTATTGGAGTAAAATGGGTTTTTAGAAATAAATGTGATGAAAATGGAGTCATTGTTAGAAATAAAGCTAGACTTGTTGCTAAAGGCTATAATCAGCAAGAAGGAATAGACTATGAAGAAACCTATGCTCCAGTAGCTAGACTTGAATCTATCCATATTCTACTTGCCTTTGCAGCATTCTTTAATTTCAAACTATATCAAATGGATGTGAAATGTACTTTTCTTAATGGTTATGTTCAAGAGGAAGTTTTTGTTGAACAACCTCTTGGCTTTGAAGATACAAAACATCCTGATCATGTTTTTAGACTTACCAAAGCTTTATATGGCCTTAAACAAGCCCCACGAGCATGGTATGATAGACTCACTGGATTTTTGCTTCAAAATAACTATGTTAATGGAAATGCAGATCCAACTCTTTTTATAAAGAAATATAAGAAAAATGTTTTGATTGTTCAAATTTATGTTGATGACATTATATTTGGTTCAACTCAGCAATCTTTGACTGACTCTTTTGCAAGTCTAATGAAATCTGAGTTTGAAATGAGTATGATGGGTGAGTTAACATTTTTTCTTGGTTTTCAAATTTCTCAAAAACCAGAAGGAACCTATATATCTCAACATAAGTATATTAAAGATCTTCTTAAAAAGTATGGTTATGACAACACTAAGAGTATAAGTACTCCCATTGGTACCTCAAACTCTTTAGATCTTGATGAAGCTGGGAAACCAGTAGATCAAACATCTTTTAGAGGTATGATAGGAAGTCTACTTTACATAACAGCTAGTCGACCAGACTTAATGTTTTCAGTATTCTTATGTGCATGATATCAATCCAATCCTAAGGAATCTCACTTAAAGGCAGTAAAAAGAATTTTTCGCTACCTTAAGGGAACCATGGATCTAGGATTATTTTATACTTCTGGAAATTATTTTGTTCTAAAAAGTTTTTCTGATGCTAACTTTGGTGGATGTAGAATGGATAGGAAAAGTACATCCGGAACTTGTCATTTCTTAGGAGATTCATTAGTTTCTTGGTCCTGCAAGAAGCAACATTCAGTTGCACTCTCCACTGCTGAAGCTGAATATGTAGCAGCTGGAAGTTGTTGTGAACAAGTGTTGTGGATGCAACACACACTCACAGACTATTGCTTGAGTTTTACCAAAACTCAAATTTTGTGTGATAACACAAGTGCCATTGCCCTAAGTAAAAACCCTGCACATCACTCCCGTGCAAAACACATAGATATTAGGCATCACTTTCTTAGGGATCACACACTTAAAGGAGATATTATTCTTCAGTTTATTGGAACGCAAGATCAACTTGATGATATTTTCACAAAATCTTTGCCTTCTGATAGATTTGAATATATCAAACAGAAGTTAGGAATGATAACTGTAAGGTAATCTTCCTTAATTAACTTACTGTTGAAAAATTCTCCTCACAGTAATAAACTCCTTTTCATAGGGGGAGTACATTTGATTGTTTGTTTAACAAAGTTTTTCAAAATTTGTTCTTAAACTTTTCGGAACGAATATTTCCGGAATGGAACTTCCGGAACTACCATTTTCCAGAATGGATATTTTCGTACAGAATATTTCTGGAATGAAAGTATTCGTATTGAAGATTTCCGGAATGGACAAAATTTCGTACTGGTACTTTCATAACCAGACTTTCGTACCAAGTTTTTTTTATTTACTTTTTCGTATTGAGTTTTTCGTATTTACTTTTTCGTATTTACTTTTTCGTATTGAGTTTTTCATATTTACTTTTTCGTATTGAGTTTTTCGTAGTCGTCTTTATATTACCCATTATGAATAACTTTCCTAAGATAATCCGAAAGGTATGATTTCCTTACTGAAGTTTTCGTAATCATATTTTACTTGTTGGCAGTTTCTTATATTTTGTTCTCGGTTTTTGGATTTTATAATTCTTTATTTTAATAAAAACCTCAAAAAGATCGGATTCAAGCTCTCAACCGTCAGATTTGATCTCAGATCATTCTAAACCGTTAGATCAACCGAGGAAGTTGAACCGTCATCTCGTTGCCTATATAAAGGGGACCTAATTTCTAGTCCCACATCGGTTTCAAGCTTTCGCGTGCTGAAGCTCTGACTCTCTGATTTAAGGCCATTCCGAACTTCAGTCTTCTCTGTTCCGAACTTCCCAGAGAACTTCTAATCCGAATGTCTGCAGAGTTAGCATCTCAAGAAATGTCTTCAACCAAGCCTATATCTCAGTGGTTAGTTTACAGAGAAAGGTTAGTTCATCCGACTTTCTTCAGCAACTACGATTCTATCATCTCAAAGAACATCAAGTTGAATGGCTGGGAGGATGTTGCGGTATCAAAAATCGGGAACCAAGATGAAGAGTACTCAGATTTGCTTGTTGATTTTTATGAGTCAGTTGCTTTCTTCAAGAAAGATAATAGGGAGAAATTCTCTTTTAAGTCTTATGGTAAGACTTACAAACTTTCTCACACCGAGGCTGCAAGCTTGGTAGGGCTTTCTTATGAAGGTGAAGCCGAGTTTATTTCGCACGTGTTGCCAGACTCTATGGGTAGCTTCAACAAGGAAAAGGCCTTAGAAACTCTCGGACTGGATAATGACAAGGCTCTGAAGATTGCTAGTCTATCTACAAACTTCCGGATTCTTGAGTTATGGGTGCAAGGACTTATCGTACCGAGGAAAGGTGATAAAGACAGCCTGAAGAAGAGTGAGATCTATATCTTAGATTTCCTGATAAATCTAAGGAAGTTTAACTTGATGAAGCATATTCTTCTTAATATTGAAAATTTGAAGAAGGGGAATCTGAGAGCTCAGATCGTAATGTACCCAGCAATATTATCAAAGCTCATAGTTCGGTGCCTAGAATCTTTCAAGGAAGCTTGCAGATCTAAGCCGAGAGTTTGCAAGATCATGCTGGTCAGCGATGGCACTCGTAAAAGAATGAATGTAGCTTTTGACAAGAAGTCTGGAATGTTTATTGATCTACCTCCTCAAGAAGAAGTGGCTCCGAAAGTTGCTGATTCGGAATCATCTAAGCCGGTAAGGAAGAGAAAGATGAAAGAAGTGGTAGTCGAAGCCGAGGAACCCAAGTCTAAGGAAGTCCACTCCGCACCTCCAAATCCTAAGAAGAAGAAGACCTATCCTGATGAAGTTGTTTCAAAGTGGAGAGCTGATAAAGAGAAGAGGAAAGAAGGGGATCCGCAGTTCGGACTAGACTCTGCGGAGGCTAAGGCTCTGAAAGAGAAGACTGCAGATGAGCTTGAGAAACAAGCTAAGGAAAAGAAGCTTAAGAAGAAAATGTCAGAAGCTGAGGCAGTCCAAGCGTTGTTGAAGTTCAATGAAATGATTTCAGCAACAATTCCAGTTCCAAGATCTTTCTCCCTGGAATCTCTACCTGAGACTCCAGGAAGAAATCTCGTTGCTCCAGAACAAGCTGTTGCTACTAATACTGAGCAAGTAGAGCAAGTAGAACAAGTTGAAGAGGCTGCTGAAGGAAGTGGTGAGACAGGAGATGTGCTAAAACAAGTAGATGAGTACAAGGGAACTCCTTCGGAACACTTATCGCTCCGAACTTCTGAAGCTGAATCTTCGAAACTTGTTACTCCTGCAATGGAAGAATAGAAAGGGGAAGAAGAAGTTGCCTATCATGGAGAAGAAGAACAACTTTTACATGATATTGCTCAGATGGGAAATGTAGAGGTTGGTGTTCAGGAAGTTGCTGATGAGGAAGATTTTGTTGTTCAAGTTTCTGACAGTGAAAAGAAAACTCCGGAACAGGATTCTATTCCAGAAAAAGACAAGGGAAAGAAAATTATTGCTGATACCCCGAGCTCAGAATTAAGGAAGAGAAAGGAAGTTGGTAGCTCTTCAAAGAGAAAGCTTCAACTTGTTGAGGAAGAAAACTCTCCGATCAATATTTCAGATTCGGAGTCATCTTCGTTGGGGCATGATTTTGTTGTCCAGTCTTTGAAGAAGTTGGTGGGAACCATTCCGACCTTCTCAAGTAATGATTCACGATGCCAGATGCTCCAACATGCGTTGAATCTGAAAACAGACTCCGTATCCATGGTTATGGATAAGTGTGTTGAGATTGAAGCCCAGTTCAAAAACTTCTTTATTGGTTACGAAGCTCATAAAATATCTTGCAAGAGGATGACAAGCTGGTCTAAGAAAACTGTGGAAGAGATGAGGCTTTTCGATGAGTTTCAAGATAATGTTAAGGATGCCTTTGAAACCGAGGACAAGAAGTTTAATGAGCCGACTGCATCCTTTGAAGAAAAGTTGACAGAGGAAAAGAACTTCCGGATCCAAGAAGTCAGTGATCTGAATGAGAAGTTGAATTCTGTTTCTCAGAATTGGAAATTTGAAAGGGATCATCGGATTGATTTTGAAGAGAGGATGAAGGCTCAGGAAGAGAAAATGAAAGCTCAGGAAGAAAAGTTGAAGGCTCAGGAAGAAATAATTGAAGCCCAATCTGCAAGAATAGTGGTCTTAGAGAAGCAAGCCAAAGAAGATCATAAAGACCTCAAGAAGATCAAAACTATTCTTAAGGGGCTCATGTCGAAGGAGAAAGATCCGAAATAATCTAATCCGATATTTTTGTTGTAATTTTTTTTTTGTTGTTGCTGAGATTACAAATTTTAATAAAAAATCTGTCTCTTGTCTCTATTTGTTGTCATTACTAATATCTCAGGTACTTTGTTAAATTTTTCCATTCCCTTCAATTCTTTTTGAAAATCACAAAGGGGGAGAAGGAAAAGATCCTTAAGAAAAAGAGGAACTCTAATAAGAGTTTATCAAAGGGGGAGAAAGGAAAAATACCCAAGGAAAAAGAACTCTAATAAGAGTTTGTTTAAGGGGGAGTTTTTCTTAAAGAAGACCTTCTTATGAAATATCACTCCGGAAATATGAATACGATCCTTAGAGTTTCAAAGCCTAAGGGGGAGTTAGTCGTATTCATCTATATCCTTAAACCAAGGGAGATAAGCCTTAATGTGTTTCTTTCTTCTTAGAATAGATTTTTCGTAAGGATGTTTGTGCTTTCCAAAAAGGGGGAGATTGTTGAGTCAATAAGGTTTTCCTTATGACTTTTCCATTCCTTCTTGTTTTGAAAATCACAAACACCTTATCTTTAAGGAAAATTGCTTTTATAAGGAAAATTGCTTTCTTAAGGAAAATCGCTTTTATAAGAAAAATTATCCTTATCATATTTTCATTCATATTTTTCTGAAGTATAAGTTTCGGATTCATTTTCTCGGAATCGTTGAAACTTTGATTTAAAGCATTCTGTTTTAGGATTCGGATTCTGGATAAGAACTATAAGGAAGTTTCATTCCGAATTCCGGATATGAATTCTGACTAAGTTCTATTCCAGATTCAGGATACGAATTCTGAAGAAGAATTTCCATTACGAATTCTGATGAAGAATTCTCATTGCGAATTCTGATGACGAATTCTCATTACGAATTCTGATGACGAATTCTCATTATGAATTCTGATGATAAATTCTCATTACGAATTCTGATGATAAATTCTCATTACGATTTCTGATGAAGAAATCTCATTCCAAATTCTCATTACGAATTCTGATGACGAATTCTCATTACGAATTCTGATGAAGAATTCTCATTACAAATTCTGATGATAAATTCTCATTACGAATTCTGATGATAAATTCTCATTATGATTTCTGATGAAGAAATCTCATTCCGAATTCTCATTACGAATTCTGATGACGAATTCTCATTACGAATTCTGGTGACGAATTCTCATTACGAATTCTGATAATGAATTCTCATTACGATTTCTGATGACGAATTCCTATTCCGAATTCTCATTCCGAATTCACCTATTAAACAGAATCTGATTATCATTGTTTTATACACTCTAAATTTATTCACTCCGAACTTTCACTCCGAAGTTTTCATTCCGATCCTTTATGTTAGAGTTTAAAACGAGGTCGTACATTCTGTTACACTTGTTTTGTTATAAAACGATGTCGTCTGTTTTGTTATATAACTAATTGTTGTCTAAGTGACACGTGTACAGGTCCCTCCGATCTTTAAGGAAAATATGACCATTGGAGAAGGATCCGACCTTACCTATAAATAGGAGCTCATTTGAAAGAGCTCGGAGCGGTTGGAAAAACGACTGAGTTTTTTGCCTACATGCTGTTAAAGTGAATTCTAGAGAGAGAGGCTCTTATTAACTCTCAAAGCTTCGTGCGACTCCGAATGTTGGTGATTACATTCGAGGGCTTCCGGGGATAGGAAGACAGAGGTGCCGACTACCTTAAAGTTCAAGGGCTTCCTTGCTGAGGAAGACAGAGGTGCCGACTACCTTAAAGATCGAGGGCTTTCTTGCTGAGGAAGACAGAGGTTGCCAACTACCTTGAAGTTGAGGGCTTGCGGGGATAGCAAGACAGAGACTCCGATCTTCGTATCGAGGGCTTACCCTGGTGTGGGTAAGACAGACTTGCTTGAAAGTATAAATCAAGGGACCTTTATCCAAGGTTGTCGGATACCCTTCTCTTTGGGTTAAAAGACTTATATCTTGTTACTAGTAGTTTTACTACTTGTTTTTATTCCGCTGCAATTTTTATCTTAAGGAAAGTATAACTTTCTTATACTTCCTTACTTACTCTGATTCATTTAGATTCTATACGCTTTAAGGTAGAATCTCATATTGTATCTTTTGTTAAGTTTCAAATTCCGGAACCATATTTCCGGAACCTACTTTTGGAATCTCTTTCCAAGTTTAGTTCGGTGTTCGAGGTGTTGTGAATTTACTTAGTTTAACTTTGTTAAACTTAGCCCTTTCCTTTTCTTAAGGAAACTTTAGTTATTCATAACTAACATTAAAGGTTCCAAAGGAATTTTTAAAGTATACAATTCACCCCCCCTCTTGTAGATTGAGCATCTCATATTATATTTCGATCCTACAATTAATTTCTCAATGAATATTATAGGCATTAGTATTGATGATATTGAGTCTAATGGAAACAAGTATAAAAAAAATTGGATGGTTTAAATTATATCTTTCCATATTTTAGCAAACAATGAGATGAGGAAGACGAAGTTGTTTTAAAAAATAACTCATGTAGATATCACAAGTATTTAATAATCATTAACATTGTTGAAAGTACAATTTGTAACTTGTTTCAAATTATTGATCCATCAAAAACACTCTCTATTAGTGCTAAATACAAACTTTATTAAAATCCAAAGATATATTACTATCGTGGAAAAGGTAATATAAGGAAGATATCTAAGATTAAAGATATGAGAGAACTTCCCAAAATTGGAAGATTGAGCTATGTGTTTTTGTAAAACATGTTATAAGGGGAACATAACTCAAAGGACACATTATATTGGGGACATATGGTCCATTATTCCATTGGAATAGATAATTTCATATGTATGTGGTCCTATAAGAAATAAGTCGACCACAATTGATATGTATTTTATTATATTTATTTATGATTTCAACCATATGTGCATTGTTTCACTCATTATACACAAGAGTGAATCGATCCATGTACTTAAAATTTTTACAAGATTAGATGAATATGTTTTTCGTGTTTACATTAAGAAGGTTATGTCAGGTAGAAACCAATAATATAGAAGTAATTACTTTAAAACCTATCTTTTTATACATTGAATACAACATTATTATATCACACCATACACCCCTAAACAAAATGGTGTGGATGAGAGGTATAATAGATTTACTGTAGAGATGGGAAGAACCATCCGTGAAGAAAGTAAACTAACAATTTTCATTTAGAGAAAAGTTATATGCATTATTGTGTACATTAAAAAACGTGTTTTTTTACATAGAACACATTAGTCACAATCTATGATTTGGTTTAATAGGGAATCCAACTATGTAATACATCAATGTGTTTTTTTCACATTATTTTAAATATTTTAGAGAGATCCCAAATATTATTACATGTTAGATTCAAAGGTATTTTGAATTAAATTAATACTACACAAAATTTTGTTCTTTTTGTATAGATATAATTCATATTTAACCTTTATGAGTTTTATAGACATTAATTGGGACAGAAAATATAATGATAAAAAGTATTCTTAAGTTGGTTTCTTTCTTTCTTAGTGAGAGATCTGTGTTATGGAAAATTAAGATGAAAATTACATTGGCATTGATAACAATTGATTATATATTAATCAGTGAACACATACATGTAGAAATATGATATAGATGGATATTTTGTTATCTGACATGAGAGTTCTTGATGAAAATCCTACTATTCATTTATTATGATAATAAAGGTTGTATAGATATTTCAAAAATATGGATCAAAATTATACATCAATGAAAATTGATCTTCAATGTCATTTTATCAAAGAAAAGTTGGTATAAGGTTACATAAAGGTTGAGTATAGTGGGACTAAATAAATTATTACATATATTTTTTCTCAATTTTTTCTAAGTGAAATGTTCTATGAATAAATTATAGAACATCATGTTTATATTTCCTTAATTACATAGAAATTTGTGGAAAACACATCCTCTATATTTGATACAGAATCTCTTCTACTTTAGAACATTCTATATTCGGTAAAGAATCTCTTGTAGTTTTTCCTCATAAGAAATATCATGTTCCATCAGTATAAACATTGATTTCAGTGCATGTAAAGTATTTGGTATGTAATTCCTTGTGAGAGATACGTGGAACACACTTGAACCTATAAGGGTTTTAGTGTAAGTTCCAATCAATAGGATACCAACATGATATGGTCCATAATTTCATAGGGATCGATATACCTAGGGATTGTATTTCCTATTTATTATAATCCAAATTTTATCCTTTTGTTGTGCTTTGATCAATTTCCACGACATCTCTTACTCTAAGAAATATAGATGAATGTTTTTATTCTTAATGGAATAACAGATCATAAGATCCATAAAACATTAATTATTCATTCATTTTGTCTCTTATTATAGAAAAAGGGTTATCATTTTTTATCCAATATGTATAAATCTTCACATGGTAATGTAATACTTCAATATTTAAAAACTCATCCAAATATAAACATAAAAAATTTAATAAATGGTTAAACTTATGACCCTTACAAAAGATTATAATTCAAAACATTATAAATAAGGTCCCTGAATTTACAAAATGAAATTATCATTAATCCCCCAAAAATTATGAAGTAACACTAAATTTTCACATACCAAACATGTGAATACCATTATCAATAATTCTCTTTTAACATATTAATAACCCAAATTTCCATTAAACTATATTGAGAACATATATTCTTCATCATTCCTTACATAAAACACATATTATTGGATATGTTTCTGAAATTCAAAAATATTGTAAACTTTTTCAATGATTGAATAAACCAATTTTTTAACATATCATTAATTTGTTTCTAGATAATTAGTACTATAAAATTTAAGTTATCCATATCAATCATCTTTTTTCTCCAAACCTAACACCATTTTTAAACATCCGGAACATATTTCAGGTTATCTTTACTTAATAATGTGTTTTACATAAAATTTCAACATGTTGTTTAATCAATTATTTAGTTCAGTAGTTCCATTAACAAGGCTTCAACATATTATTATGATTCATATAACATAATTATGTAATTACAATACACAAACACTTCAATTATCCTAATTCCTTTTCAAATTATTAACCAGGCTTAATCATATTATTATTATTATTAAAACATACTTATGGAAATGCAATACCTAAACACTTAAATCATCTCAATTCCTTCTCAAATCCTTAATATGTATTTATCATCTTATAACTTAATAAATTTTCCATACCATAAAAAATATAAACCACTTCGTTTCATTTATTACCCTCAATTGAATCGTACTTCTCACATTTAACATAAACAATACTTATAGAACATACCATAACATTTATATTTCATTTTTATTATCCTCATCATTAGTTGTATAACCATTACTCATAGCAAATTTCTTATTCTATTCATTATATTTTCCCTCGTTAAATATATTTTATAATTCTTATACTTTCTATATTTATAGCATTCAATATTCAATTATTCCTTAGGGTGAACATTAGTCTCATCTATTGTGTTAACCAAGATGTTTTATTTTCCCCATATAATTACTTGATTTTTTCCTCCTTTTACATGCCAAAAATATCTTCTCACCCCTCTAATAAATTACATTATGTGATTCTACCCACATTTTCTACATATAACAAATTTAATCTAATTTCCTCCATAGTCTCCAATACCCAAAATATCATCAAGCCCAGTTCTTATCTTCTTCTGTGAGTCTGGGAATTGGTTAAGGTGTATGTCTATATATATATATATATATATCATTATAACTGATTATGAATAATCAAAATATCTATCACCATATTTATCATCCCATTTTGGTGTTCATAAACACATTTCCAATCATATTCAACATCGATCTAGTTCCTTATAGTTCCTGGCATTTTCTAAAACCAAAAAGAACAGTGAGATAAATAATATTCATTGTGGGGAAACACATAATCATGAAAATCAATTATAGGATGTTCAAATAATGACTCCTTATTTTTAATCTATGAAAACATTGTTTTTTCTATTTAATTATTTAATGTTGGTTCAAAAAGATTTTGTGAATTTCAAAATTAGAACCCCTAGGAGTTTCTAAATATGTGTATAGTGAGTCCCGTTGTTGTGCACTAGGGGGTGATTGAATCCATCTTAATGTTTAAATTTGAAATTTATTAAACCTAGTTACTTTTATGTCATAGACATAATGAATTTCATTCTCCAAATAACGATGTAATTTTTTGGAAACTACTTGTTATGTCCTTCATGAAAATTTAAGGAGATATAACTATATTTTGACTCATTCATATACATATCCCTAGACGTATCCCCAGACATATCCTTAAAAATATCCCCTGGGGATATCACTAATTTTTTCTCATCCTTGCTTCTAATTTTTAATTAAATATTTCCTCTGAGACCAATTTTAACAACCCAGATTTCTCATACATTGATATTTAGTTTTTTTAGGTGAATATTCATTAAATTAAATAATCACACACATGAAGACGATGTTGGTCTAGTGTAATTGGATATTATATACACTATATTATTTTTTTCAAAAAATATATTCAACATAATAGATAAATATAATATCCTTTATAAATCATCACAAACATAGCCTACTTAAAATAGTTTTTCATAACCTGGGGAAAGTTAATATAAGATAGGGTGAGCTCAGATGCTCAATAAGGATAAACATGGGAAATATGTAATCAAAACATGAATATAAGGGTATGATAACATGATAATAGAATTTGAAAATCATACATTTCCTATCAAATTTCATAATCTTTGTTCATTCCATAAATATTGGAAGTCTATAAGACATGAATCGTAAGGGAATCAGAGAACATGATTCATGCAATAATAACATTAGAATAAAAAAATTGAATTGTTTCACACACATAACTGTAGAAAATCATTTCCATAGTAGTAAAGGATCACTTCCAAGGCTGTTGTGGTGGAATGGGTACACCCCCCCAAACTGTCATAGTAGTCAAGGTTTTCTCCAAAGACCACCATAACAAACAAAGTCACTTACTGAACTGGGTTCACTCCCAATTCCATTCATATCTATATCATTAGATATAAATATTTACCCAATGCATTGGAAGGATATATTGGTACCACCCATAAATTATATGTATGTGTACGATAATATGATAAAACAGTAATCATATCACAAACCATTAAACTCAATGGGTTTCATAAATATTTCCTTATATCATTACCTATGGAAAAGAGACATTTTTTAAAATAATTTCATCATTTCATTATAGAATAAAATACGAAAATTAATCATTTTTAATAAGAATTTTATCCTTCTATAACCCATGAGTGATAAATGGTTATCATAAACAACTTTTCAATATAAACATATACCATCCATATAAAGAATAATAATTTTATACTTGGATGATATCTCCAGTAAATCATAAGTGTCCTTAAAGGATGTCATCCTAGATGGAAAATGATTTTGAAATATAATTTAAAACATTTCTTGAACAAAATAGAAACTTTATTGAAAATAAATTTTAAAATATAAAATTAATAAAATATTTCGGGAATCCTTTTCTTTGAAAATAACCTTGAAAATTTAAAAATTAATTTTTAAAAATTATTTAAAATATTTCTTGATGAAAATATTCATTTCACTTTGGAAAAAAATTCAAAACATAAAACATTTTGAAAATAATTTTCATATAAAATAAAAATTTTGAATTATAAAGGAATATATAAAAATAACTTAAAAAAACTTGAGTAAAATTAACATTCCACTTTTAGGAAAAATATTTTAAAAAAATAAAAAAAATTGTAAATAAGTTTATGTGAAAATCATTTTCTTTGAATATAACATTGGAAATTTATAAAGGTATCTTTAAAAAATTAAAACATTTATTAATGAAAATATACTTTATTATTTGAAAAAATATTTTAAAACATTATACATTTTGAAAATTATTTCCTTTTAAAATAACCAGCAGAACATAAAAGGAACCCTTAAAATCATATAAAACATTTCTTGAGGAAAATATCCCATCTTATTTGAGAAAGAAACTAGAATATAAATACTTTTAAAAATATTTTTGTTTCAAAAAATCTTTAAACCCTATATATAATTCTTCAATGAAAATGATGGTCATAATATTAATAAATTCCATTCATGTTTTGCATGTTAAAGAAATGATTCATTTCACATTTTCAGTAATATCAAAACCAAAATTATTTAGAAAACATTATGATGATAAATTTACTTCATTTTATAAAAAGTAAAATATGGGTAAATTTATTTTTAATAAATCATTTTTATAATTCTAAAAACATTTTTGAATTTTTTTTATAAGACATGGATTTGGAAGAAAAAGTGTTTTTTAGTAAATGTAGAAATGGATATTATTTTCCTTTAGAACAATAATTTAAACTCTTGAGTATATAAATAGATGAAAATTAATTGAAAAAATTTACTCTAAATAAATATACTTAGGATAAAAACATTCATTATTTTATTTAGAGATATATAATAATATTTCATCATTGGAAATGTAATAATAAATAATCCTGATAAATAATGATATTTTGACATAAAAATCTTACCACTATGGTAGCATTGAATCATAATCCCCAAGAAAGTATATAATTATATGAACCATAAAATATCATAAAAATAATCAGATTAATTATATGACATGTAATATGGGTAGTATATACACATCGTAGAAGAATATAAGTGCATAACAAAACTTAGTTCACCAAAAAGAAAATTTCAGACAAAAATCCCTTACCGCTTTGGTGGCTTTTGAATTATAACCCACATGAATGATATATCCTAAACAAGATATGTAAATCCAAATAATTATCACTTTAATAATCCTAAAATAAATTCATGGGAATTATTTATACCATTTAAATTAAATCGGTGGTGAATATGGCACGTGTTTCACTAAAGTCAAAAGTGAGAGGGAAATCCCTTACCTTAAGTCTTGACTACCTCATAGATGTTCAAACCTTTAGTACGATAAATATAAGTTTATTATAAATCAATTATATAACCAAAATTATATATATCATGACATATATTATTTTCTTATGACCTTTTATTACCCATTTTTACATAATTCTATGTTAAAGTCACATTTGGGTAAATAATTGCTCTGTTTTTTATGTATGTTTCTTTTTGTTATTTTTGGTCTTCATTGTTTGATCACGGTTATATAATATTAAAAATTTTAAATATGATATAAATATAATATATATTCAGTATATATGTTTTTATAGTAATCCATAAGATCTAGGGATATCAAATGAAATACATCGTTCATGGAGACGGTAGGTTTTACATATGATTGAATGTTATTTCCATTTTCTCAAAGGATTCAAAGAATGAAAGGTAAATAGTATATTACCATTAAATAATAATTTTTATTTCATATATATCACATATATTTATTAAACTCATACTTGTTACCATCAATGTAAACTGGGAATGTATCGCATCCCTTCGCGGGGAGGTAGTCCGCCGAACACATGAGTGATGTTATTGTATTCCCACAGAATGGAATGTATAATTATATAAGTTATATAATAATTAAAAAAGTATAAAAATATCATAAATATCATATATAATCATATAATCCATTATTATTCCCAGTTGTGAGAGGTTATGATGGAAGACAAATAACATCAGTTCGTAAGGTGGTAGCCTGTCATATACACAAATGATGATTTAATATCCCATTTGAGGGAAGTGGATATGATTTTAGTTCATTACATTAACATTAAAAAAATTAAGTATATGGAATATATTTATAATATTATAAAAAAATTAATAATAATTTAATGTGTTTGAGGAAGAAATAAAATTAAATGCTTGGTTAGGGATGTTACCTCTTCTTCATACAATCTCTTTTTGTTTTTAACAAAAGGATATATAGGATGGCTTTTTGACCCAAATAAAGATTATATAATGAGAGTAGGAATTAATTAAATTATTTTTTTAGGTATTTTATAAACCAATGTGTTTGGAAAATTTGAAGATATGAGGAGAGGGTTTCCCTTCTATAATTGAAGTGAGTGGCGTACTTGTAATTTTTGAAAATAAAGAGGTGTACCAATGTTTTTCTCTTTACAAAAGGACTAAAAATGGACCATTATTGATATTAAATGAGATAAGGTTGAAATATGGACATAAATTTGGTTTTTAGAAGTTTCTCAACATTTTTATCCCACAACATTTTTATTTAATCCCCCTGGATACTCATTTTTACCATAATCATGTTAAATAATTTTTACTATTTTTATTATTGATTATGGTAAAATAATTATGTTGAACTTATTAGATATTATAAATAATGTTGATTAAAATTATGGAATTTATTTTTACGAATTTCATTCATCTACAGAAAAATTTTAATTTAAAATTAATACAGTATGCCTGATGAGAAAGCAAGTTTTCAAGGATAAACATTTTTAGATGTTTAAAAAAAATTATATAAAGATTCAATATGAAAATATTTTAGATGACCATAATTGGATTTAGTGATATATAATTTAATTATTTTTACTTTTTAATCCATTTTAAATCATAATGTATCCTTTTCTTTAAATGAAAGTTTATTTTTCAATAAAAACTGTCATATTTCTCTATTCATTTAAAATTTAATCTTTTCAGAAAATAAAAAAAAATATAAACTAGAATAGTTTTGGCATTATGACTTCAAAAATGAAGATTATTTTTTAAAAAAATTATAAAATTGGTAGAAAATAATTTTAAAATAGGTTTTTAATAGGAAAGAAAATTTATTTTTAAAAGAAAAAAATACAGTTTTTAAATGTAAAATGAGAATAATTCATATCAGTTATCTAAAAAACATATAAGATGAGTGTAAAACATTTGATTGAATATATAATATAAAATTTTAATTAAAATAGTTCACCAAAATTTATTTCTTTTATTTATTGAGGTAAAACTCTTTTATTTGAATAAAAATAGTTTCTATAAAAACATTCCATTTATTTTCCAAAAGTTTTTTGTTTTTAGTTCTAATTAATTGGTCACCAATAAGATAATTTTATATATAAGTTAAAACTTTATATTTTAATACTTTATTAAATTATAATCATACCATCCATTATAATGTCTAAATGATAACTATCATTTTAAATAATTATTTTTTAATAATGTGTCATGTTTTGTTTCAACTCAATGTTTTGTGTAACATAAGCTAAACTCAGTGTTGTGTGTAATGCAAAATATAGAAAAGATTAGATTTATCTTAAAAAGGTATTTTAAGAAATATCTGGTGTTACAAATACCATATTTTATATGGGTGAAATATTTTATTTTTTAAATATTACTATTACAAAGATAATATCTATTTCATAAATACACAGAATTGTGTGAATCTTATCATGATATTCTATATAGAATATAGGATATCAGTGGCTATTTGGAGTATTTTTTAACTTGAAGAAGTTCTAAGATAAAAAAATATTATTCTAGTCAATTGGAAAATCACTTAAATATATCCTAAATATTTTAGATATAATGGGTAATATAATAACTAAAATAGTCATATTAGTTACAAAATGATTTCAAGGAAAGGTTTAATGGAAAGGGTTCCTTGAATGATGATGGTTTTCTAATAAAATTTTTAAAACTAAAATAAAATTTATTAATATTGTAAAACATGATATATTGGGTTAATTGATTTGAATTTGTTCATAAAGTTGAAAATTTGGAATATAATTCATAAATATAACCATCAATCAAACTCTCTTTTTTCATCAATGTTACTCAAATATTATTTTTATGGGTTTGTTTTAACATATAGTTTCATATATATATCAATCATGGATTACAGAGAGACATAATGGGGTGTAAACACCTGAAGGAACACTAAATATAAGGTTGATCTAGAAGAATATCATATAAGATATATTAGATAGTTACTTATGAATAGTTTTATTAACTATTCTAAAAATATCTTAAGAATATAAAATATATCATGTTATGCTAAAGAAAATCTCTGATTTTTTATTGCTTCTTGTTGAATCTATATACATATATACTGGTATATTCATCACAAATTAAAATGATAATTGACTTCTCAAAGTATAACTTTTATTAATCCCTAACTGATGTTCTTCACGGTGTATTATAGGTTATGATGAAATATTAAGGAAATTGTGAATTGGATTCTTGTATCGAGATACATAATATGCTCATAAGGAACAAAATTGGTTTTCTTCTTTCAATGACCCATGAAGTATACCACATAGAGGGTGATACACATTTTCATTTGAAAACTAGTGTTACTTAGATTATATTTAGATACCCCACTTTCTAATTTTGGAGAGATACATAGAATGTAAACGTTAATAATTTTATATATATCTTATTAAATGCTTTTGGCTATGAAAATCAAGGGGAATTTCAGTTTTTTGTTGATCATCTCATTATTTTTATATTGACCATGATGATATTTTTCTTATCATGTAAAAATATTGAAACAAGGTCCCTTGATTTAGATATACTGAGGAAGTGTCTAGTCATAAATAGATAGTGTTTATGATGTGATTATTTATTAAGGTGAGGGATACGTAATATACTCATCCATAAAGGTGAATTTCCTATTATGTATTCATCTCCATGTTCATTATATACTCTACGAGTCAATAATGTTTGAGTTAGATATATGGGACCGGCATACTCTATATTTCAAGGCCCTCAATGTTGTGTACAAAATTTATTATATTAAAATTTAGGCATCTACATGTTGATGTTGGTGGGAAACTGTACAGAGATACATAAGTTTGATAGATATAATTGTAGATCTCTTTATAACATGAGTAATTTTGAGGGTATTCTAAAATTTGAAATTTTCTTACAATTATTGATATGATGATTTATATTTGTTTTTAATTCTATAAAGACTCATGAGGTCATTTATTTAGGTTCACTAAATAGGGATTTAGTTTTACTCAGAGAGATACTCTAAAACTATTTTAGATATAATCTAAAAGATTTTTAGATGGGAAAAAACAAGTTATTATAAATGATGTGATTGAAGATCAAGTTGATGATAGATTTAAAAAGGTATTTTCGAATATATATATACATATGGTTTTTTAGATATAATTTCACGAATAATTATATATTATAAAGTATAAGAAAAAACCACTCTATGTTTATGAGGCATTAGTGTATGTGGGATATTCAAGAGTATATTCCTTAAATCCAATATTTATTTGATACTTTTAATAATATGATTATTTTGTGTGGAATTTTATTAGATAATATTCCACAACATTAATCCAATAATAAGGTATGATTAATCCATGTTGAAAGAAATTAAATAAACCAACCACTATCTTTTAGGGCATTCCTTTTCATAATAATGTTGTTACATGTTTAGAAACCAAATGTTATATAATAAGGTTCGAATGATCTTCCAAATATCTTATCATATACTATAAGTGTTTCATGAATATAAAATTCATGGGATAAGTTCCATTATTATGGGACTATACTCATTATAACAACAATATATTTATTCATAAGTTATAAAAATATGGTTTGATGAATACTAGATGATCGATGAATGAAAAGGGTAGGTTTTTCATTGAATTGAGTTCTATTTTAGATCATGTAAACAAAACTATATATCGATACTCACATGCTCCTGGCTATCACATTCATCCACCTTTACATAGTAAAGAATGAGACCACCATGGTGAGATGGAAGATCCCAATTGAAGATTGAGAGATTTGGTTTAACCCATAGTTATTTAATAGAGAGGTGAGTTAAATGGATCCCCATAATTAATCTTTATTAAACCCATTTTATCAAAGATCATAATAACTACATTGTGTTGTAAATTACAAAATGTAATGGTTTTTTATTTTATAAACCATGTTTCTTTTTCATTAATGGTTTTTCTATTAGTATCTTATAGCTTTCATTTCTTAGATTAAGAGTTTATATATCCTAACAACCCAATAGCATCAGTGTAAACCCTTATAATGAGCTCATCCTATTATTTAATGACTCAGAATATATCCTTAGTTCTTATCAAGTACAAAATAATATTTTTTAGAGTCATCTTGTGACTCTCAGAAATATTGGATTGGTATATACTTATAATGATCAAATCATAAATTACATCAACTCAGGTAAACAACTTCTTGGAGTTCTCCATGCCAAACCAATTTATCACATTATAGATATAACTATTTCGACTCAATTTTAGAAACATTTTTATTTATCCCTATAGATCTTCACACCCAATATGTAGGCTTCTTCACCCATTTCATCAACTCGGTATAATTTTTATAACCATCTCTCTATATAATATAATGTTGAGGAATTAATTCTATTAAGGTGTGTAGAATACACATATAATAATTTAAATATTGTTATTCTCACGATATCCTTATATTACACCCAAGAATCTCAAAATTATTTAATAAACCAGACACTTTGTTTTCATTAATAATAAATATGTTCCCATTTTGGTAGCTTTTTTCAACCCATAAATAGATCGTTGAAACATGAAAACCTCAGTAGATTCATTTAAAAGTTCAAAACCACTGAGTTTTATCATATTCACTCCCTCAACTAAATTATTATTTAGGAAAACCATTTTTAAATCTATTTGATATATCTCATACTGATAATGAGATACTATAGTTAACAATATCTAAATAGACTTTATCATCACAATGGGATAAAATCATTCTTCACAATCAATTCTAATATTTTTACCTCCAAGAGAGATTTATAAGAAGGTAATCTACAAAAAAAATCTAATTTTCATTTAGAAACCCCACTTATACAATATGGGTCTTACCCCTTTAGCTTCATCCACAAAGCTCTAAACATGGATAGTATAAATGGAGTATATTTTTAATTCTATTTATTTTAACAAACTCTTATAATCCAAAATCTCAATAAGCTATTGGTGGATAGTAGTTTTATCATACATGATCACTACTTTATCATTACTTTCGATAATAAATACATATATCACGGGTTCCAAATGAATCCTAACATGTTTTTTAGGTTCTTCTGTAATAACATAAAATTCTTTTTCCTAGACTCTTTGGGGTAACTCCATAATGTCCAACTCAATAATAATTAATGTTTATTGGTATTTAACTTATACAAGTTAAATCATACTATAAATGGATCTAGAATTCTTTCTATCCTTCTCGAACAAAACACTGGATATAAATAATATCTCTTTGTTTCTTTACGATAATCAAAAAATAAGAATATTTTTCTATTTGAGGATTTGTTTTCTTTTAGAATCAAAACTACAAAGTTATTCATTAGAAACCCAAATGGGTATAAATTTTATGATTCACAATCCATTTCTCATATTGTATATTTTTTACTTCTTTAGATGGAAAATATTTAGGTAGTAATGTAGTAGTTTCAAGACTATATTCATTAAATGAAATAGTAAGGTGAAACTAACCCATCATCAATAAATATAACTAATAATAATGGGGAACATATACTACTATCAAAAAAACCATCTGAATTTGGTGATATGAGAGGATTGGGTTGTGAAAAAACTATATAATCTCTCAGATGATAAGTTAATTCCTTGTATAAGTATTCACCATCCGGATCTGATTGTTGAATATTAATACTACTTGTCATCTAATTTTTACATCATTCTGAAACAACATAATCTTTAAAATGTTTCAAAATTTTATCTCATTAAAAACACAAAACCAGAATGACTAAAATCATTATTAACAGTTATGAAGTACCTAAACCAGTCGTTTTCATGAGTACTCATTAGTTTACATACATCACAATATGAAAAGTTAAATTGTTTGGAAGCCTTTTTTTATTTTCCACTAAAAGTTTCATTGTTAATTTTACATGATAAATTAGATTCATAATTTTCAAATGATTCAAAATAAAAGTATTCTAATAATTCATCTCTATATAGTCTCTAAATATGTTTCTCATTTATATGTCCAAGGTAACAATACTAAAGGAGAGAGGGGTTAGAATAGACATTAAAGTCATTATTATAAATTTTATAGATTGGATTATCCATGTCCATAATATATAAACCATTTTCCATATTCCAAATTAAATAAATCATTTTATTATTGTATATAGAATAATTCATGTTCTTCATAATGGATGAAAATCCCATCTTATGCAAACTATATATAGAAATAAATGTTTTATAGAAAAAAATAATTTTTTTTATAATTCAATAACTAATACAGTAGGTAGAAATATATCATAATTTTTTATATCAAATTAAATAAAACGTTCCTAACTTCCAACATGTATATTTACATTATATTTATTTAATTTTCCTCTATCTATGAGTCTGTTTTTATTTTCATAAATTCACAATGCATAACTGGTGTCTTTCACACCTGATTAGGAATTTGATAAATTAGTTTCTATAACATACACATCTTAATGCTCATAATTCATCTCTTTAAGAACAATTATCAGCCTTACATACCAATCAATAATTATATCATTTTCAAACCTATAAAATACCTCAAAATTATAAACATTAAGAATGCTATAATCAAAAACAAATATATATCTACGGGTGAGTATCATGTTTTATGTAGTTTTTTCAATTAATTTTAATGAAATTAGTCTCATAATAATGATGTCCCCATAAATATTTACATTTAGTGGTCCAAGATCCATATTTTACTAAACAATGACCCCTATTTGACATGAACCTTAAAACTTTAACTATTTAGGTAGGCCATTTTGTCTACCATGTCACATATGACTCTTCAATAGTTGATTAGAAAATTCTTTTTTCATATCCATTATATAGATGATATATTACTCTATTCATATGGTGTCATAACACTTAAGTTTTCCTAGCTATGTGTTACTGAAATCTCATAGACGGATGTGGTTATCTAACACTTATGGTTTTCCAAATCCACCATGTCTTACACAAGATAATCCAAGGGATTCCTGATTTGGAATAATCTATCTGTTTGAATGTTTATATTCATGAAATGTGTTCACTTTATAAATAATCACATACTTATTATATGATTTGTTTTCATTTAAGGTCTCAACAATTTAATACACATAATAAGCATATAATATCTATAATTCTTGAACATTAAAAAATCTTTATTGTCTCATGTTTTATTTATTAATATATGGTTTATTATATCTATTTAGTTTTTAAATCCTAATTTCATCCACAAAATTAATATTTTTGAATCATATTTTTTTGAAACTCTTTAAATAACTCATATTTTATGTTACTCACCCAAAAATAGATAAAAACATATCAATAAATATCCAAATGCATCTCATGCATAAGTTTTATAAACTATTTCTTTTAAAAGACTATATTTATATTAATTTAACAATCCACACAGGAGTAACCTTAGCCATACAAATACTAAACCCCAAAATACATAAATAATGCATAAGCCTCCAAACTTGTGGTAAATCTGACCCCAAGTCCCCCTATATAAGAATACTTTACTAAATAGATATTTAAATTGCATTAGAACTGTAATACCAAATATATATAAATTGTAATTAACCTCTAAATATAACCTTAAAAAATAAATATAGGCAGGTGAAAATTAAATATTATGTTATTTTAAATATAATGTAATGAAAATTTTAGGAGAAATATTTGATCACATAAATGTCTGAAAATATGATATTCGTACCATTGTAACCATTTATATGAATATATAAATGAATAATTTAATTATTTAACATTAGATAAACAACTTTATATAGTCAATTTTATAAAAATTATTTTTGAAATAGTCTAAAGCCACAAAGGCCCAAGTCGGTGATGGTTTTTAATAATTTTAATTTAAAAGATATATAAAATTCCATAAACATGCTTTTCACTATAGCATGGTTTTCTCGAGGATAGACTTCATAAGCCCCAATGTGGATCAGTGATAACCACTAAATTTAGTTCTGTCATCAAAGTGAATGTGTCCCTGAAATAGAAACTTTATAACCATGGCATTGAGTATCTTTCTATGTTGATCTGAATTTTGTGATTTTTTTGTAATGCCATAAATGGGTATATTGATATGGACTATGGCATACTGTCAAAAAAATAATTAATTAATTCCTATTTTCATGAGCACTAATCCTTGGTATTTTAAAATAAAGAATACTAATGAGCATTTTGAGGGGATAGTTTTGTGGTGCATGGGTATATAACAATTCAAAAATTAGAAATGGATATTTGAATTATCAAATCATTATTAACTGTCATATTGATACCATTTATGCGTTATTTGAAAAATCTATATGTCCATAAGTAGTAGAAGAAAATATGAAATTTATACTGAAGATCCAAATTGGATAAAACAATAGAATAAAATGATAAAACAATAAAAAAAATAAGTACTGCATAGTAAAATCTCTTAATATATATTAGTAGTGAGTATGTTCAAGTTCCTTATATCTACCCAAACTAAAAAAAATAAAAATTCGTTTTTAAAATGAATATGTATCATATTATGTAATGTAGATACAGAAAACACATGTACTGATTTGTTTATTTTTGAATATTATATCATATCATATTTTGAATACTGTTAAGAATCATAGCCATTAATATTATATCCACTGATCAAGAACCATATAATTATTATAAATTAAGATTTATGATAAATTCTTATTGATATAGAAAAAAGAAGTGATGGCCTTGACTAGTAGGATTGTACCCCATGAAGCCCATTTATCAAAACTTCTAAAGGAGATAGAATATTTGAGATTTTTAATTAATTGATCTCTATCCAAGATGAAATAAAAAAATCACAATAAAAAAATTACTAGAGAAGTTCAATCTCACTAATATTATGTCCCAAACCATGTTTGATGAACCAACCTAATAAAATATCATTATCACACACCTTACCCTTAAAGTGTTCACTAGTGTAATAAAGGACTATGTATATTGACACTAATAGTATGAATATGTACATTTTATTCTTAGTAAAATCTTTATTTTACTTTTATTTATTGTTTATAATTTATAAATTATTAAATAATGTGTTTGATAAAAATTATATTTTGATATGATAAAAAAGAAATTGTATTTTCTGTAATATATAGCTTTCATCAGGACACTCTTTTAGTTTAATTAAATAATTTTTTAAATAAATGAAATTTTATTTAAATAATATTATTTAATTTTATATATTAAATATAAATTATTATATAATTTAAAATGTGAAAATGTAATTTTTTTAAGGGTCGAAAAAATATCATTGTCAAAAAAATACTTTTTTAATAAATGGGGATTTTTATTTAAAATGGTAATTTAAATTATTTATTGAACTCTTTTTATAAAATAAATATTATTTTTTTATTCAGCATAATGAATTTATCCAAGTGTGAATTTTTCATAATTTTCTTATATAGTCGAATTATGGTTAAAAATTAAATATGATATAAATATATGATATTTATTCTGACATCATAATGACATGAAAGTGATGTAATGTATACCATATACGATATCCACAACCAAGTATATGTTTCCCCTTTAAAATAATGTTTTTTTTAGTTTCCTTGATTAATTTTATAAAGCCTTTATAAATCCTCCAAAATCAATATAATATTTTAAGGTTTTAAAATCATTTCTTTATTAACATTACATACTTACACATCACTAAATGTATTATTTTAATGATTTTAGTTTATGTACATATAGAAAAATTAAAAAAACTCCCCATTTTCTAAATCCATGGACAAAAATCATGGGAATGTTTTTTTTCTTTATTACATTATTGTATTGAGTCCAAAACCTAAGTTAGGGAAATAATAAAGAACTATCCCATATTTTACTCAATAAAACAACACAAACTCTCATTTCTCTTCACTCAAAAAACATGGATCATAGACTTACTCTACCCTCCATCTCTATATTCCTCCCAAGTTTCCCTCAATCTCTCCTGATGCTCCTACCAATGACATGGAATCACCTCTCATGGTAAGGGACCTCTATCTCTCTTATATTCAACTCAGTAACCTTCTATGTATTAATAATTTTTAACCTCTATTAGTTATGTTTCCATGCCTATATAAATATACCTTTATAGTATTTTTTATTTTCTTATAATTATTTTTCATTTATCCCCCCTCATTATAACCATTACGTAAGTCATTACTATGCTGATGTAAGTGGGTATCTCTCTCTTCTTATTCATTCAAGAACATTATTTATTTTATACCTTTGATTTTCAAATAATAATGTTGGGATATGATTTTTTTAACATCCCTCGTACTTTACTTTTTATGTTCAAATTATGAGAGACCCATTTTTCTGTTATTAAATCATTTTATAAAACTTTATCTATTGTTGTTATGTTGTCAAATTTCACTATGATTTTTCATTCCTAATAATTGTGTTGTAAATATCTACTCCCATTTCCCCTCAATGGTATTCAATTAGATATATGTATCCTTCATTGATTTCGGACTTCCATTTTTGTAACCAAAACTCCTTTATTATTGGGTCAAAATTTAGGTAATACATTCTAATTTTTTATGATCCAGGTGTCACAATTATGCATGTACATGATATGATTATGAATGGGTGTTCCCAGATATCACTCGAATGCATTGGGTAATGTTTTAACTCATGATATTCTATATACGATGAAGAGGAAGTTATTATAAGAACATTATGTTAATATTTCGTTGTGGTTAACCTTGAATTATTCTTATAATGTCATGTTTAATGTTGTTTCCACTTTCCTATGCTTATTTTATTTCAGCATTGAATATCATATTTTGATGAACATGTTTAGGATTATCACCAATTTTTTGTCTCATTTATATACTTATGGAATAACATGTATTATTTTCATCATCTTATAGATATTTTATTCCCTTACTAGGATTTATAGCGCACCCCATTCTTATATATGTCTCTAGTTTATCCTGTGAAATTTTAGAAGATATGTGAAAATTAAAGAGAAAGTGAAGGAAGATTTTAATAAAGTCATTATATCCTAGTTTTAGGATGTTATATTACATATACACCCTCCTAAATACAATTTTTCTTTCAATGTTTTATACTTTATTAACTAAAAAATTGTGTTATAAATCATGAAATTATCTATATTAAATATAATGTTTTTCAAAGTTTGTATCAAAGGAAAGTCTAGTTATTTTTTGAATTAAGATTTGAAACACTAGTAAAATCATTAAGGATAATATTAAACATCGGAAAACATCCATGGAATTTTTTTAAGTATATATTACGTGTTTTCTATGAAAATGAATCCTTGTCTAGATACTACAATTCGATGTGTATTTGGAACATAAGTACCTTGAGGTAGCAACCCCAAAAACAATTTATTGAGACAGATTTAATCAGGACTAGTGCGTGAAAATAGTCCATGTTGCACACCTAGTTTGGCACTCCCAAGGTATATGATTTTGTAATTTCATAATTTCATTATGAACCATTATCAAGGGAATGAAAACATCCATAGTTGTTTTTATTATTTAGATAATGGGTAACATAGATGTAATTATATAAATTCACAAGTTAAGGAATATATGTCACTTATGAGTTGTTCCTTTACTGTTAATAATTTCCAATTTATTTGTTAAATAGTTTAAAAAGTAATCATTCCTAATTTTACCATTATTCTAGTCATTTTTTGGAAATAGAAAGAACAGACTCAATAACCAATGTGATGGGAAACATTATGACTACCCAATTGGGATGTCTAACATGATCAGCACTAAATAAAGGAATCATTTGATTATTCTAGACTTTGTATCAAAAATTATGATTAACAAATAGAACATAGTTAAATTTTAAAACACATCAAGAAAGTATATGAGAAAGTCTCATGTAAGTCCATTTGATAATGGAAATAAAAGGAAATAATTCTCTGTTTCCTTTTTTGAAAAAAACATAGAAAGAGGCACCTATATAATTATCAAAAAGGAACTAGAAGATGTTTTTAGTATCGAAAAATATTGCATAGAGTAACTAACTTACATGGAAAATGAATATTTTGATGTATGGAAATAAATTTCAATCTAAGTTACCATATGTAACTCAATGTTGTAAATTTAGAGAATTTGGGAATTATACAATCCAATTCTATGTTCTGAGGGATAAAAATCATAACTATATCCAACAGTCTACAAGACTAAGGGTATAAAGAAATTTCTACACCAAGATGAATTATAAGTAATGAAGTATATGTTACCTACACTCCATAGTTTTTTATGTCATTTTCTAATTAAATTTATTCCATATTAGCAAATCATGTAAGTTCTCTAATAACATCAAGTCACTATCCAAAATGATTTTATATCATCTGTTAAAAGATACAATGACTGTTGTAACACTATTTGATGTTTTTGGGAATGTTATTCTTTAAAATATTATAAATTTCTATTTAGTATAATTTGATGTTATCCAAGTTATGAATTTTTTTTCCTTTTATAAATCTAACATAAATTTTTGAGATAAGAAAATTACCCTTTGTATTGTGAATTGCCCTATGATTCTATAAAAGTATTGGGGATGATTAATATTATTCATTATCATCATCAAAAGCATGGATATTATTAAACTATAATAAGAGTATCTAGATATAATGATAGATTCTATGGAAAATATTATACTTGACGCTATTCCCAATATAGGGGAATTCACTGATGTGTTTCTCTAAGAATTTCATGGTATCCCCCCTAAATGAATGGTTTAGTTCTCAATATAAAATATACCTTGACCAAGTAACATTTCAAGGGAATGTTGTCACTATAAAAGGTATATTTATGGACCTTCAATAACAAGTACAATTGAAGGGTGTCCAAGACTGACCTCTATAATGGAAATCCACAGTTTCCTTAGATTAGCTGGGAATTTTTGTCGATTTATGATAAAATTATCATGTTTTTTAAGACCCCCAAACAAGCTCAATAAAAAAGGATACATTTTTTCTAGAATGATTAATTTTTGGAATTTTTTAAATATCTAAAAAAGATTCATATCAAATGACCTATACTCACACTATGTAGAAGTGGGGAACTCTTTATGGTATATAATTATGGTTCAAAGAATGGATTGGGATGTGTACTGATGCATAATGAAAAATTGATAGACTATACTTCAGGAAAATTGATAATTCATGGGAAAAACTATCCAAAGTATGATCTAGAGTTGGCTGTAGTGATAATCAAATTTAAAATCTATAATGATTATCTCTATATGTAGAAGTTTGAAATATATAGGGATCATAAAATCCACAATTATATATTCACACAAAAAGAGTTGAATATGAGCAAATGAAGATGGTTAGAGATAGTTAAGGACTATGACTGATCAAATAATTACCATCCTATGAAACAAAATAAATCTAACAATTCTCTAAGTATAAAGGATCTTTTAACCATATCAGTTATTAGAATTTAGAGGGATCTGGTCCTCTTATACTTGAATAGGATTTATATTGAAATAATAATAGAAGGAGCATCATTAATACATTCATAAATGATTAGTAAACCTTCTCTTCTAGAGAAGATGATGGATTTTCAAAGAGATGATTTGGAAATTAAAAATAAGTTAGTGGATATAAGAAATTGGAAATTCTTATAGTTCAAAATTAATTAAGGAGTTGTAAGGTTTCTGTCATTACTATTTGTACCATCGAATCCTTTGTTAAATAAAGAGATATTGGATGATAAACAAAACTCAATATTCTTCATCCATCCATGAAGAAATAATATGTATTGATATATCTAAGATAACTATTGATAGGAAAATATAAATAAGGAGATCAATTAATATTCATCAAATTTCTTTGTATATCAATAAGTGAAGGTTGAAATGAAAAGGCCCAAGGTGATGATACAACTACTACCGACAACTATATGAAAAAGAGAAAATATTACCACGGAATTTGTCACTAGTCTTCCAAATACATCAATAGGATATAATTATATATGGGTTCTAGTGGATAGTCTTATAAAGGCTTCTCATATCATTAAAATTCTAGAATACTTATCACATGATAAATTTGAAAGGATATACATTATATTAGTGTTGGGACTTCATGGAATTCCACTATCAATTTTATCTGATTGAGATCCAACATTTAAACCTATGTTCTGGAAGATTGTCCAAAATTATATAAATATTGAGTTAAATTTAATATGTATTATTTCCCTAGAACTAATGTCCAATTTTAGTGGGTTATTAAGACATTGGAAGACATTTTTAGAGGATTATTGATGGACATCAAAGGAGGATAGATGAATATCTTCCTTTGGTCGAGTCCTTATACAATAACAGTTTTCACTCAAGAATCAAAATTTCTTCCTATAAATCCATGTATGCTTTGATATTCATAAAAACTTCATGTTAGGATGATTCTGGTGAATTGAAACTACAATATCCTGAAACGGTCGATGAAATGGTAGAAAAAGTCAAGACCATTCGACAACATATCAAGACTACTCAGAGTCAATGAAATATCAATGTATAAAGTCATCAATGAAAATGGTATTTTGAGGTTGGATATATGGTATTCCACAACATATATGTATGGAATAAATTAATGAAATTTGGGATGAAGGGTAAGCTATGTCCTATGTACATTGGCCCCTTTGAGGTTCTCAATCGCATTAGAGTCATGGCTTATCAACTAGCACTCCCACCAACCCTGAATCAAGAACATGATATATTCCACTTATACCTCTTAATAAATTGCATAATATATCCCTCAAAAATAGTAAATTAAAAGGTGTAGTAATTGGAAAATGATATTTCATATGAGTAACAACCGATCAAGATCTTGGATTGTAGAGCCAAAACACTATAAAATAGGATAATTCTACTAGTTAAAGGCTATAAGGGAACCAAAAGTTTGAGTAAGCTATGTAGAAACTATAGGAGATGATGAAATATAAATAAACTCAACTATTTTATTGAATTAAATGAGAATTTTGTATAAAAAATTTATAAATGTAGGAATAAATATCAACTCGAACTTTCTTAAATAAAATTTCATTTTAAAATGAATATGTGCCTTATTAAGTAATCTAGATATAGAAAACATATGCACTACTTTGGTTATTTTTTTATATTATATCCAATAAAATTTAAAATAACATTAACCATAAAAACCATTGATAATATATCTATTGAACAATGATCATATCATTAGTATAAATTTTGAGTTATGATAAAGTCATGTTGACATTGACCAAAGAAGTGATAGCCTTGACCAGAAGGATTGTTCCTAATAAAGCCCATTTATCATAGATTATGTGGGATATAGAATCTTTAGGATTTCCCTTGACCAAAACCAAGATGATATTCTTCAAGTAGTGCACAATAAAAAATGGTTATGGGAGATGTTCAGAATCACCAATATCAAATCCCAAGCCTTTATTTATCGAACCACCCAAAGAAAATATCACCATCGCACAATTTACCCATCGAGCATTCACTAGTGTAATAAATAGTTATGTATCTCAAATAAAATAGTATGAATATTAAAATTTTATTTTCAATAAAATAATGAATATACTTTTCCATATAGTTTATACGTTATAAATTATTAAATAATGAGTTTGATAAAAATTATATTTTGATACAAAAAAACACAAAATGTATTTTCTATAATATATAGTTTTAATCAGGACACACTTTTTGATGGATTAAATAATTTTTTAAATAAATGAAATTTTAATTAAATATTATTATTGAATATTTTATATTAAATATAAAAGATAATAAAATTTTATGAAGTAAAAATGTAATTTTGATAAGGATTAGAAAACAGTTAGTGTCAGAAAATAGCATATTTCAATAAATGGGAATTTTGATTTAAAAGTTTTAATTTATAATATTTGTATAATTATTTCTATAAACTAAATATTATGTTTTGATTCACATCATCTAAATTATCCAATAGTGAATTTCTTATAGTTCTCTTATACAATAAGCGTTTCAAGTAAAAATTAAATAGAGTATAAATATACAGTATATATTGTAACCATATAATGACCCAAAAGTGATGTAATTTATACTATATAACATTTAAGAGTCCAAATATATGAATCCCATATGAAATAATGTTTTTACTTTATTTGATTAATTTTGTAAATCCTTTATGAATCCTCCAAAACCTATAGAATATTTTAAGGTTTTAAAATCATTTCTATATAAACCAAACTCAATTCCACACCACAAAGGGTAATATTTTAATGATTTTTGTTTATGGAATTATAAAATACTGAAAACCAAACTACTTTGTAGAAACCACGGGATAAATCATGGTAATGTTTAGGGTTTTGAATACTTTATTCTATAGACTCTGAAACCTATGATTGGGAAATAATAAAAAAACCTTTTTATTATCTTATATATACCCACACAGGATCTCAATTATTATCACTCAAAATAAAATGTATCAAAAATTGACTCCTAACTTCCATCTATATATACCTACCATTTTTTCCCAAATATCTCAATAAGCTCCTCTCGAACATTTGCAATCACCCACTCAAGGTAAGGGACCTTTCTATCTTATTTTCCATTTAAGAACCTCCCCTATATTTATCTTTATTAATTTAAAATGGATATGTTTTCATGGATTTATAAATGTCCCTTTACATTATAGTTGATGTTATTATTATTATATATCATTTATCCCCTCTCGTTATAAACATTAACTTATCCATTACTATGCTGAAGTAAGGGACCTCTCTCTCATCTTTTCCATTAAAGTTCCTTCTTTATTTTATGGATTTACGTGATATGATTATGAACGGGTGTGAATAGATATCACTCCAATGCATTGGGTAATGTTTTAGTCTAGTGATATGACCTTTATGGTGCACAATATTTTATCCTATTCACATTATGTTATGATGTCTTGGTATTTAACATTGACTTCTTCTTATGATTTCATATTTAATGTTTTTCTACTTTTCCATATTAACTTTATGTTATAATCATATATCATCCATCAGTGGTCATGTTTATGATTCTTTCCCCCTTTATATCACATTGATATACCTATTGACTAACATATAACACTTTCATAATATTATTTTTTGTTTATTCCCTAATTAGGATTTATATATCATCCCATTATTATTTATGCCCCTAGGTTATCCTGTCTAGTTTTAGAAGAGTATTTAAAATTTAGGATCATTTTAAGGAAGTTTTCCATAATTCCAGTGTATCCCTTATTTATAATGTTATTTTATGTGCCTAATATCCCAAATACACTAGTCCTCTAAATCTTTTAGATTGTATAAAGTTCCACTTTATCTAATAAACAATTAATTAATTAATGTGTAATAAATAAAATTATTTGAATATTCCCTATGTAAATATAGTAGGTTCTTACCTCCAACGGTGTCCATAAGACACTAAAATCACCGAATGATTTTTTGGGCCCTTAATTCACTAATTGGTGAGATAAAATCTCCGATTAGTTATAAGGTGAATATATAATAATATTGATTTTGTCATATGAAATCATAATATCTAGTAACATTAAAAAAAGTGACTCAACCACTAATTTTATAAAACACATGAACTACATAAAAGTTCATGTTGGAAGCTCATAACATTTCATTTACTATGTTATGAACAAACATTTTGGCTCAACTTCATTGATTAAACTAAATGATGAACTTTTTTAGAATCCAAATTCTTGTTTAAATATCATCCGATGAAGTGTATATATCCAAAAAAGATTGATAATCACACTGGGATAATTGATCAAATGGTATATCATACCCATCTCACATGTACCAGGACGTAGTGTAAAATATCAAGACCAAATATCCATCGGTACATACTGATCACCACTATATTGTATTCTATGATTTAGTGACTATATTAGAATGATATGTACATATGAAATCCAACTCATCCAAAATTTAAAATTTCATCACACCCTATATTACTCCAAGATAAAAAAAATTGTTTAATGATAACTCAAGGTCATACTTGAGAGGTTAATTCACATAACATATGTAGCCAAAGTGAACACTGGAGAATAAATTTTTCAATAATATTGTATGTTTTTATATCCTTAAACTCTTTTAATAACAATAAAAAACCCATACATGAGAACTCGTATAATAATTTCTAATACTATACACCACTAGATTGACCTTATTTTTACTAAACATTAAAGGATTTGTTAAACTCATTACATCTCTATACAATTATCGCCACATGTCTATGTGAAAACTAATAAAATCATCCCACTAAACTATTTAGTGAGTAACATCTATAAATATAGACATTTTGAATAATGGTGAGGATTCGAAATCATATTCCTAATAACCAACGTTCTGAAAAAATTATTCAAACTCTTTAACATTATAAAATCCAATGTTTTTATGTTAGTAACTTAAATTGTCTACTTAGAACTCATTGTAGCTTCATTATCATCATCATTTTTGGAACCCTATTTTTTAAAAAGTGACGTGCAGTGACCTATTTATTGAAACAAAAAGTCATCGAGAGGAGATTACAAAGTAGGACCATGAGGTACCTCAGAAATACGTAATAATAAATGTTAACCTATTCTAGAGCGGGTGCTCATACAGTGGTAAGGAAGGCATCCACCCTTTCCACTAGGGTGTCGACACCTTCTTCCAGTCCTTGCTTGTATCCACACATCACCTTTATCATCCGAAGGTTCTTCCACGACAATAGGAGGAATGATAGATGCAGAGGGGTCATCTTTTGATCCATCTTCATTACTATAGGCAGAGAGCATATCAAATGGCTTAGAGAAGCTAACATTACAAAGTACCTTCTCATGAGGAGATATCATGTTCTGCATGTAAATCAGTCCTTCCTTTGGCATGGAAGCTTTAGGCTTGTCTATATTATTCTGTTCCACCTCTTCTATGTTGAAGTTACTCGAGGTAGTTAAGTTGGAGTGGGACTTATTTGATGGTAGAATCGTACTGCATTCATCTGGTATTCTTGTAGGATTTCTGGACAGCAAAGGCATAATCTGCAGTGAAGGAGGGTTGTCATTGCAGCATGTGTCCTTAGAAACTCTAACAGGGGCTATATAAATAGATGCTTTATATTATTTGGAACAACAGTAATCTTTAAATTTAACTCTCTCTAAGGTAACAACATCTAGCACTATCTTACCCTTTCTCCATTTTAGAGAATTCATCTCTTTCCTAAACCTATCATCGGCCATTACATCGGCCATTCCTTGGTCTAAGAGCTCTATCTCCATTTAACTATCCTCCGAGTCAGATTATTTCCCTCACCTTCTATGCACATAACCAATGCGTCACTGAAATAAAGTCCTCTTTCATATTGGTTATTTCATTCATCAATATCAGCCCAACTAACTTTTCTTGGTCCATATAATTAATTAGAGAAAGGCAATCCTTTATCCTTTAATAATTTATGAGTTTTATTATATCCTTGGGTCTGAAACTCAGAATGAACCATCCCAACATTGACATTTTTAGAGGGATTAATTTGGAAAGTAGAAGCATGAGGTTCAACCTAGTGCTGTTCCAAATTTTCAGCATTCCCTTTGGAGGGTTTTGGTCTCTCTTTTCTTCTACACTGAGACTCATCGTGCTCTTTCATCATACATTTGTCACACTTCATGTTTCATCGACAAATGGACCTGGAGTGTCCTATCATGCAGCATGTTTCACAAAATGGAGGTAGTTTTTCATAGATAATTCTCAAGTTTATTTCATCTTGAGAAGTGAAAAGAATCACCTTATCAATCAATGTAGATAATAAATCAATTACAACTAAAATTATAGAAAAATGGCCAACACTAGAATTCTCAGTGGCTAGGTCAATTCGGATTGGAATTACTATTACAGATGTAATGTCAAATAGAATCTCAAAGTGCCATAAAACCCAATTTAATTCATAAATCTTGATCCAGACTTGAGAAAAGTGTCCTTAAATTCATAAAGGCTAAAATTTGGGCTCCATTCATAAATCCTAAGCGTTCTTGGTTTAAGGTATACTGATCCACTACCCCATGCTTGACCTTTCAGTTCAGAAGAGGGGAAAAGAAAATGGAAAAATCACCTCCCCAACGAGACACATTTAATATAACTAAAACCCCATATCTCAGACATACGAACAATATTTTCGGAAATTTTCCAGGGTTGCATACACTTGGATAAGGAGATTCGGGTGATGAAAGAGTTCTTTTAGAGTTCTAACATTTGTGAGATCGCCCCATCTGAAGTAGAGACTTGCTTCGTAGATCCCTTTTTAACAATACGTTGTGCAATGCGATTTTCTAGGAAAACGAAAGAGCCAGTTGGAAATCCCGAAGGAGAGAGAACATGTAGTAGTTCCTCAAGAATTGGTTGTACCACTAACAAGGGTGTTGGAGCTAGTGGTACTTATTTAACCATTTGTTATTTAAAAATAATACTCTATTATCTACTAGGATATGATCCACCCATACTTAAATCCTAGTCTTACCTGATTGAAACAAAATTATAATCAATATAAGGAATTGATAATTTTTTTCAAGAATCAATCCTGATCTAGGCACCAATTCCATTCTCCGTTCATGTGGATTCTGAGTCATAAATTTTTAACCAATGTATAATAGTTGTTATAGTTTGCGTTGATAAGGTACCATTAGTTACTCAACCCCTACACTAATAGATTTTACTCCAGATAAAACCAAAGGGTACATTTGATATCCACTTAACCAAGATAATTTATTAACTTTTTAGAAATATATATATTTTTATACTAAATCACTCTAGTAATTAATGATTATCAAAAAATAAACTGAGTTAGATTAAATTTACTCCAAACAACTTTATCGTTAAATTAGATCTTTCAATCTAGCCTTCAAGTAAAATGAATCAAAATAATATTACCATTTCAATAAAATCAACCCTTGACTTTTATTATTGAATCCAAATTATTCATCTATTCTCACTACATCGTAAACTACAGCATTGTACTTATCAAACTCATAGTAATGAATACCCAGGCTTTGAAAATTTTCCTTCATATTTTTTATCACCTTAGTCATAATGTCTCTCAGACTCTAATTTTTTAGTTCATACCAAACTACTCATTAATTAGTAGTTTTTAAATTATATATAATTAAATCAACCATAATATAATATTATATAATATTCCAATGAATGATATTTAATACCCATTTTTCCATGCAGATTATCATTCAACTGTTCATGTGGGTCTATCATCCATGACCCTTAACTCGATATCCACAAATAAACATTCCCATAAAATATGATAATAAAATAAAAAATTAATAATTTATACATATTCAATCACTAAAATTACTTCAAAATATTTTCATTTTGAAATAAAAAAAATAATTAAGTGGTTTTATTATCCTCTTATCATCCAAAAATTTAGATTGAATCCCAAAATAATCAACCAATCGTGATTTTTTATTGAAGAATAGCATAGTATCATCCGAGTTATCTTCCAGAAGTAACTTCTAGAAATTATTCATCTTCTCAAATATTTTTTTATTATTGGATTATATATATGAGTATGATATCTTACACATCATAGATATTTGACTCATTAGAAAAAAATATTATTGAGGATCAGAAATTATCTTATGCATTTAAAAATAATGTAACACAACTTTCAATTATACTATGTACCAACCTCCATTTTTTATTTTTTATCCACTCTAACATTCACTTCTCTAAAATCAATAATTTCTAGAAAGTGTATAACAGGTTCACAAAAAATCTCATAATATTTTCAAAAAAACATATAACATTTCTATTCTCTTAAAAAACAATATCATAAACATTATAAAATACTTCAAATATATTATAAATAACTTATAATGATTCTAACTTGAAGTTGAAAAAAATATAACCCTTTGGTGATTCTCTTAGACTCTTTAATCTACCAATTTAGAGTTTTTTTCATCTTCAAAAAAATCTTTTCCAATATCAAAAAGTCACATCAAAGAGTCATCAAATCACAACCATACAAAAGAAAAATTTATTAACACCACACTTCATGATAAGATAATGTTTTTAGAAAATACCATCTCTTAGTGAAAATAAATATTTGACCAAGTGACTTAGATTCTCTCCTCTTAAATTCCTTCACTCATTAAATTTGTTTACCTATTATTTATAATAATCACATTTGAGATTTACAATATATAATTATAATAGTGTACAATTATCCCATAAGAGTTTTATACTTATCACACCCATTAACTACATCATCCAAAGCATCATGGGGGTTATTCCTACACTACCTCAACTGAAAGGGGAATGTTGAACATGAAGTTTCATCCTAAACATATTAAACCTATATTTTGGAATTAATTTTATAAACACATCTAAAATATATTCCTTTTTGGAAACATATTACAGTTTTATATCCTGATTTTCCACTATTTATTTTAGGAAATGATATTTAATTTCAATATTCTTGTATCTACAATGTTGGATTTGATTTTTTGATCAACCTATTGTAATTGGATCGTCAAAAGAAATCGTTAATGGATAATTAACTTCTAACTCTGAATGATCTATTCAAAAAATAATCTAATGATTTTTTTTGGGACTGTGTTACAGATATATATTCATCCTCTATTGTCATTAAACTCATTGAATTATACTTCTTAGTTTTATAACTCATCAAAATTTCTCCCAAACAAAATTCAAACAAATTTTCATTTTCTATCATTTCAATCACTAACCAAATTGTATTTCTCAAAATCCATTAGGTTCAACTATATATAATTAATGTATAATATAATATAGTTCAATGTTCCTTTAACATATCTTCTAGATCATTTTCCTGCAAATATATGAGGCTCTTTGGTATCACTTTGATATATTTCATAAATATTCACTACATGAACTATTTATAGTCATGATTTTGTAAAGTAGAGTATAATTTCAATGATTCACCAAAAATATTTTAGGTTAACATTGAATTAAACTTAAAAGTTTCTCAATCTCATTCCAGTTAATTTAGGGTTAATACTTCTTTATAATTCTATATTCCAACATTCTTCAGTAATTCTGTGGTATATTTTTATTTAGTTTGGATTACTTAGGAAACTTTAGTGTAATTTAAAATACCATAAAGTTTCCTCTTTTACCCAACATTAACATATCAAAAAATATATTCATTTTTTTCAAACTACTCATAATAATTCTCCTTATCCCATGAAAATATTATTTCATCAATATATGCATTACAAATCAGAGTACCTATAGACACTAATTCATAATCAATGTGTTATCAAACATTCCTTTTGTAAACATAATATCATTTGATTATTCTTTATTTAATTATCTTTATTAAATATCCTTATATCCATCTTGATTATAGTTTTCTAATCAATATAGGATTCATGTTCATCCAGCAACATGTGTTTTATATTTTTTTAATTTCGTTTGGCTCCTTTATTTACTAATGTCTCCTTATTTTTTCAACATGGGTTATGAATTTTCATAAAATTTATTAAATTATTCATATGAATGGTTTCATTAGTAATGTTATACTTCTTTTTCTATGTTTATTAGACTTATTCTTTTTCTTCTAGGAAATGTTTTCTTTCTCTTATCTAATTTTCTAGCTTCTTTTGAGCTCACCCCCATTTCATTCTTTGATATTTTTTCACTATCTAAACATTATCATTCTCACCTATTTTATTCTTTGGATAGATATTAAAAAATATATCAGTTCATCCACATTTGTCACCTTTTGAGTGTAATTTTACATTTATACTTCCCCTTTTACTTTTTTAGGTTTTTAGTGATGAGGTCCATTTTCTTTTATAATCCTCACATTTTTTCTTCTCTTCCTATTATTCATAGGAGGAATAAAATTAATCCAAATTTTTCTTGAATTTCATATTAAATTTTAATTTCATTTAATACTTATCGTTTTTCATTAACATAGGATTCTTCTAAATCTCATAATTAAAGAGTGTATTATGAACTCATCAGGAGATATTACTTTTATTACTTCTGGTGTATATATATTTTGATCAAACTTATTAGTAATGTTTCTCATCTAAATATTTAATAGGGTTCGATCTTTTTACATATCATAAAATCATTGGATGTGACTAACAATACCATCTTCCATGGTGAAGTAATCATAAATTCTCTCATCATTTTTCACTTTAATATCTCCAAAAATTTCTTCCTAAATATACAGTTCGAATTATTTAATGGTGAAACAGACTTCATACGTATTCTCTAGATTATTCCAAATGTCCTTGGATATCATAAATCCCATAATAGTTTTTATAATTTATCAAACAAGGATGAATGAATTGATTTTATATATTTACCAGCTACATATGCATGTCAATTATTTATAAAAGGCACGCGAGCATCTCTCTAAGATGGTGTAAAACCCACTGTCATAGCATCATTCACGTCAAACCCTTATGAAATATCATATTGGATAATCCTATTATTTTATCCATGAAACTTATTTCTATAAATTATAGGAACACCTCTTTAGTTGATGTAATTTATATTCTCTATTTTTCATCATTGGTTAGGGATGGATCTCTAAATAATCCTTGGCATTGATGCCAGTTGAAATTCCAAAGGAATTGGCTGTACCATCAAGAAGGAGGTTGAATCAGTGGTACTTAATTTAAAAATTATTTTTAAAAAAATTGATACATATTATGATCCAATATAATCTTATTTAAATCATATAATTAATTAATAGGAAAATAAATGAAATTAACATAAGGAAAATATATTTTTTTCAATTTTTCGTCCCAATGTCAGAACTTACTCCTTCTTGTGATTAGATTAAGTCTATGTCATAAATTTTTCATTAGTGTATAAATGTGGTTATAGTTTTGGTTGATAATTTACCATCTATTCCCCTAAATATGCTAGGGAGGAAAAACTACAAGATGGGGTGAAATTTAGTTTAAAAACAAAGCTGTAAAGTTTCCACCACCAGAAGTTTAACTCCAATGGAAGATATGATATTTAGATCAACCCATAAAAAATTAAAAAAAAAATATTTACATGTGGTTCAGTTTAATAATGATAGAACATAATGAACATTAAATAAAATAATAATCAAATTGTAAATAAATAACATAAAAAATTATTAAATTTAGTGGACCTAACAAACCACAAATTACAAGTTGACAAACCAAGTACCCCACGATAGACATTATAAATTATACATTCACCCAAAGCATAAGAGGAGTATTCAAACCATGTTCATGTTATCCTAAACATTATAACATTCAAAATTATTTCCCCAATTATATCTTGGAAAACATTGTTGTAAACCCATTGGAAGGTATAATGTCAAAACATGAACACTTTCCCTTCCAACTTAGAATCCTTCAATTAAATTTATCAGAAAACACTCTACTTATTATCTCTATCAACATTTTATATTAATTAGGGAATTTAATAATCTCAAAGGCTCAAGAACACATTTATTATTATAGAATATTATTGTAGATAAACAGGGAAATCCAAAAAAATTAACTCTTAGCGAAATCACATAGAAATAATGAATGAAATAGTCAAAATATCTTAACAATATCCAATTTCACAAAATAGTAAATTGAATCACTTTGTTTAGAATGATAGATATTTCTTCTTCATCTATTCCAGGAATTTTTGGTCTACATTATTATAATTATATCAATGGTCTGATCTATCATTCTTTGGGATCCGTTATAACAACATTGAAAGTAACTTTACTATGTTTTGATGATCTCAACATAGCACAAAATATTCTAGTAAAGTATATTTTCTACTACTACAATAATTTTAATTCCAATTAATATATCCAGGAAATAAAACATTGTCCTCAAGATTTTCACCCTCTCTAAATTAGGTTAAGAAAATATTTTCCTACATATAGAAACACTTAAAACACAAAATGTAAGTTAAATTGAATTTATATGAAGTGTATTATGATTTTCAAAACAATTAATGAAAATGATTTATTAACTCTAAAATCTCCCCAACAAAATCAATAATAGTCTCCCCTTTTAAAAAGTAAAAGGCACATATAAAAATATGAAAATAGGCTTCCATTTTGTTAACAATACATCCCCTTTATAGTGAAGGAAAAAGTTCCCCCATTTCTAATATTATAGAATATTTTTCTAAAGCTTAATATTATATAATTTTTTCTAAAATAAATTTACCTATATAAAAAAGAAACTTTGTTTAAATTTCTCCCCCTTTATATTTTTAAAATTAAAAATAAATGAGGGATAATAATGAACTTATAAAATTATTAAATTAAAATTCCCTAGAATAGTAAAAAAAATTACCATAAAAGTATAAATCTCTTTTAATAAAATAAATAACCTCTCAAACATAAAATGTAGATGTTATATTCTAAAGAAGGAAACTAACACATGCCTTTGGTTTTAGATATGGAAATATTATTTATATTTAAATCATTATAAAATAATAAAAGGATTTTTCGTAAATAAAAAAACATTCAATGAAATTATAAAATATTCATTCAACTGAAAATATAAAATTCATTAGATAATATCAGGTTCTAAAAAATTAAATATATTAAATACAAAGTTTAAAGCATCATCATGTTTTTAATTTGATTTTTGTTTTTGTGATTTATAATTTATTTTCTTGACCCTTGGTTTCATCCTCTCAATATTATGTATTATTGAAATTAAATCATTTCACTTCAAACTATAAATTTCTACAACTTAACTTAAATATGAATCATGTTTACCTTTATAAAATAACTTTCATTCAGATTCTCTAAATTTATGTTCATTACAGTTGACTATTTTAATTTTTCTAACCAAGTGAAAGAAAAATATCATTAAACTCATTTCCATTTTATATATTTTGATCCATTAAATACATTATTTTAGTATCCTAAATTTTCTCATATTTCATGACTTTATTTAAATATTGTAATTAGATTTCAAAAAATTCTTAGATGAAAAAATCCAAAACTATTCAAAAATAGTTTATTTTCAAAGGTTAAGTTTTCTAATTTTAAAATTCAAATTTTTATAAATTTTAAAAACCTAAAATTCCCTAAAATTGAATAAAAATGTAATAAATTCTAGAAAATAATATAAGTACACAAAGAACTATAAATTTTTTTAATATAACCAATAATTGATAGTATTAAAAAATAATAAATTTTCTCAAAGTTATATATAATATTAATGGATAGATACACTTCATCTAAATATGGTTCATGAAAATTTATTTTAAAATAGTATATATATCCCATTAAAAATGAAATAAAATATAATAAATATGATGCATTGAAAATTTATCCTAAGAAGAGAAAAAAACTCCCCATCAACAATATTGTATAATAGATAAATAAAAAATTGGGAAAATTCAAACCCATACTAAAATGAAAATAACAAATTATAAAATTTATGATATATATAAAATTATGTTACTAGTTAAAAGATATAAAATTTTAATCACCTAGTATGTGGTGGACTTAATTCTTCATAAATTATGTCATTATAAGATAAAAATTCTTCGGTAAAGAATTATTTTCAAAAAGGATCATTGGAATCCATAATTATTTGGTGTCCTGGAGATCATAAGAAGCAAGTTCCCTCCAATAAAATCTCAAGTTCTCCAAAAATATTATACTCTTTTCAGAGAAAATTGTTTACTCTTATAACCACTTCTCTATCACATGGTTTAAAATGGTTCATGGATGGTCAAATGATAATTGGACTCATATATTGAAATTTGGTTATATTTATTCACAAGTTTAGAAGTCGTTTTTTATCTCTCAACTATCAATACACATTCTCAAATATTGTCCTTCTCGTACTAAATCTTGTAAAAACATTCTTTAGACTTTCAATATAAATCTTAAACATGATAACCACATTATTAACTTTAGAAAACTTTATTTTATTGTTATAGTTTATTTTATTTTAATTATTATAAATAGGATAATATTTCAGTGATTTAACAAAATAGTTTTTCTTTTAATTTATAATTATTCATTAAAGTATATCACTTGAATTGTTTGTATCTAAGAAAATATTTGAATTTTTATTCTTCACTTTTTATAAATTTTCATCTATTATGCTAACAAAATAATTATTCAGTACTAACTCAGTAGTGAGCTTACTATGTTCACCAAAATGTTGGCTGTTTTCAGTATTCTTGGTACTTGATGAAGTAGTTTGTTTAGAAATATCATTATTTTATTTACTTAGCTGGTTCTTATTATTATAAACATTTGTCCTGAGTCAAAAATTAGTTTATTATTGTTTTTATAGGACTCTTAGACTTTACAAATATAATCTTATAAATCATCCTAATATTTAGCTTTCTGATCATCATAAAAATACTAAGAAATTTCATCTTAAATTTATACTAAATAAAAAAATTTAATATATTAATATTAAAATAATATTATCATAATCTTTTATCATTTTTTTATCTTACACATAAATCATGTCATATATTATAGAATACTCATATTTTACATAAATTGGTAATTTTCCTTCAATCGTCACTCTCATATGATGAGTGATCAAAAGTATTATCTTAACCACTTTCAATCCATTTATCTAAGGGATTTAAACTTATTTTCCCCCTTTTATAATATTTCATTAAATACTTGGAATATATCTTCATCAACCTTAGAAAGTTGAGATGAATGTATCTAAGTTTCCTATATTTATAGAAATTGGTTTCTTAAGAATCATTATTATTTCACTTTTCTATTTTGTCGTTATTGAAATATCTATTGAAATATCACTTATAAATAACTTTTTTTTATATATGAAAATATATTTTCCAAAATTAAATAATTATTATCTTATGTGGATCATCTTCTATTAATTCTTAATTTATTTACACTAGAATTAGGGATCTTTAAAATTATTAAATTGTAGCTTTATATTCCTTTATTTCAATTTTTATTTATCTATTCAAATGACTCTAATATTTCACTAATGATATAATGAGATCGTTGGACTCACATGTTTAGATAATCCCAAATCATGTTTTCATAATACCAAATCATGTTTTGATAATCCCAAATCATGTTTAATTTATATAAATCATCTTTTTTCTCTTACAGTACAATCGTTTATGTGAAAAGCGTGCTTATCTCAAAGTAATACCTATGTACTGTTAATCTCACTACTCTCATTTTAAGCTTACAGTTCAGAATTTATCTATGTTTAAGGTCAACGATACAAGGTCACCGATACAAGGTCACTGATACAAGGTCACTAATACATGGTCACTGATACAAGGTCACCGATACAAGGTCACTGATACAAGGTCATTGATACAAGGTCACCGATATAAGGTCATCAATACAAGGTCACAGATACAGGGTCACAGATACAAGGTCACTGATACAAGGTCACCAATACAAGGTCACCGATACATGGTCATCGATACAAGGTCACTGATACAAGGTCACCGATACAAGGTTACCACTGAAGGTTACCAATGGAAGGTTACAGTTGGAGATTTTCGATGTGCATCTGCTGTTGAAGCCTACCGATGTGAAGGATCAAGTTATCAGTCTACCATACTCTTCTACTCCTTTGTCAAATTCTTATGATTATTATTATGGTTATATTTTCTACCTTTAATGATTCTAACTTAATTAATTCTTATTGTAGACATATCAGGAGACCATATCTTGATAGTAAGAGGTATGAGAAAGATTTCATGTGATGTACTTACTTCTATTATTGGACCTCAAAAATGAAATAGAAGACTGAGGAAGAAAGATATATATAACAATTAATAGATAAAAACAAGAAGAACAAAAAACATATAGATGTTCAGAAGTGAAATGCATGAGAAAAAAAATTAATGAAGAACAAGGACGAACCATTTGAGAACCTTCACTATGAACCCCAAAAACATCAAGAAGATCATTTCGGGACAAAAACTTGAGACTACCTTCTGTGTCTCATAAACCTTCAATCAACTCAAGAAGAAGAATACTCAATTATTTAAAGCTAGTACCTATAGTTGCGATACTCTATTTTGGAGAAAACATCCAGAGATAGAATCAAACCTCAAATTCTTCACTACATGTACTCAAGAGCTGAATTGAAAACACATAGAGCCTTATAAACTCTATCTCATAATAATGGGTCTATTTTGTTTCATTCATTTTACATTTTTTTGAAGTGTGTGGGTTTGTTTATTTCACACACTGTCTCTTGTGCTCAAACTAGAGAATAATGAATATCTTCAAATCAAACCTCATCTAAATTTTTTTCCCATGTCTAACTATGGAAGAGACTGTGTGTGGTCTATATTGTTTTTCTTTCCCATGAAGAATACTGATTGAGGGTGTGAACCCCGGACAGTTTGTGAAACTATTGTAAAGCCGGATAAATTATGGTTATCAAGTTTATTTCTAATATAAACTACTTGGTGGCAGGTGATCACCAAGTGTAGAGGATTAGGTCTCGGCTTGAGACTGAACCTCTTGTGTTACATCACTATGCACTATATTTTTTTATACTATGTTTTATTTATTTTTCCAATGCTTATATTTGCTAAAACATAAAACTGTTTTGTTTTCATTTTGATAGTTAGTTTTGGTTTGTGTGTGTACTTGTTTAATTCAGTAAGCTTCTTTCAAAAGTTGAAGAAGTGTTATACACTAATTCAACTCAGGACTAATAACCCTTTGAGAAACCTGTTGACTAATTAGCCATTTATATCTCTACTTCCTTAATTAATTGGGATGTTTTCAAATTTTGGGGGATCTTTATCATAAAATTTTTAACTGAAATTTTAAGCATGAACTCAATTCATCCCTCCTCTTGAGATTCCACTCCGACCAAAATTTTGTATCAGAGGCTTTGGTTTAGTCTGTTTTTCAACTAGCTGTACTGTTGTGAAACTTGTCAAATTCTATAATTGTGATTTTAGTTGTATATTAAATATCGTAAAATTTCTATCATATCTAAATTTTCTATTACTTAATTTCAATTTAACTATGGAAAATAGATTTGAGGATGCTGCTACTAACAATACACCTTTCATTAATGGTAATAACTATTCTCAGTGGAAATTGAAAATGAAAATGTATCTAGAGAGAATGGGACCTAAAATCTAGGACACAGCTGAAGAACAACATGTACTACTTGCAACTTCTAGGGAAACATGGTCTCAGTTGACTAAAGATTCATATAATAATAATTGTAAAGAAATAAAGGCTTTGTACTGTTCTCTAGGTGATTAAAAATTCAATAGAATATCTGCTTGTAAAACTGCATATGAAATTTGGGATACCTTAACTATTTCACAAGAGGGAGGAACCAATGTTAAGGAAATTAGATTAAATACCTATACAATTATATATGATAATTTTAAAATGAAGCCTGATGAACATCTTTCTGAAATGTATCTCAGGTTTAATGAAATAGTGAATACCATGAGTCTGCTTGGAAGACCAGTAGATATCGAGAACCAAATTATGAGGTTACATAGATGCCTACCAGACAGATGGAGAGGAACTTCTGTTTTTATCTGAGAATCTTCTAACATAGGCAAACTACCAGTGAAGGAACTAATTGGAAAGCTTATGATGTATGAAGAAGAACATAAGGTGAATCAAGAAGTAGATGAAGAACCAAGGAAGAAATTTGTAGCATTCAAGACTACTACCTCAAAGAAAAAAAGATAAATAAAAAGTTTAACCTCCTATAGATACTTCCACAAGTGAAGACTCGGACTCTGACAGTGATGGGGAGATGAAAAATCTTTCTAGGAGTTTCAAGAAGTTTAACCGAAAGAAAAAGTTCTTTAGAAAATAAAACTACAAAGTAATGTATGATAATGAAGGAAAGTGGAAAAAGGACCAAAAATGGAATGAAAACACAACCGATATAGTCTGTTATGAGTGTAAACGAAAAGGTCCTTTTAAAGAAGATTTCCCCAAGATTAATTTTATGAAGAAGTATGGAGAAAAGGGAAAAAGTTATAAAAAGGCTATGAAATCCACCCAGAGTGCCTCAAAATATAGCTCAAGTGGATCTGAAACTTCTGATATTGAAAAGAACAAACATGAAAATTTGTGCTTCATGATAGAAAATCTGAGGTAACACCCAATTATCATGTACATAATGTTTATTATTTTGATAAAGAAAGTGAATCAAACATTGATGAAAATATGACTAAGGTTGAACTATTTGAATATTGTGGAATTCTGGATGATACCTCCAATGAACTCAAGGATAAATATAAAATATTGAAAAGGAAACATGCTCTAAATTCCAATTATAAGTTTGATCTGGATATTGAGAATGAAAAATGTGCTCAGTTGTTAAGATAAAATACTGAACTCAATTTATAAAATGAGAAATTAAAGAGAGGTCTTAAGAATATTTTTGTAGATATATATACCTTGATACAGTTACTAGGAAAACAGATTACTCCAAAATATACAACTGGTCTAGGGTATCAACCAGGATATAGAAGGATTATTAAAATCTAAATTTGTTCCAAAAGCTAGATAGTTCACAGCTAGTTCAAGTTCTGGACCATTTCATGAAAAACAATTCTATAAAAGACAAAACATATTGTTTATGTCTCCAAATATATCTGTTGATTATAGTAAATCTATGAGGCAATAATGAGTTCCCAATTTTTTACTTGTTAACCTCTTTGGACCCAAGAAAATATGGGTACCATAGTTACCCTCCACTTAATCTATTTTTCAAGAAACGTTTCTGAAAATCTCCTGTAAACACTTTGGTACATGGACAGTGGATATTCAAGGCACATGAAAGGAGACTACTCATTCTTCAAAATCCTAATTAAAGTTGATGGTGGAAATGCCACATTTGATGATAATGCAAAAGGGAAAATCATCATCTTAGGCCAGATTGGTAACCCTAATACCGTATTAATTTCAAAATTACTTTTTTTTGATGGATAAAATTACAATTAAATTATTATCTCCCAGTTGTGTGATGATGGATTCAATGTTAAATTTGAAAATGATGCATGTAATGTTTTTAATTCTAAAAATGATTTAATATTTACTTCTCTTAGAAATGAAAATGTATATGTTGTGGATTTAGATTCTTTAGCTAAGTAAAATGTTTCTTGTCTAAATGCTTTTCATAAAGAATCCTGGTTGTGGTAAAGAAGATTAGGACACTGAGATGTCAACTCACTTAGGAAACTGACTAAGAAAGGTTTAGTTAGAGACTTATCTAAATTGGAATTCCCACTTAACAAATTTTTTAATCCCTATTAAAAGGTAAAACAACACAAAGTTTATTTCAATCCAAATAAATAAGTTTCTACTTATAAACCACTATAGTTTCTTTACATGGACTTGTTTGGACCACCAAGAGTTTCAAGTTTAAATGGGAAGCACTATGTTTATGTTCTTGTAGATGATTTTTCTAGATATACTTGGATATACTTTCTGGCTCCCAAAAGTGAATCTTGTTCTTATTTTATCAAATATTCCAAGTCTGTAGAAAATCATAGTTGAGTTATAATTAAGACCTTGAGAAGTGATCATGGCCATGAATTTGAGAATCAAGACTTTGAATCTATTTCCTCACAAAATGGCTATAATCACAATTTATTTTCTCCTAGAACACCTCAACAGAATAGAGTTATGGAAAGAACAAATGGAACCCTAAAAGATATTTCTAGGAAAATTCTCAATGAATATTATTTGCCTATTTATTTTTGGGCTGAAACAATTAATACATCTTGATACATTATTAATAGTGTCTTGTTTAGACCTATTTATAAAAAGACCATTTACAAACTTTGGAATAATAGGAAGCCTAAGGTTAATTACTTTAATGTTTTGGTTGCAAAGCCTTTATCCATAACACTGAAGATAATCTTGTAAATTTTGATTCAAGAAGTGATGAATGAATTTTCCTATGTTACTCAATCTCTAGTAAAGCCTTTATAGTATTTTATAAAAGAACCAAATTTGTTGAAGAATCTGTTCATGTAAAATTTTAAGAGACTGATCCACATGAACCCAAAACCTCTTGTGAATATCTTGAGGAAGATATGTCGATTCTGGACCCTAACGATAATGGTAGTGAACCAGCTGTAAAAGTAACTAGTTCTGGGAATCTTCCAGAATCTGCACCTGTTCAGTCTGATCCTATATACAACCATGAGGAGTCTAGTTCAACTCTTTATAGAGGTATTAAAACTATCATGAATTATCTTTTAGATGTTATAGTAGGTGATTTATATAGAGGAACACAAACTCGAGATTCTTTGAGAAACCAGGTTGAACATAAAGCTTTCCTTTCATAGGATGAACCCAAAAATATTAATGATGCAATCAGTGATGAATTTTGGGTGATATCTATGCAAGAAGAATTAAATTAGTTTTAAAGAAACAATGTTTGGGAATTGGTAGATAGACCTAAAGATACTTTGACCATTGGCACTAAATGGGTGTTTAGAAATAAAGTTGATAAATCTAGAAACATAGTTAGAAACAAAGCTAGACAGGTAGCACATGGATATAGTCAAGAAGAAGGGATAGACTATGAGGAAACTATTTCTCTTGTAGCTTGACTAGAATCCATTAGGATACTACTTGCTTATGCAGCACATCTGAATTTCAAACACTATCAAATGGATTTCAAAAGTGCATTTTTAAATGGGTACATATTTGAAGATGTATTTTTTGAACAACCCCCTAGTTTTATGAATCCCCATTTTCCAAACCTTTTTTTTAAATTGTCAAAATCTTTATTTGGTCTGAAACAAGCTCCAAGGGCTTGGTATGAGAGACTTATTTCTTTTCTTTTTCAAAAGGTTTTACTAAATGAATAGTAGGTCCTAATCTCTTTATTAAAATAATTTCCAAATATTTTTGAATTGAACAAATTTATGTATATGATATAATTTTTGGATCCTCTAAAAACTATCTATGTATTGATTTTTTAAAAATGATGCAAGATGAATATAAAATGATTCTAATGGGGGAACTAAAAAATTTTCTTGGATTTCAGATTTTTCAAAATTAAAATGCTTTTATTTGAAATAAATCTAAATATACTAAGGGTATTTTGAAACATTTTGGTTTGGATAGTGATAAAGGTAGTGATACACATATGAGTACCACTTGTAAGTTAGATGCTGATGAAGATGGAAAACCAGTGGATCAAAAACAATTACAGAGGTATGATTAGGAGTCTCCTATACCTTACTGCTAGTAGACCAGTCATTATGTTTAGTGTATGCATGTGTACTCATTTTCAAGACAATCCCAAATAATCTCATTTAACTACAGTTAAAAGTATTTTCAAATATCTCAAGTTTACTATAAATTTAGGTCTATTTTATCCAAGACAACAACCGTTTGATTTAATAAGTTATTTGGATGCTGACTTTTCTAGTTGTATGTTAGATAGAGAAAGCGCCTATCGAACATGTCACATGTTAATCAAGTCACTAGTATTATGGTTTAGTAAGAAATAGAATTATTTTTCATTATCTACTGTCTAAGATGAATATATAGTTGTTGGTAGTTGTTGTGCTGAAATTTTGTGAATGAAACACACTTTACTAGACTATGGATATCAATTAAAACATGTCTCTATAAAGTGTGATAATATATGTGTTATTAACATCTCTAAAATCTGGTATCTCTTGCTAGGACAAAGCATATTGATGTGAGACATCACTTCTTGAGAGATCATTATCAAAGAGGTGATATCACTCTTGATTTCATTGGTACAGAACACTAGTTGGCATATATATTCACAAAGCCATTGAATTTAGAGAGTTTAAGTTACATCAAACATGAGTTAGGTATGATAAACTGTTGAGTTAGAAACCTCACCATTAGACCTTACCAATAGGACCTCACTGTTAGACCTTACCGATAGGACCTCACCGTTAGACCTTACATATAGGACCTCACTGTTAGACCTTACCGATAGGACCTCACCGTTAGACTTTACCGATAGGACCTCACCGTTAGACGTTACTGATAGGACCTCACCATTAGACCTTACCAATAGGACCTCACCATTAGACCATACCGATAAGACCCCACCATTAGACCTTACGGATACTTCCTTACCGATAGAAGACATGAGTCTGGGACTTTTTGTTTTTGTGTTCTCAACGGGAATCAGAAACGTTTTATGCATATTACTTATTTATTTTATCTGTTTCATTTTTTCAATCCCTAAATTATTAAAATAAAAAACAGATCACATTCTGATCCACACCAAACCCTCTTTCGAACCTTTTTCTCCCCAATATCAGAACCTCAACATCTACTAAAACCTTGAACCAATCCCTATTTATGGAAATAGTCAAAAGGTTGTCGGTTGCAGATGAAGGATATGTGCCCAATCCTAAGAGAACTAGAGCCGACTCAAGTAGTGGTAGCAAGAAAGTGGAAAATGTGCTTAACCTGCATCTATCAAAGAGGGAAATAGTGGTTGAGAAGGAGTTAAGTTCAAAGTGGCTACTGTCGAGCCAGTCTTTAGTAGTGAAGGAAATTGAAGCTCAGGGTTGGGTTGAGTTTTTTTCAAAGAATAATGGACCCTATTACCCGATGTTAGTGAAGTAATTTTATGAGTATCTCAAGTTTGAGCAGTCTGTGGATGAGAAACAGATGACATCCAGAGTAAATGGAATAAGTGTGAGCTTCTACTCTGCTGAATGGGCAGAATGTCTGAGAGTACCACATGAAGGTATTTTTGACTATTACTCAAAAGTGGGGCCTCCCACTAGTGATTCCTTCTTCTATGAATAAGCATTAGCTAATTTGACAGGGAATAGAATTCCTAGGAAATTCATTTCTACTGAAATGGTAGGATAAGATAAGCTCCTTTTCAAGTTTATCCATCATTTTTTAAGTCCCAGGAGATGGGAATTTACAACTTTAAATTATTAGGATGTTTTTCTCTTGTATCTGTTAAAGCATGAATAGAAGATCAAATTATGTAGTCTTTTGATGATTTAACTAGATGATATGACCAAGCCCAGTTTCAAATCCAATTCCCTTTTTCATGATAAGTTGATATCTCTTATGTTGAAATTGAAATAAGTTTCTAGAGATTAGGAGGAAACTGTTGTCGTGAAAGATAACCATTGAATCACCAAAGTAATTTTCAAGCTGAGGGAGATCAATTAGAATCCATGGTTGAGGATATGGGTGAATGATGAGGCTAAGGATTATGAAGATTTTAACCCTATGAATCATCCCACTAGGCCTAAGAATAAGAGAGACCCTGGTCTTAAGCCTGGTGAAGTAGATCCTACATATTCATATAAAGAAGAAGAGGCTGTTATTGTGCAAGAAAGAGTGGATTATCCTATAGATAACAAGAGTAATATTGACCTTCCCTCAAATCCTCATGTTAATACTGTATCCTTTGGGGAGCCTATCCCACCAACGAGATTTCCTAGAAGGGATATTTTCCTAAGGGATAGTGATGAGGAAACCAATGAAGAATATGGAACTGAAAATGTCTTAAGAGACATTAGAGATACCTAAAATGAGGATGAGGACTCTGATTCAAGTCATGATGACTTTGAAACAGCGACTGCTAAATGTGAAGCGGAATTTCTATGTCTTATTCCTCTAATAATACATACAAAAAGGTTAGAAAGTAGAGATGATGAAGTTGTGGATTCAGTTGAAGCTGGACTTGTTTCGGAAGTTGTTAAAGATTATGTGGAGGAAGTGGCAGTGGACCCTCATGTTAATGAATTTGATCAAGGAGGTCTGATGGAGTTAAATTTTGTTGATCTGAAGAATTCTCCAAGTGAGGGGGAGGAACCTATTGCTACAAGATCAGTTATTGTTGCTCATGAGATAGAGGACTGGATAGACGCTCCTGGTTTTGTGGTTTTTGACCTAGATTATGGAGATTCTGAAGATGACCAGCCTATAAGAACACCTCTAATTACTACTGTCTCAAAAACTACCATTGTGTAGCCAGTAGTTCAGTAACCTCTAGACAATGTAAATAATGATGAATTAGATTCTTTGAAATCAGATCTAAAGAGTCATATTGATGAGAAAACCATTGAGATAGCGAGAACAATAGCTCACAATCAAGGACTCATGAAATTTGCAGTGGAAATGATATTCTCTACCTCTCAACTAGGATTGTTACATGAGGATAGGGAATATTAGAATCAAGTAAGAACTTTGGCAGTGTCTATGGAATCAGTGAAACAGTCTATTTCCAGCTTAGATGCATATATGGATTTAAGGGCTCAGGTGGACAAAGACCTTAGATATGTTAAAAGTGTGGTTCGACATATGGTCACAGTGTTTGAGGACTTCAATAAGTCTATGGAAACACATGTCAAAGGATAATATGATGATGTAAAAAGGCTCATAAGTGGGATAACCAAATATTTTAAAGTGACTGTGGATTTCTCTATCGCACCTCTAGGTGCATCTGCTTCCACTTCAGACTCTCCTCTAGTTTATATAGAGGCTTTCAGATCTGTTGTTAGAGAAGAAGTAGAAATATTCTCTTGTTCCAGTACCCAGGAACCTCAATCTGTGACTCAAGTAATTTCCATTACCAGGGAAATTCATATGCTTGTCGGATATTATTTAAGGGATGCTTCTCAAGATAAAAAGGCCATCAAGGGTGAAGTTAACATTTATTACAAAAGGGTATATACTAAGCATCTGATGGATGGACAATTCAACTTGTTGTTGTAGAACATGAGGATTCCACCTGTCACTCAAGACTTTAAAGATCGGGTTAGCAAGGCTCAAGAGATGAATCCTACTTTGATGAAACTTATGGAGAATAAGGATGATTTTATTTCTACTATGGAAAGAGGAGGTAGTATTATTATGGACTTCAGGAATCTTATCTTGCCTTTCCTCCATGTTGACTGCACTCCCATCATTATTCCTCCAGCTCGGCCTTAAACCTTAGCTACTTCAGGTTCCACCAGTGATTCTCCTTTGATGACTCATACTCAGGCCATCAGAAGCTTGACCACCCATTATTCCTCATAGATCTACTCACTATAAGTCTATTGATGCCTCGTTGGATGATCCTCCTACACTGTTAACTACAAACCCTTAGCATATCCCTCCACCATTAGAACCTGCATCTTCTGCTTCCAAATCCAAAGCTCCAATGGACATCTCTGAGGTGGATTGAGTATAGCCTGTCTTAGATGATAGGGATTGGTGTGTCTCTTTCTGTATATTTTAATACTATTTTATTAACAAAACCACTCTCTTCTCTCTTTTTTTATGTAGACTTTTTGTTAATCTCAAAGGGGGAGAAATATTTAAACATGAATATCTCAGTTACCCAAAGAGGGAGAAGTTTTCTATCATCAATTTATATGGTCTGACTTCAATTCAATGACAAAATTTTTTATTATCAAAAAGGGGGAGATTGTTAGACTCACATGTTTTTTTAATCCCAAATATTTTTTTGGTAATTCAAAATCAAGTTTTGATAATCCCAAATCATGTTTCATTTATATAAAGCATCTTGTTTCTCTTACAGGATAATTGTTTATGTGAAAATCATGCTTATCTAAAAGTAATACCTACATACTGTTAATCTCATGGCTCTCATTTTAAGATTACAATTCATAATTTATCTAACTACAAGGTCACCGATACAAGGTCACCAAGACAGGGTCACTGATACAAGGTCACCGACACAAGGTCACTGATACAAGGTCACCAATAAAAGGTCATGAATACATGGTCACCGATACAAGGTCACCGATACAAGGTCACTGATACTAGGTCACTGATACAAGGTCACTAATACATGTTCACTGATACAAGGTCACCGATACAAGTTCACTGATACAACGTTACCGCTAAAGGTTACCGATGGAATGTAACAGTTGGAGATTGCCGATGTGCTCTGATGTTGAATCCTACAGATGTGAAGGCTACCATTATTAGTCTACCATACTCTTCTACTCCATTGTAAAATTCATATGATTGTTATAACAGTCATATTTGCTAATTTTAATGCTTCTAACATAATTAATGCTTATTTTAGACATATCAGGAGACCATATCTTGATAGTACGAGGTACAAGAAAGATTGCACATGATGCACTTACTCCAATTTTCAGACCTAAAATATGAAATAGAAGACCGAGGAATATATATATATATATATAACAAGGCACAGATCATTTCAGGACAACAACTTGTGACTACCTTCTGTGTATCATAAACCTTCAATCAACTCAAGAAGTAGAACACGCAATTCCAAAAATCTAATACCTGGAGTTGCAACACATTGTTTTCGAGAAAACTTCCAGAGATAGTCTCAATCCTAAAATTCTTCACTTCAAGGAGTCAGGAGATGAACTTCAAACACATAGATCCTTCTAAAATCTATCTCATCATAATCTCTCTATTGTGTTTATTTTATTTTACATTTCTGAGAAGTGTGTGTGTATTTCTATTTCATACAATGTCTCATGTGCTAAAACTAGAGGTCACTGAATATCCTCACATCAAACACCATCTACAGTTGTTTCCCACATCTATATCTAGAATAGATCGTTTGTGGTCTATATTTTTTGTCTTTAACACCATGAATAGTGGTAGAGGGTGTAAACCCTTGACCATTTTTGAAAACTGTTATAAAGTCTGATACAGGTAGTGTATCAAGTTTATTTCAAATATAAACTACTTGGTGGCAGGTGATCACCAAGTTGAGAGGATTAGGTCTCAGCTTGTGACTGAACCACTTGTGTTACATCATTGTGCACTATATTTTGTTATACTCTATTTTATCTATTTTTCCACTGCTTATATTTACTAAAACAAAAAACTGCTTTTCTTTCACTTTGATAGTTAATTTTGGTTAGTGTCTGTACTTTTTAAATTCAGTAAGCTTGTTTCAAAAGTTGAAGAAGTGTTATAAACTAATTCAACTGAGGACTAATCACCCTTTGAGAAACATGTTGAACAATTAGACATCTATATCTCTACTGGCATAATTAACTGGTCCATTTTCAAAATTTGGGGGATCTATATAATAATTTTTTTAGAAAAAAAATTAAGTAGGAACTCAATTCACCCCCCCCCCCTCTTGAGATTCCACTCCGACCAACAGAGATCATTTAGTATTATCTTTTTGATGTGACTCATTTCATCAATTGGAAATATTTTGGTTTCCCACACTTTTTGAAGTATCGTAATAACTTTTTCTACAAATTGATCTTCATAAAATTATTTCTCTATAATATATTATAATCTATTCACGATATCCAAAAATATATCATAAATTTTAGAAATAGATTCACTACGAATAAATTGAGAACTCTGATAATCATATATGATCATTACTCACTTAGTCTCACGAATATTTGAATTTATGAATTTTATAACATCAAACTTCCCCAAAATTACACATATAATTCTCTAATAAAAATTTTGGATTTTTATATTTTGTTTAATATAAAATAAAGAGTTATACCTCATTTTGAAATTCAACTAAAATTAAACTTTCTCTCCTTTAGTAGAATCAAATGATTCTTTATCAAGAATTTGTTATCTTTTAATAAGTATTAGATTGTTATTAACACCTATATTAATTATGAATGGTTATATCTGATATCTCCAATATTCATAATCATTTCCATAAAAAATACTTGGTCTATTATTATTATTATTATCCAGAATCGTAACCTGTAAAACAATTTCTGAGATGAAAATAAAGAAATTCCTTTCTCTAAAACATCTTAGTGTGAGGTAACTGAGAATCAAATAAATATAATCTAACAAAAATAGAAGAATAAATTGAGGCATAATCTCAAACATATAGACAATATATGACACAGAATTATGTCCCAAATATTCTAGGTAGGTATAACTCAACTATGGTAGTGAATTTTAGTATAAAAAACATAACTCTAAATTTTTTGACCACTTCAAGTTTAAAACTAAAGAAAACACAATCTTCCTGTCCACCAAGAAAAAAACCTTAGTAAAAAGATATATGCATGGATATGAATTGTGGAATTTAAGACTTTCAAAATATAATGAACATTAAAAAAATAATAAACATATAGTAAATAAATACCACTGAAAAACTTTTAAATACATCAAAAATAAAAAAATATATAGAGTATTAGATAACATACCAATCAGCCTATAAAGGTTATTAAAAATCAAACATTTACCAAAAGGACAATGGGAATATTTAAAAAATATTTCAAGGTATCCTAAAAATTATTCCTAGTGAAATGGTTTATATTTATATCCCCTATATTCCAAGGATGTGAACCCATCAAAAGGTATCAGTGTCCAAACATGTATAGTCTATCTGTCTCATATGAATCGCTTGATCAAACAGATTGCCAAAATTTCTTATTCCACACATTAGAAGTTTTTTCTTCCATATATGTAATCCCTCAATTTAAAAGGATAAAAAACAAAATAATTATAACATAAAATTATAAGAGATTCATAATTAAATCCACACAAAATGAACTCTTGGTAAAAAAAAACCCAAATAGAAAGAATACAATGATCAGAGGACCTTAGCAACAAGAAGTTTCATAATGAAATATACTTAAGAACTTCCATTTGAATGAAAATTATTTCCTTTTCATCTTTTCCATTAAGTTGGGGTTTTCACATTCTGAACCAAATCACTCTATGAACATTAGTTGAACAAATTGGAGACAAGGCCTCAAGCGCACCTCCACATATTCCAAAGGTTTCATTCTAGCTATGAGGGCCAAGGGTGTGTCTGTGAGGAAACTATAAACTCATATCATTGTAATAGAAATATAAGAAATAAATAAAAATCATCCATAATGATAAATAATCTGAGTGAAGATCAAAATAATGAAAAAGGGGATGTAACACATGAATGATAGTAGAGGCCTGAATATCCATGACATGTATATAACAAATGATCACCCATAAGGTCGATCATAGATACAAATAAATAAATGAAAATAAATACACAAATATATACTTACAACTATGAGATGTTTAACATACCATGTCTTCATGACTCTCGATTCATACCAACCTAATCATAAGACTTCATATGAGTTGCTCTGATCACCCAAGAATCCCTTTGCCTCACCATATCCATCATGTATCTATGAAAAACCTGAATGTATATATAAGGAATGAATAAACAATGAGGTACAAGAACATTGTGTGATAAATAAATCTCAGTAGGCCACCCCAAATGGTGAACATATAACCTACGTTCATAAGTGATTTTTAATGAATTATGACCATCCAAGATAAGATACATATAGAATAATATGAACAAAATAGATATCATAAATCCATCGTTGATATTTGATTCCTTGATCCTGATCGGCTATACATCCTTTGAATTAGGCACTAATGATGATTGCATACCACTCATGTTGTGTATAAACTAATCAATCCTTTGGTTCATGATCTTGATATTCTAAACCCTCCTTGGTCAGTGATGGGATATCTTTGAGTAAGATACATCACCATAGGGTGACAAGTGATCTATCCCTGGGATCACCCATATTCACCAAAAATAATAATCTATTCCATGTATCAACTAAAAACCAACATGTGAGGCATTGACTTGGATTTCATTCCACTCATGCCCCATGTAATCCATTTCAATTTCTAATTCCTAGGTCTCGGTTCAAAGGCAACCAACAAATTGTGTCTTGCATTATCCCAAAGGGGATAAAAATTTAGGAAATATGTAAGGAATACTCTCGTGATTCTATATAACAATATAGCATCATTCAATAACTACTTTAAAAACACATTCTTAGAAAAGTATAGAAAATTTGGTAATGGTATATCAACATAATGATAGGGGGTATCTTTGGAGTCTATCAAGGATATCATCATCAATATTCATGTATATAAGGACCGGACATTATTATATACATAATCTGGAATTTATTCAGGAAAAAACATCCTTTTACATTGAGGATATTTTCAAGTTTAGAGCTTTTGAGAATTAGGACTATAAATTCAAAACATTACACATTATTATAGAGTGGATACCATAAAAATAGTTACCATTTTTTCAAAATATAAAACATTAAAACTTAAAACAAGACTCCTTAGATATTAATAATCATTTAGCATGAATTCCTGACTTGTATTGCACATCCACTAACCTGTGAAAATCATTTAAAAACTAGGGATGGGCACAAAAGCTAAGTAAGTGATAGAAAAGAAGGAAATATTGCATTAGTCCATGAATAATCCTAACGTATGAAATCATTTTCAAAATACATTCTTGTCACCCATATATACTTACTTTGTGTAAAATTAGAATTACATAATATCCAAAAAAACATGAGAACATAAATATTATCATAAAGGTATCTTGGAGCATTACTTACAAAATCTTTTAACTATTTCTGGATACCTAATAATTTGTAACCGTCACGGCTACCTTACTTTGTGTAACCATCACAGTTATAGTTGGAGTAATCATACGAACGACCTACAACTTTCTCATACCAAATGCATTGGAGAGAGATATAGGTACCACCCTTAATCATAATAAATTACCAAGAACAAAAACATAATAAAAAAACATGAATAATTCCATAAAAACATTACTTTGGAATTTCATAAAACCGAATTTAAAAAGAGGATTTTTTAAAGAAAAGCCCCTAACAAATTTCATAAAATTGATCAGATACTTAATAGAGTGGATGGAGTATGTATATATACTATAAATACACAAAATAAAACATAATATAAACAAAACCCATATCACAAACAATTTAAATAGCACATAAATGACAAAGTAGAAGGTGAAACCAAAGAATGGAAATCGGGTTAAGAATTCCCTTACCTCGGGTCTGTCTTAATTAAAACTTGTTTAAACTTATTGTATAATAGTTAAAAGAGTGTTATTAGTAGTTCTTAGAAACATTTTCATGTTTATAACATCTTATATTAGCATTTCATAACATCATTTCACCCTATAATTGTTAGTATTTTTCTCCTTGCACTATTTTTGGGTGAGGTCTTAACATGATTTCCATGATTGGTTCGTGGTGGATGTTCTTGTCGATTCGAAGTGAAATTCCAGAATTGGAATGGAAAGGTATTTACATATCTCCAGTACCATAATTTATACCATTAACATTTTTATGTTTTATATAAGGATTATTCATTAGTTAAAACATTAATGATGTTCGTTTAGATCATTTTAGTGATTCTTGGATAATAACGAAATCATTTCGTTTTATAAATTAAAACCACATGTTAAAATGAATTCCAGAACCATTGATGAGACATAATACATATATTATAACCTGGTTCAACCATAAAAATTGTTTCATGACCATACATAAAGGATTTAAAGAATAATGAAATCACATCATCCACGATGTCTGTAATTCGACACATCATGGACAATGTCTGTAATTCTTTGAATAAGTGTGAGAGGAGAAGAAAAATGATGATGAATTTTCCAAGAACATGAGGAAACCCAGAATATAAAGGATTCTGGATATTTCATGCCTCTTGGATAAGAGGGGGTGAGGAAAAAAGAAAAATGAATCATGAAATAAAAGAAAACATGAGAAATTTCTCACGAAAATTCAACAGCCAAATGACGTCTCTTAAAATTTCATAAAAATAGTTTGATGAGATAAAGGGAATATCTCATCACTCATACATAATATGGAAATTATGGGGGATATGGAATGAAATAGACCAACATAATTCAAAGGTAAAGGAAGAGAATAACATAAAATGAAAGAAAAGAAAGAAAATAAAAGAGGATGTTTACCTCTTGATCTCTTCTCCGTGAGATCCTTCTTAAGGGTTTTGGTTTTGATCTTTTGGTGAGACCAGCCACTCTAGGACGTGGGGAAGAGCCTTGGGAGGCGTAATGGGCAGAACATATGCATGGCTCAAGGATTGAGAGGTGTGGGAAGATTAGGGGAGTGAGGGTGGTATTTATAGTGGAGGAGAGGGGGTATTTTTCATTATTTTAATCATTATTATAATATTGTTTTCCCATGATTATGAATATTCTTAGTTCATGTGAACTCAAATAGTAATAATGGAATGTGAGTTCGAACCAAGTGTCCTTTCATCACTTAGGATTCCATAAATAGTGAATTGTTCTTATAATTTGATTATACGGTATTTTATCATATTTCACTATTCATCATAAATTAAAGAATTTCAGAAAAAATCCAAAAATTGACCCTAACCATTTTTTTACGTGTAGAATTAAAAAATTAAGTCCATTTTTTGAAAATATGTTTCTAAATATTATTATTTTATTTTTCAAATAAAATCATACTTAATTCAAAAATTAACTACTCTAATTCTATAACTACTTCTATGTCACGATGAAAAATTAACCAAGATGTTATTATCTTAAAGCCTTAAGAAAATAAAATAATAATAAAATTTACTATTCATTAGGGTCATATTACTATTTATAAGGGTATGTTACTATTCACCAAAAAACAAGTTGGTTCCAATAGACTCCAAATAACATACTCAACACAATTGTAGATGACAGTTTCTTGAAATTAATAACGTAGAAGTGGAAACATTATGTTTAAAGTCTTGTTATAAATATATACTTAAAACAATGTTTCATTCATTTCAATTTATAATTCTTTTAAAAAAATGGGATGTTACAATGTATGTCAATAGAATCTCAAGATTAGGGTAAATGCTACTAGAAAATAACCTCTAACATCCCCTTGATCCTAGAAAGAAAGGCATGGACTTCAATATTCACACAGATACCTCCCCTAGGAAAACTATGTAGAGTGGAATCCCTATGGAAATTAGGACATCTAATAATAGTAAAAATAACATTCGATCAAGTGGGCCTTATAAGATAGATCCTAAGAAGTACCTATAGGAATCCCCAATATACTTCACCTAAAATCAGGCTCATCACCTGGATTCCCATAATTAACTATAGAAATACTTTCTATACATCACATCACATCGGGGTCAAAGTCATAGTACTAGGAAGTACCTTTGGAATTCACAATTGCATCAATTGTAACCAAGTGAAAGGATAAATATAAGAGTGATGTTAGATGAACACCTAAATCCATCACTACATCCATAGCACCTCGGGATCATGTATTGGGTATGGGTTCTAAGGTTACACGCACTAACATCACTACTGAAAACCATAAAGTGTTATTTAATAGTTTTTTAAACACTATAGAACCTTCTAGGTTCCCTTTGGTCGATACACTAGACAGGAATCCAAAATAGGATATTCTAGGTCCACAAATAAGCAAAGGTCTCCTTCTTGGGATCATAAAGTAAGCACAAAAGAACATTAGTGAATATAAGGATTATCAATAAGTATATATGAAGAGGAATCCCTCAATAGATCCTCTTGATCAGAAAATATGCAGAGGCATCCCTCTTGGGATCCTTGGTTAAAAACAATTCACTCAGGATAATGCCCATCTCTCAGTGTACGCACATCCCACAACCCCATCTCTAACATCTCATAGACTCCCAAGCCAAAAAGGGGACATATCACTATGGATATTTCCAAGTGGGATAAGTTACATAAGCATCAGTATACATAGATGAATCTGGGTGCATCTTATTTCATCTTTCCACTATAGATTTTCATGATCACACATCTAATCAACTTTCTCGGGCCATATCTTATTCACACTAACAACAAACTGTCCCAAAAAAATACCAATTGAGAACCATAGATAATCTCATCATACATCCTCTAACTATTGACATAATCCTTATCTTGGTATCCTCTCATTACAAACTGTCAAGAGGTTGTTGGATTCAATTATTGTAGGAATAACCTCTCTATCAAATCTTGTTCTCCCCAAAATCCCACTTAGGATACCTCACATCACCCCAAGGGGTTATACCATTGAGATCTACATAGAAAAATACTAAAAAATGACACATAATTTTTCAAATTAAGATCTCAAAGTGTAAATACATGAAAAATCCAAAAAAGGGTAACAAATGCGATGTACATGGCATGTTCCCTGAGTTTGTAGTTTGTAGTTAAAAGCATCCTCTGCGGCCAAGTACTTCTATAAGGATAGAAAAAATGGGTTATAGTCATATACTACTACATAGATAGTGCATAAATGAGGAATGTCCAAGTGAAAATACATGACCATATCCCTCTTACACAGGTTCTCTATCCATGTACCCAAACACATTTCCATGTACAACTACAAGGCATGTACTTTGAGTACACTTTGTATTACCCTAAAAGCTCCATCAATCCATATAGTCTGCCACATGGAAAATTACCACTACTTATCATGTAACCCAAGTACATGTTATTTAGTTCAAAAAATTAATATTCCATGAACAAGAAGATTCCACAGTGTCTTAATAGAACCAAACACCATGAAATCATGATTTTCCGAACAATAAACCCCCCCTTCAGACCTCCAAAACACCCATTTTTTTAATTTAAGCATAGATAAATATATGGGGTCATTAGTAGTCCTTATAGGGCCTTAAAACTAGAAATTAGTAAATATATAATTATATAAGGTGAAAATTTAAAAAAACATACCTTTTGGTGGAATTTTCTAAAGCTTCGTGGGGACTCAAGTTTCATAGCTACTGCGTGAAAATCTGGCTCCTCCCAAGAATTTTCATAGTACCACCATTATTCCCTATATTTCAATATATATATCTCTTCTCTTTGAGTCGCAGTTAGGAGAATCCCACATGGGGTTTGTGTGAGAATCTATTGATGGAAAATAAAGAAGAGAGGTAACAAAAATTCAAGAAAAAGAAAAATGGGCTCGGGCCCAACCTAGTCCAAGCCCCAACACCATATGTGATTTTATGCCTCAAATTGAAAAACTCCCCATTCTAGACTCAAACGTAGAGATAGAACCTCAATAAGATGGTATGTTCCAAATATATTTTCATATTTTCCCATGTGAATAAATTATTATTTAATTAAATAACGATTAATTATTAATTATTCCATGAAAATTCAAACTGCTAAGAATATCAATAAACACATGTACAAGAGTAAAAAACCCTATTATCATACCAAAGGAATGGTCAAAAAAAATATGTGAGATCTTATGTTCAGAAAAAAATATGTGAGATCTTATGTTCAGAAAAAAAAACCTGTTTTCCACTAATGATATTATGAAAGAAAAAAAAATTCAAATTTCGGCTTAATTTCACATCACTTAAAAAAACAAGTATTTACAACCTCCACAACATAACTCTTCTAATCCCCAAGAATCACTAATGGTCAAACATTATCCATGATCTCACCCTAAAAATAAAAAAAACTATGTTATCTTTCTCATCAAATGACTATTCTTACAATATCCAAACCTCTCCCAACCCTAGATACATACAACTGTGACATATCTGGTACTCCCCACAATATGAGAAACCTTATTGTCGCCTTAAAACCAAACTCTATGTTCCAAAAACCATTCCCTTTCCATTAATGATTGAAAAGACTAGCATGGACGATCATGCTCATTCCAGAGTTCCAACTAGAAACATCACATGTTCTCGCTTCCCAAGGACAGTTTCCATTACAACTACCGAATTTCAATTCTTAATGAGGGTAGATTACATAAAAGGAAAATGGTGAACTCTGTACTATATGTATTTTCCTATAATTCTCCTTGACCATAACCTTAATAGGTTCTAAAACTAAAGGTGTGTCACTTCTAATTATTTACGTTCACTATGCTATGGATACCTAGGAAGGATTGATCTATACTAGAAGTGACACAGAACCCAATACATTTTCAACGTCTTATCTTCCATAGAGATACATTTTAATTTCATCCTAACTCCCAGAAATTCATTCTTGTTGTATTTCATTCAAACCATTGGTTCATTCCTCGTACAATATCTCTCATCAACTAATAATTCAAACGGTGTCATGAATAACCAACACATACATTTATAGTCTCTCCAAACAAAATAGGTTTAGAATCCAATACCACAAATTACAAGACCCAACTCATGATCCCACAATTCATCCATCATCATGGTCAAGATGACTATGCCCCATGTCATGTGAGTCTCATTAAGCAAAAATAGCCCTTAAAAATCATCTTCAAAATTGATATCCTCACTTATGCTTTGATTAATTCCAATAACTCCCATCATACGTCATTATTACAATCACAAGAATCCGCCTACACTATAAAAATGTTTATAATAGCATAGACACTAGTCAATAGGGATAGGAACCCAAATAGTCCAACTTATCGAAGTGAATATTTATACCCATGTACCCTAGGGTATTTTTCAAAATAATGGAATTAGCCTATATATAGTGAAAAAACTGAGAACCTCTCATGCATTGGTCTCTGTATGATAATACTACAAAGATCACTACCTCCAAAATGCATTGATAAACTCTAGATAACCCCACTCATAAGTTTCCCTCGATCAAACAAAGCATTGTATCACTAAGGTTAGAGTCACAACTAAGGGCCTTTAGGTCTCCCACCAAACCTAGAAACCAACTTATCACCAAGGTAACATCTTTTAGGGGGTTATAAATGATCCCATCTGAAAAAATTCCATCGAACAACCCTTTCAACCATTTCTATGGGCGGTGAAGAAAACATCGACCTAAAAGGGTCAAAACAGGTAAACATGGTTTCAATTATACTGGTTTTCAATTACAAATTATAGTGGAAACACTCTTTAAGATTTAATTGGAAACCTGTTTAAGAGAAACTCATAGGTAAAAAGTGAACTAGACAAAAGGATCCTAATGGAATCACATTCCAAGCATCAACCTACCAGAACCCTATCCTATCTCATCATCCTTGATTCTCCCTAGAGGGTCAAGATGTCAAGTAAAAAAGAAAAGGATTGACCCTCACTAGGTATATGTATTCTTTAATACCCCCTAAATCTTCTAGTATAATAAAAATTACTCGTGTTCTTATCAACATCTCATCAAGATGATATGAATAGATAACCACAAGAAAAGGTTGTCTAGGTTAAATATTGTAGCAGTATTTATGGAAAATCCATGTAGTTTGTAACAAATCTTTAGTTAACTACACTAGAAAAATGATTCACCCACAAAGGGTCTACTATAAAGTCCAAAAAACCCGACGCTAACCTATGAGTTTCAATGGTACATGAACAAAATCATCTTAAATTATCTATATCATACAAAATTCACATGGATACATTAAGTAGAATTTCATTCCAAACAGTAAAGGAAACCACCGTATAGATTGTTATTGGAAATTTAAATAACCAAAACTAAATAACAACACACCATGAGGGGTCAAACACTAGGAATCAAGTTTCCTACTAAACACTAGGGTCACTGCACCTCCTAGAAAAAAAATATATCATTATAACATTATCCAAGTCACATATGGTCATATTCTACGTGGCCTATCATAAAACAATGTAAACCAGGTAGTCTAACTATGTATAATTCCACTAAGAACCTATATGGTAAAACATCATTTTGGTTATTGATAACAGTGTAAATAGTCTACCTTGCAGTCATTAGTAAAATCACTCACTAGAAGTTCTATAATATGTGGATCATGTGTGCCAAATATGATGCATGAAAAAATACCTCTTGCCCCTATATACCAAGAGTGAAAATCAATCATTGGTCTCTCTCTAATGGGATGTGATCTAGAAATCCCTAATAATTCATAAAAATTATATCAAAAGTTCATATCTCAAAGAAAAAAAAACATATTAAAATATGGCACCACATACCAAAAACATAAATTCGAACCATATAACCTTAATATCTAAATTGTTCATGACGCATCAATCATCTATCCATCAAAAGATATTAAATAGTCATATATCTCCAATCTACACCACCCGAACTAGAAAAATAATATGAAACTAACTCCATTGATACCACTTTTCTCATTCAGGCTCAACTAACATTATGAATAGTACTCAACCCGGTTCGTGAAGAGGTATAAATCATTCCTCCCCATTGACTAGAGAATTATGAATAGGATTTAGGTCCTATGGTGTTTCTATGTGGACGTAGTACCCTCATATACGAGTAAGAGAAATAGTAGAAATAACTAAACATTATCCATAGAATTAAAGAATTCGAGTGTCGAATAAAATAATATAAAAATTTTGTAATAATTGAAATGCAGTAAAATCATTTACAAACATGTCATACATATAACAACTAATATCTCACTAGTCCAATCATAGATATAGAATAAATAACTAAATATAAATACATGAATATCTATAGCTAACTGTGAAACATATCATAAACCCAGAATCTAGGACTCTTGAACCATTCCATCCCAATCATAAGACACCATATGAAAATCTATGATCAATCATAAAACCCTATGCCTCACCCTACCAATCATGCATATGTTCCCAAACTTAATCAATACGTAAGGTCTTTATGAAAATCAAGTTTCACATATAAGAGGTGATGAATACATCTCAGTGCGGCACCCCTAATGGTGAACATGTAACTAGATGTAATAAGTGAATGATCATGAAATATACCCATCCAAGCCATGAATCAATTGGAATAAATTGTATAAAAATAGAAAAGACAAATCAACAATTGATCCTTGGGTCTGTGAACCAGATCGACTGGATATCCTATGAATTAGGAATTAATTTGGATGTCATACCACTCAATCCATGTATAAACTAGTTGATACTTAGGTTAATAATCCTGATCAAATATACCTACTTTATCAGGAAAATGAAAACCTTGGATAAATATATGTTTCTATAGGGGGATACATTTCATATCCCAAGGATCATCTATATTAACCACTAATAGTGAAGGATTCCAGGTATGAGCTATAAATCAGGTAGATGAGGCATTAATATCTATTTCACCCCACTCAAGCCCTATGTATTCTAGTCTGATGTCTAATTACTAATTACATATTCATAGAAGACCAGGATAATAGAGCTTGGATAATCTATTAATTTATTGACTCGTGGTTGTTATAATAAGTATAGTCTCCTTATCTGGTATAAAAACTTTGTATCATTTAATAACTGGATCAACAACCTCATTCTTAGAAAATTACTGAAAATGTAATAGTAGCACATCCACTGGACCCTAAGGTGTATCATAGTTGTTGAATGGTGAGAAGATAATAAATCCTTAGGTATTTCAATAACATACCATTCTCGATGGAAAGGTGTATACATGGAAACCTATTGCATCCCCTAGATGCTAGTATGTTAGGAATTGACTTTCCAACACCCGCCAAGAGGGGCATGAATATCTACTCAGAAACCTCCCCTAGGTACCCAATATAAGGAGGAATCCTAGTGAAAAATGGAACATCCATTAATAGTAACATCAATAATGTTGTATTCATAAGATGGGTCCCATGAAGTATATATGGGCATCCCCACTATACATTACATCACATTAGGCCCATCATTAAAACTACATCCCCTCAAGCTCCCATGTTTGATACTGGTTCTAAGTTGACAGCCACTACCATCACTACCCAGCCCCATAATTAACTATCTCTAGTTTGTTTAAACAATGGGGAAAAATTGGGGTCCCCTAGGATGATACACAAGATAGGTATCTTACTCTGGACCCTCGACGTCCAAGAATAAGGAATGGTATCCTTCTTGGAATCAAAAAGTGGGCACAAAATTAGAGACATCCCACTTTGGATCCTTGGAAAGTAAATAAGAGTGTGAATTTTTCATGGGAACCTATATATTAGAACATAGTTAGATATATCTCTCTTATGCTCCTTAGTTACAAACTGGTCTCTCTGGGAAATGACCATCTCTCAGGGTAAACACATCCCACAACCCCATTTATAACCTCCCATGGACTCTAAGTCAGAAAAGGGGACACCTAACATCTAATATTCCTTCATGGGAAATCATAATTAAACAGTAGTATAGAGATATTTTTCATGTCCTATATTAGTACAAGGTTCTACTCTATGATGGATAAATTACCCAACAAATCCATTTCCCAAAATCTTATCTCAGACACACTATCCAGGGACTGTCCTAATAATGTCACTAACTGAGAACCTTATAGAACCCATTCCATGTCGTCTAACCATTCAAATAAACATTAACTTGGACTCTTCCCATGTATCACTCTTAAGATATTGTTGGATTAAATAACTGGGGTAAGAACCTCTCTATCTAGCCTCATTTATAAAAAAACTCTACTTGGGAAACCTCAAATCACACCAAGGAGTCCACCATCATGATATACATAGAAAATACTCAAAAAGGAATCCTCTATTGTCCGATTATATATTTGGGTAAAACAAACACAAAAACCCATAAAATTTTTAACAAAGGGTAAGTTCATGGCATGTGACCAAGGTACATGGCATTTACATCAAACCCACTAGCAGGACCATATACTTTTACATGGCATGGAACACATAGGGTAAGTACATGTACTTTAACATAGACAGGGCATACATGGGGTCTATTTGTGTACTATTAAATTATCATGTACCCCTTAAATGGTGTGTCTTCCTATATACCTAGTCACATGACCAGGTATAACTACATTGTGTGTCCTTTGATTACATGGTGTGTAGTCCCAAAAGTTTTGTCTGGATATGCCCTCACCTACATGTCCATGTACCACTACATATAATTTACTCCAACTTTACATCATATGGTTCCAAAAGGTCATATTACCTAAAACATAAGGGTGTACGGAATGTTTTCAGGGAACCACATGTTGTGTGATCGGGATTTCCCGAACCAAAACCCCTACAAACATCCCAAGACCCCAATTTTTTCCCTTATAAGAATTAATCAAACCATAGGGAGTTCGTAGTAGTCATTATGGAACCTCAAAACCATATCATGGAAAATTTATAGCGATTATGGTTAAAACAAAAAAATATCACACATTTGGGCATAATACAACAAAGCTTCATAGTGATCCACATTCCACAGCTACCACACAATGATTTAGATCCTCCTAAGCTTCGCGGTTACACCTCCCTTATTTTATATCTCTCTCTATCTCCCTCTTTCTCTTATATCTCAGTAATGGAAAAGAGAATAATATTGGGGGAATGTGTAAGAAAACATGGTTGAAAAATAAAGAAAAGGGGAAAATAAAAAAAGAAAAAGAAAATGGAAACAGAATGTGGTCTCGAGCCCATCCCTAATGCCCGATGTGAATTTATGCCTTGAAGCGGAAAAAACTCTATTCCAGACTCAACTATGTAGATTTAATTTGAATGTAAAACTCTATTAAAAATATATATTTTAATGAACACATGTGAATAAATTAATATTAAAATTATTAAATAATAAATATCAATAATCCATTGGAAATTGAAACGGATTGGAATTCCACAAAACTCATGTCCAAAGATAAAAACCCTATTCTGAGAATAAATGTGTAGTCATAAAGAATTAATGATTTCACATTAATAGGAAATAAATACTATTTTACCATTCAAAATATTGTAAAAAGATTAAAATTTATACATAATTTCACCGTTCGAAAAAAAAGAGGTCTTTATAGTGGTTATATTTATTGGAAATACTTCAAGGGTTGGATTGTTATTTTATTGGGATGAATTATAAATATATCATAAGTATATTTTACATCATCTTCTAATCTTAGTATATCCCCAAACCTAATGATGAATTCAATTATTCACCACTACAATGCTTATAAATATTATTAAAATAATCAAGATAAAAACCTTGTCCTCTATATTTTCATTCCCTAAAAATAAGGTTTTTGGAATTTATTCATGTGCACTAAAATACTCAAAACACGAAACTATATGTTAAATTGAATTTAAATTAAATTTAATGATATTTTTTAATAAAATAATTCAAATGATTCATTGACTTAAAAATACCACCAACATTATCATTAACATTGTCCCATAAAGAAGGTTTTATATCCCATTCCCTATGATATTTCATTGTCTTTTCATTGGTATAGATATTGTTGTACTTGATTAATCTAGTCATACAATATTATTGACAAAAAAATGAGACTAATCACATTTACTCCAAGCTTCTTTGTCCACAGGGTTTTTTGTCCCCTCAAGATTTTCAATAAATTGAATGAGAATATTCTCACCATTTCATGAACATATACCTATTATATTTCAAGTAAAATAAAATAAGACAACCATTCTCACAATTTTTTGAACATCATTATTCAACTTCTCAAACTTATATCACATAATTTTTAGGATTTTTAGATTTCTCCTCATAGTTAAAAACTCATTAGTATAATTTTATATCATTCATAAATTTTAAAATCCACACCAATATACTCCATAATTAAAAAAATTAATAATGTTGCTCTAATTAAATTAAAAACATAAGTTTATATTAATATTCCAAAACATTCTCACTGCTTATTTGTACTCCATGAAAACTTTCTTATAACCATTCACATGGGATTGTGTATTGTGATCCTTAGTTTTATTTCCATAAAAACATTTTTCATGAATAAGCTTATTAAATAAAATTACCTGATAATTTCTTAAACTTTGTTCACTAAAATTATTTTCAAATATTTTCATTATAAATTTATATAATTATTAAGAAATGATCTTATCTTCTAATATTCAAAAACAGTACATTGAATTAGAATATAATAATAATCTCATGATTTTTGAATTGATTTTTTTAAGAAGGTGGTACCTTCATCAAATATCAAAGAAAAAAATTTAAAAAAATGATTACATGAGTCTAAAAGATGGGATTTGATTACAATCTCTATCATGAAGGGGATGTAAATCAACAGGGAGTTCATCCAACCAAGTGGTGACATGGTTAACTCCCATATTTTCAAGACCATCTAGCACCTTGTTCTCTTCACAAAAGGTTTGAGTAATAATATTGTTTAATTCCATGAGTGCATGAAGACAGTCCATCCAGCGTGTTTTAAGAGGCCAAGGGAGGTGCATCACACCCTTAAAAATATCTTGAACTATGGTAGTAGATTCACTTTCAATATATATATTATTCCAACCATGTTTTTTGGAAAAGGATATAGTACAAATCATGCTAATAATTTCAGCCTCTAGAGATGAGGAGATGTCGCAGTTGCCATAGAAACATCCAAGAAGCTACCCAAAGTGGTTTCTGAAAAAAGATCCACAACCCGAGGGCCCCAAGTTGCCTTTAAAAGCACTATGAACAATAAATTTAATCCAATAGGGGATATTAGATTTCTATAACACTTCAAAAGTTCATCTATTATGATGATAGATACCATTAATCCAAAGAGGACGTGTAATCACAATGTTATTCACTGTGTTGTTTCAAAAAGTGGGGGAATAGGGCCTATGTAGGAGTGGTTATAAAAATAACCAATAAAAATATTGGAAAACATAAAAGAGGCCACGGTTTTAGGTCATCTTGCAACTAATATTTGAACTAAATAGGTTCTTAACTACAATAATAAGGTGAATAACATAAGGTAGTGAAGAATCTGAGGCATGACATTCCATTGTACTCATATCCCAATATCACAAGGGAATAATATATTCCCTTTTAATATAATCACTCCATGGAACAAGGAATCCACAAATACACCTTTTTCCTTATAGTAAGACTCCTCCCATATCATCTTCCTCAAGGGAGATCAAAACATGAATGATCAGATGAAGTATAATAAACCCCGAAACTACCATATCATAACTAGGAGATCAGTATAGGAAGATATTATATTGAATAGAGCTCATTGACCATGAGACACTTCACATGAACCAACATCACCATATTCCCATCACATAAGGTGGATATCCAAACTCATTATAATATCACTCATCTCAGAACAATACATCATGTCATATAAGGACCATTTAAATATCTTGATCACATTGTTTGAAGTCCATAGTCTGACAAATGATACAATGCTCGTTGGTAGGTAATTGAACCCATTGATGGTTTAATTGTACCCATTATAACGACCCATACTTTACATACATTGTTAATACTTCAAAATTGAAGCACTCTTATTACAACATATGACAAAACCACAAAGGACCGTATAGGTATAGTGTCTTTAGAAACTGGGAAACATAAACAACTGGTTCATAAATCTTCTACAGTGTCTCCCATTTATTTCATCATATCTAGGGTCCCTTTTAGCATATTCTACTTAATATCCATCTTCCTGACCTGGGGAAAAGAAAACATAAAAGGGTGAGCTCAAATGCTCAGCAAGGGCAAATAAAGGAAATAAAAATCATATCATATCTTTTTGAAAATCAAAACCTGCAAAAGAGATCATAATATCTTAACATGGAATAAATCATAGAAGTGAAAATGAGATCCCCATAATAATAACATAAAACTTGAAACTTTGTGGCATGCACACATAATCATGGAAAATCATTTCTTGTTAGTCATGACTCATTGCCAAGACTATCTTAGTGGACAAAGTCCCTTTCTGAACCGAGTTCACTCCTCGTTTCAGTCCTGTATCACTGAACCGAAATAACCTTCCGTTCCAGCCATGTCTATCTCATGAGATATAAAATCATTACCCAATGCATTGGAGGGAGATATAGGTCCCACCCATCTTATAATGAATCCTTTCTTATGTGTGCCACATAATCATAAAACATACATCATCGCATAACACATATAACAAAAATGGGATTCTTGAAACATCATGACATCATAAATCAATTCATATATGATAAAGGAATTCATAAACACAATTCCATCACAACATAGTCAAACCAATGTAAAAATATGGATAGAAACAGAACCCTTTATTATCTTAGATGGAAAATAATTTTGATAAAACACTTGAATTGAATTCTTGAGGAAAATATCCTTTCTTCTTCAAAAACATTTTTCCTTTCATAACATGTCATACAACTTTAAAATAAAAGAAGTTGATTAAAAATAAACTTGAAAACTTGTAAAGGAAGCTTCTTTGAAGTAATGTTTTAAAAATCCATTCATGCCGTATAAGTTAAAAAAAACATTCTTCGTACTTTTGTCGGAAAAGTCAAAAAGTACCTCGTACGGAAAAACGACAAAAGATTCCTTTCATATTCTTTACTAAAAACTCACCTAAGGGTAAAATTGGATTTAAACTATTTCAAGTGGATGGAAACAATATTACATATTGAGGGAACATGGATGTGGATGATAAAATACACCCTAGTAAATACTTACGAATAAACAATCTCAGATAAAAATGAGATTGTGATATTTCCCTTACCTTAGGTCCGATTTGCTTTGTTCGTGTCCGAAGCTCCTGTATAATGGTTTAAATAATGTTATTGACTTATTCCAGAATCATACATATTGATATGAGATCATATATGGTCATATTATTAGCTTCTTGTTAGTAATATTTCATTGTTACTTGTTACTCGGGTCTTTATAACTTTTTGTTCTTATGCGTGTTTTGTCGAATAAATTCTTATTCTTATCTTTAGGTTATAGATAATTCATTTCCAGAATGGTATTAGTGTATTATATACCATATTCATTCATTCAATTCATTTATACAATCATTATGAAATGAAGATCATGTAGAACGAGTCGCATCACATCGTGGAGACGGTATTCCGTACGTACGCACGAGTGATGATATCGTTCCTATGATCGTGGAATTGTATTGGAGTATATATATATATATTATTTCAGTATCAATATTACTTAATAATAATCATATATAGTTACTCATTACACCATTATACCCATCCTTGTAAGGTGATGGTGGAAAATAGATTACACCACGGCGTGGAGACGGTATTCCGTACGTACGCACGCGCGGTGATTTCATTTTTCCGTAGGATGGATAGAAGGTGAATTAGGGATGTTTCATATTTATAATAACATATCAGTATGTAAGTAATACTGATGTTATTACTTTATCATGAAACAACTAAATAAGAAGAAGTTGAAGACGAAAGAAATTGAAAAGATCGGTAATGGATATTACCTCTTCTTTGGAACGCCTCTTTGAATCCTCCACTTAGGGAACTAAGAGTGGTCTTTGGAGAAGACCAGGACCTCTAGGACTATTCTAGGGAAGTGGAGAGGGGAAAATGGCAGGGGTTGGCCGAGCTTGAGTGCTCAATTTGGTGTGAGGAGGAGGGGGAGGAGGTGCCCTTTTATAAGGGAGGAGAGGGGCACCTTAGGAATATCTCAAAATATTATTTTATATTAAAGTTAAAATCGGTTTATAATGGTTCCAAAGGGTCTTATTTCGAAGATAAGGTGGGGAGGGGTCGAAATCCTATCAACCAATAGAATTTAGACAAGTTTAGGATATTATTTTAACCTTATCATTTAGATTTAACTCTAAGTTAAATAATTTAACTTTTATCATGTCTTTTTGTTTTCTTTCACTATATGGTTAATACACTTACAATAACATGCCAAACGAACCCAAAATTGTTTATTATTAATATATATATCCTTAGCTAAATCATTTGGCCGAACCTTAGATTTTTAGGAATACAATAACAATTAATAATATAATATTTGATTTAAAAACTATTTTGTGTCAATTTTGACACTATTTGATATATGATTTTTGGGAAAGTCATAACAGAATTGAATGTTCGAACCAAGTTGATTAAATCAACATTAATATATCATAGTAACCTAGAAAATTAGTGTAATTCATAAAAAGTCTCAAATTACATTTATTTTGGTGTTTATAACATCAATTATGTCAATATTTCATTAATAAGATAATTACTGCATCATCATTGTGTCATAAATAAATTAAATTATTTAATGTCTAAAAATTACAAATAAAATACCATCATGTAGGAAATCTTTTTATCTTTCTAATGAATATTTACAATCGAATTTATCTTATGTATAACCCCATATTAAAAATGTTTTAGTAAATATACTTTGATTTTAACTCTTTTAACCCTTCTTTAAATAAATTAATAATAAATGTCCTAATCTAATCCAAGTGGGCCTAAATGGTCATATTTTATTCCTAAGTTTGTTTTTGGTCGAGATAAACTTGTCCAATAGAATTAGGACATGTGTTAGGGTAATATTAATATCATATTTACCCTTAGTTACCCTATTTACTATTAACCGCGGTAAAAAAAGTAAAAAGTTACTATTCACCAAAAAATTATTTTCATCTCATTGAACCACATTTTAGTCCTTGATATTAACCGTGTCTCTCGGATTTTTGAAATTCCATTCACAGAAGCGGTAAAATTAAGTTTTATGCAAAATTCAGTTTTTAACCTACCACTTAGTGGTTTCACTATTCATCAAAAATTGAAAGTTTTCAGAAAAATACCAAAATTTCACCCTAGGCTAATTTCGATATTCTGAGTCCAAAAATGAAGTCCATTTTGAAAAATAAAATTTATAAAATTTTAAAAAGTGGTTATTTCTATTCATAACGGCTAGTTTTAATAGCATATTGTTGTTTAGTGAAACTCGGTATTGCGTACGACGCAAGCTATCGAGGAAGGTCGCGATTGCGTGCAAAGCAAGCCAAGCAAGTGTTGTGTAGAAAAAGATTCCTTTGATGATTTATATAACATAAAAGTCTCGGGTGTTACATTCTACCCCCCTTAAAAAGAATTTCGCCCTCGAAATTCGTCACTTTGCAACAAACAAATGAGGATACTTCTCCCTCATCATATCCTCAAGCTCCCATGTAGCTTCTTCGAGTTGGTGGTTTCTCCATAAAACTTTCACCAAGCGAGTGGTCTTGTTTCGTAGGACTTTTTCGCTACGATCCAGAATCTCTATCGGCTGTTCTTCATAAGAAAGATCTTGCTCCAGTGGTACAACTTCTGAGCTGAGTACATGTGAAGGATCTGGTATGTACTTTCTCAGGAGAGATACATGGAACACATCGTGAACTTGAGAGAGATTCGGTGGAAGCGCCAATCGGTAAGCTACCTTCCCAACACGATCCAGTATTTCAAAAAGACCGATATATCTAGGGCTCAACTTCCCCTTCTTTCCAAATCTCATAACCCTCTTCCAGGGAGATATTCGTAAGAACACTTTATCGCCCACTTCAAACTCTAGGTCTTTTCTTCGGTTGTCGGCATAACTTTTCTGTCGACTCTGAGCTGCTCTTATGTGTTGTTGAATAGATCTGACTTTTTCTGCCATTTCATCAACGAGATCAGGTCCTAATAGCTTTCTTTCCCCAACTTCATCCCAGCAAGTTGGAGTCCTGCATTTTTTTCCATAGAGAGCTTCATAAGGAGCCATCTGAATACTGGAGTGAAAGCTATTATTATAAGAAAATTCCACCAAAGGTAGGTGTTGATCCCAACCTCCTTTTAAATCCATAGAGCAAGCTCTCAACATATCTTCTAGGGTTTGAATTGTTCTCTCAGACTGACCGTCTGTCTGGGGATGATAAGCAGTGCTGAAACTCAACTCTGTATCCAGAGTATGCTGAAGACTTCGCCAGAACTTCGAGGTAAATCTCGGATCTCGATCAGATACAATAGAAAGTGGTACTCCATGCAATCTTACCACTTCCTTTACATATATTCTGGCAAGCTGATCTAGAGAGAAATCCTCTCTAATAGCAATGAAGTGTGCAGAATTTGTAAGACGATCAACTATGACCCAGATAGCATTATTGCCTTTGGATGTTTTAGGAAGTCCTGTGACAAAGTCCATAGTGATGTTTTCCCATTTCCATTCGGGTATGGGTAATGGTTGTAACATCCCCTTAGACTTCTGTCTCTCAGCTTTAACTTGTTGACAAACCAAGCATCGAGAGACATATTCAGCAACATCTCTTTTCATGCCATCCCACCAGAAGTACTCTTTCAGGTCCCTATACATCTTCGTGCTTCCAGGATGAATAGAGAATGAAGAACTATGAGCCTCATCCAGCAGCTCTTTCTTTAATTCGGGGATGGGAGGAACACAAACCCGATTCCTGAACTTTATTATCCCATCACAATCAAGGTTGAATTCAGGAACATTTCTCACCTTCTTTTGTAACTCGACATCTTCTTTCTGTGCCTCTTTAATCTTCACATGTATAGATGGTTGAACATTCATTTGAGAAAGATAAGATTTTTCCCCTTCCATTATAATTCCAAGATCCATCCTTTGTAAATCCATAAATATTGGATCTTTTGTGATCCTCATCATGGATAAACTAGCATGGTCTTGTCGACTTAATGCATCTGCCACCTTGTTTGCTTTCCCAGGGTGGTAATGGATTGAGCAGTCATAATCCTTAATCAGCTCCAACCATCTTCTTTGGCGCATATTCAGCTCCTTTTGTGTGAAAATATACTTTAAACTTTTATGATCAGTATAAATATCACACCTTTCACCATAAAGGTAATGCCTCCAAATCTTTAATGCAAAGATTACCGCAGCCAACTCCAAATCATGTGTTGGGTAATTTTGCTCATGGATTTTCAACTGTCGTGAGGCATAAGCTATCACCATATCATTTTGCATAAGAACACACCCCAATCCCTTCTTGGATGCATCACTATAGATCACAAACCTTTCTCCACTACAAGGCAGTGTGAGCACAGGTGCACTGGATAACCTTCTTTTCAACTCCTTGAAATTCTCTTCACATTCCTCTGTCCAGACAAACTTAACTCCTTTCCGAGTCAACTTGGTGATTGGATTAGATAACCGTGAAAAATCTTTTACAAAACGTCGATAATATCCAGCCAAACCAAGAAAACTTCGGATCTCAGTTACTGTTGTTGGTCTTGACCATCTTTCGATAACCTCTGTTTTTGCTGGATCCACAGATATCCCCTCTTTTGAGATTATATGACCCAAAAATGCAACTTTTTGAAGCCAAAATTCACACTTGGTAAATTTGGCATAAAGCTTCTCTTTTCTCAGGGTCTTTAATATAATTCTCAAGTGATCTTCATGCTCTTCCTTGCTCTTTGAATAGACAAGAATATCGTCTATAAAGACTACCACAAATTGATCAAGATAGTCTCTAAAGACTCTATTCATTAGATCCATGAAGATAGCAGGGGCATTAGTAAGACCAAATGGCATCACTATAAATTCATAGTGTCCATACCTTGTACGGAAAGCCGTCTTTGGTATATCCTCCCTTTTGACCCTTAATTGATGATACCCTGAACGAAGATCAATCTTGGAAAAGTATTGAGCTCCGCGTAGTTGGTCAAATAAGTCATCAATGCGTGGGAGAGGATATTTGTTCTTGATAGTGATCTTGTTAAGTTCTCGATAATCAATGCAGAGTCTCATTGATCCATCTTTCTTCTTAACAAATAGAACAGGTGCTCCCCAAGGTGACGCACTAGGGCGTATGAATCCCTTATCAAGATTCTCTTGGAGTTGCTTCTTCAATTCCTGCAACTCAATTGGGGCCATTCTATAAGGTGTCTTTGAAATAGGCAAAGCACCCGGTACGAGTTCTATTGAAAACTCAACTTCACGATTTGGTGGAAGACCCGGCAATTCCTCCGGGAAGACATCATAAAACTCCCGTACAATGGGCATATTCTTAATCGTGAGTTTCTCACCAACAATTTGAGATAAATAACCTTCATTTAGTGGAATCAATACCCATAAGATGGAAGAAATTTCCACTGGAAGGTTATGTTCATCCTTGCATTGATAGACGATCGTAGGTTGATCTGGAATATGAAATGTGACTTCCCTTCTTTGGCAATTGATATGAGCTCCATGTAGAGAAAGCCAATCCATGCCAAGAATCACATCAAATTCCACTAAAGGAAGGATCACAAGATTTGCAGGAAGCACTTTCCCACAAACTTCGATCGGAGAAGAATTATAAACTTCTGATGCGATTGATGTGCCATTAGGTGTTGTCACAGCTAACTCAACATCTAATTGTTGAGGTAATACGGTGATACCCTTAGAAAATTTTTCAGAAATAAAAGAGTGGGTGGATCCAGAATCAAATAAAACATTTGCTACTTTAGAGTGGATGGTAAGTGTACCTTTCACCACATCGTTATCGTACTCCACATCGCTGATAGAAATTGCATGTGACTTTCCTTTGTCTTTAGCCTTAAGAGTTTGTTGACGTCGACCATCATCATCAACCCTTGGATTTGGGCATTGATTGGCATAATGCCCCATCTCCTTGCACTTGAAACATTGAAGTGTAGCAGGTTCATTCTGTGTATCCCTTCCTTTGTTTGCATCATTAGACATCTTCTTCCCATTATCACGGCATTCAAATGCCCGATGACCTTCCTTTCCACATTTAAAACATTTACTTGTCCCTTTAAGACAACTCCCTCCATGTTTCTTTCCACACTTTGAGCATAAGGGAAAGTTCATCTTCTTTTCCGTGTGCTCTTTAGATTTTTCTTTGAATTCCATCTTCCTCTTCTTATCAAACCCATGTGACTGATGGGTTACTCCAATCTCCATCTCGACTTTGAGAGCACATCGAACGATTTCTTCGTAGCTATTGAAGTCCCTTATGGCTAACGCCCTTCGAAGACTTGGTTTTAGGCCACTAAAGAATCGATCGATCTTACTCTCAGGTTGGATAATAATACCAGAAGCGTACCTTGCAAGTCTTGTAAAATTTGCTTCATAGGTACTAACAGATTCATCATCCCTTTGCTTCAGTTCAAGGAACTCTTTCTCCATCTTTGTTCGGAGAATACGAGGGAAGTACTTATTGAAAAATAAGTTCTTGAACTCGTCCCATTCCATAGACTCAATTTCATCCCTTTGCCTCGTATTCTTAACAAGATTCCACCATTGATCCGCATCTCCTTCCAAACGATACACTGCTAGGATGACTTTATCATGCTCAGAACATTGAAGAACTGAAAATATCATTTCAGTAGTACTAATCCATTGTTCAGCAACTAATGGATCAGTAGACCCGCTGAAAGATGGTGGACGCTGCCTCATGAAGGATTCAACAGAATGTTGCTCCCTCCTTTGTTCGTTTGGAAATCCTGCATGATTCATAGCTTGAGAAAGTTGTGTGAGCATGGCTACAAGATTTTGCATTCCAGCTCCCATATCGTTTGGTTGCTCAGGGGGACAATCATTGCATTGCCCATCGCATTCCGCATTAACACGGTTCCTTCGGGTTCCAGCCATTGACTAAAACCAAGAAGAATAGTGTGAGCAACACTAATTATAATAGGAAACCACATAATTCAAGAGTAAAATTTTCATGCTTAAGGTCTTATCCTAGGTTATTCAAGGCCATTTCTAAAACACTAAGATTGTGTTCTATGCTTAGACTTATCCTTAGGGTTCTTACTAAGGCTTTCACATCCTAGTTTCCAAAGGTTGACTATACCTTTCCTCTGATACCAACTATAACGACCCATACTTTACATACATTGTTAATACTTCAAAATTGAAGCACTCTTATTACAACATATGACAAAACCACAAAGGACCGTATAGGTATAGTGTCTTTAGAAACTGGGAAACATAAACAACTGGTTCATAAATCTTCTACAGTGTCTCCCATTTATTTCATCATATCTAGGGTCCCTTTTAGCATATTCTACTTAATATCCATCTTCCTGACCTGGGGAAAAGAAAACATAAAAGGGTGAGCTCAAATGCTCAGCAAGGGCAAATAAAGGAAATAAAAATCATATCATATCTTTTTGAAAATCAAAACCTGCAAAAGAGATCATAATATCTTAACATGGAATAAATCATAGAAGTGAAAATGAGATCCCCATAATCATAACATAAAACTTGAAACTTTGTGGCATGCACACATAATCATGGAAAATCATTTCTTGTTAGTCATGACTCATTGCCAAGACTATCTTAGTGGACAAAGTCCCTTTCTGAACCGAGTTCACTCCTCGTTTCAGTCCTGTATCACTGAACCGAAATAACCTTCCGTTCCAGCCATGTCTATCTCATGAGATATAAAATCATTACCCAATGCATTGGAGGGAGATATAGGTCCCACCCATCTTATAATGAATCCTTTCTTATGTGTGCCACATAATCATAAAACATACATCATCGCATAACACATATAACAAAAATGGGATTCTTGAAACATCATGACATCATAAATCAATTCATATATGATAAAGGAATTCATAAACACAATTCCATCACAACATAGTCAAACCAATGTAAAAATATGGATAGAAACAGAACCCTTTATTATCTTAGATGGAAAATAATTTTGATAAAACACTTGAATTGAATTCTTGAGGAAAATATCCTTTCTTCTTCAAAAACATTTTTCCTTTCATAACATGTCATACAACTTTAAAATAAAAGAAGTTGATTAAAAATAAACTTGAAAACTTGTAAAGGAAGCTTCTTTGAAGTAATGTTTTAAAAATCCATTCATGCCGTATAAGTTAAAAAAAACATTCTTCGTACTTTTGTCGGAAAAGTCAAAAAGTACCTCGTACGGAAAAACGACAAAAGATTCCTTTCATATTCTTTACTAAAAACTCACCTAAGGGTAAAATTGGATTTAAACTATTTCAAGTGGATGGAAACAATATTACATATTGAGGGAACATGGATGTGGATGATAAAATACACCCCAGTAAATACTTACGAATAAACAATCTCAGATAAAAATGAGATTGTGATATTTCCCTTACCTTAGGTCCGATTTGCTTTGTTCGTGTCCGAAGCTCCTGTATAATGGTTTAAATAATGTTATTGACTTATTCCAGAATCATACATATTGATATGAGATCATATATGGTCATATTATTAGCTTCTTGTTAGTAATATTTCATTGTTACTTGTTACTCGGGTCTTTATAACTTTTTGTTCTTATGCGTGTTTTGTCGAATAAATTCTTATTCTTATCTTTAGGTTATAGATAATTCATTTCCAGAATGGTATTAGTGTATTATATACCATATTCATTCATTCAATTCATTTATACAATCATTATGAAATGAAGATCATGTAGAACGAGTCGCATCACATCGTGGAGACGGTATTCCGTACGTACGCACGAGTGATGATATCGTTCCTATGATCGTGGAATTGTATTGGAGTATATATATATATATTATTTCAGTATCAATATTACTTAATAATAATCATATATAGTTACTCATTACACCATTATACCCATCCTTGTAAGGTGATGGTGGAAAATAGATTACACCACGGCGTGGAGACGGTATTCCGTACGTACGCACGCGCGGTGATTTCATTTTTCCGTAGGATGGATAGAAGGTGAATTAGGGATGTTTCATATTTATAATAACATATCAGTATGTAAGTAATACTGATGTTATTACTTTATCATGAAACAACTAAATAAGAAGAAGTTGAAGACGAAAGAAATTGAAAAGATCGGTAATGGATATTACCTCTTCTTTGGAACGCCTCTTTGAATCCTCCACTTAGGGAACTAAGAGTGGTCTTTGGAGAAGACCAGGACCTCTAGGACTATTCTAGGGAAGTGGAGAGGGGAAAATGGCAGGGGTTGGCCGAGCTTGAGTGCTCAATTTGGTGTGAGGAGGAGGGGGAGGAGGTGCCCTTTTATAAGGGAGGAGAGGGGCACCTTAGGAATATCTCAAAATATTATTTTATATTAAAGTTAAAATCGGTTTATAATGGTTCCAAAGGGTCTTATTTCGAAGATAAGGTGGGGAGGGGTCGAAATCCTATCAACCAATAGAATTTAGACAAGTTTAGGATATTATTTTAACCTTATCATTTAGATTTAACTCTAAGTTAAATAATTTAACTTTTATCATGTCTTTTTGTTTTCTTTCACTATATGGTTAATACACTTACAATAACATGCCAAACGAACCCAAAATTGTTTATTATTAATATATATATCCTTATCTAAATCATTTGGCCGAACCTTAGATTTTTAGGAATACAATAACAATTAATAATATAATATTTGATTTAAAAACTATTTTGTGACAATTTTGACACTATTTGATATATGATTTTTGGGAAAGTCATAACAGAATTGAATGTTCGAACCAAGTTGATTAAATCAACATTAATATATCATAGTAACCTAGAAAATTAGTGTAATTCATAAAAAGTCTCAAATTACATTTATTTTGGTGTTTATAACATCAATTATGTCAATATTTCATTAATAAGATAATTACTGCATCATCATTGTGTCATAAATAAATTAAATTATTTAATGTCTAAAAATTACAAATAAAATACCATCATGTAGGAAATCTTTTTAGCTTTGTAATGAATATTTACAATCGAATTTATCTTATGTATAACCCCATATTAAAAATGTTTTAGTAAATATACTTTGATTTTAACTCTTTTAACCCTTCTTTAAATAAATTAATAATAAATGTCCTAATCTAATCCAAGTGGGCCTAAATGGTCATATTTTATTCCTAAGTTTGTTTTTGGTCGAGATAAACTTGTCCAATAGAATTAGGACATGTGTTAGGGTAATATTAATATCATATTTACCCTTAGTTACCCTATTTACTATTAACCGCGGTAAAAAAAGTAAAAAGTTACTATTCACCAAAAAATTATTTTCATCTCATTGAACCACATTTTAGTCCTTGATATTAACCGTGTCTCTCAGATTTTTGAAATTCCATTCACAGAAGCGGTAAAATTAAGTTTTATGCAAAATTCAGTTTTTAACCTACCACTTAGTGGTTTCACTATTCATCAAAAATTGAAAGTTTTCAGAAAAATACCAAAATTTCACCCTAGGCTAATTTCGATATTCTGAGTCCAAAAATGAAGTCCATTTTGAAAAATAAAATTTATAAAATTTTAAAAAGTGGTTATTACTATTCATAACGGCTAGTTTTAATAGCATATTGTTGTTTAGTGAAACTCGGTATTGCGTACGACGCAAGCTATCGAGGAAGGTCGCGATTGCGTGCAAAGCAAGCCAAGCAAGTGTTGTGTAGAAAAAGATTCCTTTGATGATTTATATAACATAAAAGTCTCGGGTGTTACACCCATTCCCATGGGAAATTTTCTTGGATTATCTTACTATAGGTAATCAACCACCTCATCCTCTTTAGGATCCAAATGGTCAGTCTTAGGAACAAGCTATTTTAAGACTGAGGCTTTGATTATATTTAGTAACCACATTAGGCTAATGAAACCATAACCTGATACACACTATATTATTATAATAAAAAAAATATAATTTTAATTTTATGAAATAAAAATAATTTTTTAATTTAACATCTCCAAGTTATCTTAGGGTGAAGTTTTTATATTTTTCAGAAATAGTTGATTTCTAGGGGAATAGTGAGAAAAAGGATTTAAAAATACTAACCCATATATGAAATCAACATGATATAAGAATGGTGTGAATGTATATGAAAAATACTTTATAGTAAAAATATATATTTAGGAAGTAAAATAAATCATTTTAAAATATTTTATTGAATTTAGAATCAAATGTTTGACATTTTGGAATCCTATATTCTAATAAAATTTATTTTTAGGTTCCTTTATTTTAATAATGTTATCACATGGTTCCATTCAGTTTTGAATTATTTTTAAAGTTACATAATTCTAATTATTTATAAATAATCCAATTACTTCCATGATAGTCATAATTAAGATTTATTTAGGTGAAAATCATTTTTACGCTTGAAAATCCATTTTTAAAAAGCTATTTTCAATTATGTTTTTCTGAATTATAAAAAAATTAATTATTAAATCCTATATAAATTGAATAATTTAAATTATAATTTGTAATTAGAATCAAATGGGTTAAATTTGGTAATAATTTTCATAATATATTTATAAATATAAACCAATTACCATGGTAAAACGTTTTCCACCGTCGTAAAATTTAAAATGGTTAAAAGGGATAAGGCCCAAAGATATCATTAAAAAATATCTATAATCTTATTTTATGAGTTTATTTTGACCCACTATATCCCATATTAAAAAAAATCAATATCCCTTGAAAATAAATTTATTATATTTTAATGTTAAGAATAATTACAAGTGTCACTCCTCTCACTTATAAAAAGACCTCTCATAACCTCACTTATCCACACCCCATGAGCACCTTAGCTCAACCAATACCTAAAAAATTACCTACATAACTTTATAATTCATGTCATAGAGTTTTGTTACTTTCTAAAAGATCAATCTAATAATGTTTAATTTATTATCCAAAGGAGGATATCCCAGGAAGAGGTAATTTTCCCAACCGATATCTATTAAGTTTTTTCCTTGTAAACCTCTCCAAAATATTATATAATAATATAAACACAATAACATTAGTATTATTAGTTTATTAAAATGTTAAAAAGTTTATGTATTAACTATCAATTATCTTCTTTCTATCCATAGGAAAATAAAAACATTGATCATGGGTACCTGCGGACTACTGCCTCCATTAACAACATATTTCATTTTTCATCACCGTGTCATAAGTATGGTTGCGAAGATAGATATAAAGAATAAATATAATATATATAAAATAATTATTATTCGAAAAAAATCACTATATAACTTCATTTATTTACATCCATTTAAAAATGAAAACATAGAATCTGCATACATGCGGACTACCTCATCCATGAATGACGTATTTCATTTTTCATAACAAGTATTTAATTGGTAGTTATAAAGGTATTTTTTTGTATAAATAATATATATATTAAATTATTAATAATTCATTTATTATGAATCCATGACCATGATGTAAGTATTGGAATCGCTGAATAAAAAAATGTGTGGGAGATATTATAGTTAAAACCTAAATAATTAATTTTAAAAAATAAATATAAGAAAAGGGTTAAAAATAAGTTATTAAAAGATATATATAAATATTGATATTATATATAATAATAATAATAAATAAAAATTTATTATACCAGAGGTTGTAAAATGTTCGGCTAAGTGGGAATTCAATTTTAGAATTTTTTTTAACAATTTCACTTCTAAGAGATTTATTTTATTTCAATTTAAATTAAAGGAATCCTTTTTTATTTATTTTTTAAACCCTATATATTTTATATTAAATTGATTAATTTTTTCTAGATTTATTTCCATTTTTTCACACTTTGGTACTCAAATAATCTTAATGGATGTTTATAAGAAAAGATAACTTTATTTCAACTATTAGATTGGTAGTATTTTTCTTTGATGCACATATTTCTTATTTTTCCTCAAGAATGTTATTTAATGTGCCTAAATGGTTTCATGAAAGTAAATTTATATTAACTTTGACTTTATATTTGAAATTTAAAATTAATTTTTAATGTTTTTTTTGCAAAAGTCAATTTTGACTTACTTTACAAAAAGTGTGAAAATAATATATTTTTAATAATTTATTACATGAAAAGAATTCATTATTGTAATGACCATTATTTATTATTTACTTATGTTTATAGGTGTTTATGGTTTTCTAAAGTAATATTTATTCCCATAATTCTAGTAATTTATTTTTGTTATAATAATATAAAAGTGTATTATTTTCTAAAGGTATTTCATTTCAGTTATGTATATATTTACATCCCACTCTACATTTCCTTAGTTAAGCATAGTTATATTGAAAGACTCAATTATTGAAAATTATTTAACAAATAATATATTAAAATCCACCTTGAAACCTTTTAGAAACATTTTTGTAAGTGTTTTATTACATCGTTTATTAGATAAAGTTATAAAAGTGTACAGAAATTTATTTTTAACGTTTAACTTCCATTTTTTCTATAATTTTTAAAAGAAAATCTTTTATGTCAAAACAATAATTTATGATGAATTAGTGGTCATATTTCATAACCTACTGATTTATATTTTATACGTCATTTTTTCACGAGGAATATTCTATGTTCAATGCAGTAAAATTTGTTATCGCTCTCTATAATTGTTTTGATAATCTATTTATCATTCATGTCCATGTTATTTAGTTTCATGGATATATTTATTTTTTCAATATTATCTAAACCATGTTCCTTTGCTACATACAATACTATTGGTTGGAATCTTACTCTAAAATTTATTTCTTTGAATATGGAAAATTGATATTCTATATACTTGTTTAAATACATTTAGTGTCGATCAATAAGTAATATTTATTATATATTATGTTGATAAATAAATATATAAATAATGAATTAGAAAATTCTAAGTGATAGGTGGTACCCATAATTATATAGTCCCTTGATGCATTGATAGGTCTCATTCGATAAATAAGTTGGAATTAATGAAGTATTAGTCGAGTATTTAGTATATACTTACCCATTTATTGAAGGTGGTTTAGTTGAGGCCTTTATACAAATATTAAGATGTTTTGAATTATGTTTTCTATCATTAAGAAAAAATATTTTATTTTCCATTATATTATTAAGTTATTATTATACATATATTTATTCCATGCTCAAGTTATTAATTTATAGGGAATGTGTATTGATTAATCATGATTTGATATTATTTATTCTTTATCTACGCATGTTATCTTAAGCTAAACTCACCCCCTTACTAGAATTCCTATTTCAACCTTTATTTATTTATTTTCTTTTGGGTATCATGAAAGTAGCTTTAATTGATTTTTAAAAGTAATAAAAAATTCAAATAAGTTTATATGCTATGTTTTATGTTCCCAATGTAATATGAAATTCATGTATTTAAATAGTCCCACAAAATTAGTAAACTTATGAATTATTTGGGATGAAATATCAGGTATCTTGTACAACTATAATATAGTAATCACTAGATCTGGTTTACTGGAGTAATGGTTGTTGTTGTTGGTATCATATAAAGTTTAGTATAAACCATGAGAACAAGATTTTATAAGAACATATCATGAAAAACAAATTGTTAAAACTTTAATAATATTCAAGAACATTCTCCTATATAGGAAATCTAATTTTAGATCTCAATATTTATAATTTTATGGGTGGATTAATTGTATGAAATTATTTAGAGATGAAACCTAGCAGAAGTAATGGAACACATATCAGCACACGTAATAAATATAGGGATTTCTCTCTTGAGTAGGCTGACATGGTTGGTTTTGTATTAAAATATATTATAACTACACTTGTCATGTTTTACCTGCTTATAACCAATAACCTTTATAGTGTGGAGAAACCTATCTCTTCACAACATATTACAAAAATTTTGAACCACTTCATGAGGCATTAAAGTACATTTTAATGGAACTAATAATCTCTTGGTAGTTGATCAATGGATAAACTCACTCGAAAAGTTATTCCTAAATTTGGTAAGTAATGAGAGGGAGAAGGTAATTTTGGAAGTATCTTATATATAGGGGGATTATGATTAGTGCTGGTCATTGACTAAAAATAATGTGGATGAAAACATAGAGAACGCTAAATAGAATATTTTTAATGTGATATTCTTTGAGAAATACATTCCTCGAGAGAAATGATATTATATGGAAATGAAATTAGTTATTTTAAAGAAAAATTAATAGGAAATTATTATTGAGTATAAGGATATCATTAAAAGATTATCTTGAAATGTTTTATGCTAGATTCATAATCTAGAAAGTAAGATTGACCATTTATTTTATGGGATTAAGTCGAGCATCTGAAGGACTATATTCTGTCAAACATTTTTCTTTGTATGATAATACAGAACCATGTTTCATAAAAATAGAGAAATAATTCTTGAGATCATGTATTTTCAAAAGAATATAGTAGAAAAAGAGGACATCTGAGCAGGAAGGAAAAAATAAATATGGAAAAAATGGAGAAGGAGAGGGTGAAATATCTAACATGTGATAATTATTGAAATAAATTCCATTTTCCATGAATAGAGATAATGGGAACTTGTTATATGTGATAAAAATGGTCCATGTGAATCATTAATGAAATAGAAGGAAAGAAACCACTAAAGTCTAATTCTTTATCTTTATGTATATGGGAAATTATTTGGTCCAATTCCCCATGAATTACAGGAATCCACCTTAGAAGTGGAAAATAAGAAAAATCCATTCTTATTTTATTACTATAGCATAAGTTGAATTTCATAATGATGTGATAGTAGGTACATTGATCATAAATTCAAATAAAGATAATTCTTTATTTGGATTCAGGTCATTATTCACTTTTATATTTTTCTTATTTACTAAAACATTGAAACATCCTTAAGTACCTAGAAAATTTATTTGACAATCAAAACACCCAATGAAAATATTGTTTTAACATGGATATGAAAAAATATTTCCTTTATAACACAAAGACATAACTTACTTGTAAACATGGTTATCATACCTATGGTTGACTTTGTCATAATCCTATATGTAAATTTGCCTTCAAATTATAGTGAAAAAAATTATTTCCAATATATGGAAATTATAATTTGTCAATGGATTATCAAATTCCTTATCTTTAGAGGACATAATTCGTTATCAAAGTCATTTATTGATACCCTTCCAGTGGATCACCTTAATAAACTTTTTGGAGAAAAAGTGTTTACTCAATATATTGATGTGAAAATTAACCTAGTAGTATAGTAGGTGCCTATTTTATAGAAATAAAATGATGTGTTTTAAATAATTACCTATAAATCCACCATAGAATAAAGCTGAGTTTCCCATCGAACTCATAATTTATGAAAACATTGTGTCTTAGAATCCCTATAGAATTTCCCTAAGGGAATTGTTTATACTAAACAATAATTTACATGAGTTATTTAATATAGGATTAATTCCCTATAGTGTTTCAAATTAGTGATAAACAATTATTTTTGTTACAAATAATGGTGGGTCTATAATGTCAGGCATATATTACCTAGTGATCAATGACATCACTATAAACAATTGATATCCTTAGACTCACATTGGGGAATTGTTTGATCGACTTCAAGTAACTCAATATTTTTCAAAGACATGTAGTCATTTTGGATCATTAATAATAGTCATTATGAGTTTATAGTAATTCCATTTGTATTGACTAATAAACCCTCAATATTTATAAAACTAATGAATTGTGTATTAAAGGATTATCTTGAAAAAAAATTGTATTTATTTATGATATCATGGAATACTCTGAAATCTATGAGGAGTATAGGAATAATTTATGAATCATTCTTTAAACTATCATATAAAAAGATTTATATGAGAAATTTAGAGCGTATAAATTTTAGCTCTAGAGATTCTTTTTTCTTATCTATATTATCTCTAATGGTGGGATATATATTGATCCTTATATGAAAAATGTAGTCAAATAATTTCCCGATCTTAATAATTTAACCATTATATATTTTACATAGATTAACTTGTTACTATTAGTTATTTGTTCAAAACAATTCCCAATCTGCAAACCCATTAACCAAGTTGACTTGTTAAGGAGATAAGTTCATAAGTTCAAATGAATGTCAAGAATGTTTAGAGGAGTTAATAAATATATTGTTAAATGAACCAAAATTGAAATTTCCACTGGGAAAGGTTCTATTTTGTATATATAGTGATGCTTTGAAGAAATGACTTAGATGTATCCTACTATAGAATGATATATTTGTTGCATATGAATTAAGGTAATTAAATAATCATAAATAGAATTTTCTAACCTGTGATATTGAATTGGTATCCATAATTTATTTCATAAATATATGGATGCAATCTCTTTATAGTGATAGATATGAAATATATATAGATCATTGGATTTGGAAACACATATTCTCTCATAAAGATCATAGAATGTGGAAAATTAGATGGTTGGAACTACTTGAGGGCTATAATTTCTCAATACATTACCACCCTAAGTAAAAACAATAAGGATAATGTATTGAGTACGAAGAATTATAGAGTTATGACCTAGATAAGGATTAACAAGGATCCTATAGAAATGAATACAGTAAATTTAAAAATGTGATTTATTATGGAAGGTAAAACAACACTCCTTTTATAAATGATTTCCAAACCATCTTTAATAGATAGTATTAAAAGATATCAACTTGATGAAAATAGACTATAAATGAAAATTAACATTTTGAATGATTGGAAGTTGGAATACATTATCTATGAAGATGGTATATTAAAATGATTTAAGACGTTGTGTCTTCTATTCATACTAGAGTTAAATGGGTAATTATTATATGAATTCCTAGAAATATTTTCTCTATAATCCCTAGTAACACCAAGACGTATTAGGATTTAAGAGAATATATTTTATGGGATAATATGATGTTAAAAACCACTGATTGTGTACCAAGATGCTTGGTTTTTCAACAAGTAAATACTGAGAGATAGTATCCTAATGGCGTCATGAAACCTCTCCTTATACCTATGTGTAATTTGGATAATATTATCATGTAATTTATCATTGATCTACCAAAAACTACTAGAAATAATGATACTATATAGGTGATTATGGATCACTTTACCAATTATACTCATTTTATTTCCAGTAGGGAGGATCTACCCCTTGTTAATCCAAGAAGAATTTATATTAATGAATTTCTGAGACTTCGTGGTGAAATTATTTTGATAATATCTAATTATGACCCACAATTAAAATTTAAATTATAGAAGAGTCTTTAGAAGGATATTGACAATGAGATACATTTGAGGGCCGCCTATCATTATAAAACTAATGAATAGTCTAAAAATAATATTCAAACATTAGAATACATTTTAAGAATATTTTAATGTCACTATATCCGTTCACCATCACATGAACGATAAGGGTCACAATATGGCCTCAAGAACACCTCCCTATATGCCTGAGGGTATAGAATAGTGGGGAGGGTCTAATATGTATAGTTGGGAGACTATACCCTCTTGTAATGAATATTAAATATAGTAGAAAACAAAGTAAACAGTCAATATAAATCCAATCTAGTAGATAAATAGGCAACGTCCAAATCAATCCATAATTATCAAACCATGTAATGTCATATTTTAAAGTCATACTAAAAGTCATGATGAAACTCATATAAGAAAAGAAAAAAGATTCAAGACTCAAAATAAAGACTCCCAACACTAGTATTGAACCCCATACTATGTCCCATATCGAAGATCAAGTACCAACTAGAAAAAAAACAATCAAGCACAGTGCCTCTTACGCTTTTCCAGACCTTCATCCATGTACTCTACCTAGGTACGAAATGAAATATTAAACTAAGTGTGAGTAAAACTAAATAGGCTTCCACTAATAGTGTCTAAATAAAACCAATATTAGTAATATTTTATGGAATAGTATGATATACATAGTTATTAATTCATAAATTAAATATAGAACATCAAATATCTCTCTAACCCTCATGTTTGAGGTTGACAGTCGGGTGTCTTTATCCATAGTCACCACCGATTCCAAGATGATACCCATTCCCATTTCCAATAACACATTCTTATCACATCCAATACAAGTTAGATTACCTATCCAAGGTTTAATTTCATATTCAATATGTTAAATGACTCTATGTGAATTCCCATACTATAGTTTCTTACATGTTCCCAAAGAACATTACCATACCAATGAAGAATTATACATCAATGGACCCAGTGATAATTCCTATTATAGCTCCACTTAAATTCTTATAGGACATAATACCCAATGTGAATTCCCATTCTAGGAACGATTTACCATTTTAAGTATCAAAAGAAAGAAAGATCCAACACATACCCAGTTACCGAACATGCCAAACATGTTGACATAAGCCATATTGGATAATTTTTGAAAATAATCAATTTTAATTACAAATTTAACTACGTTCTATTATCTCTTTGATCCAATTATCATTTTCACTCAAACATTCCAATTATCGTAAAAAAATTTACAATTTCTATTCACATTCCATCAATGTTAATTAACTATTTCACAGTTCAAGCTGACTCCAGGTTTCCAATGTCAGCACCATGGGAGAAAATGATCACAAGGGTTTAATCCAAAGATCAAACCATGGTTTGAAAATTAATTGCAGGGGAATAGGTTCAAAAATTCATATTTCTAATCAAAGTTTAAGGGTTTACAAACCTCTTGTGTGGCTAAAATTCTAGGTCTCATTCACTAACATATCCAACGGTGTCTGTGGGAGGTCTGTGTATGAGGATTCAAGCCACTATAGAAGAATATTACCAATATCAAACATCTTAATCAATTCAAAACACTCTAATTTTATATGTATGGTGAAAAAACAACCAAATCAAGGCTAGAATAAGAATATACAGTAAGAAAAAAGAGTAATTCACTAATTCCAATAAATACATACAGATTCAGGATATCTAGATAATACTAAAGATCAAGGAACCAAGGGAATGCCTTAGAAAGGACATGCAAGATATGGTAAACCCATTAAAACTTTAATCATGAATTAAGGTTGAAATAGATGCTTTAATCTTTGAACGGTGGTTTTAGGGGAAGAAATATGATTTTGAGCCTTGTATTCCCAGCCCAGAACAGCACCACCAGCTAGATGCAAGCTTGGACCAGCTGGAAAGTGTCTCTATGTAGCATGAATATCCCTTTGGGAACCCTAATGAAAAAGCAGTGACTTTCATATAGGAAACCTATTTTTTTATGTTTCCACCATTTTTCTAATGGGTCTCAATGTATAGTTTCTAGGTCTTTCTAATTTTCTAGTGGGCTTCGTGTAGTCTTACATGGATACTGACCAATCCACTAGTTGGTTGGTGACGCTTAAGAATTTCCATTATTACATTTCACCACTAAAATCTATTATTTAAGAACCTTCAATACCTTGAGAACATACAAAAAACAAATTCAACTTTGTACAAGGGATTTATTCTAGAATTTAAAATGGTTCAACAACAACTTAAGGAGAAGAAGTGCCTAGGTAAAATATGGGGACTTAAAACTTCCCCATCATATAACAACTTTTAACGGAGTTTTACTCCCATGCATTACTAAGGAGTATTAGTGAAAAACTCAAGACATTGTGCTCATATATCTAACTTTAACTCCTAGATCTAATCCTACACATATCCATGTTGCAACTGCACTCACAATATGGGAATTGTCTTTCATCAGAGATTCTTCTTACTATAGTCCATGATATGGATGAGATTATCCTAAAAGGATGAATTGACATCAAGATCAAACTCATAAACATATATCATATGGGAAGGATCGGGGTGATTTCTCAGAATATGGGATACATAAAAGATATTGTGCACGAATTTATCACATTGTGAAAGAGACAATCCGTATAGAATTGTACATATCCTCTCTACTATCTCAAATGGACTAAAAAATATGGGTATGGGATTCCCTTCCTTTTAGATATGGTGTCTCCCCAACCAAGTAAACACTTATAAAAAGACCATATGACCAACCAAAAATTCTAGAGTTCACCTCCAAGGTTCAGAAATATATTTATTCCCTCTCTATGTAGTTTCCAACCACTTTCAGATCAATTAAACATTTCTCAAATGTATCTTAAATGTGACTAGGTCCAACGAGTGTTAACTCACCTCCCTATGACTAGCATAAATGAGAATGAAATTACCTTCCATATAAATCCTTGAAATCATCTATTTGGATCAATTACTAGAATCTATTATTATATTAAAACAACATCACTGAAAAGTATTGCTCCCAAAAACCTCCAAAGTCTTGAACATTTCCACATAATATTCTCTAAAATCTGAATTATCGATTCATGTTATCTATCCATCTGTGGAAGATAGGATATACTCTTAACAACCTATGATCCTAGTGCCTTCTGAAAACCCTACCAAAACTATGATGTAAAACAAGGAAATTGATTTGAAATAGTACTCCATAGAACAACATGAAATTGAACTATCCCCCATACATTGAGGGTACCCAATATATTAATGGTGTTGGTATCCCTGATAGGAAATAAGTAGGATACCTTCATCAATCAATTAATTATCACCCACACCACTTCATTTTTTTGAGTTGTACAAGGTGATCATGGCATGAAGTCCATGGTGATATCATCCCCCTTCTATTTTGAAATTTTCAAAGGCCACAACAACCTATCAAGATATTGATGCTTGGCCTTAACCCCCTGATAGGTCAAGCATCAGGCCATGTAGCCTTTAATCTCTTTCTTCATCTCTGGACACCAGTATTGTCATTGGATCTCATGATGCATTTTTTTTAACCATGGATGTACCACTCACTAAAAAGTGTTTTTTTACTTCATCAAATCATTGTGCATGATCCTAGAACCCCAAATACATCCATGGATATAATGAAGCTTATCATCATTAAGGAACCAGCCTGGTGATGGTTTCCCACTATTTGAAATGTCCCTTAGGTATAAACCCTCTCGGTCATTTAGATTCCACTTCTTGATCCGGTCTAGGAGAACATGAATAACATATGACCATGCCATAGATTCTCTACCATGATACTACTAAACATCCTGATGCAATTATAAAAATATTTCCATCATCATCCACTAATCATAAGATTCATGCACTACCTCATAGTATGTATTGCTACTGAATATGTTGAAAATTATGTTTCCTTTACCAAGAGTGTATTCCAACCCAAAGTCAAAGTACATTAGATACTAAACCCAATTACCTTACCAAAGCTATAGATAACACTATAAAAAGATGTACTTTAATCTCCTGTGATTCGTGTTCACCAAAAAACTATAGCTAAATAAATAATGTTTCTAGAATATCAGGTAATGTACCACTATAGATAAAACTAGGTCATGAGTGGGATAATTATACTCATGCAACTTCACCTCACTGGATCCATAAGAAATCACTTTATCGAACTAAAAAATATCTTCTCGAAGATTGACTCTTAATGTCTCTCAATATGTTGTATACTCATTATGTATCTTAAATAAGTTCAATACCAGTGATGAGGTCAACATTATCATTAGTTACATTAAAAACTGCTCTCAAACATCTGACCACAAAAACCTCACCACTTTCAGGGTAAAACAAGATATTATCACAACCATATGGGAGAAGTCTTGGATGAATCACTGATAAGATCCAACTAATTCTAAAAAACTGAATATAAAACTTTTATTAGGTCACTCCCATGATACCATGGTTTCCACCATTTCCAGGTCCAATGACACTTTAGACTATGATATAATATGGCCTAATAAGTACACTTTTTCATTCCATAAATGACGTTTATATTTCTTAGTGTATAGATGATAATAAATCGACATACTTAGACTGATATCAAGATGGTTGGAATGATAATCTCTAGAATGGGATTAAACTAAGATGTCATCAATGAAAACCATCACAAACTGATCAAGATATGGATGGAATATCTACTTTATCAAGGACACAAATGTTGTTAGTGCATTTTTCAGATCAAATGACATTACCATGAACTCATGTAAGTCAAACCTACTTCTAAATTTATAGTGGGCTATGTGGGATGGTTTCATACTCAACTAATGGTACCCGTATCTCATTTTAATCCTAATGTAATTTTGGGCACCTCTTAGCCGATCAAAGAGATCGTTGATTTATGGAAGTGGATAATTATTATTGATTATCATATAGTCCAACCTATAGGATTACACACATATAATCTAGATTCTATTTAAATTCTTGGTGAATAACATTAGAGAACTACATGGTGAAGTACTTGGTCATATGAATTCCTTAGCTTCCAAATATTACAAATGTAATTTTAACACCCAAAAGTCCATAGATGTTATTCATTATGGTGGAATAGAAATAGATTCCACTCCTTGAACTAACTCAATAGTTAACTTGATCTCCCACTCATGTGGTAATTCAAATAATTATTTAGGAAAAAAATATTGAATGTATCCCACCACTAGATGAAACATAATCTATTACAACTCACCATCATTCAAAATATATCTTACTACCTAGGTTGTGAGATAATAAAATATGTACTAATTTTTTCACGAATGACCATCCTAAAGATATCATTTACTATTATGGATATAGCTACCTCCTTGTAGAGATAGTAAACTCACTCTCATCTGAAAATAGTCGATATGATCCTAGTAAAGAACTAGTCAATCTATAGAAAAAATAAAATCTAACCCATCTATTTTCAACACAAACAGATCCTAGATGAAATAGTAGAAACAAATATCAAGATAATTCACCTTAAAATGTATGATTCCCTCTAATTTCTCTCCCAACGGTGTATCGATGGTCATAACCCCGTCTATTCATTCCTTATAAAGAATAAATTCCTTAGAAAATTGAGTAGATATGAAGGAATTTAATGCTCTTCTATCAAAAAATGAAAGAAAGGTTAAATTAAACAATAATAATACCTCTTGAATTGGAATGATTTTCTTTCATACTGGTAGGAGTATAACTCATAGTGTGCATATGACTAGACCTACTTCCATGGGCTCCATCTTAACTCCATTCTGATGTCGCTGCCTGGTGATATTACTACTCCTCTATCAGAGTACCACCCCTACACTAGCCTGAGTTACTGATAGAACTCTATATACCTTTCAAATGAGGGTTAAATTAGTACTTATAAGACTATAAGGTCACCCATGATCCTATTTCACCAATAGACTAATGATCGATCCTTCAAAACCTCTTCTGGTGTCCCATCATACAACAAGATTGACACTCCATTGTAGAGAAAGGAAACTAAAATCACTGGTGGTTATACCTACTACATTGGAAGATATGAACCAAGATGTGGTACTCATACAGATGTAGAATCCCCTAGATTCTCTACCCATCCTTGATTAGGTGGAAATTCTCATACTGATTCTTCTTTCTTCCTAAATAGGTACACCTTTGTCATACTTTTGAAACATCATGCCAACTAATTAGGCCCTCCTTTAGGTTTCCTTCATTGATGAGAACTTGATTCATTAAATTATGGAATTTGTTCAGTTATAATATATTCAACTTTGACTTGAAAGGATAGTAAATACCATCCTAGAATTGATTCCTCCTGTCAATCTCATCTCTTATCAGTGATGGAGTAAAATGTTGTAGTTTAGTAAAATCTCCATCATAGTCCATCAGAGACATGATTCCATTCCTTAGGTTCACAAACTTTTAATCCCTTTTATCCATCATCCTAAATATATATAAGTGACTTGGTAAATTATCCTCAGAGCCTTTCCAGGTATTCTCCTCATGTTGTCCATCCTAAACTATGATGTCCCAGCAGTACTTGGTTTTTCCTCATAGCATCTAAGAATTAAGGTTCCCCCCTTATCCATGGGTTTCTCTACATAACTAAAGATTTTCAAGATGGAATCAATCTAGAACTATGATTTTTATGGGATTCCTTCCCAAGAGAATATGGGTGGGTGATGAAACTGGAACTCCCTTATCAAATTGAACAGCGACGGAATAGTGTGATTAATATCCCTCTCTATAGAGTGCATATCATGTGGGAAACTATCATAGAGAGGATCCTCTATTTGATTACCTATAGATGAAATAATTAATTGATCTACCACATGATGTGTGTGCATATTACCACTATCTTGATGTTCATATGAAGGATAACATGAATGTGTTTCTCTAAAAGGGTCTACACGCTACTCAGATCATAGGTTTTATAGCATAACCAAAATTAAAAGGAAAATAAGAAAACAAATATTCAATGAGATAAGTAAATTTATGTTCATAGAATAATAATTTTTTATAAATTAATTTTATTCCTTTTTATTAGTAATTTCATGTAATTTCATGTATAATAAATGAATCCCAAACACAAACAATGCATGACTAAATAATTTCTAACATACCTGCCTTGACATGTGCATTCACACCTAATGTCATAATATCCCATGAGTAAAATAATAAGAAAATAGCAACATCACACAAAAATTGCATCACCCAAGGAGAAATAACATCACAACTATAACAAAAAATCCTCAAGAGTAGTATTCCCGTCATTGGAAACTTGTATTTTTATTCACACATGGGATAGTTTATCCAATTAATGATAACATCATCAATCCATGAAATATACTATTCCCATTTCTACCTCTCCAAAATCACAAATTAAAATAAAATACATCATTTTATACAACTTTGTAACCTCTCCATCATGGTTCTCTCACATGTGACTGATACGGGTCTCCACATGAGCTCAGGTGAACCTCCCCATACTTCAATGGTTTCTAACTTGTAGAAAGGGTAAAATATTTATAGTGGGGATACTATACCCACTTGTAAATAAAAATAATCATATCATAAAATATATTTAAAAATCAATATAAGTCAATTCGTCAAGATAAAGATATAACAGACAAACCAATCAAAATAATCAAACCATGAAATGTCATATTGTAAGGTCATGCTAGATGTCATGTTGAAAGTAATACAAGAAAAAAACTAAATCATAGACTCAAAATAAAGGCTCCAAAAATTGGTCTTAAACACCAAATTTGGTCCCATCTCCAAGATCCCCTCATATCTAGCAAGTCAAACAATCAAGCATTGGGCCCCATTACCTTATCCAGACTAGGATCCACGAAGTATGCTCAGGTACCAAATAGAGTCCCAAACTAGTTTTCAGTAAAACTTGGTAAGAAAATAATAATGGTGTATAAACAAATATAGTTGGAGTAATATATCTAGAAATAGTATGATATAAACAGAAATTAATTCATAAATTAAATTCACAAAATCTACAAAAATCACTAAACCTGGATCTCCATGTAAACACTTGAGGTCAAAAAAACCTTATTTGACATGATTTAAGATGTCTCAATCCATAATCACCACTAAGTCTAGGTGGATTCCTTTTCCAAGAACCAATCACACATTTGGATCTCATTTTACCCATGTTTGATTCTTTATATATGGGTGAATGTTATATTCCATATGTTAATAGAAACAATATTATTTCTCATGCTATAGATGCTTACATGTTCTTGAGGCTCATTACCAGATAAGGGAGAGTTATATATAAATTATCCAAGGGTTAATTCCCATGATAGGGCAAGTTACACACTCATATGATATCAAACATAATGTGAGTTCCCACACTACGGTCGATTTTACATTTCAAGAATCAAAATCAAACAAGATCCAATTCATACCCAATTACTAAAAATTAAAAACATGTTAACATAAATAATATTTGTTAATTGATTTCCATTATCAATTATGTTTCAAAATTCAATTACATTTCATTGTCACTTTAATCTAATTAGAAGTTTTACATCTAATATCCAATTCTCATGAGAATTGTGATAATTATAATTTACATTCCAATTATATTGATTTACTATTTTATAATAAAATCCATGTTCATATTTCCAATTTCAACCCTTAGGGTGAAAAGGTTGATAAGGTTTTAGTCCAATGATAAACTCATAGTTAACAAATCAATTACAAGGGAACGAGGTTCAAACATTATGTCCTCTATCCATTGATTATGGGTAGGAACACCTCCCAAATTTCCATAGGTATAGGTATCATTAACCTATAAACCCAATTGGATTTTTTGGATGTATATCCAAAAAGATTAAATCCGTTCTAATGGATTCCAATTAAGATAGGTCGTGTGCACAGCATACTGACATGAAAGTAAATCGTGAACATACTAAAAAACCAATGTATACTTTAGGGAGATGTTTCAGACAACCAACCTCAAAAGAAAGTGTAAGAATCACACGAGTGAACATAAAGATCCATAAAAAACACCCCAATTATCTATGGATACTAATAGATCCTCCAGATTATGGGTATAATAATAATAACTAGTAATAAAAAAACTGAATTCACCAATTCCATTCATGACTAACTGATTCAAGATGTCTAGATCAAAAATAGGATTAAGGTACCAAAATAATGCATTGGAGAACCTAGAAACCCCTGAAGAACCTTTACAAAATAATAAACATTATTTAGGTTTTATGGATAATGTTTATGAAATTAAATGATGTTTTTGGTGTAAGATATATGATTATATCCCTTGAATTCATGGCCCAAAATTGCACTATTGGCCACCCTTTGGGAGAGACCGTCTATCTTATAGTGACAATTAGTGCTTTTTTCCTCTAGGATCACCACTAGCTAGTCTGTGGTCAAAACTAGTGGGCATGTGGGTTCTTAATAGTAATCCCATTCTATCATGTCATTTTCAGTTATTTTTTGGGTCACACTAACTGGTTGGTTTTCTTATAGTATACATACCAGGCTAGTTCCTAGTCCATTGTATAGCTGATGAACTACATCAGCTATCTAGGGACTCCACAGAATTTCCTTTAGTGCATGTCACCACTTTAATTTTTTAGGTTTCCAACTTTGACACTCGAATCACCATTTAAACTCCCATTCAATAGGGTTTAAGGGATTTTTTTGTAGACTTTAAAATGGTTTAGATGATACTTAAAGAGATAAATTACTTAACTAAAATATGGGGTCTCGCAAATGTTCTCACTATAATTTCAATATACATAGGACTAGTATTTAACTTTGGTATATTTTTATAACAATAATAACATCTAATAAAGAATTTTAATGGAACCATAAAAAGAATTGTATGAGAATATATTTCATTCTTCGTATTTTTGGGGTGAGTTTAGAGAGATGAATCTAGTATTCCCTGAATTTGTTGAGGATACAATTTCAAAACTCATAATTATTTAGAATCATATGAAAGTTGAACATATAAAAAATAAGTTTTATTCATATAATCTGATAAAGTATTTATAAATTTACTTAATGAATAATTTTTTATTAAAATTATCTCTAGGAAATGGAGTTATAACGATTGAGAATAAAGGTAATTTTAGCCTTAGGTATGTCGGTCCACTTGTGGTTTTTGAAATAATTGGAGTTGTGTCTTACAATTTAAAAGTGTCACCCAATCCCACTAATGTACATGACATTATTATATATCATTTTTGAGGAAGTATATACTAGTCCCATAACACATAATCTCCACTTAAGTTATTAGAGTTTAAAACAAATTTGGATTATTGTAAAGATCCTATCTAGATACTTGACACTTGAGAGAAAGTGTTGCAAAATCAGATGAGTTGGTTGGTAAAATAAATTTAGAAAAATCATAAGATATAATAATAAATCTGGAATCCAAAGGAAATTATGTTGAATAACTAAACATGTTTGTTTACAAGAATACAGTATGATAATTTTGAGGATGAAATTATTGAATGGGAGAGAATGTAAGACATGGTCATTGACTATATAAAGTAAACATCTCATCCTAAAGAAACTATAACATGATCGCAATATATTATTATAATAGAATGTAATTTAATAATTTAAAGTTGAAAATATAAATATAATTTTGGGATTCATCATGTAAAAATTATCTTAGGGTGATTTTTTAATATTTTAAAAAATAGTTGATTTTAAGGTTAATAGTGAAAAATATAGTTTTAAAGCTACTATCACTTTTTTGACATCATCGTGATATAAGAATGACTTGAATGTTTTTTAAAAAAAATTTATAGAATATATATATTAAAATAAATAATTTAAAAATATTTTATTTAGTTTCGAAACCTATGTTTGACATTTTGGAATCTAAGTAATATTTATATTATAATAAAAAACATTTTCTGGTTCTCTTTATTTAATCATGTAATCTCATGGATAAATTTAGTTTTAAATTAATATTAAATTAATATAATTATAATTTTTTGAAAAATAATCCAATTAATTGTATCATAATCAAAATTATAATTGATTTTGGGGAAATTTTATTTTTATGCATGAAAATGAAATTTTTTTAAAAAGTTGTTTTTCATTGAGTTTTGCGTAATTATATTAAAATTAATTTTAACTACCCCTAGAAATTGATTCTTGTAAAATTTATTTAATTATTTTAATAAAAAATTTCAAAATAGTTAATAAGTTCCATTTTATTTTCGGTCATATAAATAAATTACCTAGGTTAAAAGTTTGTCATCATGGATAGGGTTAAAATGGTTAAAAGTGATAAAAATAAGGGATAAGAAGCCAAGATATCATTAATACTTATCTGTAACCTTATTGTACATGTTTATTTCAAGAATTCATGTCTCATATTATAATTTTTGGTCCACTTTTCCTTTAAAATAACCTTATTATATTTTAATACTATGGATATTTAGAAAAGTGTCACTCTTATCACCTATAGAAGGACCTGTCCTCTACTAACATATCCACAACCCTTGAGAAACTTATATTTAAAAATTACTAAAAATATCCCTCTAAAGTCTCTCTATTTCACATCATGTAGGTTTTAATTCTTTCAAAATACCAATCTAAGAAGGTTTAAGGTGTGATCCAAAAGATGATATCCAAGGAAGGGGTAATTGTCTTAACCGAGTTCTTTTATGTTTTTTTGTTTTTTAACCTATTATAAATATACTATACCAATATAAACAAAATGAAATAGGTTCTAAAAATTCACTAAAATGTTATTATTTTTTTAGAAACCCCATCATCTACTTCTTTTCAATCCATTGGGAAATAAATATGCTTATCATGCATACATAGAGACTACCGCCTCCATGAACAATGTATTTCATTTTTCATCACCACCTCACATGGATGGTAATAAATAAGGATTTAAAGAATAAATATGATAACTATAGAATAAATCTTCTTCTATAACGATAAATATTTATCTAATTTTCATTATTTTCATTCTTTGAAAATTGAAAATGTCACCAATGCATACGTGTGGACTTCATCATTCATAAATAATAATTTTTTTTCATAACCAATTTACACTGATGGTTAGTAAAGTTTATTTAATATATATATGATATATATGACATGATTAAAATTATATAGTTGATGAAACCATTACCAAGGTATAAGGACCAAGACCTCTGAATCAAAACATGCATGAGAAATAGAAAAGTTAACATCTAAATAAATAATGTTAACAATGAATTATGATTAAATGGATTAAAATATGTTATGAATGAATTCTAGGTTCTAGTAATAGTAGAAGTATGCAATGGGTCAAACCCAAATTTATTTTTTTGTTACGATCAATGATCAATCCGAGATTTACATGATGATAAACATCATGATCTACAGAATTGAATCAAATAAATAGATGAGGGATAGAACATCAGAACCATAGAGAGGACCACGAAATATTAATTATAATTAATTTAATCAATTAAGAATTACCTTGTTGTAATTATTTCATCATTTATAAATCTGACAATAGATATTCATTGTTTCATTATTGCATTATAGGGATCAAGATCATATTCAAGCTAATGGGGATCCATACATATTCCACAAATCTTCAAATGTGGCCATAGAAATATCTAGGTGATAGCACGGTATAACCTACCACTTAAAGATTCTATATATAAGTCCCCAGCCATAAACCTTACTTAAACTTGAGTTATTACAAGATTACACATTGAGGATCTTTTCAGGTTTAGAGTTATAGAGAATTAGATCACGAAACTTGCATTACATTCCACATTTAAACAAGGTGGTTACATAAAAGACAATATTCATTCTTCCCATCAATGGAAACCTATTTAAAATAAAAGACGGATTCTTTCTTGACACATCCTTGACACTATCGTCACATCATGTACCTTTCCCTTGACCTGTGAAAAGCATTTCAAAAACTTGGGATGAGCATAAAAAGCTCAGTAAGGGTTATGAAAATATGGAAAGGAAACATGAGTTCATATATACATAAGAATGAAATCATACTTTACCCATAAAACATAGGCATATCAAATCATGCATAAATCATAGAAAACATAAGACATAAAGGTAACTTGAGGCATTCATAACATTCTTACGTAGGGAGTAACCCTATTGGTTACGTTTGGAATACCCATCACAGTATATTCCCTAAATCTCTTCGGAGAAACCTTAACGTTTCACTCCTTCGCGTTACCCAATGCATTGGAGAGCTATATCGGGCTCACCCGCCCTTAGTTTATCACGGAACCACCCGTTCTTCATAACAATTCCCAAGAACCATAACATAATCGTATCACATAAACATGAATAATGGAAACATAACATTTCCACATTTCATTCACAATATAACATTTTAGGATATTGAAATAATGAATCCATTCAAAAAGAAACCATTTCCAAAACCATTTAAAACATTTAATAAATAGATTTTTGAATCAAAGTGTCCCATACAACCTTGAAGATTTTAACATTTTAAACCATTAATATCCATATAAATAAATCCTTAAAACCATTTTGAAAACATGGATATTAATAAAAACAAATAATTAAAACATTTAAAACGATATTTTGGTTAAAGGGGTTTTACCAAAATTAGAGACACTTGAATACAATAATCGAGGAATAACATTTAGTCAGAACTTTATAATATCATGAGAATAAAATGATTCATGATATAATACTCCAAAGGACAGTATATACACCATATAAGAGTGAATTGGTGCATAACAACAATGAACCCTTAATAGAAATGTCAAATGTGATGAAATCCCTTATAAAGAAGGTATCCTTAAATTAAGGACAAATAAATCTCAAAAATATGTGTGAAAAATATATATACACCCAATATAAGTGGATATTAAGTGTAAAACAATAAAAGGTCATTCACACATATTCAATGGATGACATATTCAATGACTACAAGTTGAACCCAAATAAATCGAAATTGGGTTAAAAAGTTCCCTTGACAGCCTAACGGCATCACATCAAAATGAGTTGATGAGAGATAAAAAGTGTATCTCATCACTTGGACATAAAATTTACATCAATAAGGATGTATGAGAACATATCCCAACATAAAAATATGTAAATTAAAAGACCGAATAAAAGAAGTCTTTTAAAAAAGAGGAGGGTGAAAGGTTCCTTTACTGACTTGGGTATCTTTCGAAACATACACCCCATGAAAGAAAGACAATAGGTCATTGATGTAAATACTCATAAACGAAATTATATTACACAAAGAGTAGAATAATGGGAAGTACATACACCACTCAATGGAATTTTTGGCAAATGTAGCATAAATCTCACGGGAATAAAAGTGAGATGAAAAATCCCTTACGAAAACTCGGCAGCCTAACGGAGCCACATAAAACTTCCGAATATGGATTTATGAGATCAAATAGAGTATCCCATCATATTAAAATAGAATTTACAGCAAGTGTAATATAAAAGAAAATCCCCCAACATTGCAAGGAGGAGTTTAAAATAAGTGACATAAAGGAGAGTACTTAAAAAGAAAGAGAGTTGTAGGATCCCTTACCTCGGGTCCGACTTGACTCGATCGTTCTTTAATCTCCTGAATAATAAACTTGAGTTAATTTATAATTACATAAGAACATTTTTCAAGTTAATTATTACTTTTATACCACTTATTACCATGTCATAAACATTATTTAATCATTTAAGTTAATAATATTTGTTTTGCCGATATTTGGTTCTTAAGTCGAAAGTGGACTTCTTACAATTACATGTTGTTCGTGTGGGAAAATGTTTATTATATCCAGAATTGTATTCATTATGTAGATATCATATATGTCATATATATCCAGTACATGCATGCATTTATAACATTACATAATCATTTAGAGGTAAGAAATGAAATACACCGTTCATGGAGACGGTAAGCCGTACGTACGCATGAACGCTACTTTCATTTCTATTTCGTATTTTATAGAATGTAATAATAGTGATATAAAGGTATATTATAATTACAGTATAATATCATATATAATATCATATTTCCATCCTTTATAAATCCCACATATGGTATTTAACGAATCAAATCACTTTGAGGGGGCGGTAGTCCGCACTTCCTTAAATGAAGATATCGTGTATACCCATAATGGAAGCCATAAAGGTAAGACAAAAAAATGAAAAATACAGAAGCCTAAATAAAAGATAAAAATATTATATATCATATATAAAAATAGTGACATCATAATGGCCACCTTTGAAGGTGTTAAATGAGTATTGAACAATCATCGTTTCGGGAGGCAGAATTTCACCATCCACGGAAACCGTATGTTCTTTAACCATTTGATGTAGTTGTGTGAGAGTGTAGCTCAAATAAATCTTATAAAAACATCCTAGTATATTTAAGATACTGGTGTTGTTACAAAATAAGTAAATAAAAAGAGTTTAGGGGGTTGGAGAAGCAAAATAAAACAAATGAACATGAGAGAATGAATTACCTTTAAAAGTGTAACTCCTTTTGATTTGAGTCTAAAGGCTTATTTTGAAAGGATTCTGCCCAAAGGGAATCCTCTAGGATGAGGAGAGGGATGTGGAGAGAGTAAATGGGCAGGGGTTGGCCGAGCCAAAGGCTTGAGGAGTGTGTTAAATGAGGTAGAGGTGGGGGCCTTTTATAAGAGGAGAGGATGGGCACTTTTGGAAAGTAAAGAAATATTACTTTAATTGAAAATGTTTTTCGGTTTCAAAAGGTCCCACATTGATATAATTCGTGTATAAGGTGATAAGTCTTTGAAATCCACTCATCCAATAAGTTTTTGACATGTGTAGTTCATAGATTTTACATTATCTTTCCATTTTATTTAAATCGTCAAATAATGATGTCATCGCTGCATCATTATTATGTCATAAATAATTTAATTTATTTAATGTCTAAAAATTATAAAAAAAATACTATGATGTAGGAAATATTTTTATATTTCCAATTAATATTTATAATCAAAAATATGACTTATATAACCCCACATAAAAATTGTTTTAGTAAAACATATCATGTTTGTGTCAATTTTACTTTTACATTAAATAAAATGTTATTTATGTCATTTCCCAACCAAAGTGGATCCATGGGGTCCCCAAGTTGACCCATGGCTTGTCTTGGTCGGCCATGATACAACCAATGAGGGTAAGACATGTGTCAAGCTCATCTCATTTTATTAAAGCATTATTTTTACCTTAAACTACACTAATTACCACTAATCGCGATTAAAAACTTAATAAGTTACTATTCACCAAAAAATTATTTTAATCTCATTGAACCACATTTTACTTCTTAATGAAAACCATGTATGTCGGATTTTTGAAAATCAAAACACAATGATTGTAACACCCCAAGATTTTATAGTGTGTTATTTCTTCAAAATAATTCAATAACTTTCACTACACGCAACACCAAGTTCAATCGCACCATGACTTACCAAACAGGCTGTTCAAAAGAGGTTATGAATAGTGTTAACTAAATTTTAAACTTTATATAATCCTTAGAATTTTAGAATCCATATTATGAGTTTCTTAGACATAATGTAAGAACAAATTCATTTTCAATATTGCACTTTTACCAAATTTTAATAGTGAACCCTTTTTAGATACAATATTTTAAACCTTTTGACTAAATGGGGACATCAAAAAATTTAAAATAAAACATTCCAAGCTTCCACGGTACGCTTTCCTTTGAATAAAACAGTAGCGTGTGTTGTACGCAACTTCGAGTTTTAACACACACCACAACCGATCAAACTAGCCGTTATGAATAGTAATACTTAATTTTTGAAATTATATATAATTTATATTTCAAAATGGACTTCATTTTTGGATTCGGAATATCAAATTTAGTCTAAGGTGAAATTTTGGTACTTTTCGGATAACTTTCATATTTTGATGAATAGTAAAAATTACTAAATTTTAATTAAAAACAACTTTTTTAATCAAAATAATTAATAGTGATAAATTATGAATTTGAGTGGTTTTAAAGTATATTTAGAATATATTTTTACCATTTAATATAATTTTGGTCATTGGACATAATTTTACAATTAAACCGAACATAAACAAGTGTCAATCTTTTGATAGTTATTATCTCTTAAAAACACGCTTTTTGTTTTGACAGCGGGAATTAATTTTAAATTAATTTCTGCCACTTCTGTGTTTTGAATTTAGAAAAATGGATTCCATATTTGGAATCAGGATGTTCAAATTGTGTAAATAGGTAACTTTTATTTTTAGACATTTTGAATAATTACTGCGGTAAATATTTTATTTACCATGGTTAAGGGTAAATCCGGTAAATAAGGGTTAAAAAATAATATTATAATAATACTAAAGTACCCTAAAATGTGTCTTAACCCTATTGGTTGATACATGGTCGACCATGGGCATATTTGGGTCAATTTTGGGACCCCATGGATCCACTTGTAAGTGATAATGACACTTTATATTAATTAAGTTAAAATGAATACAAAATGACACAAGCATATATCTTTTATCAAAACAATTGTTACATAGGGTTATATATGCTGGATTTTAGATTATAAATATTCATTAGAAAGCTAAAAAGATTTCCTACATAATTATATTTTATTTATAATTTTTTGACATTAAATAAGTTATTTTATTTATGACACAATGATGATGCAGTAATTACTAAAATAGTAAAAAATTAACATAATTGATATTATAAATACCCAAATAATTATAATATTAAACTTTTAATGAATTAAACAAATTTTCTAGGATAATATGATATATTAGGATTGATTTATTTGACTTTGTTCGAAGTAATCAATCTGTTATGAGTTTCAAAAAAATCAACTAGTGAATAGTGTCAAAATTGACATAAAAGAGTTCTTAAAACAAATATTATATTATTAATTGATATTAAATTCCTAAAAATCTAAGGTTCGGCCAAGAGACTTATATAATGATAGGTTAATCATTAATGGACCACTTGGGGGTCTTTTGGATGTATATAGTAAGTTTATTAACCATATTATATAAGAATACAAAGAGACATTGTAAAAGTGAAACTAATTAACTTAGAGTTAATACTTAAAGATAAGGTTAATATAAGTACCCAAACCTGTATAAATTCTATTGGATGAGTTGTTTTCGACCTATCCCCACCTCAACCTTTGAATAGTCAACTTTGGAGCCATTGTAAACCGAATATAAATTTATTATAAATTAATATTTCTAGCTTTTCCAAAGGTGCCCCTCACCCCTCTTATAAAAGGGCACTCCTCCTTCTCATTTCCTCACACCTCTCAAGCCACTTGGCTCGTCCAAACTCTGCCCAACTAAGCTCCCCACATCCCTCTCCTCCTCCTTGAAGCTTCCCCTTAGGCAGAAAGCATTTCAACAAGTCCTTTGGTTCCAACCAAAGTGAGTTACCTAAATTAAAGGTAACGATTTCTCTTAAATTATTTTCATTTATTTTGCTTCTTCAACCCCCAAACTCTTTTTATTTCCCTTCTTTTGTAACAACACCAGTATCCTCAATATACTAGGATGTTGTTATAAGAAGTATTCAAACTACACATACACACAACTCCATCTAATGATGATGAACATAATGTTTCTGTGGATGGCAAACTAACGCCTCACGAAATGATGATTGTTCAAAAACATCTTACCGCCTCTCATGGTGGCCATTATGATGGCACTGTAATTAAATATGATATTAATGATATATATTTTATATATAAGCTTCTGTAATTCCATTTTATTTCATACCATTATTCGTTTCATGTCATATATACATACGATAATTTCATTTGAGGAAGTGCGGACTACCGCCCCCTTAAAATGATATGACTCGTTCATACCACATATGGAACGTATAAAGGATTGTGTTAATGAACTTAAGTAAAATATATAAAATATTATATTATACTGGAATAGTAATATACATATGTATCATTTGGATTCGATTCTTTTAAAATAAAAAATTAAAAAATTAAATGGAAGTAGCGTTCGTGCGTACGTACGGACTACCGTCTCCACGAACGCGATGAGATTCATTATCCATCGTATCCATTCAAGTATAATTATCATTTAATGATTTAAAAATGATGTTTAGGGACTTGATATCATTCTGGATATGAATAAGATACAACAAACATGACTTATGTAACAAAACATATAAAAGAAAATGAATAAGTTAACACCCGAAACGGCGTTAATACTAAGATATTATTAACAAATCAATGTTAAAAGATCATATATGATATCATATTAAAGTAAATGATTCTTGTATTATTCAATAACAATTATTTCACCATTATACAGGAGGTAAACCTACCATCGACCAAGGAAAAAGTACAAAGTAAGGGATTCTCTTATCTCACTTTCAATTCCGTGAGATTTCCATTGTTCGCTACTAAATTATTGAAAGTGGTGTATTGTGTACTTCCATTTGATATATATTATCATGATTCACTTTATATTCATGTTATTCTGTAAATAATTTGGTGGTTATTAACTTTTGGCCATGCGACTCAGTTGATTAACGTGGTAAGGGGTTTCTTGTCTCACTTTTAATTCCGTGAGAATTCCATTGATCACCACTTAATTATTGCATGTGGTATATGTGTACTACCCATGATTGTATTCATTGTGTAATATACTTTATTTTATGGGTATTTACATCATCATGGTATGATCTTTCTTTCATGGGTGTTTGTTTCTTAAGTTACCTAATCAATAAGGGAATTTGAGATTTCAATTTCCACTCATTTGGCTTTACGCATATTTCATTGATTATATTACCCCAAGATTATGTGTGGAATCACTATTCATTTGATTATGTCATAATTTCCACTCCCATTCCTGTGGATATAAGTTTGATACACATAATCACTCCATTGATAATTCTCAATTCATTGATATGAATTTGATAAGAGTAATTTTAACTCATTCTCCATTTGTTGAGTTAAACATCCAATTCGTTGGTATTGTTTTTACAAGAATATGTGTGAATATACTTTGATTGATTTACACTGAATATCCAATCATATTTAGTGTATTTATATTTGTCACACATAATTATGTCGTTGATTTATCCTTAACCAAAGGATACAACCTTTATGAGAGATTTCATCTCAATTTACATTCCATTGAGACTTATTTGATGATATACACCAAATCACTTTTATGTGGTGTATATAATGTACTTTGACATAGTATATCATGAATTCCTTTATTCTCATGATATTACAATGTTTTGATTACCTCAATTATTTGTATTCAAGTGTCTCTCTTTTGGTTAGAAACTCTAACCAAAATACCATTTTAAAATGTTTTAAAGAATTATTCTTCTAAATCATGCTCATTAATGTCCATATTTTAAAAATGGTTTTAAGGATTTATTTATATGTACATTAAAGTTTTAAAATTAAAAATCCTTTTAAAAAGTTTCAAAGTGGTATGGGACACTTTGATTCAAAAATCTATTTTTAAATGGCTTCTTGACAAATAGTGTACTTTTAAATGTTTTCATGAAAAGGGGGATATTTCTCTCAAATAGTTTTGATGAATATTTTCATCTATGTCAACATCCTTCATTATTCATGATTGAGGTTAATGTGATACAATACAATCTTCCATATTGTATCAAATGAGTTATATTTGACTGTGGATGTTCTATTTTTATACCATTCATGGTTTGTGGTTAAAGTATTGACATTTCGTATGCTAGTTTTAATACGAATGTTTATTTTATGCTTAAACCTATTCATATGAGGAATGCATTGGACTTAATAAGTGACGGGTGGAGCCCGCTATAGCTCCTCGATGCATCGGTAGGTCTCATGAGACAAATTAGTGTCTTGGCACAAGGCCTTGGCAAAATCTTATTTGTAGTCTTGGCACGAGGCCTTGGCTATGTGGTTATGATAGTCTGGCATTATGCATTCCATCATTATGAAAGTGGTTATTGATATTGCATGTGATCATTCGACTAGTAGAATATCCATGTGAGTAAGTAAATGGCATTATTTCATTTTACTTTTTCCATACTATGTTGAAGTTCAATTTTAAAAGGCTTTTGTTTTAGTTATAAATTGCCTAAAGTGTTTATGCTTATTTATGAAAGCTTCTGCTATAATGTTATCCTTACTGAGCATCTGAGCTCACCCCTTTCAATGTTTTATTTTTCCCAGGATTATGAAGAAGTAATTTATGAATGACCTGCAGGGATAGTATGAGGGGATATGAAGACAAGATGTTTTTTTTTATGATGTAATGTAAAAATTTATGGATGTATCTAGTTATTCCAAGGCTACTAAACTAATCGGTCTTTCGAGACTTGATCTTTCTCATGATCATGACAATGTTATGTAATAATGCACCGACTCTAGATAATTAGGGTCGGGGCGTTACAGTTGGTATCAGAGGAAGTTTAGTACAAACCTTGGTAGCTAGATTTAGATAAACTCTGATTAGAGCACGTAGACCTAAGATGAACTTTGAGGATTAGTATAAAATAACTTCCTAGAATTTTGGTATTGTAGAGATTTTGTGAGTTTTCCGAGCAATACATCCCTGTCTGGATACGAGCAGGTAGAGGCGGCTCTGGCACAGATGTACCTAGGGGTAAAACCTGAAAACACCGCTTTGAGCTAGACTCGAACGGGAACTGGTGCACGACAACGGGCCTTGCTGCACTCTTGGTTACGACACTCCCTGGGGATATGCTTAGGATAATTTACATTTTCTTTACAAACCAATTTAAGTAATATATATATAAGATGAGAGTAAATGACCTTGGTTAATCCTAATATGTTTCAAATTGAGAATATGGTGACATTTTAATCTCTAAATGATTTTACGACTACTATTACTCACACAATGCTTTATGGTTTTAGTCAATGGCTGGATTCCAAGGAAGTCATAGTGACTTTGAGAATGATGTACAAGATGGGAACGGTGGTGGCAATGAGCAACAAAATGGAATGTTGATAGGCGTAAAAGATATCGTCTTTATGCCAAATCAGTTTTCCAAAAATATGATCAACAACATATATATTAACCAACTCCCAGACTCAACAAGGAAGAGAAAGGTGATAAATGATAAGAGCTCCAGCAATGGAGACCATGGAGAAAAGAACCCTCAATTTTCATCATGCAGGAAATGTGGAAAGAGACACCCAGGAAAGTGTCTCAATGGGACAACGAAATGTTTTACGTGCGGGAAGGAAGGACATAAAGTAAAGAATTGCCGAAGAAAAATGAAGAGTACTATGGAAGAAGATAAAAATGGTCCCAAGAGTCCATTTACAGTCATTTGTCGTAAATGTAGGGGACCTGGCCATTACCCGAGTGAATGTCCTATTCTATAGGATATTTTCATGGTCAAAGAAGAAGCTATGTGGGAATAAATGGTTGGAGAAATGTTTAAAAAGTATTAGCACTCCTTGTTGATGGGTTTACTATGGAATAATTTTCTCTTGTATTTGTAACCCCGCAGTTTGCCATATGAGAATGATATTTGAGGAAGAATTGTCTCTTCGCTTGTGGATTTGGGTATAAATAACCATTTGGATTTATATGATCATTGGGGTTTGAGAGAATTATAAGTTATTCTAATTTGGGATGAAGATTCAGGGTATGATATAACATTTGTGGTTAAATTTATGATATAGTATTTTGAGGAATTTATCTCATTTTGGCAATATTATAAAATATAGTTTTTGAAAAAGGACAACACGTAGACCGTGTGACAACCCGTCGCGTCGGACAAAGCTATGGGAATCGAACCCACAACCAAAGTGCGATTGGGATTTATCGCCTACCACTGGACTACGTGAAGTCCCTGGTTAGTGTGACTTTTTTTTTGTTAAATGATTTTATTGATCAGTAATAAGTTGATTTGGGTTCTTATTTCATATCAAAAGAATACCCTTGGTATAGGAAAATGATTTGGTGATTAAGTGATAAATGTTATTTTGGAATATGTTCGCTTTGTTGGAAACACTATATGTTCAAGGAAAATAGAATACTATGGGGTTTCATTTGTGGAGTAATGATAGATTTTTATCTACGTTTTTATTGTGGATTTATAGTGATTTGGGTTATTTATGGAAATGATTAACCTATAATAGAGAATATGTGATTAGGTTAATTACTTTTGAGTATGTGACTTTAAGAGTATCTGATGTCATTTGGAGATACAATTTAACATGGGAGACTACATAATCAAATTCTTCTATGTTTTGGGTTTCAATATTAGTTTGGATTATATTAAAGGATTTTAAGGACAATTGGTTATTGAATGGTATCTATTTAACTTTGGGGTATTGTTGGTTTAATTTTAGAAATTAAGATTAGTGCATATTTATCTCAATGAATATCCTTTTGGGGGATCATTAGATCATTCACTAACGATTTTGGTTTTGATTAATCTTCAAAGACAATGTAAATATATGGTTTATCCTGCATGGATCATGTGATTCTATAGAAGTTTATTCTAGCTCTCCCAGTGTGACCAAGTCTTCTTGAATACTCATCGTTTAAAAAAAAATTGAGTTAGTGGTGGAAATTTATTAAAGAATGAAAATCTACTTAAAATTTAAGTATATCTCATAATGTTCTTAGTCAATATCATAAATGAATTCCTCTTCCTTATGTAATGTAACTTTAAAAAAAATGTTGTCCTAGATGGTACCTTAAATCATCACTAATTTATGGCTTTGGGATTGTTGGCCTATTCATAGCCATGTTCTCTACCACTCTCCATCAGATAATTGATGGTTAGATTTCACCTCCATATCCATATTTTCCTACATGGAACCCTAGTATGTGTTAATTTCGGTAATCTTCATACTTTCCACTCTTTATTTTAAATAGAGGCCTCATTAATTCATTTTTCGATGTGGGATTTCAACTAAGATATTTTGAAATGTCAAAAATGTGTGATCCCAATACCCTATATTTTGTTGAACCGATGGTACTTCAAATCATCATAGATTGATGAGTTTAAGGACCTCAATTTTATACTTGTTTGTGATTGATGACCTCAACCAATACCTATAAATATTTACGTTTTTCCTCCAATTATATGTCTCTAATTTCCACCAATGTTCTCCTAATCGAGATCATAATTTGGTGGTGACCCTTTCATTTCTCTTTTCCTCATATTAAGACTAAATTTTAGTAAACCAATTTCCGATGTGGGTTTTCCCACAAATATATTTTCTATTTTCAACCTTTTATTTTTGAAAAACAATTTCAAATTGCGAGGACGCAATTTATTGAAGGAGGGGAGAATGTAACACCCCAAGATTTTATAGTGTGTTATTTCTTCAAAATAATTCAATAACTTTCACTACACGCAACACCAAGTTCAATCGCACCATGACTTACCAAACAGGCTGTTCAAAAGAGGTTATGAATAGTGTTAACTAAATTTTAAACTTTATATAATCCTTATAATTTTAGAATCCATATTATGAGTTTCTTAGACATAATGTAAGAACAAATTCATTTTCAATATTGCACTTTTACCAAATTTTAATAGTGAACCCTTTTTAGATACAATATTTTAAACCTTTTGACTAAATGGGGACATCAAAAAATTTAAAATAAAACATTCCAAGCTTCCACGGTACGCTTTCCTTTGAATAAAACAGTAGCGTGTGTTGTACGCAACTTCGAGTTTTAACACACACCACAACCGATCAAACTAGCCGTTATGAATAGTAATACTTAATTTTTGAAATTATATATAATTTATATTTCAAAATGGACTTCATTTTTGGATTCGGAATATCAAATTTAGTCTAAGGTGAAATTTTGGTACTTTTCGGATAACTTTCATATTTTGATGAATAGTAAAAATTACTAAATTTTAAATAAAGACAACTTTTTTAATCAAAATAATTAATAGTGATAAATTATGAATTTGAGTGGTTTTAAAGTATATTTAGAATATATTTTTACCATTTAATATAATTTTGGTCATTGGACATAATTTTACAATTAAACCGAACATAAACAAGTGTCAATCTTTTGATAGTTATTATCTCTTAAAAACACGCTTTTTGTTTTGACAGCGGGAATTAATTTTAAATTAATTTCTGCCACTTCTGTGTTTTGAATTTAGAAAAATGGATTCCATATTTGGAATCAGGATGTTCAAATTGTGTAAATAGGTAACTTTTATTTTTAGACATTTTGAATAATTACTGCGGTAAATATTTTATTTACCATGGTTAAGGGTAAATCCGGTAAATAAGGGTTAAAAAATAATATTATAATAATACTAAATTACCCTAAAATGTGTCTTAACCCTATTGGTTGATACATGGTCGACCATGGGCATATTTGGGTCAATTTTGGGACCCCATGGATCCACTTGTAAGTGATAATGACACTTTATATTAATTAAGTTAAAATGAATACAAAATGACACAAGCATATATCTTTTATCAAAACAATTGTTACATAGGGTTATATATGCTGGATTTTAGATTATAAATATTCATTAGAAAGCTAAAACGATTTCCTACATAATTATATTTTATTTATAATTTTTTGACATTAAATAATTTATTTTATTTATGACACAATGATGATGCAGTAATTACTAAAATAGTAAAAAATTAACATAATTGATATTATAAATACCCAAATAATTATAATATTAAACTTTTAATGAATTAAACAAATTTTCTAGGATAATATGATATATTAGGATTGATTTATTTGACTTTGTTCTAAGTAATCAATCTGTTATGAGTTTCAAAAAAATCAACTAGTGAATAGTGTCAAAATTGACATAAAAGAGTTCTTAAAACAAATATTATATTATTAATTGATATTAAATTCCTAAAAATCTAAGGTTCGGCCAAGAGACTTATATAATGATAGGTTAATCATTAATGGACCACTTGGGGGTCTTTTGGATGTATATAGTAAGTTTATTAACCATATTATATAAGAATACAAAGAGACATTGTAAAAGTGAAACTAATTAACTTAGAGTTATTACTTAAAGATAAGGTTAATATAAGTACCCAAACCTGTCTAAATTCTATTGGATGAGTTGTTTTCGACCTATCCCCACCTCAACCTTTGAATAGTCAACTTTGGAGCCATTGTAAACCGAATATGAATTTATTATAAATTAATATTTCTAGCTTTTCCAAAGGTGCCCCTCACCCCTCTTATAAAAGGGCACTCCTCCTTCTCATTTCCTCACACCTCTCAAGCCACTTGGCTCGTCCAAACTCTGCCCAACTAAGCTCCCCACATCCCTCTCCTCCTCCTTGAAGCTTCCCCTTAGGCAGAAAGCATTTCAACAAGTCCTTTGGTTCCAACCAAAGTGAGTTACCTAAATTAAAGGTAACGATTTCTCTTAAATTATTTTCATTTATTTTGCTTCTTCAACCCCCAAACTCTTTTTATTTCCCTTATTTTGTAACAACACCAGTATCCTCAATATACTAGGATGTTGTTATAAGAAGTATTCAAACTACACATACACACAACTCCATATAATGGATGATGAACATAATGTTTCTGTGGATGGCAAACTAACGCCTCACGAAATGATGATTGTTCAAAAACATCTTACCGTCTCTCATGGTGGCCATTATGATGGCACTGTAATTAAATATGATATTAATGATATATATTTTATATATAATCTTCTGTAATTCCATTTTATTTCATACCATTATTCGTTTCATGTCATATATACATACGATAATTTCATTTGAGGAAGTGCGGACTACCGCCCCCTTAAAATGATATGACTCGTTCATACCACATATGGAACGTATAAAGGATTGTGTTAATGAACTTAAGTAACATATATAAAATATTATATTATACTGGAATAGTAATATACATATGTATCATTTGGATTCGATTCTTTTAAAATAAAAAATTAAAAAATTAAATGGAAGTAGCGTTCGTGCGTACGTACGGACTACCGTCTCCACGAACGCGATGAGATTCATTATCCATCGTATCCATTCAAGTATAATTATCATTTAATGATTTAAAAATGATGTTTAGGGACTTGATATCATTCTGGATATGAATAAGATACAACAAACATGACTTATGTAACAAAACATATAAAAGAAAATGAATAAGTTAACACCCGAAACGGCGTTAATACTAAGATATTATTAACAAATCAATGTTAAAAGATCATATATGATATCATATTAAAGTAAATGATTCTTGTATTATTCAATAACAATTATTTCACCATTATACAGGAGGTAAACCTACCATCGACCAAGGAAAAAGTACAAAGTAAGGGATTCTCTTATCTCACTTTCAATTCCGTGAGATTTCCATTGTTCGCTACTAAATTATTGAAAGTGGTGTATTGTGTACTTCCATTTGATATATATTATCATGATTCACTTTATATTCATGTTATTCTGTAAATCATTTGGTGGTTATTAACTTTTGGCCATGCGACTCAGTTGATTAACGTGGTAAGGGGTTTCTTGTCTCACTTTTAATTCCGTGAGAATTCCATTGATCACCACTTAATTATTGCATGTGGTGTATGTGTACTACCCATGATTGTATTCATTGTGTAATATACTTTATTTTATGGGTATTTACATCATCATGGTATTATCTTTCTTTCATGGGTGTTTGTTTCTTAAGTTACCTAATCAATAAGGGAATTTGAGATTTCAATTTCCACTCATTTGGCTTTACGCATATTTCATTGATTATATTACCCCAAGATTATGTGTGGAATCACTATTCATTTGATTATGTCATAATTTCCACTCCCATTCCTGTGGATATAAGTTTGATACACATAATCACTCCATTGATAATTCTCAATTCATTGATATGAATTTGATAAGAGTAATTTTAACTCATTCTCCATTTGTTGAGTTAAACATCCAATTCGTTGGTATTGTTTTTACAAGAATATGTGTGAATATACTTTGATTGATTTACACTGAATATCCAATCATATTTAGTGTATTTATATTTGTCACACATAATTATGTCGTTGATTTATCCTTAACCAAAGGATACAACCTTTATGAGAGATTTCATCTCAATTTACATTCCATTGAGACTTATTTGATGATATACACCAAATCACTTTTATGTGGTGTATATAATGTACTTTGACATAGTATATCATGAATTCCTTTATTCTCATGATATTACAATGTTTTGATTACCTCAATTATTTGTATTCAAGTGTCTCTCTTTTGGTTAGAAACTCTAACCAAAATACCATTTTAAAATGTTTTAAAGAATTATTCTTCTAAATCATGCTCATTAATGTCCATATTTTAAAAATGGTTTTAAGGATTTATTTATATGTACATTAAAGTTTTAAAATTAAAAATCCTTTTAAAAAAGTTTCAAAGTGGTATGGGACACTTTGATTCAAAAATCTATTTTTAAATGGCTTCTTGACAAATAGTGTACTTTTAAATGTTTTCATGAAAAGGGGGATATTTCTCTCAAATAGTTTTGATGAATATTTTCATCTATGTCAACATCCTTCATTATTCATGATTGAGTTTAATGTGATACAATACAATCTTCCATATTGTATCAAATGAGTTATATTTGACTGTGGATGTTCTATTTTTATACCATTCATGGTTTGTGGTTAAAGTATTGACATTTCGTATGCTAGTTTTAATACGAATGTTTATTTTATGCTTAAACCTATTCATATGAGGAATGCATTGGACTTAATAAGTGACGGGTGGAGCCCGCTATAGCTCCTCGATGCATCGGTAGGTCTCATGAGACAAATTAGTGTCTTGGCACAAGGCCTTGGCAAAATCTTATTTGTAGTCTTGGCACGAGGCCTTGGCTATGTGGTTATGATAGTCTGGCATTATGCATTCCATCATTATGAAAGTGGTTATTGATATTGCATGTGATCATTCGACTAGTAGAATATCCATGTGAGTAAGTAAATGGCATTATTTCATTTTACTTTTGCCATACTATGTTGAAGTTCAATTTTAAAAGGCTTTTGTTTTAGTTATAAATTGCCTAAAGTGTTTATGCTTATTTATGAAAGCTTCTGCTATAATGTTATCCTTACTGAGCATCCGAGCTCACCCCTTTCAATGTTTTATTTTTCCCAGGATTATGAAGAAGTAATTTATGAATGACCTGCAGGGATAGTATGAGGGGATATGAAGACAAGATGTTTTTTTTTATGATGTAATGTAAAAATTTATGGATGTATCTAGTTATTCCAAGGCTACTAAACTAATCGGTCTTTCGAGACTTGATCTTTCTCATGATCATGACAATGTTATGTAATAATGCACCGACTCTAGATAATTAGGGTCGGGGCGTTACAATGATGGAAAATTTTCATTTAAACGGAAAAATCAGTTTTTATAAGTACCACTTAGTGGTTTCACTATTCATCAAAAATTGAAGTTTTTCAGAAAAATCCCAAAAATTCACCCTAAGCTATATTTGATATTCTAAATTCAAAAATGAAGTCCGTTTTACAAAATTCAAAACATATAAGTCACATTAAATAATTTAATAATTAATTCCCGCTGTCATGACAAATAGCGTGTTTTATGAAACAATAAGTATCAAAAGATTGACACTAGTTTAAGTCTGATTTCAAAGTGAAATTGATTCCAACGACCACTATTGGATTTAATGGTAAAAATATTTTCTAATTTCACTTTAAAACCAATTCAAAATATAATCTAATCATATAAATAATTTAGATTAAAAAGTGGTTTTGAATTAAAATACAACATTTTACACTATTCATTAAAAAAATGAACTTTATCGGAAAGATACCAAAAATTTACACAAAGTAAATTTTGATGTCCCGATTCTTAATAAGAGTTTTATTTGGTCCAAAATAATGTTTAAGAGTGAACAAAACTATATTTAATGACGGTTCTCCATCAAAAGGTGATAAGTGAACCTTTAGTGAAAACTAGGGCATATACGCCTAAAATTGAATTCTTTCCGTATTTTAAGACTTTATCTTTTATTGTATAAATGTAAAAATATTTAAGAACATATATAATCATATTTTAGTTATTTCTATCCATTCCCGCCATTACAACGGCTACATGTTAACTACCATTTAAAATAATATTATTTTATTATAAGATTGCAACGTAAGATTCCCAAGAAACTCGTTGTTGCGTGTTGGGTACGCCATCGAGCATAGCGTCCCCTTTAAAGTCATATTAATATTTTATTCACAAATATGGATAAATATGAAAATGTCATATTCCTTATTTACCTGGGGTGTTACACTATAGTTAATCACCTTAAGAACCACATCCAAATAATTCTCCTTTATCTCTCTTGTCTTGAGAGTGGGAGGTGGAATAAGATCTCTCTTTGTTCTTGGGAGAATTATTAGAGAAGGGTGCTCTCTAGTGCTTGATAGTATATTCCAAAATTGTTGTGAACAACCAAATAAATGAATTTGATACACTAGAAAATAATAAAATTGGGTTTATATATCTCTACGGTTATGAATAAATAATTTCTCAAGTGCTCGTTATTATTTATTTAATTCCTTGGGGAACCCCATGTCAAATAATAAAATTATTATTATTATTTCTCGATATGAAGTTAACATGAAAATTAAATTCTATATTATTTTGTTAAATAATATTTATTATTTATTATTTCTCAGCGGAAAAATAAATTTGGTTATCTATTCCTCAAAAATATTTACAGGTCCTCAAATAATGACTTTTTGTTCATTAAATAAATTACACTTCATTATTCACTAATAAATAAATACTTATTATATTCACTAAATAGAAAATAAATATTAAATTAAATTTCTTATCACATTATATTCTCTCACATAACTGGTAATGAAATATATTTTATTAATAAAACATTAATAATTATTAAACCTCATGTAACAATGAAATTTACTCATCTTTTAAAATAATAAAAAATATTATTATAAATTAACTGATATTCTAGATAAACTTAGTGTGTGACCCTCTAGGACTCTTTTTCAGTGGCATTAGGTGAAGCAGTCTAAATAAAATGGTTAGCATGTAACAATATGACAAGGAACTCATAGGGAAATAAGTTAATGTCACAATGAAAAAATATGCCATGAGGACACTTATTGTGTAATATAATCCCTTTATCATGAAATCTATAATCAAACAGGTTGCATGCGAGTTCCGTCAACCTATTTGGTCGATTTCTCTTTCTTTTACATTCCAATAATTTAAATTACCTATAGAACACTATGTCCACATATTTATTTAGGATATATAATTTCCATTAAATGGAATGATATATCAACCTCCATTAAATAATATAAGGGACAAAACATTTTTCCTATTATTCATTAATGAAATATTACAAATGACGCACCCAACGTATCCTTCCATGTTACGAACATCTATCATCATATTTTCATCAATACATCAAAGTACGTGACTCTTAATACTCATTAATAATAATTTTAATGTCTAAGGATTAATACACATGTCTATGGATAGGAACATCCAATGACACATATAAATGTGGATTTCCTACCAGTGGGTCTCGTTCTCATAATATCCTACACTGGATATTACCAAGGGAATACACCATTAGAAGGTGTCTCATAGTTTTATAAGTCTCCACCCTTGATAGATTGTATAATTTGTGTCCCTCAAATTATATCATCCATATATATAACATATATTTAAGAATAGTGTCCTAGAACTTCTGGGATAGTATCATAGCGGAGAACCACAATGACCTTTTAGCATGACAGCTACTCTTAGGATATTATCACATACTATGTTATGTAGAAGAACAATCATGATGTGATAACAAGTTTATTAATATTAAAAACTAGAAAAACATGTTATCATAAAGTACATAGAAGTTGGATCTATGGAACCAACTCAACAGACTCTCAATTTCACTAGATCCAACTGCTAACAACCTTCAGGTCACTAGATCTTACATGATACCCATGATAATACTGAGATAAGACTCTAGTCAAGGGTTCCACCAATTTATCTTATATGGGTACTTATTTTATTTCAGCATCACCCCTTTGATAAAAATACCTCAAGAGGTGATACTTCTAGAGTATATCCTTTTTTTGTGCGACCTTGGCACTTTTCTAAGAGCCACTACTGAAGTATTATCACAATACAATGTGATAGTTCTTTACTTCTATATAACACATCAAGCTTTGGTAAAAAGCTTCATATCCAAATGGATTCCTTCGGTGAATCATAAGTCATTTTATACTTGGAATCCACTATAGAATCAGAAAAACTTGCTTCTTTAAACTCTTCCATCTCAAATTTTCTCCATCGACATAGAAAACATATCCTGATTATAAATTAATATCATTCTGATCAATTTGAAAACTTGAATCAGCAAAACCACTGATGAATATCTCCACATCTCCTCCATACACTGGGAACATATCCTTAGTTCTTCTCATATACATAAGGATATCCTTATCAGAAAATCAATGATTTTATCCTGGATTTTCTTAATATCAACATACCATGCTCAATGAATGGGAAACATAAAGTCTTGTATATAACATGGAATACATGATTAATCTTATCATTGAAGCATCTAGGATCTTACTCATTCTCCCTTTCTCTAATTGTGTCTGAGGAGACATTTTCTTAGAAATATGTGAACTATGAGATTGTGTAACAAATACCCTTTTGGATTATTCCATACTAAATCTATTTAGTATCTGGTCAACATATGTACTTTGAATTAGTCCAATAATCATCTTGAATCTATCATGGATGATTTTGATCCCTAGAATATAGGCTGCTTCACCAAAGTCCTTCATGGAGAAACACTTGTTTAACCAGTCCTTAACAGACTGTAATATAGGTATGTAATTTCCAAGAAATATTATTTCATCAACATATATTACCAGGGTAATGACCTCATTCCCACTAAACCTATTGTAAACACACGATTGACATTCATTCTTAATGAAACCAAATTCTTTTATGGATTCATTGAATCAAATGTTCCTTGACATGGATTCTTGATTTGATCTATAAATGGATCTCTATAGTGTGAAAATCCTTTTCATATCACCTGGAATCACAAAACCTTCTTGTTGTGTCATATATACATCTTTTGAAAGGTTTTTGTAAAGGAATGCAGTTTGGATATCCATCTACCAAATCTCACAGTCATTGTTAGATGCTATAGAAAGTATAGTTTTTATTGACATAAACATTGAAGGTAGGGAAAATGTTTCATCATAGTTAGTTCCTTGATGTTTTTTAAACCCTTTAGACACTATAATTTCTTTATGGGAATTTACTTTACCTTCCATGTCTAGTTTCCACTTGAATACCCATTTTAAACCAACGGGATTCACATCCACTGGATCATCTACCAGAACCTAATCTTGGTTCTGATTCACGGAATCCATTTTATAATTCCTAGATTCCTTCAATCTTATAGAATCTGATCTCTCTAATGTTAATTTTTAAAATATAGGTTTATAATTTACAATAAATAATGATTCACCGGCTTCAGTGATTATAAAACTATATCTCTCTAGTTAACCTACCTCTCTTGCACTCCTACCCAGTTCTTGTGTTTCCAAAACTACTTATTCTATGAGGAACTGTTGAATTTTTTCTCGTACCTTCTCTTGTGTATCTAGAGAAGAAAATTCATCAAATTAAATCTTTATCCCTTTACCCTTTTGAGTATTTTCTCCCTCTCTAGAAAGACATCTTTTTTGGTGACATTCACTTTCTTATCTAAGGGGTTTTATAGGTTGTATCCCTTTATTTCCTTATGATAACCTATAATGTTACACTTTGTGCCCTAGGGTGATAGTTTATTTCTTAATAAAGCCTTACTAAATTCCTCATTACCCTATACAAGTGTTTGTGAAAAAATAAGTTTCCTTGCACTCAATAACTCTAAGGGAATTAGAATTGTCACTTTAGTTAGTACTCGGTTTAATGTGTATTTCATGGTTTGTAACACATATCCCCAAACGGATAATTGAATATATACAAGACTCATCATCGACCATACCATGTATAAAAATGTATGGTTCCTCCTTTCACTAACTCCATTCCACTATAGTGTACAATGTATAGTGATTTGAGAGAGAATCTCCAACTCTCAAAAAAATTCAATAAAATCATGGTTAAGATAATTCCCACCTCAATCTGATTGAAGATTCCTTACCTTATTTCCTCGTTGATTCTCTACTTCATTTTTGAATTCCATGAATTTATCAAATGGATCAGGCTTATTCCAATTCAAGTAGAGATAAAAATATATACTCAAGTCATTAGTAAAAGTTCTGGAGTTAGAACACCCACCTCTAGCTTCTACGAGAAATGGTCGAAACACATCAAGCTGTAACAATCCTAGAAGCTCTATGTACATTTCACCTTGTCCACTGAATGGTGATTTGGTCATTTTGCATTGTAAATAATAATGAAGCCTTTCAAGTGGTTTCAGTTCATACAAGTTTAAATAACCATCTTGACAAAGCATTGTAAAATGCTTCTCGTTTACATTACCAAGATGTTGATGCCATAGATGTGTCTAGTATGATTCATGTGAACATGATTCTTTATCAATTAAAAATACATTGTTTTCATTATTTAATACATTAATACAATTATTTAAATATTCCATACCATAACATATGTTTTCCTTATAAAATAAAAAACTTTTATTTCCAAACTTGGTAATAAACCCATCTGCATCAAATAATGATATAGAAGTTATATTCTTGGTAATCATTAGTACAAAATAACAATATTTTAAGACCAAAATCATTCCCATTGGAAATGAAAGGTGGTATTTACAATTTCTAGCAAAACTAAACTCACACCATTAGCAGCTCTCAAATCCACCTCTCATCTATAAATATTTTAGAATCAAATTGGTTTCTACATTTGGATAAACATGTGAGAATGAAAAACTAAATCAAATACCAATGTATATATATTAAAATATTAAACTCAGCAATGAATGCACCTTTAGCATTCCATTTCTTTAGGGGTTTTTCTTCTTCTAGTGGCCTGGAATACCACATGAAAAACATACTACCTTCTTTTCCTCACTCTTCCTCTGGATCACCTCTTTCTTGTATGGATGGTGCTTGGGGGATTTATACTTCTTATTTGTCTGGGATCCATTTCCCTTGTTCTTCAGTTTCATATTCACTATAAGGACCGTGGTTTAATCATGATACATGTACTTATCCACTTGGAGGGTCAAAGTAAGAAGTTCTGAAAGAATCTTATCATTATTTCTCATAATGTAATTGACAATAAAACTGTAGAAGATCTTGGGTGGTGACAAAATTATGATATTTGTATGAAAATCATCTGAGAATTTAATACCTAATATGTTTAAGCATTCAATGTAGAAAATAATATTTAATACATAAGTCCCAACTGGAATAGACTCTCCAACATTAGTTTTAAAAATAACATTTTACATCTTGTAGATATCTTTTCTCGCATTATCTTAATAGAGATCTTAAAGGTGATTCATCATGTTATACACATCCACATCCTCATGTTTCTTCAAAAGCTCATTGGTCATGGATGATAGCATGAAACATGAAACATTTGTAGTACCATCCAGATGTTTCTCATAGATAGAAAACTCTTGATCACTATCCTCTTTACTAGGTGATTTTGAAATAGGTTCTTCCAGAACATATAATTTTCTTTTATGGTGAAGGATAATGCGTAGGTTCCTTTTCCATTCTTGGAAATATTCTCTTTTGAGAAGGTTATCCTTCTAATGTATGGATAATATTGATACATTTTATTTCATTTTATTGTTTCTTATACCAACAAGATGAGCATTATTTTAGTATTTTATTTGATAAAATTTATACAAATGAATAAACATTATAATTATTAATCTCTCACTATTTTATCAAAACCCAATATCCCACACAATTGGCATCAAAATATCCTATTGCATGGTCATTCAAGATGAAAGGATCCATATTAACCTTCTCTTTACCCCATATTTGGTTGCCCAAGAAACATGAGTGGTTTTAGGTTGGAATTTTAAATTCCAACTACATTAACTCACAATTCCTTGATCTGTTGAGTGGACTCCTAAATCATAAAATCCTTAAATTGTATTTCCTCAACCCTTGACTCTCAGTTACACTGAGTCTTGCTTTGGCCATCAACCCTCAATGTGAACTATGTTAAGTCACCAAAAACATCAAGTTATAATTCCCTGATAATTTAAAGAACCCCAAATGGGGCAGGTTTATCACTTTGAACTATGGTTCGATTTTAACTGAAATAGTGCAAGGCTATAACTACATAATATATATAATTGAGAAATTTTATCTTTTTATGCATAAATTTATGATTATTAACTTTATTAAATTATTCTTAATATTTAGAAGATTTACTTAAGTGATTAACCATGCCTTTGAAAATATATACATATATGAAAATTTATTTTAGTTATATCCTTCATGCTCTTTAATTCCATTAATTCATGTGATCATGAAAAAACAAACATAATGAAATAACCATGAAACTTGACATATTTAAAATAATAAAATGGTATAATATTAATCTTTTATTAGTTATTAGTATGTCTAATGGTTCATAAAAAAATCTTTGACCTACTGTAAAAACACCTTGACCCAATTAAGGATCGTGTTACTGCATTTCACCTATCCACCTATATATCTATCTTGAATTGGTTTCTCTTCACCTCCAAACTTGAACCGCCTCAACTACCTTGGGAGCTACATTCATTACATATGCCTTTACTCACAAGTAGGTGAGGGTAAAAGGGATAACAAGAAATAAACAATGGGAATATAGGCCCTTACATAATAAGAGGATAGAAGAAACACAGGACAACAATTTAATTTAATAGTAATTTATATGAAACGAATCATATACAAATTTCTGATCTATGATCATGATCATCCACATGATTACAACAAATTACGCATTTTAAAAAACTATCATTAAATTATTAATCATTATTATTTAAGATAAATCATGCTTGAATCAATTATTTATAATCTTTAATTAATCAATTCTTTTATCTTAATTTTCATATGAATTTCTTTGATATTATCGCCCATAATAATTTTAAGTATATTAAATAAGCTTATTTGAACTTAAATGTGTACATAAATGTAACTTATAGGCAACACGGTGAATACTTGTTCGAATATACCCTACATTTATTATACTCATATATTGTTTAATCTTGTGGAAAATGGAATACATGACGTACCACATACTTTCATGACATGTACTATCATATTCATGATTACAAGAATTACAATATTTTTTTATTATGTGTTATTATTCAATGCATGTAGAGTGACAATTGTAATATGACTTATACATGATATGAAAATCTGAACATTATGAAGATATTAATTAAACATTTATATGTATACCTATATATATTAAAACCCATCGCTTGGTGTGTCCTATAAACTAAATGGCCACACTCAAGCACATGTTGATATGGTTTACCTCATTTTATAAATTAATTTTGATTATTAAAAATTTGGTATAAGTTCACAGCATGTACAGGTGAGCTATATGGAATGTAAATATCTCACCATCTATTTGAGGCACATGAATTGGGATTCAGTGTGTAAATAATGCCTAAAAATGGATTATAGGGTTTCCAAAAGGGACTAAAATGTGTGTTGTCTTCGAGTTACATGGTCACCAGTCAGATAGTTCATGTATGAAAGTACACGAACCGATTATAACTTAAATGGACTACACACCATGTACGTTGGATACACATCATGTACTACAGTTGACTATGTTCTAATCTGTTCCAATCAACACGCGTTGTAAGGAATTAAATACACCACGTGTAATCAATGAACATGATTAGAATTAATTTATGAATTAATCCCTGGTGCATTGAACCCAAGTACACAGTGTTTAACTCATGTTACACAGTGTGAATTCTAGTGATATATGTCTAAAATACTTGACACCTCAAGACAAGTTCTTCAATTTTATTCCATTCATAAAATTAATCGTATTTATTAGATCTATGACAAAAGATGGATGAAGAATTAGATATCACAATTCAGATTAAAAGAAAGATTAATCATGAATTGAAAACTAAAAGAAAAATTGGAAAATTAATAAAATATATTTAAATAAATATAAATAATGATGTGACCTCTCTAATACCACTTATAGGTTTCGAGTTCTATGAAAGAGTGATATGGGTCATGCCCAACTTTTTTTTTATGATCGACGGTCAATATGAGATTTACACAACGATAAATCTCATGATCTATGGAATTATATCAAAGAAAACAGAAAAGGGATAGAAATTCATAACTTGATCGAGGATCATCACATATTATATATAATTAATTAAATCAATTAAGAATTACCTTGCTCAAATTATTTCTTTTTTTATGGATCTGACAATAGATCTACGTTGTACCATCATTTTGTTATAGGAATAAAGAGATTATTACCTCTAGTGGTGATACACATGTGTTCCAAAAATATCCAAATGGTATCATAATAATATCTATGTGCTAGTATGGAAGATCTTATCGCTTGAACCACCTACTTTTTATCACCTCAAGAACCGCTTCCAAAGCATTCTACTTCATCTATCTTAACCTAGGAGTGGGAGGTGGATGAATATTGATCTCCATTATTGGGAGTTTTCTTGGAGACAGAACCCTCTTGGGATTCAGATAATTCTCCCTTGTTTTTGTGAACAACCAATCAAATTAATTAGCTTCAATAGAAAAAAACATAATTGGGCTCATATATTTCTAGGGTTTGGAATAAATAATTGAAAAATTTCCCTTATTATTTATTTAATCCCTTGTGGAACCCCATGTCAAATAATTATATTCTTATTATTATTTTTATACGTTCTCTTAACATGAAAATTAGATTAAATATTAATTAATCATGTTGTATTTAACATTTATTATTTATATCTAGACCAATAAAGTCGGTCCTCCATTCCTCTATAATATTTATCAGGCCCTGAATAATAACTATTTATTTATTAAAAAAATATCACTTCATTATTCTCCAATAAATAAATAATTATTATATTCACTAAATAGAAAATAAATATATATTAAATATTTTTCCCACATTATATTCTCTCAAATAACTGATGACATAATATATGTGATCAAGAAAACAAAAATAATTATTAAACCACAAGTGGGGCTAATATTTATTCAACTTGTTAAATAATAAATATTATTATTATAATTTAACTTATGTTTTAGATACACTTAGTTTACTGCCATCTATGCCTCTTCTTAGTAGAATTAAGTAAAGGAACCTAAAGTCTAAGGTCAGCTTCTAGCAACATGCCAAGGAACCCGCAATTAAATAATTTAATGTCACAATGACATAATACCTCAAACAGATACTTACTCTATACTATATTCCTTTTATCACAATATCTCTAATCAAGAAGGTTTCATGTTGGTGCCATCAACCTATGTGTTCGATGTCTCTTTCTTTGACTTTCTATAAATTAAACTTTCCTATAGAACAACATGTCCATGTATTTATTTAGGCTATATCATTTCCATCAAAGGGTATAAGATGTAAAAATCTATTAAAGAATATAAGTGAAAAATCCATTCTCTCATTATTCACTAATTCAATATTACTCGTGATGCACCCAAGGTATCATACCTCACTGCAAACATTTATCATCATGGTTTTCATCAATACATGAAGGTACAAGACTCATAATACATATTAATAATATTATTAAATTATAAGGATTAATACAAATATGTATATACTTTATATGAATAATAAATATAATTTTTGTATACTAGTGATTGGGATGTTTCTTATCCAAGTGGAATCTAAGGTAAGGGTTTATTTTATAATCTCAATTTTATCATGATTTTTTTATTCAATTTACATTTAAGGAATTATATTTTATTTATTTACTAAAACCCATTTCTTTTATTTTACATTGAATTATTCTAGGTATTTCACATATTAATTTTATTTTTCCCCACTTTGATCCTAAAATCCACCAAAATTTTATTTATATAGAAAGAGGAACTTACTACTCCTTTTTCCAATTATATTTTTATTCCATATCAATATTACTTTTTCTACTCTATTAGTGTTGTTTTTTATTCCTCAATTTTTTCAAAAAATAAATTCTTTATTAGTTTACTTTTTATTAAAAAAAATTAATGCAATCTTCTTATGGTTTTCTACCTAAGTCGTTTTTTACTTTTAAAAATTGTGAGAAAAATATATTTTTAAACACTTTTACTAGGAATGGGTTTTTCTACCATCATGACCATTCATAATTATTTTATTACTTTAGAAGTTTTTATGTTTTCCAATTTAATATATATTCTTGTTATTGTGATATTTCTTTAGTTTCTACATTAAAATAATATATATTATTTTAAAAATGGAAATTCCTTCCCTATGTTATATTTTTATCTTCCACTACACATTTTCTTAGATAAGTATACATCCTTTTAAAGATTCTATTATTTTAAGTTATTTTTCAAATAATTTTTTAAAGGTCTCGTTAACACCTTTGGAAAACAATATTTTGGAATTCGTTTTAAACTGTTTTTTATGAAAAATTATAAATTTTTTATAAAAGTTATTATAAAATTATCACATATATTTTTATCTATAATTGTCAATATAGTTTAATTTACTTCAAAACTATCATTTCTGTTAAATTTATCGTCATATTTTATCCCTTTCTGATTTATGGTTATACTTTATTTTTTCACTAGGAGTATTCTAAATATTTGTAGTTATATTCTCTATCACTCTCCGTTATTATCTTAACATTCTTTTTTCTCGTTTGTGTACCTATTATCTTGTATCACAAATATATTTTTCATTTCAATATTTTATTAACCAGATACCATTACTACATAAAATTTTAATTGAAATAATATTACTAAAAAAAGTTATTACATTGAATGGGGAAATTTATATTCTATATACTTGTTTTGATAGAGATATTGTTGATTAATAAGGAATATTTATTATGTATTGTATTGATCATACATTATATGAGGAGTGAATTGGACATTTTTAAATGACATTAGGGGACTAGAATTATATAATCAATAAATGCATTAAGATGTCCAATAAGGAAAACATGTTTCTATTTCTTTATGATTACTTGGGTATTCGGTGTATGTCAACTAATTTATTGAAAGTGACTTTACCAAGATGTTTGGAATCATTAATTCTATCATTGAGAAGTTAGTTATTATTTTCCATTTCATTATTAAATTATAGTGATCTATGGATGTATTTAATGCTCAACTTCTTCATTTAAATGGAATATGTATTAATTATTCACCATTCCTTATTGTTTATACCTTATGTACTCATGTTATATTTCCCTAAACGTACCCCCTTAATATCAATGTGAGATTAACCTTTATCTATTTATTCGACCCATTATATAAATAAATTATATATGAATTATTTCAGTGAGGAATAATAAATATTTAAAGATTTTTATAAGTTGCCTTTTATGTTTCTAATGTAATATTGAAATCATGTAGGTATCTAGTCTCTCAAGACTATTAAACTATTAAATACATTATGATATGATCTCTTATATCATATATGAATGTAATATAGAAAAAATTAAATTTGTTTTACAATATATGTGGTTGTTATAATTATTACCCTAAAGGGGAAGATCAACCAACCACAAGGCGAACAGCTTCCTACTCAGTCCAGATCTACTTAGCATCTTACCTGAGTGGATAAACCTAGTGAAACATGTTCCCCATGATTCCCTAAGAACCCAAACCTTTCTAAAACATCTTGAAATACCACCACCATAATACCATTAATCTAATACTAAAATTGGTGAACCGAACTTCAACATGGTGAATTTACTATATGAAAAATTACTAACCCTATAGAGGACCTTGAGGATGATAACAGTTATAAGATGATAAAGGATAAAACCATTTTCATAAATGTAAGAATAATCCCAATCTATGATGAGGAGACACTAAGAAACCATCACCTAACATGAAGGACCCTCACTTGACCTATCTAAGGGAGTACTGAATCCATAAAAATAAATGGTTATACATACCTCATCATAGGATACAAGCCTGGGAGCGTACCCATAACAGATCCATATTCCATACTTATCTCATAGAGATTGGACTATATGATCTACTAAAATTTCCATAGACACTACTCCTACAATTACTTAAAACATATCCTACATCATCTTACATGGTGCTACTAGGGAGAGAGATCATACTTTTTACACATGGGAACCATCCATGAAGAATATAATGAAACAAGAGTACATAAATAACTCTCAATACTCCTAACTAAAACACATGCACCTTCTCACATCCAGGGAACATTGTAAGGATGTAAATCCATAAAGTTTCATGTATGTGGATTTACCACATTAGACTACTCTACTGTGTACATAGAACCACTAAGGGGTATCCTAGATTCTCGATCTACCACTCTCAATCCTTTAAGGATCGACCTATTGTGGAAAACTCCCAATGTAAATAGATCTCTAATTATATAGAGGGTTCCCATTCGCTAGAAATAGTATAGTGTAAGTGGGTTTACAATAATTTAACATTCCCTGGGTGATCTCTTAGTACATGACATCATCATTACATGTCCTTGTTATGCATATATCCCTCAATCATCTTGTAAATGGCCTCTGATAGAAATGGGGACCTCACGATCATGTTCTATGTGGAAGGATATTCAAAATACACTACCTACTTATCCAATGTATGATCTATGGAATGAAAACATGAAAACCCCCTCTAAGGGGATGGTAGTGGTGTGCGCCTTGGTGTACCTGTCTTGTACACCTGACGACCCACTCTGGGTATGTACCTTTTACGGAATTAACGTTTAAACCGCAAATAAATAGTGTGATAATTTATATACCTGGAGTGGTATCCACATAGGGTATGTTACCATGTACTCTGCAAAAAAAATGTCACCCGATATAGAGTGTACTATTACATGCCACATACCACACACAAGGTGTTTGTCCATATACTTGGCCACACTGTGATTTGTTTACCGAATAGACCAAATGGAATTAAGATGTGACCTTTATGGTGTGTGATCACCATATTTTAACCAAAATTGAATTAATTAACTTTATGACATGTGTTCATAGAACTACACATCATGTGATTGGGAATTTCATACATGGGATCCTAGTGAACTGAATGGATCATCCATTTCACTATAAATCACTCACCAACAAATCCAAATCATTCCTTTATCACCCAAATATTAAATAAAATTAAATAAATTAAATAAATGGGTTTGAGGCGAAAAATTAAATAATTATCCCTTCCTCCTGGTCAAATAATGAAGCTTCAAGGACAGATCTTCTATTCATCAACACCACCTCCCAATTCATCTATGGTTGAGCTCCTTAGATGAATATCCTTCTTTATGTACCTCCTTAACCATTTAGATCTATAGTGTAAGAAAGGGGTAAAATCCTTGTATCCTTGTGAATGTGTAGAATAGCGTAGGGGGAAAATAAAACCAAAAATAAATTAAATTAAAAGGAGTTATATGGGCCCGACCTAGACATTAGAACCTGAAAAGATTTTATACCATACCTTGGTAAAAATATATATCCATGAATCAACCTTGAAGTCATAATTATCACCCATATGTTCATTTAAAATGTATCAATGTTCACAAACAAGGAAATAAATTGTATTTAGTTATTTCCTATTAAATTACCTGTGAAAATATACCTGATGAAAAATCTAACCAAATTTCATCTTAAATGAGAGAATCACATCCTATGTACAATAGAACCTTCTAAAAAATGTGAGGTCTCTTTCTAGGATAAATTACCATTTCATACTTTTTAAGGATTTAGTGATCTAAAAATTAAAAACGGGATAAGTGTTTCATATGGAAGAACCAATTTTACTACATCCTCTTTACCTTTGATCCCTTTCAACATTAAAAAGAATATTACCATAATAGTTATTCAAGAATACAAAAAATAATCCCAATGTTGAAATATGACACCTCAGAAAATGCACTCTTTTAGATTATGAAAGAATGTAAATCCACAAGGACCGTAACACATCATGATTTTGGAACACATTTCTCTTTAAATAACCAATATTTTCGATAGTGCATTTCACACATAATCCCAAAACCAAAATAGGCCATTAAATATTAGATGAATAATATTAATAAAAATTAATTAAATTATAACCCATATAAATTAAAAATATTTTAATCAATTTTAAATTCTTGCAATTCTGGATTAAGAAAACATAAATATTTAAAAACAGCATTTTTCGGTGAAAGTAGTTTTCATTTATATTTTTTATTTTAATTTAAATTAAATATTAATAAATTTTATAATTTCAGTTTGATGAAAAAACTTTTTTATATTCATCACTTAAATATTATATGAGAATGATTTTTAGATATTTTTCTAAAATAAATTAATTTTATGTAAAGAGTAAAGAAATACTGATTTTGATAATATCATCTCTTTTATGAAATTATCATAATAAAAGAATTAATTAAAAAAATTGAGGCCTTTTTCTATAAAAATAAATATTTAAAATTTAAAATATTTTATTTAAGCATTCCATATCAAAAATTAAAAACCTATGTTTAACATTTTGGAAACTGAAATAATATTTTACTCTAAAAAATATTTTAATTCGCCTATATTAAAAAATAGTATTAGTCACTTAGATATGTTAATTATATAAATAAGAATTTATAGTTTTAAATCAACATTTTCATATTATTTAAAAATGTTAACTTAATTTTTAGGAATAAAAATTTGTTTATTAGGGTTAATTTTAATTACCACAATAATGGTAAAACTATTATTTTCAAAGAATTTATTTATTAACATTTTTTAATTTTTATATAATAAAATAATTTAATCACATATAATTAATGACTTTAATATAATTTTTACATATATATATATATATATTACCACTCAATTAGTTGTTATTTAATACTAAAAAATATTAAGAAAACCTAATTGTAAACATAATATTTTTTTTACAAAAGAGTTTTCATATATATTAAATATTTAAATATAAAAGTTAATTTGTTAATATGTAGAAATTAAATTACATTTTATGGAGCATAAATTATAGATAATGACATAAATTTTTTTATAATAATGTTGAGATTATATTTTTAATAAAATAAATATTATTTGTGACTGAAAATTAGATTTTTATTTTTCAAACACTTTTAAAGAAAAAGTGAGAAACCATGAGTTTAAACGCAAAAGGAAATAGTAGAGTTATTAAAGAGAAATTTAAGCCTACCATAATTAGTCTCCCTAAATAATTTCCAAAAGTTATCGTTAACGTTAGTGTCTTGTTCATCCATAAGAAGATCTTCAAATTAGAAGGCATGCTTGTCTTAGGACTGAATATACTCCTCTATACTAATCTTTCCCTTATTGATGCCCAAAACTAAAATCAGGTCCTTATTTTCAATCCATATATATTTATCCTCATTGAAATTCATCCTTAATGATCTCCCCTTAATTTTAGAAGCTTCTTATTTAGTATAATTGAGAGAAAAAACATGTTCAATTGTTTCTTCTTCTAATATCATTATCAATTCCTAGGATTTCTCAAGCGCAACACCTAACTTACACTGTATGTCTGTCTTTTTGGATTTCAATTTCTTCATAGACCATGTCTCCATAGGAATAAGAAAGGAAGAGTAATCCATTAGATCCTTATAAATGCCCTTCCTCCCATCTATGGAGGGCCTGACCAAAGCACCTTCAGAATTTAGAATTGTATCCTTATTCTCTTTTTTATGATTAAAATATTGAACATCCAAGTTGAGGCCACCATAATGTGGTTCCCCCATAAGAGTGGAATCCACACCAACATGGTCATCATGAACCTCATTCACCTCAACTTCCTGGATAGCAGTATGGTTGTTTGGAAAATCTTATTGTGTGACAAATACCTCCTTTGTAACATAATCTTGAGACATTCTCCATATAAATCATGTCTTGGGTCATCAACCTCAATACATTGAAATCGATTTCAATCTATAACATTTATACTAACTCTTTCCAATATCACCCCACTTGTTTCCTTCACTCATCCCTCACTATCTTCATTGTGTGCATATTCCCTTCCATTTTTATCATCTGCATCCTATCTATTCCCAATATCTTCCTCAACATTTACAACTTCCATTGAAACCTCATTAGAAACCTCTAATGTTTTACTCCTTAGGATCACAGATTCAGTAATTGGTAGGCTAGTAGCGGTATTAGTAGTCAACCTAGGGCCTGATAATCCCCCTCCCTCCTGTGAATCCAAAAGGATGGCATCCAGTTGATTACCTCTCTTGGAGATAACACCTCCTTTGGAAGGATCATTAAAAGATGAATTCATAGCATGCATATCTCCACTATCATATCCCTTACCCGTTCCTATAGATTCCACATCCAAATTTTGTAAAGGAATCTACCAAGTCTTTTATTTTCCATGAACTACCTCAGAGATCTACACACCCACTTGTACCTGGATAGAGGACCCACATACACAACTGGTCTTAGACCCATTTTGTCTTGAACTATATCTACAATTTTTTGACAAATGACTTAATCACTTGCAGATAGAACAAAATTCTACCCAGGATTCATACATCACCTGTTGTCGACAGTGTTATTCTAATCCAATTGTAATCCCAAAGAAATCAGAAAGTTTTCATGAAACATCAACTTCGACACACACTCTTGGATTGATATGATGACACACTTCCTTGATATAGATATCAGAGGATAAGAACCAACCTATGATATTCTTAATCATCCCAATAATCAAAAGGTTCTAAAATGGAAGTGGAATATTAGGGAAACTCACCAAATCTCCATTGAAGGGGAGTCCCGCTTTATGTGATAATCATATGCCTATCGATAGAGGTAGAATCTGGACCCATTAGAGCTACGAGGCACACATGACCAACCCTTGATCAGGTCATCCTATAAAAATAAGTGGATCATGAAGTTCCTATTTTCTATAAAACCAATAGTAGCCACATCCTATAGATCCCACGAACCAAAGTTGAATATGTCGAAGGTGTCCACGGATGGCCTTCTCTGTGAGAATCGAGCAAGTACAGTCCAATTGATAAATGATGACGCTTCATAAAACTCTAATATAAACAATGTAATATTAGGTCATCCTTCATACAAATTAAGGACCTTTGGGTGTAGGGATAATTTCCAGAATAGTGGAATCATCTCGGTTTTGGAGAGGGGGTGAAGGAAGACTCCACTCCCTTGAAGGATGAAGAAGGGTTATCCCCTTCTAATGGGGGAGGGAAGATCATAGTTTTTTCCACCATCATGATTTTTTATAGGAAGTTCTCTAATATCTTCTCAAATAATACCCCCTTTATGGTAATTTTGATATAGATTACTTTCTAAAAAACTAGATACCAAGGTAAAAACTAAAATGATAAAACATAAAAATAAATTAGTAAGATGAGAGAAACGTGTTTTAAACATGTGTTAAAATGAGTTCTAGATGATAAATATACCTTATATCACCCAAAAATTAGTTATTTCATACTTTTGGAACCATACATCATATAATAGTTTCATGTCATATTTCAAAAAATAATTGGGTTTTTACAATACTACCATTTTCATCACTTATAATATAGGGTCACATCAACAAAATTTATCCACACATTCTAAAGAAATAGATCTACAAAAACTCTATAATATTATGTATTAAACACCCTATATAGATATTTTACTGAAAAAAACAAATATATGATTCCTTAAAGTGTTACCCAAGGGATAATATCCAAACGGATGGGTGATGTCCTCAACCTAACTCTCTTATTTCTTTTAATATTCTACCAACTAAAATATAATCTATACATAAAATAATTAAAACATAATTATAATTAATATCCTTAAATTTTATTATAATTGTGTAATATTAGATAATTACCTTCATCCAAAACCATTCTAAAAAAGAATATTTCATCATACATATGTGCATACTACTGCCTCAATGAATGGCATGTTCTATATTTCTATTACAGACTAACATGGATAAATTTAAAAATATATATAATGTATTAAAATTGTATTCATGAAGTTATTTATATTATTGAAATATAATATTAGATATTGTATAAGTGATATTAACCCTAAGTGGTCATAATAAACATTACTCCCTAAAATGAACATATAAAGACACCTTTCTTAATTTGGGTATATTTTGGGAAAAGAAAAAAAATAAATATAATTTTTTATAATTGAATAATAAAATACATACACCATCATGATTATAGATATTATTAATCTATTATACAAAACTTTTTACCATGGTCAATATGCCTAGAATGTTTCCATGAAATCTACCGACCACCTCAAGTAACTACCATAAGAAAAAAAAACATTATAAATAAATAATATATGATATTAAATAGATAATAGAAAATAAAATATAGATATAAACTTTTTTAATAAATTTTTTAACAACCATTTTTTTATTATCCATAATTTTAGGCACATAGGAAGAATGAATTTGGACCTAAAGGGTTTTTTATCTTAATTTTGTTTCATTGGGATATGATTTATATTCACCAATTGTTTATTTTTTTAGTGAATTAATTTCACATGGATTTATTTTTTACATAATATTCATGAATTCAAGGTCATTTAAAAATGCATATTTTGTTCTACCTTCCATGGATTTTAAATTTGAAATATTAAGACAATTTAAGGGTTATTTTTCTCGGTTTTCAATTCAATGAGACATGTTTGATATTTCTCACTATAATTTCTTTTATATGGTGTATTTACATACCTATTAATATCCATTATAGTAAATATATTTAATTTAATGATATTTTAATGTTAATTTCTTTATAACACTCTTGTTTTCATTTGATTATTACTTTACCATTACTATTAGGGGTACATTGTATAAAATTTAATATCTTGAGACATAATTATTATTGTTAACCTTGATAAGTTTAATATGTTGTGATCATTTCATAATTAATTCCTTATACAATATTCCTGTAATTATTATGTTTTGAAGATACATATAATTTTATTTATTCTAGGATTGGTTTATTACACACTAATAATGTATTTTATAGTACCTTGTCTTCCTATCTAGTGGGAAATTACTTTTTAAGGAAATATATTACCTAGATGAATTTATTTATCAAAAAAAGTATATTTTCATTGATAATAAATCTCATCATCTTTAACAATGATTTCCCCCCTTTGTCTATATTTTCCATTCCTAATAATTTTAACTTTTATATGTGAAATCCCAATTATGTGTTATCCCACGTGACAATAACATTTCCCTTTTCCACTTTTCAAAAGGATGTTTTTACCTTTTTTTAGGATATTGGTTTCAATAAAAGTATTTTAAAATATTAAAATGGTTTTCCTTCCACGATCATTTTATTTACCTTCCACTCCACATTTCCTCAATATAACCTTTGTGTTTTTTTAAATACTCAATTATTGAGGATTATTTTTTAAAAATTGTTTTCAAAAAATATCAAATCAATTTTTTAAAAAAACCTTCAGCAAGTGACCTGTTACTTATTATTTTATAAAAATGTTAAAAATTCTACCAAAACACTATTATGGTTTTGATTCTATTTTCATATTTATTAAAAAAAGGTTTTATTTCTTTTTAAATTATTTTTCATACAATACCCTCAAAATTATCTATAACATTTTGGGGTACTAAATACATGGAAATCCATTTCTATTTTTGGATTGCCTAATCATCCATAATGTATAAACATTATTCTTGTCTCATTGCCTTTACTCTATAAACACTCTATATTTCCCTCTTTTTATTGAATGGTGTTCACCGAGATTCCAATTTTTTATTAATTTTTGGGATTATTTAATAAACAATATCCCTTTTATCTATATGGTTTTTATACCATACACTTTATCATCTTAATTGAGGGTTATTTTCCTTGAATGTTACTGAATATATTTGGATACACATTTATTTTACATGGTTTTACAATGTTATGATTATTGATTTAATTAGAATTATTTCCTTAGGTTAATCCATTTAAAAAGGATATCAAACACATTTTCATTACTGTGGTTTTTTATGTTATATGAATGATTATTTTGAAGTTGCGCAAATAAGTATGGTTGAATGAAAGGTGGGGTCCAATATCACCCTCCAATGTATTAATTAAAATTTTATATCTTGGGAGACATGTATATGTGGTCACAACCTTTTAATATCATAGGAATTCAGGCAATTCTGTGAATATGAAGGTGATGTATACATGGGTACAATTTAGTTTCTCGTAAGCATGGGTGAAAGTGTCTGACTCATGAAGGTTATGTTTCCCTATGCTAATGTGGTTCCATATTTCTAAGGTATATAGATATTACACTATTATGGATCATGTTTATTGACAAATGATTCCATATTATTTTAATTCATGTCTTTTGATTTATTCCCTAACTCATGATTTGTTATTTATACTTTGTTATATATAATTATCTTTTGTTATTTCTATATACCTTAATTATACTCATTTTAACATCTTATTTTCATCAATGATCATTGATTTTTATCACATATATTTACACTTAAAAATCATTTGATATCACCCCATTATTGTGTTTTAATTTCCCTTGGATATGAAGATGAGTGTAATTGATGATAATTCTATAAGGTAGTATACTATGTATCAATTATGGATAAATGTTAAAAATAATGATAAAATAAGTTGTTTATGTTGCTGATCCTCAAAGACACTAAAACATAGTTCCTTAGTATTGTGTGTTTGTTTGGGATATGTAATTTTTAACTTAAATAAGTGGTTTAAAACCAAGATATTTTTATATTGGTTCATCTCACATTATATAAAATCTAGTATATAATGAAATTTTTTATAGAATTAAACGTCAGAGTGTAGTTACGGTGCACCCTAAGGTCCTAGAATGAGACCCTACCTAGGAAAACATCCCTTATCCATCCAACAGATCAAGGACACGACATTAAATATTATTTTTGAAACAAAATATTCTTCAATATATATATTTGAATCTCAAAAACCATCATGAATCACCTCAAAAGATTTCATAAAGACTCTCTACAAAAATCATTTCCCTCTAATAACGACATTCCTATCAACAACAGCACAAATCACTACCATGAACCATCAATATCTCTCAGATATGGCCCCATATGTAAATGATTTTTCTATGGGTTTATCTTTCTCCTCGCCTTTAAAAGGGATGATATATAATATTTTCATACAAAGACAATCTAAACACAACAAAATCCACTTTTTAACACCTCAACACTTGCACCATATCTCACCATAGGTTCCTGTCACACTTTTTTGTTCATAAACAACTAAAAAACTTGGAAATTAATGTTTTATGGATTAGGGGATGAGGATAAAACCAATCCTATTGTCCTTATCTCTCTAACAGCTATAAGGAAAACACACACCACTTACCTCAGTTAAGTACCCATCCACCACATATGACCCAATTTATTACTCCAAGATCCAAGGTTGACATCTACCCAATTCATATTCATCTACAACCATAATTTTAGGGAGAACTGTACCTCATATAACAAAAATATATATAAATGGATATATCATATAAATTCTCTCCATTCTACTTAGGAGTCCACATAGTTGAGATGATTTACCACCCATGAATTGTAAAGTTATTATAGCTGAACACATATTGTATTTCCTATCATTGTCTTAGAATATAACCAAGAACAACACTAGGGACTCCACATTGTTATATGAACATAGAGTATTCCTCTATAAAAAATCAAGTAAGGAGTATAACTCAGCCTCCAAATATGATCCTTGGACAAACCAGAAGCAGCCTACTACTAAAATATCAACACTCATCTTCTCAAGATTTTCCAGGAAACCACCCAGGAAAGAAATTTCCATGATCTTTAACTCTAATACTGATCCTCTAAAACAAGAATATCACATTAATACATATTATGCAATCAGTGAGAGAGTGGATTAAAATTTCCTGGTAATTTTCCATGCTCATCACCTGGGTCCTGCAACTGATTAAATGTTGACCAAGACCTATCTTATTGATCACAAAACGTTGTAAAAAATACAACCATCTACCTGAACATTGGTCATGACTTATCATTTGTCACTAATGATAGCATAAATGGTCCACACTTCACCTATTAGGGAACCCTAACCTTCCTCAAATTCAAATCATGTTGATGGAATGAATGAGGGTAGATTGTTGCCCCCAAAAAGTCTCAAGTCATAACATGTTGGGATAGATAGTTCCTTTAGATATATACCTTCCCTGACAACCCTACATCAATGAAATAGAATCATGTGTCTCTTCTAAATAATATGAGAACCAGGGAAAATTGCTATATATTACCCCGGGTGACACGTTAGAAACTACCGAACCAAAATCCTTCATAGATTGTACTAGGAGACGATCATCATAGAGATCATTTTTTATCCACTATTAATCGATCATGAAAAAATATCTCTATAAAAAGAATGGCTTAAATGTACAAGGTGTAATGTCCCATCTATCCAAGGCTCCCAAACCTATCATCTGTCTTGTTATACTCTCTATCATCAATTTTAAGCATTATTATAGTCTATAGAAAATTTAATCAATAATTAATGCATGTTCTACCCTACGTAAAGAGAATCAAAAAAAATATCATGCACCAACCAAAGTCATAGACATCACTAGACTATGATGAAGGACATTATCCTCGATGTAAGAAACCCCAACCTAGGAAGTACTGACCTCGCTAATGGTGGACATGATTCTCCAATATGGGGGGTACTATACCATAATGGTAAAATAATCATATAATATTTTGTGTCAAATATCAACCTCTATAGATGGAGGACCCGTACCCTATCTCATTGGGGAGTACCAACTATAATTTTGTATAGTGTAATATACCTCACTTTAAGATACCTCATTCGAGGGAGTACCAACCCATATGATATATCAATATTACTCCATTGATTAAGAAGTGGAAGAATAAATGAAAAATACATAAATAACATCATAGTAATAGTATTTGAGGATCCTTTTCTCGCTTAAAAACACATTATTCGAGTGTAATAAAGACTCCACTTGAGGATTCTAACCCGAAATAAACTCATATACAGGTGGAATAATGACTTCACATATAGAGTATCTCAAAAAAAATTCTTGGGGGGATATTAACCCTAACTAAAATATAGGTAAAGGATCTAGTCCTTGTAGAAAAACACCTCAATCTATGTGAATACCTACACAACATGAAAAGAGTTGGGGGACATGTACCTCACTCAAAGACACCTCGGTTGAGGGACTTTCGACCTTAAGAATAATTTTATTTTCATTCCTGAATTTAATTTTTTTGCTCTATGGAGATAAATCTCCCTGTACACAAAACAACATTGAATATAAAGAGAGAATTACCCATGGAGCTCACAAGTCAATGAGTAATCCTGTTTCTCCCACCATTCATAGAATTTCTATTCGACAAAACTAATGAAATAAACTTAGTAATGAAAATTAGAATCCTCATTACAAAATTACATCTCAAAAGGTAAAATGTAATTCCATGAAAATAAGAGTTCATTGATTTCTATGTGATGAATGGGCCAACTCAATTGTACATTATAATCAATACCCTATGTAATCAAGTTAAAAAATATATTATCAGAGTCCTTTTACAGGAATTCACCAACTATGGTCTCCACAGATTCTATGTACACCTCTAGTCGGATGATCCATGTGCATGATGTAACTATGTGGCCCCTTCCATCTACACATGATAATCCCCGATGGACCTCCCTCTTATGATTCATCCCCCTTATACCCTATCCTAATTAGGTAGCTCCTTGTGGCACCCCATATCCATTTGAGTGCCCTCTATCATGAAGGTCCCTTGCTGGCTACTTCCCTACATGAAGACTAGGGGTCAATGACCCTTACTCACGATTGTTCCCCCTCTTGAGTGACCTCTTACTAGTTCCTCAATCCACTTCTCCTAGCACGACATCCTCCCCTCTTGAAACCCTTCCTTCACTACGGCAGCCCTCCCTACGCTGAGTAACCACTAATTCCTCTCGTGCAACCCTATGTGATGGACCCTCCTAGTGTTCCCCACTCCGGTAATTCACAACCTCCTCCAGTGACCTACCCTCTCCTAGATCTGACGAAATATGGCCAGATCTATTCCACCATGGGATCCTCCGAGGTATCTACACACCTGTGGTTATGAAAAGCCCCACTTTTCCACTGAAGTTCCCTTTCTTCCATGCACAATACCTCCTATAGTGTTGGATCTCACTATGCATCACCACCCCTACAATGGATCTTATCTACCCAGGCTCTATGTTCTCGATACACCAATTCAGCAACCCACATCGACCAGCCCTGCTCATCCAGCTTTTTCAATGCTCCGTCAACTGACACCACCTGTGTGGTTTTCCCAGCGCCTCATCGATCGGCACTTCCTATGTGGTTTTCTCAACTCTTCATCAACTAGTCATAGTTATGTTGATTATTAGTGTTCTATCAACCAGTCTTACCAGTATGTCATTCTCATCACCCCTTTGATCGTCCCTACCTACATGCTTCCTCAACTACGCCTTGACAACTTTCCTCACCACCAATTTAATTCAGTTATTTCAGTGACATATTCCATCATCCAACATTTTCACTTTGAAGGGGAGCTACGATCATGAATGATTTATTTTTTTTACTCATCTTGTTTTGAAATTTTGTTGGATATGTTCAGCTTGACAGTGGAGTGTTTTTATTTTTTTGGGTTTGATTTATTTTCTTTGGTTTTTTTCTTTAATTGTGTGTTCAATCTAGGTAAACCAATCTTAAGGGGTAGTATTGCAGTCTGCATCCCACATCAGACATGAGGTCTTAGGAGGTATATATTATTCATTATAAAATAACCTTCAAACCTCCCTTAGAGAGGTATCTTGGTCAATGGATCCTCCTCTCTTATCATTCTATAATATTTATCCCCAAAATCAATCTATATAACCATCCCCTCTTTAATACCACTCTGACATGAACTAACTCATCATATCCCCACTAGCACTGGTAGTATGCCAATTGTGTTACCACAAGATTACCTCTATTAGGCCAAAGGCATGTGACCAGAACCAAGAAGGAATAATACACTTATAGAATGCCTTATCCAATACAACCTATAGTAGGCATAATTCATCATCCATCTAAAAATATCAAAAACCTCATAGGGTGTGTATATCTAAATGTAATGAAAATATACATGTAAAAACCCATAAAAAACTTTGGGTGTACAATATAAATTCTATTTTAAGAGGAAGAAATGGAATAAACCCTCAATATATCATGAAAACCTCTAGCATCTAGGAATAAAGGGGATCACAACATCACACCAACACTATCTTTTATCTATACTAACCACAAACCTGATAGGCTCCACTAATATCTTTCACTTAGTGCCCCATTATCTCTAAGACTACCAATATCACCATATAACTGTGTACCATCTATAAAAATACAACATGTGTGGGAATAGAACACATTCTTTGATGAGTATAAAGATACCCAATATGAAACAACAAAATATTAAAGTGGTACTTACTACAAGTCAGTACATAACTGATGGTCAAACCATAAAACCACCCAACTCCAAGAATAAGTGGATAAATATAAGATAGGGAATAAGTTGAGGCTTCACCTCCCAATATACCCTCAACCTATGTTTATATGGGAATAATGGGTTTCATGATAGTCTACTTTATCTATAGAAGGTGGACTCTATAAATTCACTTTGCATCCTAGGGAAATATACCTCAATTCTCATCTGGCCTATGAAATGATACCTCTATGATAATTCACATCAAGGATGATCAATCCATGAAGGATTAAAAGAGGTTAACTATAACCCCAGCCACCAAATCATAAGAATGGGATCTAATCAGGAATATCATAACTCTAATAGAGCTCATCAACCATCATCCACTCTATAATCACTAGAATCACCACCTTCATGTCACACTTGGTGATCAACTAAGATAATTGGAATCCTTCTTTCCTATAATAAATCCTCCTGACATAAAAGTTCAATATTAACAACTCACCGAATGATTTTATAGTCCATATACGAACTATATGTGGGGACCATTCCAGTTGAATAATGTGATGCTCAAGGGGGGGTTACAAAACCCATTAATGGTTGACTTGCACCCCGTCCAATAGAGAAATTCCCTATCCCATCCTACCAGAGGAAAAAAACCTCATATATGATCTAGGCCTAAAAAGGTAAGTCATGAAAATTAGATATTCCCTTAAATGGGGAAATAAACTACTAAAAGTTGAACCCATTATCACTTAGCCTAGCTCAACTAGAGTGGTATACCCAGTCGGTGAAACTTAATTCACTATGTGCATCAAGAGTTCCTAAGAACTTGAAAATTTTGGAAAATCATGAAATAACACTACTAAACCAATACCATAATATTGAAACCTATACCTCAATAGAGAATATATATCTTCTAAGGAATCAATAAACCCACCTGGGATATTGTGGCTCACCAAAGGACATGGACTATAAAATCCTGTAGAAATCATCCTACACCTGAAAGATAATGATTGAAGAAACTAGTACCTTTGATGGTGGAATTTCAACCTATATCTCTGGGGGTACCAACACTATCTGTATAAGGGATGACTCACACCACATCTCATAATTAAATCCTGATAGAATACCAAAATCACATCTCCATGTTATCCTCATCATAGAGCTATAAAAACCTATGCTTCATTAAAACGACCTCCTATAATAATCTAAAATTTTAAACACATTATCTCATGGAATCTCATGATGTGCTATCAGAGAGAGAGAGAGAGAGAGCATTTGATGTTTAGATTAGGAAATATCTATAAAGACTATAACATAGTGAGAGTGAATAATTAACTCCCCAACCTCCTAACTAAACCACATTTACCTACTTATAGGTAGGTTGCATTGTATGTAGGTGAATCCTTTTAAATTTTTCATATGTTGATAGATCCACCCAAACTACCTTGTTGTATAGAGGGAACCACCAGATTCTAGCCTAAACTCTTTCATTTGTGACTCTCCATCCTCCAAGGATCTATATGTTCCAAAAAATAACCATATGAAAATGATACCCAAATACATATGAGGGTCTCATACCCTAACATCAAACTACATTAAGTGGATTTACTGTCCTCACACCTACTCTAGGTGATCACCTTGAAATCAATGTCATCACATAATACTAAGATGCTCAAATACACCCCAATCATATTATAAATGGATTATGATATAAAATATGATCCCACCATCAGATCATATGTGAAATAATATGTGTAATGTAATAATTAATTGTATAATTATATATCTATGGTAATAAAACAATAAAACACCTTCAGAAAGGAAAGTACACGGTGTGTACCTTGTTGAACATGACATATACACCAAAAGGGTCACTCTATGCATGTACCTCTACTTGAAACATTATTTATTCCAAAAGTTCATAGTTTCCAATTCTTATACTTTCCAGGTAATCCACAAAGGATAATATTTCATCTACTCTTCACAAGCCATGTCATGTAACTTAACATGGAATTTACTATTACAAACCATGTACCTCACATGAGGCGTGTGGTTTTGTACTTTTACATGCCCTAATTCAGGTTCCCAATAGACCTATACAGCATGTGGATGTTGACTAAATGTCTTGTGATCACTGTATTTTACCAAAATTAACACTAAAAAATAGCACAATTTTTTTTCTTAGAACTACACTTCAAGTGATCATTAATTTCAATTTCATGTTCCTTTTGAACTACCTAAATAAATCATTTCACTACAAAGCATTCTCTAAAATCCCCCATTTAATTGTTTTCAGCCCAATTTTCATAATAAAATTACAAAATAAAAAATAAATTGGAGTTAGGTAAACTTTTGAATGAAAATACCAACCTCATAGTAAAACCCTAATTCTCTGAGGTTGGATCCACACTCCATCATTTCCTCCTTCGGATTCAACTTTGATCGAGCACCCCAAATTTAGTTCCTCCCCCTTCTCCCTCTTTCTCCCTTCAGCTCAACGACGTTAATGAGGGGAGTTATCATAATCCCCTTCATGTGAATAGATATAGATTAGGGGGGATAATAAAAGTGAAACAAAAATTAATGTCAATTAAAAGGAACAATAAGTTTCCATATATTATCCCAAAACCAAAATAGATTTTATGCCTTGACTTTGTAAAAATATCCATTCTGAACTCATTTATGAAGTTATAATTTCCATTTAGGTCTTCTTTTAATATCTATTGATGTTCTCACCCATTATAATAAATGGTATTTATTTTATAATAATTTAATAACCTATAAAATTAAGTCCAACTTGAAATCTCACCAAATTCTGGATCAAAGGTAAATGTTACATCCCTAGAACAAATAAAGCTTCATGAAATTTTCCTAAATTCATTTTATATGTTAAATAACCATTTTATCCTTTTATTTTTGGGGAATTTGAAAACTAAGTCTTCCGAATAAAAAAATCGGGGTCACTACATCTCCTTTCTATAGGGTTGATCTAAAATACATGTTGGATGATTATGATTCTATTTATCTACAAAAAAATATTTTATCACCATTATTAAATGTTCTCCCACTAAAATGATTACCCCTTTTATAATCCACCATATCCACTAGTGGTCTAATATCTATATCTCACTATGTAATGAGTCTTCTTTGGTATTCCTCTGGCCACTGAGCTATTAAGGTACAGAAACTTCTTAGTTATATCTATATCTTAGATGTTTCCCAAAAAAATGGATTATAGAAAGGGAATCTAAAGATCAATGATGTTGGAGACTATCTTGTGAATGTTTGGAGAAAGTACAAGGCTCATAAAGATTATTCAAACCATCCAAAATCGATGTATACTCAATTAGCATGAAAGGGTATTTAATTTAGTGATCTTCTTCATTATTTCATTAATTACTTGGATCTTCTAGAAACTCCTCCTAGAGATGAGATGTAGGTTTCTAGTGATAAGGATTGGGTGTCTAATGGTGATAGGCTTGAATTTCCTAACCATTTGTTTGATCTGGGGGCATATTATGGTTTCTATAATAAGTCAAGGAAAGAGGATGTTGACCTAAATCTTCTCCTAAATTATAAGGAAGTGAGAGAAAATGAAGATTTTTATATTAATGTTTCAAAGTTCAAATATGATAGAATGTATAAGAGATCAATTTGAGTTGATCTTAATTATGGAAAAGTTCATTGGATCAACAAGAAAGACTGGATTTTAGCTCATGGAATCAACAGCCGGAAAATAAATTCAGAAGCATATATTTAGACCTGGGATAGGTTGTCCTACCATTTCAAGGACCTTATCAAAGAGAATCCAGGAAAAAATGTAACATCTCTCTCATGGAGCTTACATAGGGTGATTAATTAAAAAAATTAAAGATTTTCATAAATAGTTTTGGTAATTTCTTATGAGGTTTGAACTTGGTATGACATGTAATATTTTTTAGTTTCTCACATTCCCTCAAAAATATTTTTAGAAATAAAAATTTTAAATTTAGGAGTATTTGGTAACATAACTATTAGATTTATCAATTTATGTTGTTCTTACAGAAGTTAATCCCTTGGCATCCAATTTTGGAAAAACATACATAGTTGAATGATTGAGGTCTTAACATGTGATTTCTTTGAAAAGATTATAAAATATTGTATTATAAAGAATATTTAAGCTTACTATCTTATCTTAGTATATTACATTTATATGTATGCATAATTATCAATATTTATTTGGGAATCTTATTCCTTCCACCAAATTAATATTTTCAAAACATATTATTGTATACATTTTTACATAACTCAAAGCTTCTGATCATCATCCAAGTTAATAAATATCTATATTCATACATATCCAAATTCATATAATGAATAGGGTATAATAAACGCTTTCATATAATGTCCTAGAATCAATAGAAATCACGAATCTCCACAAAATTAGGCTTGGAGCGATAGATAGAAAATACCTCTTTTCTAGGAAATGCATAAGCCTCTAAGCTAGCGCATAGTTTAGCCCAATGACCCTCAACCCAATGATACTTTACTCTTCATGGATTTACATTTCAATATAATTCTAAAAATTAATATGTATAAATCATAATTAACATCGTAATTCATGGTCATATCCATATAAAAGATGGAGTTAAGATAAAGGAAAACAAAATAAATTATAATATCCAACATGTTACTCCAAAGATGCATGTAATCCAATTTAACGAAGTATTTTAATAATTTAATCTTAAAAAATAATTTATTCATAATATTAAATTATAACTATGAATAAAATAGATAAATAAATGAACAATTAATATATTCAAACATGTGATAAACAATTTATGAACAATTCATAAACTAGGAAATTATGAACACTTTATAATTTATCAATTCATTATAAATATTACATAATTAAATAAATATAAATACATTATATTTATTATTAATATGAACTCCTTTATAATATCATTTTGTAGAACATTTTTTAAATATATGACATATGAAATATAAAAATTATATATATATAATATTTATAATTTATGTAAGGAATTTTATCATCACAAATTTAAAATTATTTAAATTTTGATCTATCAGTTAACAAAACTTCAGATATTGTTTAAATGACCCTTCAAATAATCCCTTTAGTTTAAATATTTAACATTAATAATTTTTAATAATTAATACTTTAAATATAAATTATTTTATATTTTTCTTTATTTTTTAATGTATAAACACTTATAAATTATACTTATAATTTATATATGAAAGATTATATCTAAACTATAAGTCTTTTCATGTCATTTGAAAAATATATTTTGATATAAATAATTAATATTATGGATTATTTATTGATTAAATATTTCATACACATTTAATAATTAATTATGACCTTTAAAATTTTATAAAATTATAAATAATTTTTAAATTAAATAAATATCCCTATATACATTTTTCTATAAGTTATAAAAACATTTATAAAAATTACAATTCAATTATAATTTAAAATATAGAAAAAATGAACTTTTTTATGTAATTCAAATTCTACAAGATATCTCATATCATAGGATATGATTTTTCCTTCTGCTATGTTGTTTCATTTTATTGGCATCCTGCGGCATGAAACGAATACTACAAGTGTCATATCTATCATGCTCAATGATAGTAATATTTATCATAAGTTGTGGAACCGCATCTTGTAGCTTACAGATGTTTTTAATGATATACAACATATCATTATGATGATACGGTTCTCTATTATATATTGCAAAATAAGTGAACTTCATTAATATCTTTACATATGATAGGCCCACATCATACATTACAATATTATTAAACTAAATAAAATCCACTGCACCACTAGCTATGATATAAACTATCTTATATGGTGATTTCATCACTTCTTACAATATTTTATATCATAAGGCATGCCATAGATAAAAAATAATATCATGCATCATAATATCTTATGTCATCAAGATAGCTACAGATCAAAACTTATATCATATTTAATGATATGAAATATGTGTAAAAAATGATTAAAAGGTTTGTTTATTTTTCAACCTAATTTTGAGAATCCAAGATTAGAGAATGATGAAGATATCAATGATGAGTTTCTAAGGATTAGTTGAAACTGGATCAATACAAAATAAATTATTAAAAACCCTCAATAACAAGATCTACCATGCTTGAAACCTGAAAACATGTATAAGTAAAAATGAACAATGTAGTGTGTACCTTACGCCATTGATCGACACTTATATCATCTTATTTCATGTTCTTGATGAGTATATTTATGAGGTAGACAAAGTACTGACTCCTACATGTTGTATCCAAATGTTTACGTGAATTACTAATCATATAGGCAAGACCTTACTTAATCCCATGACATGATTATTCCTTATATGGTAAAGGGGATAGGAGATATATATCATAGGAAGTGAAAGAATTTCATCTAGAAGAATAGAAATAAATAACACAAACCATTGAATTAATAATTATTTATATAATCCTATAGAGATACTCCACAAGCTCATACATTTACTCAAGCATTATAAAATTTAATAGAAAAGTTGTGGTAATTCATGAATTCATCATATGAATATATCATTTATCCTCCCAAACATTTTATTATATGAAAAGTATATAGTAATGTTATTCAATATGAAAAATGATGGATCTGGTTCTCTAGAACCAATTTCTAAATACATTAAAATTACTTGTATTCATTGTTTTGGATATTAATATAATGTTCTTAACACGTTATGATTATTTTTATGTGATGCATATAATGTCAATATGTCCTAAGAGTACTTGTCACAGTGGAAGTTCATAGAAGTTCCTTGCTATGATGGAACCTAGAAGCACCATGATAGTATTCCTAAATATATGTTTTATAGCTGAATTATATCATTTAATGGGGAAAAATGATATATGATATTAGGGTTAAATACATATAGAACATTTAAACACTTTGTCATCATTTATTTCCTTTGTAATCTCCACTGTAAGATATTGTGAGGACATGACCCACCAATATGAAATAAATATTTATATGATTAATTATATATTACTATCATTGGACCTACGTAATTATATTTATACTTTAATATTATTATTAATACATATCATGAGTTTCATAATTTTATGTATTGGTGAAAACCATTAAAACATATTCTCACAGGGAGGTAAGATACATTGGGTGTGTCATAAGTGATATTGTATTAATGAATAATGTGGAAAATATTGATCTCTTCTATTCATTAATGGAATTTGATATCTCATCCCCTTTAATAAGAATGGAATTTTAAGATTAAGTCAATGGACATGGTGGTATCATTGGAAATCTTTTTTTTAATTTAAATAAATAAACATTGAAGACATAAGTTGATGAAACTTGTATAAAACCTACTGGATTATTGATATCGAGATAAAGAGACTATATTACATGGTGTACCTTTGTAGGTGGTTACTTGTCACTGATATATTAACTTATTTTTTTATAGGATATTGAGAATTTTTCTAGATGTTAACTTTGAACTATAGGGAGTGTAACCCAATTCCATTGAGAAAGGGACCTAAAGGGTCAAACACTGGGTGTATTCAAAACCTCAATTAAATTCCATATGAGTTTAAAATATTTGAAAAAATATATATTATCATGCATGGCTTAATAATTATTCATGTTGATTTGATCAAAAATATCTAATTGCTATATATGACATGAATATTTAATAAATATTTTTTCATAGTTAATTATTTATTTAATTATGTGAATAAAAAAATATATATTTATTGTGGTCTATTCCCATGGAAATAAAACATTTATTTTTTTAGATATGTAAATATGTAATCAATACTCATTAACTAATTTAGTGAATATAATATTTATATATTTATTAGAGAATAATGTAGAGATTATTTTTAATTAAATAAATAGTCATTATTCACGGATCGATAAATATAATGGATGATTGGGGAACATAGTTTTATAGTCTGCTGAGAAATAACATATTAAATATTATTTGAATAAATATTATTTTATTTATTCAAGAAAATATTATGTATTATAACCACGAGTTTAGAACATGTCAATGGGATAATATTATCATTATAATTATTTAGACATGGGGTTCATCAATAATTAAGAAAATAATAAGGTCCCTTGTGTAATTATTATTTTATAACCCACACACTACATAAACTTGGTTGTGATATTTTTCCATAACCTTAGCCACAGTTCTTTCATTGTGTATAGTGAATTATAGAGAGTATTATCTCAATCCCTATACAACTCCCGTCCTATAATGTAGTGTATTTTTTCTCCTTGGCCAGAATAAATTCTTCTCCCATTTAAGGATTTAATTTCAATCAACAGAAATCATTGGAAACATTAAATTTATCTTCACTACCATCCAGAGAACTCCACGTGAATGATTTAAGGTTCATGAAACATGAATGGATCACTGCTAGAGGTAATCTATGTTTCATTCCTCTAACGCGATGATGGTATAATAAGGTGGTCTATTGATTCAACAATGAAGAGAAATTATAAGATTGAGGTAATTTTAAATCTATTTATATGTGATGATCCTAGATTTTGGTAATGGGATTAATATGTTAATTAATCTTCCATTTAATTTTTGTTATTCATCATGTTTTCAAACCTCTAGATCATAGATTAATCATATATTATAATAGAAATTCAATTTTTTAATTCCCAATAGGCACTTCTTCTACACCCGGAACCTTCAGGTATATAAATTTATAATTACTTATTGTTCCTCGATCTATTATATGCAATTTTTGTTAGTTTTCACTTCTACTTTATTTTTTATTTAAATTAATAAGTTTAATTAACATATTTTCATCATATTATTTATATTCATACATTTTTTCTATAATCTCAAATATTTTAATAAAAGATAAATAATGATCAGATATTCTATTGGGAGGTTCAAATGATTATGGATGATAGACATGGTTACACAATGTGTGATTGAAAGTACATACCAGGTACCCAATATCATTACAAATAGACATATCATAGGATACAAAATTCTTTAGGTGGTAATGCCACTCATTAAATTTAATGAACACTGTGTGTTAATCGGGCTAGCCTAGAACATAATCTGTTGGAAAACACAATGTGTATCTGGCATGGACTTCTAATCATATACACAGTTTAGTGGTTAAATTAAGGCTAAAATTGTGCTCAAATTAATACCATATACTTCATGAGACTGAAAACCTGTATCATTAATAATATCCATGGAGTTTATATTGAATACACATCAAGCAACAGATTAGTTCCTACATCTGAAGAATTGGTTGAGTCCATAGTTGCATTATATTGACACATGGCAAGCGGAACACATGGTGTATAGATCATAGCACACTCCATCTAACCTGACTGAGATACATGCTGATTACCTATGTATTTGTCCCAGATACACAGAAAAATAAAATATGGAATGTAACTCATTAGTATATGTCCTATAATCACCATATAGATAACAAAATTAAATTTCAAAAAGAATAAATAATGGGAACCTTAAACACCTAATTACATTATTGGAATATGATTTTTTCAATACTTAATAAAGGTTTGAAAAATTAAAAAATTGTCACTTAATTCCATGTAAGTATCTTTAATTACTATTTAATCCATTTATTCTCCATTTTTCATTTACAATGGATATATCGAAGATAATTTTTTTGGTTATTAAGATAGTGGGATTTAATTTATTTATTAATTTATTAACGAGTTTTTATCTTAATAATGAAGAACTAACTAAATTGAATGATATTTATCATACTTTTCTATATTTTTTCATGATATAATGTTAACCATGATCTTATAATAGCCTATGTATGTGATGGTTTTATTTAATTTATTATTATTACATGGTTTTTTAAATAATTTCTTAAATTAAATCATGGCATGTGAGTCATTAATATCCTCTCATTATGTGATGTAATTTAATACCACATATTCATTTATGTAAATCCCCTTTAATTAATCCGTTAGTTACCCTCACCTATGTATTAGTAAAATTATGAAATGAGTGGATCTACCATACAATTGGAGGTAGTTCAAATTAGGAGTTTAGGTGAAACCAATCCAGGAGGTACACATGAGCACAAGTGGAATGTTTCCATTTGATTCATGCATGGTTCCAGGAGTTAATTCCCTAGGGTCAAGGGTTTGTTTGTCATACACTAGTTAAACCAATCATTAAATAATCTCATAGTCAGTCAATTTAATTTATTTTATTTCTATAAGTTGTATGGTAAATTATTTATAGATGTTTATATAATTATAAAAATTAATTAACAATCATAAAATATATAATTAAAATAAATATTAAAATATTTTTAAACATTATATAAAAATTTTCAATGACATAAAAAAATCAACTTAATATTAATAGGCATGGAATAAAATAAAATGGTTAGTTTACATATTAAGATAAAAAATCATAAGAATAAAATTTTGAGTGCGTATAGTATTTAACTACTTGAGAAGAAATGGAATCATAGTTAAAAGTGTTTTACAACCTCTTTTGGTTGATTTAAATTTCCATGGAATCTTTATCAGGAGTTTTGGTTCAGTTTAACCTATTTTTCATTAAGGGTAGATTTCCCCCATGAGACTTAGTGAAACTAGTATACAAGGTGTTGAGGAAGTCATAATATAGGATTTTAAGATTGGGGACTCCACTAAACGGATCAAGGAACTATGAGTTAGTGTATTTGTAAAGTTACTCCTACTTAAATACCTTCGTGTAGTCTTTTAGGCCATTTTATAGGCTATGAAAAGGAGAATTTGATCCTTGGAATTGAGATATCTATACAACCAGATATTTCAAAACCAATGGGTAGGGTTTTTTAGTTCTAATAAAAAAGTGGGATATTAATAAATAAAATTAAATTTATAATCTTATTTTGTAATCCAAATTAAATAATAAAATTTCTCTCTTATTTATCATATATATAGAAAACAACCTTACTTTGACAATATCACAATGATCTAGATTACATAAGAATAACGTTATCACTAACTCAAATGTCTAGGAATGGTGTAGGCACTTGCATGTTATATTATTCCATGAACAAACATTTTATGTTCCAAAAAACCCTCTTCGTGAGGTTTCTAGAAAAGTGTCTCATGAGGAAGAATTGTCTCTCTATATAAAACACGCGCATGATTCCATAGATGTATAATGTTTCACACATTCATCCATTTCTATTGAGATTTTTAAGTTACACGCATCTATAGATAAGTATTGAATTTTTTTCACCTTCATAATATTTATCAAGATAAAGAAAGAAAAGAGATATATGAGATATCCAATTCATTTATCATGCAAAATCATGGATATTTTTTTCTAGATAAGCCTCATATAGTAAGTATGATTCATTATACTGAGAACATATACATATTAGGTTTCATGATCCCCAATGAGTTATGTAAATATATCATTTTATTATCACTAACTTCGTTTTTTTCTAGTTTTTTATTAATTATAATATGATAATTAGCGGGAAAACTCTTTTTAAAGTCCTTAATATTATTTTAAAAGTTGATAAATACATGGTGCATGAAACATTTTCCATCATTATTGTGAACAAAAAAGTAAGAGAGAATAAAAGAGTACAAAGACTCATCCCAAATCAATATATCCTAAGACCCACCATTCTATTAAAAGGAATATGCATATAAAAGAAAAGGAAAAGGATACATTATGTTTTTCATGTGGAATTTCGGTCCATTGGGAGAAGAATTGCACCCAATTAAATAAGCAAGGGGAAGCTTCATGTGCCTTTGTTATTGAGTGGACTATTAATAATTCATGACATTAGACAATAGATATATCTTTTAGTCCATCAAATCTATATTCAAATAGAAAACCCAATTAAATATAAAAAAATTTCAAAAGGTGATGTGGATTTATAAACTACTAATGGTGTGAAGTTTGTTTCTCTAACCATTAGACACTAAAACATTCCAATACTAACTATGATGGTTTTGGTTTTAAAATATTCTTATTATGTACCAACTATTTCCAATATGAAACTTTATATATACAACCTAGATATATATGGTTTTATTTTCTATTTTGTAAATAATAACTATTTATTTTTTCAAAGAAAGTACATGTTATGGTATAACACATTTAAATAACGGTATTTATGCATTAAAGTATATAAATAAAGAATTGAAAACTGATAACGAATCAATTTTGTGTGTCTTATTTCACACTGGCATCACCATCTAGTAATTTAAATGTTAATAATTTGAAAAAACTCTATCAAGATGGTTACATGGTCTCTTTTGATATAAAACTACTTGAAACATTTCATGCTAGTTTACAAAGAAAAATGTCCAATCCACCTTTTGGTGGACAAGGTAAAAGGGATACAGAGCTTCTTGAATTAGTACACACTGAAATGCATGGACCTTTTCCAGTAGAAGATATAGGTGAGTATTCTTAATTAATTAATTTTATTGATGACTTGGGAATAAATGGATATGTCTACTTGATGAGATATAAGTCTGAATCCACTGATAAATTCAATGAGTTTAAGAATTAAATAGAGAATTAACTAGGTTAGAAGATTAATATTATTTGATTTGATCATGGTGGTGAATATATTAACCAATAATTTATCAATTTATATACGATTATGGGATCCTATCCCAACTCTCACCTCCTTATAGAACATAGTACAACAGTTTTCGTGAATGGATGAATCACCTTTATTAACATGGAATGGTCTATAATAATCCATTTAAACCTTTTATTATACTTTTGTGGATATTCATTAAATGTTTAAGCAAAAATTCTAAATTGAATACCAATTAAGGTGGTATATGGGATACCATATGGGTTAATGTCTATAATGGAATATACGTTGTCTCATGCTCATGCGTAGGATTCTGAGGAATTTTTTAACAACAAATATGGAAATGAACTATCACCCTATAGTGTAATGTGTGTCTTTATAGGGTATCCTAGGGAAACACAGGAATACCATCTAAATAACTCCTTATAAAATAAGGCTATCATCACTAGATAAATTATTTTTCTTGAGAGGTGGAACGTTGTTAAGGAGGATAATAGGAAAAAGATTTCCTATAATGAAGTCGATCCACAAGATACTCAAGATTTGGTGTAGAAACAATATTCCATAGGTCCTTATGGAAGATATCATTCCTAAAATACAAGTAATACATAGGAGCACCATAGAGGTTAGAGAACCATAAATATATAGTGTTCTAGTCTCCAAAGATATTGATTCAATATGGGTTTAAAATAATGATTATATTTCCTACAAGAAGCCTGTATTTATCTTAGAAAAATAAATTTTAAAAGAATTTATGAATTTTAAGATAGATTCCATGAATTAGAACTAATTATGAGTTCTATTTGATCCACCTATGGATGTAAATATCATTGGGTATAAATAGCTAATCAAGAAAAAATCGTATGTGGAAGGTAAGTTAAGTACCTATAACAAAAGGATAGTGGTTAAAGGATTTAAAAATTATCAAGGATTTGACTACAATGAATCCATTTCTCCAATTTCCATGTTTTAAACCATTAAAATATTTCTTTCCATTATAGATTTACATGGATATTATATATGGATGATGGATGCCAAAATATTTTCCCATAATAGAAACCATTATAAAGATGTCAATATGACACTACCCATAGGGTTTGTGACTCTAGTAAATTCTAATAAAATATAAAAGTTATAGAGATAAATTTATATGTTGAAGTAATCATCCAAGTCATGGAAAATTTTATTTGATAAATCCATAAGAAATTTTTATTTTATAAAGAAATAATGTGATACATGTTTTTACAAGTGGTTTAGTGGGAGTGTAGTCATATTCTTTGTAATATATGTTAATAAAATATTACTTATTGTAAATGACACAATAGTCCTACGGTCAGTTAAGGACTAGATAAACACGTGATTATCTAAGAAGGACTTAGGTGAAGCAGCATATATCATTAGAATTGGGATCATTCGTGATAGATCCAAATTGATTCTTGGACTAAGTCAAGGTATATACATTGACTAGATTATAGAGATATTTATTATTAAAAAATATAACAGGGTACTTGTTTGAGAGTCACATAGTATACATATCACTAATAAAAAGTGACCTTAGAGACAAAATGAGAGAGAAAGAGATAGAGAGAGAGGAGAGAGGCTTAGTAGGATCCCATACGTATCTATGATAGAATTTATCTTGTATTCCATGGTATGTGCTAGGATTAAGGTTCTATATTCTTTAATAATAGTAGGTATAAATCAAGATGATCCCTGAGAATATTTTTGGTCTAATATTAAGGTAATCCATAAGATACTAAGTTGTACTAAGTATATATCCCCAGTATATGGAGGAGGTGAGGAACTAGTAATCCGAGGATATAATGATGCTAGTTTCCAAACAGATCAAAATGATAAGAATGAGAATTAAGTATATGTACTCATTCTCAATAGACGATCTATGATTTGGAAGAGTTCAAAGAATCTTGTTTTCATCGATTCTATAATGGATTCTTGGTATGTAGAAACATATGACATAGAAAAATAATCAATTTATATTCACAACTTAATCCAATATCATGATGTGGTCCCAATTGTAGAGATCTTATCACATTTTATTGTGATAATATTATAGTAGTGTATCTCAAAAAGGAACCAAGGATGCATAGATTGATGAAGCATATACTCCACAAATATCACCTACGGAGAAATGTTTCTCAAATGTATGAATCCTCTATTAGTACACTTTCTATGGAAGAAATCATGGAAGACCTCTTAACTAAATCCTTATCTTAGCATAAGAATGAACATCATGCAAGATCTAGTGGATTAAATGATGCTAGAAATTGGATGTTTTGGAAGTAGTAGTATATTGGATTTGGTTCACTACACTAAACATATACATAATTTATAATTACTTATATTCATTATTTTGAATATTAATATAAATTTCATGTTATTTCATGATTGTTCTTATGCATTAAATAGTGTACAATGAGGTCCTCAGTGTACTTGTTACACTAAAAGGTCATATTAGTTCCCTCATATGATGAGAACCTAGAAGTACCACAATAATTTTTTTAAATATATGTCTTATAGCTGGATGATATCATTTAACAGGACACTAATGATACGGCCTATCAGGTCTGGAGACTCATAGGACTTTGAGACACTTTCTCATGGTGTATTCCCTTAGTAATCTTCAGTATAAGAAATTATAAGAAAATAACCCTCTAATAATAAATCCCCATTTATATTTATAATTTGATATTCCTAATGCTGTATGTGTCTAATGATCCTTATACTTTAATATTATTATTAATATGATTCATGAGTCATTAACTTTGATGTATTAATGAAAATCATGGTGACATATGCTTGCAGCGAGAAAAGATACGTTGGATGTGTCATCAGTGAAATTATATTAATAAATAATGCAAGAAAGGATTTACACCTTATATTATTTAATGGAATATGATATCTTAGTCCCTTTAATGGTAATATAATTACTTAATTAAGTCCATATTTGTAGTGGTATTTTCGATAATATAGTTTATGTAAATTCAAAGAATGACACATCAAGTATAAGGGTTGATGGAACTAATATGCAACTGGTTTGACTAGAGATATTGATATAAATGGATTTTATTACACAATGTACATTCATTGGAGGTTACAAGTCATTTTAATATTAAGTTCATCCTCTATGGGATCCATGGAATTTTTCTAGATGATAGCTTTGGACTCTGGGTAGTGTAGCATAATTCTATCGAGAAATGGGGCCAAGTGGATCACACACTAATTTTATTGAGATCCTTGGTTATTTTCATATGAATTTAAAAAATAGGAAAAATATTTTTCTCATATTTAGTTCAATAATTATTCATTTAATTTATTTAAAAAATATAATCACCAACAATTTGAGAGAATATATATGTGAGTTAAACATTTAATAAATATTTATTTACAAGGAAATTTTATATTTAATTGCATAAACATAATTTATTTATTTATTATAGTTTATTCACAATGTAATGAAATATTTATTTATTTAGTTATGTGATTATTTAATAAATATTTATTAACTAATTCATTGAATATAATATTTAAATATGTATTCATGAATAAAAAATTTTTATTTATTTAATAAAATAAATAGTAATTATTCAAGGCCTGATAAATATTGAGAAGGATTGGTGAACCGAGTTTTATGGTATGATAATAAATATCTTATTAAATATTATTTTGAAAAATATAAATTTATTTATTCAATAAAATAATATTTATTTTAACCATGATCTTAGCACATTTCAAGTAAATATTAATAATATCGTTATTATTTTGACATAGGGTTCATCGTTAATTATGAAAATAATAAGGTCCCTTATGCATTTATTGTTTTCTAACCCTATCACTATATAAACCCGATTATGATATTTTTATGAAGCCCTAGACATACTACATTCACTATAAAATTCACAAGAGGACTCTATCAATCTCAATGGAGCTCTCTTCCTAGATCACTCTTAAGAATGTATAGAATTTTTCCTTCACAACCTGAATGTGTTCTTCTCCGCATAGAAAGATTTTGTTGTGATCAACGAAAATCATCACAACCATTACATTTATCCATGATAACACCAAGAGAAAAATATAGAAATGATTAAAGGTCTATGAATCATGTATAGATCACTACTAGATGAAATTTACCAATGATTCCTTTGAAAAAACGATGGTATGACAAGAGTGGTCTACTAATCCATCTAAAAATAAAACAAATACAAGATCAAGGTAATTCTAATTCTATATATAAATTAATAATAAATTACATGTGATGCTCCAATATTTTGGATTGAGGATTAATATGTCAGTTAATATTAAATTTAATTACATCAGTCATGATGTTCTTTAATATGTACAATAAGGATTAGTCATTGATTTCAAAAAAAATCCAAGTTGGGTGATCCCAATAGGCACTTTTGATGGGATTATAACCTTTATAAGAGAAACTGAACATTAACATTTTAACTATTTATTGTCTCTGTGTAATATAATATAGAAATGATAGTGTTGGTGGATATTATCATAATTTTTTATATGATATTTCCAACGGATTTTTGTAATCCATTTCATCATCAAAATTGTCTTATATGGAATCCATATCATACCATATAAAATTGAGTCTTTAGGGAATATCTAATTCAATTTTAATATTGAAATATTATGTTTTTTTAATTTTATGTTTTAGTTTTCATATAAAGCCATGGAAAAAAATTTATGTAAGCTTTTTACTAATTTTTAAATATATATATATATAAAGAACAAAACAATAATTTTATGTTATTTATTTTGTTTGTTAAATATAAAATGATATGTTTTCCCAATTATTTATAAAACTTTAACATAAAATTAACGGTGAAATGACTATTTTGTGTTGTTTCTTGAAAGATGATATAAAAATAATTTTTTTCTATTTTTAAATGTTTCAATATAAAACAATAGGGGAGTAAATTGGGCCTGAAATCTTACCCAGCCTAACTTGAAGCCCAAGATAAACTCAGGTCATCATAATAATTGAAATCCTAACCCACAGGGTCAGCCTAGTGTTATAGCCTAATTGGGAAAAATCATTAAAAAATGGAAACTCATAATATAAGAGACTCAAGCCTTATATCTTTCTTTTAATATATACGTGAACCAATTAGTTTTGAGATTGCACCTATTAAAATTTTATGATATCTATAAATATACAAAACTAACATTATAATGATTATTTTTTATAAAACAGAAAAATATATAATTTTTTTAAAATTTGATATTAGAGACTAAATATACATGATTCATTGTATCTACCTAACACCACTACAAATACCCCCTTTATCAGTGTTATAATTCATGTTTATTATCACTAAAAAAGAATTGATATTATAAGTACTAATAAAATCAAGTTTCTTTTATCCGCACTAAAAAATAACTGATAAAAGTACACATCATCAGCGCTAAAAATGGTGGAATGGGTTCCCTATAATCAACTAATTTTACTTTATATTTCCTATATATTAATATATTTTAATATTAATAAATACCTTATCATATATTGATTATTCTGTTGAGAAACATTAATGTGATAATGTCCTAGAATATCTATTGCATTGAAAAGGACATAGTAGTTCTCTTCTTTTACAAGAACCTTGAAAATCTATTATAATATTCACCAACATTATTCTATGGTCAGATAAAATTCTATGATGGTACACATAGTAAGTTGGATAATAGGTGTGATGACGCGTATAAATATAAGACATTGTCACATGAATTCCATACATGGTAAACACCAAGATGGAAGATTGTGAGAATAGACCGACCTATAGGAAATCCATATGTTTATGTGTCATATGATATTAATATATATGAAAATATATGATGATCCTTATACTTTATTTTTATTATTAATACTTGTCAAAAAAATGCACTTTGATGTATTATCATAAACAGTGATGATGTATGAGGGTGAATTTGGGTGTGGTGGGTGTGTGAGGAATGATATTTTATTAATGAATAACTCAAGGAAGGATTTGTTACTTCTATATTTATAGAAGTTGATATACTATCCCTTAAATTGATGTTTAATTGTCTTATTAAATTCTATGTTCATGATGTAACGATGGGTCTATTATAGATGGTCAATGAAAGATTATCAAGAATATAGGTTTTTGAAATAGGTGTGAAATATACATGATGATATATCATGATAAAGGGATTATATTATACAGTGATGATTCATATGTGGTTGTTGTCATTGAGGCATAACCTCTTCCTCTATGGTTTCCTTGACCCATTGCTAGAAATTTATCTTGGACATTAGTCAAACCCTCCTAATTCCACTAAGGAAAAGGTCTAGTTGGTTACACACAAAGTGTTTCCTTTTATTTTAGATATAGATTATATTTAAGATTAATAGTAAATAGTATTTTTTAGGATGAGAAGTGATATTTATTTAGGATTTATTAGATGATCAAAATTATTAAATAAAAAATTATTTTGCAGTAATTGTTTAATTACATGAATATATAATAATTAGTTATCTATTTTTATTTATGTAAAAATAAATATTTATTTATTCATTAATATAAAATTATTTAATTATAAAATTATCAAAATATATATTGTATTCCCAAGAATGTGAATATAATATTTATTTATTTATTGTATTTATTATATTTATCTCTTTTTGTTCATAGGGTAATTAATAATTATTTATTTATAAATAACTTATTTAATTATGTAAATATTAATATAAATATTCCATTAACAAGAACGTGAATATAATATTTTTTATGATATTTATTTTTTTAATTCATTAATTGTTAATGAGGATGAGTGGACAATCTTATTGGTTGTGTGATAAATATTTATTTCCTAGAATATAAAACATATTTATCAATGTGCATATTAGCACTTTCCATGGAATAAAATTTTATTATTTTTATTATTTTACATGGAATGGGTTTACATTTGGGTTTAACATTTTATTAAGGGTCTTTATTCAATTAATTAATATGAAGCCCTAACTCTTGGTATATAAATAGTAAATTGTGATAATTGTGTGAGGTTTCTCATTATGAACAATGTTGGTCGGAGTGGTTTACTCAAGAGGGGGGTGAATTGAGTACCAATTAAAATTTATATGTTTAAAAACAATGTCTTAAAGACCCCCAAATAAAATAATAAATTAAACTGTAGTGAATTTATATTAAAGTAGAGATTCTGTTAGATTCTCAAGGGATTGATTAATTCCCAGTTAATCAACACAGGAGTGTGTGATTATCTTTTGAAACTAACCTACTAAGCTACACTTAACATAAACACTTGCTAATTTAATTATCAAAGTAACTTTAAAAACAGTATTGGTTTTAAAGTGATTAGCAGCGGAATAAAACATTGAAAGAGATGGCACAACAATGTAACCAAGAGGTTCAGTCTCAAGCCGAGACTTAGTCCTCTCAAAAGTTTATATAAGAATGATCCACACCCTGGATCAGGGTTCAACAGTTTACAACTGTCCAGGTCCAAGACCTCTACCACTGTTCTTCATGGGAAACAGTACAACAGCAACCAGCTGTCCAGGTCACACACGACCTCTACCACTGTTATTCGTGGGAAAGAATGAATGGAAGAATTTGGTAAGGATTTACAAATCCTTCAGTTTGAGTACAGGAGATAGTGTATGTGTTAGATACAGCAGATAACACACACTGCTCGAAAAGAATGGTAATAAATCACAGAACAAGAGATGTAGAGTTTAGAGATGGTTCTGGTGATTGCAGTATAGCTCTGGACTCCTTCAGATTCGATCGCAAGTGAGTTTGAGTCCTCTTCTCGTTTCTGTTTGAGAAACAGAGTGTCGTATGCTCCAGGTTCACAGGTAGTGAGAATGTAGTCAATGAAGTTCTTCTTGTATGCACATAACACTTCTCGAGTATGCTTGATTGTCTATGAGCTTCTCTGTGTTCTTCTCGTGCTTGTTTCGTTTTTGGTATATTGGATGCACCGCACTTTTCTGGTTCGCTTCTTGTTGTTGTTTGTTTTTCCTTCACACGTTCGTGTGTTTCTGGTATGTAGTCTTCTCGTATTTATCTCCCATCAGGGGACAGAAAAGATTTCTTTTCAGCAGGTACGAGGTACGGGTTCCTGACATCCGACAACCTTTATCAGATATTTGACAAATCATTAAAATGTACATGATATGACCGTTAGATAGAATAAATATAGGAAATAAAGAAATTCAAACAGTGAGTCGAGTGATCGGTAGGTAATCAGCATCGGTAGCTTGAACATCGGTAGCTTGAACATCGGTAGCTCGAACATCGGTAGCTCAAACATCGGTAGCTCGAACATCAGTAGCTCAAATGCATCGGTAGCTCCATGCGTCGGTAGCTGTGAGTCTGTATCGGTAGCTTCGTCCATCGGTGACTCTTATTCCATCGGTAGCTATTTATACTTACACCGGTTGCTCTACGTTTGTATCGGTAGCTATCTGTATGTCAGTAGCTTATATTTATAAGTACATCGGTAGCTCTGTGTTAAGTCTATCGGTAGCTGTCTGTCGGTAGACTAAGTCTATCGGTAGACTGGTTACCGGTAGCTCTTTATCAGTAGCTATAGGCAGATTACTTATGTTTTATGCAGAACACATCCGATTGTGTTAGAATCAATTTATAACTTGTATGAATGTGGATAAATGATGATTAAAATATTTCAAAGACTATTTTAAAAATTATTATTGGTTTGATCACATATTTGAAAGAATTAAAGTATTAATCAATGATACTTAACAATATCATAGAGAATGAAAACATAATTGGGATTTTCAACACATATGAATACATGATTGAGATTATCAAAACAGGTGAGGTCAACAATCTCCCCCTTTTTGATAATCACAATTTATGATATTGGCATTTAACATAGTGAAAATATAATAGTAAAGAGTATAATATTGAATTCAATTTTCTCAGAGAAAATAGCCTCAGAGATAATAGAAATAGTATGATATAGACATAAGTTATCAGAGGGAAAAAAATCATAAGGTACTATATATACATAAGATATCAAAGGTAAAAATGAAAACAAAACAAAGGGTAATGTGTCTCCCCTTATTCCTTATTTTTCTCCATTGAAAATATTTCTCATTCTCTCATTTTGTTCTCCCCCTTATTCTCCCATAAAATGTTTCTCCCCCTCTTATTGTTCTCCCCCTTTGTGATAATCAAAAAGTGGGAAAGCATATATATATATATATATATATATATATATATATATATATATAGGAGACAAATAAAACAAGAGAAGTAAAAAGAGTTCTGTATAAGAGTAGTCAAAAAGTACAAAGACAGATTACAAAGGAATTCCTATCAAAAAATCCTGGCCACTGGTTCAATCCTCATCTGCAACGTGGGATTTTCCTTTGGGATCAGAAGGATGCTTGGGTGGTGAGGATTCAGGTGAAGGTTTGGGAATGCCAGAAAAGATCAAAGGAGGCTGGGCCACTGACACAGAGTCAGGCTTGTAGGTTGAAGATTTTTGGGTGATCATTGGTGTGAGGCTTCGAATGGCTTGAACAGGAGTCAGCTGGACTGTGGAAGCAGCTGAAGCAGAAGCAGGCAAAGCAGGAGGGATGATGACTGGTCTGGCATCAACATGCAAGAAGGGCAGCAGCAGATTTCTAAAATCCATAATAATTCCTCCTCCTCTTTCCATAGCAGAGATGAAATCATCTTTGTTCTCCATGAATTTCTCTAAGGCAGGAGTCAGTTCTCGTAGCTTGCTCACTTGTTATCTGAAAGCTTGAGTGACTGGAGGGAGCTTCATGTGTTCCAACATTAGCTTGAAGTGGTGTTCGAGTTGATGCTTGGTGAAAATTTTGGAGAAGTAGTAGTCCACTTTGCTTTTTATGGCTTCCTGAGAGGTAGAGGCTTCTCTCATAAAATCATGAACAATCTTCATTATTTCTCTGGTAGAATCTCTTGTAGAAAGCACCACTCGTCTCAACTCTGATGAGTCCACAGAGCCACTGGTAGAAATAGAGCCAATCTCCTCCTTCAACATTGCTCGAACTTGATTCAGGTCAACTGATAGTTTGGATGTTAGAGGGCCAAGAGAGAAGGAAACAGTTTCTTTAAAACTCTTAGACAAACCACTGATTAGACTTTGAACTTGAGAGTCTTGCAATTGAACATGATCCTTCACTGAGGTTTTGAAACTTTCAAACACTGAGACAAACTGGCTTACTACACTCTTCACATAAGCTAGGTCCTTGTCAGCTTGAGACTTAGAGATCATATAGGAATCCAAAGTAACAACTGATGTCTTGAGAGATTCCAGATCTGTTTTGATTCTTGAAGACTGAGTCTGGCACTCTTTCACTTCTTCCATAAGCTCAGACATAAAGGAAGATAAATTACAAGCCAGAGATAGCTCGAAGGATCTCTCTAGCATTTTCATTTCTTTATAAAAGCTTTGCTTCATCTCAGCAACTGATGCACTGAAAGATTCTTTCAGCTCATTTTTCATGGATTCAAGATCGGATTTGTAGACAAAATCACTTGGGATAACTGCAGCAGATCCCCTTGCTGAGGCCAAATTAACTACAGAAGTAGTCATTTTTGAATTAATTGAGGAAGCAAGAGAGGTTTCCATTAACTTCACTTCTTCCACAAAACTGGATTTGAGGTCCTCTTTCAGCTTATTCAGATCATGAAATCTGACCACATCATCTGGAAACAACTCAGTAGCAAGATCATAATTGATCTTCGGTCTATTCACAGACACCTCATTGTCAGAATCCGGATCATCCAATCCACAGACTATAAACCCTGGGTCTTCTACCCAGTCTCCAAGCTCAACAGCTACTGTAACATTTCCAAGCACAGACTGATACTCCCCCTCAATGGGTGCATTCTCATGTATCACAACAGCCTTTTCTGCTGGCCTTTCTTTATCAGAATCTTCCACAAAAACTTCCATCTCAGCAGCAGTAAGGAGGTTTTCTGAAACAGGTACAGCTTCTTCTCTATCTTTTTCTACTTCAGCAGCAGGCATAGCTGAGCTTCCAATCAAGGGACTCATACATAAACTACCAGAAGCAGGTGATTCAGATACATTCTCCTTTTCCTATTCTTCTTGGTGAGGTACAGACTGGTCTTCCTCGTGAGTAGACACAATTTCCTCTACTTTTCCTTTCCTAGAATAAACCAATTCTGCAACAGGACTTGGGGGCAAGTCTGGATCTCCTCCAACATCCATAGGAGTTTCTTCTTCTTCTTCTTCTGTTTCTTCTTCTGTTTCACTACTATAAACAGGTTCCTCTTCATCAGGTCTGAGACTCGGATCTCTCATATCCTTTGGTCTTGAGGGATGATCCACAGGGTTAAACCTATCATATATCTTCTGATCATCACTGACCCATTCTCCCTTCCATGGGTTCCAGTTAATTTTCATATACTTACAAACAGTCGAGGTGATACAGAAATTGTTCTTGACTACAACTGTCTCATCCTGAGACTCAGCTATTTCTTTCACTTTTATCATCACTGAAATCGGCTTGGCAAAGAACAAAGCGTTAGTCTTTGACTTTGGTCGAATCATGTCTTCCATTTGAAGCATCAACAATCTGCACAGATTGATTTTTACACCATGTCTTATCAAATGAAGAAGATAGATATCTTGATATCTCAGATTTTCAAAATCTCCTCTCCTCGGTATCAACACATGCTGAACAAACTTGAAAAGCAGTCGATTCTCTCCATCCATTTCAGCAGCAACCACTTGCCTTTGATTTCCATTTCCAGTCAGTTCTTGTAAATCGGTCTCATAATCAAAGATATCACTACTAGGTGGCATTGCTCTTGATACATACCCAGAGACACCTTCATGTGGTACTTTCAAACTCTCAGCCCACTCTACTGAAGAAAAAGACATCTCTTTTCCATTTACAAAAGAGCTAACCCGATTCTCATTCTCAGACTTCTCGAAGGTTACAAACTCGTAGAATTGCTTTACCAACTTCGGGTAGTATGGGCCATTGTTATTCGAGAAACAATCCACCCATTTCTGGTCTTCCAGAATCTCGAGTACTAAGGATTTGCTAGGCAGTAGCCATTCCACGCACAGTTCCTTCTCGATTAATATGTCTCTATTCTGCAAGTGAGGATTCACTGGTCGCCTTCCCGATCTAGTTTTGACTTCACTAACACTATCTTTATTCTGTGTCTTCTGCTTCTTAGCATTTGGTTCTTCACTTTCATCTCTGGCGATAGGAAGCTTGGTTTTTGCCATCGCGGGTTTAGGGTTCTTGGCCGATTTGGGAGGTAAGGTTCGATGGTGAGAGGTTTTGAGCTCGGTGAGGTAAGAAGTGGCTTAGATTGAGTTTTATCATTTAGGAATTCCAAATAAACGACTAAAATAGAGTAATAAAATAAAATAAAATGATTCATATTCTTGGCGGCAAACAGAAGTTTTAAAACCTTGCATCGGTGTGAGTTAATCATCGGTGAGAAAAACAAATCGGTGAGAATTTCTACGTCGGTGAGAAACTTACATCGGTGAGAATTTTCACGTCGGTGAGAAACTTACATCGGTGAGAATTTTCACGTCGGTGAGAAACTTACATCGGTGAGAATTTTCACGTCGGTGAGAATTTCACATCAGTGAGGATTTTCACACCGGTTGTGATTAAACATTCCCAGTTCGTGTCTTATGTATCTTAGCCTATCCGAACTTAAAGGTTTAGTGAAAATATCAGCCAATTGATGTTCAGTGCCAATAAATTCAAGAGAAATATCACCTTTTTGATAGTGATCTCTTAGGAAATGGTTTCTTATATCTATGTGTTTGGTTCTAGAGTGAGATACAGGATTATTAGAGATGTTTATTGCACTGGTGTTATCACAGTTGATTGAAACATGTTTAAAAACATATCCACAGTCCAAAAGAGTGTGTTTCATCCACAGAATTTGTGCACAGCAACTACCAGCAGCTATATATTCTGCTTCGGCAGTAGATAATGCAACTGAGTTCTGTTTCTTACTACACCAAGAAACTAATGATTTTCCAAGAAAATGACATGTTCCTGATGTGCTTTTTCTATCTAACTTACAACCAGCAAAGTCAGCATCTGAATAACTCATTAACTCAAAGGATTGTCCTTTTGGGTAAAACAAACCTAAGTTAACCGTGTGTTTGAGATATTTAAAAATTCTTTTAACAGCAAGCAAATGAGATTGTTTTGGATTAGCTTGAAATCTAGCACACAGACACACACTAAACATAATATCAGGTCGACTAGCAGTAAGATAAAGTAAACTACCAATCATACCTTTGTAATTTGTTTGATCAACTGGTTTCCCAGTTTCATCTGCATCCAATTTACAGGTAGTACTCATAGGAGTTTCACTTTCCTTGATACTATCCAGACCAAAACGTTTTAAAAGATCCTTTGTATATTTACTTTGATTCAAAACAATACCATTTTCATTTTGAAATACTTGAAATCCAAGAAAGTACTTAAGCTCTCCCATTAAGCTCATTTCAAATTCATTTTGCATACTTTTTGAAAAATCAGTACATAAAGAGTGTTTAGAAGATCCAAAAATAATATCATCAACATATATTTGTACAACCAAAACATCTTTATAAATTCTTTTAATGAAAAGAGTTGGATCAGCAATCCCTTTAGTAAAACCTTTTGAAATAAGGAAATTTCTAAGTCTATCATACCAAGCTCTTGGAGCTTCTTTTAAACCATACAAAGCTTTAGAAAGTCTAAAAACTTGATTTGGAAAATGGGGGTTAGTAAATCCAGGTGGTTGTTCTACAAAAACATCTTCAATTATAAAACCATTTATAAATACACTTTTCACATCCATTTGATATAACTTGAAATCCAGATGTGCAGCATATGCAAGTAAGATCCTAATGGCTTCTAGTCTAGCTACAGGTGCAAAAGTTTCCTCATAGTCTATGCCTTCTTCTTGACTATATCCTTGTGCAACTAGTCTAGCTTTGTTTCTAACTATATTTCCAGATTCATCTACTTTATTTCTAAAAACCCATTTTGTGCCTATTGTCAAAGTGTCCTTAGGTCTGTCAACTAATTCCCAGACTTTGTTTCTTTCAAACTGATTTAATTCTTCCTGAAAAGCTATTACCCAGAATTCATCATCGATAGCATCATTGATATTTTTGGGTTCCAGCTGTGAAAGAAAGGCTTGATGTTCAACCTGGTTTCTTAGAGAAGCTCTAGTTTGTGTTCCTCTATCAAGATTACCGACAACAGCTTCTAAAGGATGATTCTTTAGAATCCTTGTTGATCTGGTAAAGGTTGGACTAGAAATTTCCGGTTCATCTATAGGTTCGGGTTCAACAGAAGTAGATTCTGGAGAAAGTCCAGAACTGGATACTTTTATAACAGGTTCTTTAGATTTATCATTAAGGTCCAGAATAGACAAATCTTCTTCAAGATTCTCAAGAGAGGTTTTAGGCTCATGTGGATCAGTTTCATCAAACATGATGTGAACAGATTATTCCACACATTTGGTTTTCTTATTTAATACTCTATAGGCTTTACTTGAAATAGAGTAACCCAGGAAAATTCCTTCATCACTTTTGGAAGCAAACTTATCCAGATTATCTTTAGTATTCAGAATATATACTTTGCAACCAAAAACTTTAAAGTAATTAATCTTAGGCTTTCTATTGTTCCACAATTCATAAGGGGTTTTCTTAAGAACAGGTCTAATTAAGACTCTATTAATGACATAACAAGCTGTATTTACAGCTTCAGCCGAAAAATAAATAGGCAGATCATATTCATTGAGCATGGTTATAGCAATTTCTTGAAGGGTTCGGTTTCTTCTTTCTACTACACCATTCTGTTGGGGTGTTCTAGGGGCAGAGAAGTTATGAGTATAGCCATTGTGTGAGCAATAAGATTCAAAATCTTGATTTTCAAACTCACGACCATGATCACTTCTCAGGGTTTTAATCTTAAGTCCACTAAGGTTCTCTACAGACATGGAGTATTTGACAAAGTAAGAACAAGCTTCACTTTTGTGAGCTAGAAAATATACCCAAGTATATCTAGAAAAGTCATCTACAAGAACATAAACATAGTGCTTCCCATTTAAACTAGAAACTCTTGATGGTCCAAACAAATCCATGTGAACCAATTCAAGTGGTTGAAAAGTTGAAACTTCTTTCTTTTATTTAAAAGAAACTTTGTGTTGTTTTCCCTTTTGACAGGGGTTACACACTCTATCATTTGGGAATTCTAATTTAGGTAGGTCTCTAACTAGGTTTTTCCTAGAAATTTTTCTAAGTGAGTGAATGTTGCAATGTCCTAATCTTATGTGTCATAGCGATGATTCTTTATGAAAATCATTCAAACAAGTAATATTCTTCTTAGCTAAAGAATTCAGATTAACAGCATAAACATTCTCATTTCTTAAGGCAGAAAATACCAAAACATTCTTAGAATCAAAAACTTTGCAAGAATCATTTTCAAATTTAACATGAAAACCATCATCACATAACTGAGAAATACTTAATAGATTGTATTTAAGGCCATCAACAAATAAAACTTTAGAAATCAAAATTGAATCAGTGTTACCAATCTGGCCTAGGCCGATGATTTTCCCTTTTGAATTATCACCAAAGGTGACAAAGCCTCCATCAACTTTTATTAAACTCGTGAAACAAGAGAAGTCTCCTGAAATATGTCTTGAACATCCACTGTCCAAATACCACGTCTCTTTACAGGAGCTCTTCAAGCAAGTTCCCTACAAAACAGATTTAGATGGGAGATGATTTTGGTACCCAGATTTTCTTGGGTCCAGACAGGTTAGCCAATAACACTTTAGGTACCCATATTTGTCTAATGGGTCTCATATAATTTGTAGAATTGACATGCTTTGAAAGATAAACTTTATTAGATCCATAGCTATGTATATAACTGGTTGAAGCATATGAAGTTCCAGAATTACCTTCATTCAGTCCAGATTTAGAAATAAATCTTGTTTTGGCAATTTTCCTTTGTCCAGGTTGGTATCCTATACCAGTAGTATATTTAGGTGCTACTTGCTTTCCTAGCATCTGTGTTAGTGTATTTTTGCCATTGGTGAACTTCTCTAAGTCTTTCTTGAGTTGCTCATTAGATAGTTTCAGTTCAGTATTCTCTTTTAACAGTTGAGCAGTTTTCTCTTTTTCAATAGTGAGTTCGGTTTTAACTGTAGTGGTGAGAGCATGCTATTTCTTTAATGACTTGTATTTATCCTTAAGTTCATTACATGTCTCTTCCAGCATATCACAGTATTCAAACAGTTCAGATTTAGACATGTTATCACCTTCAGAATCATCTCCAGAATAATATGAATTTGAAGCAGGAGTTTCAGCAGTTACCTCAGAAGTGTTTGTCATAAAACACATGTTGGCTCGATTCCTTTCAGAGTCTGAAGATTCAGCTCCACTTGTGTTGTCTTCTGAATCACTCCAAGTAGCCTTCATGGCTTTCTTAAACTTATTGTCCTTATATTCATATTTCTTTTTATATTTTAGCTTTGGACAGTCGGCTTTGATGTGTCCTTTTCTCTTGCACTCATAGCAGACAACATCATCTGACTTGTCATTCTTCTTCCAATCCTTTTTCCATTTGCCTTGGTGATCATACTTACCCTTATAGTTTGTTTTTCTGAAGAACTTATTTTTCCTATAAAATTTCTTAAATCTTCTAGCAATGTGAGCCATCTCAGCATCACTGTCAGAATCACTTTCACTGTCTTCACAGCTTGAACTTTCAACTACAGCTTGAAGCTTTTGTTTGTCCTTATTCTTTGAAGTTGAAGATTTGAAAGCGACAGACTTTCTTGCAGGTTCATTTTCTTCCTCTTTCTTCACTTTAAGCTCTTCTTCATACATCATCAGCTTGCCAATTAGTTCCTTGACAGGTAGAGCAGCTATGTCACATGATTCTCTGATTGAGACAGATGTGCCTCTCCATCTATCAGGTAGACATCTCAAAATTCTCATAATTTGTTCCTTCGATGAGACATCCTTTCCCAGCGAGATCATTGTATTGACAATTTCATTGAACCTGAGAGACATGTCAGAAATGGGTTCGTCAGGCTTCATTTTAAAATTGTCATATTTGATAGTATAAGTGTTCAATCTCATTTCTTTAACATTAGTTGTTCCTTCATGAGAAACAGTTAAGGTATCCCAAATTTCATATGCAGTTTTACATGCAGAAATTCTATTAAATTCTTCATCTCCTAGAGCACAGTACAAGGCATTCATAGCATTACAATTGTTATTATAAGCAGTCTCTGTAGGTTCATCCCAAGTAGATCTAGCAGTAGTAGGAATTTTGTATTCTGATTCAATAGCACTCCAAATATCAAAACCTATGCTTTCTAGATGAATTTTCATTTTCAGTTTCCACTGAGCATAATTAGTTCCATTGAAGAAAGGTGTCCGGTTAGTAGCAGCACCCTCAAGTCTATTGTCCATGATGAGAAAATTTTAAAGAGATAAAAATTTAGAAATAACAGAAATTTTAAGAACTTTAAAATACAACTAAAATCACAGTTCAAAAGCAGAGTATTTTTAGAGAGTATTTTCAACCTCTGATACCAAGTGTTGGTCAGAGTGGTTTACTCAAGAGGGGATGAATTGAGTACCAATTAAAATTTCTGTGTTTAAAAACAATGTCTTAAAGACCCCCAAATAAAATAATAAATTAAACTGTAGTGAATTTATATTAAAGTAGAGATTCTGTTAGATTCTCAAGGGATTGATTAATTCCCAGTTAATCAACACAGGAGTGTGTGATTATCTTTTCAAACTAACCTACTAAGCTACACTTAACATAAACACTTGCTAATTTAATTATCAAAGTAACTTTAAAAACAGTATTGGTTTTAAAGTGATTAGCAGCGGAATAAAACTTTGAAAGAGATGGCACAACAATGTAACCAAGAGGTTCAGTCTCAAGCCGAGACTTAGTCCTCTCAAAAGTTTATATAAGAATGATCCACACCTTGGATCAGGGTTCAACAGTTTACAACTGTCCAGGTCCAAGACCTCTACCACTGTTCTTCGTGGGAAAGAGTACAACAGCAACCAGCTGTCCAGGTCACACACGACCTCTACCACTGTTATTCATGGGAAAGAAAGAATGGAAGAATTTGGTAAGGATTTACGAATCCTTCAGTTTGAGTACAGGAGACAGTGTATGTGTTAGATACAGCAGATAACACACACTGCTCGAAAAGAATCGTAATAAATCACAGAACAAGAGATGTAGAGTTTAGAGATGGTTCTGGTGATTGCAGTATAGCTCTGGACTCCTTCAGATTCGATTGCAAGTGATTTTGAGTCCTCTTCTCGTTTCTGTTTGAGAAACAGAGTGTCGTATGCTCCAGGTTCACAGGTAGTGAGAATGTAGTCGATGAAGTTCTTCTTGTATGCACAGAACACTTCTCAAGTATGCTTGACTGTCTATGAGCTTCTCTGTGTTCTTCTCGTGCTTGTGTCCTTTTTGGTATATTGGATGCACCGCACTTTTCTGGTTCTCTTCTTGTTGTTGTTTGTTTTTCCTTCACACGTTCGTGTGTTTCTGGTATGTAGTCTTCTCGTATTTATCTCCCATCAGGGGACAGAAAAGATTTCTTTTCAGCAGGTACGAGGTACGGGTTCCTGACATCCGACAACCTTTATCAGATATTTGACAAATCATTAAAATGTACATGATATGACCGTTAGATAGAATAAATATAGGAAATAAAGAAATTCAAACAGTGAGTCGAGTGATCGGTAGGTAATCAGCATCGGTAGCTTGAACATCGGTAGCTTGAACATCGGTAGCTCGAACATCGGTAGCTCAAACATCGGTAGCTCGAACATCAGTAGCTCAAATGCATCGGTAGCTCCATGCGTCGGTAGCTGTGAGTCTGTATCGGTAGCTTCGTCCATCGGTGACTCTTATTCCATCGGTAGCTATTTATACTTACACCGGTACCTCTACGTTTGTATCGGTAGCTGTCTGTAAGTTAGTCGCTTATATTTATAAGTATATAGGTAGCTCTGTGTTAAGTCTATCGGTAGCTGTCTGTCGGTAGACTAAGTCTATCGGTAGACTGGTTACCGGTAGCTCTTTATCAGTAGCTATAGGCAGATTACTTATGTTTTATGCAGAACACATCCGATTGTGTTAGAATCAATTTATAACTTGTATGAACGTGGATAAATGATGATTAACATATTTCAAAGACTATTTTAAAAATTATTATTGGTTTGATCACATATTTGAAAGAATTAAAGTATAGATCAATGATACTTAACAATATCATAGAGAATGAAAACATAATTGGGATTTTCAACACATATGAATACATGATTGAGATTATCAAAACAGGTGAGGTCAACACACAATATTTTCCTCCATAGATAATTATCTCTTAATGTGAATGAATCAAGGGTTTTCTCTAAAATTAAAGACATTATCTCTCCCCCAATATTTTCCCTTAAAATGGATAGATCATGAGAGACTCCTTCAACCCCAAATAAATGTGTTGTGATTAAGGGAGTGAAGAAATAGGATCAGTACCGCTACACTAGCAAATAGAGTGTCATAAATGGCGTTCTAGATCAAAAGATCACATGTTGATCACTACTGAAGGGGTGCTACTTTGGGTCCTCATCAACAAAACAAAAATACAACTGAACAGACATTGGATTATCAACACCTACATCCAATAAGGAACTCACGACTAAGGTATTTCTTCATGTTATTCAATTAATTAAAAATTAATGGGTAAAATATCCTCTATTTTGGTCCCTGTAGAAAAAATTTCATCATTCATGAGAATATTTTTCCTTGTTCATGGTGTTGATCATCATGTGCATTGAGAATGGTTTTTTGAATTCGAAAAAATTTGATTAGTCCATAAACTAAATAAGAGATTCTGGTTTATCCAGCAGCATCAAGTGGTATCAGATCAGTCACATTAAATTTATAATTATTTAATAATTATATATTTTTACATACATTTAAATTTATTTTTCATTTCTTGAAATTCATTATTGAAATTTACCATCCAGATCACTTCTTTTTCCCTTCGACTCTCACTCATTTATTCAGGATCTGATTAAAAAAAATTTACAAAGAACATTTGAAGAACTCGTATGATGGTGTCGAGAAGTATTACTATAAAACATGATATTACACAACATGTATTCAATGTACACTCAATGTATCCTAGTTCATTATTCCTAGACATATCCTGAATTAATTCATCATGTAATGGTGTATAAAATTCGTCGTGTGTTGACCAATCCAGCTTAGCACTTGGTATATAGGACTACAATTTTTGTAACTAGGTTAAAAGTCATGTAGTCCATGAATTTTTATGGTGGACAATGTGTAGTCAAATACACATCGATTGATAGTTTACACAATGTGTAGGGACTGACAGCCATGTAACAATAATTTTACACAGCATGTACCAATTGTACACACTATGCACCTCACACATGTTTGTTCAATAATAAATTACAAATCCCTAGGTGTGTATCACAGATATATGGTGAGAAATATAAAAAATGTGTATTTGTATGTACATTCTATGTAACCCATATTTTTATACAGAAAAATTAAAATTTATTTTATTATTACCTTATACTTTAACATCATGTCTATTGTTTCATTTATTTATAATATATGTTTTTTAGAAGTTATATATATATATATATATATATTAAATTATTTTTTAATTTCATCCTAAATTTATGAACTACATTCCATGACTCGTGGTAATATATTGACTACTCCATGTGAATTAAAATAAATATACACAATTTTAATTAACACATGTTCTGTGTTTCATTTATTGTCTCTTACATGGAATGTATTTATGTTAAAAAATCCATTTGTTATATACCACTTGAGTAGACAGTATACGATCTCAATACATGCTGAGTTGTTTGGCTAGGTAATTACCGAGTCTCTTTAAATTTCAAGTAATGTACATATATTATTAAACATTAAATGAAATTATTTTATTCAATTTATTTAAAATCACTACATATAGTTATCTCTAGGATATATTCAATGGATATTGAGATAAATTGAGATAATTTATTAATCCGATATTCAATATTATTAATTCATGCATGTTTATCTTAATAAAAGAATGAATGTAATGAATTCTATCAAATTATTTTAAATATTTCTCTATTATAGTAGTGGATTATCAGGAGCTTAGACTAATCTATGTATGTGTTTAGTTTCTTTTAATATAAATATTCGTTGATATTTTTTAGTAATTTTATTAAATTAAATTGATAGTCCATGAGTTATCCCTCTCTCTTTACTATGTATGGGCATGTGTTCCCATGTATTTGTAAATTAAAATCCATTTCCAGTTCACATCACCTACGGGTGACGTAAAATCATTTTAAGGATAGATCACCTGGGTACATGGAGTTGGTTCTAGATAGAATTGAGGTGAAATCAAACTAAGGGGATACGCAGGAAAGTGGTGGAATACTACAAACTAGAGCCTAAATCATATCAAATGAGTTTTTACCCTATGGTTAGTGGTTCATTTATTGTCTGCTCAATAAACAAACTTCTAGTTAAATCTCATGATCATGTAATGTTTTATTAATTTTATTTTTGTTTATTTCATGATTTATATTTTGGTTGTAAGGATGTGATCACACAAAAAAATGTAGTAATATGAAAAATATTGAATAAAAATTAAGAATATAATGTGTGAATATATTATTGGTATATGGTTAATCACTTTAAAAAATTACACTTAGTATTAAAAATACATGTAAAAGATAAAATATGAAAATTAAAATATAATAAACAAAATCCCACATGTTAATATTAAATCAACAATAACAATTTTTACTTTTATTAAAACATGGGCGCAAGTTCACACATAAAAAATACAACAAAAATTCTAAAAGCTAGGGAACTAAGGAGGTTTGAAATAGTGAAAACCAAGAGCATATACCTAAATTATAGCAACACATCCCGAAGAAAGACTTCCCATATTAGAGAACGTAGTCCATGAATGATTTTGATCACCCTTGGAGGATATAAAATCTTTCACTTTATTGCCTTCATGCCATGTATGTTGGACTACCTCACCATAAGGAATGCATCAGATACAACATCGAATGTAATAATCAATAGACCTGGGCGTATTGTGCCTTTTAGTGTCTTAATTAAGATAAATCAATAGTTAAAGTGTCATTTTGGCCTCTTTTAATGGAACATTTTATTATCATGAATTACTAGATTAAAAAATTGATATAGAAAAACTTATATTGGGTTTAATGGCCTTAGTTTTTACAATAAAAATATGGTAGAACGTGTTGATGAAATATAAGACAAGATTTCATGATTTGGGATTCCACTCAATGGATCAAATAGATTCCAATTGTCGGTTTCTAATAACACCTACCTAAATAATTTCATATAATTTGCATGGCATCTATCTAGATTATAAGAAAATAAATAAATATCATTTACACTGAAATATCTATAGGATGGGATATTTCAATTTTAATGGTGAGGGGTGTTGAGACTTGATAAAATGCTAGGGGGGTTAATTAAATTAATTAAATTATTGCATCTCACTAATTTTGTAATCTAATAAAGTAATAATAATCTTTTTTTATATTTATAGAAAAAAGTAAATAAAAAAATGAAAACATTATGATCATTCCATATCTCATGTAATGTTATCACAGGCACAAATTTCCTAAAGTGGAATAGAATTTTTACACTACTTTACTATTAGATAATTTGTAATATGTGTAGAATTTATAAAAATCGGGTCCTCTTCCCGCATAGTGGGGTAGAAAAGGATGCATGTAGAAGATATATGGAGGGTTATTACTCTAAGATATCTTTCCTTATATCTATTTGAAATAATATACATAAGCTTAAACATAATTGATATTAACCCTATTTTATTTTAGTATAAAGTATAAAGGTGGTTTATAGCTGGTAATAATATCTTCAACTTTTTAAGTGCATTTTCAAAATGATAAGCTACCATTTGGATAAGATATTATCCATGAATCTGGTGTTATCTTCCTTAACACTTACATTATCCTTATTCATCCTTGTCAAGATGAACATTATGTATAAATATATCATAAATCCTTTTTATCTATACTTAACCTCTAAAACACGGTTCGGTAGAATCTTATTTCCTCTCTCCTTATGGTGAAAAAAATAAAAGACAAGGTTGGAAGGTCCATGGATTTTTAAAGACAATGATGTCCTTAAACCATATTTCAAATAGAAAACGGATTCAATGGGACGTAAATGAACTAGATTATCTTTACTTCTCATGTGGAAGGAAATGGTTATTGTAATAATTGAAATAAATTAATGTACAATTAGTTATGAACTTATTTAACATTCATCATTGAATAGAATATTTCTATTGTACTTATTTGTAATTGAATACAATATGTTTTACATTGACTCTAATTTTAGAATTAATAATGTTATGAAATATTATATGAAGTAGGTTGAATTCCCTCAAAGACTACGAAAGAGTGACTCATATATTAGTGGTTAAAATGAACAACTTATAAATTACCAAAATGGATTGATTCAAATTTATAAATAGTATTACAAAAACATTTATCTCAATGTCTAGTTAGACAAAATGATATTGTATTTTACATTTGGAATAAATGTTGTTATGGTACTTCATACTTAACTAATGCTTCATTAACTCTTGAATCATATATATCCATTGCAAGAAATGATGAATATAAAAAAATACTATTTACTAATTATGGAAAAATAATTATTTTTCCAATAAAACTTAAATCAATTGACTTGTTTGTACCCAAAAAAGAGTTTTAGTCTCTATTAATCTATGATAATAGGTACGGTAATAAACTAATTATAATGTTTTAAAAAAATAAACTTTTATGAATAAAGTTCTGACACAAAAATTTAGTGATAATTCAACAATGCCATGTGAAATATTCTAAAACAATAGGTAAGTTCATATACATCATGAGATTCATTTAAAATTTTATAAATTATTAGGGAAGTAAATGAGTTCACTTGGTAAATAAATAGAAACCTCTAAGATAGATTTTCATGGAACATCTTTTCAAATAAATGATCGATCATACATTTGTAGTAAAGGTATTCTCAAACTTATGTTTCCTTACATACAATAATATTGTGATCTTAGTGAAAGGAAGATCAATGATGGGTCTTATATATAATAATAATATTCTTTAATTTTTTCCAACACATGTTTTGAAAATAGTAGTGCAATAACTAACCACATACCAACTATATTGAATAATGAATATCATATTAATTGTGATATGATGATAATATTTTCAGACACAACTGTATGTTTTTATTGAAAATAAATTGTTAAAAGTTTTATTTAGCTGCAAATGAACATCAAACATTATGTGCATCTCAGTTAATAATATGATATCCACTGAGGATATTAACATCTATTCAAGACAAACTATGTTTAGATAAATCGAGGATAGTGTTATAATACTTAACTTCTATGGGTTAATTATTTAGATGGAAATGAATTAGCATAATAATGTCAGAATCCACTAATCTTAGTAGGATAAGTGGTTCTAAATACACATACATTTTGGGAAGTCACAACCAAGGATCCATTTTAAGCTCAACATAGTGGGTGATACAAAAAATATTCTTTCAGAATAAAGATTCCTACAATGTAGAAATAAAAGGAAGCACGGTAAAATTGAAAAGAATGTATTAATTAGACTAATGTATTTCATGTATCAATAATCAATAACACCATATCTTAATTTTTTTTAGACTTGATATTGCTGGTGAGTATTCAAGAGAAACTATACAAGGATGGTACAAGATGGTACCAATAAAATATGATTTATTATTATGAGGTTTATTTTAGAATCAAATATACACCAATCATCATAATTAAAATCATTTTTAATTCTAATTTTTAAATAAAAATTTTATGATCATTATGTTATCCTATTTATTGTCAAGGACACCTCATTTGGAGGGAGCCTTGGAGAATATGTCATTATAACACAACCAAAATGAGACCCTATGGTCTAAATCTATATGGAAATACTTAAATTTATATGTGACATAAATAAATTTAACACCCTCATATATTAGTTGTACTTTTAAATGAATATTATTCTTGACAACATGCACTGCAAGAAACCCTGAACTTAAACAAACTGTGAAATAATATTATTTAAATATGATTATTATAACATTGTTGTTGGGTTATCAGGTATAAATTCAATAAAAATTATGAAATATATATATAAATAAATTATTTAATAAAAATAATTAATTCAATAAAAAATTTAATTCATATAATTTTTGTAACTAGGAAAAGTATAAAAATAAATTAATCTTATTCTAAAAATATATATTCTTCATAAAAATGGTTTTATGTGTTTTATGACTGAATAATTATGATTAATTTCTTCTATTTTTTGAAATTTTATTTGATAAAATGAACTTAATTTTTTAAATCAATGTGTAAAAATTGTCTTTGGGTGAATTTTTGGTAGTTTTTATAAATGGTTAATTTTTGAGTGAATAATAAAAAAATCCCAATTTTATATAAAATCTCCTTTTTATTACATTAAAATTATATAAGAATAACATGAATGTTTATGAAAAAAATTCTATATAAATAATATATAGATATAATTATTAATATAATTCATATAAAAATATAATGTTGAATTTAGAAATATATTCTTATCATTTTGGAAATTTATGTAATGCTTTAGGTAAAATGTAAATTATTTCTAAATATTTTCTCTTAATCGATTATTTAAAACATAAATTTTTGGTTTGGTTTGGTTTTATATAAAAATAAGTCTCTTATGATTTAACATAATCTAATTAATACCATTTGAATTTTTATTATACTTTATTTTTCTGTAGAACCATTTTTCTAAAAATGTTTCATGTTCTATTTTTTGAACTTATATTAAAATTAATTTCTTACACTAATGGGAGTTGAATCATGTAAAATGAATCACATATTTGGAATCATTATAATTAATATTATATAATAATTTCAACTTATGTGTTTTTCCTAATTAATAGTAATCATGGTAAATAATTTTCACCTTGTTTAAATGTAAAATAGGTTAAAAGGGTTTTCAATAAAGGGATGGGACTTTAAAATAACAAAAAAACATTTTTTTAAGCCTCATTGGTTAGTTTTATTTCTACCTTACCTTTATAATTTTATAATTTATAATTATTTGGATACAATTTCAAAAAAATGACTTTATATTATTAAATTATTTTAAGTAATTCCATTTGCATCCCTCCCCTCAATTATAAAATAATACATATTGTCCTCCCTAAATCACAAACATTAAACCATATTGATCAGCCAATGCCTACCCTAAAACTTATTATATTCCTTACCTTAATTATTGATCTTATTTTCTTACCCTTAGACCATCTTAAGAAGGCTTAAGTTTTAAGCTAAAGGAGGTCTCTGAAAGAAGATGACATTTTCTTACCAGACTCTTTCAAATTCAGTTTCTTCTTCTAATTCCTATAAATCTATTGTATTCATACTAACATAATTAATTTGGTATAAAAAATATACTAATATTTCATTATGGTTATGGTATAACCAATTTTCACCTCATTACCATCCTATGGAAAATGAAAATATTGCATGTGCATGCATACGGCCAACCATCTCAACATTTTTGTGTAATTCATTTCTCATCACTGTTTTAATTTTATGGTTATAAATGTTGAATTAAGTAAATATATATGATATTTAAAAAATTACTATTATTATATAGATATAATATATCATAATATCACTCATTTGTACATGTGTATTACCTCCTCCACGAAGCGTTGTGGTTCTTTTTTATATTACCACTATGCATAGATGCTTAAAAAATTTATATAATGAATTATAATATATATGAATTACATTATTAAAAATCCTTATATTTTGAAACCATTACATAACTCCTTCAATCTTGAAAAATATATTGATGTAATTTGGGACAAATTAACCGAACAATCTTAAGTGGTCGACATAAGAAAACACTATTCAATCAATGGATTTCAAATGTTTATAAAAGGAAATTAAAAAGTAATATAGATGAGAATTTATCTTAATTAATAATTTAATAAATTTAAATTCATTATACAAGAGGATTAAACATGTATTACTAAATAGAAACCCATGGTAAGGGATTTCTGGTACAATCTCATTCTATTTTGGGATTGTTTATATTCAAATTTCCCTTTAGAAAAATATATGAAACTAAGCTCTTAAAACCAATATATTTCATTATACTACAGTTATGGATTTTTTTAATTTATATTACATTTATTATCTTTTTGTATTAATAATTAACAGGTAGGTTACATGTAAGGGAATTTCTTTTTAGAATATTATTTAAAAGTAATTCTTCTAACTCTTTTTTATCCTTGTCAGGTTTATTTTATGTTTTTCAAGAATGTTATTGTATATGCTTCAGAGGTTGAAAAATATCATTTTTAACTATTTTTATAATTATTTACAAAGGCTAAAAATTAATCTTTCCAATGTTTAATATACCGGTTATTTTCAAGTGTTTATAAAAGTAAAAAAGTATTTTTTTTCTCATACATCTTGTTCACCATTTACTATCATAAAGTCCATCGTATATTATCAGCATTGAATTAAATTTTTCCTTTGTTTTTTTAAATAAAAGTCTTTTCCCAAATTTCTAGGTGTTTTTACTTATAATTTTATCAAAATAAAATTTTATTATTTTCTTGATGGAATGAAAAGAATTTTGAATGTGATTTATAACTATATTCTTGTGAAAGGTGACAGGGAAGTTATTATTTAATGTATGGATTATATTTTATTTTAAAAAGGCATTGTTTACTATAAAACCGTTAAATCTAATTAATTTATGGTCTTATATCATCTTTTATTACTAATGAATTATACCTTATTCTAAGGCCATCCACTTTATTTTGATCATGTTTTTTAACCCTCTTCATTATTCATTGGACATTATTTTTTACTTTGTGTATATAGTTTTAATATCATGAATTAATTTACATTAATTTCAATTACTCTGATGATGTTTCAACTATATTCCATTTTTATATATGGTGTTAGGTTAAGGAAAATTATTAATAAATTTATTAGATTTACTATCGAATTATTATTGTACTATATTCTTCATTCAATAAAGAAAATTTTTGAATTATATAAAATTTTGAGAATGAATTATATTGATCATTCAAAATTTTAGGAAATCATAAGATTTTCAAGTGATGGGTGGGGCCAGTATAAAGATATCCCCTCGATGATTTGAAAGGTCCCATGATACAAAACAGTAGGAATTCTATATTTTATAGGTTTGTGGTTTACACATATCAATTTATTAATAATAATGTATTGATTAACAGTCCATGATGGTAAGTTTCAAGGTATCTTAGTCGATGCCTAGATGGAAAGTTCAAGAATATTCTAATTTATGTATTTCCTTTATTAATAATTCAATTTCCATTAACCTTGTTATAGCTATGTAGATATTATCCATGGATTCACATTAAACTCAAGTTTTTGATTGAATGGAATGTGTTTTGATTGTCCATTATACCATATTAATCATCACTTATTTACTCATGATAGATTGTACAATTTTTATACCTCATTGAGTATCTGAGATCACCCATTATATATTTTCCTTCTAAAAGGATATTATTAGTGATTTCATGGATAAAAGAAATGACTTTTATGATATGTTTTAATATTTACGATGTAATACGGGAATCTTGTATGTATCTAATTTTCTAATAATAATTTATTAATCGTTTTTTCATATTGAGATACCTTATAATTTGTACCAACGTAATAACGTAATCATTGGTTTCAGGTTACTGGATTCATGGTGTCACAATTGGTATCAAAAGAAGTTTATTAGGAACCTTGTGAAATAGGTATAAATGAACTTAGATTACATGAAAATTATGATAATCCATTGGGGTATTTGATAACTTTTACCATTATGGGGATTTTTATTTTATGGTTCAATTTTCATGATGATTATGAGATTACTTGGTGTATTAGTAGAAGAAAAGAAATAAACACATTTTGTTAATATAGGGATTTCCTTTCTAATATATTTAATATAGGTGGTGTCAAAACTGGGAAGATCATGCCCATATTAGGTTAGCTGACTCAGGTTGTAATGAATAACATTTCCTATTTGAAGAAAACTATTATTCAATAGAATGATTCACCTATGTTGGACCATTTTATGTTGTAGAAAACTCCATCCTTTAATTAAATTACAAATCCATTTATAGATGAATAGTGGATAAAATTCCTTGAAAAAATATTTTTGTATTTTATAAGTAATGAAATGGAAAATGATATTCTAGTGGTGTAATATTTTAAGGAAGTTGTTGATTAGTTATGGTCATTGATTCAAAATATAGAGGAGGAGTAGGAGATGGAGAGAATGGAATAGAAAAATTTTAAAGATTTATTCTTCTAAAAATACTTTCCTCATGATAAATGAGATGATATGGAAAGTTAATTCATAAATATTAGGTCAAAGGTAGAGTAAATTGTTATTTAGTAAGCAGAAAACATTATATGATTATAAATGCATATTATAGACTACATACATAATAAAAAAAGTAATATTGACTATTTTTTTATGAAGATAATCCAATCCTATGGAGGGAACTAGTCTCTAAAAATTTTTCATCATATGATATTGTGGTATTAATTTCCATCAAGATTTTGAAATAATTCTTGAAACCATATATTTTCAAAGGAAATCAAGAAAAGAATAGAAATACAGAGCACCAAGAAAAAATAAATGAGGTGAAGAAAGAAATTGGGAGGATAGAACTTCCCACATGTGATAATTGTAGAATTAAATACCTTGATACTTGCTTGAATAGAATGGTATATTTCTTCAAGTGTGGAGAGAAATTCCATCAGATGAAGGAATATGACAACCCTGCTTTTATTACAAACTTACACATGATTTATTACATAAAACATCACTTGATACAAAAACGAAGATTGAGATTTTTAGTGTCTTTGGGGCATAGGATCATTACATAACAACTTAAAACATTAAATACAACATCTTTATTGAAAACATCCTTTACCTGACCACTATATTCCTTCGTACTTAGCATTGCATGGGAAAACCTGAGGACATGCATAAGAAAAGGGTGAGCTATAAAGCCCAGTATGGGAGTACACATGGAATAATATGAGGAGTATAATACATGTTAGACAATATGAATATTGATAGATCATAAGAAAAACATGAACATAAAGGCATGATAAAGCATGATAATCATAACATGGAAATGTGGTAACAACACTTAACATGGAATTAGCATGATCCAAGGATCATTGCACATAGAGCATGAGTAAATCCTCATTGCAAATAAATCACGAGTAAACCATCGTTGCACTTGAATTAGCATGATTCAACACTCATTTCACATGATGTATCATGATACTATAATTTACCCAATGCATTGGAGCGCTATAAGGGCGCACCCTTCTTAAACATTTCATTTCGTGCATAAGTGTGCCACATGGATCATAAAACATGTATTCATAAAACATAATCATTTATTCCACGATAAAGGAATGTGGAATTCATACATGAAACTTTTTAATCAATAAGTAAATGTTCATAAAGCTTAATACCCTTGATGGAGAAATGGGTATGGTATCCACTACACAAGGGAATTGGCTTAGAAAAATCGGTGTGATTTCGACACCGTAACGGCGTGACATAAGAATTCATAAAAAATGGTTGATGAGAGATAAATGGGTTCCTCATCATATTTAAATTTAATGGACAGTAAGGAGGTCATATAGATACATGTCCCAACAATTGTAATGGAATTTAGATTCATGATACAAAATTATTGCTTGAATGTAAAAGAAGAGAGAGAAGTTACTTTCGGAATTTCGTCATAGTAACGGGTGTACATGGGAGGAATTTAATGAGAGAGAAAGGGGTATACCATCATTAAAACAATAAGAGGGAATTATGGGGGAGGTTCGAAACAATACCCCAACATTCATAATTGAAATTAAAAGGGCAGTACAACTTAAAGAAAATTGACAAAAATAAGAAAGGAAGAAAAAACCCTTACTTGGAAGTGTGCTTCCAAAGGATAGAGAGAGGGTTGTGAGAGGATTATTGGGAGCTTGGGGAACATTGGGAGGATTCTAGAGAGAGTATGGCAGAGGTGGGAAGAACTCCAAGGTCTTTGAGTGAGGAGTAAGTGGGAGTTTGTGTGGGTTTATATAGGAAAGGTGAGGGAATTCTTTATTATTTAGGTTTGGGTCCCCTTACATTAAATTAATCCAAACCACAATCCATCTCTTGGTTTTGGCCCATGTTTTTTGTAAAATGGAAGAGGAAAAAAATATTTTATAAGGCCAATGTCCGAACTTCTTAAAATATTAGGGTTGCTTATGTGGAGGTGAGTCACACTCCCATGAAAATTAATTTAAAAAGGCAAGGTGTTGAATATGTCTTGAGGGGTCCATTAATGCTTTGAAAAGTAAGTTAAACAAACCCCAAATCACATTATTTTAATGGTAAAACATATATTGGCCGAACATAAAGATTATAGTATTTTATTACATCAATATTGGGTCATTATGATGTCATAAAACACATTATATATTTAAATGGTATTTAATTTTTACCCAAAAATTTGACTGTCTCAGAAAATAATGAAAAATTCACCGTTGGATAATTTCGACGTCCTGATTCCAAAAATGACTTTTATTTTATCTAACAAATTTTCTAAATATGTTAATTTTCACTTTTAAAATAAAAACCGACATTTATCGAAAATCCACGGGTTTTGACAGAAATGGCTTTCAAACCCTAATAAAAAAATTTAATCGCATTCATAAAATTATAAGATCATTTATATTTAATAAAAATTAATTTAATAATATTATTATTATTTTATTAAAATATTATTTAATTGAAAAATCCCTTAATTTAAAAAAATATATTTCTTAATTAAATAATAATTAAAACACCATTTGTACTTTAAAAACTATTTACAATGTATAAAAAATGACTCGAAATTATATTCATTATTATATAAAAAAATAATGTACATGAACATAGTACTACTTATTTGTTACATAACCCTTTAAAGCATCCGCATAAGACCTAAGGGTAAGGTGAGTGATGGTAACAGACTCTTGGGGTGGCTCGGATAACATCGCTCGAGTGATAATTTCTATCAACTTCCACTTTTCCCGTAGACGGTCACGTTCGAGCTTAACATGATGAAGCTCAGATTGGTCTTGGCCAAGGCCGAAGCCCAAAGACGCCACCTCTTTTCCGAGCTCCGAAAAATGGGCTTCGTATGGGGAAATTCTACTGGATGAGGTCATTGCTTCCTTTTTCTGAGTAAATTGGATTTGTTAAAGTCCTATATTTATACTAATCATGTGATTAACCTTCAACGGCTATATTAGCAACGGTCAAAATTCGTAACATAAAACCAAAGAAGTTGACATTTTATAATAACATAAAGAGACATTTAATTAGATCAAGAGGGATTTCCATTAATGAAACTTCGGGTCGTTACAATATTCCCCCTTAAGAAATTTTGCCCTCGAAATTTTCCTTTTCCCACACTAAAATAGATGTGGGTAACTCAGCTTCATCTTTTCCTCCAATTCCCAGGTCGCTTCTTCAAACTTGTGGTTTCTCCATAACGCCTTGACGAGGTGAATTGTCTTATTTCATAGAACTTGTTCTCTACGATCTAATATTTTCACTGGTTGCTCCTCATAAGAGATATCATCTTCCAATTGTACCACCTCGGAAGAGAGTACATGTGAAGGGTCTGGTATGTACTTCCTTAAGAGGGATACATGAAAGACATCATGTACTTTGGACATGGCAGGTGGAAGTTCTAATCGATAGGCCACAGCCCCGACACGATCAAGAATATCGAAGGGGCCGATGTACCTTAGACATAACTTCCCTTTCCTTCCAAACCTCATTACCTTCTTCCATGGACATATGCATAGAAACACCATGTCTCCAACTTTAAATTCAAGGTCTCATCGACGATTATCTACATAACTCTTCCGTCGACTCTAGGCTACCTTGATATACTGTTGAATGGTTTTCACCTTCTCCAAAATTTCTTCGACCATTTCTGGTCCAAGCAGCTTACATTCACCGACCTCATCCCAACATGTCGGTGTTATGCACCTTTTCCCATACAGGGCTTTATATGGTTCCCTTTGGATGCTTGAGTGGAAATTATTGTTATAAGAGAACTCAACCAGAGGAAGATGTTGATCCCATCCTCCTTTAAAGTCCATTAAGCATGCTCTCAACATGTCCTCAAGTGTTTGGATAGTCCGCTCTGATTGGCCATCAGTTTGAGGGTGATAGTCCGTACTGAAGTTCAGTTCATTATTCAGAGAATTTTGAAGACTCTTGCAAAAATTAGAGGTGAATCTTGGATCTCGGTTAGACACAATAGATACTGGTACTCCAGACAACCATACCACTTCCCTGATATATATCTGTGCCAGTTGATCCAAATAGAAATCCTCCTGAATAGCAATGAAGTGTCCAGTCTTTGTAAGACGATCCACAACAACCCATATTGCATTATTGCCATTGGATGTCCTTGGAAGTCTGATGAAAAAGTCCATGGTGATGTTCTCCCATTTCCATTCTGGTATGGGAAATGGTTGCATCATCCCCTTAGACTTCTGCCTCTCTGCCTTCACTTGCTGACACACCAGGAACTTTGATGTATATTCAGTGATCTCCTTCTTCAAATTATCCAACCATAAGTTTTCTCGGAGATCTCGGTACATCTTTGTGCTCCCTGGGTGAATAGAGAAATTTATACTATGTGCATCATCCAAAAGTTCCTTCTTCAGCTCTGAACTTGATGGAACACATAGTCTTTTCCCAAACCGCACAATTCCTTCTTCATTAACATTAAACTCTGAGGATTTCCCTTTTTTGATAGCTTCCACTTTTTCCTGAATTCCCACATCATCCTTTTGAGCATCCTTTCACCTTTCCAAAAGAGATGGTTGAGCAATCATTTGTGAAAGGATTGATGATGTTCCCTTCTTTATGATTCCCACGTCCATCTTCATCAAGTATAAGAATATTGGATCCTTCTCAATTATCATCATTAATAGAATTTTTGGGTCCTTTCTACTTAGGGCATCTGCCACCTTATTCGGTTTCCCAGGGTGGTAATGTATTGAACAGTCATAATCCTTGATGAGCTCTATCCATATTCTATGGTGCATATTACGCTCTTTTTGTGTTAATATATATTTAAGACTCTTCTGGTCAGTATATATCTCACATTTCTCTCCATAGAGATAATGCCGCCAGATTTTCAAGGCAAAGATCACCGCCGCCAACTCCATATCATGCGTTGGATAGTTTCGCTCATGGATTTTCAACTGCCCTGAGGCATAGGATATCACTATATCATTCCACATCAATACACAGCCAAATACCTTCTTCGAAGCATCATTGAATACCACAAAAAGTTCCCCACTTGTGGGTAAAGTGAGCACCAGCGCAGTGATATGCCTCCTTTTAAACTCCTTGAAGCTTTCTTCGCATTCATCACTCCAAGAAAACTTTACTCCCTTTCGAGTTAGCTTGGTAATAGGGTTGTACAATCGTGGGAAATTACTCACAAATTGTCGATAATATCCATCTAACCCCAAGAAGCTATGGATATCTGTTACCAATGTTGACCTCAGCCATCCCTCAATTGCATCTGTTTTGGAGGGATCCACAGATATCCCATTGATTCTGATGATATGGCCCTAGAATGAGACCTCCTTAAACCAGAACTCACAATTTCTTTACTTTTCATAGAGATTCTCCTTCCGCAAAGTCTTTAGTACAATTTTTAAATGGTCTTCATGATCCTCCTTGGTTTTGGAGTATATTAGAATATCATCTATAAAGACGACCAAAAATTTGTCAAGGTAATCTCTAAAGAATCTATTCATCAAGTCCATGAATATTGTTGGATCATTGGTGAGTCCAAAAGGCATTACTAAGAATTAATAGTGCCCGTATCTTGTACGAAAAGACTTCTTGGGGACATCTTCCTTCTTCACCCTTACTTGATAATATCCTGACCTCAAATCAACCTTGTAGAAGTATTGTGCTCCACGCAGCTGATCGAAGAAGTCATCAATTCTTGGGAGAGGATAGTTGTTCTTTATCGTGATTTTGTTAAGTTCATGATAATCGATGCGAAGCCGCATTGACCCATCCTTCTTCTTGATGAAGAGGACTGGTGCACCCCATGGTGAAGCACTTGGGCATATAAACCCTTAATACAGATTCTCCTGTAGTTGTTTCTTCAGCTCTTCAAGCTCAACAATAGCCATTCTATATGGAGTCTTGGATATTGGAAGCGCCCCAGATATAAGTTCAATTGATAACTCAACATCTCTTCTTAGAGGAAGACCAGGCAGTTCCTTGGGAAACACTTCAGCGAATTCCCTCACAATAGGCATTTCATCAAGGATGGTTTCTTCCATGGACTCAATCATCTGAGCCAGATACGCGTGCTCATAAGGCAGTAATATCCATGCTTGAGATGATGGAGATAAAGGAGATTCATCTTCCTCTTGACACTTGTAAAGAATCGGGGGTCGATTCTCCATATAGAGTGTGATTTCCCTCTCCCGACCATTTATGTTGGCTCTATATAAGGAAAGCCAATCCATGATTGGAATTGCATCAAATTACACCAGAGGGAGTATGACGAGGTTCGCTAGGAAATTCAATCCATATATTATAATAGGGGAGGAGTTATATTCATGGGATGAAATGATTGCCACATTTTTCGTACTCACCGACATCTTTACTTCCATGATTTGTGGTAGTGCTGGGATTCTTATACTAAACTTTCAAGATATAAAAGAATGTGTAGAACCTGAATCAAAAAGTACGTTTGCTATTCTTGAATGAATAACTAGCGTACCTGTCACCACTTTGTTGTCGGGGTTCACTTCGGAAGAAGTGATGGAAAAACCTCTTCCGTGTTTCCTTAGAGTTTGTTGGTTGTCTCCGAAAACTCTTGTATTAGGGCACTGATTTGTAAAATGACCTGGTTCTTTGCATTTGTATCATTGAACAATGCATTGAGGTTCGAACAGAGTGTTCCTCTCCTCTGTCGCAGTCGTGGGTCTTTCTTGATGACAGTTAACATCTAGGTGCCCTTATCTTCCATACCTGAATCATTTTCTCATCCCTTTAAGGAAATTTCCAGGGTGCTTCTTTCCGCACTTTTGTTAAGTGGTGTGCTGTATCTTCTTAGAACCATTGGATTTATCCATCGGACCACCAGCATTGAAGTCCACCTTACGCTTCTTGTCCCCATGATACCCCTGTGATTCCCCAATCTCCATTTCGACCTTGAGGTCACATCGGACAATCTCCTCATAGCTGTCGAAGTCATAGATCGCTAATGCTTTCCGTAGGCTAGGCTTCAGCCCACAAAAGAAGCGGTCAACCTTTAATTTGGGAGTAACGACAAAGCTGGAAGCATATCGTGCAAGCCTTGTGAAGTTTGACTCGTACGCTCTAATAGATTCTTCATCTTTTTGCTTGAGGGGAAGGAAGTCCCTTTACATCATAAGTCGGAGGGTGCGTGGAAATTATTTATCGAAAAACATCTTCCAGAAATCCTTCCATTCCAGCGCCTTGATCTCCTCCTCTGGATTCATATTTTTGATCAACATCCACCATTGATCAGCTTCACCCTCCATACGATAAGCATCCAGGAGAACCTTCTCTTTTTCAAAACATTGGAGGATGGGGAATATCTTTTCAATGGAGTTGATCCATTATTCAGAAATCGTGGGATCGGATGATCCACTAAAAGTAGGAGGCCTTTGTCTCATGAAGCTCTCGATAGAGTCTTGTTCTTTCTAAGGGGAGGTTGAACGTTCTTCTTGACCCGTGTTTCTATTCAAAACTTTAGTTAGCTGAGAGAGAAGCGTGAAAAAGTTTACGATTCCCGCTCCCATTGAATTGGGCATCTCATTAGTACAGTCATCACACTGATCTTCACAACGGTTGTTATCCCGAGTCCTCCTATTACCGGCCATTGGCTGTAATAAAAGGAATGTTAGGGGTAACACATAAAGGGTAATCAAAAGACAAAAGTTGATGACTTATAAATAAACTTTTATTTCCTTAACTCATGAGTCTATAGGTATCAATCTTGGATTTTTCATGATCTACTTTCTAAACATATATTCATAGGGGCATTTTTTTAATTCCCTTAATAAGGGTTCATACTATGCTTGCGAATTTACCAAAGCATATCCCCCAGGAGTGTCGTAACCAAGAGTGTAGCAAGGCCCGTTGTCGTGCACCAGTTCCCGTTCGAGTCTCGCTCAAAGCGGTGTTTTTGGGTTTTACCCCTAGGATACATTTGTGCCAGAGCCACCTCTACCTACTCGTATCCAGATAGGGATGTATTTGTTTGTTAAAATAGTTACTCAGTACTTAGGAAAACTTAGGGATGTTGTTATTATACTTATTCTTGTATCTAAGGCTTTACTAGGGTTTCCTAATCCCAAAAATAACTAAACCTGTCTTCTGATACCAACTATGACAACCCTGCTTTTATTACAAACTTACACATGATTTATTACATAAAAATTGACTTGATACAATAAGAAGATCGATAGGTTTAGTGTCTTTGGGGATTAGGATCATTACATAACAACTTAAAACATGAAATACAACATCTTTATTGAAAACATCCTTTACATGACCACTACGTTCCTTCGTACTTAGCATTGCATGGGAAAACCTGAGGACATGCATAAGAAAAAGGTGATCTATAAAGCCTAGTAAGGGAATACACATGCAATAAAATGGGGAGTAAAATGTATGTTAGATAATAGGCATATCCATAGAGCATAAGAAAAACATGAACATAAAGGCATGATAAAGCATGATAATCATAACATGGAAATGTGGCAACAACACTTAACATGGAATTAGCATGAGACAAGGCTCATTGCACAGAGAGCATGAGTAATCCTTATTGCACATAAAGCACGAGTAAACCCTCATTGCACATGAATTAGCATGATTCAACACTCATTTCACATGACGTATCATGATACTATACTTTACCCAATGCATTGGAGCACTATAAGGGCGCACCCTTCTTAAACATTTCATTTCATGCATAAGTGTGCCACATGGATCATAAAACATGGATTCATAAAACATAATAATTTATTCCACGATAAAGGAATGTGGAATTCATACCTGAAACTTTGTAATCAATAAGTAAATGTGCATAAAGTTGAATACTCTTGATGGATAAATGGGCATGGTATCCACTACACAATGGCATTGGCTTAGAAAAATCTGTGCGATTTCGGCAGCGTAACGGCGTGACATCAGAATTCATAAAAAATGGTTGATGAGAGAGAAATGGGTTCCTCATAATATTTACATGTAATTGATAGTAATTAGTTCATATAGATACATGTCCCAACAATTTTAATGGAATTTAGATTCATGATACAAAATTATTGCTTGATTGTAAAAGAAAAGAGAGAAGTTCCTTTCGGAATTTCGGCAAAGTAACGGGTGTACATGGGAGGCATTTAATGAGAGAGAATGGGGTATCCAGTCATTCAAACAATAAGAGGGAAGTATGGGGGAGGTGAGAAACCATACCCCAACATTCATAATTGAAATTAAAAGGGCAATACAACTTAATGAAAATTGACAAATATGAGAAAGGAAGAAAAACCCTTACTTGGAAATGTGCTTCCAAAGGATAGAGAGAGGCTTGTGAGAGGATTCTTGGGAGCTTAAGGATCCTTGGGAGGATTCTAGAGGGAGTAGGTCAGAGGTTGGATGAACTCCAAGGGCTTTGAGTGAGGAGGAAGTGGGAGCTTGTGTGGGTTTATATAGGAAAGGTGAGGAAATTCTTTATTATTTAGGTTTTGGTCCCCCTTACATTAAATTAATCCAAACCACAAACCATCACATGGTTTTTGCCCATGGATTTTAGAAACTGGAATAGGAAAAAAAATATTTTATATGTCCAAAGTCCAAACTTCTTAAAATATTAGGGTTGCATATGTGGAGGTGAGTCACACTCCCCTGAAAATTAATTTAAAAAAGCAAGGTGTTGAATATGTCTAGAGGGGTCCATTAATGCTTTGAAAAGTAATTCAAACAAACAAAAAATCACATTATTTAAATGTTAAAACATATATTGGCCTAACATAAAGATTATACTATTTTATTACATCACTATTGGGTCATTATGATGTAATAAAACACATTATATATTTAAACGGTATTTAATTTTTACCCAAAAATATGACTCTCTCAGAAAATTATGAAAAATTCACCGTTGGATAATTTCGACATCCTGATTCCAGAAATGAAATTTATTGTATCTAAAAAAATTTCTAAACATTTTATTTTTCACTTTTAAAATAAAAACCGACATTTATCGAAAATTCACGGGTTTTGACAGAAATAGCTTTCAAACCTTAATAAAAAAAATTTAATTGCATTCATAAAATTATAAGATCAAATATATTTAATAAAAATTAATTTAATAATAATATTATTATTATATTAAAATATTATTTAATTCAAAAATCCCTTAATTTAATAAAATTGATTTCTTAATTAAATAATAACTAAAAACACCATTTGTACTTTAAAAACTATTTACAATGTATCAAAAATGAATAGAAGTTATATTCATTATTATATACAAAAAAATAATTTACATGAACATAGTACTACTTATTTGTTACATAACCCCTTAAAACAGCCGCATAAGACCTAAGGGTAAGGTGGGCGATGGTGACAGACTCTTGGGGTGGCTCAGATAACATCGTTCGAGTGGTAATTTCAATTAACTTCCACTTTTCCCGTAGATGGTCACGTTCGAGCTTGACATGATGAAGCTCAGCTTGGGCATGGTCAAGGGCGAAGCCCAAAGACGCCACCTCTTTTCTGAGCTCTGACAAATGGGATTCGTATGGGGCAATTCTACTGGATGAGGTCATTGCTTCCTTTGTCTGAGTAAATTGGATTTGTTAAAGCCCAATATTTATACTAATCATGTGATTATTGTTCAACGGCTATATTAGCAATGGTAAATATTCTTAACATAAAACCAAAAAAGTTGACATTTTAAATTAACATAAAGATGCATTTAATTAGAACAAGTAGGATTTCCAATAATGAAACATCGTGTCATTACAAGGAATATAAGGGGAAGAAAAAAAGCTACCAATTTCAATTATTTCAATTATAAGGATATGGGGAACTATGTAAATTATTTCCCCAAGTATCAATAGAATTTACTTTAGAAAAGTCTAAAGGATAAAGGCCAATATTTTGAAATTACTATAGCTGAAATTAAAATCCCTTATGTTGTGGAATCAGGTACTTTGATCGTAAACTCAGGGTTTATTTGATTTTAGAAATACGCACTCTTTTATATTTTTTATTAATATCAAAACATACCTTGGCACTCTTGGGAGGGAATAGTCAATCAAGATACCTAGTAAGAATCTTGTTATAATGAGAATATATCAATGGGTTTCTATTAAAGTGAATAATTATTCCTGAGTTGCAAACATGGTTGTTATATCCATATTTGGATTTTATATAATATTGATTTATGGGGTTTAATTTTTTTGAGGATTTAAGAATTATATGAAGCATAAAATAATCTATATTGAACTAGTGGTATAAAAATTTAATGTTGTAGTATTGAAACATTTCTATGGATATTATTATTTATATTTTAGGAATTTATTTTTTACTTATCCATAAGAAGGTTTATTCATATTGATTATTTTCTTAACATAATCTGGTAATTTTTTTTAGATAGGTGAAATAAATTGTCTTTATTTTACAGACCACATGATCTATTAATTGTTTTAAATTTTGTTTGAGGCATGAAAAATGTCTCTTAGTCATTCATCATTAGAATCATAAGTATACACTTATTAAAATACCCAATAAAAGTGAAAAATCAATTAGAATGTTGAAAGGAATTAAGTAAGTCTATTTTATTATAATTTCCAAAACATAAGAAATTGAAGATTAATCTATTAAATGTTTTGTGGAAAGTATCAATTAATTATTTATATACTCTTAGAGAAACACATTCACAAGTAAAAGTCATATAAAGGTACACATATTGTTTATTCATGAAATAATAAGTTCCCTAGTCTTAACTAATAAATAAAAATTCATTATCTATTAAAATTTCATGATATACTAAAAAGAGTTAAAATTATAATGAATCGATTTATTTAATGTGGGTAGAATGTAACACCAAAATATTTTAGTCTACTTTAAAATATTACTAAATTTTATTGTGTAAACCACATATAACCCCTAGATTAAAAGAACCATGAATTAATATTATTATATATGGTTGTTATAACATAGTTGGTGGTTTTCAAGATATGAATTGGTATAATAGAAATTATGAATATATTTAAAAATTATTTCTTTATTAAAAATGAAGAATTTAATATAAAAAATTCATTCATGCAATTATTATTACAAGGAAAATTATCATAATATATCCATTCAATACTATAATAAAACAATACTTACAAAAAATTGTTTTTAAGGGTTTTATGTGAAAATAATTCTAATAAATTTAAACCATTTTTAGAAATTTAATTTGACAAAAATTAAGTTTATTTTTTAAATTAGTGTTTCAAAAACATATTATGGTTAATTTTTAATATTTTTCATAAATAGTTGATTTTAGTTGAATAGTGAAAAAATAGATTTTATAGAAAAATGTCACTTTTATAAAATTATAATGATATAATAAAAAATTTAATTTTTAAGAAAACATTTTTCAAGAAAAATATATATTTAAGATGTAATATGATGTATATATAAATATAATTTTCAATTTATAAATATATTCTTATCATTTTATAATCTATGTAATGTTTTTGTTAAAAAAATATTTATTTTCTATTATTCTAATACTTGAAGGCCCCTTTACGTTTTCATTTAGTTTTAAATAAAAAAATCCCCCTATGTTTTTACATAATCCAATTAATTCAATTTTAATAATCATTATACATTATTTTGTTATAAAATCTTTTTTATGCTTAAAATAAATATTTTTCAAAAAATGATTTTCATTGCATTTTGTGAACATAAATTAAATGTAATTTATACCACCTATATGAGTTGAATATTGTAAAATGGATTCCACGTTTCGATCAGAATAGTTTATATTATTTAATAAGGTCAACTTAATTTTTTTCTTTAATGAATAACAACCATGGTAAATATTTATAACCTAGGTTAAGGGTAAAATTGTAAAGACTTGGAATTTCCATGTAATTTTTTTTAACATATGGAAATTTTATGAGTCCATGAAAATTGATGCCACGTGATTCTAAGGCCTGGAGTGCCTGGAATGAATTTATGAACTTTATTTCGCGTACGCTTAGTAAATGTGCGAGAGGTATTTTCAAACTTTTTAACTGGTGCTCGGAATTGAAATCTGAGGGCACTGCCAAACTCGTAGCGCCAGTATTTGCTTAAAGAGACCTTCACCTCGATCACAGTAGGTTGAGGGTGGAAGTTAGCTTTTCACTTATTTGTAAAAGAATAAAATAAATAAAATGGTGTAACATTTTATTTTTATTTTTCTTTTTAAACTTTTATGTGGATGTTTCATAGGTGGGGACCACCTGAACTAAATCTCCCATGAGAGGTTATGGTGGTGGGGACCACCTGAACTAGCCTCCCATGAGAGGTTATGGTGGTGATGACCACCTGAGGATAAAACCCCATTGAAAATTCCACTTAAATGAGAGGAAGTCTCTTGAACTTCCCCTTGATTAATTATGCCAACCTACTTTTTAATTAATACACAAACTCAATTAATTAATTATTCCAATTTGAAATTGTGCCAACATATTTTATTATATTGTCTACATTTTCATTTGGTGGGTTGGGGGGAAATTAATCGTTGGAAAAGGAAGGTTCCTTGGGAGAAATCTCACCAATGAAGAACGATTCACCTTCGACGAATTCTTCTCCAAACTCTGTCAAAGGATCACCAAGGAGGAACATCTCCACCGATGATTGAGGGGACACCGATGTCACTCACATCCATTTATCCCCAACGACGTTGTCTCCTTCCACGCGACCTCCTTCAAAAAATCAAATGAGGTAGGGGTTATTTATAAATGATTATACTTATCATGGTTTTCCCTTCTAAACAAAGAGCCTATGTTTTATGTTTCTGCGGGTTGGGAATAATCATTGCTAGGGGATTGTGGAGTTTGATGTTCTTGATTTAAGTTTTTGTTGAGCTGTTTGCAACTGCTCTACGTGGAGGGTGCGTGCCAAACAAACAAGGCCCGACCCTCCGCCGTTCTTCATTTTTTAATGTGTTCTTTGTAATGGTGATGGCGACTGGAGTCGATGTTTGGAACCGGTGGCACACGAGAATGGCGGCTGGCACCACCACTGGCCTCAACAATGGCGACGGTGCCACGATTTCGCCCCATGGCCACCACTGCCCCGCGGCTTCCGTCGTCTGTAGCCACCGCCACCCGCAGCCTCCGCAATCTACAGCCAACACCACTACCTGACGGCCGACCATGTCGCCCCATGCCCTGCTGCGCTGCTAAGTGGCCTCGCCAGGCCACCTCGTGGCTTTCCGCGCCACCCAGCGGACACGCCGCATAGCGGCCACGCCACCCCACAGCCCTCCACGCCACCCGTGGCCCTCCACGCCGTATGTGGCCCACCGCGCCGTCTATGGCCCTCCATGCTACCCAGTGGCCCTCTGTAGCCCCGTTGCGGCCTACGCGCCCCGTGCGGCCTCTGCAGACCCCCGTGGCCCCATTCAGCCCTCACGGCCACCGCATCGCTCCCAGGCCGGGACGCCCAACACGGGTCGGGCCAGACTCAGTGGGCTGGGCCGGCCCCAACGGGTCGGGTCGGACCCAAAAGGTCGGGTCGGACCAATAGGGTCAGTCTGGGTCGACCCAGACTGGGTCGGCCCAGGCCGGGTCGAGCTGGGTCTATCCGACCGGGTCGGACCAGACCCGAACCCACTACAGCCCATTTATGCTCTTTTGGCCATAACTTTTAAACCAAATGTCTGTTTGATGAACTATCAGTGGTGCTGGAAACCTAGGAGTGAGATAGTCCTTTGAGTATAACCCACTAGAGATTTGGGTAATATTGGAGTATGGTCAAGTTGGATCAAGCCCGAATCCATCCGGGCCCTCGGGACAAAAATGTTAATAACTCACAGACTGGTCATCCGATTGATGCACCGTATGTTGCTTTGAAACCCCTATGAGGTGACGGTCCTTTGAAATAATTCTTCATGGGACTTCATGGAAGTTGAATTATCGACATGTGGCTTGTGGATCGGACCCTCCATGAGACAAGCGAGTGTACTACGGGAACCCAGTAGCTGGTTGTGACATGAAGATGTACTAGGATCATGTGTCGGGCTGATGATGTACTGGAGATGTACTTGGATCCTGTGTGGGTCTGACGATGTACCGAGCGATCCTGTTTGGGTCAGCACCTTGCAATCCTGTGGGGGTCAGCACCTAGTGATCATGTGTGGGTCAGCACCTTACGATCCTGTGTGGGTAAGCACTTAGCGATCCTCTGTGGGTCAACACCTGGCGATCTTGTGTGGGTCAGCACCTTGCGATCCTTTGTGGGTCATCACTTAGTGATCCTGTGTGTGTCAGCACCTAGCAATCCTGTGTGGGTCAGTACCAAGCGATCCTATGTGGTTCTATCTCTTAACATAGTAAGATTATTTAGTAGTTACATCTAATCATCTCTACTATTGTACATAAGTTATACCTAGTGTGAGCTGAGTTCGTACCTATGTGGTATTTTTCTTCATGGTAATTCCTTGGTGGTAATTCTCTTTGTGAGTACATATGTGGTACCTAACTTTATGGCATTCATTCCTTTTTGGAATAGTTGAGCTTTGGGGCATTGGAGTTGGACTCTGTGATTTCCCATTAATTGAGATGGGTTTACCTGATAACTTTGGTATATTTATGGGCTTATACCTGAGTAGGGCTATCGATTGTTTCCTTTCTTTTTGGTTTATCCTTTCTGGATTTTTTGAGACCATGAGGGTCTTGAGGTCCTTACTGAGTATCGTTATACTCACGCCTCTACGGGCCATGCCCGCACCTCGTTGTGTTTGGTCGAGACGACGGATTGCGCTGACTAGGGATGAGAGTGCCAGGACTGGAGGTAGCTCGGACGTGGACTTTAGATGAGGCCTACCGCAGATACGACCATTCAAGAGTTGTACTTACCCTTCAGGTAGGATCCTTTGTGGGTGATCACAGGAGTTGTTCAAGTTTAATTGTACTTTCAGTTTCTTGTGCTTTCTAGTTGGGCTTCTATTCTGGCCCATTTTACATAATGTACTCACTATGTTTACTATTCAGTTTACTTGAGTACGTATCGTGTTGTGTGATTGGTTGTGTTTGCTTACAGGTTATAAAGTCAATGCCTTACCAGTTATAGGGAAAACGCCTTCAGTGCGAGGTGCCATCCCCTAGCCTATGGATAAAGGGATTGGGGTATTCACAGCATGGGCCCAGGGGGATGGGTCGTGAAAAATTGGTATCAGAGGAGTGGATTATACCATAGAACATAGGACTCTAATCATTTTAACAACAATAGCGTTAATTGTTGTGAGTGTGGTTATCAGTTTAGGGAATCTAGTGTTGGTGCGGTGGCTCACGTATCCATACACCAGGACCCTGACTTCTGATTTCTAACTCAGTGCACGAAAACACTGATTGCATGTGTGTTTCAAAAAAATTTCTTTTTAAACTCTTTTAGTCAGCTCACCAGGTATAAATTATTGACCGTGGCGCACCTATTTATTTTCCATATGCCTCCATGCATACAGCCAGCTAGGGTTCCAGATATAGTACACACTGATATCTCACCGAACGACGAGGCCTCCGTGCAGGGCCCTCTTCTAGCGGAGGCACCAGCGGTAACATTACCCGTTGGGCCACCGATGCCACCATCCCCAGCATTAGAGGTTGCTTTCTTCTTGAGTGTGTTGCATGAGTTCCAGCACCAGAGGCCACCCAGGTTCAAGGGATAGATGGACCCAGAGGTGGCTGAGGATTGGCTGGAGGCTGTGGTGAGAGTCTTCCGACTAGTAGGGACACCAGCCGATCTCATGGTGATCTTTTCAGCCAGTCTTCTATAGGTAGTAGCAGAAAGATGGTGGATCCTGATGCTCCAGACTCATGACATGGTGATGCTTCTCAGGGAAGAATTCGAGAGCCTGTTTTGGGCAGAGTTTGTTCCAGTAACTCTTTGTGCAGTGCACATATAAGAGCTTCCTCATCTGTAGTAGGAAAATAGGATTGTGGATTAGTACTCACTGAATTTCACTGACCTCTCCCGCTACTCTACTGATATGCTGCGGGACCCATTCTTCAGGGCCCAAACCTTTGAGCAGGGACTCAGGCGGGATATCACGGCTTCGATGATCTCACTCTACATTCTGACATAGGAGGGAGTGTTAGAGCGAGCCCTCTTAGTGGAGATTTTCCTTGATGAGTAGTCACCAGTAGCGAGACCCACCACTGGACATCACGTAGCGGAGTCTTCTGCAGCTGGAAGTAGACAAATGTCATAGAGGTCCAAGAGGACCAGACCTACATGTGGACGACCGCATAATTTAGGGTCAGTTGTGTGGGGCACCTGAGACAGAGTCAGTCATGCGAGGAGCAGGCAGTGCTACTCATGTGGAAGACAGGTTCACAAGCCTCGTGACTGTCAGACCCGTTTTACATATGATCAGTGGACGGTCGATATACCACCTAGGCAGAGACAAAGGTTCAATCAAGGTTGTCCACAGGGAGTAGGCGGACATGGAAGAAGAGTTGGTTGTGCAGCTGGCTGTGGGCGACGATTCGAGATGTTACTACCAACACCACTAGGTGGTCCGCCCCGACCACGGGGAGCAGAAGGACAGGGGCGAGCTCAGCTTTAGGCAGCTAAGTCCTATGTCCATGGCACTCCAGAGATGATACAATGTACGATCTAAGTCTAATCCACCATATATGCAATACTTATAGACATAGGGTCCAGTCATTCTTTTATTATCGCTAACCTCGTTCAGAGCTCAGAGATTTTGACGGAGCCGTTGGCTCAATCCTTGCATCTAGAGACTCCTATAGGAGCAAATTTTATGATTACACACTAGTTTCGGTAGTGTGAGCTTACTCTAGGAGACGAGAGCTTCAACTGATATTTTTTAGTAGTGGCGTCGAGGCCTTACTATGTCATCTTTGGTATGGATTTTATATCTACAGTACATTCTTAGATTTACTATATTAGGCACAAAGTGGAGTTTGCTCACATGGATGGGACCAGTTTTACCTTCACTGGAAAGAAGGGAGACTTTTCCACATAGGATGGAATTACTTGGATGAGAGTGTAGTCGATCACTTATCAGTTGGCTAGCCTTACCCTCAGAGCTATTTATGTGGAGAGTCCGAGTTATCCTGTAGTGGTGGACCAGTATGCGGATGTCTTCCCAGATGATGTTCTGAGTCTACACCCTCGCAGAAAGGTGGAATTTTACATCGACTTGTACCCTGAGATGACACTGATAACTACACAAACATATCGGATGGCTCCCGCAGAGCTTTGTGAGATGCAGGTACATCTATAGGACTTACAGGGAAAAGGGTTCATTTGGCCTAGTGTTTCTCCTTGGGCAGCCCCGATTTTGTTCTCCAAGAAGGCGTATGGGAGCTTGAGACTTTGTGTCGACTATTGGCGCCTGAACCAGGTGACTGTAAAGAACAATTACCCACTTCCAAGGATTGACGACCGCTTTGATCAGCTGAGTGGGGGATAGTGGTTCTCGAATATAGACCTAAGATCAGGCTATCACCATCTCAGAGTGCAATATGCGGATGTGCAGATGACAATTTCATATGTCGGTACTATCGTTATGAGTTCTTGGTTATGTCATTCGGCGTAACCAACGCTCCATCAGTGTTCATGGGACTCAAGAACCGGATATTTCAGTCATACCTTGATCTCTTTGTGGTGGTCTTCATTGATGACATTTTTATCTACTCGACTATTGAGGAGGATCATTCCTGTCATTTGTAGGTAGTTCTGGACACACTCTGAGAGCACCAGCTTTATATTAAGCTCTTGAAGTTCTAGATCTGGATCCGAGAGGTTCACTTTCTGGTACATGTCATCTCGTAGGCTAGAGTTGCAGTAGATCCAGTGATGATTGAGGTGGCACTTTCTTGGGAGCCACCCAGAAGTGTGATGGATGTACAGAGTTTTCTGGGTTTTGCTGGATACTACGGGAGATTTGTTCCATATTTCTCCAGAGTTGATGCACCACTATCAGCGTTGATGAAGAAAGGTCAACCCTTCATGTGGTCAGATAGTTTCCAACAGAGTTTTCAAGAGCTATGGCAGAGGCTGACTAGTTCACCCATCCTGAGGCTACCGAAGGAGGGCGTAGGGTATGTAGTCTAATGTGGCACATTAGGAACCATACTTGGATGTGTCTTGATGCAGGAGCGAGTAGTGATCACATATGGTTCTCGACAACTGATATAGCATGAGCAGAACTACGCTGCCCATGACCTCGAGTTAGCAGCAGTGGTATTCACCTAGAATATGTGTCACATTACTTGATGGGCGAGCATTATATAGTGTACTTTGATCAGAAGAGTCTCAAGTATATCTTCCCTCATAATGACCTGAACCTGGGGCAGCGACGTTGTCTTGAGTTCCTCCAGGACTAAAACTTCAATATAGTCTATACTCTTAGAAAGGGGAACGTTGTAGCAGATGCGCATAGTCGAAGATCTGGTATACAGATACTAGGTGAGGCGACAGAGTAGCTGGCCGCTTCGCATATATTCTTTGTGGATCGGGATGAAGTAGTTTTTATTCATTCTCTTACAATCACTACTCCACTTCTTCAGCAAGTTGGGGAGGTGCAGCATGGGGACACTGAATGTGAGACTTAGTGTGCTCAGATATCCATAGGATAGGCACCTGATGGATTTTCTGAAGGTTGGGAGCATGTCATCCTTTTTATAGTATGTACCATGGTACCATTATCACTTTAGGAAGAAGTGTCGAGGGAGTTCAACACATCCCCTCTAGTGGTGCATCCAAGAGTGGCGACGATGTACCAGGATCTCTGACAACAACACTGGTGGCTGGGAATGAAGAAAGCAGTTGCATATTTTGTCTCTCGGTGCCTCACTTGTCAGCAAGTGAAGACAGAGCATCAGGTACGAGAAGGCTTGGTTCAACCTTTAGAGGCCCCCGAGTCGAAGTGGGATGGGATATCCATGGACTCCGTGATAGTAATTCCACGTACATCAAGGGGACATGACTCGATTAGGTTGATCATTGACTAACTCACAAAATCATCCCACTTCCTACTGTTCAGATAGTAGGGTCCAGTAGAGAGCTTGGGACACCTCTATGTGCAGAAGATTTTGTGGCTACATGGAGTTCCCTCGACGATTTTCTTTGATCGTGATACACATTTTACTTCCCAGCAATGGAAGGGGTTGTAGGAGGCTTCTGGGATGCATCTTCATTTTAGGACCACCATCCATCCTCAGAAGGATGGTTAGACTGAGCGAATCATTCAGAACCTCGATGACAGGATTTGTTCTTGCGTCCTCAACTTCGGTCATAGTAGAGAGGATCACATTCCTTTTGTGGAGTTTTCATACAACAACAGCTATCACACCAACATTAGGATGGAACCTTTTGAGGCGTTGTATGGGCAACCTTGCAAATCACCTTTGGGCTGGACTGACCCAGGGGAGTCAGCACTAGTGGGACCAAAGATGGTATATACTACCACAGAGAAATTGCAGATCATCTAGGAGTGGATAAATACTGCAAATATCTGGAAGAAGTCTTATGCTGATAGGATATGGAGACCTCTGGAGTTCAAGTATGGAGACCATGTATTTATACAGGCCTTACCTTGATAATGATTACAGAGATTTGGCCGAAGCAGTAAGTTATATTCGTGGTTCATCAAACCTTTTCAAGTCCTAAGTCGAATTGGCGAGGTGTCATACCTTATAGCACTTCCACCTCAGTTGCACCGGGTGGACAACGTGTTCCACGTATCCCAGCTGATAAGATACGTGCATGACACTTCTCACATCATCGACCATGGAGAGCTGGAAATCGATGATTGAGAGACGTTTACGGAGGTTCTAGTGGATATTGAGGATTGACAGGAGCGGGTCCTTTGTGGGCAGTCGATACCTCTAGTGCATGTACGTTGGTAGCACGAGAACCTACAGGAGAGAACATGGGAGTGGGAGGCTCAAGTTCTTACTCAATACCCCCACTTGTTTTCCTAGTTTTGATTTTTGGCTTATAGGGACCCAAAGCCTTGATCTGGGGAGAATGTAAAGACCATGAATTTCAATGTAATTTTTTATATATATGGGAATTTTACGAGTCCGCTAAAATTGACGACACATGATTCTGAGGCCCAGAGTGCCTGGAATGAATTTCTGAACATTATTTCAGGTACGTTCCGTAAACGTGCAATCGGGATTTTCTAACTTTTGAACTGGTACTCGAAATTGAAATTTGAGGACATTGTTGAACTCGTAGCACCAGTATTCGCTTAAGGAGACCTTCACCTCGACCACAGTAGGTCAAGGGTGGAAGTTGTCTTTTCACTTATTCAGGAAAGAATAAAATAAAATAAAATGGTGTAAAATTTTATTTTTCTTTTTCTTTTGAATCTTCCATGCTGATGTTTCATAGGTGGGGACCACCTGAACTAAACCTCCCATGAGAGGTTATGGTGGTGGGAACCACCTGAACTAACCTTCCATGAGAGGTTATGGTGGTGGGGACCACCTGAGGTAAAAAAAACCCTTTGAACCTCCCACTTAAATGAGGGTAAGTCGCTTGAACTTCCCCGGGATTAATTATTCCACCCCCCCCCCCTATTTAATTAATACACCAACTCAATTAATTAATTATTCCAATTTGAAATTGTGCCAGAATATATTATTATATTGGCTACATTTTCTTTTGGTGGGTTGGGGGGAAATTAATCGTTGGAAAAGGAAGGAGCCTTGCGAGAAATCTTTCCAACAAAGAATGCTTCGCCTTTGACGAATTCTTCTCCAAACTTCGCTAAAGGATTTCCAATGAGGAACATCCCCACCGACAATCGAGGAGACGCTAAAGTCACCGACATCCGCCTATCCCCAAAGACGTCATCTCCTTCCTCACGACCTCCATCAACAAATCAAACGAGGTAGGGGCTATTTATGAATGATTATACTTCCCATGGTTTCCCTTCTAAACAAAGAGAAGATATTTTCTTTTTTTGCAGGTTGGGAATAATCATTTTCGGGGGATTGTGGAGTTTGACGTTCTTGATTCATGTTTTTCTTGAGCCATTTCCAACCGCTCTAATGACGAGGGTGCGGGCTAAACAAACATGACCCGACTTCCCCATCGATCTTCATTTTCTTGTGTATTCTTTTTTATGGAGACAGCGACCGGAGCTGGCATTTGGCACCGGGGGAACAAGAGAACAGCAGCCGGCACCACCACCAGATGCGACAAAGGCACCAGCGCAACAGTGCCGCCCCGCGGCCACCGCTGCCCAGCAGCTTCTGCCATCTGTGTCCTCCGCTGCCCATGGCCTCCACTGTCTGCGTCCAGTTCTATCACCTACAGCCTTGCCCCGCTGCCCCCACGGCCTTCTGTGTGGCCCAGCGGCCTCGCCGCGCCACCCCACAGCCCGTCGTGCCCCCCTGCGGCCTATCGTGCCACCCTACGGCCTTCCGTGCTTCCCAGCGACCTTGTCGCTCAGCCCCGCGGCCTCACTGTGCCACCCCACGGAGCCCTCAGGCCTCCGCACCATCTGTGGCCCATCACGGCCCCCTCGTGGCCACTGCGCCCCTCATGGCCTCTGTGGCCCCCGGCGTCCCCGCGCAGCCCTCGTGGCCATTACGCCGCTGCCAGGCCGGGTCGGGCCGGGCTTAGTGTGTCGGGTCGGACCCAGCTGGTCGGGCCGGACCCAGATGGTCAGGACAGGTCGACCCAAACTGGGTCGGCCCAGGCCGAGTCAGGCTGGGTCGGTCTGACCAGTTCAGACCGAACCCAGGCCCACTACGACCCATTTACGTTCTTTTGTCCATAACTTTTGCATCATATGTTTATTTTACAAATCATTAGTGTAACTGGAAAACTTGGAGTGAGATGGTCCCATTGAGTATACCCCACTGTAGAATTGGGTAATGTTAGAGTACGATCATGTTGGATCGAGCGCGAATCTAATAGGTCCCTCGAGACAAAAAGGCAAATAACTCACAGACCGGGCATCCAATTGTCGCACCATATGTTGCGTTGAGACCCCAATGACATGGCGGTCCTTGGGGATACTTCTTCGTGGGACTTTGTGGCTGTTGGAGTATCAAACAGTGGATTTTGGAGCAGACCCTCCTAGAGACAGGCGAGCATAGTGCGGGAACCCAGTAGCTGGCTCTGACGTGAAGATGTACGAGGATCATGTGTGGGTCTGATGATATACTAGAGATGTACTTGGATCCAGTGTGGGTCTGATGATGTACCGAGTGATCCTGTGTGGGTCAGCACCTTGTGATTATGTCTTGGTAAGCACCTAGAAATCATGTGTGGGGCAGTACCTTGTAATACTATGTGGGTCAGCATGTAGAGATCCTGTGTGGGTCAGAACCTAGCGATATTGTGTCAGTTAGCACCTTTAGATCCTGTGTGGGTCAGAATATAGTGATCCTATGTGCGTCAGAACCTAGCGGTCCTTTATGGGTCAGCACCGAGCGATCCTGTGTGGGTCTGCCTCTTAACAGAGTAATATGATTCAGTAGTTACATCTAATCATCTCTTCTATTGTACTTACGTTATACCTGGTGTGAGCTGAGTCCATACCATTGTGGTATTTTTCCTCATGGTAATTCCTTGGTGGTAATCCTCTATGTGTGTATCTGTTTGGTACCAGCGTTTATGGTATTCATTCCTTTGTGGAACAGTTGAGATTTGGGGAATTGGAGTTGGACTCTGTGATTTCCTCGTGATTGAGATGGGTTTACTTGATAACTTAGGTATATGTATGGGAATATACCTAAGAAGGGTTATCATTTGTTTCCTTTCTTTCTGGTTTATCCTTTATGGATTTTGTGAGACCTTGATGGTCTCGGGGTGCCTACTGAGTATCGTTATACTCACCCATGCACAGGTTATGCCTGCACCTCATAGTGTTTGGTGTAGATGAGGGACAGCGCTGACTAAGGATGAGAGTACCAAGAATGGAGGTAGCTTGAAGGTGGAACTTAGATGAGTCATACCACAGACAGGACCGTTCGAGAGTTCTTCCTACCCTTCAGGTAGGATCCTTCGCGAGTGATCATAGGAGTTGTTCCATTTTACTTGTACATTCAGTTTCTTGTACTTTATAGTTAAGCTTTTATTCTGTCCCCTTTTACAAATTTTACTCACTCTGTTTACTATTCAGTTTACTTGAATTCTTATCGTTTTGTGTTCTTGGTTGCGTTTTCTTACAGATTATAATGGAAATTCCTTCATAGTTTAAGGGAAAATTCCTTCGGTGCTAGTCTCCATCCCCTAGCCTATGAAAGGCAGGCTTGGGGTAGTCACGACACAGGCCCCAGGGAACGATTCGTGACAAAAATGGATTAAAAAGGTTTAAGATAGTTGGAAAAGGTTTAAAGATAACTAAAAACACTTTCTTATACCACATTGGTTTGTTTTATTTTGACCTTACCATTATAATCTTTGATTTTATGAAAACATGGACCCACCATAATAAGAAAATGACTTTATATTATTAAAATTTTTAAAGTAATTTCAAGTGTTTTCCTCCCCTCAACTTTAAAAGGGAACCTCTTCTCCTCCCATAATCACAAAAATTTAACCTTCTACATCAGATAATCTATGCTCAAAAACATCTTATATTTATTACCTTTATTTTTTACCTCTTGTTCTTACCCTAATACTATATAAAGAATGCTTAAGTTTCAATCCAAAGGATGTCTCTCAATGTTGAGGTACTCATATTACCTAAATATTTCAATGATTATTTCTTCATATAGTTCCTCTAATCTTTTTGTAACCATAAAAAAAATAATTACTAGAGTATCACTAATATACCTATATAATATTATATTTATCATAAAACTATTTTCCACCTCCTTTCCATCCTATACAAAATAAAAACATCGCATGTGCATACGTACCTCACACCATCTCCATAAGCGGTGTAATTCATTTTTCATAATCATTTTACATGGATTGTTATAAATGTGGAATTAAAAAATAAATATTATATTTATTAAATAAATATTATTCTATAAAGATAATATATATTCTACCTTATTACCCTTCCATCCATTGGGAAATGATAATGTCATGAGTGCATATGGGTGGACTACCAACTCAGCAAAGTGATTTGATTCATTTTTCTATTACCACAATGAATAGATAATTTTATAATTGTATATAATGAATAAAAAGTATATCCATGAAATTATTAAAAAAAATTAGATGATGGAACCATTACATAACACTTTTAACTAAGAACAATATACTGAAGTAATTTTGGAGAAATTAATAGAACAACCTTAAGTGGTCAACATTAGAAATAAATATTCAATGAATAGATTTAAAATAATTAAAAAATGACATTAAAATGAATTATATATGAAAAAGGTTCTCAATACATTATTTAATAAATTTAAATTCATTATATAGTAGGATCAAACATATATGACTAATCATGAAACAATGTTAAGGGATTTATATTACAATATCATTTCATATCGGGATTGTCTATGTTTAGATTTCCTTTGAAAAAATTATATGATCCTAACCTCTTAAACCCTATATATTTTTTTATAAACTATTAATTTTTACCTTTTAATGTTTATATTTTATTTCTTATCTTTTTGGATTAATAATGAACATGTAAGTTACGTGTAACTGAATTTATTTTAAAAAAACCTTTTATAATTTATTCTATCCAACTCTTTTTCTTCCTTATCGAGGCTATTTTAAAAGTTTTAATAATTTTCTTATTTATGTTTCAATGTTTGATAAAATTCATTTTTAACTATTTTTTACATTCTTTAAAAAGTTTAAAAATGAAAAAAAAATTATTTATTGTCTCAGTTAATTTAATATTTTCATAAAAGTACAAAAAGAATGTTTTTTAATGTATACAGATTGACAGCCCTCCCCAAAATCATATCCATTATATAATATCAAGATGTATTTTCAAGTTTCCTTGGTTATTTTCAAAGAAATATTTTTATCAATATTCTTGGATTTTTTATTTAAAATGTTGTCGAAATAAAAGGGTATTGTTTTCTTATTGGAATGAAAATAATTTTGAAATTTATTTGTAACTCTATTATTACACAAATTCAGAAGGAATTTATTTTTAATGCTTTGATTATATTTTATTTTATAAAGAATTTTTATTACTATAAAACCATCAATTATTATAAATAAATGGTCTTTCATCATCCTTTACTAATAATGTATTATATCTTACTTTTATATCATTCAATTTCATGTGATCAAGTTTTTTACCAATCTCTATTATTCATTGGGCATTAATTTTCTCATTCATGTTCATATTTTTAATATCATGGATTAATTAAGAATCATTTATATTACTTTGATGATGTTTCAACTATATACCATTTCTATATACAGTATCTGTTGAATCAATCATATTGAGTAAGTTATTTCATTTACGATATAAATATTTTAATTTTGTATTCTTAATTAAATATAGATAATTTTTAAATTATATGAAATTTTGAGAATAAAATATATTTATCCTTCAAAATATGATTAATTAATAGGATAGACAACTATCGGGTGAGAATCGGTTATAGATAGCCCCTCGTTTCATAGACCAGTCTCATTAGACAAAAAAAATTGGCGTGTAATATTAGATAGGTATTTGTTTTACACATACCCATCTATTAAGAATGATTTTTTCGTTGAGAGGCAATGACATAAATATTCTTGATTAGATGAGGCCTTAATAGAATGTTGATGAATGTCTATATTTATGCCTTTCCTTTATTAAGAATCATAATTACATTATCCATGTCATTATTGTATTGATATTATCAATGGATGTTCATTAACACAATTTGTTTATTGAATGTCATGTTTTTCGATTATCCAATCTTCCATATTGATATGCCTTATTTACTTATGATTGCTTCCATTGTATGTAACATTTATTAAGCATCTAAGCACACCGTTTATTTGTTTTTCTTTCCCTAGATTATGAAAAAGGGTATTATGAATTATTTAAAGGATTAAAAACATGATTATTAGTAGTTGGGGTGGTTACTAAGTGGTAAACACTGTAATCCTACATTCAAAAGACACTTAGTAGGGGATAATTTTTGAGTTACAATGGTAGTTAATATAGCTCAAAAACTATTCACCCAATTTGGGTCTATGAGCCATAGATTTGGGAATTTGAGCCATAGGGCCTTCAAACCACCATATACCATCATGCCATAAGGCCGTCAGGATACCACATGGAATCGATCCACGAGCTTTAGGTCCATAGGCCTATGGGCGATAAAGCAGACAAAGTCAGACCACACTAGAGCAGGCCCAGGGAGAGGAATCGAAGTAAGTAGCATCCACCAGCAGAGCTAACCAGATTTTGTGTGGATTATGTGGTATAGAAAAAATCATAGATACCTGTAACTACACATCTTTTCATGGGGAAATTCTATACGGTCAACTATGAAGGTGTGAATCTATGAGTCATCAATTAATTAGGTGTGGGAGAGGGGAAGTCCTAGTGTAATTGATTATTTGGGCCTTCGAGACATGTATTTTACTTTAGGCGTCTTTGTCTATGGGTTGTGTAAGGGTTCCATCTCAACCTAGTTAAAATGGGGGATATCCAAAAATAAATAAAAAACTAAGGCCATCAGGCCATTCCAACTAATAAATGTTCTATGTGCTATGATTTTATATTTCCAATGTAATGTTGGAACCATATACGTAACTAGTTTTTCAAGAAATCTAAACTAGTCCATCTTGTGTCATGAGATCCCTTATATCATATACCAATGTAATAAAGTAAACACTGGATCATGGATATTGGATTCGAGGTGTTATAATAAATTCCATTAAAATATGTGTATTACATAAATTCTTTTATGGTTAAATCATGCATAATGATCAGGTAATATTCATCTATAAATAAAAAATTTGAATGTGTGTCTAATAGGTTATTGGGAGAGCTCTAAATTTTTAGGATAGATATTTTTATAACAAATGGGAATAAAATGTTATGTTTTATTAGTTTGTTAACACTAACTAATAAATTTCTCCAAGAATTACTTCTTATAGAAACCATATTTTAGGGTAAAAGATCTATAAAAATAGATCCATTATTTTCTAAATATATTCATGGTAAATATATTATCAAAGCTTTGAAAAATATAAGTTGAAACAATTCAGGGCTGAATTATTTTCGTCATATAATCTTTCTAGTATAACATATGAGGGAATAGGGAGGGATTAATGTTATTAATATTTTCACAATCTAAATTTCTATTAATTTATCTCATATTCCATGATGTGAAAAAACATTTGATAATACTGATACATGATTCATAATAAGTTAATATCAAACAGATATAATATAACTACACAGACTATTAGTTAGATTTATCCAGTAGTACTTGAAAAAGTAGAACTAGATAAGTTACTCATATCTGGAGAAGTGAGCCTACATACTATGTCCTAATCCTTACCATGAATAAATATAAGCTTTAGGGCTATGGTCTATGGTTTACATTGGATGATTTTACATCTAATAATTCTCCATGACATCGTTATATCACTTGGTCTCTCCATCAAGATGGATGAAGGGACTCCAGATTCCATGTATAGACTTTTTTGTGCGTTTATTGGATGAAATTTATTTAAGTTAAAAACTTTTAGATCGGGTTTTTCTATCTACTAGTGATGAGGAGTTCAGCTTGAGGATTGTATATGAGAATATTCAAAAAATATGTGTGGAATTCAGTGTTATAGGACATGATCGAAAAACCTATATAAGGTTGATTGTCTATGATATTTGTGCTATCTGTGATCATTATAGGAGGTACTATTTTAAGGGAGGTACAAAATTAGGTTGTACTATTTTGTTGGATCAAAATTCAGATGGTGGTAATTCTAGGAAATTGTGCACTCAATCGGCAGGTAATGTGCCTCCTATTCAGGATGATAATGGTAAATAAAATTTTCTATCTTATGCTTTGAATGTTGAAGTTGGAAATTATAGGCAAGGAGACGAACCTATTTCTATTGTGCCCAAGGGTTTTTTTGTGAAGAATACAGAAGGGGTAGATTCTGGTCAGATGGTGTGTGATAGTGTTAATGTTTATGACCAACCTATTCAGAACTTTGGGAAAATGAGAATTGCTTATCGTGATGGGAATTTAATGTTTGACTATATTTTTCTTGAGAAAAATACTGGAGGCATATCTTTTGGGCATCTAGGTAAAACCCCTTTTTGTGCTACTGCAACATATTTTCTTTGATCTGATAGGAAGAAACTCTGGTCAGAGATTGTCACTGATAAAGAACTCAATACAAGTGAGGATTTTTTGAGACCAATCCATAATGATAAAAAATTTGGTGTTATGGATGTATATGCTCCGTCAAAAATAATGAAACTCATTGAGAGGAAAGTAGCTATGAAATCCATGGATGATAAGATTCATTAAGGGAAATAGAAAGTGGATGATGAAGGGTTTCAAAAAAAATGGATTTCAACATGAATCACATAAGGTTTCTGAATAGGAAATTGATCGGTCAATTGTGATTGATTTTGAAAGTTTTAAGGTTCTTGATTCTCTTAATACTAAATATATGTTTGATGTTGAAAAGGGTGAACATGACGCATCTCTGATAAAAAATCTTGAAGATGGTGTAGGTTTCCAAAGGGTCAAGGCCAATGACATGGTCGAGAGGATGTTACTCAAGGGAATGGATTATTTTCTTCTTTATATCTTCCAGGCTCACCCCGTAAGAGTTAAATATTAAGGAAAAGTACTCTACTCTCTTCAACCAAAATAATTCTCAGTCATAGTGGTAATCTTATGATGTTGAAGAGTATGATCATGACTCTAACCATGATTATGGTGATTTTTTATTTGTTATTTTTTCTTAGGTATGTGGGCTAGTCTTTGTTTAACCCCATCTTTCTCCTCATGTTCTTGTTATATTTTCTTCAATTTTAATAAATGGCCAGGATCTTCAACTTCTAGATAGACCTCCTTTATAGAAAAACTATATTTATTATTTGAATATATTTATTGTAATTTTATAATTATTTAAATAAATAAGAAATATAATCGATATGTCTCTCCATCCAGGAAGGGTCAGACATTCTTACCATGTCCTGGATAGATTCAGCTAGAACGAGTGTTCTTGGGAATGTTACTTTTTTCATATTGACCCATGTGGGATTAAATTGATTGATGAAGTAGTGTTTGATGTGGACATGAACATAGATAGGGATAAGGATGTTATATAAGGTGGGAATGTCCCATAGATGATGGAAAATCTTGATTTTGAGAAGGAGAAACCTGATGCAACTTTGCATCAAAAATCATTGAGATGAGATAGGCATCTGAAAGTCTATGGCTGAGGGCATGGAAGAGATGATTGGGTTTCTTCATGGTTCCATGGAAAAACTGTGACTACTAGGTCTTCTTCCATGCAATTTAATATCTGGATCAGTTCAAAACAAGAAAAGATCAAGGAGAACTAAAATGTGATCTTCAATCAAAGGAACTCATAGTCAGAATTGGAAACTATTGATGATGATGATGAATCTGATCATGATTATTAGAATGATCTTGTTCTTGACTCCAATGGCTCGACTATTCTGGCATTTTCTATTTGTTTGGGCCATGGCTTGTTGATTTTAGTTGAGGCCAAAACCATTCTTGCAGGTCTCGCGTTATATTGGTAGAGGGGGATCGACCTCGCAGAGGCTGAAATAGATTCTTTGCTTGTCCATAATTCCATCTAGAGTCTTGGTGATATCCTATGGTCCATTGGGTATGTCATCCATAAATTCCACAGACTCATCGACAACAGCATTAAAGTATCATGCACCTGGAAGGAGGGAAACAAGGCAGTGGATTATCTAGAATCTTTCGATATTAATGGATCGGAGAGACCCTTTCTACATGACCTTCATTGCCTCACTCTAATGGGGACTAATATTGTTTGAGGGGATTCCCTCAGACATTACCATTTTCGACCCTCATTGCCTTGTTTCCTCACGTAATCATTTGTGGCTACTCCCACCCCCCCCCCCCCTCTTTTAACAAAAATCTTGATGATGATGATGATGAGGTCATGCCTCTTTGTTTGACCCTGTCCCTCCACTTTCCTTTGTCGTATTTATTTTTTCAATAAATTTTTTAGGAGTGGGATCACCTCTCTTATGAACCTTTTCATTATATATTTTTTTTGTAATTATAATTATAAATAAATATATTTAAAAATTATTTATATATAATTATAAATATATAATTATAAATACATAATTATAAATATAATAAATATATATTATTTAAATATATTTAGTGTAATTTCATAATTATTTAAATTTGTATCTAATTGTTTATAATTATAATTATACATAAATATATTTAAAAAGTATTTATATATATATATATATTAATATGTTAATATATAATTATAAATATTACAAACATGGAAATTATTTAAATATTTTTATTTTATTTTTATGGTTATTTAAATATATATTTTTTTATTTATAATTTGATAACTACATTTTTTAAAAATTATATATTTTTAAATTAAAACATTATTTTAAAAAATAATTTATATAGGTTAATTATATAAATTTCAAACATATTTCAAATTTTAAAACTAAATTAGTAAAAATTAGTAAATATTATTCATATCAATTACCAACATATTGAAAATATTACATGTTTATAGTAAATAAATATATGTATAAATAAATATTATAAAATGATTAAATATATTTTAACCTTATTAATGAATGTATAATAATAAATGAATAAATTAAATTAAATTAATTATAAAAATATTAAAAAGTGAATTCATAAAATTTACGTGAATTACAAACATCCATATGTACACATACACATCTACACGCACACACATGTATATACACACATATATATGCACACATGTATACACACATACACACACACATACATACATACATGAAAGTGGGAGTCATTCATGGGAGGGGGTGGGCATGAGGTTGATGTCCTTCATCTTCACAATACCCTATTAGTAGATGTGATGTGATGTGATGTCATAGGTGTAATTGGGCGAAATGTGTTGTGATTCCCCAGGTGTGTTCTGGAGAGATGTGGGATAATGGTTATGTTGTGGGGCAGAGAGATGTGACTTTAAATGGAAGACATGTGAGCATTAGGACGTATGATGATAGGGTGTGAGGGTAGCAAATCAATAGGAAAGTGGGGCAGGGTACCCTTTATTGATATGATTCATATTATGTTATTGTACTTGGATACTATTATTTGGTGAGTTTGTCATGGTGAGGATGAGATTGGATAAACGGCGTGGTTAGGTTCTATTTGTAATGTTTTCTGCTCACTGATTCATTAGTATGCTCTTTTCACATGTGTATGAGAGACTTTTATGTTCTTAAAAAGTATATGTGTATGTTCACCTTACGTATATAAACTAGTTTTCTTATTTTCAAGAGGGCTTTGTGGACCATTCCTGACATTACAAGCTCGGACCCTTGGATTGTTTCCATGTCACTACCTTATCCTTTTTTGATTATTTACTTTGGTGACTTTTGTCTATAATTTTCCACTTTATAAATGCATTGTGGAATGTTTTTTTTAGAACCATGGTCATTCTATGCATAAATTGGATTATGCTTTGTGTTTGTTGTCAATCCTCAGGGGAAGTTCAGAATGTGTGCCAGTAAAGTGATCATACAGAACAAGCAGATAACAGTATTGAAGGTGGAACCGTTTAATTGAAGGAGAGGAAACTTGTGCACCTTTTTTTTAAAGATAATAACATGAAAATATAGAGAAGGGAGAAGGGTGCCCAAGTTTTATGTTTGGTAGCGCAAGTGAATTGCATGCCGAAACTTGTGCGCCGAGGGAAGACTTGCGCGCTATCGCACAGGGTATTCAAATGCTTATAAATAGAGGTCGACCCCTCCTCATTCGGGACGATGTTCAGACTTAGAGAAAATCATAGCTCCCGTCGCACAGGTGTTGTGGCTGTGCAAGTTGTGGTGGGCCGTGCAAGTTGAAGTTGCGCGGAAGTTGTTTGTTGCGCGTCCAAGGTGTTTTTGGTGAGAAAGGGGTTGAGTCTCCCAAGTTTGGAGTTGGTGAAGAAGGTTCCACATAGGTGGTTTTGTGACACTTGTGCGGTGGGATTTGAAGTAGTGCGACAGTTCACAGTTTCACGCCAAAATTAGTTTGGGCGTAAAAGAGCGTGAGTCGCGCAAGTTTGGTGTTGAAGAAGTGAGATTCACGCAAGTGGTTGAGGTGGACTTGCGCGCTGGTTTTGAAACTTGTGTGATGGCTTGGAGAAGCACACCAGGTGTAGTTGAAGCATGCCGATTTTTTTGGAGCTGCACGAAAGCTGGAAGATTGCCTGATACCTTCGATGAAAAGTGAGATTAGTCTACGTGTGGAAGATGGACTTCAATAGAGAATCTACATACAATAGAGGATGTATTCATTAGTGAAAATGAAGAGATCGTCACATCTATAAACTGAGTGGGACTTCACCAAATGCAGTGAGCCAGGTGGAGTCAACAGGAGTGATTTGGGGGACGTAGTGAGCAATCCTTGAACCATGGTAAAGGAAGTGAGCCTAAGATAGAACGACTATGAATGAACCTTTTTAATCCACATCTAGTGAATTTTAGTGGAATTTGGTACAACCGACAACCTGTCGGCATATGCTCCTTGAATGTAGCCCTTAGTGGTGAACCAAGTAAAAAGTGTTATGTCATCTGTTTGCATTGAATGCTTGCTTTCTGATCATATTCATCATACAGGTTTAACAAGTTTATACCAACGTGGGAACAAGATAAATCACATTAAAAGAAAAAGTTGTCACCCTCATTCACCCCTCCCCTCTAAGGGTGTCCCGGGGTCCTACAAGTGGTATCAGAGGGTAAAGGTTGCTGGTGTTGAATCTGTACTTTGTCGTCATGGAGAATGAAGTCAATGTCAGGGGAGTCCCTCTTTTCGATGGAATTAATTTCCAGATCTAGAAGAATTCAATGAGATCTCATCTAATATCCCTTAGAATGGAAGTAATTTTTTCCACTGTCCAATGTATTCATGTAATTGATCCAATAGGGCTGGCTATGATAGATGCCGATAGGAAAATTCATAATGCTGATGCTAAAGGACAGAATTCCTTAACCATAGCCATTTCTGATCAGATCTATCTAAAGGTAATCATTTTCACCTCAGAAAAGTATTTGTGGGATAAAATTGAAAATATTTATGAATGAGATAGAAAATTGAAGGAGGAAAAACTAAAAGTCCTACACAATAGGTTTGATGATCTGAAGATGAATCCTAATGAGAATGCAGACTCTTTCTTCAATTTAATTACTGAAGTGGTTGGAGAAATTTGGGGTCTAGGTGAAGAAATCAAAGAAGTTGACATTGTAAAAAAAATATTAAGAAGACTTCCACCCCTTTACAATGCAAAGGTGTAAGCCCTTGAGGAAAGAGATCTTTCCAAACTTTCTTGGGATGATCTGTTGAGCATCCTAGTGGCATATGAAATGAGAGTCAAACCAGAATATTCCACTACACGAGTAAGCAAGGAAATCACGTTCAAATCCAGGGAGAAACTGAAATTTTCAAAATATAGTAGTGGTGAAGACGATGAGGAAAAGTAAATTATTTCTCTCATTGCTATGAAGTTCTAGAAGGGAAAAGGGAAATTCAAAGGGAAGTTACCTCTAGCTTGATTTCATTGTGGAAAAGTTATGCACATTGCTTCTCAGTGTTTAAAAAAGATCGATGATGATGATAGTGATGCTGAAAACATTGAGAACCCTTAGAAAAGGTTTTTAAAGAAAAGAGACTTCAAATCTAGACAAAAAGTTCTGAATAAGAGTTTTGTCTCTGAAGAGGAAGATGATGATAATTAATTCTATGAAGTCGAAGAACCATAGTTTAAAATTGGAAACCATGCTTCCATGAAGGCCACTGTTGAAAAATCAGAAGATAATGGTGGAAACAATCCATTAGAAACTAGTGGAAATCCTGAGTTTCAACTTAAAGATGTTGTTAGAAATCTTAATATGAAATGTAAGAGTTGAAATAAGTGGAAATCAATTAAAGAGGAATCAACTGAATATGTTGATCACCTTGAAGCTGAAATTGAACGAATGGAAGAATTTGTGAAAGTAAAATCTAAAATCCTTGAAAGAAATGATGATGTAGTGGATCTGAAGCTGATAATTGAAGAGCATGGAAAGGTCATCAATGACCTCACATCCAGACTGGAAGAAAAGAACAAGGCTATTGAGGGTCTTCAGGAGGAATCTTTTACTCTTATGAGTAAACTTGAGATTGAATCAATTTCAAAATAGTCAAGGAAGAAAATACAGTTTGGAAGGTTCTCAGATGCTGAGCTGTTGGAGAGAGAAAAACGTGGCTCTAATGGAGTTGAAAAGATTTTAAATGATCAAAGACCTGCCCTCATGGGAAATAGTGGAATTTTTTGTGAGGAAGAATCATCAAATGCTGCAAATAAAGGTGACCAAAATAAATTCAAGCTAAAAGTGGGTGATGTGGGAAAGTCTTCTGAAGTGATGAAACAGAAACCCCCAATTCAATCTGAAAGAAGAAAAGAAGATTATCCTCGATCCTCATGGAAAAAGTAACCATCATACTATTATCCAACAGAAGACGAAATGAGAATAAATAGAAGTGATATGACATTTCCTCTTATGAAGTGTTAGTTCTGTGGATATTTGGGCCACACCCTGTCTTATTGTGAAGAGGCAAGAAGCTATCTAAATGGAGAAGATATAGGAGTTCAAAATAGGAGAACAAATTCATATCCTAATTCTTATAGAAGAAAAAATTTCTATGGATATTGTTTTTGTTGTTCTAACTTTGGTCATAAGGCTGTTAATTGCAGGCAGAGAAGGGACATGGACACCTCCTACCGAATTTCGAGACAAGTCAAGTCTCGTCAACAAGACAGTGTTTCTCTTTCAAACGGGTTTTCTCCTCTCAAAGAAGATTTCTACTATGAAGAACCTAGGTACACAGAAGACATAATTGAAAGGCCATTAGTGCTCTATACTCAATCCAATTTCTCATGGAAAGAAAGGATGAAAATTGAGAAATCCAACCTTGTAGAGGTGGCCCTCAAAGCTATAAAAAGAAAAAGTTCCTGGATTCTGGATAGCGGTTGTTCATATCATATGACAGGTAATGTTGGCATGTTAACGAATATCAAAAGGAAGTTTGATGGCATAGTATGATTTGGTAACGATGGAGCTCTGAAAATCAAAGGCAGTGGAAGTACCGAATTAGCTAATGGAGATCTAAAGAAGGCTAAATACCTTTATGTAGATGGACAACGTCATAATGTACTCAGTGTGAGTCAACTCTGGGACTCGGGACTTATAGTTACTTTTAATCAGAAAGGTTGCACTGTCAAGGGAAAGACAGGCAATTCACTTATGAAGGGATGCAGAACAGAAGGAAACATGTATCAGGTTGATAGTAAAGAAATTGTATGTTACATGACTGTTGTAGAAGAAAACAATTTGTGGAATCGGAGACTAGGACACATCAATCAACAAGACATGGAGAAAATATCAAAATTGAGGATTGTCATGGACATTCCCAACCTGAAGCGTGAGCGTGAAAATTCTTGTGATGCTTGAACTCATGGGAAGATGGTCTGTAGTTCATATCTGCCAAAGAGTAAAAGGGCATCCCATCTTCTTGATCTAATTCATATTGATCTATGTGGGCCGATAAATGTTGTCGGAACTCATAGAGAAAGTTACTTTGTCCTTTTCATTGATGATTACAGTAGAATGGCATGTGTAATATACCTTCACAGGAAACAACAAGTGCTTGACTGCATGAAAACGTATCGTCGAATCACCGAGAATGATACTGGATGAACAATCAATGTGTTTCGATCAGACAATGGAGGGGAATACACGTCCATTGAATTTGAAAATTACCTGGAGAAGCAAGGTATACTACATGAGGTGGCTGCTGTGAGAACTCCACAACAAAATGGTGTTTTTGAACGTAGGAATTGACAGGTGAACAACATGGGACGAACTATGCTGATTGAGAGTTGTATTCCATGACATTTCTGGAAATAAGTTGTTCAAGCAACAGTATATATTCAAAATTGAATAGGACTTTATATGGGTGAGACAAAAACAGCATATGAATTTTGGCATGGAAGGAAACCCTCTTTGAAATACTTTCGTGTTTTTGGAAGTAAATGCTTCATTAGGATGAAAGAAGGAAATCAAGGGAAGTATTGTGACAATAATGATAAAATAATTTTCCTTGGATACTCAATGAACAGCAAAGCCCACAAGTGTTTCAACAAGCAATTAGGAAGGATTGTGGAAACCAGTGATGTTAAGATAATAAAAGATAAATCCAAAAATGCTTCAAGGACGTCATATGCTGATGTGATAGAAAGTGAGGAAGAAAGTGAACGTGGTGAAAATACAAATACAGAAATAGAGGAAGTTATGAAAAACACTCATTAGTCACATCATGATGTTCACTCAGAAGAAGAATCTAAAGAAGAAACTGTGGCTGGAGAGAATGCAATTAAACTACACAGCAGAAATCTTAGAGATGATACTGATCCATCTAACATAACTGGGGATAGGAGTGAACCCACTCAAACAAGGTTGATGATGAATAACACCCAATCTGCATTTCTGTTAGTTGTGGAGCCATCCTCATTTGAAGAAGCTGCAAAGAATGAATCATGGGTGACATCCATGAATGAAGAGTTAGATCAAATTGACAAGAATTAGACATGGGATCTCGTCTAGAGACCCGAATGTCACAATGTTATTGGTAACAAAAGGATATTCAAGAGAAAGTTTCATGATCATTGAAGTGTTATTAGAAACAAGGCACGATTGGTATTTAAAGGACACTCCCAGATTGAAGGCATTGATGTTGATGAAACCTTTGCTCCAGTTTCTAGACTGGAGTCAATCAGGTTGTTCCTTGCCATGGATATCCAAAGAGGATATAATGTAAATCAAATGGATGAAAAGATAGCATTCTTAAACGGTGTACTCGAATAAGAATTCTACATTGAACAACCAGTGTGTTTTCTTCATGGTACTGATGAAAAAAAGGTCTGCAAACTAAATAAAGCACATTATGGATTCAAACAGGCACCAAGGGCATGGTACTCTCGGTTAGATTCTTATCTCAAGAAGATGTAATTCAAAAGAGGAGGAGTATATCACAATCTATATGTGAATAATTCTCCAAAAGATCAATTCATGGTTTTAGTCTACATTGATGATATCATATTTGGTGGCAGCAGGTTGAAATCAGTGGATGAATTTTCCAATCACATGAAATCAGAATTTGAAATGTCTATGATTGGGGAGCTCACATATTTCTTGGGGCTGCAGATGATTCAAAAGAAGGATTACACTTTCATTTATTAGGAAAGGTATGCAAGAGAGCTACTGAAGAAGTTTAATATGCAAGACTCCAAACCAATGTCAACTTTGATTGCAGTTGGAACTAACATGGAAAGCATAATGATGGGACCTCTGTAGATCCAACCATGTACAGGAGGATCATTGGAGGCCTACTGTACCTGACAGTGACACGGCCAGATATTGACTTTTTCACATGTCTTGCAGCTCGCTTTCAGAGTAATCCAAAGTAGGAACATATGGAAGCTATAAAAAAATCATGTGGTATATTCAAGGTACTCACAATTGTGGATTATACTTTACTACAGTAAAGGACAGTGAATTATCAGCATTTTCTAATGCTGACTGGGCTGACAATTTTGTGGAAAGAAAGTCCACCAGTGGTGGTTCATTCTATATTGGGAATAAATGTGTTGGCTGGTTGAGTAAGAAACAAGAAAGTACATATCTTAGTACTTTTGAAGCTGAGTATATCTCTGCCACAATGGCATGCACTCAACTTCTATGGATAAAGAAACAACTAACAGATATTGGTGATGGGGTGAAACTACCAATGGTGATTTACTGTAATAACAAAAGAACAATTGATCTTACGAAGAATCTTTTTCATCATTTTCATACGAAGCAAATTGAAATCGGGTATCACTTTATCAAAGAAAAAGTTGAGCAAGGGGTGATTAGAATGGATCATGTGGGAACTAATGAGCAAGTTGCTGATATTTTGACCAAACCACTATTAGTGGCTGTGTTTAAGAAGCATCGGTTGAACCTCGGTGTTCAGCCACCTCCCAGTGCATAAGGAGGTTATGCAATACCCCTCTCCCAAGTTATGTTAATTGTTTTTAATTTGTTTATGGATACGATGCAGGTTTGTGGGGGAGATATTATCTAAGGGGAGTATGGTTTGAGCTGAACAATGAACAATTAACGGTCTTTGGGTTTATTGTCAATAGGGGAGAAAGGTATAAATTCAGGCATGTAATGTTTTTGTGTCACATTGAGAATTCAGTGTCGGTGATAGGATGGGGAGGAATACATTGGACGGGAACCCAATTCAAGCTTATGTAATGCTTCTATGTCACATTGAGAATTCAGTGTTGGTGATAGGATGGGAAGGAATACATTGGACGGGAACCCAATTCAAGCTTCCTCTCTTGTTTTATACATTGATCATTACTCACATAGACTTATAGTGTTGGCTGAGTTGATTCTTTCATTTTTGGTTTGCCTATGGATGGTGCTCTATTGAATTTATTTACTGATTGACAAAAACCCAAAGGGGGAGATTGTTGGAACCATTGTCGTTCTATGCATGAATTGCAGTATGGTTTTTGTTTATTGTCAATCCTTAGGGGAAGTTCAGAATGTGTGCCAGCAAAGTGATCATACAGAACAAGAAGATAACAATATTGATGGTGGCACTGTTTTCCAGTGTTTGCCAAATTTTTGGGCCTGAAAATCGACAAATAAAGAAAATTGGTTTTTGGCAAAGAGACTTGTGCCCTATTGAATTGAAGGAGAGGATTCTTGAGCACCTTTTTTTAAAATATCATAACATGAAAATATGGAAAAGGGAGAAGGGACCCCAGGTTTTATGTTTGGTAGAGCAAGTGACTTGCGTGCCGAAACTTGCATGCCGAGGGAAGACTTGCACGCCATCGTTCAGGGTACCCAAATGCCTATAAATAGAGTTCGACCCATCCTCATTCGAGACGATTTTCAGACTTAGAGAAAATCAGAGCTCCCGTCGTGCAGGTGTTGTGGTCGCGCAAGTGGTGTTTGTTCGTGTATGTTGTTGTTGCGCGATAGTTATTTTCTTCACGTCCAAGGTTTTTTGGGTGATAAAGGGGTTGAGTCGCCCAATTTTGGAGTTGGTGAAGAGGGTGTCGGGTAGGTGGTTTGGTAACACTTGCATGCCGGGATTTGAAGCAGTGCGACAGTTCACAGTTGCACACCAAAATCAGTTTGGGCGTAAAAGAGTGTGAGTCGCACAAGTTTGGTGTTGAAGAAGTGAAATTCACGCAAGTGGTTGAGTTGGACTTTTGCGCTGGCTTTGAAACTTGTGTGTTGACTGGGAGTAGCATGCCAGGTGTAGTTGAAGCATGCCGGTATTTTTGGAGCTGCACTAAAGCTATAAGATTGCTCGATACCTTCGGTGAAAAGTGAGATTAGTCTACGGGTGGAAATTGGACTCAACAGAGCATCTACTTACAACAGAGGATGTATTCATTAGGGACAATTAAGATACCTTCATGTCTATAAACTGAGTTGGACTTCACCAAAGGAAGTGAGCCAGGGGGAGTCAACGGGAGTGATCCGAGGGACGTAGTGAGCTATCCCTGAACCTTTGAAAAGGCAGTGAGCCTGGGAAAGAGTGATTGTGCCCGAAACTTTGTAATCCACTGCTAGTAAAGTTTAGTGGAATTTGGTATGACTGACAACCAGCCAGCGTAAGCTCCTTGGACATAGCCCTTGGTGGTGAACCAAGTAAAAAGTGATGTTTAATCTCTCTGCATGTGAATGTTTTCTTTCTGATCATACTCATCATAAAAGTTTAATAAGTTCCTACCAACGTGGGAACAAGATCCATCAAATTAAAAGAAATATTTTTCACCCTCATTCGTCCCTCCCCTCTCAAGGTGTCACGGGGTCCTACAATTTTTTTGTTTTCTTTTTATATTATATCATGGAGTTGTTTTTGGTTAATTTTTTCTATCTTATAATCCTATTATTATAGGGCCAATTCCTCCCATTTGTGATATTTTAATATATCATCAGTTTTAGTCACCATATCAGGGCCTAATGGAGGCAGGACTCAGCGGGTTATTATATTTATCCCTTCATTTTAGTATCTATGGGGGGGGGTCATGACATGTTTTTCTTGTATTTAAAAAAGATCATGTTAAATAAAATTATTTATATATATTGAATGTTCTATGATTTTTTTCTTCATAAAATATAATTTATCAATACTAAAATTAACGTTAATAAAAGAACACAACTTTTATCAGTGATTGTTTTGGGTATATTTTAATATTGATAAACCATATTTTTACAATTGTTAAACATACACAAAAAGTTCATACATGGGGTAAAAATCCATGAACACAAATTTTATTAAGAGAATAAAATTGTACAAGGGACCTAAGATGTAATCAAAATAATACATAGATTCCCAAATAAAAGTATAAGTCTAGGAAAGAGAAAACCCCTTAAATTCATTTTAGCTCCAAACTTACTAGGATATATTCCCCTTACATTTTCATATTTAACTCTCCACCATGTCTTGGCCCTTTGTGGAGCTACACAGTACTCACCTGATGATAACTCAGATGAAACCCCTGGAGCGGAGCAGATCCTGAATTTCCAAGATAAATTTTGAAAGTCCATCTCTAGTCTATCTCGAAGTAAATATTCAAATTTAATGGATAACAACTTATGTGATACTATAAATCCATTTAAACCAAAGACATCCAACTCCTTTATAGAGAAGGTAACATCAATTTGTAATAAATGACACTTTTCCGCCTCTTTATCGATGTCTGCAATGGGTCTTTCACCTTCCAGATCAACTGGAGGTACAATAAAATAATTTTTTACCTGTGCACTAACTCATTCCTCATATGAGGCCTTTAAAAAAGTGACATATGTATTTTTCATTAGATGATTAAAATGATATGAATAATCCTACTCTACATTTTCAAGATTATCATCAATCCTACTCTCTCCAACCTGCATTTGAATTGGAGAATATACAACTTGTACAGCTTGGAATTGCAGTTCATATATTTGAGATTTACAGGGGTTGACCAATTAAAATACCTCTGCATCCAATAATTCTTTCTTACCTTTGAACCCTTGCATAACCAAATCCCTATGCTCCTACTTTAAAAGATTATCAACCATCTCCTGAGAATCATCCTCGTTAGTGTAGAGTACCTCGTCAATGGTATGATAATCTGTATTAGCAGGAGGACCAACAATAATATGTAGTTATTTAACATCCACATTAGGAGATGATGCAATAGCCTGGGTCAAAACATTCATGATGCTAGCACAACCATCTCTTTTCCTTTTGTCATCAACAAATGGAATCCCACCTTTGTTAGTAGCTGAAATCACCTCTTCCAACCTACACATTGGTTGTACAGGAGGACCATCAAAATTAGAATTATCTTCCATACCTAGTCAGTAAATCTAGACCCCACACTTATAAGTCATAGAAATCTCAAAGACAAAAACATTTGTAATAGGATCATTTTATTCAACATGATTTTTGGATCCTGGGACAACCACATTAGCAAAGTATTTTTTTCAAAACTGCACCATTATCCAGAGTAAGAGCCCCGCTACTACTTCCATGCTTATGAAACCTTACACCACCATCACATTTAACAAATTTTCCTACATAATTATTGGTATCAGTGAGGAGGTTAGATTTAAAATCTCCAACTAGATTCACATGCTTATTGCAAGTGGATCACTTTAATACCCTTTGACAATTAGCTTTAACATGGCCAATTGACATGTAGTTGAAACATATTCTAAATCCTAAAACCTATTAAATACAGTTATATATGGGTAACTTTTAGTGAATTATTTTTATCACAAATTATTTTTAATAAAATGAAGAATATATAAAAATAAAAAGACATTTTTGATTCATTAGTGAAAATATATCTTTTATATTTGTATCACATAACATGTTTTTAATTAGTTTTGTGAGTTTTTATTCATAGAACATATTTTCAAACACTATACTCCTTAAATAGAACTTTATATGTTACATGTTTAGTAAATTTATTAAAATAAAGAATGTTGGTTATTAAAATATTTAATATATAAAAACATTTCCTATGTGTGATTCAATACAGAGAATTTGTGTTTTATTCAAAGCACTGATAAAGTTTTTGTCAATTTCAAGAATTTTTAGCTATATATATATATATATATATATTTGGAATATATTACATATTAAATAGAATTATATATGAGAAATTCTCTATGAATTTTTTTATGAGAAAAATATTTTTTATTTGAATATAAAAAAACACAGACAAACTGTGATTCTATAGGGAAATTATATCTAGTATTTGAATCACAGAAGTTTTTAAAATTATCTATGTTAACTTTTAGTTACATAAAAGTTTTTAAAACAAAAAACTAAGTAAATAAAATTATATATGTGGAATATTATATTTTTTTTAACATAACATATTTTTTATTTAAAAACAACACACACAAACACATATAATAGAGATAAATTGTGATTCAACAATTTTAATTTGTCTTGTATTTGAAGTTCATAATATTTTTTTTGTTTTTTTGTGATGTTAAAATAATGAAAATGTTTAAAACACATCATACTTGTCTCTAAATAGTGATTATATTTATAATATTTGAAACAAAAATAAAAAATATTTTTTTGTAAATTTTTAGTCACATGACATATTGTGAAATGGAGACCTTATTAAATAAAATTTCTCAGTGATATTTTTTTGAGAATTTTTTTATATTAGGGAATGTGTTATTAGAAGATAGATAATATGTGTGATATAGAACATATGCTATTGAATATTTCTAATTTTTATTACATTTAAAAAATATTTTTTAAAAATATATCATTTTTAGAAACCAAACATATTTTGAAACACAAAACATGTTAAATTAAGTTATTTTGATATTTTTCTAAAATAAGAAAAATAAATATTTAAATCACATGATATTATTTATTTAATAGTGAATAATTTAAATGACATAACATTTTTTATATATTTTATTTTTCTTTATAGAAAGTAACATTTACAAAAAAAAATTGTGTTTATGGTTTGAGAACATAATGCCCTAATTTAGGTATAGAAAAGTTTGAATGCGGATAAAAAAATTTACATAATATAAAATAAAATTATTTTAATCTTAATAGAATATATATTTTTTCATCATTCCTCATAAAAAATTGTTTCTTTATTCTTTATTTTTTTACTTTCAATTCAATTTTTTGTCAAATATTACTAAAAAATTTATATTTGATCTTTGTGTTGAAATTTTAAATAAATACACTAAATATTTCTATAAAATTGATATTAGTATATTTTCTAATGATAAATTAAAATAATAGAATGTGGAATCATTTCTTTACATTGATGTGTTTTTGTAAGGTTTTTAATATGTTCATAATATTCAAATTAATGGTTAAAACATGAAAATTTGTTTCCAACATTATTGGTCATTTTTTTTAAATTTTTTTGTTGAAACACTCTGTAAGGATAGTTTTGGAGCATTAATTGAATATATTTCTGCTATAGTTTTTAGGGAATTTTTGGTAAATTAGATTATTTTTTAGATTTATTGATAATTTCTGATTTATTTAATCCACATAAATAATAAATTTCAAGTTGTGCATGGTTGGTATTTTTAAATTTGATCTCTAATAAAAATTTCATCATTTTGGAGTGTAGTGAAGGTGTAGATGATTGAATTAATGCACGTCTATGAAAACTATAGTGTAGCATCTCGACCCAAACCCCTAGGTCAAAGCTGGAATACCACATAACCTCATGGACTCCTCCATATACACAAGACGCAGCTGACTAGTAGTGAGGGTTTATGTCGGATAATGAAGAGGTTATACCTTCTGTATCATGTCATCGAATAGGATAAAAAAATTATAAAAAGAGAAAGAATAAGATAATTAGAGTAAATGTGGGAACTAAATCTGTTATACAAGGTATATCAATATGATCTCCCAAAGTAGAAAGCTAACCAGAGTAATGAAAAGAAAATGATAAGTAAAATAACCGTAGGGTCCTCTAGTGTCTAAAATGTTCTTCCCTATCTCCATGATCCACTTTCTCATCCATGCACCACAAGGCCATTTACCTTTATTAGTTCTCTCATGAAATCTACAAGCGCATCAAAATACCCAAGTAGGGATTTTGTACAAGACTCAGTAGGACACCACCAATGCTTCCCAGATCAGATGTGTGAAAGTATAAATGTACATGCCATAATAATAGTAATTGCAGTAAGAACATAAACATACAATCCAAAAACAAGTGGTAGTGCACAAACCAAGCTACCAGAACCCCCAGCTATACCTTCTTCATCTCCTTGCTGGAAGATATCAGAATGTGTCAGAAGAAACAAAATTGCCCATAAACGATGGTGTCATGGAGGTGATATCTAGCATCATATATCCCACAAGTGGACCATGTCATCAAAATACACTAGATAAGAATAAATTGTACTCATATTAACTAGGCTATCCCATTATGAATGACACTTAGAATCAAGGCATCCTGAAGAACAACCTCAATATGACACCAGGGCATCCTCGTACATTCACCCTATGTTCAGGTCCCTCATTGTTGTCATTACAATAAACTGTTCTCCCCCACTAGGTAAAAATATATCACGATGGTCCACCTACCGCAAATACCAATAAAAACTAACAAGGCATGGTAATACATATATAGTCTTAGAACAGTAGTAGGCATATTATATCAACAAGAGTATATAGTAGCATATACAACAACATGTGATCATAATCATACATGGATAAAAGCTACACTACTACCACTTATGGAATCGTAACAATTTTTATATTCTACACACACACATGCAATCAAAATCAAGCACTGTCAATAAAAATTACAAAAAATATAATCATCATGGCAGTGAATGTAAATTCAATCCCATGAAGGTAAAGAAATTCCTACCTCTAAAGTTGTCGATGTTAAAAGGTGACGATAAACAAATCAAGAACACCTCTTCACGAACTTATTATCAAAAAAATGTTAACACGCCAAAGCTCGAGGTTTTTTAATGGTTCATCAAAACAAAAAAATTTATTTTACTTCTCAATGAATTAAAATATCACATATAATGGCACATTCTCTCTCCTAGATGATTTAAAATTTAGCATCTCATAATTATCTTTTAATAACTTTTCTTAAATCAAACTTTTATAAAATGAAATTATCATCACTTGATAATTATTTATAATCATCCTTTTAAATTTATATTTTGATATTTTTTATTAAACTATCCTTTTATAAAATGACATGATAAATCCTTGAAAATTATTTATAATTATCCTTTTGCAATTTCACAAAAATTATCATTTGATTATTTTAATAATTATCCTTCGATAATTCAATGAAATTACCATATAAAAATTTTATAAACTCTCCTTAAATGAAAAAATGTGATTATCACTTAATAATTTTCATAAAAGTATCTTTGATAATATCACAAAATTATATTTTTCTAATTGTTAATATAATTTCATTCAATTATTTAGGTTTTGTCAAATGAAAATAAATTGTTAATTATAATTGGATAGTTTGGGTAATAATCCTTTGATAATTTGTTTAAGAATTATCCGTGATACTATTTCTTGAGACCCCTAGTTGAGAAGGCTTCTCCAGAGTACTTCCTCACACCAACTCCAGTGGTGCAAACAGCAGTTCCCTATTATCCACCACCAAGATCCGCGGTTGACTATGCAAGGTATTTCCTACTCCAGCATCCTCCAACCTTACAAGGAATTGGTGGACCATAGTATTCCAAGGATTGGGTGGTTTTGAGGAATATCATTACCTTTGAGAATATTATAGAGGATGGAGGAACAATTGGCTTTGTCTAACCTTTAACTTCTCATATAGGTGGTCCTCTCACACCTATTCAGAATACCCCTTCTAATGGAAGGAAGAGGAATGCCACAAACATACAACAGAGCAGTGGAATACAAGTGAATTAGAACTCAGTCTCTTCAATTCGTTTTGGTGGTGACCCACAGTGTTTTAACTATGGGAAGTTTGGACACTACAGTCTAGTGTGCATGACACCCCATAACCAATGCTGACAATGTGGGAGGATAGGACACCTCCAATAGTTTTGTGCTAGAGTATCAGCTAGGAGAGGGAGTCCAACAAGGCCTGGGAGCCATAGGTCTTATAGAGAACCCCTGTAGGGAATATGTACTCCCCTGAGGATGACTCAGAAATGTCACAGATATGATCAAAGAGATGAGGTGAGCCATGACTATGAAATGGATCAAGCACCAACTGATGGTGATAAGGAACTTGTTACTGTATGAGGTATTTTCTATAGCACATCCTTTTGATGATCCACCTTTTTTTATGTTATTGTTTTCCTTATATTAGTGAGTTATGTCTGGACTTGACCCACCAGTAGAGTTATGTTTCCCTAATTTACCTACCTCTAATACTTCATTGAATAATAACATGAAACCCTAGTATATGAGAGAGAGGTATTTAGTTATTATTTTAGTGAAAGACTGACAAGGGACTCACTGTATGGATAAGAGTAGTGGTGTATCATTTGGACTTCCCTTCTCTCTATTAAGTTATGAAAAATGTGTTCCACATTTCTCAACTTCAGAGGTACATGTCCAGTCATATTCATGTTGTATATTGCATGGATGTTGAGTTGAAACCACTTAACACATATTATGATGACTATCTAGTGTAGATTACAGACCTAAGTGAGAAATAAATCCATGGAAAAATTGACACTACTAGTCTGGTTTCAGTGGCAGCATGGATGGATCTAGGAATATGGGAACGTGAGTATAGAAATCTAGCTCAATGGAATGAGATGTTTGAGCAATACCGCTAGAGTTACTTTTCAAGGATGAGAAGTCGATAGAGGAGGAGAATCGTAATATCTTGGTTTTTTAATGATAATAAAAACAAACTTATGATAAATTTTTAATATCTCAAATGGGAAAAAATGATTTATCAAAAAAATAACTTAATAAATGTGTTAAATGCCTAAAAACACTTTTAACACTTTGAAATATTCAATAAAATATTTTCAGATTCAGACGCTATGTTGGTGTGAGATTCTGGAAAAAACAGAATAAAATTATTAAATATATTATATTAAGTAGGCCTAATTTATTCAAAATAATTTAATAACTCCAAAACAGTGAATCATATGAGATATTTGAGCCCACAGTTAGGTCTATGACATAGTTTTTACCCTAGATGGGGTATAATATTTTTATGTTCCAGATGTTTGGATGGTTCGCTCATGATAAAAAAAATTATTTTTAATTAATTAATTATTCCGATTTTTAAATAATAAATTATTAATATATCTCAAATGGTACATCGTATGATAAATTTGAGACTACTATTGGGTCCGTAATGGCGGGTTTACCCTAGATGAAATATAACTTCTATTCACAATGGGTGTTTGGTCATTTCCCTATTATTATCAAGTTATTTAAAAAATTTATAGTTAATTTAATTATTAAATTGTCCACTATTCATCTTCTCTCCCAAATACGTTGAACCCACCATTTCTAATTCCCAAATAAATTCAAAGGTTCATTTTACCATCATTCTGAAGGCAATAAATATAAAAACAACCTAATACGTGGAAATAAATGACTTGTTGATTTTTATGTTGATTAATTTTTGAAATATGGTATTTTAATTCACAAAATGGTGAGAACACGTTTGGTGTTTTTATATATATCTGAACATTTAAAGTTTTGTTCTACATTTATCTCGATGCATCCAACCATCCTAGAAACCTCCTTGAATACGATCGCTCGAGTATCCGACGGCCTCCCTGGCGACCCCAGGCACCAGCAGGGGTACTCCTTCCTCGTGCTCATGTACATGTTGTTCTTATTGTTTTTATTTTTTTCTCTTTTCCTCTTCACATTTCTAGAAAAAAATGTAATAGGTTTAAAAAAATCGACTTTTTTCTATAAAATCGGTAAAACTGAATAGCATATGAATAATTTTCTAGAAAATTATCATTATGTATTTATATATTGAAAATCACTTTATATGATTAGGGATAATTTATAAATTATCAAAGGATAAATTATAGGATTTTTTTATTTGAATATATAAATAATTAATTATCCAAAGATAATTAGATCGAATTATTAAGGGATAATTTATTAAAATTATCAAATGATAATTATTTTGGATTATCAATTATAGCAATTAAATAAATTATAAAAATATTATTATGAAATTTAGCAAATGATAATTACAAGATTATAAAAGGATATTTATGAAAAATATAAAATGATAATTGTGAGATTGTTGAAGGATAATTATTAAAATTATAAAATCATAATTGCAAGATTATAAAAGAATAATTTATTGAATCAAAATTATTAAAGTATTATTTTAATCACATGGAAATTTTTTAAATGATAATTTAAAATGATAGTTTTTAAATTTTATGGAAAAGATAACTTATCATTTCATGTCATAATTTAGATAATATTCTTTTGAAATTATATAAGAAGGATAATTATCATCACATGTGATAATCTATATAATAATTTTAGAATTACTTAGGAGAGATAAAATATCCTCGCATGTGATCTTTTAATAAATAATTTGAAAACTATCAAGGAGTGGGAATTTATTGTCACATATAATATATTATTTCTCTTGGAATAAATAATTTTTTTGGTTTTAGCAAACCCTTGATATAGCTCGATCATCGACTTGTTAAAAACTCGATACATTGTGTGTCACCTTTGATGATAATAAAATCACAAAGAGGTTTTTCGACTTTTTGACGTTGGAAGTTCCTTACCTTCTTGGGGTTGCATTTACACTTATTGCCATGCTGATTAAATTTGTTGGCATTTTGATTGACTGTGCTTGATTGTGACCACATGTGTGTGTGTTTGTTTCCCATAAAAACTTTTGTGACTCCATGAGTGATATTAGTGAATCTTTTTTCCATGTTTTATTAAGATCACATGTTGTTGTGTATGCTTCTATATACTCATGTTGATAAACTATACCTATTTGTGTGTTTTCGCAATATATGTATTACCATGCCTTCTTGGTTGTTATTTGTAATTGAGACTGGTGGACTGTCGTGACTTATTTATTCCCTAGTGCGGGACAACTCTCGAATTAAACTATAGAAACAAGGGACCCAAACACATGGTGGTGGTACGAGGATGCCATGGTGTTGTGCCGAGGGTGTGCTCGAGGATGCCTAGATTCCAAGTGCCATTCACCACGAGATATCTTAGTCGATGCAAGTTATTCTCGTCTAGATGATCTGAGTGTCATGGTCCACTTGATGCATAGATGTTGTCGGGTATCGTCTCCATGACACCCTGAGGACGTAATACATGGGCTGGTTTGTTTCTTCTGACTCATTTAGTTATCTTCCAGTATAGAGCCAAAGAAGGTATGGATAGGGGTTGTGGCAACTTGGTTATAGCACTACCGATCAGTTTTGTATTTTAACTTTATGAGCTACATATATTTATTATTATTATATAATACACTTGTATACTTGAGCACATTCGGTCAAGGGTCCTTTGGTGGTGTCGTATTATGTCTGGTACTCACACCCTACTTAGGCATTTCGATGCACTTGTAGATTTCATGAGAGAACTGGTGAAGGGAAAGGGACCTGTGGTGGATGGATGAGATAGTAGAGCATGGAGCTGGGGTGGATTAGGGAAAACATTAGAGGACCCTACAATTCCTTTATTTATCATCTGCTTTCATTACATTGCACAGCATTCCACTTCGGGTGATCTTATTTATATACCTTGAATGTCACCATTAGTTTTTGCCTTTACTCTGATTATTTTATTATTTATCTTTTTGTTATTAATTATTATCCAGTATGATGATATGATATGGAGGGTATAGTCTCCCCATTATCAGACATAAAGCATCGCTGCAAGTCAGCAGACTCTTGCGTATAGAGAGGCGCGAATGAGGTTATGTAACATGCCTACTCAGACCCGGTGGTTTGGGTTGGGATGTTACACACCGTACCCACCAACAAATCTAACATCTGCTACATCCTAAAATAATAAATCCAGAACCAACCAAAATGGCTTCGTTTTGGTGTGTAGCGAAGGTGCAACGGCTCATATTAATGCACGTCCAAGCCATTGGGCACGCTCGATCCATCAAACCTCATTGCTGGACCAACATGATTATTTAGGTTATACTAATATATATTTCGATTTATTAAATGATATACATTAAAAAACACTGATAAATAGTCTACTTTTATAAGTGATTGTTAAAAGCGTAAAAATAGGTTCTTTATTAATTCTAAAAGAAACATTGATAAGTGTTGAATTTTATTAGTGGTTTTAGCGTTGATAAATGGTCCTTTTATCGGTGATTTTCTTACCACTTATTAATGATTTTCTATTTATCAAATATTTTTTTAGTATTGATTAAAAAATCACATTGAAAATATAATTTTTTTTATATTAAGAAATCACATTTGAAAATATAAATTATTAAAAATAACATTTAAAAATATAAATATATTTATATTGAAATATATAAAATATATTTCATAAATATGATTTGTATAATATTAAATGTGTGTTTACATTTAATATATAATATATTTAGTCAAAAATGTTTTTTGAAATAATTAAAAATTAATTTTTGTCAATAATATGTAAATTAGTATTGAGTAATAATGATTTAATAACAATTTGGTGATATAAAAAATTAATAAATTAATTAATATGTTAAGATATGTTTAAAATGTGACTTGAACTTCAAAAAACTATAACATTTTATTCAGGTTTTTGTTTGGTCCCCCTGAGATATTAAATCGAATGATGCAAAGAGATCTATGCCATTTTGACTATGGAATCCTGAGATAATGTTTTTTCCTGGTCAAAAAAGGTCTGAAATGCCTCAAAAACTGATTTTTAGTTAAGATACCCTAATTATTTAAAATTAAATAAAATTATAGCTTCCTTTAAGAGGATCTTATTATCGTTTTTCATTGGAGAACGAATTATTCATAGGTCTTACACTCTCATGGATATTATGGTGTTGAGGATTTACCATTTTTCATATTGTAGTGTTATTTATAAATAAATATATGCATATATACATATTTTATAAATTTATATATATAAATATAATTATATAAGTAAAAAATTATACATATTTATATATATAATATCTTTCTAAATATATAATCCATAAGGAAATAAATATTTATTGTCCCTTTTATTTTAAATAACAATCTCACCATTTTATTTACGTTATGAAAACTTATGAATATGTATATGCTTATACAAGTGTATACATAATGTTTATATATAAATATGTTTGTGTATTAATAAACATATATGTATTTATATATATCTTCTAATAATATATGTATATAAATATTATTATATATATATATATTAAAATACATATAAATTACAACAGATACAAACACATATATAAATATATTATAGGCTAGTAATAAGTGTGTTTGTTGTTTGTTGTTTGTCTATATGTGTGTGTGTGTGTGTGTGATTGTGTATATGTGTGTGTGTCTTTATACATTGAAACAAATATATATTAAAATATTTATACATTAGACACAGACATACTTGTATACATAAATAAATACACACACACACATACACACACAAACAAATATATATATATATAGTGGGGGATGGGGAGTCACACACACCCACACACACATAAATGTATTTACAATAAATATACATTATATTTATACATTATAAAAAATTTATATGTATGTGAACAATTATATGTAAATTTTTAAATATATATGTAAATATATATGTATAAATGTATTTAAAAATAAATATATAAATATATATAATTATTTAAATACATAAATAAAAATATGTACTAAAGGTATATATATATATCATAAAATAACATAGAAAACTAAATAGAGTAGTGGTAAGAGTGTTCACCATGTACAAAGAGGTCCTAGGTTCGAGTATTCATGGGCACAGGTGGCTGAGCTAGTATAAGCGCTGATAAGGGGGTGGGGGTTCATGCACTGGGGGAAGAAATAATTAATGGGGAGGGGGATAGGAATAATGGGGTGAAGCATTGATAAAATGGGTATATAGAATGATAAAGAGATTTTTGGGCACTAATTGGGGGGTCACTGTAGTGTTACAAAAAATCTTAAAAATATTTTTGTAATTTTTCACAGCTAAAAATTAAAAGAGGAGGGGTGAAGGTATACTGGGGTGAATAATTGATAAATGGAGTATATCTAATGATAAAGGTATTTTTGGGCACTAACCGGGGGGTCACAACAGTTTTAAAAAAAATTAAAAAATATATTTGTAATTTATCACAGCTAAAAATTATCACTAATGAAAGCATAAGTTATCAGAATTAAGAATAATGGTGATGAAAATATGATTTGTTAACATTGATAAATTTCTTACTTTATCAGCATTTTTATGTTTCTAGACCCAGCTGAAGTTCTTAGTGGGCCTATGACCAACTTGGTTTTTGTCATATTCAATGGATCTTTCACAATGTACACATCGATAAATGTGATGACCAATGAAATTTCTTTCGATGAATGGTGAATTTTTTTATCGGAAACAAAATAAAGGATATTTTTTCACATTAATTTATAACTAATCTAACATTATAAGAAATAGCTCAGTCTAGAGTACTTTTTTAAAGTATATGTTTATCGTCTGAAGGAAGTTCGGTTACATTTTCAATGCATTAATGAGGACCCCAAGTACATACCCTCTAGAGTTGATCTACATGTGCCCCCATTGATATTATAACATCATCGATGATATTTTGGGTGTTAGAATGATGATAAATATAATATTGCATCGCTCAATTGAATACAAAATTTTCCTTTAGGATTGAAAGAATCTTTCTTAATCTCTCAAGCATGAGAGGAAAGTATGGTGGAAGAGAGAATGCCTCCAACTTAAGATAGAATGCCAGAGATATTCTCGTTGCGTGAAATTTTCGTAGGGAGGATAATGTTGTATACAATGATCATCCCCTCACAATTCTTATAATAGTCTATTTATACATCAAATGTTTGCGTTTAATATTAATTAATTTTACAAGAGGCACTAATAATATGTTAAACCCAAAAAGAACCCCATTCCATGTAAAATAGTAATAATATTATTTTATTCCATGGATTTCATTAATATACAAAATGATAAATATTATTTATAGTTAGATAAATATATTTTTATCATCAGACCAATAATTGTGTTTTCTAGTCCCCCTTGACATTTATTGAATTCTAGAATAAATATCACAAATAAATATTATATTCATGGTTTATAGAATAAAATATTTAATTTCATATTCATGTAATTAAATAATTTTTTTTTAATAAATATTTATTTATTACCTTGTGAATAATACGAAATAATTTTTATGTATTCAATAAATAAATAATTATTATATTCATAGTCAATAAAATTAAATATTTATTTTGGTATTGATGTAATTAAATAAATTATTTAATAAGGAATATTTATTTATTTATTACCCTCAAACTGAAAAAGATAAATAAATATTATATATTCACGTAATTGAACAATTACAATGTGAATAAATATTTATATAATATTTTCAATCATTTAGTAAATCCTAAATAATTATTACCTCTCAGTGTGGAGGATAATATTTCTTCCAACTATTAAATATAATATTTAAATGATATCCAAGTAAACACTTTGTTTGACCCTCTAGGTATCCTCCTTAGTGGAATTAAGTGAACTTTCCTAAATTCTAAGATAATTGACTAGTAATGGGTCAATGCACCAATACAGGAAAAATATATCTTTTAATGAAAAAAACAATATATGAACATTTACTATGTAATATAATCCCTTTGTTAGGATATCACATTAGGTAAGCTTCACATCTAATTCACCAACCTATATACTTGATAAGAATTTCATTGACTATTTGAAATAAACTCATCATTACACCATGGCCTTGAAATTTAGTGAAATGGTTTCCTTTCAATCAAAGGGTTGAGATATCAACTTTAATAAATATAGAAGGAATAAATCCTTCATTTAATTATTCATTAATAACATACCTTTCATGATGTACCCAATATACCCAACTTCAGTGAGATCATATGTCATCTTGATTTATGAAAATATATCTAAGTGTGTGAGTCATGGCATGTATTAATAATAATCTTAAAGTATGAGTATATTTATACACACTCATAGGCAAGAATATAAAATGACACATAAATATGTGGATCTCCTACAGGGGGTCTATTCTCATAATATCTAGTCTTGGAGATTTCTAATTATTAACTTCAGGAAATGAAGTATCATCTGCTTAATATGACCCACACCTAATGAAAAACATATTATGTGTTGCATCATATAATGTCATTTGACCATAAAACACTACTTGATAATATCTTCATGACATTTCATGGTTCTCATCATAGTAATGAACTTTTAATACATTTTCAATGAAATGGGAATTATAATATATTGTCACATTAATGTTATACAGAAGAATAATAAATATGTGATAAAACATATTTTCATATTCAAATCCATGAATATATAGGTAATATAATGTATAATGTGTAGGTTCCAGGCACAGTGGAAGCATGTGATGGGCCATGACCAACTTTTTTTATGATCAATCGTCAATCTGAGATCTACATGACTATAAATTTCATTCTCAACAAATTTGAATCAAAAAAATAGATAATAGATAATATGTCAGAACTAGATGGAGGATCATCACATATTATTTATAATCTATTTAATTAATTATAGGTTTACCTCGATGGAATTATTTCTTTGTTGATGAATTTGACAATAGATCTGTGTTGTACAGTCATTGTGTTGTAGGAATCAAAGTAGATTCTCTCTATTGGTGATCCATACATGTTCCAAAAATCTCTAAACGTCACTGTAGAAATATCTAGGTACTAGCTTGACAGATCTCAATGCTTGTGTCATCCACCTTTGATCGATTTGAGAACTATTTCCAAATCATTCTCATGGATCTCTCTTGATTTGAGAGAGGTAGGTTGAGGAAGATCTCTCTCCATTATTGGGAATGTTCTTGGAGAAGAGATATTTTTAGGTCTTGATAGGATTCTCCAAATCCATTGTGCACAACTAAAACAAATGAATTGGATCCTTACGAAAAAAATAATATAATTGGGTTTAAATATCACAAGGGTTAAAATAAAAAATTGCATAAGTTCCCTGTATTATTTTTTTAATCCCCACAGAACCCCATGTCAATTAATAATAATATTATTATTATTATTATTTGACATGCGCTTAACTTGAAAATTGAATTAAATATTATTTAATTAAATAATATTTATTATTTATTATTTCTCAAAAGAGCATTAAACTCGGTCAACCATTCTGTAAGAGTTGGTTTCCTTGAAACAACTGGTTGTACATTGATTACATGAATATTTAATATATTTAAATATTAAACATCTAATTACATATTTTTCATTATTCTTCATGACTATAGTGTAATAATGTCCTGGAGTATTTGTCGCATTGACAAGGTCATAGCATTTCACCACTATGATGAGAACCGTGAAGTTCTATGACAATATTCTTAAAAATAGCTCTACGGTTGGATGACATACTATAATGGGAGACATAGTATACAGACTGTCATGTGCGAGTACTCATAAGAAGATGAGACTTCTTCTCATGAAGTTCTCAGTTGGTAATCTCCAAGATAAGCGATTATGAGAACAGACCCACCAGTAAGAATTCCTCATGTGTTGGTGTCATCATATATTTGTATCTGTGAGTGTGTGTAGTGATCCTTAGACTTCTAGATTGTCATTAATATGTGTCATGACTCGTACAATTTGATTTACTGACAAAAATCGTCTTGCAGATAGTTGACGGGAAGTAGGGTACATTGGGTGTGTCACAAGTGGCATGTTATTAATGGATAAGTCGAGGAAGGATATTTAACATCTATTTATGGAAGTTGATATCTCATCCCTTTGATTGAAATAGAACTGTCACGTAAAATTCCATGGCCATGGTGTAACAAAGATTTTATTTCAGGTACTCAAATAATGACGCATCAAGCACAAAGGTTCATGATACTATCATAAAACCCGCTTGATAATATATTGAGATAACACAGTTATTGTTTATATGTGGATGTCATTTTTGCGACTTTATGTTCTTTCTCTACGGTGCCTTGACCCGTTGCTAGACAGCAATCAAGGACTTTAGGCAAACCTGCCTAATTACAATGAGAAAGAATACTATAGGGTCACAAACTAAGTGTTTTTTGTAGTCTTTGTTAAATTATATTTGAATATAATTTATTAAATAAATATTATTCTCAATATTTTGGAAAAATTTTATTCAATTTAAAATTATCACAGAAATTAAATAAATATTTATTTACCGAATTGTGAGTAAAATATATTTATTAATTTTATTTAACATTTAATATATATTTATGGACTAGTTTGTAAATAAAAATTATATTTAATAGAATGAGTTATTTATTTATTTATTCATGTGTTCAATAATTGGAAGTATAGTTTGAGCAGACCAAGTCTAGTCATGTAGTAAAATAATTATTTGAAAGACGGTAAATAATTATTTAACTAGTTGGCCTACCATGAAATAATAACAACGATGCTTTTATTTTGTGATGTAGAATTGTATTTATAATTCCATTTTTCCAAGTTGGTGAACCATAAATAATGACGTGGTATTATTATTAAAATCCTTGGTTTTATCTAAATCTAGGAATGTATTTAATTGTTGTTATGTAATTAAATATTGTAACTGAAGCCCTATATCGATAAAAAGACATGTACATCTATTATGCCATGTACTGAACTGCACACCCTATGAATTAAGAATTATTGAACTAAACAATTTCTCTCTCGAATCATCTTCCTATACCTCTTAATAATGAGAGATGTTCTTCAAGGCTGAACAACAAGCGGTCAAGAATGACTGACACAAGACACTCGCTTCGTCGCACTATCACCCAGAGAACGAGTGGTGTCGATTGAAGGCCATCTAAGCATGTGTGAATCACTGCTACAGGAATTCTAGTTTTTATCCTCTCACGCATAATGAGATAATATGTAAGGGTCATTCTGGATGATCAACATCATCAAAGAATAAAATACCAAATATCCAGGTATTCTTTCTTTATGAAATTAATTAAATTAATTATAAACATTATGTGAAAGATCATCTCTAAAGGTTTTAGGCTTCTTCCTTCTTTACCTAAATCTTGGATTCTATTCTGTGAACACTATATTTCATCATCATATTGATCCAGGAATAATCATTGATCATGGTTTATTTGAAGTTGGGTGTCAGCCCAACCGTGCTACCACTACGTCTGAAACCTTCAAGTGGTGTCCGAGGGGTTACATCATAGTTTATAATTATTTAAATATTTCATTGATGATTTACAGTTTAATAATTTAGTTTTTCAATTCAAGTTAATCATTCTGAAAATATGAATCTAGAGATCTCTTCCTCCTCTTTTGTTTCCCATTCACCTTATAGAAATGATATTTTCTTTTAATTTTGATTAAAATAAAACAGAGGATCTCATATGGAGGTGCCAAAGGTTCCTGGCCGTACAACACTAGAATACATGGAATGTAGCTGGATTTACACATTGTGTATCAAGGTTCAATGCATTGAGACTATTCCACCAAACCATGTCATGTAATTGGAGTTTTTTCAACTCTTAAAGACTCTCTGTGTTGACCAGGAATAGGTGGCACACGGTTTCTGGATTACACATTGTGTGGCCCACTGGACACGACATGTAGTCCCTTCGGGTTAGGGTTGGACCGTGTACCCCATACATAGCTTTCCCGGCTAGAGATCATGTAACGCAGATACTACATGGTGTGTGGCCCAATACACATGTTGTATACTCCAAGGATTTCCTAAGTACATATACATGTCATATACCTGGGTGCGTACTTCGGATGGATGGTGAATGATAGTACACTCTGTGTAGTAGGATATATATGACGTGTACTCATCCAAATTAATTAAATTTATTTAAATTTATTATTATATTATACAAACCCTTGATACATGTACTATGGTGTAGGTTTAAAGATGGGGCACAACACGTGATAGGTGTTTTAGGTATATTTTTGTTTAATTTAACATCTGCATAAAGTTTATTCCTACTCATTGGGTAGTTATGAACAGGAATTCACCGGGTTTCCACTAAGGTACAAGTTACATACAAGGATAATTTTAGATGAATTTATTTGTTTAAAATTTTGATGAATGATAATCTCAAGGAAATCCCAAAAAAAGTTTAAGATAAAGGGATTGATTAATTAAAGATGATAATTAATTGATTCGAGCGTGATTTGTCTTAAATAAGAATGATTAATGAATTAAATACTGGTTTTATTAAATATGTAACACTTTGCATGTATGTGGGTGATCATGTGCTAGACTAAGACATTTGTATGTTATTGGTTTCCTTTTAAATTATTTATTAAATTAATTATTGTCCTGTGAGGCATCTCTCCTCATTAATATGTAGGGATTCCATGTCCATGGTTTCTTTTATGTAAACCCCCCTTATTTACCCCTCACCTGCATGTGAGTTAAAAAATCATATACAATGGATGGAATTCCCAAGATTTAGGAGGCGGTTCAAGCTGGAGCTGAGACGAAACCAATCCCTGGAGATACAAAGGTGGACAGGTGGAAAGCTGTAAACACGAACCCAAAAGGTTCAAGGTGGTTCTCCCCTAGGTCAGGGTTAGTTAATCAACCTATAGATAAACTAACCATTAGAAAATCTCATGATGATGCCCATTTTGTTATTTTTATTTCCATCAGTTTCATGGTTTATCATTATGGATGTGTTTTCACGATCACATAATTAATGAATTAAACTATCATGTAAGATGAAACTAAAATAAACCAAGATTATGCGTAAATATTATCAACACATGGTTAATCACTTAATTAAGTTCCACTTAATATAAAAAATCTATTGATAATAATAATAAGAACTTCACACATAAGAGATAAAAATCCATCAAATAAACTATTAAGTTAGACCAATACTTCCATTACTTGATTAAGGAAAAAACTAGATAAAACTATGTATTTGAACAACCCTTGTTGGGACACTTACTTTTATACAGGAAGCCCTTATGAAATATTTCGGGTTTACTTAACCATATTACATCAAGAGGGGTATCCCTTGCTAGACTGGGTGTAATATTGGAGGTAATAGCTGAGGAATCCAAATTCAGGATTTCAGGATTGGGGAATCCACTCAACAGATAAAGGAGATGCAAGCCCGCAGTTGACAAGGACCTACCTACTTAAATACCTTCAAATATCTTGACCAACCCTTGTTGGGGTTACATGAAGGGGAATATATATCCTTTCCACTAGAATTTCATGCCAACTGGACATTCTGAGTTCAATTGTGAGGGCCATTGGGACTTGATAAAATAGTGTGAGACTTAATAAAATTAATTTATTATTTCTCTTAAAATGTAACCAAGAAAGTACTAATGATATTCTCTTTTAATTGTAGAATAGAAATGACAAGCTCGTTAACCACATTATCCCTGTAATAAATTCTAGATAAAGACAACATCCTCACTGGCTGTAACTTCCAAGAAAGGTTTATATGCCTTCAGGTTATCCTATGCCATAAACAAAAGTCTTACGTGTTGGAGTTAGCATTACCTAATCAGCCTACCAATGAGGCGAGTGATTAAGATTTCATGGTCTATGAGAAACATATGAACGATGTGGTCGATGTTCAATGTTTTATGTTATCATCAATGATTAGTAATCTCATGAAGTCTCACAAAAACATGGATTCTTATATCATGCTTGATCACCTCTATGGTCTTTACCAGGAGAGAGTAAGACAAGAAAGGTTTGAGATCTACAAGGCACTATTTCAGAGTAATCTTGGAGAGGGGTCCCCAGTTAGGCCTCATGTAGTGAAGATCATTGGATATATTGAGCGTTGGGAGGTTCTAGGGTTTAAACTCTCTGAAGAACTGGGCATCAATCTCATTCTCGCATCACTCCCTCAGTGATTCTCTAGCTTTGTTGTTAATTTTAATATAAACAACATTTATAAGTATCATTGTGACCTTCTTATCCTCATTCTCCAAGTGGAAAAATATATGAAGCATGACAAGACTTATATCCTTATGGTGAATAAGATGAAAGGGAAGGAAAATAGCTTTAATCCCAAAACTACTTGATGCCCTTCAAAGAAATGGAAGATCAAAGGGGAGGAAAGGGAATAGGAAGCTGTTTGTTTTGCATGTGGTAAGAAGGGCCACTTGAAGAAGAACTGCACCAAGCCTAAGAAGCAAGGGGAAGCTTCATGTATGTTTTTTATCGAATGTAATCTATCTGTTTCTAAAAATTGGGTATTAGATACAGCTTTTGGTTCTCACATATGTATCCAAATAAAGGAACCAAGTAGATCTGGGAAGATTGACTGAGGAGAGGTAGATCTATGAGCATCCAATGGAGCCTGACTCGCTGATGTAGTTGTTGAGGACTACAACCTCACATTTCACACTGGGATGATCTTGGTGTTAAAGGGTTCTTATTATGTGTCATCTATTACTAAAAATATTATTTTTATATCCAGATTAGATACAGATGGATTTGTTTTCAAGTTTTGAAATTAATGTTGCTTCTTTTAGAAAGATAGCATTTGTTTTGGAAGGTAACATTTATACAATGGTCATTGCGTGTTGGGTCACACAAACCAAGTAATAGAAATTGATAACAATGATACTTCACATGACTCATACCACACATAAATTTGGCATCACCAACTAGGACATGTAAATGAGAAACACTTGAAAAAGTTACATCAAGATGGATATTTAGATTCTTTAGAACTAAAACAACTTGGTGTATGTCATGCATGTTTACAAGGAAAAATGACCAAAGCCCCATTTAGTGGGAAAGGTGAAAGGGACAAAGATATTCATGAATTGGTTCATACTGATGTGAGTGGACCATTTCCAGTTGAATAAAGAGTAGGGTATTTATACTTCATAACATTTAATGACTATTTTAGTAGATATAGTTATATCTACTTAATGAGATATAATTTAGATTCTTTTGATAAGTCCAAAGAATACAAGATTGAAATTGAGAACCATCTTAGTAAGAAGATTAAAAAACTTTTCTTAGATCAAGGTGGATAATATATTAATCAAGACTTCATTGTTTACTTACGAGAGTTTGAGATCCTATCCTAACTCACTCCTCCATACACTCCCCGGTGGAATCATGTGAGCAAAAGGAGGAACCACACCTTGTTGGACAAGGTGAGATTAGTGATGAGCCATGTGAGTCTTCCATTATCCTTTTGGGGATATGCATTACATACAGTGATGCACATACTAAACCAAATACCAACTAAATTAAAAAATGGTATTCCATACAAGTTTCGGAGGGGAAATAAATCCATGTTATCGAATTTACATGTGTGGGAAAGTGATGTGTTTGTTATGGTCTCTTAGGGTAAAAAACTTGCACCCCAAGGAACAAAGTGTACCTTTATAGGATACCTCAAGGAAACATGGGGATATTACATATACAACCCATAATAAAAAAGGTTTATAGCGGAAAGACACGCCATATTCCTTGAGATGGATCACATATCCAAAAGAGATAGTGGGAGTGAGATAGAATTCGATGAAGTTGAGACTCAAGGTACACAAGAGTTGGTACATGAATAGATTCCCCAAATCCCCATGGAAGAAAGAACTATTCTGGAGACACAAGAACTGCATAGGAGTAAGATATGTTAGAGAACTGGAACGGTGCAGGTTTCTAGTTACCAAGGAAGCTGACTCGTTATTAGTTGATAATACTGATCCTCTAACCTACAAGGAAGCAGTAAGTGGCATAGATACTACCAAGTGGTAAGAAGCCATGAATTCCGAAATAGATTCCATGTACCAAAACCAAGTCTATATTTTGGTAGATCCTCCAGTTGATGTAAATCCTGTTGGTTATAAATGGGTATTTAAGAAGAATGTAAACATGAAGGACAAGTCAGTACCTATAAGGAATGAATAGTTGTAAAGGGTTCAAGCAGAGTTAAGGTATTGACAACGATGAAACCTTTTCATTAGTTGCAATGCTGAAATCCATTAGAATTCTATTTTCCATTGCCACTTACCATGACTGTGATATCTGTCAAATGGATTTCAAAACATCCTTCCTTAACAGTAACCTTTAGGAAGATGTCTACACGAGACAATCTAAAGGATATATGACTCTAAAGGATGCCAATAAGGTATGCAAGTCGAAAAAAATACATTTATGGATTTTAGAAAGCATCCCGGTCATGAAACATTCATTTTGATGAAGCCATTTCAAAATTGGGTTTTATTAAGAAAGAATGTGAGCCTTGTGTCTACAAATGGTTTAGTGGGAGTGCAGTCATTTTCTTAATAGTATATGTTGATGACATAATACTTATTGTAAATGAGATACCAATCTTGCAGTCTATTAATGAATGGTTGAATCAATGCCTCTCCATGAAGGACATGGGTGAGGCAGCATATATTCTGGGGATCAAGATCCATCATGATAGATCAAATAGATTAATGGGCCTAAGTCAAAGTACATACATTGATATTATACTGAAGAGATTCAGTATAGAATAATCCAAGATGGGATAGTTTCTTGTGTCACATGGAATTCATATTCCCAAGAAAATGTGTCCTCAGATACATGAGGAAAGAAAGATAATAGAAAGTACTCTATACACATTAGTGATTGGGTCAGTCATGTATTCCATGCTATGTACTAGGATGGATGCCGCCTACATATTGAGTACGGTAGTCAGATATCAAGATGACCCAGGTGACCGCCATTCGATGGAAGTTAAGATTATCCTAAAATATCTGAGGCATAATAAGGATATGTTCCTAGTTTATGAAGGAGATGAGGAACTAGTAATCATATTTTATGAAGATGCTAGTTTCCATACTGATCAAGATAACACGATGTCACAAAACAAGATACATCTTCACTTTGAATGGAGGTGCAGTGGCCAGGAAGAGCTCAAAGTAGAGTGTGGTCACAGATTATACAGCAGATTCTAAGTATATCATTGCTTCTGAGGTAGATAAATAAGTAGTTTGGATGTGGAGATTCATCCAGGAGGTGGATGTGATACCTAGCAGTAATGATCCCATCACACTATACTATGATAATACTACAGTAGTGGCTCTCACAAAAGAGCTAGGGTCACATTAGTAGATGAAGCATATAATTCGGATTTATCATCTCTTGAAGGATTTTTCTCAGATAGATGAAGTTGTAGTGAGAAATATTTCCTTGGAGGGAAACATGGAAGACCCCTTGACTAAAGCCTTGACTCGGCAGAAACATGGTCATCATGTGGGGTCTAGCGGACTGAAAGTCATAGGAAGTTGTCTCTAGTCCAAGTGGGAGTTTGTAAGAGTTGGTGTCCTAGAACCAACCAGTTGTACTTTTATTATATGAATATTTAATATATTTAACTATTAAACATCTTATTACATATTTTCCATTCATCTAAATGACTATAGTGTAATAATGCCTTCGAGTATTTGTTGCATTAACAAGTTCATAGATGTTCTCCATTATGATGAGAACCTTGAAGTTATATGACAATATTCTTAAATATAGTTTAGTGGTTGGATGACATAATATAATGGGACACAAAGTATAAATACCATAAAGTGTGATTACTTGTAAGCATATGAGAATTCTTCTCATGAAGGTCACACTTAGTAATCTCCAAGATGGGAGATTATGATAACAAACCCGCCAGTAGGAATTCCACAAGTTTTGGTGTCATCAGATATTTATATCTACGAGTGTGTGTAATGATCCTTCGACTTTAATATTATCATTAATATGGGTCACAACTCACGCACTTTGATTTACTGATGAAAACCATCACACAGACTGTTGGCGGGAAGTTGGGTACGTTGGGTGTGTCATGAGTGGCATGTTATTAATGGATAAGTCGAGGAAGGATTTTTCCCTTCAATTTATATAATTTGATATCTCTTCCCTTTTATTTAAATAGAACCATCACACAAAATTCCATTTCCATGGTGTAATGATAAGTTTATTTTAGGTAGTCAAAGAACAACGTATCAAGCATAAAAATGGATGACACTATCATGAAACATGTTTGATGAGATATTGCGAAAAAGGGATTATATTTCACAGTGAGTGTTCATATGTGGATGTCGTTCTTGAAACTTTACGTTCTTTCTCTTGGGTGCCTTGACCCATTGATATATAGTACTTCTAGACTTTAGGCAAGCTTGCCTAATGTCAGCGAGAAAAAATCCTAGAGGGTTACACACTAAGTGTTTTTGGTAGTCTCAGTTAAATTCGATTTGAATTTAGTTGATGAAATAAATATTATTCTCAAGACCATGGAATGATTTTATTCAAGTTAAAATGATCTCATAAATTAAATAAATATTTATTCATAGGATAATGAGTAAAATATATTTATGTATTTTATTGAACATTTAATAAATATTTATTTACTAGTTCAAAAATAAAATATTTATTTAAGAGAATAAATTATTTATTTATTTATTCGGGTGTTCAATAAATGGAAGTAGAGTTCGAGTAGACTAAGGACAGGATGGTAGTAAAATAATTATTTGCAAGATGGTAAATAATTATTTAACTTGTTAGCACAAGTTGAAATAATAATAACACTGCTATTATTTTTGTGATGTGGAATTTTATTTATAATCCTATTTTGTGTAAATTGTCACACCATAAATAATGATGCATTATTATTATTAAAATCATGGGTTTTATCTAAGGTTATGAATGTATTTAATTGTTTTTATGAAATCAAAATATTGTAACTAAATCCCCATGACAATAAATAAACATGTACATCTATTGTTCCATGTACTGAACACCACGCCCGGTGAATTGAGATTTATTGAGATAAGAAATTTCTCTCTAGAATCTTTTTCATGCCCCTCTCAATAATGAAAAAACATTATTCAAGGCTTAAAAACAAGATATCAAGAACGACCAACATAAGACCCTCACTTCACTGTGCTAGCAGCTGTAGAACAAGTGGTCTCGATTGGAGGCCATCAGAGCATGTGTGGATCGCCGCAAGAGGGATTCTAGTTTATATCCCCACAAGCGCAATGAGATAATATGGAAGGGTCATTCTGGATGATCAACAACATCAATGAATAAAATACCAAAGTTCCAAGTATTCTTTTCTTTATGAAATTAATTAAGTTAATTATAAACATGATTTGCAAGATCCTCTCTAAAGGTTTTGGGCCTCTTCCTTCATTATCTAAATCTTTGATTCTATTCTATGGAGACTAAAATTCATCATTGTATTGACCCGAGAATAATATTTGATCATGGTTTATTTAAAGTTGGGTGTCATCCCAACCGTGCTTCTACTACGCCCGGAACCTTCACATTCCTGCATCATATTTGTCAAGCCTTGAATAATTAATATTTATTTATTAAACAATTATCCCTTATTTATTCACCAATAAATAAATAAATAGTATATTCACTGAATAGAAAATAAATATTTATTAAATATTCCACTCACATCATATTCTCTCGAATAAATGGTGATGAAATAAATGTGATCAGGAAAACATGAATAATTATTAAGCCATGTTTGGGAATAATATTTATTCAAATTTATAAATAATAAATAATAATATATTATCTAACTAAGATTCTAGATACACTTAGTGTATATCCTCTAGGCCTATTTCTAAGTGGAATTAGGCAAAGCAACCTAAATTCCAAGGTTACCATCTAGCAATATGCCAAGTCACCCATAGAGAAAGAAGTTAATAATTCATTGACATAATGACTCATATGGATATTTACTTTGTAATATAATCCATTCATCATGATATCTCTAATCAAGTAGTTCGCTTGTTGGTGCCATAAACCTATGTGCTTGATGTCTCTTTCTTTGAATTCTCAGAAATTGAACTTGCCTATAGAACACCATAACAATGGATTTATTTAGGATTTATCATTTCCATCAAAGTTCTAGATATGTCAACTTCTTTTAAAGAACATAAGGGACAAATCATTTCTCACATTATTCATTAGTATAATAGTACTTGTGAAACACCCAATGTATCCTACCTCACCGTGAACATCATTCATCATGGTTTTCATCAATACATCAAAGTACATGACTCATAATATGCATTAATAATAATCTTAAACTCTATGGAATAATACACATGTTTTTAGATAGGAATATACAATGACACATATAAATGTGGATTTTCGACTGGTGGGTCTTGTTCCCATAATATCCTACTGGATATTACCAAGGGAGTACACCAATAGAAGGTGATTCAAAGTCATATCAGGACCCACCCCTAATATATTTTATCATTTGTGTCCCTCAAATTATATCATCCAAATATATAACATATATTTAAGAATATAGTCATGTCACTTCTGGGATCTCATCATAGCAGTGAAATTCTATGACCTTTTAGTGTGATAACAACTCAAGGGAGATTATCACATACTATGTAATAGACAAGAACAATCATGATGCGATAATAATTTTATTAATATTCAAAAATATAAATAAAGGTTATCATAAAGTGCACAAAGGTTGGTTCTGGGGCACCAAATCCAATGGACTCCCACTTTCACTAGATCCAACTACCAACAACTTTAATTCTGATATCTATCAAATGATACTTATACTTCTGATGTTATATTCCTTTAGTCAAGGGGTCTACCATGTTCTCTTCCATGGTTACTTTTATCACTTCAACTTCACCACTTTGATAAAAATCCCCCAATAGGTGATACTTTAGGAGTATATATGTTGTCTTTTGGTTTGACCTTGGTTATTTTGCAATAGCCATCACTACAGTATTATCACAATATAATGTGATAGGGTATTTACTACTAGATACCACATCAAGATACTGGATAAAGATATAAATCCAAATGGATTCCTTGGTTGTATCAACATCCAATATATACTCAGTATCCATTGTAGAATCAACGACAACTAGCTGATTTAAACCCTTATATCTCACAGCTCCTCCGTTGAGACAAAAAACATATCCTAACTATGAATTCATATCATTATGATCTATCTACAAAATAGAATCAGTATAAGCCTTGATGACAAAATCCCCATCTCCTCCATGCACCAGGAATGTATCCTTTGATCTTCTCAGATATTTAAGGATATCCTTAACAGAAGACTAATTCTATTCTCATGGATCTGTTTGATATCTTCCTACCATTCCCAATGTATAATAAACATCAAGTCTATTACATAACATGACATACATGATTGATCATATCATTTAAGTGTATGGACTCTAACTCATTCTTTCTTTCTCATGTTGTATCTGAATAAACATTTTCTTAGAAATATGTATACCTTTTGGTGTTGGAACCAATCCCCTCTGGGATTGTTCTATACTAAATCTATTTAGTATCTAGTCATCACGAATGATCTTGATACCTATAATATAGGCTGCTTCACCTAGGTCCTTCTTATAGAAAAATTTGTTTAACCAACCCTTAATAGACTGTAATACTGGTATGTTGTTTCCAATAAGTAACATGTAATTAGCATATACTACTAGGAGAAAAACCGCATTCCCAATAAACCTCTTGTAAACACATGGCTCATATTCATTCTTAAGAAAACTAAATTATTTTTTGGATTTATAGAATCAAATATTCCATGACCTTAATTTTTTCTTTAATCCATAAATGGACCCAAACAACTTGAAAATCTTTTTGGAATCACCTGGAGTCACAAACCCTTATATTTGTGTCATATAGACCTTGTTCTAAAGGTTCCCATTAAGGAATACAGTTTTGAAATCCATTTGAAAAATATCATGGTCATGGTAGTATGCTATAGAAATAATAATTTTGATGGATTTAAAATTTGGAACTAGTGTAAAGGTTTCATCATAGTTAATTTCTTGATGTTTTTTAAACCCTTTAGCCACTAGCCTTAATTTATAGGTCTTTATTTTACCTTCTATTTATATTTTATCTGGAATACCCATTTCCATCCCATGGGATTTACATAAACCTGAATCCAAACTTAGTTCTGATACATGGAATCCATTTCTGAATTCATGGATTCTTTCCATCTTGTAGCTTCTGATCTCACTAATGCCTCCTTATAGGAGAGAGTTTCATCACTATAAACTAAAAATGAGTCACCATCTTTAGTGATTAGAAAATTGTATCTCTCTAGTTATCTTACCACTCTTATGATCCAACTTAGTACTTGTGGTTTAGGAACTACTTATTCTATAGGGACCTATGGAATATATTCTTATACCAACTCTTGTGTATCTTGAGCATCAACTTCATTGAATTCAATCTTTCTCCCACTATACTTTTTGAAGATGTACTCCATCTCAATAAAGACAGCTTGTCTGACGATAATCAATTTCTTGTATAAGGGGTTGTGTAGGTAGTATCCCTTTGTTTCCTTGGGATTCCCTATAAAGATACACTTTGTTCCTTGGGTTTCTAGTTTTTCTTGACAATGCCTTAACAAACATCTTGTAACCACATACATGTGTATAAATCAAAACATGTTTTCTTCCACTCCATAAATCAAAGGGAATTATTTTTTACACTTTATGTGGTACTTGGTTTAATGTGTATGAATTAGTGTGTAATACATATCCACAAAAGGATAATGTTTGATCTTTATGAATCATCGTCAACCTTATCATGTCTAACAAGAAAAAGTTCCTCCTTTCACTAACACCATACCACTATGGTGTGTAAAGTGGACTGAGTTCAGATAGAATTCCAAACTCCCGTAGAAATTTGATGAACTCTTGGTTAATATATTCAATACCTCGATCGAATCGAATCTTTTTTATCTTCTTTCCAAGAAGATTATCTACTTCATTCTTGAATTCCTTGAATTTATCAAAGGGATCAGACTTATACCTCATCAAGTAGATATATCCATATGTACATAGATAATCATTAAAAGTTATGAAGTAAAAATATCCACCTATAGATTCTATTAGAAATGGTCCACACGTATTAATGTGTACCAACCCTAGAAGATCTACGGCCATTTCAAACAATCCATAGAATATTGGTTTGGTCATTTTACCTAGTAAAAAAATGACATCTTTCAAGTGTATTTATCTTAGATGATTCTAAATATCCATATTGATAGATATTTTTTTAAAAGTTTATCGTTTACATGACCAAGGCAGTGATGCCATAGTTAGGTGTTATACGAGTCATGTGAATGTGGTTTGTAATCAGCTTCCAACACTTAGTTTTCATAATTTAATACATAAATACCATTTTTTAAATATACCATACCATAACATATTTTGTTCTTATAAAAGAAAAAAAAATTCAAACTGGAAAATTAACCCATATACATCTAGGAATGATACATAAATTATATTCCTTGTAATAGTAGGTACATAATAACAATATATTAAAATAAAAACCATTCTTATTGGCAATGAAAGGTGGTAATCACCAATGGCTAGGGAAGCCAGCCTCTCACCATTAGTATCTCTCAAATCCACCTCTCCTTTAGTAATCTTTCATAATCTAATTGGTTCCTATATTTGGATAAATATGTAAGAACCATAAATTGTATCTAATAACCAATTTGTATCTATTGAAAGAGTACACTCTATAACGAATGCACCTTTAGCTTCCCCTTGCTTCTGGGTGCAATTTTTCTTCTAGTGGCATGGATTTCAACATGAAAAACATACTGCCTCCTTTTCCTTTTTCTACCCATGGATCTTATTCTTCTTAGAAGGATGGTTCTCAGGATCTTTAGACTTACTATGAGTCTTGGGACCCTTTTCCTTATTTTTCCTTTTCTTATTCTCCTTAAAGACAACAATTTTATCACGGCCCATGTCCTTATCTACATTCAAAATCAAAGTATGATGTTTTGAAAGACACTTCTCATTATTTCTCATATTATAATTAATAATAAATTTGGAGATGGTATTGGGAAGTGATGGAAGTATGAGATCTATATGCAGCTTATCTAGGTCTTTAACTCCTAAGATTTACAATAGTTCAATGTAGACAATAATCTTGACTACATGAGGCCTAGATGGCACAAACTGTCTAATATTAGTTATAAACAAAGTATTTGAGATCTTGTTCCTCTCTTTTCTCATCTTCTATTAATAGAGATCAATAAGGTGAGACACGATTCTATACACATTCATGTTCTCATGTTTTTTCCAAATATCATGGTACATGGATGATAACATGAAACATTCAACATATATGGAATCATTAAAATGTTTTTAGAGATTGATAACTCTTCACCACTTTCCTCATTACCAGGAGCATCGGGAAAAATATTTTCTAGCACATACAATTTCCTTTCATGGTGAAGGGTGACCCGTAAGTGCCATTACCACTCATGGAAATTTTTACTGGTGAAAAGGTTATAATTCTCAAGTATGGATCAAAATGATATGTTTTAAGAAATTTTAATGTTGTTTCTACAAATAATAGGATCATAATTTTAGTACTTTATTTGATAAAATTTAGAAGAATAAATAAATATTATATTTATTAGTCCCATACTGTTTTTTAAAAACCCAATAGCCCACACCATTGGCTTAAGAATATCCGGTTTCTTCGATATTCTAGTTGAAAGGATCAATATTCCCCTTCTCTTTACCCCAACTTTGGTTGGTCAAGCAACTCGAATGGTTTTAAGCATTCATTCCAAATGCCAAATGCATTAAATCGCATTTACTTGATCTATTGAGTGGACTCCCCAATCCAAAAATCATTAATTTAGATTTCCCCAAACCATTCAACTCAGTTACACCAAGTCCTACTTTGGAAGTAAACCCTTGATTTGAACTAAGTTTAGTAAAAACAAAAGTTCAAGTTAGAATTCCCTGATAATTGAAAACACCCAAACATTGGCAGGTCAATCACTTTGAACTATGGTACAACTTTAATTGATTTACTAGAAGGTTATACTGACTTAATATATATAATTGAGGGATTTTATCTTTTATGCATAAATTTCCAATTTTTATCTTTATCAGATTCTTTTTAATATTAAGTGGACTTACTTAAGTAATTAACCATGTATTAGATAATATTTATGTATAATCCAATTTATAGTAGTTCTATATGGCATGATCATTAATTTAATTAATTCATGTGATGGTGACAAAAACATCCATAATGAAACAACTATTCAACATGAAATAAATAAAAATAATAATAATCTGTATGTTGATGATATTTTACTATTGGTCAATTTATCTAGTAATTGATAAACTAATTGTTGGCCTAGACGAAACCACCTTGAACCAATTAAGGTTCATGTTATAGATTTACATGTAATTACCGGTGTATATCTCTTGGATTAGTTTCTTTTAGGATCCAAACTTGAACCACCTCCATTATCTTGGGAGCTGCATCCATTACATATGCTTTTACTCATGCGTAGGTGCGGGTAAAATGGTTTACATAAAAGAAACCATGGACATGAATTACCTTGCATAATAAGAGAAGAGAAGGCACACTTTCCCACAATTTAATAAAATAATAAATTAAATGAAACCAATCACATACAAAGGACCGATCTATTCTCATGATCATCAACATGCATGCAACTAATTACGCATTTAATAAAACTAGAATTCAATTATTAATCATTCGTATTTAAGATACATCATGCTCGAATCAATTCATTTCCATTTTTAATTAATAAATTCTTTGATCGTAATTCTCCTAAAAATTTTATTGATATTCTAATATATTATAATTTTAAAAAAAAATTAAATAAATTTATTTAAAATTAACTGTGTACATAAATGTACCTTAGAGGCAACACGGTGAATACCTATTCAAATCTAACCAACATGTATTTTACTCCCATAATTTTTACTCTTATGATATATGGCATATACGAATCAACGTATAATTTCATGACATGTGATATAAACTTATTTATTACACAAATTACATGATTTTTCAGTCACATGTTAGGCTTTAATTCCCATAGAGTAACAACTTTAATACGAATCATACATGATATGAAGATCTGAACATTACACAAATATTAATTTTATATATATAGATATATATATATATATATATATTAAAACCTATCGCATGGCATGTCCTATCCACATAATGAATACACACAAACACATGTTAATAAGGTTTACATAGTAAAATAAATAAATTTTAAATCTGCACAATTCTGTTATAAGTACACAGCAGGTACAACCTAGCTACACGGCATGTACATCTCTCACCATGAATTTGAGGTAGACACCTAGGTACTCAGCTTTTAAACCATACCTCAAAAAATTGGATTACATGACATGTATAAGGGACTACATGGTGTGTTAAATCCTTGTTACGTAATCACCAGTCGGGTAGGCCATATATGGTAATACAAAGATCATATATTACAGAAAGGGACTACACTCCATATATGTGGGATACATGACATGTACTCTGGATGACCGTGAACCACCCTAGTCTAGTCAATATGCAGTGTGAAAAATAAATGCATTGTGTGTCATCAGTGTACATGGTTTGAATTAATTTCTGAATTAATTTTTGATAAATTAAACAATAGTACATGGTGTTTAAGTCCGATTACACAGAATGTACTCCTGCACTATCCTTCCAAAATCCTTGGAACCTCTTAATTAGATCTTCAATTTTATTTCATTCAAAAAAATTAATCGTATTGATTTGATCTATGAGGAACAAAGGTGGAAGAAGCAGATCTATCAATTCAGATTAAAAGAATGATTAAATTTGAATTGAAAGCTAAATAAAAAATGAATAAATTAATCAAAAATTCTTTAAATAATTATAAATTATTATGTGACCACTTTGATACCACTTTTAGGTTCTGGGTGTAGTGAAAGTGAATGATGGTTCATGCCCTACTTTGTTTTTTTCATGATCGATGATCAGTTCAAGATCTAACCAAAAATAAATTCCATGATCAATAGAATTTAATTAATGAAAATAGACAATGGATAATGTACCTGAACCATAGGTAAGATAATTGAATATTATTTAAAATAAAGTTAATTAATTAAAGAATTACCTTGATGGAATTATTTCTTCATTGATGAATCTGACAACAGATATGCATTGTACTGTTGTTTCTATGTAAGAATCAAAGTAGATTTCCTCTATCGGTGATCCATACATGTTCCAAAACTCCTCAAACATCGCCATAGAAATATCTAAGTTCCGGAATGGTTGATCCTAGTGTTTATGTCGTCCACCTTTCATCACCTTAAGAACTGATTCTAAATCATTCTCCAAGATATCTCTTGATTTGAGAGTGGGAGGTGCAGGAAGATTGCTCTCCATTCTTGGGATCATTCTTGAAGAAGGAAACTCTCTAGGTATTAAGAGGATTATCCAAATCCATTCTTCATAGCCAAAACAAATGAATCAGCTCCTTGAGAAAATAATAGGACTGGGTTTATATATCACTGGGGTTATAAATAAATAATTTCACAAGTTCCCCTTATTATTTATTTAACCCCTATGGAACCCCATTTCAAATAATAATAATATTATTATTATTATTTCTCGACATGCACTTAACTTTCTAATTGAAATAAATATTATTTAATTAAATAATATTCAATATTTATTATTTCTCACTAGATCATTAAACTTGGCCCACCATTCCTCCACAATATTTATCGAGCCTTGAATAATGACTATTTATTTTTTAAAATAAATATCACTGCATTATTCTATAGTAAATAAATAAATATTATAATCACTAAATAGAAAATAAATATTTATTAAATATTACACTCATATTATGTTTTCTTGAATAATAGGTGACAGAATAAATGCGATCAAGAAAACATGAATAATTATCAAACCACGTGTGGGAATAATATTTATTCAACTTGTTAAATAATAAATAATAATATATTATTTAACTAAGATTCTGTAAACACTTAGCGTGTGACCCTCTAGTCCTATTTCTCAATGAAATTAGCGGAAGTATCCTAAAGTCCAAGGTTTGTGTCAATATAAACACCAAAGAAGCCATAGATAAATAATTTAATGCTGCAATGACATAATACCTCATATAGATGCTTACTGTGTAATATATTCCCTTTATCACGATATATGTTATCAAGCATGTTGTACGTCGGTGTTGTCAACCTATGTGTTTGAGGTCTCTTTCTTTGACTTCCTAGAAATTGAAATTTCTAATATAAGATCCTGGACTTGGATTTATTTAGGCTATATAATTTCCATCAAAGGCCTTGAGATATCAACTTCCATTAATGAGAAGAATGGAAAAATATTTTCTCGTGTTATTCATTAATGTAATATTACTCGTGACACACCCAATGTATCTTAACTCTCCGCGAACATCTATCATCATAGTTTTCATCAATATATCAAATTATTCAACTATTAATACTCATTAATAATAATCTTAAATTCTAAGGACCAATACACACGTCCCCAGATAGGAACATCCAATAAGGCATATAAATGTAGATTTCCTAGCAGTGGGTCTTATTCTCTTAATATCGTATTGGATATTTCCAAGGGAATACAACGTGAGAAGGTGACTCAAAGTCTTGTGAGTCTCCACCTCTCATATCATGTATCATTTTTTTCCCCTCAAATGATATCATCTAGCTATAGAACATATATTTAAGAATATATTCATTGCATTTTTGAGTTCTCATCATTGTGGGGAACTATTGAAACCTTTTAGTATGGCATCTACTTTAGGGATATTATCACATACTATGTTATAAATAAGAACAATAATAATGTGATTATAAGGTTATTATTATTAGAAAAAATGAATAAAATCTGTCATAAAGTACACAAAAGTTGCTTCTAGGGCACCAACTCCTACAAAAAGTAGTTGGTTCTAGGGAACAAACTCTAATAGAATCCCACTCTTATTAGAGACAATTTAGAATGAATGGTTATCTCTCACATATTAAACTTTCTTATTCTATGTATGGGTATAAAAGTTGGGCCTACCATGTCTTTGTGGGTAGGGTTAGTATATCCACATGACTGTGTGGAAAATCTTCTTACTATGGCATCACTACCTTAAGAGAATCCATCAAGTAGTGATATTATAGAGTATCCAAATCCTATTCAATTGTTATATAAATAAAATCTTGGATAATTATATATTAAAAGATAATAATAATAATGATAAAACTTTTAATATGTTTATAACACTAAATAAGTCCAGGATGATACTAGACTGCTTCTAATGGTGCAACAGAAGCCACAACATAATTGGTTATTGTAGATATGGAAAGCACTGGATGTAATAATTTTTTCTTGCACAATACAATAGAAATATTATAGAACTATATAAAATTAAAATAAATTAAGAAAAATTTTGAATTAACTTAATCACTAGGAGTCTTACTTCTCCAGATACTAGAAACTCATCTAGTTTTAATTTTCCAAGTACTACCAGATAGTTCTAACTATAGGTCAGTTTTTTTATATTAGAATTTGTTGATATTCACCTATTATTCATCACGTATTAGTAATATCAAATTTTGGTACATATCTAGGAATATGAAATATAAATTCATAGAACTTTATCTTGTAAAAATTTTAATCTCAATAATCTCTTATAATGACCATACATGTTCCACTAGAAATATTATATACCAAAAACAATTAAGTCTTTTGAATTTTTCAATAAATTATTAATATATATACCATGACTATATTTATAAAATAGTTGATATTTTTTATAGATATTATTCCATAGAATATGGTTTCTATATTAAGTAATTCAAGGATAAATTTATTCCTTAGAATACAAAACATTTGATTTCCATATGTTATCAATATATCTATCTTGACAAATTATAGCGCTCCCACTAACCTATTAGAGACACGTTCCACTCCTTCGTTTCTAAATGAATATGTTATGATCATTATGCATGATTTATCTATAAATGAACTTATGTAATATGATTATCTTATTATAATTTATTATAAAACCTTGACTCTAGTAACCTAGATCCAGTGTTTACTTTATTACATTGTTATAGGATATAAGGGATCTCATGAAATAGGATAGTTGAGTTTAGACTTCTTGGAAAACTAGATACTTGCATGATTACAAAATTACATTGGAAATATAAAAACTTATCATAAAAAAAACATTTATTGGTTGTAATGGACCGAAGGCCTTAGTTTTTTTTGGATAATCCCCCTTTTTACTAGTTTGGGAGGGAACCCTTACATAATCCACAAAGTGAGAGTCATAAGGCCCAATACATGACTCAAAGGCCCGAATACCCGACTACACTAGAACATACCCTCCCTAGAAATTACTTCATTGAAGATGCCTAGTTTTCCACCTGCATAGATGGTTGTCTATAATTTCCCCATTAAAATATATATAGTGTCTGGTACTTATAGAGTTTTCAACACCATATCATTCATACCTAATTCAGTTAGCTATTCTGATGGATGCTAGTTCCTTTGATTTCTCTTCTAAGGCCTCTTTTAGTGTGGTCCGACCTTCACTAGTTCTTGGCCTAAAGGCCCTATGGCCTGAAATACCATGGCTTGAAGGCCTATGGTAGCCAGAAGGACTTGTGGACCAAAGTTATATAGTGGTCCAAATGCCTAAATATGTGGCTATATGCCCAAATTGGGTGAATAATTCCGAAGAAACAATAACTACTACAGTACTTGGAAATTCTCCCCTACCCAGTTTTTAACTTGTGTATTTTGAATGCAGGATTATAGGGTTTACCACTCTGGAACCTCCCCAACTACTAATAAACATTTCTTGCATCATGTAAATCATTCATAATACCCTTCTTCATATTCCGACGAAAGGGAAATAAATAAAGGGTGAGCTCAAATGCATAATAAAGTTTATGGATGATGGAATCTATTATAAGTAAATAAGGAATATCAATATAGAAGAGTGTATAATCAAAACACATTCCATTCAATCAATAACTTGAGTTCAATGAACATCCAAGGATAATATCAACATAATATTCACATGGCTAATGGAAACTGAATTTTTTATAAAGGAAATACAAAAATCTAGACATTCAGGAACATTATATTAAGGCCTTAGTCAAGTTATCATGAATCATTATATCAAGGAATATCAACCAAGAAATCATTATTAATATATGGGTAGGTTTAAACCAAATACCAATCTAATATAGAATGCATATTGTTTTATCTCATGATACATGTCGATGCATCAAGGGGCTATCTATAACCGGTCCCCACCCAACACTTTTTTATCCTACTCATACCTCATATTTTGAATGATCAATATATTTCAATATAAAAATTCCCTATAAGTCAATAATTATTTGAATTGAATTAAAAATATGGACCACCAATATTTATTTGGTAAATGAAATTACTTACTTAATAATCTTACATCAACTAATATTGTATATATAATTGGTATATATTTTAAGCATCATCAATGTAATAGAAATGATTCTAAATTCATCCATGATATTATAAATATGGACATAAAGGAGAAAAGTAATTTCCAATGAATAATGGAGAGTAATAAAGAACATAATCACAAGAAAGTGAATAATCTAAATATAAGGTATAATCCATTATTAGTGAAGGATGCTAAAATATCATTGATTCATTAAAATAAAAAATTTTTAGTAAAAATATTCCTTTATAAAAGAAAATACAGTAAAAACATTGAAAATGAATCATTGTGAATTTGCGTAAGAGTGGAGTTATAAATCACTTTTAAATTTCTTTTAATTTCTTTAAGAAAATAATTGCCTTTATAGTATTTTAATTAAAAATTCCAAGATTATTGATAAAACAATTCTTAAAAAATAAGCATGTAAACTTGAAAATAAATATTGATAATGTATAATGTATATGATAGTGGTAAAGGTCTCTCAAGCCATATATATTAGAAAATATTATTTTTATATTATTTTAAAAAGTTGAAAAGAACCCTTACAATAAAAATTGAAAATTTTAATTTTGTAAACATCGTAAAAATTATTAAAAATAGTTTAAAATTAATTTTATCAATATTTGAAACATTGATAATAAAATTATTGAAAAAAATAAAATAACCTTGATAAGGAAGAAAAAGAGTTGTAAGGAACAGATTAAAACAATTTTTTTAAATAAAGTCACTTATGTGTAACTGTATTGTTAATTATTAAAACAAAACGAGGAGAAATATAATCTAAACATGTAAACCCCAAATATTACCATAGTAGAATAAAATATATGGGGTTTACGTGATAAAGGGGTCATAGTTATTGATAAAGGGGTGTCTGGGAACTGATTTGGTGGGGGGTCGTAGGGAGTCGTGTGAAAATTTAAAAAATATTTTTGTTATTTATCATGGCTTAAAATGATTGTTGATAAAAGAATCATTTATCAAAATTAATAATAACAATAATAAAAATAATATTTATTATCATGGATAAAGTTAATACTTCATCAATGTTTTTTATGGTTTTGTATGTAGTGGAAGTGCCTATTGGTCCAATGACCAACTCAATTTTTGTCAGATTCAATGGATCATTCATAATGTATGTGATGATAAATGTGATGACCAATGAAAAATTTTGTGAATGATGTTGAATTTTTTTTACTGGAACCAAAATAGAGGATATTTTTCTAAATTAATTTAAATTTAATTTAATATTATGAATAAATACCTCATTCTTGAATTATTTGTTTTATGTAGGAGTTGATCTTCTGAAGGTAGTTTAGTTGTATTTTGAGTGTGTTAATGAGGAACCAATGTAGAGACCCTCTAGCAGTTATCTATATATTATCCTTTGATCTCATAGCATAATTGATGATAATATGGGTGTTTGCATCATGATACTGATCAACCTTTATCTCTCCCTTGATTACAACATTTTCCTTCATGTTTGAAATAATTTATCTTAATATATTCATCCTGATGGGAAAGGAAGGAGGAAGATAGAATGTCTCGAGCTTGAGATGAAATCTTAGAGACAATCACATTGACAGAAAATCTTTCAGGGAGGAGAATGGTATACACAATGAGCAACCCTTCACCATTCTTATAATTATCTATTTATAGATCAAGAGTTAGGGTTTAATATTAATTAATTTCACAAAATCCCTTAATAATATGTTAAACCCAAAAGGAACCCCAGGTCATGAAAAATAATATTATTATTATTTATTTCATGACATGCGTTAATCTAAGTAATGATAAATATTATTTATATTCTGATAAATAAATTATTTTTTACCCGAAAAATAATTGAGTATGCTCATACTTCTTGACATTTATTGAATTCCCAAAAAAAATATCACAAATAACTATTATATTCATGGTCTAGTAAATAAAATAATTATTTTAATATTCAAATAATTAAATAATTTATTCTGTAATAAATAATTTTTTATTACTTTGTGAATAAAAAGATATTATTATTATACATTCAATAAATAAATAAATATTATATTCCTATTCTGGAAAAAAATTATTCGTATAATTAAATAAATTATTTATTAATGCATAATTATTTATTTATTACATTGATAATGAAAATAGGTAGATAATTATTATATATTTAAGTAATTAAACAATTGCCTTACAAATAAATATTTATTTAATATTTTTGATCATTTATTAAATAATAAATAAATATTACCTCATAGTATGGAGAACAATATCTGTTCAAACTATTTAATATAATATTTAAATGATATCAAAGGAAACATTGTGTGTGACCCTCTAGGTCTCTTCCACAATGGAATTACGTAAACATTCCAAAATTATAAGATTATTGTCTAGAAATGGGTCAATGCACCCATAGAGGAAAAAGATATGTCACAACAACAAAATTTATATAAGAACATTCACTATGTGATATAATAACTTTGTCCGGATATCACATCAATTAAGTTGAACATCCATTTCATCAACCTATATACGTGATATAAATTTCTTTATCTATTTGAAGAAAACTCATTGTTACACTATGACCATGAAATTTAATGAAATTTTTTCATTTTAATCAAAGGGATGAGATATCAACATCAATTAATATGGAAGGAATAATCCTTCCTTGAATTATTCATTAATAACATATCATTCATGATGCTCCCTATAAACCCAACTTCATTAAGATCATAGGTCATCATGATTTATGATAATAAATCTTAGTGTGTGAGGGATGAAATGAATTAATAATAATATTAAAGTCTAAGGATCATTACACAAACTCATTGAAAAGAATATCAAATGACACATAAACATGTGGATCTTCTACAGATGGGGTCTATTCTTATAATATCTGAACATGTAGATTACCAAGTGTAGACTTTAGGAAATAAAGTCTCATCTGCTTACAAGTAATCGCACCTGATGAAAAACATACTATGTGTCCCATCATTGAATATCATCTGATCATAAAACATTTATTGAGAATATCATCCTGGAATTTCAAGATTCTCATCATTTTATGTAAGATTTATGAAATTTTTAATGAAATAGATATTCTAAGACATTTTCACATTAATGTTACACATAAGAATAACCAATATGTGATAATATATTTATTAATTTTTTTTTCAGGAAACATTTTCTTTGTATTGTTAAAATAAAAAACATTTAGGTTAAGTGATAATCGAATAAACTGGATCCAGTTTTAAGGAAAATAGAGAACACATGCATAAACTGAGAATCAAAAAACATAAGTGGACTGAGTATGAAATCAACCAAAATCCACCTTGATCCATGAGAAACCAAACATCAACCTTCAATCCATGCACCCATGTTGTGCCTACAAAGAGGCATAACACCACACCACATCAGGAGACGTTTTTTCGAAAGACACCACCATCGGTGCACCATGTCTCATGCCTCTCTCTGGGACATACCACCTCCAACCCATCGAAAGAGAGACCAGACACCGACGTACCATAAGATCACCACAAACCACACCATCAAGTGCCATCCACTTCTAGAAGCCCCAAAACATGATCATCATCATAGGATCAACAATCACCACCACACAAATGGGGATGAAATCATCCATAAACACAAATCCCCTAGCTGAACCACCATTATAGAAGCCACCAACACAACCCAAATCATCAAGAAATCCATCAAACTAAATTAGAGTGGAGTCTTGTGTGATGGGTTTAGAAAAACTGGTAGAGGGGACTAGAGAACAGTATAGCCAAGCTAGGGAGACCAAAAAAAGACAAAAAAACTATCTGTAACAGAACCAAAATTGGAAAGTGATACATAAAACAGAACCATCGAGGGAGAACAAACAAAAATGAAGGATTCGTTGACAGACCTCTAGAATGCGGGACAATAGGAACAAAAAACAAATAGGCAGCCCATGCAGAGCAACCGCCACCAAACTGCAATGAGAGACAAGGAACCATCAAATCCGAACCAAAATCAAGCAAGGTTGTGGTGGGGGAAGTAAAAAAGAACTATAAATAGATTTTTATGAAGGTGGGTGAACGACAGTGATAAATTGATCAACAGAGCTCCAATCCATCAAATCGTGGAGCAACAAAGATGAACACCACACTGCGACAAAAAAATGCTCGACTTGACCCTCAAAAGTTCCATGATAAAGAGGTTCTACCATGTTTTCATGGGTAGGGTTGGTATATCCACATAAATGTGTGGTGAATCTTATTATCGTGACTTCACTACCTTAAAAAATCATTCAAGTAGTGATATTGACTAGTATCCAACACTTTTTCCCTTTTTAGAAAGCTAATATCTTGGTTAAGTATATATTCAAACATTATCATGATTATTTTATAAATATATATGAAAAAGATTTATCGAAAAGTGGAAGCTCTGAGCCATTTACTAAAGATAAAGAAAAAATAACATGAAAGCAAGGGGAAAGATGGGGTCGAACAAAGAGACATGCCCTCGTCCAAAATAGAAGAACTATGGATCATAAAGATTATTATCATCCCTATCATCATAATCAGAACCATCACCATCATCAGTATATTCCCATTCATATTGTGAATTTGTTTGATAGAAAATTACATATTATTTATCCTTGATCCTTTCCTGATCCGGCATGAGTTATACCTTAAAATAATTTCATCCACACCCCCATGTTGCAGCCTAATCATCATGCCTAAGTCCTCACCCTCATCATTTTGGATGCCTACCCCATCGCCAAGATTTTTGAAGCAAATCTCCTTCGAGAACATCTTTCTCAACGTTCATATTATCTTACACATTAACCATCTCACCAAAAATTGTATCATGAATTGGTTCCTCATTCTAATCAAGTACAACAAATCTATTTTCATATGCAACATCAAACATTGAATAATCCAGGTTCTGACCAAAACCTATTTTCCTATAAGGAAACAACTGAAAGCCTTCATTGTCCACAATAGCAACTGAGTTCATCCTCTATCCAGGAAATACATCAATGCCCTCCACTACATCCTCAACAAGACCAACCTATTGGGTATCTTTGGAGACATCCGCTGTAGAGGACCTTACCTCGCCTTCTTTAGTGAGCGGTGAACCTGAAGCAATATTATGCTCCTTCTCATGATAACAATCCATAACAGCTGGTGCCTCACATCCATTCTGCTTCCCAGAAACATCAACACCAGGAACACCTTCTGGAATGAAATCAAAATATGTATAAATGTATTTATTTATAATTATATTTATAATTAAATATTTTTATATATGTAAATAATTGTAAAATTATAATAAAAATTGGTGGTGTCTCTCACTAGAGGAGATATTCTCTCTCTATCATTTTCCGGCTATCCATTTGGTGATTTCTCTAAACTAGGAATTTGTGACGATGATAATTACACTATTGATGATGTTGGGAACAATGAGATGTTTTTTACTTTGTTTTCACACAAGAGGGTCGAGTTAATGAGACCTATTTCAGGCGGGAGGGTTGATGGATGCAACTTGGTTGGCGTTTGGCCAGCATATGATGTGCTATTGAAAATGGATACTCCTGACAGTAAGGTGTGGGGGACACTCCCAATATGGGGTGTCATTTTCCATAGGAGGATAAACTGTCGGCAACAGGTTTGTTCAAAGGTTGGCAGCCGACGCGGTGGACTGCAACAGGTGGCAGGAGGACTTATCAATGGTAGATGAGCTACCCTCCAACAACAAAAGAAAGATGGTTTTCCTCCATCTATTTAAAAGATATTGAATCCCTTTATTTGTAATATGTGGTGTGTTTGTTTTGTAATCCTCCAACGAGAATCGGAGAGAAATGAAACAGACACCTCCCTTCTCCTGTGAATGTAGGCAAATCTGCCGAACCACGTTAAATTTCCTTGTGTTCCTATGTTCTGCTACTGTTTTTGTATGTTTGAGGTACCACTCACCTCCGTTGCACCCAAACACAATGATTGTGAGATTTCCATTTTTGATAATTGCATTTTGGGGATAAGTGTTCATATAATTTTGGTGAGTAACCCCGATGACACATTTTGGGGAAGAAGTGATGATCCAAGGCATGACTTCTTGCGACTAAGCCAGTTGTGTGGTGGTTGAATTAGGCTGGAAAGGGCATATCTGATGTAGAGGTGATGTTCAGATCCTGGATGGTTACTGAGGCCAGTGATAGGTGATGGAGGGTCCATTAGTGGGAGTCCATCTTTGAAGCGGTGGTGGTAGGACTTTTGGGTGAGGTAGTGTGTAGATATTCGCCGGCAACTGAGTCCGGTGATGGGTGATGGATGTTTCACTGGGACATGATTTTCATCTGGGGATATCCTCATGATAATAAAGACATGGTACTACCACAATTTCAAAAGGGGTTTGGCCGACCTTATTATAGGAAAGGGCAGGTGGGGGGCCTGCAGTGGTATGGGACACTGTTGCAGCGATGATCTTGTGCACCATCGGCTGTCAATGGTATGGAATGGCGCCAGTGAGCTACTCCCTCTAATGAAGTGCTGGCACTCACAACTCTAACAATGGTCATCAAGGATGATCATGATCATGTGAGTGATGATATTGATGGGAACGGAAATTTCATCGGTGTGAACGGTCTAGTTGATGACTTCAGGTGGAGTATTGTTGGTGAGCTTCATTGATGAGGTCTGGTGTGTGAGATTTTTGGGGTTGGAATCTATCTGCCAGATCATGGATTCTTTTGACAATGATGGTATTTTTGGGTCATTCAGCCATTTGATGTGGGTCTTCATGGATTATTATGGGTTTTGTGACTGTATTTTTTGTTTGAGTGGTGAGTTAACCAATTTCATTCTTTGGTGACATTTTATGTGTCATATTCCATTTACTTTGTGTACTTTTATTTTATTTAATAATTTTTAGGGTCGGGCACACACGGTACCCAAATATTCCAGGTAAAATTATAATAAATATGTTTATTATATTTATAATTATATATATATATATATTATTAAAATATTTCTTTATAATAATAATTATAAATATATATTATATACATATATTTTTATAAGTATATATAATAAATTATTAAGATTATGTCTTTATCAACGATTTTTTTGAAAGCGCTGATAAAATGATTACGGGTTCTTATAAAAAGAAGCCTGATAGAGGGTTGCAACCACTCACACATTAATACTTTTGCAGAACCAGAGTGGTGCCGCCACTGTCACCGAACCCTACTACTGTCGTCGGTCATCTTCTTGACAAATAGATCTCTCCCAATATAAGTTATGTACCATGATTTGTCTTATTATCACCTATATTTCTTCAGTCGCACCTCGTAAACCTACTATGTGTGTCTTAAATTCTTCTCGACGAACCGAAAAAATTGCCCCAACACTAATCCACCCCTCCACGATAGTGAAACAACGATGCATCATCATTCTGACGCACCATCCCTACACATCGATCGTCTTCACATCCAGCGCACTCCCTGTATCGAGCTCCCTTATGGATTGGTTGTCTTCCCTCCACCTTGTAGTGGACCAACCCAGAACCCCTCCTATTTGTTTTCTCTACATGATAGGAGCCCAATGCCGCCACATTTTGAATCTATTACAAACCAGTCTTGACCTGTAGCCACGACGCAGTAACCAAAATCGATCTCATCCTTCATCGTCATCTAATACATAGGCAACCCATTGATGTATTCATTTGTCGAGATCTGCATTTTTTCAAAGAAAACTGGCCTGTGAGTTTCAGTCCCAGAAGAATTCATTCTCCATCTCCTTCATAACAACCTAACACTCACCCACACACAACTAATACCTAAAACCAATAGAAATTTATAATTTTTATTAACATCAAGTATTACTTATATAAATTTATAAATAATAATCAATAGATATTTACAATTTTTTATAAGTATAATTTTTAATATTTATACTTTTAGATATAATTCTTTATATTAATATATACATCTATGAATTATATAGTATATCTTATTATATTTATATAATTGTTATAAAAAATTTTGTTAAATATATATAATTTTATAGTTTTATACATTTTTAAATTTATATAATTTTCTAAATTTTGTACTGTATCCTATTATACTGACAGAATTTAATAATAATTTTATATTAAATATTTATAGTTTTATAGTTTTATTCATTTATAAATTTTTATACCTTTATAAATTTTATAGTATATCATATTATACATATATAGTTTAAATATAAAATTTTATTAATTATTTATACTTTTATAGTTTTATAGATTTATAAATTAATATACAATTATAGTTTTATTCTTTATAAATTATTATACATTTATAAATTCATAAATTTTAATTTTATATATTATAATTTTATAATTTTATAAGTTTTTAAAACTATACGCTTCTATAATTATGTATAATTTTATAACATATATGTAATTTTATGTATTTTTATAAATTTATATACATTTATAAATTGTGTATATTTCTTTAAAATATATATTATTTTATAAATTATATATAATTTTATACTTCTATATACATCAATAATTTTATATAATAATATAAATATGCACATTTGCAATTTATACTTTTATACTTGTACACTTTTTTCAATTGATCAATAGTTTAATAATTTAATACTTTCATAAATTTTATTTCTATAAATTATACTTTTATATTTTTATAATTTTGTAATTTGATTATTATTATTTCAACAAATTAATTTTCCTAATTAAGATTTTTTTTATTATATAAAATATATTATGTTTTAAATCATATTGGATAGAAGTTGGATGTTTCTTTTAATTGAATCTTAAATGAGTTTCAAAATTAATTTTGATTTTATTTGCATTTCATTTTCAATAATGTATCACGGGGTAACTTATTCGATTCCCTTTTATAATTTCACTGGTAGACCACGATTTACTCATAAAGAAGTTATCATACCACTAAAGTTGGATTTCAAACCAACTATGAGGAATAACACCATAACAGAGAAACAATTAAATAACTAGAAAATGTTGATAGACCAAAGAGGTTTGGTGTGAAAGGTATGATATTTGATCAGTTTTCTTTTCTTTCACAATCAGAGTGTGGAATTAATGACTATAAATTCAATGTTAGTGTTAAAAATATTTTTAAAAATATAATAATTTTTTTATTAAACCATTATTATATTCAATATCCAAATTTTATATTATGAAAATCGTTTTCAAATAATATAGCTTTATTTTTTTCATTATTCTATTCAATAGTCATATTTTTATCATTTTTTTATAATGTAAATGTGATTTTAAGGGTAAATTATTGGTTTTAAAGTTAATAAATTGGATTTATATGATGTTTTAGAGTGAGGATGATATTTTGGATTTGAAGGATAATCTAAATAAATGATCGTTTAAAATTCACATTGACTTTAAATTTGAGCGTTTTATTTGAAATTAGAGAGAATTGATTCATCGAGATTTTTTATAATATAGTATGCTCGATCAATGGGATGAGTGGTATCTATATTTTTAAATAAAAACATGCTTAAGGAAAAAGGGTGATATCTATATTTATATGATCATATAAACTTTCAAATACCTCATAGATACACTTAATCTCACCCCCTATATAATATATATTGATAATAACACCATGGAAATGGAATGTCACTAACTCTATCCAACCCAAAAGATATCCATCATGACCTCACTCCCACAAAAGGTAAATTAATTTTTAACCCCATTGAAAATATTAAACCTACTTTTCATCCAACATCACCTACATGGTTTAAATTAAGGGAGTCTTATACAACTACATATTCTCTCTGATTTGGTGTTAGCTTCTAAGGGGATGAGTCTCAGGTAACAAAATGCAATAATAACTATCATCCTCATCAACTTCTTCTCCTGAATAGTTATTATTTAATTTTTTCCCTGAGGCTCATCCCCCAAATCTTATGGACATGCACCTATGTTTCTTGAATTCAGTGGATAACAACTACCACCATTAGAGTAATACTTTTTCTAAATTCAATTAACCATTTCCTTCAAATCATAATGAAATTATTTGAAACATTCAAATATTGGGTTCACCTTGTTTAAAAGGCCCATTTTGTTTATTTATTTAGTTTTCTAAATATTAATATTACCGAATCCAATAGGATGGATATGAATAGAGAATGGATGGATTCCAATCATTTGACAAAAGATTATGAAGATAGGGTGAGAGAGTTAATCAATTTTTCAAAAGATCAAACATATGGAACTTATCAAATCCTTTGTTTGTGTTTATTCTATGTTTATTCAAAACTTATTAGTCTAGAGGATTTGGAAGAACATTTTATCTATCATGGAATAGATATAAGTTATAAATGTTAGAATAAACATGGGAAAATGTGAATGTAGCTAGTGATTGGGATATCTCTATGTTTTATGGATCATCTAATATGATTACAACTGTGGACAATGAAGAATATCATATTGAGGATGTGATTATAGGTGTGAATGATGATGAATATCATATTTAGGAAATGATAATCATAATTGAATATGAACTTCATAATTTTAAAAAATTGTTGTATAAGTAAAAGAGTTTTGAAAATACACCATCGTATGTTGGTTTCACTAAATATATAGCATTGATAGCCACATAGAATGGATATAATTTAAAACATGGAAACAAATGGAGTGACACTAGTTTTACTGAACTAATTTCTCCCTTTAATGATATGCTCCTAAAACATAATTATCTTCCAATCAAACCATATGAAACTAAAACAATTCTATATTTTATGGGTATAATCTATGGAAGAATGCATGTCTGTCCATTTGATGGAATATTGTTTTTCACGGACAAAAAATCACTTAAATAATTCTAGAAGTGTGGTGCTTCTTGATACATGAAAGATGACTTAGTTTGTAACACCCCGACCCCTCTAGGCTAGAGACGGTGAATTACATGTGATATTTTCATGGTTAGATGGAATGAAAATCTTGAAGGAACGATCAGTTTAGTATTCTTGAAGAAACTACATACATAGATGTTACTCAAATTACATTGGAAAAGTTTACAAAATACAATGCAAAACGAAAACTAAAAACCAAATGCACCAGAACTCAATAAACAAACTCATCTTTGTCACCTGTTGAACGTAAACAATGAAAGGGGTGAGCTCAAACGCTTAGTAAGGGTTACAATTAGTAGAAGAATGAGTAAAATAATTAGTTAATCACAATCAATCTGACATAATAAATATGGCATAGTGAATAAATGAATAACTAATTCCATTAATAAACTGAGAATGAAACTGCATCCATATAATTTTTGATGGTGAAAACCTCATTGATAAACGAATAAAAATAATTCTTATTAATTTTAATTCATGTATCTATTACATGAAACCATAATACCATAGAAACGTTTTAGTTCTCTGTGTAGAAACATGTTTGATTTTTTGGAAACAAACTCAAAGGGTTTTTCGCCAACTGATTTGTCTCATGAGACCTACTAATGCATTGAGGGGATATAGCAGGCCCCACCCACCACTGCATGTCCAGATAATTCTTTATAAATTGACTCAATAAAATAGAAATATTCCTTTTCAATATCCGTATAGAGTATAGTATATGGATTCATCAATATTTCCATAATTAAAATAACTTTCCAAATAAACACCGTATGTAAAATGGTATACAGTTTAGACAACGAACATATCTATGATATGAGATTATGGATATTTAATATAAATATAATTTCAAATGAAAATTGATCTAAAATGGGTAGTAGGAACACCACATAATGATTATTAGGTGCACCATACAAAGTTAGTCACAACCAAATAGAAGTTGAGACAAACGCCCTTACAACAATGTAATCGGTCGAATCATACAATCAGAACTTAATAAACCCCAAATGAATTATTTATTAACATGAATATAAATAGAATAATGTTATTATATATAAAATGTAAGAACACATATACCACATACAAGAATTAAGTGGCGAATAATGAAAATCTCACAAAAATGAAAGTGAGATTAGAAACCCCTTACCTTTTGCTTGAGTGTGTCCAATGTTTGTTTTAATGACCTAAATAATCAAATTTAGATTTATTAATTAATAATTCAAGAACCTCCTATAAATTTAATTGATTTATTATAACCTTATTAGGTTCATTCATGGCCCTTTTAATGGGTTCAATGGGTTCAATTTTATTTTTTTGGAATCATTTTCTACCTTGGTTTTCATGATTCGTTTACTTGCTCTCATGAATGGAAGTTCATTTTGAAATGTTGATAAATATACAGATTTGTTAATATATATTATTAGTGAAATTAAAGAGATATAAATGATCTTATAATTATTATAGGTTATATACATTAGGATGAAATTAGTTAAAATTTTTTAATAACGGCTTGGATTTAGCTTGGCAGTTTTGTATACAATGACTCATTTTGTATTATTATTCCGAATTATGAGTGTGTATTGATTATAGAACATTAATGAGATTAAATGATTCTATTCTTATCTGGTTCATCCATTAAAATGGTCTCATGGCCAATAATGATGAATAATGTGAAGAACGAAACTTCATCGTCCACAACGGTTATAAATTGGAACCTCATAGACGTTGATTTCATTTATAAAAATAAAAGGGAGGGAGAAAATATATTGAGGATAGTTATTCCATTAACATGAAATAATTATAGTATATAGATGATATTGGAGTTTATCATGGTCATTTGGACATAATAGGTTAGGAGAGAAAAGAAATAAAAGGGTTGAACTTGAAAATAAAAGAAAAGTTGAGAGATCTCATATGAAAATTCAGCAGCGTTATGGCATCGCTTAAAATTTCATAAAATAAAATTATGAGAACAAAAGGGTATCTCATCATATTGAAATCAAAATTAAAGTAAGAAGAATAAATAAAATCAAACCCCAACATATGATAAAGGAATTTCAGATAGTCGACATAAAAGAAGTGTCCACTTAAAGAAGAGAATGAAGGATTCCCTTACCTTGTAGAATAACTCCTAGATCTTGAAGGATGTGACCTTGGGGCTTAGAGACACCTTGGGAGGACTCCATGAGAGGTAAAACCACCAGAGCTTCGAGGATGAGGGATTTGGAATGAAAGAAAACGAATGGATGAGTGGGTATTTATAGAAAAAGAGAGGTAGTTTTTTAATAATTTCAAAGGGACACCTCGTTAGTGGTTTTTGCCAAACCATGGGCTTGCCCTTGGTATTTGAACACGGTTTTAACCACTTGGGACACCTCATGTCATAAGTTACTATACACAAGTCGACCATACTTTTATATTTAATTATTACATCATTATGATGTCATTAAACTACCGAAAACTCAAAACGGCATTTTTACTATTCATGAAAAAAAGCATGTATTTTAGAAAAATCCAAAAAAATTACCCTAACCATTTTTTGACATGTAGAATTAAAAAATGATCTCCATTTTTTGAAAATAAGTTTCTAAGTGTAATTAATTTAATTTTTAAATAAAGTCATAGTTAATTCAGAAAATAAAAATCTTAAAGGTGCAATTAGTTTTATTTCTCATTGAAAAACTAATTCATATCTCATTATCTTATTTCCGTAAGAAATAAAATAATATTATTATTTACTATTCATAAGGGTCATATTACTATTCATTTTACTATTCATAAGGGTATGTTACTATTCACAAAAAATCATGTTTTTTCTAACAAACTCCAAATGACTTACTGATCACAATTCTAGATGACCATTTTTCAAAATTAAAAACATAGAAGTGGAAAATTTATATTTAATGGCTAGGTTTTGACTATCTCATAAATAACATAGTGTTGTTTCAAAGGAACACAGTGATGAATAGAATGCAATTAATAGAAGAATACCATAAAATGTTTAGGGTGTTATATTATTCCCTCCTTCAGAAATTTCGTCCTCGAAAGTTTATGTATGAAACCCACCAAAAAGATGTGGGTGGTTCTTCTTCATGAAATCCTCTTGTTCCTATGTTGCTTCCTCTATATTCTGGTTTCTCTAAAGAACCTTTACTAGAAGAGTTGTTTGATTTTTCAATGCATGATCCCTTGTGTCAATAATTTTGATAGTCTTTTCATAGTATGACAAATCAGGTTCCAGTTCTATTTATTCATATGTGAGTACATGTGTTGGGTCTGGTATGTACTTTAACAACGATACGTGGAACACATCATGAACTTTGGAGAGATTTGGAAGAATCTCTAAATTGTAAGCTACAGCGCTGATTCTTCCCAAAATTTCAAATGGTCTGATGTACTTGGGGCTCAGTTTCCCTTTCTTACTGAACCTTAAGATTCCCTTCCATGGATATACTTTCAGAAATACATGATCTCTCTCTTTAAATTCCAAGTCCTTTCTCCGGTTGTTTGCATAACTCTTCTGTATACTTTGGGATTCATTAATTTGGGCTTGTATTTTCTTCACCTTTGTCATGGTCTCTTCAATATGTTCTGGTCCTATAATTTTCCTCTCACCAACATCATCCCAACAAGTTGGAGTTAGACATCTCTTCCCATACGATGCTTCATATGGAGACATTTGAATACTAGAATGGAAACTATTGTTGTATGAAAATTTCACCAAAGGCATGTATTGATACCACATACCTTGGAAGTCAAGAGAACATGACCTCATCATATATTCTATATTTTTAATAGCCCATTAATACATTCTTTCAGTTTGAGGGTGATATGTGGTACTCATATGAAGCTCAGTATTCAAAGCCTTCTGGAGACTTTTCCAGAATTTTGACATAATTTAGGGATCTCAATCAGATACAATTGATAAATTTTCACCATGAAGTCTCACAACTTCATTAATGTAAAGTCTTTCCCAGCTCTCAAGTGGTAAATCCTCTCTTATTGGAAGGAAATGTGTTGTTTTAGTGAGACAAACAACTATTACCCATATTGCATCATTCCTTCTTGGTGTCCTCGGTAGTCCGATGAAAAAATCCATCATAATGTTATCCCACTCCTACATATGAATAGGTAGAGGTTGCACCACTCCATTGGGATGTTGTCTCTCTGCCTTCACTTGTTGAAAAATTAGACCCCTTGACATGTAGTCAGCAATTTCTCGCTTCATATTATCCCACCAAAAATATTCCTTCAGGTCTCTATACATCTTGGTGATACCTGGGTGTATAGAGAAATTTGAGCTATGATCATCATCTAATAGTTCTCTTTTTAGCTCCGGAATAGATAGAACGCATAACCTCTTCCCAAACTTTAGAACACCTTCTTCATACATGAAGTTATCCAGTCTCCCATCCTTAACTGCATTAATTTTCTTGTGTATATTTTCATCAACTGATTGAGAAATTTTTATCTTCTCTAGTAAAGATGGTTTAACAATAATTTAAAAAAGGAGTGATGTTTCCCCTTCCTTAACAATTCCCATATCCATCTTCAGTATATCCATGAACATAGGATCTCTTTCAATCCTCATTTGAGTCAGAAGGCCATGATCTTTCCTACTTAATGCATCTTCCACCTTATTCACCTTTCATGGGTGGTATTGTATTGAACAATTGTAATCTTTGAGTAAATAGAGCCATCTTCTTTGCATCATGTGAAGTTATTTTTGTGTGAAAATATATTTCAAACTCGTGTGGTCCGTATAAATCTCACATCACTCTCCATAGAGATAGTTCCTCCATATTTTAAGAAAATAGATTACAGTTTCTAACTCAAGATCATGAGTTGGATAATTTTTCTCATGAGTCTTCAACTGTCTTGATGCGTAAACAATAACTTTATTTCTTTTCATAAGGACGCAACTCAGTCCATTCTTTGATGCATCACTGTATTTTACCAATCCATCACTTCCAGATGGAAGAGTCCAAATTGGATCATTGACCAATATTCTATTCGATTCATCAAAGCATTGTGTACATTGTTTTTTCCACACAAACTTAACTCCTTTACGTGTGAGATTTTTTAGCAGATTATCCAATCGGGCAAAATTCTGAATGAAACGTCGAAAATATCCTGCTAATCCAATAAAACTGCATACCTCAGTTATATTTGTTGGAATGGGACAATCTTGGATTGCATTTATCTTTGTAGGATCAACTAGGATTCCATCCTTAGATACAATATGTCCGAGAAAAGAAACTAATTGTATCTAGAATTCATACTTGATAAACTTCTCATATAATTTATTTCTTCTAAGAGTTCTCAGAATAACTCGTAAGTGATTCTCATGGTCTTAATATGTTTTTGAGTATACAAGGATATCATTGATGAATAACACAACAAAGTTATCATGATATTCCTTGAAAACTCTATTTATTACATCCTTGAAAATAGATGGTGCATTCATCAGTCCAAAAGGCATCACTGTTAACTCATAATTCCCATACCTGGTTCGAAATGTTGTCTTCGGAATATCATCCTTCCTCACACTCAGTTGATGATATCTGGATCGAAGGTAAATCATTGAAAAGTATTGATCTCCATGAATTTGGTCAAATAAATCATCAATCCAGGGTAGAGGATACTTATTCTTTATTTTAATAGCATTGATTTCTCTTTAATCAATGCATAGCCTCATGGATCTATCTTTCTTCTTTACAAAAAAGATTGGGGCTCCCCATGGAGAAACACTAGGTTGAATAAATCCTTTTGTCACTCAACGGTTCTAGTTGTTTCTTAAGCTCCACTAACTCCACAGTGGCCAGTCTATATGGGGTCTTTGATATAGGTTATGCACTAGGAATTAAGTCAATGGAAAACTCAATTTCTTGCTCTGGAGGTTGTCCAGGTAAATCCTCCAGAATCATATCAATGTATTCATTCACTATATTCACATCTTCAATTTGAATATTTCTTTCCTCACCCATATATATTGGGTTCTATTCCTCTCCAAGAATTGCATTAAATAGAGCTACTGGGGGTGGGTCTAGATAATAATCAGATGGCGAAGTATCCAATCTAAAGATAAGAGATTCTACACAATTTTCAAAAAATTTAACTTCCTTTTTCTTGTAATAAATCCTCACGTCATAATTTGACAGCCAATCCATACCGAGAATTATATCAAATTCATTCATGGGTATAATGATAAGGCTAGCAACTAAAGAACGTTTTGGTGTTTGGAGGGGGACCAGTCGACATGCCTTTGTTGCAATGATACATCCCATGGGAGTTTTGACAAAAAACTCCTTTATTAAATAAAATTGGACATATCTAATTATATTGGGAAATTGAGAGGATATAAATGAATATGATGATCCAAAATCAAATAAAGTGTTGGCTAAGTTTGAGGAAACAATTAACGTACCGGCCACCACGTCACTAGGAACTTCAACCTTCGCAGTTGTAATCGCATAGGCTCTCCCTTTCTCTTTTGGATTTTTCTGAATCATGTTTCATTGGTGCTTAGGACACGCATTTTCAAAGTGTCACATCTCTCTGCAATTGTAGAATTGAATATCATTGAATTGTTTCTTCCCCTTGCATTCACGAGATCGATGACCCTTTTCTCTACAATTATAGAAGACTCCCATGTCTTTCAAGCATTTCCCGAGATGATTCTTTCTACAGTTCTCACATAATGGGAAACTATTCATTACCTTTCTCTTCTTCGGTGCTTCTCCTTTTCCTTTGTTGTTAGATTACCGCTTATTATCTTGGTTTCCTTTAAAATAATTTGATCTAGAAAATTCATTCTCTATTTTGATGGAACTTGATAAAATTTCATCATAGGATGAAAATGATTGAGAAGCCAGTTTCCTTCGAAGACTTGGCTTAAGACCTTCAAAGAAATGATCAACCTTCTTCGCTGATTCACGTACGTAATCCACGGAATACCTGGCTAGCCTTGTGAAGGTAGCCTCATACTCTATAACACTGTCTTCTTCCCTTTATTTCAAGCCAAGGAATTTCATCTTCATTTTAGTTCATTTCTCGTGAGGGAAATATTTTTTTAAGAATATTTACTTAAAACTCCTCCATTCCATATCATCTATCTCTTCTTCCTCCAAGGTATTTTGAATCAGGGACCACCATTGATCAGTGTCGCCCTTGAGACAATATACTGCTAGTACTACCTTTTCATTTTCATTGCATCTTAATGCCATGAATATCTTTTCAAGGGACTTGATCCATTCCTTAGCAACCACTGCATTAGTATTCCCGCTGAAATATGGGGTTTTCGGCCACATCAAATGATCCAACAGAGGTGTGGAATGGGTATTCGTTACAGCTTGAGTATGTTGTCCCAATATGGTCATGATCTGAGCTACTCCAACGTTGACTGTGTTGACTTGCTCAGTAGGGAGATCCCTACCTTTCCCACGAGTATCGATTCCCATTCTTCCATTAGACTCCATTTCTAAATAATTGGATACACTAGATTAGTTTATGAATCTCAATAGAAAATCACTCAACATAGATTGAAATATTATGCATAACTAATCTTATAAACATGGTTCCTCTGAGGAAAAATTTACATTAACTCCTTCATAATGGATTGTAAAAAAATTATGAATTATCCTAAGAATAAACCTCATGAGTTTCATAACAAAGAGTACAGGAAGGCTCATTGTCATGCACTAGTTCCCGTTCGAGTCTAGCTCAAATCAGTGTTTTTGGGTTTTACCCCTAGATACATCTTTCCCAGAGCCGCCTCTACTTGCTCGTATCCAGACTGGGACGTATTACATAAAATATCCACATAATCTATTCCTTACCAAAATACCAGGATGTTCTTGTATGTTTATCCTCAAATATTAACTTAGGGCCTTGTTCCCTACTATACATTTCATACTCTAGTTTCCATGTTTTCTACTAAACTGACTCTGGTACCAACTGTAACAACCCGACCCCTCTAGTCTAGATCTGGTGCAGTACATGTGATATTAGAATAGTTATAAGGAATGAAAATCCCGAACTAATGATCATTTTAGTATTCTTGATGAAACTAGATACATAGATGTTACTCAAATTACATTGGAAAAGCTTACAAAATACAATACAAAACGAAAACTAAAAACTGAATTCACCAGAACTCAATAAACGATCTCATATTTGTCACTTGTTGAAAGTAAACAATGAAAGTGGTGAGCTCAAATTCTCATTAAGGGTTACAATTAGCGGAATCATGAGTACAATAATAAGTGAATCACAATCAATCTGACATAATCAATATGGAATAGTGAATAAATGAATAACTAATGCCATTAATAAACTGAGAATGAAACTCCAACCATAGATTTTGTCATAGTGAAAACCTCATTGATAATAATAATAATTGATAATGAATAAATAGAATGCTTATTAATTGGATGTCATGTATCTGGCACATGAAACCATAATACCATAAAAACAGATTAGTTCTATGGGTAGAAACCCATTTGATTTTTTGGAAACAAACTCAAAGGGTTTGTCGCCAACTGATTTGTCTCATAAGACCTACCGATGCATCGAGGGGATATACAGGGCCCCACATGCCACTGTATGTCCAAATCATTCTCTACACATTTATTCAATACAATATCAATATTCCTTTTCAATATCCGTATAGATTATAGTATACGGATTCATCAATATTTCCATAATTAAAATAACATTCCAAATAAACACTGTATGTAAATGGTATACGGTTTAGACAACAAACATATCCATGATATGAGATTATGAATATTTAATATAAATATAATATTAAATGAAAATTGATCTCAAATTTTCAGTAGGTACACCACATAAGGATTATTAGGTGCACCATACAAAGTTAGTCACAACCAAATAGAAGTTGAGACAAAGGCCCTTACAACAATGTAATCGGTCGAATCATATGAAGATAACTTAATAAACCTCATATTAATCATTTATTAACATGAATATAAATATAATGATATTATTATATATCAAATGGAATAACACATATACCACATACAATAATTAAGTGGCGAATAACGAAAATTTCACAAAAAATAAAGTGAGATGAGAAACCCCTTACCTTTTGCTTGAGTGTGTTCTTAGTTTGTTTTAATGACCTGAATAATCAAATTTAGATTCGTTAATTAATAATTACATAACATCCTATACATGTAATTGATTTATTATAACCCTATTAGGTTCATTCATGTCCCTTTTAATGGGTTTAAGTGGTAAAATTTTATTTTTTTGGAAGCATTTTCTTCCTTGGTTTTCATGATTCACTTACTTTCTCTCATGAATGGAAGTTCATTTTGAAATGTGGATAAATATCAAGATTTGTTAATATATTTTATTTGTGAAATTAAATAGATATAAATGATCATATAATGATTATAGTTTATATACATGAGGATGAAATTAGTTAAAAGATTTTGATAACCGCTTGGATTTAGCAAGGAAGTTTTGTATACAATGAACTCGTTTGGTATTATTATTCAGTATTATGAGTTTGTAATGATTATAGAACATTAATTAGATGAAATACTTCTATTATTATCTGTTTCAACCATTAAAATGTTCTCATGACCTGTAATGATGAAGAAATTAAAGAACAAAACTTTGTCATCCACAACGGTTATAAATTGGAACGTCATAGACGTTGATTTCATGTATAAAAATAAAAGGGAGGGAGAAAATATATTGATTATAGTTATTCCATTAACATTATATAGTTACATTATATAGATGATACTGGACATTATCATGGTCATTTGGACATAATAGGTGAGGATAGAAAAGAATTAAAAGGGATGAACTTGAAAATAAAAGAAAAGTTGAGAGATCACTTTTGAAAATTTGGCAGCCTTACGGCGTCGCTTAAAATTTAATAAAATAAAATGATGAGAAAAAAAGAGAATATCATCATATTTAAATCAAAAGGACAGTAATAATAATAAATAAAATCAAACCCCAACATAAGATAAAGGAATTTCAGATAGCTAACATAAAAGAAGTGTCGACTTAAAGAAGAGAATGAAGGATTCCCTTACCTTGTAGAATAACTCCTAGATCTTGAAGGATGGGACCATGGGGATTAGGGACACTTTGGGAGGAATCCTAGAGAGTTAAAAGCACCATAGATTCTAGGATTAGGGATTTGGAATGAAAAAAAAAACGATTGGATGAGTGTGTATTTTTAGAAAAAGCGAGGTATTTTTTTAATAATTTCAAAGGAACACCTCATTAGTGGTTTTTGCTAGACCAGGGGCTTGACCGTGGTATTTTCCAATGGTTTTATCCACTTCGGACACCTCATGTTAGAAATTACTATACAAAAGTTGACCATACTTTTATATTTAATTATTACATCATTATATGTCATTAAACTACCGAAAACACAAAATTGTATTTCTACTATTCCGAAAAAATTCATGTATTTTAGAAAAATACCAAAAATTTACCCAAACCATTTTTCAACGTGTAGAATTTAAAAATGAACTCCATTTTTTGAAAATAATTTTCTATGTATTATGAATTTAATTTTTAAATAAAGTCATAGTTAATTTGGAAAATAACAATCTTAAAGGTGCAATTAGTTTTATTTCTCATTGAAAAACTAATTAAGATCCCATTATCTTATTTCCTTAAGAAATAAAATAATATTATTATTTACTATTCATAAGGGTCATATTACTATTAATTTTACTATTCATAAGGGTATGTTACTATTCACCAAAAAACATGTTTGTTCTAAAATACTCCAAATGACTTACTGATCATAATTCTAGATGACCATTTTTTGAAATTCAAAACATAGAAGTGGAAAATTTATATTTAATGGCTAGGTTTTTACTATCTCTGAAATAACCTTGTATTGTTTCAAAGGAAAACAGTGATTAAGAGAATGTATTTAATAGAATCATACCATAAAATGTTTGGGGTGTTATATAGTTCTTGTGAAATTACTATGGAACTTTCTAATCATTTCAAGGTTTAGGCACCTATATGGAAGTGAGGATAATTCAAGGAAATTAACATGGAACACAGATACATGAAATAAATATAAGAAAATTCATCACCCAACAGACTCTCTTTATTGAAAGATAATTGATCATAAGTATCCTGAATTTCAAAATGATCCAAGAAACCTTCTTCATGTAATATCTATATATGGAGTGAATCCTTTTGGTTTTCAAGGAGGAGCTCATGGTACATGGTCGGTTATGTTGGTAAATTATAACTTTCCATCATATTTATGTATGAAATGAAAATATATTATGTTATTAATGCTAACATCTAGACCAAAACAATGGGGTAATGATATTGATGTTTATTTAGATCCATTGATTGAAGATTTGAAATTATTATGGGATTCAGGTGTTACATTGTATGATGCTTACAATAATTAATATTTCACCTTGATAGCCAAGTTGTACGAGATGATAAATTACTTTCCAACTAATGGAAATTTTTTAGGATATAACATTAAAGAAACTCAAGGGTGTCCCATTTGTGAATAGTGTACACAGTCAATTAGGTTGAAACATTCATCGAATACTTTATTTCTAGGACATAACATATTTATACCCCGGTGAAATAATTATTGATCTTGGATAAGATTATTCAATGGGAGTTTGGAAGAATGTACAACACCATCTCCACTAACAGGTGATCAACTATTTTAGAAAGTAAAATATATGGACACTACTTTTGGAAAACCTTTTTCAATAAACCTTATGAAAACTTGATGGAGATAGAGATCAGTTTTTTTAATTACCAAACTAAAATTTTCTATACATTAGATATTTTGTTGATGTTATGAATGATGAAAAAATGTATGTGATGCTATAATCAGTACATTACAAAATGCACCCATAAAAATTTATGTAATTAAGGATAGATTAGACATGATTGACATGGGAATACGGAATAGTTGGCATTAGTGAAGGTTGAAAAATAAACTTTTCTTCTTTCAATTGCTTACACTCTTTCCATCCATGAGAGATATTTGTTTCTCAACTTCTTTAATTATTTAAAGGTTACATAGTGGTATTCATAAAATATCAATAATATCATTCCAATGACTGATTTAAATTTAATGGGTATGAAATCACATGATTGTCATATTTTGATGATAGAACCAATGCATGTAGCTTTATATTTAATTTTTTCCAAGAATTTTCATCATAAATTAACCAAGATCTATTTATTTTTTAAAGCTATATGTTGAAAAAATTTAGACCTGGTGAAATTTAAAACTATGTAAAATGAAATTTCCTTCATGTTATGTGAATTGGAAATGTTTATTTTCTGAATTTATTTAATATAATGGTTAACTTGATTGTTCACTTGATGATATAGATTTTACCATGTGGTCATATATGTTATATATGGGTGTACTCCATTGTAAGATATATGAAGATTTTGAAAGGGTATGTCAAAAATTAAAGTTGAACAGAGGGTTGTATTATGGAGAAATATATTATTAAGGAAGACATTGAATTCTAAACCAACTAACAATCTGGTGTGGATAACATTGGTCTACCAAAATCTCATCACACTAAGAAACTTGTGGGTGAAGTAATTCTAGGAATAGAAGTCGTCACAATAAATATTATAGCCTGGGATCAATCCCACCTTAACATTTTTCATAACATTTTAGAGGTTTCCCCATATGTTTAAATCCATAAAGAAACCATCAAAGGATGGAATATGGATATCAAATACCCATAATCAAAAATGTATAGGATGATTTTGAGACTATATTTTTAAGGATTCATATGAAAATCTAGATTCAATTTCAGAACAACTTAAATGGATATCTAGAAGACCAAGTGTTCAATTATTATCCTACAATGGTTATGTAATTATTAGTTATACGTTCTATACAAATGAACATGGTAAAGGTAGTACTATCCAAAATAGTGTAGTTACCCTTGTGGTTAAAGAAATGAATGTATCTAGTACCAATTATAGAAATTCAATTTATATGAATATGTACACTCTGGAATCATTAAACAAATATGGTAGTTGTATTATACAACATTCCAAGTGCTAATTTTTCAATGCTGGTGGGTTGATAATACGAGTGTTGTTAAAATAAATGAATTGGGATTCATGAAAGTGGATTTCATTAAGTAAGGGTATAAAGATGAACCATTTATAATGGAATCACATGTAGTAAAAGTATTTTATGTTCTAGATCTCACAAATCAAAAGTTCTCAATTGATCGGTTATCGATCAAAACCAGTAAAGGGTGAGATGAAAATTCAACTGAGGCTGACTCTTTCATTGGGATGTCACAATCATTTCATAGTGGTACCAATGTCGATGGGGTATTGTAAGTCATTGTATACCACAATAAAGTAATTTATATACTTAATAAATGGGTCAAATCCCTTCAACCTTTAAAAATGAAGTTCAATAATCCAGTTATATTTTTTTTGTAATACACATTGCGTTAAATCGTGTTATTTTATGTTCACTACTTCATTTATGTAATATAAATTAAATGTTGAACCACTTGTATAGATAATTACTTTTTCACAATTTGGTGCTTCCAATCCGGAGGAACAAAAGGTTTATCATCCTACTACTACTCCCAATGTAGTGGAACAATGACCTTATTCATGTGTTGATACTCCTAATACTAAGGAACAATAAGTTTATCAATATGTTGCTACTCCCATTGTAGAGGAACAACAACCTTCTACACATTTAGATTCTACCAATCTATAGTAACAAAATATTGATGATTTTGAACCTGAAGAAATGGTAGATGATGAAGAACCAATGTACCAGAAAAAACAGGAGTGGTGTGGCATGATGGTGTTAGAAAAAACTATTAGGAAGAAAAGAAAATAATTCAAATTTGATGTCGAATAGAATGCATGTGGAAATCCAGTTAACCCCTACAAGTATATGTTTGGTGGTTTCATTGGGCACATCACTCGGTAGTGCAAGTCGATTGTTGTAGCTTCATGAAACCAAGTTATTCCCACACTTAAGAAACTGATTTAGGAAGATATTATGGTAAAATTATGATATAATTTCTTTATTTTACTAAAAAAATAATGAAACATTGTCTTACTCATCATTATCCCTTGCATAGTGCATTTATAGTATATTTCTCCCACAATATATTTATATTAATTATTGTTGTAAAGGATCACAAAGGCTTTCACACAATTCTAATGAAATTTCATCTCAAAGATTATGAAGAGAATATAAACTCACACCCACCACATATTTGTGCACAGATGATAAGAAAAGAAATACGGGATATATTTTTTGGCCACTATGAGGAGATAAATTTTCAGAAAAATTGGTGATAGTAATATATTTTTTTTAAAATATGTGTATTAATCACTTTGAATAAGAATTTTTAATTTATGAAATAAAACATGAGTGCTGAAAATAAGGAATGAGTGGTAAAACAAATGTACCCCTATCGTAAAGAAAATATGGAGTATGCTTCACTTGAAAAAAAATGGTACACATTTTAAATATATGGTAATACTTTTATGTGACATGGTATAAAAACAAAATTATGTTCCTCTATTTATATATATTAATAAATATAAATGCAAATACACTTCCATTCAACATCATGTGCGATGGAAGGAGTCACGTGTAAATAAATATGGGATTCTAAAAGATGAAAATAAACAAAAAGTGTGGGAAGCATGTGTAAGTATGAAATAATAATAATATTTAAAATTATATTACATAACAATGATTAATTTTTTCCAAGTATTTTCTATCTGACTTGGACATGTGAATCATCAACAGTTGTACTAGATGAACACTTACTTGCAGTGGTTTTGAAGCATCTAGAACAGTATGGATACACCAGAAATGTGGGTTTTGGGGTCACACCCCAAACATATATTGAGAGAATAAAATAATAGAGAGATAAAGATAAACAAATGGAAGATATGTAGGCATGATTAGCTACCCATGACGAAAATTTTCATTGACAGTCTATGTTGACAGAAAAGTTTATGGGGGGAAGCAAAGAGAAGAAACAACTCAAGAATAACCACTATGTGAAGATCCCCCCCCCCCCACACACACAACCTCCACCAGCTTTGAGGTGAGCCATTCCCCATAAAGAGATATCTTAGATGAGGTAATCAATATTATCATAATTGTTTATATGAAATGGGATCAGTCATACACTGATACCTTTCTTGTAATGATATTATAAAGGGTGAAAATGACTATGATTTATATCTATCCACCCCCACCGATCACCTTGTTGGGAGGGCTGCCATGTACAATATCCAAGAAAGAACTCTATACAACAGAAAACTTTGAACTGGTCATGTGAGTGTGGGGATTAGTGAAGCTCATAATCCTATCATCGAGCTACCTATTCCACTTAATGACACAGATATTCATACGGTCGAGAAATCTATTGGAAAAATTGTACCATGTCCATCAGATCTTGTAAAAAACATATCCACAAGTTGGTATTAATCCTTAATTTATTTTTCAAACTAAACCTTTAACAATTAAAGAAAATTTTTTTGAATCAATGAATGTTATTAAAGATAGACTAAGAGAAGAGGGTGAAATGAGAGTTTGAATGAAAACAATATAAAGGATCAACTGACTGATAAAAAAGATCTTTATAAAGCACTCTTACCCCTCTCATTGAATATCCACTTTTACTAAAATTGTATATTCTTGTAGATACAAGGTCACAAATTTGTAGTAATCACATAGTTGATTTTGAAGAAAAAATGTATGGAGTGGATATTTCAGACTTCATTACTCTTGAGATTGTAAATTAAATCTTCAAATATGAATGGTTATGAGTCACATTTATAAATGTATACATGAGGCGTGCTTTCATGATTTTTTTCCAATAGTTGATCTAATATATTAATTATGACTAAATATAATTCATATTTTTTACAGGCATAGAAATTGACACTATTTGAAGGGAAAGCCCTATGAACATAAATATAGACTCATTAGTCTTTATATCACTTTTACATACCAAACCAAAATGCAATAAACTAAAATTGATGAAGTAGTGGAAAAACTAGCCACAACATTTGAAAGAAAACTTACGTATGAAAAAATCTACCTATTACCAATGGTGTAGGGGTAAATATATATAATTTAATAATATAAAATATATTTTCATTCCTTTAATTACATATTCCTTTTGGTTTTTTAGGTATAAATTTTTACTCATTACGATCAATTTGGATACTTCAAATATTTATTTCATGGATCCACTACGTCGATACCCAACAAACTAACCACACATGATGACTTTTTTCAATTTTTAATATACAAAATCCATTGTTTTAGAAATAAACTTCAAGCAATATATTTAATATTATGTTTTAATGTGAATTATTTTATTATACGATTGTGTTTAAATATCATGAAAATCATGTCATGAGGACTATCTATGCATATAAGGATCCTATTGAAATCTACAAGTGGATAAGTATTAGGGAATATATAATAAAATTTCACTATCAAAAAAAATTACCAATTTTCATCAATGTTTCTATAGTTTAAAAAAGACCGATGGAAAAGATTATTATGATTATATTTGCAAATTTATGAGAGATATCATATATCATCAACAAACTAGCATCCACAAAGATGTAGTTTCATAGAAAATTACTATTTCATTTAAAATATTTTTTAATACTTTGTGTATTTATATTTTTTAAAATATTACCATTGCTATAAAATTTTATTTTATTCAAAAGATTCAATAGATTTTTTTAGGAAGGAATGAGAATCATACCTAATGTTAGAACATACATATATATCATAATGGTGTGACTTTATAATACTTATTTAGTTAATTTTTTCATTATTTAACCTAATTTTTTAGATAATTTCCTTATCATTTCTTTAACATCCTCGACCTGGAAGCCACTAAACTAGTGCTCTGAGCTGGGTAGTTACATAACCTTAAGCGTGCCTCCCCATACGCCAAAGACTGCTGACTAGAAGCGGGGGTCTTTGTGGTCATGTGGGGAGACTATAACCCATTTTTTATCAGAGGAAGACATAACAGAAATAAACCAATAGATGAAACAATAATCAATAAACAAGGAACATTTATGACAACCATTTACAACAATAAATATGCCATGTCCTACTACAAGTGAAAAAGTGGACAAAGGCCCAAAAATAAAGACAACGGCCAGAATCCCCAAAATGGTACCAACTCCAAGTTTGGATCCTCTACCAAGTGCTACCCATGTCCACTCAACTATCTATCAAGGACCATTTCCCTTCTCCTGACCTGCAAACATGAAGTCATCTCGGGTACCCAATGGTGGCCAGAGCAGGGTGTGAGTACAACTCAGTAGGCCACCACCAATGGTGTCTATAAAATATCTAGTATGAACATGTAGTGCATGCAAAAGGAATATGAATGATAATTTCCAAGTAATTATTTAAGGTTCCATTAACAAGTTCAGAGCCAAAGCCATTACCACTTCCATTACCATTCATTTCACACCAATTATCATCACTTACCATTTCATCACATTTCCAGGGGTTAATCACATACATTATGTTACATGGGTCTAAGGCAAACAATCACATGAAAGAGTTTAAACACGTCATTATCCTATCTCACTAGGACTAACCTCTTCATAGAAATCATATCCTCACCTCGAAGCCTCATTCCGGGTGGATGCAACCATTAGGAGAAAGGATACTCAGTCCCCATTCCTAACCTGTGCATTTAGGGTGGAGTTTAGAGCATCAGTCTTCACTTGACCCATGGGCATATATCCTCATGTCATACCCCACTCTACCAAGCCATGTGCACATGCTTATATATATAAGTAACCATAAACCCACCATACCATTGTCCTTTGACAAACACCATTCACAACAAACCACACGGGAATTCACATTATTCCTTAACCCATTAACACATTACCATTTCACATCATTTGACCATTCACCCAATTCCCATGTGTTATGACTATCTCACTAAGCATTCAACACTTAAACACATAACCTATATCGTTATGGTCTTTAATCAGTTTACACATTAACCCATTTAACACATTCATCATTTCCATGAATCAACCATTCATCCCATTCCAAATAACTCTTAGGTTATTTCCAAGCCTATGTGAATCACCTATCTTCTATTCCAAGTTCAACCAATCATGCCAACATATTTGTTAACGGCTTTACCATTTATTACAACAAGGAAACTTGTTTAATAACAATCCATAAGCCTGGGAAAACCGGCACATCCCATGGATGGCCCCAATTAGGTCAAGTCATTCTCAATGCATCCCATGGGGATCGTGAGGGTTCCCATTTACTGTTTTTAAGAACCCTTTATACCAAACACATCCAGTTTGATCAAAGCTCATCAAAAGGAAACCATAAGCAAAGCCACACATGCATAAATCCACCATAAAACTATGGGATAACTTTTGTATACCACCTACCTTGAAACCTTGGTTGAACGCACACTCAATAGAGTCCTTCAACCTCAATACTTCCATCCGTTGGAGCTTCAACCTATAACTCGCCCAAAAGATAGGGTTTTAGAGCTTCATAACAAGAGGGAGAGCAGATACAAACTCTAAACCAAAAAAAAGAAGCAAGGATGGGATTACCCTTACCTGAAGCTTTGATCCGCATCCAACGGCACTAAAAACACCTTAGAAATGAGGGAGATCGACCTCTTGGAGCTCTTGGGTGATTTGGTTCGTTCCTAGGGAGAAGAGGGAGGAATGGAGAGGAAAACCCGAGTGGGTTCTTAAAATACCGGGGTGGAAATTTCGTAATTTTTTCCAACATTAAGTGGTCGCACGGTTTGGCCACACGGTTTGACAAACCATGCACAAATCGTGCACATGCTACTGTCTGGAGGAAGAGGGTTCCATGGTTTACCTGGGCAGGGCGCACGGTTGGCCCTATCCATGCACAGGTCGTGCGCCCAGACTTGTCTTGCCTAGCTCTCCTTTCTTTCATGCCTCGAGCCCCCGAAACACCCCCAAGAGCTCCCATACTTTCAGAAGACATACCTTGAAGACTGAAACAAGGGATTCAACCAAAACATAATGAAAACACACCCTTCCAAAAACTGAGATCTTACAACCTCTCCATCTTATAACGGATTGTCCTTGAGCCGAGTTTCCAAGCCTCATTGATCCACCGAAGAGAAGAGTTCAGGCCACTGTGCTCGTACATCTGATCCCCCCCCCCCAAGTTTCTTGCTAAACTTTCCCATGATTCTATAGTACTCGCACTAATGGCACAACCTTTCCTAGAAATACCTTTTCACTACGATCCACCACACGAACCATATGCTCCTCAAAGGACGCATCAGCCTCAAGTTCCACATCCTCCACATCAACCAGGTGAGATGGGTCAGGGTAATAGTGTCGAAGCTGTGACACAAGAAACACATCATGCATCCCACCATACCGCTATAGAAGATCCAATCAGTAATCCATTGGTCCTATCCTCTCCACAATCTCAAAAGGGCCCACATACCTAGGCACCAACTTACCCTACTTTTGAATCTGATGGTGACCCAACCTTGGCGACACCCGAAGGAACACTTTATCACCCGTCGCAAACTCAAGAGGTCTATGCCTTCGATATTAATTCAACTTCTACCTACTATGAGGCACAACCATCTGCTTCTTGATCATCTTATCTCTCTCTGAAGTCTCCTACATGAGACTTGTCCCCAACAACTCAGATTCATCGGGCTCTAGCAAACACAAAAGAGATCTACATGGCCTCCCATAGAGTGCCTCAAACGGTGCCATCTGAATCGTAGCATGAAAACTGTTGTTGTAGGGAAACTCAAATAATGATAGGTGCCTCTCCCAAGAACCACCAAAGTCCAAGACACAATCTCTTAACATGTCTTCCAACACTTGGATCGTACGCTCCGACTGCTCGTCCGTCTGCGGGTGGAAAGCCGTACTCAAAAACACCTTTGTACCAAGCGCCTTCCGCAACCCTTGCCAGAAACGTGAGGTGAAACATGGATCTCGGTCCGAAACTATGGTTTGTGGAACACCATGTAACCACACTATTTCCTGAATATTCAGCTCACCCAACTGGTCAACTTTATAGGTCTCCTGAATCAGTAAGAAATAATCCACTTTCGTTAACCGATCCACAACCACCCAAATTGCATCATTCTTCCCCGGAGTCCTCGAAATACCCATGACAAAATCCATTGTTACATCATCCCACTTCCATTCCATAATGGGCAATGGATGCAACAAACCACCTGGGCGTTGATGCTCTACCTTCACCTGCTGACAGGTAAGGCACCGTGCCACAAAGCCAGCAACTTCCTTCTTCATTCCAGGCTACCAAAACTGCCTTCGGAGATCACGGTACATCTTGGTCAAGCTAGTATGCACTGCCCACTTTGATGCATGGAACTCAGGCATCAACTCTTCCCGCACACACTTTGGCACAACCACACGATCACGAACACAAACAACACCTTCCACATTGATGGCCCAACCATAAGGTAGCTCCCCACATTTATGATTTTCCTTCATGATCAAACACTCAGTATCATTAAGATGACCTTTCTTAACTCGACTCAAAAGCATCGACTCCATTATTAAGGAAGAAAGAGTGACCTGACCACTCTCCTCTTGCACCTCCAGGTGCATCTCTACAAACAAAGCCATCACCTTCCACTCGGTGCTGGACTCCTGAACCACCCTATTCTGAACCTTCCTGCTCGGAGCATCAGCAACACTGTTTCCCTTTCCTGGTGTGTACACCAACTCAAAGTCAAAATACTAGAGATATTAAACCCATCTTCACTGTCGAAGGTTCAGATCCCGTTGTGAGAAGATGTACTTTAAACTCTTATGGTCGATAAAACATTAAATTGTTCTCCCAACAGATAGTGCCTCCAGCACTTCAAGGAATACACCACTACAGCCAAATCAAGGTCATGAGTGGGGTAGTTCTGCTCATGGAGTCTCAACTGCCTAGACCCATAAGCCACAACCTGGCCATCCTGCATCAACAAAGCCCCAAGTCCGACTTCGGACGCGTCACAAAACACGATGTACTTCTTACCTGGCTCAGGTAAGATCAAGATAGGTGTGGTCATCAACCGCTTATTCAACTCTTGTAAGGTGTTATCAAAAGCCTAAGACCACTCAAACCAGATTCCTTTCTTGGTCAAGCCTGAGAGTGGTGCTTCCAAGCGAGAGAAATCCTGAATGAACCTTTGGTAATACTCGGCCAAACCCAGAAAACTCCAAAAATGAGAAACACTCTTGGGCTGCTCCCAAGATACAACTACCTGCACTTTCTCTGGATCCACTAACACACCTACCTCTGAGATGATGTGACCCAGAAATTGCACCTCACCTATCCAGAATTAACACTTTGATAGCATGGCGTATAACCGATGCTCTCTTAGTGTACCCAAGATGGTGTCAAGATGTTGGGAATGATCATCAGGAGTTTTCGAGTACTCTAAGATATCATCAAGAAAGACAATAACAAACTGATATAGATACGGATGAAATATTCAGTTCATCAAAGGCATAAACACCTCTGGTGAAATAGTCAAGCCAAAAGGCATTACCACAAACTCAAACAACCCGTACCGACTCCGGAAAGCTGTCCATAGAACGTCAGAAGACCTCACTCTCATCTGGTGATAAACTGACCTCAGATCAATCTTAGAAAACACTGATTCACCTATCAACTGATCAATCAGGTCTTCAATTCTAGGAAGAGGGTACCGATTTTTCACTGTCATCTGATTCAACTTTTGATAGTCAACACACAGCCACAACGACCCATTGGCCTTCTTTGCAAAAAGCATGAGAGATCCCAAAGGAGACGTACTAGGATGGATAAACCCCTTACGCTCCAACTCCTCAAGCTGAACCTTCAGTTTCTGGAGTTCTTCCAGTGCCATTCAGTATGGAATAATTGAAACTGGCTCCACTCCCAGCAGCAACTCGATTGTGAGCTCGATATCCCTCTCAGTTGATAACCCCGAGAAATCCTTAGGAAACACATAGTAAAATTGATCCACCATGGGTGGAAAATTAGATTTTTCCCCTCCCTCATCATCATCAAGCATGAGACATGCCACTTCAGTCGTGAGTCCACTCATCTATTGATAGGACGGCCCCACACGCCATGCTCGAACATCCCATTCACCATGGTGAACATAAAATTCACCATCAAGGGACATGAACGATACTCTGTGATGATAAGAGTCTATGTGCGCCCGATACAACACCAACCAATCCATTCCCAAGATTAGGTAAAACCATGACATCTCATGAACGAACATGTCCCACCGAAAACGATACCCACCAACTTCCAAGGCACATCCCTTGTACTGTTTGATATCCTCAACCCGCACCCCCAATGGGGTGTCAATTGACATAACTCCACACACCCCCTCCACAGGTAAACCCAGCACTACCACAAGTAGTGAAGAAACAATAAAGTGTGTGGCAACTATGTCAAACATTGCACTAGCAACTGTAGAAGCTTCAAGGATCGTACCTCAAACAGTTGACGGTCCGGCCTCACCATCACCAGGCACAAACTGGACTGCCTGAAGCTGACCTACCCCTCTACCCTGGTCTCCAACCTGAGCACCCTGCGCCTCACTACCCTGCTGGTGTGAGCGATCTTTCCCTAGAGTTCCACGTCCACCGCCCCTTCCAGTACGGCCCATGGAGCTTCAACTGCCTACCTGATACGGGGCAACTGATCCCCTTCCCATACCTGGTACCTGCTTTTATTCATCATGCTCATATGTCTACCGAGGGTTCCTATAGAACCTATGCACATGCCCCATCCTACCGCACGAACAGCACTCAACTAGAGGTCGAGTACACTGACCACGCATATGCCGCAGCCTACCGCAGTGATAACAGAACACCTGGTTCCCACTCTGAGAGGTTGACCCTCTCTTCTGACCACCTTGCTGGAAACTTTCCAAACGGTGCTTCCGACCTTCGGAAGATGCACCACTTGTCCGCCCAGCTGATACAAAAATCCCACCACCCAAATATCCCTTCAGGTTCCCTTCAGATATGAGTTCTTGATCCATCGCCTCTGAAAACCTCTTCATGCAGAAGATATTTACTTAATACCTGACCTCATGTCTCAACCCATCTTGGAAACTCTTTTCTACTGATGCCTCATCCCCTTCTAACACTGGGAAAAATTCTCGCAAATCAGTGAAGCGACTAGAATAGTCCATCACCAATAGTGATCCCTGAGTCAGGCTCATAAACTCTACAGCCTACTCCTGCCTCAAAGTCTCTGGGATAAAATGCTCCAGAAACTTTTCTTGGAAAACCTTCCACAACATCCCCTCAGCCTGCTCGGTCTGAGCATGAATGTCCCACCAATGCCTTGCCTGGCCCTGCAACATATAAATGGCCAGCCTTACTAACTTTTCAGCGGGGGTATCTAGATGATCCAGTATCGTCTTGGCAAACTCTAACCAGAACTCCACTACCTATGGCCCACCCTCTCTGGTGAAGGTCGGAGGGTGTTGTAGCTGGAACTCCCTCGTCAGCTCAAACATACTCGGTGCAACATGCCCTGGGTCCTGATCCATCATCTGCATAAGGTGACCCAAGTTCTCCCGGAACTGGTCTTCTCTACCTTCATTGATGACCACATTTTCATGCTCTTCTACCAGAGGAGTGGTCTCAGCAACATCCTCATGTTTCCCAACTAGTAACTGACATCGTGGTGGCATCTCTCTACATTGCCAAGCACGAGGTTTAGCACGTATACCATAAAAATTTCGCGACTTCATCAAAATCTCTTTTCTAGCTACATAACCCATTTTCATATACTAATTCAATGACATTAACACCTCACATTCACCGCCCAGACCATACCTACCGCGGGCCATGGTCTACATGGGGTAAACAACCATGCACTACCACCAAACTCACACAACATTTTACAAAAACATTTTCCACTTCATTTCAAACCCTTATATTTCATTAAAAATCATTTACACACTTGTTTTATTTCATTCTTCCCATTATTTATTGGTTTAATGAAATGGATGATTCACCCTACTTTCCTGCCTCACACACCCACCCCATGTGTGTGCATAACACAATGCATGTCACCTATCTCTCTAGGTGCCTACAATGATGCATGAATTCAAATCCTCATGATGTTAAGGCCACGCGCCAAATATCATAAAACAATCACATCAAACCACATGTGTATCACCCAATGGTGAAATATCATCAACTATAACATCACACAACAAAGAACAACATTTCCCACCCAGGGTGACTTGGGTTTTCCCTCGCACATGGGTTAACTACTCCCAAGCATGACCTTATTTACCAAGGACCGACACATCTTAACCCTTGGAAATCTATCCCAAATAACAAGACCTCATAGAAGGAGAATAAAAACATGCCTCTGATACCACTTTGTAACGTCCCCGACCCAGAATCCACTAAACCAGTGCTCCGAGCTGGGTAGTTACATAACCTTAAGCACACCTGCCCGTACGCCAAAGGCTGCCGACTAGCAGCGGGGGTCTTTGTGGTCATGTGGGGATACTATACCCCCTTTTTTATCAGAGTAATCTATAACAAAAATAAACCAATAGCGGAAACAATAATCAATAAAAAAATGAACATGTATAACAACCATTTCTAACAATAAATCTGCCATGTCCTACTACAAGTGAAAAAGTGAACAAAATCCCAAAAATAAAGACAATGGCCAGAATCCCCAAAATGGTCCCGAATCCATGTCTGGATCCTCCACGAAGTGCTACCCATGTCCACCCAACTATATAGAAAGGACCCTTACCCTTCTTCGGACCTGCAAACATGAAGTCTACTCGGGTACCCAATGGCGGCCCCAGCAGGGTGTGAGTGAACTCAGTAGGCCACCACCAACGGTGTCTACAAAATATCTAGTATGAATAGGTAGTCCATGAAGAAGTAATAAGAATGATAATTGCCAAGTAATTATTTAATGTTCCATTAACCAGTTCAGACCCAAAGCCATTTCCACTTTCATTACCATTCATTTAGCACTAATTATCACCACTTACCATTTCATCACATTTCCATGGGTTAATCACAAACATTATGTTACATGGGTCTAAGGCCAACAATCACATGAAAGAGGGTAAAAACATCATTATCCTATCTCACTAGGACTAAACTCTTTATAGAAATCATATCATCACTTCGAATCCTTAATCCGGGTGGATGCAACTGTTAGGATAAAGGATCCTCAGTCCCCATTCCTAACCCGTGCATTTAGGGTGGAGTTTAGAGCATCAGTCTTCACTCGACCCATGGGCATAGATCCTCAAGTCATACCCCACTCTACCAAGACATGTGCACATTCTTATATATATAAGTAACCATCAACCCAGCATACCATTGTCCTTTGACAAACACCATTCACAACAAACCACACGGGAATTCACATTATGCCTTAACCCATTAACACATTACCATTTCACATAATTTAACCATTCAACCAATTCCCATGTGTTATGCCTATCTCACTAAGAATTCAACACTTAAACCCATAACCTATCTCGTTATGGTCTTTAATCAGTTTACACATTAACCCATTTAACCCATTCATCATTTCCATGAATCAACCATTAAACCCATTCCAAATAACCATTAATTTATTTCCAAGTCTAGGTGCATCACCTAACTTCTATTCCAAGTTCAACCAATCATGCCAATATATTCTTCAAGGGGTCTACCATTTATTACAACAAGGTCACTTGTTTAATAACAATCCCTAAGCCCGGAAAAACCAGCACATCCCATGGATGGACCCAATTAGTTCAAGTCATTCTCAATGCATCCCATGGGGATCGTGAGGGTTCCCATTTACAATTTTTAAGTACCCTTTATACCAAACACATCTAGATTGGTCAAATCTCATCAAAAGGAAACAATGAGCAAAGCCACACATGCATAAATCCAATATAAAACTATGGGATAACGTTTGTAGAGCACCTACCTCAAAACTGTGGTTGAACGCACACCGAATCGAGTCCTTCAACCTCAATCCATCCATCCTTTGGAGCTCCAACCTAGAACTCACCCAAAAGATAGGGTTTTAGAGCTTCGGAACCATAGAGAGAGAAGATACAAACCCTAAACCAAAAAGAGAAGAAAATATGGGATTAGCCTTACACGGTGCTTCGATCTGCATCCAACGGCACAAAAAACTCCTTAGAAATGAGGGAGATAAACCTCTTGTATATCTTGGGAAATTTGGTTCGTTCCTATGGTGAAAAGGGGGGAATGGAGAGGAAAACCCTAGTGGGTTCTTAAAATCTCGGGGTGGCAATTTCGTAATTTTTCCCAACATTAAGAGGTTGCACGGTTTGGCCACACTATTGGAAAAACTATGAGCAAACCATGTGCATGCTACTGTCTGGAGGAACAGGGTTGCATGGTTTACCTGGTTAGGACGCACGGTTTTCCCTGGCCATGCGCAGGTCGTGGGCCCAGGCTTGTCTTGCCTAACTCTCATTTCTTTCGTGCCTGGAGCCCCCGAAACACCACCAAGACCTCTCATACTTTCAGAAGACATCCCTTGAAGCCCGAAACAAGGGATTCAACCAAAACATAAAGAAAACACACCCTTCTAAAAACCGGGATCTTACAATTTATATCTAACAATTATTTTGTCAATTTTCACAGAGATCATGAATAAATGACTTCGTCAAAAAGGATAATTCACTCATGTACTATGATTATGCACTAAATCTGATACACAATGTACCCTATATGACTCGAATTATATGGTTTCATTTTAAAATTGATAACATAATAATTTTTTTCCTATATAGGTGGGGTCTTTTTCTCCGGTTAGGGTGGTTTGTATGAAGCTTCTTGTGAGCATGCGAGATTGGACTTCGATGCTACAACTGAAATAATAGAAACAAGGAAATGGGTAAAGAATGTATAAAACCATCATGAAAAGGTGAATTACTACTACTTATTTAATTAGTTTTTTAATCATTTTATCTACTAATTTAAAGTTAATCTCCTTATAATTTTTTTCTAATATGTTGGAACCCTTGTTTTAATGATCACAAAATCATAATTCTTATTTTTTTTAAATCGATTTAATGGTTTTTGTTAGCATTTTATAATATAAGGTAGTTTGAAAAAATATTGACTATGTGTTGAAAAGGCCTACCCCAAGACTTGAATCACCTCCAAAAAAGAGTCAAATCCATAAAAATACTCATCACCAAAAAAGTGTCACTACCAAAAAAGGCTTGCTGCCAGAAAAGACTTGCACCAGATGAATTATCGTCAGATGAGTCACCTTTGAACATGATTCAACTACAGACTTGACCTAAAACCAAATTAAATACCATCATATGAGTCTCCATTGAACATGAGTCACCACCAGATGGCATACTCTCAATGTTGAATATGATTCACTATTGAATATGATTCATCACTGAATATCATTCATCACCAGAAGACCTACCACCGACCTGAATGGTCATTATACTAACTCACCACCTGACATGAGTTACCATTATCATGTTCCACCATTTCTTTTCTGATTAATTTTAATTAAATTCCATAAACTGCTATATTAAGATAATTAATGTGAATAGTTGTTTTATAATTATATTCTTAACTATTGAAGGGAAACATTAAAGTATATGTCAGGTATTAGTATGAGGATGAAGAAGATTGTGATGATTGTTCTCCAAAAATAATCTCTATCATGTAGTGATTTATATATTCAAAGACATATCTCTCATGTTTAATTCCTAGAAAAAAGAAAATATATGATCAAGTGTGATACCTGATGAATACTCCCATGAGAGATTATGTGTTGCATGCCTGCCTAAGTTTTTACTATGAAAGAGTGGAGTACAGCAAACATTCAGATCCTTTTCCATAGTCAGAACAAAGAGAACTTTTCAATGCTCTATTTTACTATTACTTTCAGATAAACAAGTATAGCTCCTCTCCAAGCCACATCTAAGGAGACTCAAGCATCTAGAAAACATCAGACCGAGAAACACTATCTTTTTCTTTATCTTACTTATTTCTCTATAAATATAAATTTATATAAATTTATAAATAATAATCAAAAGATATTTATAATTTTTTATAAGTATACGTTTTTATATTTATACTTTTAGATATAATTTGTTTATGTTAATATATACATCTATGAATTATAAAGTATATCTTATTATATTTATATAATTTTTATATATAGTTTTGTTAAATATTTATAATTTTATAGTTTTATAAATTTTTAAACTTATATACTTTTCTAAATTTTATAGTATATCCTATTATACTAACATAATTTAATAATAATTTTCTATTAAATATTTATAGTTTTATAGTTTTATTCATTTATAAATTTATATACCTTTATAAATTTTACAGTATATCATATTATACATATATAGTTTAAATGTAATATTTTATTAATTATTTATAGTATTGTAGTTTTGTAGATTTATAAATTAATATATTTTTATATTTTTATTCTTTATAAATTAATTTTATTTTATAATTTCATAAATTTTACTTTTATATATTATAATTTCATACTTTTATAAATTTTAAAAACTATACACTTCTATAATTATGTATACTTTTAAACATATTTGTACTTTTATACAATTTAATAAATTTATATACATTTATAAATTATGTATAGTTCTATAAAATATATATTATTTTATAAATTATATATAATTCTATACTTCTATATATTTCTATAATTTTATATACTAATATAAATATTCACATTTCTAATTTATAATTTTATACATGTACATGTTTTTTCAATTTATCAATATTTCAATACTTTTATAATTTCATACATTTTATTTCTATAAATTATACTTTAATGTTTTTATAATTTTTTAATATGTTTATTATTATTTCATAAAATTCATTTTCCTAATTAAGAGTTGTTTTATCATATATAATATTTTATGTTTTAAATCATATTGGATATAAGTTGGATGCATGCAAAAATTAGTTTTGAGTTTTTTTTGGAGTTCATGTTCAATAATGTATCTAGGGGAAATTATTCGATTCCATTTTATATTTCATCGGTAGACCACAGTTTACTCATAAATAAGTAAGTTATCATATCACTAAAGTTGGATTTAAAACCAACTATGAGGCATAACACCATAATAGAAAAACAATTAAACAACTAGAAAATTTTGATAGACCTAAGTGGTGTGGTGTGAAAGATATGATATTTGATCAGTTTTCATTTCTTTCACAATCTGAGTGTGAACTTAATGAGTAAAAATTCAATGTCATTGTTGAAAATATTCTAAAAAATATAATTATTTTTATATATTTCCATTATTATATTCAATAGTTATATTTTCATCAGTTTTTTTGTAATGTAAATGTAATTTTAAGGGTAAATGATTGGTTTTAATGTTAATAAATTAGATTTATATGATGTTTTAGAATGAGGATGATATTTTGGATTTCAAGGATGATCTAAATAAATAATCTTTTGAATTTCACATTGACTTTAAAATGGAGTTTTTTTATTTGAAATTAGAGAGAATAGATTCATCGAGATTGTTTCTAATATAGTTTGCTCTATCAACTGGACGAGTGGTGTCTATATTTTTTAATAAAAAATGTGTAAGTAAAATGGTGATATATATATTTATATGATCATATAAACTTTCAAATACCTCCTAGATAAACTGAATCTCACCTCCTGTATAATATAGATTGATAATATCACCATGGAAAGATCTTGTCACTAACTCTATCCAACCCAATGAATATCCATCATAACCTCACCCCCAAAAAAGTTAAATTAATGTTTAACCCCATTGAAACTCTTAAACCTACTTTTCATCCAACATCACATACATGGTTTAAATTATTGGAGTCTTATACAACTAAATCTTTTCTCTGATTTGGTGTTAAGTTCTAAGTGGATGAGTCTCAGGTAACAAAATGCAATAATAACTATCATCATCCTCAGCTCCATCTCCTGAATAGTTATTATTTCCTTTTTTCCCAAGACTCATCCCCCCAATCTTATGGATATGCACCTATGTTTCTTGAATTCATAGGATAACACTTACCTCCAGTAGAGTAATTCATTTCTAAAATTCAACTAACCATTTCCTTCAAATCATGGTGAAATTATTTGAAACATTCAAATGTTGGGTTTTCCTTATTTGAAAGGCCCCTTTTATTTGTTTTTTTATTTTTTTAAAATATTAATATTACCGAATCAAATAGGATGGATATGAATAGAGAATGGATGGATTCCAATAATATGAAAAATTATTATGAAGATGGGGTGAAAGAGTTCATCAGTTTTTTCAAAGATCATACATATGACCCTTCTTAGATCCTTTGTTTTTGTTTATGCTATTGTTATTCAAGACAATTAGTTTAGAGTATTTGGAAGAACATTTGATCTATCACAGAATATTTATAAGTTATAAATGTTGTAATAAACATGGGGAAAAGTGAATGTATCTAGTCATTGGGATAGCTCTATGTTTTATGGTTCATCTGATATGATTACAAGTGTAGACAATGAAGAAGACCATATCGAGGATGTGATTATAGGTGTGAATTATGATGAAGAACATATTTAAGAAATGATAATCATAGTTGGAGATGAACCTCATGATTTTAAAAAAAATTATAAGTAAAAGAGTTGTGAAGTTACACCATCGTATGTTGGTTGAACTAAATATATAGCATTTTCAGCCACATAGAAGGTGTATAATTTAAAATCTAGAAAAAAATAGAGTGACACTAGATTTACTAAAATAATTTCTCCCTTGAATGATAATCTCCTAGAAGATAATGATCATCTAATTTGAACATATGACACTAAAACAATTCTATATTATATGGGTATGATCTATGGAAGAATTCATGTCTGTCTAAATGATGGTATACTATTTTTAAAGGAAAACAAAATCACTTAAATAATTCCAAAATTGTGTTGCTTCTTGATACAGGAAAGATGAATTAGTTCTTATGAAATTATTATGGTACTTTCCAATCATTTAAAGGCTTAGAAACCTAAATGGAAGGGAGGAGACTGTAAGGCAATTAACATGGAACACAGATACATAAAATAAATATGGAAAAATTCATCACCTGACAAACTCTCTTTAGTGGAAGCGAATTGATCATAAGTATCCTGAATTTGGAAATGATCCAAGAAACATTCTTCTTTCACTATCTACAAATGGAGTGAATCCTTTTGGTTTTCAAGGAAGAACTCACAGTACATGGCCAATTATGTTGGTAAACTATAAATTTCCAACATGGTTATGTATGAAATAAAAATATATTATGTTATTAATGCTTACATCTGGACCAAAACAATGGGGTAATGATATTTATGTTTATTTAGATCCATTGATCGAATATTTGAAATTATTATAGGATTCAGGTGTTACATTGTATGATGCTTACAGAAATTAACATTTCACATTAAGAGCCAAGTTATATGGGATAATAAATGAATTTCCAACTAATGGAAATTTTTTAGGATATAACATTAAAGAAACTCAAGGGTGTCCCATTTGTGAACAAGGTACACAGTCAATTAGGTTGAAACATTCATCGAAGACTTTGTTTCTACGAAATCACAGATTTATGCCCCGGTGACATTAGAATTGATCTTGGATAACATTATTCAATGGGAGTTCAGAAGAATTGTTAGGTCCATAAGGATGAATACCCTGAGAGGGGGGGTGAATCAGGGTATGACTAATTTAAAATTAAAGCTCGTTCTGATCTTGTTTCGCTATTAATAAAAACACTCTTATCTCTCTTTCCTATTTCACAATATAAATAGAAAGTAAATCATGCACATGACACAATAGTGGCATGCAAATACCAACCGACTCACAGCTTCTAACACCGGAGCGCAACTTCACATGCGCGACCACACACCACTTGCACGACCCCCACACCTGCGCGATGGGAGCTCTGATTTCTCGAAGTTTTGAACTCCAGTGAAGAATTAGGAGGGTTGGTCCAGTATTTATAGGCATTTGGAACACCCTGCGCGATGATGCGCAAGTCTCTCCTCGGTGCGCAAGTCTCGGTGCACAGGTCTCTTCCCCTGCAAGTCACTTGCGCGACCCACATACAAACTTGTGTGAACCTCTTTCCTTTTCCATAATTTGATGTTTTGATCTTGAAAAACAACAGGCGCGGAAGTTCTTAAGCATTCAAGGCATCGGCGCGCAAGTCTCTTCACAGCGCGCAAGTCACCTACGCGACACCACCAATACCTACGTAACCCTTATCCATTTTCCATATTTTGATGATCTGATCTTGAAAAAAATATGTCGCACAAGTTTCCAAGCCTTCAAGTATGCGGCGCGCAAGTCCCTTTGCCAAAAACCACTTTTCTTCATTTGATTAATTTGAGGCCCAAACATTTAGCAAACACTAGAAAATGGTGCCACCTTATATCTGTTCTATTTGTACCGCCTCTAGATCATCCATCTCTTTGTCGACGTTCTTTAATCAAACATGGATCTTTAACCACTACTCTTGAACTCGACATTCCACCATGAAATCCCCTTTGTCAACAAATTTTTATGTCATGGTTTGCTTCATCAACAATCACAACACTGATGTCCACTTTATCAACAAACACAATCACCTCAAAAATGCTTCAATGATACCTTGAGGGATTTTTACCCAACAAAAATTTACAACACTATCCGAATTTAGAGACTCGGGATGAGCCCATAAGGGCTGCAGCGGCTCTAGGTTTTACCTTGTCACCTCTTTATTCCTCCGTCTCAGGTAGGGGAATGACCTTCCCCCCGGCGTTTTCTCGGCTTGTTCTCGGAGTGGTGGCATCTCTCAGGGCGGCGATGTGGTTCAGCTTCGTGGGCTCGGCTATCTGGAAGCACATCAATGGATGGTCATCAGTTGAGATTCGATCCTCTATGGTCGAGTTCCTATCTTCTTTATCAACTCTAGCATGGTGGTTGGATTCAGTATTTCATGGTCGAGATCCGATATTCCATCTTCCTCGTTGGCTCCAGTGCGGAGGTAAGTTTTCTGGTCTGTTGTGGTGGGTTCAAGGGCTTCTGGTCAATGTTTTGTTCCTACCTTTCAAGGTGGGCGGTCTGGTTGGGTTCTAGGTCTGTGGCGGGAGTCTTCCTCGGCGTTGGGATCGGGCTCCGTCGTGCTCAGGCAGGGTGGTCAGTTTCCGGTCGCCCAGGGCGGGATCCAGGTCTTCTGCAACGGAATCCAGGTCATCCGCGGCAAAGGATGGTCGATCTCTGGTCTTCCATGGAGATGTCGAGATCCAAGTCTTCTGCGCTCTGTTCTATCCGGGGTGAGTGCTTTGGTTGGTTGGTTGTGGTCCTTGTGTGCGGTCTTGATGGCAGTGATGGGATTTGAGATTTTTTGTTTCATCAAAGTTTTTGGTATGGCCTGGTCTCCACCTTTGTGGGCTCCCTCCGCTTCCTGGATGTTTTCTTGTTTTGGCCTCCGCTGTAGGTTCCTTCCAGGCTCTGATCTTCCAAGATTCATGCCCAGAGTGGCGCTTCAGGTCAAGATCGGTGTGGTTCCCCTTTTTTGTGACGTTCCTTTGTTGTGGTTGCTGGGTCTTCCAGCCCTGGGTGGCATTGACTTGGCCTCTCACATCTTGGATTGTTTGGCCTCTTCGGGTGGCTCTTCCATGGATGCGGTTTTGTTAGGAGCCTCGAGGGCGGTCACAACAGGGTTGTTTTTCAGCGACGATTTTGGCATCTGATTTTGTGGCATTGTTGTTGTTCTTAAGATTGTATTTGGATTTGTGTATGTTTTTAGTGGTGGTTCATCTTGCCCTATGGCCTACGTTCAAGGGCCTTGCATCCTGACCTTCTTCAAGGGGCTGCTTCATATGAGGTTCAGAGCAAGATGTTTTCACCAGCCCATTGTTATCCAGATTTGGAAGTTTGAGAGGGTATGACTTTTTTCATCGTTACCAGGCCCATGCAGCTCTGCATGGGATAGCTAGACGAGCAGCGATGAGCAGGTGGAAGCTAGATGTAACGATCTTGATGCTGGGGAGGAGTTGTTCATGTTGCCTTGTTATGGGTGTTGATGGTTTTTGGGATGTTAGGTCGCTGTTTTATGTCCTTAAGTCATTGAAGTCATGTTGGTTTTCTCCCTTACCCATTAAAAGGGGATTATTCTAATAAAAAAATTAATTTTTAGTCAGTACAACACCATCTCCACTAACAAGTGATCAACTATTTTAGAAAGTAAAATATATGGACACTCCTTTTGGTAAACCTTTTTAAAAAACCTTATGAAAACCAGATGGATAAAGAGATCAATTTTTTTTAATTACCAAACTAAAATTGGTCTATACGTTAGATAATTTATTGATGATATGAATGTTGAAAAAAATGGATGTGATACTGTCATTAGTACATTACTAAATGCACCCATAAAAACAAATTATGGAATTAAGGCTAGATTAGACATGATTGACATGGGAATACAGAATAGTTGGCACTAGTGAAGAGTGAAAAATAAACTTTTCTTCCTTGAGTTTCTTACACACTTTCCAACCATGAGATATATTAGTTTCTCAACATCTTGAATGATGTAATGGTTAAATTGGAGTATTCATAAAATTTCAAGAATATTATGTCAATGACTAATTTAAATTTAATGGGTATGAAATCACATGATTTTTATATTTTGATGTTAGATCTAATGTGTGTATCTTTACGTTTCATTTTTCCCAAGAAATTCTATCATAAATTAACCAAGATCTATTTTTTTTAAATCTATATGTAGAAAAAATTCAGACCTAGTGATATTTACAACAATGAGAAATTAAATTTCCTTCATGTTATATGAATTGGAAATGTTTTTTCACCGACATTATTTAATATAATGGTATAATTTATGGTTCACTTGAAGTGAGAGATTTTAATATGCGGTCACTTACATTATAGATGGATGTAATGTATTTTATAATATATGAATATTTTGAAAGGGTATGTCAAAAATCAAATTCGAATGGAGGGTTGTATTACAGAGCGATATATTATTGAGGAAGACATTGAATTCTGCACTAAGTAACTATCTGGTCTGGATAGCATTGGTCTAACAAAATCACATCACATGGATAGGCTTGTGGGTGAAATAATTTTTGGAATAGATTTTGTCACAATAAATATTATAGCTCATGATTAATCCCACATTTACATTTTTCAAAAAAGTTTAGAGATTTTCCCATATGTTGAAATACATAAAAAAACCATCAAAGGTCAGAAGATGGATATCAAATACACATAATCAACAATTTATAGGTAGGTTTTGATACCATATTTTTAAGAATTCAGATGAAAATCGAGATTCAATTTCAGAATGAATTCAATGGATATCCAGAAGACCAAGTGTTCAAGTATTAGCATACAATGGTTATGTAATTAGTGGTTATATGTTCTATAAAAATTAACATGATGATGGAAGTACCATAAAAAATAGTGTAGTTACACTTGTGGTTGAATCAATGCATGTATCTAGTACTGAGGAAAAAATCCAATTTATACGAATATGTCATTCTCTGGCATCACTAAAAAAATATGGTAGTTGTATTATAGAACATTCCAAGTGCTAATTTTTCAATACAAGTGGGTTGATAACAGGAGTTCTGTTAAAATAAATGAATTGGGATTCATGAAAGTGGATTTCATGAAGTAAGGGTATAAAGATGAACTATTTATAAATAAATCACAAGAATTACTAGTATTTTATTTTCTAGATCTTGAAAATCAAAAGTGGTCAATTGATCTATTATCGATCAAAACCACTAAAGGGTAAGATGAAGATTCAACTGAGAATGACCATTTCATTGGGATGTCACAATCATTTCATATTGGTACCAATATAGATAGGGTTTTGTATTACATAGTATACCACAATAAAGGTATTTTTATGCTTGATAAAGGGTTCAAATCCCTTCAACCTTTAAAAATGATAGTTCAATAATCAGGTAATATTTTTTTTTGTAATACACATTGTGTTACCTGATGTTATTTTATGTTCACTGTTAATTTATGTAATCTAAATAAAATGTTGAACCACTTGTATAGGATATCCTTTCTATATTTTGCTAAAAAATAAAATAATGAAACATTGACTTACTCATCACTATCCCTTTCAGAGTGCATTTAAATTAGATGACTTATGCAATATATTTATATTAATGCTTCCTATAAAGGATCACAGAGGCTTTCACACGATTATAATGAAATTTCATCTCAAAGATTGTTAAGAGAAAAGAAACTCAAACCCACTTCATATTTATGCCCACATGATAAGCAAAGAAGAATGGGATGCATTTAATGGTCATTGAGAGGAGATAAATTTTCAGATATATTGTGTCTAGTAATATATTGTTTGAAAATATGTGTATTAATCACTTTGATTGAGAATTTTTAATTTATGAAATAGAACTTGAGTTCTGAAAATAAGGAATGAGTAATAAAACCAATATACCCCTATCATAAAGAATGGATGGGGTATGCTTCACTTGAAAAAAATGGTACGTATTTTAAATCTAGAGTAATACTTTTATGTGACATGACACAACAACATAATTATGTTCCTCAATTTATAATCATATTAATAAATCTAAATACAAATACACTTCCATTCCACATCATGTGCTATGGAATGAGGCACCTATAAATAAATATGGGGTACTAATAGATAAAAATGCACAAAAAGTGTGGGAATCTTGTGGAAGAGAGAAATAATAATAAAAATATTTAAATTTAGATTACATAACTAGGATTACTTTCATTTCCATTATTTTCTATCTGAATTGGGCATGTGAATCATTAATAGTTGTACTAGATAAACACCTACTATCACTGGATTTGATGTAGCCAGAAAAGTATGGCCACATCAGAGGTGTGGGTTTTCGGCTCACACCCCGAACATATTTTGAGAAAAGAAAATAATAGAGGGATAAAGATAAACAAATTGAAGAGATATAGGCATGATTGGCTTCCCTTTAAGAAAAATTTCATTGATAGTATAAGTTGATATAAAATTTTATGGGGAAAAGAAAAGAGAATAAACAACTCATGAACAACCACTATGTGATGATCCCCCTACTCCACAACCTCCACCATCTTTGAGGGATCCATTCCCCATAAAGAGATATCTTAGATGAGGTAATCAATATTATCATAATTGTTTCAATGAAATGTGAATCAATCATACATTGATACCTTTCGTATATAAATAATATACCAGGTGAAAATTATTATGATTTATATCTATCCACACACACCCATCACCTTGTGGGGAGGGCTGTTGTGTACAATATCCAAGAAATCAATCTATACAAGAGGCAACTTTGAACAGGTCATGTGAGTTTTGGGATTAGTGTAGATCGTAATCCAAGCACTGATCTACCTATTCCACTTAATGATGTAGATATTAATATGGTCGAGAAATCTATTGAAAAATTTTTACCATGCCCATCAGATCTTGTAAAAAACATGTCGACAAGGTGGTATTCACCCCTAATTTATTTTTCATACTAAAACTTTAACAATTAATGAAACAAAATTTGAAATGATGAATATTATTAAAGATATACTGAGAGAAGAGGGTAAAAAATGGTTGAATCAAAAAAAAATCTAAAGGGACAACTTACCAATAGAAAAGATCTTCACAAAGCACTATTACCCCTCCTGTTGAATATCCACATTTACTAAAATTGAAGGTTCTTGTAGCGACAAGTTTATAATTGGTAGTAATAACATAGTTGATTTTGAAGAAAAAATGTATGGAGTGGACATTTTAAAATTCATTACTCTTGAGAATTTAAATGAAATCTTCAACTATGAATGGCTATGAGTCACATTTGTAAATGTATACATGAGGCATGATTTCATGATTTTTTTTCCAATTGTTGATCTACTATATTAATTATGACTAAATATAATTCATATTTTTATAGGCATATAAATCAATAATATTTTAAGGAAAACCCCTATGAACCTAAATATGGACTCATTAGTCCTTATATCACTTTTACAATACAAACCAAAATGGAATCAACTAAAATTGATGAAATAGTGAAAAAAAATGGCCCCAACATTTGAAAGAAAACTTACGTATGAAAAAATATACTCATTACAAATGATGAAGGGGTAAAACTATATAATTTAATAATATAAAATATATTTTCATTCATTTCCTTACTTATTTCTTTTTGTTTTTTAGGTAGCGTTGGTTACTCATTGTGGTCAATTTGGATACTCCAAATATTTATTTCCTAGATTCACTACATGGATACCCAACAGACTAACCACACATGATGACTTTTTTCAATTTTTAATACACTGCAACCATTGTTTTAGGACTAAACATCATGTAATATTTTTTATATTATGTTTTAATGTGAATTCTATAATTATAGGGTGGTGTTTAAATGTCATTAAAATCATTTCATGAGGAATATCTATGCGTATAAGGAGCCTATTGACATCTACAAGTGGATAAGTATGAGGGTATATTAAATAACATTTCACTATCAAAATAAATTACCTATTTTTATCAATTTTTCTATAGAGTCTGAAAAAAACCGATGGAAATGATTATTGTTATTATATTTTCAAATTTATGAGTGATATCATATACTATCAACAAACTATCATCCACATAAAGGTATTTTCATAGATAATTACTATTCTATTTAAAATATTCATTAATACTTTGTGTATTTATATTTTTTTAATACTACCATGGTTATAAAAATTCCATGTATTCAAAAGATGCAATATATTTGTTTAGAAAGAAATGAGAATCATACCTAATGTCAGAACGTACATATATATCATGAATATGTGACTTTCTAATACTTATTTAGTTGATTTTATCATCATTTTATCTATTTTTTTAGATAACTTCCTTATCATTTCTATATAATAATTAGTTTGTTATTTTTCACCAAGATCATAAAGAAATGACTTCGTCAAAAAGGATAATTCACTCTTATACTATGATCATGCACTGAATGTGATACACAGTGTACACCTTAAGACTCAAATTATATGGTTTCAGTTCAAAATTGATAACATAATAATTTTTTCTTATATAGGTGTATTTTTTTTTCTCAGGTTAGGTTGGTTTGTCTAAAGCTACTTGTGATCATGTGAGATTGGACTTTGACGCTAAAACTAAAATAATGGAAACAAATAAATGGTTCAAGAATGTATACAACCATCATGAAAAGTTTAATTAATACTACTTATTTATTTAGTTATTTCATCATTTTATCTACTAATTTTAAGTTAATTTCCATGATATTTTTTTCCAATATGTTGGAACCCTTGTTTTAATGATAACAAAATCATAATTCTTATGTTTTTAATGGATTTAATGGTTTATTTTAGCATTTTATAATTTAAGGTAGTTTGAAAAAAAAATTGACTATGTGTTGAAAAGACCAACCCCCAGACTTGAATCACCTCTAAAAAGAGTCAAAGGAAAAAAAAACTCATCACCAAAAAAGTGTCACGACTAGAAAAGATTCACCGCCAAAAAAGACTTACCACCAGATGAACTGCTATCAGACGAGTCACCTTTAAACATGAGTAACCTATAGACATGACCTATCACCAAATGACATACCATCATATGAGTCTCCATTGAACATGAGTCACCACCATATGGCCTACTGTCACTATTGAATATGAGTCACTGCTAAATATGATTCATCACTGAATATCATTCATCACCAGATGACCTACCACCAACCTGACTGATCATTGTACTAACTCTCCACAAGACAAGAGTAACCATTAGAATGTGACACCATTTCTTTTTTGATTAATTTTAATTATATTCCCTCAACTTATATATTAATATATTTAATGTGAAGAGTTATTTTATAATTATATTCGTAACTATGAATTGAAACATTAAAGTATATATCAGGTATCAGTATGAGGATGAAGAAGATTATGATGATTGTTCTAAAAAAGTAATATCCATCATGAAGTGATTTATATATTCAAATAAGTCTCTCTCATTCAAAATTCCTAGAAAAAAATATATTATCAAGTGTGCTAGCTGATGAATACTCCCATGAGAGCTTACGTGTTGCATGCTTGTCTAAATTTATACTATGAAAGAATGGAGTAACCCGAACATTCAGATCATTTCCCATAGTCGGAACAAAGAAAACTTTTCAACGCTCTATTTTACTATTACTTTTAGATACATAGATTTAGCTCCTCTCCAAGCCATATCCAAGGAGACTCAATCATCTGGAGAACTTCATACTAAGAAACACTATCTTTTTCTTCTTTTTACTTCTTTATCTATCTATTTGTTTATTTTACATTCGAGTAGTGTGAAACTTGTTTTTTATCAACACACACTACATCCTATGCTAGAACTATAGAATACTAGATATTCTCTTCACTCTCTTTTCATCTAAATACCAATTTTTTGTGAAATGGGTCCTTGTGTGGCCTGTATTGTTTTTCTTCCCACAGTTATTGTAGAAGAGGTCCCTATGTGGCCTGAAAATATTATAATCCGATGTCCATATAACCAATATTGGTTGTGGATTAGATTATTATTGTATTATATAATTTGAAGTAGGTGATTTCCAAGTGGAGGGAATTAGGTATTGTCTCGAGACTGAACCCCTTGTTTTATTCCACTGTGTGTTTTTGTGTTGTTTCAATCATTACGAAGCTTTAAACTATATTTTTAGCTTTAAAAACCTATACTTTTATAGTTAATCTTAATGAGTGTCCATATAATTATTTTATTGAGTAAATTGATTTACAAAGTTAAATTAATTTTAATATTATTTTAATATATCACTAATAAAGCTCTAAGGAATATTTTAAAAGATAAAAATTATATTAAACTACTTTTTTGATTAATTGGTAAATTTTATTTTAATTGGGGGTATTTATTTGAACTTGTTTTTAATATAAATTTTTATTTGGAAATCACCCCCCACTTGAGTTACTCACTCCAACCAATATTTGGTATCAAAGTCTTTTCAAAATATTTTCAACTATAATTTTAGTTATTTCCTAATGATTATAAATTTCAATTATTTCTAATTTAGTTTTTTAATTAATAATAGATAACAAAGTTCTACTACCACAGACCTCCCTTCATTAATGGAATAAACTATTCCCAAAGGAAAATCAATATGAATATGAATATTGAAATCATGGGTTTTGAAATTTGGACTACTATTGAAGATAAATATGAATTACCTAATATTGATAGGAATAAATGGGATGTTGCAACTAAAACTTCTTATAAAAATAACTGTAAATCAATGAATGCTTTTTAATGTGATTTAGGAGATGATGGATGCACTAGAATATATTCATGTAAATCTGCATATGGAATTTGGGACACTTTAGTTATTTCTCATGAAGGAAAAAATAATATTAAATAAATGTAATTAAATACTTACACAATTAAATACGATACATGTATGATGAAACCTGATGAGATTATTGTTGACATGTATCCCAGGTTTAATGAAATATAGAATAAAATGAATTTCTTAGGGAATCCAGTTTCTAAAAAAGACCAAATCACATGACTATAAAGATGATTACCAAAAATATGGAGAGGAACCTCAATCTCAATTATATATTCATGTGATTTTAGCAAGCTGCCTATCAATGAGCTTATTGGAAAGTTAATGATGTATGAGGAAGAACAGACGGTTAATTGAGAAGGGGAAGATGGAAAGAAGGTTTAAAATATTTTAAAAGAAAAATAAATTCTTTATGAAACCAAGTTATAAAGGAAAATATGATAGTATAGTAATTTTGATGAAATATTGGAAGAGTTATGGAACTTCAAATGAAATATTTTTCTATTAATTTAAGAGGAAAGGGAATGTCAAATCTGATTGTCCCAAGATGAAGTATAAAAATAAATATGATGATAAAGATATAAAATACAATAATGAAATTAAATCCACCTAGAGTGTTTCTGAATAAATCTCTAGTGTCTCGGACGCAACCCACGAGTAAAAACATGGTAGAAAAAACATGTGTTTCATGAAAAACACATCCGAGGAATCGAATATCTTTCCTGCTTCTCCTGCAAATATTTCAAAGAATTATGGAGAGGGAAATAATGATGAAATTATGTAAAATTAGTATATTTTTTAATATTACAACATATTATAAGATAATTTTAATGTGCTTAAAGATAAGTATAAAATTCTAAAAAAAACATCATCCCTTGACTATTAATTTAAAAATTGATTTTGTAGTAGAAAAATAGAAAAATGTTCAACTATTGAAGGAAAATACTAAACTGGAATTTTCTAATGAGAAAATAAAAAAGGACTTAGATATATTTACTAATGGAATAAATAATCTCACTCACATATTATAAAAATAAATAGAACCTAAGTACATCACTAGTTTAGGTTATTAACCTGGACAAAGAAAAATTATCAATAGTACTTTTATTCATAAATACAATTCTGGAAATTCCGTTGGTAGTTTTTATACACATAAACCTAACAAAGTTTTTATTTCAAAAAGTTTAAAATCATCTTATAAGAAACCAATTAAGAAAATACGGGTTCCTAAAACCTTAATTATTTAAATTTCTGGACCTAGGAATATTTGGGGTACCAAAATCACTTTTGGTGTAGAACTTGTTTTTTAGGGAAACTGCTTAAAGAGCTCCAGTAAAAGCTTACAGTACATGGACTGTGGTTATTCTTGACACAAGACTATATATTACTCATTATTCAATATTTTGATAAATTTTGATGGTGGGCATGTCAACTTTGGTGACCATGCTAAAGGGAAAATAATTGGCCTAAACCAAGTTAGTAATTCTAACTCAGATTAAAATTTTAAAGTATTATTTATTAACGGTATAAAATATAATATACTTAACATGTAATAGCCATGTGATGATGGTTTTTATGTAAAATTTGAAAAGAATTATTTTGATGTTTTTTATTCAAAAAATTCTTTAGTTTTTACTGCTTTGGGAAATTAAAATGCTTATTCTATTAATTTAGACTCTTTATTTTCTAGAAAAGTTTTCTTGTTTTAGTGTATTTTATAAAGAATCTTTGTGTTGGAATAGTATACTAGAATATTGTTATATTCACTCACTTATAAAGCTAACTAGGAAAAGGTTAGTCAAAGATATACCAAAAGTTGAATTCCAAAATGATAAAGTTTGTAACCCCTATTAAAAGGTATAACAACATAAGATATCTTTCAAATCAAAGAAAAAAGTTTAAAGTTCTAAACACCAAGAGTTCGTTCACATGGAATTTTTTGGACCTTCAAGAGTATCTATTTTAAATATGAATCACCATGTAAATATCTTTGTAGATAAATTTTCTAGGTATACTTGGGAATTCATTTTATCTCACAAAAGTGAAGACTACACTTTACCAAGTATTCTAGATTTGTAGAAAATCATAGTGTAATTAGGATTAAAACCATAAGAACTAATCATGTTCATGGGTTTGAAAATAAATAATTTGAATCCTTTTTCTCACAAAATTGTTGTAATCACAACTTCTATACTCCTAGGACTTCATGGAATAATGGTGTTGTAGAAATAAGAAATAGGACACATCAAGAGATTTCTAGGACAGGAAAGGTTTGGATCAGGAAGAACCTGATCCCCAAAAATATTAATAGAAAAAAGTAGTACATAAACACAAACAGAACATAAAAGCTTACATCATCTCAAAGTCAAAGACATTCCCAACTCCATAATCTGTCAGCTCATCATCTGGTTCAGCTGACTCCCATTCAGATGACTCAGCTTTCCTGAATAATTCCAAGTATTGTATTTTACGCTGCAGCATATCCTTATAAAACTTTGCCTCAGGTGGCCGTGTTTCATCGCCCACTTTAGTAACCATCTCCATGCACATCTCGGATGCATACATGGTTGTTATTGGTTTCGGAAAATCAGAATAATCTTTTCTTGGTCTTCTTCTGATTGGGTTAGACCCGCTCATATCTTTATCGGATATCCTCTTACCCTCTCCCTGAACAATGGCACTATAACTAGGAGTCACATTCTCCTTGTCACTTCCCACGATATCCCCCCATTTCTTAGGAAGGTGCACTGCATAGTCTTGACAGTCAGCCTTCATACCCAGTGGTCGATTTCTCTCCTGAAGCTTACCATTTATGCCACAGGGAATCTTCTCAATCTCAGCATCCATATTCATGACTCAATTCTGTATTTTAACAGGTTCCTCCACCTTATTGGCCCTTGTAGTGCCATCATAGACCACAAGTGCGAGGGAGTTGTTACTAGACTGACATGTGTCCACATCCACCTCCACTTACATTTGTTCATCCTATTCCAGAGAATCAAAGCTATTCTTCAAGAAGATATCTAGACCATCTGGTACATCATGATCTACACATGTATAGATATCCTTCCCCATTGCTTCTGTATTCCCAATCCGCACTAGACCACGACCCATATACTGAAAATGAATGTTTTGATTCTACTAGTCCATACCTTGAGAGTGGGTTCCATCCTTGGCAAGGATATTTTTATTTCCTTCAATACTCTTGCACATCTGCTCAATCTGCCTCACCAGTTAAATTCATGATACCAAGGTCCTGCTTCAGTCTCCCAAACACTTCTGAAACAGACGTCCCTGATGCAGTGGTAGGAACCTCTTTCTCAACACCAAAGGACTCACTCCCCCCATATCGACTTCAATACATATAGCATGATCATGTATCCATTCTCCAGGAAATTCTTAAGGTAGACTAACATGATCAGCATGCTGCATCCCACCTGTTTGATCATCAAGTGAACCAGAAGGAGGAGTCTCCATTCTCTCTTCCCTTTGATCACTCCCATCTAGAACAGAACATACCTCACCCCTCACCACCTTCAATATAGGTGCCTCTGTTGGTGTTGTATGTCCAGCACGACACCCATTTTTAGCATGCTTGCGACATTCAGATACCTAGTGTCCCTTCCTATGACAGAAAGAACAAAAATTGACCCTGGAATCATAGAGGATGGATTAACCATACCTGTACTCCCCTTCAATCACGATCCAAACCAGCTCTGGTGGTGGATGTGATAAATCCATTTCAACACAGATCTGCACAGCCATTGGGTGTGAGAATGAAGCTTCCCAATGATCACAATAGAGAAACTATCCAATGGATTTCCCGATTGACCGTAGAAGTCCAAGGTTCTAGAAAGGCAGCGACAACCCAGGAAGTTCAATCCAAATCTATGAGGTTGGAGAATCCCGATTCAAATGAAGATCAAAAGACCAACGGAGAAGATGAAAATAAAAACCATGAACAGATCTACTAGCACTTGACCAGGATCTAATCATATCATCCTCATCAGTGAAGTAGAGGAGGATTTGTCGTGGCCCCAAAATCCCAACAGACAGTCGCTAAGATAATCCCCATTCCTCATTAACGTCCTTGGAAAATACCTCCACCAAAGGTCGTTGCCGCACAAATCTCGCAACCAAGGTCATGGAAAACATTGAAGATGCTTCATTGAATTCCTGAACAGGTATTGGAACCACGGGCTGGCCATTGAAGCGTCCAGGGACCTTCTGAGCAATACTTATACTGGGAAAGAGAGGAGAAACCATACCTGAACAACAGAAAGAACCTGGACCCCCAGACCATACTCCTTGAGCATCATCGTAAAGATTTGGATGAGACCCCTCCCTTGGAGGAGGAGGAGGGGTCGATACATCAACCATCGCATTAGGGTTAGGTCATCGTGCTTCGTCGTCACTGTCTCTGCTCTCTCCCTTTTCCATAGTACCCTCAACTTTACATTTTCTATCAAGTGATTTCTAGGAAAATGATTAATGAATATGGCATTCCTATTTAATTTTGGTTAGAGGGTCTGAATATATACTACTATATAATTAATAGATTTTAATTGATCCTCTTAAAAAACTCCTTATGAACTTTGGAATAGTAGAAAGCCTAAGTTTAATTACTTGATATTTTTTTGGTTGTAAAATCTTTATTCTTAAAAATAAGGATAACCTTGAAAACATTTCTTCCAAGAGTGATAAAGTAGTTTTCCTTAGTTATTCAACTTCTAATAAATCATATAGATTGTTTAACAAAGGAACCAAGACCTTGGAAGAGTCTATTGGTGTCAAGTTTGAGGAAAAATATCCACATGAGCCTAAAAATACTTTAGAAAAGCTTGAGTGTGATTCATCAAATCTAAAAATAAATTCCAAACCTTGTCACACTTTTTGTGAAATAATAATAAAATCATCCAGTTCTAAGGAACTTTCATAGCCCAAAGATGAACCTATATATGACCATGAGATGACTAGACCTTCTTTTCAAAGAGTTGTTAAGACTCATAGATACCATAATCTAGATGTTTTAGATGGAGAAATAGATATAGGTACATATACTAAATATTATCTTAAGAATAAAGTTGAACATCACTCATTAATTTCTTAGCTTGAACCCAAGAACATAAATGATGCAATTAATGATGAATTCTGGGTGATGGATATGTAAGAAGAACTTAACCAATTTCAAATAAATAAATTTTGGTAACTTTTTAATAGAAATAAAGATTACTTTACTATTTTCACTAAATGGGTGTTTAGAAATAAGTTTGATTAATCTAGCACTATGGTAAGAAAAAAATCTTGGTTGGCTACAAAAGGGTATATTCCGAAGGAGGGATTTGACTATGAGGAAACATTAGCAGCTGTAGCCAGACTTGAACCCATTAGGAAACTAGTTTCCTATACATCACATTTGGATTTAAAACTATATCAAATGGATGTAAATAGAGCATTCCTAAATTGATATATAGTTGAGTATGTTTTTGTTAAAAAAACCCCTTCTTTTCAAAGTTATCATTTTCCAAATCATGTCTTTAAATTAATAAAAGATTCATATGGTTTAAAGAAGGCACCTAGAGACAGGTATGATAGGCTCAAATCTTCTCTAATTTCTAAAGGTTTTTTTAAAAGGTATACCTGATCCTAATATTTTTGATAAAGATAATTTAAGAAGATGTTTTAGTTGTTAAAATCTATTTAGATGATATTATCATTGGATTATCTAAAAAAATTATGTATTCGTTTTTCAAAAATGATGAAAAATGAATTTGAAATGAGTTTAATGGGTGAACTGAAATTATTTATTGGTTTTCAGATTTTTCAAAATAAAGAAGGAACTATTTTAAAACAAAGTAATTATACCAAATATCTTCCAAAATGTTTTGGTTTGGATTGCATTAAAAGTAATGACACTCCATTGAGTACCAACTGTAAGTTGGATCTTCTTGATGCTGTGAAGCCAGTGGATCAAACCAGTTATAGAGGTATGATTGGAATTATTCTATACCTTACTACTAGTTGACCTAACATTATGTTTAGTGTGTGTATGTGTGTGTTCTCATTTTCAATCAAACCCTAAATATTTTCATCTACTTGATGTTAAAATAATTTTCAAATGCCTCAAATATACAACCAATTTATGATTGTTTTACTCAAGAGGACATGCATTCCAATTAGTTAGTTACTCATATGTTGATTTTAATGGTTGTAATTTATATAAAATAGCACATTAGGAAAATGTCATCTTTTGGGAAAGTCACTAGTATCTTGGTTTAGTAAGCAACAAAACTCATCTACAATGTCTACTACCGAGGCTGAATACATAGATATAGGTAGTTGTTGTGCTCAAATTTTGTGGATGAAACACACATCACTAGAATCTGGATATCAATTCAGATAGGTCCCTATAAATTGTGACAACACAAGTGAAATTAATATTTCCAAAAATCATGTTTCTCGCTTTATAAAAAAGAACACTGATGTAATACTTCACTTTTTAAGAGATCATTTTCAAAAGGGTGATATAACTCTTGAATTCATAGGAACTAAACATCATCTTTCTAGTATTTTTACTAATAAATTGATTTATGAGAGATTAAGATACATCATAAATTAATTAGTAATGTAAAATTTTAGTTAGACATTAATTCTAGGTACCCTCAATTGTAAATTACCCACTGTTGGAAATTAGCCACTATTGGAAATTACCCACCGTTCAAAATCACCCACTGTTGGAAACAATCCACAGTTGCTGATTTTATTTCTCTATGTTTGAAATTTTTATTTAATTTAAATTTTTATATTTTATTTATATTTTCATTTTTCAAACCCCTAAATGACATAAATTGGAGCTTTTGGCTAATTTCAATTCACTCTCTCCCTCGATCCTTTTTCCCTTCAAACTTATCTAATAATATTTATCTCGCAACCTTTATCCTTATATTTTCCTCTCCTGAACCTTTCACTTCATCGAAATGGTTAGAGTGAAGTGACCTACTGATTTGAATCCTAAGGATTCATGACCTTCAATGAATCCTATAGGTGATTCGACCTAAATAGTTGTCGATCCACGAAACACGCAACTCATGAATCGCACAGTGGTTGTTGAGAAATAAATAAATGTATAATAGTTATGATATAGTATATCTATGGTTATTAGGGTGCTCTGTGACTAGGGATACACATAATGGTTATCCAACAGTGATAGTTTATTCTATCCTAGGTTGGTACACCAGTTTTTTAAATTTTCCAAGTTTAGTTTTTGGGGAAATAAAGATCATATTAGAATCATGATAGATGTAAAGGAGGTAATATTTTTTTGGGAACAATGTGGTAAATTTATTAAAGTGACTAATGAAGATGTTCTCAATGACTATTAGGGATCCATTCACAATTATAGTGATTCTTTTGTTTATGAGAACACCTCAGTTAAAATTATAGGCGATGGAACTCTATGAAGACAAACTATAATTTAGTTGTAAGGTGAGTGAATACTGTTATTTATGTTTATACAACACATTTTATACCCTATAAATGATACTTTAGAGCCCGATGAGCCAACAGAATACTTAGATGAAGAGAAAGAAAATGTGGAGGTTGTTGTAGTTCTTGATGAGGAGGAGATATCATCTAAGGAGGGAAGTGACCCTGACATACCTAAGAGCCCAGTAGTATATTTTGGTCTAGCTAGTCCTTCGAGATCTATACCTAATAGAGAAATTCTTTTGAGTGAAAAATATGATAATAAGGAAACTGAGGTTTTAGATAAAGAATAATTTAGGAGTTCTTCTAAATATTCTAAGGTGGTTGTATATTTATCAGATGATAAAAATGGATATAATGGAAGTGATGGTGGTGAAAATAAATATGATGAAAATGATCAACTGAGGGAGATGATAAAGATGAAGGATATGATGATATAGATGGGAGTGATGATGGATCTGATCATGGTGGACATGATGATCATCAAATGACTCATACGCATTCTTATTCTATAGTTGTATCTATTTCGATAAGGAATGAGGAGAGACCAAGTTTTTTTTCAAGATGTTGATGAAGATGATTTTGATAGATATGAGATGAGGGAATCTGTTGAGGGGGAGGAAACTCTTAGTTTTGTTAGCCATCGAGTTGACCCTAAAAATTGTGAACTTTTTATTTTATCTTCTTCCAGGATAGATGTAATATATTTTGATGAATGGGAAAGATTCCCATGGTATGTGAGGCTTGGATTGGACTATCCTAATTTAGATGTTGATTAGAGTAGTCCACTAGAGCATGGTGGACTTGCTTCCCTAGTTTGATTTGAGATATATCCTAAGGTATATAAGGGTTGAGTAGATTGATGATAAAGGAGAGATTCAGATATTTGCTTTAGATATACCCTTCAGACCTGATCCAGTAGAGGCTATTGTGCCTCTTATTGAGAGTGATGTTTCACCACTTTAAATAATGTCTACACCTATGCCTCTAGATACTATTTAAATAGATGGTCTAGATTCATTTAAAGAGAGGTGTTTTATAATATTGGTAGGATTTTGATTAGTTAGGAACCTCTAGTCACACCACTCAGTGAGAATAATGCTAGACATAAATTTGTGTTGGTTGTGTGTCACATCCATCCAGATATGATTCATCACATTCAAAAGGCTGATATTAAGAATAGATGGTTAGCGAGTGAGATGGAGACTTTGAGGTCTATGATGGAGGATATTAGGACTTCTTTTCATATCCCGTATGGATTCCCTATTAGATAGGTTGGAGGATTTTACTTCAGTGGATTATAATTCCAGTGCTCCACCTCCCTCATCTTCCATAGATATAGAGTTGATTCAGTTATTTTTTAGGGAGGAGCTTCATGATGTTATGGGATATGTTCCTTCTACACTTCAGGAGGATCTGAGGAAAATCATACTATATAGTGATCATATTTATAATATGGTAATGGAATTTTCGAATGATTCCAGAAATTATAGGAAACACATCTCAAAGTCCATCAAATATTACCTTCCCAAGATTTTCACCAAGCACGAATTGAACTCACACTTAAAATTTCTAGTTTAGAACCTTTATATTCCACTAGTTTCCAAAGATTTTAAGAAATTGGTTAGTCAGTTGAAGGATCTGAAAATGTGCTTCAATTTTTATAGAAGAAAATAAAGACTTCTCAGGTTCCATGGATAATAAAAGCACCATTATCATGGACTTCATCAATCCCATGAATCCCATTTTTCATGTGTCTAGTACTGCAATAGTATCTCATGAGTAAATTATAATTACATATTAATTATCTACTACATCCATTTCCCTATATTTTTTCAAACTATTTATTATTAGGGATTTAAATTCCCTTTTTCCTACTCAGTTTCATGTTCTTAGTCTGTCTCCAGTGTAAGAAGTTGGGAATCTTATTCTTGGGATCATCTCAAATATTGACCCTCTACCTCAGTCCCTATAACCACTAATTCAGTTACCTCAAAATATATAATGTGTTTCCTCTATCTCTAACAAGGCAAAATAACTCGTTGTTCCTAGTACACAGGATGAGAAGTGATGGAGATTCGCCTTTTTCTTTGATAGGGACTTCATTGATTTTTTTTCTTATCTTTTGTGAATGTAATGTACTCAATTTTCTCCCTAATGGTATTTATATTATTTTTAATCTTTTTATTCTTTGAATTTAATATTTATTTTCTTCACTTTTTGATAATCTAAAAACAGGACCAATAAATATGAAATTTATGTTATGGGGAGAATAATTATGGGATTTTCTTTATTTTATGTTATCCTCTCTTACCATACCTTTGATACCATATTTATTTATTTTCTATTTTAAAATTTAAGTTCAAACCCTCACATTATATTTTTAAAATGTTAAGAAGATATCATTACTGTTTCAAATACATTTATTTTATACCAACGTTCATTATTTAAATGGTTTATAAAATTCCATGATTTGTGATCATCAAAAAGGGAGAGATTATTGATACCATTGTTTTAATTATAAAAAAATCATGATTCATATATTTTTAATGGATTTTATGCTTTATTTTAGAATTTTATAGTATATGTCAATTTAAAAAAAAATGGATAAGTATTGAAAAGACCTACCACTAGACATGACTCACTGGTAGAAAACAGTCACCACTAAAAAAGATTCACCGATAGAAAATAGATACTGCCAGAAAGGAGTCACCACCAAAAAATAATCACCACCAAAAAAGACATACCACCAAATGACCTAGCCTCAGACAAGTCACCATTGAACATGAGTCACCACTAGACATAACCTGCCTCCCGATGACTTTCCATCAAATGAGTCACCATTGAACATGAGTCACCACCATACTTGACCTATTTCATGATAAACAACCATAAAACGAGTCACCATTGAATATGATTCACTAATAAATATGAGTCACTGTTGTATATGATTCATCACCAGATAACACACCACCATCCTGACTCACCGCTAGACTCACTCACCACTAGACATGAGTCACAGTCAGCATGTGCCACCATTTCTATTTAGAGACATTTGAATAAAATTTTGTCAATGGATTTATTAATTTAATTAATAAGAATACTTATTTTATAATTATTTTCTTACCTATTTAGTGGAAACATTAAAGTTTGTGTAAGGGATTAGTATGATGGTGCAGAAGATCATGATGATTGTTCCCCAAACAGACTTTACATCATGAAGTTCTTTATATATTCAAATTTATCTCTCTCATGCATGAGTGTTTTCCAAGAGAAAATATATGATCTAGTGTTATACCTATTGAATACTCCCATCAGATCTTACATGCTGTATACTTACCTACATTTTGACTATGAATTAGTGGAGTACACCAGACATCCAAATCATTTCCCATAGTCAGAAAAAAGAGAGATTTTTTATGCTCTATTTTACTAATACCTTCAAGGAAATGGCTTGATCTCCTCTACAAGACCATCCAAGGATACTCAAAAATATAAAGAGCTTCAGACTGAGAAACACTATCTTTTTCTATATCTTACAGCTTTCTATATATGTTTGTTTCTTCTACATTTTAAGAAATATGTTTTTTGTTTTTTTATCAAAACACACTATCTCCTATGCTAGAACTGGAGAATATTAGATATTCTCTTACCTATCTTTTCATCTGTATTCCCATTATTTTTTTGGAAGAGGTACATGTGTGGCTTGTATTGTTTTTCTTCCCATACATACTATGGAATAGGCCCTTGCATATCCTAGACATCTTGTAAGTTGTTGTCCTCAACCCCGATCTAGGTTGTGGATCATATTATTTTTTTATAATCTGATTGATATAGGGTGATTTCCAAGTATATGGGATTAGGTCTCATATTGAGACTGAACCCCTTGTTTTATTCCTCTATACTTTTTTTTGTTTTTTTTCATTCTTTAAAAATATTTAATCTGTATTTTTTTTTAAGCAGCTAAAAAATATATACTTTGATAGTAAATCATAATTAGTAATTTACATAATTATTTGATTGAGTAAATTTTTTCAAAAGTTAAATTAATTTTCATATTGTTTTAATTGAGAACTAATCAAAATTTGAGGAATCTTGTAAAAGGTCAAAATAAATTAAACTACTATTTTGATTAAGTGGGAAAATTTATTATAATTGGGGGTTTTTATTTGAACTTTTTTAACACATATTTTTATTAGGAACTAAATTGAACACCTATTGAGTTACTCACTCATACCAACATAATACTTATTTATTTATTTTCATAGATCTTTTGGAAAGTCATATTATTCTTTCAACAATCAGTAACAAACTAGAAAATAAATAACACATTCCTTTTTAATGGAAGAGGAAACCTCGGGCTGCTTGAAACGTGAAGTGTTTTAGGGAGAATCGGGATTCTCTTTCATCAGAATTGAACATGTTTTTAATTTTATAGATTTTTTTGGATAGTTTTAAGTGAAACACATATCATATACTCAATCAGTCACACATTAATTTGATACATAGTGTGCTCGGTAAGACCCAGACTGTATGTTTTTAGTTTTTAATTTATATTTATTTCAAAACACACATCAAATAATCAAAATTGAGAAAATGAATTAATATTATATTGATACTTTAATAAATTAATCCATAATTCATTTGTGACATGTAGGAACCAGTCGCACCTCAATCTGACTCACGGTGTGGCATATATTACTCCATGTGCATCTTTTAATATAAAATTGTTATTAATTTTAGTAAAAAGAAGAAATGAAATAATAAAAACCCAGAAAATTCATTCATTTTAGTTTGATAATTTTTTAAAACTATCCATAAGTCATTTTCTATGTGTATAAATCAGCAACACCTCAATCTGACACATAGTGTTACCGATATGACTCCAAGTGTGTCTTTTAAATTAAAATTGAAATTAATTTTTGGAAAAAAAATTTACATATTGAAAACTGAGAAAACACATTCATATTATTTTTATAATTTAGGAAAATGATCCATGATTCAATTTTGACTTGTATGAATCAACCACATCTCAATTAATTCACAGTGTGATTGGTATGACTCAAAATGTCCATTATCAGTTTAAAATTAACATTTTAGTTAAAAATGTGTGTTACTCACTAAAATCCAAGAAAAATCACTCCTATTTTATTGATAATTTAGGAAAATTATTTATATGTCATTTATTATGTTTAGGAAGTAGTCCCATGTCAAACGGACACAAAATGTTACCGGTATGACTCAAAGTGTGTGTTTCCACCTTGAAATGGAATTTTAGTAAAAAAACATAAGTGAAATACTCAAAATTGATCAAACACATTAATATTGTTTTGATAATTCAGTAAAATTATCCATAAGTTATTTGAGACATGGAGTAATTAGTCGCACCTCAATCCAATGTAGGGTGTGACCTATATGACTCCAAGTGTGCCTTTTTATTTAAAATTGACATTAATTTTAGTAAAAAGAACAAGTAACATACTTAAAAATAAGAAAACACATCTATATTTATTTGAAACTTTAGGAAAATGATCCATATGTTATTTTTTATGTTTATGAATCATCCCCACCTAAATCTGATGCATGTTATTACCAATATAACTCCAAGTGTGTCTTTTTATTTATAATTGACATTAATTTTAGCAAAAAGAATAAGTGTCGTACTAAAAACAGAGCAAACACAATTGGATTATTTTGATAATTTAAGAAAATGATCCATAACTCATTTTTTCTATGTAGGAATCAAGCACACCTCAATATGGAACATTATGTAATCATGACTCCAAGTGTGTCTTTTTATTTAAAATTGACATTAATTTTAGTAAAAAGAACAAGTGACATCCTAAAAACTAAAAAACACATTAGGCTATTTTTGATACTTTATAAAAATGATCTATAATTAATTTTTTACATGTAGAAATCAACCACACCACAATCTGATTCATGGTGCGACTAATATGACTCAAAGTGTCTTTTATTAGTTTAAAATTGACATTTTAGTTCAAAATGTGTGTCACTCACTAAAAACCAAGAAAATGAACTTATATTGTTTTGATAACTCAGTAAAAATGATTCGTATGTAATTTTTGGTGTGCATGAAGAATTATCACATAAAACTGACACATAATGTGACGGGTATGACTCATAGTGAATGTTTCCAATTTGAAATGACATCATGGTAAAAAGAACAAGTTACATACTCAAAACTAATAAAATACATTCAGATTATTTTGATACATTAAGACAATGATCCATAAGTCATTTTTGATGTGTAATAATCAACCCAACCTCAAACTGATGCATGGTGTGACCAAGATGACACCAATTGTGTCTTTTTTATTAAAAATTGACATTATTTTTAGTAAAAAGGACAAGTGACATAGTAAAGATAGATAAAACACATTCATATTGTTTTGATGATTTAGTAAAATGATCCATAAGCCATTTTTTGACATGTATGAATCAATCAAAACCCAATATGACACACGGTATGACTGGAATGAATCAAAGTGTCCAATATCAGTTTGAAATTGAAATTTTAGTTCAAAACATGTGTCACTCAGTGAAAACTAAGAAAACACACTTCTATTATCTTGATAATTTAAGATAATAATTCATAATTCATTTCTGATGTGTAGTAAGAAGTCTCATGTCAAAATGACATATGATATAGCCGGTATGACTCAAAGTGTGTGTTTCTAATTTCAAATGATATTTTAGAAACCAACACAACTATTATACTAAAAACTAAGAAAATGTAATTGGATTGTTTTGATACTTTAGGAAAATGATCCATTAGTAATTTTTGACATGTATGAATCAGCCACACCTTAATCTGATGCACGGTGACCGATATGACTCAAAGTGTTTCTTTTTATTTATAATTGAAATTAATTTTAGTAAAAAGAAAAAGTGAAAAACTCAAATTCATGAAAATAATTTAAATTGGTCTAATACTTTAGGAAACTGATCCATAAGTCATTTTTTATGTGTTGGAATCAACCCCAACACAATCTGATGCACGGTGTGACCAGTATAACTCCAAGTGTGTCTTTTATGTAGAATTTAAATTACTTTTAGTAAAAAGAAAAATTAAGTACTAAAAAATGAGAAAACAAATTTGTGTTGTTTTGATATTTTAGTAAAATAATTAATAAGTCATTTTTTACTTGTTGTAATGAACCGTACCTCAGTCACATGCATTATGTGACTGATATGACTCTAAGTGTGTCTTTTTATTTAAAATTGAAATTAATTTCTGTAAAAAGAACAAGTGACATACTAAAAATTGGTAAAAATGAATTCATATTGTTTTTATTCTTTATGTAAATGATTCATAAGTCATTTTTTACATGTAGGAATAAACCGAACCTTTATATGACACACAGTCTAACCATTATGACTTAAAAGTTTCCATTATAAGTTTAAATGTACATTTTAGTTGAAAACATAAGCCACTCACTAAAAACCAATAAAACACACTCTAATTGTATTGATAATTAAGTAAAATGATTCATAAGTCATTTTTTGATGTATGAGAAGAATTTTACATCAAAAGGACACACGATGTGACTAGTATGACTCAAAGTGCTAGATTCCATTTTGAAATGACATTTTAGTAAAAAAACATATGAAATAATCAAAACCAATAAAATATATTTGGATTGTTTTTATACTTTAGGAAAACGATCCATAAGTCATTATTGACATGTAAGAATCAGTTTCACCACAATCTTATGCACAGTGTGTCAGATATGACTCCAAGTGTGTCTTTTTATTTAAAATTGACATGATTTTTAGTAAAAAGAATAAGTGACATACTAAAAAATGAGAAACTACATTTGGATTGTTTTCATAATTTAGTTCAATGATCCATAATCCATTTTTAATTTTTAGGAATCAAACCCCACCTCAATCCAATGCACGGTATGACTAGTATGACTATAACTATTTCCTTTTATTTGAAATTGACATTTTATTAATGTATTCTTTCAAATTTATGTTTAATTTATTTCATTATACTATTACTAACATAATATATTTTTTCTTATATAGGTGGATTATTTTTCTTGGGTTGGGGTGTTTTATTTGGAAACCGATACAAAAACGATTTTTTTGTGTTGTCAAAACCCCCTCTTTAACAATTCTGAGGAAAAAACGCTTTTTTACTGTTGTTAAAACCCTTTTCGAGCATTGTTAAAGGGACTAACTGTGGTGGTGAATGTTATTATTATTTTACATGAAATAGGTTTCCTTTTGGATTTGACATATTATTAAGGGAATTTATGTAATTAATTAATATTAAATACTAACTCTGGATCTATAAATAGACAATTATAAGAATGGTGAGGGGATGCTCGTTGTGTACAATATTCTCCTCCCTAGAGAACTTTATTTCAATGATAGAATCTCAAGGAATTTATCTCAAGCTTGATACATTCTATCTTCCTCCTTCCATTCCTCTCAAGATAGAGAGATCTATAGAGATTCTTTCAACCCTAAAAGAAAAATTTTCAACCAAGCGAGTGACGCAAGATGATTGGTACCATCTCGCTAACACCCAGATTTCCATCGATGATGTTTTGTGATCAAAGGAGAATATGTAGATGTCTTTTAAAGGGAATCTAATTTGGGACCTCATCGATGTAATAAAAATGACACCGAATGGCCTTTAGATGATCAACACTTAATTTGAAAAAAAAGAGCTCAAAACTGAGGTATTTCTTCATGTTATTAAATTAATTGTAAATTAATGTGGAAAAATATTGTCTATTTTGGTTTAGGAAATTTTTTTACTAATATTATTTGGAAAAAAATTCATTAGTCAGGGCATTTATCATCGCGTAAATCGTGAATGATCAATTGAATCTAACAAAAATCGAGTTTGTCAAACGCCCTCTAGGAACTTTCACTAAATCTAGAACTACAAAAAATACTGATAAAGTATGACCTTTATCAACTCTAAAACATCTAATTTTTATCAAATTTTATTCTTATCGCATATAAAGTCTTATTTTATGAGTGCTAATTTTTAGTTATGATAAATTACAAAAAAAAATTAAAACATTTGTTCCACTACTACGACCCCCCCCCTCCCCCACTGAATCAGTGCCTAGACAACCCTTCATCATAACCTCTCCCCCTTTTATCAATTCTTTCCCCCAACATGCCTTTCCCCCTTTTAACTAGTGCTCCCCCCCCAGTGCATTAACTCAATTTTACCTATGTTTATACTTTCTTAGCCACCCGTTCTCTTGATGACTCAAACCTAGGACCTATTTTTACATGGTGAACACTCTTTCCACTACTCATTATGGTTTTCTATGATATTTTATGAGATATCTATTTATTTATATATCTTTAAATACATATGTTTATTTTTTTATTCATATAATTATATATAATTATTAAATTATTATTAAATACATTTATACATATATATATCTTTACCCATTTATTAAGAATGATATCTTGGTTGAGAGGCCTTGAAAGAATGGTTTCTGATAACTTGACTGAGGACTTAATAGAATGTTCATGAATTCCCAGATTTATGCATTTCCTTTATTATGAATTTTGTTTCCATTATCTATGTGATTATTATATTGATATTATCTTTGGATGTTCATCGAACTCAATTTGTTTATTGAATGGAATGTGTTTTCAATATCCACTCTTCTATATTGATATGGATTTTTTATTCATGATAGATTCTATTGTATGTAACCTTTATTAATACTATGTGCTCACAATTTATTTTTTTTCCTTTCTTTAGAATCTGAAGAGGGTATTATGAATGATTTTGAGGATGTGGGAAATGTGTCATAGTAGTTGGGGTGATTCCTGAGTGGTAAACCCTCTAATCCTACATCCAAGAGTCTAAGGTTCAAAATCGGGTAGGGGAGAATTTCCGAGTAACTATAGTAGTAACTAAATATTTTAAACTATTCACTCAATTTGGACCTATGGGCCACAGATTTGGGCCTTCAGGCCACAGGGCCTTCATGCCACCATAGACCTTTGGGCCAATAGTCTTTTGGGATACCAAAGGCCTCCAAGTTATGGGATATTGGGCCATATGGAATTTGGTCCAAGAAGTGGAAAAGTTCGGACCACACTGGAGGAGACCTCAAAAGAGGAATCAGATAAAGTAAAATCCACCAGAAGAGCTAACTAGATTAGGTAGGAATGAGATGGTATGGAAACTGCCATCAATACTATCCACTATATATATTTTCACAGGGAAATGATAGACAATCATCTATATAGATGGGAATATAGGCATCATCAATTACAAAATTGGTAGGGAGGTTCCATTCTAGTGTAGACGGGTATTCGAGCCTTTGAGTCATGTACCAAGCCTTGTGCCTCTGAGTATGCGGGTTTATGTAAGGGTTTCCTCTCAACCTAGTCAAAAAGGGAGAGAATCCAAAAATAAATAAAAAACTAAGGCCTCCAGGCCATTACAGCAAAGAAATGTTTCTTACACTATATTTTTATATTTCCAATGTAATGTTGGAATCATGTATGTATCTAGTTTTCCAATAATGCTAAACTGGTCCATCTTATTTCATGAGATCCATTATATCTTATACAAATGAAATAAATTAAACACTGGATCTAGATTACTAGAGTTAAGGTGTTACAATAAATTCCAGTAAGATATTCACATTAAAAAAATTCATTTATTGATAAATCATGCATATTGATCATAGAATATTAATTTAGAAATGAAGGAGTGGCATGTGTTTATAATAGGCTAGTGGGAGTACTATAATTTTTCAATATTGGTATGTTGATAACACATGGAAATTTCAAATGTTATGCCTTACTATTTTGTTAAGACTAAGGAATAAATTTATATAATAATGAATTAATATAGAAACCATATTCTAGGGAACAAGATCTTCAAAAAAATATTCATGGTACATATATTAAAAATTAATTGAAAAATAAAATTTGAAACAATTCAAGACCAGATTCTTGTTGGTATATAATCTTTCTAGTAGAACATGTTTGGTCCTAGGAAGTGACTATTGAGATTAAAATTTTCAGAAGATTAAGTTCTATGAATTTATCTCACTTTCCTTGATATGTACCAACATTTAATATTACTGATTCATGATTCATAGTGGGTAAATATCGAACAGATCTAATATAACTACATTAACTTGTAGTTAGAAATATCTGGAAGTACTTGAAAAATTCAAACTATATGAGTTCCTGGTATCTGGAGAAGTGGGATTCCAAGTGATTAAGTGAATGGAACATTTGTCTTAATTTTGTTCAATATGATCTAGTATTTTAGTATGACTAAGGTAGTATGTAAGAAAAACCTATTACAACTAGTGGTTTCCATATCAATAATAGCCAAGTATGTTGTGGCTTTTGATGTAGCTTTAGAAGTGGTCTAGTAACATACTTGTCTTATATAGGGTTATACCAAAAGTAAAAATTTTATCATTATTATGATAATCTTTGAATATATAATTAACCAAGATGTAACATTTTTAACATGAGAACAAGAGGTGGATACTTGATAACATCACTACTTGAGGGATTTTCTTAAGGTAATGAGGTCGTAGTAAGATGATTAGCCACATAGTCATGTGGATAAACTAACCCTACCCACAGAGACATGGTAGGCCTAGTTGTTGTACCCATACATAGAATAAGCATGTTTAACATGTGAGAACTAACCATTCATTGACAATTAGATCTAGAAATAATAAGATTCTATAGAAGTTTTTACCCAATAACCAACTACTTTTTATTTTAGATTGCTTGTGTATTCGTGGATTTTAATATAAGTAAATATATTATCTCATATTGATTATTATTATGTGTATTATTAATGTAACAATGTCTTATAATATTTATTGCAATGAAAATTTCATAATATTTCATCACTATGATGAGAAACTTGAAATTTCATGATGATATTATCAAGAAATGTTTTATGGTCAGATAACATTCTATAATGGGACAAATGTTGTGTTTTTAAATAGGTACAAGTACTTGTAATCATATGATACTTTATTTCCAGAAGTCAGCAGTTAGTAATCTCTAGGATTAGAGATTATGAGAAATTACCCCACCTACATGAGATCCACATGTTTATGTGTCATTGGATATTCTTGTCTAAAAATGTGTATAAATATCCTTAGACATTAAGATTATTATTAATCCATGTCATACCTCTCACACTTAGATGTATTTTCATTTATCATGATGACATATGATCTCGATGAAGATTGGTATATTGTGGGAATCTCGAATGATATGTTGTTAATGAATAATTCGATGAAGGATTTATTCCTTCCATATTTATGGAAGTTGATATCTAGTGAATTTGATTGAAATGAAACCATTGCAATAAATTTCAAGTTCATGGTGTAATGATGACTTTATTTCAGACAGTTAAAGAAATTTATATCAAGTATATAGGTTATTAAAATGGATGTGAAACTTACTTGATCATATATCCCAACAAAGGGATTGTATTACATAATGAACATTAATATATCGTTGTTGTCATTTTGATATACCTTCTTCCTTTATGGATTCATTGACCCATTGCAAGTCAATAACCTTAGAATTTAATAAATCCTACTTAATTCCATTGAAGAAGAGACCTAGAGGGTCACACACAGTGTTTCCTTTGATTTCATTTAAATATTAAATTTTATAGTTGGAATAAATATTATTCTCTATGTTGAGAGGTAATATTTATTTAGGATTTAGGAAATGATTGAAAATATTAAACAAATATTTATTCACAAGGTGATTTCTTAATTACATGAATATATAATATTAATTTGCCTTTTTCATTTTCAGGGTAATAAATAAACAATTATTCGTTATTAAATAATTTATTTAATTATGTGAATATGAAAATAAATATTCTATTTTATAGACTATGAATATAATATTTATTTATTTAATGTATAATAATTATCTATTGTTATTCTCATGGTAATAAATAATTATTTATTAAAAAATAATTTATTTCATTATATGAATATTAAAATAAATATCTTATTCACGAGACTATGAATATAATATTTAGTTGTGATATTTATTATGGAATTCAATAAATTTGAAGGAGGATTAATACACTCAATTTTTGGTCTGATGATAAAATTTTATTTATCAGACTATAAATAATATTTATCATTGTGTGGATTAATGCATTCCATGTAATAAAATATTATTATTATTATTTTACAAGACATTGGGTTCCTTTTGGGGTTAACATATTGTTAAGGGATTTTTTGAAATTAATTATTATTAAACTATAACTCTTGACCTATAAATATACAATTGTAATAATGACGAGGGGATGCTCGTTGTGTACACAATTTTCCTTCCTATAGAATTTTCTCTTGACGAGAACACCTCTATCATTTTATCTCACGCTTGTGATATTCTCTCTTTCTCCTTCCTTTCCTCTCAAGCTAGAGAGATCAAGCGAGATTCTTTCAATCCTGAAGGAAATTGCTTTATCCATGGTAGTGACACAAAATGATCAATACCATCACCAAACACCCAAAATATCATTGATAATGTTATATGATCAATATATCCCATGTAGATCACCAGTAGAGGGGATATACTATAGGTATACATCAATGCAATGAAAATACAATTGAACTTCCTTCAGACAATCAACACCTACATCTAAAAAAGTCCTCCAGACCAAGGTATTTCTTCATACTATAAAATTAATTCTATCTTAATAAGGAAAAATATCTTCTATTTTGGTTTTGGTAAAAACAATATTATTTGGAAAATTATTCGTTGGTCATCACATTTATCATCGTATACATTACGAATAATCCATTGAATCTGACAAAACACAAGTTGGACATAGGCCCACTACACACTTACACTATGTATAGAACTACAAAAAACAATGATGAAGTGAGAATTTTATCAATGATGATCAATCTAATTTTTATCACCATTTTTTATCTTGATAACGTATACTTTTATCAGTGCTAATTTTTAACCGTGATAAATTACAAAAATATTAGATTAAATTTTCGTAACATTATTGAGACCCCCCCCCAAATCAGTTCCCAAACACCCCTTTATCAATAACTCTCCCCAATTTCATCAACACTTCCCCCCAGTGTACCTATCACCCCTCCACTCTAATTATTTCTTTCTCCAAATGGACACCACTTTATCGGTTCTTATACTAGCTTAGCCACCTATGCCCATGAAGACTCGAATCTAGGACCTATTTGTACATAGGGAACACTCTTACCACTACTGCATTTAGTTTTCTATGATATTTTACGATATATATATATTAATTTATTTATTTATATATCTTTACATGCATATTATTATTTATGTATTCATATAATTATATATAGTTATATAATTATTTTTAAATATATTTATACATATATATATATACATATATGTTTAAATATTTACGCATGATTTTTCAATTACAGATAAATTTTATATAATTGTTTTTGAAAAAAAATGGGGCAGTTCAACAAACAAAACCAAGATCCAAGGTTACAATAAAAATCAATTTTAACACCATGAACCCGGAATCCCAGAGTTGATATATTATTTTATTATATTAGCATGATTATAAGAAATCAAATCCTAAATGACCACTTATTTTAGCAGTCTCGGAAAGCCAGATTGAATATATGATACCCATAATACATTGGGAAATAGGAAACACAAACATAATACATAATAAAATGAAATAAAATTCATCCTTGAACTCTTATTCAAATATTTATTCTTCATAACCAAGGTAAAGGAAACATAATAAGGATGAGCTCAAATGCTCAGTAAGGGTAAGTAAATACGAAGAAATAATGAATCAATAGGAATAAATTAACATAGTAATATAAATAACAACTAACACATGCCATTCAAACAAAAATAAATTGGGTACAACCACAAAATCGGCACTCACACAAAGAATAAAAACATTTAAACCCACTAGTCTAGGGACCTCACCCCACAACCAAGCCCCAAACCCCTCCCAACCCTTACCACCCCAGCTGAGCGTGGGGGTGACACATGCCATTCAAATAACTATATAAGGTGATATCGATATAGAAATGTAGGAAATTGAAATTCATGCCCTCTAAAACAATAAACTGATAATTAAATGTATCAATAGATATGTCGATGAAAAATATCATGGTTAAATAATAACTTAATGAAAATGAATTGTATCCATAGATATTTTGATGAAAAATCTCATGGATTAATAATAAATAAATCTAAATGAGGGAAATTTCATGTTCCCTAGGTATGTTATAACTTTTCTTCAAGACCTTTCACATGATGGTTTACAAAATTTTGGGTAAAAATCCATATGATTTGGAAAAATTATTTATCTCGCGAGACTACTGATGCATCAAGGGGATATCAATAAATGTGCCCCCACCAATGTCATACAAGTCCAAATAATTCATCATATATCAAATAAATAATTTTCCTTATAAAATATCCATATTGTATAAAGAATATATATTTATCAATAATAACTAAAATAAGGATAAGTGAGAATAAGGGTTGTTGACATTAAAACATTCTTGTGAAAAAAATAATATTTAAACATTCCACTGTGTCCCATACCACATTGAAAACATAAATAATATTTCCTAGTTAATTAAATAAAACTTAAAATATCATGAGAATAATTAGATACATGGTATAAATTTTAAAAGGGAAGTATATATACTAAATAAAAATGGATTGGTGGATAAAAAATAATTCTTAATGGAAGGTAAATTAAGACGAAATCCCTTACCTTAACATTACTTTTGTTATGTGGTATTTTTCATCCTATATAGTGGTTTAAAATCTATTAATAACTTATAACATAACCATAATCATGTTTATAATATCATATATTAATTACTTATAATATTTTATTACCAGTTTGTGAACACTCTTTCATTAATTTTACTATTTCAGGTGTTAATTTCCGAGTTTCCTCAAGCAATCTTTAACTTTTTATTTTTTGTTATCATTAATTAGATCATGGTTTCATTATATCTAGAATTTAAAACATGGATTAATTATCATATATAATCAGTATATATGAATTTATAGTAGTCCATTATATTTGGGGATTAGAAATGAAGTGCACCGTTCATAGAGATGGTAGGTCGTCTGTACGCATGAACGCTAATTCCATTTCATTATTGTATTAAAAGAATTAAAATTGAATGATAAATATGTATATTATAATTAAATAATAATATATATGTTATATATATTGCATAGGTTTTTTAAAACCATTTTTTATATGTTCCATGTATGGTATGAACGAGTCATATCGCTTTGAGAGGGTGGTAGTCCACACTTCCTCAAACGAAATTATTGTATTTAAACAAGATAGAAATATTAGAGGTATGTTATAAATAAAAATTAAATAATAATAAATACATTCTAAATATCATATATAACATATATAAACATATTTTCCACAATAATGGACACTATGATAGGTGGTAAAGGAAAATTAAACAATCATCATTTCATGAGGTAGTAGTTCACAATATAAAAAAATAGTATGTTCATTACCCATTAGATGGAGGTGTGTGTAGGTATAGGTATAATACATTGGATAAATAAACCTATTATATTTAGTATAATTTTTTTGTTAAAAAATAATGGAATAAAGATGTTTTATGTGGTGGATAATGGGAACAAATTTAAAAAACTTGAGAGAAGATGTTACCTCTTAATCGGGTAACTTCTTTTGGTTTATACAAAAAGGCTTAATTGGGATAATTGTTTACCAAAGGGAGGATTAAAGTTAGATTTGAGGGATGTTTGGAAGATTTTTGGGTAGATAACGGCCAAACTTAAGTAGTTTGAGAGGTTTGAATAAGTGGGAGAGGTGGTTCCCTTTTATAGGGAAGGAAAAGGACCCACTTGGGATTTTTGGAAACAAGTTAGGTTTACACATGTTCTGACATAACAAAGTCATAAAAAACAAACAAATCTCAAAATTTGAATTTTTATGGACGATATATGTCCATAAAATGGGTTTTGGACAAGTTTTTATATTATTTGATCCCTTAAGTTAAAGGTTTAGTTCTTTATTAAGCTTAATTTTACCTTAATAATTATAATTAATTTTAATTAATTTCACTAATATGTTTGGTAAATAAATTTGAACATAGTATAAATTATATATTATTATTATTACAAATATGGGATCCATTTTTCTAAATTCCAATCATATAATTTATAGAATTTATTTTAAAATTCTTCTCGTGAGTGGGATGACAATACAGGTTTTTAAAGTAAACACGTCCAAACGTTTGCTATGCTTTTATAGTCAATTTAAAATTAAAAATTATTCCAACAACCTAAATTAAATTAAATGACAAAAATATTATCTAATTAAACTTTAAACCCAATATAAAAAATAATTTAACCTTATAAATAATTTAGATGAAAAAGCAGTTTTAAACTAACATGCAGTGTTTTTAACTATTTATTAAAAAATGATACATTTCCAAAAAACATAAAAAATTCATCATGGCCTAATTTTTATGTTTTTATTTCAAATATTAAGTTTATTTTGTTCATATTAAATCAATTAAATTGTAAAATTTTATATTAAAACGGGTTCTCCATTAAAAGGCAGTAAAATTACCTTAATAAAAATATAGATTTTTCAGTGTAATATTTGGTTTGTTCTTATCTTTATCTTGTAAAATCTATTAGATGGACTTAAAAATATTATATTTGATATATGATATATATATATATATATATTAAATTACTATCACCTAATAACTATTATTAATTAAATCGATTAGGGTAAAATGGTTTGGTGAAAATAATATTTTCTTTTTCAATCCTCATTAGTTGGTAACCAATGAATTCATTTTGTATTTATATAAACCCTAAATTTTCATAAGTTAGTTAATATTATTATTAATTTATTACATAATGTATAGGATATATCATATTATATTAAATAATTATATTTTAATAATACATTGTTATTTTTTGAAACACAGTCTTGTGTGTAACACAAGCTATCAATGAAGGTCTCTCTTGTGTGCAATACAAGCTATCTCGGTGTTTCTTTCATTTCAAGCTATATCATGTATTGAATATATTTAAAATAATAAATATAAATTGTATTCTTGGGATATTATATTCCCTTATTCACTTGGTTATGCATGTCATGCACGCTATCAAATACAAAGTTGTACATTATATGTTTAGGGTGTTACATTCTCCCCACCTTAATTAAATTGTGTCCTGACAATTTAAACCTGACCTCAGTAATCTAGGGATTTAAAATAAATTGTTTTTAATTAAAACCACATCATAAAAAGACTTAATATCACATATTCTTAATAATATTGAAAGGAAAGTACATCAGTCATGTAACTAGGTTCCCCAGTAGGAGAACATGGGTGGGAAATGGAAACATGGATTTGGAAGAAAATCTCCAACAATCAAGCTCTTATGGAGAGTGTTGGAGAACATTTTTAGATGAAAATTTTTTACCACAAAACCATAAACCATAGGTGTGAATGAATTTCATTGATATCATCAAAAATTATGATAATTGGAAAACATTTTTGTTTCAAACCATTTTTCCCTATAGTTAAGGAAATCTTTCACTATATAACAATATCAGTAAATATACATTTCTATAAACATAATATTTTCATTTTCTTACACCTTGAACTATTTCTACTTCATCTCGTAGCACATGATGTATCATATGGTGAAGTAATAAATTGACCATTAGAATTTAATCCAATGATCATCTTATACCATTTTATAAAAAGTTAACTTTTCCAAAAGTTTATGATCCAATTATTCGAAAGGAAGGTCACTGAATTTTTATAATGAACTTATCATTTTCATCGAATCAACATAAAGAAGCTCTAAATTTTTACATTCCAAACATTTGAATCATGTAATCACTTGAAATATGTTAATAAATCAAATCATCTTAAAACCTTATTGGAAACATGCATTCTTCATTATTCCTTAAGTAAGACACATGTTATGGGATATATTCCTTAATTATAAAAGTGTTGTGAACTCCATCGGTGATGGAATAGAACACTTGTCAGAAATTCATTAATCAATTATAAGTTATTCGTCACTTATCCAAATCAATCATTTATTCCCCATTATCTCAACATCATGAACATATTAAGGGTTTTCATTCCCATGTGTTTTATAAAATGTTTAACTTTCTACTAAATCCCTTTTCTTGTCACCACTCAATATATGATTTAAAATACTTAATGAAATAATTACTAGCGTAAAATCCTTACATTTTTAAAAAAAATTATGATGATAACATCATAAAAGAATAGTTTTACAGCATTTTTCATTTATCCAAACACATATATAAATTAATCATTCCACTTGGGTTGTGTCAATAACATATGCTTGACCTGGATCCTTTAGCTTCTTCGGAGGTATATTCTTTTGATATTTGAGGAATTATTTGGCATAATGATCCATCTCTTTGTAGTTGTAACACTGAATAGTATCTTTTTTATTCTTACCTTTTCATTCTTTTTCATGGTGACCCATTTCTCAATACTTATAACAAACTCCCATTCCTTTCAAGCATTTACTAGGGTGATTCTTTCCACAGTTCTCACACAATGGAAATTTCATAAACTTCTTCTTCTTATTTGATGAATTCCATTATTATTAGTGATTACAATACATCTTATTCACTTGGTTTCCTTTGAATGCATATGATTTTGAGAATTCCTTCTCTGTCTTGAAATAACATAAAACTATTTCTTTGTATGATGAAAAATTATGAGAAACCAGTACCCTTCGGAGATTCGTATTAAGTCCTTAAAAGAAGTGTTAGATCTTTTACTCTATGTTTCATATATAATCCGTAGCATTTCTATATATAATTTTAAAGGTAGATTCATAATCTGCAACACTCTCTTCTTCATGAATCAGAGACCACCACTGGTTTGTGTCACCTTGGAGAAAATTGACCGCAAGTTTAACTTTTTCCTTTTCGTTGCATTCCAAGGCATTAAATATATTTTATATAGAATTAATCTATTTATTTAACAAAAATTTGATAAGTATTCCCAATAAAAAATTGGGGATTCCTTCACATAAAACGATCCAGCAAAGGAGATTCTCTTCATGGAAGAGGTTGCTCCATTAGGGTAATGTTATTTTTCATAACCTAACTAAGTTGTCCTAATATTTCCATAATTTTGTCCATTCCAATACCATCTATATTGGTTTCCTCGGTGAGTAAATATCAAAATTTTCCATGAGTATTGACACCATTCATCCTTCTAGGTGTCATTTCTAAACAATGGAATATACTAATTTATCTCATAAAATTAAGAACTTTGAATAACTCTAAATACGGTATATCACATAACATAAATATATGCATCATGAATTCTAGAATCATAAATTTTGGTTACTTTGGGGTAATACTTAATTTAAAATCCTTCATAATGGTAGGTAAAGATAATGTGAATTATCTTAAGCATATCCCCTAGGAGTGTCAAACTAGGTGCGTAGTAAGGCCTGTTGTCGTGTATTAGGTTAGCCCTGAGTTAGGCCCGAAACACATTTTCAGAGTGGTTACTCCAAGGTACATATATTCCAAAACTACATCCACTTGTAGTATCCATACATGGAAGTATTTCTATAAATACCCATAAAATACCTACATTACCAAAATTCTAGGATGTTCTTGTATACTAATCCTCAATATCTATCTTAGGGTTTTCTCCCTAATCTATGTTTTCTAAATCTAGTTTACATGGATGATGGTAAAATTCCTTTGATAACAGCTATAACACCCCAACCTCAAAATCCCAAAGTCGATGTATTATTTTATTACATTATAATGATTATAAGGAATCAAATATTTAAGGAATATTCATTTTAGTAGTCTTGAAAAGCCAGATTATATACGTGGTACCCATAATACATTTGGGAAATAGGAAATAAAAATATAATACATAACAAAATGAAATAAAATAAATCCTTTAAATCTTATTCAAATATTTATTCTACATAATATGGGGAAAGGAAACATAATAAGGGTGGTCTAAAATTCTCAGAAAGAGTAATTAAAGCCAAATAAATAATGAATCAATAGGAATAAATTAACATGTAAAGGTAAGTAACTAATAACACATGCCATTCAAATAACTAGATAAGAAAATATCAAAATGGAAAGGTAAGAAACTGAAAATCATGCCATCTAAAAAAATAAAATGATAATTAAATGTATCCATAGATATGCCTATTGGAGTTAGTGCCCTATAAAACAACTTCTTTGTACTTTATGATAATCCTGTATCCATTGGATGAATATTAATAAACTACTTATCACCTCATGATTGTTCTTATGCGTGACATAATATGTGATAATGTCCTAAGAATATTTATCGCATTAAAAGGCCATAGTAGATCCCTAATATGATGAGAAACTAGAAGTTCCATGAAACTATACTTGAATATATGTTCCATGTCCATATGATATCATTTGAAGGGACACAGATGATACAGAATATCATGGATGGGGACTCATGAAACTTTTATTCACCTTCTCATGGTGTGCTTTCTTCGTAATATCTAGGAGGATATTATAAGAACAATACACTCCTGTAGGAAATCCACATTCATAAGTGTCATTGGATGTTCCTATTTGCGGACATGTGTATTGGTTCTTAGACTTTAAGTTTATTATTAAGCGGTGTTATGACTCGCGCACTTAGATGTATTGATGAAAACCATGGTGATAGATGTTCGCGGCGAGGTAGTATATGTTGGGTGCATCACGAGTAATATTGCATTAGGGAATAGTGCGAGAAATGATTTTTCACTTCTATGAAAGTAGATATCTCAGGATCTTTGAAGGAAATGATATAGCCTAAAAAAATACATGGCCATGGTGTTCTCTAGGAAAGTTCAATTCTGGGAAGTCAAAGACTGAGAAATCGATCACATGGGTTGATGGAACTTTCATGCAACCAACTTGATTGGAGATATCAGGGAAAAGGTATTACATTACATGGTAAGTGTTCTTATGAGGTAAAATCTCATTGTGACATCAATTTATTTCTCTCGGGTTCCTTGACCCATTTCTAGATAGTAATCTTGGACTTTAGGCTAGCCCGCCTAATGCCAATGAGAAAGAGGCCAATAGGATCACACACTATGTTTAGCCAGTATCTCTGTTAAATAATTTATTTATTTAATAAAATGAATAAATATTATCCATGGTTGTGGTTTAATAATTATTCAAGTATGATTGATCTCATTTATTTTGTCTCTAGTTATTTAAGAGAATATATTGTGGATGGAATATTTATTTATCAGAGAATAATTTAGTTATATTTATTTAATAAATAAATATTCATTATTCAATGTCCGGTAAATATTTAAAAGGATGGGAAAACCAAGTTATGGGTCCGATGAGAAATAATATTTAAATATAAATGTGCAAGTTAATAACATTTCATGGAAATAATATCATTTCTATTATTATTTGACATGGGGTTTCACATGGAATAAAAAATTAAGTAATGAAACATGTGCTAATTATTTATTATTACTAGGTGAATTAAATTACCCATTATGTTATTATTCTCTATTTAAGACAAGGGGTCATTTGACCATCTAACCAATCATTTTGTGAATAACATCCTTGTAGAAAATCTCTCGAGCCAAGAGAGCTCTTCCCTCTCTAAGAATTCTCTCAAGAAAAAGATAGAGCTTCCTCCACCAGATCAAGAAGAATACTTTGGAAGCGATTCTCAAGGTGATTGAAGGAGGACATCTCAAGTTCAAGGATATTCTACACTAGCACCCGGAAACTCCATTAGTGATGTCCAGAGATATGTGGGGCACGTGTGGATCACCGCAAGAGGATTCTTATCCTTGGATTCTAAATCATAATGAACATTCACCTCAGACCCGTTCTCGGATGCATCAACGAAGAAAGAATCACCTTGGAGTTAATTTTATAATTTAATTAAATTAATTATAAACAAAATATGGAGATCATCTATTCTAAGTTATGAGTTCTCTCCTTTTTCTTTTATCTTTGATTCAATTATGTGGATAATTGGGTTCATATTTGTATTTATCCTAGATTAATCCTCAATTATGGAAATTATCAAAGTTTGATACACTCTCATCATGCGCTTCCCATGCACCCAGAACCAACAAATGGTTTTAGTGGGGTCAAATTTGTTGTTTATAATTATTTAAATAATTCATTAATGATTTGTGCTTTAATAATTTAGTTTGTCAATTTATGTTTAATCTTTCTTGTAATCTGAATTCTGAGATTTTTTCCTCCCTTATCATTTCTCATATATCTAATAGAAATGAAGAAAAATATGATTAAAATTAAAATGAGGATCTCACCAGGAGGCACTGATGGTTCTGTCCAGATAACACAAGAATGTATGCCATGTAGTCAGATCTACATGTCGTGTATTTGTGTACAATGCATCATGAATAATTCAAAAATTACTCAATTCATGCGCATTAAAGACACGTGGTGTAGTTAATTCTTACAATGTGTGTTGACCAGGATAGACTGGCGCATGGCCAGCTGGACTAGACGCCCTGTGGCCCACTGGACACGATGTGTAGTCCCATCGGGTCAGGGTCAAGTCATGTATCCAATACATAGCTTTCTCGGATGGTGAATATGTAATGTTGAGTCTTCATAGCGTGTGCCCCACTAGACACACCATATAATCCAATGATTTCTGAAGTAAACCTCACATGTTGTTTCCCCAAACATGTACTTTAGATGGATGGTGAGGAGGGTACACGCTGTGTAGTCATATCTACACTTCATGTACGGTTTCCAGATTACATAGATTTAAAATTTTATTATTATATTATGTAACCCTTGATACATTTACCTTTGTGTGGGCATAAATCTATGAGCCAACATGTGATAGGTGTTTGATATATGTGTGTGTGTGTGTGTTTAATTAAAATCTGTGTAATGTTCAAAGATATGCACATCATGTATGGGTTTTATTACAATTATAATTCTGTGTGCATGATACATGTCACAAAGAATAAAATGTATACAAGTATAAATACAAGTTTTGTAGTTTTGTACGGGTATTAACCGGGTTTCTTCCAAGGTACAAGTTATGTACAGGTTTTTGGATGAGAATATCAAGGAAATCTAGAAAAGGATTAGGATAAAAAGGATTGATTAATTAATTATAATGATTAATCGATTCGGGCATAATTTATCTTAATAAGAATGATTAAAGAATTTTATTCTAGTTTTATTAAAATTTGTAATTCATTGCATGTATGCGGATGATCATGATCTAGACCAAAACTTTGTTTTTGATTGGTTGTCTTTTAATTTATTTGTTAAATTAAAATTGTTAGCATGCATGCCTTCTCCTCATTAATATATACGGCCTTCATTCCCATTGTTTCTTTTATGTGAATCCTATTTTACCCATCACCTAAATGTGAGTTAAAAGAATATGTAATGGATGGAGCTCCCAAGATATTGGAGGTAGTTTACGTTAGAAGACAAGGAAAAACCAATCCAAGGAGACACAATGGTGAACAGGCGGAAAGCTATAAACATGAACCTTTAATGGTTCAAGGTGTTTCTACCCTAGGACAGGGTTAGTTTATCAACTACTATATAACCTAACCAATAGTAAATCTCATGATAATACTTTTTATTTTATTCCTATCAGTTGTATGGTTATTCATTATGTATGTTTGACGCGATCACATAATTAATGAACTAACAAGCATACAAGATGGAACTAATATAAAAATGGATTAAGCGTAAATATTATCTATATATGGTTAATCACTTAAGTATATCAAAATTAATATTAATAGGCATGTGAAAAGATAATAAATGGAAATTTATGCATAAAGGATAAAATCCATCAATTAAATATTAACTCAGTATAGCCTTCTATTACTTTCGTTAGAATCGATCTATAGTTCAAAGTTATTGACAAAGCCTTGTTGGGGTGCTTTCAATTATCGGGGAATTCTAATTTGAAGTTTGGGGTTGAATTAACTTATTTTACATCAAGGTTTGAATACCATAATAGGAATTGGTGTAACTAAGAGGAAAAGGTTGAGGAAATCCAAAATTAAGTATTTTAGGATTTTGGAGTCCACCTAACAGATCAAGGAGCAATGAGTTACTGCAGTTAAAACTTAGAATTCCTACCAAAAACCTTTTAAGTTTCTTGACCAACCCTAGTTGGGGTAATGAAAATTGAAATATGGATCCTTTCCACTAGAATGTCCAATGAATAGGATATTTCTAAGCCAATGGTGAGGGCTATTGGGTTTCGACAAAATAGTGGGAGACTAATAGATATTGATTTATTTATTTGTCTATTTTTATCAAGATAAAGTAATAAAGCTCTGTTCATCTTAATTTGTAGAAATATCAATAAGAATGACATCAAATATATCATTGTGATCCATACTCGAGAAGGAAAACCTACTCATAGGCACTAATTTCCAAGAGTGGAAAAGGCACCTCTAGGCCATCCTTCTCCATGAGAGGAAACTTTATGTGTTGGAAGATCCTTTACCAGTTGTGCCTAGACATGAGGTGAGTGATGAGGAACTCTCTATCTATAATAAATATCTTAATGACACTATGGATGTTTAGTGCCTCATGATATTATCTATGACCAATGATCTCTTGAATCAATGTGATGAAATGGATGCTTATAGCATGATGTCTCACCTTCATGATCTCTATCAAGATAAATAAAGACATGAGAGGTATGAGGTCTCCAATGTTTTGTTCACTACTAGTCTTGGAGAGTCTGTGCCAGCTAGACCACATGTAATCAAGATTATTGGCTACATTGAGCATTTGGACATCTTAGTGATTAAATTATCAGATGAGTTTCATACATATCTCATACTATAATCATTTCCAAAGACCTTCTAAAGTTTTATTTTGAATTATAATATGAGAAATAATGAGAAGAGTATATTGGAGCTTCTTACCCTGATTATCCAAGTTGATAAGGACATGAGGCAAGAAAAAACTACAGTTCTTATGGTGAATAGGATCAGGAAGGAAAAGGAATAGGGGCCTATGATTTATAAATAATCCAAAGCCTCTAAGCACCATCTGACCAGGAATATGAATATCCAAAGGCATGGAAAGGAAAAGGAGGCATTATGCTTTGCATGTGGAAAGTTAGGCCATTAGAACAGGAATTGAACCCAAAGGAAAGGGAAAGAAAAAGGTGTGTTTGTTATCAAGTACAATCTTTCCATTTATACACATTGGGTATTAGATACAGCTTGTGGGACTCATATATATATATATATTCAAATGTAGGATCCAAGTAGATTCTAGGAAATTTCCAAATGAGAGGTGGATCTGAGAGATTCCAATAGTGCGAGGTTGGATTCTCTTTTCATTAGTGACTACCACCTCACATTGCTGACAGGAATGATATTGGTTTTACAAGGTTATTATTATGTACCTAGTGTTACCAAGAACAAATTATCTATATCAAGTTTAGATAAAAATGGATTTATATTCATGTTCGGAAATAAATGTGGTTACCTTTATAAGGACAACATAAGTTATGGTATGGATCATTTAAATATCAATTTTTATGTATTAAATTATGAGAACCAAGTGTTGGCAATTGTTAATGAACCAAATTCACATAACTCATACAACACCCAGTTGTGGCATCACTACCTTGGTCATGTAAACAAGAAGCGACTAACAAATCTCTATCAAGATGGTTATTTAGACTCTTCTTAGATAACACCACTTGATAGATTTCACGCTTGTTTACAAGAGAAAATGGACAAACCACTATTCAGTGGACAAGGTGAAAGGTCCACAGATCTTCTAGTATTGGTATACAGTGATGTGTGTAGACCATTTATAATAGAATCTAGAGGTAGATATTCTTACTACATTACTTTTACTAATGATTTGGGTAGATATGGCTATGTATAATTAATGAGGTATAAGTTCGAGTACTTTAAGAAATTCAAGGAGTTCAAGAATGAAGTGTAGAATCATATTGGTAAGAAGATAAAGAATATTTTATCGGATTGAGGTGGATAATATCTTAACAAAGAGTTTATCGACCTTTTTTGGGAGTCTAGGGTTTTATTTCAACTCACTCCACCTTATACACTACAGTGGAATGGTGTTAGTGAAAGGAGGAACCATACCTTATTGGACATGGTAAGGTCGATGATGAGTCATACAGATCTTCCATTATCCTTTTGGGGATATGCATTTCAAACTGTGGCATACACATTAAACCAAGTTCTAACTAAGGTGGAAAATGGAATTCCCTTTGAGCTATGGAGTGGAAAGAAACTCATGTTGTCGCATACATGTGTATGGGGATGTGAGACATTTGTTAATGCATTATCATGCAACAAACTAGCACCCTAGGGCACAAAGTGTGTCTTTATAGGGTATCCTAAGGAAAAAAATGGATACTATCTATACAACCCCTTAGATAAGAAAGTGATTGTTTCCAGACAGATTTTCTTTATTGAGAGGGATAACATCCTCAAAAAGGATAGTGGGAGCAAGATTGACTTTGATTAAGTTGATGCTCAACATACATAGGATTTGGTACATGAACAAGATCCATAGGTCCCCATGGAAGAGGTAGTCCCTAAAATACAAGTACTACATTGGAGCATAAGAGAATTAAGGGAACCATAGAGATATGGTTTCCCTATCACCGAGGAAGGTGACTCATTATTGTTTGACAATGATGAACCTATCTCCTATAAGGAAGTAGTTGAGAGCTCAAAAGCTACAAGATGGATAAAAGATATCAATTTTGAGATGGATTCCATGTATCATAACCAATTCTTGGTTTTGGTCGATGAACCAGTTGATGTAAAGCCTATTGGGTGTAAATGGGTATTCAAAAATAAACTGGACATAGAAGGTAAATTTAGTACCTATAAAGCAAAGATAGTGGCTAAAGGTTTTAAATATCATCAAGGAATTGAATAAATAACACAAATAGAAGTGTTTGTGGCACCAGGTGTTGCAAAAAGGGTATGCAAGTTGCAGAAACCCATTTATGGATTAAAGAAATCATCCAGATCCTAGAACATTCAATTCGATGAAGCCATAAGATAATTTGGTTTCATTAAAAATTAATGTGATCCATGTGTTTACAAGAGATTTAATGGAAATGCAGTATTTATCCTAGTAGTGTATATTGACAACATATTTCTTATTTTAAATGACATACCAGTCTTACAGTTAGTCAAGAACTCATTGAACAAGTGCTTCTCTATGAAGGACTCAAGAGAAGCATCCTACATTCTAGGGATCCAGATCATTCATGATAGATCCAAGAGGCTTCTGGGACTAAATCAAAGTACATACATTGACCAGATACTAGATAGATTTAGTATGGAACAATCCAATAGGGGATTGGTTCCAGTGTTACATGGTATATATCTTTCCAAAAATAATGTTTCCCCAAACAAAACATGAGAAAGATAGGATGAGTGAGATTTCATACGCTTCAGTGATAGAATCTATCATGTATGCAATGTTATGTACTAGACTTGATGTTTCCTATGCACTAAGAGTGGTAGGAAGATATCAAGCATATCCCTAGGAGGACAGCATTGGAATACTGTTAAGACCATCCTTATATATCTGAGAAGAACTAAGGATATGTTCCTGGTGTATGGAGGAGATGAGGATCTTTTCATCAGATAGTATGTTGATGATGGTTTTCATACATATCAGAATGATCTAAAGTCGTAATCAGGATATGTTTTCTATATCAACAGAGGAGTTGTGTGCTGTAAGAGTTCAAAGTATCCAATTTTCACTGATTCTATAATGGAGTCTAAATATATAGTTGCTTCTGATGCAGCCAAGGAAGTTATCTGGATTCAGAACTTTGTCCAAGACCTTGATGTGGTGCCTAGAAGTAAACACCCCAGTACATTGCATTGTGATAAACTTTCAGCGGTGGATCTTGAAAAAGATCCAAGGTCACATCAACGGAAAAATCACATACTTGGAAAGTATCACCTTTTGAGAGATTTATATCAAAGGGGTGAAGTTGCAGTGAGCATATTTTCCATGGAGGAGATCATGTAGGACCCCTTGACTAAAGTCATATCTCATCAGAAGCATAAATATCATGTGACAGCTATCAAACTGAAGGTTGTTAGCAGTTGGCTCTAGTGAAAGTGGGAGTCTGTTAGAGTTAGTGCCCTAGAAACCAACTTCTTTATACATTATAATAAACCTGTAATCATTAAATGGATATTAATAAACTACTTATCACATCATGATTTTTCTTCTATGTGTCAATGTTATAATGTCCTAAGAATAGCTGTCGCATTAAAAGGTCATAGAAAATCCTTCCTATGATGAGAACCCAGAAGTACCGCGACACTATTCTTGAATATATGTTCTATGTCTGGATGATATCATTTGAAGGGACACAAATGATACAGGATATCAAGGGTGGGGACTCATGATACTTTTTGTCACCTTCTCATGGTGTGCGCCCTTGGTAATATCCAGGAGGATATTATGAGAACAAGAACTTCCCGTAGTAAATCCACATTCATAAGTGTAATTGTATATTCCTATCAACGGATGTGTGTATTGGTCCTTAGACTTTATGGTTGTTAATAATGGGTATTATGACTCATGCACTTTGATGTATTGACAAAAACTGTGATGATAGATGTACATGGAGTGGTGGGATATTTTGGGTGCGTCACGAGTAATACTTCATTAATGAATAATAGAAGAAATGATTTATAACTTCTATATAAGTAGATATCTCAGACCCTTTTATGGAAATGATATAGCCTAACTAAATCTATGGCCTTGGTGTTACCTAGGAAAGTTCAATTTATAAAAGTCAAAGATTGAGAAATTAAGAACATGGGTTGATGGAACTTGCATGAAACCTGCTTGATTGGAGATATTGGGAAAAAGGTATTATATTACCTGGTAAAAGATAGTATGAGGTGACATGTTTTTTCAATATCAACTTCTTTATCTTGGGTGGTTTGACCCGTTTCTAGACAGTAATCATGAAATTTTGGAAAACCTGCCTAATGCTAATAAGAAATAGGCCTAGAGGGTCACACACTAAGTGTAGCCAGTATCTCAGTTAAATAATTTATTTATTTAACAAAATTAATAAATATTATTTCCCATTGTGGTTTAAGAATTATTCAATTATACCTGATCGCATTTATTTTATTTCTAGTTATTCGAGATCATATATTGCAGACGGAATATTTATTTACCAAGAAATAATGCAATTATATTATTTAATAAATAAGTATTCATTATTCAAGTCCTGGTAAATATTGAGGATGATTAGCGGACCAAGTTATGGGTCCGATGAGAAATAATATTAAATAATATTTAGTTAAAAAATATTTAAATATAAACATGCAAGTTAAGAAAATGTCATGGAGATAATAGCATTGCTACTATTATTTGACATGGGGTTTCACATGGAATAAAAAATTAAATAATGACACTTGTGCTAATTATTTATTATTACCTTGTGAATTAAATTCTTTGTTATGTTATTATTCTCTATTTAATCCAATGTGTCATTCAACCGGATAACCAATCTTTGTGTGCACAACAACCTTGGAGAAAAGCTCTCAAGCCAAGAGGACTATTCCCTCTCAAAGAACACTCTCAAGAATGAGAGAGATACTCCTCCATAAGATCAAGGATAATTTTTTGTAAGTGATTCTCAAGGTGATCTAAGGTGGACATTGCAAGAGCAAGGATCTTTTGTGCTAGTACCTGGAGACTCCTTCAGTGACGTCTGGAGATACGTGGAGCACATATAGATCATCACTAGAGGATTCCTATCCTTGGATTATACATTGAAATGATGCCACACCTTGGACCCATGGTCGGATGCATCAAAGAAGAAAGAATCACTTTGGAGGTAATTATATAATTTAATTAAATTAATTATAAACAAAATATATTGATCCTCTCTTCTCAGTTATGGGTTCTTTCCTTTGTCTTTTATCTTTGATTCAATTCTATGGATACTAGAATTAAATGTTGTATTGATCTCGTATTAATCATCGATTATAGAAATTATCAAATTTGGGTACACTCCCATATTGCACTTCCGTTGTGCCCATAACTTGCAATGTCGATGGAAAATCTCATGGTTAAATAATAACTAAATGAAAATTAAATATATCCATAGATATTTCGATGAAAAATATTAGGGATGAATAATAACATAATCTAGATGAGTGAAATTCATAATTATTGTATGTCATATTCCCTAGATACATTATAATTTTATATTCAAGACCTTTCACAAGATGGTTAACAAAATTCCGGGTAAAAATTCATCTGATTTGGCCAAATTATTCATCTCATGAGACCACTGATGCATCAAGGGACTATCTACAACCAGGCCCCACCTATGTCATACTAGTCCAAATAATTCCTCATATATCAAATAAATAATTTTCTGTATCAAATATCTATATTGCATAATGAATATGGATTTATCAATAATACCTCAAAGGATGATAAGTAACAATAAGTGTTTTTGACATTAAAACATTCTTGTGAAAAAATAATATTTAAACATTCCAATGTGTCCCATAACACATTGAAAATTTAAATCATAATTAAAAGGGAATTAAATTAAACCTAAAATATCATGAGAATAATTAGATTCATGATATAACATATCAAAGGGTATTATATACACCAAATAAATTTAATTGATGCATAAAAAATAAGTCTCAATGGAAAAAATTAAGATGAAATACCTTGCCTTAACATTCCTTTTTTTTTGTGGTATTTATCCTCATATATAGTGGTTTAAAATATGTTACTGACTTATAACAGAACCATACTCATGTTTATAATATCATATATTAATTCCTTATAATATTTTATTACCTATTTGTGAACACTCTTTCATTAATTTCACTATTTCGAGTGTTAATTGCCTAGTTTGCTCGAGCAAGTTTTTACTTGTTATTTGTTGTTATCATTAATTAGATCATGGTTTCATCATCTATATAATATAAAAGATTTATTAATTATCATATATAATTAATATATATGTATTTATAATATTCGGTTATATTTGTATATTAGAAATGAAGTGCACCGTTCATCGAGATGGTGAGTCATACGTATGCACGAACGATAATTCCATTTCATTATTGTATTAAAATAATGAAAACTAAATGATACATATGTATATTATAATTAAATAATCATATATATATATGTTACATATGTTACATATGTTTTTTAAAACCAACCTTTATATGTTCCATGTATGGTGTGAATGAGTCATATCACTTTGAGTGTGCGGTAGTCCACACTTCCTCAAACCAAATTATCGTATTTACACAAGATAGAAAGAATAGAGGTATGTTATAAATGAAAATTAAAGAAGAATAAAGACATTATAAATATCATATATAACATATATAAAAAAAATTCCACCATAATTTCCATTGTGATAGGTGTTAAAGGAAAATTAAACAATCATCATTTCGTGAGGTAGTAGTTCACCGTATACAGAAATAGTATGTTCGTTACCATTTAGATAGAGGTGTGTGTATATTTTGGTTGAATAATCTGAATAAAAACATCCTAGTATAATTAAGATACATATTGTTTTTATATAATAATATAATAAAGAGATTTTATGTGGTGGATAATGGAAATAAAATAAAAAACTTGAGAGAAGATGTTACCTCTTAATCGGGTAACTTCTTTTGGTTTATACCAAAAGGATTCTTTGGGAGGATTTTTTTCCAAAGGGAGGCCTCAAGGTAAATGTGATGGATTTTGGGAAGATATGTGGGTAGATCTTGGACAAACCTAGGTGGGTTTAGATGTTTTAAGTAGGAGAGGTGGTTCCCATTTATAGGGAAGGAAAATGACTCACTTGGAATTTTTTGAAACAAGTAAGGTGTACACATGTTATTACATAACAAAAGTCATACCAAACAAAAAAAACTCAGAAATGGAATATTTATGAACGATATATGGCCATAAAATGGGTTTTGGAAAAGTTTCTAGGTCATTTGGTCCCTTAAGTTAAAGGTTTAGTTCTTTATTATGCTTAATTTTACCTTAATAATTGTAATTAATTTTAATTACTTTCACTAATATTTTTGGTAAAAAACAAAGTTGAGCTTATTATAAATTATATATTTTTTATAATTCCAAATATTGGATCAATTTTTCTAAATTTCAATAACAAAAGTGATAGAAATTAATTTAAAATTCATCCCATGTGCAGGGCGAAAATGTGTGTTTTCAAAGTAAAAACGCCCAAAAGTTTGCTATGTTTTTATAGTCAATTAAGAGGTAAAATTGATTCCAATAACCTAAATTAAATTAAATGATAAAAAATTATCTAATTTAACTTTAAAACCAATATAATATATAATTTAAACTTATAAATAAATCAGGTGAAAAAGCATTTTTGAACTAAAATGCAGTATTTTTAACTATTCATTAAAAATGATTTGTTTCTGAAAAGTATCAAAAATTCACCCTGACCTAATTTTTAGGTTTTTATTTCAAATATGAAGTTTATTTTTGTCACATTAAATCAATTAAATTGTAAAAAATCATATTTAAAGTGGGTTCTCCATTGAAAGGGGTAAAATTGCCTTTATAAAAATATAGGTTTTTTAGTGTATTATTTGGTTTGTTCTTATCTTTATCTTATCAAATATATTGGATGAACATAAAAAAAATATTATATTGAATATATGATATATATATATATATTACATTATTATCACCTACTAACTATTTTTAATTAAATCTATTACGGTAAAATGGCTTTGTGAAGATAATATTTTCTTTTGTATTCAATTGATTTTCATTTTAATTTCTCATTGGTTGGTAACCAATGAATTCAATTTATATTTATATAAACCATAAATTTTCATAAGTTAGAAAATATTATTCATAATTTCTGACATAACTTCTATGATATATTATATTATATTAAATAATAATATTTTAATAATACATTATTATTTTTCGAAACACGATCTTCTGTGTAACGTAAGTTATTAAGGAAGGTCGATCTTGCGTGAAATGCAAGATAACTCAGTGTTTATTTTATTTCAAGCTATATCATGTATTGAATATATTTAAAATATTAAATATATAGTGTAGTCTCAGGATATTATATTCCCTTACACACTTGGTGATGCATGTCACGAACACTATCAGATAAAAATTTGTACATTACACTACTATAAAAATCACTTATACCCACAGTTTGGAGTTGTGGGTATAGGCGATATCCACAGTTTCATAAACCATGGTCTACCGAGGTGTCGGTATAGAGTTATACCCATATTTTTATAGAAACTGTGGATATAGATTATCACACCAAACATAATATACCTACGGTTATTGAATAGTGGGTATAGATCCTTTACATGTAAAAAATAGAGCCTTCCTGCATTGGGTTTCTATGGTAACCCGAACTAGGTTCATACAGTAACTGGAGAAAAGATTTAGTGGACTTCAACCCCCGAAGCAAGGGTGTGTTTCCCCCTACAACCCCCAACAATCTCACCATAGAGCTCAACCATGAAAGTTGCATCTTGGTGCACAGTAAAATATGTGATACAAGAACATCTAAAGATGATGTATAGAAGCATTGTCTCTAAAATATTAACATTACATAGAGGATGAATCATTATATAATATTTTTCCCAAAGTTACAAGATGATTTATTGATGCTAATATAAATTGAATCTAGAAGATAATAGATATAGAAAGGTACATATTTTCAAGGTATGTTAAAGTGAATAAAGAATGAAGATACATTTTCAAAAGATAATTCATAGAAAAAAGCTATTATTTATCCAAAAGATAAAGTACTGATCATTGGAAGTAGATACATCAATAGAAGATGAATGAGTCAACCTTAAAAAAGTTCATAAGACTTTACTAGAAAATAGAATATCTTAATAGGGGTGTCCATGGGTCGGGTCAGATCAATAGCATTTTGGGACCCGATCTGACCAAAAAGACTCAGGTCGGGTTGGGTCACATGCTTCTTGAGCAGCTGACCCAACCCAATTCAACCCGACCCGACCCGACCTATTGGGGTCGGATTACCTGATGAAAGGCCAAAGAACCCAACTCATTGTGGGTCGGGTCAGTTCAGGTTGGGTTATATATGTAAAACCCAACCCAACCCAATGGACCCATACTCAGACCCATGACCCAACCCACCCAGTATCCCCCAACCCCCTGTAGTAGCCCCCCTACCTGCAATGAAACAGACAACACCCTACACTACTGACCCCCTCTTCTCCACCCCAGCCCCCTAGATAGCATCCCTCCCCTAGCCCCCTGCACTTCCTCCCCCACTCCTCCTACTTGTATAACCCCCCACCCCCCCCCCCCCCCACCCTCTCCCAAATCCCTTGCACTGCCTCCCCCTCCTGCTTGTAGTAGCCCCCCTCCCCTCCCCCCCAACCCCATGCACTTACTCCCTCCACCTCCCCCAAACCCCCTACACTGCCTCCCCCTCCTTCCTATAGCATCCCTCCTGCCTGTAGCAGCCCCCCCCCCACCTTCCCCCATCCACCTATTTGCAATAGCCCCCTACTTGATGTACTTGAAGAATTTAAGAGTATAACAATTAACAAACAAGAATATAGTCAATCTAACCTACATGTTCTAAAGCATCAAATGATTCAACGAAGTTCAGTTTGTTGATTTAGAAGTAACATATTCTAAATATTCCTTAATCAGTGGAAGATTACAACTTGAAGAAACTTATATAATAATTTTTTGGGCATTAAGGAATCACCACTCGGGAATGATTTCACCCACAAACAATTAATTAAAACAATAGCAGAAAATAAATAAAATTTTGGCATGACTCATTCATACATTAGACATCCACACTAAAGGAAAAGAATATAAAGAGAAAAAAACATAATACAAAGGTGGAAAAAAAATCCCTCCACTACCCTGATCTGACTCCCCTTCAAAGAAAAATGTTTATCCACCTCCAGTGCCCTTCTGTCCCCCTTCATAGAATATAACTACCCTCCTTCCATAGAAAGCAGTAAAATTCCTAAGTGGATAATGCGATAAAAAAATAAAATACAAACTAAACTATAGAATACCTGTCTCTTGTGACTATACAAGTCACTTCCCTATTATAAGAACCAAAATTCCCCATGGTTCAAAACATGTTCCTGCATGTAAGGAGGAAATAGATTATATTAGTTCAAGAGGATGTGGTTCCATCTATTTTTGGTTTTGTTTAACTAGGCTCAATTTTTCTTGGTTATGTTATGTACAGTTTAATTTGGATGATACTATTTATTTAAATTTTTTTTATTTATTTCATGAAAAATCCACTTTATAATGTTCATTTAAAATTTGTTTTGTTTTAGTTATGTATTTTCAATATATGGATCATTTTAGGTTTTTTCAATTCATTTTAGTTTGGATTAAATTATCATAAACTAGGAAATGTTGGGTTGGTTCTGTTCGATACAAGTTTGTTTGAGACATTTTCATTAGATTTAGTTTGTCTTATTTTTGTTAATATTAACTTGGACAATTTCATTCACTTGGGTTCTAATCGATTCAGTTTGATTGTATATGTTTCATATCAATTTGGTTTATTTTAGTTTTTTTCAAGTCGATTGTGGTCATATTGGTTTGAATTCATTATATTTGGTCCAATTTTATCCATCATTTTTAATGTCAAATTAGTTCAAGTTAGATTAGTTTGGCTTCATCCAATTTATTTTCATCTTATTTTTTTATATTTGAATTCTATTTTCTTGATTTTGATCATTCTAGATCTATTTTTGTTGATCTGATTAACATTTATACTAGTAAGGTTCAATTAGTTTGTGAATGTTTTTTAAAAATGTTTGATTTTATTTTTTATTTGGTTTTATTATATCCATTAGGGGTTTTTATGGTCCACTTTATTTAGTTAAAATCGTTTTGGGTTTACACTTATTAATCCTGTTTTTTTGGTTTTATGTGGTTCACACTCACCTTCATATTCCTACTTCTTCTATTTTTGTATTCTCGAGCTAAAATAGAAGCACTAATAAATTAATTTTTGAGTTTTTTTCATCTTTATCAAAATTATCAAAAATTATGTCATATTATTTATAGTTATTAGTTTTTGATAATCTTCCAACTTCTTTTAAACCTTATTGTCTATCTTTATCACATGAATTTACTTTTTCCTTTTTCACCTTCATCTTTTGACAAGAGTTTCCTTAAACTACTATTTATTTTTTTTAGATAAACTTATAGATTCTGAAGCTTCAAACTTATGTCTTATAAGAGTGTTTCTTCTTCTAATAGAGCAACTTATCTTTTTTTTAATTCTACTAAGTTATCCATTACACCTACATAGTAATTAGATGTTGTACCATTAATTATAGTAATTTTGTTCAAATATCCAACAGTAATAATAGTGACCTTCGAAGCCTAATTATTCAAAATGTTGGTGGGTCTATTTATTAAAAACCACTTGCTTTATAGGTGTAATCCTTACTTGATTGTGTATTAATATTGGGGATTATTTCTTACTTTCCTTAACACCAATATTCTTTGATTTGGAGTTACATTCATACATCTTACCACATCCCAAAAACCTCTATATTTCTCTTTAGAATTTGTAATGACTGAGAAAATAGATTTAGTGTCACCTAAAAAATTGGAATCAGCCTATACCTTCCTCTTGGTATTCATCTTTTTAGTATCCTTGGATGATTCACCTTGAATTTCCGCTAATTTTTCATAATATTATCTCATGGTATTCAATTTTTTCATCTTTAAGATATATGGACTCTGCCTCAATAATCTATTCCTCCCTAGAATCCAGTATTACATTAATATCTTCTATAATCTTATCCTATTCTACAATTTTATCTTTGGAATTTTTTGTCTCTTTGATGAGATCACTACCCTTTCCATATTCACTTTTTTCTCTTTTTAAAAAAAATTACTCTCTTCCTAATATTAAAATTTTTCTTAAGGCAGGATTCTAGTTCAAAGTACAATATATATTTTGTAAATATTTCCTCTTTTTCATCAACACTACTTGATGTGACTTTATTTTGTTTAACTTGAGCTATGAATTTTTCTTGGTTATGAGAGGTACCTTTATATTTATATTTACTCGATGATGATGGGTCATCATCCTCTTCCTTTCTCAGTATATTTCTTCTTTACTTTCTTAAGAACTTATTATTATTTCCTTTTTCATACTCTCTAGTTTTTCTAGGCATTATTTTAGAGTAGCCTTCCACTTCCTACTCAATTTTCATCTCATTAAATTTCTTATTTGGGTATTCAATGCAAAAATATAACTCCATAATTTAATTATGTTAAAGGAATAATACTTTTTTACTTGCTGCTTACTCATTTTATATTCTTATATATAATAGAGATGACTTTCACATAACACGTGGATTTATAAATGGATACCTTGAAATACTACTCCTTGATAAGTTCATATTGAGTTCCAAGAATTGGTTTCTCCACAATAAACTATCTTGAGTATAGATACAAATCACCTACTGAAAAATTATGTTAGAAATTTTTTTAAAGTTCCTAGTCCCAAGTGATATAGTGGTTGCCTCTTGACAGGTTATTTATAATATATACCACTTTTTGAAGTTATTTATCAAAAATATTCTCCTTTAACAACCTCCTAAGTTTTTCTCTATACTTTATCCCTTCAGTGAAAATGATGTCCTCTACACTCTTATGAACTTGTATTCAACTCCATTTATTGTCTCGTACAGTGGTGTGTCATCCATATTCTCTTTCAAGTCCATGAAAACAAATATTCAAAAGGATTTATTGGTCTTTCTCACCTAATATTTTTATGATGTAGTATCACAGGTAGTAGGAAAGGATTCATGCTTTTCACTCTACATCAACACTAAAGCAACAACATTGCATTTCTTTTTCTTTTTATTTAATGCATAGGACTTATTGAATGTGGTCAGGTTCTTCTTTTTCTTCTCAAATACATCTCTCTCACTTTTATATCACTTCATCACACCATATTGTACAGTATAAATCACTTATTTTATTCTTCATATCCTCTCAAATTTTCAATAACCATGATATTTCAAAAGATTAATAATCTCTTTCCCTCTCTATTTGAGAAATCACTTTTCCTATATAGGAGGTGCATTAAGATAATTCCAAAAAATGACATCTTCATCTTAAACTAATATCCAAACAAGTTAAGACATACCCAATTTGGTATCCATTAAGAAAAACTCAACAAAATGGGTTTATGAGGTTCATAAACACCCATCATTAATTCATGTTCCATTTCAGTAGTCCAAGATTGATTCTTAGTTACATCTAGCTATTCATGGATTGAACCTATTGTTTAAAATGAAAAAAAAACCTCAAAAATTATCTTAATAAAATTTACCAATCATTTAAAATCTTATCATACATAACAATAATATTTTCAAGTGATTTTGGGAACTTAAAAACAATAGAGCATCATCATACTTAAATATATTCATTAATATTTAAACCAAACCATATTCATTTTTATTTATTCCCAAATAGTTGTTCTCATGAATGATGTGGTTCTTCGTGATGTGAGAATCATGGAATCATTATATTGGTTTAATCACAATTGTTTTGTGATGTTTGATCCACTGTAGAATAGATCTTTCATCACCTTGTTTACATTATATAGAAAATTAAAATTCTAAAAACTTTGAATATTCATAATGATAAATTGATCCTTAGTGTCTCATCCTTACGGATGTTTTAATTATTAGACACCTCTATTATTATATATTTAATTCTTATAGTCTCATTCTTATGATCTCGTGATTATAAGAATGAACTTTATGGTGCTCATGCATACAGTAGTCAGCTCATCATTGTGAATTTGAACTTATGGGACCTCATCCTTATAATCATAGTATAATTCATCCTTGTATCTTTTTCTCACCCTTAAGGTAGATCATCCTTATGGGAAAATGATTTTTACAGGATCATACATACAGTATTCATTAATTCTTATGTGTTCTTTCATGTGTAAAAACTATGCCTTTGTAAAATTTTCAGGCTCAACTCAAAAATCTAGAATTCTTCAACTTAAATTTGAGGATCCTTCAAAAAAATAACATGTCATCCTGATCACTTAAAACTCAAATAAAATTTATTCAAATGAATTTGAAAATTATGAGAATAATTCCAAATAATTTCTATTTAATTTATAATCCTTTCAGGAAAAAAATATTCAATTCAGAATATTTTCATGAAACTCCACTGCATTTAATTTCCAAATTCACCCATTAATAATATTTATCCTTCATCTAAATATATTCTTTCATAAACTTAAATAGTAATTATATATAAAAAACACAAGTATGGTTTCTCCTCACTTCATTATTTCCATTCCACAAGTAATCTAGCTTTGAACATTTATAAAAATAGCTTCTTCAAGTTGTTCACCCAGCTAGCATTCCAACCGATGTAGACAACACTCAACAGTGTTAGTATATTTATTAACCAGTATTACTAACTTAATAATAATATAATGTATTTTATTTTTCCATGTATTCGCTATTTAAGTAGCTCACTTAAACTCTTGTGGGTGGAATCTCAAACCATCACCCAACTCCATAACATACATAGTGACACTTTTTGACAAAAAACGCAACCAAACACCTTTGGTTACTTCAAAAGAGATGAAATCACTTCACATTCACATCATTCTATATAAAATAAACTCATTTAAGTGGGGTTTGAATTATGTTTTCAATTTTCTTCTTAACTACAAAAGGATATTGTTCCCACATTATAAAAAATGAAATGAACTTATAAAGACTAAGAACACATCCAAAGTATTTAAAATTTAGAAATTAAATGAATCAACTCAATTAATTTTACTTGGTTCTCTACTAAGGTCTAAATCAGAGGAGCATACATACAATGATTTTATGGTTTACTAAAAAACAACTAATTTCTATAATTCATTGCATTAATTTAGGTAAGTATCACTATTAAACTAAGTTACACAACATTTTTTCTTCTATATACACATTGATTTTCAAAAAATTATGAATTAATATACTTTATATAGGTTTCTCTTGATGAATATAAAAAATAAAATCAATAAACCACCCAGTATTAGTGTTTTATTCTTATCTCGATACTTTAATCAATTCCATATCTTTTATAATGATTAAAAACTCTCCATCAAACTCACAATAAAATCTCCAAATGTGTATAAATGTTCATATAACAACCATGCTTTTATTTCACACTTAAACATGATTTATTACATGAAACTTCACTTAATAAAACATAGAAGATCGAGAGGTCTAGTATCTTTGGGGATTAGGATAATTAAATAAAAACTTAAAACATAAAATACAACATCTTTATTTAAAACTTTCTTTACATGACCACAACATTCCTTCGTACATAACATTGCATGGGATAACCTGAGGACATACATAAGAGAGGGGTGAGCTATAAAGTCAAGTAAGAGAATAAACATAAAATAACATGAGGAATACAATACATGTTATACAATAGTCATATAAATGGATAACAAGTGAAACATGAACATAAACTCATGATAAACCATGATAATCATAACATGGAGATGTGGCAGCAACACTTAACATGGAATTAGCATGAGCCAAGGCTCATTGCACATGGATCATGAGTAAACCCTCATTTCACTTGAATTAGCATGATTAATTCTCATTTCACTTGAATTAGAATGAGTAAATCCTAATTTCACTTGATGTATCATGGTACTAATCTTTACCCAATGCATTGTAGTGATATCTGGGCTCACCCTTCTTAAACATTTCATTTCATTCATATGTGTGTCACATGGATCATACAATGTGGATTCATTAAACATAAGAATTTATTCCATGATAAAGAAATGTGGAATTAGTACATGTAACTCTATAATAAATAAGTAAATGTTCATAAAGTTGAATACCCTTGATAGAGAAATGGGCATGGTATTCACTACACAATGACTTTGGCTTGGAAAATCATGATGTAATTTCGGTAGCATATTGGTGTGACATAAGAATTCATAAAAATGGCTGATGAGAGAAAATGGGTGTCTCATCATATGTAAATGAGATTGAGAGTATGGGGTCATATAGACAAATGTCCCAACAAGTTTAATGGAATTTAGATTCATAATACAAAATAATTACTTGAATGTAAATGAGGAGAGAGAAATTCCTTATAGAATTTCAGCATGGTAACAGGTGTACATTAGAGGCATTAATGAAAGATAAAGGATTATCTCATCATTAAAACATAAATAGGTAAGTATGGGGGAGGTTCAAAATCATACCCAAACATTTTTAATTGAAAATAAAAGGGAATAAAAACTTAATGAAAATTGGACAAAAACGAGAAAGGAAGAAATCCCTTACTTGGAAGTGTGATCCCAAAGGCTTAGGAGAGGCTTGAGAGGGGATTATTGGGAGATTGGGGCACCTTGGGAGGATTATATAGAGATGAGGGAAGAGGTTTTACGAACTCCAAAGTATTTAAGTGAAGAGGAAGTAGGAGCTTGGGTGGGTTTATATAGAAAAGGAGAATGATTTTTTTATAATTTAGGTTTGGGACACCACCCATTAAAATAATCAAAACAACAAACCAACCCATGGTTTTTGCCCATGGTTTTTTCTAAAGGGGAGTTTAAAACAATATTTTATAATTACAATGGCCTAACTTCTTAAAATAATAGGGTTGTTTATGTGGAGGTGAGTCACACTCTCAAGGAAATCAATTTAAAAAGATAAAATGTATTATAAGTCGTGGAGGGTTCACTAAGGCTTTGTAAAATAAAAAAAACATAAAATCTTATTATATTAATGGTAAAACAAATATTGTCCGAAAAAAATGTTTATATCATTTTATTACGTCAATATTGGGTTATTATGATGTCATAAAACACATTATATATTTAAACAGTATTTAATTTTTACCCAAAAGTTCAAGTGTCTTAGAAAATTATGAAAAATTAACCATTGGATAATTTCAGCATCTTGATTACAAAAATAATATTAATTTTATCCAAATAATTTTCTAAATAAGTGAATTTTCACTTTTAAAATAAAAACTGACGTTTATCTATAATTCATTGGTTTTGACAAAAATAGCCATTGAACCATAATAAAAATTACAATTGTATTCATAAAAATTATATGATAATTTATACTTAATAAAAAAGAAATTTAATAATAATCATATTTTATTAAAATATTATTTAATTCAAAAATCCATTAATTTATCAAAATAGATTACATAGTTGAATATTATCTAAAAATACTATTTGTGCTTAAAAAACTATTTACAAAGTAACAATAATAAAATTAATGTATATTCATCATTATATACAAAAATAATGCACATAATCATAGAGCTAAGGTCTTGTTACATAACCCCTTATAACACCCGCATAAGACCGAAGGGTAAGGTGTGCGATGATGACAGACTCTTGGGGTGGCTCGGATAACATCGCTCGGGTGGTAATCTCTATCAACTTCCACTTCTCCATTAGGCAGTTCCATTCGAGCATAACATGTTGAAGCTCGGATTGGGACTGGTCAACATTGAACCCCAATGATGCCACCTCCTTTCCAAATTCTGAAAAATGGGCTTCATATGGGGAAAGTCTGTTAGATGAGGTCATCGCTTCCTTTGACTGAGTAAATTAGATTTTTTTAAAGCCCTATATTTATTCTAATCATGTGATCACTGTTCAACGACTATATTAGCGATGGTCACAATTCTTAATAGTATTTTAAAAACTCCAAAATCATAAAACCAAAGAAGTAAATATGTTATATAACCATTTCACATAAGAATAGATTTAATTAGATCAAGAGGGATTTCCATTATTACAAGTTTGGGTCATTACAATATTCCCCCCTTAAAAAATTTCACCCTCAAAATTTCCTTTTCCCACACTAAAATAGATGTGGGTAACCCCACTTCATCACTTCCTCTGGTTCCCATATTGCCTCTTCAAACTTGTGGTTTCGCCACAACACCTTGAAGAGGGGCATTGTCTTATTTTGTATAACTGTTTCTCTATGATCTAAGATCTTCATTGGTTTCTCCTCATAAGAAATTTCATCTTCTAATGGTACTACCTCTAAAGAGAGTACATGTGAAGGGTCTGGTATGTACTTCCTGTAAGAGGGATAATGAAATGCATCATGTACTTTGGCCATGGTGGGTGGAAGTGCTAGTCGATAGGCCACAGCCCCGACACAATCAAGAATCTCAAAGGGGATGATGTACCTATGACTTGACTTTCTTTTATTTCCAAACCCCATGACCTTCTTTCATGGAGATATGTGTAGAAATACCATGTCTCTATCTTTGAACTCAAGGTATTGTTGACAGTTATCTGCATAACTCTTCTATCAACTTTGGGCTTCCTTGATATGCTATTGAATGGTTTTCACCTTCTCCACCATTTCTTCAACTATTTCAGGTCCTAGTAGCTTATTCTCACTAACTTCATCCCAACACGCCAGTGTTCTGCACCTTTTCCCATAAAGGGATTTATATGGTGCAATTCAGATGCTCTAGTGGAAACTGTTATTGTATGAGAATTCAACCAGTGGAAGATATTGGTCCCATACTTCTTTAAATCCCATAGAACATAATGTTAACATATCGTCCAGTGTATGAATAGTTCACTCAGATTGGCCTTTAGTTAGAGGATGATAGGTTGTACTGAAGTTCAGTTCAATGCTTAGATCATGTTAAAGACTTTTCCATAACATTGAGGTGAATCTAGGATCACGATCAGATACAATAGATAGTGGTACTCCATGAAGTCTTACCACTTCTTTGATGTAAATATGTTCATGTTCATCCAATGAGAAGACGTATCGAATCGTGATAAAGTGACTATCTTCATAAGACGATCCACAATGACCCATATAGCATTGTTTCCTCTGGATGTCCTTGGAAGTCCGGTGACAAAGTCCATGGTAATGTTTTCCCACTTTTATGTTGGTGTGGGTAGTGGTTGCATCATCCCCTTAGACTTTTTACTCTCAGACTTCACTTGCTGACATACCAGGCACTTTGATGTATATTCAGAAATCTCCCTTTTCATATTGTCCCACTAAAAGTTTTCTCAGAGATCTCAATCCCTTTTTGTGCTCCCGAGGTGAATAGAGATGGTTGAGCTATGTGCATCATTCAGAAGCTCCTTCTTTATCTCTGGATCAAATGGTACACATAATCGTGACCCAAATCTCACAATTCCATCCTTATTAACCACGAAATCTGAGGATTTACCATTTTTGATAGCTTCCACCCTTTTCAAAATTTCCACATCCTTTCTTTGAGCATCCTTTATTTTTTCCATGACGTACGACTGAGCAATTATTTGAGAAAGGATTGATGATGTTCCTCCCTTAATGATTCACATGTCCATCATCTGAAAATATAAGAAGATTGGATCCTTTTCTATTCTCATCATTGATAAAGATGCATGATCCTTTCTACTTAGAACATATTCCACCTTGTTTGCCTTATCGGGATGGTAGTGGATTGAGAAGTCATAATCCTTGATGAGTTCTATCCATCTTCGTTGGTGCGTATTAATCTATTTTGTTTGAATGTATATTTTAGTCTCTTGTGATCAGTATATATCTTACACTTCTCCCTGTAAAGATAATGTCGCCATATTTTCAATGCAAATATCACAGCTTCCAACTCCATATCATGCATGGGATAGTTTTTCTCATGGATTTTCAACTCCCTTAAGGTGTAGGCTATCACTTTATCATTCTACATCAACACACAACTCATGCCCTTCTTCTAAGAATCACTAAATACCACAAAAATTTCTCCACTTGTGGGTAATGTGAGAACGGTCATAGTGATAAGCCCTCTTTTCAACTCCTTGAAGCTTTCTTCTCATTCATCACTCCAAGAAATGTTTACTCCCTTCCGAGTTATCATGTTAAGAGGGTTTGAAAATTGTGAGAAACTTCTCACAAATCGGTGATAATATCCCACTAACCCCAAGAATCTACATATATTCATTACCGATGTTGGCCTCGACCATCCCTCAATTGCAGTTGTCTTGGACGGATCCACTAATTTCCCATTGCTTGTGATGATATGACCCAAGAATGAGACCTCCTTCAACCAAAAATCACACTTGTTGTACTTTTCATCAAGATTCTCTTTCTACAAGGTCTCTCGTGTAGTTCTTAGATGCTCCTCATGATCCTCCTTGGTTTTGGATTATATTAGAATATCATCTATAAATACTACCACAAATTTGTCAAGCTAATCTCTAAAGAATCTATTTATCAAGTCTATAAAGATTGTTGGAGAATTAGTGAGTCCAAAAGGAATTACAATGAATTCATAGTGCCTGCATCTTGTACAAAAAGCTGTCTTGGGGATATCTTCCTTCTTCCCCCTTACTTGATAATATCTTGACCGCATATCCACCTTGGAGAAGTATTGTGCTCCACGAAGCTGATCGAACACGTTATCAATTCATGGTAGAGGATAATTATTCTTTATTTTTATTTTGTTAAGCTCCCAATAATCGGTGCAAAGGTGCATTGACCCATCCATCTTCTTGAAAAAGAGGACTGGTGCACCCCATGGTGAAGCACTTGGGAATATAAACCCTTTATCCATATTCTCTTATAGTTGTTTCTTCAGCTCCTCAAGCTCGGCAACATCCATTCTATATAGAGTCTTGGATATTGGCAATGCACTTGGTATAAGGTCAATTGAGAAGTCAACATCTCTTCTAGGAGGAGGACAAATAAATTCCTCAAGATACACTTTAGTGAATTCCCTCACAATAGGAATGTCTTCAAGGATGGTTGCTTCCTTCGACTCAATCATCTGAGCGAGATACGCATTCTTATAGGGCAGTAATATCCATGCTTGAGATGATGGTGCTAAAGAAGATTAATCTTCCTCCTTGCACTTGTATAAAATTGGGGGTCAATTCTCTATATGGAGAGTGATTCCCCTCTCATTTCAATTTATGTTGGATCTATATAGGGAAAGCCAATACATGCTAATAATTGAATTAAATTCCACTAGAGGGAGTATGATGAGGTTTTCTGGGAAGTTCAATCCATCGATTTTGACAGGGGAGGAGTTAAATTAATGGGTTTCAATGATTTCCCTATTTTTCGTAACCACTGACATCTTCACTTCCATGATTTTTGGTGGTTTTGGGATTGTTCTACTAAACTTTAGGGATATAAAAGAATGCGTAGAACCAGAATAAAAAAATAAATTCTCTATTCTTGAATGAATAACTAGCGTACCTGTCGCCACTTCATTGTCGGGGTTAACTTCGGCAGTAGTGATGTAAAAAGCTCGCCCTTGCTACCTTGGAGGTTGTTGGTTGCCTCCGAAAACCCTTGGCTTAGGAAACTGACTTGCAAGATTCCCTGGTTCTTTGCAGTTTAAGAAATGAACAATGTGTTGATAGTCGAACTAAGTATTCCTCTCCTCTGTCACAACTGTGTGTTTTTCTTGTAGGCAGTTAATGACTAGGTTCTCTTCTCTTCCACACCTAAAGCATTTCCTCGTCTCATTCAGGCAATTTCGGGGGTGCTTCTTTCTGCACCTTTGGCAAGTGAGGTGTTGTATTTTCTTAATACCATTGGATTTATCCATTAGACTACTAGAATTTAATTCCACCTTATGCTTCTTATCCCCATGATACCCTTGAGATTCTCCGATCTCCATTTCTACACTGGCGGCACAACAGACAATTTCCTCATGGCTGTTGAAGTCACGGATTTCTAGGGATTTCCGTAGGTTAGGTTTCAACCCACAAAAGAAGTGATTAACCTTGCATTTGGGGGTAACGACAAAGCCATAGGTATATCGTATAGGCCTTGTGAAGTTTTCCTTGTTCGCTCGGATGGGTTTGTCATCTTTTTTCTTGAGTCCAAGGAAGACCATTTCCATATTAAGTTGGAGAGTGCATGGAAAATATTTATTGAATAACATTTTCTATAAATCCTTCCATTCCAACACCTCAATCTCCTTCTCAGGATTCATATTTTTTATCAATGTCCACCATTGATCGGGTTTACCCTCCATACGATAAGCATCCAGAAGAACCTTCTCTTGTTCGCAACAGTGAAGGATGGATAAGATCTTTTCAATGGAGTTGATCCATTTTTTGTCGATTGAGGGATCGAATGATCCATTAAAAGTAGGAGTCCTTTCTCTTATGAAGCTCTAGATTTTGACATGTTCTTTCTTAGGGGGGGTTGAAAGTTCTTCTTGGCTCGTGTTTCTATTCAAATCATGATTTAACTGAGAGAGTATTGTGATAAAGTTTGCGATTCCTACTCCCATATGATTAGGCATCTCATTAGAATAGTTATCGTATTGGTCTTCGCATCGGTTTTAAGCTCGAGTCCTCCTATTACGGGCCATTGGATGGAATAAAAGGGAAGTTAAGGGTAACACATAAAGGGTAATCCTAGGACAAAACATATGATTTATAAATAACTTTTATTTCCTTAACTTATGATTCAATAGGATTCAATCTATGTTATCCATGATCTACTTTCTAACATATGTTCTTAAGGGAATTTTTTTAATTCCCTTAGTAATGGTTCATACTGAGCTTGTGAATTTACCAACGCATATACCTTGGGAGTTTTGTAACCAAGAGTGTATCAAGGCTCGTTGTTTTGTACCAAGATTCCCCGAGTCAAGCCCAAAACTCCTTTTCAGAGTTTTCACTCCTAGGTACATATGCTCCAGAGCCACCTCTACCTGCTCGTATCCAGACAGAAATGTATTTTATTAAAAAACCACTTACTAAATACTCCCCAAAACATAGGTATGTTTTTATTATACTTAGTCTTTTATCTAAGGTTTCACTATGGTTTTCTAATCCTAATCCCAAAAATAACTAAACCTATCCCTTGATACCAACTATAACAACCCTTCTTTTATTTTACACTTAAACATGATCTATTACAGGAAACTTCACTTAATAAAACATATAATATTGAGAGGTCTAGTGTATTTGGGGATTAGGATCATTACATAACAACTTAAAACATGAAATAGAACATCTTTATTGAAAAATTCCTTTACATGGCCACAACATTCCTTTATACTTAACATTGCATTAGAACCTGAGGACATACATTAGAAAGGGGTGAGCTATAAAACCTAGTGCGGGAATAAACATGGAATAACATGAGTAATACAATACTTGTTAGAAAATAATCATATCAATGGAGAACAATAGAAACATGAACATAAAGGCATTATAAAGCATGATAATCATAACATGGAGATGTGGCACCAACACTTAACATGGAGTTAGCATGATCCAAGGCTCATTGCGCATAGAGCATGAGTAAACCCTCATTTCACTTGAATTAGCATGAGTAAATCTTCGTTGCACTTGAATTATCATGAGTAAATACTCATTCCACTTGAGGTATCATGATTCTAATCTTTACCCAATGCATTAGAGTGCTATCAGGGCGCACCCTTCTTAAACATTTCATTTCATGCATAATTGTTCCACATGGATCATATAACATTGATTCATTAAACCTAAGAATTTATTCCATGATAAAGGAATGTGGAATTAGTACATGGAACTCTATAAACAATAATTAAATGTGCAAAAAGGTTAATACCCTTGATAGAGAAATGGGCATGGTATTCACTACACAATGACTTTGTCTTGGAAAATCGCAGTTCAATTTCGGCAGCATATTGGTGTGACATAATAATTCATAAAAATGGTTGATGAGATAGAAATGGTTGTCTCATCAAAAGTACATGAGATGGACAATAAGGGGTACATATATATACATGTCCCAACAAGTGTAATGGAATTTAGATTCAAAATATAAAAGAATTTCTTGAATGTAAATAAGGAGAGAGAAATTCCTTACGGAATTTCTGCATGGTAATGGATGTACATTGGAGACATTAATGAGAGATAAATGGGTCTCTAATCATTAAAACAAAAATCGGAAAGTGTGGGGGAGGTTTGAAATCATACCCTAACATTTGTTATTGAAAATAAAAGGGTATAACAACTTAAAGAAATTTTGACAAAAATGAGAAAGGAAGAAATCTCTTACTTGGAAGTGTGATCCCAAAGGCTTGGGAGAGGCCTGTGAGAGGCTTATTGGGAGCCCGGGGTGCCTTGGGAGGGTTTATATAGAAAGGAAAGGTAATTATTTATTATTTATTTTTGGGATACCATGCAGTAAACTAATCAAAACCACAAACCATCCCATGGTATTTTCCAAAAGGAAGTTTAAAACAATATTTTATAATTCCAATGGCCTAACTTCTTAAAATAATAGGGTTTCTTATGTGGAGGTGAGTCGCACTCTCAAAGAAATCAATTTGAAAATCTAAAATGTTTTATAATTCATAGAGGGTCCACTAAGGCTTTGTAAAATAAATAAATAAATAACTAAAATCACATTATTTTAATGGTAAAACAAATATCGTCCAAAAATAATGTTTATAGTATTTTATTACATTACTATTGGGTTATTATGATGTCATAAAACACATTATATATTTAAACGGTGTTTAATTTTTACCCAAAAGTTCAAATGTCTCAGAAAATTATGAAAAACTCACCATTGGATAATTTCGAGGTCCTGATTCAAAAAATAATATTAATTTTATCCAAATAATTTTCAAAATATGTGAATTTTCACTTTTAAAATAAGAACCGACATTTATTAAAAATTCATGGGTTTTGAAAAAAATATCTTTCAAACCTTAATACAAATTATAATTGTATTCATACAAATCATACGATCATTTATAATTAATAAAAAATTAATTTAATAATAATAATATTTTATTAATATATTATTTAATTCAAAATTCCATTAATTTATCAAAATAGATTCTATAGTTGAATATTAACTAAAAATAATATTTGTGCTTAAAAAACTATTTACAAAGTAATAATAATAAAATGAATGTATATTCTTCATTATATACAAAAATAATGCACATAATCATAGTGATAAGGTCTTGTTATATAACCCCTTGTAACACCTTCATAAGACTGAAGGGTAAGGTGTGCGATGGTGATAGACTCTTCAGTTAGCTAGGATAACATCGATCGGCTGGTAATCTCTATCAACTTCACCTTCTCCCATAGGCGGTTCCATTCGATCTTAACATGTTGAAGCTCGGATTGGGCTTGGTTAAGAGAGAAGATCAATGATGCCACCTCCATTCTGAGCTCCAACAAATGGGTTTTGTACAGGGCAAGTCTACTATGTGAGGTCATCGCTTCCTTTGTCTGAGTAAATTGGATTTGTTAAATCCTTATATTTATACTAATCATATTATCATTTTTCAATGACTATATTAGAAATGTTCACAATTCTTAATGGTATTTTAAAAAATCCAAAATCATAAAACCAAATAAGTGAATATGTTATATAACCATTTCACATAATAATACATTTAATTATATCAAGAGGGATTTCCATTATTAAAAGTATGGGTCGTTACAGTTCTCCTATAACTTCTCTAAATCACCCACTTTAAATTTAATTAAATTGATCTTCCAAAATTATCCTCTATGAATTCCAAATATCACCACCTTATTGGATTTTAAAACCATCTATTAGTGTCAAACTAAACACACTAAAAACTAATAAAATATTCTAAAATTTTAAATGATACAAATTCTTGAATATTTTATAAACATAAAAATCATGATGTGGTGGTCATCATTATAGAATATTATCTGGTTCTTCAAATATCATATCCAAAATTTAAATTTCAAACCCTAAAAAACCTTGGATCGATATCTTTAAATTTTTCTATCTAGATATATTGTGATATAATAAGGTATGTTGTGAAAACAAACATACTTCAAACATGGGTTTAGTAAATCAGAATGTAGGAGGAAGCTATCAATATAGAAAAAAAATTATTTTAAAACATTTACCGAGAATTGGATGTAAAGCAGATAAAATTTGAGATAATGAGCAATTTGTTGGGAAATAGGAAATTAGAACAATGAAATCATTATAACATATTCAAATTTGAGCTAGATAACATAATAAAATGAAAAAGGAAATAACTCAAATAAAAGTAGGATAATAGATACACTAAACCATAGGCCTCGTAGGGATTTTTGAGAATGTATGAAGATATTATGGTTCAAAGAAACATTAAAATGATATTCAATAGTTCATATTTGAGAGTTGAGATGCAATTTAAAAGCAGGGGACATTTGAATAAAACTTACATGTGATGCGAGGAGACCCATGTAAATTAAGGTTGATGGATAGGTAAGGGAGGGAGCTAAGGGGGAGGTGGAGCCTGAACTAGAGGCATGGAGGTGGAGTTAGGGAAGCAAAGGCAGGGATCTAGATGTAGACGCTGAGGTAGGAAGGTGAAAGGAGGGAGGCAGGGGACGGGAGGCAGAGGCTGTGAGGTGGAGAGAGGGAGGTGGGGGCCGGGAGGCGGACGCAGAGGGAGCGAGGTGGGGGCTAGGACGTAGAGGCTAGGAGGTCAAGGTGGAGGTGGAGGCCGGGAGGTTGATGTGGATGTCGAGGGGGGGTGGGGATGGGAAGGGAGGGGAGGGGAGGGGAGATTGGGGCTCATCGAAGGGAAGGGGGAGGAGAAGCCTGAGCAAGGGCTGCTTGTCAAGGGGTTATTCCCATGGTTTTTAAAAAACTTTGGGCATTAGTTTAGAAAAATGGCTTATACCCATGGTTTGTTAAACTGTGGGTATAGAACCATTGACTTACCCAGTTTCCATTAGTGTTATAATTACAGGATGTTACATCAACCATGCTGGGAAATTATCACCCCAAATATGAGACACACTAGAAATTCCTCAGGTTTCCAGCATGTAGGCCGCTTTATTTGCACCTAAATTTCTGAATTATAGGGTTGAAAATTTTAGGACCCTTTCCGTTGTGTAGATAGAATTAACAGAAAGGCATTCATACTCCAAGATAATAAAATTACAACCTTTCTCAATTGAAAATTTCAAAACCTCATAGATTGCATAATCTTTTTCACCAGTTGGTTCCCAAAACGCATTGTGTGAAGCCTGGTCTGCCGTAATAATATTTCTAGAATAATTACAGACCACAAAGCCATTACCAATAAGGAAATTATCAAAAGAAGGAGGCATCAACATTGATCTTTAGCATAGATATAAGAGGGGGACTCCAGGATCCTTTGATGGGGGTTGTGATGGGGGAGGACGGTCTGCTCCTCCTATCTGTTCCAAATATCCATCCATGAGTGAGCCCGTTCAACCTAGTAAATGTGTGGTCTTGAACACTAATTGAAAATGAATTCGTTTCTTCTAGCCCATATGATCCACGCAATAGTACAAAAAAGGATTTTTTGTATATATGGGTTTTAGAAGAAAAAAATATGTAAAAGGGATAGGGTTTGAAATATTTTTAAAATTGTATCTTTATATGCGTGAATGCGGTTCATGCATCCTTCATCCCATCTTCGAATGATGTGTGAACCCCGTTCATGCATCCTAGAAATGGTAGATGTGTAAATAGGGTTCACTCATCCTTTATAAAGTCTCTAAAGGATGTGTGAACCCCGTTCAAAGATCCTACAGAAAGGTTAAAAAAATCAACATTTATTTAGAAGAAAACATTTCTTATATATTTGATTAATTCAATTACAACCCCTTTCTATTCAGTATTTTTTTTTAACAAAGGAACAGATATTTAGAAAAACATTTATATTTCTATAATATGATCTTACTGAATGTTCTATAGTAATTAGATTTGATTCTAATTGATATATTAATTCTGGAATTAATTTAATATTTCTTCATTTACCTCTCCCTAAAGAGACACTCAAAAAAATTAGTTTTGAAATCATATATAACTTCAAAAAGGATGATCTTTTTCAATATATATTCTTACATATGCTAACACATTCTTAACCCTCTTAAGGATTTTTTCTTATTTTAGAAGAATATGAAATAAATATTTTTCATAATATCTATAATTTTATCACATGATTAAGGTATTTTAATAGTAAAATCCTCCAGTTAAGATTGTGTACCAGTAAAATATGTGTCCTTTTATAAAGTCTGAATATGTATTTTCTCAAAATTGTCAAAATGAACTTCTAATTCCATACATCTCATATTGTGGTTTTTTTATCTTCAATCATAATCATCTACTATTCACAATTATTCATTATCCATTTAAATTATTCTTTATGAATTTTAATTTTTTTAAACAAAGAATCGTGTTCCATGATTTTAGGATTCAAATCATTTAGATCAATAATATTTGTCAAGATTTCATGATGTTCACAGATCTTTTCATTTAGAGTGTTAATATTTATTAATGATTACCAAATAGAAATTATTAATTTTGGAAGATAATTTTATGGTTGTAAGACACTTATTAAAAAAGTATAACCTTATAAATGATAATAGTAATGCACATACATAATGTATCGTAAATAAAAAATCAACCTAATCTACTCCTCTAGTGTGGATTCTCCTCTGTCTCATAGCCAGGTGTATACTAGATGTGTCCACATCATGTTTGTCTCTGTCTACGCTCTGGCGTACACTGCACATAATCCTCAGTAGCCACCCCTACATCCTCATGTGTGACAGGCGGTGGATGTACAGGCCCACCGTCTGTACCCTGTCCTGTATATAATGATAGTGTAGAATGGTTGGAACTCTCACCAACATTAAAATAAGATGGTTGATGTGCTAAGAATGTCTGTAATAAAGAATCGAGCTTAACCCAGTCAACGTCTGTATCTACCTATGGCTGAGACTGAGAGTTTGGAGGATCATATGACTGATCATGCGGAACACCCTCCTCCTGTGTAACAGCAGCATCTGACTGATCAATTTAAACATCCTCCTCCAGTGGAATAACAAGATCCATAACAGGGTCGTCACCCCCTGGTACATCTATATGACCCTTAGCAGGATCTACAGCCTCCTCAGCATGTGGTGGATCAAAGAAAATTCCATGATAAATCTCATCCATTGAAGGAATCAACTATGATACAAGGGTGTGAAAATATGTTGGGTCAAATATGGTGTCCTCTACTGGATCAGACATGTGTAGTAGACGATAGATACGAGCATCCTATAAAAAATAATTATGTTGTTAAGTAATATGAATAAAAATTTCAATAAATTGTGGAAGGAACTATGTATACCAACTCATGAAAGCCTCGTCTGTGTCTTGTTAGAAATCTGACTAGGGAGCTGTAGTACCAAGCTACATAATCCATCTGATCCACCAAATGAAAACACATTGTCCCTGCCCCTTGCAGCTGGAAGTCCTGTCGTCTATCCCATAAATCAATATATCTGGCGTGGTATCTCCTCCAATCAAAATCTCTCTTCCCTGACATCTTTAGGGAATACAGTGAATCTAACTAATTGGGTGGGTCAGGAACATGCTGAAAGAATCTGAACTACATCATAACTCTCTCAGTCTGATGCCACTCGACTATATGAAAATGAATAAATGGAACCCCACAAGAGCTGATAGCAAGAATTTCTATACAATACATTGGAAGACTCAGGATAATAGCATCTGTATATGGAATCCATAAAATCTGAAAGAAAAAATAAATAATCAATTCATAAATGAATACATGTATAGTAAAGAATAAATATTTAACAATATAAATAATAATCACTTACATCCTCTGGTCGAATTTTGTCCAAAATAAGTCTGTAGGCATGGACATCATGTCTGGGGGAATCTGAATGTCGATGTTCTGGACTCCACCTGTAGATAATATTGTTATATTTCAATTTCATAATATAAATTTATACAATTAAGTTAGATAGTATAAGGAAGTAATAATATACCAACGTCCACGCGGAGCCTCTCCTACAATATATACTGGTAATGGCACACGAGCATGTGGAGCTAAAAGAGGGGTGTGCTCTCATACCCACATATGTAGAAGAACCATGCATCTCGTGATCTACATCTTATCGATACAACATGTGCTACATAACGCCCTGTATGTATATGCTAGAAAATCATACCCCCATCTATATCACCCAGCCTTGTCCAAATCCTCCAAAAAAGATAAAAATATCAAATGTACAAAATTTGTGGAGTGATCAACAAAAAGCATGCCATCGATCAACCTCAAAATACATGCACGTGCAAATCGCAGCACGGTGATCTCATCAGCATCCTATGATAACTGTGTGAAGTGCTAGTCTAACCAAGGCATGTGTAATCGACCACCAACGATGGTCCTTCCATCATCAGAGCCCTCTATGACCAGTATTCTATGAACAAGATCTGGAAAATCTGCTCCAACTCAGACAGTCAGAGCCGCACCATTGATGGGGAGGCCCAACATAATGGCCACATCCTGCGGGGTAATAGTCATTTCCCCTCTCTAAAATAAATTGTATGTGACTCTGGACTCCATCTCTCTACAAGTGCAGTAATGAGCTGATGATCGAGAAAGGTGAAGTCGCACATCACTATGCCATAGAATCCAGCATGATGAAGATGAGAGATGATATCAGGAGGTGGTGCGGTATGATGGAAATGGTGATATCTGCGTACACTCAACGAAGGCACCAGACATCCCTATAAAAGTAGTTATGACACATGAGTAGCCTGAGATGTGAGAAGTGGAAAATTTTTCATCTGTACAAATGATATCATCATTACTTTATTATAGTGAATTCAATAAAAAAAATTCAACTATTATTTAAATAAATCTAGAATAATGAAATGAAAAATGATTGTGTTAATATTTTCTATTTATACTTGATTTGTTGTGTGGGGATTAGTGTTTGTATTACTTGACCAATACCCTTAGTAAATAAAGCACCCTTTTACCTAATTTTGAGATTCAATATTTATGAGTTCTGCATTAATTAAAACCTATAGAGGTCTTCTAAGCATTGCATGTGGGATTCCATGAGCTATTTCTTTCATTCTATGTTGTTTTTTTTAATAGTTTGAGTATCAAAAAATTATTTATTAGAGAATCATAAAATGAGACAAACCAAAATTGAAACATGTTAGAAATAGAGAAAGTCGTAAATAAAAGGATTCAATACTGAAACTACCACATACAAATCAAAATATACATATTTGTGATACAATACACAAACTCGGTCATGGATGATGAGATGTGGAGCTTTGTGCTGCCACTTGGGGACATCTCTTACGAATATGTCCTTCGGCATGAAAAATACTGCATCGTATTCTCCCTCCTCGTTTTTGAGTCCAATCCATTTCATTTCTGATTCGACTTGATTATGTTCTTCCTCGAGGTCGTAACCTAGTATTATAAAGCCAATAATTTAAAAAATGGTAGATATTGAAAAAATCATAAATGAAAACATAACCAAATTATGAAACCTGGAAATATCAGGGATGATGGTCGGCTAATCAGCAGGCAATGAGATAGAAAGAAAGTCACCAATAGGCATCCAAGCTACAATATAATAGTTCACCAAAGTTCTCATGCGATACACTGGATCAACATATGGATCCCATGATATATTTACTAAAGAACAAGTTGTGATAACATGTGTACATGGATATCTAAATGCCTGAAAGTTTCTGAAATCATAGTATATGTTATCTAACATCACTAAAAACACTCGAACACTAGTGCATGTAACCCGGTCAAAGCACAATCTTACATGAAATCTCGTCTTTTCCTTATCAAAGGCTAGAACAGTCCATCTTGAAGCCTCATTCAGTATTGAATCAATATCACTTTGGAAATGCTGCGTAAAATGTATTTCCTTTTCCCTCCTCTGATAGGCCTTTTGGGACTGGTCAACAAAGTAGTGAACAAATCTATAAAATTTCTCTTGCACTAACCATGTGATAGGAAGTTTGTGCACACCCTTGAGGACCCCATTTATGTACTCCACTATATTAGTGGTCATATGACCAAATATTCTGCCACCATCATATGCTAATGACCATTTTTCCTTCGAAATCTACATCATATATTCATGCACATCTTCATTAGAAGTTTGGATCTCTTCAAGGCATCGATCAAACCTTTCTTGTTGGGGATCATATGCTGAAACCATAAGAGAATAATATATTAAAATGGAGAATTAATTTTTTTTTTACAAAAATAAGTTTCGAAAAACATACCCAACTTGAGGATTTCCTTCTTTATGGAATCATCCCTAAAATGATTATGCACATTACTTGCAATATGTCTAATGCAATAACGATGATAATAATTCAGCTCAGTCCATGAAACCCCATCACTAATCACTGCGTCTATAATCACTCGATGGCGATTAGATATCAAACACACGCCATGGTTTTGTGTGACATGAACACGTACACATGCCAAAAACCAGCTCCAACGTTCAAAATTATCCTTTTCAAAAATTGAAAAAGAGAGTGGAAGAGGAGCACGATTACCATCCTTTGTGGAAGAAATGATTAGAACACATGTATACTTGCTATACAGGAAAGTTCCATTGACTTGAATAAAGTTTTTATAGTGGGGAAAGGTAGAAATGCATGGCCTGAATGCCCAAAAAATACTATTGAACTTCACCTTTGTTCGATCAACTCGGTGATTGGGGGACACATACTCAACAATGTCCAACTGATAAACAATCTGATTTTTGAGAGATAGCAATTCCATAAGTTGTGGCAACATAACATAAGATTCATCCCAATCACCATACACTTTTACAATTGGCTTATATTTTTCATTCCATGATTTGGTATATGATATATTGTAGTTATAAAACTATTGAATTCTTTCCTGAACAAGGGAAACGAGAACATCCTAACATGTTCGTATCATCTCACAAATAATATTTGATATAAACTATGAATCAAGGGAAGAGTGATCCTGTGACAAGATTGGATGCACACAAGTGTGTGGACCTTCTAATTTGGTTATCCTCCAAAATGCGAAAAAATTATCAAATATTTCCCTTAATCGAAATTTACATTCTGGTCCATATTTTTCAAAACGAATGATATATTTTGTCTTCTTTGACTCATCAACCACAAATGTGAAATTTCACTCAATGTGGTATTGATTTATTAAATTTTTCATGACCAATTTACATTCAAACTCCTACCCGACATAGATGGCGTTATCATTTGATGCAGACCTATTACCTATAATGCTAGGGAATTCAGAAGTTGGTGTAATGACATCCCAATCAAAATGTTGTTCACGAGACATTCCTTTAACTAAGGAACTCAATACTGAAGGATGATTACCACTAACCGATGGATGTCGTGGACGTATGTCTTTCAAAGGAACCTCAAGAGGTTCATTTCCCACATCACCCTCACCCACATCTCTCAAAGGAACCTCAGAAGGTTCATTCCCCACATCACCCTCACCCAGATCATCTTTTAATGGCTCCCTAGATTCTTCTTCCTCAGATAAACTTCCATTCACTATATCAGCACACAAAGGGATGTCATCTACATTTCCTTCTAAATTTTGATCATCTTTTTCAAAATTTGATTCTATTACTCGTGTCAAATGATATGGAGGCAATGTAAAGGACTAATGTGAAGGACCAACTTGTACAAAGCTCACAAAACACGGTTCTATAGTAGTCAGTTGCACCACATCTATATCAAAAATCACCACATACAACTCCATCAAACCATTAGCACACTATTGTCTAAATAAGGAAGATGCATCCATCCAATCATCATCATTAACCAAAGGGTACTCGGTGTGCCAGAAACATTTAGGTTATTGTAGATGTCGATATGTGTTTGAAGAAATGGATTGATAGACCCTCAATTTTAACTGATTATGAATCTTATTGTGAACTGCATCTAATTTCATACAAACATGAAGATTTACCACTCTGACAGGTGGCACACTATAGCTAAATCCCTGCTTCGTATATATGGTCTCACCGTTGCAATATATTTTCACAGAAATTATTACCTATGAAAAATAATTAATAAAATATTATATACTACAGCAATATTTCACATTATTTAATATAACATTATATATTTTAATTAGTTATGAATAATTAATCATCACTTGATCTTGAGACTTATGATTACTTTATCATTATTTGATAAACTAACCAAAACCTATGGGTAGAATCATGGAGTCTCTATTATCAAATATTTCAGCAACCGTTTGTCTCCTTTCAAATAGCAACGCCTTATGTCGAACGCTTGTCCTCAAACGCCTCTTTGGGGACACCTCTCCGGGGACGCCTCTTCAGGGACCCCTCTTGTTTATTGTCTTTTAATTACAAATTTACTCACATGCATGTGAGGAGGTCTAGGGGTATGAAATACATAACTGTTTTTAAGTGGACATGCAGGTCCTTACATACTTAGTCAGAGATGGCTCACATTTCATCAATACAGAAAAATAAAATCAATTATTACAAATTTAATAACCACATTCACAAAAAAAGACATGCAATTTAAATTATGCATCGGTCGGTCATCTCAAGATTAGTCATCACACAACTTACAATGTTTTAGGGTATAATTATTATATCTATTACTATATGAAATACATATTAAATATCTACACCTCTTTTATATTTAATATGTTTAATTATAACTAATATAATTTAAAAAAATTATTTATACAAAACTATTTTTATACCATTAATAGAAAAAAAATCTATATATTTTTTAATAAATTTAAATATGATACATATAAATAATATATTATTCACAAATTATATTACTAGTGTATAAAAATATCATAATTTAAATTAATATTACCTTCAAAATAACATTTTTTATAACATATTTAATTTTAATAAATAGTCAATAAGAATTCATATAACATTTTAGACATGACATAATTAATTTTCCTAAACATTCAATATGAATTCATACAATAAACACATCGTTCAAAAATTAAATCATACAAAAGACACTAATTTACACATCAATACATATGAAATAAATAAACCAAACACACAAACACTAGTTTCTACATATCACAAATCAAATAAAAAAATCATAAAAATGAAATGAATAAACACAATTAAACAATTGAAAATTTAAATATAAATTTTACCTTCTTAAAAGCAGAAAAAAATTGTTGAGAAAGAAATTTTGCAGGGCTTCGAAGAAAAATACAGAGGAGAAGAGTAAATTTGGGGGGGAGACCCCCTTTTATAGATTTTCTCTGTCGGATGCATGGACAGGGTTCATGCATCCTTAATCCCATCTTTGAAGGATGTGTGAACAGGGTTTACGCATCTTTATCATGGAGAGATGTGTGAATGGGGTTCACACATCCTTTGAAGATGGGATGTAGGATGCGTGAACCCCATTCACGCTTCTCTCCGCACTGAAGATTCGTGAACGGGGTTCACACATCTAAAGACCCATTTTTAAAAATATTTCAAACCCTATCCCCTTTCCAAAAAAAATTATAAACCCATATATACAAAAAACCTGCAAAAAAACATCATCATTTCAACTGGAAGAGAGGTTTCCCAACATGTCAGGAGGGCGAAAAGGTTAGGTGCCATCAAGACAAGATGGTTTGTATTTGAATCGGGCCTTGGGGGACCACAGGTGATATGACACTAGAAATAGCGAACATTGGGGGACCGCCAGACGCCAAATGGTATTCCATACAACCTATCCCTAGGTTTTGATTCCAAGTGTCGAAGCATTTCCCGATCGAACTGAGTATATTCTCGATTCATCTTTCCACCAATAGATTCCATAGTACCCTCTATCTTTCAAGCAAGTTAAGCTCATGATGATTTTCCTATCTTTAAGGTTGAACCATTTATCAAGTTTTTCATAGCACCATACATCACCGGTTTCATTGAAGAGGGATCAGACCAAATCATTTTCTAGACTAAGGACGGTAGGGGTGGTTGCCATCGAGCCTTCCTCGTCCAATAGCCAGGGATCCTTCTAAATCCTAGATGTGAGGCCATCACTTATCCTCCAGCCAGTTCTGCTACATAAAAGAGTGTGTAAACCCCAAATGGAACTCCAAATGAAACTGGGGCAGGGGCCCAAAGCCACGCCTAGGAAGTCCGAATGAGGATAATACTTTTCTTTGATAATTCTAGCACAAAGGGAATTTTCATGGTCCATTAAACGCCATCCTTTTTTAGCCAAAAGGGCTTCGTTGAATAGACTAAGATCCCAAAATCTCATACCCCCACCTACTTTGGAAGTACACAACTTCTCCCACGAGACCCAGTGTGTGAGTGTCACTCTCCCCCTCCCTCTTCCCCTTATTTCGATATATATTTGTTTGTGTGTATGTTTGTATACATATTTGTTTATATAAGTATGTATGGGTCTAATGTATATATATTTTAATATATATTTGTTGCGGTATAAAAATATATACATATATATAGACAAACAACTAACACACTTATGACATTCCTATAATATATTTATATATGTGAGTATATATTTTGTAATATATACATATTTTAATATATATATATATATATATTAAAATTTATGTACATATATTATTAGAATAAATACATAAATACATATATGTTTATTAATACACACACATATTTATATATAAACATTATATATACACTTGAATAGGTATATACATATTCATAAGTTTTCATAAAGTAAATAAAATGGTTAGATTGTTATTTAAAATAAAATGTATAGTAAATATTTATTTCCATATTGTTTATATATTTTAAAATATATTTTATATATAAATATGTTTACTTTTTTATTTATATAATTATATTTTTATATATAAATATATATAATATCTATATACACGTATATTTAATTATAAATAACACTAAAATATGAATAAGGGTAAATTCTCAACCTCATAATATCCATGTGAGCGTAAGACCTAAGAATAATTCAATATCCAATTGAAAAATATAAGAATATACACTTTAATGAAGTAGTAATTCTACTGAATATTAAATAATTAGGGAATCACAACTAAAAACGTGGTTTTTCAAGAAATCCAAATCTTTTTTGACCAAGAAAAAACATTGGATCGGGCTTCCCTGATCGACATGGCATAGATTTATTCCCAAATTCCTATTTAATATCTCATAGGGCCCAACATGGACACCCGAAACAAATGTTATGGTTGTTTGATGTTCAAGCCGCATTTTAAAATTTTCCTAACATAATTTTTTCTATCACAAATTTTTTATTTAATATCTATTACTCAATTCTAATTTACAAATTACTAATTAGCATTGTTTCTTAATTATTTTTTGAAACATTTTTGACTAAATATGTTATATATTAAGTGTAAATACACATTTAATATTATATAAATCATATTTATGAAGATATATTTTATATATTTCAATATAAATCTATTTATATTTTCAATTGTGTTTTTTAATAATTTATATTTTCAAATGTGATTTTTAAATATAAAAAATTTATATTTTCAATGTGATTTTTTTAATCAGTGATAAAAAAACACTAATAAATTGAAAATCGCTGATAAGTGCAAAGAAAATCGCACATAAAATGAGCATTTAATAGTGCTAAAAAATTGCTAATAAAATCCAACATTTATCAAAGTTCATTTTGACATTGATAAAGATCTTCTTTATCATCATTTTTAGATACCACGGATTAAAGTAAACCTTTTATCAGTATTTATTTTCACTATATCATTTTATTATATCAAAATCTGTATTCCAAATAATCAGGTCAGTCGAGGCATAAGCTAGTGGAGGTGTGATGGATTGGGTGTGCCAAATAGCAGGGGTGTGCATTAATCTTATATGTCCCACCTTCGCTACACACCAAAACAACTCCATTTTGGTTGGTGAAGGATTTATTATTTCTCGATGCGATGGACATCAGATATATTTTGGAATGTTCATTGGACTGGACGTGCATTTATTCGATCTGTTACACCTTCACTGCACTCCAAAACAATGACGTTTTGGTTGGAACTCGAATTTAAAACTCCCAACCATGCACAACTGCAGATGTACTATTTATGTGGATTAAATAAATCAGAAATTATCAATAAATCTCAAAAAAAACTAATTTCACAAAAATTACATTAAAACTATAATAAAAATAAATTTTATTAATGCTCCAAAACTATCATTCAAGAGTGTTTTAAAAGACTTATTTAAAAAAATCACAAAAATTGTTGGAATCAAATTTTCATGTTTTAAAAGAAACTTTGAATATTATAAACATATTAATAACCATAAACAAACATATCAATGTAAATCAATGTTTCCACATTGAATTTTTTCTAATTTATCTATAAAAAAATTCCAATATCTATTTCATAGGAAGAGTAAGTGTAATATTAAAAATTACAACACAAAGATCAAATTTAAAAAATATTTTGTAAGATTTGACAAAAAAAATTCAAAGTAAAAAAAGAAAGAATAATGAAATAAGGTTTTACCAATAATGATGACAAAATATATCTTCTATTAAGATACGACCATTTTAAATGTGTTGATAAAACCATCATTGATAAAAGTTGTGTTCTTTTATTAACGTTATTTTTAGTATTGAGTTAGTGTATTTTATGTATAAAAAAGCACATAACATTACATATGTATATAATTGTATTTAACATTATTTGTGTTTTAAATATAGGACAAACATGTTATTACCTCCTCCTCCACTATTACAGAAATGACTTTACGTAGCGCCACTCTTTAATAGTGGTAAAAAACATTGATAAAGAGGTACCTTTATGATTACTAAAAACAGCGTTAAAAATGTGTTTTTGGCGGTACTATAAAAATGTTGTTAAAAGTACCCGATAATCATTATTTTTTTAGAGGGGATAAAAACAACTCATTTATCAACTCATTTTTTAGTACGGATAAATAGGGGTCTTTATATTTCTATTTAGTTTTATAAATTATTATTAAGTCTCTCAGGTTTGAGAGAAGGTTCCTATTTGCTGATGTTCACCACACTTAAGGGATTTCATGGATTTTTCTGCTCCCTTGGGTTCATGTGGAATCTGTGATTTTGGTTTTGTTTGGTGATTACGGATCGTCGGTCTAGCGGATCATTGTATTGTGTTTCTAGGTTTGAAAACCTCTCGGTCTCCTAATTTTTGAACCATTGGACCGTCAACTTCTAGTTTGGCAGAGTTGCATACTTACAGTTGTTCTGGATCGGGGAAGGCCAGATCTGCAAAGACCACCTGGATCCTGCGGATTAGAGATTATCGTTTTGTGATTCATCTTCATTCTAGATCTTCAGATTTGTGATTAGAGACTTAGCTTCACTCTAGATCTGTGGATTAGCGATTCAGCTTCGTTCTAGATCTGTGATGGATCCTGGATCCTCTTCGATTTCTCTTCATCGGTTTTTGATTGGAAACCGGGACGGACTTTGTAGGGGTTAATTAAAATAAACCTAGAAATGCCAAGATCCATAGTTTTTATAGCATCCCGCCTTTTTATCACATAAACTTTCATTACAATTTACAAAACTGAGGATCTTTAAGGTTTAGTGTCTTGGAAACCAGGAACTTTAAACATGAAAACATAAAACATTCTTCTAAAACACTTGAAAGGCTTCTCCTCATGTTCATCCTAGGTTCATTACTACATCACATAACCTGGGGACATACATCAAAAGAAAGGGTGAGAAAAAATCCCAGTAAGGGAAACAAGAGAAACATTTTACATGTGAACTTGAGATACTTCAATAAGGTCATGAAAAGAACTTTAAGGCATGAGAATGAAATCATGAGGCATATCATAATAAAAATAACATTTTCATAACTTGAAGATGTGGCTACAACATTTAACATAGACAATCATGAACATGTCACCAAGGTCCATCCCCAAGGTGTCATTTGAATATTACCAAGGTTATTCACCAAGATATCGTGAAAATTGTAATCTCTAGTGGTTACATCATTACCCAATGCATTGGAACGCTATCAGGGAGAACCCTTAAATTTTCCTTTATTATCATGTGAGACACATATATCATCATCAAACATTTCATAAATAACCCATATATCATAAAATAAATGGGTTTCATTTCATAATCATAACGTTTTAAAAACTGCTTTAAAGACATGATCTTTACATCACTTTAAACCCACGGAAGGGAAGAGCGGGTTTCATGTATGTAAATCCCAGAATTTAAAATAGAACATTTTGGTATATATGTGAATACCCATATAGAAGATAGAGCTTTGAGTATTCACTTAATAAAATCAAAGAACTTTATAAAAAATAGAGAGACATTTTGAGACGAAAATTCTGCAGCATAACGGCTATGTTACAGGGTTTTAGAAAACATTGAAAAGAGAGGGGAAATGGGTCAAACATTAATAAACGTCCCATAAAAAGTATAGGGACAGAATATAAGTGATTTAAGAACATGGTAATGAAATTTTAAAATATACCATATCAAATGAAGAACATGAAAGGAAGTCAAAAATAAGATTTCTCTTATGAAAATTTGGCAGCCTAACGGTGTCACATAAACTTCAACCAAAAATGAATTGATGAGATAAACTAGGGTCTCTCATCATATTAACATAAAAGATCAGTATTATAGATATAGATATCGTACCCCAACATAATAAAAAGTAACTTGAAAGACTTGACATGGAATTAGAACTTTGAAAAGGGAGAAAGGTGCAAGGACCACTTAAAAATTCAGCAGCCTAACGACGCCCCTTTAAACTTCAAAATACTAAATTGAAGAGATCAAATGGGGTCTCTCATAATATGGTCATAAAATATCATTATGATAGATATAGAGATAATACCCCAACATAACAAAAAGGAACTTGAAATAATTGACATGAAAGTAGAACTTCAAAATGAGAAAGGTGAAGAACAACTTAAAAATTCGGCAGCCTAACGGCGCCACTTAAAACTTAAAAATACTTAATTGAATAGATCAAATGGGTTCTCTCATCATATGGTCATAAAAGATCAGTATGACAGATATAGAGATCATTCCCGAACATAACAAAAAGTAACTTGAAATAATTTACATGAAAGTAGAACTTCAAAACAAGAAGGGTGAAGAACCACTTAAAAATTCGGTAGCCTAACGGTGTTACTTAAAACTTCAAAATAATGAATTGAAGAGATCAAATGGGGTCTCTAATCATATGATCATAAAAGATCAGTATGATAAATTTAGAGATCATACCCCAACATAATAAAAAGGAACTTGAAATACTTTACATGAAAATAGATCTTGAAAAATGAGAAGGGAGAAAGAATCTGTTACAAAAATTTCGGCAGCCTAACGGCGACACTTAAAACATCATAAAACGAAATAATGAGAGTAATAGGGGATCTCTCATTATGTGAACATGAAAAGGGAAGTAAGAGGATTATAAAAGAACACCCTTTAACATAAGAACATGGAGCATAAAAGAAATTACATAAAAGAGATTTCTTGAAAAGAAAGAGAGAGATCGAATCCCTTACCTTAAAACGTAACTCTTAAAACTCAAAGGTGGGGACCTTGAGGGCTTGGGGCACCTTGGGAGGACTCCTTGGGAGGTAATGAGACCAGAACTTCGTTTGGGGAGAGTGGGGAGTCGAATGGATGAGAGGATGGCTTGGTATTTATAGGGAAAGTGAGGGGACAAGGCATTAATGGCCAAGGGACACCTCATTAGTTGTTTTGGAAAAACCATGGGCTTTCCCATGGTATTTTCCCATGGTATTGGCCACTTGGGACACCTCATATCTTATCTTACTATTCATAAGTCGAACATATTGATTACAAACTTAATACATCATTTAATGATGTCATTAAACACCCGTAACTTAAAAACTGTATTTTCACTATTCATCGAAAATTCAACTTTCTCAGAATAATCCCAAAATTTCACCTTAACCAAATATCAATGCTCTGATTTCAAAAATGAACTCCATTTTATAAATATTTTTTAATTTATTTTTTAAATAAATACACTATTCACCAAAAATTCATTTTTTTCAGAAAAAAACCCCGAAAATTACCAAAAAATAATATCGGTGCTCTGAGTTCAAAAATGAAATCCATTTTATAAAAATAATTTTTTTAAATATTTTTAATTTTGTTTTTAATTAAAAAACACTGTTCACTCGAAAAAACTAATACTTGAATAATAATTTATGAAACCGTTATTTAACCATTTTATTGAATCACATTACTTAATCAAGGTGCCTAGATTATATTAATAATTTCTTTAAGTGAGATTACTAACCATTTGGACACATTACTAATCCTAATCATAAAACACTATTCATAATTCACTATTCATCATAAATCAAGTTGATCTTATTAGACTATAAATTTCGTACTGAACATAATTGTTGAAGACCATTTTTTGAAAATCATTACACATTTTTAATTATTTAAGGTTTAAATAAACATTTTTAAAATATCCTTTTTCTAAAATTCATCAAAAATATTCATACTATATTTATCCGGTCATTTAAAAATTCATAAACTTCATCATAAGAAGAAATCCTAATTTTTATTTAAAACAAAGGATTACACATGGCAGTTACGGTCTCCTTACATAGCCCCTTATCACACCAGCATAGGACCTAAGTGTAAGGTGTGCTAAGGTGAGAGAATCTGAGGGAGGCTCACCTAACATCGCAGGAGTAGTAATTTCTATCAGTTTGAACTTCTCGCAAAGGCGATTCCGTTCTTGCTTAACACGATGAAGTTCGGCTTGGGTTTGGTCCAGAGCAAAGCCCAGTGGTGCTACCTCCTTCCCAAGTTCTGTTAGATGGGCTTTGATCAGTCCAAAACTACTGGGTGAGGCCATCGAATCTTCTTTCTATAATAATTAACCAAGATTACTTGTATTTAGAGACAATAATCAAAACATTTAGTTTCCAGCGGTCATATTGACCAATGGTCATATAACCGTCTAAACCCAACGGTCTCATTTTAATTATAATCATGTTATCAAATGAAACATTTTTGTTGAGTATAAAAATAAAATAAAATAACACATAAAATTAGGAAACAAGATTTATTCAAAATTTCAGGTCGTTACATTCTTCCCCCCTTAAGAAATTGCGTCCTCGCAATTTTTAAAATTGGGTTTTGAAATTTCATTGAAAGTCCCACATCGAAAAAAGAGTCAGTAAAATTATTACTTTAAAAGAAAGAAAGGGAAGTACAAAGGTCACCCGAGTTAACGCACACTAGGATTCCATGTAGGAAAACATGGACATGGAAGAAAAACAAAGGGTCAAGTTCTGGGGGAGAGTGATAGAGAACATGATTAGGAGAAAGTGAACCATAAGAAAATCCCAAACTTATGATGTGTGTAAACGGTCTTTGATTACCTAGTAGGAAACGTAAACCAACAACGTTTTTGTTTTACGTTCCTTTTCATAATTTTGAGGAATTCATTTACAACATAAAACAAAAACATAAGAAAATATACCTATATTCATATAGAGTTTCATCCTTTAATAAGTTTCTACCCAAAACTAATCTTTTCTCCAAACTATGAGCATTCAAAACTACTTGGTCTCGTCAAAACACAATAATCATCTTCATAATCCACAAAAGATTAACTATCTATTTCTTCTATCTTTAAACATTATCCTAAAAACAGAAAGGGTAAGGTAAAACACCTCTTCAAAAAGAAAGAATCCCATAGGAATGGAAACTACTTTTAAATCTTCAAAGTTCCATGGTACTACCCATAGTTCATCATTGACCATTCCATAAATAACGGTCATTAAGATTCCTCAAAATAAACCAAGCTAATATTGAAACCCAAATACAAGAAGGATTTGATAACATAGTCTTCCAAAATAAACTTCATTGTTCATCTCCAAACAACATCAACCACTCCTAATATCTTATAACAAAAGTAGCTAACCTAAACCTATTTTACCCAAGATAGGTTAATAATTTCCATAAGTAACCTAAATTACTATAAGTCCACCTTAAATTCATCGATTATTCAAAATATAAGTCAACCTTACCCCTCAATGAAAATACCGTAGTAATCTATTTACCTCGATCATATAGGGTCCCCAAAATAGTGAACGTCTTCCAAAATAATAATCATATTTTAATCCCCTAATCATCCCTGTCATATTAATACGACAATCGTCTCATTTCCTATCACATTGGTTGTTGGGACATGTTCTTCCATTTCCCACCATTAACTAAGAAAAGAAACCATAATTAGGGGCTTAAATACTTACCCAATAATCCTGAAAAGGAACCGAAAGCATATAAGGATAAATTGTAGAAGAAAAGTATACCCTAACTTGTGATCCCCTGGGTTCCCATCTAGGTTATCCATGATCATATATTCTTATGTGAATCTTTATTTTATTTTATCTTTGTTCCTTTAACAATGGTTCATACTAAGCTTATGAATTTACCAAAGCATATCCCTCGGGAGTGTCGTAACCAAGAGTGCATCAAGGCCCGTTGTCATGTAACAATTCTCATTCGAGTCTAGCTCAAAGCGGTGTTTTTGGGTTTTACCCCTATGTACATATGTTCCAGATCCACCTCTACCTGCTCGTATCCAGACAGGGATGTATTTGCTTGGCAACCCCTTACTCAATACTCACCAAAATACCAGAAAGATTTCCTATTTTTTAACTTTTCTATAGGCTTCTTCCTAAAGTTTTCATATCCTAATTTCCACAAATAACTAAACCATCCTTTGATACCAACTATAGCATCCCGCCTTTTTATCACATAAACTTTCATTACATTTTACAAAACCGATGATCTTTAAGGTTTAGTGTCTGGGAAACCAGGAACTTTAAACATGAAAACATAAAACATTCTTCTAAAACACTTGAAAGGCTTATCCTCATGTTAATCCTAGGTTCATTACTACATCACATAACCTGGGGACATTAATCAAAAGAAAGGGTGAGAAAAAAGACCAGTAAGCGAAACAAGAGAAACATTTTACATGTAAACTTGAGATACTTCAATAAAATCATGAAAAGAACTTTAAGGCATGAGAATGAAATCATGAGTCATGTCATAATAAAAATAACATTTTCATAACTTGAAGATGTGGCTACAACATTTAACATAGAAAATCATGAACATATCACCAAGGTCCATCCCCAAGATGTCATTTGAAAATTACCAAGCTTGTTCACCAAGATATCGTGAAAATTGTAATCTCTAGTGGTTACATCATTACCCAATGCATTGGAACGCTATCAGGGTGCACCCTTAAATTTGCCTTTATTATCATGTGATCCACATATATCGTCATCAAACATTTCATAAATAACCCATATAGCATAAAATAAATGGGTTTAATTTCATAATCATAACTTTTTAAAAACTATTTTAAAGACATGATCTTTACATCACTTTAAACCCACGGAAGGGGAGAGCGGGTTTCATGTATGTAAATCCTAGAATTTAAAATAGAACATTTTGTTATATATGTGAATACCCATATAGAAGAGAGATCTTTTATTATTCACTTAATAAAATCAAGGAACTTTAGAAAAAAGAGAGATACATTTTGAGACAAAAATTCTGCTGCATAACGGCTATGTTACAGGGTTTTAGAAAACATTGAAAAGAGAGGGGACATGGGTCAAACATTCATAAATGACCCATAAAACAGTAGAGGGAAAGAATATAAGCAATTTAAGAACATGGTAATGAAATTTTAAAATATACCATATGAAATGAAGAACATGAAAGGAAGTCAAAAATAAGATATCTCTTATGAAAATTTGGCAGTGTAACGGCATCACATAAACATCAACCAAAAATGAATTGATGAGATCAAATAGGGTCTCTCATAATATGAACATAAAAGATCAGTATGATAGATATAGAGATCATACCCCAACATAATAGAAAGTAACTTGCAAGACTTGACATGGAATTAGAACTTTGAAAAGGGAGAAAGGTGCAAGGACCACTAAAAAATTCAGCAGCCTAACGACGCCACTTAAACTTCAAAATACTGAATTGAAGAGATCAAATGGGGTATCTCATCATATGTTCATAAAAGATCAGTATGATAGATATAGAGATCATACCCCAACATAACAAAAAGGAACTTGAAATAATTGACATGAAATTAGAAGTTCAAAACGAGAAGGGTGAAGAACTACTTAAAAATTCGGCAGCCTAACGGCGCCACTTAAAATATAAAAATACTGAATTGAAGAGATCAAATGGGGTATCTCATCATATAATCATAAAATATAAGTATTATAGATATAGAGATCATACCCCAACATAACAAAAAGGAACTTGAAATAATTGACATGAAAGTAGAACTTCAAAACGAGAAGGGTGAAGAACCACTTAAAAATTCGGCAGCCTAACGGCGTTACTTAAAACATCAAAATACTGAATTGAAGAGATCAAATGGGGTCTCTCATCATATGATCATAAAATATAAGTATGATAAATTTAGATATCATACCCCAACATAATAAAAAGGAACTTGAAATACTTTACATGAAAATAGATCTTGAAAAATGAGAAGGGAGAAAGAATCCGTTACAAAAATTTCGGCAGCCTAACGGCGCCACTTAAAACTTCATAAAACGAAATAATGAGAGTAAGAAGGGATCTATAATTATGTGAACATGAAAAGGGAAGTAATAGGAGTATAAAAGAACACCCTTTAACATAAGAACATGGAGCATAAAAGAAATTACATAAAAGAGATTTCTTGAAAAGAAAGAGAGAGATCAGATCCCTTACCTTAAAACGTAACTCTTAAAACTCAAAGGTTGGGACCTTGAGGGATTGGGGGCACCTTGGGAGGACTCCTTGGGAGGTAATGAGACCATAACTTCGTTGGGGGAGAGTGGGGAGTCGAATGGATGAAAGGATGGATTGGTATTTATAGGGAAAGTGAGGGGACAAGGCATTAATGGCCAAGGGACACCTCATTAGTGGTTTTGGAAAAACCATGGGCTTGCCCGTGGTATTTGCCCATGGTATTGGCCACTTGGGACACCTCATACCTTATATTAGTATTCATAAGTCGAACATATTGATTACAAACTTAATACATCATTTAATGATGTCATTAAACACTTGTAACTTAAAAACTATATTTTCACTATTCATCGAAAATTCAACTTTCTCAGAATAATCCCAAAGTTTCACCTTAACCAAATATCAATGCTCTGATTTCAAAAATGAACTCCATTTTATAAAAATAATTTTCTAAATATTTTTTAATTTACTTTTAAAATAAATACACTATTCACCGAAAATTCATTTTTTTCAGAAAAAACCCAAAAAATTACCATAACATAATATCAGTGCTCTGAGTTCAAAAATGAAATCCATTTTATAAAAATAATTTTTTTAAATATTTTTAATTTAATTTTTAATTAAAAAACACTATTCACTCTAAAAAACTAATATTTGAATAATAATTTATGAAACCATTATTTAACCATTTTATTGAATCACATTACTTAATCAAGGTGCCTAAAATATATTAATACTTTCTTTAAGTGAGATTACTAATCCATTTGGACACATTACTAATCCTAATCATAAAATCACTATTCATAATTTACTATTCATCAAAAATCAAGTTGATCTTATTAGACTCTAAATTTCGTACTGAACATAATTGTACAAGACCATTTTTTGAAAATCATTACACATTTTTATTTATTTAAGGTTTACATAAACATTTTTAAAATATCCTTTTTCTAAAATTCATCAAAAATATGCATACTAAATTTATCCAGTCATTTAAAAATTTATAAACTTCATCATAAGAAGAAATCCCAATTTTTATTTAAAACAAAGAATTACACAAGGCAGTTACGGTCTCCTTACATAGCCCCTTATCGCACCAGCATAGGACCTAAGTGTAAGGTGTGCTAAGGTGAGAGAATATGAGGGAGGCTCGGCGAACATCGCACGAGTAGTAATTTCTATCAGTTTGAACTTCTCGCAAAGGCGATTCCGTTCTAGCTTCACACGATGAAGTTCGGCTTGGGTTTGGTCCAGAGCAAAGCCCAGTGGTGCTACCTCCTTCCCAAGTTCTGTTAGATGGTCTTCAATCGGTCCAAGACTACTGGGTGAGGCCATCGAATCTTCTTTCTATAATAATTAACCAAGATTACTTGTATTTAGAGACAATAATCAAAACGTTTAGTTTCCAGCGGTCATATTGACCAATGGTCATATAACCGTCTAAACCCAATGGTCTCATTTTAATTATAATCATGTTATCAAATGAAACATTTTTGTTGAGTATAAAAATAAAATAAAATAACACATAAAATTAGGAAACAAGATTTATTCAAAATTTCGGGTCGTTACAGTTTTATAAAATGGAGAACAGTTTTTGAAAGTGTTATTAATAGATTAGTTCGAACCATGATATATTTGGAATGAGAATCTCAGCTGAGATAAAGATAAACAAACCGATGCAAGAATGTAAAGAACAACAGATATAACGTTCTTCGGCCCCAAGGGGACCTACGTGCATGGAAAGTACACCACCCAGGGTAATCAATTTATTAAGAAATCAAGAAAGAACACAACTACACAATACAGACTCAAATGAAGAATTAAAGGACCAGAGAAACTATTTGAGGAGGCTGAGCCTGCTGAACTAAGTGGCAGCGATCAAGTCTGTCATTAAGAGTCAGCCCCATCCACTTCTGAACGGACTCACGCATGCACTCAAGAAGGATACAACAGCATACAAATCAAAGAAAATATAAATTGAGATAGAGCCAAGATCTACAAATAAGATCATGGATACGGTTATAAAGAATGTAAATATTGTTACCCCTTGAAGCGTAGCCGTCGAAGAACCCAAAGACCGGGACGATCACCACTGAGTCTCCACCGAAAGAGAAGTCCGGTTACAAGAGGCAGTTCATGCTGCGGTAGTGGGTAGTGCGGGTGCCAGAAGACTCTTGGACAATTAGTCCTTCTTTGTTACGGAGTTGAAATAGAGTCGAGATTCTCCAGGGGAAAACTCACAGAACCCAGAGGATGAAACCGAAGAGATCTGATTCCATCATGCTGAGAGAATCAGGGAAATGAATACACAACAGACATGCGTCAGGAGGTTCAGCGAATCAGTGGAATCGAAGTTGCATGTATGGAGGAGATCATCGGGATGGTTCGTGTAACAGAGGCAAGACCAGCGCATCAGAAATATGACAAAATCTAAGAGGAGAGGCGCAGAGTGAAACGAATCGAGGCTAGCCAAAAAAACACAACGGACGATATCCAAGACATTGGATCGTCAGTAATCAATAGTCCACACTAATAGGTAAGGAAACAACATAAATCGGGTTCCAGACACAGCGAACCGGGAAACAAGGTCGAACCGAAAACGTGAAAAGAACCCCACGTAAAAAAAATACCATGAAAATTACATAATAAACTAATTATACAGAAAATAAAAATAAGAAGAAGTGTATATAATTTCAATATGAAAATGCATGAAAGAGGTGAAATTTCAACAATTCTCCACCTTGAAATCAAATAAAATTCAGGGAATATGTTCTCGCTACCTACATTATAGAATGGGGACTAAATTCATAAGCTGAAGACAATTCATGGATTTGGATAACGGAACAGCCTTAGTCAAACTATCGGCCAGGTTATCACCAGTGGGTATCTTTGTGACACTCACTTTCCCAGATTCTATAACATCCCTAACAAAATGCAGCCTAATGTCTATGTGCTTCGATCTACCATGGAATACATAATTTTTAGACAGATGCAAAGAATATTGGCTATCACAGGGAACTACTATACTATCAGCAGATAAGGACTACTCAGAAAGAAAACCTCTAAGACAAATGTCTTCCTTAATATCTTCTATCAAGGCAATATATTCTGCCTCAGTAATAGAAAACACAACCACTGATTTCATGTTGCATTTCCAGGAGACTGGTCCTCCATACGCAAGGAAAACAAAACCAGTGATATACTTTCGAGTGTCAATATTTGCAGCATAGTCAGAATCTACAAAACCAACTATGTCATCATCAAAATTAGTATTCAATCCATATCAAATGCACATATTATCAGACATAGAAACATACCTTAATAACCATTTTTAATCATGACAATGCACCTTACCAGGTTTCCCAATAAACCTACTCAAGGTACAAAAATCAAAGGCTAAATCTGGTCTAGAATAGACCATGGCATACATAATACTTACTACAACATTTTCATATGGAATCTTATTCATAAAGGCAGTCTCATATTTATTCCTATAGGATTGATTTAGGGACAATTTAAAGTGTTTTCCTAAGGGAATATTAATAGTTTTAACATGTTCAAACAGGTATATTTTTAATACCTTCCAAATATAGGCAAACTAGGATAATTACAAGGTTCTAGACTTCCTATCCCTAATTATATCCATACCAAGAATTTGATTTTCATATCCTAAATCTTTAATTTCAAATGCACAATTCAACTGGTGCTTAAAATTATTTATAACCCTCATGTTTTTGAAGATTAACAACATGTCATCAACGTATAATAAAAGATAAACATGCTCATGTTTAACAGTCTTAAAATATACACATGCATCAAATCTGCTTCTAAAAAACTGATTTTCAATCATAAAAGAATCAAACCTTTTGTACCATTGTTTTGAAGATTGCTTAAGTCCATACAAGGAATTATATAAAGGAAAAAAATGATTAGGTTTGAACAATTTTTAAAATCCTTCAGGAGGGCTCATATAAATAGTCTCATCAAGGATACCATGTAAAAAAGAAGTTTTTACATCATGTTGTTCAACATGTATCTCAAGTTTGGTAGAAAATCCAGGCAGGATTCGAATGGATGAATGCTTAACAATAGGAGAGAAAATTTCACTATAATCAATGCCTTCAAACTGTAGAAACCCATTAGCTACCATTCGGGAATTAAATTTGATTTTAGTTTCTCCTACATTGTTTTCCTTTTTCTTATAAATCCGTCTACAACCTATAACTTTCTGGTTTTTGGGTCTAGGAACAACAACCCAAGTGTCATTATTAAGAATGGAATTCATATCATCTTGCATTTCTCTCATCCAACTATTGGCTTCTTTGGACTTAACAGCTTTCTTATAAGTTTGGGGCTCATCATTGAACAGGTCCTAAGCTACATTAAAAGCATAGGCAGCAATGTCTTCCTGGTTGAAATGGGTTGGGGGTCTAATAACCCTTCTCTCTCTATCTTGAGTAAGCAGATAGTTGCTCAGGTCATCTGGTTCTTGACCCTCGGGTTCTGATTCTGAACTGGAATCTGGTTCTAGTTGGGTTTGGATAACCATGGGAGCAGGACCAGCACTGGACCATGGTTGGTCACTCGTTCTTAAAGGGACTTCAACACCTAAAGGGTTTGTAACCCGTGTGGGTTCAGTATCTTCTTTAGAAGATCCAGTAGGTTCAAGCTCTTTATCATTAGACATACCAGATTCATGGAAGACAACATTGTGGCTGATGACACATTTCTGGTAACCTGGTTTATCTACCAATAAACAATACCCTTTAACACCTTCTCTATATCCCATGAATATACACTTAACATCCCTAGGAGCAAGCTTATCATTCCATGAATGTTTATAACCTATGGGTCCAAAAATTCTAAGGGGAGAAAGATTCGAGGGTATGCCCTTTCAGAGTTCTTCGGGTTTTTTAAAAGAGTTAGCAGAAGATGGGAAATGGTTAATGAGATACACTACTGTTGAAGCAGCCTCGGCCCAAAAGGACCTGGGGAGTTTTGAGTGGGATAGCATACACCACACCCTCTCAAGGATAGTCCTATAAATTCTTTCTGCTAACCCATTCTGTTGTGGGGTTTCCACAACAGTTCGGTACCTTTTAATTCCTTTTAATTCACAATATTCAATGAATTAATTAGATAGATATTCTAAACCATTATCGGTCTTTAAGGCTTTAAGTTTCTTGTTACTTTCACTCTCTACAGAAGATTTCCATTTCTTAAAAGTCTGAAAGGTATCAGACTTATGTTTGAGTATATAAATCCATACTATCCTAGAGAAATCATCAATAAAGGTAACAAAGTATAAGCCTCCACCATGGGAGGTGACTCTAGAAGGACCCCACAAATCAGAATGTACACATTCGAGAGGATCTTTATCCTTATACAAGGACCTACTGAAACTTACTCTCCTAGATTTACCATACACACAGTCTTCACAAAAGGGAATATTGTTAGGAGTGATGTTGCTTAAAAGGCCCTGTTTCTGGAGCTCACTAAGACCCTTGGCACTAACATTACCTAGTCTCCTATGCCAAAAGCAGTGGAATCAATTCCTGAACTAGAAGAGGCATTAAACTAATCTCTATACACCTTACCATCTAACACATACAGGCCATTACGAACGGTTACTTTCATAATTATGAGGAATCCTAGGGCTATTCTAAGGCTTCCAGATATAGAATTGAAGTTTTACCCTTTCTGGTCAAGTATTCCTAGGGATGTTTGGTTTCTTTTCAGTTCGGGTACCCACCTAACTTCCTCAAGAGACTTTATAGACCCATCATGAAGCTCAAGATATATTGATCCTATTCCCATAATTTGGAAGCTCATGTTATTCCCTAGAAAAACCTCACTAGACTTGACTTCCCTTAACTATATAAATAACTCCTTCCTAGGACACATGTAAAATGAGCATCCTGAATCTAGAATCCACTCATTTGAGATGGCTATGTCAGTGACATTTAACACATGAGTAGTGTCAAAGTCTTGTTCAACTAATAAGTATTGGTCATTATTACTATCTTTATAGTCTTCCTTCCTATTAGGATAGTTCCTCTTAATGTACCCAGGTTGTTTACATTTGAAAGACTTGATTATCTTGCCTTTGGACTTGCTCCTATGTTTCTTAAACCGACCCGTATCTTTACTCCTACCCCTTGAATCACTTTGACCTCTAGACTCACCTTTGTCCCTAACATTTAAACCCTCAGCCTCAGTTTTCACAATACCCTTTCTTTTCAGATCTTTAGAGAGCAAAGTAGATTTAACTACATTAAGAGTTAATGTGTCTTTACCATACACCATATAGTCTTTAAAAGAGTGAAACGAATCATCTAATGATGTTAACAATATAATGGCTTGGTCCTCATCATCCAGCTTAATATCAATGTTGGCTAGGTCTAATAAGATTTTATTGAATTAATCAATGTGTATCCTGACTGCAGTTCCAAGGTACATTTTAAATGTATACAATCTCATTTTCTTATGCAATCTACCAACACGGGATTTTTTCATATAAAGGGATTCCAATTTAGACCATATACCATCTGTAGAGGACTCATATGAAAATTCTATTAAGACTTTGTCTCCTAAAGACAAAAGGATTAAACTACTAGATTTCCTTAAGGTTTCTTCGGGGACATCTATAAAGGTGGTGGTAGGCTCCCCATCAGGGGCAGTGGTGGTGATTTTCTTCCTCGTTCCATCAAGGGAATCAATAAGGTCATTATGATCTAACAAGGTTGTTATCTTAATTCTCCAGAGATTAAAATCATTATCTCCATCAAACTTATCAATATCAAACTTAGTCGAACCCATAATAATAAAACATAAGGCTCTGATACCACTTGTAGGGGTTAATTACACTAACCCTAGAAACTCCAAGATCCACTGTTTTATAAAATCAAGAACAGTTTTTGAAAGTGTTATTAACAGATTAGTTCGAACCGTGATATATTTAGAATCAGAATCTCAGCTGAGATAAAGATAAAAAACTGATGCAAGAATGTAAAGAACAAAAAATATAACGTTCTTCGGCCCCAAGGGGAACAACGTGTATGGAGAGAACAGCACCCAGGGTGACCAATTTATTAAGAAAGTAAGAAAGAACAAAATAACACAATGCAGACTTGAATGAAAAAGTAAAGGACCAGAGAAACTATCCGAGGAGGCTGAGCCTGCTGAACTAGGTGGCAGCGATCAAGTCTGTAATGAAGAGTCAACCACATCCACTCATGTATGGACTCACGCATGCACACAAGAAGGATACAGAAGCATACATATCAAAGAAAAGATAAACCGCAATAGAGCCAAGATCTCTAACCAGATCGTGGATACGATTTTAATGAATGTAAATATTGTTACCCCTTGAAGAGTAGCCATCTAAGATCCCAAATACCGGGAATATCACCACTGAGTCTCTACTAGAAGATAATTCCGGTTTCAGGAGACGGTTCATGTTGTGTTAGTGGATAGTGCGGGTGCCGGAAGACTCCTGGATAGCTAGTCCTTCTTCTTCGTGGAGTCGAAAAAGAGTCAAGATTTGCTGGGGGAAAACTCATAGAACCCATAGGATGAAACCCAAGAGAGATGCTTCCACCACGCAGTGAGAATCAAGGCAATGAATGCAGAAGAGACAGGCATCAGGCAGTTTAGCAGATCAGCGGGATCAAAGTCGTGTGTACGGAAGAGATCATCAGGACGGTTCGTGTAACCGAGGCGAGGCCAGTGCATTAGACATGTGGAAAAATCTAGGAGGATAGGCGCAGAGTGAAACGGATTGAGTCCAGCCGGAAAAAAACACAACAGATGATATCCAAGTCGTTGGATCTTCGGTAATCAACGGTCCATGCTAATAGGTAAGAAAACAACATAAACCGGGTTCCAGTCACAGCGAACCAGGAAACAAGGCCGAACAGAAAACGTAAAAATAACCCCACATAAAAAAATTCCATGAAAATTACATAATAAACCAAGTATACAAAAAATGAAAATAAGAATAAGTGTATATAATTGCAATATGAAAATGCATGCAAGATGTGCAATTTCAACAGACTTTTTGGACCCTCACTAATTTATTTTACCAAGTGGTAAAGGTGGTTCTTGGACTTTTCAACTTAATTATAGAGAACAAATTTATCAACAAATGGAGGTCTCTAACCCTATCAAAAAAAGGAGAGGTTTCCTATTGAAACTTGGAAGGATGAATATGGTTTATTTAATCGATGAATGAGCCTTATTATAATGGGAAATTCATTAGTAATCGACCCTTTAATATGATTACTTTTAAGAATATGTTACAAACTATATGGTGCCTAGAATAAGGAGTGGTCATACTTGAGGTTGGATTCGGGCTTTTGGTGTTTGAATTTTTCAATGAGAATGATAAAAAGAAGATCCTTATTGGAAGGCTTTGGTCTTTTGATAATCACATCATCCTAATGTAATATCTAAACTACGATGAATAATTTCTGAACGTTTCATTCTCTATGTCTTAATTTTGGATCCGAATTTATGGAATTCCCTTTTGGGGAGATCGGATCATGTTATGAAGGAGATAGGGGACCAGATTGGAACATTCATAGAATGGGACCGATCAGACCCCATTCTTTGGGGACCCTCGGTGAGGATCAGTGTTTTGGTTGATATTTATTCCCCTATTATATGGGGCACATTTCTTTCTAAAGATGATTCAATGATCTGGATTTCCTATGAATATGAAAAAATACCCATTTTTTGCTTCTACTGTGGGAAAATTGGACATGCTGAAAACGAATTTGCTTCCAAGGAAGAGGATGAAAATGAGAATATTATCATGCAGTTCGTCCCTTGGTTGCGTGCAAAGAATTATGAGACATCCCATGTTGCATAATCATAAATATCTGAGGATATGGATAATCTTGTGAAAGAACTCACAGTGCATTCAACAGGTTCCCATAATAATATTTTTATGACAGAGTTTCCAAATCCTCCCTCAGATCGCAACATTTATCTGGAGCTGAAAGAATCATTGAATATGGGGTGTGTGTTCTGAGTTCCCTTACCATTGGTATGGAATATCAACTACCAGAGACCTCAATTTCATCTCTATAGAGTCTAATAGGGACTGAGGACTTTTTTGGTCCCACCGCCAAGCCGAAGCATATTTTCTCCAACCCCCCAAATCTAGTTCCTCCTTTAAAAGAGACCCCTTTAGGATTTATTTTGAGTGAAGAAATTAAATGCATGGATTGAAGATGCCCGTACCAAAAATCTCCACATGTGGAAGAGGATTTCCTAAGGGGAACCTAGATAGGACACTATGGCATCGATCTCTAGTGGTGCTAAAAGAGGCTTTGAGGACCCACAACAGGTGGAGCGTCTTCCTAATAGATGGAAGTGACAATTGATGGTTCCTTTCTTGAAGTTTCAGAGGTGGATACTAGACTAATCTAGTCCCGACTACCACAATGAAAACCTTTTCTTGGAACTATCATGGGCTTTGTAACCCACGATCAGTTCAGATGATCTGGTACCATTGCGCTTCAAGTCACCCTGATATGGGTTTTCTATCCAAAACCATATTATAATGAAAATAAATTATTGGTATTGGGAATAATTTTGGGTTTCACAGTTTCCTTTCAGTCCCTCGCATTGGCCACTCGAGCGGTATTTGTCTTATTTGGAAAGATTGAATGGATGTGAGACTCTCCTCCTTTTTTCCTAACCGTATTGCAACCTATATTCATCACCACAATACCCCCACATGGGTCTTTATTGGATTCTATGGATAACTTACTCAGAGATACAAATGGAAGTCATGGAGGCTTCTTTAGAACCTAAAGGATAAATTTCTAGTACTAGTCCTGTTTGGAGAGGATTTTAATGAAATTATGTTTCAGTATGAAAAGGAATGAGGTTCCACCTGATATCATACATCCATGATGAAATTTCATTAAGAGGAAATGAGGGAAGAACTTTATGATCAGGGTTATGCAGATAAACTCTTCACATGGTTCTGAGAATTTTGATCAATACCCATATCGCAGAAAGGCTTGAATGTTTTTTGGGGTTGAGTGAATGGAATAATTTATTTAGTCCCTTCCATATTTCCCACTTGATCCTGGAAACCTCGGATCATTGTACCATTTTTATTGACACTGCTTATGACTTGAGGAAACCAAGATATGTTAAACCTTTCAGATTTGGGAGATTTGGGGAAAAAGAAAAGGAATGGGAATATGTGATTCGTGATTGTTGTAAGGTTTGTAACCCCAAGATTGGAGGGAATTTTCATCAAGTGGATTTCAATCAAAAATCATGGAGTTCTTCAAAATTTCATCAACCTGGCAGAAGGTATGATTTCATTGAAATAAAACTGAAGTTTCTCTACTATCACCCCCACTGATATCACCTTGTCCGGAATTAATGATATGGAAATAGAGATGGATGAAGCACTCAAAATCAAGGAATACTTATAGGTTATGCATTCTTGTGAATCCCATATCAAAGAGGGTGATTTCAACACTTCTTACTTCCACCAGAAGGCCTCACCAGGCACCAAAAAAACACCATCTCATGGATGAATAATAATTAAGGCGGTTCTGTCACAAATGATATGGGGATTCAAAATATTATCTTACAAGTTTTTGAAAATCTATATACTAAGGAGGCCTCCTATTTCTCTACTAAATTAGATTCATGTATTAAAACTCTGGTTTCTGATGCTATGAATCTCCAGCTCTCTAGTAAACTTACTTCTAAGGAAATTTTGGGGGGGCTCAAACAAATCCATTCCACTAAGGCACATGGGTTAGATGGATTTCATGCACTTTTCTTCAAAACAAATATTGGAATATTGTTGGGTTAGATATCTCGGACCTCAAGAGAGACCATTGGGAGGGGAAAATGAATATTTCCATTCTTAATGGATCCAATATCAATCCCATACCAAAAATTAAAAATCCCTTTCTTGCCTCAGATTTTAGGCCAATTAACTTGTGCAATATTTCTTATAAGATTTTATCAGTGATTTTGGATAATCGGCCTCGTCCTTGGTTACCAACCATTATCTACTAAAATAAAAGCACATTTTATCCAAAAAGGCTCATTGAGGACAATTCCATTATTTCCCATGAAAGTTTCCACCATATGAAAACTTGATCAGTGCCCAAGAGGGGTATTATTTACCAAGAAGCTTGATATGACTAAGGATTATGGGATGAGTGGTCTTTTCTACAGTGCATCCTGACCAAAATGGGTTTATCCTCTAAATGGATTGGTATTATTATGCAATGTGTATCGATTGTATCCTTTAAGACCAATATTAAGGGAAAACTCACTCAGAGATTTACCCCATCTAGGAGCCTTCATCAAGGGGATCCTCTTTCTCCATTCCTTTTTATTTTAGTGGATGATGTTTTCTATCATCTTATTTCAGTGGCTACAAGAAATAATGGTATCCATGGGGAAAAGGTCTACAGGTTAAGCCTACTCATTTACATCTCCATTTTTTTAATGATGGTCTTCTTTTCTCAAGTTCCACATGTGAATATTTTATTTTAATGGTCCATCTGATTCTCATATATGATGAGGCTTATAGAAAACCTATCAACCTTGATAAATCTGAAATTTCCTATTGTACAAGGGTTTCTCTGAGGGGGAAGGAGTATCTTAATCATGTTTCAAGTATCTAGATGGTTGACAAACACAATAAATACCTCGCGCTACCTATGATTATTGGTCGATCAAAAGATGTGATTTTCTTATATATTCTTGATAGGATTGGAAAAAATGTATGGCTAGACTGCTAAGAGGGTTTCTAATGCAGGGAAGGAAATCTTTATTAACATGGTGATTCAAGAAATTCAAAGTTATATCATGTATCTATTTAAACTTACAGCCATGATTGTTGACCAAATTCATTCACATATTTCTAATTTCTGGTGTGTCCATAACAATGGGTGGAACAAAATCCAGTGGATAACCTGGAATAAACTTTTCACCACTAAAGAATGCGGGGGAATGAGATTTTGTGATATTTTCCTCTTTAATGATTCTCTTTTAGCCAAACATGGATATGACTTCTTCAAAATACTGACTATCTCTATGCTCGGATTGTCAAGGCAAAGTATTTTCCCAAATCGGATTTCATAAGGTGAATTTAGGGCCCCATATGAGTATCATATGGAAGATTATTTGGGGATCTTGTGCTCTTCTCAACCATGGAATCTGCTAGAGGATCTAGGATGGATCTATTGTCAATATTTGGAAGGATCACTAGCTTCATGGAGTTGATGGGCTTAAGTAAACCTCCCTAGTGGCTACTGGATTTGAGGAGGCAATAGTGTGCACCTTGTTTAATGAGGAAGGTAATTGATGGAGAACTAATTTAATTGACTGATAATTTAATGAGAGAGAAATTAAAATCATTCAAAGTGTTCCTTCTGTTAGTGATATGGGAAAAACAATATTTTTTGTTGTAAGGATATTTCATGATCATTATTAGTGAAGTCTGCCTATAGCTTGGAACTTGATGCATAGACCCACCCCCCAACCCAAGTTTTTTTTATTTTTGGTGGAAGTTTTACGCCAGTATACTCCCATAAAAATGCTCCTCTTCTTCCACCATGTGTCTGACAAACCACTTTTTCATAGTGAATGGAAGAGACAGATTCTCCGTCACATGCCATTTTTCATTGTCCTGATGTGTGGTATGTTTGGATTACATGACGTCCAAGTGCAGCTTAGTTTTTTCAGATGGAGAACAATCTCTTGGTGCTGGTGGTTTCTTGGGACTCTACTCTTCCCATGGATAAGGTTGTGTTCTTATGTACGCTTTCATGGTTCATATGGGTTTGACCTAATGAAGTTATTTTCAACTATATAATTAAACCAAATCATTTTTGGGTCTAAAGGGCCATTTCTTGGTTAAAGATATAGAATCAACTTGATTCTCATATGGATATCTTCAAATCTACCTCTAGTATCACCCAGTGGACTAATCTCCTTCCATGTGTTTTTAAAATCAATTTTGATGCTTCCCTTTTTGGGAATGGGCTTATCAGGTTTGGAGTTATGGTATGTGATTTCTCTAGATGTATTTATGTGGCCAGTCATGAGTCAGCACATACACTTTGGGACCTATTTGTGGATGAAGCTCATGCAATTTGGGCTGGTTTATCTCTGGCTATTGAGAAGGGGTGGAAATATATTGTCATCGAATCTGATTATCTTATGATCATTAAGGCCATTCAGAAATAGGAGAGTGGATACCAATCATTTGGTTTTGTGATTCACAAGATTTGATCCCTACTTTATCACTTCAAGGATTGTGCTTTCTCCTTTATCAAAAGGGAGTGGAACATGGATACTCATATTTTGGCTTCTCGTGATCTTTTTGGTGTTGAAAATGTTTGTTTTGAAGGCTTTCCTCCTTGTATGAAGTCCCTTGTTTCCCCTAATCTTCAATCTATTTAATCTATCTTCCTTCATTTAAAAAATTGGTCTCTTTATCAGTGCTTTTTGACTAGCGTTGATCAAGGTTAAATTTCATAAAAAAAATTAAAAATCATTAAAAATAATATATTAACATAAAAATATATTTATATTGATATATATATATATATATTATTTTATTAAATATGACTTATATAAGGCTAAATACGCATTTACACTTAATATATTATATATTTAGTGAAATGGATTATAAAATAATTAAAAAAATATTATTAATTAATATTTTTCTAAATATTATTAATTAATAGTCATTTAATAGTAATTTTAAGATAGAAAAAAATGAATAAAAGATCTAAAATAAGTTGAAAACATAACTTGAATTTCAAACTACCATAACTTTTGTTCTGGGTGTTTGTTCAGACTCTACCACATATCAAACTGAATTCTGTGATGAGATCTATGTACTTGTGACTGAGGGTACCCTTGTCACATTTTTTGAGGCAAAAAACCCAGAATGCCTCCAAAATTGAGTTTTTATTCAGGGTATCCTAATTTTTAACATTCGATGGAATTTCAGCCCTATTTAAGGGAGTATTTTTTCTTGTTTCTATAGAGACTGAATTTATTCTCAAGAATTACATTCATATTGATATTATAGTTTTCAAATTTTATCATTTTTCACAATGTAGTCTTATTTATAACTAAATATATACACATGTATACATATTTGTATATTTTTACACATAAAAATTTCTTTTTAAAAATAAATATCTAAACATATTTACATATAAAATATATTTCTATATATATATAAACCATGTATAAATAATAATATCCATTTTATTTAAAATAAAAATGTATAAATATTTATATATCTATACAATTAATCTACATGTAATGTTTATATATATATATATATGTATATATTTGTGTGGGTGTATTGACAAACAAATATATATTTATCTATATATTCTAATATATGTATATGAATATTACTATATATTATACGTAAATAAATATAAATATTTATATTTATATTTATAGACACACACATATATAATATATGTGTGTGCATGTGTGTGTGTATTTATAAACACACACACAAAAACATATTTTATATATGTATTTAAAAAATAATTATATATATATATATTGATAAAAATGTAATGAAATATATATAAATAAATAGATATATCATAAAATATAGAACAAAACAATATAGAGGAGTGGTAAAGGTTCATATCAATGAAGGGTGGGTCTTAGGTTTGAAACTCAGCAGGTGAGTGTGTGCGGGCGAGTGAAGGAGGAGGTCCTAGCGCTATTAAAAGAGGGGGGATCATTGAGGACTCATAAAGGGAGGGGAAAGTGTTGTTTCGGGGTTTATAATATTTTTTTTGAATTTTATCAGCACTTTTTTTAGCACTGATAAAAGCCCCATTTTATCAACATTTTTTAGCACTGATAAAGGATCTCTTTTATTAGGGCTTTTTTAGCACTCATTATTAATGTATTTATCAACATTTTTTTTAGCACTGATAATGGGGAACCCCCTTTAACTGTGCGGAGGACAACATCACTTTTTTAGCATTGTTAAAGCCCCTTTTCATGCGTTTAAAGGGCCTATTTGTAGTAATGCCCTAGAGAAACCACAATGAAGGGATAGAAATAATAACCTCATGAGTCCCACCTCTAGTAGGACCTGGGTTGGAGACTAGAACCAATGGTATATAAAAATCTCACAAATGGGAGGTATTTCCCCTATAATAATACGATCACAAGATAGAATAAATCAACCCTAAAAACTCAATGACGTAATATAAAAATAAAACTGAAAATCATCCCACAATGCATGTATAAAGTGAACAACTATAGATAAAAGTGTCCAAAGTAATTACTCAAAAAAACTAAGGAAGTGACATAACAACAGTCCAAAAGTTTGAGCTAGTAATGTCAAGAATGGTCTACATAGTCCTCCTGAAAACTTTAAAATCAGTTTATAAACATTGGGTGAATATATAAATATACTCAGTAAGAACACCAAAGTCTCTTATGAACATGTGAAAATAGCATACTAATGCATCCGTAAGTAAACAGCAGTACCAACACCACCTAAATAGGTCAACTATCCAATCTCATCCTCACCATGACAGACTCACCAAATAACGCAAGCCAGGTATAACAACAGAATATGAATCATATCGATGAAGGGTACTATACACCGTTTTCTCACTGATTTTCTACCCTTATACCTAACGTCGTACATCCGGATGCTCACATCTCTTTAGTATAACATCACATCTCATCGCCCCACAACATAACCATCATACCACACCTCACCCAAACACACATGGTCCATCACAAAACATCTCTCCCAAAGATACCTAGGGCATCGCATCACAACCACTATCATAACCAGAGTAGTAGGGTATTGTTAAGATGAAGGACATCAACGGCATTCCCACCTCCTCTCATGCACGACCCCCACATGCATGTACATATGTGTATGTGTGTATACACATGTGTGTGTAGATGTGAATATGTACATATAGATTTTTGTAATTCACGTAAATGTTTCGAATTCACTTTTTAATATTTTTATAATTTATTAAATTTAATTTATCCTTTCATTAAAAATGTTAAAATTATAATTAATCATTTTGTAATATTTATTTATACATATATTTATTTACTATATACATGTAATATTTTCAATATGTTTATAATTTATATGAATAATATTTATTCGTTTTTATTTATTAAGTTTTAACATTTAAAATATGTTTGAAATTTATTTAATTAACCTATTTAAATGATTTTTTTATTAATTTTGTAATTTAAATATTTAATTATACAATTATAAATATATATAATTTAAAAAAATATTTATGAAGTTATAAATAAATAATTATATATTTAAATAATTATAAAATTATAATAAATATATTTAAATAATAAAAAAATTTATTATATTTATAATTATATATTAATATATAAATATAATTATATATAAATACTTTTAAAATATATTTATTTATAATTATAATTAAAAATAAATAAATACATATTTAAATAATTATGATATTTCAATAAATATATTTAAATAATATATATTTATTATATTTATAATTATATATAAAAACTTTTTAAATATATTTATTTATAATTATAATTATATATATATATAAACAATTATAAAATTAATATAAATATATTTAAATAACAAATTTTATTATTAAATAAATAAGGGTTGATTAGTGGGTTATCCTCTTGCAGGAGTCTATGGTTTACCTTTTCGGTTTGTGTGTGTGGTGTGTGTGTGCGTGTTTGAATGTAATTATACCCCCAACAATCAAATATATATATATATATATATTAATAATATAAATATATTTATAATTATATAGAAATATTTTTAAGTATATTTATTTACCAATATAATTATAAATATATATATATGTGTGTGTGAATAATTATAAAATTTCAATAAATATATTTATTATAATTTTAGAAATATATATATTTATATATTAATAAATTTATATAAATATATTTATATATTTAAATAATTATAAAATTATAATAAATATATTTATTGAAATTTTTTAATTTTATAAATATATATAATTATATAAATATATTTATTTATAATTATAATTATAAATAATATATGTATTTATTTATTATATATATATACATAATTTTATAAAAATATATATAATAATATAAATACAAAATTAATATTAGATCTTTATCGGTGCTTTTTTAGCGTTGATGAAATGGTATCTTTAGTAGTATTTTCTATTTTAGTGTTGATAAAACTCCTGTTTATCAGTGCTTTTTTGAAAGAACTGATAAAATTATTACGATTTCTTATAAAAAGAACCCTAACAGATGGTTGTCGCTGCTCGTGCCTTCAAGCTTTCGCATAACTAGAGTGTTGTCATCGTTGTCGTCAGACCCTACTATTGTCATCGGTCATCTTCTCGAAGAATCGATCTCTCTAAATCTAAGGTATGTGTTGTGATTTGTCTTATTAGCACATCTATTTCTTCAGTCACACCTCGTTGAACCTTATTGTGTGCATCTTCACTTCTTCTTGACAAACTGAACAAACAGCCCCAACACAGATCCACACCTACACAACAGTGTAACGAGGCATCATTATTATGACGCACCACCCCTACACTTTGATCCTCTCCCTGAGTAGTTTACTCCCAGGGTCGAGATCCCCAATAGATCAGTCACCCTCCATCCACCCTATAGTGTACCAACCCAACACCCCTCCACTTTGTTTGTTCAATGTCATAGGAGCCTAATTCCGCCTTATTTCCTCTCTGTTTCACATCAGGCTTGACCTGCAGGCACAACACACTAACCGAAATTGATCCCCTCCATCATCGTCTGATATGCACGCAACACAGTGAGATATGAATTTGTCTATATTTTCACTAGTCCAGAGATAATAGGCTTATGAATTTCAGTACCATGTGAATTCATTCTCCATCTCCTTCATACAAACCTAACACTCACCCACAAACAACTAATACCTAGAACCAATAGAAATTTATATTTTTTATTAACATCAATAATTACTTCAACAAATTTATAAATAATAGTCAATAGAAATTTATAATTTTTTGTAAGTATAATTTTTTATATTTATACTTTTAGATATAATTTTTATACTGATATTTAAATCTATAAATTATATAGTATATATTATTATATTTACACAATTTATATACAAACTTTTGTTAACCATTTATAATTTTATAGTTTTATATGTTTCAAAATTTATATACATTTATAAATTTTATAGTATATCGTATCTAATATAATTTAATAATGATTTTTATTAAATATTTATACTTTTATAGTTTTATTAATTTACAAATTTATATATATTTAAAAAAATTATACTATATCATATTATATATATATAGTTTAAATATAAAATTTTATTAATTATTTATAATTTTATAGTTTTCAATATTTATAAATTAATATACGATTATAGTTTTATTCCTTATAAATTAGTATATATTTTATACTTTCTTAAAATTTTCTTCTATATATTATAATTTTATAATTTTATAAATTTGTAAAACAATATACTTCTACAAATTATGTATACTTTGAAAACATATATATAATTTTATATAGTTTTATAAATTTATATACATTTATAAATTTTGAACAATTCTTTAAAATATGTATTTTTTTATAAATTATATATAACTTTATACTTCTATATACGTCTATAGTTTTATATACTCATGTAAATATATATAAATTTTCAATTTATAATTTTATACCTGTATGTTTTTTTCAATTTATCAATAGATTAATAATTTTATACACTCATAAATTTTATTTCTATAAATTATACTTTTATATTTTTATAAATTTGAAATATGATTATTATTATTTCAAAAAATTAATTTGGATAATTAAAATTAATTTTATTATATGCAATATTTTATATTTTAAATCATAACAGATATATGTTGGATGTATGCTTTTAATTGAGTGTTGATTGAGTTTCAAATTTAGTTTTGATTTTTTTTCGATTTCATGTTCAACAATATATCTAAGGGGGGACTTATTCAATTACCTTTTATAATTGCATCGATAGACCATGGTTTATTCACAAAGATGTAATTTATCATATCATTAGAGTTTGATTTCAAACCAACTATGAGGTATGACCCCATAATAGAGAAATAATTCAACAACTAGAAAATTTTGATAGACCTAAGAGGTGTGATGTGAAAGATATAATATTTGATCAGTTTTTTTTCTTTCACAATCTGAGTATGAAGATAATGACTATAAATTCAATGTCAGTGTTGAAAATATTTTAAAAAATATAATAATTTGTTTTTTATTTGCAAAACCATTATTATATTCAATAGGCATATTTTCTATTATGAGAGTGGTTTTCAAATAATATAGATTTTATTTTTTATATTTCCATTATTACATTCAATAGCTATATCTTCCTTAATTTTTTATAATGTAAATGTAATTTTAAGGGTAAATGATTGGTTTTAAATTTAAAAAATTTGATTTCAATGATGTTTAATAATGAGAATGATATTTTGGATTTCAATGATGATTTAAATAAATGATCTTTTAAAATTAACATTGACTTTAAAATGAAGTTTTGTGATTTGAAATTAGATTGAATATATTCATTGAGTTTTTTATAATGTAGTATGCTCTCTCAATGAGATGATTGGTATCTATATTTATAAATACAAACATTTTTAAGGACAAATGGTGGTATCTGTATTTATATGATCATATAAAATTTCAGAGACCTCCTATATACACAAAATATCTCCTCCTATATAATCTATATTGAAAATAATACAACGTAAAGGGCATCCCACTAACTTTATACAATGCATAGGATATCCATCATGACCTGACTCCTATAAAAGGTTAATTATTGCTCAACCCCATTGCAACTCTTAAACCTACTTTGCTTCCAACATCACCTGCATTGTTTAAGTTAGGGGAGTCATCCACAACTACATCTTCTCTCTGATTTGGTGTTAGATTCTAAGGGTATGATCCTACGGAAACAATGATATAATAACTATCATCCTCATCAACTTCATCTCCTAAACAGGTATTATTGCATTTTTTTCCTGAGATTCATCCCCCATCTCTTATGTACATGCACCTATGTTTCTTGAATTAAGAGGATAATGCCTACCACCAGTGGAGCAATTACATTCTTAGATTTAATTACCCATCTCCTCAAAGAATGATGAAATTATTTAAAACATTCAAATGTTCATTTAACCTAATTTGAAAGGCCCCTTTTTAATTTTATTAAATATTAATATTACCAAATAAAATAGGATGGATATGAATAAAGAATGGATGGATGACAATTGTATGATAAAAGAGTATGAAGATGGGGTGAAAGATTTCACCATGCTTGTAAAAGATCATGCATATTCCCCTTCTCAAATACTTTTCTCAGGTTTACACTATTGTTATCCAAGACTAATTTGTTCAAAGGATTGGGAAGACCACTTGATCTATCAAGGAATAGATCGAAGTTATAACTTTTTGAATAAACATGGGGGAAAAGTGAATGTATATAGTGGCTAGGGTATCACTATGATTTTTGGATAATCTGATAGATTAAAAGTGTGGACAATAAAGAAGACCGTATTGAGGATGTGATTATTAGTGTGAATGGTGATGAAGATAATATCAAGAAAATGACAATAAAAGTTGAGGATGAACTTTGTGATTGACCAAAATTGTTTGATAAGTAAAAGAGTTGTGAAAATACACCATTGTATGATGGTTGCACTAAATATACAACATTTTCAGCCACACTAAAGCTCTATAATTTAAAATTTGGAAACAAATGGAGTGATGGCAGTTTTACTGAATTACTTTCTCCCTTGAATGATATGATCTCAGAAGATAATGATCTTTCTAGATAAAAATATGATGCTAAATGAATTATATGTTCACTGGGTTTGATATCTAAAAGAATACAAGCCTATAAAAATAGAGTTATACTGTTTATCAATGAAAAAAATCACTTAATGAATTTATAAAGTGTGGTTCTTCAGGACACAAGAATGATGAATCAGTTTCTATGAAATTTGTATGGTACATCCCAATCATTCCAAGGTTTAGGGACCTATATGGAAGTGAGAATACTTCAAGGGAATTAACTTGGTATGTAGATACATTAAATAAATATAAAAAACTTCATCACTTGGCATACTCTCTTTGGTGGAAGATAATTGATCATGAGTATCTTGAATTTGGGAATGAGCTGAGAAACCTTTGTCTTGTGCTATCTACAGACGGACTTAATCCTTTTGGTTTTAAAATAAGAAATTAGAGTACATGGATGATTATTTTGGTAAATTATAACTTGGAACCACGGTTATGTATAGAATAAAAATAAATTATGCTATTAATGCTTATATTAAGAACAAAACAACCAGGTAATGATATTGATGCCTATTTTTCTCCTTTTTTTTTGAAAATTTGAAATTATTATAGGATTCAGGTGTTATGTTGTATAATGCTTACTGAAATGAATATTTCATGTTGAGATATGTGTTGTATAGGATGATAAATGACTTTCTTGATAATGGAAAATTTTTAGGATATAGAATTAAAGGAACTCTAGGGTGTCCCATTTTTGAACAAGGTATACTGTCAATTAGGTTGAAATATTCAATGGAGAATATGTTTCTAGGACATCACAGATTTTTACATCAATAATATAAGTACCAATCTTGGAAAAATTCATTCTATGAGAGTTCAGAAGAATTTGAAACATTGTATCCACTAATATGTGATCAACTATTTGAGAAATTAAAATATATGGACATTACTTTAGGTAAACCCTATTCAAAAAAAACCTTCTAAAAATCGATTAGAGAAAGAGATCAGTTTTTTTAATTACCATCCTAGAATTTTCTAAATGTTGGATATTTTCTTGATGTTATGCATGTTGAAAAAAATGGATATGATACTATCATTGGTACATTAATAAATGCACCAAGGGAAGAAAAGTATGAAATTAAGGCTAGGTTGGACATGACTGACACGGGAATAAGGGAAGAGTTGGTGTCCGTGAAGGGTGAAAAATATAATTTTCTTCCTCTGCCTATTTACACTATTTCCAAACAGGATAGATATCAATTTTTTAGATTTTTGAATGATGTAAAGGTTCCATAGGGGTATTCATAAACTATATAGAATATCATGCTAATGAATTATTTAAATTTAAAGGTTTTTAAATCACATGATTGTCATGTTTTGATGCTAGATCTAATGCATATAGCTTCACGTTGCATTTTCCCCAAGAATTTCCATCATACATTAACCAAGATTTGTTTCTTTTTCAAAGCTATATGTAGAAAAATTATAGACCTGGTGGAATTTATAACTATGGAAAATTAAATTTCTATCATGTTATGTCAAGTGGAAATGTTCTTCCCACCACTATTATTTGATATGATGGTTCACATGATGGTTCACTTGGGGGGAGAGATTCGACTATGTGGTCTTGTACATTATAGATGGATGTACCCCATTGAATGGTATATGAAGATTTTGAAAGGTTATTTCAAAAATAAAATTTGTCCTGAGTGTTGTATTGAGGAGTGATATATTATGGAGGAATCTATTGAATTCTATACCAAATACCTGTCTAGTGTGGAAAGTATCGGTCTACCAAAATCTCTTCTCACTAAGAAGCTTGTAGGTGAAGGAATTTCTAGAATAGATGATGTCACAATGAATATTATAGATTGGTATCTATACCTCCATTACATTTTTCATAATAATTTATAGGTTTCTCCATATATTAAAATTCAAAAAAAATCTTTGGAATTTGAATCTATCATGGTTTAAAATCTGGATATCAAATACACATAATCAATAGTTTATAGGATGGTTTTGAGACCATATTTTTAAGGAGTTAAATGAAAATATAGATCCAATTTTAAATTAATTCGATGGATAACCAGAACACCAAGTGTTCATGTATTATATTATAATGGTTATATAACTTATTGTTATATGTTCTATAAAAATGAACATGATGAAGGCAGTACCATGAAAAATAGTGGAGTTACAATTGTGGTTTAATTTATGCATATATTAGGTACCAAGGATAGAAATTCAATTTATATGAATATTTCAATATTTATGATTATTAAAAAAAATTTGGGATTTGGATTGTACAACATTCCAAGTATCAATTTCTCAATGAAAGTGGGTTGATAACAGAAGTGTTGTTAAAATATATGAATTGGGACTCATGAAAGTGGATTTAGTAAGGAAGGGTATAAAGATGAAACATTTATAATGGAATCATAGATAGTACAAGTATTTCATGTTCCAAATCCCGCAAACCGAAAGTGGTCAATTGTTCTGTTATCGATCAAAACTACTGAAGGGTAAGATGAAAATTCATCTGAGGATGCCCCTTTCATTGGTACATTGCAATTATTTATAAGTGGTCCCAATTTAGATGGGGTATTTTATGTCATCGGAGACCACACGGGAAGGATTTGGAAACTAGATAAAGGGGTAAAATCTCATCAAACTTTAAAAAAATGAGAGTTCAATAATCAAGATATATATTTCTCTGTAATAAAAATTGCGTTGCCTTATGTTAATATATGTTCACTATTGAATTTACATAATCTAAATTAAATGTTAAACAAATTCTGTAGATAATGAATTATTCACATGTCGATTCTCCCAATACTAAGGAACAACAGGTTTCTCATCCAACTGTTGCTCCCAAGGTAGAGGAAAATGACATTCTACACGTGCGGATGCTCCCAATCTTGAGGAACAACAGGTTTCTCAACATGATACTACTCCTAGTGCCAAGGAACAACAACCATTTTCACATGTCAATGCTAAAAATTCATTAGAACAACATATTTATGATGTTGAAGTTGAGGAAATAGTATATGGTGAACAAACGATATCCCATAAAAAATAAGAGTGTCGTAGCATGATAGTGTTAGAAAGAATTATTAGGGAAAAAGCAAGGGAATCTAATTCAAGGTTGAATGGAATGCATGAATCCAGCCTATTAACCCCTACAAGGACATGTCCAATCGTTTCATTGGGCTCATCACTCAATAGTGCTTGTTGATTGATGTAGCGTCATGGAACCATGTTGTTCCCATTCTTAAGAAACCGATTTTGGTCGAGATTATGGTAATATTATGATATAATCTCTTTATTTTACTAAAAAAATAAAATAATGAAACATTGAATTATTCATCATTATCACCTACAAAGTGAATTTATAGTAGATGACCACCACAAGAAATTTGTATTAATGATTGTTGGAAGGTCTCACACAGGCTTTTGCACAATTCTAATGAAATTGCATCTCAAAGATATTGAATGGAAAATAAAACCTTACCCACCACATATATATACACGCTAGATAAGCCAATAATCATGGGATGTGTTTATTGACCTTCACGAGGAGATATCTTTTCAGGTATATTGTGGTTGGTAGTAAATTGTTTGAAAATACGTGTATTAATCACTTTGATTGAGAATTTTTAATTCAAGAAATAGAAAATGAGTTTTGAAAATAAGGAATGGGTAGAAAAACCAACGTACCTCTATCATAAAGCTAGGATGGGGTACACTTCACTTGAAAAAAATTGGTATATTTCTTAAATATACCATTATAAGACCCAGCCTTAAACATTACATAATCTTAATTTAATTCAATAATTTGACATTATTTCACATTGAGGATATTTTAAGGTTTATATTTTTAGATAATTATTCCATAACTATTACATAACAATTCAAAAAATTACCAAGTAGACACTTCTACTTACTATACATTTTTTTATAATATAAAAAAAATTAAAAGAAACATGGTTTCATTTCATGTTTAAACATACTAAATTTTCTTTAATCCCATACTTGACTCTATTATCTTTTACATCCTGTGAAAAAAAATTCAAAAACTTGGAGTGAGCACAAAAATCTCAGTAAGGGATATAAATAAAGTAAATCGTTACTCTAGTGAAAACATGAACACCCTTTAAAAAAAAATTCATAAAAACTTTTTAGCAAACATATAAAATCATATAAGTGCCTTGGGAAATCATTACCATGTCACTCTTTCAATAGCCCTTATAAATAGAATAACCATACTGTTGGTCAGAGTAGAATACTCGAGAGGGGGGTGAATTGAGTATCTATAAAAAAATTATGTTTAAAAAGGTGTTCTTAACAATATTTCTTCCTCAAGTTAAATAAATCCAAGTTAATCAAATTAATATGGTTATAAAGGTTTGAATTTTTAAATAACTTCTTAGAAGATTGGTTATTTCTCAGCAATAATAATAGTTATTAATATTACTTTTGAAACCATTTTACTAAGACAAATCAATTATAAATTCTTTACAAGATTAACTATCAAAGTAAGTTTAGTGATTTCTGAATTACACAGTAGAGGAGTAAAACAGTGAAAACTAAAGTAAGCAGGACAACGGATATACAACAAGTGGTTCAGTCTCAAGCCGATACCTAATCCACTCTACTTGGTGATCACCTTCCACTAAGAAGTTTATATAAATAAACTTGATCCACACCCTAGATTGGGGTTAAATAATAGTACATAGGATTGTCCAGGTCGCACAAGGACCTATTCCATATTTCTTCATGGGTACAAACTACTAGGCCACATAGAGACCTCTTCCACACTTATATGTGGGTATACACAAGAGTAAATGATTGTTTGAGTAAGGATATCTTGTATCCTTCAGTTTGATGTAGGTGCCAGAGTGTGTTATTATACAGAAACACACAATATAGAAGAACAATTGAGATAGGTTTAAAAGTGCTCTGAGTGTTAGTCTTTGTAGCTCTGGACTTCTGAGAGGAAGTAGATGTAGAACTCGAGTCCTCGTATTGAAAATAGAGTTCCACAATTCAGACAGATTCATCTTGTGTTCTTCATGGTGTTCTACAGCGTGAAGATGTTCTTGGGATTCTAGTATGCTTCGTCTGTTCTTTAGCAGAATCAGTTTTCATGATCCAATTCATAAGAAAGTATTCTTTTGTGATTCTCATGCCCACCAGCTTGTTCTTTTGTATCTTTTTTTTCCTACAAGCTTTTCCAAAATTTGTTTCTGGGCCGCACAACTCTTTTTATCTTGGAGTGCATGTCTTGGAGCCGACAGGTTTCATGTATTCTGCACCTTGTACCTCATACTATCCGATGATATGTCTATAAAAAACATTAATTATTTCAGTGCATTAAAATCTTCAAATATGACCGTTAGAGATTAAATTGAAAGACAAAAAAATATATTAGGAAATAATGTCACAGTATGTCATGGAAATGGTGTCTCCTTCACACGGTGTCTGGGTTGGTCACGGTGTCTTGTTTATGGTGTTCGATGATCATGGTGTCTAGATGTCATGGTGTCTCTTAGTCACAGTGTATCACGGTCACGGTGTCTCATGGTCATGGTGTCTTATAATCATGGTGTCTTATGGTCATGGTGTCTCATTCACGGTGTCTTGTTTACGGTGTCTAGATATTCACGATGTCTGCTTCACGGTGTTTGAATGTTCATAGTATTTGCTTCATGGTGTCTGAATGTTCACAGTGTCTTGTTCACAGTGTCTGCTTCACAGTGTCTGAATGTTCACGGTGTCTGCTTCACAGTGTCTCAAGCTTAGGAAAATATCTATATTCAGACTTAAGCAGTGATACTTATGGAAATAATTAAACTTAATCATCTGTTAGAGAAATAATTATAAAGGTAAATCAAGGATAGTATAAAGTAATTAAACTGAATGTAGAGAAATTCTGATCTAGAATGGCTCTTCTTAAAGCATGAGAATACTTAAACAATAATACACATGATTTGAGATAATTTACATGATTTAACCAGTTTGAATAGGATTTGTGATCATTAAAATATGATTAGTACATGAGGAGTCTAATAATATCCCCCTTTTTGATGATCACAAATCATGTAGATTTAAAGTGTATATTTGATTCAACTATAGTTATAGAGATAAAGGTCTAACATATATATATTTCTCCCCCTTTTGGGATTATCAAAAGGATGGAATAAGTGAAGTCATGAAAAGTGCACATTTCATTAAAGAAAATAAGATCCAATAAAAACAGAAAGAAGAAAAACAAAAGCAAAATCATTCCTATCAAATAGGATTAAACACTATTCTTCTTCACTGACTGGTCTTCTCTATTCCTTTATCAGTATTAGTAGAAGAGGAAGTCATAGGAGCTGAGGTTGAGTTAGAAGAAGAGAGTGAGGTGGTTGATAGAGAAGGTAAAAGAAGGCCTTCAAAAACAGAGGGATCCAGAGTATGTGCAGTAGAAAACTGAGGCAGTTTTTGATCAAGGATCATAGGCCTAATATGACTCAGTGCTTGACTAACAGACAAGAAAGTGGAGGCAAGGGAAGAGGTTAAGGTAGGCAATCCAGGTCTTAGAGGTGCAGCTGCTGGAGCAACAATAGTTATACTCTGTATATGAAGGTAAGGCCTTAGAAGCGTAATGAAATCCGTAATGATTTCTTTACCATACTGCATGGTTGTCTCAAAATAATTCTTGTTTTCCATAAAATTATCCAAAAACGAGTGAACTATGTGATCTTTTGGACTTGAGTCTTGAAAACTTGAGTAACAGGTGGAATCCGTTGATTGTCCACAAGATGCATGAAATTATTATTCATGTCAGTCTTGGAGAAGATTCTGTTGAAGTAGAAATCCACTTTCTTAGCAATCTCTTGCTGAGAATCATTAGTAATTTTAGAATGGATTTTGACCAGGTTAAGAACTCTATCACTGTTCATGATAACTGTAGAGAGAGAATCTTTATTGAATCCACTAAGCACAGTCTGAAGCTCTTCTTTGACCATTGTTCTCAGAATATCACTTTCTAAAGAGGGTTGAGAGGATTTACCAGAGGCTTTAGAAGCATTGACAGCAGTGGTGAGATATTTCAGTTGATTTAGAACTTTCTGAAGACACCTCATATACTCATCAGTGGGTTTGTTTAGATTAACCACAAGCTCTCTCATTTCCTTCACAATCTTTTTTTTCCTTTCTACGACCTTTTCATCTAAGGAAGATAAAAGTGGCTAAATCTCAGAGACAAAATTCTGTGGGGTTTGAGGAACAGCAGGTTCTACAATATTAGAAATAAGCTCTGATCTCGAATACATCTATTTCTGCATGTCTTCAATCATATCTCTTAGGGTCTTCACTTCATCACTAAGCAGTTTGTTCTCAACTCTTACTTCCTGAATCTCATGAAGAATTTTGGGTTGAATTTTCTAGATAACTTTCTCCAACAATAAAGAGGAATCTTTCTCACTTAGATGAGTCACAAGAGCAGGTTGGGAATTAAGAACATTTTCAACACCAGACAAGAGGGTAGAACCAAATTCATTTAGATCATCCTTACTCACAAAGGATGGTTGTTCTGATAAAGGTTCAGAAATAGGTACTGATATAGGCTCATGTTCCTTCTCAAGAGAAAGATTAGAGACAGATTTCATTTGGAACATATTAGAAAGGTCAAGGCCTTTTTCTGAAACTTTTTGAGAGTAAACCACATCATAGAAACTCTGAAACTTATACTGAGTGTTTATAGGGATCGAATCAACCAGATTTTGTACTTTGATAGATTCCAGATTGGGGGGTTGATCCCCCTCAATGGTTGCATCCTTCTTAGGACTGAGAGGCTTAGGATCTTGATCTAATTCCATAGACTCATCTCGTAGTTATTCACTCATTTCATGTCTAGACAAATGAAAATTTAGGTACATCCTTTCCTCAGCTGAAGGAATGACTTCGAGAACAGATTGTTCCACTAGAAGTTACTCACGGTCAGCTCCTTTCATAGTAGGTAATTCTTTATCTATAGGTTCTTCTGTAGCATTATTCTCAGTTTCTTTGATTGCAGATTCTATTTCATCCTCAGGTTGATCTTCCAGATTAACAATATCTTTAAGAGTAGGGACCTCTTCTTCAAGAACTTCATGAGGAATAGGATTATTTTCTTCCTCAAGAGAAACAGTTTCCCTGGGAGGCATAGTAGCCTCTACTTCTTTTGCCGAAGAATATTCAACAACCTCATATTCTTCCAAACCAGGATAAAAAATATCTCTTGTTCTTGAAAGATGTTCCACAGGATTGAATTTTTCATAAAGTTTATCATTGTCTTCTACCCATTCTTTTTCCAAGGGTTCCAATTTATCTTCATCCTCTTGATAGTGATTTTTTAAAGGCAATACTCAAAATCCTTTATAACTTCCTCATTAGGTCCAACCATACCTTTGGCAAGAAGCATATATGAGATAAGTCGAGAGTAAAATAGGGAGGTTGACTTGGATGTGTCTTTGATCAGTTCACACATGTGGTGAATGATATACTTGAAAAGGTTTATCTTAAGCCTATTTTTCATTAGGTGAATCTGAAACACATCCTGATATTTCAAAATAGAAAAATCACCTTTTATGGGGCTAACCAGATTCTGAATAAAATTGAACATAAGTCTTGATTCTCTATTTAGTTCAACAGCAATGGCTCTCCTCTTGGTGCCATTTCCAGTTAAGGCTTTCAAATCATTCTCCAAATCAAAGAATTTGGTTGAAGGTGGATGTCCTCTCTGATAATCCTCACAGATGCCTTCATGAAGTATATCCTAAGGCATGCATCCCATAACCTCGAAGAGAATGAGAATTTTTTCCCATTTATCTAGCTTCTCACAATATATCTATCTTCAGACTCAAAGGTGAACTGAACATATTGATAAAAATGAGCCACTAACTTGGGATAGATAGGTATGTCTTCCTTCGAAAACCACTCTCGCCAGCCATTTTCTTTTGAAACTTTTAGAACTAGAGACCTACTTGACAGAATCCATTTGGAAAAAACCTATTTCTTAGGTACAACGACTCGGTTTACCATATTTGGGGTTAGAGGACCTTCGAGTGATAGCTTGGGTGTAATTTTATTCTTCTTTGCGCTATGTTTCTTACGAGTCAATGATGAAGGGAGTTTCATCCTGGGCACCCAACGAAGGTTCGAGAGAGAGATAAGGGTTGTAGGTTTGAATAAGGATTCCAAATGAGTGAATAGAAGAAATCCCGATTGAAGAATTGAGTGATACTTTCTTTATTTTATCATTTAGAAAAACTAAATGTCACAAAAGTAAAAACGCAGGAAAACAACAAAAAAATTTGAAATGAATAATAACTGTGATACGGTTTTTATTCATAACTAAACATTAAAGAAAATATTTATGGTGATACATAGAATGAAAGTTACGGTGAGATGGTAACTGAGCGTTATGGTGAGACAGTAACATGGTGAGACAGTATCTGAGTGTTACAGTGAGACAGTAACTGAGCGTTATGGTGAGACAGTAATTGTCAGATAGTAGTCATTAATCACTAACTCTGAGACTGTAATCATGAAATAGTAAGATATATAACAGTAAGACATTTACTTAATATTTATCATGCCTAATTCATGTATTATGTAGTCTGTTCTTTCCTAATTTATTGGTTTGGTAAAAATATTAGCAAGCTGATACTCAGTACCAATGAATTACAAAGTGATATCTCCCTTTTGATAATGATCTCTCAAAAAGTGATGTCTTACATCAATATGCTTTGTCCTAAAATGTGAAACAGGATTTTTTGAGATGTTAATAGCACTTGTGTTGTCACAATTTATAGGTACATTCCTGAATTAATATCCATAATCTAGTAATGTTTGTTTCATCCATAAGATTTGTGCACAACAACTGCCAATAGCTATGTATTTAGCTTCTATAGTAGATAATGCAATAGAGTTTTATTTCTTACTACACCATGATACTAGTGACTTGCCTAAAAAGTGACATGTTCTAGATGTACTTTTTTCATCTAACTTACAACCACTGAAGTCAGCATCAGAATAACTAACTAATTCAGATGATTGTTCTCTAGGATAGAATAATCCTAGATTAGGTGTGTGATTGAGTTATTTGAAAATTCTCTTTACAACATTTAAATGATTTTCCATAGGATTTACTTGAAAAAGAGCACACATACACACACTAAACATAATGTCAATTCGACTAGCAGTTAAGTAAACTAAACTTCCAATCATTCCTCAATAAGTGGTTTGTTCAATAGATTTTCCATCTTTATCAAGATCCAACTTACAAGTTATACTCATGGGATTGTTACTGATTTTAGTGTTATCCAATCCAAAACGTTTTATAAGATCTCTAGTATATTTAATTTGATTTAAAATAATACCATCATTATTTTGGATGATTTGAAATCTGAGAAAGAATTTTAGTTCACCCATTAAACTCATTTCAAATTAATTTTGCATCATTTTAGAAAAATCAACACATAAATAATTTCTTGAGGATCCAAAGATAATGTCATCTACATAGATTTGAAAAACTAAAACATCATTAGAAATTTATTTTATAAAAAGGGTAGGATCATCTATTCCTTTTGTAAAACTTTTGGAAATAAGAAAAGTATTTAATATATCATACCAGGATCTTGGAGCTTATTTTAAACCATATAAATCTTTTGATAATTTAAAAATATGATTTGGAAAATGGGGGATTGTAAAACCAGGGGGTTGTTCAACAAAGTCATCCTCATCAATATACCCATTTAAGAATTCACTTTTAACATCAATTTGATATAGTTTGAAATTCAGATGAGCAGCATAGGTAAGAAGGATTCTGATGGCTTCAAGTCTAGATACTGGTGCAAAGGTCTCCTCATATTCAATTCATTCTTCTTGACTATAGCCTTGAGAATCTAATCTATCCTTGTTTCTAACTATGTTACCAGCCTCATATACCTTATTTCTAAACACCCATTTAATGCCTATAGTGAATGTGTCCTTAGGTCTTTCAACAAGTTTCCAAACATTGTTACTTTTAAACTGATTAAGTTCTTATTGCATAAACATCACCCAAAATTCATCATTTATAGCATCATTAATGTTTTTAGGTTAAAGTTGTGATAAGAAGACTTGATGTTCAACCTGATTTCTAATAGAATCTCTAGTTTGAGTTCCTTTATCTGGGTATCCTACAATAGCATCTAAGGGATGGTTCTTAAGAGTTCTAACAGCTCTAGTAAAGGAGGGACTAGTGATTTATGGTTCATTAGTAGGTTCAGGTTCTAAAGAATTTTCAGAACTAGATGTTTTGACAGATTCTTTCACATAATTGTTTGAGGATTTTGAATTGATGTTCATATTGGATACATCATCCTCCAGGTTTTATTGAGAGTTTTTAGGCTCATTTGGATCTATTTCATCAAATTTGACATGGACATATTCTTACACACATTTAGTTCTATTATTTAACACTCTATAGGATTTACTAGACTTGGAATATCCTAAAAAGATACCTTCATCACTTTTGGATGCAAATTTTTCAAGATTGTCCTTAGTATTAAACATATAGACTTTGCAACCAAAAACTATGAAGTAGGTAACCTTGGGTTTTTAATTGTTTCATAACTCATAAGGAGTCCTTTTAAGAATAGGTCTGATCAACATACTATTGATTATGTATCATGTTGTATTGACAGCTTCATCCCAAAAATAAATAGGCAGGTCATATTCACTGAGCATTGTTCTAGCAATCTCTTACAGGGTTCTATTTCTTCTCTCTACAACTCCATTTGGTTAAGGTGTTCTAGGGGTAGAGAAATTGTGATTATAACCATTTTTTGAGGAAAATAAATCAAACTCTGGATTTTCAAACTCATGGCCATGATCACTTCTTAAGGATTTAATTCTACGTCCACTAAGATTTTCTATAGACTTAGCATATTTAGTAAAATAAGAGCAGGCTTCACTCTTGTGATCCATAAAGAAGGTCCAAGTATATCTAGAAAAGTCATCTAGAAGAACATAAATATAGTGCTTCCCATTTAAACTAGAAACTCTAGATGGTCCAAACAAATCCATGTGAACCAGTTCGAGAGGTTGATAAGTTGACACATCTTTCTTTAGATTGAAGGAAGCTTTGTGTTGTTTTTCCTTTTGACAGGGATTACATACTTTGTCAATTGAAAAACTCAAGTTTGGGTAAGTCTTTAACAAGGATTTTTATAGTTAGCTTCCTAAGGGAGTGAACATTACAGTGTCCTAGTCTCCTATGCCAGATCCAAGACTCTTTATGAAATACACATAAGCATGATGTATTTTGAGAAGCTAAGGAATCTAAGTTAACAGAGTAAACATTTTCATTTCTTAATGAAAAAAATACAAAGTCTTCTTTATAATTAAAGACATTGCAAGCATCATCTTCAAGTCTAACATGAAATCCATCATCACATAACTATGAGATACTGAGTAGATTGTATTTTAATCCATCAAAAAATAGTACTTTAGAAATCAATACTAAATTAGAGTTACCAATTTTTCCGAGGCTAATAATCTTTCCTTTGGCATTGTCAAAAAATGTGACATGTCCTCCATCTATTTTGATTAGGTTCTGGAAGCATGAGTAGTCTCTTGTCATGTGCCTTGAACATCCACTGTCCAAGGACCATAAACTTTTACAGGAACCCTTTAAGCATCTTTTCTACAAAATGATCAAGCAAAAACAGATTTTCGTACCCATACTCATTTGGGTATAGTAATATTAGTAATAAGTGCTTTAGGAACCCATTTCGTCTCATAGGTTTCCTATAATCATTATGTAAAGTATTTGAAAAATAAACTCTATTTGGTCCAGAAAAACTTGAAACAGTAGATAGTGTATCATGACTTGAATTAGATGATATGTGTCCAAAATTGGAAGTAAAAATGTATGTCCTAGATTTAGAGACAAACTTTGTTCTACCAAGGTTTAGTTTTCCAAGTTGATAACCAATTCCAGTGTTGTATTTAGGGGAAATTTTTTTTCCTAGCATTTGGGTAAGGGTATCTTTCCCATTGGTAAAATTTTCTAGGCCATTCTTCAATTGCTCATTAGACATTTTTAATTCGTTGTTCTCTTTGAGCAGATGGGAATTTTTCTCCTTTTTAGTTGTGAGTTTAGATTTAATAATCATAGTGAGAGGATGTTGTTTCTTCAATGATTTATATTTTTCTTTTAGTTCATTTCAAGTTTCTTAAAGAATGTTATAGTATTCAAACATTTCTTCATTAGTCATTTTTCAGAGTCACTCCCATTTTCATAATAGTATGAATTATGTACATGAGAGTCTAGTGTTACCTCGGATGTGTTTTTCATAAAACACATATTGTCTTTGTTATCCTGTTCATCATGTGATGTTTCTGAGTCACTTGAACTATCCTTAGAGGCCCTCTAGGTATCTTTCATTGCCTTTTTATACTTCTTATCCTTGTCCTCATATCTCTTTTTGTACTTGATATTTAGACAGTTAGCCTTGATATTTACTTTGCGCTTACATTCATAACAGACAACTTCATCAGCCTTGTCACTTCTTTTCCAGCCCTTCTTCCAATTTCCTTTTTGGTCATATTTTCCCTTGAAGTTAGTCTTTTGGAAAAAGTTATTCTTCTTGTAAAATATTTTAAATCTTCTGGATAATTGAGTCGTCTCCTCATCACTATCAGGTGATGATTTTTCACTACTGGAACTTTCTACATAAGATTCCAATTTCCCTTTGTCTTTGTGTTTAGAGGTGATGGTCTTGAATGCAACAGATTTCCTTTTTGGTTCATCCTCCTCCTCCTTGTTTAATATCATCTCTTATTCATAAATCATCAGTTTCCCAATGATATATTTTACAAGTAGCTTGCTGATGTCGCATGATTCTCTAATAGAGACGGAGGTTCCCCTCCTCTATCTGGAAGACATCTAAGAATTCTCATGATATGTTCCTTGGCAGTGGCTTCTCTTCCACAAGAGATCATTGTATTGACAATATCATTGAACCTAAGATACATGTCAAAAATAGGCTCATCAGGTTTCATTTTAAAATTATCATATTTGATAGTATATGTATTAAGTCTCATTTCTTTTACACAAGATGTTCCTTCATGTGAGACAGACAGGGTATCCCAAATCTCATGGGAAGTTTTACAAGTAGATATTCTATTGAATTCCCCATCTCCTAAGGAGAAGTATAAATCATTCATAGCTTTGCAATTGTTATTGTAGGAAGTTTTGGTAGGTTCATCCCATGTTATTTTATCAGTATCAGGAATCTTATATTAATCTATAATGGAAGACCAAATTTCAAGACTCATACTCTCAAAATGAATTTTCATTTTAATTTTCCAATGACCATAGTTGGTTCCATTAAAGAATGGTGGTTAGTCGGTTACAGAACCTTCCAATCTATTATCCATAATAACAGAATTGGTTTAAACAGCTAGAAATTTAGAATTGACAGAAATTTAAAGATCATTAAAGTACAACTACAATCACAGTTGCATAAGATTAAACAAAGTCCAAAAAAATAGCCTCTGATACCAAATGTTGGTCGGAGTAGAATACTCAAGAGGGGGGTGAATTGAGTATCTATAAAAAATATATTTAAAAAGGTTTTCATAATAATATTTCCCCTTAAAGTTAAATACAGCCCAGTTAATCAATATAATACGGTTATAAAGGTTTGATTGTTTAAATAACTTCTTAGAAGATTGATTATTTCTCAGTAATAATAATAGTTATAAATATTGCTTTTGAAACTATTTTACTAAGACAAAGAAATTATAAGTTATTTACAAGATTAACTATCAAATTAAGTTTATTGATTTCTGAATTATATAGTAGAGCAGTAAAATAGAGAAAACTAAAGCAAGCAGCTCGGCAGATATACAAAAAGTGGTTTAGTCTCAATCTGAGACCTAATCCACTCCACTTGGTGATCACCTGCCACTAAGCAGTTTATATAACTAAACTTGATCCACACCCTGAATCGGGGTTAAACAACAGTACACAGTACTTTTCATGTTGCACAAGGACCTCTTCCATAGTTCTTCGTGGGTAAAAACTACCAGGCCACACAGGGACCTCTTCCACACTTATATGTGGGTATACACAAGATTAAATGAGTGTTTGAGTAAGTATATCTTATATCCTTCAGTTTTATGAAGGAGATAGAGTGTGTTATTATACAAAAACACACACTGGTCGAATGATAATAAAAAGATACAAAACATAGAAGAACAATTGAGATAGGTTTAGAAGTGCTCTGAGTGTTATTCCTTACTGCTCTAGACTTCTGAGATGAAGCAGATGCAGAACTTGAGTCCTCCTATGGAAAACAGAGTGTCACAATTTAGATAGATTTGGCTTGTGTTCTCCGTGGTGTTCTACAGTGCGAAGATGTTCTCGGGATTCAATAATTCTTTGTGTGTTCTTTAACAGAATCGGGTTTCATGAGCCAATTCGTAAGAAAGTATTCTTTTGTGATGCTCATTCCCACCAGCTTGTTTTTTGTATCGTGTTTTTTCTACAAGCTTTTCCACGCTTCGTTTCTGGGCCACAGAACTCTTTTTATCTTAAAGTGCATGTGTTGGAGCTGACAGGTTGCATGTATTATGCACCTTGTACCTCGTACTATCCGATGATATGTCTAAGAAGAAACATTAATTATGTTAGTGCATTAAAATCTTCAAATATGACCGTTAGATATTAAATTGAAAGACAACAAAATATATTGGGAAACGGTCTCATAGTATTTCATGGAAACGGTGTCTCCTTCACATGGTGTCTGGGTTGGTCACGGTGTCTTGTTCACTGTGTCTGATGATCACGATGTCTGGATGTCATGTTGTCTCTTAGTCACAGTGTCTCGCGGTCACGGTGTCTCATGGTCATGATGTCTTATGGTCACGGTATCTTATGGTCATGGTGTCTCATTCATGGGGTCTTGTTCACGGTGTCTGGATATTCACAGTTTCTGCTTCACGGTGTTTGAATGTTCACAGTGTCTGCTTCACGGTGTCTGAATGTTCATGGTGTCTTATTCACGGTGTCTGCTTCATGGTGTCTGAATGTTCACAGTGTCTACTTCATGGTGTCTAAGACTTAGGAAAATATCTATATTCAGACTTAAGCAGTGATAATTATGGAAATAATTAAACATAATCATTCGTTATAGAAATCATTATAAAGGTAAATCAAGGATAGTATAAAGTAATTAAACTGAATGTAGAGCAATTAAGATCTTCAATGGATCTTCTTAAAGCATGAAAATACTTAAACAATAATATATACGATTTGAGGTAATTTACAGGATTTAACTAGGTTGAATATGATTTGTTATCATTAAAACATAATTAGTACATGAGGATTCCAACACATACGGTTGTCTTCCACCTCCAGAATACGCAATATATTGGAGAGTTATAATAGGGATAACCCTTCGTATAAGCTATACTGGGCTCACCTGTCTTTTATGGGCAATAATGGGGTTCAAACCTTTGTATAAGATATATCAAGATCACCCATTAAATTTATAATAACCAACACATATTAGCTTGAAATTTTCAACATTCCACTCATAAAATTTCATTTTCATTCATAAGATAACCAATACATTTTCAAAAACCAATTTCAAACATTTTTAAAAGTGATTTTTGAATCAAAGTGTCTCATGCCACTTTGAAATTTTTAAAATAATATTCTATAATTAAAATTTAAAAAAATCATGTCTATATAAATAACACTATAAATTAATTTGGAAATAATGGACATTAATGAAAAATATTTAGAAGAATTAATCTTTAAAACACTTAAAATGGTGTTTTAGTTAAAAAGTCACATACCACTTTGAACATTTAAATTATGATCCAAATGAAAGAATAACATTTTAAGAAACATTAAATAACTTGTTTATTAATAAAATATGTATTAAGAAAATTCAAAGTGGTTGTATATACACTTTATAAAATAATAAAGGTTTATATCATAAAGAAATGTCTCAATGAAAAGATATTGGAATGAAATCCCTTACCCTAAGTCTGACTCATCACATACAATATTTATCTTATAGAATAATAAAATTAGGTTGATTATTTACTTTCATAATAACCTTTATAAATTTTATTATTCCTTTTATATGACCATTATCATGTCATAAAAATTAATTAATGATTTAAGTTCATGTTAGACATTTTTTCGATATTTGGTACTTGAGTCGAAAATGAACTTGGTACGATGTCAATAGTCCATGTGGTCATAAGTCATTAATCTCCAAAATAATATTCATGAAATTATTATAATATTTACTTATTAATTAAAATTTTAAGTAAAACGATTAAGTATTGTTATGAAAAATGAACAATGTTATAATCATGGAGACGGCATGTCGTACATACACATGGGTAACATTTTACATTTTTCATTGATTATTATAAAAAGAAGTTAAGTATTATTTATGTTTACAGAATGATTATAACATCATTAATATAATATTAATAATTTAAATATACTTATATATATATCATAAAAGAGATATAATTAATTAAAATGAGTCACATCACTTCATGGAGGTGATGATTCACACGTACATAAGAACGACGTTATCATTTTTATGTGCATGAATAGTAAGAACATAATTGATATATTATTATCTTATAATTATTAATATGTCATGAATATCACATATTAACTTTAATTACATTATTATAACTAGTTACAAGAGATGGTTATGGAAAACAAATTAGATCGGTTCGTGGAGGTGATGGTTCACATGTATGCACAAATGATTAATTCATTTCCCATTTAAAAGAAGTGGGGATGTATTTAGGTGATAATATTAACATAATAACATCTAATTATATTGAGGATATTGGATTTATTATTTCATCATGTATAAAGAATATTTGTATTAAACAAAAGAATAAATAAAATAGAAATACTTAAATAAAAACATTACCTTTCCTTTGAATGATCACACTTCTTAACACCTTAACACCACTAAGGAGGGTGTTCCTCCTAAATTAAGGATTCAATAATATTGGTAGGGATTCTAGGAAGGGTTTTGGGCAGATATTTTCTGAACCAAAAGGTTTTTGAATCTTGAGTAATAGAGAGGAATGGGTTCCTTTTATAGGGGAGGGGAGGGGCACCCTTGGAATTATAAAAAGTATTAAATTAATATAAATTCAATTTCAATTAACAATAGTACCAAGATAATTTATTTTGAATATTGGATGATTTTTGGTAGAATAATAATCATAAAATTAAAATTAGACAAGATTTTAATGTTTTTTAATCCTTTTTAACCCTTACCATTTTATTAAGTAATTTACACTTTGACAGTTAAAATAATTACCAAATCATGCCAAAAGACCTATTAATGAGTCATCAATGAAATGTTTTGAGCTTAAATACACTTTTTGGTCGAACCTTGGATTTTTATAAATTTTATATCATTTAATTAGATATTTTATATTTTAAGTTATGAATTATTTCAATTTTGACATTATTCGTTACATGACTTTTAAAAAAAATTATAACAGCTTGATTCCAACAAAGAAAATACATTAACTCATCTATAACATTTCAAAATCCTACAGAAAGTTTTATTATAGAATAAAATATATCAAATTATATTCTTTTAATATTATTAATATCATTTATTTAATTCTTTCTTTAATAAATCTATCACTGCATAATCTATGTGCCCCAATTAAATTTAATTATTTAATTACTAAAAATAATAAATAAATTACCATGATTTAGGTCATAATTTTATATTTATAAACAATATTTATAGTTGAAGATATACCTTATATAACTCCATATTAAAATATATTATTTTTAAAAAAAAAAGTGTAACAAAAATGATTATTCATTGAATATAATATTAAAAATTCATTAAAGTCATCCAAGTGGCTCTAAGTGGTCCTAAAATAGACCCAAGGATTCTCATGGTCAAAATACACTCATAAAGTTAAATTATGATATGTTTTAGGGTAGTTTTATATTATTATAATGTAATTTTTACCTTTAATTACCTAGTTTATCTTTAACCGTGGTAATAAAATTTATTACTAAAGTTACTATTCATAATATCCCAAAATAAAAGGGAAATATTTACATAATTTGGACCTTCTGATTCCAAATAAGGAATTCATTTTTTCAAATTCAAAAACACATAATTGGAAAAATTTTATTAAAAATTAATCTCGTTGATGGAATAAAAAATGGGTTTTTTAAATAAAATGTTCAAAAGTTCACATAGTTTATATATCCAATTTCAATGTGAAATTGATTCCAATGACCAAGATTGGATTAAATTATAAAAACATAATATAAATATAATTTAAAACTAATTAATTGAACAATATAACTATATAAATAGATTTTATGAAAAAGTAATTTTGAATTAAAAGGCGGTATGTTTCATTATTCATTAAAAAATAAATATTATCATAACAGTACCAAAAATGTATCCAACTAAAATTTTATGTCCCTCTTAAAAATAATAATTTTATTTTGTAAAATAAAACTTATTAAGGTGTAAAAAACTATATTTAAAAAGGGTTTTCCATCAAAAGGTGGTAAAAATTCATTTTTTGTAAAATACTTCTTTTATCTGAAAAATTGAATTTGTTCTTATATAATGTCTTGAAAACATATAAGATGAATTTTAAACATTACATTGAATATATTAAATATATATTTCATTATTAAAATCTATCAGGAGTGATTGTATTATTTTATAAACTCACTTATTTTCCTTTAAATGGTTTTTTAGAATAACATTTCCTTTTATTTAAAAAGGGTTTTATTTTCATTTATAATTAATTATTCAAGAAATAATTAATTATATACTTATGTAAACCATATTTTCATAAATTAATTAATATCGTTCATTCTTGTTATTTTAATTTCTAGGTTATAAGGTAACATAATAATATTTAGTTGTTCTCTTAAGTTTAATGTAGAGTATTATATATGCTATCGAACATAGTGTCACTTTTAAAAACTTTGGATGTTACCACCACAGTAATTTTATGAGACATGAAACAATAACTTAATTATGTTCCTCTATTTATAAACATATTGACGAATCCAAACCCAAATCCACTTCCATCCTACATCATGTGCTATGGAAGGAGGCACATTTAAATAAAGATGGGATATTAATAGATGAAAATAAACAAAAAGTGTGGGAATCATGTGTAAATATGACATTAAAAAAATACTTTACATCATTATTACATAATAATGATTACTTATTTCTCAATATTTTCTATCCAAATTAGACACAAGAATCATCAATAGCTCTACCATATGAACACCTACTATGAGTGGCCTTGAAGAAACCAGAACAACATGGCCATGTCCGAGGTGTGGGTTTTGGGGTGACACCACTAACATATTTTGAGGAAAGAAAATAACAAGATGATAATGATAAAAAAATGGAATAAATGTAAGAAATAGTAGTTACCCTTGAATAAAATTTTAATTCGAAGTCTGAGTTGCTTGAAAATGTTTTGGGGGGAAACAAAGAGAAGAAAATACTAAAAACAACCACTATATGAAGATCCATCCCTGCCCCCACCAGCTTTGAGGTGAGTCGTATCCCGTAAAAAGTTGTCTTAGATGAGGTAATCAATATTATCATAATTTTTTCTATGAAATGTGAATCAATCAGACCTTGATAACTTTTCTATACTAATATTCTACATGGTGAAAATGACTTTGATTTATATCAATCCACACCCACCCATCACCTTATTATGAGGGATATCATCTTCAATATCAAAAAAGACTATCTACATATTAGAAAACTTCTAGTATATCATGTGAGAGTGGTTATTACCATAGCTTATGATCAAAGTTCCTAGCTATCTATTCCACTTGATGAAACATATATTCATAAGGTCAAGAAAAAATTGTAACATTCGTAGCATGGTGGTCAAATATTGTAAAAAACCATGATGATAAGAAGGTATTCATTTACAAATTGTCAAATTAAAACCATATAAAGGATCAACCAAATAATAGAAAATATATTCAGAAAGTACTTTTACCCCACCTGTTCAATATCGAAATTTACTAACATTAAAGGTTCATACAGATACAAAGTTATAAAGAGGTAGTATTCACATAGTTGAATTTGAAGAAAAAATTTACATAGAGGCCATTTTATACTTCATTTATCTTAAGAATGTAAATGAAATCCTTACATATGAATGGATAATATTCTCAATTATAAATTCATACATGTTGCGTATTTTTATGATTTTATTTTCCAATAGTTGATCTACTATGTTAATTATGACTAAATACAATTCATATTTTTATAGGCATATATATGAATACAAATTGAAGGGATTGACCAATGAACATAAATATGGACTCATTATTTATCACATCACTTCTAAAACCAAACCAAAATAGAATCAGTTCAAATTAATTTAATAATGAAAAATCTAGCCAAATTGTTTGAAGAAAACTTACAGAAAACAGACTCTCATTAATACCAATGATGAAACGGTAAAACTCTACAATTTAATTATATCAAATATATTTTCATTACTCTCATTACTTATTCCTTTTTTAGGAAACATTGGGTAATAACTAAACTTAATTTGGATACTCCAGATATTCTGGATTCACTCCATGGATACTTAACAAACCAACCACACATGATGATGTTTGTGAATTTGTAATAAACTACATCCAACATTTTAGAACTAAAATTCAAGTAATATATTATATATTATGTTTTAATTAGAATTCGGTTATGATAGGGTGATGTTTAATTATGTGAAAGTTATGACATGAGGATAGTCTATGCGCATAAGGAGCATGTCGAATTCTACAAGTGGATAAGTATCAGGGTATATATAATAATATTTCACTATCAAAACACATCTAGAAATATTAATTATTTTTTTCATTGTTTCTACAATATCTAAAACAAAAAAATTGAAAATATTGTGACTATTATGTTTTTAAAGTTATGAGAGATATCATATAGCATCAAAAAACTAGAATCCCCAGAGAAGTATTTTCAAAAATAATTACTATTTCATTTAAAATATTTATTAATCATTTATGTATTTATATTTTTCCAATACTACTATGACTGTCAAAAATCCTCAAATTCACAAGATAAATTTTTTTTAGAAATGAATTAGACTTACATCAGATGTCAGAATATACACATATATCATGAATATGTGACTTCTTACTTCTTATTTAGTTTATTTTCTCATCATTTTATCTACTATTTTTAGTTAATTTCCTCAGTATTTCTATATGAAATTTATTTTGTTAATTTTCACAGAGATCATAATTAAATGAATTCATCTACAAGGATGATTCACCCTTGTAATATGATCATGTACCTAGTATGATACATGGTTTACCCGATATGACTCAAATTGTACTATTTTAATTTTAAATTAATATTTTATTAATTTATTGTTTCATAGTTATGTAAATTTATTTCATTATAGTATAAATAAAAAAATAATTGTTTTATTATACATGTTGATTATTTTTCTCAGTTTGGGGTGGTTAGGTAAATGATACTTGTGCTCAAGTGAGATTGGACATCAAGGCTACAACTGAAATAATGAGAATAAGGAAATGGGTCAAGAATCTACACAACCATCATGAAAATGTAAATTCATACTTATTATTTAATTAATTTTGTCATAATTTTAACTAATATTTTTAAATTGATTTATTTATCAGTTTTATCTAATAATTATTTACTTTTTTTCACAGATATTTTGGGAAGTCATATTTTTCTTTAAACTATCTGCAAAAAAACAGAAAATAAATAACATGTTCCATTATGATGGAAGAGGAAAACCCATGCTTACTAAAACATGAACTATTTCATGGAGCATGGGGTTCATCTTCCTTCATAATGGAACATGTTCTCTCTTTTTTGGATTTTTTCAGATAACTAAAAGAAAAAAAACATATCGAATACATAATCAGCCACACCTCAATCTGATACATAGTGTGCTTAGTATGACTCTGACTGTATGTTTTTAGTTTACAAGTTACATTTTAGTTCAAAACAAGAATCACATACTCAGAAACATAAAAATTCATTAATACTGTTGTGATACTTTAAGAAATCATCCCATAAGTCATTTGTGGCATATAGTAATTAGCTTCACCTCAATCCAATGCATGATGTGGATGGCATAACTCCAAGTGGGTCTTTTAATTTAAAATTGACATTAATTTTAGTAAACAGAAGAAGTTACATACTGAAAACCAATAAAACAAATTTTAATTGTCTTTATTCTTTAATAAAATGATCTATAAGACATTTGAGATGTGTAGGAATCAATCACACCTCAATCTGACACACAGTGTGACTGATATGACTCTAAGTGTGTTTTTTTTAAATTGTCATTAATTTTAGTAAAAATAAAATGTGACATATCGAAAACCAATAAAATAGATTAATATTACTTTTATACATTAGTAAAACAATCTATAATTCATTTTTGATGTGTAGTAATCAATCTCACCTCAATCTGACACACATTATGACTGATATGACTCTAAGTGTGTATTTTTATATAAAATTGACATTAATTTTAGTAAAAATAACAAGTGACATGATTAAAACCAATAAAACTCATTACTATTACTTTTATACTTTAGTAAGATGATCCATAAGTAATTTTTGACATGTAGGAATCAACCACACCTCAATCTATGAATGGTGTGACCGATATGACTCAAAATGTGTCTTTTTTATTTATAATTATTATTAATTTTAGTAAAAAGAACTAGTGACATATGGAAAATTGAGAAAACACATTATTATTTCTTTTATACTTTAGTAAAATGATCTATAATTCATTTTTTGATGTTTAAGAATCAATCACACCTCAATTTGACACATGGTGTGACCGGTATAACTCTAAGTGTGTCTTTTTAACTAAAATTGGCATTAATTTTAGTAAAATGAACAAGTGGTATGCTGAGAAATGATCAAAATCATTCTATTTGTTTTAATACTTTAGGAAAAGGATCCATAAGTCATTTTTGATGTGAAGGAATCAACCATACCTCAATTTGACACATGATGTGATTGTTATAACTCCAAGTGTGTCTTTTTTATTTAAAATTGACATTAATTTTAGTAAAAAAACAAGTGAAATACTAAAACCAATAAAACTCATTTATATTATTTTTATACTTTAGATAAATTATCCATAAGTCATTTTTAATATATATAAGAATCAACCACACCTCAATACGTTGCACGATGTGACCGGTATAACTCCAAATGTGACTTTCTTTAAAATTGACATTAATTTCAGTAAAATGAAAAGGTGACATAATGAAAACTGATAAAATGCATTTGGATTGTTTTTATACTTTAGGATAGTGATCTATAATTCCTTTATGATATGTAGGAATCAACATAACCTCAATATGATGCAAGGCATGACTGGTATAACTTAAAGTGTATCTTTTTATTTAAAATTAAAATTAGTTTTAGTAAAAAGAACAAGTGACATACTATAAATAGATCAAATGAATTAGAATTGTTTTCATACTTTATAAAAAAATTCAAAAGTAAATTTTAACATGTAGTAATAAACCACACCTCAATATGATGCATTGAATGTCCGATATGACTCAAAGTTTCAGTTATTAGTTTAAAATTGACATTTTAGTTCAAAACGCATGTCACCCACTCAAAAACCAAGAAAACATGCTCTGATTGTCTTGATAATTTAGGAAAATGATTCATAACTCATTTTTTATGTGTAAGAAGTAGTATCACATTAAAATGACACATTATGTGACTGGTATGACTAAAAGTTCATGTTTCCAGTTTGAAATAACATTTTAGTAAAAAGCACAAGTGACATACTCAAAACTGAGCAAACACATTCAGATTGTTTGGATAATTTAGAAAAAAATCATATTTTTTACATGTAGAAATCAGCCACAACTCAATATGATGCACATTGTGACTAATATAACTCAAATTGTGTCTTTTTATTTAAAATTGACATTGATTTTAGTAAAAAGAACAAGTGACATACTGAGAGCTGAGAAAATGAATTTGGATTACTTTGATACTTAAGTAAAATGATCTGTAAGTCATTTATAACATATATGAATCAACCCAACCTCAATTATAATAATGGTGTGATCCGTATAACTCTAAGTGTGTCTTATTATTTAAAATTGATATTAATTTTATTAAAAAGAACAAGTGAAAAAACTGAAAACTGATCAAGCACATTCATATTGGTTTGATACTTTAGAAAAATGATCCATTAGTCATTTTTAACATGTAGGAATCAATTAAACATCAGTCCAATGAATAGTGTGGCCTATATGACTCCAATTGTGTCTTTTTATTTAAAATTGATATTAATTTTAGTAAAAAAAAACAAGTGACATACTGAAAATTGAGAAAACACATTTAGATTATCTTGATGCTTCAAGAAAACTATCAATACATCATTTGTGATTTGTAAGAATCAATTGTTACCTCAATCTTATGCATGGTGTGACCAGTATGACTCAAAGTGTTCATTGTCACTTTAAAATTGTCATTTTAGTTCAAAATGAGTGTCACTCACTGAAAAATAAGAAAATGAGATCCAATTGTATTGATAATTTAATAAAATGATTCATAAGTCATTTTTTACATGAAGGAAGAAGTCTCATGTCAAACCAACACATGATGTGACTGGTATGACTCAAAGTGTGTGTTTCCAGTTTAAAATTGAAGGTTCCTGGCGCAGCGAAAGCGTGTGGGAGGATGTGCCCACTTGTCTTTTTTTCAAGAACAATGATCAATACGGGATCATTATGACGATAAATGCAAGTCTCCATGGATCGAATAACAGAAATGGACAAAGAAAAGGAAAGTCCCGGAACCACAAAGTAGGATCGTTACTGGTTGATTATAATTAATTTAATCAATTGAAATTAAATACCTTTTGGGTGTTCTTTCTTTTTTGATTTTCTTTATCACATTCCGATGTGATTCTTCGTTGCATCGTAGAAGCCAAGTATAGACTTCCTCTAGCGGTGATCCACACATGTACCTCGTATCTTGGGACATTGCCAAAGGAGTCTTCGGGTGCTAGCGTGGAGAAACCTTTTCTTGCGTTGTCCGCCTTAGATCATCTTGATCCGATGAGAGAGGATCTCTCTCGGTCTTGAGAGTGTTCTTGGAGGAATAGGTTCTTTCGGCCTTGAAATAATTATCCAGAATTGTTGTGCACAACTATTATCTTGTGTTCGAAAAGAGTTGGGGTTGTGAGGATATTTATAATCGAGTTTTAGGTTGTAGAGTTATGACAATAAATAAACGCATTACGAGTTTCATTTATTTCATTAACTCTTATTGAAAACCTCATGTTGAATAATTAATTCCTTGACATGCACTCACGCTGATTATAATAAATATCATTTAATAAAACAATATTATATCCTAAAAATCCCGACTGGAAAAACTACACGGCGTGTAATAATAAATACATGGAGTGTACTTGTTTTTCATTGAAAACAACACGGCGTGTACATTAAATGTACACGGTGTGTATATCTTGTTTTTATTTATTCATTTCCTTTCCAAAATGAAAACTATAGGGCGTGTACATTTAATAATACACGGCATGTACTTGTTTTCAAAATAAAAACTACACAACGTGTAATAATTAATACATGTCGTGTACTTGTTTTCATTTAATTCTTCCTCCAACATTAAAACAATTTAAGCTTCCTTGAATAATTATTAAACCACATATAGGAATAATCTTTATTCTACTTGAGATACTTGAATACACTTAGTGTGTGACCCTCTAGGCCTCTTTCTTGTTGGCATTAGTCGGGCTTGCCTAAAGTCCAAGATTACTGTCTAGCAACGGGTTAAGGCACCCAAGAAAAGAATTTGACGCCGCATTGACATATCACCTCATACGAAAGCTTACTGTGCAATTTAATCCCTTTTTCTCGATATCTAATCAAGCAGGTTTCATGGCAGTGTCATAAACCTATATGCTTGATCTATCATTATTCGACTACCAGAAATAAACTCATCGTTGATACCATGTCCATGGAATTTAATGTGATAGTTCTATTTCAATCAAAGGGACGAGATATCAACTTCCATAAATGGAAGGGAAAAATCCTTCCTCGACTTATCCATTAAAAACATGTCACTCGTGACGCATCTAACATACCCTACTTCCCGACAACTGTCTGCGTGACAGTTTTCATCAGTAAATCTAAGTGCACAAGTCATGACATGATTTAATGATAATCTTCCAGTCTAAGTACCATTACACACATTCATAGATAGTAATGTCCGATGACACCAAGACATGTGGAATTACTACTGGCAGGTCTGTTCTCATAATCTCCCATCTTGGAGATTACCAAGTGCGAACTCCATGAGAGAGAGTCTCGTCTTCTTAAGATTACTCTCACATGACGGTCTGTATACTATGTGTACTATCATAGTATTTCATCCAACTGCAGAACTTTATTTAAGAATATTGTTATAGCATTTCAAGGTTCTCATCATAGCGTGGATTTTCCATGACCTTATTAATGCAATAAATATTCCAGAACATTATTATATTATAGTCATGCAGAACAATGAACAATATATAATAAGTGAACATTCATGTAATCAAAGTACAAAACAGTTGGTTCTCAGGACACCAACCCTTACAAAGTCCCACTTGTACTAGAGTCAACTGCCTACAACTTTTAGTCCGCTAGACCTCACATGATGATCATGTTTCTGCTGAGTCAAGGCTTTAGTCAAGGGGTCCTCCACGTTGTCTTCCGTGGAAATACTGCTCACTACAACTTCACCTCTCCGAGAAAAATCCCTCAAGAGATGATACTTTCGAAGTATGTGCTTTGTCCATTGATTTGACCTTGGCTCTTTTGCAAGTGTCACCGCTGCAGTATTATCACAATAGAGTGTGATAGGATCTTTACTGGTCAATACAACATCCATCTCTTGGATGAAGCTTCGCATCCATACTGCTTATTTAGCTACCTCAGAAGCTGAGATATACTCGGACTCCGCTATAGAATCTACCACCAAACTTTTCTTTGAACTCTTCCAGCTCACTGCACCTCTATTAAAACTGAAGATATATCCAGTTTGCGACTTCATGTCATCTTGATCAGTCTGGATACTAGCATATACATGTCTTATGATGACTAGTTCCTCATCTCCTCCATAAACCAGGAACATATCCTTAGTATGCCTCAAATACTTAAGGATAGTCTTGACTGCCATCCAATGGAGGTCTCCTGGATCAGCTTGATATCTTCCTACCGCACTTAATGCGTTAGCAACATCCAGCCTCGTACATAACATAGCATACATGACTGACCCAATCGTGGATTCGTAAGGGGTCCTTTCCATTCTCTTTCTTTCCTCATGTGTCCGAGGACACATTTTCTTAGAAAGGTGAATGCCATGTGACACTGGCAACAATCCCCTCTTGGACTGTTCCATACTGAATCTCTTCAGTATCTTGTCAATGTATGTACTTTGACTCAGGCCCAGCATTCTCTTGGATCTATCATGATGGATCTTGATCCCAATAATATATGTTGCCTCACCCAAGTCTTTCATGGATAAGCATTTATAAAACCATGCCTTAACTGACTATAATACAGGTACTTTTTTTCCAATTAGTAATATTTCATCAACATATACTATTAGGAAAATGATTGCACTCTCACTAAACCTATTATAGACACAAGGCTCACATTCGTTCTTAACAAAGACAAATTCTGTTACAGCTTCATCAAAACTAATGTTCCATGACCTTGATTCTTTCTTTAATCCATAAATGGATTTCTGCAACTTTCATACCTTGTTGGCATCATTTGGAGTCACAAACCCTTCAGTTTGTGTCATGTAGACATCTTCCTGGAGGTTCCCGTTAAGGAAATCTATTTTTGACATCCATTTTCCAAATTTCATAGTCATGGTAAGTGGTAATGGCCAATAGGATTCTGATGAATTTCAGCATCGAAACCAGTGAAAAGGTTTCATCATAGTCAATTCCTTAACGCTGTCTAAAACCTTTTGCAACTAGTCGTTCCTTATAGGTGCTGACTTTTCCCTCCATGTCCAATTTCTTCTTGAATAACAATTTATTACCAATAGGATTTACATCAACTGGATGATCTACCAAAATCCAGACTTGGTTTTGGTACATGGAATCCATTTCAGAATTCATGGCTTCTTTCCACTTGGCAACGTCTGTGCCGTGAATTGCTTCCTTGTAGGTAAGAGGATCATCATTTTCAACCAATAATGAGTCACCATCCTCGGTGATAAGAAAACCATATCATTTTGGTTTCTTCACCTCTCTCGTTCTCCTACGTAGTTCTTGTGTCTCTAGAACAGATTGTTCTTCCACAAGGCTTTGTGGAATCTGTTCTTGTACCAACTCTTGTGTATCTTGAGCCTCGACTTCATCGAAATCTATCTCACTCCCACTATCTCTTTTGGAGATGTGCTCCCTCTAAAAAAATATGGTGTGTCTTGCCACTGTAACCTATTTGTCTGAGGGGTTGCATAGTTAATATCCCCTTGTTTCCTAGGGATATCCTATAAAGATACACTTTGTGCCTCGGGGTGCAAGTTTGTTACCTGAAGAGGCCTTAACAAATTCCTCACTACCCCACACATGTAAATTCGATAACATGGATTTGTGTCCACTCCATAACTCGTATGAAATACCATTTATTGATTTAGTTGGTACTTGGTTTAGTATGTGTGCTGGTGTTTGTAATGCATATCCCCAAAAGGATAATGGAAGACTCCCATGACTCATCATTTATCTCACCATGTCCAATAGGGTGTGGTTCCTCCTTTCACTTACACCATTCCACTGGGGAATGTATGGAAGAGTGAGTTGAGATAGAATCACAAACTCCCGTAAGAAATCAATGAAGTCTTGGTTAATATATTCTCCTCCTCTGTCTAAGTGGAGTTTCTTAATATTCTTACCAACCTAGTTCTCAACTTCATTCTTATATTCTTTGAACTGATCAAAATAATCTAAATTATACCTCATTAAGTAGATATATCCATATCTACTACAATCATCAATAAAAGTTATGAAGTACGAGAACCCACCCCTTGCTTCAACTGGAAATGGTCCACACACATCTGTGTGAACTAATTATAGAATCTCTTTATCCCTTTCACCTTTCCCACTAAATGGGGCTTTGGTCATTTTTCCTTGTAGACACACATGACATGCACCAAGTGGTTTTAGTTTGAAAGAATCTAAAAACCCATCTTGATGTAATTTTTTCAAATGTTTCTCATTGACATGACCTAGCCGGTGATTCCAAAGTTGGGTGTGGTATGAGTCATGTGAATTAACTTTGTCATCGATTTCCATTACTTGGTTTGTGTAGTCTAACACATAATGTCCGTTATATAAATGTGCCCTACCAAAACAAATTCTATCTTTATAAAAGTAGCAACATCCACTTCCAAACTTGAAGATGAATCCATTAGTATCTAATCTAGATACTGAAATAATGTGTTTTGTTACAGAGGGTACATAATAACATCCTTTCAAAACCAAGACCATCCTAGTAGGAAATGTGAGATGGTAGTCTCCAACAGCTATAGCAGTGAGTCTGGCTCCATTGGATGCTCATAGATCCACCTCACCTCGGTCAATCTTTCTGAATCTACTTGGTTCCTAAGTTTGGATACAGATGTTAGAACCACAAGCAGTATCTAATTCCCAATTAGTAGAAACAAATAGATTGCATTCGATAACAAATGCACCTGAAGCTTCCCCTTTCTTCCTTGGCTGGGTGTAGTTTTTCTTCCAGTGGCCCTTCTTGGCACATGCGAAACAAATAGCATCTGGTTCCCTTGACTCCCCTTTGATATCATTTTCTTGGAAGGCCTTCAAGAAGCTTTGGGCTTAAATCTCTTTGCCTTCCCTTTCCTTTTATTCACCATAAGGACAGAAGGTTTTTCACACTTCATGTCATTATCCACTTGGCGAATAAGGATAATAAGATCATACAGATATTTCTCAATGTTGTTCATGTTGAAGTTCACAACAAAGTTTGAGAACCTCTGGGGGAGTGATACAAAAATGAGATTGGTACCCAGTTCTTCGGGGAGTTTAAAACCTAGAACCTCCAAGCGCTCAATGTAGCCAATTATCTTGACTACATGAGGCCCGGCTAGGGCACCCTCTCCAAGCCTGCTCTGAAATAGAGCCTTGGAGATCTCAAAACTTTCATGTCTTTCTCTCTCCTAGTATAGACCACGGAGGTGCTCGAGCATGCTTTAGGCATCCACGTCTTCATGAGACTTCATGAGCTCACTAGACATTGATGACAGCATCAAACATTGAACATCGATTACATCGCTCAAATGTTGATCATAGACCAGGAAATCTTCATCACTCGACCCTTGGGCAGGCGGATCATGAAGTGAGGACTCCAGCACGTAAAACTTTCATTCATGGCGTAGGATAACCCGAAGACTCCTAAACCATTCCTGAAAGTTATTTCTAGTGAGGATATTGTCTTTATCCGGAATTGATCGCAGAGAAAATGTGGTTGATGAGTTTGTCATTTTGATTCTAAAAATTAAAAGATCATATTTATCAGTATTTTCTTGATTACATCTTATGAAAAATAATAAATGAATTTATTAATTCTCCCACTATTTTATCAAGTCCCAATGGCCCTCACCATTGAACTCAGAATGTCTAGTTGCTTTGAAATTCTAGTGGAAAGGATCCATATTCCCCTTCACATAACCCCAACAAGGGTTTCTCAAGCTATTTGAAGGTATTTAGATAGGCAGGTCTTTTCCAACTATGGGCTTACAGTTCCTTGATATGTTGAGTGGACTCCCCAATCCTGAAATCCTGACTTAGATTTCCTCAACTCTTGCCTCCAATATTACATCAAGTCTAGTAATGGCTACTCCTCTTGATGTAATATGGTTAAGTCAACCCAAAACCCTTCATAAGGGAATCCTTTATAAAAGTAAGTGTCCCAACAAGGGTTGGTCAAACACATAGTTTTATTAAGTCTTGTCATTAATCATGTAATGGAAGGCTTGGTCTAACTTAATAGGGTATTGAGGGATTTTAATCTTTTATGCGTATTTTTTCATTATCAAATGCTTGTTAATATTAAGTGATGCTATCTTAAGTGATTAACCATGTTTTGATAATGTTTACGCATAGTCTGGTTTTTATTTTATTCCAAATTTGCATTCTTGTTCATTTTATTAACTATGTGATCCCGACAACACATACATAAAAAACAAACCATGCAATTTAGACAGAAATAAAATAAGATGGCATGATCATGAGCTTCTATTGGTTAGCTTATCCAGTGGTTTTGATAAGATAACCCTGACCTAGGAAAAAACACCTTGAACATGGTGGTTCGTGTTTTTTAGCTCCCACATGTCCACCATTGTATCTTCTTACGTCAGTTTTGCCTCAGCTTTGTGATTTGAACCGTCTCCTCTAGCTTGGGAGATCCTCCATTACATGGGTTTATATTAAAGAAACCATGGGCATGCAGGCCCTACATTTTATTGGAAGAAGGCTCCCAGGCCAACAAATTTAAATTAAATAAATTTAAATAAAACCATACACATACAAAGGGTCTTTGTTCTAGCTCATGATCATCCATATCATGCAACGACATTTACGCATATTTAGAATTAAAATTCTTTTAATAATTCTTTCATTTAAGATAAGTCATGCTCGAATTCAATTAATTATGATCTTATAATTAATCAATTCTTTATCTTAAATTCCTTTCTGAATTTCCTTGAGATTCTTCTCATCCATAGTCCTTGTACGGGTCTTTGTACATTGGAGGAAACCTTGTGAAATTCCATTTTTGAAAAGTACACGGCGTGTAGTTTATAATTACATGGCGTGTATTTCTTTTCACTCTTTATCCAAAGTACACGTCAGGGGATTTGGCGTGTTTTCTTTACTTTGGAAATTTTTGAGCACACGGCGTGTACTTCCTTGTTATGCGGTAACCGGCCTGGCGATCCCATGTACGCGGTACACGGCTTATCCTTGTACATGGTTTCACCTGGGCCGGAACGGACTACACGACGTTTTATTCCAACATAAATTCAATGTATTCCAGTTTCCACATGCCATTCAATTCTGGTCAACACGGCATGATTAATACTTAGGCATATTCAATTCACACGGCATGGTTTGGCGGACCAGTTCCGGTTCGTTGAACCTAAGTACATGGCGTGTAGTTTTAATTACACACCGTGTAATCCCGTGTTGTACAGACAGAAAGAGTGGCTCCTCCGGATGAGTTCCTCATTTTTATTTTAATCAAAAATTAAAATTAAAAGGCCGTTTCTATGATATGAATCGAGAAACGAAGGAAGAAGAATAGATCTAGTTTATTCATAATAATAAAATGATATATTTCGAATTGAATCAAATATAAATGCGTAAATTATCAACGAAAATTAAATAACTATAATCAACGTTGTAACCTCCCTATGATACCATTTGATGGTTCCGAGCACAGTAGAAGTGCGTGGTGCCCACTTGGATTTTTTTCAAGAACAATGATCAATCTGGGATCAATATGACGATAAACGCCAGTCTCCACGGATCGAATCACAGAAATGGAAAAAGAAAAGGAAAGTCCCGGAACCAAAAAGTAGGATCGTTACAGGTTTTTTATAATTAATTTAATCAATTAAAAGTAAATACCTTTTGGGTGTTCTTTCTTCATTGATTTTCTTGATCACGTTCCGATGTGATTCGTCATTATGTCGAAAAAGCCAAGTGTAGACTTCCTCTAGCAGTGATCCACACATGTACCTCGTATCTTGGGACGTCGCCAAAGGAGTCTCCAGGTGCTAGCATAGATAAACCTTTGCTTGTGTTGTCCGCCTTAGATCGTCTTGATCCGATGAAAGAGGATCTCTCTCGGTCTTGAGAGCCTTCTTGGAGTAATAGGTTCTTTCGACCTTGAAAGAGTTCTCCAGAATTGTTGTGCACAACAATTATCTTGTGTTAGAAAAGAGTTGGGGTTTTGAGGATATTTATAATCGAGTTTGAGGTTGTAGAGTTATGACAATAAATAAACATGTTACGCGTTTCATTTATTTCATTAACTCTTATTGAAAACCCTGTGTCGAATAATTAATTCCTTGAACTGCGCTCACACAAATTATAATAAATATCATTTAATAAAACAATATTATATCTGCAAAATCCCGATTGGAAAAACTACACGGCGTGTACTTTTTTTTCATTGAAAAATACACGGCGTGTGCATTAAATGTACACGGTATGTATATCTTGTTTTCATTTATTCATTTCCTTTCCAAAATAAAAACTACACAGCGTGTACATTTAATAATAAACAGCGTGTACTTGTTTTCAAAATAAAAAATACACAGTGTGCAATAATTAATACACGGCGTGTACTTTTTTTCATTTTATTTTTCCTCTAACATTAAAACGATTTAGGCTTCCTTGAATAATTATTAAACCGCGTACGGGAATAATCTTTATTCTACTTGAGATACTTGAATACACTTAGTGTGTGACCCTCTAGGCCTCTTTCTCATTGGCATTAAGCGGGTTTGCCTAAAGTCCAAGATTACTATCTAGAAACGGGTCATGGCACCCAAGAGAAATAAGTTGACGCTGCATTGACGTATCACCTCATACAAACGCTTACTGTGTAATTTAATCCCTTTTTCGTGATATCTCATCAAGAAGGTTTCATGGCAGTGTCATAAACCTATATGCTTGATCTGTCGTTCTTTGACTAACTAAAATAAACTCGTCGTTTACACCATGGACATGGAATTTAATGCGACAGTTCTATTTCAATCAAAGGGACGAGATATCAACTTTCATAAATGGAAGGGGCAAATCCTTCCTCGACTTATCCATTAACAACATGTAATTTGTGGCGCACCCAACGTACCCAACTTCCCTCCAACTGTCTGCGTGACGGTTTTCGTCAGTAAATCTAAGTGCATGAGTCATGACATGAGTTAATGATAATCTTACAGTCTAAGGACCATTACACACGTTCGCATATAGTAATGTCTGATGACACCAAGACATGCGAAATTACTACTGGTGGGTCTGTTCTCATAATCTCCCATCTTGGAGATTACCAAGTGCAAACTCCATAAGAGAAAGTCTCGTCTTCTTACGATTACTCGCACATGATGGTCTGTATACTATGTGTCCTATCATAGTATGTCATCCAACCGCAGAACTTTATTTGAGAATATTGTTATAGAATTTCAAGTTTCTCATCATAGCGGGGATTTTCCATGATCTTATTAATGCAACAAATATTCCAGGACATTATTATATTATAGTCATGCAGAACAATGAACAATATATAATAAGTGAACATTCATGTAATCAAAGTACAAAACAGTTGGTTCTCAAGACACCAACCCTTACAAAAATGACATTTTAGTAAAAAACACATGTGACATAATCAAAACTAACAAAACACATTGGGATTATTTTAACACTTTAGGACAATGATGCATAAGTAATTCTCGATGGGGAGGAGTCAGTCTTACCGTAATTCGACGCACAGTGTGACCAGTATAACTCCATGTGTGTCTTTTTATTTATGATTGACATTAGTTTTAGTAAAAATAACAAGTGACATACTGAAACTATGAAAACATGTTCTGATTGTTTTTATACTTGAGAAAAATGATCCATAAGTCATTTGTGATGTGTATAAATCAACCTCACCTCAATATGACACATAATGTTACCGATATAACTCCAACTGTTTCTTTTTATTTAAAATTGACATTTTATTACTGTATTATTTCATATTTAAATTTAATTTATTTATTTATAGTATTACTAAAATAAGATTTTTTTCCTTATATAAGTGGATTATTTTTCTCGGGTTGGGGTGGTTTGTACAGTAACTAATACCATGGTTTGGATTTTCTGAGAGGGGTCGCATATGCTAAAAATGATGAAACATTAATGTTTTTAAATATTTTTGGTTAGTAATTGTAAATGTAATTATACAAAACATTGTTTGAAATGTATATTGTAGTGTTTTTTTGTATTTTTGATGTAAAATTTATTTCAATTAAATTATATATTTACATACAGGTGTATTTTCATACCGGTTATAGGTGTAACTTATACAGTGTTCTATTATTCAAATAGCACAATGTAGTAGGTTGGCCTTCAACAGTGCTATTTCTAGTGCTGATAAAGCCCCCCTTTATCATTTCTAATGAAAGAATTGATAAAGGGGACCCCCCTAACTGTGTTGAGGAAAAAACACTTTTTTAGCACTACTAAAGTCCTATTTTTGCAATGTTAAAGGGATGATCACATAGTACCAAGTTAAGTTTTTTCTACATGCAACACTGAGCTTTCTTGTAATACACACAACACTTAATTTTAACAAAACCATGATATATTATTAATATAGTCATTAAAACATGACCTCTATAACCTAGCCATTAAGCAGAGAGTTATGAATAGAAATAACTGCTTTTTAAATATTAATTGTAATGGTTCTATATAAAGGAAACATATTGATAAAAATTACTTAATTTTTAGTAAAGTCTTTAAATGTTTCAAAAATACTATTTTCTCAAATAAAAAAATATTTCTTTTAGTGAACATTAATAAAATTAATTTTTCACACTTTTAGAAAATTATTTGGATAAAATAAACTTTCTAGAAAGGTTTAGGCATCGAGCGTGCTCGACCATAACCATTTATTAATGAAAATAAAATATAAATAGTAACATGAAAACATGTGTCACATGAAGTACCGCCAAATGAAAAAATTGGCAAATAAAGCCACCCAAAAGTATGAAAAATAATCAAATGACCCACACATCTATTGGGTCGGAAGCAGATTGGTTTCAAAATAAACTCAGTTGCGACAACAACAATTTGTGAGAATCACCAATGTAAACGAAGCACAAAACTAAACAAAAGAATAATAAAGGGGATAAAGACTTTAACTTGGAAAAACTCTCCTTACAGAGGATTAACAAACCACATGGAAATTCTGAGAATATTCACTATGAATGAGATAATATAGAGAATTCAATCAATAGACCAAACTTGAATTAAAAATATAGTGTAGCAAAACCTATGTGAAATTCACACCCCAATACGCCTTTGCCGCATCTCTGATAATAGTTCATGAAAATTAGTCACCCTTCATATATCAAAACTGAACACATGGCATTGTTATAGCACCTCGTTGTACAACCCAATTCACTTTTGTTTGCTGCCACCCACACTCAAAACCGTTGTCCATATTTTTCGCACAAGTCTCCTCCCTCTTCTGGTGTTGCGTGAGCACCGTTCTTATTTTGGAATTGTGGATGATGAAGTATGGATATGGCCTCCTTTTTATAGGAACTCATTCCCACATCAAAATTGTGTCTCTGTGTGAATTGTATTCATGCAGCCATGAAATGCATTTCTCTTTTTCAATAATGTGTCCTCATAAAAACAAGGGCCATTACTTCCAAAAAAAATGGGTTGAACCTTAACAATCTCCCCCTTCATCCCATCAAAGAATGAGATCACATCCAAAAAACATAGTTTGAAAGAAAACTGGTTAGTATCGCACCAACCGTCAGCCTCTGCAGAAAATATGATATCTCCTTTTTGCATCTCTAATAGGAACCTGAAAGCTCCCCCTACAAAAGAAATCCAAATGTTGAAGTCTTTGTCATATCTATTTCTATACCGCTAATACCAAAATCAATCATATCTGGCTCCCCTATAATTGTGATCACCACATAATCTAGAACACCTCCAATAATTACTCGCTCCCTCTACTCAACATCCTCCGAGCAATCAAAAACTCTCAGCACATCACCTCAATATTTGATTTTCATTCTTCCTTAAATAGTGGAACTCTCTGAAGAAAAAGAATCAGGTGTAAGGTCTAAAACACATGACCTGACATGCTTCGACTTCCAAACCTTCTTCAACTTAGTCGATGGTCTTTGACTCATGCACGACGATTACTTGTGTCGTAAATCTGACGAAGTCCTCTTCGCAAATGAATTCTTCACATCACTGTATGCCTTTACATCTGTCCTATAAAGCATTTCATTCATTTTTCCTTACGCATAAACCAATGATCCTCTAAACAAATTCCATCTTCCACCACCAAAAAAACTCCTGAATTCATCGGTATCAAGAGCACAAACAGATAAACAATTATGGCGTACACCTGGAATAAGTCGCACATCCCTAAATTTTAGTGTAAAACCTACATTTGTAGTGATAAAAAATATCACCAAAACTAATGATATCAGCATAATCTCAATTTCCCATCTTCAACATATCAAATTCACCTTCTTCATATAAATAAAAAAGTCCCCTCTTTGGTGAAATATGGTACGATGCTGCTGAATCAACCACCCATTTGGTGTAAAAATATGACCTGCGACAATAAACACAAATTGAAATTAAATCACCATCACCTTTAACAAGACTTACGCCGGTATCCTCGGAATTGGTGTCGTGCGCCTTTTTTCCTCCTTAAGCTTTTTCAATTTATAGCAGTGTCTCTGCACATGACCCTCCTTTTTGCAAAAGATGCACTTGACCTTTTTTCTTGTATTTGACTGACCTCTCTAACTACTGCGTCCATCATTCATAGCTAGAATACCACTATTACCTGAAGATTCACCATCATTTGTTTTTTGCTGAGTCTCGTTCATCAAAAACAACAAAATCACATCATCCAACTTCAGTGTATCTTTCCCGAACAACAGTGTGGTGACGATATTATCATATGAATCAGGAAACAAACCCAAAAGAAGAAAAGCCTTGTCTTCTTATTCCATTTCAACAGCTACTGTGTTACCTTTATCATCAATCTTGACTTCCACCGAGGATAGATCCTTCAAAAGTTTGGTGAAATCATACATATGGTTACCTAAATCTCCATTCTCTGGCATTCGCAAACAACACAATAGTTTCTTCAAATATAAATGATTTGTGAGGGATTTTGATTGGTACCTACTTTCAAGCTTCGCCCAGATCCCCTCTGGATCTGGTAGATTCATCACTTTCCACAGTGTATTATCACCCAAATACATCTGAATCATGCTTTTCAATAACTCTCTCATATCCTTCCAATCACCAACACTCATCATCTTCGGTTTATTTGATTTTTTCTTCAATGCCTTCGCTATCTTCTCACGGACCAGAATATTTTTAACTCTTTGCTGCCAAAGTGTAAAATCATTTTTCTTGTTAAACTGTTCAATATGGGCTGAAATCTCTTGGCGTGAATCACCCATATTTAATTAGAAAGAAACAAGGGTAACCTCTTCTAATACCGAATTTTGGATCAGATTTGGATTGTTTTCAAAATAAACTTTGTTACGACAACAAAAATTTGTAAGAATCACCAATATAAATGAAGTGCCAAACCAAACAGCGGAATAATAAATTGGACAGTGATTTTAACATAGAAAAACCCTCCTTGTAAAGGATTAAAAAACCATGTGGAAACTCTGAGAATATTCACTATGAATTAGTGAATACAAAGAATCCAAGCAATAGCCCAAACTTGAATTACAAATATAGCCTAGAAAAACCTGTGTGAAATTCACACCTTGATATGCCTTCACCACCTCTCTGATAATAGTTCATGATAAGTATACACCCTTTAGAGATTGAAATCGAACATGCGGCATTGTTGTATCACCTCATTACACAACCCAATTCGCAATTGTTCGCTACCACCCACACTCAAAACCGTTGTCCAAATTTTTCGCACAAGCCTCCTCCCTCTGATGGTGCTGCGTGTGAACCCCTGTGCTTTTGGTATTGTGGATGATGAAGCATGGACATGATTTCCTTTTTATAGGCACTCATTCCCACGTCAAAACTATGTCTTCGCATGAATTTAATCCACTTGGCCATGACACGTGTTTCTCTTTTTCAATAATGTGTCCTCATAAAAATAGGCACCATTACTTCCAAAAAAACGGGCTGAACTCCAAAAACATCATGGACCATAGACCCGCATAGAAGACCCACAACCCACTTCAAAAAGGACAGAAGACCTAGAAATAGTCACTCGAGTAGCTATCATGCCCAAAAAACCTCACACATACCCACTTCGTGGGCCCGAATGACCATTTTTTTAAAAGTGTGGCTCTTTGAAAGCATAAAAATCAGTTTCTCCTTAGAGAAAACCAGCCCGAAGGCCATCCTAAAAATCAGTTTTTTGTGCCCAAGATCACCATTCCCACCAGCCTGTCCCGCCAAGTGAGACACATCACGCCCTGCCACAAAATTTCTGGTTGTTTCCGACCCTCCAATCGAGCTCACCCATACCGATCCAAATCATTGAGGATCAACTGCCAGACTATGCATGATCACCAGAATATCCTGAGGTCAACATCATTGTTGACACCCCCTGTACCGTCAAGATCATCATTCCTCAATCACATATCGACACTGTATCCAAATCGAGGTTATCTTCATGGAAGCCATGGTCATCACCAACCGAAAAAGGCTGTCGACTTTCAAGCCAGAGCCATCCCACACCCAATCGCAGCGACCACAAGATCCCACAATCTCCAAGACCAGCTGACTCACACAGCGATCTTCCATCGGGAATATGCCGGTGAATTCCCTAACCTCCATCTTGAAAATCTGACACCATCGTGGTTACATGGCATCCCTGGTCACTGGCCAGGAAACCAGAACCTCATCCCCACCGAGGTGCGGGACAACAGGATACATTTAGCCAGATTCGCCGCCAGGATCCCACATCCTCCGACTGGGCCCCAAGACCACACCGTCATCAAAGTATCGAGCTCCTCTTGACCACCAAAACACCCAGTCCTTCAAATCTTCCATATATCCGCACTTGGATCTCATGCATATTCGGTCACTGTCACTGGATTTCGGATTCTCATTGGGCGTTTCTTACATCTCCCACAACCGTGCAACAAAATTGTTATATTTATATTCAAAAAATATTTTTTATTTATATACATTAATTAAAAAATTCATGTTTAGAATTAATATTTTTTTTTTCAAAGATGATATATTAATCATGAAGATCAGAAGTTACAAATTCATGCAACCAGGAAAGAAAATGATCAAGCCAAAGGTGATTCACACCAGAAATTCCATAAGAAAACATGTGATGAGCTGCTTCATTTCTGTCCTTTTTGATGAAATAGATGTAGCAGGCTATGGATCTTTGACATAGAGACTGGATTTTCCTGATGAGGAAGAAAAAATATTGAAGTTCATTGTCATGATGCCCGATAGCGTTGATGATGGTGATATAATCTCATTCAATGTGAATAGATTCTCATCCAAAATTCTTTTCAAAAGATAGCCCAATAAGGACAACATATGATTCAACAACTGTGGGCTCCCAGACGAAGTGATTTGATTCATGTTTGGCAGCAATGATTTGGACATCATGGTCCCATGCCAAAATTACAATTCTAACAAATCCATCTATGGAGAGAGATGCATCAACATTAATCTTAAGGATCCCTTCCAGGGGAGGGAACCATCGTGAAATAGCTGTATGAGTTCCAAAGAGCTCATACTGATCAGAGTCCCTATTCCAACCCTTAATCCAGGAGGAAACCCATTCAATTCAGAACGCGGAAGGATTTTCTATGTGATTAAAGATGAAGTCGTTTTTTCGAACCAAGATGATCCAAACCACAATTCACAAAGATGCAACTTTATTAGCAGAGAATGAATAAGACCACAACATCAGCAGTGCTGGAAGGTCCGTCACCGTATCCAGCATAAGCTCTATAGCAGATCCCCAAGGAATCCAGATCTCCTCTACCCCCGGGCACTAGATGATCGCATTCATGGGAGATTTTGGTACACTCGAGCAAAGGGGACACTGCTTGTCATTCATAACATGGCAGAAAGAGAGGAAGTCTCTGGTGCGAAGAATACTAGTGCAAACCTACCATAAGAAATTGTAGATTTTTTGGGGGAGATTAAGATGCCAAAGGGTTTTCCAAAGCCCCCCTTTCTTCGACCTGAGCATCAAGAGAAAGCCAATATCATGAATTCACTGTATAATATCCATAAATGTCATTGCACCAAAAGAAATAGTCTTTCCCCGCATCCATCACACAAGGGATGTTAAGCATAACCCTTTTCCCTCTCAAGTTAAACCAAGAATTGAATTTTTCCATGCACCACTCGATCCCATGATTGTCGAAAAAGTAATGAGTGGTGGTGTTATCATAGCCAGGAAAGGCTAGGGAAGTAGCCTGCATACCATCTATATCAATCAACTAGGGGTCAGTCCAAATGTTAACTTTTTTATCATCCCCAATCCTCTAGACCAACCCTTTATTAAATAAATTTCGTGATCCCCAACGAATTCTCCATAGGAAGCGGGAGAAAATCCAAGAGAGGAGTTCTAGAAATCCGAGTAGGGGAAATATTTTGCCTGAAGGATCCACGCACACAGAGAATATGGATGAGTAATGAGGTTCCAACCCGGTTTGGCCAAAAAGGCATCATTAAAGAGATGAAGATCTCAAAATCCCATTTCACCGCCTGTTTTAGGGGTGCAGAGTGCCTTCTAGAAAATACAGTGTATTTTGATTCTTCCATTATTATGACCCCACCAGAAGTTAGCAATACGAGAGTGAATTTGGTCAATAATAGCACCTGGAATCTTAAACAGGGACATGATATAGCTGGGGATAGACTAAAGAGTGGCCTTGATGAGAGATTCCTTACCCGCTTTTGAAATTAATTTCAGCATCCAACCTTGGATATTTTTCTCAATTCTATCCATCGTAGATGAGAAGATTTCTTTTTTTGATCGGCTGACTAACGTGTGAAGACCCGGGTATTTGTTGTGCTTATCGACCATTTGAATACCTGCAGTGAGGCAAATCTATGTTCTCTTGGTTAGTGGAACACCAAAACTAAAAGAGATTTCCAACTTTCCTTGATTGATCGCTTGTCCAGAGGCCCTCTCATAAAGGCAAATCACATGGAAAATAATGAGACATTCATTAAGAGTAGCTCTAGAGAATAATAGGCAGTCGTCCGCAAAGAATAGATGTGAAATAGGTGGACTGGCACGAAAAACCGTTTCCCCATGAATCAAATTAGAGGAAACTGCCAAGGAAATGAGGTTAGAAAAACATCAGCCACCAAGATGAAGATAAAAGGGGAGAGGGGATCTTCCTGGCGAAGGCCTCAAGTGGGAAAGAAGCCTTGGGTGAGTCCACCATCGATGTTAATCTAAAAAGAGACAAATGAAACACATTACATGATCATGTCTTTCCATTTTGGGAAAAAACCCATTTTTGTCATAACGAACCGAAGAAAGTGTCATTCCACTCTATCGTAGGCCTTGGTCATGTCCAGTTTCCTGTCCATAGTACCTCTTTTTGTAGCAGATCGCATTTTCATAGAATGAAACACTTCATGGTCCACAATGGAATTATCTATGATAAGCCTCTTTGCTATAAAGGCACTTTGATTTTCAAAGATAATAGCAGTTAACCACGTGCGCAAACGATTGGCCAGAACCGTTGACAAGATCTTGTAGCAAACATTGTAGAGTCTGATTGGCCTGAACTCTGAAGCCAAGAGGGGTCTCTTAATCTTTGGGATGAGGGTAAGAATTGTCTCATTAATCGAGAATAGATTGATTTCCCTGGCCCAAATACCTTTCATAAGAGCGCACATGTCAGGGTAGAGAATCTGCTATTATTACTTAAAGAAAAGAGCATGGAAGCGTTAATAATTAAAATAAATATGATTTATTAATATATATTTTTTATTTATATATACATATATATATATATATAATGTTTTAAAAAATTATTTATAAAATTAGAAATAAATATATATATATTTCAATAATTTTAAAATTATAATAAATTTATTTAAATATTTAATATTTTTATTTTATTTATAATTATATATATTTATATATTAATAAATATATATACATATAATTATATAAATATATTTATATTTATATACAAATATTTATAAATATATTTATTTAGAGTTAGAATTATAAGTATATATATTTATATAAGCCCGCGGGGGCTGGGTGAGTTGGTTCAAGGCGGTGGCGTCCCGTCGTTGAGGTTACAGGTTCGAGTCCTCACAAAGGCAACGTGCACCATACGCCAACGATCCTCTAGTCCCCTCGACCCCATGTGGAACTGGCCCAAGCCCAAGGATTGGTCACCTTGGGCCTAGATGGGGACGTGCGGTGCGCAGGTGGGCAGACCATCTCAATACCTCGTTACCCAACAACAAGTTTTTAAAAGAGGGCGCTCTCAAGAGCGGCCAGTTCTTTTGCGCAGATCTCTTCCGATGGACTTCGTTTATGTGTTTCGGTTCTACTCGTCTTGAAGGATCTCATCTGCTGGCCTCTTTGGGCGCCAATCTTTCTCCCTGGTGACCTCCGTTTGGCTTCCTCGCTGCTTGGAGCCTCATTTCTTTTACCTCGGATGTTCGGTGTCCCTACTCCAGATCTGGGGTTTTGTTCGTCACGGGAAGTTCTCGGGACCTGTTCCTCTTCGGATCTGGTTGTTGGGACTTCTTTGCGGTGGATGGAGGTCTTGCGGACGTCTGGCGCTGGCGCGTTGTCGTCGACGGCGGTTCGCCGGTTTTCTCCCCTCCAGATCTGGTTGTTTGAGCCCCTAGTCACCGATGGTGGAGGGGATGGGTTTGCTCGGGCGGCGGGTGATGGAAGCGCAGGCGGGGGTGTTCTGGTGGTGGCCCTCGGTCGGTATTGATTAGGGTTTTCCCCCTTTTTGGTGGCGGTGGTTGGCTCCTTCATCAGACGACGGCCCTTCGGCTTCATCTGCAACGACATCGTGCTTCAATCCACGACGATTGGGCTTCATTCTTGGAGTTGATGATGGCTGGAAGATATTTGAAATTGCGACATTGGGGGGCTCTCCGCTTTGGCGGATTGATTTATGTTCTTTAGGGTTTCGAACCCCGGTGCTCGCGGATGTTGTTTGTGCAGAGAGGAGGTGCGGCGCTCCTCGTTCAGGTGTGGGGAACCGAGAACTGGCTATAGCGGTGGCGAGGCGGTGACGATGTTCGTCTTTGTGTGAAAAGATCTGTGGCGGTTCGCGATTTCGATGATGAACGTCTCGTGTCAATGATGCAGGAGGGCACCGGTCATATGCGGGTGACGATCTGGTCTAGATCTGGTTCCCAAACTAGTTCTGGTCGGACTTGGCGACCCTTGTTGTGCGGTTTCATGTCGGGATTAACAGCGGGCCTCTCGTGGCTGACAATGTGACGACAGTGCTTCTAGGGTTTTCTCTGGTCTTATGGACATGTTTTGGTTTTTTCCCTATGGGCCTCTGGGCCGTTGTAATGATCTGTGGACTGGGTTTTGTTGTTGGTTGTTCCCTGTGGCTTTAATAGCTTGTAATGGTTTTCTCTTTCCCATTAAAAAGGGTTTCTTGTCTTTTTCTTTTTCTTTTTTAATAAAGGGGCTTGACCCCAATCTTTTGGCTATATTTATATAATTATAAAATTATAATAAATACTTTTAAATAATATATATTTATTATATTTATAATTATATATACTTATATATTAATATATATATATATTCAATTATATAAATATATTCATAATTATATACAAATATTTATAAATAGATGTATTTATAATTACAATTATATATATATATATATATATATATATTTGTTTAATTATTTATATTTTGTAAAATATATATATATATATAAATATCAAAATTATATTTGTCAGAATGTTTAATAGTTTATTTATATACATTGATTATAATTTTAAAATTATAATAAATTTATTTAAATATTTAATATTTTTATTATATTTATAATTATATATATTTATATATTAATAAATATATTTATATATAATTATAAAAATATATTTATATTTATATACAAATATTTATAAATATAGTTATTTATAGTGTGAATTATAAGTATATGTATATATATTTAAATAATTATAAAATTATAATAAATATTTATTATATTTATAATTATATATACTTATATATTAATGAATATATATAATTATATATATATATATAATTATATAAATATATTCATAATTATATAAAAATATTTATAAATAGATTTATTTATAATTACAATTATATATATATAGTAAAATATATATATATATAATTATCAAATTTATATTTTTTAGAATGTTTAATAGTGTATTTATATACATTGATTACAAAATGTGTATATAATTAAGCCAATGAGCATGTACCTGAGTGGTAGAAGCTCCTACTTGGCATCCAAAAGACCCAAGATCAAATCGAGGTGTGGGTGAATTTTTGGGTTATAGTAGCAGTACTGTAGCAAGTACTGTACAATATTATAGCAGTCGAAACTTTTCATCCGATTTGGGCCTTCGGGCCACTATTTGGGCCTACATGTCTCAGGGCCTTCAGGCCACCAAGGACTTCACCCATAGGGATTTCAGGCCACAAAAAAGGCCTTCAGGCCACAGGGCAATATTGGCCGATCAGCCATGCGAGGTGGGGAGCTAGGCACCTTCAAAAGACGCAATATGTTTGGGAGGGGCGGTTTAAAAATGCAATCAGGTCTTAGGACTTCAAAGGTCAGGTATTGGTCCATGTTCCTCTAGGCCTTCAGGTCATGCTCGGGTCTTGTGTCTTTGGGCCTACAGGTTATGCAAGGGTTCACCCTCAACCTTTAAAAGGGGGATTATCCAAAAATTAATAAAAATATAAGGCCTTAGAGATTTCAGACTGTATATAATTAAAATAAATATAAAATATTAATATTTTATTTAAACAATTATATAATATATAAATGAATATATTTATTTAGATATATATATTTATATTGATATTAAATAATTTAAAATATATAAACATGTATAAATGCATGTATGTATGCGTGTGTGTGTGTGTGTACATTGTGTATGTATATGTGTGTGTGGATGTGTATGTGTATGTGTATATATGGATGTTTTTAATTCACATGAATTTTACAAATTCACTTTTTAATATTTTTTGTAATTTATTTAATTTAATTTATCCATTTATTATTATACATTCATTAATAATGCTAGAAATATATTTAATAATTTTTTAATATTTATTTATATATATATTTATCGAGAAAATTAACGAGTCGAACGAAAGTTCAGTCTTAAAATTTATTAATGAAAAATAAGTGCAGAACAAGAACATAAAACATGTGGCACAAAAGTGGCAAACAACACCACCTAGAAAACAATCATAGTAAAAAGCTCTGCATGCAAAAAGAGAATAGGGGCTCAAAGACCTCCAAAAGTGCAAGGCCCATCTGCCCAAATTATAATTTTAAATAATTATAAAAGTATAATAAATATATTCAAATAATAAATATAGTTATTATATTTATAATTATTTATATTTATATATTGATATAAATATATATAATTATCTAAATATACCAAAGCGGTGCGGAGCATGATGTATAATTATATAAATATATATAATTATATACTCTGAAATCCCAAAGACCATATATTTTATTAATTTTTGGATAATCCCCCTTTTAAGGGTTGTGGGGAAACCCTTACATGACCTGTAGGTCCAAAGGCATAAGGCCCATACATGACCCAAAGGACTAGAGGCACAAGACCTAGTACAAGACCTTTGAAGGCCCTATAATTATATAAATATATATAATTATATAAATATATTTATAATTATATAGAAATATTTTTAAATATGTTTATTTATAATTATATAGATACATTTATAATTATATAGAAATATTTTTAAATAAGTTAATTTATAATTATATAGATATATTTAAAATTCTATAGAAATATTTTTAAATATATTTATTTATAATAATAATTATAAAACAATACATATATTTATTTAAATAATTATAAAATTACAATAAATATATTTATTATAATTTTATAAATATATATATTCATATTGTAAAAATTATATATATATAATTAAATTAATATATATATATATATTATACAAATATTTGTAAATATGTTTATTTATAATTATAATTTTAAATAAATATATAGATATATTTAAAAAGTTATAAAGTTATAATAAATATATTTATTATATTTATAATTTTAGAAATATATATAATTATACAAATATGTTTATAAATATATACAAATATTTATAAATATATATATTTATAATTATAATGCTAAATAAATATATATATTTATTGTGTATATAATTTTACAAATATATATAATAATATAAATAAATTATTAAGATTGGATCTTTATATGTGTTTTTTTAGCGCTGATAAATAATTGTTTTATCAATACTTTCTATTTTAGCATTAATAAAAGCCTTATGGGTTCTTATAAAAAGAACCCTAACAGAGTGGTGCCACTATTCGTACCTTCAAGATTTCATTGAACCAGAGCCCTGCCACCACTACCAACGTAGTCACTGGACCTTACTGTTTCCACCGATTGACATTCTTGACGAACCAATCTCTCTAAATCTAAGATATGTGTTGATTTATCTTGTTAGTGCATTTGACCACACTATTTCTTTAGTCACACCTCGATGAACCCTACCACGTGTGTCTTCACTTCTTCTCAACAAACTGAAAAAATAGACCAAAAAACAATACATGTTGTATCTGGTCTAAGTAAGATTCTCCTATCATCATCCTTCTATACCCGCTCCTTCTCGTGTCTTCTCATTGCTACACATGATATTAAACAAAATTTAGGGTGCATGAAAATTTGATTTTTCATTTTATTCATGGGACTAGCATGTGATATCTCTCTTCTAGGTTTCTTGGACTCAGTTAGGATATGGTTCCACCTCCCATATTGAAAGTAGTGATTTAAAACTAGGTTTTTGTAACACCCCAAGATCTTATGGTATGCCTCTTAAAATTTAGCATCTTCGATACACTACGAGAAATTGGACCATTAGCGATCGCCATTGGTGGTCGCATTAGGCCCGTCGGTGTAGGGCTACAGTGACTGCCAATGGCGGGTCTCTGTAGGGGTCATAATGCTCGGACGAATAGTGGTTTCTATTTGGCCGAGCTAGAGAGACCCCAATTTGAGGTCGATGTAGGATTGAAAAAAATTCAACCATTAGCGACCTCCATAGATGGTTGCTAAGCTGGGAATTTTTTTAAAAAAAATTACAGTGATGCTTCTCAAATAGAAGAAACAAAGCTAAAATCAGAAAAAAAAAAACAATTCAAAACAGAAAAAACACCAGGATCCTCAAAAACAATAAATGGAAGACATAATTCTTCACATATCTAGTGATCCAACTAGCTCCAATCCATTCCAATATTATGCTTCAACAAACCTACAATAAGATACAAAAGAAACAAATAAACAAAGAAAGGGAAATTTTGACATATTTATTCAGTTAGTATATATATATATATATATATATATAATAAAATTGGGTCATTAGGGCATTAGGTCGTAAGGGCGTTAGAGAGTTAGGGCATAAGGGCGTTAGGGAGTTGGGTTGTTAGGGCATTAGGGTGTTAGGGCGTTAGGGGGTTAGGACATTAGGGCGTTAGGGGCGTTAGGCCGTTAGGGCCTTAGACCGTTAGGGCGTTAGTCTGTTAGGGCGTTAGGCCGTTAGAGCGTTAGGCCGTTAGGGGGTTAGGTCGTTAGGGGGTTAGGCCGTTAGGGCGTTAGGCCGTTAGGGCATTAGGCCGTTAGGGCATTAGGCCGTTAGGCCGTTAGGGTGTTAGGCTGTTAGGGCGTTAGGTCGTTAGAGCGTTTTTCCATTAGGGATTTTGTCCATATGGAAATTTGGCCAATTGGACAAGTCTCCATTTAGACAATTATTCATTATGCCAAAAGGCTAATATTCCATTAGTTCATTTTGTCATTAGAACAATAGGCCAATATTCCATTGGGCCAATAGGACATTAGGTAATTAAGATAGTAGTTTATTTGGCCAATTGTCAATTACACCCTTGGGTCGTTAGTCTATTAGTGTGTTAGGCCATTTGATCATTTCGGAATTTTTCCAATTGGACAAGTATCCATTTATCCAATTGGCCATTAGGCCAATTTTGACATTAGACCATTATACTCACTACTCTACTTTAGTAGGGACCTACTGTGTTGCTTGTACATGATGAGGTGGTTTGAAAAGAGGTTTGGACAACCATTCAGTTGTGTTTGATCAACATTGAACTATATAGAGTAAAGTTAAGTATTGAATATCCCCCCTCCCAACCCCTACAGCCCCACACTCCCCCCCCTAAAACAAAATTCCCCCCAGACAACCCCCCACCCTCGGACAGCCCCACTCCCAACCCCACTGGACAGCCCCCCCCCCCACACTCGGAACAACACCCCCCCCCCCCCCCCCGCGAATAGAACCCCCCCATCCCCCACTCCCAACCCCTTTATGGATAGCCCCCCCCCCCCCACACACACACACAGTCACCCCGGACCACCCCCGGACAAACCCCCCCCCCCCCAAATACTCCCCCTAGACAGCCAACCCCATTGGACATCCCCCCCCACAAAAAAACTACCCCCAAACAGTCCCCTCCCTCCCACCCCCAGACAGCCCCCCACCCAACCATGGAAAGCACCCCCTTGTCCCCACTCCCAACCCCCTCATGGATAGCCCCCCCCCCCACACACACACTCACCCAGACCACCCCCGGACAGCCCCCCCCCTAAAAAACTCCCTCAAACATCCCCTCCCCCCCCCCACTCACCCCAGACAACCCCCCCCCCCCCCTGGGGCAACCCCCCCAAAAACAAAATCCCCCCGGAGAGCCCCCCCAGATAGCCCCCCCCCCAAAACATCATCCTAGATAGCCCCCCCTCCCCTCCCCAAAGATTCCCCCCGGACATCCCCCACCCCCAGACAGCCCCCCCCCCCCACCTGCACAGCCCCTCCCCCTCCACCCAGTAGCCCCCAAAAACATATTCAATTTTAGTTACACATGTGAAATGTGTCAATTTTATTATTATCAAATTATAACCAACACCAAATTCAGTAAACATGATTCTTAATTCTCTATCCAATTAATTATCAATCAATTCAGGATTTACATTCTTTACCAATTTCTATCAAGAACAACATTCTAATCCACTACCTAATAAAACATACTAAAAAGAATAATATATGTATATATATATATTACACTATCTAGCAAGATAGTAGGAAAACTGCTATCATGGTATAAAGCAACAACATTGTCCATTAGACGATTTGGTCATTTTTCATTTCGTAAAAGGCCATAGGCCATTTGTTCATTAGGATAATAGTCTAATATTCCATTAGGATAATAGGACATTAGGTAATTAAGACATTAGTCCATTTGGACAATTGTTCCATTGGGTCGTCAGGCCATTGGGCCGTTGAGATGTTAGGTCGTTGGGGCATTAGGTTGTTGGGGTGTTTGGCTATTGGGTCATTGGGTCATTCAACCGTTGGGTCATTGGGGTGTGGGGCCGTTGGGGCGTTATGCCTTTGGGGAATTCGACCGTTTGGTCATTGGGGCATTAGGAAAGTTAAGCCATTGGGGTGTTTGGCCATTTGATCCATTGGGCTATCCATACATTCGGTTGTTAGGCCAATAGGCCAGTACAACATTTGTCCCTTAGGACAATAAGCCATTGGGCCATTTGTCCATTGGGCCCTTAGGCCTTTGGGCCACCTATCCTAATTTCTATCCTCAAATGGGGATTCTAAAAAATTATCTATCACAATAAAGTATCCAATTACTGATCATACTCTTAAAATTAAAATAATTTGGAGTTTTTAAAAACATAAATTGTTTTAATCTCAAAAAATTCTATATTTAAAGTCTAAATCAATATATAACATTAATTAAATAATAAATATAAAAGAAACACACCTTGTGAATATGATGTGTCATCCGTGGTCAGGGTTTCTACCTCCATCTGATGTGCTAGGGGCCTGCAGCAAATAAAAATTATAAATATTTTAATAATTAAAACAATAGAAAGTAAATAAATAAATTTAGTATAAACCTACGTCGTATGATCCCCTGCACCATCACCCGGACGCACATATTCCCACAATGTTCTAACCTCAGCATTCAATTGCGCATTTACCTCCTTAGAAGCGTGCAATCGTGGCTCAAAATCTGACAGCTGTTGTGTCATCCAAGAAAAAACAGGACTGAAAAAATCAACACATGATACTACAGAATGAGGAATCCTCGTTCAATATTTCAAACTATATTCATGACTGTCATGACCAATAATGTGATGGAATATCTCATACTTTCACATTGGAAGTTCTCGCTAGTCCTCTAGTAGTTGTTCTAACTCAGATTCAAATTGATCCTGTGCAATATTTAAATATATATACATATATATGTTTATATACAGATGCATGTAATTATTGGTAATGAGTACAAGCACTTACTATAAGAGTTGTAGCCTCTAGATCATTTTGATCACGAGTTCTCATCCACACCAATATTTTATCAATCGGTGCACCTTTCTCTTGTAACTATATACCAATAAAATATAAAAATATAACACAAAAAAATATGAAATAATAAATTAAAAAATGAATAATAAATACATCATGTCGTATCTGAGACACATGACAAGTCCCGATCCTGTGAGTTGGTCCCTGCAATGCTTGATTCTTGGAATGGTGTGCTGACACCTCCTACATACAATTAATTCAAATTTTAAACAAATATAATGTGACACATTCTTTAAAATATATATTCCAAAATAAATATACTAACAGAAATGGCCTCAGTAGACCAATATGCAACTAAGTCGTGCCACTAAGATGGGAGAACACCTCTCTGGACTTTTTCCAGAATGTCCGGGGCACCCACATTTGGTACTCAGTGCTCCCTCTTGAATTTTCCTTTATAATCTTTCCACATATTATGACATTTTCCCATACACACCAGCCAAAACTCATTGGGTAACACATTCAAATTAATCTATTTAAGAAAAAAATCACACAAGTTAGTATTTTTTAAACATAGGGAAGAAACTAAAATGGTCTTCTTACCTAAACTTCCCTCCAAAGGCGATCTAATGTATCCTGAGGGATGGAATCACAATCACTTGTGGTCAATGGAAATCAATGTGGGTTGCGTATGATATGACCCATCTAAAAAATAAATGCCGGGGAATTCAGTCCCACAGGATGAAATCTCCTGTCAAATGAAACATCAAAGGTCATGTCGGAATTCCATGATGAAATGCCACGACCAGGGCCTCTCTTGCAAGAGGAAGAAGCGGTTGAGTCTGATCCTATTGGAAAAAAAATTATACATAATTTGATAGATGTGTGTGTGTGTGTGTGTTTGTGTGTCTATATATATGTCTGTGTTTAGAAATTACATAAAAAAATAAACACAATTACATTCAAACATACCTTGACCCTGAGACGTAGATGGATCAGATGGATGATGTGGATCTACTGCATGTTCTCCTAACATGCCTGTAGTCATAGAAAACATTAGTAAGGGGACCATCCAAAGTGTCAAAAAGGTAAATTGGATTGTTTTAAAAAAAATAAAACTTTTACAGTGGTTAATAAAACAAAAAGATGCTCAGTTAGAGTTAAAATCCAAGAGTGTAAGATGGATGGATATTTATTTACGAGAGACAAATAAAGTGCATGAAGATCAAATAAAAAATTTGAAAAATGAATGCATAGATAGGGTGAAATCTCTTCAAGATCATAATTACACTCTCAAAATGCAATGTCTAGATTTGGATGTAAAACTCAAAAAGTATGGAAAACACCTAAGTGGGATCTTCACAATGTGCTGAGAGAAAGGATGTTGCCACAAAAATTTTTAAGGTGAATCTTACTCCTAAAAAGACTCAAAATGGTGGTAAAAAGATCTATGAATAATCTCTTGATCAACAGTCAAACATCTCTTGGAAGAAGGTATCCCACAACCCTGATAAGTATTTTTGCATTGAATTTGTTTTAACCATTAGTGTGCAAGTAAAGTAAAAAAATTCTAAAAATGTGGAAGGGGAAAATTGACCATAAATTCACCACATCATTAAGGGTGAATGTTTTCATGTTTAAGAATAGAAACTCCCCAAATGGAACAAAAAATATTGAGGTTTCCACCCAAAAATAGCAAGCAAGTAAATTTGGTCAGGCTACTTTTAAATAGAAGACAAATAGATTTGTTGGCCACTGTTGGTGTTGCTGGAGATTCAGACATAATGCTATGGAGTGCTGACATAACATGTGAGCATGAGAAACTCAAAGGACTAAATAAAGGGGGAGAAAAACTGAAACAAATATAAAACCCATTGGATAACTGCAAACAACACAAAAAATATAGAAATTGTATTTCAAAAAACAGATTTGATTATTTTGGAAACTTCTATGATTACTGTAACAAAGTTGGTCACTACTATGAAGAGTGTTAGTATGTACCAATCCAACCCAACTCTTATGTTATTGAAAGAATAATTCCAAAATAAGGGGGGTTGGGAGTGAGGGTTGTCTGGGGCTGGGGTTCGGGTGGGTGTCTAGGTGGAGGGGAAGGGGTTGTGTAGGTGGCAGTGGGGGCTATCTGGGGGGAGTTTTTTTTTTGGGGGGGGGGGGGGGGTTTCCACATGGGGGTTAGAAGTGGGGTCTGAGGGGTGTTGTTTGGGGGTGGGTGGCGGTGGGGGTTGTTCGGGGGGAGGGGGAGGGGCAGTCCAGGTGGAGGGGGAGGGGTTGTCCAGGTGGGGGGGACTGTCCAGGTGGAGGGGGTGGGGGTGTCCAAGGGGGGTTTGGAGTGGGGGCAGTCTGGGATTGGGGGGTGGGAGGGGCTGTGCTGGTGGGGGTGGGGTGGGGGATATCTGAGGGGTTGGGAGTGGGGGTTGTCCAAGGTGGGGTTGGGAGTGGGTGCTGTCCAGGGGTGGGGTGTGTTTAGATGGAGGGGGAGGGGTTGGGGGTGGGGGTGGGGGGATATCTAGGTAGAGAGGGAGGGGCTATGCGGGTGGGGGTGGGGGGATATCTAGGTAGAGAGGGAGGGGCTATGCGGGTGGGGGTGGGGTGGGGGTTTTCTGGGGGTTTGGGAGTGGGGGATGTCCAAGGGGGGATAAACAAACACAAATTGTGATTGGAATCAACTACTGAAGTAGTATTTTATTTTCATTACTTTTCAACCCTTTCAATGTCCTGCTTTTAAGATTCACACACTTTGAAATATTAGATGAGTATCCATCAGGCACCTTGAGCATCTTTAAAACGGAAATAAATGTCTCTTTCTCCTTTGTAGTCATCGTATACTGTACAGAAAGCATATATTCCTTGTTTCCCTCAACTAACTATAAATGTAAATGTTTCCTTAAACCCAGTTCTTCCAAATCACGACATGCATTAACATCGTCCTTTGATTTTCCACTAACACCAAAAATGGTCCACAGTATATTATCACAAACATTTTTTTAATGTGCATGACATCCAAATTATGCCTTGTCATGTTAGTTTTCCAATAGGAGAGACTGTAAAAAATAATTTTCTTTTTCCAATTGTGACTGTTCTGTCTACCCGAACCACAAATATTAGGTAATGGATGAGCCACCAAATCCTAAAATTCATACACCGTTCAGATGTTTCTTCCTCAATCAGCAATAACATTTCAACTCCTGTCATGATCTTGGGTGCTGGGATGAACTCTCTAGAACCATCAAATGTCACTCTGTCCTTTCAGAACCTGTGCTAAGGGGGGAGGAAATGTATGTGAACCATGTATGCCCATTTTTTTGAATGTTTAATCTATATAGATTTTTTACATTTATTTTAATAAGGGTAAGCAAATTACCCTTTCATACTCCAGCCTAATAAATTTTCATAAGCTGGGAATTCATTGACTACCCACAATAAAGTAGTCTGCAGTTTGAACATTTCATTCATTTCACAGTCATAAGTCATCACACCATCACCCCGAAAATTCATTCAACTCATCAATCAATGGTCGAAGGTAAACATAAATCTTATCCCCAAGACATCTTGGTCCGTCAATAAGAGTGGAAAGTAATATAAATTGTTGCTTCATACAAATCCACAGAGGAATATTATACGAAACCAACACCACGGTTCATGTGCTATGAGTTTTACCAACCAAATATTTTAATGGATTGAAACCATCTAATGCCAACCCCAATCGTACATTATGAATATTTTTAGCAAAGTTGGGGTTTCTCTTATCGAAATCCTTCCATGTAAGAGAGCCTTCCAGGCAGGCTAACATATCACTTTCCTGATTTCTTTCTGCATGCCATATCTTTAAATTAGAAACATTAGATGACATAAAAAATCTTTTCAACCTTGGATTTAGGGGAATGTAACTCATTTGCTTTATGAAAATCGGTTTTCCCTGTTTATTAGTCTGAATTTGATGAGTCTGATTTCCCCAATTCTCTTTCCACCTGGAAGCATCACAGACTGTACAAATATCTAAATGGGCAGTTTCTTTTTTAAACAACATACAATTTTTTTCACATGAATCTATGGTATCATATGTAAAACCTAAGTTCTCTATCAACTTATAAGCATGATAATATGACTTAGAAAGTATAGCGTCGACAGGAAGAACCTTTTTTAATAACACCAATAGCATGTCGAACGATGTGTCTGGCCACTAATTCAAAGTCTTAAAATGCAACAACTCCACGATAAATAAAAATTTATTATAAGTAGTACATCTAGGATATAATTTTGTTTTTTCATCATCAAGTACTTCATAAAACCTCCTCAAATCACGATCTGCACCAAAGTGCAGATTTATCTCACCGATCTCAACATTCTGGATGTCAATTCCTACAGGATCCAACCCACGTACCATTTCAGTAAGCATTTCATGCATTGGATAATTCATCCTCGCATCAACATCCATCTGAATTGCATATGTATTTTGAAAATAAATATATTCTTCCCCATGATGAGTCCAACTCTTATAATTTTTCAGAAATCCATTCAAGAATAGGTTCTCTCTCACAGTATCTCATGTGAATTGATATCTTTTTTCAAATTTTCTACATGGACAACTAATATAGTCACTTTAAAATACTGTAGTGAACTCAATAAACTACAAAATTTCATTGAAATATTCTATAGACATTCGATTTGGAAGATAAATCCAACTCTTATCCATAATAGTATCTGTATAACAAACATTTACACAAAACTTTATATTACTTTTATTTTTCATATTAAATATATTTAAAATAAAGACTAACCAATTTCATGTTGACCATTGATAAAATAAACAATTAATATCTTTGAATAATAAACAAGATAATAGATAACAGAATGGAAGTGAAATCCCATGTCATCGCCACCATGTTGGTATGGTAAATCTAATGATGATTCTATATTCAAGAAACTATATTGATAATGAATTTGGTGTATAATTTCATAGAGTAAAAAAATTTCAAGAAAGGAATATTATAGCTATGGCATCTCATTATTCAAACATATGATATACTAATTTTTCTTTACAACTATTTAATTTTTCATAATCATTGGTTAATTTTTATCCTATGGTAACCGATTGGGTCATCCACAACAAGCTTGTTATCATTGAACTATGAATTTCAGGTTTGGTTCTTAAATGTGTTTCCATAAAGTGACTCATCCTCCTATAAACATTATCATTTTGGTTCTCTTCAATATATTTTTCTTCATAATATGTAGTTGGATAGATCATGGGTCATTTATAATGATATTACTTAACTGATTTGATCGGATGGGTGGGGTAGTCGATCAGTTAAGAAATAAAAAATATTATATATTGGGTATAGAAAAAAATAGAAAACCAACATGAACAATAAGGAATATGTGGTCCACTAATATCATAATGCATAAATTTCAATACACTATAATCAAAACATATAAAGAAACTATAACTATAGAGAGTAAAATGATAAATAAAAAAATTAAACACAATATATAATCTGCATGCATATGTGGTACATAAAAAAATTCATCAAATACCAATCTTGAACTATCAACCTTAGCGACTAAGATAATTCCTACCAATAAATCAAATAATATAATTTGTGATGAAAGTTCCCAAAATCAATTAGAGATGAAAAATCTTCTCAAACTCATAGAAACTGTATCTTTGTACAAATAATGTCTCACTGCCTCTTGGATTCACACTGCCTTTGTGCCATCAGAGGCAGTAAAGATTAACCATCAAAGATAGCAATCAATATCTAATTTATGGAAAACTAACTAATCTATATAAAGTATAACATACAATATATACAATTACATAACAAAAAAACAATCTATATTGACTTATTTTATTAATAGAGAATAGGTGGGACAATGAATGTAATGCACCATGTTGAATCACATGGTCCAAGAAAGTGTTCTTTATGGCCTCAAGCAGATATCATTTTATGCAAGATGTTTGTTACTAGCAGTAAGGGTCTGAATGTTATCAGTGTATAAAATATACCCTTGTTATCAATAAAGAAAAGGATAAACAATAACATAATAGAGTCAAAAAACAATGAAAAATCATAATCCTAGGTATGTATCTCAAGTCATATAGTAAAAACCCAAATACCCCCAAAGTGTTAGGTCAATAAAAGTGTGGGAATAACATGTGAAAAAATATTGATACATAACTCTAAATTGCATCCCAATTATACCTCTAAACACCATTATTTGTATCCTAGACCCTATCATCAGGGCCTTTCCCTTGTATCCCATACTATAAAGTCTTCACATGCAATGATATGCCCATGCATGGTGGGAATATGAAAGTCATAAGAAACAACCAATTTTTCCTTAACACATGTGAAATGTTATAAGAGTTTATGTTGTGATAATAAAAAAATATGCATGAAATAAAACACACAAGTATGTTCAGAGTGGTCATGCACTAAAAAAATTAGCTTTGTGATGGAAAGGTAGTTATAAAAAAATTCATGAAAATAGTAAACCACAATGTCACATCCTGTATTCCAAAACATAAAAAAGTAAAGAGTATCACGTCGAACCATAGAAGTCCATAAATCCCCATCTATCTATCTCTCTCTCAGTTAATCCATAAGGACAACACATTTGTACACTCCCTTGGGCCTTCGTATCCTAAAACTAAATCTCAAGTCATGTCCTTGAATACCATCATGGCCCATTGTCACCTCAAGGTTCAGATAACATAATTCTACCATGAACCTTTTTTAGGCTGAAAAATACAATATACCACATCATTTATATCAATCCAATCTTCATGGAACATACATCATCTTATCACGCTCCCACTTAAGGACTACTGATCCATGATGGGTAGACCAGTAACATTGGTACCATGCATAGAACAACACAATATAAAATATACAAATTACGTCACATTGAAACAAGGAATATCATATAAAGGAACATCATATAATATTAATAATAACATATAGTATTGAAACACATGTGATCAAACTCAAGCATGGGTCTCATGGGCTATGCAAGCATACACATGTGGTCAAACCTCAAGCATTTTCTCATGGGATACACACACACACAGAGACATGTGATAAACTCAAGAATGGAATAAATCAAATAACAACAGAACTTAATATCAATCCAATAAACATATACATGGACTTTTCATTTTATGTAACTTCTAACCTCAAGTATAGTGTGAAGTATCCTCATACACACACTTCCAACACACATTGTTTAATAATTCTTCATGCACACAAATCCATATACACGTGAACTTCCATTTCCACACTTTTTATTCACACAAAATATTTATATAATATTAATGCACACCAAATTTGTGTTGTAAATTTCACTAAATTAAAACCCTAAAATGGAAATTAGAGAATACCCGGGAGCGTAACAAATTTAGAACATAGGGGAACCAAAGGTGGTGCTGTGAGGGAGAGGAGGGGAAGTAGAGGAGAGCCGGAGTTGGAGGTGGTGCAATGAGGAAGGGGACAAGTGACGATGGCGGCGGGGAGCAAGAGGAGGAGGAGGTGGTGAGGTGGTGGAGGTGCTACAAGGGAGGGGATAAGCAGTGTGGTGAGGGAGGGGATGGGTGACGGTGTCGGTGTGAAGTCGGAGGTGGAGGCGGTGCGATGTCGGTGGTGCGACGTCGCCGGTGCAGCGAGGGAGGGGACGAGCGGCTGTGGGGGGTAGGGTTTGGGATCGTGCACGAGGGGGGGATTTATTTTTTTTAGAATCCTTGGGACCACCTTTGGCGGTTGCTATAGGGTACCAGTAGCGACCACCAATGGTGGTCTGCCTTATAGGGGGTCTCCAAAACCTCCTTTTCTAGTAGTGATAGTTTATGCTTCACACAACACTGACTTTTAAACCGTAAAATACTATTAAATATGACCATTGGAATAGTAATGTGACCATTAAGAATATTAAAATGACCAAATAGAATAGTAACTTCACCTATGAAAGTATAAAAAAAATTATCATATTATAAATAAGAATATGATATAATTGTATCAGAGTATAAGTAATTGAATATTTTAAAAATGATAAATCAAGTGTTAGTATTTTTATAAAATGTAAATGTTTAACTACAATTTTACAATTAATATAATGGTTTAAGATAAAATATTTTTTTCATAAAATAGAATCTTAAATTAATATTTTTTTGTCTTATGATTATAAGATAATTTTATGCGACCTTAATTTATTTTTCAAAGTGTTATAAAATGAGTTATAATTTTAAAATCCATTTTTTTCAAATAAATAAAGATTTTATTTAAAAATTAAATTTATCATATTTAGAAAATTATTTTCACAAAATGGAGTTCATTTTTTAATTCTACATGTTGAAAAATTATTAGGGTGAATTTTTTGGATTTTTCTAAAATACATAAATTTTTGTGAATAGTGAAATACGGTAATTTACCGTATTTAACAAATACATGAATTATTGAGTCATAGATGATGTATGGATGATGTAAGCTCATAAAATTAAACTATATTATATTATTATAATATATTTAGTGATAATTCTAAAACTATTCATAGTCTTGAGCCAAAATAATAAATAAATGAATAAAATATTAAAAAACACTCCTCTCCTCCCACTATAAATACCACCATCACCACCTCTTATCCTCACACTTATAAAGCCTTGAAGCTTGATTATATTCTACCCATTTCCACATCAAACCGCTCCCAAACATTCTGGTCTTTTTAATCTCACTAAAATACCATTTCAAATTTCCTTAAGGAAGTTCTTAGGGATAAGAATTCAAGAGGTAAATCGTTTTTCATTCTCTTTCAATTTATTTTAATTTATTTTATTCTTATTATATCCTTACCTATTCTATAAAAACATGCATCATAACTCCATTATATTAAATATACTTAAATTATATTATGTTAATGGATGATTCATCATCAAACCCCTTCTTCTCCCCGCTTTTATTCTAAAAATTAAAATATCATTTATGATGTGCCGATTTACCGCCATCATGGATGGTGCAACTTAATTTTCCATTACTGCATTCAAGGATGGTTATAAAACCATAATTATGGATAAAAAATATTTTTATTATACATATTATAAGTTATTTAGTGTTCTAGAACCAGTATATATACATGATATTAATTAATAAGTCAAAACTAGTTTTTGACGAACGAAAAACCACCAAAATAATATAAACGATTATCATTAAAGATCTATCTAATGAATTGTACTCATATATGGTAACAGAATAATATAAAATACCATTAAATTTTCAATATATTCATCAAAAACATAAAACTTCAATTATGGGTATCTATTCTAATTTCACATGATCTTTCGTATATGAGTTCAAGTGAACCAATCATGAAAACCAATGAAATGAACATTTACGAATGAAAAAATGGAATCTTATAACTCATTAAAATGGCCATAAAGTAACTTAATAAAATTATATTAAATAAAATACATGTATAATAGGTTTTTAATTAATTAATTAATGTATTTAATTTTATTTTCTAGGATTTTAAGCACAAGTGCATAACGCTTTCGGACATAAGGTAAGGGTTTCTTCCCGAATCTCTATTTTCCATTTGGGTTACACTTTCTCTATATTTAACCCAATGAAATTATTAATTATTTTTATATAATTATTATAAATTATATATAAATGCTCCAAAATCAGGTATCTATATTAGTTCATCTTTCTTTTATAGGGAAATACATGTTTTACAAGGTTCCCTCCTCAATTCTTCCAAATACATAAACCCGATTAAAGGGAACTTCTCAATTTCTTACCCATTTTCCAGTACCATCCATAATATATTTTAAGACACCATTATTTTTATAAAATCATTAATTTTTTCATTAAAAATTATTTTTGTTCATTTCTGGTTTTATACAAACAATTATGACAAATATAAATTATTTTTCCAAAATAACTCTTCTTTGAAAAGTAAAAAAGGGTATTTCTATCAAGAATTACTTGATGATTTTATCATATTATTTTCATATATTTTAAAAAAACTATTAAATATTATGATTTTTTGAGATTTATCACTTATTATTATCATATACCATATTTTATTAAATGGTTTATGATCAGTTTGACTATGAATGGGAAATCTTGATACCATTCACCATAATACTCGGAATGGTTAGTGATTATGTTTACCAATTGGGGAAAGTTACTTACATTTCAAATGTATATGTTTTTTATGTTTAACCTAATTCATATGAGGAATTAATTTAACTTAGTAAGTGATGGGTGGGGTCTGCTATATCCCCTCAATGCATCATTTTGTCTGATGAGACAAAAAATATATATTTGGCTGAGGCCTTAACCATTTATTTTCAGATTTTTTGTCCAAGGCCTCGACGGTATGTTTATGATGTTCAGAATCATGAATTCACCCATTATTATATTACTAATTGAAAATCCATGTGATTATTCGACTAGAAGAATAGGCATAACTAAGCTTCATTATCATGTGATTATTTATATGGAATTATTTATTCGGCTTTTATTCTTTCCATATTATGCTCAAGATTTTGTTCTAATGGAATATGTTTTTATTCATTCAACATGCCTTATTATTTATATTATATTCCATTTTATCACTTCCCTTACTGATCATCTGATCTCACCCCTTTCTTATGTTTTATTTTTCCTAGGATGAGAATATTATATTATGAATAAATTGCAAGGATAATCTAGGAGTTATGGATGTTTCCAATGGATTTGTTATGTTTTTTCCTTTAAAGTTATAATGTAAAGATCATGTATGCAATCTATCTTCCAAAACTTATAAATTTATTGGTTCATTGGAACTCAAGTCTTGTATCTATTCCAATGTAATAAATTAAGGCATAGAATCTAGGATACTAGGTCTAGGGTATTTACATTTTGTATCATAATAAGTTTAGTAGAAACCTTAAAAAATAGATTTTAAAAAATAGATTAGGAAAATAGCCTTAAGAAAGACTTTAAGGATAACCATAGAATAACATCCTATAATTTTGGTAAGGTAGATATTATGTGGGTCTTCCTAGAAATACATCTCTATCTAGATACTACAAGTGTACATGGTTATTGCACATATGTACCTAATGGAAACAATAATAACAAGGTGTTTTGGGCTTAACTCAGTGTAACCTAGTACAAAACAACGTGCCTTACTATACACCTGGTTTGAAACTCTTTGGGAACATGCTTAGGATAAATCACATTTTATTTAAAAAAAATTATTAAGGATTTAAAATTAAATTTTTCCACAAAGAACCCATGTTTATGAATATGATATTATCTATTCATATATTCCTAATTTATGTTAAGTTTTTTCCTAGTTTGAATTTATGATTTATGGTTCATAACCTAATTTAGTGTATGTCGTTATTTAGAAATGAATCCTAGAGGAAGGAATGTGATTAGAAAATAAAAATACATATTTTAATTACATTTTAATGGTATTAAATGTTCATTTTTGATCTTATGGTCCTGAGTTAGTGTATTTTAATTTTGAACATCCATTCTTATCATTTGTGCACTTCATGCCTAATGTACACCAATTTAGGCCCAAGGATTCATCTAATTTTTAGGATTGTAATTATCTATATTTTAATTTGATATTTTGGTAAATATATCTACACTTAAATATGAACATATTTCATTCAGTGATCAATGAATGATTCATAAATGATGATGGAGATATTTGGCGATGAAAGGAAATAATTCTGGAGACGGAAGATTGGACACCAGCCCACTGATGAGAATGTGGGGCCCAACATACAGGACCAATGAAGCCCATATTTCGTGGGATTCTAGAATACATATATAGGAACAAATAATTATGCATTATTAAGTGCTAATTCGGCCTCAATTGTGGTTATTCAGGCAGCCCAACTTGAAGATAAAATTCTGGGCCAGATTCTACGGCCCAGAAAAACAGACCACTATTTTACACATATATCGTTAAACATAAACTATTTTGGAATGACACTTTACATAATGTTATGATAAATACAGGTATACATTTTCTTATTCTATGGTCCACTATAATTCGGTCATCTAGAAGGTCTTCCAAGCGCGTTTGTTCGGTGGTTTCAAGCTGGCTTCCACCTCGGGTCAAGAGTGGAAAGGTTTAAGTTCCATAAGCTTTCCACCACCCTAGGCCTACTATAATCAAGTGGGATGCTTTGTACTGTTGGAGACTCTACCCAAGGCTCCCAAAATGCCTATTTAATTCAATGGTGATGGAGGATTTTTTCATCTTTGAGCTTTTTTTTATCTAAATATTATTCTTCCAATTTGATGTTGTAATCGCTTTCCCTCAATTGTAAGTTCCTTGAATTACCTTAGCTTATTTATAAAAGTTCTTCATATTATCTTTTTCTATTTTTCTTCTTATAACTTTGATACTGTTTCCTCAAGGTGTGAACTTTTTCATACCAAATCTTGTGATATTATCACACAACGGTGGAGAGATTTTTATTTCATTGTTTGTTTTTACTTCTCCAATTCCTCCCTTATGAGTCTACTTACCGCTTTTATTGAAACCATAGAATAAATGGAGGGATAAACCATTTATGGATTGATACAAGGGAATAGAAAGGGTCTGGATTGGATGTTATTTATCACTACCTTAATCACTAATCACTTCTTTAAAATTATATTTTTATTTGATGCTTTTAAAACTTCTTCATCCTTATTGAATTTTAAGGTCACACACTTCAAGTGATAATATGAACCTTTACCTTGGAGTGCTCAAAGATTTGATCCTTCAAGTGTATAGGTGATTAGTATTAGGGTGTGTAGGCATTAAACCAGTGAGTGATGATTTTGTTTGATCTTCTTAAATGAACTCATCTCAAATATAAGAAATTTAAATAGTTCAAAAGGGAATGTGTCCAATACACCCCAGGTGATATCCTAGGATCAACTCATACCTTAAAATTGAATTAACTTCAATGTACTAGAGTTCACTTAAACCATATAAAATAAAACCAAGTTGGCCACTTCATATCCAAAAAAAGTCCATAGAATGTACGTGTTTATAGGTTTCTTCTTAGGTATCTGAGGATTCGACAACCCAAGATAAACTACAATGACTGTTAAACCTTCATCTCTTGGGTAAATTTGAGCGTGAATCAGAATGGAAACCGTATCAACATGTGTATCCCATGTAGGGATTTTTATCCTATCAAATATAATGATGTTGGTACTGGAGTTGTGACTAGTGATAAGAAACTTAAAACTATACTGGGATAGTTGACTTAGGTTATGAATAATAACTTTACCCATATGGAGCATCCTGATCCACAATGTGGAGGAAAAATGTTAGACTACTTCATGAGACAACAACCTCAATCATTAAATGAGACTACAAACCCATTTGTATATGAGAATTGGATAAGTTCCTTAAAAAAGATATTTCCTACTTTAGGAAGCAATGAAAGGGATATGGTTATCATGGTAGTTTATCGTCTCTTGAGACATTCATATTAGTGGTGGTCATTAATTCAAAATAAAAAGGAGGAAAAAATTGAAAATATGGAATGGAAAGTTTTTATGGAAATTTTCTTGAAATAATATTTCCCTCATGAATAAAAATTATATATGGAGAGACAATTCTTGATTTTGAGATAAAAAGAGGATATAAATGTTTCTAGGTATGAAGAAAACTTTACAATTTTAGTAAGGAATTCTGCAGACAACATACAGAACCCAAGGAGAAATATTAATCGATTATTTAATGGGTTAAAACCATTCCTCTAAAGGGAACTGGTCTCCCAAAATTTATCATCATATGAAGATATAGTCTCATATGCTATCAAGATATAGAAATAATTATCTAAGTCTTATTACTTTATGGTAAAACAAGTGAAAAAGAGGGTTCAGTAGAAAATCATACATAAAGATAAGAATAAAAAAGGGAATTTTACAACATGTGATACTTTTAGAGGGAAACATCAGGGTTCCAACTTAAGAGGAAAATGAGTTTTTTACAAGTGTGGAGAAAAATACCACCACGCCTGTGATTACAAGGGACATAAATAAGCTACAAATGTTCAATGCTATAATTGTAGGGATATGGGACACTATGAAAATTATTTTCCTAAGCGTTGAGTAAAATTGACATAGAAAGGGACAAGGGAGAAAGGCCAAGATTATGTGATCAAAATAGTAGAGGTTGAAGTTCCTAATGATGTGTTGGTAGGTACATTAATAGTTTCCTCAAATTTATCCAATGCTTTATTTGATTCTATATCATAACATTCTTTTATATCCTCCTAGTTTTCTAAGAGAATTAGACATTTTCCTTTTGATTTAATAAAGGAGTTATCAATCAAAATTCTAAAGGGAAGTATCATTTCAATAAAGATGTTTCAGTAAATCCCATTTATGACACATAAATGTAATTTAGTTTCAATCCTTATCATCATTACTATGTTTTATTTTGATATAATTCTTGGTATAGACTGACTTTAAAAATATGATGTGAAATTTTATTCCAAGAAAAAGGAATTTAAATTTTTTTAGGAAGATGTAAAATCCATTATCTTTAGAGAAGAAACTTTATCATTTGGTTCTTATCCAGATCCACCACCAATAGATCTTCTAAATGAAATTCTTAGGGAGGAAGAGAAAACATCATCTATGAATGAGGAAATAAATCTTAAAATTGAAGATGTATCTATTGTGAAAGAATAAATTGATATATTTCTAGAGGATTTACATGGAAATCCTCCAGAGAAGGAAGTTGAGTTCTCTATTGATTTAATTCTTGGTGCAAGACCTATATCAAAGACTCTTTATATAATTTCCATTGTGGAATTATTAGTTATGAAGAAACAACTATAGGAAATGAGTGATAAGGGATTTATTTTCCCTAGTGTTTCTCCATAGGGATCCCATGTTCTCTCTATCAAGAAGAAATATGGATACATGAGGCTGTGTGTTGACTATAGAGAAATAATTTCTATTATAATAAAGAACATGTATCATATTCTTCACATTGTCGACTTATATAATCAAATTTATGGAAATAAATATTTTTCAATGATTGGCCTTCATTCGGGATATCATCAATTACATGTAAATAAGGAATATATTTCAAAGATATAATTTCGAACTAGGTATAGACATTATGAGTTTATAGTAATGTCATTTGGACTAATTAGTACACCCTTTGTTTTTATGGATCTAATTAATAGAGTGTTCAAGGAATATTCTGATGAGTTTTTTATGGTAATTATTAATGATATCTTGATATATTCCAAAATCTATAAGGACTATGAGAACCACTTGTGGTTTGTTGTGTATAATATTAGAAGAAAAGATCTATATGGGAAGTTTATCAAGTGTGAATTCTAGCTTCAAATAGTTTTTTTTTCTTGGCTATATTGTCTCTAAGGATGGGATAATAGTTGATCCTACAAAGAGAAAGGTATTACAAGAATTGTCTACACCAATGAACATAATCTAGGTATGTAGTTTCATTTAATTTGTAGGTTATTATTGATATTTTTTTTAGAATATTTCCCGATTTCCTAACCCGTTAACCAATATTACTTGTAAAGGGGTTAAGTTTATATGGAAAAAATAACATGAAGAAAGTTTAGAAGAATTGAATATAATATTAGTGAATGATCTGATCTTGACTCTACCATTGGGAAATGGTGGATTTGTGATTTATAGTGATGCATCAATGAAATGACTTGGATGTGTCCTTATGAAAAATGATAGATTCATTGCCTATGCATAAATTAATTTAAAAACTCATGAACAGAACTATCAAACTCATGATATATAGTTAGTAGCTATAATCTTTACTCTAAATATATGGAGACACTATCTCTACGGTGAACGATGTGAGATATATACAAATCACAAGAGTCTGAAATATATCTTATCACAGAAAGAACTCAACATGAGAAAAAGACAATGGATTGACCTACTCAAGGATTATGATTTATCAATACACTACCACCCATGGAAGGATAATAAGGTAGCATATGAATTGAGAAGGAAGGATCATGGAGTTCTAAAACAAATGAGAATTTAAAGGGATCCTATGTTCATGGATCTAGTGAAGATGGATGTGTTAATTATCAAGAAAGGTGAAACATCGCAACTTTTTCAATGGGTTGATCAACCATATTTATTGTAAAGGACTATGTCACAACCCGTACCCCGGGTCCCATATCGTGACTACCCCAAGCCCACCTTCCATAGGCCAGGGTCTGGAGACTAGAACCAAAGGTGTAACTCCCTAAAAACTGGGAAGGCATTGCCTTTATAAACGTAACACACACACACACAGCCAGAGTACAAGAAAAAGAAAACACTAAGTAAAGCAGTAAAAAGTGTGCTGGAAGTAAAAGGGGTCGGAAATAAAATACCAATGGAAAGATACAGCTACAACTGAAAGAAAGTATAAAGAAAAGACAAAATAGCAGGAAGGTGTCAAGCTACTCTTGGATCGTCCTCCGGAGTTCCTATCTGAATGGTAGGTACAGATGGCCACCTCAACTCTCCATGTCCGTCTGTCACCTCCGGGTACCGTCTCATCGTGAAGTTCACCTCCGGGTATTGTCTCATCGTGAAATCCACCTCCGGGTACCGTCCAGCTCTACAAGCCTCAACCACGATCAGTGCTGTCCGTCGTCTGCAACCAACACAACGAGGTGTGGGCATAGCCCGTGCAGAGGTGAGTATAACGATACTCAGAAGAGATCCTGAGACCCTCAAGGTCTCACTAAATCCAAAAAGGATAACCACAAATAATAATCCCAACAGAAAACCCTTACTTAGGTATAAGCCCATACTTATACCTAAGTTATCAAGTAACATATCTCAGTCATGAAGAAAACACAACGGTCATTGACTCAGCTCAAACCAGGATTTTCATTAATGATATCGAAACCAAAACTGTTGAGGATCTCCTCTTCTAACGAGTACAGTGATCCTGTCACGACTCGGAGGCGCTGCTCACTAACCTTAGACTGTTGAGGTACTCCTCCTATCGAGTACCACGGGTCTGCGACCTCACAAAGTAGTGCTCCCCGCCATGGGTCTGCCACCTCACACAGTAGTGCTCCCCCTCATAGCCTACAGAGGTACTCCTCCTATCAAGTACTGCGGGTCTGCCACCCAAACACAGTAGTGCTCTCCGCCATGGGTCGGCCACCCAAACACAATAGTGCTCCCCGCTAGGCTATACAAGTCACTCCGACTCGAATCAGACAAGTAGTCATCAGGTCTCAACCAGCTACATGGCCTCCGTACTCCGTACGCTCGTCTATGGGAGGGTCCTCTCTACGAGCTTCTGGTCGATACTTCCAAGTGTCACGTAATCTCACGTGGAAGTATCTTAAAGGACCGCCATGTCAAAGGGGTCTCAACGCAACAGACAACGCGTCTATCGGACGCCTTGTCTGTGAGTTATTAGCCTTTTCATCCCGGGGGCCCAGTTGGTTTCGTGTACAAACCAACCTGACCGTATCTCAAATGTACCCCAAACTCTCATAGGGTATACTCAACGGGAACATTTCTCAACGTGATTACCAACACCGATGAAGGTTCTCCAAACGGACGTCCGGTCTGAAAATTATCAGCTTTTCCATTCCAGGGGCCCAGTTGGATTTCGGGTACAATCAAACCCGACCATACTCCAACTGAACCCAAACCTCATGTTAAGTATACCAAAAGTTACATATCACTAAAATAAAACCAACAAATTCGACAACACGTCAATTGGACGTCCGTAGCTCAAGTTATAAGTGTTTCCGTTCCGAGGGCCTGGTTGGTTTCGGGTTCGAACCAACCTGGCCGTACACAAACTTTACTGAAATCTTGAGTATAATATACTGAAACAACCTCTAAGATCCAAGGATCCCTACGCAACTGAAGGTGCGTCGATCAGAGGTCTGTATCCCAAGATATGGGCGTTTGAACAAAACTGGTCCGAAAATAGGGGGTTCGGTCCCGGTCCGACCCGGCCCAATACCCCCTGCGTCCACCCGAACCGGGTCGACCCGAACCGGGTCCGAGTCCGGCCCAGTAAGACGAGGCCCAGCTCTTCTGGCGTGGCCCATCCCAGTGCGCGTGGCCCGACACGGCGCGGCCGCGTGGCCAGCCACGGCTCAGCCAGCGTGGTCGCGTGGAAGCTGCGGAGCGGGGGGCACGCCCCCCCCCCCCCCCTCGCCCCACCATTAATTGATGCTGGCAGCGCTGGCTGGCGCCGCCCTACCTTCCTGGGATCCCGTGCGGCATTAGGATATGATAGCCCGCCGCCGCGTCTGTTGCCGCCGAGGGATTTCTCCAATGGCACGCTGGGGCGCCTCCGCGTCGGCACGGCGCGCCGACAGTTCCTTCCGCGGACCACCGGACGCGCTCCGGTGGTCCGATTTTCCCATTGTCTATGCCTACGTCTCTCCCAGGACCCGTTCTTCACTGTGACAGATTCCAAACGCCGTTGTGGTCCCGTTTCATCGTCGCCCGTCAATCTACGCATCAACAACAATCTGCGGAGGGTCGTCGGGTCGTGTTGGTTCGGCCCGCGCCCTCCGCGTTAGGCTTTATCAAATAACCAAGATTAAATAGGGTTTTATGAAGAATGAATAATCAATTTTATTTAAATAAAATTGAAGCAAACCATCACACAATCCCTTAAAGAAAATTTTAAGCAAACCATCTCACAATCTTTTAAATAAAATTGGAGCAAACCATTCCGCAAACAAATATTCCCAACCCGCGATTAAAAAATATTCGCGGATCAACTTGATAATGATTTGATCCGCATTATTTATTTTAGAAGGAAAGAATCAAGGAATTATTTGTATACTCAAATTTAAACCCCTACCTCGTGTCATTTTTCGTTCATCAGATTTGACGCAAGGAAGACGTCGAAGTCAATGTAGTTCGTTGCGCCCGCACCACACTACCGATCCCTGCTCGTTTGTCGGTGTCTCATCGGAGAAGATGGAACCTCAATATTCTTTGAGGAAGAGGAATCGTTCTTCGTGGGAGGAAGATTTTCTTCGTCGAGAAGGCTGATCGTTCTTCATCGGTGAGTTGGTACTCTTTAGAAAACTCAAGAGCTCTCCACATCCTCCACACACCAATTGCCAACTCCATTAAAATAAGACTTCCTATTATTTTAATTAATCATACCAAGATTTCAAAATTCAAAACTTAAAACACTTATTTAATTAAATAAATAAGTTTAATCTATTAATTAAGTGTGTTGGCATGAGTTAAAGAGAGAGAGGTAAAGGTGAGGGGTCTCATAAATGGGAGTGTTGTCAAAATAATAAAAGCAAGGGAAGATCAAACGGGGGTTAAGGGGAGTTATGGGGAGGTGATGAGTTAGGAGTTTGTGTGGGACCCACTACACTAAACCCTCCCATGGGAATTTAGGCGGGTGTGGAATCCACCTCTAACTTCCCCTTTGTAGGATAAAAACCACCTTCCTTAGTTAAAATTTGTACACAACAAATTTTACTTATTTTATTCTAAATCTCCAATATTAAACCTCAACCCGCACAAAAAACAACTACGGAAAAGGTATCCCTAAGCAATTATCGGCGCTGTGAGTTCATCGGTGCCCTCAGATTTCAATTCCGAGCACCGGTTCAAAATATAGAAAAGCCCACTCGTTCGTTCACTGAACGTACCCAATCTAAACTTTGGAAACTGATTCTGGGCACACCGGGCCTCCGAATCAGGTGCCGTGAGAAACTTCGGACTCGTAAAATTCCAAATAAATTAAGAAAAAAAATTCCTTGAAGTTTACGGGTCTTTGAATTACTCCCACCTCAAGGATTTACGTCCTTGTAAAGCTACAACACAAACTAGGGAAACGAAAGGAGGTACTGAGCATGCATATGATCCTCCCGCTCCCATGTGCTCTCCTAGAGGTTCTCGTGCTGCCAACGAAGGCGCACAACAGGAATCGACCATCCCCGTAGGACCTGCTCATATCGATCCTCAACTTCTACTGGAACCCAGTGGAAGTCTCCCTGGCATCGACGTCCAGCTCTCTGTGGTCAATGATGACGGATATGTCATGCACACATCTCCTCAGCTGAGATACGTGGATGAAGTCGTGCACTCGGTGCATCTGAGGTAGAAATTCTAGGCGGTAAGCCACCTGCCTACTCTGTTTGGGACCTGGAAAGGTCTGTTTAAATGCTGAGATAACTTTCCACCCCGGCCAAATCTTCGTAGACCCCGTCGAGGTGAGACTCGTCTGAAGAAGTGGTCGTCACCCTCGAACTCCTGTGGTCTTGTCTCCCATCAACGTTGGACTTTAGTCTACTCTGTATAGTCTTCATCCGCTCCTGTATGATCTGCACCTTCTCCGTCGTAACATGAACCATCTCTGGTTCTACACGTGCTGACTCCCCAGGGTCAGTCCAGCACAGAGGTGATCTTCATGGTCGGCCGTACAATGCCTCAAATGGTGTCATCCCTGATGGTGGAGTGGTAGATGTTGTTGTACGCAAACTCCACCAAGGGTAGGTGATCCTCCCAGATGCGACCAAAGTAAAGGACACATGCACGGAGCATGTCCTTGAGTGTCTGAATGGTCCTCTATGTCTGCCCATCTGTCTGGATGATGAGGCATCGTGAAATGAACTCTACCACAGCCTTCTTCATACCCGGCCACCAGTGATGTCGTCTGAGATCCGGGTACATCTTTTCTACTCCTGGATGTACTACCAATGGGGAAGTGTGAAACTCCCTCAGCACCTCCTCCTGTAATGCGAATAGTACCATGGTACGTCCTCTTAAAAGGATGATGTGCCCTCCTCCTACAGAAAATCCATCAGGTTCATGTCCTATGGATATCTGTGAATGTCGCATCTCACAATCAATGTCCCCACGCTGTGCCACTCTGTCCGCTGAAGAAGTGGAGCAGTGACTGTGAGGGACTGTAGAAAGGCTGCCCCATCTCTATCCACTAAGTATATCTACAATGTGGCTAGCTTCTCTATCTCCTATCCAAGTAGCTGAGTGCCCGATCTCCTGCTGAGAGCATCAGCCACAATGTTTTCCTTCCCAAGAGTATAGAATATCCCAAAATCATAATCCTGAAGGAACTCGAGCCATCACCGCTGTTTCAAGTTCAGGTTATTCTGCGAGAAGATGTATGTGAGACTATGGTGGTCAGAGTAGATTGTAAAGCGCTCTCCAATCAGACGGTGCCGCCACATCTTCAAGGCGAAGACCACCGCTGCTAGCTCCAGGTCATTGGTAGCGTAGCTCTGCTCGTTCTTCCTCAAATATTGTGAACCATAGGCGATAACTTCCCGATCCTACATCAGGACACACCTAAAACTATTAAGTTTTAGAGAGAACTGTAAACCGTTAGCTCAACGAACAATGGGTGAGTCTAGCCAACTATAAGAACTCATCTCCACCATTCATTTTTTATGTTCTTCAAGAGTTGCTAAGATTTACCCTCTGCCGAAAAGAGAAATCTGGTCTCAACCCCTGGATGAACCATGTTATTTGCCTAATACAGTCATTCCTGGCATGAGTGGTACCATTTCATGCCATGGACGACGTCGTAAGGCCTCGATGCTACTACCAAGAGATTCAATCGTTACTCTCACCTCCAAGGGTCGAGTCACACTGTCGGAAGTAGTGTGTGGTCACTGGGTCTCCTCCAGTAGGTATCTCGAAAGTAAGGATCAAGTTAACAATTTTTAACTAGAACCTCTTAGTATCAACCATACATAGAGGACAGGAAAGTAAACATAAAAAATAATGGTGTCTTTTATTACTGCTGCTCAAAGTACAAAGACACATACAACCACAACAACTAAAAAGGAAGCTAGAAGCACCCAAAAAAAGGCCTCCATGCCTGGATCTAGTCCTGCTCCTGTCTGCCTACTTCATAAGCTCCATGCGGTCCGCCTCGATCGAACCTCTTCCTCTGCCTAGGAGGTCCTTCATCTACTGCATGCTGGTCATCTACTAGACAGGTCGGGCAGTCTCGAGCCAAGTGACCATGTCTGCTGCATGCATAGCACTTCCTGCTCCTCGTATGACTGTCTCTATTTCATTTGCCTCTCACATCCGAATCTATAACCCGAGGTCACCCACCTGTAGTTCCGGTCCTCTTGGACCCCTGTATCATCCGTCTACTTCCTATAGATGACTTGGATTCTGATGGTAAACCCTGCGACAAAGGCAGCAGCTCCTGAACATGCTCAGTGTGTAGAGTCACTATTATAAACTCCACCCTGAAGAAGGTCTCGAAGTCTCCCCAGGTGAAGGTCATATCATCGCAAAACTGGAGCATCTGGCTCCACCATCTTTCTGTTGTTTCCTGAAAGAGGCTGGCAATAAGGATCACCATGAAGTCCGCTGGTGTACCTACTATCCTAAAGACTGTCACCACAGCCTCCAGCCAATCCTCAGCCACCTGTGGGTCTATCTATCCCCGGAACCTGGGTGGCCTCTGGCTCTAGAACTCATGCAGCGCGCTCAAGTGACGTGCATCGCCTTCTGCTGGGGATGGTGGCATCGATGGCCCAATGTATGGTAGTACCGTTGGTGCCTCTGCCGGTGCCTCAACTGAAAGAGGTCCCGTTACTGAGGCCTCATCGCTCGGCGGGCTATCAAGACGTACATCTCTAGGGGCTCTAGATGGTCATCCATGGAATGGTATCCTGAAAGAAACAGATGTGACACGGTCAAATGATTATACCTGGTGCGCTAACCTAGTTGAGATGACATAAAAGAAACTTTTGAAAACACACACACAATCAGTGTTTTCGTGCATTTAGTCGGAAATCAGTAGTCAGGGTCCTGTTGTATGGATACGTCGGCCGCCGCACCAACACTGGACTCCCTGAACTGAATACCACACTCGGTATACTTAACACTATTGCTTCACAGAAAGAAAAATATCAGAGTTCTAAGTTCTGCGATAGAACCGACTCCTTTGATACCAATTTGTCATGACCCGTCCCCCAGGGTCGTATCGTGACTACCCCAAACCCGCCTTCCATAGGCCAGGGGCTGGCGAATAGCACCAAAGGCGTAACTCCATAAAAATTGGGAAGGAATTGCCTTTATAAACATAACACACACACACACACAGCCAGAGTACAAGCGGAAAAAAACACTAAGTAAAGAAGTAACAAGTGTGCTGGAAGTACAAGGGGCTGGAAATACAAGCCCAATGGAATGATACAGCTACAACTGAAAGAAAGTACAAAGAAAAGACAAAATAGTTGGAAGGTGTCAAGATACTCCTGGATCGTCCTCCAGAGTTCCTACTTGAAGGGTAGGTATAGATGACCACCTCAGCTCTCCACATTCGTCCATCACCTCCGGGTACCGTCTCTTCATGAAGTCCACCTCCAGGTATTATCTCATCATTAAATCCACCTCCGAGTACCGTCCATCTCTACAAGACTCAACCACGATCAGTAATTTCTGTCATCTGCAACCAACACAACGAGGTGCGTGCATAGCCCGTGCAGGGGTGAGTATAACGATACTCAGTAGGGATCCCGAGACCCTCAAGGTCTCACTAAATCTAACAAGGATAACCAAAAAGAAGAATCCCAACAGAAAATCCTTACTTAGGTATAATCTCATACTTATACCTAAGTTATCAAGTAACCCATCTCAGTCATGAGGAAAACAAAAAGGTTATTGACTCAGCTTAAACCAGGATTTTAATTAATGATATCTAAACCACAACTGCTGAAGAGCTCCTCCTCTGACGAGAACAGTGATCCTGTCACGACTCCTAGGCGTTGTTCACTAACTTTATACTAATGAGGTACTCCTCATGTTGAGTACTGTGGGTCTGTCACCTCACAAAGTAGTGCTCCCCTCCATGGGTCTGCCACCTCACATAGTAGTGCTCCCCCTCATAGCCTATAGAGGTTCTCCTCCTGTCGAGTACCACGGGTCTCCCACCAAAACCCAGTAGTGCTCCCCGCCGTGGGTCTTCCACCCAAACACAGTAGTTCTCCCCACTAGGCTATACAAGTCACTCTGGCTCGAATCGGACAAGCAGTCATCAGCTTTCATCCAGCTACAAGGTCTCCGTACTCTGTACGATCATCTACGGGAGGGTCCGCTCCACGGGCTACTGGTCGATACTTCCAAGTGTCACTTAATCTAACGTGGAAGTATCTTAAAGGACTTTCACATCAAAGGGGTCTCAACGCAATAGACGGTGCATCAATCGGACGCCCGGTCTGTGAGTTATTATCCTTTTCGTCTCGGGGGCTCGATTGGTTTCGTGTACGAACCAACCCAACAGTATCTCAACTGTACCCCGAACTCTCATAGGGTAAACTCAAAGGGACCATTTCTCAACATGATTACCAACGCCACTGACGGTTCTCCAAACGGTCGTCTGGTCTGAAAGTTATCGGCTTTTCCATTCCAAGGGCCCGGTTGGATTTCGGGTACAATCCAACTCGACCATACCCCAACTGCACTCAAACCTCAGGTGAAGTATACCAAAAGTTCCATATCACTAAAATAAAACCAACAAAGTCGACGGCACGTCAATCGGACGTCCGGAGCTCAAGTTATAAGTGTTTCCGTTCCGAGGGCCCGGTTGGTTTTGGGTTCGAACCAACCCGTCCATACCTAAAATTTACCGAAATCTTGAGTGTAATATAACGAAACAACCGCCTTGATCCTAGTATCCCTACACAACTTAAGGTGTGTCGATCGGAGGTCTGTATCCCAAGATATGGGCGTCTAAATGAACCTGGTCTGAAAATATGGGGTTCGGGCCCGGTCCGACCCGGCCCAATACCGCCTGGGTCGGCCCAAACCGGATCGACCCGAATCGGGTCCGGGTCCGGACCAGTTGGGTGTAGCCCGGCCCAGCTGGCGTGGCCTGGCCCGGTAGGTGCGGCCCGGCCCAATCGGCACGGTCCGGCCCGGCCGCGTGGCCAGCCACGGCTCGGCCCGCATGGCCGAGCGGAAGTCGCAGGGAGGGGGGCGCGGCTCCCCCACCGTTAATTGATGTCGGCGGCGCCATCTAGCGCCGCCCTGCCATCCCGGGATCTCGTGCGGCCACGGGATCCGACGGTCTGCCACCACGGCTATTTTCACGGTGGGATTTCTCCAGCTGCACGCTGGGGCGCTGCCGCCTCCAGGCAGTCGGACGGCTCCGGCCGCCGCCTCCGGTCGCCGGCGTCGCCGCGTCGGCGCGGCGCACCGGCAGTTCCTTCCGCGGACCACCGGACGCGTTCTGGTGGTCCGAATTGCCCACCGTCTGCGCCTACGGATCTCCCGGGACTCGTTCTTCACTACGACGGCTTCCAAACGTCGTTGTGGTCCCGTTTCATCATCGCTCGTCAATCCACGCATCAACAACAATCTTTGGATGGTAGTCGGGCGGTGTTTGTTCGGCTTGCACCCTCCGCGTTAGGCGTTATCAAATAACCAAGATTAAATAGAGTTTTACTAAGAATTAACAATAAATTTTATTTAAATATAATTGAATCCAACCATCACACGATCCCTTAAAGAAAATTTGAAGCAAACCATCCTACAATCTCTTAAATAAAATTGGATTAAACCATTCCGTAAACAAATATTCCCAACCCGCGATTAAAAAATATCTAAGAATCAACTTGATAATGAGTTGATCCGCGTTCTTTATTTTAGAAGGAAATAATCAAGTAATTATTTGTATACTCAAATTTAAACCCCTACCTCGTGTCGTTTTTCGTTCATCAAATTTGACACGAGGAAGACGTCGGAGTCAACGTAGTTCATTGTGCCCGCACCACGCTACCGATCCCTGCTCGTTTGTCAGTGTCTCATCGGAGAAGATGGAACCTTGGAATTCTTTGACGAAGAGGCATCATTCTTTGTGGGAGGAAGATGTTCTTCGTCAAGAAGGGTGATTGTTCTTCATCGGTGAGTTGGTACTCTTTAGAAAACTCAAGAGCTCTCCACATCCTCCACACACCAATTGCCAACTCCATTAAAATAAGACTTCCTATTATTTTAATTAATCATGCCAAGATTTAAAAATTCAAAACTTAAAACACTTAATTAATTAATTAATATAGTTTAATCTATTAATTAAGTGTGTTGGCATGAGTTAAAGAGAGAGAGGGAAAGGTGAGGGGTCTCATAAATGGGAGTGTTGTCAAAATAATAAAAGCAAGGGAAGATCAAAGGGGGTTAAGGGGAGTTATGGGGAGGTGAGGAGTTAGGGGTTCGTGTGGGACCCACCACACTAAACCCTCCCATGGTAATTTAGGTGGGTGTGGGCCCCACCTATAACTTCCCCTTTGTAGGATAAAAACCACCTTCCTTAGTTAAAATTTGTACACAACAAATTTTACTTATTTTATTCTAAATCCCCAATATTAAACCTCAACCCGCTCAAAATGTAACTACAGAAAAGGTCCCCCTAAGCAATTATCGGCGCTGCGAGTTCATCGGTTCCCTCAGATTTCAATTCTGAGCACCGGTTCAAAAGATAGAAAAACCCGCTCGTTCGTTCACTGAATGTACCCGAGCTAAACTTCAGAAACTGATTCCGGGCACACCGGGCCTCGGAATCAGGTGTCGTCAGAAAATCCGGACTCGTAAAATTTCAAAGAAATTAAAAAAAATACTTGAAATTTACGAGTCTTTAGAGACTAAAAGTTCTTAGTTTAAAGATGAGAATTTTCAAAGGAAAATTAAATCTGTGAATGATGGGAAGTTGGAAAACTTCATGTATGAGGATGAAATTATGAAATTTGGGAAGTGGATTTGTGTTCCTGTTATACCCAAGATAAAAAGTGAATTTTTGGATGATTCCCATAACTATAATTTCTCTATACACCCTGGTAGCACTAAGATATATAGAGATTTTAAGTAACATTTCTTGTGGGATAATATGAATCTAGAAATTGATCATTGATGTTTATTATGTCAATAGGTCAAGGATGAAAGACAACATCCTAGAGGTTTCATGCAACCTATGACTAGTCCTACATGGAAATGGGATGACGTTACTATGGATTTTTTCACTAGATTACCCAAAACTCTAAGAAAGAATGATGTAATATGGTTGTTGATAAAATTAAAAAATCTTCACATTTCCTTGCTATAAGAGATTATTTTCCATTGTAGTACCTTGCACGAATTTATATTAATGAAGTTTTAAGACTTCATGGTGTACAGATTTCAATTTTTTCTGATCATGATCCACGATTAACATTGAAATTTTGGAAATGTCTTCAGAAATCTTTGGATACTGAGATCCATTTGTGCACCTCTTATCACTCCCAAACTGGCAGGCACTTATAAAGGAAGATCCAAAATTTAGAATGCATATTGAGATCACGATCACTTGACTTTCAAGCCATGTGGGATCAGTATTTACTATTGGTAGAGTTTTCCTACAATAATATTTTCCATTAAAGTATTCAAATGGCACCATGTGAAGCATTGTATGTAAAGAGAATTCATACACTAACTTGTTGGGATGAATTTGTTGAAAGAAATCTTGTAGGCCTAGAAACTATATAGGAAACAACAACAAAGGTAAAGACTATTCAAAAACATATCAAAGAATCTCAAAATAAGAAAAATATCTATGTTAATAATCGAAGGAAGGTTTTGTAATTTCAAATATGAGATCATGTTTTCTTGAAAGAATCTTCATGTATGGATGTTATAATATTTGGAAAGAAATGGAAACTAAGCCCCAAGTACAATGGTCCTTTCGAAATCTTGGAGATAATTGGATTTGTTTCTTATTATTTGGTAATTCCACCTAGACTTTCTAAAGTACAAAATGTATTCCAAATATATTTGTTAATGAAGTACATGCCAGACCCAATGCATGACCTCACTTCTAAATGAATAGAATTGGAACCTGATTTATCTTACTATGAAGAGCCTATCCAAATTCTGGACACTAGAGAGAAAGTGTTGTGGAGTTAGATGGCTCAACTGGTAAAGTTACTTTGGAAAAATCATGAAATTGAAGAGCCGACACAGGAACTAGAGGAATTTATGATGAAGAACTAACGAAATCTTTTTATATGGTGTCACCATAGAAACTTTGAGGAAGAAATATTTCTAGGAGGGGAGGATGTAACACCACAAAATCTTATGGTATGTATCTTTTTAAAATTATCTTCTTTGATAGTTTATGCTTCATACAACACCGAGTTGAAAATCATAAAATACTATTAAATATAACCATTGTAATAGTAATGTGACCATTTGGAATAGTAATATGACCAAATAGAATAGTAACTTCACCTATGAAATTATAAATAATTATTTTTCATCTTATAAATAAGAATATGATATTATTATGTCATAGTATAAGTAATTGAATTTTTTAAAAATGATAAATCAAGTGTTTTTATTTTTGTAAAAAATAAATGTTTAATTAAAATTTTATAATTAATATAAAGATTTAATAAAAAATATTTTATTTTTCACAAAATAAACTCACAAATTAATATTTGTTTTCATATTATTATAATATAATTTATGATACCTTAAATATGTTTTCAAAGTATTATATAATGAGTTATAATTTTAAAATCGGTATTTTTTTAATAAATGATGATTTTATTTAAAATTTAAATTTATCGTATTTATAAAATTATTTTAATAAAATGGAGTTCATTTTTGAATTCTACACATCAAAAAAAATGTTTAGGGTTATTTTTAAGGATTTTTCTAAAATATTTGATTTTTTGGTGAATAGTGAAATATGGTAATTTACCTCAATTAATAAATGCATGAATTATTGAGTCATTGATGATGTATGGATGATATAAGCCTATAATATCAAACAATACTTAATTTTTTTAATATATTTGTTTATAATTCTCAAAATATTCATATTCTTAATCGAAAATAATAAAAAAAATGAATAAAATATTCAAAAACACTTCTCTCATCCCACTATAAATACCACCCCTCACCACCTCTTCTCCTCACACTTTCAAAGGATGAAGCTTTATTATATTCTACTTATTTGCTCTCCCAAGACTCTTCTCTACGTTTTGTTCTTTTTAGTCTCACTAAATCACTATTTCAGATTTTATTAAGGAAGTTCTCACGGAGAATAATTCAAGAGGTAAATCCTTTTTCGTTCTCTTTCAATTTAATTTAATTTATTTTATTCTTATTCTATCCATACCTCTTCTATCCAAACACACATTATAGCTCCATTATCTTATATATACTATAATATTATTATGTTAATGAAATATCCATCATCAAAACCCTTCTCATCCCCCATTTTATTCTAAAAATGAAAACATCGTCTGTGATGTGCCGATTTACAACCATCGCAGACGATGCAACTTCATTTTCCATTACCGCATTCAAGTCTTGTTATAAAAAAATAATTATAGTTAAACCATATTTATTATAAATATTATAAGTTATTTAGTGTTCTATAATTAGTATATATACATGATATTAATTAATAAGACAAAACTAGTTTGTGATGATCGAAAACCCGCCAAAATAATCTAAATGATTATCATTAAAGTTCTATCTAATGAATCATCCTCATATCTAAAAATATATATAACACCATTCTATATTATGGATGTTAAATGATAAAATATAAATTCAATTCTGTATATCTATTCCGATTTCACATGATCTTTTTTATATGAATTTAGGTGAACCAATCAAGAAAACCAAGGAAACAAACACTTTTGAGTAATGACATTAAATCTTATAACTCATTAAAAAGTACATAAATGAACTTAATAAAATTATAAAAAACAAAATACATGTATAAAATGTTATTAATTAATTAATTTATTGATTTAATTTAATTATCCAGGACGTTAAGTACAAGTGTAGAATGCTTTCGAACATAAGGTAAGGATTTCTTCCCAAATCTCCATTTTCTATTCGAGTTATGATTTCTCTTTATTTACACCAATTTAATTATTCATTATTTTTATATGCTTATAAATTCTATATATATGTTCTAAAATAATTTATATATATAATTTTATCTTTCTTTTATGGGGAAATATATGTTTTATAAGGTTCCCTTCTAAATTCTTCCTGATACGCAAGCCTGATTAAAGGAAACCTCTCGATTTCTTACTCATTTTCAAGTACCATCAATAATCTGTTTTAAGACACCATTAGTTTTATAAAATCAATAATTTTGTCATGAAAAACTATATATGTTCATTTATGGTTTTATATAAATATTTATGACAAATACAGATGATTTTTTCAGAAGAACTCTTCTCTACAAAGTAAAAAAGGGTATTTCCCTCAAGAATTCCTTGATGATTTTATAAGAGTATTTTCATCTATTTCAACACCTCTATTTAATATTATGATTTATTGATATTGGTCTCTTATGATTATAATCTTCTATATTTTATTAAATGTTTTATGATTATTTTGACAGTGGATGTTCTATCTTGATACCATTCACCATACTATTGTGAATTATTAGTGATTATGTTTATAGATTGGGGAATGTTATTTAAGTTTTATATATATATGTTTTTTATGTTTAAACCCATTTATATGAAGAATGAATTGGACTTATTAAGTGATGTGTTGGGTCCTCAATAGATCCAAAATGTATCAGTAGGTCTCATGAGACAACACAAAATTGGATTTGGGTGAGGCCTTAACCATTTATTTTTAGGTGGCTTGGTCGAGGCCTCGATGATATGTTACTAATGTCGGACATTTTGTATTCCATCATTATGATATTAGTAATTGATAATCCATATTATTATTAGACTAGTATAATATCCATAGTTAATCTTCATTCTAATGTGATTATTTATATGGAATTATTTATTCATCTTTTATTCTTTCCATATTATGCTCAAGATTATGTTCCCATGGAATGTGTTTTTAGTCATTCACCATGACTTGTTATTTAAATTATCTTATGTTGTATTAATTACCATTATTTATCATTTTGTCTCATCCATTTCTTATATTTTATTTCTGCCCAAGATGTGAAGATGCATATTATAAATTAATTGTACAGATAATCTACGAGTTATGGATGTTTCCAATGGAGTTGGTATGTTGTTTTTTCTTTCAAGTTGTAATGTAAAGATAATGTATGTAATCTAGCTTCCAAAACTTCTAAAATGATTAGTCCTTTGGGACTCGAGTCTTATATCTATGATAATGTAATAAATTAAGGTATTGGATTTCGGCTACTTGCGTTGGGGTATTTATAGTTTTCCCACACTTATCTCTTTAATTTTGGATTTTTTTTATTGCTTTGTCTTTTAATTCATGTTTTAGAATTATAATAATTGTATTAATTATGTTATTGGAATCCATAGTATGAAATAAGTATTTTCTCTCAGTTTCCAATGAATGTTAAATTTTTTATATTAAAAAAGTATAATTTTTAAATTGTTTTTCAATTGCCTTATAAACCATGTGTTTGTTAAATTTCTTTAATAAGGAAGTATGTAATTTAAATTGTTTTTCTATTCTTCAAAAATAATTTTCAATTGGTTATTAATTTTTACTTGCAATTTAAAGTAATACATGAAATCCAAGGTGTTGATAAAGTGTTTCAAGTTTTTTTTCATAAAAAATGCATGGTATATAAATGTATTTTGATATATTCAAAGTGTTTCAAGTTTATTATTTTATAGTTTTATAAAATTTTAAATTTATATAATTTTATAAATTTTATGTCATAATTTATTATAAGAATATAATTTAATAATATTTTTTATTAAATATTAATACTTTTAAAGTTTTATTCTTTTATAAATTTATATACTTTTATAAATTTTATAGTATATCATATTTACATGTATAGTTTAAATATAAAATTTAATTTATTATTTATACTTTTTTTAGATTTATAAATTAATATAAAATTATAGACTTATTCATTATAAATTATTATACTTTTATACTTTTATAAATTTTACTTTTATATATTATAAGTTTATACTTTTATAAATTTTTACAACTATATACTTCTATAAATTATTTATACTTTCATAACATAAATGCAATTTTGTAGAGTTTTATAAATTTATATATATTTATAAATTATGAAAATTTCTTTAAAATATATATTCTTTTATAATATATATATAATTTTATACTTCAATATATGTCAATAATCTTATATACTAATATAAATATATGTATTTGTAATCTATACTTTTATACCAATATACTTTTTTCAATTTACCAATATTTTAACGCTTTTATACTCTCATAAATTTTATTTCTATAAATTATAATTTTATATTTTATAATTTTGTAATATGATTATTATTTTTTCAATAAATTCATTTGGATAATTAAGAATTATTTTATTATATTCAATATTTTTAAATAAATCATAATGGATAGAAGTTGGATGTATGATTTTAATTGAGTGTTGAATGTGTTTCAAAATTATCTTTGATTTTTTTTTGATTTCATGTTAAACAATGAATCTAAGGGGGAACCTATTAGATTCCTTTTTATAATTTCATCGGTAGACCATGGTTTACTCATAAATAAGTAAGTTATCATATCACTCTAGTTAGATTTCAAACCAACTATAAGGTATAGAACCATAATAGAGAAAAAATTCAATAACTAGAAAACTTTGATAGACCTAAGAGGTGTGATCTAAAAGATAATATATTTGATCAGTTTTCTTTTCTTTCAAAATCTGAGTCTAAACTTATTGATTAGAAATTCAATGTTATTGTTGAAAATATTTTAAAAAATATTATAATTTATTTTTTTATTTGTGAAACCATTATTCTATTCAATATCCAAATTTTCTATTATGAAAATGGTTTTCAAATAATATAGCTTCTATTTTTTTATATTTCCATTATTACATACAATAGTCATATTTTCATGAGGTTTTTATAATGTAAATGTGATTTTAACGGTAACTAACTAGTTTTAAAGTTAATAAATTAGATTTATATAATGTTTTAGAATGAGGAAGATATTTTGGATTTCAATGATGATCTAAATAAATGATAATTTAAATTTCACATTGACTTTAAAATAGAGTTTTGTGATTTGAAATTATATTGAATAGATTCATCGACTTTAATAATGTAGTATGCTCTATCAATGGGATGAGTGGTATCAATGTTTATAAATGAAAACATGTGTAAGGACAAAGGGTGTTATCTATATTTATATGACCATATTAACTTTCATAGACCTCCAAGATACACAAAATCTCACCTATTACATAATATAAATTGATAATATCACCATGGAAAGGGAATGTCATTAACTCTATCTAACCCATAGGATATCCATCATGACCTTAATCCCACAAAATGTGAGTTAATTTTTAACTCCATTGGAACTCCTAAACCTATTTTTTATCTAACATCACCTGCATGTTTTAAATTAAGGGAGTCCTCTACAACTACATATTCTATTTTATTTGGTGTTAGCTTATAAGGGGATGAGTTTCAAGAAAAAAAATCAATAATAACTATCATCATCATTAGCTTTGTCTCCAAAATAGTTATTATTTCATTTTTTTTCCTAAGACTCTCCCCCCATCTCTTCTGGACATGAACCTTTGTTTCTTGAACTACTCTAAGTAGTAGTCATCATGTACCGAGTTCCGATGAACATTTTGGATGAATTCATAGGATAACACCTACCACAAATGGAGTGATTATTTTCTTAAATTTAATTACCCATTTACTTTGAACCATGATAAAATTATATGAAACTTTAAAATATAGGTTTCTCCTTATTTGAAGGGACCCTTTTGTGTAATTATTTATTTTGTTATATATTAATATTACCAAATCAAATAGGATGTATATAAATAGACAATGGAATGATTTAAATCATATAAAAAATAGTATGAATATGGGGTGAAAGAGTTCATCAATTTTTCATAATATCATGCATATAACCCTTTATAAATACTTTTTTTGTGTTTACACTGCTATTATTTAAGTCTAATTAGTCCAGAGGAGTTGTAAGAATACGTTATCTATCATGGAATAGATCGAATTTATAAAAATTAGAATAAACATGGGGAAAAATGTAGGTAGTGACTAGGATAACACTACATTTTATGAATCATTTGATATGATTACAAGTGTATAAAATGAAGAAGATTGTATCGAGGATGTGATTACAGGTGAAAATGATGATGAAGATTGTATTTAGGAAATGAAATTGATAGTTGAAGATAAACTTCGTGATTTTCCAAAATTGTTTGAGAATTTAAAGATTTTTGTAAAGACGTCATTTTATGTTTGTTGCACTAAATATACATCATTGTTATCCTTACTAAAGCTGTATAATATAAAATCTGGAAATGGATTAAGTGATGCTAGTATTAATGAAATAAATTCTCTCTTGAATGATATGATCCCATAATATAATGAGATTCCTAGCTAAACATATGATGTTAAATGAATGATAAATTTTATGGGTATGATCTTTGAAAGAATACATGCAGGTACAAATGATTGTATACTATTTCTCAAGGAAAACAAATAATTTAAAGAATTCTAAAAGTGTGGTGCTTATTGATACCATAAAGATTAATCAGTTCTTACGATAATTTTATGGTACTTTCCAATCATTACAAGGTTTAGGAGCCTATATGTTAGTGAGGATACTATAAGGAAATTGATATGGTACGCAGATACAAGAAATAAATATTGGAAACTTCATCACTTGATAGAATCTCCTCAGTGAAAGAGAATTGATAGTGAGAATCAGGAATTTGGAAATGATCTGAGAAATATTCTTCTTATGTTATCCATATATTGAGTGAATCCTTTTGGTTTTCAAAGAATAACTCAATTAAATGATCGGTTGTGCTTTTAAATTTTAAATTTCCACCGTGGTTATGAATTAAAGGAAAATATATTATGTTATCTATACTTATATCAAGACCAAAAGAATCAGGTAATGATATTGATTTTTATTTGGCTCCATTGATCAAATATTTAAAATTATTGTGGGATTCAGTTGTTACATTATATAATGCTCATAAATGAAGATTTCACATTGATATTCATGTCATATAAGAAGATAAATTACTTTCTTCCTTATGGAAATTTTCCAGTATATAGCATTAAAATAACTTAAGGATGTCCAATTTTTTAACAAGGTGTACAGTAAATTAGGTTGAAACATTCATCAAATACTATGTTTCTAGGAAATTGAATATTTCTACTTGGGAAACATAAGTACCAGTCTTGGAAGACATCATTCTCTGGTATTTCAGAAGAATATACAACATGATCGCCACTAATAGGTGATCAACTATTTGAGAAAGTAAAATATTTGGACACTTCTTTTGGTAAACCTTTTTTAAAAACCCTTAAAAAATTGATTGGAAAAAGAGATCAATTTTTATTGAATTACCATACTAGAATTGTTTATACATCAGAAATTATCTTGATGTTATTCATGTGGAAAGAAATGTATATAATGGTTTCATTGGAATGTTTCTAAATGAATTGAAAAAACAAAGGATGGAATTAAAGAAGGGTTGTACATGATTGAAATGGTAATAAGGGAAGAGTTAGTGAAAGTGAAGGGTGAAAATGAAATTTTCTTCCTCAAGTAGCTTACACTCTTTCCTGGCATGAGAGACATCGGTTTTAAAAATTATTGAATGATGTAAAGGTTCCAAGTGGTATTCATTGATTATCAAGAATATCATGTCAATGATTGATTTAAAGTTAAAGGGTCTCAGATCACATAAATATCATGTTTTATGCAAGATCTAATGTCTGCAACTTTACGTTGTATTTTGACCAAGAATGCCCATCATACATTAACAAAGATCTGTTTCTTTTTCAAAACTATATGAAGAAAAGTTATAGATTTTCTAAAATTTTCAACTATAGAAAAGAAAATTTATCTCATATCATGTGAATTATAATTGTTCTTCCCACTAAAATTATTTGATATTATGGTTAAATTAATGATTCACTTGGTAAAAGAGATTTGTGTACGTGATCCTAAATGTTATATTTGGATTTACCCCATTAAATGGTATATGAATATTTTGAAATGGTATGAAAAAAATTAAATTTAGACATAAGGTTATATTGTAGACAGATATATAATTGAAGAAGTCATTGAATTATGTACTGAATACCTTTTTGGTGTGAAAATCATTGATCTTCCAAAATATCATCACACTAGGCCACTTATGGGTAAAGGAATTTCTAGAATAGGTGTTTTTTCAATCAGTATAATAGATCGGGAGGAGACCCACCTTTATGTTTTTCATAATATTTTAGAGGGTCCCCCATATTTTGAAACCCAAAAATAAATTATTAGGAATTTGGATATAACAAGGGATGAAATATGGATATCAAATACACATAATCAATAGTTTATACGATGGTTTCGAGACAATATTTTTAAGGACTTAAATAAAAATCCAGATTCAATTTTAGAACAACCTTGATGGATAGCCAGAGGACTAAATGTGTATGTATTGTATTATAGTGGTTATGTAATTAATGGTTAAACATTCTATAAAAATGAACATGATGAAGGCAGTACCATGAAAAATAGTGGAGTTACACTTGTGGCCGAATCAATGCATGTATCTGGTCCCAAGTTCAAAAATCCAATTTACATTAATATGACATAATTTTGCATCATCAAATAAATATGGGAGTTGGATTATATAACATTACAAGTACTATTTTTTTAATTCAAGTGTGTTGATAATATGAGTGTTGTTAAAAAAGATGAATTGAGATTCATTAAAGTAGATTTCAGTAAGGAATGGTATAAAGGGGAATTGTTTATAATGACATTACAGGTAGTATCAGTATTTTATGTTCCTGATCCTGCAAACTGAAAGGGGTCAATTGTTCTATTATCAACCAAAACCACTGAAGTATCAAATGAAAATTCAACTGAGGATGACCCTTTCACTAAGATTTCACAATCATTTTGCAGAGGTACTAATGTAGATGGGGTATTTTATGTTCAAGGAGACCATAATGAAAGGATTTTGATACTCAATATAGGGGTCAAATCCCTTCAACCTTTTAAAAAAATAGAGTTCAATAATCAGGTTATATATTTTTTTAATATACATTATATTACCTCGTGTTATTATCTATTCACAACGGCATTTACGTAATATAAATTAAATATTGAACCAGTTCTCTAAATAATGACTTCTTCACTTGTTGATGCTCTCAATCCTGATGAATAATAGGTTTCTCAACCTACTACTCTTTCTAGTACAGAGTAACAATGACCTTCTGCACATGTCGATGCTACCAATCCATATAAACAAAATATTGATGATGTTGAACCTAAGGAAATGGTAGATGATGAAGAACCAATATACTAAAAAAATAGGATTTTTGTAGCGTGATATTTCTATAAAAAGTATTAAGGTGAAAATAAAAGGCATAAAATTTGAGTTCGAATGAAATGCACGTGACCATCCTGTTAACCTCAAGAAATCCATGTTCATTAGTTTCATTATGCTCATCACTTGGCCACATGTTCTAATAGATATAGCTTCATGGAACCATTTTGTTCCCTTGATTAAGACATTGATTTGGGAAGATATTATGGTAACATAATGTTATCCTTTCTTTATTTTACTAAAAAATAAAGTAAAGAAACATTGAATTACTATTTATTATCACTTATAGAGTGAATTTATAGTATATGAATACCACAATAAATTTGTATTAATGCTTGTTGGAAAGGATCATAGAGGCTATCGTACAATTATAACAAAACTTTCATTTCCAATATGTTGAATGGAAAATAAACCTTCTCCCACCGCATATGTATTCACACCTAATAATCCAAGAATCATGTGATGCATTTAATGTCCGTCATGGGGATATATACTTTTAGGTACATTGTGAATGGTAATAAATTTTTTGATAATACATTTATTAATAACTTTGAATAATAATTTTTAATTTATGAAACAAAAACTGAGTGCTAAAAATAAGGAATGGGAAGTAAAACCAATATACCCCTACCATAAAGCAAGGATGGGGTGCGCTTTACCAAAAAAAATGGTACACATTTTAAATTTACCAAAATATTTTTATGTGGAATGAAATAAAAACATTGTTATGTTCCTCTATTTATATGAATATTGATGAATCCAAATCCAAAGCCACTTCCATTCCACATCATGTGCAATGGAAGGAGGAACTTGTAAAAAAATATGGTATAATAATAGGTGAAAACATAAAAACAAAAGTGTAAGAATCATTTGTACATATGATGTAACAATTTTTTTGCTTCAAATATCTATTACATAACAATGATTACTTTTTTACTGATATTTTCTATCTGAATTATACATAGGAATCATCAACGGTTGTACCAAATGAGCACCTACTATCAGTGGCCTTGAAGTGACTATAAAAGTATGGCCACAACAAAAGTGTGATTTTTGGGGTGACACCCCAAACATATTTTGAGAAAAGATAATAACATGGGGATAAAGATAAAAAAATGGAAGATATATTGTCATGATTGTATTATCTTGAAGAAAAAATTCATTGATAGTTTGAGTAGCTAGAAAATGTTATGGGAGAAAAACAGAAGAAACGACTCAAGATTAACCACTGGGTGAAGATCCCCCTCCCCACCACCACCAGCTTTGAGGTGAGTCATTTCCCTTAAATAGAAATATTAGATGAGGTAATCAATATTAAAATAATTATTTATATGAAATGTGAATCAGGAATACACTGATACATTTTCTATACTGACATTATATAGGATGAAAATGACTGATTTATATCTATCCATACCCACCCATCACCTTGTTGCGAGGGATAGAATTTATAATATCTAATAAGGAACTCTATGCAATAGAAAACTTATAGTAGGTCATGTGAGAGTAGGGATTAATGCATCTCATAAGTCAATCATCGAGCTACCTATTCCACTAATGATGTAGATATTCTTATAGTCAAGAAAGTTATTAGAACATGTGTAGCATGACCATTAGATCTTGTAAAAAACATGTTTACAAAGAGGTATTCATTTTTAATTTATTTTTCATGCTAAACCTTTAAAAATTAATGAAAAAAGGTTTGAAACGATGAATGGTATTATAGATAGACAAAGAGAAGGGATTAAATGAAAGGTCAAATCAAAACAATCTAAAGGATAAACTGACCAGTCGAAAAGATCTTAACAAATAAATTTTACCCTGACCATTGAATATCTTTATTTTATAACATTTAGGGGTCATGTAGATACATGTTTACAAAGTGGTAGCAATCACATAGTTGATTTTTAAGAAAAAATGTACGGAGTTTCCATATCAGACTTCATTACTCTAAACAATGTAAAAGAAATCCTTAAGTATGAATCTATAGTAGTATCATTTTTAAGTATATACATGAGGTGTGTTTTCATGTTCTTTTTCCAATAGTTGATCTACTATATTAATTATGACTAAATAAAATTCATATTTTTACAAGAATATATATCAATATAATTGGAAGGGAAAAACCTATGAACAAAAATATGGATTCATTAGTTCCCATATCACATCTATATACCAAACCAATGGAATAAATAAAAATTGATGAAATAGTGGAAAAACTAGTTGCATCATTTGAAAGAAAACTTACATATGATAGGTTATCCTTATTAACAATGATATAGGGGTTAAAATATACAATTTAATCTTATAAAATATATTTTCATTTCTTTTATTACGTATTCCTCTTTGTTTTCTTAGTTAGAATTGGGTACTTATAGTGGTCAATTTGGATACTCCAAAGATTTATTTCCAGGATTCACTATATGGATACTGAAAAAACTGACAACGCATTATGAATATTTTAAATTAGTAATACACCACATCCAATGTTTTAGAACTAAACTTCAAGTTATATATTTTATATTGTGTTTTAATGAGAATTTTATAATGATATGGTGGTGGTTAAATATCATGAAAATTAGGGCATGAGGACAGTCCATGTGCACAAGGAACCTATTGACTTCTACAAGTGGATAAATATCTGGGTATATATAATAACATTTCACTATCAAACCATATATAAAAAAATTACCTATTTTTATCAATATTTCTGTAGTGTTTGAAACAAACTGATTGAAAATGTTGTGGTTGTTTTATTTGAAAATTTATGAGAGATATTATATACCATCAACAAACTAGCATCCCCAAATAGGTATTTTCAAAGATAATTACTATTTCATTTAAAATATTTATTGATCCTTTGTGTGTTTATATTTTTTCACTACTACCATGACTTTTTGATGTCCTTGTATTCATAATACTAAATAGATTTTTTTAGAAATGAATGGGAAACATACCTGATGTCAGGATGTGCACATATATCATGAATTGGTGACTTCCTACTACTTATTTAGTTGATTTTCTCATCATTTTACCAACTTTTTTTAGTTAATTTTCTCATAATTTCTATCTAATATTTATTTTTGTTAATTTTGTCTCAATCTGATACACGGTGTACTCAGTATGACTTAAATTGTATGGTTTCAGTTTAAAATTGACATTTTATTAACGTATTGTTTTATATTTACGTTTAATTTTTTTATTCATAATATTATTAACATGTGATTTTTTTCATATACATGTGGATTATTTTTCTTGGGTTGGGGTGGTTTGTTTGAAGATTCTCATGATCATGTGATATTAGACTTCGAGGCTACAAATGAAATAATGACAACAAGGAAATGAGTTAATAATGTATATATCCATCATGAAAAGGTGAATTACTACTACTTATTTAATTAATTTTATCGTCATTTTATCTACTATTTGTATGTTAATTTCCTTTTCATTTTTATCTAATATGTTGGTACCCTTGATTTAATGATCACAAAATCATGATTCTTATGTTTTTAATGGATTTAGTATTTATGTTAGCATTTTATAATATAAGGTAGTTTGAAGAAATATTGGATAAGTATTGAAAATACCTACTTCCAAACTTGAATCACCTCTAAAAAAGAGTCACTGCCAAAAAAGACTCACCACCATAAAAGAGTCACCACCAGAATAGAGTCACTTCCAGAAAAGACTCACCACCAAAAAATACTTACCTCTAGATTCCTGACTATCATACAAGTCATCGTTGAACATGAGTCACTGGTAGACTTGACCTATCACCAGATAACCTACCATCAGATGTGTCACCATTGAACATGAGTCACCACCAAACATGAACTACCTTCAGATGACCTACCATTAGATGAGTCACCATTGGATATAAGTTACTACTGAATATGAGTCACTGTTAAATATGATTAATCACCAAATGATCCATCGCCATCCTAACTGACTGTTGTACTGACTCACTGCCAGAAATGATTCACCATCATCATGTGTCACCATCACTATTATGATACATTTGAATTAAATTCCATCAACGACTATATTAGGAAAATTAATGAGAAGAGTTATTTTATAATTATATTCTTGGTTATTATAGGGAAACATTAAAGTCAGTGTCATACCTCAGTATGAGGATACAGATGATTTTGATTATTTTTCTCCCAATAGACTCTCCATAATTTAGTGATTTATATATTCAAATACGTCTATCTCATGGGTAGGTGATAGATGATAGAAAATATATGATCAAGTGTGCTACCTGATGAATACTCCCATGGTATATTACACGCTACATACATACCTACATTTCGAATGTGAAAGAATGAAGTACACTAAACATTCAGATCATTTCTGAAAGTCATAACAAATAGAGCTTTGTGATGATATGTTTTACTACTACATTCTATGAAATAGCTTGAGTTTCTCTCCAAGCCACATCTAAGGAGACTCAAGCATCTGAAGAAATTCAAACTAAGAAACGATGCCTTTTTATTTATCTTGCTACTTTCTCTATCTCTTTGTTGCTTTTACATTTGAGTAGTGTGTTTTTGTTTTTTTATCAACACACATTGTATCCTATTCTAGAATTGTAGAATATTAGATATTAACTTCACTCTCTTTTCAACTATATACCCACTATGTTTCTGGAAGAGGTCTTTGTGTGGCATGTATTGTTTTTCTTCCAAAAGTTATTATGGAAGAGGTCTCTATATGGAATGGATGGCTTGTAAGCTATTGTCTATATACCCAATCCATATTGGGGATCATATTATTATTATATAATTTTCTTGGAAGTTGGTGATTTCCAAGTGGAAATAATTAGGTCTCGACTTGAGATTGAACCCCTTGTTTTATTCAGCTATGTTTTTTCATTCTTTAAAAATATTTAAACTATAATTGTTTTTGAGATGAAAAAACCTATAATTTGATAGTTAATCTAAATTATTGTTTATATAAGTATTTTATTAAGTAAATTTATTTCAAAAGTTAAATTAATTTTCATATTATTTTAACTAATCACTAATCAATCTTTGGGGAATCTTTTAAAAGATAAAAATTATATTAAACTACTCATTTAATTAACTGAGAATGTTTATTTTAATTGGCGGTTTTTATTTTAACTTGTTTTTAACAAAAAAAATATTGGGAACTCAATTCACCTCCCTCTTGAGTTACTCACTCCGACAAATATTTGGTTTCAAAGGATTTTCAAAATATTTCCAACTTTAATTTTAATTATGTCTTAAAGAATGTAAATTTATATTAGTTCTAAATGTAGTTCTTTAATGTATTATAAAAAGGAAGTTTCTAATACCAATAGACCTCCCTTATTTAATAGAACAAAAAATGCTCAATGAAAAATCAAGATGAAGATGGACATTTAAAGCATGGGTTTTGAAATTTGGACTGATATTGAATATAAATATGAATTACCTATGAATTTTAGGAATACATGGGACTATGCTACTAAAAATACCTAGAATGATAAATATAAAGGCCTAAATGATCATTTTTTTACTTTAAGAGATGCATAATTCAACATAATATCTTCATGTAAAACTGTATATGGAATTTGGGACCCTTTAGTTGTTTCTCGTGAAGGAATAAATAATGTTAAAGAAGTTTGATTAAATACTTACACAATTAAATATGATATATTTATTGTGAAACCTGATGATATTACTTCTGACATGTATCGCAGGTTCAATGAAATAGTTAATAAAAGTCATTCTTGGGGAATCAATTTTCTGAGAAAGACCAAATCATGAGAGTGTTAAGATGGTTACCAGAAATATGGAGAGGAACCTCAGTCTCAATTAAAGAGTCATGTGTTATTAGAAAGCTACCAATCAAAGATATTACTAGAAAGTTAATGATGTATGAGGAAAAACTTAAAGTTAATAGATAATAAGAAGATGAACCTAAAAGTAAGTCTGTAGCATTCAACTCTACTACTTCAAAACAAAAAGATAAAGTTCAAGCTAAATGTTCATGTGATGAAGAATCACCAGCAGATAGTGATGAAGAGATGGCATATAACAACCCATAATTTAAATACATTGATATTACTTCAAAGTTGAAGAATATTCAATATAAAATATATCAAATACATGATAGGACCTTATAGGTATAGTGTATTTATAAACTGAGAAATATAAACAACTGGTTTATAAGACATATTCATTATCTCCCACTTAATTTCTTCCTAACTAGACCCCTTTTTGACATATCTTATTCAATTTCCTTATTTATGACCTGGGGGAAATAAACATATTAAAGGGTGAGCTCAAATTCTCAGAAGGGTAAATAAGGGAGATATCAATCATATCATAATCATAAGACATAATAACATAACATTCTAAAATCGTATCCTGCATATGAAAGATCGTGATATCATGCCATGAGATAAATTATAAAAGTTCATATGAATCAATGAATGTAATCCAAAAAGTCATAACATATGATATAAAGTTTTTTGGCGTATATATAGGAATATAAAATTGTTTCGTATTACTCAAGGATCATTTCCAAGACCATCATAGTGGACAAAGTCCACTATTTAACTGAGTACACTCCTCATTCATGGCCTGTATTACTAAAATGAGATTATTTCTCATTCCATCCATGTTTATCTCATCAGATATAAATATTTACTCAATTAATTATATGTAGATATATGTCACACCCATCTCATAGTGAAATCATTCTTATGTGCACCATAATTACATAAATCATTCATCGTAACCCAAGGAATAAAATGGGTTTCTTTAAACATCACTCCACCATAACATAATCCATGTAAAATAAATAGATTTCATAAATATCATTCCATCATAAAAACAATAAAATAATAGTAATAATAGGGATATTATACTTGAAATATAACCCAATTAAATAATTCTATCATAGAGGGAAAATAATTTTGATACAACACTTGAAATTAACTCTTGAGGAAAATATCTTTTCTTTTTCAAAAACATTTTATTATCACAAAATATTAAAATAAAATAATTTATTTGAAAATAAAATTGAAATATTATAGAGGAATATTCATGGAAATAAGGCATTATGAAAACTTAAAAAAAATCATTCCGTATAAGTTAAAAAACATTCTCCTTGTAATTTTTCCAAAAAATTCAAAAAGCAATTCATATCCAATAATGAAAAAAGATTCTATTCATATCATTTAATAATAATTCACTAATCGGTAATGTTGAATTTAAAAAAATATAATAATATAAATAATATTACATATTTAGGAAACATGTATTTGGATGATAAATATACCCCAGTAAAAACTTACGCATAAACAATCTTAGATAATAATGAGATTGAGAAATTATCCCTTGCCTTAGGTCTGATTTCCTTTGTATGTATCTGAACCTACTGTAAAATGATTTAAATAATTTTATTAACTTATTTCATAATCATATTCATTTTTATGATATCATATATGATCATGTTATCATCCTATTGTTAAAAACATTTAATTATTACTTGTTATTTGGGTATTAAATGCTTCATTTTCTTATACATGTTTTGTGGAATAAGTTTCAATTCTCATTCATATGTCATAGTTATATCATTAAAAATGACATTAGAATTATATATATCATATTTATTCATTATATACATTTATATAATCATAATTTAATGAATATCATGTAGAATGAATCACATCGCATTGTGGAGTTAGTAGGTCATACATACGCACGAGCGACAATATCATTCCCATAATTATTGAATTTTATTCAAGTGAATGGTGTATAATATTTCATAATAAATATAATTTTATAATAATAATATATAATTATTATTTTCACCATTATACCCATCCAAGAAAGGTGGTGTTGAAAAAAATATTACACCACAGCGTGGAGAAGGTAAGTCATACGTACGCACTCGTGGTGTTTTCATTCTTTGTAGGATGGATAGAAAGTTTAATGTTGTTGTTACATAATCATAAGAATATTTCAGTATATAATTTATAGTAGATTTATTACTTTATAATGAGACAACTCATGAATATTAAGTAGAAGAATAAAGAAGTTTGGAAGAATCAGTAGAGGATATTACCTCCTCTTCGACGTGCTTCCTTAAAATCTCCTCTTAGAGTAATAGAGTTGGTCTTTGAAGAAGACCAGAACCTATAGAATGTAACTAGGGAAGTTAAGAAGATAAAAGTGCAAAGGATGGATGATATTTAAGGCTCAAAGTGAAGTGAATAGGTGAGGTAGAAGGTGTCCTTTGATAATTAAGGTGATGGGCACTTTTGGGATCTTCAAAAATATTAATATATAATAAAATAAAACCCCATAAAAAACCTCAAAAATGTCCCAAATTCAAAGATTATATGAGATAGGTTTTTAATTCCATAAACCAATAGATTTTATACAAGTTTTTCTGTTAATTTAAACACTAATATTTTAATTAATATTTAGTAATTATATTTAATGTTTAACAAGGGTAACAAATATTTAAATATTAAAAGGGTGCAATATTTTCTTATTTGATGTAAATTAGACAATAAATAAATAAATTATAACATTTTAAACCATATAATAATTATTCTATTTTAAAAAAAATAAGTTTTTTAAATAATTTAATAAAACATTATTTTGAAAAATAATTAATAGCATCAATTTTGACACTACTCAATTCAATGATTTTTAAAAATATTAAAATAACAAGTTAACTTCGAACTAACTATTTTATTATATTACTAATAGGTCAAGGTCATCTGGAAAATTCATTGGACATATTAAGTATTCCAAATTATATTAATTTTATATTTTAATAAATAATTTTTTTCTTTCACATTGAGGATCTTTTTAGGTTTAAAGTTTTAGAGAATTAGGCCATAACTATTACATAACATCTCAAATATTACAACATAGACACTTCTACTCACTATCCATTTTTTCACAAAATAAAACTCCTTAAATTAAAACATGATATATTTTTCTTGATAAAAATCTTCATAATAATCATCTTTATTTCTTCCTTCCTCTTACCCATCCTTATATGTTGTGGAAAACATTTCAAAAACTTTGGATGATCATAAAAATCTCAGTAATGGATACAAAATAAGGAATGAAACCGTTAGTCCGTGAATATTTTAAACCCATGAAAACATTTTCAAAAAATCGTAATTTTAACCCCTAAAACAAAAACTATTTAACATACCTCATGAAATTGTAATATTACTAAAACAACTTCTTAGTAATCATAAAACTTAAAGGTAACTTGTGGATTCCATATCATAATTACATTTATGCTTTCACAACTACATAGAGATTTACCTTCATGGTTACATTTGGAATACCCGTCATAGTGTATTCCCTAAATCTCTTAGGATAAAACCCACTATTTAACTCCATCTCATTACCCAATTCATTGGAGAGATATCACGGGCTCACCCACCCTTGGTTTATCATGGAACCACCCATATACATAAACAATTCCCAAGAATCAAAACATAATCATAACACAAAAAACAAGCATAAAGAAAAAATAAAATTTTCACATTGAAATCACAAGATATCATTTCAATATATTAACATAATCAATCCCTTATCAAAACCATTTTCAACACCAAAAAACCTGAAAAGGTAATATGGTATTTATTTTCCTTTTAAAAACATTAAGGCGTATAGACACTACTACAAATACGCCATTTATCAGTGCTAAAAATGGCATTTAACCACGCTGTTAAAGCCGGCGAAGATAAAGGGGGGTCCCCTTTATCAGCGCTCAAAAAAGCACTGATAAAGACCCCTTTTATCAGCGCTAAAAAAAGTGCTGATAAAAGTACCCCTTTATCAGCGCTTTTTTTAGCACTGGTAAAGGGGTCTTATATCAGCACTTCCTTTATCAGTGCTTTCTTTTTAGCGTTGATAAAGGACCCGTTTATCAGCGCTTTTAAAAAAGCACTGATAAAATTTAAAAAAATTACAAAAAATTACAAAAAACTAAAAAAATCATGCCAATCTAGGGGGCTTTATAGAGCTTGATCCCCACTTTTAATAGCGCTTTCCACCCCCCCCCCCCCCCCCTTCAGTGCCCCGCACGCACCCCCTCCACCCTTTATCAGCGCTAACCCCCCACATCCACCCCCATGCGCGTGCCTCTGCCTCCAGCAGTTTTTGAACTCCAGACCTCCCTCTTGCGCGCCTAAGCCCTTACCACTACTCTATTTTGATTTGTTTGCTATTTCATGATATCTATATATATATATATATATATATATATATAGTTATATATAGTTATATTAATTCGTATAGTAATATATATTTATATTAATGTATATATATATAGTTATATTAATATATATATATAGTTATATTAATATATATATATAGTTATATTAATATATATATAGTTATATTAATATATATATAGTTATGTTAATATATATATATAGTTATATTAATATATATATAGTTATATTAATATATTTATAGTTATATTAATATATATAGCTATATTAATATATATCTCTATTTATATATATATATAGTTATATTTATTCGTATAGTAATATATATTTATATTAATATATATATATATATATATATAGTTATACTTATTCGTATAGTAATATATATTTATATTAATATATATATATATAGTTATATGAATATATATATTTATAGTGATATTAATATATATATTTATAGTGATATTATATATATATATAGTAATATTAATATATATGTAGTTATATTAATATATATATATAGCAAGATTAATATATATATATAGTTATGTTAATATATAGTAGTTATATAAATATTCATATATTGGTATTTTAAATAAAATGGATATTATTTATTATTTATATAAAGCTAATATATTTTATATGTAAATATGTTTAATTATTTATTTTAAAATTTTAAATTTTAGGTGTGAATATATAAAAAATATGTACATATAGTTATATATTTGATTATAAATAGCAGTGAATTATAAAAAATTATAAAATTTCAAAGATATAATATTAATATGAATGTAATATGTTGGAATAAATTCAGTCCCCACCAAAAAAATCCAATAATACCCCCTTAAACGAGGCTGAAAATCTACAAAATGTTAAAAAATCAGGGTACCCCGACTAAAAACTCATTTTTGGAGGCCTTATGGGTCTCTTTTGGCCTTGAAAAAACCATGACTGAGGTTTCCTCCATCATAGTGACATAGAGCTCATCGCAGGCTTCGATTTGATATGTGGTAGAGCTCAAACGGACACCCGGATCAAAAGTTATGGCCGTTTGAAGTTTGAGTTGCGTTTTCAACATATTTTGGATCTTTTTTTAATTTTTTTAATTTTTTTATTCTTCAAATTGTTATTAAATGACTATTATTCGATAATAATTAGAAAATTATTAATTAAAAATATTTTTTTAATTTTTTTAGAAGCAATTTTCACTAAATATCTTATATATTAAGTATATTAAGTGTAAATGTACATTTATACTTATCTAAAATATATTTAAAAATTATATATTATATTTATATCAATATAACTATATTTATATATTAATATATATATATATATATTTTTGAATTCGACCCTTAATCAGCACTTTTAAAAAAAGCGCTTATAAAGCCCCCCCCCCAAGCGCTGATAAAGGGGGTCCCTTTATCAGCGCTAAAAAAGTGATGATAAAAGGGGGGCATATATCAGCGCTGATAAAGGGGTACTTTTATCATCGCTTTTTTTAGCGCTAATAAAGGCACCCCCCCCCCTTTATCAGCGCTTTTTCATTAGCACCGATAAAGGGGGGCGTTGGGAAAAACTGTTTTTGTGGTAGTGAGAGGAAACCAAATATCAAGTAATGGTCACGATGGCAGAAAATTCATTGTTGCCACATACATTAAAAAAACATTCCTTTTTTCATTTAGAAAAACAATATGTATAAAAATATTCCGTTAGAAAACCTTTGAATGAAATTAAAATTCAAAGGGGTTTATTATACACAGTATAAAAGAATGTGGTGTATAATATCAAAATATGCCTCAATGAAAGGAGATTGAGAGAAAGTCCCTTACCTTGAGTCCAAATCATCACGTATAATAGTTATATTCTTGAATAATAAACTTAGGTTAATTTATACTTACTTAAGAACCTTTTTCAAGATAATTATTCCTTTTTTATCACTTATTATCATATTATGAAGCTTACATAATTATTTAGGTTCATATCGGACGTTTTGTCGATATTTATTACTTGAGTCGAAAAAGAACATGTTATGATGTAAATTGTCTATGTGGTCATAAGTATATAATATAAAGAATATTATTCAGGACATAATAATCACTTTTATACATTTATCATACTTTTTAAATCATCCCATTAATTATAGTTATAAAAAATTAACAACATTATAATCATGGAAACGGTAGGTCGTACATATGCATGAGTAATGTTTTCCATTTTTCATTCATCTTTATATAAATAAGGTAATTATAATTTTATTTTTATATAATTATAATATTATTAAAAACATCATAATAATAATTTAAATATACTTATATATATCATAAAATTTATGTGGTGAATAAAAATGATTCGCATCGCTTTGTGGAGGTGATAGTTCACATGTGCGCATGAACGAAGTTATCGTTTTTATGTTTATGAAAGGTAATAACATAATTTAAATATTAATTTTTTAAAATAATAAATATGTCATAAATATAGTATATAAATATTTATTCCATCATTATAACTATTCTAGACAGACGGTAATAAAAAATGAACCAGTTCGCGGGGCGGTAGTCCGTCGTACACACGAACAAAATCTTCATTTACCATTTGATGAAATTGGAGATGGATTTAAGTGAATATATTAATAGAATAAAATATCAGTATATTGAAGATACTAGAGTTATTATTTCATCTTATAAGAATCTTATTTAAAGGAACTGGAAGAATAAATAAAATAGAAACACTTAAAAAACGATACCTCTTCTTCACTTTAAAGAACACCTTAACACCTCTAATAAGGGTTTTCTACCTAAAATAAGGACTAAAGATATTAGGAAAGGATTCTTGGAAGGGTTTTTGGCATATCTTGGCCAAACCAAATGGTTTTGAAGTGTGATTATTAGAGAAGAGTGGGTACCTTTTATAGGATAGGGGAGGGGCACCCTTAGAAACTCTTAAAATATTAAATTAATATAAATTAATTTTTTTAATACAAATGACTCCAACTTGAGATATGGTGAAGATAAGATGAAAATAGTTCTAAATCCTCTAATACAATAATTTTTATACATTTATTTATTTTATTTTAAACTTTATCTTTTCGGTTTACCCTTAATTATTCACTTTTAATTTTAATTCTCATAACAACATTTTAAATATTAATAGGCTATAAATTTTACTTATATTGAAATTTTCCATAATTGGAAACTTAATGAATTTATAGACCTTATCATAGTCACTTGGTTATTTTAAAAGATTTTTGAGATTTTTAAATAATTCAATGAATTATTATTTTTATAAAATATCAATTATGTCAATTTGTACACAATTCATTACATTAAATTTAAATAAAATCCAAACATAAATCTAAATTCAAACAAAACCATAAAATATAATTATAAAATATCATAGTGACTTATAAAATTATTTTATGGTATAAATTATGCCAAATAATATTTATTTTAATATTTATAATATCATTTATTTGATTCTTTAATTAATAAATCTATTATTGCATCATCATTGTATCATAATTAAATTTAGTTATTTATTTCCTAAAAATTTTAAATAAATTACCATGATTTATGTAATATTTTTAGATTTATTATGACTATTTATAGTCTAATATATCAATTATATAACCCCGTATTAAAAATTTTTTAGTAAGAAGGGACATGATTATGACATTTTTGCCTTTACTTTAAATTAAATGTTATAATTTTCAAAATCACAGCCAAGTGGCTTCAAAAGGACACCATTTTAACCCCAAGATTATCTTGGTTGGACATAAATCATCCAATAATATTATGACAAGTGTTATTCTAGTTTTATATTATTATAATATTATTTTTACTTTTAATTACATGTTTTATCTTTAACTGTGGTAAAGAAAATATTAAGTTACTATTCCACAAAAAATATTTTGATCCTATTAGATCAATTTTTTTATACTAATTACAAACATGTAGGACAATTTTTGAAAATTTAATTCAAAAAAGTGAGTAAAATTAATTTAAAGTTATTCCTATTGATAGATTGAGGAAATAGGTTTTTAAAAAATAAAACCATCAAAAGATTGACATGTGTTTATATTCAATTTAAATGTGAAATTACTTCTAATGGACAATATTGGATTTGAATTATAAAAAAAATCATCTAATTATACCTTAAAACCATGTAAAAGTATAATATAACAATATAATTAAATTAGATGAAAAGATAGTTTTGAATTAAAATGTAGTATTTTTTCACTATTCATTAAAAAATTAATTTTATCAAAAAAATACCAAAAATTCAACCAAATTAAATTTTTATGTCTTTCTTATAAAGAAGAAGTTTATATTTTCAAATAGAACATATAAAAGTGAAAAAAATTAGTTTTAAAAAGGTTTCTCCATCAAAATGTGGTTAAACAACCGTTTAAAAATATTAGAGTGTTTTATGATTAAAATTAGATTTATCCTCATTTTAAGCCTCTAAAATTTTTTATAAGAAAGGAAAAATGACACGTGCCTGTCATGGGGTGTGACAAAAACAAATATAACCTAAGTTAAAATGTAGTAGAGTGGTTATCCTAGGTTGTATCTAGAGATGAGTGCACAACAATTAAGCTGTCACATTAAAATAAGAGAAAGAAGTGAGGATGTTTTTAGAAATTAATTGATTTTGAAAAGACAAGAGTGAAGGAAAGAGGTTTAAGAAAAGGATTGAGATAAAATTGATAAAAAAAATTAATTAAAACTATTATATGAGAAGGGTTATTAGGTTAGAGTTGGTTCTCCATTTGTAATTCTATCATAGTTCCAATTTATCCAATTCTCTTCTGCTAAACCGTTAAGAGTGAGAATCCACAATCGTTTCTTCTCACTCCCTTGGTCAATTAAAAATGTGAGAATAAACCTTACTAAAATATTAGGTTGGTCTACTCTCCTTCCAATGTGTAATAGAGTTGTATAAAATAACCCCAATTATCTTAGGCAATTCCCAATCAGGTCTTGTTTATCCCAAGTAATCAAGAACATTCACTACTCCTCACACACGTACCGGTGATCACCGAGTACTTCACCACTAAGTCCTGGTCTATTCCATCATTTATAAACCAGAACCTAGTGGAGGAAGATATTTATCATTGACCAAATATAAATGAATAACAGAATCTAAAATCAGATAGAATCATACATGATAATAAAAACTGTTATAAGAAATTGAAACAGATTCACAGAAGAGAAAAGAGGATTTTAAAACATTAATAGAAGGAACACATGAAATACAACATGGAAAACCTCTCCTTCCCCAATCACATAGAAGTTTACCCTACCATGGTAAGGGTAATTGTGAATAAGTGTAAAGAAGAATTCATTAAAAAACTAAGAAGACAAAAAAGAGAAAACAAAGAACAGAAAATTTGATGCTCCGGAATCTGTACTCCAGAAGTTTGCCTCTGTTCTGCCCACCAGAGGTTCAGCTTCAGTTCTCCCACCTCCTGGCCGAATGAGGCCGAGTTCACTTCTTATAGGAGGTGACTAATGAAGTTGGATATCGACCCTAAAAATTTGAGAGTTATTGGATTGGTGTAAAGAAAGATATGGCCGAATCAATGGACATTACTTTTATGGCCGCCAAACACTGTTTCACCCACTCCACTTGGACGCGCCCAAAAGATGCCTTAATGGGATTCATATTTTATGAAATTTAATTTGAACCGTCCCTTGAGAGTCCTATGTCGACAACATCTGTAATAACCTCATTTGAAGGTCGTTTGAATGAGATATTGTAGATTTAATGCGGTGGGGTCCATTCTGCCAGAAAAACTGATGTCTCTATTTGATTGATTTTTTTGTACCATTGGGGTTTGAATTGGGTCTTGGTACAGAATACATATTTGAATCCCACGATCATAGGAAGCCTATAAAAAACGATTCACTTGAATTGGACCAATATTTTATAAGTTATGCCCGAAAATAAAATCTATATAAAACTGTCAATTTTACAGAATTACCCCATTTTCACATTTAAGCCCAAAATATACCAAAAACACATAATTGATTCAAATACACTCAAATTGAATAATTGATAGGGATTAATTAATTGAAAACATATTAATAATATTTAAAATATTAACTCTATCAATTCCCCCACATTTATCACTTGGACTCCTGGACAAGTCAGTATCAAAATAAAATCAAAGTAAATTCAAAATACATATCCACGAGATCCACCAATTTGAAAACAAGAAAAAAAAAATATCATGCCTCATAAAAATATATTATTTCTTGCTCTTAATTTAAGATAATTAAATATATATACTCTTTATTTCTCATCCCATGCACACGAAACACTTACCTAACTTCATTATCTCTCATCACACAAATTTTCAATTTTTTTAGCAATGTCTTTCTCATCCAAACTCATACAAGAGTTACCATGGGCTTGATAAATTCATACATCTCCACCCGATGTGAGTCAAAGACATATGTTTATGATGAGGGATTTTCAAGGTTGTTTTGTGACTTTAGGTTGGTAGGATTTAGATATAAATATTCTGAGGCTGAATGTAGAGGGCTTGGCTCTTTTTGAAGCAAAATTGCATTAATCTAAATTTCACAAAAGTATGGTCTATTCTTCACTCCCCTTAGTAGAAAATAAGCTCCTTCTTCATGGAATATCAAGGAATGTTCATAAAGTTCATCATTTCAGCAGCAAACATTTCAATCTTCTCAAATATAATATTTCTTGAAAGCTCCAGAAAAGGCACAGCTTTCATTTTTTACATTAGAAGCTCCAGAAAGGCATAGCTTCTCTCATCATGAAAGCTCCAGAAAAGGCACAGCTTTCAGCAAGATGTTTTTTTTTCAGCAGCAATAACATCTCTTCAAAATTTTGTTTCACCCAAAGTATCCCCAAATAAGGTAGTACAATACAAGACATCTTCCCCCCACACTTATTTTCAAATAGATCATGCAATTTCACTTCAAGAGAAGGTTGGATAGGGAAAATTGGCTTGTAATGTGGCTAACCTAATAGGATGTTCATGGCTTCTATGGGTTACAAGGATTAAATTTACAAGGTAGGCCAGAATGAAAGGGATTATCTTGAAAAGGGGGCTTTCAAACCAAAGAAATTCCTCAATCATTTAAAACACTTGTACCCCAAACCCTCAAGTTTGGAAATGAATAAATCAAATTCTAGTTAAAACAAGCATGGTTTGTTTCTCTCAAGAAGTGAGGTGAAGGTAAAGAATATGAAAATAATAGGTTTAGAAGCCTCATGGGAATGTGATTTAAAATATAAAGACAGTGATATGTGGCATGGGATTCAAAAAACAGAGTATTTTTTATGAAATTCCAAAAGAATTGAACTTGAAACAATATCATTTTCAGCATTCATTTAAGATCAGTTTCAAGGATAAATTGGTTCACTCAATGACATGGGTTTCAAAAATATCAATGATAATCATTTCATCTCAAAAGTTTCAAAAACACACATGTTTTTTTTAAACAAATAGGAAAACAAACAACACATAAAAATCCTAAACTACAAAGGTTCTCTCCCCCACACTTAAATGATGTAGTGTCTGCAATGCATTCAAATGTATTTAACACGTAAGAATATTGGAAATTGAATCAAAGAAATCATGAAAATATAAAGGAGAGGTACGACCTGATGGGGTTTATTGATAAACAGGTTGGAGGAGTGTGATCTTCTCCATTGGCTCAGATGGAATGGTCCCATGGAATTTCTTCAATCTGTTCCCATTAACAGTGAATGGATCCTTCGCTCCATCCTTCACAATCTGCACAGCACCAAAAGGATATACATGAGTAACTATAAATGGACCTTCCCACCTGGAACGAAGTTTACCTGGCATCAGCTTGAGCCTTTAATTGAATAACAACACTTTATCTCCAGGATGAAAGCCTTTTGGTTGGATCAGTTTGTCATGAGCCACTCTTGTTCTCTCTTTGTAAATCCTGGAATTTTCAAATGCTTCCATTCTAATTTCTTCCATCTCCTGTAACTGCAATCTTCTCTCTTTCCCAGCACTTTCAAGATCCAGATTCATCTTCCTCACAGCCAAGTATGCCTTGTGTTCCAATTCCATAGGTAGGTGACAGCTTTTCCCAAAAATCAACCTATAGAGATTCATTCCAATTGGGGTTTTGTAGGCTGTCATGTAAGCCCATAATGTGTCTTCTAACCTTTGGCTCCAATCCTTCCTATTTGGATTAACAGTATTTTCCAAAATTCCCTTGATTTCCCTATTGGACACTTAAGCTTTCCCATTAGTCTGTGGATGATAGGGAGTTGATGTTTTATGATGCACCCCATACTTTTTCAACAAATCCGCCATTCTCCAATTAAAAAAGTGAGTCCCTTGATCACTAATGATGGATCTGGGAACTCCAAACCTAAAAAATATGTTATCCCTGACAAAATCACAAACAACTTTAGCATCGTCAGTTCTGGTGGCTTTTTCTTCCACCCATTTGGAAACATAATCAACAGCAAGTAGAATATAAAAATTTCCAAATGAAATTAGGAAAGATCCCATAAAATATATCCCCCAAACTTTAAATATTTCACAAAAATTAAGTGGATTTTGGGGAATTCCTTGTCTCTTTGAAATATTTCCTGTAAATTGACATTTTTCACACCATTTGCAAAATTCATGAGAATCTTTGAAAAGTGTTGGCCAATAAAGTCCAGATTCTAAAACCTTCCTCGTTGTCCTTTGAGGTCCAAAGTGGCCTCCACAAGCTAATGTGTGTCAAAACTTAAAGACTGGTTCAATTTCATTTTTAGGTAAACATCTTCTTATCATTTGGTCATTGAAAATCTTCCAAAGAAATGGATCATCCCAGATGTAATATCTAGATTTCAGATTTCAATTTGGGAATTTGGTGATAATTTAAATGAGATGGGACCTGAGATGTTACCAGATAATTGACCATGTTAGCATACCAAGGTACTTATCCTTCAATCAAGTACAACTTCTCTCCTAGAAGGCGATCATTTAGTGGTTCAGTGTCTGGAATTTAAACTTTAGTGGTGTTCGGTAGTCTACTTAAGTGATCAGACACTTGGTTCTCAGATCCCTTCTTATCTTTTATTTCTATGTTGAACTCCTGTAGTAGTAGAATCCATCTCACTAGCCTTGGTTTTTCTTCAGCCTTCTTCATCAAGTACCTAAGAGCTGCACAATCAGAAAACACAATGACTTTAGTTCCAAGCAGATATGATCTAAATCTTTCTAAATCAAAAACATCTGCTAAAAACTCTTTTTCTGTTGTTGTGTAGTTGAATTGGTCCACATCTAAGGTTTTCAAGGCACATGCAATGACTTGTGGCCTACCCTCAATTCGTTGAGAAAGGACACCTCCAACTGCTTGGTTTGAAGCATCACAAAGTAGCTCAAATGGTTCTTCCCAATTTGGTGGCTGCATCACTGGTGGTGTAATCAATCTCTTCTTCAACTCATTAAATGCTTCACTACATGGACTGTTGAAATCAAAATCAGAATCTTTCAAAAGTAATCTAGAGAGAGGGATAGAAATCTTACTGAAATCTTTTATAAACCTCATGTAGAATCATGCATGTCCTAAAAATGATCTAACATGTTTCACACAAGTTGGGTAAGGCAAAGAACTTATCACTTCAATTTTTGATTTATCAACCTCAATGGCTTTCTGTGAAATGACATGCCCAAGGAAAATTCCTATATCGACCATAAAATGACACTTTTCAAAATTTAGAACAAGGTTCTTTTCAATGCAAGTTTTCAAAATTTTTCCAAATTTTTCAAACAATGGTCAAACGAATTTCCAAAAACTGTGAAGTCATCCAAGAAAACCTCCAAGAAATCTTCAATGTGATAAGAAAATATACTTACCATACACCTCTGAAATGTACCTGGAGCATTACACAATCCAAATGGCATCCTTTTGTATGAAAAAGTGCCGAAAGGACAAGTAAAGGTAGTATTCTCTTGATCTTCGAGAGAAATGGGTACCTGAAAATAACCCGAAAATCCATCCAAAAAGAAATAATGAGTTCTACCTGCCAACCTCTCTAGCATCTGGTCAATGAAAGGGATAAAGAAATGATCTTTTCGAGTGACCTGATTCAACTTCCTAAAATCTATGCATACTTTCCAGCTATTCTTAATTCTCACAGGGATTAATTCATTATTTTTATTCCTCACAATGGTTAGGCCAGTTTTCTTTGGGACTACATATATGGGGCTATCCCATTGTGAATATGATATAGGATAGATGATCCCAGCTTCTAACAGCTTCTCAATCTCTTTTTTCACAACCTCCATCAGGGTAGGGTTCAACCTCCTTTGGGGTTGTCTGACAAGTTTGGAATCTCCCTCAAGAAAAATTTGATGTGAGAAAAATTTTGGGTTTATTCCAGGGATATCACCTAAGATCCACCCTATTGCTTGGAAATTCTCTCTCAAAATCTCAATCAATGATTTTTCTTGAGTTTTAGATAGATTATTAGAAATTATTACTGGTAATTTCTCCCCCTCCATAAGGTAAACATACTTTAAATCAATGGGGAGTGGTTTTAATTCTATATCAGGAGGTTGCTCAAGGGATGAAACTAAATTGAGATTTTTCACTTCCAATGGTTTGAAATCCTACACACAAGAAATCATATCATCTTCATCATCATTTAACAAATTATCAAAGAAATCAGATTTTACCTCTTCTTCCAAAAGGAAATCAGAATCTCCAAGAGTTTGGGAATCCATATGTTCAGTGATATCTTTAATGGAAAACTTATCTCCTAATGATAAGAATTCATAAAACATACCTGATTCTTCAATTGGTTCTATTCCATCTTCATGGGAGAGCGTGAAGAGTGAATGATCATCTGATGGGTGCCTCATGGATTCAAAAATATTGAAGTGGACAATGTTATCTCCAAACTCCATGGTAAGTGTCCCTTCATGGACATTGATGATGGTTTTGGCCATCTTTAAGAACGGTATCCCCAAAATTATGGGTGAGTGTGATGGGATCCTATCATCTTCCATATTCAACACATAAAAGTCCGCAGGGAATAAATGATCTTTGACTTTTACCAGGACATCCTCTAGAACTCCTGCTGGGAAAACTATGGATCTATTTGCAAGTTTGACCACCACTCTTGTGGGCTTCAAGTCTCCCATCTGCAAAGAATTATATACTGAGTGAGGAAATACATTAATTTATGCACCTAAATCACACAAAGAATTAGAGAAATTTAATGAACCAATGGTTCATGGAATAGAAAATGTCACTGGATCTTGACATTTGGTTGGCAATTGTGGTGTGATAAGGGCTGAGACGCTTCTTCCCAAATTGATCCCCTCATTACCTTGAATCCTCCTCTTCTTAGTGCAAAGATCCTTCAAAATTTTAGCATACATTGGAATTTGTTTGAGTGCTTCAAGCAGAGGTATGTTGATTTCCACTTTCTGGAAGGTGTCCATAATTTCTTTTTGCAGTGCTTCTTCTTGTAACCTCTTTGATTCAATCATACTTGATGGAAATGGTGGTGGTATATCTTTCTTCTCACTTTGTTGCCTTTGAAATGGTGTTTCTTGTTTATTTATTCTTGTCTTATCATTATCATCCTCCTCTTTCTTATCTTCTTCCCGATGCATTTTCATAGAATTTTCATCATTTCTAACTTCATTCTCACCCAGATCAGTTTTTCTTGTTTCAGGTTCAATGGTGAATAGTGGTTGGAGTTCTTTTCTGATTCTTGTAGTTATAATAATAACATTCTCTTTTGGTTTTGGGACTGTTTGGGAAGGGAGTTTACCTGGATTTTTGGTCAGAAAGTCCATGAGACTTTCAAACTTTTTGGACAAATCTTTAACAGTGTCTTTCACTCCTTCAAACTCAGATTTTTGTTGGTTTTGAATTGGAGGTTGTGAACTGGTGGATGGTTTCTCATAGGGTCTTTGGAGATTGGTTGGTTTTTGGTAAGAAATCTGGTTATAGGATGGTTTTTGTTGAAATGGTAGTGGATTCTAGAATTGATTCTAGAATGGTGGTTGGTTTTGAAACTGGTTTTGGTATGGGGGTTTACCATGATTCTGATGATTTCCAAACCCATATTGGATTTGGTTAGGATCAATCCATCCTTGATTTTGTTGGAACTGCCTTGGCTGAAAGGCTGCTGCACATGTTTCCATTCCCTTTATTTCAGAACATTGGTCAGTAAAATGATCAGGTGATGAGCATAAACCACATACCTTAGTCGGCGCTTGTTGGTCACTAACTTGCTTCAAGGCCATCTATCTCACACAACTAGTAAGCTCTTCAATCTTAGTTTCTAATAAGGGCGATGGATGAGAAGTGTGTACCTCATGAATACCTCTTGTTCCAATACCTCTTGTTCCAAATTGCTATGAGTTTTGGGAAATCTTCTCAATCAAGCCCTTGGCTTCTTCTGGTGACTTTTCAATCAGTGCACCTCTAGATGATGCATCAAGAAGGTTTTTGTCATTGTCCAGTAGTCCTTGATAGAACAAGACAAGAAAGTGATGTTCCTCAATGGCTTTATGCGGACATATGGCACACAGATTCTTAAATCTCTCCCATTACTCGTAAAGGGTTTCTCCAGATGATTGTCGTATGGCGTAGATTTCCTTCCGAATGGTTGTTCTTCTAGAGGTGGGGAAGAATATTTGCATGAAACATCTTACCAGGTCATTCCAGTCATCTACATCTCCTGGTTATAGGCCGTACAACCATTCTTTAGCATCTCCATCCAATGAAAACGGAAATTCCTTCCACTTAACCTGCTCCTTAGTAATTCCACGGGGTCTGAAATTTGAGCACACATGTGTGAACTCTTTAATGTGTTTGTTTGGATCTTCACCTGCCAAACCATGAAACTTTGGAAGCAAATGAATCATGTTAGGTTTCATTTCAAAATCATTTTGTAACACTGGCATGACAAGTTTATTGTTTTGATTAAGGAATTGTGGTTCACAGAGGTCTCTAAGAGTTAGGTTTTGATTTTCAGCCATGATGACATGCTCAGAGTGAACACTTGAAGTTTTACTTGAGTCTGCTAGGAGAACTTCCACAAATTCAGATTCCAAATTAATGTTTCTAAGTCTATTCAACAAGGTTCTTTCAATCTCAGGATCTATGGGTAAAGGTTCAGTTTTTTAGGTTCGAGTCATGCAATTTTGAAGAGAAAATATGAAAAGAGAGAAAAGAAAAGAAAACAAATGTTGGCACTACCTCCCCGACAACGGCGCTAAGTTTTGACACGTGCCTATCATGGGGTGTGACAAAAACAAATATAACCTAAGTTAAAATGTAGAATAGTGGTTATCCTAAGTTTTCTCCAGAGAGGAGTTCACAACAATTAAGCTGTCACCTTAAAATAAGAGAAAGAAGTGAGGATGTTTTTAGAAATTAATTGATTTTGAAAAGGCAAGAGTGAAGGAAAGAGGTTTAAGAAAAGGATTGAGAACAAATTGATAAAAAAAGTAATTGAAACTATTATATGAGAAGGGTGATTATGTTATATTTGGTTCTCCATTTGTGATTCTATCATAGTTCCAATTTATCTAATTCTCTTCTGCTAAACCGTTAAGAGTGAGAATCCACAATCATTTCTTCTCACTCCCTTGGTCAATTAAAAATGTGAGAATAAACTTTACTAAAATCTTAGGTTGTTCTACTCTCCTTACAATGTGTAATAGAGTTTTATAAAATAACCCCAATTATCTTAATCAATTCCCAATTGGGTCTTGTTTATCCAAAGTAATCAAGAACATTCACTACTCCTCACACACGTACCGGTGATCACCGAGTACTTCACCACTAAGTCCTGGTCTATTCCATCGTTTATAAACCAGAACCTAGTGGAGGGAGATATTGATCATTGACCAAATATAAATGAATAACATAATCTAAAATCAGATACAATCATACATGATAATAAAAACTTTAATATGAAATTGAAACAGATTCGCAGAAGAGAAAAGAGGATTTTAAAACATTAATAGAAGGAACTCATTAAATACAATTTGGAAAACCTCTCCTTCCCCAATCACACAGAATTTTACCCCACAATGGTAAGGGTAATTTTGACTAAGTGGAAAGAATAATTCATTACAAAACTAATAAGAACAAAAGAGAGAAAACAAAGAACAGAAAATTTGATGCTCCAGAATCTGTACTCCAGAAGTTTGCCTCTGTTCTGCCCACCAGAAGTTCAGCTTCATTTCTCCCACCTCCTAGCCGAATGAGGCCGAGGTAACTTATTATAGGAGGTGAGTATAATGGTGGTTATCGACCCTAAAAATTTTAGAGTAATTGGACAGGTGTAAAGAAAGATATGGCCGAATCAATGGACATTACTTTTCTGGCCGCCAAACACTGTTTCACCGACTCCACTTGGACGCTCCCAAAAGATGCCTTAATGAGATTCATATTTTATGAAATTTAATGTGAACCATCCCTTGAAAGTCCTCTGTCGACAACAGATATAATAACCTAATTTTAAGGTCATTTGAATGAGATATTGTAGATTTAATGCGGTGGGGTCTATTCTGCCAGAAAAACTGATTTCTCTATTTGATTGATTTTTCTGTACCATTGGGTTTCGAATTGGTTCTTGGTCTAGAAGACATATTTGAAGCCCACGAGCATAGGAATCCTAAAAAACGATTCACTTCAATTGGACCAATATTTTAAAAGTTATGACTGAAAAACAGAATCTATATAAAACTGTCAATTTTACAGAATTACCCCATTTTCACATTTAAGCCCAAAATATACCAAAAACACATAATTGATTAAAATAAACTCAAATTGAATAATTGAGAGGGATTAATTCATTGAAAACATATTAATAATATTGAAAATATTAACTTTATCAAAAAACATTTAATAAACATGTGTAAACATAATATAAGTAGTTATATTCATTCCCTCTAATACAAAAACTAGGCATTAACAACCTTGTAAAATAATAATATTAATAATGTATTATTTTTCAGTATATCTCAGCCTTGTGTGCAACATAAGATTTCAGATAAACCCATTGTTGTGTGTCGGGTTGTTATCAGACAAAGTATCCATTTTAAAGTAAAATTAATATCTAATTAATAAATATTAATATATATATAAATTTATTATTCTATAATTACTTAGATGTTACATCCTTTCCCCCTTTTAGAAATTGCGTCCTTGCAATTTTATTCACCTATCAAATAAGTGGGAGTATTTCTCCCTCATAGAATTTTCATATTACCATGTTGTCTATTCAACCATATGGTTTTTACATAAAACCTTAACCATATGAATCACCTTATTCCACAACACTTTCTTTCTATGGTCTAGAATCTGGACTGGTTAATCCTCATAAGAAATATTCTCTTCCAAATAAACAACTACTAGACTCAAAACTTGATATGGATCTAGAATATACTTTATTAACATTGAAACATGAAACACTTTGTGTACATGAGATAAAATCTATGGTAAATCCACTATATAGGAAACTAATCCAACTTTATCTAGGATTTTATAAGGTCCAATGAACTTTGGACTTAGCATCCCCTTCTTACAAAAATGCATAAAATTTTTCCATGGAAAAACTTTGAGAAAGATATGATCACCTACCTCAAAAGAAAGATCCTTCCTCTGGTTATCTGTATAACTTTTCTACCTACTCCTGGTTATCCTCATGTGTTTCTAAATCAAATTAAAATTTTCTGCCATCTCTTTTACCAATTCTGGTCACATCAACTTCCTTTCACCTACTTCATCCCAAAAATCTGGAGTTCAATACTGCTTTCCATATAATGCCTCAAATGGTGTCATCTATATACTGAAATGAAAAATATCATTAAAAGAAAACTCAACCAAATAAATATTTTGTTCCCAACTTCCCTAGTAATCCACTGAACAATCACATAGTATATCCTCCAATGTCTAAATTGTTTTTTTGTCTCCCATATAATTGTGGATAAAAAGAAATACTAAAATTTTATTTAGTACCCAATGACTTTTCAAGGTATTTTCAGAAGTTATAAGTGAACCTAATATCATTATCAGATATAATGGAGAGAGGAACACTATATAACTTGACTATCTCTTTAAGATACAACTGAGAGATTTGATTTAGAGATAGTGTATATAAAATAGAAATAAAATGTGAAAATTTAGTAAATCTATCAACAGTAACCCAAATTGAATTGTTACATTGAAAAGTATTTGGTAATCCTACTATGAAATCCATAGATATATTTTCCCATTTCCACTCTGGTATTGGAAAAGGCTGAATCATCCCTTTTGGAAACTGTTGTTTTGCTTTCACTTGCTGACAAGTCAAAAATTGCACAATAAAGTCAGGAATATCTATTTTCATTTAATACCACCAATAATAATCTTGAAGGTCTCTATACATCTTAGTACTTCCAAGATAAACTGAAAATGTAGAACTATTTACTTCACATAACAATTCTTTCTTCAATTGCGAATCATAAGGCACACATAACCTCTTCCCAAATCTCAAAACACAATATTTATCAATGTTAAATTCAGGTAACTTACCCTAATGAACCAATTATACCTTTTTCTGTAACTCATTCTCTTCCTTATACACTTTCTTAATTCTATCTGATAGATATTATTTCAAACAAACCTAAAACAAAATATAGGAATTTCTTGTACCGACAACTTCTATGCCAGATTTCATCAAATCATTAATCAAAGGTTCGCGTTCCAAATATAACACAGTTAATATAGAATTACTTTTCCAACTCAAAGTATCACCCATTTTTTTTGATTTTACAAGATGGTAAAGAATCATGAAATCATAATCCTTGATTGATTCTAGCCATGTCCTCCGTCTCATGTTCAATTATTTCTAAGTGAATATATACTTCAATCATTTGTGATCAGTATATATTTAACACTTTACACCATACAAATGATACCTCAAAATTTATATAGCAAAAACTACAAAAACTAATTCCAAATCATGTATAGGGTAATTTAACTCATGAATTTTCAACTGATGTAAAGCATAAGCAATTACCTGATCATTATGCATTAGGAAACAACTGATTTCTTTCAATAAATCTTCATTTTAGATAAAAAAAACTCACCATTTCTAGAAGTTAATTCCAATAATGGATCATTCACCAATATTCTTTTCAATTTCTGAAAATAGTCATCATATTATTTTGTCCTTATGAACTTAGCACCTTTTAGAGTTAAATTATCCATTGGTCTAAATAACCATGAATTTTTTTTAACAAACCTCTTCTAATAGACTGCTAAACCAAGAAAAATATGAATATAGATTATATTTTTGGGACTTGGCCATTCTTCAACAACTTTTGTTTTAGCAGTATCAACAGTTATGCCATTTTTAGAAACAATGTGACCAAGGAATTGAATTTATTATAACCAAAACTCACACTTTCTGAATTACCCATACATTTTTTTAAGGTTTGAAAAAACAACCCTTATATTACTTTAATTATCCTCTTTACTTTTAAAATACACCAAAATTTCATCAATAAACACAACCCCAAACTTATCCAAGAACTTATGGAGTATTATATTCATGAGAACTATGAATACAATAGGTGCATTGGTTAGCCCAAAATTCATAACTACAAATTCATAATGGTCATATGTATTAAAAAACATGGTCTTTGGAATGTATTATTCCTTTACTTTCAATAGATGGTACCCTAGCATCAAGTCAACCTTCGAAAAATATTACGCTCCCTGAAGTTGATCAAACAAATCATTTATATGAGTTAAAGGGTACTTTTTCTTAACAGTGATGTTATTCAAGGATCTATAATCAATGCAAGGTCTTGCTGAATCATTTTTCTTTTTAACAAACCAAATAGGAGCATCCCATAGTGATGTGATAGTTCGAATTAAACCTTTATCTAATAACTCCTCCAATTGATTCTTTAACTCTAAAAGTTCAATTTGAGTCATTTGATAAGTGGGTTTTGAAATTGTTTTAGCATCAGGAACTAAGTCAACATTAAATTCAAATTCTTAATTAGGTATAATACTGGAAAAATCATCAGGAAAAACATCAAGATTCTCAGTTACTAGTGACACGTCATTAATCTGAACAGTTCCTTTGTTTTTAACAATATGTGCAATATAAAATTTATTTATATCTTTTAATATTTTCTCAACTTCCTGATATGTTATTCGAGGTAAGGTTTAATTATTTTACATAGACTAAAACTCTTTCTAAAAAGAAACCTATTTATCACTACTGTCAATCTTAGCACAGTAAACTTAAATCCAATCCATACCCAAAATAACATCAAACTCTACTAGAGGAAAAAAACAAGGTTTACAGGTAAATTCTTTCCACATATAAGGATAGTAAAATTCTTATAATTTCGTTTTCCCTGAATATTTTACCCATGTGTTTTTACCATAAGTTCTAGATTCATTTCTTGAGGTGGAATTCCCAATTTATCATAAAATTTATCAGAAATGAAAGAATATGTATACCCTGAATCCAAGAACACATTGGCATAATCTGAATAAACAAACAATGTACCAGATACCTATTCATTTGATGGCCCAACATCTTCTAAAGTAATTACAAAGGATTTCACCACACCTTTATTCTTATTTTTTGGATACTTCCCATCATTTGAGTTTTCCATCAGATACTCATTCAAATAAAGACCCATCTCATTTCACTTAAAACCTTTTACTGAGTTTAAATTAGATTTTTCCTCACCGCTACCTTAATCTTTTTCAATGAAATTATAAGCCTTATATCCCATATTACCATATCTAAATCACATACCATAATTCAAAAGGCATTCCCAAGTGTTCTTTTTACCACAATTTTCACAAACTGTAAACTTAATTTTCTTACTATTATACTTTTTTGAATAATTCTTCCCTTTTTCCTACCACCTCAACCTTTTATTCTGTTGTCTATCAAAGAACACCAGGTTATCAACAAACTCCATTTCAACATTCTATGCACATCAAAACAAAATTTCGTAACTTTTGAACACATGAGAATCTAATTCCCTTTCATACTTTAGCTTTAAACCTGAGTAAACCCAATTGATTTTACTATCAAGATCTGGGATGAAAATTGAAGCATACCTTTCCAGTAGAGTAAATTTTTCTTCATAAGTATCCACTGAGTCATCCTCCTACCTCAATTCCAAGAATTGTTTTCCATTCTATGTCGAACTACCTTAGGAAATCAAGAAATATACCTTTGAATTCATCCCAAAAAAGAGCATCAATATATTTATTTTCCCTGATATTCTTAACCTTTGACCACCACTGGTCAATTTCACCTTCAAAACAGTAAATAGAAAGACTAAACTTTTGATTGTCTAAACACCCCATTACATCAAAAATATTTTTTAGTTCTTTAGTCCATCCTTTAACTAGAAATAGGTCAGATGATCCTTTGAATGATGGGTGATGTTGCCTCATGAGATTTTACACTACAGACATGTTCCTTTGTGGTTGATCTGGATTATCTCATGCATTAATACCACCACCATTTATAACATGATTCAACTATGCAATCACATAAAAAAAATTGTCCAATTCTAATTCTGACCATCTTAGGTTTCTGATTTGGAAGGTTGTTGTCCTCTTGATTTCATCCCATCATAGATTCCTTGTTTCCTCTGTGGAAAACCATTCTGAACAAACATATCTTAGATAAAGCAACATGGTAATATTCAAATTCTATATCATTACAATTTTACCACAAAGTAAAAATCATTTATGGATATTATATTAACAATGTCCCAACCCCTACAGATATCTAAACCAACCTCTGATACCAACTATAAGGACACAACCTTATACATTACAAAATCTTGAGTTTTAATAAAGAATTTCCTTTCTTTCAAATTGAGGATCTTTTCAGTTTTAGAGTTTTAGATAATTAGACTATAAATATTACATAACATCTCAAATATTACAATTTAGACACTTCTAATCACTATATATTTTTTTCACAAAATAAAAATCCTTAAATTAAACAATGATATATTTTTCTTGATAAAGATCTTCATAACATTAATATTTATTTCTTCCTTACTCTTACCCATCCTTATACCCTATGGAAAACATTTCAAAAAAATTATCTGATCATAAAAAATATCAGTAAGAGATATAAAATAAGGAATGAAACTATTAGTCCATGAATATTTTAAACCCATGAAAAAAATTCATAGAATCATAATTTTCACCCATAAAACATAAACTCATTAGTATACCTCATGAAATCATAATATTCCTTAGAAATTATAAATCATAAAGGTAAATTGTGACATTTATATCATACTTACATTGTATATTTCACAGCTACATAGGGAGTAACCTTCGTGGTTACATTTGGAATACCCATCACAATATATTCCTTAAATCTCTTAAGAGAAACCTTAATATTTAACTCTATATTATTACCTAATGCATTGGAGAGCTATCATGGGATCACCCGCTATCATTTTATCACAGAACTACCCATATACATAAACAATTCCCACTGACCATAACATAATCATAACACATAAAACAAGCATAAAGTAAAAAATAACATTTCTATATTGCAATCACAATATATCATTTAAAGATATTAACATAATAAATCCCTTCTCAAAACCATTTTCAACACCAAAATACATGAAAAGGTAATATGGTATTTATTTTCCTTTTAAAAACATTAAGGTGTATAGAGGAATCCAAATATCAAATAATGGTCACGGCGGTTTCAAATTCATTATCGTCGTGTACGTGAAATAACATTCCTTTTGGAATTTAGTAAAACACTTCGTAGAAAAATATTCCTTTAAAAAACCATTGAATGAAATTAAAATTCAAATGGGTTTATTATACATTGTATAAAATAAGGTGGTGTATAATATCAAAATATGCCTCAATGAAAGGAGATTGAGACGAAATCCCTTACCTTGAGTCCGACTCGTCACATATAATCGTTATATTACTTAATAACAAAATTAGGTTAATTTATACTTTCTTGAGAAAAAATTTCAAGTTTATTATTCCTTTTTTATCACTTATTTTCATTTTATAAAACTTACTTAATTATTTAAGTTCATATCGAATGTTTTTTAGATATTCAGTACATGATTCAAAAACAAACTTATTATAATGTAAATTTCCCATGTGTTCATAAGTCCATCATCTCTAGAATAGTATTCATGACATAATTATCTATTTTATACATTTATCATTTTTTTTAATCAAACCATTAATTATGGTTATGAAAAATGAACAATGTTATAATCATGGTGACGGTAGGTCGTACGTACGCATGACTAAAGTTTTACATTTTCATTGATCATTATGGAAATATGGTAATTATTATTGTATATTTTCATAATGATCATAATATTAATAAAATCATAGTAATAATTTAAATATAATTATATATATATCATACAATTGATTTGGTGTAAAAAAACTGATTCACATCACTTCGTGGAGGAGATAGTTCACACGTACGCATGGACAACATTATGGTTTTTATGTGCATGATAGGTAAGAACATAATTAAAATATTATTATTTTAAAATGATAAATATGTCATGAATATCATATATAAACATTTATCCCATTATTATTACCATTCTTGATATACAGTAATGAAAAATGAATTATATCTGTTTGTGAGGTGATAGTCCACCGTACACACGAACAAAATGTTCATTTCCCATTTGATGAAATTAGAGATGGATTTATGTGATGCTATTAACATAATAAAATATAATTATATTTAGGATATTGGATTTATTATTTCATCTTAGAAAAATAATATTTAAAGGAAGTGGAAGAAGAAATAAAACAAAAACACTTACAAAATGATATCTCTTCTTTGGTTGATCACCTTTGAAGAATACCTTAACACCTCTAGGAATGGTGTTCTACCTAAAATAAGGCCTCAAGAAAGTGGGGAGAGATTATAGTAAGTATTTTTAACATATCGTGGCCAAACCAAATGGTTCTTGAAGTGTAAGTATTAGAGAATAGTGGGTACCTTTTTATAGGAGAGGGGAGGGGCACCCTTAGAAACTCTTAAATTATTAAATTAATATAAATTAATTTTTTAATCCAAATGACTCCGACTTGAGATATTTAAAATATTATATTAGGATGGTTCGAAATCCTCTCTTCTAATAATTTTTATACATGAATTGACTTTATTTTAAACCTTATCTTTTCGGTTTACCCATAATTATTCTCTTTTAATTTTAATTTGGTAACAACATTTTAAATATTAAGAGGCAATAAATTTTACTTATATGGGTTAAATTTCCCATAATTGTACACATAATAACTTTTTGACTTTATCAGAGTTACTTTGTAATTTTAAAATATTTTTATTATTCTTAAATAATTTAATAAATTATTATTTTTATAAAATAATTTAATAAATTATTATTTTTATAAAATAATAATTTTTTCAATTTTTACACTATTCATTTCATTGAATTTAAAAAAATTCAAACAGAGAGATAAATTCAGAAAAAAACCATTGAATATACTTATAACATGTTATAGTCACTTATAAAATTCAAGGATGGCATAAATTATGTTAAATAGTATTTATTTTTATTTTTATAATATCATTTATTTAATTCTCAAATTAATAAATCTATTATTTCATCATCATTGTGTCATAATTAAATTTAATTATTTATTTCCTAAAAATTATAAATAAGTTACCATGATGTAGGAAATATTTTTATATTTCTAATTACTATTTGTCGTCAAATATATCACTTATATAGCCCCATATTAAAATTGTTTTAGTCAGAAGAGACATGATAATGACATTTTTGCCTTTACTTTAAATTAAATGTTATAAATGTCATAACCACACCCAAGTGGCTTCCAAAGGCCACAATTTAGATACAAGGATTTTCATGGTCAGAAATCACTCATTCAATAAGATTAGGACAAGTGTTAGGGTAGTTTTATAATATTTTAATATTATTTTTGATGATTAATTACCGAATTTACCTTTAATCGTGGTAAATAAAATACTAAAGTTACTATTCAGAAAAATTATTTTGATCCTATTAGATCAAAATTTTCATACTGATTACAACCATATATGTCTGTTTTTAAAAATTTAATTCAAAAAAATGGAAAAAATTAATTTAAATTTAATTCCATTGATAAATTGATGAAATAGGTTTTTAAAAAGTAAAAACCATCAAAAGATTGACATGTGTTTATATCCGATTTAAATGTGAAATTACTTCCAATATCCAAAATTGGATTAAATGATAAAAACTTTATCTAATTATAAATTAAAACCATTTAAAAGGATAATCTAACAATATAATTAAATTATACAAAAATGTAGTTTTGAATTAAAATGTAGTGTTTTTTTTAATATTCATTAAAAATGAATTTTATCACAAAAGTACAAAAATTCAACCAAATTGAATTTTGATGTCCCTCTTCTAAATAAGAAGTCTATTTTATCAAATATAATATATAAAATTAAAAAAACAATATTTAAAAATGGTTTTCCATCAAAAGACGGTAAGACAACATTTTAAAAATATTAGAGTGTTTTATGATTAAAATTGGATTTATTCTCATTTTAAGCCTCTAAAATTTATTAGAAGTAAGTAAAAACATTTAATAAACATTTTTAAACATAATATCAGTAATTTTATTCATTCTTACCAATACAATGACTAAGCCTTAACTACCATTTAAAATAATAACATTAACAATGTATTATTTTTCAGTATATCACAATATTGTGTGCAACATAAGATTTCAGAGAAACCCATTGTTTCATGATGGGTACACTATTGGAAAAAAAATCCCTTTTAATGTAAAATTAATATGTTATTCATAAATATTAATATATATGAAAATTTCTTATTTTATAATTACTTGGGATGTTGCAAAAATACTGAACTGAAATTATCTAATGAGAAATTGAAAAGGGGCTTAGAGAGATTTACTAATGGAAAAAATACTCTCACTCAGATACTAAGAAAACAAATAACACCTAAATACATCACTGGTTTAGGTTATCAAATTAGATATAAAATAATTTTCAAGAGAACTTTTATTCCAAAATATAGTTCAATAAATTCCTCTAGTAGTTTTTATTCAATTGGACCTAACAATGTTTTTATTTCCAAAAGTTTAAAATATAATTATATGAAACCCATTAAAAAATATGGGTACTTAAATCCTTAATTACTTACATTTTTGTACCTAAGAATATTTGGGTACCAAAATCATTTTTGGTGTAAAACTTTTTTTTAGGGAACCTTCATTAAGAGCTCCAGTGAAAGTCTATTGTACCTGGAAAATGGATATTCTAGACACATGATTGGAGATTAATCAAGCTTTAAAAATTTGATAAAGGTTGATGGTGGAAATGTCACATTTGGCGATAATGCTAAAGGGAAAATAATTTTCCTTTCCCAAGTTGGTAATTCTAACTCAGTTTTAATTTCTAAATAATTTTTCTGTGATGGTCTAAAATATAATATGCTCAACATCTCACAACTATGTGATTATGGTTTTTATGTAAAATTTGAAAATAATTCTTATAATGTTTTTTATTCAAATAATGTTTTATTTTTTACTTCTTTGAGAATAAAAAATGTTTATACTATTCATTTAGACTATTTATTTTTTCAAAATGTTTCTTATTTAAGTGTATTTCTTAAGGAATATTGGATTTGAAATTTGATATTAGGATATTGTAATATTCACTCACTTATAAAACTAACTAGTAAAGGGTTAGTAAAAGATCCACTTAAATTTTAATTCCAAAATGATACAGTTTGTAACTCCTGTCAAAAGGGAAAACAACAAAAGATATATTTCAAATCAAAGAAAGAAGTTTCAACTTATTAACCCCTAGAATTAGTTCATGTGGACTTTTATAGACCATCTGGATTGTCTAGTTTAAATGGGAAGCACCATGTTTATGTCCTTGTAGATGAATTTTATAGTTATAGTTGGGTATTCTTTTTAGCTCACAAAAGTGAATCATGTTATTACTTTACCAAGTATGTTAGATTTATAGAAAATATTAGAGGAAATAGGATTAAAACCTTAAGAAATGATAATGTTATTGAGTTTGAAAATCAAAACTTTCAATCATTTTTCTTAAAAAAAATTATAATCACAAATTTTATACTACAAGGACCCCATAATATAATGGTGTTGTATAAAGAAGAAATATGACACTTTAAGAGATTTCCAGGACAATGCTTAATGAAAAATCATCAAGTTCTGATGAACCTTCACAACCCAAACCTAAACCTATTGATGATCATGAGATGACCAGCCCTTTTTTCAAATAATTGTTAGGACTCATAGATACCATCCTCTAGATTCTATAGATGGAGGTCTAGATATAGGTACACATACTAGAGATTCTCTTATGAATCAGATTTAATATCAATAATTATTGTCACAACTTGAACCTAAGAACACCAATGATGTAATTAATGATGAATTTTGTATGATGGATATGCAAGAATAAATAAACCAATTTTAAATAAATAAATTTGGGAACTTGTTGATAGGCCTAAATACACCTTGAATATTGGCACTAAATGGGTTTTTTGAAAGAATTTTGATGAATCTAGCACTATAATAAGAAATAAATCTTGGTTAGTTTCACAAGGGTATATTCAGGAAGAGGGAATTGACTATGAGGAAACTTTAGCACCTATAGCCAAACTTGAATCCATTGGGATAATACTTTTTTATACATCACATTTGGATTCCAAACTATATCAAATGGATGTAAAAAGTGTATTCTTAAATAGATATACAGTTGAAGATTTTTTTTTTGAAAAACACCCTAGTTTTCAAAATTCCCATTTTCCAAATCATGTCTTTAAATTAAAAAATATATTTATATGGTCTAAATAACACTCCTAGAGCTTGGTATGAAAGTCTTAACTCTTTTCTAATTTCTAAAGGTTTTTTTAAAAGGTATAGTTAACCCTACTCTTTTTATAGAAAGAATTTCAAAAGATGTTTTACTTGTTCAAATCTATGTAGATGATATTATCTTTGGATATTCTAAAAATTATTTGTGTACTGATTTTTTAAAAATTATGTAAAATGAATTTGAAATGAGTTTAATGGGTGAACTAAAATTCTTTATTGGTTTTTAGATTTTTTAAAATAAATAAGGAATTATTTTAAATCAAAGTATATCAAAGATATTCTAAAATTTTTTGGTTTGGATTACACTAAAAGTAGTGACACTCCCATGGGTACCACCTATAATTTGGATCCTGATGAAGCTGGAAATCCAGTAAACCAAACCACACTACTACAAAATGGACGTTTAACAACGTTGGTATTTATCAACGCTTTATTTTTAGCACTCATAAAGGGTACCCTTTATCAGGGATATATTTTAAGCACTCATAAAGGAGTCCTTTATCAATGCTTTTTTAACACTAATAAAGATACGAATAAATAAAATTAAATAATTAAATAAATAAAAAATAAAAATGGGTTTATTAAAAAATATTACAAATTTTATTAGTTAAATAATTACTGATAAAAATGAATAAATTTATTATACTATATATAAATTACAAATATAATAAATAGTATGTATTGAATATATAGATTTTGAAAAAATGAAAATTAAAAAAAATTAAAAAAAAAGTAAATTGAGAAATATATTAAAAAAATTATTAATTCGATGATTATTGATAATGTTAATAAATAGTATATATTAAATATATAGATATATATTAATGTATATAAATATGATTTATATATTACAAAATATTTATGTGCTTTACATTAAATAGTCATATAATTAGTGAATAATGGTTTATAATTAAAAATTAACATGAATTAAAATACTAACTAATTGCATAGAGTAATGGACATATAACTGAATGTCATTTGATTTTTCAATTAAATATAGATCAAATGTGTTTTATATTGATTTCACATGTACATAATTAATTCATTTTTATATACAATGCAAACACACAAAACTTATCCATTTTTTCAATATTATTAAATTGTACTTATTTTTAAATTATTCAATTTCACTCATTTTTAACATGCATGCATTTAAAATTAGATATTTATTAACAATGTTAAAAAATATTTGTAAAAAATTATAAAACAATATTTACCAATAAATATATTCATAAATAAATATATTTAAAAATTTACATACTATATTTATAAAATTATATATTTATATTATAAATAAATAAATATTTTTTTAAAAAATATTTATATAATTATAAATAAATAATTAAATATATTTAAATAATTATCATATTTTTATTATATTTACAAAAAAATGAACATATTTACTAGATTTATATGTATATATATTTAATAAATAAATGTATATATATAATGATATAAATATTATTTTCAAAAAATATTTATATAATTATAAATATATAATTATATATTTAAATAATTATAAAATTATAATAAATATATTTAAATAAGGAATATATTAACTATATTTATATTTATATATATTTATTATATATATATATACAAAAAAATTATTTATAATTATAATTATAAATCCTTTATCAACACTTAAGTAATAAGAGTTGTTAAAAAATGTCTTTATCAGCGCTTTCTTTGGCGCAAATAAAGATGAGGGTTTATCAGTGATAAAACTTTAGTGCTAATAAATATGGTTTTTATTAGTGCTTTTTTATCACTAATAAAGCCATACCTTTATTATCACTAAAAAAGATCTAATAAATATTCCTTTTATCGGTGCTTAAATAATAAGCGCTGATAAAAGTGTCTCGATCTAATTAAAAAAACCTAACCTATTAAGAACCAATCATGATATCAGAAGCTTTCCTTGGAATCCACCCATTCCCAATGATCCTCCTTGATGAATCAAAGCTTAAATCACCCAAACCCACTTGAATCACACAAACCCACTGCCTTTAGTTGCTTGAACATCATCTGGAATCCAGGGTTCGATTGCAGTTAGGGTTTCTGAAGAAAACATCAAGATCTGGATTCAACGGTCTCAGATTTTCTTCAACCTAGAGAGGTAGGCTTATGTTATCCTTTTTTGGGATATATTTTCTCTCTTTATTTTTCATTTCAATATTTGGATCTGAGGGTTTCTGATTTTCCTTTATAGGTTCAAATTTTCTTTCTATATTTGTGCTCTCGTTGTTGTATTCTATTTTGATTTTGTTTATGATCTATTGTTTGCTTGACTACTATTTTTGATATCCAATTTTTGTCTTTTTAAATTGTTTTTTAATAAATTTTCTTTGTTTTATACATCTATACTCCATCTTGCTTCATTGTTTTGAATCCATTTCCTTTGTAGTTTCTGAGAAAATTGATTTAGAAAACCAATTCTCAGTTTGATGATGGTGAGAAGTAGCAACAGAAGCTGATTTTATGCAATTAATGTAAAGGAATTTATTTATTTAAATTCTATTTTATTATTATGATATAAGGGTTTTTCCTTAAAAATTTATTTTCTCATAATTGTGTTGTTTTATTTTTAGAGAAATCTTAGCAAGGGTGATACCATATTTTTTTATTTTCAACGGCCCTCTATTTTCAAAATCAGTATGGTGTTGTATTTATTTTACTATGTTTTGATATTCTGTTATAAGGGTTACATATATTTTTATCAAATTAAGTTTATTTTATAAAGATATATATATATATATATACATATATATATATATATATATCTGTGTGTTTTTGTGTGTAAATATATATCTTTCTATCTATTTATATGGATTTTTAGAAGTTATAATATAAGGGTAATTTTATAATTATTTATTCACAAATTATGGTTCAGGATTTCCAAATTACAAATGTATTTTATTTTATTTCATTAAAAATTATGTTTAAATGTGAATTTTTTTTGCAATTATGTGTATTTTAATTTTAATGATGTGTGTGTGTGTGTTTTTGTGTGTTTGTGTGTGTTTAAATGTGTATGGCATAGACATTTTAAGGGTTTGTGTTTTTTTATCCTTTTTTTTATATATCTAGTTGATTTGTATTATTTCTTTATGATAACTTCATTATGGACCTCTATAGAATCTCAAGGATGGGTCAATGCATATTAGATGATCTCCCTATAATCCTTAGGTTTCTAGATCATTTGTTCAAAAAAATAGAATGGAAGTTATCAAATTCTATATTTTAGAAATTATTTTTAGGTATTGATATTTTTTAGTCTATATATATATTTTTGGTCTATATATACATTTAATTAATAGTAATATAATTTATACTTAAATAACCAATAAAATATTGTAAACTCATGTTACTTACAAAATAATAAAATTTGGTAAATATATATACATTTTTTTGAAATAATTAAACTTTCAAAAAATTAAATAATTATATTTTATACTCAATTACCAAAAATAATTATTATTTATAATTAATATAATTTAAAAATTATAATTATTATTATTTTAGTTTTATTAGAAAAAAATTGTATAATATATATATACATCAAATAATATATTGTATATTTAAATAAATTTAAATATGATAAATAATATATATATTTATATTATATTTATATTCAAATAAATATGATAATATAATACATATATAATATATATATATATATAATATTTAGGTAGATTCACTTTATTTATCTATGTATTGAATGAGGAGTGGTCTCTATTTTATATTTTTTTATAGTGGAAGGTGTGAACCTCGTTTAGGTTTATTGCCTATCGAGGTATGTGTGAACAAAGTACACGCCTCCATCAACTTATTTTTTCAATCATATAAAACCCTATCATTTTTTAATAAAATAAAACCTATTAAAAAACCATGTTTTATCGAAAAAAAGCATTATAAAAAAATCCTCAACCAATTTTTCTATTAAAGTTTTATTCGGATCCTTGTGGATAAATTCAAGGATAAAAATGAAAGTAATTAATCATTAAATTTTCCTCTACATAAAATCAAATAAATTAATTTCAGTAACATACACTCGTTAGCGGAAATTATAGTATATAAACCCAAGACCCTCAGGCTACGCAGCACTATAGTTGCGTATTCTGATTCTTCCATCTCCAACCTCTTCATTTCTTTCCTACCCCTCTCTCTATCATTTCTATAGTTGTGTGGATATTTAATCTAGAAGGATTTGGTGGTAATGGAGGTGTTTAGATAATAACTAGTTCCAATGGTGTAATTATGAAAAATGAGAGGCATCATTTTAGAGAACACAATGAAGTAAATCGGTGGCATTTCGCCTTGTACTTCATTGTGTTTTCTAAAAGGGGAGATGCCTCCAATTTGTGAGAATTACACTATTGACACTAGTTATTAACATGACACCTCCATTTCCACAAAATCCTTAAATAGAAAATCTATAAACAACTAGATAAATGATATAGTTAAGGGCAAGAAAGAAATGCAGAGAGTGGAGATAGATGAATCAGAATATGCAATTGTAGTGTTGTGCGGCCCGAGGGTCTTCAGTTACAGTTTAATTTCAGGTGATTAGTGTTTGTTACTAAAATTAATTTATTTTATTTTATGTGGAGGCAAAATTAATGATGAATTACTTTCATTTTTTTCCTCAAATTTATCTACAAGGATTCAAATAAAACCTTAATAAAATAATTGGTTGAGGATTTTTTTATAATGTTTTTTATGATAAAACATGGTTTTTTAATATGTTTTATTTCATTAAAACATTTATAGGGTTTTATATGATTTTAAAAGGAGTCTATAGAGGCGTTAACATCTTTCACACTTAGATAAATGGTCTATAAGTCATTTGATACATGTAGGAATCATTCGCCCCTCAATTCGACACACGGTGTGACTGTTATGACTCAATGTGTCCATTATCAGTTTAAAATTGACAGTTTAGTTCAAAAATGTCACTCACTGAAAATAAAAAAAATATATGCTCAGATTTTATTGATAATTTAGGACATTAATTCGAAAGTCCTTTTTGGGATGTAGGAATCGGTCTCAAGTCAAATCGATACACGATGTGATCGGTATAGGTCAATGTGCGTGTTTTCAGTTTAAAATGACATTTTAGTAAAAAAACAAGTGACGAACTCAAAATCAAGAAAATCCATTTGGATTGATTTGATAATTTATAAAAATAATCCATAAGTCATTTGAGACATGTAGGAATCAGTTGTACCTCAATCAGATGCACGTTGTGACTGGTATGACTCCAAATGTGTATTTTTATTTAAAAATGACATCAATTTTAATAAAAAGGATAACTGACCTACTCAAAACCAATAAAATACATTCAGATTGTTTTGATAAATTAGTTAAATTATCCATAAGTCATTTTTGATGTGTATGAATCATCCTCACCTCAATCTGATGCATGGTGTTCCCAGTATGACTCAATGTGTTCATTATCAGTTTAAAATCAACAGTTTGGTTCAAAAAATGTCACTCACTAAAAACCAAGCAAACATGATCAGATTTTCTTAATAATTTAGGAAATTGATTCATAATTAATTTATGAAGTGTAGGAATTCGTATCATATCAAACCGATACAAAATGTGATCGATATGAGTCAAAGTGCATGTTTCCTATTTAAAATGACATTTTAGTAAAAAAAAGACCAGTGAGGTACTCAAAAAAGAGAAAACGAGCCTAGATTGTTTTATCTATATTTAAATTCTCAATCAAGGATGGCCCTTTAATTAGAAAATAATAATCAGTTCATGTCTATTCCAATGTATACAATTTCTTTTATGTTAGAGGGGACCATAAAGAGGGCATTTGGATTCTTGATAGAGGAACCAAATCCTTGAACCCTTTAAAAAAGAAAGAAAGTTCGGTGAGAAGGTAAAAATGTTTTCTAATATATTATGTTTTCCCCAAAATATTATATATTATCTACTACATTAATATAATCTAAATTAAATGTTTTACTACTCATGAAAACAGTGTCTTCTACACATGATGATGTTACCAATCCCTCAGAAAAACAAACTATAATGAAGGAAACCCTTTGGAAAGATGTAAAAGTAATGTTACGAGATACGTCCTATATTTTATCAAAAAATTATAAAATGAAATATATATTTAATTTTCATTATTCCTTTAATATTTCATTTATTTTAGAATATTTTTGTCCATGCGTCATGCCTTTGCAAGAAAAAAAAACAACACCGTTTCTACTCAATCACAGAGGTAATCTTGATATTTACACAGTAAAATCATTGTCCATATAATTAATGTATTGTTTTTAATTTATGTTTTATTTATTTATTTCTGTTATTAATCATATAATAATTGTTTTATTAGACGGTTGGATTCTTTCATACGAGTTGGGGTGGTCTGTCCATCATCAATGCCTTTCTACACCAAAACATCAACATACTTCTTCTCCCTCCAAACCTTTTCCCCCTACAGTGGTGCATTTATCAATTTCTTTCAAGTTACCTCTAATACCTTTGTAAGAATAGATACGATGCTGCATCTGCTCAATTACAGAGGTAATATTGATATTTTCATAGTAAAATCATTGTATGTATAATTAATGTATTGTTTTATGTTTATGTTTAATTTATATTCTTTTAGTATTAATCACATAATAATTGTTTTCTTATATAGGTGGATTATTTTGTTAAAGTTCAGGTGATCTATCCATACTTCATGCCTTTTTTCACCAAAACTTCCACAGACTTCATCTCCCTCAAAACCTTTTCACCTCTATAGTGGTGCATTTATCACTTTCTTTCAAGTTACCTCCACTACCTTTGCAGGAAGAGAAACGACACTGCCTCTGATCAATTACAGAGGTAATATTTATGTTTACATAGTAAAATAATTTTCCATAGAATTAATATATTATTTCATGTTTATGTTTAATTTATTTATTTTTATTATTACTCACGTAATATTTTTTTTCTTTTACAGGTGGATTCTTTTTTTTTTGATATGGGGTGCTCTGTCCATCTTTCATGCCTTTCTGCACAAAAACTTCAGAAGAATTCTTCTCCCTCATAACCTTTCACCCCTATAGTGTTGAAATTTATCACTTTCCTTAAAGTTCCTTACACTTCTCAATCACAGAGGTAATCTTGATATATTCATAGTAAAATCATTGTCTATAGAATTAATGTATTATTTCATATTTATGTTTTATTTATTTATTTTTAGTATTACTCATAATAATTTTTTTCTTATAGAGGTGGATTATTTTTTTCAAGTTGATGTGGTTTGTTCGAAGCTTCTTTTTCAGTGTTGGCAGTTCAATAAAGAAAGTCAATGGAAACCATGGTAACATTGATAGTTAGGATTGTTTTCATACTTTGGGAAGTGTAGGAATTATCCGCACCTCATTCAGAAACACAATGTGACGAGTATTACTCTAAGTAATTGTTTCTATTTAAAATTGACATTAATTTTAGTAAAATACAACTAAATCAATGTGATCGTTATCGGTTTAAAATCAAAATTTGACTTTAAAAAGTTTCACTCACTAAAAAACGACCAAATGAATGCAAATTTTCTTGATAATTTAGGGAATCTATTCCTATATTATTTGTGATGTGTAGGAATCAGTATCACATCATACCGATACACGATGTGATTAGAATGAGTCAAAGTGTGGGTTTCAAGTTTAAAATGACATTTTAATATATAAAAATACAAGTGATATACTCAAAACTGATAAAACATATTCATATTGTTTTGATACTTCAAGAAAAAAAATCCATAAGTGATATGGAAGGTGTATGAATTTTCCACACCTCAATCTGATGTATGGTGTGTCTCAGTATGATTCTAAGTGCGTCTTTATTTAAAATTGACAACAATTTTAGTAAAAAAACAAATGGACCTACTCAAAACTGAACAAACACATTCATATTGTTTTGATTCTTTAGTACAATGATACATAAGTTATTCAAGACGTTCTCAAATCATCCACACCTCAATCTGATGCACGGTGTGACTGATATGACTCTAAGTACATTTTTTTATTTAAAATTGAAATCAATTTTAGTAAAAAGGAAAAATAACCTACTCAAAACTGAGAAAATGCATTCAAATTTTTTAAATACTTTATGAAAATGATCCATATTCCATTTTTAGTGTGTAGTAATTAGCCACACCTCAATCTGATACACAATGAGATCGGTATGATTTTAAGTGTCTATTTCAATTTTAAAATGACATTTTAGTAAAAAAGACAAGTGACATACTCAAAACTTATCAAACACATTCATATTGTTTTGATACTATAGTAAAACAATCCATAGTCATTTGGGATGTGTAGGAATCAATTATACCTCAATATGACAAAAGTTGGACCAATATGACTCAAAGTGTGTGTTTTTATTTAAAATTATCATCAATTTTAGTAAAATGGAAAACTTTCCTACTCAAAACTAAGAAAAACTATTTGGGTTGTTTTGAAACTTTAAAAAATGATCTATAAGTCATTTTTTAAATTTAGGCATCATCCACACCTCAATCTAATACACAATGTTCCCAGTTTGACTCAAAGTGTCTGTTATCTATTTAAAATCGACATTTTAGTTCAAAAAGTGTCACTCATTAAAAACCAATAAAATGTTCTCTGATTTTCTTGATAATTTAAGAAAAAATTTCATAATTCATTTTTGACATGTAGGAATCCATTTCACATAAAACTGAAAAATTATGTGATCTAAATGAGTAAAAAGTGCTTGTTTTAAGTTTAAAATGATATTTTAGTAAAAAAAACCAGGTGACATACTCAAAACCAAGAAAATACATTAAAATTATTTTTATACTTTATGAAAACGGTCCATAATTCATTTGGGACATGTAGTAATCAACCACACCTCAATATGACAGATGGTGTGACCAATATGACTCAAAGTGCATCTTTTTATTTAAAATTGTCATCAATTTTAGTAAAATGGACAATTGTTCTACCCAAAACCGATAAAACACATTCAGATTATTTTTTATAATTTACAAAAATGGTCCATAAGTAATTTTTGATGTGTAGGAATCATTCATACCTCAATCCAATATACGATTTTCTTGGTATGACTCAAAGTTTCCGTTATCAGTTTAAAATCGACATTTTAGTTCAAAAAATGTCACTTAATGAAAACAAATCAAACATGCTTTTATTTTCTTTGTAATTTATGAAAACAATTCATAATTTAATTTTTATGTGTAGGAAGATATTTCACATCAAAACGATACACTTTGTGATTGTAATGAGTCAAAAGTGTGTGTTTCACGTTTAAAATTACATTTCCGTAAAAAAGAAAAGTGACATACTCAAAACCGAGCAAACACATTCAGATTATTTTTATACTTTATAAAAATGATCCATAATTCATTTGGGACATGTAGAATCAACCTCAACTATATCTAATGCATGGTGTGATAGGTATTAATCAAATTGCGACTTTTTATTTAAAATTTTCACTAATTTTAGTAAAATGGACAATTGTCCTACTCAAAACCTAGAAAAAACATCTGGATTGTTTTAATACTTTACAAAAATGATCCATAATTAATTTTTGATGTGTAGGAATCATCCACACCTCAATCCAATACATGATTTAATTGGTATCATAGAAAGTTTCCGTTATCAATTCAAAATCAACATTTTAGTTCAAAAAGTGTCACTCACTGAAAACCGATCAAATGCACTCTCATTTTCTTGATAATTTATGAAAATTATTCCTAAGTTATTTTTGACATGTAGGAATCTGTTTCACATCAAACTGATACACGATGTGATCATAATGATTCAAAATTGTGGGTTTCCAATTTAAAATGACATTTTGGTAAAAAAGACTACTGATATACTCAAAATCAAGAAAACGCATTAATATTGTTTAGATGCTTTTTGAAAACAATCCGCAATTCATTTGAGACATGTTAGAATCAGTCACACCTCAATCATATGCATGGTATGACCAGTATGACTCCAAGTACATCTTTTTATTTAAAATTGACATCAATTTTAGTAAAATTAACACTTTCTGATAATTTTTTTCTTTATATTATTACTAACCTAAAAATTGTTTTCTTATACAAGTGTGTTATTTTGTTCCAGTAGGGGTGGTTTGTTCAGTAATAGCATGATTCGATTCATTATTAAAAGAAAAAATAACATTGATGTTTTTTAATGTATGTAAGAATTTATATTTATGTAATTGTATAAACCAATATTTAAAATGTCTATAATGTAGTGTTTTTTCTTGTGTTTGTGTTGTAAATTTCATTTCATTTAAATCATATATTGTAGCTTATTTTTGTTGATATCTGGTGTGTTTTTGGTGCTAGGGTGTGTTGTTATAGCACACTGTATTGGTGTTATAGTGTATTGTTATAACGCACTAAAGTATGGATTTTTATCAGTGTTTATAAAGGACACATTTATCGGTTCTTTTAAAAGCACTGATAAAGGTATAATTTATTATTTCTTCTATGAGAACTGATAAAAGGTCCTTTATCAGCAATTTTATAAGTATAGATAAAGGTATACTTTATCAGCACTTCTATAAGTGCTGATAAAAGACCCTTTATCATCCCTTTTATATGCATTAATAAGTGGTGCTAAATTAAAGTGTTGATAAATTTTTCCTTTATCATTTCTTTTTCAATGAAAATAAAAGACCAGGGCTTTTAACCTCACTCATATAGTCATTGATTTTCTAGCACTGTTAAAGTCTAGTTTTGTAGTAGTACCAATTACAAATGTATGATTGGAAGTCTTCTATACCTAACTATTAGTCAGCCTGAAATTATTTTTAGTGTGTCTATGTGTTATCATTTTCAAGAAAACACTAAAGAGTCGCATTTACTTTCCATTAAAATAATTTTTAAATACGTCAAATATACAACCAATTTAGGATTGATCTACCCAAGAGGACAATCCTTTGACTTATTGAGTTATTCAAATGATTATTTTTGTGGTTTTAAGTTATAAAAAAACACCTATGTAACATGTAATCTTTTGGGAAAGTCACTAGTATCTTGATGTAGTAAGAAACAAAATTCGACTGCACTTTCTACTGTTGAGCCTAAATACATAGTTATGGGTAGTTGTTGTGCTCAAATTTTTTAGATGAAACACACTTCACTATACTATGTATATCAATTCAGGTTTTCCCAATAAATTGTGAAAAAAAGTGAAATTATTTCCAAAAATCCCATGTATCACTCTATAATAATGCACATTGATGTAATACATCACTTTTTTAGAGATCATTTTTAAAAGGGTGATATAACTCTTAAATTCATAAAAACTAAACATCATCTTACTAATATTTTTACTAAGACATTGAATTCTGATAGATTAAGTTACATTAAACATAAATTAGGAATGATTAATTTTGGTTAGAATTTAATTCTGGGTACCCACTATTGTAAATTACCCACCTTTAGAAATTACTCACCATTGGAAATTACCCACCATCAAAAATCACCCACAATTGGAAACAACCCACCATTGGAAATAAGTCCCCATTGCTAATTTTATTTCTCCATGTTTAAATTTTTTATTTAATTTAACTGTTTAAATTTTATTTATAATTTCATTTTTCAAGCCTTTAAATGATATAAATTTGAGATTTTTCTTAATTTCAATTCACTCTCTCCCTCACGCCTTTTTCCCTTCAAATATTCTCTGATTACCTTTCTCTCCCAACCTTTATCATTCTCTTTTACTCACCTAAACATTACACTACATTGTAATGGTTAGAGTGAAGTGACCTATTGAGTTGACCCCCAAGGATTCACAGGCTTTGAATAAGCCTAGAGGATATTTGATCTTAATAGTTTTCAAGTTTCATAACCCACAACTCATAAATCATACAATGGTTATTAAGAAAGAAGAAAATGTCAAATGGTTTTTGTTTACAATATCAATGGTTCTTAGGGTGCTCCTGGACCAAGGATGGATAAAATGGTTCTTGAAAAATTAGAGGTTTTCCTATCCTAGGTTGGTACACCATTTTTATCAATTTTATGAGTTTAGTTTTATAGAAAATAAAGATCAGATTAGAAGCATGATAGATGTACAAGAGGTAATATTTTCTTTGAAACAATGGGATAAATTCATTAAAGTACCCCATGAAGGAGTTTTAATTAACTATTAAGGATCCATTCCTAGAAATAGTGATTATTTTGTTTATTATAATGCCTCAGTAGAACTTACCGGGGATGGAACTCTAAGAAGACCTGCTGAAACTGAATTGGAACGTGATTGCAGATTTTTTTTAAGTTTATACAGCACATGCTATGACCTGGAAAAGGATAATTCAGCACGATAATATATTGGGATGTATATATCCTACATATTTTGAAATAAGGAGATATAATTAATTTTTAAAGATATAAAATGGTGCATAATATAGATATGTGTAGGATGTATTATTGGTCTAACTCCTTTATTTATCCTAAGTTTACTTCATCCATGATTGAGGCCAAAGGACTAGTTGATGAGGATGAAGTATCCAAGGTGAAGTGTGGTGGATTTTTCCGAACTAAATTTATATGTAAAATAATTAATGTAAATTGGAACCCATGGTTGAGGAAGTGGATTGATAATGTTGATAATATATATGAGGATTTTAATCCTAAAGATCACTTTTCCAAACAAAAGAGCCTTGTTGATCCTGGATTGGAGCCAGATGAGGCATTAGAATACTCAGATGATGAGAAAGAAGAAATGGAGGTTGTTGTAGCTCTTAATGAGGAGGAGATATCGTTTGAGGAGGGCAGTGACCCAGAAAAACCTAAGATCTGAGTGGTCTCTTTTGGTCCAGCTAGTCCTCCAAGATCTATACCTTCTAGAGAAAGTATTTTGAGTGAAAAAGATGATAATGAAGAAACTGAGGTTTAAGATGAATAACAATTTAGGAGTTATTCTTTTAAATATTATATGGAGGTTTTAGATTTATCTAAGGATGAATATTTAAATAATGCAAGAGATGGTGATGAAAATTCATATGATGGAAATGATGAATGAAGGGAGATGATAAAGATGAAGAAGATGATGATATAGATGGTAGTGATGATGGATCAGATCATGGAGGTCCAGATGACCATGAGTTGACTCAAAAAAATCTTTATCTTTAGTTGTATATAATTTTATGAGGTATGAGGAGATACCAAGTTTTGTTTAAGAAGTTGATAAAGCTAATTCTGACAAAGATGATATGAGGGAATCTGTTGAGGGGAGGAAACTCCAATCTTTTTTATCCATCAAGTTGACCCTGAAAATTTTGAACTTTCTATTTTATCTTCTGTTAGGATGGATGTCACAAATTTTGATGAATGGGAAATATTCCCAGGGTATAAGAGTCTGGGATTGGTCTATCCTAATTCAGATGTTGATGAGAGTAGTCCACTAGAGCATGGTGTACATTCTACCCCAGTTCAAGTTGATATAGATCCTAAGGGATATATGGTTGAGTAAATTGATGTTTTAGGATAGATTCATAGATTTTATTTATATATACTAGGAAAAATTGAGATATAAGAGACTTTTGTGCCTCCTACTGAGATAAATATTGCACCCCTGCCAACTACTGTTTCACTTATGCCTCTAAATACTATTTTCAAAGTTGATATAGAGTCTTTCAGAGAGAGGATTATTTCTTATTTTAGTAGGATTTTGAGTAATAAAGAACCTAAAGTCACTAGACTTAGTGATATGTATTCTATAAATTTATTTGAGTTGTTTTTGAGCCACATTGATCAAAATATGATTAATCACACTTACGAGGATGGGATTGAGAACAAATTTCTATCTAGTGAGATGGAGACATTGAGGTCTATGATGGAGGAGATCAGGAATTATTTTGTTTCCGGCCTAGATCCCTTATTAGAGAGGTTGTATGCTTTACCTTTAGTGTCTTATACATCCAGTGCTCTGCCTCCCTCATATTCCATAGATATAGAGTTGATATATTTAGTTTTCAGGGAGGAACTTCATGTTGTTATGGGATATGTTTATGCTACTCCTTAGTAGGATCTGAGGAAAATCAGACAACATCGTGATCATATTTATAGATGGTAAGGGAATGTTTGAATGATTCCATAAATGATAGGGAACACATCTCAAAGGCCATCAAATATTTCCTTCCCAGGATTTACACCAGGCATGAATTGAACTCACACTTAAAATTTCTAGCTGAGAAACTTTAGATGCCACTAGTTACCCAAGATTTTAAGGAACAGGTCAGTCAGTTGAAGGAGATCACACATTTACTTCAATTTTTCATGGAGGAAAATAAATACTTCTTTATTTCCATGGATCATGGAGTCAACATTAACATGGAATTCATCAATCTCATGAATCCCTTATTTCATGTGTCTGGTACTACAATAGTAGCTCATGATTCCATTCCAATGACTTCTCATCTAAATACTACATCCACTACCTATAGTATTTCAAATCAGCTATTATTATGAATCCAAATTCTCATTTTCCTGCTCAGTTTTATCCTCTCATTTTTTCACTAGTGGAAGCAATTAGGCATATTTGGCGAGTGATCAACCAAGATCTTCCCACTCTACCTTAGTCCCTACAGCCACTACTTTAGTTACCTCAACATATACCTCTATCTCCCCTATCTCTGATAAGGGGAAATCACCTACTATTCCTAGAACCCAAGCTGAGAAGTGATTGAGATTATCTTTTATCTTTGATAGGGACTTCACTATATTTTTTTTTCTTATCTTTTTGGATGTAATGTACTCACTTTTTTCTTTAATGGAATTTCTATTATTATTAATATTTTTCTTCTTTGAATTTCTTGTCTATTTTATTATCTTTTGGATAATCCAAAAAGGGGGAGAATAAATATGAAATGTATGTTATTGGGAGAATAATTATAGTAAATTAATTTTTTATTTTATGTTATCCTCTCATAACATACATTTTATACCATATTTATTCATTTTCTTTTTTAAACTTTATCTTCAAACTCTCACATTATATTTTTAAAGTGTTAATAATATATCATTAATCTTTAAAATTCATCTATTTTATGCCAAAGTTTATTCCATACATGGTTTATAAAATTCCATGATTTTTGGAAGAGGTCCCTATGTAGTCTATATTGTTTTTATTCCCATGGTTATTATGTAAGAGGTCTATGTGTGGCCTGGATAGCTTGTAAATTGTTGTCTGTATACTTGATGCAAGTTGTGGATAATATTATTATTATATAATCTACATGACAACGGGTGATTTCCAAGTAGAAAAGATTAGGTCACATCTTGAGAATGGACCCCTTGTTTTATTCCTCTATGTTTTTTTTATTTTATTTAATTATTTACAAAGCTTTAACCTATATTTGTTTTTAAGATGTAAAAAACCTATTCTTTGATAGTTAATCTTAATAAGTGTTTATATAAGTTTTTGATTGAGTAAATTGATTTCAAAAGTTAAACTAATTTTCATATTATTTTAACTTATCACTAATAAAGATTTGAGAAATATTTTAAAAGATTAAAATTATATTAAACCACTCTTTTGATTAATTAGGAAAATTTATTTTAATTGGGGGTTTTATTTGAATTTTTTTAACAAAATTTTTTATTGGGAACTTAATTTACCCCCTCTATAGTTACTCACTCTGAGTAACATAATACTTATACTTTTTTTACAGATCTTTTGGGAATTCATATTTTTCTTTCAACTATCTGCAATAAACTGGAAAAGAAAGAAGACATTCCTTTTTGATGGAAGAGGAAACCCCATGCTTTCTGAAATGTGAAGTGTTTTAAGGATCATGGGGTTTCTCTTCCATAATAATGGAACATGTTCTCACTCTTGTTGGTTTTTTCAGATATTTTAAAGAAAAACATATATCCTATACTCAATCAGACACACCTCAATCTGATACACAGTGTGCTGGTATGACCCAAACTGTATATTTTTATTTTTTTAATTTTCATTTTAGTTAAAAATACACATCACATACTCAAAACCAAGAAAAAACATAAATATTTTTTTTATAATTTAGTACATTGATCCATAAGTAATTTGTGACATGTAAAAATCATCTGAACCTCAATATGACGCATGGTGTGGCCGGTATAACTCCAAGTGTGTCTTTTAATTTAAAATTGACATTAATTGTAGTAAAAAGAACAAGTGAAAAACCTAAAACCTATAAAATTCATTTGGATTAGTTTTATACATTATAAAAATTATCCATAATTAATTTATGACATGTAAGAATCAACCACACCTCAATTTGACATATATTGTATCCAATATGACTCCAAGTGTGACTTTTTAATTAAAATTGACATTAATTTTAGTAAAAAAAAGTGACATACTGAAAACTAATCAAACAAATTTGTATTGTTTTTTATACTTTTATAAAATAATTTCTAAGTGATTTTTGTCTTGTAGGAATCAACCACACCTCAATCTGACGCACGGTGTGATCGGTATGACCCCAAGTGTTTTTTATTAGTTTAAAATTGACATTTTAGTTTAAAACATGTATCACTCACTAAAAAACATGGTATTATTGTCTTTATAATTTAGTAAACCAATTCATAAGTAATTTTTTATGTGTAGAAATCAGTATCATATCAAAGTAACACATGATGTGATCAGTATGACTCAAAGTGTATGTTTCTAGTTTGAAATGACATTTTAGTATAAAACAAAAGTGAGATACTCAAAACATAACAAACATATTTGTATTGTTTTAATACTTTAATAAAATGATATATAATTTATTTTTGACATGTAGGAATTAGACGCACCTCAATCTGATGCACGGTGTTACCGATATGACTCCAAGTGTGTCTTTTTATTTAAAATTGGCATTAATTTTAGTAAGAAGAATAGGTAACATACTCAAAACTAAGAAAACACAATTATATTGTTTTGATACTTTAGGAAAACAATCTAGAATTAATTTTTGATGTGTAGGAATCAACCCCACCTCAATATGATGCACGGTGTGACCAGTGTAACTCCACGTCTGTCTTTTTATTTACAATTGACATTAATTTTAGTAAAAAGAACAAGTGACATACTAAAAACTAAGAAAACACATTACAATTATTTTGATACTTTAGGAAAATTATTCATAATTAATTTGTGACATGTAGTTATCAACCTCACCTAAATACGACATACGATGTGAGTGATATGACTCAAAGTGTTTCTTTTTATTTAAAATTGACATTAATTTTAGTAAAAATAACAATTAACATACTAAAAACTAATAATCCACATTTATATTGTCTTGATACTTTATGAAAATGATCCATATATAATTTTTGACATGTAGGAATGAACTGAACCTCAATCTAATTGATGGTGTGACCGGTATGACCAAAATTGTCTCTTATCTTTTTAAAATTGAGATTTTAGTTCAAAACATGTATCACTCACTAAAAAATAACAAAACATTCATATATTTTCTTTATAACTTAGTAAAATTATTTATAATTCATTTATAACATGTAATAAGTGGTATCATGTCAAACTGACACATGATGTGACCAGTATGACACAAAGTACATGTTTCTAGTTTGAAATGACATTTTAGTAAAAAAACGCAAGTTACATTAGTAAAATGATACATAAGTCATTTTTGATGTGTTAAAATCAACCTCACCTCAATCCGATACACAATGTGACCAGTATGACTCCAAGTGTGTCTTCTAACTTAAAATTGAAATTGATTTTAGTAAAAAGGACAAGTGACATACTCAAAACTAAGAAAACACATTCAGATTGTTTTTATACTTTATTAAAATGATAGATAAGTCATTTTTGATGTATAAGAATCAACCAAACCTCAATATGACACACAGTGTGACCGGTATGACTCAAAGTGTCTATTATCAGTTTAAAATTAACATTTTAGTTCAAAATGTTTGTCACTCACTAAACACCAAGAAAATGAACTCTTATTGTCTTCATAATTTAATAAAATAATTCATAAGTCATTTGGGATATGAAGGAATCATTATCATGTCAAATTTACACATGATGTAACCAGTATGACTCAAAGATCATGTTCCCAGTTTGAATTGACATTTTAGTAAAAAAATATAAGTGAAATATTAAAAACCAAGAAAACACATTTATATTGGTTTGATAATTTATTAAAATGATATATTAGTCATTTTTTATATGTAGTAATCTACCTCACTTTAATCTGATTCACGTTGTGTACGATATGACTCCAAGTGGGTCTTTTTATTTATAATTAACACTAATTTAAGAAAAACAAAATAAGTGACATAATCAAATATGAGAAAATGTATTTGAATTGTTTTGACACTTCATTAAAAAGATCCATAATTCATGTTCTATGTGTAAGAATCAACCCCAACCCAATCTGATGCACGGTGTGACTGGAATAACTCTAATAGTGTCTTTTTATATAAAATTGACATTACTTTTAGTAAAAAGAACATGTTAATACTGAAATATAAGATAATTCATTTGTATTGTTTTGATACTTTAGTACAACAATTCAAAAGTCATTTTTGACATGAAAAATCAAACACACCTCAATCTAATGCACGGTGTGACTGATATGACTCCATGTGTGTCTTTTTATTTTAAATTGACATTAATTTTAGTAGAAAAATAAGTGACATACTGAAAATCAAGAAAATGCATTTGTATTTTTTTGATACTTTATAGAAATGATTCATAAGTCATTTTTTATGTGTAGGAATCATCCAACCCTCAATATGATTCATGATGTGACTATTATGACTTAAAGTGTTCATCATCAGTTCAAAACGGACATTTTAGTTCAAAATGTGTTTCACTCACTAAAAATCATGAAACCACACTATAGTTGTATTAATAATTTAGGAAAACAATTTATAAGTCATTTTTGATGTGTAATAAGAAGTCTCACATCAAACTAACACATGATATGACTAGTATGACTCAAAGTGCGTGTTTCTCATTTGAAATGACATTTTAGTAAAAAAAAAGTTACATACTAAAAAATGATAAAAAAACATCCATATTTCTTTAATAATTTAGTACAATGATCCATAAGTCATTTGTGATATGTACATCAGCCTCACCTCAATCTGATGTACGGTGTGAAAGATATGACTCTAAGTGAACCTTTTATTTAAAATTGATATGAATTTTAGAAAAAATAAAAAATGACATAATGAAAATTGAGAAAATTCATTTGTATTGTTTTGATACTTTAGAGAAACAATCCATAAGTCATTTGTGACATGTAGGAATCAACCCCACCTCTATCTGATGCATGGTGTAACTGATATGAGTCTAAGTGCATCCTTTTATTTAAAATTGACATTTTATTAATGCATTATTTCTTATTTATGTTTAGTTTCTTTATTTATAGTATTACTAACATAATTTTTTTGTTCTTATATAGGTGGATTATTTTTCTTGGGTTGGGGTGGTTTTTTTGGAAACTGATACCATGGTCGGGCTTTTTTGAGAAGGGTTCGCGGGTGTGTCAAAGAGGATGAAACATTAATGTTTTTAAATGTTTTTAGATAGTAATTTCAAATGTAATTATAAAAAAAATTATTTGAAATGTGTATAGTAGTATATTTTGTATTTATGATATAAAATTTATTTCAATTAAATTATGTATTTTCATACAGGTGTATTTCCATATAGGTTATAGGTGTATTTGTTTTAGTATGATGTTATTCAAACAGCACACTACAGCAGGTGGTCATTTATCATTACTATTTCTAGCATAGATAAATTTGGGACTTTATTAACGTTAAACTAGCACTGATAAATGTCCCTCCTCTTTAATATCTATAAGGACAACAACACTTTTTTAGTGCTTTTAAAGCCCATTTTATGCCTTGTTAAAGGGACAAATTATGGTAGTGAATGGTATTATTATTTTACATAACATGGGGTTTATTTTGGGTTTAACATATTATTAAGGGACTTTGTAAAATTAATTATTATTAAACCCTGACTATTGATCTATAAATAGAAAATTATAAGAATGGTGAGGGGATAATTGTTGTGTACAACATTCTCCTCCCTATAGATTTTTCTTTCAATGAGAACAACTCTAGGATTTTATCTCAAGCTCAATACATTCTCTCTTCCTCCTTTCATTCCTCTCAAGTTGGAGATATCAAGAGATATTCTTTCAACCCTAAAGGAAAATGTTTTAATTAAGGGAGTGACATATTATGATTGGTACCATCAGGATAACACTCATATTTTCATCAACGATGTTCTGAGATCAAAGGAGCACCTATAGATCACTACTAAAGGGGCTCTACTTTGGGTCCTCATCAACATAATGAAAATGAAATTGAACGTCCTTCAGACGATAAACACCTACATCAAAAAAAAGATAAAAACTGAGGAATTAATTAATGTTATTAAATTAATTAAAAAATAATGTCAAAAAATATCCACTATTTTGGTTCCTTTAAATAAATCAACATTATTTGGAAAAAATTCATTGTTCATGGTGTTTATCATCATGTAAATCATGACTGATCAGTTTAATCTCACAAAAATTGACTTGTTCATAGGCCCTCTAGGAAATTTCACTACATCTAAAACCATAAAAAATTTATGATAAAGTGATACCTTTATCAACGATGAAAAATATGATTTTTATCAATGGTATTGTTAGTGCAGATAAAGGCTGCTTTTATGAGCACTAATTTTTAGTGCTCTGATAAATTACAAAAATATTTTTTAAAATTTTCATACCACTTTTGTGATCCCCACACCAAATCAATTTCTATACACCCCTTTATCATAACCTCCCCCTTTTTATTAGCACTTTCCCCCATGGCGCCTAGCCCCCCTTTAATTAGTGCTTATTCCCATCGCCTAAACCCACTTTTACCTGCATTTATACTAGCTCAGCCACCCATTCCCATGAAGACTTGAACCTATGACCACTTTGTACATGGTGAACACTCTTACCACTACTCCATTGGGTTTTCTATGATATTTTATGATATATAATTATATAAAATTATTAAATTATTATTAAATACATTTACACACACACACACACATATATATATATACATATTTACCTATCTATTAATAATGACATCTTGGTTGAGAGGACTTGATAGAATGATTCATTATAACTTGAATGAGGCCTTAATGAAATGTTCATGAATGTCCATATTTATGAATTTCCTTTATTAAGAATTTAGTTTCCATTATCCATGTGATTATTATGTTTATATTATCCATAGATTTTCTTTGAACTCGGGTTTTTTATTCGATGGAATGTTTTTTTATTATCCACTCTTCAATATTGATAAGACTTATTTACTCATGATAGCTTCCTTTGTACGTAACCTTTATTAATCATATGGGTTTACCCCTTATTTGTTTTCTTTTCCTCATAATCTGAAGAGGGGTATTATGAACAATTTCAAGGATGCAAAAACTACTTCTTAGAAGTTGGGTTGGTTCCATAGTGGTAAACACTATAATCTTGCATCCAAAAGATCCAAGTTCAAAATTGCGTAGGTGATAATTTATGAGTTATTGTAGCTTCAAAACTATTCATGCAGTTTGGGCCTATGGGCCACAAATTTAGGCCTTCGGACAACAGGGCCTTTGGGCCACCATAAAACATTAGGACATAAGTCCTGGCTACCACAGGCCTTCAAGCCATGAGCTTTCAGGCCGTATGTCCTTTGGTCCATGAAGCAGACAAGGTTGGACCACACTGGAGCAGGACTCAGAAGAGGAATCAAAGCAAGTAGTAGCCACTAGTAGAGCTAACTGGATTATATATGAATGATATGGTATGGAAACTAATATTGATACCAAGCACAATATATATTTTCACAGGGAAATTCTAGATGATCTATTATATGGGTGGGAAGTTAGGCGTCACCAATGAAGTAGTTTCTAGGGAGGGGTAGTTATAATGTAGTTGGGTATTCGGGCCTTTGATTCATGTACCAGGACTTGTGCCTCAGGTTATATGAGTTATGTAAGGGTTCCCTCTCAACCTAATTAAAAAGGGGGACTATTCAAAAATAAATTAAAAACTAAGGCCTCTGGACCATTCCAACCAAGAAATATTTCTTATGCCATGTTTTTATATTTCTAATGTAATGTTGGAATCATGTATATATATAGTTTTTCATGAATGATAACTTGGTCCATATTGTTTCATGATATACCTTATATATTATACCAATGTAATAAATTAAACATTGGATCTAGATTACTGGAGTCAAGGTGTTACAATAAATTCCATTAAGTTATGTATATTATATAAATTAATTTATAGATAAATCATGTATAGTGATCATAGAATATACATTTAGAAATAAGGAGTGTAATTTCTCTCTAACAGGTTATTGGGAGAGCTATAACTTCTCATGATAAATATGTTGATAACATATGTAAATAAAATTTTATTTCTTACTAGTTTATTAAGACTAAGGAATAAATTTCTCTAAGAATGACTTAACATAGAAACCATATTCTAGGGAACAATATCTACATAAAAAATATCCATTGTTTTATAAAAAAATTCATGGTACATATATTAACAATGTGTTGAAAAATAAAATTCAGAAAAATTCAAGATCTAATTGTTTTTAGCATATAATCTTTTGAGTAGAATATGTATGGTCATAGGAAGAGATTATGGATATTAAAATTTTCACAAACTTAATTTCTAGGAAGTTATCTCATATTCCATGATATGTACATACATTTGATATTACTGATACATCATTCATAGTGGGTAAAAATCAAACAGATCTAATATAACTACACTGACTTCTAGTTAGAACTATCTGGTGGTACTTGACAAAGTAATACTAAATGAGTTCCTGGTATCTGGATAAGTGAGATTCCTATTTATTAAGTGAATTGAACATTTGTCTTCATTTAGTTCAATTTTATCTGGTATTATAGTACAACTAAGGTAATATGTAAGAAAAACTTATTACAACCAATTGTTTCTATATTTATAATAACCAAGAATGTTGCTACTTCTAATGCAGCTTCACAAGTGGTCTAGTAAAATCCTAGTCTTATTTAGGGTTATAGAAAAATTAAATGTTTTATCATTATTATGATAATATTTGAATACAAACATCAATAAGATTTTACATTTCTAATAAGAAAACAAGAGGTGGATACAGTATAATATCCCTACTTGATGGATTTCCTTAAGGTAGTGATGTCATAGTAAGAAGATTTTCCACACAATAATGTGGATATACTAACCTTACCCAAAGATACATGGTAATCCTGACTATTGTACCCATACATAGTAGAATCATGTTTAACATTTGAGAACTAAACCTTCATTATCATTTGTATCTTGTAAGAGTGGGATTATATTGGTGTTTGTTCTTTAGATCCAACTAATTTGTACTTTAGATTTCCTGTATATTCATGGATTTTAATATTAATAAATATCATATCATATATTTATTATTCTTCTTCATAACATTAATGTGAAACTATATTATAATATCTATTGTATTGAAAATTTTATAACAGTTCATTACTATGATGAGAACCTTAAAATGTCATGATGATATTCTCAAGAAATGTTTTACAGTCAGATGAAATTCTATGATGGGACACATGGTATGTTTTTCAATAGGTGAAAGTACTCGTAAGTAGATGATACTTCATTTCCTGAAGTCAACACTTGGTAATCTCTAAGATGAGAGATTATGAGAACAGACCCTAGATGTAAGAGATCCACATGTTTACGTGTCATTGGATATTCCTGTCTATGAGTGGGTATAAAGATCCTTATACTTTAAGATTATTATTAATACATTTCATGACTCACACACTTAGATGTATTGTCGTAAATCATGACTACATATGATCTCGATGAAGTTGGGTATATTGGGTGCATCATGAATGATATGTTATTAATAAATAATTTTATTAAGGATTTATTCCTTCCAAATTTATGGAAATTGATATTTCATCCCTTTGATTGAAATAATACCATTGCACTAAATTTCAAGGTCATGGTGTAACAATGAGTTTATTTGAGATAGTCAAAGAAATTCATATCAAGTATATAGGTTGATGAAATTGATGTGAAACTTACTTGATGAGATATCCCAACAAATGGATTATATTATACAATGAACATTCATATATTGTTTTTTTCATTGTGACATATCATCTTCCTTTATGGATACATCGACCTGCTACTAGACAATAATCTTAGAATATAGGCAAGCTCACTTAATTCCACCAAAGAAGAGACCTAGAGGGTCACACACATTGTTTCCTTTGATATCATTAAAATAGTATATTTAATAGTTTAAATAAATGTTATTCTCCACACCGAGAAGTAATATTTATTTTGGATTTACTAAATGATCGAAAATATTAAATAAATATTTATTCACAAGGTAATTGTTTAATTACGTGAATATATAATATTAATTTACCTCTTTTCATACGCAGGGTTATAAATAAATAATTATTCATTACTAAATATTTTATTTAATTATTTAAATTCAAAAATAAATATTCTATTTTCCATACTATAAATATAATATTTTTATTTATTTATTGAATGTATAATAATTATTTGTTGTTATTTTCAAGGTAATAAAGAATTATTTATTAAAAAATAATTCAATTAATTATGTAAATATTAAAATAAATATTTTATTCTTCAAACCATGAATGTAATATTTATTTGTGATATTTATTCTAGAATTCAATAAATTTTAAGGAGGACGAGCAGACTCAATTATTAGTCTGATGATAAAATTTATTTATCAGACTATAAATAATATATATCATTGTGTGGATTAATGAACCTCATGAAATAAAATATTATTATTATTATTTTACATGACATAGGGTTCCTTTTGGGTTTAATATATTATTAATGGATTTTGTGCAATTAATAAATATTAAAATCACACTCTTGATCTATAAATATACAATTATAAGAATGGTGAGGGGCTACTTGTTGTGTACACCATTCTCCTCCCTAGAGAATTTTATCTCAATGAGAATATCTCTAGGATTTTATCTAAAGCTCGCAGAATTATCACTTCCTCCTTCATTTACTCTCATTCTTGAGAGATTAAGAGAGATTCTTTCAATCTTGAAGCTAAATTTTGTATTCATGGGAGAGATGCAAGATGATCGATAGCATCATGAAAACACCCAGAATATTATCAATGATATTCTAAGATCAATGGAGCATATGTAGATCACTGCTATAGGGGATCTACTTTGGGTTTGCATCAATGCAATGAAAATGAAACCAAATATTTTTCAGATGATCAACACATGCTTCGAAAAAAGTAATCAAGGCCAAGGTATTTCTTCATACTTTTAAATTAATTGTACATTAATGTCAAAACATATCTTCTATTTTGGATTTGATATAAAATGAAATCAATGTTCTTCAAAAAACTCAGTGGTCATCTTATTTATCATCGTATACATTGTGAATGATTTGTTGAATCTGAAAAAACTGAGTTGGTCATAGGCCCACTAAGCACTTCTGCTACATCTAGAACCATAAAAAACACTGATAAAGTGTGACCTTTATCAATGCTAATGAATATGATTTTCGTAACTGTTATTCTTAATGCTGATAAATGATGCTTTTATCAGTGTTGTTTTTTAACCATGATAAATTTAAAAAAATATATTTTTAAAATTTCCATAACACTACTTCAACCCCCCACCCCTCAATCAATGCCAAACACCCCTTTATTAATACCTCTTCTCCATTTTATCTATGCTTCCCCCAACACGCCTACCCCTCTCCCCTTTAATTAGTTCTTCCCCTAATCAAAAAACGCCCCTTTACTAGCGGTTATACTAGATCATCCACCTATGTCTATAAATACTCAAACCTATGACCTGTTTGTACATGTGAACACTCTTACCACTACTCCATTAAGTTTTTTATGATATTTTATGATATATATATATTCACATACATATTTTATTTTTTTATTCATATAATTATATATAATTATATAATTATTTTTAAATACATTTATATATATATACATATTTATATATATATTTAAATATTTATGGATAATTTTTTACTTACATATAAATTTTGAAATGTATTAGAAGAATGAATATTTATTATAAATAAATTTATTTTTGTGTGTATTTTTATGTGTGTGTGTGTGTGTGTGACTCTCCCCCCCTCCCCTTCTCTCTATATATATTTGTTTGTGTGTGTATGTGTGTGTGTATGTGTTTTTATTTATATAAGTATGTATGTGTCTAATGTATATATATTTTGATATATATTTTTTTCAATGTATAAAGATATATAAATATATATAGACAAACAACAAACACACTTATGACTATCCTATAATATATTTATATATGTGTACGTGTATTTTGTAATTTATACGTATTTTAATATATATATATATATATATATTAATATTTATGTATATATATTATTATAATATATACATAAATATATATATGTTTATTAATACACACATATTTATATATAACCAATATATATAAACTTTTATAGGTATATGCATATTCATAAGTTTTCATAAAGTAAATATAATGGTTAGATTGTTGTTTAAAATAAAATGGATAGTAAACATTTATTTTCATATGATTTATATATTTAAAAATATATTTTTATATAAATGTGTTTAATTTTTTATTTATATAATTATATTTTTATATATAAATATATAAAATATTTATATATACATATATTTAATTATAAATAATACCACAATATGAATAATGGTAAATTCTCAACACCATAATATCCATGTGAGCATAAGGCCTAAGAATAATTCAATATCTAATGAAAAAAGATAAGAATATCCCCTTAAAAGAAGTTGTAATTCTATTAAATATTAAATTATTAGGGTATCTCAACTAAAAACTCTGTTTTTTAGGAATTCTAGATCTTTTTTACCAATAAAAAGCATTGGCTCCGACTTCCCTGATCAACACGGCATAGATTTCGTCCCAATTTTTGATTTAATATCTCATGGGTCCAAAACGAACATCCAAATCAAATGTTGTGGTTGTTTCAAATCCAATTCATGTTTTCAAATTATCTTACCATAATTTCTTCTATCATCAAATTGTTATTAAATGTATATTACTCAATTCTAATTTCCAAATTACTAATTAACATTATTTTTTCATTTTTTTTAAATCATTTTTGACTAAATATATTATATATTATGTGTAAATACACATTTAATAACATATAAATCGTATTTATAAAAATATATTTTATATATTTCAATATAAATATACTTATACTTTCATTTTACATTTTTAATAATTTATATTTTCAAATATGATTTTTCAATATAAAAAAATTTACATTTTCAAGGTGATTTTATTACTCAGTGCTAAAACATGTGCTAATAAATATAAAATTGTCGATAAGTGCTAAGAAAATTGCCCATAAAAGAAATATTTATCAGCATTGAAAAAATCGCTAATAAAATCCATAATTTATCAAAGTTCCTTTTGGAAAAATTTAAAACGTTCTTTATCAGCATTTTTTGGTAGCATTGATAAAATTAAACCTTTTCTTAGTGTTTTTTTAACTATATAGGTTGATATAGAGAAATCGGTATCATTATAACCCAAATAATATGTTGATTCCATGCACGGTTGGGGTCAATTTATGATGGATTTGGCATTCCCTCTGGTATGGGTGTGCATTTATCTCAACTATCACTCCTTCACTATACACCAAAAGGACACCATTTTGGTTGGTTCTGGATTTATTATTTCTGGATGCGGCAGATGTCAGATATGTTTGTGGGTACTATCATTGGACTAGATGTGCATTTATCTGATCCACCACACACTCCAAAATGAAGTTGTTTTGGTTGGCGCTCAAATTTAAAACTCTCAACCATGCAAAACTAAAAATGTACTATTTATGTTATTCAAATATGTATTTTTATTATTTTATAAAAATATTAAAAAAACTTAATTGAGCATGTTTTTTGTTTCAAAATATGTTTTGTTTCTAAAACATGATAAATTTAAATAAAAAATATATTATTTATTTTAAATGAAATAAAAATTCTAAATATTACATAGTATATGTTCTATATCCAAAATATTGACTATCTTTCAATAACACATTCCCTGTGATTAGCAAAATCTCAAAAACATATCACAGAGAAATTGTATGTAATAAGTTTTTTATTTCCCTATATGTCAGGTGAATAAAAAATTTAAAAACTAATTATTTTTTTTTTATTAATAAAATGAAAATACTCACTATTCATAGACATATCTTATGTGTTTTAAACATGTTCTTCATTTTAACAACACAAAAGAAACTGAAAAAAATATGTTTCACATTTTAAATACAAGAAAAATTCAAATTATGGAATCACACATCATCTCTATTATATATATATATAATATTTTAAATAAAAAAATATTTTATTTTTAAAAAAATCATAGAATATGTCACATATATAATTTTATTTACTATGTTTTGTGTTTTAAAATCTTTTATGTAACTAAAAATTACCACAACTAATTGGAAACATATTTTGTGATTCAAATAAAATATAGAAATTCTCTAACGAATCACACAAGTTTTTTGATTTGTAAAACGCAATAAAAAATATTTTTCTCATAAAAACTTAATAGAACATGTCTCATATATGATTATATTTAACATGTTATATGTTACAAAATCTGTTATGTAGCTAAAAACTCCTAAAAATAACATAAAATTTATTAGTGCTTTGAATAAAATATAAATTCTCATTATTGAATCACACATAGGGCATGTTTTTATACATTCCATATCCTAATAAAAAATATTCTTTATTTTAATAAATTCACAAAATATGTAGCATATAAATTTCCATTTAATGGGTATAGTGTTTTTGTTCTATGAATAAAAACTCACAAAACTAATTAAACACATGTTATATGCTTCAAATAAAAGATATATTCTCACTAATAAATCACATATGTCTTGCAATTTGTATAGATTTTTCATTTCAATAAAAATATTTTGTGTTAAAAAAATTCACTAAACATGTCCCATATATAATTGTATTTAATATGTTTTTAGCTTAAAAATATGTTATGTGGCTAGGAACACACTATATTAATTTAAAAATTATGTTGTGTTAGAGATACAAGAAAAATATCAATATTGTATCACACATGTTCTATGTTTGAATATTGTAAATATATGATTTTATCAGCGTTAAAATGTACCCAATATCATCTTTTTTAAATTCATTGATAAAACCATCACTGATAAAAGTTGTGAACTTTTATCACTACTATTTTTAGAATTGATGAAGTGTATTTTATGAAGAAAAAAATCACAGAACATGCCACATATATATAATTTTATTTAACATTATTTTTGTTTTAAATACATGAAAAACATGTCACGACCCCTCCCCCTAGAGATACTGGAATGAAGAGAAAGAGATAATGACCTCTGAATCACGCCTCTAGTAGGCATCAGGTTGGTGACTAGCACTGATGGTATATAAAAAACTAAAAAATGGGAAACATTACCCCTATAATAATAGGATCTAGAGATATAATAAATCAACCACAAATAACACTATGACATAATATAAAAAAGAAACCAAAAATTATCCCACAATGCAGGTATAAAATGAACATCTAAAAATAAAATTCTCCAAATTAAATACTCAAAATAACAGCTTAGAAAGTGACACAACAACATTATAAGGGTCTGAGATAGTAATGTCAAGCCCGGTCCACATAGTCCTCCTAGAAACTTGAAAATCAGTTCATATACGTGGGGTGATCATACAAGTATACTCAGTATGAACACCAAAGTCTCTCATGAAAATGTGAAAAGATAATACTAATGCACCCATGAGAAAACATCAGTACCAATAACACCTAAACATGTCAACTATACAATCCTATCCTCACCATGACATTCTCACCAAATAACACAGACCAAGTATAATAACATAATATGAATCATACTGAAAAATGGTTTCCCCCACCACTTTCCCACTGATTATATTCCTTCACACCCCAACATCATATGTCCTAGTGCTCTGATATCTTCCATATAACATCACATATCACCACCCCACAATATGACCATTATATCACATATCACCCAAATACACCTAGGTCGTCACAACACATCTCAGCCGAAGACACCTAGGTCTTCACATCACATCCACTTCCATAACACGAGTAGAAGGGTATCATAAACATGAAGGACATCAACCTCATTCCCATATCCTCCATGTACAACTCCCACCATAAACAATTTCATCACATCTCATCACCCCAAAGCATGACCATCACACCACACCTCACCCGCAAGCACTTGGGTCATCTCATCATAAACATATCTTGAGAGTGCACTTTTGACTTTTGGCCATCAGAGCCCATGCATGTCGAGGTTACCTGAAAGAGAGAGTGGAAAACAACGGGTAGTCATCCATAAATCCTCATCACCAATATTTTGGAAAAACACTCCCCGTATAAATATATAGGTGTTATAAAATGACACTCGATGAGGGTGGGGTGAATATAGAAAACCACATGCACCATACATGGTACAAAAAAAACACACATAACCACACACATACCCCACCTACAGATTCAAAAACAAGCACTAACCAACTCACAACATCATCACCCAACCTCACAACATCACCACTTTCACTACCACCACAAAATGCACAACACCACACAGGCGACAAGCCACATTTCACATCACCAACCAATTCAAATTATAACATCCAAAACATTCCATTATTTCAATATCATTTATTTAATTCATAAACCATTTCCACATTTAAACACACTTCCCATTTTAATTCAACATTTTTTTAACTATTTCATCCCATGTAATTTCAATTTCAACATTATCAATTAATTTTCTTTACTACCAGGGCAACCAACACATCACAACATAACACGAACAACCTATCATCCTCTTCAAGTCAACTAACTTATATTCTACTACTTCTTGACCACATCATAACCATACATCACCACCCCATAGAATGGACTCACATCACCACCCCAAATCACATTCACACCCCACCATCCCAAAGCATAGTCACACCACACAACATCCGTTCCTCACCTTAACCACACATCACCTCCCATAGCATGAACGCATGATAATCACATCAATAAACATTTTTAGATTTAGAAAGGGTCTTTTTATCACATTCTACTTCTTTATTTAAGTCATTCTCACACAATTAATGAATCTTAGGAAAACCATTTTATTAGAAAAATATAAGTAGTTAACCAATTTCCTTTTTAGGGTGATGTAAAACAATCATAACAAACAAAGTTACACAACAAATCAACTATAGTGAAAAAAATCCCCCAACCACCCCCATTTTTAGTGGGGTGTTTAGCCCATACAATAACAATATTACAATAATATCAAAGATGTAAAAACATGTGAATCATCCTCCCTTACCCATAAATTTCAGCTTTAACAAATTATTTATCTTTAATTAATTTAATAAAATAATCCTCCCAAGATATAACAAAAGTAAACCTCACCCAAATGTTATAAAAAATGGAAAATGAGGTATTACCAACCTCAAACAAAGATTTGAGATCTCAAAGCGCACTATAAGGTGAACAAGAAATTCCCACAAACCACAACCGCACCCAAAACCCATGTATCAACCTACATCGCATCAAGGATCCATAACAAATGTAGTCCAAACTCACCCCAAACCAATGAAACAACAATTCATTGAATCCCCAAGAATAAGAATAAAAGGAAAACATGGATAATGGAGGAGGGATTACCATGGAATGAAAAAACTCAATTATTGACACCCAAGAATTAAAGTAGGGAGAAGAGGGATATAATTTCTCCCAAAACCTCCTAGGGTTCACTACAAATGATAGAGGGATGGATACAACAGGATAAAGAATAATTTTCCAAACAAAAGAAATAAAAACCTATAAAATTACCCTTTCTCATCATGAATTACATGTTCATGATGTGAATTCATTAGGGCATGTAGATTACAAGTTATAAAACCATTACAGGTCATTAATTTCTCATATCTTTATTTTCAACTAAAATTTAAGTTTCTTTGTCCTGAATTAATTACACGTCATGAATTAAACTTTCATCACCTGAATTTGTTTCATGTGTTGCCCCACCACTACATACAATCCATGAATTCACTGGCTACACAAGCCACAACTGACAAAAATTATGATGTGAATTAGGTTCACATCATGAACCACCTGTTTCAATAATCCTATAGCTCCAACCTACTCAGAACCTCCTCAATACTCCTCTAAACACGTCAGACACCTAAAACGTTAAATTAAGGGGCTGATAAGACACTAACTATTACATTAGATACTTCCCAAATGATCCTCACCCTAGAGAATCAAAAATCAAACCCAATAAAAATAAATGGGTTCGAACAACCACCCAGTGAGATACCTCACAAGGTTCTTGTTACATCTCAACTTCTACCACCAGCCAAATATGCCAAACCAAAACGCCCACAAAAAACCTACAAAACCACATCACCACCTCTCATTGGGCACAACAACACACCATTCAACACCATCCAAAAACCATCATATTTCCACATAACCACCCACACAAGAATCTCATCTTATGAATGGACCAAACCAACCAATTCCATAAACAACACAGAAAATGGCACCAATCGAGAACACAAATTAAGGAATTACATATTATATGTCTTGATACTATTCGTTTTGGGTGGAACTGGCTCACCAGTATGGATTCAATTACATCAAGGTATAACATATCCTGATTAGGATTCAGGTCCTCCCCTTTTCATATTTCAGATAATTTATCACATATCACACATTACACATCAATTGAAACAAAACATATCATAAAATAGTAAGACCCAAGAATCACATAATCCAAGAAAAGACAAACAAAGTAAATCAAAAGTCAAAATAGCTTTGGGTACTGGTCACACATCTAAATCTCTCACTCTCTTGTACTCTCCACTAGGCCATCATACCTCCACAACACATGAACCAAGGGAATGGTTCATCCAAAAAACACCTCCTCTTTATGGTCCAAGATCTCTGATAGTCACTCCATGAACAATGCATCATCCTTGATTTCCAACTCTTCCCACTCGGAGACATGGGATTCATTGTAAAGATACTGATGAAGATGAGACACATAGAAGATGTCATGGATCCTCTCCCACCATGGTGGAAATGCCAACTGATACGCCACCTCACTAACTCTCCATAACAGCTCAAAGGCCCCTATAAAATGGGAAGAAATCTACACCCCCTACCAAATCTTCACTCCCCACGTCGAGGGGAGACTCTCAAGAACACATGGTCTCTAACCTAGAACTCCAAGGGCCACATACTATGATTAGAATAAGTATTATTTTGGTCCCACACTGATCTCATCCTCTCTCAACCAAATTGACCCTTCTATCTCGTTCTCTACACCACATCGGGACCAAGAATCATAGATTCCCCAATATCTATCCAGCACATTGGAGAATGATATGGCCACCCATACAACGCCTCAAACAATGCCATACCAATGGGTGATCAATAGTTATTTTTTTATGAAAAATAAACAAGATCCAGGAACTTTACCCATGATCTTTAAAAGTATAAGACAAAATCCCGAAATATATCCTCCAATATCAAGATAGTCTACTCCATTTGACCATTCTTATGAGGGTGGAAGGCAGTGATGAGGTGTAATTGAGTTCCAAAATCATGTTGCAATCCCCTCCAGAATCATGAGGTAAAATATGCATCCTGATCTGAGATAATAGGCCTCATAACTCTATTAAAATTCACCACCTCGTCCACATACTTCCTTTACAAAAAATATGTGGTACTTGATTCACAGATTTCTAGAAATTTAGAAAACATTGTTAACTAATCAACCATTACCTATATAGCATCACAACCTCCCTAGGCTTGAGGTAACACCATGATGAATTCCATAAATATTTCCTCCCATTTCCACTTAGGAACATCCAAGGACTATAATAAAACATTCGGAACACATTTCTTCAATTTCACCTGGTGAAAAACCAAACACCTCATAAAAAAATCTACCATTGATCATTTCATCCCAGACTACCAATATTGTCTCCTCAATCCATGATACATCTTCATCACTCTGGGATGTACTAATAAAGGTGATATATGAAACTCAGGGAGAACTTCCTCACATATCACTAGTAGAAAAAAAACTCCCATATAAAAACACCAAGTTCTATCTATTTTTTGACCATCCCTTAGGAGCATCATTATAGATAACACGATCACAAATCACCTATACCTCCAATTCTCTCTACTGAGACTCCTACACCTTATGTATCAAGGATGAATCCACAATCATTTTAAAAAGAAAAAAATGAACACTACTCTCCCACATCAATGTGAATCATAAAAGCTCCTCCATTCCCTTCCAAACATCCACCGACTCTCGAACCACATCTCCTCGATACTTACAACTAAGCACATCAGCAACCATATTTCTATTTCTCGGGGTATAAGAGATATCAAAGTCATAATATTGAATAAATTACATACACCTCCACTAGAATGGATCTAGATCATATTGGGAAAAGATATACCTCAAGCCCTTATGATCCATGAAGACCAAAAAGTGTTCCCTAACAAGATGGTACTTCCATGAATTTCGTGAAAATACAACTTCTACAAACTCAAAATAATGGGTGGAATAGTTATGCCTATGGGGATGTAACTACCTAGACCTATATGAGATCAATTCCCTATACCACATCAACACACATCCCAATACCGTATGGGAAGAATCATAGAAAACCTAAAACATCTCACCCTCTTTTTCTAGCTAAAGAATTAGAGCACTAAACAACTTCTCTTTCAGATAACTAAAATCTACCTGACACTGATCACTCTATGAAAAATCTTGGTCCATCCAGGTCAAAACTATTATCAAGGATGTAACTGGAGATAAATAGGGTATAAACCTTTGATAATAGCTAGAAAGACCATGGAAACCATGAACCTTTATGTAATAGCCCCCAATCTGGCACTCTCTCGCATGGGAAAAATGGGATGGCTATGAGACCTCAGATGTGCCTCCCCATACACTAGAGGTTATCGACCAGCAGTGGGAGTGTGATATGTATAGTGTGGAGACAATACCCCATGTTATATAGTTAAATATAGTGGAAATAAATAAGTATCAATAAATATTAGAGTAACAGAAATTGCTGAGAAAGTGCAGCATATAACTGGGAAGTAAAAGGAGGAACCAAAAAAATCAATAGTAATGAATCATGTAATGTCAATATGGGATGTATATAAATGTAAAAGTAAAAATGATGTAAATAAATGATTAAATTGATACAAATAATTGAAAAATACCCCAGTCTCGATCTCCATGGTGGTCCTGTATCCAAACTCCATCCCATCCAACATGTAACAATCAATAACAAGCTCCCTTGCCGTTATCCAAACCTACATCTATGTAATATTCTTAGGTACCAAACAATGGCCCAAATAGGGAGTGTGTAAAAATAATTAGGCCGACACCACCATGTCAAAACAAAACCATTCTGATAATAAGTGCATGAAATAAATTAATAATCAAGTGTATTAATGAATAAATTAATAAAATACATAAATCAACTGGTTTTAGCATTATGTTGGAATGTCTCTGAGAATGTAGCACAACCATTCCAACCATAACGATAAACCCTGGAATAGTCACATAACCAAGAAAATCCATCTATAATCATTTCAGCCTCTAGGAAAATCCATATATATATATAAGCATTTCAACAAGTATCCCTATGAAAATTTTTCTATATAATAATTTTAGCATGTATTGTTGGTCCAAACTCTCTATATAATAATATCAGCATGTATCACCAAGCCTACTATATAAGCATTTCAGCCATTGGGAAAATCCCTATATATAATCATTTCGGCATCAAACTAGGTCAAGCCCACTATATAATAATTTCAACATGAAACTCAACAAGTCTAACAGTAAGGATATCACAATATCACATCATAATCCTCAATGGTTAATTATGAACATTACCGTTTTTATTTCAATTTCACTTTCATTCATATATCAAATTATAAATAATCATATCAATCTCCCATAAGCTATCACCAACATGATTATATATCAATAAATCACATAAAACCTCTTTTCATGCTTAAAACACTTAAATCCATTAATCAATTAAATATTATTCAAGGGTTTTTTCACCCAATGGGTATCCATAAGACAGGTTACAACATCAATTGAATTTGAAGAGATCCAATGAAAAATCCAATTCCATGATTTATCATAATTATTCATTCAATTAATTAATTTTCACGTCATGTTAATGAAATTCTCAATATCAAACATACTTGATAATTAAACAGACCAAAGGGTAGGATTTAGATTTCCTACCTCTATTCGGTGAGTAAGAAATGCCAAAAAAGGGATCACCAATAGAGGAAAAACTCAAAGGAGGTCTATGAAGAAACCTAGATCATCCAAACAACACATAAACACCCATTTCAATAGTAGAGATCAAAATAAAACACTCCTTTAATGGAAGAATGAGGAATGGAGAAGAAAACCAAATCCAAGGGACTTACTATAGATCAAACACCAAACCATGATGTTTGAAAGGGGTGAAATCTCTCTAAAGTTTCCTATAAAATCACCTAGGATTGATAGGAGGAAGGGATAAAGTATATGAATAAAAAATATATGTGTTAAATGTATTTAAATCCACCCAGACTACAACTTACATGTCATGTAAGTATTTTACACAGCATGTAATCATTAATTATGAGGTACGTCAAAATTCACATCACCTCAAGTGATTTTAACCCTAAAAAAATATTACAATTCATGTAATAATTATTCATGGAATGTAACCCATTTAATTCCATAAACTCATTAATGGTTTGTGTCTTTCACAGATTCTACCCAGAAATAGTTACATGGCATGTAATCCAATTATATGGTGTGTAAATTCCCTACAAAAAAAAAAGTAATCCTCAAAATCTTCAAAAAATATCAAACCACATATGAAGCCTTCTAAATTTATTAAAAAACCCTTGTATTCATGTTTAACACATCTATACCCAGACTCCATTAATTCAATAAAATATACATCCACAAACTTTAGGTTATTCTCCAAAAAAGGTTCAGCATCTCTGAAGGAGACTCAACCAACAAGGTTTAAAAACAAAGAAAACCAAAACAAAATAGGTTTAATGTAAAACTCAAAGAGGGGAGTACCTAGAAAATATGGGATCATACAACCTCCCCACAATATAACAGATCATCACCAAGATGCTCCAAGCATCACTATAGGGTCTTGAAAAACAAGTTTGGACACTGTGCTTTCAAATCAGACACCCTCTCTCATGTCTCCTCTTGAAAATGACCATACTGCCATTACACTTGAATTAGAGGTATCATCCTACCTTGATTACTACAATCCACAATCTGTATCATATGCTCCTTGTAGAATTCATCTATATAAATCTGAACATCCTCAATGTATATCATATTATAATGGTTAGGATGATATCTCTAAATATATCACATGTGAAATGCATTGTGAATGGAATTATAACACTATGGAAGGGATAATCGGTATGTCACTGGACCAACCCATTCCACTATCTCAAATGCCTAGAAAAACCTGGGTACTAGCTTTCCCTGATTCTTGATACAGCATTTCCCTAACAAAGTTGATGCCCAAAGGAAAAAAAATAAATGACCAACCTAAAACTCTAGTGGTCATATCTGATGGTTATCTTAAGATTTAGTCCTAATATGAATGGAAACCAATCATCTCTTGATCAACTAATCCTCCTCACATGTCTCCTACATGAGACTAGGCCCAATAAGTCCTGACTCATTTGCCTATAACCAATAAAGAAGTGGATGATACAACCCACCATACAATGTCTTGAAAGGTGTCATATGGATCAATTCCTAGAAGATGTTATTATATGAAAACTCCTTGAGTACCATATACTACTCTCATGAACCATGGAAATTCAATATATATTCTTGTAACATGTCCTTTGGAGTCTGAATATACCACCTTGATTGACCATCAGTTTGAGGATGATAGGTTGTGCTCATAAGAACATAAGATCCTGGAACCTTTTGAAGATAATTACCGAACTGATACATGAATCAGGGATATTTATTAGAAACAATATTCCTTAGAACATTGTGAAGTTGAACTATCTCTCCTATGTAAAGACTACCTAGAACATCAATAGTGAAGGTATCCCGGATTGGAAAGAAGTGATCCACCTTCATCAGTTGATATATGATCACCCAAAATGCATCTTTCTTATAGGGTGCCCTGGGTAATCCTATCAAAAAATACATAGTGACATCAACCTGCTTCCACTCAAGAATAGGCTGAGGTTGTAATAGCCCAGAAAGCATATGATGCTCCTCTTTCAATTGTTGGCAGGTGAAAGATCTCTCTACAAAACCCAATACCTCATTCTTCATTCATGATCACTAGTACTATATATGGATATCATGATACATCTTTGTCAAACTTGGGTGTACCACCCATCTAAAATCATGAAACTGTCTCATAATATCCTCATGAAAGCCCATTGGAACCCACAATCGGCCTTAGAAAAGAATAGAATTGTTACTGCCAAGAGACCATCCCAATGGAGTCTCCCCTCCATATAAGCTGTCTCTTAGAAAAAATCCCTCCAGATTATATAACTTATCTATCTTGATCTGGTATATAAGAAAAGGTATGATAGATGTTGAATTCAGAGCTACTCACCCCAAGGACTCTGGAATATCTAAATAGATGTCTGAAAAAAGTTCCATCATCCGCCACTCATCGCAAGACTCTCGCATTGCCTCTGTATATGTGTTATAGCTCAAGGTATTAGAAACAACATTTCCCTTTCCTGATTTATAATCCATATTGAGGTAGAAATAATATAGATACTTGACCTACCTCCTCTTCCAAAGTTTCAAGTACTGCTGAGAAAATATGTACCTAAGGCTATTGTAGTCTATGTACACCACAAACCTCTCACTCAAAAGATATTTTATCCACCATATCAGGGAATGTACCACCATAGATAACTCCATATCATGAGTAGGATAATTCATCTCATGTGATCTTAGTTTTTTGGAGCCATAAGTAACTACTCAATCATTCTACATCAGAACTACTTCGAGTCTAACTCTGGATGCATCACAGTGCATTGTATATGCTTTACCCGACACAGGTAAAGTAAAGATAGGTTTTGAGTTCATCATGTCTTTCATCTCATGAAAATATCTCTCAGAAACATATGAATAGAAACAATTCACCCCCTTCTTGGTCAACCCCAACATTGGGGCTTCCAAATAGGAGAAGTACTGGATAAAGCACCCATAATAACCTTCTAAACCCAGAAAACTCAAAATCTAGAAGACATACTTGATCCAATCTCAAGATACCATGACTGAAAATTTGTCTAGGTCCACTAATACTCCAACCTCTAAGAAGACATGGCCTAAGAAGTTCACTTTATCAATCCAAAAACTATATTTGATTATCTTGGTGTAAAGTCGATTCTCTATCAATGTACTCAAGATGATGTCAAGATGTTGGGAATGATCACTTGTTTATTGGTAGTACACTAAGATTTCTTTGATAAAAATAGCCAAAAAAATCCATAAAAGGATGAAATATCTTATTTATAAATTCCATGAATACTTTTGGTGCATTCATTAAACCAAATAGAATCACGTTAAACTCATACAAGAGATACTTGCTCCTAAAATCAATATTAGGTATGTCTGATGGTCTCACCTATAACTAGTGGTATCATAATCTCAAATTTATCTTGTATAATATCTTATAACCTCTCAAATGATCAAAGATACATTTTATGTGCAGAAGGGGATACCGCTTCTTAACTTTCATCTGGTTTAATCTCTGATAATCTACACATAAGCGCAAAGTCTCATCAGCCTTATTTGAAGAAATAATGGAAGAACATCATGGAGACATATTAGGATTTATGAAACCTTCATATTATAGATCATTAAACTATAATTTTAACTTTTGAATCTCTTTCGGTTCTATTCTATATGGCGGGATAGAAACTAGCTCTACTCTTAGCACCAAATCAATTGTGAACTGGATCTCTCACTTAGGAAATATTTCATATAACTCATTAGGAAAGACATCCATAAAATGGTCTACCAATGGAATAAAAGTATCTTGTTTCATTCCTACATCATCCAGAGCTAGGATTACTATCTGGGTCATGAGTGAATTCAACCTGTACTGAATTTCTCCTGTATGACCAGAAAAAAGATCTCACTCACCATAGTGAGAATAGTTGCTTCATGTTGAAGATATAAAGTAAACTCTCTTTTAGTAATAGTCAATATGTGACTCGTATATAACTATAAAATCTATATCAATAATCAAATCGAAACTTTTATTTATAGCACAAACAGTTCCCAAAAGAAATGGTAACCACCAATCTCTAGAGAACACGCCTTACAATGTTTGATATTATTTGACCGCACTCCCAATGGTGTATCGATGGTCAAAAAACCATCCAATATTTCCACAACCAATCCCAAACCATTTAAAAAATAACAGAAAAAAATTAATGTGTTGCTCCTATTTAAAAAATGAAAGCAAGGGTAGATGATACAAGAATAATACCTATGACGATCGAAAGTCTTGCATCCACAATAGCTGGAGTGATCTGCATAGTGTGTAGCTGACTAGACCTCATGTCATGGGATCTGGTATGACTCCCCAGGGCTATTACTTATTCCTAGTATTTCCACTCCTAAACTATGGTATAATAACCCCTTCCTCACCTAGAACATAAAGGGTAACTCCAACCACCTATTTGTTGAGGGGTAGTTGTGTCCTTCCTAGACTCTGGTGCCTTTCCCAATCCCCTTAAACTACTCGGTTGTGAGAAGTTCCTAAAAAACATATAAATATGACCCTACTGACCACAAGAATGATACTCCAAAGAGGGGAATGAACATTGAGTCTATTTGTAGCCCAACTTTCCACACTGATAGCACTGCAATGGAACACAATCTTGAGATTGCTACCTACTTCCCTAACTTCTCTGCCCACTTTTTTCATGGTGATAACTATCATAGCAGTGCTTCTTGCCACTAGAAGAAGAGATCATAATTTTCCCTACTAAAACAGCCTATCTATTGTTCAAGGCCTCTCTCATATTCCCATTCGGGATGAGTTCTTAATTCATCACATCAAGAAAGCTACTCAATCAGAAGATATTCACCTAGAACCAAATCTCATAGTGAATCCCATCCACAAAGTGCCTTTCCATTGAGATCTCATCAAAAAATAAAGATGGATTAAAGAACTACAAGTTAGTGAAGTGTTTGGTATAGTCCATCAGTGAAAAGATTTCCTATGTTAGGTGCATGAACTCATGATCCTTCTCATCCCTCAATGCCTTTGTATAAAAGTGGATCAGGAACATCTCCTTAAAGTTCTTACAAGATAACTCCTCTTGCTTCCCGTATTTCTCTAGAATATCCCAAAAATTCTTGGAAGGTCCACAAATCATATATACATCAAGTTTTATCCTCCTATGTGTGGGTGTATCAAGGTTATTTAAGATCATCTGAATCGACTCGATCGCAAACTCAGCTTCTTGGGGGCCTCCCTCCTTAGTGAACGTAGTCAGATGTTGTAGCTAAAACTCCCTAATCATCTTAGACCTTATAGGAAGGGGGAGAACATTCTCTCTTTCCATGGACCACATGACCCTCAAGAAGATGTCACAAAGCTAAAAATCCATCTGATTCTGAGGAGCTACAAGAAGCTCTAGCTCAGCTACGTTAGGAGTGTACTGATTTCCACTCTACTGATGCTCAACTCAAAGATGACAAGGATCAATTTTCTCTACAAGACAAACACACTCCTTATAACACTAGATAAAAACAAGTTCAGACTCAAAAAGTGACAACAACAGAGAACCACCGACTCCTAGTCCCTCTAAACATGGCTTATAATTGTTTTATCATGACATAATAGTTCTTTCATTTAATTTATCAGATATAACAGGTATCTTATATCAAAGTTCATCAAGTAAAATATATCACATGTAATAAATATTTCCTTATCATGATCAATTCATGATAAAATATACCCCTATGTTCCTATCATGATGTATGAATACTCATCACGTTCCATACCGGTCTATGAGTATAAATCTCAAGAAATAATAACATCACACAACATGTGAATCATCCAAGATGAAATAATATAAAACTTTAATAAGTTAAAATCATAAACAATAATCCCATCCCTGGGTACCTGTATTTTCCCCTGTACATGGGTTAGCTACTCTCATGAACAAGCTCATTACCAAGTCTCAAAACATCCTAGTCTTCTTTCTTCCATTACTAAATAGTAAATAAATAGAAAATCCCAATTAAAACCTCTCTCATGTGTCCAAAAGGGGTTGGTTACGATACCTCATGCACACCTATCCATACACCAAAGTATTCTAACTAGAATTTGGGGTGTGATATGTATAGTGGGGAGACTATACCTCCTGGTATAGAGTACAATACAACAGAAATAAATAAAAATCAATAAATATCAGAGTAACGGAAATAGTGGAAAGAGTACAACATATAATTGGAAAGTCAAAGGAGGAACCAATAAGTCAATAATAATGAATCATTTAATGTTAATATGAGATATATATAAATGTCAAACTAAAAAATAAAATAAATAATCAACTAACAGAAATAATCTCAAAAAACCCCAGTCCCAAACCCCATGTCAATCCCATCTCTAAACTCCAACCCATATAGCAAGAAACAATCAGGAAAAGGGTATCATACCCTTTTTTAAACCTACATCCATGTAATCCTCCTATGTACCAAATAGAATCCCAGATAGGGTGTGAGAAAAACTCAGTAGTTCAAAACCACTGTGTCTAAAAAACCATTTTAGAAGGGATGAAATTACACCAGAGTCACCTAGAAAATAACCTTGGTTCTAGAGGAGGAAGGGATGTAGCGTATGAATGAAAAATATAATTGTTTCATGCCCTTAAAACCACCCATCCCATGACTTACATGACATTTAATTATTTCATATGCCTGTAATAATTAATTATGAGGTACCCATAAATTCACATCATCTCAAGTTATTTTAACCCAACTCAAAAATTACCTGTAATGTAATGATAATTCATGGCTTGTAATTCAATTCATACCCATAACCTATTCCTGACTTGCATCCCTATCATGAATTCTTCCCAGCGGTAGTCACATGACATGTAATCCATTTACACGACATGTAAATTTCCCATAGACAAATTTAATCCCCCAAACCCTCATGAAATTATGAACCACCTCTAAATCCTTCTAAACTTATGGTAAAACCATTATAATCTTGTTTAACACGTTTATACCCAAGATCCATTAATTCAATCAAACATTCATCATCAAAATTTAGTTCATTTCCCTAAAAAAGGCTCTCTATGTCCGAACGATACTCAACCAACAAGGTTTGAAGACAAGGGGAACCCAAAAAAGTGGTTTAATGAAAAAATAAAAGAGATAGGTACCTGAAAAAAGATGAGATCTTACTCTGCCTCATTATTGGGTTCAACCAAAGAAAACATTTCCTTGACCTTCGATGGGTCTACTTCCACACTCTTCTGAGACACCACATTCTTGAGGAAATGCACCTATCATGTCCATAACTTACACTTGAACAACTTCCCATAAAACTCATGGTGTCAAAGGACCTATAAAATAGCTCTAATATTCTCATATTGATCCTCCTTTAACTGCAATTAGATTGAGATATCATTGATGAACTTGACGATGCACTGGTTCAAGTAGTCATGAAATATGGGGTTCATGTGCCCCATGAACACAACGGGTATGTTCATGACACTAAACGACATGATAAGGAACTTGAAGTTCCAATACCTATATCTTAAAAACATCATTGGGATATTGGCCTTCTTCACCCTCAACTGGTGATATCTAAACCGCATATCGATATTAAAAAACCAACTAGCACCTCTAAATTGTGAAAGTTCCCAATTAGGATAATTATATCACTAAGATGGGGAGGGGGTGAATCAGTGATACTTTTTATTTTATATTTATTTGAGACAACATTTTCCTCCTGTTAAACATTTCAATTACCTTTTGAAAACTAAACAAAAACACATCCATAGGAACACAAGAATTTACAAGTTTCACTATTCAATAAGAATAGCTACATCCTTGGTATGGTTTGGAAGTAATCTAATACCACACAATCCACTAGAAATCAATACTTGGATTACAATGAGTAGGATATACGCTTACACTCCTATAGCGCTACAAAGACAATACAATAGTGCATGTGCACCCTCTTAGCACAAATAAGGAAATATAAAGTTTGTGTAACAACGCATGTTACCTATGATTCTTTTAAACTTCAAAAATGTATTCCTTTTAAAAAAATCTTCAATTTCTTACCCAAAAGATGGTAAGAACTTCCTGTACTTTGTTAAGGAAAAACCGGTCTGATTTTCCCAATATGATTTTCCCATTCTAATTTCTCTGAGTATGATTCTCCCAATACGATTCTTCTTTATATGATTATCCCAGTCTCATGCTTTTGAGTCCAATTATTATCAGTATAATTTCTCAATACAAAAAGATATAACCCTGGATAAGTGCAATTGAGATGATTCAAAACTCCTTCTTCCTTAGCCTGAAAATCCCATTATGGAAATCCTAATATGATAATCCAGCCTGATATGATGATCATCCCAATACACTTGAAAAGAAGAATATGGTAATTAGATGAGTACTATAATCACTAAGTATGATGATTATATGAATACAAATTTTCAATATTTTCTCCTCTCCTTTAACTTCTTCATTGAAAATTATTCAACAAAATCTCGGTATAAAAACTTTTTATTCTCTCCAAACACTCTGAGCTTATCTTCCTTCTATGGTGAATAGTACTTCAATCATAAAAAAAAGTATGATGTACTTTTCACCTTATATAGGTGACCCATGAATGTTTTTATGAGAATCCCAAAATCTTTCTCATTTAATCAAATTCACCCAAATCTCAATTTCCCCTAAAATATCAGGTGTATTTTGACTTCATCAACTCTTCTTGAAGCTTCTCTATTATTCTAAAATATTCATCTCTTCTTTATATAAATATAATTTCTTCAAAATAAATTACTATATCAATTGAATGTAGATGTATTAAGAAATTTATACCACTATGATTTTCTGAATATGATGCTCTATATAAATTAAATACAATTATTTTTTTGAATTTAAAGATCCTCCTTGATAGAATATTCAAAAAAATCCTTCATATCTACTCTCGAATCACCTTTACTTCATCAACTTTACTCTTGACCCACTTGAAAAATCATTTGAAAACAAATTAGAGTTCATTTATATATTCCTTCAGCAAATCATTCAACCATCTCAAATGGTTGACTACATTGTTTATCGGTCTTTTACATAACAATTTTCACGAGCTTTAGATCAAATCATTTTCCATCGGTCTCTGATTTCTTTCCATATTAGTCAGAGTATGATCTTTTTGAGTATGATTTCCCTAGAAATGATCATTCTGGGTATGATCATTCTAAGTACGATCATTTATGCGTACGATCTTCAGCACCCTTTTTCTTCTCTTCCACCCAAATACGATAAATCTGGGTAAAATTCCTTTTCGAGCAGTAGAATCTCTTTCTCCTATTCTACCCAGATATGATAAATTTAGGTACAATTTGGAATAACACTTTTCTCTTTCTTTCTATGTCTAAAAAATATGAAAACAAATGGTTGTATCTCTTTCACTCCCCCTTTCTTTCATCAAGATTAAATAATAGGTTTCACAACTTACTTATGATTTATAAGAATTACAAATTAGCAAAGAATATTCACGTTTTGTTTATGGTATTCATAGAGACTCTAATTGTTAATCAATAAAACCACTTATTTCATATTTAATTTATATTGAAACTGATGACCATTTACTTCCAACAAGATGCATTCACAATGTGATCTGTCCTTAATTTTCAGACTTAGTGAGAATCCAATTACGATTAATTCCTCCCACTCCACAGCCAAGGTGAGTCTGATCTGAACCAATTATTCTAAACAACTTCTTATCATTATGATGGAAAAAGTTAGTCCTATTATTTTGAAAATGTGAGTTTGATTATTTTTCCTAAAACAAAGTGAGGTGATTTCCTTTTCTTCAAAAACTTCAATTGAAAACAAAATACAACATTTGAAAAAAAAACACCTCCATCATCACCTTGGTCCTAAAAATATCCCCCTTTGGATTTTGTTGTCTACTGAGTTTTATAAATTAATGAACTTTTATCCTTAATTAATGGATTACTTATCAATAATTATAAGCCTATGTGAGCTAACTCATTGTAGGAAACAAGAATCATTGACAAAAAAAATCATGATGTCCAAAAGTAGTGATTATGAAAACCTTTTTCTTCTTTCTTCCTCAGCTCCTCTTCAACCTTATTGGAATAAAAAACAATTTCTTTCCTAAAACCACTCAAACAAACAATTAGAATAGTTTAATCACAAATCAATTCTAAACTCCCAGCTTACCCACAACTCCCCCTTTTTACATGCATCAATTGGATAGATTTATGAAACAATTCATTCTCCCAATGGGAAAACACTATCCAAAGGTAAGATGAGAGAGGGAACTGAAACACATACCTCAAAATTGATGATAAATAGGTTGGATTCGAATATTAAACCTCAATTTAGTAAATGATTCCTTCAGAAAAGGTTTTTTAAAAATGTGAGCAACTTATTATGATGTTAGAACATATTCCAGGTTCAATTCATTATTCTCCACATGATCTTTGATGAAATGATATTTGATATCAATATGTTTTGAATGAGAATGTTTAACTATATTCCTAGTGAGATTTATTGTACTTTGATTATCATAACCCAAGAGCAAGGGTAACTTCACTTCAAAAAGTAAATATTTCAATTGAGTTTTCATCCACATAAGTTGAGTAGTGGCTTGAGTGGTAGCAATATACTCATCTTTAGTCATACTGAGAGTTACTGAATTTTGTTTCTTTGAATTCCAACAAAAATAATTCTTTCCTAGAAAGAAAACTCCACCAGATGTGGATCTTATATCATCAGTATTTCCTGTATAATCATTATCTGAATACCCAAACAAATCAATACTATCTGAGTTTCCATACCTGACTCTGAATTCTATTGTGCCTTTGATATATCTGAGAATTCATTTTCCAGTAAGTAAATGTGATTCTTTTGGATCAATCTGAAATCTTTCACATAAGGTAACAGTATATAAAATGTCGGGTCTTAAGGTACTCAAATAAAACAAACTTCCAATTGGCTTTTGAAATTATTTCTGATCAACTTATTTTCCTTCTCCATCTTTAGAAAACATTGTTCCCACTGATATCGGTGCAGAAACAGGTTTTTATTTTTCCATGTCGAACCTCTTAATAAGTTCCTTAGAATAATTTTCTTGAGAAAGAAAAATGCATTCCTTCTTTTTTTTGTAACCCAAGAAAGTATTTCATTTCCCCTAGTATAGATATTTCAAAAACCTTATTCATTTATTCAGAAAACCTTTCACAACTACTTTCATCATTCCTAGAAAAGATAATATTATAAATATAAACAATTATAATGAGATAATACTCTTGACTTTATCTGATGTAAATATTTATATTAAATCTTCCTTAAGCTTGTATAAAATTTGGAATATCATACCCTCAAAGTTTGTTTTAGACCATAAAAACCCTTCTTTAATCTACACACACAACTTTCATCTTTCCTAACAATAAAACCACAAGGTTTTTCAATGTAAACTTCCTCATCAAGATAACCATTAAAGAATATAGATTTAACATCCATTTGAAATATTTTGTAGCCTCATTGTGGAGCAATAAAAAGAAAAATTCGGATTGTTTCAAGTATTTCCACCAAAGAAAAGGTTTCATCAAAATCAATACCTTTAATTTGTGAATACGCTTTGCATATCAATCTTTATTTGTTTATTATCACTTCACCTTCTTAATTTAGCTTGTTCTGGAAAACCTAATTTATGCCAATAATGTTTTTTTAGGCTTGGGTATGAGTTTCCATGTATCATTGTTTTCAATTTGATCAAATTCTTTGTTCTTGTCTTGAACCCATTCTAGATACTCAAAAGATTCTCTTACATCATTCGGCTTCACTTTTGAAAAAAAATAATTATGTGTAATAGAATTGGTTCTTATTCTTGTTTAAACCTTTTAATTTTGATCACCAATAATATTCTAAACTTACACTTACATCCTCATCCATAGATGAGATTTTTATGTATCTTCATCATCACTAGAAATACCTAAGTTTGTTTCTTATTCTTGAGTAGGAATACAATTGTATATATCTTTTTCAGAATTGTTTTCTTAAACTTTCTCAACTTCCTTGTCTGCCTAAGCATGTTTTTCTTTTTTTGATTTTTCAACTACTTTCACATCAACTGAATCAACAATTCTTCCTGTTTCTTTGTTAAAACATATATATCCTCTTCCTTTTAGATCGTAGCTAACAAATATTCTATCCTTACCTTTCTATTCAAACTTTCCATAGTTTCCACCTTTATTCTTTATAATGCATAGACTCTTGAAAACATTAAAATGTTTCAAACTTGGAGTTTTTCCATAAAAAAATCATATATATTCATATCTAGTTGAGGACTATAGAAAAAATCGTTCTGGATATAAATAGTAGTGCTCATGGATTGCCTCCAAAAGTAATGAGAGATACCATATTAAAGTAACATAGCTCTTCCCATTTCCACCAAACTTCTATTAATTATTTCATCAACCCCATTTTGTTGAGGAGTGTATAGAGAACTATACTGATGCTAAATTCCATGATTATCAATATAAATTTCAAATTATTCACTTCTATATTCACCACTATTTTCTGTTCTCAACTTCTTCACCATATACTTATATTCATTTTTCTCTTTTCTTCTAAAACTTTTTAACATTTTCAAATCATCTTATTTATGTTTTGTATACATAACACAAGTAATGTGAGTAAAATTTTCAATGAAATTTATGAAGTAATTATCTCCATTTTTTGATTGTTTTCTCATTATCCCATAAATATCAGAATGAATCAGGTCTAGGGGTTGTCTTCAACAAATCTCAACTTTCTTATGCATTGAGTTTATAATCATTACTTTTTAAAAAAATAGTGCAATAGTAATATATTCATCTTCAAAAATCAAGAATTTATCAAGCACTATCACTTTTATACAACTTGATCATGTGAATTTTACACATGTCTCCCAGCATTTTATTCCATAATTGATTCTCTTACACCATACTCATGTAACATGATTTTTTTATTTCACCAATCTGAAACAAATTTCCTTTTTTACGCTGGCCTCTTATAATAATCTTTCCAGCTTCTTCAATTTTCAAAACAAACCCATATTTTCTAAATATAACTTTGTTAACCTCATCACACAATAGTGAAACACTTAGAAAATTTTGTTTCATCCCATAAACATACAAATCTTTCTTGGATTTCAACTTTTCATTTCCAGTGATAGATGATCTAACAACTTTAATTATCAAGGATTCATCATTGAAAAATTTCATTGTGCCTTCTTTAAAAAAAATTAAATTATTCAACAATTTCAAATCTCATATCATATGAGAAGAACATTGTTTCTTAGTTCCTTGAAACATGTGTTCTAGTTTTAAGAAACACTATTTCCAGGAGGTTTCCATTGGATTTATTTATGGAACCGGAAATTCCAATAGTTCTTTATCCAAAGGGGACCTTCTTTCCAAAGGCAGTAATTCGTTAAGTTTGAACTTTATGATACTTAAGAACGTGGATTGGTTAAGAGGATGGGAGGTCGGACTCATCACACCATTTTGGGGGGAATTATTGTCTATTTTGGGACTCTCTTTGTAAATTTAAGATATTTTCATGAATCCTTATTAATTCACTAAGTATATCTTAAGAATCCCTTGAAATTTACAATCACTTATTAACATGTGTAAAATTTAGAATCATCAGTATGCATTCAAGGTTCTTCATTAATGGAAACATTCATGTATTTGAGTTTTTCAATCAATGGGATCCTCAAATATACCGATTAGAAATTATTTTAATCGTCATTTTGATAATACTGGTTTTTAAGCCACTCGGTGGGGCACTATAGAATTTTTTGTCATCCAGGGAGACAAAGGTTTGTTTTGATATTGGGATTGTGCCCGTCAAATGGGCTACCTATGTATCCTTATGAAAAGAATCAGAACCCTTATAGTTCGGTGTCACTTAATAGGACACATCATACCTTTTAAGTTCATGTGATAAGGATATCTAAGAAAAAGATGCTTGGTCAAAACTTAATGTGGGACTTATACTAAAGTAGCCTAAGGAACTTGGAAAGGATATGAGTTTCTAAGTAGGATCATACCCTATGGGGAATATGGCCCAAGGAGAATAGGGTTGATTTGAAGTGTTGGGTTTGAACCACAAGGAGGCTTCCAGTGTATCCCATATTAATGGGAATCAAATCCCATGTAGTTCGATAAATCTCATATTAAAGTATGGTCCTCTGAGAAAGATGATTTTAAACTTACTTTTTAAAAAGGATACCTTGATGATTTTAATATTTAATTTGGGGCTTATTTCCTAATGAGGATGCCCAATGAGCTCGAGCCTTGAGATGGCTTCCTATTTATCCTAGTTTGAACAGGAATCATAGTTCTCATAGTTCTTTTAAATGAGAGTCTATGCACATGTTGTAACCATCACATATCTCTAAGCTCACGTGAGTTGTGATCCATGTGAGAAATAATAGGATGTGAAAGATTAAACAATGACACTTCACACTTTTCCTCCTCTACTGATGGAAGAGGGTACGTCGACCATGGAAGAGGGCGAGACGACGAGATTTCCCTCAATTCTATTCATATTAGAAAAGGGTCCAAATGAAAGGAAGAAGGGGTGAAGGTGAGGGGATTATACCAGGATGGATGCCCTGATTAAATGATCCTGGTAGGAAAGGGAGACTTTCCCTTTGCTTGCACGGAAAAGTAAGTGTGGACTGTACCTTTCCTACCAGAGACATGAGGTTCTGGGTCACCTCTTTGAGAAAGTAGAGGATAAGACCCAACCCTCCTCCAAACTAGGAACTTCCCAACACTATTTATGGAATAAAGGTCCATGTGACTATAGATATACAAACCCATAGACATTTCATGAATCCTAACCCCATTGTGAAACAAATGTGGGAAACCACTGACTGTGGAAATACAAACCCAAATAGGAGACACGCTGATGTGACTTTCCCAAAGATTTGATAAGTCAGGAGGTTTTTGTGTAGGTATCTATAGAATCCCTTTCATACAATGGATCCAATGAAGAATAAAGCCTTACCATGAATGGATGAGGAAGGTTTGACAGCTTGTAGACTAAAGAGAGTGAAGAGAATAAGTGAATCAAAGAGGGGCGCTCAAGTAGAGAAGGGCGTGAAAGTACGTTCGCGCAAGTACACTTGGGAGACCTGATGTTCACTTAAGTGACGAACAACCTATATAGTAATACTTGGGAAAGACTTTTCGGAAGCCTTCAAAAGTATTCAGAGGTGATCTAAGAAGTGGGGCACTCAACTTCCTGTGAGAGGAATGGGAGGCACGCAAGTATTTTTGACCTAGTGAGGTTGGGTGATTTAGGAGCACAAGTGTTATGGTTTTCAAACACTAAAAGGAATTAAGTCTAATGATCCTCCATTAAATCCTCTTCTCAAGGTGTTGAAGAACTACCTTGAAAGTTTTAGAAGACTGGGGCGAAGTACTAGGGAGACCAGAGCAGCAATTGGGCTTCAAGGAAAATTCTTCTCTTCAAATGGGGGCCTCAAGGGTCTATTTATAGGAAAATAAATTACCTTGGGTGAAATGAGTTGGGTGCACAAGTAGGTTGCGCAACATATGGGGGCATGCAAGTGGGATGCGTGACAAAATTGTGGCGTGAAAGCACCTTGCATGCCGATGGGGTTTTGGAAAAACTAGGACACCGCTTTGAGGACTTAGTTAAAATAATCACTTCAATCAGCTTCAGCAAGGTGGCGCGCAAGTGTTTCTGCACAGGTACCTTGGGTGACTCTTTAGGGACTAAGCCAAATAATTTCTACATAGAGCAGTGGTTGCGCCCCTTTACCCCAGTATGGGATCAGTTCTAGGCAGCGGTCCTGGCCCTTCGGGTCGGTGCCTTCGCTACCGTCACTGAACCCCTTGAAAAATGCAGAGTCACACCGTGAACTTTTTGACCCTGGTTGAGGGAATTTTGTGGAGAAGTGAATGGAACACATTTCATGGTGTCTACAAAATCCCCACTTATAATTTTATTCGTTCAAAATGAAAAGAATCTTGTTCTAAGGTAAAAGTAGGGAACTTTGATGCATTCTAACATCATTTGGTTAGATTTGGATCTACATCAAGTTTGGAAGGATGCTCTAATTTTTGCGTAATCCATGGGGCCTAGAGAGCATAGTTTGACTGTTGCTGGGTTGTGTGTATAATCCTACAAAATCTTTGTCTTTTGACATTTTATTGCTCAAACATTACCAAAATCATACAAAATGTACATTTAGTGAGCTGGGACTCAACTTTTGTTCAGTGTTCCCTTTGCGGGTTCTCAATCCGGTGAGTACCATGCCTCTTGTTCTTGGCATTTTAGAGTCATGCATGTTGAACTATAAAGGGATAGTATTTAAGGTCGAATATATTTGACCATAAATTTTGAAATTAGATCCCAAACAAGACTCTATAGCTAAGAATTTCTTTAATATTCTTTCAACATTTCCAAGGGAAATCTTGAGCCATGGCTTTTATAGTCACCAAATTTAATACCTATATCAATAAAAGGGGTGTCTTTTCTAGGAATGAAGTTACCATTACTTGAAAAACCCGTTATGGGGGCTGTATTATACAGGGCCAACTGGGGAATATACTGCATATCCAAATTGTGGCATCATTTGACTGACAGGCTTATTATGTGGACAACTAATGCAAGGATGCCTAAGGGAACGTGCTGTATAGTCAAACAAAAGAGTTCTTTGAAGTTTGACATTTTTCTGTTGATATATAAGGAAAAAAAATAATATTTGGATGACTTAAGACCATGGTAGGTGTTTTTTCCATGGAAAGGAATTTTAAGAATGAAAAAAGGATATTTTAGGCTGACATAAGTCATGGATAGGAAAACCATTTCTATGAAAATTTTATGCATGAGTAATGGTTAAAATTTATCAGAAAGGGAATTTTTTGATATTGTACAATGCAGTTTTAAGTCATGTAGGGAGGACATTGTACTGTGCAGTTTTAAGTCATGCAGTGAGGACATTGTACTGTGTAGTTTTAATTCATGCAGTGAGGAGATTGCACTTTACAGTTTTATGTCATGCAGTGAGGACATTGTACTATGCAATTTTAAGACATACAATGAGGAAAATGGGTGGCTTTAATTTAATTTCTTTATCTCTAACCAAAGGTATGAGAAAACTATACCAATTTCTTGAAAAATTTGTTTGGAAACATACTATCATATTTGGGTATGGAAGGGGAAAATGCAAACTGTGATTTGTGAATTTCTAGAACTGAGGAATGATATGGGAAAGATGGGCTAAAAGTATTAGAGGAAGTCTTCTCCAAGAACTAAGTTACAATTATTTGACAAACTTGTTATGGGGATGTCTTATACAGGGCCAACTGGGGCATATGTTGTATAGACAAATAGTGGCAACTTTTGACTGATAGGCCTATTATGTAGGAAATTTATGCAAGGCCTCCTAAGGGAACATGTTGTATACTCAGGAAAAAGATCTCTTAGAAATTTAACGTTCTATTACCAAAATATGAAGTAAGTTTATGGAGATTCATATTTTCTAAAGCATAGATTTTGGTTTATGGAGAAAAGTTCCTAAATATGGAAAGGGTATTTTCAACCAAGATTTCCAAAGAATTTGAGGAATATGACTTTTATAATGGTCTAACCCAAACGTAAGAGATATGTTGTTTGTAGTTTTAGGTCACACAATTAGATCCAGAAATGGAAAAAATATATAATATGTGGACAAGTGATTTTAAGTTTATTCATATTGTATTGAACACAGGGTGAGGGAAATGTGTAAACCATGGTCTTGAAGACTTTCAGATTGTGAGAAAGATAATGGGACAAGTATACTTGAATGACTGTTTTAAAAAACAAATTCTTGTATATTGTCATCAAAGATTAAAGGGGACAAAGATACTATAACCAAGAATTAAGTTGCAATTACTTTGAAAAACTCGTTATGGGGGCTATATTATGCAGGTCCAACTAGGGCATATGCTGCATAACCAAATAGTGGAATCTTTTGACCGACAGGCCTGTTATGTAGGCAACTTATGCAAGGCCGCCTAAGGTAATGTGTTGTATAATCAAGAAAAAGAGCTCCAACATATTAGAAACACTGTTACTAGAAACCGTAAGAAATATTATGAAGATCTGAAAATATTTGTGATTAAGAGTATGAAATATGGAAAGGGTTTATGTTCAATTTATATGAGAAATATTTCAACCAGTATTGGCCATGAGTTTTACATCCTTTACATAGATCTGACTCATATGTAAAATGGATACTTTCATTGTTTCTTCTGGATTAATATTATGATGTGCAGTTTAAAGTCATGTAAAGAGGACATTTTCACTCCCATAAAGAATTAAAACACCTTACTTATATTAAGTAAGAATCACCTTATCCAATTCCTAAGCTCACTAGAGCTATGCTCGGTGTGAGAAACAAGGAGTATTAAGGGTCTTTTCTATAATACAAAGGTGAAAAAGATAAATAATAGGGGTATCAAATTTCCATATATTTTAACGTCATGTGGTTAGGACGACAATGAAATGATATGAAATGAAAGACATATCGTAACTGGATTAAGGGATAAATCCCAAGTGTCACTATATGTCTTTTTGGGGAAAGAATCAAGTCATACATAGTTCTTAAAACATTCTATATGCAGATTTGACTCTTAAAAAAGAAATAAAGGGGGGTTTAACATGGCTGGGCCCAAGATTGGAGATCTATGTGTCTCTACATATCTCAAAATATATGAGAATAAAGCAGTGCGTAGTTCTTTAAACAATCATTCCTCGCACTAATGGAGTTTGACATGAATAATGGGGGATTTTTTACATGTTCTGAGAGAATGGTAAATCTTAAGACATAAAATGGTATAAGGACCAAATCATATATCTTAAGGAAACACTCTATACAGATCTGATTCATATACAGGGGGAGAAAAGAAAATAATAAGATTTTGTGATTGTGGATGGGCCCAAAATTAGAGATTCAGGCATCTCTACATATCTCATTAAAAATGAGAATCAAGCCATATGTAGTTCTTGTAACATGGTCTCTATGCAGTTTAATGTCTTGTAACTAGGACATGGGGGTTGTGCGGTTTTAAGTCTACAGCAAGGACATGGTACTATGCAGTTTAAAGTCTTGTAGTGAGGACTAATGTGTATAATTACACAAAGTATTTCTTCAAAAATATCGCATTGGTTGGAGTTATAATGAGCTCTCCATCCATTGAGATTAAGGCATAGGCTCCATTTGAATAGACCTTATGTTTGGAATAAGGTCCTTCCTATTTTTGTTCAAGCTTTGGAGGTTTCTTTCCTGGCATCATTGGAGTCTTAAGTACCAACACCAATTCTCCTTGAAGGAATGAATGAAGGCAAACTTTATTATTAAAAGCTCATGTTATTATGTTCTGATAGACTTCTAAATGATGAAAAGTATACAGTATTTTCTCATCTAATATTTCCAACTCAACAAACCGTTTATGAGATCTTTCATTTGTAGACAATTGATCACAGATTGAAACTCTAAGTGAATTCAATTGTATTTCAATTGGAATGACTGTTTCAGTTTTATATACCAATGAATAAGGAGTTTCTTGGGTAGTAGTATGGGTAGTTGTCTGATAATCCCATAAAGCATTAAAAAGTTTATCAGAACATGATTTCTTATCTTTATCCACCATCTTCTGGAGTATGTTTGGTAGAGTCTTATTGAAGGCCTCTATTGGTCCATTGGCTACTACATGATAGTGAGATGAATGGTTGGACTTGATATTATGTTCCTGATACAACTTTTTTACTTCAACAGAACAAAAATTGGTGTCATTGTCCGTCAAAATAGTATGAGGGATGCCAAATCTGGTGATGATATTAGTTTTGACAAAACTAACAATACTTTTGTCTCATACTTCCTTGAGAGGTATTTCCTCATCCCATTTAGAGAAGAAGTCGGTAATAGTGAGAATATACTTGAACTGCTTAACTGTGGCTGGAGGATAAGACCCTACTACATTCATTACCCATGTGGAAAATGTCCAAGAGTATTGAGATGTATGTAGAAACTCTGGGAGTTGACTAATGAAGTTGGCATGCACTTGACAGGGATGACGTGTTTTAGTGAAATATGTGCAATCTTGTGTTATTGAAGGATAAAAGTATCCAATCCTTTGGATCTGATTGGAGAGTTTGTGCCCAGATTGGTGGGAACCACAAGCTCCTGAATGTACTTCTTTCATGACAGTTTTGGTCTCTTCTCCATAAATACATCTGAAGAGAATTATATCAAAGCCTCACTTGTAAAGGATCTTTTGGTGATCTAGACTATCATAAAGAGTAAAATTGGTCGCTCACCACCTGATCTACTCCTTCCCAGCCCTATTTAGTAGAAGTACCCCATTTTGAATATATTCCATGATGGATGTTCTCCATCCCATGGTATGACCATATGGTTCAGAAATAGGGAAATTTTCATTAATTTCCTCTATTATGGTTTGAACAAAAGGTGAGACCACGCAGTGATGGGTTATGCTGATAACTTTCTCGTCCCGATTTGGATCTGCCAAGGCTATAGCTGTGTTAGCCAGTACATCTACTTGAACATTTTGTGATCGTGGTACATAAGACAATGTCAGCTCTGAGGTAAATTTATCCATTAACCCTCTGACGCAATCACACAAAGGAATTAATTCTTTTTTTATAGAATAATCCGAATTAATTTGTTTCATTACCAATTATAAATCACCTTTTACCTTTAAATGATCCATTTTCACCTGAAGGACCAATTCCAAACCTCTTATGAGATCTTGATATTCTGCTTCATTATTGGTACCACCTTCCAATAATATGAAAGAATAAGAAAATACTGCCTTTTCTGGGGAAATAAGGACAATTCCTAATCCAACCTTGTTGAGTTTAGGGTTTTCCATTCTTTTTCCTATTAGACTCCTAGAAGCACCATCAAAATACATTTATCATGTTTGGAAATTATATTGAATAGAGAAGACCTCTTCATCAGGAAGTTCATTATTAAATTATGTATCTTCCATAGATGGATGCTCAGTAAGGAAATCATCCAGAGCTTGGCCTTTTATTTCCTTTGGAGGTATAAAATGGATATCAAATTGTTGCAAAATAACCGCCCACCATGTCAGACGTCCTGTAAGCATAGGATGAATAAGGATAAATTTGAGTGGGTTACCATGAGATACCAATTGGATCTCATGATGTTGCAAGTAATGTCTCAGTTTCTAAACTGCAAAGATTAATGCCAGGCAGCACTTCTCAATACTTGAATACAGAGTTTCCGCATCAAACATAGTTTGATTGAGATAATAAGGTTGTTTTCATTCCCATCATTATTATTTTGGGTGAGGAAGGCTCCTAGTGATCACTCTAAAGCTGTCACATAGAGAATAAGTGGTCTTCCTTCAACAGTAGGCATCAATACTAGTGGACTCAAAAGATATTTATTGAGGGTATTGAATACTTATTATCAATCTTCATTCCATTGGTATGTGACTTCCTTCTTCATTAATCTGGTGAAGGGTAAACACATGTCTGCCAAATTGGCAATAAAGTTCCGAATATAGGCCAAGTGTTCTTGGAGTCCTCTTAATTATTTTAAATTTTGAGGAGGTGACATACCGAGGATTGATTTTGTTTTCTCAGGATAAAATTCAATACCATGATTTCATACAACGAAGCCAAGTAATTTTCCTGAGGTTACCCTAAAATCACATTTCAAGGGGTTCATCTTCAAACTATGTTGAAAAAGGTTATTGAATATAGTTTCCAAATCATCCAAGTGATTGGAACATTATCTGGATTTGATGAAAAAATCATCCACATAACATTCAATAAATTTCCCTAAGAAGGGTTTAAATATATGGTGCAAGGCACATTGGTATGTTGCACCTACTTTTTTTAAGCCAAAGGGCATTACCCGATAGAAAAACACACCTTGAGAGGCTCTAAAGGCTGTATATTATTCATCCTCTAGGGCCATATGAATTTGATTATACCCATAGTATCCATCCATGAAGAAAAGAGCTTCATAACCCGTTGTTTCATCAATTAGAAGTTTTGTAATTAGGACTAGAAAATCATCTTTAGGACAATTCCAGTTAAGATCTCTGAAATCAATGCAGACTCTAATTTGAATATTCTTCTTTTTCATTGGGACAATATCGGACAGCCATTTGAGATACTGAACTTCCCTTACAAAGTTATCCTTTATAATCTTATCAACTTCATCTTCAATTTTAGAGGAATGAGTTGGGTGTGTTCTCCTTACTGCTTGCTTAAATCCACGATGTTCTTCTGGAAAACCCAAATGATGGGTGGCTACATCAGGATTAAGACCTAGAATTTATATATAATTCAAAGAAAATATATCTCGATGTTACTTTAGAAAGGAATTATACATCTCTTTCTTTTCAGAGGTCATGGACGCACTAATTAGAGTGGGGCCTGGATCTTCTTATGTACCCATATTTATTTCTCTGAGTTCATCCACAGTGGTAGAGAAACCTTCTTCAAATGCTGGAGGAGAATCCCCGAGATCTTCCTCTTCTTCTTCATTATGTGTAAACTCTTCTATTTTCATTTTCATAGTAGATGATGAGGAAAAACTCCCATAGTTAGGGTAGGAGTCGGTATTTTAACATCTCGAAGAAGAGGACACAATATTTGACCCTACTGATGACGAAGGGTCTTCCTGTGGTAATAAAGAGGGATTGATGGATTGAGAATAAACATCTTTGTCTTCCCCTAGAATTGCTACAATTTCTTCTACTCTGATTGATGAAGTAGAGGCTTTTTTTAGTTTAGAAGATGAAATGAAAACATCACCATTCAGGCTTCCATAATTGCTTGGTGTATCAATAATTTCTCCCATGTTGTTAGGCTCAATTTCCGCAATTGACATTATGGAAATTACTGGATAAGTATTTGGATTTGGTTTTACCCTTTCAATATGATTGATAGGTAATACATAATCTATGCTCAAATGCATAAATGGATTTTTTGGGATCTTTTCCAGTCCATTTGGAGCATTAACTCTAGTTATCTCCTTTTTCATGGGCTTCGTTCCTTTTGTGTGATAAAACTCTACCTCAATTTATTGAGATTCACATGTTCTGAACGGAGCCTTATCACTATAAAATGATCCAATTTGACTATTGAAATAGTATTTCTGACATTGGTGGTATGATGAGGGTATGGCTTCATGTTGATGTAGCCAAGGCCTTCCGAGAATAATATTTAAGGTTTTGTCCTGACGAACAACCATGAAATATGAATTAGAAACAAGATCTCCAAACTGAGTTCTGAGTGTAATCTTTCCCAAAGGTTCTTGTTCATTCTTATCATATAATTGCAACATTAAAGTTGAAGGAGATAAGTCAGATTCAGTCAGGCCCAATCGACGAAGTGTATGAATTGGAATGAGGTTGACCACGAAGCTATTATGAATTAAGGCTTGTCGGATATCTACATCATTTACCTTGTGAGAAGAAAACAAAGGTCTGATATGTCCATGTACCACATGGTCTTAATCTTCATCTGTAAAAGATATGACCGCATGACATTCTACAGAATCATTCTCTATACGGTAAACCTCAGCAGTAGCAACTTGAGTTTCAAATTATTGAGGACATAACAAGGCCTCAATGAGTGCTTCTCGAAGATATTTTGACTGATTCAAAGAATCCAAAATTGATAACTTGTCCAGTACTTGGGACAATTATTTCAAGACATCATACTTTTGGTCCAAAGGTCTGCGTTTCCCAGCATGGAGATATGGTTTTGTAGGTGCTTTGGAAGTTGATGCTTTTGATATAGATGTACTTTGTATCAGAGCAGAGGTTGGAAATACTGATGGATTTGGTAAATAATACTAACTAAGTCTATTCGTTTTCTAAGAAGAAGATGGTGTGGCTTTTAATCGGTATTCCAAAATAATTGTGTTAGAACCGAACCTGTATTTCATGGAAGAAACTCCTTGTTCTTGTTGAGCCCGCTGAGGGGTCCTTCCATGAGTTTCTGACGTATATATGGTTCGAGCAGGGGTAGAGTTAAAATAGTGGTTTCTGGAATTCCCACGTCTTCCCATGTATCCTCGACCTTGGCCACTTCATCTTGTTCCCCAATTAGGTACAAGGAATTTTGGCTCACTATAATCAGAATCATCATTGGCATAAGGATCTATTAAATGGATAACATTAACAGAACCAAAGATCAATTCTTCATCTGAAAAAGAATCTTCTTTACAGGTTAATTTTGGTTGTACTGTTTGGTAGGGTGGTTCCCATGATATTGAAACAAATGGCATAAAATCTGCCAAGGTCAAGTACAACTTTGGCCTTGATACGATCTCGTCTTCTTTTGACTACTCTTCGTCATGATGATCACTTTTCTTATTTCAGGAATGGACTTTTGATGAAGATGGTTTTGCTATGTCAGGAGTATTAGAAGACATAATTGATTGTTTCAATTGTGTTCATAAAATAGCATGAGTCTGGTTGATCATTTTCTTGATCATACAATCATCATATTTTTGCACATTTTTACTTTTAACCTCTTTCCATTCTCCCTCTTCCTCTGGATTAGTAGCAGTAACAAATGCTACTTGATCTGATGAACTTTTCAATTTCACTTGTTCAGAGTCTACCATCTTTTGCAGAAGGTCTTTGAAAACAAAGCACTCTTGAATGGGGTGTCCCAATATTTGATGAAATGGACAATAATTTGGACGATCTTTATCTCCATATTTATTTGGATTCTTAGGCCTTGGAAACTAAACCAACTTGTTTTCTAAGGATGAGATGAAGTAGCTAGGAACTTACTCATTCCTGAAAGAATAAAATTTATTCTTTAATTCCTCAAACTATTTCCGCATTTGATCTCTTTGATCATCTTGATGAGGCAGTCATTGTTGCTGATGCTCAGGAATCAGATCCCTTCGGTATGATGAAGGTTTTGAAGTAGAAGCAGGTACAGGTGCCTGCTTGAGTATGATTATAGTATATTTTACCTTTCCTATCCTCCTTCCCATAGCTGATGGAATTACATGAATTTTATCCTTAGTTTCTATAATATAATCTTTTATCTGTTGAGCGATCGAATTAAGGTCTCAAAACCCTCCTGTGTATTTCACACGGATCAATGGTGTGCGTAACTCCTCATGCAGATTTGCCACACAGATTGGCAGAAACTCTTCTTGATGGAGTTATAGACTTAATTAATATGTTAATCTTTTCCATCATGCAATGAAATCTGAAACTCTTTCATTATTACTTTGTTTACAATTAGTAAGATCAAAAATTGTCGTATTTGGTAGCATTGATTTAAATTGAATAAGGAATTTATGATGGAGATATTCCCATCCATTAATTGATAGAGATTGAAAACTTGTATACTAGACAAAAGATGATCCTTATAATGACTGCACAAAACACCTAAGCTTAACTACTTCTTGTTGTTGAGAAGTTCCCATCATAGGATCACAATGAGAAACAAAATGTGTTAAGTTTTTTTCTGAATCTCCTGAACCATTAAAGATTGGGAATGTGGTATTCAAAAAAATTGGTGGGGGAGGAATTGCATCCACCCATTCAGGGTAAGCTCTCTTTTCTGGCTGAACTGGTTCACTTCATTCCTTCATAGCTTCCAATCGAGCTGTTAATGCCTCAATTGTGTTCATAATCCTTTGGGGAACATCCTAATGATCTGGAACCTATGTAGGTATAGCAACTGGAGCTTGAGCTGGTGTAGCGATTGGTAAAACCACTGATGGTGGTGTTGATACCTACCTTGGTTATATACTCAACAGAGGGAATTCATTATCCTTATTTATAGTTACTATAAATCCCATTTGTTGAGGAGCTCCTACAGGATTTTAAAGTTGAGTAATTACTTGGGGATATTGTCTAGTAGAAATGCAGTTTCGAAGTAACTCTATGTTGAGTCTTTTCAACTCCTTCATTTCCTCTTATTTCTGTTAAAATATCTCTTCAAGGGAAAGAGATTGACCTTTTCCAGGGGAAAAGTGAGATGCAATCTGACTTTTTCCTTTCCCCTTGTTATATGCCTTTCGAAGAGGGGGGTTGGTTATTTGGAGGCATACCTAGATTCTGGGTAAGAATATGATTTCGGATACGCACACCTTTTTCATTTTCCTCGGTGTGTACCATATTATAGACAAGAACTTCATCTTCTGATTCTCTTTAATTGGACTTATTTTCTGGAGGATCTTCTCCAATGGTGTTAATAACATTCACTAGCACAAAATACATTGATGGCATTCTATCTGGGTTTATACTAGATCATATCACTTTGTGTCTTTCACGAGACTTTTTTCTCCAATATGAAGAATTCCCTAGAACTTTCTATCAGATATTAACCTGAAGGGAATACTTGGATAGTTCTGTTGTACGCTTTCCTTGTGGATTCTTCCCTAATCGGTAGAAAAATGACTTCTGTTGAGGAGGGGATTGCAGATGTGAAAAATCCCCCAGCCCTGTAGGTTGGGGTTGTTCTTGTTCTTATTCTTCAAATCTTTGAACATTGTTTAATGAATTTGAAGGTTTAATTAAATGATCCCCCATCCAAGAAAGCTGGGGTGATTCTTGAACTGCTATGGCTGAAATTCATGCAACTGATTTTATGATTTTGCAGATTTTGGTTTAGACATTAGATGGGTGCATCATCCGACAATCTCTTAAATCACCTATTTCAGAGTTTCATTGTTCTATTTTAGACATTTTCATCCTCTGACACCTGAAATCATCTAAACGGGATGTTTTTTCAAGATTCTCAGATGCTTGATGTAAAAGTATCTCAACAACTTCTTTTCTTTGGGCCTGATTCTGATGAGAACTAGTTGAGGCCTGTTCTTGAGCGTACATTTTATTACATACAAAACCTATTGATTGTGGCTGGATGTGGGAAATAACATTGCATGAAACCACTTTTGGAGGACTTTGATGATTTTGGAGTGTAGTGAAATGAAATTCTCCATATACACCCCATACTCTGATACGAACATTAAATGGGGAATCATAAATTAACTAGCATAGTCTCTTTAGAGTATTGATACATGCACACTGAAGGGTTCTCTACTATTTTTCAATATTTGGATGTTGGGAAACTGAGAGAGATTCCAAGTCAATTTGGAATTGTAACCCTTCTATTACCTTTACATGATTTTGATATTCCTAATATGGTAAAACTTTGGATTTCAAATGATGAAGAGTTTCCATAAGTTGATAAAAATTTCATGAATTCAATCTTCTGTTATTAATTCTGAAATGTTATACTGAGAATTTTCCAAAGGCCAGAACATGACTGGGATTTCTCCTTTAGCTAATTGTTTCCTCGTATTTAACACATTTTCTTCATCTTTCACAAGAGGTTTCTCCACTTGATCTGAAAAGAGTGGATGCTCTATATTAGAAGACAAATGACCTAAGGGAGGTTCAGAGAATGATTGTTCCCTTAAGATGTCTTCTGGTTGAGAAAGTGTTTCACCTGTAAATAAAAAGGCATCAGACATGACTCACTTTGTGTTTTCAAGTGCCTCAAGATAGGAGGGATTTCTCATCGCTATATTATATATTATGGAATTTTCTTGACAATGTAAAATACTACTTTGGAGAGAACTTTCACAGTGAATGCCATCATGGGGAGGATCACCATGATGGATTATAGCAAGGGATAAATCCTCTTTCTCCTTGGTCTTCTGGCCACACGGAGGTTTGTCGTGGCTCTCATCCAAAGATAGGCACTCTAGATTGACCGAATTTTTATGAAGCAAGACTTAATGATAAAGTGTATGACAAGGAACTTCATAATTACAACTAACACTCCTATAATTTGGTAATGAGAGGATATGATCTTGAGCAGTAACAGATAAATGTCTGAGGGCTTCAAGAATTCCAACATTAAGAGGAGCCACATCATAGCTTAACTTTTGATTTTCCAACAATGCTTGGTGAGACTTATTCTTGGATGTTCTCTTATACATAGTTGGGGCCACTTGCTGGGAAAAGTGGTTATCATTGGTAGGTATATGTGCCTGCCTTGGATTGGTTACTATAACGAACTGATTACCTCCAATTGGAAAGGGTGTATGTTCCCAATCCTGTTGTCTGTATGATATGGGATAGTATGCTCCATGACCCTCCTGGACTGAAACAGAGGTGTGTATCTGCTTCAGGATGGCATGTCGATGTGTCATATCATGTGTGGGGATAGATTTATATGTTTTTTACCCTGATACTGTTGAAGTAGTTGTTAAAATATCCTAGCATGATTCCAGAATATGGGCAGGGATATGCGTCTACCCTTTCACCATTGATAAGATGTGTTTGGTGACTTTAGTGGTCGGAACAGGAATATACGTCCATTACGTATCTAGAGTAGGTGTATGTTCCTACTCTTGTACTCATTTTCCTGTCAATGGATATTGAAAGTACTCACGCATGGGGAAGAGAGTTGGATCTGCCCCAAATTTGTCTTCAGAGCTTTCCGAATGACTTCTTTGGTTGCTACCAAATGAGATTGTTTCCAGGCTTGATGAACATTGTAAGGTGTCTATGTCTGCTGGCTATTTTCCGTCAAATATGGTTGATGGACATCCATCAATATTAGAAGACGAGACTGCTAACATAATTGGTGATTGTAAACAGGTGTATGTTCCTGCTTACCAGTTGCCACCATATTAGATTGGCGAACTTCTTTAAATGAAATTAGATGAGCCTGCTGACTGGCTGATAACTTGAAAATAGGTGTATGTGCCTATTCATAGTGCTCCACAAGGTTTATCTAGTGGGATTGGTGGGTTGCTGTCATATGGTTCTACTGAGTAGGAAAATTAGGATAGATGGGTGTATGTGCCAACTCGTTGTTTGCCATCAAGTTAAATTGATGGGCTTCTTAGGAGGAGGCAGAGGTGAGAACATAATCCCTATTGACCGGACATAGTCCCTAGAGGTTCATCTTGCATGCCTGTGTCTAAGAGACCTGAGCCAAACTTCCATAGGAAACACCCTCATCATGTTGGGGGTACACTACTGCATGATTCTAGCGGTGATTGTTGGTGGGAGTCCTCAGGAAGGACTCTTGCATACATGAATTGAGGCCTTAAGTAACCTCTTGATCCACCTCCCTATATTATGGGAGGGATTTATTATTTCCTTCTAGGGATAAAGACCTAAAATGGTTGGAGATAGTGGTTATCACCGTTTGGTTCTTGATCATGGGTCGTCATTGGCCAGATGATTGAGGATTTTTATTGACCTAGAGGGCCTGTTGAGCAGCCTATAAAGTCAGGATTGTACCGTGCTGGCGATATTCCTTTACTAGCACATTAGAGACCCAATGTTGAAGATTCAGGGTTGGTGATGAAGTCCTTCTCGTAGATGGAGATTCATCTTGAGCATCGGTCGGGAAGTTCAAAATTTTTGACTTGGAGAAAGCCATTTTTTGGATTAAAGGGAGTTATGCGAAAAACTTGAATACAACAAGAATATTTATTAAAACAACATCTTTTTAGATGGATACATGCATGATTAATTCCTTTGTATGTCCTTCCTTTATCAATTGATAGGGGCCTAACATGTGGGTATCATTATTAACTTGTTTAAGGATTCACGTCGGGTTCACCATTTTTGTTTCGTAGTTCCTTGAAACATGTGTTCTAGTTTTAAGAAACAATATTTCCAGGAGGTTTCCATTAGATTTATTTATGGAATGGGAAACTTCCAACAGTTCTTTATCCAAAGGGGAACTTCTTTCTAAAGGAATGTATTCATTAAGTTTGAACTTTACGATACTTAAGAACGTGCATTGGTCGAGAGGATGGTAGGTCGGACTCATCACACCCTTTTGGGGGGAATTATTGTCTATTCTGGGACTCTCTTTGTAAATTTAAGATATTTTCCTGAATCCTTATTAATTCACCAATTATATCATAAGTATCCCTTGGAATTTACAATCACTTATTGACATGTGTAAAATTTAGAATCATTAGTATGAATTCAAGGTTCTTTATTAATGGAAACATTCATTTATTTGAGGTTTTCCATCAATGGGATCCTCTAATATACTAATTAGATATTCTTTTAATCATCATTATGATGATACTGGTTTTTAAGCCACTCAGTGGGGCACTCTGGAATTTGTGTCAACGAGGGAGACAAAGGTTTGTTTTGATCTTAGGATCATGTCCGTTAAAAGGGCTACCTACGTATCCTTATAAAAGGAATCAGAACCCTCGTAGTTCGGTGTCACTTAATAGGACACATCATACCTTTTAAGGTTATGTTATAAGGACCTAGAAGCGAAAGATACTTGGTCAAAACTTAATGTGGGACTTATACTAAAGCAGCCTGAGTAACTTGGAAAGGATATGAGTTTCCAAGTAGGATTATACCCTATTGGGAATATGGCCCAAGGAGAATAGGGTTGATTTGAAGTATTAGGTTTGAACCACAAGGAGGCTTCCTAAGTATCCCATATAAATGGGAATCAAAGCCCATGTAGTTCGATAAATATCATTGGAAAATATGGTTTTCTAAGGAAGATGATTTTGGGATTACTTCTTGAAAAGGATGCCTTGATGATTTGATGACTGAATTTGGGGATTATTTTCTAAGGAGGATTCCAAGTGAGATCGTGCCTTGAGATGGCTTCCTATGTATCTTGGTTTGAACAAGAATCAGAGTTCTCATAGTTCCTTTGAATGAGTGTTTGTGCACATGTTGTAAACATCACATATCTCTAAGCCCACATGAGTTGTTCTCCATGTGAGAAAAAAGAGGATGTGAAAGATTCAACAATGACACTTCACAATTTTCCTTCTCTGCTGATGGAAGAGGGCTCATTGACTGTGGAAGAGGGAGAGGCGATGAGCTTTCCCTCTATTATCTTCACATTGGACAATAGTCCAAATGGAATGAAGAAGGGGAGAAGGTGAGGGGCTTATACCAGCATGGATTACCTGATGAAATTATCCTGGTATGAAAGGGAGACTTCTCCTTTGCTTGAATGGAAAAGTAAGTGTGAACTGTACCTTTCCTACCAAAGACCTGAGGTTCTAGGTCACCTCTTTGAGAAAGGAGAGGCCAAGACCCAACCCTCCTCCAAACCAGTAACTTCCCAACAATGTATCTGGGATAAAGGTCCATGTGACTGCGGATATACAAACCCACAAACATTTCATGAATCCTAACCCCATTGTGAAAAAATTGTGGGAAACCTCTGACTGCATAAATACAAACCCAAATAGGAGACACAATAATGTGCCTTTCCCAAAGGTTTGATAAGTCAGGAGGTTTTGGTGGAGGTCTGAATAGAATCTCTTTCAGATAAGGGATCCAATGAATAAGAATCATTTCCATGAATGGTTGAGGAAGGCTTGATGGCTTGTAGACTGAAGAGAGTGAAGAGAATAAGTGAATCAAAGAGGGACGCTCAAGTAGAGAAGGGCGTGCAAGTATGGTCACGCAAGTACACTTGGGCGACCAGATGTCCAATTAAGTAATGAACAACCTGTATAGTAATACATGGGTGAGACCTCACTCAAGCCTTCAAAATTATTCAAAAGTGATTCAAGAAGTGGGGTGCTCAAGTTCCTAGGAGAGGAATGGGAGGAGAGAAATTATTTCTAACCTAGGGATGTTGGGTGATTTAGGCGCACAAGTGTTATGGTTTTCAAACACTAAAAGGACTTAAGTCCAATTATCCTCACTTAAATCCTCCACTCAAGGTGTTGAAGAACTACCTTGAAAGTTTCAGAAGACTAAGGTGAAGTCCTAGGGAGACCAGAGCAGCAATTGGGCTTCAAGTAAAATTTGTCTCTTCAAAGGGGGCCCCAAGGGTCTATTTATAGTCAAATAAATGACCTTGGGCGAAATTAGTTGGGTGCACAAGTAGGATTCGTGACATATGTATAGGGAACCCGCCTTAAAACATTACATAACTTTGAATTAAATGAATAATTCACATTGAGGATCTTTTCAGGTTTAGGGTTTTAGAGAATTAGGACATAACTATTACATCTCAAACGATTACAAAGTAAACACTTCTACACAGTTTCCATTTTTTTTACAAAACATGAACTCATGAAAAAAAGAGTCATGTCTAGTTCCATGTTTAAGACAGCATGACTTTTCCTTGATGCCATCCTTGACCCTATTCCACATTATGTCCTGTGAAAAACATTTCAAAAACTTGGGATGAGCATAAAAGGCTCAGTAAGGGATACACAAAGAAGGAAAACTATTAGTTTTTCAAAAAAAAACAGGTAAACCATGAATACTTTAACATAAGTAATACTTTTCACCTTTATGAAGTAGTAAATACTCTTCACTAAATAAAATATCATTACTTACCCTTTTGTAACCAAAATATTACCATAAAACCCATATAAAGAACACATAATATATAAAGGTAACTTGGAACATAAACATACTTAAATGGAATAACCATACGGTCGACTTCCACAAATATCACTAAATGGAATAGCCATATGGCTGACTTCCATACCCAATGCATTGGAGGTTATAACATAACCACCTATCCTGGTATTCACGGCACCACCCGTCATTTGGTTTATCATGTAACCACCAGTCAAATGTCCAAGTACCATTATAAAATCATAAGACATAAAACAATTATAAAGGAAAGAAAACATTTCCAAATTTCAATAAAAATATATCAATTAAATACATTGACATAACAAATCCATTATCAAAACCATTTTCAATACCAAAATACATAAACGAGTATATGGTATTTATTTTCTTTTAAAAACATTACGGCTTGTTGAGGAAGCCAAAGATCAAATAATACTTGTGGTGGCGGAAAAGATCGTTGTCACCGCTTACGTTAAAAGAAACAATCATTTTTTTCGTTTAGTAAAATGTTGTGTAGAAAAATATTCCCTTTGAAATGTCAAGGGTGTTTATACAGTGTATAAAATAAATTCATGTATTAAAACAAAATATGCCTCAATGAAAGGAGATTGAGACGAAGTCCCTTACCTCATGTCCGACTTGACTCGATCGTTCTTTAATATCTTAAAGAATAAAATAAAGTTAATTTATACTTTCTTAAGATCCGTTTTCAAGTTTATTATTCATTTTATATCACTTATTACCATGTTATAAACATTATGCGATCATTTAAGTTAATAATGTTTGTTTTGTCGATATTTGGTACTTGAGTCAAAAATAGACTTCTTATAATTACATGTTGTTCATGTGGTCAAAGTTTCATTATATCCATAATGATATTCATGATTTTGATATCATATATATCCAGAATATACATGTTTTTATAATATTACATAACATTTAGAGGTAATAAATGAAATGCACCGTTCATGGATACGGTAAGTCGTACGTACGCATGAACGTTACTTTCATTTTTATTTCTTATTTTAATGGAAATAAAACATAATTATACATAAGTATATTATAATTCGAGTAAAATATCATATATAATATCATTAACTCCATCCTTTATACATCCCACATAAGGCATTAACGAATCAAATCACTTTGAGGGGGCGGTAGTCCGTACTTCCTCAAATGAGATTATCGTATTTATCCACTATGGAAACCATAAAGGAGTGCTATAAATGGGAAGTACAGAAGCATAATGAAATCATAAACATAATAAATATCATATATAAATATAGTTCCATCATAATGGCCACCATGACAGGCGGTAATAGGTAATTGAACAATCATCGTTTCGTGAGGTGTCAGTTTTCCATCCACAGAAACATTATGTTCTTCACCCATTAGATGCATGTGTGTGTAAGTGTAGTTTGAATACTTTTCATAAAAAAATCCTAGTATATTTATGATACTATTTTTGTTACAAAAGAAAGAAATAAAAATATTTTAGGGGTTGGAGAAGTAAAATAAAAGAAAACAATTTAAGAGAAAATGTTACCTTTAATTTGGGTAACTCCCTTTGGTTTGAACCAAAGGAATTCTTGAAGTGCCTTTTGCATAAGGTAAGGATTCTAGGAGGAGGATAGGGATGTAGGGATATTAATTGTGCAGAGTTTGGATGATTCTAAAGGCTTGAGAGGTGTGAAGAATTGGTTATAAGTGGTCTTCTTTTATAAGGGAGAGGAGGGGCTCTTTAGAAAAGTGTGAAAACATTATTTTATTATAAACATATCTTCGGTTTCAAATGGTCCGAAAATAATTAAGGTCGAAGATAAGATGACTCATATTAGAAATAAAATCATCCAATAGGAATTGGACAGTTTTTGGATAATATTTTAATCATTATAATCTTATTTATTTAAAGATTTATTAATGAGGTAAACACTGCATCATTATTGTGTCATAAATAATTTAAATTATTTGATGTCTAAAAATTATAAACCAAATACCATGATATAGGGAATATTTTTATCTTTCCAATTAATATTTATAGTCGAAAATATAATTTATATAACACTATATAAAAATTAATTTACTAAAAGATATTTGCTTTTGTCATTTTTGTCGTTACTTTAAGTTAATTAATCTAAATTGTCATTATCACTCCCAAGTGGCTCAATGGGGTCCCAAAATCAACCCAAAGATGCCCATGGTCGTAAATGACTCAACCAATAAGGTTTTGAAATATTTTAAGTTAATTTTTAATTATTATAATACTCTGTTTACCTTGAATTAGCCTATTTACCTTTAACCGCGGTAAATAAAAGTCAAAAGTTACAATTCACCAAAAATTATTTTCATCTTATTGAACCGCATTTTACTTCTTGATCACAAAAATGTATGTCAGATCTTTTAAATTCAATTCACAGAAGTGTTAAAATTTCATTTAAATAAAAAATTCGGTTTTTTTTAACTACTACTAAGTGGTTTCACTATTCATCAAAAATTGATGTTTTTCAGAAAAATACCAAAAATTCAGACTAAGATATATTTGATATTCCAAATTCAATAATTATGTTTATTTTTTCAAATTCAAAACAGAAAAGTTTCATTAATTAATTTTAAAATTAATTCCCATTGTTAAAACAAATAGCGTGTTTTTAAGAAACAATAACTATCAAAAGATTGACACTTGTTTATGTCCAATTTCAAAGTGAAAATAATTCCAATGACCAACATTGGATTTAATCGTAAAAATATATTCTAATTAAACTTTAAACCCAATTAAAAAATAATCTAACCATATAAATAAATTAGATTAAAACATAGTTTTGAATTAAAATACAATATTTTTCACTATTCATTAAAAAACGAAATTTATCGGAAAAATTCCAAAAATTTACACAAAGTAAATTTTGATGTCCCCATTCTAAAGAAGGATTTTATTTGGTCATATAGAATGTATTAAAATGACCAAAACTAGATTTAAAAAGGGTTCTCCATTAAAAGGCAGTAAATCAGCCTTTAAATGTAAATTATGCTTAAAATTAGATTCATTCATATTTTAAGCCTCTAAATTTTTATTGGATAAATGTAAATACATTTAACAATCATGTATAATCATATTTTAGTTAGTTTTGTTCATTCCCTATAATACAAAGGATAGGAGTTAACTACCATTTAAAATAATAATATTATATTATTAGTGTTCAATGTAAGATTTCAAAGAAACATGTTGTTGCGTATCAGGTACGCTATTGAACATAGAAACCCATTTAAAGTAAAATTAATATTTAATTCACAAATATTAATAAATATGAAAATATATTATTCTTCATTTACTTGGGATGTTACATCCTTCCCCGCTTTTGAAAATTGCGTCCTCGCAATTTTTATTCACTTATCAAAATAAGTGGGGGTATTTATCCCTCATATAATTTTCAGATTCCCACGTTGCCTCTTCAACCATATGGTTTTTTCACAAAACCTTTACCTGGTGAATTACCTTATTCCGCAACACTTGCTCTCTACGGTCAAGAATCTGGACTGCTTGTTCTTCATAAGAGATATTCTCTTCCAACTAAACTACCTCTGGGCTCAAAACATGAGATGGATCTAGCATATACTTTCTCAACATCAAAACCTGAAAAACATTGTGTACCTGGGATAAACTTGGAGGTAAAGCCAATATGTATGCAACTGATCCAACTTTCTCCAAAATTTTATAAGGTCCAATGAACCTTGGACTCAACTTTCCCTTCTTACCAAAACGCATCACACTTTTCCATGGAGAAACTTTGAGAAAGACATGATCACCTACCTTAAAAGAAATAACCTTCCTCCAGTTATCAGCATAAATTTTTTGTCTTCTATGAGCTATTCTCATGTGCTTCTGAATCAACTGAACTTTCTCTTCCATATCTTCTACTAATTTTGGTCCCATCAGCTTCCTTTCACCTACTTCATCCCAAAAATATGGATTTTGACAACACTTTCCATATAATGCTTCAAATGGAGCCATCTTTATACTAGAATGAAAACTTTTATTATATGAAAATTCAACCAAAGAAAGATGTTGGTCCCAAATTCCCTGATAATCCAGTGGAAAAGCTCATATCATATCCTCCAAGGTCTGAATTATTCGTTCTAACTGCCCATCTGATTGAGGATGAAAAGTTGTACTAAAATTTAATTCAGTACCCAATGATTTCTAAAAGTCCTTTCCAAAATTTATAAGTGAACCTAGGATCATGATCAGATACAATGGAGAGGCGAACTCCATGCAACCTGAATATCTCTTTAACATACAACCGAGATAGTTGATCTAGAGATAAAGTATCTCGAATAGGAAGGAAATGAGCAGATTTAGTCAATCGATCAACAATAACCTAGATTGCATTATTACCTCAAGATGTCTTTTTTAATCCCACAAAAAAGTCCATGGATATATTTTCCCATTTCCACTCTGGCAGCGGTAAAGGATAAAGCATTCCTTTTAGTAATTTTCGCTCTACTTTAACCTGCTGACAAGTCAAACACTTCACAGTAAAATCACCAATATCTCTTTTCATTCCATCCCAACAGTAATACTTCAGAAGATCTCTTTACATCTTAGTACTACCAGGATGAACTGAAAACGGGGAACTATTATCTTCACATAACAACTCATTCTTCAACTGTGAATCACAAGGCACACATAATCTCTTCCCAAATATCAAAACATGATCATTTTCAACGTTAAAATTAGGCAACTTACCCTTATGAACCAACACAACCTTTTTCTACAACTCACTGTCTTCCTTCTGCGCTTGCTTAATTCTGTCTGATAAAGATGATTCCACTGACACCTGAAACAAAACAGAATAATTTCCTACAAAAACAACTTTTATGCCAAAGTTTATCAAATCAAAAACCAAAGGATCTTGTTCCAAACATAACATGGTTAATGAAGCATTACTTTTTCGACTCAAAGCATCATCCACTTTATTTTCTTTTCCTGTATGGTAATGGATGGTGCAATCATAATCCTTGATTAATTCCAACCATCTCCTTTGTCTCATGTTCAATTATTTCTAAGTGAATATATACTTCAAACTTTTGTGATCAGTATATATTTCACACTTCACTCCATACAAAGGATGCCTCCAAATTTTTAAAGCAAAAACAACAACAGCTAATTACAAATCAGGTGTAGGGTAATTTAACCCATGTGGTTTCAACTGACGTGAAGCATAAGTAATTACCTGATCATTTTTCATTAGGACACAACCCAGTCCTTTAAACAAAGCATCACTATAGAAAACAAACTCACCATTTCTGGAAGACAGTTCCAAAACTAGAGCATTCACCAATCTTCTTTTCAATTACTAAAAATAATCATCACATTATTTTGTCCAAATGAACTTAACACCTTTTCGAGTTAACTTAGTCATTGGACTAGATAACTGTGCAAAATTTTCAAAAAACCTCCTGTAATAACCTGCCAAACTAATAAAACTATGAATCTCAGTTATATTTGTGGGTCTTGTCCATTATTCAACAACTTTTTTTTTAGCAGGATCAACAGTTATGCCATTTTTTGAAACAATGTGACCAAGGAAAGAAATTTGTTGCAACCAAAACTCACACTTTCTTAATTTCCCAAATAGTTTCTTTTCTTTTAAATTTTTCAAGACAACCCTTAAATTACTTTCATGATCCTTTTTACTTTTAGAACAAACTAAAATATCATCAAGGAACACAACCAACAAACTTATCCAAGAACTCATAGAAAATTCTATTCATAAGATCCATGAATACAGCAGGTACATTGGTTAATCCAAAAGTCATAACTATACATTAATAATGGCCATATCTAATATAAAACGTGGTCTTAAAAATGTCTATTTCCTTTACTTTCAACTGATGGTACCCCGACCTCAAATCAATATTTGAAAAATACTGAGCTCCCTGGAGCTGATACTACTTCATTCAATGGCCCAACATCTACTAAAGTAGTTGCAAAGGATTTCACCACCCCTTTCTGGTTGTAGTCTGGCTTCTTTCCCTCAGTTGAGTTCTTCTCTGGACACTTATTTTCATAATTACCCATTTCATTACACTTAAAATATCTTACCGATGGATTTTCATTTCCTTCTTGATCATCTTCCTTACAGTTACGGGAAAAATGGCCAGACTTACCACACCGGAAGCACTTTCCATACTTTGATAAACATTCTACGGGATGCTTTTTACCACACTTCTCACAAGTTGGATATTTAATTGTCTTACCTCCAGGCATCTTTGATGAATTCTTCCCCTTTTCCTGCCAACTGGACCTCTTATTCTGTTGTTTTTCAAAGAACACTTGATCATTGGAAAACTCCATTTCCACCTTCTCCGCACATCGAACAAGTTTTTCATAACTTTTGAACTCATGAGAGGTTAACACTCTTCGATATTGTGGATTCAGTACTGAGTAAAATCGATTTATCTTACTATCAAGATCTCGGATGAAATTTGGTGCATACCTTGTGAGTCGAGTGAACTTTGCTTCATAAGCAGCCACTGAGTCATCCTCCTACCTTAATTCTAGGAATTGTTTTTCCATCCTAAGACAAACCAGCTTAGGAAAATATTTTTCAAGAAACATACCTTTTAATTCATCCCAATCATGAGCATCAATCTCCTCATTATCCTTGATATTTTTCACCATCAACCACCACTGATCAGCTTAACCTTCAAAATGGTAAACAGTGAGACTAAACTTTTGATGTTATAAACAACCCATAACATTGAAAATCTTTTCCAGTGCTTTAATCCACCCTTCTTCTAGCACAGGGTTAGATGATCCTCTGAATGATGGGGGATGTTGCCTCATGAAATGCTCCACTATTGACATGTTCCTCTACGGTTGATCTGGATGATCTCGTGCATGGATACCACCACCATATATAGCCTCAGTCAATTCTTCCATCACTGTAACAAACTATTCAATTCTGATTCCGACCATCTCAAGTTGCTGATTTGGAAGGTTGTATTCCTCCTGATTTCGTCCCAACATAGTTGCCATGTTTCCTCTATAGAAAACCATTCTGAACATAGAAATATCTTAGGGGAAGCAACATGGTAATCTGTAAATGCTATATGATTTCAATATTATCATAAATTAATTTATGAATATTAATTTAACAATACCCTAACTCCTAAAGTTATCTAAACCGACCTCTGATACCGACTATAAGAACCCCACCTTAAAACATTACATAACCTTGAATTAAATGAATAATTCACATTGAGGATCTTTTCAGGTTTAGAGTTTTAGAGAATTAGGACATAACTATTACATCTGAAAATATTGAAAAGTAGACACTTCTACACAATTTCCATTTTTTTACAAAACATGAACTCTTGAAAAAAATAGTCATGTCTAGTTCCATGTTTAAAACAACATGACTTTTCCTTGATCTCATCCTTGACCCTATTCCACATTATGTCTTGTGAAAAACATTTCAAAAACTTGGGATGAGCATAAAAAGCTCAGTAAGGGATACACAAAGAAGGAAAACTATTATTTTTTCAAAACAACAGGTAAACCATTAATACTTTATCATAAGTAATACTTTTCACCTTTATGAAGTAGTAAATACTCTTCTCTGAATAAAAGATCATTACTTACCATTTTGTAACCAAAATATTACCATAAAACCCATATAAATAACACATAATATATAAAGGTAACTTGGAACATAAACATACTTAAATGGAATAACCATACGGTCGACTTCCACACATATCACTAAATGGAATAGCCAAATGGCCGAATTCCATACCCAATGAATTGGGGGTTATAATGTAACCACCCATCCTGATATTCACGGCACCACCCATCATTTATTTTACCACGTAACCACCCGTCAAATGTCCATGTACCATTATAAAATCATAAGACATAAAACAAATATAAAGGAAAGAAAACATTTCCACATTTCAATCAAAATATATCACTTAAATACATTGACATAAAAAATCCATTATCAAAACCATTTTCAATACCAAAATACATAAAAGAGTATATGTTATTTATTTTCTTTTAAAAACAATACGGCTTTTTGAGGAATCCAAAGATCAAATAATACTCGCGGCGGCGGAAAAGATCATTGTCACCACTTATGTTAAAAGAAACAATCATTTTTGTCATTTAGTAAAATACTTTGTAGAAAAATATTCCCTTTTAAATGTCAAGGGTGTTTATACAGCGTATAAAAGAAAGTCGTGTATTAAAACAGAATATTCCACAATGAAAGGAGATTGAGACGAAGTCCCTTACCTCGTGTCCGACTTGACTCGATCGTTCTTTAATCTCCTGAATAATAAACTAAAGTTAATTTATACTTTCTTAATAACATTTTTCAACTTTATTATTCCTTTTATATCACTTATTACCATGTTATAAACATTATGCAATCATTTAAGTTAATAACGTTTGTTTTGTCGATATTTGGTACTTGAGTCAAAAATGGACTTCTTATAATTACATGTTGTTCGTGTTGTCAAAGGTTCATTATATCCAGAATGATATTCATGATTTGGATATCATATATATCATATATATCCTACATATACAGGTTTTTATAAAAGTACATAACATTTAGAGGTAAGATATGAAATTCACCGTTTATGGAGATGGTAAGCCGTACGTACGCATGAACGCTACTTTCATTTCTATTTATTATTTTAATGGAAATAAAAAATAATTATAAATAATTATATTATAATTACAGTATAATATCATATATAATATCATTAACTCCATCCTTTATACATCCCACATAAGTCATTAATGAATCAAATCACTTTGAGGGGGCGGTAGTCCGCACTTCCTCAAATGAGATTATCGTATTTACTCACTATGGAAACCATAAAGTCGTTATATAAATGGGAAGTATATAAGAATAAGTAAATCATAAACATAATATATATAATATATAAATACAGTGCCATCATAATGGCCACCATGATAGGCAGTAAGAGGTAATTTAACAATCATCATTTCGTGAGGCGTTAGTTTTCCATCCATAGAAACATTATGTTCTTCACCCATTAGATGGATGTGTGTGTAATTGTAGTTCTAATACTTCTCATAACAACATCCTAGTATATTTTGGAGACTGGTGTTGTTATAAAATAAAGGAATTAAAATATTTTAGGGGTTGGAGAACTAAAATAAAAGAAAACAATTTAAGAGAAATTGTTACCTTTAATTTGGGTAACTCCCTTTGGTTTGACACAAAGGACTTGTTTAAGTGCCTTCTACCTAAGTTAAGGCTTATAATAGGAGGATAGGGATGTAGGGAGATTAATTGGGAAGATTTTGGATGAGCCTAAAGTCTTGAGAGGTGTGAGGAATTGTTTAGAAGTGGTCTGCTTTTATAAGGGAGAGGAGTGGCTCTTTAGGAAAGTGTGAAAACATTAATTTATTATAAACCTATATTCTGTTTCAAATGGTCCAAAAATTATTAAGGTCGAAGATAAGATGACTCATATACGAAATAAAATAATCCAATAGTAATTGGACAGGTTTTGTATAATATTTTAATCATTACAATCTTATTTATTTAAATGATTTATTAATGAGGTAAACATTGCATCATTATTGTATCATAAATAATTTAAAATTTTTGATGTCTAAAAATTATAACAAAAATACCATGATATAGGAAATATATTTAGATTTACAATGAATATTTATAGTTGAAAATATAATTTATATAACACTATATAAAAATTAATTTACTAAAAGATATTTCCTTTTGTCATTTTTGTCTTTACTTTAAGTTAATTAATCTAAATAGTCATTATCACTCCCAAGTGGCTCAATGGGGTCCAAAAATCTACTCCAAGATACCCATGGTAATAAATGACTCAATCAATAAGGTTTTGAAAAGTGTTAAGGTAATTTTTAATTATTATAATACTCTTTTTACCTTGAATTACCCTATTTACTTTTAACCGCGGTAAATAAAAGTCAAAAGTTACTATTCATCAAAAATTATTTTCATCTTATTGAACCACATTTTACTTCTTGATAACAACCGTGTATGTCAGATTTTTGAAATTTAATTCAAAAAAGTGGTAAAATTTCCTTTAAATGAAAAAGTCATTTGTTTTTAACTACTACCAAGTGGTTTCACTATTCATCAAAAATTGATGTTTTTCAGAAAAATACCAAAAATTCAGACTAAGCTATATTTGATATTCCGAATTCAAAAATGATGTTTATTTTTTCAAATTAAAAACATAAAAGTTTCATTAATTAATTTTGAAATTAATTCTCGTTGTTAAAACAAATAGCGTGTTTTTAAGAAACAATAACTATCAAAAGATTGACACTTGTTTATGTCCAATTTCAAAGTGAAAATAATTCCAATGACCAAAATTGGATTGAATGGTAAAAATATATTATAATTACACTTTAAAACCAATTAAAAATATAATCTAACCATATAAATAAATTATATTAAAACATAGTTTTGAATTAAAATACAATATTTTTCACTATTCATTAAAAAATGAACTTTATCGGAAAAATTCCAAAAAATTTACACAAAGTAAATTTTGATGTCCCCATTCTAAATAAGGACTTTATTTGGTCATATATAATGTATTAAAATGACCAAAACTAGATTTAAAAAGGGTTCTCCATTAAAAGGCGGTAAATCGTCCTTTAAATGTAAATTATTCTTAAAATTAAATTCATTCATATTTTAAGCCTCTAACCTTTTATTGGATAAATGTAAATACATTTAACAATCATGTATAATCATATATAGTTAGTTTTGTTCATTCCCTCCAATACAATGGCTAGGAGTTAACTACCATTTAAAATAATAATATTATATTATTAGTGTGCAACGTAAGATTTCAAAGAAACTCGTTGTTGCGTATCGGGTATGCTATCGAACATAGCAACCCCTTTAAAGTAAAATTAATATTTAATTCACAAATATTAATAAATATGAAAATATCTTATTCTTCATTTACTTGGGATGTTACAATATGGGGTCGCACAAGTGGGATGTGTGGAAAAATTGCGGCACACAAGTACCTTGCACGCTGACGGGGTTTTGGCTAAACTGGGGTGCCACTTTGTGGACTTAGTCAAAATAATCACTTCAATCAGCTTCAACAAGGTGGCACGCAATTGTTTATGTGTAGGTCACTTGGGCGCCTATTTCGGGACTTATCCAAATAATTTCTCTATACAACGGGGGTTGTGCCTCCGCACCCCTGCTTGGGATCAGTGTTGGGCTGCGGTCCTGGCCCTTCGGGCTGGTGCCTTCGCTTCCATCACTGAACCCCTTGAAAAATGCAGAGTTGAATCGTGAACTTTTTGACCATGGTTGAGTAAATTTTGCAGATAAGTTCACGGAACACATTTCATGGTGTCTACAAACATCCACTATCAATAATCCGTGGGTTTTCAACCTTTTGTAGCTTTGAATGCAGTTTCAATAACAAGAGCCTTTTCTTCTTCCTTTTCTTTCTTCATATTCAACTTCTGATAATTGTTAAGAATATTTTCTTGTGATGGTAATAAAAAAATACATCCTTTTTTAAGGTTTCTATGTTTTTTACATCTTTCAAAAATAGTTTCCAAAGGTTGAAACCAATTTTCAATTTTTACTCCACCTTTCTTAGGTTTCTTTAAAATAACCTTCTTAGACTTATTATTTTGAAGGAATTAACTATCCATAAAAATTTACCTTTTATAACCCATGGAATAACAGTAATTTTGTTGGTTAAACCAGAATATATTTTTCATATGTATGAATCCACCAAAATACTATCAATATCTATAAAATGAGTATTTGCCTCTAAATATTTCATACTTGCTATAATTATGAGAATGTTTCTTAGAAAAATTATTCTCTTTCTTTTATGAGGTACCAACATTTTTATTATCAATTAGAGTTTTCCTTTTATTTTCTACATTGTCAAAATAATAAGTATTTGAAACTTTTCTAGATTCATATTTTTTCAAAATATTTTCTGACTCAGGTTTCTTTAAGACTTCTGAATTCCCAACATTATTGGTCTTGGCCACATACAAAACTTTCCTAGTATTCTTCCTTTCAGAAATGATTCCATATTTCTTCTCACCCTTTGAAGGTAATTTTTTTTTAACTTTCTTAGTTTTATCATTATGATAACTTTCACCAACTTCATTGATAGTGTTTTTGAAACTTGTATTTCTCAATTCAACTTTAGATAGCTTTTATTGGATTGGTTCCAACTCTTCTTCTTTTTCTTTCAACTTCACATCCATATGTTCATTATGATTCGTTTCTTCTTCAAGAAATGTATTTATGTCATCAATCTATTTTATCATCCCTACTTTCTCATCATAAAAAACATTCTTGATTACTTTTTGAGGAACATTCATGTTCCAACTTTTTTTCTTTGTTTTTCAAGTCTTCTGGTCTTTCATAGACATTCATTCAACTCTTCTTTTAAATGATGCTCAAGTTGAGTTTATTATTATTCAGAACTATTTATTCTAAATTCTTCATCATTAACTATTGTAATAAAAGTTTTTTTAATATCATACTCAACTAATTTTTCAGATTCATCATCATTTCCTTCTTCTTCTTCATCATTATACAAGAAACTTCTTCTTTTGGATTTGAATAATTTTCTTTATTTCTCTATGGAATTCAATTTTCCTTTATCTACCTATTTGTTCCACAATCTTCTTGGATTTATTTCTTATTTATCATTATTATCTTATTTATTTATTTGAGGGAAATTATCCAAAAAGTGACCAATGCCTTCTCATTCAAAACATTTCAAGGGAAGTTTCCTTTTTTATTTCTCTATACCTCTTTTAAAATTTTTTGAAAACAAAGATAAAATATCATCAATATTTTTACATACCTTATTTTCATATTCAAAATCACCATCTTCATATTCAATAAGATTCTTATTTGACTTTTCTTTCTCAGTAGCCTTTAAATACATTTCTCTACCAATTTTTTTTTATTTTCAAATATTTCTCTCTTCTCATTTCATAAGTGATGAGAGTGCTATGAAAATTATCAAGAGATATTGTTTCAGGATCTCTATCTTCCAATGAAGAAACTTTTGCATCAAACTTATCAGGAAGGATTCTCAGTATCTTTTCAACAAATGTATAATTGCTTAACTTTTCACCAAGACATCTGATAGTACTCGCACTGTCATTTACCCTAGTAAATAATTCCCCAACAAATTTATGCTCACCCATGTTCAAATATTCATATTTCAATCTCTAGATTTGTAACTTTTCTTATTTAATTTTGTGTTTCCTTCGTATATGTTTTTAAATTTATCCTATATACCTTTGTATGTGGAAACTCCTTTCACTCTTAAGAATTTACTTTCCGAAAGTGATGATAATATAACATTCTTATCCCTTCCATAATTCTCCAGGTTCTTCTTAACAATAGATGTAAGAGGTGTTTTAAATTTAGTAGGAGGAAACCCAAAAGTTTTAGCTTCAAGAACAACATATCCAATATAAATAAGATAAGGAAACATGTTGTCTTTATATATATGATAATTATTTCCATTAAAAACTGAAATAAATTTACTTTTCACATAATTAAAATTCTATATCAGTAAATAATAAGCAAATGTAACCAACCCTATGATACCACATGAAAGTGCCTAGTCAGGACAATGGTATCACTGAGAGGGGGAGGTGGTGAATCAATGATACTTTTTTCTTTTATGTTTCTTTGAAATTAACTTCTCCTTCTATTAAAGATTTCAATTCCCTACTAAAAACCAATCAAACACACATCCACAGGAACACAAGAATTTAAAAGGTTTATTATTCAATAAAAATATATATGTCCTTGGTATGGTTTGGAAGTAATACAATGCCACACAATTCACTAGAAATAAATCCTTCGATTATAATTAGTATGATATACCCTTATACTTGTGTAGCGCAACGAAGAAAATCAAATAGTGAATGTGCACCATATTACACAAATAGGGTAATAAAAAGTTTTTTTAATAATGAATGTTACCTATGCTTCTTTTCAATTTCCCAAATGTATTCCTTTTAAAACAAATATTAACTTTAATTCCCATAAGATGGTAAGAACTTCTTGGAGTTTGTTAAGGAAAAACCAATTCGATTTTCCCAGTATGTTTTTCCAAGTCCGATTCCTCTGAGTAAGACTCTCCTAATACAATTATTCTTTGTAAGGTTCTTCCAATACAATGCTTCCAAGTCCAATTATTCCCTATACGATTGCTCAATATGAAAATATATTACACTGGATGAGTATGATTGAGATAATTCAAAACTCATTCTTCCTCAGTATGAAAATAATAGTATGGAAATCCTGATCCGATAATCCAACCTAATACGATGATCAGCCGAATATAATTGACTAGCTGAATACGGTAATCAGCTAAGTATGATAATAACTAAGTATGATGATCAACATAATACAACATTGAAATCCTATATATTCTTCTTTCACTTCTTCATTGAAACTTCTTCAATAAAATCTCAGTAAGTAAAATTCTTCTTCTCTCAAAAAACTTGGAGCTTCTCTCTCTTCTATAGTGAACAGTACATCAGTCATTAGAAAATTATAGTGTACTTTTCACCTTTTATAAGTGACCCATGAATGTTTTGGTGAGAATCCCAAAATCTTTCTTGCTCGATAAAATTCACAAAAATCTCGATTTCCCCTAAAATCTTAGGTGTATTTTGATTTCATCAACTATTCTCGAAGATCCTCAATTGTTCTACAATATTCATCTTTTCTTAATATCAATCAAATTTCTTCAAAACAAATAATTGTATCAATTTAATGTAGATGTATGAATAAATTTATACCACTCTAATTTTCTAAATATGATTCTCTATGTCAATTGAATAAAATTATTCTTTTAAATGGAAAAATCTTCCTTAACATAATATTAAGAAAAAAATAATTTATTCTCTTGAATCACTTTTACTTATTTACCTTTTCTATTTACCCACTTGAAAAAAAACAGTTGAAAACAAATTGGAGTTCATATATCTCTTCCTTCAGTAAATAATTCAACCATCTCAAATGGTTGACTACATTGTTGATTAGTCTTTGTCATAATAATTTTCATCAGCTTTAGCTCAAATCCTTTTCCATCAATCTCAGTATTATTTCCAACTTAGTTTGAGTAAAATCTTTCTTAGTATGACTTCCCTAGATACAATCATTATGGGTATGATTATTCTGAGTATGATCATTTCTAAGTATGATATCCAGCACTCTTTTTCCTCTCTTCCACCCAGATATGATAAATCTTGGTATGATTATTTTTAGATTATCAACTTCTCTTTCTTCTCTACTACTCGGATATGATAAATCTGGGTAGAATTTGAAATACCTATTTTCCATTTCTTTCTAGGTCCAATCAATTTGAAAACAAATGTCCACATCTCTTTCACTCCCCCTTTCTTTCATCAATATTTTATCATAAGTTTCACAACTTACTTATGATTTATGATAATTACAAATTAGCAACACATCATCACATTTTATCTATCATAGTCACGGAGACTCTTGTTCTTCATCAAGACAACCACTTCTTTTATATCAAATTCAGAGTGAATCTAATGATCATTTACTTATAGAAAGATGAATTCTAGATGCAATTGATCCTTTATTTCTAGAATTAGTGTGAATCTGATTACGATCAATTCCTATCACTCCAGACCCAAGGAGATTCTAATCAGAACTATTTCTTCTAAAAAAATTCTTCTCATTATGATAGAAAAAGTGAGTCTTGTTCCTTTGAAAATGCGAGTATGATTATTTTGATGAAAATAAAGTGAGGTGATTTCCTTTTATTAAAAAACATTCCTTGAAAATAAAAGAAAACATTTGAAAATAAACACCGCAATCATCAGATTGGTCCTAACAAACTAGTCGAGTAGATCATCGATCATTAGAAGAGGATAGTGAATCTTGATCGTCACATGGTTCAACCTCTAGTAGTCTAAGAAAAAATTAAAATAATATCCACCTTCTTAAAGAATAAAATTGGACCACCCCATGACAACACACTTGGAAGGATGAAACCTTTCTACATCAGATCATATATTTGTATCCACAACTCTTGAAACTCAAAAGGTTTCGTCTGATAAGGATCCATTGAAATCATAGAAGCATCAGGTTATAATACTATAACAAAGTTGATACCACATCAAGGTGGTATATTCAAAACCTCCTCAAAAAACATCCAAAAATTCCCAAATGACCCTAGGAACCTCTAGTATCCTAGAATCCACTGATTCCATAGACAAATATGCCATCAATGAAAGAAGGGGATCTATATGTTTGCTGCCCAATTAACAAATATGATCACAAATGAAAACAATATGTTGTCCATCCATATCCCAGAACAAGACCCTCCTTTATAAGTATTCAATAATAGCATGCACAAAATAAAACCATACAATTCTAAGGACGGAATTTTATAACTACATCAATTAAAATAAAAGATCATTTCATAATTGATGTGTCCCCATCATCGGTTTACGCCTCCGACACACATCAAACCAAAACTAGGGGAATGGGAGGCATCTCTACATATAGTCCCAAAACACGAACTAGAGGAGGCTTAAAAAAGGTGTGTGAAGATCCTAAATCAAGAAAGACACAAAAAAGGGTAGAAAATAAGTTAATCTTAACTTTAACGATCTTTGTACCCTCTGGTGTTTTCACCTCTAATTATTTAAATTGATTATTCACAACTCCAATGCCTATCTAATAATGGACATCTCCATGACTATGCTTAAGTAGGTTTCCTTAAACCTAAGGAACATCCTAAGTTCGGGCTCTACCTGCTCTATCCCCTCTCTAGGGAGCATAAACCAGCTTCACTTGCTACTAAAATGACTTCACTAGTAGCTGCTACTGAGGATAACACTGAACTTGACCACATCCACCAAACTAATCTTAAAGAACCACTAGAAACTAGTTTTGGAGATAGATATCAAATCCATAGATAAAAGTCACTTTCCCAAATCCCCTATGAGAATCATAAAAACCACTAGTGCTATAAGGCTAGAAATAAAGATAATGATATTGATTCCCCACTGTTAAAAACCTCAAAGTTCTTGGTTCTTAAGACCTAACACAGAAAACTATACCCCTTGAGGATCCCTATAGAGTACTCTATCATGGTAAGCCTCCTCACGAGTTCATCCAATCGATCACCTCCACCTTCTTCTATACCTCCAGATACATCAACAATGTAAAGAGGGTAATTGCATACTAAATAGAAGTATAGAGTTCCTCCTCAAGAAGTCTTTATCATGAATTCTCTTCCAAAAAAGGTTTGGGGAAAAATACAATAGATAATTTAATTTCATTCCCAACTTCTATATAGACATACTCCCCTACTGAATAGAGACCAGTTCATGCCTCTTCACTTCCTTCACAGTTGATGAAAGAAACTCTTCCTAGAACTATTTCTGAAATTTGAACCAAAAAACATATGCCTTCTTCCGATCACCAAGATATAGTACCCAACACTAACAAAAAACTCCATCCATCTAATTGACTGCCAGAGGGACCCAATATTATATCAATCCCTAGATCAAACTGAAAGTGATCTCGATCACTTCCCATAAACTCTCTATCTCTACATCAAAAACATTTCCCTCGTACTTCCTCAAATACCGACTTTGAAAGGTGCAAAACAATTTCTACCACTTATCATCCTCCTCAACTGGATCAACCCTAAGGTGATTAACTAGATCATCCTTCTGATCCTCAACTGCTTGAACCACACATGAATGATAAATAAGAAGCATAAATGAAAGGGGGAACAAAGATTTCCTAATATGGGTAGCATGAAATTTTATTAAGATTTATTTAATTCATTTTAACCTTCCCAAAACCACCCAAATTAAAACAAGGAAAAAAATAACTGTGATTCATTTACCTCTCCAAGGTCTCTACCCTACAAGTTGCACCACCTCAGTTAGTCATTCAGTAGAATCTAAGCATGTGCATCGAATCATGGGGGGACCTAAAATATCATGATATAGCTAGTCTCCCTTGCCTATTTCATGCACTAAGATTAAATTGAATCATTGTTGTACTAACCCAAGAAATCATATGTAATTCCATGAACCCAATTACCTAGAGTCAGTGCATTATTTTAATAAATTTTCATGATTACAAGGAATCAAATCCCGAAAGACCAATCAGTTTAGCAGTCTTTGAAATATAGATTACATATGTGAAATTTACATTAAAATTCAAAGAATAAAATAAGACATAGATAATCCTTTTATAACACCATTATTCTCTTATTTTAACCCATCATATCAATCATAATACACATCTTGGCATCCTGGGAAAATAAAACATAAGAAAGAGGTGAGATCATATGATCAATAAGGTTAAACAATATAGGAGAAGCTTTCATAAATAAGAATAAACTTTTAATTAAAGGTATAAAATTAAAACACAAGACTTTTAAACATTACCTTTTGCATAATATGGAAAGAATAAATCAAATAACACCATTTAAACATGCACATGGATATTCTACTAGTCAAATAATCACATGTAACATCAATAACTAATCTCATAATGAGAGAATGAATAATACCGGACATCTAAAACATATCATAGATGCCTTGTCCAAGACATCTAAAAATAAATTTTTAAGGCCTTGGCCAAATCCATATCTGAAAATAAATGGGAAATGCCTCAGATAATTCCATATCTAGTTTGTATCATGAGACCTACTAATGCATTGAGGGGCTATATCGGGCTCCACCCATAACGTACTAAGTCCAATTAATTCCTCTTATAAAAATGATAAAAAATAACATAAACAATTATATTAAAACTAGAATACAAAATATTAATACATTAACCATAAACCATGAATGGTATAAAAATAGAACATTCACTGTCAAACATATCATAAACCCTTTGATACAATATGGTAGATTGTATCATAATAAATACAATTAATTATAAAATCTAAAACATTATGTGGAAATAGATGAATATAATCTAATAAATTAATTAAAAATATCTTGAGAAAAATACCCCTTTTATTTGAAATCATTTATTCAAAAGTCACGAACTTATAAAATAAGACATTTAAAAATAGATTTTTGAAACAAATTTTCCCATACCACTTTGAAACTTTTTAAAGGAATTAACATTTTAAAACATTCATGTCCATATAAATAATCCTTAAACCCATTTTGAAAACATAGACATTAATTAGAAAGATTTAGAATAATATATCTTTAAAACATTTAAAAAGAGCACCTTACATAAAACCTTAAAAATATTACTTTTGAAACAATTGAATGAAATTAAAAATATACATAAAATTTTCTTTATAATCCATTATGTACATATAAATAAATATGTATGATAATATAAAAAATATTTAAATGGAGAAAGGATTTATTTTTTAAGCATTCAAAGCGTCTCATACCACTTTGAACATTTAAATAATAATCCCAATATCTTCAAATGAATCTTTAAATACCACAAATATAAATTTATTCATGATATATAATATAATAGTGGAATTAAATATTCCACACAAAAGAAATAGGTGGTGAAAATGGCTTATATCTCATGAAAATTAAAATTGAAATGGAATTCCCTTACCTCAGGTCCGATACTCTTCATATGTGTCTGAAACTCCTATATAATAGTTTTGAACATATTATTAACTTCTAAAAAATCATAATAATATTTATGATATCTTATATGATTCATTTATGACTTTATATTACCTATTTATTAATAATTCCCAAGTTAAAACAATATTTTGGGTAATAATCACTTTGTTTATCGTATGTATTTTGACTTGTTATTATTGATCTTATTACTTAGATCATAATTTACATACTTAAAAAATATAAAAAATTATTTATATATCATATATATTCAGTATATAAATATTAATAATAGATAGATATATGAATTTGAATACATCATTCATGGAGATGGTAGGTTGTACGTACAGATGAACGATGTTTCCGTTTTATTATCGTAATGAAGGGAAGTGAATGAAATATAGTTATATATATATATATATATATTATTCCAGTATAATTATTTTTTCAAATATTTAATACTTATTAATAATATATATTTTTATAATCATTCTTGAATGGTGAATGTGGAAGATGAATCTCATCGCGTCGTGGAGACGGTAAGTCGTACGTACGCGCGAGCGATGGTATCATTTCCTTAATGGTTAAATGGTATGTAATTGGATGCAATATGAGTTTTAAAGAAATAATATCATGTTATATTTATTATTTTCATCCTTTATATTCATCTTTATACCCATAGAAATAAATTTTATATGAAAAACAGTTTACACCACAGCCTAGAGACGGTAAGTCGTACGTACGCACGCATGGTGATAATATTTTTCATGGAATGGGTAAAAGGAGGAATATGGTTGTACCATAATAATAACAACATATCATCACATATTATATGATTTATTTATTACTTTAGTATAGAAACAACATAGGAAGAGGAAGTAGAAGAAGAAAAGAACTTTAAAAGAGGTGATAAAACAATTACCTCTTTTTTGGGTATCTCCTTTTGATTTTCACAAAAGGACTCCTTAGGATGGATTTATGCCCAAATTATGGCCTCTAGGATGTAGTGAGGGAGTTTTGGAGAGTAAATGGGCAGGTTTTGGCTGATACAAATGGAATTTTAGGTGTGAATTAAAGATAATGGGAAGTGACCTTTTATAAGAGAGGTGAGGGGCACTTTAGGAAAATTTTAAAATATTAATTTATTATAAATTTATTTTCGGTTTCAAATAGATAAAAAGTGATTTATTTCAAGGATAAGATGATTATGAGTCTAAATACCCTCTACCAATTAATTTTATACATGTTTAGTTCATAAACATAACCTTATCTTTTGGATTTAACCCTTAGTTAAACAGTTTAACTATTACCGCATTTTCTTGTATTTTTACATTATAGGGTTAATATAGTTACTATAAAATTCCAAACGAACCCCAATTGGATAATTTATGACACATTTGAAATTATACAAGTTATTTAAAAGAACATTATATTTTTATGACTTTTATATCATTTAATAAAATAGTATTTATTTTAAAATATCATTTTTGACAATTTTAATATTATTCAATATTTGAATTTTTTAAAATATAAAAACAACATGATAACTTCAAAAAAATACTTTAAATATGTAACCAAAATGTATAAGTTATCTATAAAATTATTTTATTTAATTAATTAAGTAAAATTATATTTAGTTTAAAATTATTAATATCATTTATTTGGTTCTTCCTTTAATAAATCAATTACTACATCATCATTATGTAACAATTAAATTTAATTATTTAATATCTAAAAATTATAAATAAATTATAATTATGTAGATAAATTTCTTATATTTATAATTAATATTTATAGTATAATTTATCTTATGTATAACCCTATAATAAAAATTATTTAGTTATTAAAATTTAAATATGATACTTTTAACTCTTCTTTAAATAAAATATAATAAATTTATTAATCTAACACAAGTGAATTAAAAAGGATCATAGTTTTTAAATAAGATTTATTTTGGTCAAAAAACACTTATCCAATGAAATTATGACAAGTTTTAGGGAAATTTTATGTTATTATAATATTATTTTTACCTTTAATTACCATATTTAACTTTAACCGTGGAAAATAAAATTCAAAAGTTACTATTCAACAAAAATTATTTTGATAATATTGAACCACATTTTTCATACTAATTAAAACCATGTGTGTTTGTTTTTAGAAATTCACTTAACAGAAGCAGTAAAATTACATTTAATGCTAATTCGCAAATGCGTCTAGAAGGCGGGTAAAAAGACGTTAAAAAAGTTTAATGAATTTTTATATCTAATTCTATTATAAAAATGATTACAATGAACTAAATTGGGTTAATATATGTATTATTTATCTATTTTTAATTTAAAATCAATTCAAATTAAAATAATTATTTAAATTAAAAATTCATTTTTATGATAATAATTCAATATTTTTCACTATTCATCAAAAATTGAAAGTTTTCAGAAAAAAATACCAAAAATTTACCCTAAGATAATTTTGATATTCCAAATTCAAAAATTAAGTTTTTTTACGATATTAAATTTCTAAGATTGTCTAAAATTAATTTTATTATTGTTCACAAAAGGACATAAAAAGTAGTTCCTTTAAAAAATGGTATTTCTAAACATATAACTATTTTACCAAAACTTATACAATTCATTATAAATATTTTTTATTCATCTGAAAACAATATAAATAAAATTTAAAAAATTATTTATTAATATTTATGTTGTTATATTTAATGGATAAGTTATAAATATATCATTTAAATAATTTTAACACTAAAGTGTTATTTAGTAGAAACTCAATCTTGTGTGTTACACAAGCCAAGTTGGTGTGGTGTACAACATAATCTATTGAAGATAACGTACCATAAAATATTGGGGTGTTGCATCCTCATTGTTCCTAACTTTAAATTTCATCCAATCACACAACCATCAACTCTGATACCACTCTTTCATGACCCCTGCCCCTAGAGATACCATAATAAAGGGAGAGAGATGATGACCCTTGAGTCCCACCACCAATAGGCCCTGGGTTGGTGACTAGCACCGAGGGTATATAAAAATTTCATAAATGGGAGACATTTCCCCAAAAATAATAGGAAATGGAGATAGGATAAATCAACAACAATAAACTCCATGACATGATATAAAAAAGAAACCAAAAACCATCTCACAATAAAAGTATAAAGTAAATAGATACAAATAAAAGTCTCCAAAGTAAATACCTAAAAGAAAATCTAAGATAGTGATGCAAAAAAAGTTCAAGGGTTTGAGTTAGTAATTTCCTTAACAACCCATGTAGTCCTCCTGGAAACTTGAAAAATAGATTATATACATAGGGTGAGCAAAGAAGTATACTCAATAGGAACATCAAAGTCTATCATGCATGTGTGAAAAGAGAACACTAATGCACCAATTAGAAAATATCAGTAACAACAAAACCTAAATAGTTCAACTATCCAATCTCATCCTCACTATGGCACGCTCACCAAATAATTCAAACCAAGTATAATAAAATAACCTTAATCATATTATTAAAGGGTACCCCGTGCCACTTTTCAATTGATTTTACATCCTCACACCACAACATTATACATCCCGGTGCTCCCATATCTCCCTTATAACATCACATATCACAGCCCCACATCATGACCATCATACCACATCTCACCCAAACACACCAAGGCAATCACAACACATCTCGGTATAAGAAACATGGGTCATCATATCACATGCACTACCATAACCAGAGTATTAGAATATTAGGAACATGAATTTAATCAACCATGTGAACACCTCCTACCATGCATGACCCCCACTATAATCCATTTCATCACATCTCATAATCCCATAGCATGGTCATCACACCACACCTCACCCATAGACACTTGGGTCATCTCATCAAAACCGTATCTCAATAGTGTACTTTTGACTTCTTTCCATAACAAACCATTCTTTTTTACATCACCTGGAAGAGAGAGTAGGAAATAATAGGTAGCCATCCATCCATCCTCATCACTGGGATGTTTGAAAAAACAGCCCTATATAAATATTTGGTTTTCAACACATGGTTCTCAATGAGGGTGGGGTTCATACATGGAACATAAATGGTATATATATCTATATATATAACCACACACAAGCCTTTCCAATAGGTTTACAAACAAGCACTAACCAACTCAAAACATCACCACCCAACCTCACAACCTCACCACTTTCGTTGACACCACTAAATGCACAACACCACACAATTCGCAATTTATATTTCACATCACCAACCAATTAAAATTATAACAGCCAAACCATTCTATTATTTCCATCTCATTTATATCATCCTTATACCATTTCCATATTTAACCACACTTCCAATTTTAATCCAACATTCATTAACCATTTCAGCTCATTCCACTTCAATTTCAACATTATCATTAAATTTCCATAACTACCCAGAAAACTAACACATAAAAAAACATGCACAACCCATTACCCTCATCAAGCCAACTAACTCATATTCCACCACTTCTTATCCACATCATAACCATACATCACCACCCAACATCACGACCTCACCTCATCACCACAAATCGTGGTCACACCCCACTATACCAAATCATAGCCAGACCCGACTACCCCAAATCATGGTCACACCTCACCACATCATCCCCACCCATGTCGAGCACTATGTTTCAACACTTACACATTTATATAGGGGGGTATTTTTTCTATCATCTCAATGATGAGTATGTATTGATGTATACCTACTCTTTCCCTCTCTCTCTCTTCCAAACAAGTAAATATTCATAGGATGTGATGGATGAAGTTTTAATAGTGCACTAGGTGATGGCCTATGTGTCTTCAGGGGAGATATATTGTGACCATGCTATGGGGTGGTATCACAAGTGTCTTTGGGTGATATGTGATGTGGTCATGTTATGGGGTGACTTATGGTGGGGTTCATGCATAGTAGGAGGTGGGTATGAGCTTGATTTCCTTCATGTTTATGATACAATACTACTTTGGTTATGGTTGTGATGTGATGACCTAGGTGGTTTCGAGCAAGATGTGATGTAACTGTGATGTGGGGTGGGGGATGAAGTGTATTTGGGATAGATTTGATGTGACCTTGCTATCAGGTGGTGGTATATGTTATATGAAAGATATGAGAGCACCAAAATGTTTGATGTTGGGGTGTGAGAGTAGAAAATCAGTGGGAAAGTAGTACAGGGTTCCCTTTATCAATATACTTCTTATTATGTTATTATACTTGGTTTTCATTATTTAGTGAGTGTGCTTTGTTGATCATGGGTTTATATAGTTGACTGATTTAAGTGTTATTGGTTCTGCTGTTTTCTCATGGGTGAATTAGTATATTTTTTTCAAATGTGAAAAAGATAATTTGATTATCCTAATGATTATAATTGTTTTCTCACCCTATTTATATAAAGTGTTTTTTAGGTTTCCATGAGGATTATGCAAATAATTCTAGACATTACTAGCTTGGACCCATAGAATATTGTTGCGACACAATTTTAGATTTTCTTTTAGGTATTTACTTTGTATACTTTTATCTGTAACTAATTTATTTATACATGCATTGTTAGATATTTTTTTGATTTCTTTTATATTGTGTCATGGAATTTCTTGTGTTTGATCCATCTTATCTCCTAATTTTTTTTATATAGAGGTTAATGCCTCCTATTTATGAGATTTTTATACCCTCGATTCTAGTCTATAACCCAAGGCCTATTGGAGGTGAAACTCGAGGAATTCATTATCTATCTCCTTTAATTGTGGTATATTTTGTGGGAGGGGGTCATGATAGAGTGGTATCAAAGATAATGGTTGATAGATAGGATGGATTTTATTGTTATGAATAGTGAGTATTTCATGGGTTGGTATGGAAATTATTCCAATCAATCTTGGTGCATGACATAGGATAGGGATGCCAGCTATGACATGGGATTTTAGGGCCCCCCATGATCCAGTACATGGACTTTGAGTTTATTGAATGACCAAGTAAGGTGGACCTTTTTTAAGGATAGAGACCTAAGAGAGGTACATGCATCATGATGATTTGTGTTCTTATTTTAATTGGGTGGTTTTCATTTTGGGTAGTTAAAAACAATTAAAATGAATCTTAATAAAATTTCATCTTACCAGGATTACAAAATCCTTGTTTTTTCCTTTTAGTTATAGTTCCCGATCATTGTCTACATGTGATTCAGGTAGTGGAGGTTCAGTAAGACGATCTGATTGATTATTGGAGGGTTGATCCAATTGAGCATAATGATCAATATATGAGGCCATTGTATGTATTTCAGTGGTAGTATTTGAAGAAGTATGAGGGTAGTGTTTCTTGTGTAGAGATAGAGAGCTGATTAGAGGAGACCGAGATCGCCTTCAGTTTGATCAGGGGCCCAGTGGGGTACTGGGTCTAGCTAGTAATTAGTCAGATGCATAAATCTATGCATCAGTGGTGGATATTATATCTGAGTGAGTGGAAGTAAGTATATGTTTCCTGGAATGACTTTTATCAAAAATTTCAGGAAAAGTTATTTTCATAAACTATGAAAGCAGTGAAGAGATGATGCTTATTTCTCTTCGATAGGGGAGTTTTTTAGTGTGGTATTTGGGAATCAAGTTCAAGGACATTCTATATTTTTTCCAAGATATTTTTTAGATGAGGAGTCTCTTAAAAGAAGTATTGGGGAGGTACTTTGTCCTTAAATCCATTATACAGTTACTCTTTTTAGGTTAACAATATATCTATAGGTTCAAAAAAAGGATGTGGTGATTAAGAATATTCACTCACAAGGAGGTTTACCATGATAATGGAGCCTATAGGTTTCCTTGAGGAATGGATTTATTAGTGGCGGGTCACTGGTGCTAGAGCCTTTGAGGTTTCGACCAGTAGGGTGTCGACCCTAGTAGTCTCCTTTTAGGCCTTCTAGGGAAAGTGGTTTTCATGAGTTTTTTAGGGAATTTAGGATAATTTATTTTCCTATGGGGTTTATGGCCCTCACCAAAACCAATGTCTATTGGCTCTCCAAGCTCATTTTGTTGGAGGTGGTTAGTTTCAGTGCAAACCTTAGTAGTATCTTCTATTGAGACCATTTCAATAGCATGGGAAGCTATATTATGCTCCACCAAGGGGAGAGGGAGAAATAATAGTCTAACCTCAGGGTGTTCCTTGGGTTCAGGGACCTTAAAATGAGCATGGTTATAAAGGTGGTCATCAGTAGAGTGGTAGAGGAGCTGGGTGTGGTTAGTTTTAGGCAGTATAGGAAACAGTTATAGAGGGGTCATAGATTGTTCTAGGTATACACAGTTTGTCATTGTTTCGTCCGGAAATGGGGATGACCTTGTTTCTTTAAGGTTCAAACTTTCCAATAGGTTTCTAACGGGTTTATTCGTAGAACTGGAAACACCCAATGATTCTATATCCATTTGGACCTACTTTCCAAAGGTAGGTGATCATTAGTTGTGGACCAATGAGGCTTAAGAATTTGCATTGGTCGAGAGGATGGGAGTTCAGGCTCATCACACCTTTTGGGGGGGAATTATTTTCTACTCTGTGACTCTCTTATATATTTAAGTTATGTTCACGAATCCTTATTAATTCACCAAGCATTAAAATGGGTTTTCCTTTAGATTTGGAAATTTATGATTGATATGTATGGGATTTATAGAATCTTTTATATGTATTTTAAGTTCTTAATCGATGGAGAATCATCCATATGTATTAGATATTCTTATTCAATGGTATCCTTCAATACATTATATAGAAATATCTTGGTCATTATGATGACCATACTGGTTTTAAAGCCACTCAGTGGGGCACTTGAGGTTTATTGTCATTCAGAAATACATGGATTATTTCAGAGTTGGTATCCTACCCACAGATGGGCTACCAACGTATCCTCGTTAAAAAGGAATCATAACCCACGTAGTTCGATAAGAAGGATATAGTTTAACATCATATGGTATGGAAAATAATTAATGAATGATGGGATTGAACCTTAAAAAGGCTTCCTACATACTCTACTTTTAAATCATAGATCAAATTACACATAGTTTAGGTGAAGAAATATGGGGCTTATGCATGGTTAATGGCCCAAAAAGAGATGTCGTGATTACTTTTACACTCTAAGATCATGTGAGTCATGCTCAGTGTGAGAAACAAGAGGTATCTGTAAACCTGATGATTGTACCATGAAATATGCAGTCACAAGAAATGATGTGGGGCTTACGTATGTATGACTTCTCAAGTAGATTAAGACCAGGACTTATGTTGGGAAAGAATCCCAAGAGCAGGGTCCATAAAGGTATTTGTACTTTATGGGGATTTTTAGTTTTAACCTGGGGCTTAATCCTAAGGAGGATTCCCAAATTAAAGGGGACTTATAACTTGGGGGTTACTTATTATAAGGAGGCCTAAATTAAAGGAATTATGATTGGGGCTTATTCCTGAGAAGGAGGCCCAAACCAAGGGAAATTGTGACTTACTCCTGAGGAGGATGCCCTAAATCAAAAGATCTTATCATCTTAAAGGATGAGGTTATATGGAGGAAACCTCTAACTGTAGTGACATAAATCTTGTAAGTCATGAGGTTTTGGGAGAGGTTCTCACAAAATTCCTTTCAGATAAGGAATCCAATAAAGGAACCATGCCATAAATGGCTTTGAAAAGGGGTTCGAGGGCTAATATCTTGAAGAGGAGAGGTGAACAGGAGAGAGGCACACAAATGAAGTTGGTGCACAAGTCTTGGTCGTGCAAGTGTACTTACGTGGCATGGGTTCACCTGGGCGACGAATAATCTGTAGGGTAATACTTGGGCGAGACTTAACTCAAGCCTTTAATATTATCCTAAGATGTTTCCAAAAGGGTGACATGCAAGTTTCATCGAAAGGGTAGGGAGGTGCGCAAGTGTTTCCATTTTTAAGGAGGTCTGGACACTTAGGCGTGCAAGTGTTGATGAATTCTAAACACTTAGGCCTTATTATACTCCTTCAGGTCTTCCATTATAGGTAAAAGGTTACCTTAGAAGCTTTCAGAATAGTTGAGTTGAAGACTAGGGTTACCAGAGCTTTAATTTGACTTTTGGAAAATTCGTCCCTGAAATGGGGGCCCACAGGGCTATTTATAGGCCACCTTGCACCTTGGGAAAAAACCAAATAGGGCGCACAAGTGAGTTGTGCGACCCATAGGTGGCACGCATGTGACTTGTGCGGCGCGCAAGTGACTTGTGTGCCTCACTCCAAATGGGATCCTAGTCCATGCCTTCGTCAATTTTTTTTATGTTCTTCAAAGGGTGATCCTCTTTGTGCTTAAGGTAATCCCCTTTTCCATTCGTTGGACTCTGTGACAGAAAGGAACATCAACAAAATTCCCCCCTTATAGTTGGATCTGAAAAGGAAAGAGGATTCGGCTCTGAGGTAAAGCCGGAAAAATCAAGGGTTTGTGGCGTGCAAGTTCGGCGCGCAGATGCTGGGGCGCGCAGGTGGTCTGGATCGCCTATATATACATTCTCACTCCTGCACAAACTCACTCAGCTTCCAGTAACTTGAGATCTCATCGTGCAGGTGCTTCTGTCTTTGGAAAATCTCCCTTCTGGATTTTTTCGTGCTTCTACAAAAGGTATTTGACTTGCGCGCCATGACTAGGGCGGCAAAACTTGCGCGACCGGTTTGACTTATGCGCCAAGTTGGGACTTTCGTTCCTTAATGAATTTGCCATTTTTTTTATTTTATTCATCAAAATTTAACAAAACAAACTTACTTAAAAGTATATTGTTTGATATTTGTGTAGATTCAATGGCTCCCAGAAGAATTGGATCAACTGATGAGTTGGCCAGCAAGAGAATAGATGACATGATGAACGTCATTGGCCATGACTATTATGTTATCTGCAATAGCACTCTCCGGGATTTGGATAAATACTTGAAGAAATATCATTCCAATTTCCCACAAATCATCTACTTGACTTTGTATTGCCATGGTCATCTGCAATGAGTCAACGTTCTATAGGAAAAGAATTATATCCCTTGTTCCTGGTTTCAGACCTACACCAACTTCTCTTCGGAAAATTTCTTTGTTGTAGGATCATTTTTCAATGCTGTGATAGTGGAGAAGGAATACATGATGAATCATAGCCCATGTGCTCTAGATCTTAAGCCTCACATTCCTGATCTGTAGCCGCATTGCTATCCCTCTATTTTCCAAAATTCATAGATGGACCAATCTAAGGGATAGAAGATGAGTTGGGATGTCAATCCTAGAGGAGGTGTGAATCTGACTTGGATGTGGTCATATTGGGTGCGACAAACCTTTTTAGAGTTTGTCGATGATCTGAAGGAAGATGCAATATATGAATCTGTCTGGGCTGGGCAGACATATGTCTATAGGAATGAAGATTTCGTGCCAGAGTTAATCAGTCGTTGGAGCCTGGAAACAAATTCTTTCTATATGACTCATGGAGAAGTAGGAATTAGTTTGTGGGACATCTACAATATTTCAGGGGCTCTAATTTTGGAAGATATGTATGATGAATTCATCCCCACCAAGGTGACTTGGAATGATTCGGAGAATACTATGGTTTTGGCTCGAGAGTTAATGAAAATTTTCTACAACCTTAAGAATACCACCAACATGAAAACCCACTCCATAAAAGATATCCATCCAAAGGAGTGGATGGAAATGTTTCTGATTAAGAAGAGAGAGGATGGACCTTCCTACACTCGTCCTACTAGTTTCCCTAGAGCAGCAAAGATGGGTGCTCCGGGCACATTTTAGCGAACTCTGGAAGCAGGAGAGTTTGATAGGTGGGGGTATGAAGTGAACCAGAAAATTCCAGCAAAGACCCGTTTGGCAGGATTTTTGGCCTTGTAGCTCAGTATTTACCTTTTACCAGTTCGGGATTCGAAAGGAGGTGTGAGGCCGGGGACCTTTGTCATTGCATCCAAGCTGGCTGAAAGAAAGATGGTTGGTTTGGCCACCCCAGTTTTGGAAAAGATCCATAGGAGCTTACTTCATGTTTATATGGGTAAGTATCTTCTAAGAATAGTGGGACCATTCCAAGTTTTATGGCGATGTATTTCCACCCACATCTGGGCATATGCTGTACAAAATGGGGTACAGGTTCCTGGAAGTTCTTTCCGACCGTATGTTCAGGCCTTTTCTAGAATTTCTCCCTTATTCCTCAACGCTTATGATATCAAAATAAGGCTAATCATGTTCAAGGAGTTTCACTTCTTTCCTTATGGAAATCTGCCAACAGGGCAATTTTTTTATGATGGAATAGCCATCCTGGAGTTAAGGTCATATATGCTAGCATGTAGAGATGGTACACTGGCCATGAGGATTGATGGAGAAATTATATGCGAGGCCTATGCTCCATACATATTCGCATGTCAATTCAAATTTCTACAGAAAATTACCATATCCCCTCTGGTGCATGTTAGGTTAGAGCATCATCTGATGGTTTCTCGTCGGCTATGGTTCTTGACATCTATGGAGAAGACTGGGGTGGTATTTGATCTACCAGCTACTGAAGCAGAAAGTCGATTGACTACATGGTATGCTGAGAGCTGGGTAGCATCATACCCTGAAGGGGTATTGAATCATCCAGTCCCTCAGGTGGGGATAAAGAAGAGAACCATTATGAAAGAGGCTCTTCATTTGGAAGGTGACTCTTCCTCACCCGGATCTGATTCACTGGATTCCCAAGATGGGTATGATGAGGCTCGAAATGCATCAAAGCGGCCTAATGCTAGATATAATTTGCCTGCCAGAGTCAAGAGACCTACTCCATCGAATCTTGGTGAGTTACATAATTGAGGCAATTTAGTCTTCATTATTTTAAAGAGCAACAAGTTTCATTTTCTTATCCTTTATCTATGATTGCAGGAGCTGGGAAGAAGTTGAAGTCCCAGATTGTAGGACCCTCCTTGTGGCCTTCTGGTGCACATTCTGAATATTTACGACCATAGGTTGTCCGGACATGGTGGGGTTTATATTGTGATGTTGAAACCACTTGGATGAGCTTATGTGAAGGGATGCATATCCCTGGAGTGGGGAATCTTCGGGCTTCCTATGACATTCGTTTTGAGGACAACCCCAATTAAGTGAGGGCTTACATCAAAGAGCTGTAAATGCTCATATATTCCACTGATGTGTCAGTTCCTATCACCAAGTGGGTGAAGAAAATTATGGACCATGGTACCACTAAGGGGATTACTCCTTCATTAGATGAAGAGTGGTGTGATTATGTGGATCCTGAAGATATAAGTTTCCTTTTTTCATATTTCTATTTTCTTTGAAATTTGAATTTAGTCAAAGCTTTGTTATTAAAGGAAATAATCTTCTTCATCCTGTAGCTTGTAAAGGAAAGAAACACTGATATCCCTTCACCATGGTATAGCCCTGGTGGCACCGCTCTTGGAGCCACTGAATCTCCTCGTGAGCCGAGCGAAGTATCTCTAGGCCAGCAAGTCATGGATGAGGAGTTAGAAAGGGCGTTATTATATCTGATACCAGTATTCAGAGATGATGACGCCAGTCCACCCAAAAAGTCCAAGAAGCAAAGGCATCGTAGAAAGAAGACCACAGTCAAACACTTTATCAGTAGTGGTAAGTATTTCTGGTAGTCATGAATCTTAACTTATGAAAAAGTGCTCAAACTTCTCGGGATTGCAAGGGATTCTTTATTTTCCCCTTTAAGGGAAAGGACTGACCATCCTCAGAGTACAATAGAGGGTGTTGTAGAACGGATGCAAGTTCCTACTGAAATGGCTATTCCTGAAGAAATACCGAGAGTAGATGAGCTGGTGTCTGTTACCAGCATCACTCCTGTTTCTGATGCCAGGAGAGAAGATACTTCTGGTAAATTAATAATACTTCATAGAACCTCAAATGAGACAGCAACTGACTTTCATTCTATGATTTTTTAGGTTCAACACATGCACCAGAACATTTGAAAACCACTGAATCTGACCCCACAACTTTCTTTGAAGAAGCTATTAGGGGTCAGATATTGCTAAATGAAAGTCATGAAGAAGACATGTTGAGTGCTCCCATTGGTGAGAATAACCTGGGATCTGGGACATCATTGTATGAAATGATGAATCTTGGCATGTCCTTTGAATAAATTTTAGAACATGTTAATTTACCACTTGATTTAGAATATTTTGGAGATGTATTTATAGAATCAACTGGATGTGAGTTTCATCATTTTTCCTCTTAATCTTCTCATGATTACACTTCTAACCATTTTTGGTTAAAAACATGTATAGTTCTATCTGAAGAAACTGCTTAACCAACAATGCTTGAAAGGGGTGTAGACATTGATGTCAGCCCTGTTATTGCAGAAACATTGGCTCAAGTGGAACTTAGCACAGTAGACCCTCCTGAAACCCATCATGAAAATCCTGTTGAAGCTAGGAAAGATGGGGAGGAGTCTTCACAAGTCGCTGATCTACTATTAGGTAAAAGATGATGATATTTGTGGCTTACTTAAATTACAAGACAATCAATCAACTTTTATTTCCCTTTAAAACTAACCATACTTTTAATTGAACAAACAGTGATGTCAACCTCAATGGCTAGATCTGAAGGTGAAGCCTCAGTCTCAGGCCAAATAGTAGAAGAATGTGAAGAAACCAGGGTCAAGGAAGGAGCAGAACAGGGCACTTCCTTAAGTTTATTAATCCTAGACTATGTTCCTCCCTGTGATAGCGATGCCAAATCAGACCTAGAGGTGAAAAAGGTGATCCAATTCTCACATTGCAAGGCATAGAAAAATATATGGAAGATAATATCTGAGATGCCTCTTGAAGATTTGCCTTCAAAAATTCCAATACTTTCATCCTTGTTCATCATGCTGGGACTTGGTGGATTTGGATATCAAGAAATCCATGTCATAGTAAAACAAGTCATTCAAAGGAGGGAACAAGAGAAAAGGTGTCATCTAGACCTGATCAGAGCTATATTGGTGACCAATATCAGTGAATTTCAGGATGCAGTGTCCCGAGCTAAGGCTGATCATCCTGCAAAGTTGAAGGAACTGAAGCAGAAGATTAAGGAGAAGATTGTCCAGCAGTTTCACCTTTAGAAAGAGCTATATTCTATTACTGGGGAACTTGACCAGCTTCATAATTCATTGGAATAAGTCTAAGAGGATGGTATAAAATCCATCACAGATTCCAAAGAAGCACTTCATCTAGGTGAAGAGAGTGAATATGGTCGAGTAAATGAACTTCAATTGGTTGCTGTTGAAGTTTGGAATGCTGTGAAACAGATGAGAAATCATGTTGAAAGTCTTCTGTAATTTCTGAAGAAAAAAAAAAGAGGAGATACTCCAGTCTGTGGATGTTCTTCTAATCTTGTTCATCAATGAAAAACATTTCATCTTCAATCATCTGTAGCTTCATTTTATTGATAATTTCTCTTATTTTTACCTAAGTCAATGGGCTAAGTAAACATAGTTTGATTTTTACTAGGGTTATATAAACAACCCCACAAACTTTGCATCTTTTAATTGCTCAATATTTCCTAAATCATAAAAAATGTACGTTTAGAAAGATGAGACTCAAATTTTGTTCAGAGTACCCTTTATAGGTTTCCAATTTAATGAGTACCATGTCTTTTGTTATTGGCAGTTTAAAGTCATGTATGTTGGACTATAAAAAGGCTAATATTTTAAGGTCGAATAGATTTGACTGAATGGATGATATTGACTCAATTATTGATAATTCGTTTGGAAACATATTACCATATTCAAGTATGGAGGGGGAAATTGTAAAATGTGACTTGAGAAATTTTGAATCTGAGTAATGACATGGGAAAAGAGCTAAAAGGCATTAGAGGAAGTATTTTCTAAGAATGAAGTTACCACTACTTGACAAACCCATTATGGGGGATGAATTATGCAGGACCAACTAGGGCATATGCTGCATAGTCAAATAGTATCATCTTTTGGCTGATAGGTCTGTCATGTAGACAACTTATGCAAGGCCACCTAAGGACATGTGCTGCATAGTCAGGAAAAAGAACTCTCAGAATTTTGACTTTATATTGCTAAAAGCTGAAGAAAGTTTTATGGAGATTAAAATTTTCCAAATCATAGAGTCTGCTTTATGGAGAAAGGTACTTGAATATGGAGAGGATATTTCCAATCATAATTGTCAAATAATTGGAGGAATGTGACTTCAATGAAGGTCTGACCCAAACGTAGGAAAAAAGGTATCTATGGTTTTAAATCATATGACTAAAACCAGAGATAGAAATATTATATGACTTATGGTCAAGTGGTCCAATGTTATTTTATATTGATCTGAACATATAGAGAAGGAGGAAAATGTAAACCATAGACTTGAATACTTTCAGATCATGTAAAAGAGTGTGGAAAAAATATGTTAAGGATGGCAGTTTTTTTGTAGATCCCTACATATCACCGTTAAGACCAATAGGGACAAAAGAGGCTTCTCCTAAGAATGAAGTTACCATTACTTGACAAACCCATTATGGAGGTTGAATTATATAGGGCCAACCGGGGCATAAGCTGCATAGTCAAATAGTAGCATCTTTCGGCTAACAGGTCTGTTATGTAGACAACTTATGCAAGGCCACCTAAGGGCACGTGTTGTATAGTCAGGCAAAAGAACTCTCAGGTATCAGACATTTTTCAACCAGAAGTCAAGAAAAGGGTTATGGAGACCATGAATATTATTTTTATAATGTTGCGACTGGGTCCTGAATTGAGATTATGGATGTCACTGCGTATCTTATTAGGATGAGAATCAAGCCACACGTAGTTCCTGAAATGCAGTTTAACGTCATGCAGGATGAGAGCATGGAAGATCTTAGTTTAGGGTCGTAGAGCTAGAACCATAGTGAGGAAGACACATCATGCATTTTCTATAAACCTGATGTGAATAAATACCAGGGTGTTCCATATCACACCATGTGCTCCCAGGGGGACTTTTCATCCAAGGGACCTAAAGTGGAGTTTGTGGTTAGGCCCAAAGGTTCGGGGCTAGACTCGAGGAATGCTCGAGCGTTCCTACGTATCCCATGAGGATGGGAATCAAGCTGCATGTAGTTCTTGAAATACCCTTTGTACAGATTCAGTTCATACATATGATGGGTAAAGAGGACTTTATTACAATTATAGATGGACCCAAGATTATAGACTTTGGTGTCACTACCTATCTCATAAGGATGAGAATCATGCCATACGTAGTTCTTGAAATATGACATGGTTGGAGACCATGTCAATGATTATTCCTCTCAAGTGAGGGTATCAGGGATTGTTGCAGTTTATTTTCATACATGACAAAAGTGCAAATAGTTTAAGGTCATATGCATGGACCAGTGCTATGTATTTTAATGTCTTACAGCAAGGACAATGGGCGACTGTATAGTTTAACGTCATATAGCTAGGACGATGGGACGTACATAGTTTAATGTCATGTAGGATGAAAGTGAAGTGATATGAACAAGTCGGTTGATGGGGGATTCACAGATCAACATCATATGGGATGGAGGTGAATCGATGTGAAGAAAGTGGTTTCGGGCTTGAACCTCGGTAGGTTGCCTACGTACCCGGCCTAGGAGGCAAGGATCAAAGTCTGCGTAGTTCAATTGAGAGGGATTCGGCGATCGGGGTGTACTTTAGGACAACGACCTGAAGATGATGTTGGGACTTAAGTATGGTTAGAGGCCCAGAGAAGATGTCATGGTCAAAGATTACTCTAAGCTCACATGAGTCATGCTCGGTGTGAGAAACAAGAGGCAGCAACAGACCTGAAGATCTTGTCACAAAAGATGCGACCACAAAGGATGGTGTGGGACTTATGCATGGTTAGCTGCCTGGGGCATGAATGGAAACAGAGTTTAAAAGACAATTTTTCATGCGGCGATCATAGTTTAATGTCATGTGTCACAGACATGGGGTGTTTGGCAGTTTAACGCCCTGCATCTCAGACGATGCACAGTTTAACGTCATGTTGTATGGTAGAGGGGACACAGTTTAACGTCATGTTGGACGATAGAGGGGACACAATTTAACATCATGTTGGATGATATAGGGGACACAGTTTAACATCATGTTAGACGATAGAGGGGGCACCGTTTAACGTCATGTTGGATGATAGAGGGGGTTATGCAGTTTAATGTCCTGCAGCAAGGAAAATGGGTGTATTTGTGTTACACAAAATACTTATTCAAGAATATTTCATTGGTTGGAGTTGTAATGATTTCTCCATCCATTTAGATTAAATAATAATCTCCATTGGAGCAGACCTTATATATTGAGTAAGGTCCTTCCCACTTTGGCTCAAGATTTAGAGGCTTCTTTCCCGGTATCATTGGGGTTCTAAGGACCAATACCAATTCTCCTTAAATGAATGAATGAAGATGAACTTTTTTATGGAAATCTCGTGCTATTCAATTCTGATAGACTTATAAATGGTGCAGTGTGCACAATAGTTTTTTATCTAGTCGTTCCAATTCATCCAATCGCTTTTGAGATTGTTTATCTATCGATAACTGATCGCAAATGGAAACTCTAAGCAAAGGTAATTGAACTTCAATAGGAAAGACTACTTCCATTCTATATACCAATGAATATGGAGTTGATCATGTAGAAGTGTGGGTGGTAGTCTGATAATCCCATAGAGCATGAAAAATTTTATCAGACCATGACTTCTTATCTTTATCCACCATCTTTTGAATTATGTTTGAAAGAGTCTTATTGAAAGCCTCTACTTGAACATTAGACGATGCATGATACCAAGATGAATGGTTGGATCTGATATTGTATTCTTGATACAATTTTCTTACCTTAGATGAACAAAAGTTTGTGCCATTATTCGTCAATATGGTATGAGGAACACCAAATCTGGTAATAATGTTGGACTTGAAAAAGCTAACAATGCTTTTAGCACTAACTTCTTTGAGAGGTATTGCCTCTTCCCATTTTGAATTTAAGTTAGTATCAGTAAGAATATACTTAAACTGCTTAGTTGTAGCCAGAGGATAAGGTCCTACTACATCCATTCCCCATGTAGCAAACAACTAGGAGTATTTAGCCATATGAATCAACTCTGAGGGGTTGATGAATGAAGTTGGCACATACTTGTCAAGAATGACACTTCTTAGTGAAATCAACACAATCTTTCATCATTGAAGGCCAAAAGTATCCAAGCCTTCGAATTTGACCAGAAATTCTATGTTCAGACTGGTGGACACCACAAACTCCTGCATGTACTTCATTCATGACAGCCATTGTCTCTTCACCATCAATACATCTGAAGAGAATTCCATCAAAACCCCACTTGTAGAGAATTTTTTGGTGATCTGGGCTATCATAAAGAGTAAATTTGACCACATGTCACCAGACTTGTTCTTTCCTGGTTCTATCAGGTGGGAATGTTCCTTTTTGAAGGTATTCCCTGATAGGTGTCATCCATTCTGTAGTATGACCATATGGTTCAGAAATGGGACTGATTTCAATGATTTCCTCTGTTATGATTTGAACAAAAGGTGAAACTATATGACAGTGGGAAATACTGATGATTGTTTCGTCCTAATTTGGATCTTCCAGGGTTGTGGCTACATTATCCAGTGCATCATCTTGGGAATTTTGTGATCACGGGATATAAGAAAATTTCGGTTCTGAGGGAAATTCTGCTATTAACTCTATGAATTAATCACACAAAGGGGTTAACTCTTCCTTTCTAATGGAATAATCCCCATTGATTTGTTTGATTACCAAATCTGAATCACCATTTACCTTCAAGTGATTCACCTATGCCTGAAGTGCCAATTCCAAGCCTACAATGAGAGCTTGATATTATGCTTCATTGTTTGTACCGCCTTCCGACAATAAGAAAGAATAGGGTAGCACTGCCTTTTCTTGGTAAATAAGCATGATTCCTAACCCAACTTTGTTGAATTTAGGATCTTCCATTTTCTTCCCTGTTGGACTTTTAGAGGCACCATTAAAGTAAATTTCCCATGTTTGAGGATTATCTTGAATAGAGAAGACTTCCTCATCAGGAAGTTCAATATTTAAAGATTTATCTTCTACATATGGGTCAAGGAAATCGGCCAGAGCTTGTCCCTTTATTGCCTTTTGAGACACATACTAGATATCAAACTGCTATAAAATAACTGGACACCTTTCCAGACGTCCAGTAAGCATCGGACGACTAAGGATAAATTTGAGAAGGTTATTGTGAGATACCAATTGGACCTCATGATGTTGCAGGTACTGTCTCAATTTATGAACTGCAAATATTAATTCTAGGCAGCACTTTTCAATACTTGAATATCGATTTTCTGCCTCAAGCATAGTCTGACTAAGATAGTAAAGGTTGTTTTCATTCCCAGCATCATTCGTTTGGGCAAGGAAGGCACCCAATGATCGCTCTAAATCTATCACATAGAGAATCAGTGGTCTCCCTTAAATAGGTGGAATTAATACTGGTAGAATCAAGATATATTTCTTGAGGATATCGAATGCTTCTTGACATTCTTTAGTCCACTGGTAGGTGACTCCCTTCTTCATTAATCTGGTGAAGGGTAAATACTTTCCTTCCAAATTGGCAATGAAACACCAAATATATGCCAAGTGTCCTTTAATTCCTCTTAATTCCTTCAAATTTCTTGGAGGTGTCATGTCAAGGATTGATTTTTACTTCTTAGGATCAACTTCGATACCACAATGGTGTAAAACAAAGCTGAGAAATTTTCTTGAGGTTTCCCCGAAAGCACATTTCAAGGTGTTCATCTTCAAATTGTGTTATCGAAGTTTGTTGAATATGATTTCTAGATTTTCCAAGTGATCAGAATGTTGTTTGGATTTAACCACCAAATCATCCACATAACATTCAACAAATTTCCCTAAAAAGGGTTTGAAGATATAGTGCATGGCATGTTGATATGTTGCACCTGCATTCTTCAGGCCAAAGGGAATTACCCGATAGCAAAACACACCTTGAGGTGCTCTGAAAGCTATAGACTCCTCATATTTTGGGACCATTCATATTTTATTATACCCAGAGTAACCATCCATGAAGGAAAGAGCTTTGTAGCCAGCTGTTGCATCAATTAAGAGTTCTGTGATCGGAACTAGAAAATCATCCTTGGGACAATTCCGATTAAGATCTTTAAAGTCAATGAAAACTCTAATTTTTCCATTCTTCTTTTTCATAGGTACAATATTAGCCAGCCATTTGGGATATTGAACTCCTCTGACTAAGTTAGCCTTGATAATCTTATCAACTTCAGCTTCAATTTTGGAGGCATAAGTTGGGTGTTTTCTTCTTGCTTCTTTCTTGAATCCTCGATGTTCTTCTGGAAAACTCAAATGATGAGTTGAAACATCAGGATTAAGACCTAGAATTTCTCTATAATTCCAAGAAAATACATCACGATTTTTATTTAAAAATGAAGTATACATTTCTTTCTCTTCAAGAGTCATGGCTGCACTAATTAAAGTGGGGCGTGGATCTTCTTTTGTACCCATATCTATTTCTTTGAGTTCATCCACAGTGGTAGAGATACCCTCTTCAAATTTTGGAGGATCATCCCTGAGATCTTCCTAAACCAAAGATCAATTCTTCATCTGATGAATATTCTTCCTGATGAACCAGTTAAAGTTGTGCCATTTGGTGGGGTGGTGCCCGTGCTTTGGAAGCAGATGGCATAAAATCTTCCAGAGTCAAATACAACTTAGGCTTTGACACGAGCTCATCTTCTTCTGAACGCTCTTCTTTCTTCAAATTACGCCGCTTCTTTGAGGATTTTCCTTTTTATGAAGGGGGTTTTTCTGTGGAATAAATAGAAGAATGCACAATTGGTCGATTCAATTGTGTTTATAAAATGGAATGAGTTCGGTTGATCATTTTCCTGACCATCCAATCATCATATTTCTGTGCATTTTTACTTTTGACTTTGTGCCACTCGCCTTCCTCCTCTGGATCAATAGTAGTAACACATGTTACCTGGGCTGAAGAATCTTTCAATTTTACTTGTCCAGATTCCACCATCTTTTGCAGGAGGTCTTTGAAGACAAAACACTCCTGAATGGGATGCCCCAACATCTGATAAAACGGGAAATAGTTGGGGAGGTCTTCATCTCCTTCCTTGTTCTGTCTTTTGGGCCTTGGAAACTGAACCAGATTGTTTTCTAGAGCCGAGATGAAGTAACCAGGAACTTTTTCATTCTAGAAAGAATAAACTTTGTTCTTTAAATCCTAAAACTATTTTTACCTTTGATCTCTTTGATCATCTTGATGAGTCGGCCATTTTTATGGATGCTCAGAAGGTGGATCCCTTTGATATGATGAAGGTTTTGAAGTGGAAGCAGGTACATGTGATTGTTTAGTGTAACTGTAGCAGTCTCTGCTTTCCCTATTCTTCTTCTCGGAGCTGATAGAATTACACGGGACTTAGCTCTTGTTTATGCAATGGAATTTTCCACTTTTTGGGAAATCGAAGCAAGTTAGAAAAATCCTCTTGTGTATTTCATAGGGATCAATGGTGTACGCAATTTATTGTAGATATTTTCCACACAAATGGGTAGAAAATCCTCTTGAGGGAGAACTAGATTCAAGGAATATGTTAATCCTTTCCACTGAGCAATGAAGTCTGAAACTCTTTCATTCTCCCTTTGTTTGCAATTTGTGAGATCAAAAATTGTTTTTTTCTGTAGCGTTGAGCTGAACTGAAAAAGGAATTTATGATGAAGATCTTCCCATCCAATAATTGATCGGGATTGAAAACTTGTATACTAGAAAAAGGCTGGTCCTTACAATGATTTCACAAAGCACCTGAGATTTACTGCTTCTTTTTGTTGAGGAGTTCCCATCATAGGATCGCAGCGAGAGACAAAATGTGTCAAATGCTGCTCTGGATCTTATGAACCATTAAAAATGAGGAAGGTGACATTTGAAAAATTTGGAGGAGGAGGAATCGGATCTACCCATTCAGGGTAAACCGTCTTCTCTGGTTGCTCTGGTGCACGTCGTCCTTCCATAGCTTCCAACCGAGATGTTAATGACTCATTGGTAGTCATTAATGCTTGAGAAACATCTAGTTGAGCTTGGACCTAAGTAGGTGCAATAACTGGAGTTTGGACGGGTGTGGCGACTAGTACTTCCATTGATGGTAGTATTGTCGGTTGTTGTCGTGTATGACCCATAAGATTGGACCTGTGAGGGTGTACTTGTAAAGGAGGATATTCTTGATCAATCCCAATAGATGCAATAAATTCCCTTGATTGATTAACTCCAACATTCTTAGGAGGAAGACTACATTGATGTAGTTCTACATTTAACCTCCTTAACTCCTTCATTTCTTCTTCTTGTTATGCGAACCAATCCTCTAATGAGAGTGATTGTCCTTCTCCATAGGTAGGGTGGGATATAACCTGACTTTTACCCTTTTCCTTGGCATGTGCCTTTCTAGAGTATGGAAGGGTATTACCCGAAGGAATGTCTTGCCTCTAGGAAACCCTCTGGCTTCTGGTACACACACCTCCTTCATTTTTTTCTGTATATACAGCCTCTTGAACAGGAACTTCTTCATCTGATTCCTCTGAGTGAGACTCATGTTTTGGGGGATCAGTGACAATGGAATTGATGACATTTATCGATGCATAACGCATTGCAGCCCTTCTGTCAGCATTTTTGTGATACTTTCTTCTTCTATGTCCTTTATGAGACATTGCCTTTTGTTTTCTTGATCCCTTAGGAACTTCTTGATGAACTATAATTTGGAGGGAATTTCTTGATAATTCGGCTCTGCGTTCCTCTTGTGGATTCTTCCCTAATCTAGAGAAGACTGAATTTCGCTGAGGAACAGATTGAGAATTTGAAAAAGTCCCCAGTCCAGTGGACTAAGGCTGTTCTTTTTTTTCCTACTCAACTCCTGAAATCATGTTTATTGATCCTAAGGGTTGGATTAAAAGAGTCACCAGCCTGGAAAGCTGAGGTGGATCTTGAGATACTACATCTAAAACTTTCTTAAAATCTCTCCTGATTTTGCAAATTTTAGTCCGGAAATCAGCCAGATGCATCATCTGACATCCACTAAAATCACCTGGCTCAGATGACCATTGGATTATTTCTGAAACCTCTGTCACCTGATGATGCACATGCTCTAAACGAGAAGCCTGTTCGATATTCTCATTTTCTTGATGCAAGAGTAATTTGACAACTTGTTCTTCATATGACTGACTTTGGGAAGAACTATTTGAGGCATGTTCTTGAGAAAGCCTTTGATTACACACTAAACTAGTTATTTGTGGCCAGCCATGGGAAATAACATTGCATGAGACCACTTTTGGTGGGATTTTTTGACTGGAGAGCACAGTGAAATGCAATGCTCCATGAACACCCCATCCCCTGATATGAATACCAGATGCGACATTGGTAATTAACTGGCGCAAACTTTTTAATGTGCCAAGGCATGTACGCTGAAGGGATCTCTACTTCTTTTCAACCTTTGGATGTCAGGAAACTGAGGGAGATGCCAAGTCAATTTGGCATTGCAACCCTTCTATTACATTAATATGATTTTGATATTAATCATAAGGTAATATTTTCTATTTTAAGTGACAAAGAGTTTTCCATATGTTGAGACAAATATCATGAATACAATCTTCTATCAACGTTTCTGGAATATCATATTGAGAGTCATCCAAAGGCCAAAACATGACTGGTATTTCACCTTTCGCCAATTTTTTTCTCATATTCAGCACTTTCGTTGTCATTTGATGAAGATTCTTCTACCTGATTGGACCAAAGATGGTTCTTCTTTGTTGCTTCATCAGATTCAACAAGATTGGTAGAGAATTCATTTGTCAAATTAGAAGACGAATGACCCAGGGGTGGTTTGGAGAATGACCTACACCCCGGGCTATCTTCTGATTGAGAAAGTATTTCACCTACTAGCAGTAAGGCATCAGACATGACTGGCTTCACATTTTCAAGTGCCTTGAGATAAGAGGTATTTATCATTACTGAATTGTCCATTGAATAATTTTCCAGGAAATGCGAATTAATACTGTGGAGAAGACTTTTGCATCTAAATTCATCATCATGGGGAGGACCACCATGGTGGGTTACAGCAAAAGATGAAACCTTTTGCTCCTTGTTCTTCTGGCCATGTAGAGATTTATCGTGGCTCTCATCTGAAGATGATGCTTTGAGATTGACTGAATTGTCATGAAACAAGCCTTCATGAAGAGGTTTCTAATGAAGACCTTCGAAATTATTGTTGTTATTTCCAGAATTTGGAAATGAGAGAGTAGAATCTTAAGTTGCAACAGATAATTGTCTGAGGGCTTCAAGAACTCCAGCATTGATCAAGGCCTTATTGAAGATTGGATCTTTATTTTTTAACTGTGCTGGATGGGTATTTTTCTTGGATGCCTTCTTACTCACTTTGGAAACCACTTGTTGACTAAATTGGTTATTATGGGAAGATTTATGTGCCTTCTCAGGAGAAATGGTCAGGTTAGGCTGACTATATCCATTTAAATCGGGTGTATGTGCCCGACTTGATTGTCCATATGGCATGGGGGAGTATGCCCCACGACCCTCCTCGACTGGAAAAAAGGTGTGTATCTTCTCCGGGGTGGCATGTTGATGACTCACTCCACTGATAGGGATAGATTTATGTTTCTTTCCCTGTGATGTCGTTGAAGTTGTTATAATATTTTGACAGGTATCCAGAATATGGGCAGGGATTTTCTTCTGCTCTTTCACCATTTTCAAAATTTGTTTGGTGACTTCAGCAGCCAGAACCGGAATATACGTCCATTCCATGTTTGGAGTAGGTGTGTGTTCTTTCTCATGTCCTCCTTTTCCTATCATTGAATTCTGACAGTACTCATGTGTGGGGGAAGAAATTTGTGTCTGTCTCCTGTTTGTCATTGGATCTTTCCAATTGACATCTTTGGGTGCTACCAAACGAGACTGTTGGTTATCTCCATGAATTATAGGTGTATGTGCCTACTTATTTTTCTCCATCAAATATGATTGATGAACTTCCTTCAATACTGACAGATGAGACTGCTGGCAGAATTGATGAATGTAAGAAGGTGTATGTGCCTGTTTACAGGTGGTCACCACATTTGGTTGGCGGGCTTCTTTGGATGCAGTCAAATGAACCTACTGACTGGATGATGATTTATAAACAGGTGTATGTGTCTACCTATAGTACTCCGCAAGAATTTCCTGGAGGGATTGGTGTGTTACTTCCAGACGAGTCTGTTGGGCAGTGAAATTAGGACGGACGGGTGTCTATGCCCACTCTTTGTTTGCCATCAAGTTAGGTTGATGTACTTATTCGGAGGTATAATAGGTAATAAACTACTCACTATTGGCCGAATTTCACCTATGACGGTTCCTCTTGCATGGTCGGGTCTAAGGAACCTGAGCCGAATGCCTAGAGGCTATACCCCCATCATGTTGAGGGTGGACTATCGCACGAGTCTGGTGGCGATTGTTAGTGGGAGTCCTCAGTAAGGACTCTTGTCTTCTTGAACTGAGGCCTTGAGTGACCTCTTGATTCACCTCCCTATAATATGGGAGGGACTGGTTGTTGCTTTCCAGGGATAAAGACCCAAAATGGTTGGAGATAGTGGTTGGCACCACCTACTTCTTGACCATTGGTCGTCACTGTCCGAACAACCTGGGTGAGTTGTTAACTTGGAGGGCTTGTTGAGTGGCCTCCAGAGTCAGGATGGTACCATGTTGATGGTATTCCCTCACCAATGCATTTGAGACCTAGTGTTGAAGATGTTGAGTAGGTGATGTCATCCTCAGAGCGGATGAGGATCTAGCAGGAGTAGCGGCCGAGGCATTAATAGGTGTGAACCTTAAAGAAGCCATTTTTTGTTGCAGAGAGATCTTGGAAAAGAGTTCCTTTTTGATATATCAGACATAATCAAGATAAGTCTGGCCAGACTACATCTTTTGTATGAGCACATATGTTATTGATTGCTTTGTTGTCTCTCATATTGAGTTTAATAGGGGCCTAACAAATAAGTAAAACATCATTTAACTTGGTTAAGGATTCACGTCAGGTTCACCATTTTCTTGTTTCTTCTGGAAAAGGGGATGACCTTGTGTGTTTAAGGTTCAAACTTTCTAATTGTTTTATAACGGTTTTATTCATAGAACTGGAAACACCCAATGATTCTATATTCATTTGGACCTACTTTCCAAAGGTAGGTGCTCATTAGTTGTGGACCAATGAGTCTTAAGAATTTACATTGGTCGAGAGGATGAGAGTTCAGGCTCATCACACCTTTTTGGGGGGAATTATTTCCTACTCTGGGACTCTCTTATAGATTTAAGTTATGTTCACGAATCCTTATTAATTCACCAAGCATGAAAATTAGTTTTCCTTTATATTAGGAAATCGATGATTGATATGTATGGGATTTATAGAATCTTTTATATGTATTTGAGGTTCTTCATCGATGGATAATCATCCATATGTATTATAGACTCTTAGTCAATGGTATCCTTCAATACATTATATAGAAATCTCTTGGTCATTATGATGACCATAATGGTTTTAAATCCACTCAGTGGGGCACTTGAAGTTTATTGTTGTTTAGAAAGACAGGGATTATTTTAAAGTTGGGATCGTACCTGCAGATGGGCTACCTACATATCCTCGTTAAAAAGGAATCAGAACCCATGTAGTTCGATAAGAAGGATATAATTTAATGTCATATGGGATGGAAAATAATTTATGAATGATGGGCTTGAACCTTAGAAAGGATTCCTACGTACTCTAATTTTAAATCATAGATCAAAGTCCATGTAGTTCGGGTGAAGAAATATGGGGCTTATGCATGGTTAACAGCCCAAAAAGAGATGTTGTGATTACTTTTACACTCTAAGCTCGCGTGAGCCATGCTCAGGGTGAGAAACAAGAGGTATTAGTAAACCTGATGATTGTGCCACGAAAGATGCAATCACAAGAAATGATGCGGGGATTATGTATGTATGACTACCCAAGTAGATGAAGACCATGACTTACTTCAAGAAAGAAGCCCAGGAGTAGGGTCCATAAAGGTATTTGTACTTTATGGAGATTTGGAGTTTTAACCTGGGGCTTACTCCTAAGGAGGATTCCCAAATTAAAGGGGACTTATAACTTGGGTCTTACTCTTGAGAAGGAGGCCCAAATTAAAGGAATTGTGATTGGGGATTGTTCCTAAGAAGAAGGCCCAAACCAAGGGAACTTGGGACATACTCTTGAGGAGGATTACCTAAATCAAAAGATCTTCTCATCTTAAAGGATTAGTTTATATGGAGGAAACCTCTAACCGTAGTGACATAAAGATTGTAAGTCACAAGGTTTTGGGAGAGGTTCTCACAGAATTCCATTCAGATAAGGAATCCAACAAAGGAACCGTGCCATATATGGATTTGAAAAGGGGTTCGAGGGCTAATATCTTGAATAGGAGAGGTGAATGGGAGAGAGGCACACAAATGAACTTGGCACACAAGTCTTGTTCACGCAAGTGTACTTGTGCGGCATGGGTTCACCTGGGTGACGAAGAATCTGTAGGTTAATACTTGGGAGAGACTTAACTCAAGCCTTTAGTATTATCCTAAGATGTTTCTAAAATGGAAACGCGCAAGTTTCATCGAAAGGGTAGGGCAGCGTGCAAGTATTCCTATTTTTAAGGAGGTATGGAAACTTTGGCACACAAGTTTTGATGAATTCTAAATACTTAGGACTTATTCTACTCCTTTAGGTCTTCCATTCTAGGTAAAAAGTTACCTTAGAAGCTTTCGGAAGAGTTGAGTTGAAGACTAGGGTGACCAGAGCTTAAATTTGATTTTTGGAAATTCATCCCTGAAATGGGGGCCCATAGGGGCTATTTATAGGCCACCTTGCACCTTGGGAAAAAACCAAATAGGGCGTGCAAGTGAGCTGCGCGACCCATAGGTGGCGCGCAAGTGACTTGCATTACTCACTTCAAATGGGATCATAGTCCATGCCTTCATCAATTTTTTTGATGTTCTTTAAAGGGTGACCCTCTTTGTGCTTAATGTATTCCCCTTTTCCATTTGTTGGACTCTATGACGGAAAAGAGCGTCAACATTCATGTGCCCTTATTTGTTCCTATTTTGATTCATAAGATTCATACTCCTTTATTTCACCCACTCTAGTCCATGTTATGGGACTAGATGTAGAGAGGTTTCCAATTCCCATGGTGTTATCTATGACAGTCAGAGGTCAAACCAGCTTTTTTGATGTGTTTCAGGGTTGTAGATTAATGATGGGACCACATTAGTCCCATGGAGATATTTTATTTCTCAAGATTCAGTCTTACGATGTCATCCTCATCATCGACTGGTTGTATTTCGTGCTTACTATTATCAACAACTTTTAGAGGAGAGCCTTGTTCTCAAATGTGGATGGCCAGCATGTGGTTTTTTGTTAGTGATCAAAGTTATCAGGTGGGTAGTAAATGTGTGGAGACCCTTATTTATTTAATGTCTAAGATGTGTATGGAATAAATGGATGCTGGGATGGTGGAGGTTCCCAGGCTCTTTGGGGAGTTCCTAAAAGTCTTTCCCAAGGATTTTGTGATGATACCCCCTCGACGTGATGTTAAATTAGAGACAGATCTACATGGGGGTTATGAAATCCATGTTTTCTTGAATTCTTAGACCATTTCATAGTCATTTTTATCAATTAAATATTTATCTACTCAAAGTCATAGGAGGATCATATTGATAATATTAGATTTATCTTGTAGGTTCTTCAACACAAGCAACTCTATGGGAAGTTTTCAAAGAGTAATTTTTTGATATGAGAGGTGATTTCCTTGGGAATTTTGTATCTCAGCGGGGTGTGTTAGTAAACTAGTTGAAGGTTGAGTTAGTTGTTTCTTTGGAAGACCCCAAGAACGGGGCAATAGTTCATATTTTTCTTAGTATTGTGGGATATTATGAGAGGTTTATGGACAATTTATCTTGAGTTGTATCCCTATTGATAGCGTTGCCCAGGAAGGACTGGAATTTTGTGTGGAATCATAAATTCTAGGAAACGTTCGGCTACCTAAAGGGGAAATTGGTCAGTTCTCTAGTGTTTTGGTTTCTAGAGGAGGGGGTAATGTTTGCGGTGTTTTTTGACACATCCCATATGGGCTTGGGATGAGTTTTGATAAAACAAAGAGTGGTGATCTCTTGTGGGTATAGGTAGTCACATCGCCATGAGTTTAACTATTCTACCCATGATCTAGAGTTAGAGGAATTTGTTTTTGTGTTGAAGTTGTGGTAGAATTACCTTATTGTGGAGCACTTTGTGATCTTCATGGATAATAAGAACTAGAGGTATATCTTTTATCAGTGTGATCTAAATCTGGGGAAATAAATATGGATGAAGTTTCTTCATGATTATGATTTTGAGATATCCTACACCTAAGGATGTGTAAATTTTGTGCCTAAAACTTTGAGCATAAAGATACAAAGGGATTTTTTTCAAGAGTCTGTGGATTCTTGGAGGGTGATGGAGGAGTTAGAAGCCATGTACTTGATGCAAGGGTGGTTCATAATAGAGGTTTATTATTTCAAATGATGGTGTGATCTTCTCTGATGAATTGGGTGGAGGAGTCTCAGTGGGGAGATTTATAGGTGGATGTGATGCACAATAATGTTAGCTATGATGATGTTCTAGAGGGATAGTCAGAGGATGGTCATAACCAAATGTTTTTTCGTGGTAGGTTTTTTTTCTAGTAGTGATGCATTAGGGATTCCTTCATGAGTTTCATATATTACCTTTGGTGGTTCACACGGTGGTACCAAGATGTATTTTCGATTGAGGATATAGTTTTGTTGTCCCATTATGAAGTGGGAAGGGGTGTAGTTTATGGCTCGATGTTTGGCTTTCTAGCAGGTAAAGGCCAAGCATCGTGTTCCTGCTGGTTTGATACAGCCTTTAGATGTTCCTGAGTGGAAATGAGATGGAATCTTGATGGATTTCATCATATGGTTACCCCAATCTCAGGGATTTTATGATGGTATCTGGGTAATCATGGATCAGTTGACGAAATAAGCTCACTTCCTAATGATTAGGGAGTTGGGTTCCATGGATGATTTGGCTAAGAGGTAAGTGGATGAGGTGGTGTGGTTATATGGGGTTACAAGGTCTATTATCATGGGTTATTCTGTGAATTCTATATTGTGAGTCTAGAGGTAATTATATCATTCTTTTGGAACTCAGTTATGCCTCAACATTGCTTTTTACCCTCAAAGGGATGGGCAGATAGAGAAGACTATCTAGACACTAGTAGATATGTTGTGGGAATGCATATTATACTTTGGAAAATCATAATAATGACACATACCCTTGGTTCAATTTTATTATAATAAAAATATCCACTCTTAAATTATCATGGATTTGTTTGTGGGTTTATGTGGGAAGCCATTTCATTCTCTATTGTGTTGGATATAAGTTATGGAGGTAACGGTTCTTAGTCCTGATGTGGTGAAAAGCACAATATAAAAGGTTCATCTTGTTCATGATAGGATGAATTCTATGTAGGAAAAAAATATTTCTTATTCCAATCTTAGTATGAGGCCCTTGGAGTTTGAGATTAGAGACCACATGTTCTTAAAGGTCCCCCCTCAATGTGGGCAACGAAGGTTTTTCAGGGGTAAGATTTATCCTAGGTTTTTTATGCCCTTTGAGGTGTTTTGGTGAGTTGGCAAGGTGGAATAACGATTGGTGTTTCCATTGTAGATGGAGAGGATCCATGATGTATTCCACATATCTTAACTTCATCAGTGTCTTCACAATGAATCCCATGTTATAGACTGGGGGAGTTGGATATCAAGGATTATGCGATGTTTGTGGAGCGGACATTGGAGATCTAAGATCATAGAGAGAGGGTGTTTTAGGGATAAACCATTCCCTTTGTTTGTATGTTGTGGAGTCATGTTATCCTGGAATAGATTACTTGGGAGCATGATATTTAGATGCGTTCCCAATACATGGATCTATTTTTAGTTTTGTTTTTCTCTTTTTACTTTGCGATGTGATAATAGATCTTGATGTTTTATAAGATGTTTCATTTCCTTTTTATGCCTGAATAGCCAGAAGGCCTTTAATTTTTATTCATTTTTTATAATCCCCTTTTTAAGGTTTTAAGGAGAACCCTTACATGGCCTGTAGGCTTCGTGACATTACATGACCCAAAGGTCTTAGAGGAATTCATCCCAGACTATGACTACTTGGAATCTCTCATCCCCAGTGTTTGCATCATGATCAGCTCTCCACCTTCGCATGGATTCTCGGCTAGCTATCATGTGTAGAGATACATAGTACTGGCACCGATGTCAATTTTCATACACTCTCATGCTTCCAAATCCAATATCTCTCCTCTGGTGAATGTGCCCGCTTGGAATCCTCCTAAGGAGCTTGTTCCTTGTAGAATTTTTTTGGTTTGACTCTACATGTAATGTGGCCTAAAGGCCTTGAGGTGGCTCGAAGGCCTTAAGGTGGCTCAAAAGCCTTACTGACCCAAAGGCCCGGGTTTCCCAAATTCCTTGAAGAACTCAAGAACCAAACTGATGGATTAAAGGTGAATAGTTCTAGATGCTACAGTATTGAACAATACCTACTACAGTACTGATATAGTAATCCAGAAATTTTCCTCCACCCAGATTTGATCGTGGGTCTCATGGATGCACTTGAATATTTCTGACAAACCGGGATGAGTCTCATGTGTTGTTTCTTTTTTTATGTGATATGTGATAAATCTCTCGACATATGAATAGGGGATGACTACAATCCTAATCAGTGTGTGTTATACCTTTACATGATTAAAACTGTGTGGGAGAGTTAAAACTACATAAAGTGGATAATATCTTGACATAGAATATAAAATTTTCTAACATGTGTTCGTGAGGATTATTGTATGATGGTTTTAGAGGTTCTTGGTTTGGGTTATGTGATGGTTGGGATAGTTGTGCATATGGTTTTTTGGATGATAAATTAATGTGGTGATGATACATGGTGAGAGGTTTTTGGGAAGTGGTTGTGTAAGAATGTGACGGTTCATGGCTGGTACTGGATGATATGGTGTTGTGCCCGATGAGAGGTGGTGATGTGGTCGTGTGGTGATGTGGTTTGTTGGATTGTTTTTGTGTGTTTCATTTGGTGGGTATGGATGGTGGTAACGTTTGTAGTATGACAAGAACCATGAGATGTATCTCGCAAGGTTGTTTTTTAGACCCCTTTTCTTTCCCTGGGCTTGGTTTTGATTCTCAAGGATGAGAATCATTAGAGGTGTACTTTATATAATATATTGTGCCATTTCAACCCATTACTTTTCCATTTGGGAATTTAGAGGTGTTCAAAGAAGTTTTAGAGGGTCAGGTAGAGGTTGGAGTTGCAGAGTTCTGTAGCAAGAGGTTTACAATATGAACCAGATTCATGTTGTGAGTTGGTGGTACATGGATTTTGTAGTCAGCTAGTTTCACGGCTTATGTAGTCGGCTAGTTTCACGGCTTGTGTGTGGTGGTGGAAGAAATTCATGAAAAAAATTCATGTCATGAAAGTGATTCATGACATGTAATTAATTCCATCCAAGGCTATGTGAAATTTAGCAGAAGTAAGAATTATGGGGAATTCCCATGGAATTCACATCATGAATTGAGTTCACAACGTGAAAGGGGAAAGATTTCAGTTGTAAAAGGGTTGATTGACCGATTCCTTTTTATTCAACTTTATTCATAATCCACTCATTTTTTGGAGGAACCTTATGTGATTTTTAAGGATCTTTTATCCCTCCTTACCTTGTCTTGATCTGTTGGTTCCGGTGGTCATTAGTCGATGATCGGTGGTAAGTCCTCTTCCTTTCCCCATTATTTTCCCTTCCATTCTTCCTCAAATATCCAATATGGTGGTGTGGTTTTGGTTTGTGGTGTGCGTGAGCTATGTTTTTATGATCCTTGTGTGTGGTGTAGATTGATCCATGATTTTCCATTTGCGTTTGTGGTTTGTGGGTGTTTCTTTTTTGCCCTGTTGTGCACAACGTGTTGTCAAAGCTTCTTTGAGGTAGGGAATCCCTAGTTTCTAACTTTTGGGTATCATGCTAGAGGGTTTTACTCTTGTTTATCTATGAGGGGTGGTTTCTAATGTCCGAGTCCAATCCTGGCCTTTAATAGTGCTAGAAAAAAAAAGCACTGATAAAAGGTGGCTTTTATCCGTGCTAACAAAAATCACTGATAAAGTTACCATTTATAAATGCTTATAAAAATTTTGATAATAGTCACCCATTTATTAGCTTTTTTTTAGCACTGATAAAAGTGATACTTTTATCATCGCTTTTTTTTGTGCTAATGAAGGTCGTAGTGTGTAATTTAATTTATATATAAATATTTATATATTTTTAAATAATATTTATATTACAATAAGTATATATATGTAAATATAATATATAAATATGATTTATATAACTTTTAATAAAAAATGAATCTTATGTTCATAATTTAATATATAAAAAATTACTAAATTTATATTAATCAAAAAAATTAAATGTTTGTTTATATATATTAATTACAAAATCTATATATGATTAAAATAAATATAATATATTAATATTTTATTAAAACAATTATATAATATATAAATGAATATATTTATTTGAAAATAAATTTATATTGATATTAAACATTTTAAAACATATGTACATGTATAACTATATGTGTATGTGTGTATGCATATGTGTATATGTACATATGTATGTCTGCAATTCATGTAAATGTTACGAATTAACTTTTTAATATATTTTTTTATTTAATTTTATTTATTCATTTATTATTATATATTCATTTATAATGTTAAAAATATATTTAATCATTTTGTAATATATATTTATTCATATATTGATTTACTATACATGCAGTGTTTTCAATATGTTTTAAATTATATAAATAATATTTATTCATTTTTTTATCAAGTTTTAACATTTAAAATATGTTTGAAATTTATATAATTAATCTATTTAAATGATTTTTTTAATAATTTTGTAATTTAAATAGTTAATTATCAAATTATAAATATATATATATATATATATTTAAAGTATTTATAAAATTTAAATATATATATATAATTATAAAATTATAATAAATATATTTATTATATTTATAATTATATATTAATATATATATATATATATAATTATATACAAATATTTATAAATATATTTATTTTTAATTATAATTATAAAAATATATATATATTTAAATCCTTATAAAATTATAATAGATATATTTAAAAAATAAATATATTTAATATATTTATCGAAAAGGTTTGAGTGTGATTGAAACCCAACCCACACCTTCAAAATTTATTAGGAAAAAAAAGTAGAGTGCAAGCAAAAATGGGGTATGAGGTCAAAGAAGTGGCACACACACCACTACTAGAAAACACCAACAAAACATACCAAGTGGGATCCATCCATGAGCACTCCACAACCAGCCTCCAAGATCACCTTTTCTTATGTCTTCCACCCCTACCTTGAGTACTACCCCGACCTCTCAGGTGTCTGCCTCTCCTCCATCGCTTTGGAGCTTTCCATGTATTAGTATGATCTTCAGTACTCGATGAATCATCATTCTCGCTATGGGACCCTATGGACTGGTCATCATCCAAATCCTATTCTGATCCCATGATTTGACACCTTCGATCAAAGCCCTTATCACCAACCATTACTTTATTTGGTTCACCATGCCCAAGTGGAGCCTCTTTAGAGAGAGGCTCACCTCCAAGGTTGTTTATTATTACAACATCATCAGGTGTAGACTGCCCTTGATTGGGAACCACATCCACATGGGAGCCCTCATTTGAGGCATGTACTTTCAACAAAGAGGAATAAGATGCATCAATATCAGAGTTAATAATTTTTTGTTTCGAAAACCATTCATCTCAAGTCTCTCAAGATAGAGTGTATAAAATTCATAATTGTAGATATATTCAAGCATATCTAAGAAATTGGGTGAAGAGACACCCCCAATCCTTCCACTTCTATCTGCTCGAGTCATAATGTCAATATCTTCTCTACTTTTATGTGCAGGGCTGCTAGAATTACCAGCAGAATTGGATGTATCCAACATATCACCTCTTTCATCCTCAATAGAGACATATCCAAAGTTTTTATTTGTAGGGGTAGCACAAACAATATTGGATTCTGCTTCAATGACAACACATCTCGAAACCACTACTGAAGAATTTATGTTGGCATTTGGACCTCCCTTATCTTTAATAGATTTATTATATTTAATATTATATAATTATAATTATATATAAATATTTTTTAAATATATTTATTTATAATTATAAATATAAATAAATAATTATATTTAATAATCATAAAATTATAATAAATGTATTTAAATCATAAATATAATTATTATATCTATAATTATATATATTAATATATTGATATAAATATATATAATTATATAAATATATTTACAATTATATACAAGTATTTTTAAATATATTTACTTATAATTATAATTAGAAAAAATATATATATATTTAAATAATTATAAAATTGTAATAAATATATTTAAGTAATAAATATATTTATTATAATTTTATAATTATACACATATTTATATATACTTATTTATAATTATATACAAATATTTATAAATATATTTATTTATATTTATAATTATAAATAAAAATATATAAATTTAAATAATTATAAATTCATAATAAATATATTTAAATAAAAAATATATTTATTATATTTATAATTTTATAAATATATATTATTATATAAATATATATATAATTATATAAATGGTAGTGTGGAGAACAGTTTTGTAAGAAAGGATGTGATTATAGACTGTTTGGGGTCTTGTAGGAATTCTATTATAATGAAAATAGTCCTTTCTAAAGAAGACCATGTCTGGAAAACTCTAGATTTTATTCATAAACTTTCTCTCATTTGGGGTTTCTCTAACTGGAAGTGTGTACTAATAGGTAGGGAATACTATCATATTCTATTTTCGAATTCGGAATTAAAAATTCAGGACTGGAGATTTAGAATGGTTTCATTAAATCATGGGACTTTGAGCATTTATGAATGGAATTTCAACTTCAATATGTTTCAGGTCAGGAACTCCTTTTCATAGGTCTCACTCAAATTTTTTTGACTTGACTAGATTTTTTAGCACCCCAAAATTCTGTTTGTTATTTCCTCCTCTATAGGGGTTCCTATCAAAATGGATAAGGAGAATGTTGGACAAAAATCTCTCAAGGTGTCCTCTCGATATGTTTTGGGTGTGGTTGTATTTGTTGATAAAGTCAGATGATCACAAATGAGTATGATTGGTGTTTGTCAGAGATAGGTTTTTAAGGTGGCACAGTTTCTTAGTGTTTTCAAAATTTGGGGGCCTCAAAATCAGGAACTTGTGTGAAGAATGGAGAACGAAATCAGAAAAGGAAGAGAAATGAGGATCCTGGGACATGAATTGCATACCATGCCTCAATAGGGTGCGCGGATGTGTACCAGGCAGCGGGAACGGTATGCAAAATCATTTCACAAAACCGAAAACGATTCGCGATGGAAGGTGATGCGGTATGCGGATCGCATGTTATCGGCTGAGGAGATCGACTGTGTAATATAAAAGCTATTACGTAGACTGTATATGAAAAACGGTTTGCAGGTGGCTTGAGATTTGCGGTGGCAGAAGGAACGGTAAGCGGTGAAAGTTGGATTGAAGATTTAAAAAATATTGGGTTAGCGTATTTTGCGGATATCTTTGCCTATATAAGAATCGTTAATCCCACCAATTACTATAGAGATCTAACATCATTAGAGAACACATTTTTTCTTCGAGGATTCGGCAAAGTCCGAAGGACGTTTGCGAGGGATAATCCCGTGAAAGCTAAAGTGGTTCACGCAGAAGAAATTCCACTGAAGGATTTAAGCAGAGAGTTGTAATATGTATAGGACTCAGTACATAGAGAAGGAATCTTCGGTATGCGAAAGAGATAATTCTACATGCAGTATGCAGAGGGGGATCTCTGATATGTGAGAGTGAAGATAGTCCACGAACAGAGAATAGTTCCGGATAGGAGGGGTTTCTCAGAGGAGGTTCGTGGAGTCGGTACGCAGAGACGATACGCGACAGCGAAGGTAAAGGCAGTCTGTGGAGAGGGGAGGTTCATGAAAGAGGCAACAATACGCGAAACAGGCGGTCCGCGTACCTTTCCCAGTACACAGTGCATGGAAGAGGTAGGTGGTTCGCAAAATCTTGCAAAAGCTTCAAATCAGTTTGTGAAAGTATTTTTCAGTACCTAGTAGTACCCAGGAAGGTGGAATTCATCTGCGGGTGAAAAAGGAACTTCAATAGAGCATCTACCTATATTTGAGGATGCAGGAATTCATGCAAGTGAAGGGACCTACATTTCCATAAGTTGTGTTTGACCTACAAGTCGATAAAATGTGTGTGGATTCATTTCAAAGAGCAGTGAATGAAGGAAAAGGAAGACGGTGACTCTTTCCACCAGTAGTGAGCCAGATAAAGAGGTATAGGGAGTGACCATTGGGAATTTAGTGAGCAGACCCTAAACATTGTAAAGGCAGTGAGCTTAGTCCTAGAAGATATATCCTGAACATTGTACTCATTATTGGCAGTGAGCCTTAGTGAATTTGGAACATCGGTACATTGTCGTTGTATACTCCTTGGATGTAGCCTAGTGAGGGTGAACCAAGTAAAAATCATTGTGTCATGTGAATTATTTTCATATCTATTTGTATATTGCAATGGGAGTAAGATAGAATTGAGTTTTTTCTAACAACAAAACAAGATCTGAATGATAGAAAGTTTTAATCTATCATACCCTGATTCACCCCCCTCCCCTCAGGGTATTCGAACTAGTGGACCTAATAGAGAATGAAAAATATAGGTTTGGGTATTTCTCTATAGTGATTTTTGAAGTGGACTGTTGTACGACATTAACTGATAAAGTGGTCTTATTGATTCAAATAGATGAATTGAATTTGGAAATTGTGTATGAGAAGCTTACAAAAAAATTTTTCTAAGTGAAAAATTATTGGGAATACCATCTAATCTTATAGAAGGAACATTATTTGTGATTTTTTCTTAATGAATTGAAATGAAGCTGCATTTAGAAAGAAAAGATGGAAGTAAATCAATGATAAAAATCATGAAAATTATGCTAATACTGGTGTTTCTGGTATGAGTGGATATAACCTCATGGTGGGGTTGGTAGGGGATCACCAAGATGATGGTGTTATTGGGATGTCCTCTCATAACCAAGGTTAACTCCATGTTAACACAAATATAGATAAGACGGCAAGCCATATAGGAGAGTTTGGGCATGGCTCAAACCCTACTGAAATTAATAAATAGGTTGATCAATGTGGTTGGATAAACTATAGCAATGGTGTGAAGCATCAGGTTGTGAATGGGATTGATGCTAGTGATAATGGAATGAGTCCTCATAAGGATGGTGTGGCCATTCCTGATTATGGTTATATTGGCTTTGGGGATTCTCGCTTGAATACTCCTAGTGGTGATCTGATCCAGGTCACAAGGAAGGGGCATACTGAGGTGGTAGATCCACTTAAGGGGCAGCCTAAAACTTAGGATTGAGGAAAATGGACTCCAGTTAGGGGTGGCCTTAGCTCTGATTTCCTAGTGAAGGTCCTCGATTCATCTACTCTTCAAGGGAAAGAGATGAAGCATCCATCTAACTACCTTAAATCCATCCAAGAGGTGATGAAATCCTCTAGAACTGTTGGAAAGGGGGTTCTATCTCAGATGATCATATGAAATTATCTTCTTATAGGATACAGTCATTAAAGGTTTTTATGGTGAGAAGCACTCAGTTGATTAAGTTGTGGAATAGGATTTTTTTGATCAATAGTTCTTTTAGGAGTAGATGATTGCTTCAAGAGCTATAAAGGGTAAGAAAAAATTAGCTTTGAAGGTTGCTCAAAACTAGGGTCCATCAGAATATGGTAAAAATAAATCAAGTCTTCTTGACATCTTAAACAGATCCAATATAAAGGAGGTTTACTGTGAGGATTTTGGAAATGCTGGTGGACTTTCCTCAGGCACAAAGACAGTCAGGGCCTCAGGTCCAGCCGGCGAACATGATCCTTGGACCTTTGAGGATCTAACCCAAATGGATGATGATGTGACATGGAAAAAACCCCAAAACCTAGAGGTAAGGTCATCATCATAGAGGCATAGGTGGTGGAAGATCACAGAGATGAATTTTCTTTTGTTGTTTTTCTGAGAAAATGTATGATTTTTTTATGGAAGTGTTTTGTCACTAAAATTTTTTACCCTATACATTTTTTCTTTATTTTTATTTTGCGTTAATAAATTTTGGGATCATGGTCTATAACCCATGGTCCACAATGTCTTAGTATAATAAATATATTTAAATAATAAATATACTGGTAATGACATGAACCATAGATTAAAATCCCTGGTCCTGAAATATTTATTAATAAAAAGAGAAAATACATAGGAAGAGTAAGTGGGGGGTGTAATGTAAAATTTTGGCATAAATAACGCCATTAAAAATAAAATATCATTCAATAATGACTTTCTTTTATAACTGCCCCCCCTTCCTCGGGTACCACCCCGACCTATCGGATTCTATCCTCTCTTTTACTTCTTGGGCCCTTAAAAATTTTCATCATGTTTATCCATTCCCGTTGAGTCCTCTTCCTCCTTATGAGATTCAATACTTCCAATGGAATTATTTTTTAAAATTGAAATAGAGCCATTTTTATTTGAGGCATTATCCTTCAAATCAAAATCATTTTATTTTTTGATAGTCTGAATACCTAAGGATTGTCTGAAAAAAGGTTCATAAAAATTTCCAAATTCCTAATGGAAGGCATACCTATTATTAGATCGATTTAAAATTTTAAGAAAAGTGATTCTATTTTTTCTGGGACCGGAGTCTATTAAACTAGTTTCACCATCCTCAGTTTCCACCTTCCTTGATAGTGTACCACCAGTAATGACAGCACCCTCGGTATCCTCAAGACTAGCTTCTTTATCCTTTCATTCCCACTTTCCTTCCTCTATAACACCTTCTTCCATTGCAATCAGTCTGCATGGTTCTATATACAATGAGGTAACATCCCCAAGAAGATATTATCTAACTACATCTATCCTAGCCAATGTAAATGAGGCCTTCCACATCTTGAAGGAAGAACTATATTTACTTTATGATACCAATTAAAAATCATCCTCATCAAATTTGATTTTTCTACCCTTGTAGGAGGGGCCAGAATGCACCCTACATAAGTTTGATATGTTTATACCTTCTTCTTATATTTTTTATCACTAGCCATGGCCATTCACTGCTCTAGATAAAGCTGCTCATTAACTTCCATTTGAGCAGCAATTTCATCATCAGTCTGACCGTAGCCCTGCAAATGAACATCACCACCAAAAGATCGTCCAATCATAACATGTTTTAAGGATTCCTCTTCATCTTCCATGATTTTCAAGGAATGATCAGATCCAACATGTGCCTTCTCTGTAGCATCAGATCTAACCAAGCCCAAGACAAAGCCTTTAAGAGTCACCTTGACCACACCAGCTATCGGTAGTTTTTTTCCTGGATGGCACAACCCCCCCTAATTTTTCAAAGGGGGCTGGCGGGGTAGATGGTGGGTGGACAACCCCACCCAATCCACCAATGGGAGAATGTAGCAGGAAGGGGAGAGGAAACCTATATAAAGGTATCTCTCCAATCATTTTTTTCATCCCATCACCATCTCATTACATTCATAAGTTCTCCAGTTATTTGCGGTGTTTAGTGAGGAGGTTTCCCCATTTATTCAAGAGATATTTTATGAGGGTTTTATCCTTTTAATAGTGAGGGAGTGTGTACCCACTTTTATCCCATAATTATTCTTCTATTTTCCTGTGGTTTTTTACCCCTTCCATTTGGGGGTTTTTCCACATTACATATGGTGTCCCTTTTATTTTTGAATTTTTCACTTTATTTTATCTCGTGATTATCACTCCACCGGTGGGCCAATCATTTACGGTCCCAACAAGTGGTATCAAAGGCAAGGTTCTGGCCCGATTTTGTTCATGTTTTTGGGTATTAATAATTCTTGTAAATTTGAGCATGTTCTGTGATTTCAACTCTGGATGATCTGTCACATCAAAAAAAATATTGAGATTATTAAATACACCTTTGTGAAATGGATGAGGTTATGGACTGAAAGCATGTCTATATGGTGGAGAAATTTGAGATCGAAAAATTGAATGGGAATAATTTTTCATTGTGGAAAATGAAGATGCAGGCAGTGCAGCGGAAGGATAATTGTCTACTGGGAATTGGAGAAAATCCAGCGGGTGTGATGGAGGAGAAATGGAATGATATGGAAGGAAATTCTATTTCTAACATCCATTTGTCTTTGGCATATGGGGTCATATCGATCATTATAGAGAAAAAGATGGAAAAATAAATATGGGATACTCTGACGAAGTTATACGAGTCCAAGTCACTACACAACAAAATTTTCCTGAAGAAAAAAATTGTACACTCTTCATATGGTGGAGTCATCATCAATGACCAACCATACCAACAACCTCAATACTCTGTTCACTCAACTCATGGTGTTGGGCTATAAAATTGTGGATACTGAACGTGCAGAGATTATACTCCAGAGTTTTCCAGATTCGTATGAACAACTTCTCATTAACCACACCAACAATATCCTGAAGAATATACTGCTCTTTAATGATTTTGCAGCCGCAGTTCTTGAAGAAGAAATTCGTCACAATAACAAGGAGGATAGACAGACAACTTCACACCAAGCAGAGGCTCTTTTAATGGAGATAAGAAGGATTATGGAGCATGGTTTCAGTGGGATCCAAAATCATGGTAGGTACAAATCAAGGAGTAATAAGAAGAATTTCCCATGTTTCAATTATGACAAGAAGGGTCATGTCAAGAAGGATTGTTGGAACAAGAAGAGTAGTGAAAATTTCTCTCAGGTAAATGTGGTGAGTACTTATGGAAAAGGATATATACTAGTCAGTGAAGCGGCAATGACTACTAGCAGCAGGCAGCATCTCGACGATGCATGGATTATCGAATCAGGTGCAACATGGCACATGACGTCTCGACTATAATGGTTTGACCAATATGAAACCATCCTGGAAGGAATTTTGTACAACGGGAATGATCACACTTTGAAGATTGTTGGATTCGGTACCATCAAACTAAAGATGCATGATGGCATAGTACAGAACATCCAAGGAGTATGTCATGTGAAGGTCCTGAAGAAGAACATATCTTTGGGAAAATTTATGACATCAGATGCAAGACTCACACCGAGAATGGAGTGATGAGAATCGTGAAGGGTTCTCTTTTGGTAATGAAGGAGGAGAAGATCTCAAAGAACCTGTATGTGCTTATGGGTGAAATATACAAAGAGGCGGAGATAGTTGTTGCCTCAACTACCTTGACGGAAGAGTTGACAACTTTATGGCATTGGAAGCTTGGCCATATGTTAGAACGAGGCCTAAAGATTCTTGAAGATCAGAATTTGTTGTCTGGGCTGAAAAAGGTATCCTTACCATTTTTTGAACATTGTGTTTTGAGCAAGCAACACAGTTTAAAGTTCGGGATGTCAATAGCGAGAAGCAAGGGGAACTTGGGGTTGATCCATTTCGATGTTTGGAAAGCACTGGTTATATCCCTGGGAAGAGCAAGGTACTTTGTATCATTCATTGATGATTATTCCAAGAGATGTTGGGTGTACCCAATCAAGAGGAAGGAGGATGTTTTTGAACTCTTCAAAACATTCAAAGTACGGAAGGAGCTTGACTCTAGAAAGAAGATCAAGTGTCTAAGGACTGACAATGGTGGAGATAATTTGATACTTTTTGTCAACAGGAAGGAATCAAGAGATAGTTCATGGTGGTGTACACTCCTCATCAGAATGGAGTGGCATGGATTGAACAAGGGAAATGTTGAAGACTGCAATAATTGCAAAAACTTTTTGGGAAGAAGTAGTGAATACCTTCTGTTATGTGATCAATAAATCTCCTTCAATGACGATTGATCTAAATAAACCAATGGATATATGGACCGGTAAACCTATTGACTATTCTTAGTTACATACTTTTTTAAGTCCTTTATATGCAATGTTTAATTAACAGGAAAGATCAAAGTTGGATTCGAGATCTAGGAAATGTATATTCTTGGGGTATGCTAATGGTGTGAAGGGGTATCGTTTGTGGGATCCCACTGCCCACAAATTTATCATCAAAAGAGATTTCATTTTTGCATAATATAAGGTGTAGATGAAAACTGATCAAGACACAGAGAAGGAGAATACATAAACTATAACAGTAAAAGTAGAGGACAAATCCAAGGAAGAAACGGTTTCCTATGAGGCATTACCAGAGCACGATGATCAAGTACTGATTGAGTCTGGACCATGATGGTCAACTCTGGAGAAAAGAGCACCATTATGGCACTCAGACTATGTCACTGAGAGCAATATTATATACTGATTATTTACGGAGGATATAGATCCATATTCTTTTGTGGAGGAGACCCAGAGTCCAGATGTATCCTCATGGATGGCGGCGATTCATTAGGAACTTGAATCCCTGCACAAGAACAAGACTTGGGATCTTGTTTCATTACCTCATAGAAGGAAGGATATCAGAAACAAATGGGTCTTTAAGATCAAGAAGGATGGAAAGGACTATGTGGAAAGATATCATGCAAGATTGGTGGTCAAAGGATTTGCTCAGAAGGAAGGTATTGATTTCAATGAAATATTTTCTCCTGTTGTTAGACTGACAACTATTCGGTTAGTTCTGGCGATGTTTGCTACATAAAACTTACATCTAGAGCATCTAGATGTGAAGACTACTTTTATCCATGGTGATCTTGATGAAGATATATATATGCTCCAACCCAAAGGTTTTTCAGAAGAAGGAAAAGAGAACTTGGTTTTCAAGTTGAAAAATCTCTGTACGGTCTCAAATAGGTGTCGAGGTATTGGTACAAGAGATTTGATTCCTATATAATGAGCCTTGGATATGAAAGAATTTATTCAGATCCTTATGCATATTTAAAGGGTTAATATGGTAATGATTTCATCATTCTCCTATTGTATGTGGATGAAATGTTGGTTGCAGGCCCCAACAATGATCAGATCCAGGAGACGAAGGCACAGTTGGCTAGGGAGTTTTATATGAAGGACTTGGGACTAGAAAACAAGATTCTTGGGATGCAGATTTACCAAGCCATAAATAATGGGAATATTTGGCTATCATATAAGAGTTACTTATAAAGAGTATTGAAATTCATTAACATGCAAAACTGTAATCCAATATCTACCCCTCTTCCTATTAATTTCAATTTATCCTCCATGATGAGTCCTAGCAGTGAAGAAGAGAGGATATAAATGTCTCGAGTACCGTATGCATCAGCAGTGGGAAGTCTGATGTTTTCTATGGTTTGTACTAGAGAAGAAATTGAACATGTAGTGGGAGTAGTTAGTCAGTACATGGAGAATCTAGGAAAGGATCATTAGAGCACAGTAAAGAGGATCTTGAGATACATCAAGGAGACCTCAAATGCTTAATTATGTTATGGGGGATCATATTGTATTATCAGAGGCTATCTTGATTCAGATTTTTCAGGTGATTCTGACCGGAGGAAATCCACAATTGGTTATGTGTTTACTCTTGCAGAAGCTGTGAGCTGGATTTCAAAGTTACAGTCAGTTTTGGATTTATCCACGGCAGAGTCGGAATACATGGTAGCTACACAGGCTTGAAAAGAGGCAATTTGGAAGAGAAATTTTCCAGAGGAGCTCGAGCATAGACAGGAGCAGATTCAATTGTTTTGTGATAGTTAGAGTGCCTTGCACATTGCAAGGAATCCATCTTTTCATTCTAGTACGAATCACATTGGGGTACAATATCACTTTGTCCGAGATGTGGTGGAGGAAGGAATTGTGTATATGCAAAAAAAAATCATACTAAACAAAATCTGGAAGATTTCTTGACGAAGGAAATTAACTCTGATAAGTTTAGATGGTGAAGATCCTCGAGTGGCCTTGAAGAGACTTGAGAAGAATATTTGGCAGATGTAAAGGATGTGGATATGTGATTGGTTCATAATAAAATCTCCAAGTGGGAGATGTGTCGGCAATTTTTTTCCTAGACGGCACTGCCCCCCCTTGATTTGTCAAAGGGGGCTAGCGGGGTAGATGGTGGGTGGCCAACCCCACCCAATCCACCAGCGGGAGAATGCAGTGGGAAGGGGAGTGGAAAAATATATAAAGGGATCTCTCCCATCAGTTTTTTCCTCCCATCACCATGTCATTACATTCACAAGTTCTCCATTTATTTGCAGTGTTTAGTGAGGAGGTTTCCCCATTTATTCAAGAGAGATTTTACGAGGGTTTTCTCCTTGTAATAGTGAGGGATTGTGTACCCAATTTTACCCCATAATGATTCTTATATTTTCCTGTGGTTTTTTACCCCTTCCATTTAGGGGGTTTTTCACGTTACATCTGGTGTCCCTTTTATTTCCACATTGTGAACTTTATTTTATCTCGTGATTATTGCTGCACCGGTGGGACAATCATTTACGATCCCAACACAAGCTTCATAAATCACATTAATTCCTACATGAGAAGACTATTGGACACCTTACCTAGGTTACTGCATCTCATGACAAGTTGAACAAGATTTAGTAGGTGTATCCATGAGGTAATATGTTACTTGAGTCACTTGAAATGGGAGTCCATAATCCAACTCTCGCTTGTGATCTTCATCATCACCACAAGAATATTTCTTACAAACATCCTGATGATGCATGGATACCACCAAATCTAGTTCAGGACCATAATTTTAATCTAGACCTGAACATGAGTGTTCTTGAGGTTGAAAGTGATAAAGAAATAATCCCATTCCTGTATTGCAATCATACCTAGTTTTAATGTGATCAAGCCAAATCCCCAGGCCCGCCTCTTCATCTCCTAGGAAAATAAAGTGGAAAAATACTATTCCAATCAGAATACATTATCAGTCTATGAAACCCCAAATATCCACAAGCTTATTCTGTAGATCATCAACCTACAAGGGAACCTCACCCAAGGGAAAAATCAGGTGACTAATGATGGAGTGTTGGCTGATCTTGATTCATTCCTTGATGGTGTCTTTATTTTTGTTGACATGAGCTATCGATCCCTTGTAGATGATCTGTTCTGGGGAGGCATCCTTTACTAAGGAGAAATGCCTTCTCACCTCTTTATCATCTGATTTTGCACATTACTTCCTAGTTCCGGATGAATAATCGACTCTAAGATTCACCGAGGAAGAAATATTTCCTCCCAGTAGTGTCGATCCCAAGGTGTGTAGAATTTCCATGGATTCAATGAAGCCCTATTCAACACCATTTCCAACCGTAGAGCTCCCCCTTCCCGAGCATTGCACCCATCCTTCTAAATACGTCAAAATAATAAATATATTTAAATAATAAATATATTTATTATATTTATACTTATATAAATATGTATAATTACATAAATATATATAATTATATAAATATATCTAAGTTTATAAATATATATGATTATATAAATATATTTATAATTATATGCAAATATTTTTAACTATATTTATTTAAAATTATATATATTTATATTTATTTATAATTATATGCATTTTAATTTTTTAATTAAACTAATTATATTATTAAATATTTATCAGTGCTAGAATTTTAGTGCTGATAAAGATACCTTAGATCAGCGCTTCTCTGGGATTGATAAAGGCAAATCTCTATCAGCGCTAGACAAATGATAATAAAAGGTATATTTATCGGCATTTTTTATTTTAGACCTAACAAAATTCCTCTTTGTCAGTGATTTTTTAGAAGAATTGATAAAAACTATATGATGCTATATAAATTTAACACTAACTGACTGATTTAGTTGTGCCTTCAAGCTCTCATAAAAGTGAAACCCTGCTGCCGCTCTCCCTCCCTCACCGTTGCTCTCCTTCTCTACTACTCTCCCTCCCTATCGTCATGCGTCTTCACTACTCTCACTCCCTCACTTCCACTCTCCCTCATCTATACTCTCCCTCCTTTTTCACCACTCTCCCTCCCTACCATCGTTACCACCGCTCTCTCTCCCCATCACTGCAAGCACTACCACTCTCTCTCACCACTGCGCACTCTCCCTCACTCTCTCTTAGAAAAATTGAAATGCGTCATTAAAGGTATTAATATTATTTTTATTTGGGTGTTTTTAAATTTTTCCCAAATTATTTAAATGCTTATTCACTTCCCACATGAATTTGGAAGGAGTGTGAAAATTTAGGTGACTGACACTTATCATACGTGACATTTCACCACCAAAAATTGATGGTCACTCGAATTTTCTCACTCCTTATACAACATTATTAAGAACATATTCTACAACCAAGGTTTTTAATATATAATTATATGTATATTTTAATTTTCTCTCAATGAATAAATAATATAAATTTTATACTTAAAACTATTTTTACATATTACAAATTTATATTTTCATAATATTAGTCTTTATGATATAATAAGTTAATAATATAACACTTATCTTCGTATATTATTTTTTATATGTGTATTTAATGTATAAGATAATTACATTAACCTATAAATAATTTGAAAATATATTATTAAGCATAAAATCATATTTAATATCTTCACATATCAAAATTATTTTTTTAAGTGTTTAATTAATGTATATTTATAGTTTTAATGTATATATCTAAATTTTATGATTTCCAGATATAGTGATTTCGAAAAATATTATTATTTAGTATAAAGGATACTTAAATTCTTTATTAAATGATTCTTATTATGCAATTCAATGTTTTAAATAAAGAGTTAAAGTTTGTTTTTTCTAGAGTTAAATTATAAATTGGATTTTTAAAGTGAGGCAAAGTAATTATTATTGAATAAAGTCTCATTTTCATATTTTTAACTGATTATTATTTTCATATATATGTAAAGTTTTATCTAATGGGATATTTGAATGAGTTTTTAAGTTTCTATAAATTAAATTTATGACTGCATTTCTTTTTTGGGAAGTTTTATTCCGCATAAAAAGGTTTTAAGGCTTTTGAAGCCATTTTTTTGTTTCTTTGGTTTCAAAGGTTTTCTTGGAAATAAATGAGTTTCTTTATATGTTTAGAAACAAATGTGATTTTCCTTGACCAATTTTGGTGTAATGTATTTTTTGGGTGAGTAGATATTTTAAAAAAATTATTTTATGATATTATAATTTTAAACTCTTTATTTTGGGTTAATATAATTGGGTTGTGATTTGTTTGGTTATATGAAAATGGTTTTGATTATGATTTCATTCATTATGAAATTTTTTGGTTTTTCTAATGATTTAAATTAGGTGTGATGAAGCTTTGAGTTAGAATGTTTTTGGGGTTATTGAATTTAGTATGAAATTTCTTATATTAAATTTGTTACATGATTTTTGTGGGGTATAGATTGGTTCATGTGCTATATAAATTTAAAACTGATAATTCAAGTTTGGAGCTTGTGTAATATGCTTAAATAGAAATATTGGGTATGGTTTTGATAGATTTTTATTATTAATTATGAAAATGGAATATTTAGTTGTTGAATTGCCTTGAAATTTAAGACGTTTTATAAAGAAACAAGTGATAGAATTAGTAAAACTCATTAATTTATACTAGTGATTATGTATAAATTTAAACTATGTATTTTAAAGTAAATAAATATGTAGATTATGTAAATGATTTTAATGAATATTTGAAATCACTTTTGTTTAAACATTTTTTTAAATTTTAAAATTTGTATGAATATATTTGTCTTAGTTTAAAGTTTATCTAATTTTTTGTATTGAAATTAAAATTATATATTAAAATCAAGGTATGTGATCACTTATGATCTGTTCTCCCCCTCGAACATCTTTTTTTTAAATGTCATATGTTGATCACCTCTATGTTGGGTTCTGAGAGGGGAGTGATCTCTCTTGGGACCAAAATTAGTGAAATAGATGGTATATTAGGTTCATATAATATAGAAAACATTAATGATAACCCACGTTAGTAAAAGTGTAACCATTAATAAACAAATTTATTTCTTTAAAATCATAACCATTAATAATTTTACCTTATAGTAATATTTTAATCATAAGATGATATTTTTCAATGAAATGGTTTTTATGATTTATTTATTTTGTAAAATGTTAATATTTCCGAATCAAATAAGATATGTATGAATCGAAAATGGATGTATAAAAATCGTATAAAAAACATATGAGTATGGGGTGAATGGCCAAGAATTATTAGTCCAGATGAGTTGGAAAAACACTTGATATGTCATGGAATATATCGAAGTTATAAATGTTGGACTAAACACGGGGAAAGACTGAATGTATCTAGTGATTGGGATAAGATTTTATTTTATGTATCATCTGATATGATTACAAGTGTGGAAAATAATGAAGACTATATTGAGGATGTGATTATAGGTGTGAACAATGATTAAGATCATATTTAGGAAATAACAATGACTGTTGAAGATGAACTTTATGATTGTCCAAAATTGTTTGAGTAGTTAAATAGTTATGAAAATTCATCATTGTATACTGGTTGTACTAAATATATAGCATTCTCATATATACTAAAGATGTATAATTTAAAATATGGAAATAGATGGAGTGAAGTTGGTTTTAATGAAATACTTATTTTCTTTAATTATAGGATCCAAGAAGATAATGATATTCCTTGCAGAACATATGATGATAAAAAATGATACATTCAATGGGTATGATCTGAAAGAATATATGTCTCTCCAAATGAATTTATACTATTTCTCAAGGGCCAAAAAATTATTAAAAATGACCAATATGTGGTGCTTCTCGATACAAGAAATATGACTCGATTCTTATGGAAGTTATATGGTACTTTACAATCATTCCAAGGTTTAGGCACCTATATGTAAGTAAAGAGACTACAAGAAAATTGATGTGGCACATAGATACAATAAATAAATATGGGAAACTTTTTCACCTAGAATAATCTCCTTAGTTGAATAGAATTGATCTTAAGTATCCTGAATTTGGAAATGATCTGAGAAACCTTAATCTTGCGCTATCTATAGATGGATTGAATCCTTTTGGTTTTCAAAGAATCACTCACAATACATGGTCATTTATGTTGGTAAATTATAACTTTCCACCATGGTTATGAATGATATGAAAATACATTATGTTATCTTTGCTTATATCAGGACCAAAACAGCTGAGTAATGATATTTATTTTTATTTTCCTCCATTGATTGAAGATTTGAAATTATTGTGGGATTTATGTGTTATATTGTATGATTCTTACAGAAATAAAGATTTCACATTGAGAGTCATGTTGTATGGGATTATAAATTACTTTCCTGATTATAGAAATTTTTCTGGATATAGCATTAAAGGAACTGAAGGGTGTCTTATTTTTTAACAAGGTGCACAGTAAATTAGGTTAAAAAAATCATCAAATACTGTGTTTCTAGGACATCACATATTTATACCATGGCGATATAAGTACTGATCTTGGATGAAATAATTTGATGGGAGTTCAAAATAATTTACATAACCATCTCCACTAACAAGTGATCAAATGTTTGGGAAAGAAAAAAATATGGGCACTGATTTTGGTAAACCTTTTTTGAATAAACTTAAAAACCCAATTGGAAAAAGAGATCATTTTTTTAATTACCATACTGGAATTGTTTTTACATCAGAAATTTTCTTGATTCCATGCATGTTGAAAAAAATACATGTGATAGTTTCATTGGAACATCACTAAATATACCCAGAAAAATGAATGATAGAATTAAGGCTAGGTTGGACATGATTGGAATGGGAATATGTAAAGAGTTAGATTTAGTGAATGGTGAAAAATAGACTTTTCTTCCTCCAACAGCTTACACTCTTTCCAAGCAAGAGAGATATATGTTTTCTAACTTCTTGAATGTTGTAAAGGTTTCAAAGGGGTATTCATCTAATATCAATAATATCATGTCAATGACTTATTTAAAGTTAAAGGGTCTAAAATCACATAAATATCATGTTTTGATACAAGATATAATGCATGTAGTTTTACGTTGAATTTTTTCCAAGAATTACTATCATACATTAACCAATATTTATTTCCTTTTCAAAGCTATATGAATCAAATTTATAGACCCATAAAAATTTATAACAATGAAAAAGGGAATTGTTGTTATTTTACATGAATTAGAGATGTTATTCACACTAAAATTCATTGATATGATGGTTCACTTGATGGTTTACTTGGTAAGAGATATTCGACTATATGGACCTCTACATTATATATAGATGTACCCCAATAAATTATATATGAAAATTTTGAAAGGGTATGTTAAAAATCAAAGTTTGATAGTGGATCATGTTGTAGAGAGATATGTTGTTGAGGAAGCCTTTGAATTCTATATTGACTACCTATTCGGTGTTGAATGAATTGTTCTATTGAAATATCATCACACTGGGTGACTTGTGGGTGAAATAATTTTTAGAATATATGTTTTCACAATTATTATTACAGATCAAGAGAAGAACCACCTTTATGTTTTTCATAATAGTTTAGAGGTTTACCCATATGTTAAAACCCATAAAGTAATTATTAGGCATTTTAATCCATTAAGGGTTGAATTATAGATATCAAATACACATAATCAATAGTTTATAGGATGGTTTTGAGACCATATTTTTAATGATTCAACTTAAAAATATGAATTCAATTTCAGAATGACTTTTATGGCTATCCATAGGACCAAGTGTGCATGTATTATCATATGATGGTTATGTAATTAATGGTAATATGTTCTATACAAATTAACATGATGAATGTAGTACCATGAAAAATAGTGGAGTTACACTTGTGGTTGAAGTGACACATGTATCTAGTACCAAGGATAGAAATCCAATTTATGCGAATATTGCATACTTTGGCATCATCAAACAAATATGGAAGTTGGATTTTACAATATTCCAATTGATGATTTTTTAATGAAGGTTGGTTGATAATAGGAGTGTTGTTAAATTAGATGAATTGATATTTATAAAAGTGGATTTTAGTAAGGAAGGGTACAAAGATGAACCATTTATAATGAAATTATAGGTAATATAAGTATTTTATATTCCAAATCCTTCAAACCAAAAGTGATTGGTTCTTATGTTATCGAAAAAAAACTCATGAAGGTCCAGATGCCAATTCAACTAAGGATGACCCTTTCATTGAGATGTCACAATAATTCCAACTGAGGATGAACCTTTAAATAGTAATCCCATATCCTAGGAAACCAGTAATTCATACCCAAATAGGTGTTCTCGGTGCACCAATCTGATGTCCATAATAGGTTCTCACACATGCCTAATACTTCTCTCTACCAAAACCCAAATAGTAAAACAATAGTAAAAGAATAATCTTTGACACCACTTTGTAACGTCTTGGCCTGACCACTAAAACGGTGCCCTGATCTGGTTAGCGTTAAGGCCTCAATACCACCTCCCCATATGCCAAAGGCTTCCGACTAGCAGCGAGGGTCTAGGGTGTGTTTTTGGGGAGATTATTCCCTCATATTAGAGTAAGAAAAATAGTGGAAGATATTAGTAATTAATCAGAGTTCATAAGTAATAAATAAATATAAAAAATATTGTAATAAAGAATAAAATTCAATAAAGGCCTAAATTACCATATTATACATAAAGCATTGATTTCCCATTGTGCCAACCATACATATACCAGAGTACATAAAAGAAATATAAATAACAGTAGAAGGATCTACTGCTAACTCCGAGATGAACCACATGCCTGGTCTTTAAGACACTATCAAGTAACACCAGTCCAATCATAACAATCCAAATGAGAAACTCTGCTCGATCATACAACATTGGGCCTCATCTTTATCCATCATGTATTTTTGATCAACCTAAAAAGAATACATAAGGTCTTCATGTGCACTGAGGTCCACATACAGGGGTGAGAAATATATTTCAGTAGGACACCCCCAACGGTGAACCTATAATTTGCTGGCATAATTGCATACTCATGCAATATGATCAGATTAGCCGGCCCACAACTAAAAAATAAGAACAGTAGATAAATAAATAATCTATAGACGATCCTTGGGTCCATGAACCCGATTGACCATACCTACTTCAGACTAAGTCGAAATGTATCTAAACAATGTTTCCTCGTGTTTATATATTTATATGTTTGTATATTTATTACCATAAATATATATATATATATATATATGAGTAGGGTGATAAATAACATGAATCAACTATAGTTGATACTTGGGTCTGTAACCCTGATCATCTGGACATCCCATGTCGAAGGCATTGAGTTGGATGTCATACCACTCAAGCCATGTACAAATAATTCGATCCTTGTGTAACGACCCTAACATTCATGAATAAAATTCCCTTTCTTTTATTTAATAAAATGTCTTATGGATATAGAAAACACATTAATTTTTTTTATTTTATCCAATTGGATTTAAATGACCGTTAAGTGTCATTACCATTGATAATATAGTTATTGAATAGTGATCACATGACTGATATAAATTTAAGGTTTATAAAAAATAATATTTTTGACATAGACAAAGGAGAGGATGGCCTCATCCAGTAGACTCGATCCATATGAAGCTCGTTTGTCGGAGGTAGAGAAGGAGGTAGCGTCGATGGGATTTTCTCTTGACCAAGACCAAGATGAGGTTCAACACATTAATCTTGAATAGAATCACCTATGGTAGAAGTGTAAGTTAATAGAGATTACCACCTGATCAATGTTATCTGAGTTTCCCCAAGAGTCTGTCAACATCGCACACCTTACCCTTAGGTCTCATACGGGTGTTATAAGGGGTTATGTAACAAGTTATTAGTTAATTATTGTGTAATCCCTTTTATAAATAAAATTCTTATTCCATCAATTCCTTTATGAGAATAGTTTTTCTTAAAATATAATGAATTCGATAAATTTATTTTTCCGGTAAAATGGTAATATTCAGAAATATATAAATTATTATATTAAACTAATTTTTTATTAATAATGTTATTATAATACTATTATAAAAACACTCCTTTTAATTATAAATTATTATTATATTAATTCCTTACTATTTTTACTCTATAAATGATTAAGTATTCAATTTAATAAGAATTGTATTTTCATATGACAAAACAGAAATTTTATTTTTAATTAAAGAATTTATTTTGATGAATTAATGAATTTTTGAAATAATTAATATTTTAATAAAATATTATTATCAAATTAATTTTATTAATATTAAATTATTATATAATTTTTATGAAGTCAAATGTAATTTTTATTAAGGTTTGGAAAGTATTTTTTTCAAAACCTGTTAATTTTCAATAAATGTCAGTTTTTATTCTAAAAGTGAAAATTCACAAATTTATATAATTAGTTAGATAAAATTAATATTAATTTTGAAATCATGACGTATAAATTATCCAATGGTAAATTTTTTATAATTTCTGAGACAGTCGAATTTTTGGGTAAAAATTAAATATCGTATAAATAAAATATGTGTTTTATGACATCATAATGATCCAATAGTGATGTAATAAAATAATATAAAAGTTATATTTAGACAATATATGTTTTAACTTTAAAATAATGTTATTTTAGATTTGTTTTAAAAAATTTATAATGCCTTAGTGGACCCTCCAATACTTATGAAATATTTTAACATTTTAAAATGATTTCCTTGAGAGTGTGACTCACCTCCACATAATCAAGCATAATATTTTAATTTATTAGGCCATTGGACTTATAAAATATTTTATACCACTCTCCTTTGGCAGAAACCATGGGAAAAACCATGGTATGGTGTGTGGTTTTGATTAGTTTAATGTATAGTGTCCAAAACCTAAATAATAAATAATTCCCTCTCCTTTCCTATATAAACTCACCCAATCTCCCATTCCTCTTCACTCAAACCATTTAGATATCGACCAACATCTAAATCATTCTCCCTAGATTACTCCCAAGGCTCCCCTAAGCTCCCAAGAATCCTCTCCTAAGCCTTTGAGATCACACTTCCAAGTAAGGGATCCTCACTTTCCTCTCCTCCTTTCAAATTCAAGCATCTTATTCGAAAGTAGTTATTGTAATTTTGAATGGTTATAATGTCATTATTTTATAATAATTATATTAATATCCATTTTATGTTATTTTAATTATGTTTTATTTATCCTCCCTCATTTCGACCCTTACCTAAGCTGTTACTATGCCAAAATTTCGTAAGGGATCTTTCACCCTCCTCTTTTATCAAGCATTCTTTTCATGTTATGTATTTCAAATTATTTTATTCCTATGTTGTGATATGTTATTAAATATCCTAATTACTTCCCATTTGATTTATAAACTATTATATCCCCTTTCACTCTCATTTATCCCTCTTATGAACCCTTATGTGCACCTGTTACCATGCTGAATTTTCATAAGGGATTCATTCCTTTCTCATTCTTATACAAGTTTCTTAATGTTGGTATACATTTTTATTTTCAATTAAAAATATTTAGGTATTATTTTCCACCTACCCCATACTTAAATCATTATGTTTTAATGATGATATACCACTTTATCTCTCATTAATTCTTTCCTTGTACACCCGTCACCATGTCAAAATTCCGCAAGGGATTTCTCTCTTCTTATTTCCATTCAAGTATTTCTCCCATATTATGCATATAAATTCCATTTCATATGTTTTAATATTATGTTAAATGATACCCTTAATGTATATTTTATGTATAAATGATGAGATGCCCCTTTCTCTCTCATCAACCCAACTTATTCATTTTTGTATGACGATGTTATGCTGCCAAAATTGCACCACGATTTTCTAAGCCAAAATCATCGTGTAGTGAATATCATACCCATTTATCTATCAAGGGTATTCATATTTATAAAAATATACATATTTAATGGTAATTACATGTATGTACTCCACATTCATTTATCTTGTAATAACTTATGATGTTGAATGAGTCCATGATATACGATCCATGTGGTACACTTATGCATGAAATGAAATGTTTATAAATGGTGTGCCCTGATAGCACTCCAATGCATTTGGTAATGTTTTGTATCATGATATGAAATGTGCAATGAGGGTTTAATCATTCTAATCCATGTGAAATTAGGGTTTAATCATTCTAATTCATGTGAAATGAGGGTTTACTCATGCTAATTCATGTGCAATGGGGGTTTACTCATGATAATCCATGTGCAATGAGCATTTAATCATGATAATTCATGTGAAATGAGGGTTTACTCATGATAATACATGTGAAATGATCCTTGGATTATGATAATATCATGTTGTATATTTTCACATTTCCATGTTATGATAATCATGTTATATCATGCCTCTATGTTCATGTTTCTCTTATGCTCCATTGATATTCCTATTGCCTAACATGTACTATATTCTTCATGTTATTCCTTGTTTAATTTCTTATTAGGCTTTATAGATCACCCTTTTCTTATGTATTTCCTCAGTTTATCCCATGTAATGCTAAGTATGAAGGAATTTTGTGGTCATGTAAAAGAAGTTTTCAATAAAGATGTTGTATTTTATGTTTTAAGTTGTTATGTAATATTCCTAATTTCCCAAGACACTATACCTATCAATCCTCGGAGTTGTCTTAAGTGAAAGTTTATGTAATAAATCATGTTTAGGTGTGTAATAAAGATAGGGGTTGTTATATTTGGTATCAAATGATAGGTTTAGTTATTTTTGGTGTTAAGATTAGAAAACCCTAGTAAAATCCTTAAGGATAAGACTAAGTATAAGTAAAACATACCTAAATTTTGGTGAGTATAGAGTAAGTGATTTATCAAGAAAATACATTCCTATATTGATACGAACAAGTAGAGGTGGCTCTGGAATAGATGTATCTAGGGGTAAAACCCAAAAACACTGCTTTGAGCTAGACTCGAATGGGAACTGGTGCACGACAACGGCCTTGCTGCACTCTTGGTTCGACACTCCTGAGGGATACGCTTTGGAAAATTCATAATCTTAGTATGAACCATTATTTTCCCATAAGAATATATGTTAGGATATATATCATAGATAACATATATTTAAGCCTAGAAATTTATAAGTTAATAAGATAAATGTAAGTTATAAGTTATCCCTTTAATGTCATTGGATTCCCCTTTATGTGTTAAAATTTTTAAGATACTCATCCCTAATTTTCCTTTTATTCTATCCAATGGCTGATAATATAAGGAATATGGCTAACAATCTATGTAAAGGGAAACGTGATGAATGTCCCAACGAGATTCCCAATCAAATGGGAGATTAAGTAGGACATATCGTGATTATGCCAAACCAGCTATCAAAAATCACGATTAACAATTGGCACTTTCTTGAATTACCAAGGAAATAAAGGAAGATGAAGATGAAATATCATAAAATTCTATCTGATAAAGTTGATAAGGGGAAGAAGACCCAATTTTATTTGTGCAACTAGTGTGGAAAGAGGAATTAAGGGAAATGTCACAAAATGACTAAGAGCTATTTTAAGTGCAAAAAGGAAGGGCACAAAGTATCCAATTGCCGTGAAAGAATGGATAATGTGATGGATGTAAAAAAATCTATATAAGGGATCTTACATAGTTTTATGCTATAAATGTGGAGAATTCACACATTACCCAAGACAATTCTCTATTGCAAGGGCTGAGAAGCATGATGATCATCAATAATCTCCATGATCAAGGGAGCACAAGAAGTCCTATACTGATATGGATAATAATGAATGAATTACATGTAACCAATACTTTAAAGTAGTGTATGTCGTAATGTATTTCAATTAATGTTATATTAGTATATATTTTATGTTTTATAAGAACATTGAGTCCCTAGAAAAATGATATTAAATCATTAGGGAAAACCTTCTCTAAGTGTTTTATCACATGTTAAAGTTTGTGGTAATGTTTTTCTTGAAAATTTTATAAGTCTATCTTTGATGGAATTTGAGGAAAATAGAAACAATCATTTCTTATTCCTCAAGGTAGATGAAATTTCATGAGAATAACTATCCAACACATGATCTAGAGTTGGCTGCAGTAATCTTTGCTTTGAAATTTTGGTGGCCTTACATCTTCGGGGAGAAGTGTAAAATATATACGGATCACAAAAGCCTCAAGTATATATTCACACAGAAAGAGTTGAATATACACCAACAAATATGGTCAGAGCTGATCAAAGACTATAAATGCTCAATCCATTACCACCCTAGGAAAGCAAAAAAGGTGGTGGACGCTCTAAGTAGAAAGGAATCAGTGATTCTATCATTAATGATAATTGAAAAGGATCCAATCTTCTTAGATTTTATGAATATGGATATGGGAATCATAAAGAATGGAACATCATCAATCCTTTCAAAAATTATTTCTCAACTGTATCTTTTAGAAAGGTTAAATTATGCTCAAAAGGATGATCAAAAAAGGGAAATCCTCAGAGTTCAATGTTAATAAAGAAGGAATTGTGAGATTTGGGTCAAGACTATGTGTTCCATCAAATCCAGAGTTAAAGAAAGAACTTTTGGATGATGAAAATAGTTTGAATTTATCTATTCACCCAGGAAACACAAAGATTTATTGAGATCTATGAGAGAATTATTGGTGGGATAACACTGAGAAGGAGATCATTGATTATACATCAAAGTGCATGGTATGTCAGCAAGTGAAGGCTGATAGGAAAAAGTCTAAGGGGATGATGCAACCATTACCCATACCAACATGGAAATGGGAAAACATAACCATGGACTTTGTTACCAGACTTCCAAAGACATCCAAAGAAAAAAATGATATCTAGGTTGTTTTGGATCATCTTACAAAGACTACACACTTCACTGTAATTTGGGAGGATTTCTCGTTGGATAAACTGGAATGAATATACATCAGATAAGTGGTAAAAATGCATGGTTTACCACTATTGATTTTATCTGATTGAGATCCAAGATTCACCTAAAAGTTTTTTAAGAGTCTCCAACATTCTCTGAATATTGAGTTGAACTTCAGTACGGCTTATCATCCTCAAACTAATGGCCAATTTGAGTGTACTATCCAAAAACTTGAGGACATGTTGAGAGGATTCTCAATGGACTTCAAAGGAAAATGGGATCAACATCTTCCTCTTGTTGAGTTCTCTTACAATAACAGTTTCCACTCAGGCATCCAAATGGATCCTTATGAGGTCCTTTATGGGAAGAGGTGCAGAACACCGGCATGTTAGGATAAATTTGTGGAGTGAAAACTTATAGGTCCAAAAATGGTCTAAGAAATGGTGGAGAAAGTTAAGACCATCCAATAGCACATTAAAGCTACTCAGAGTTGAAAAAATAGCTATTATGACAATAATCAATGAGACCTATAATTTGATGTCGAAGACATGGTATTCCTCTATATATCACCATGGAAGAGAGTTGTGAGATTTGGGAATAAGGGAAAGCTTATTCCAAGGTACATCGTCCCTTTTGAGATCCTTGATCGCATTGGAGTAGTGGTCTATCAACTAGCACTCCCACCAAACCTGTCTCAAGTACATGATGTATTCCATGTATCACTCTTGAGGAAGTACATACCTAACCCATTTAATGTACTCAATCCAAAGGTGGTTCCATTGGAGAATTATCTCTCCTATAAAGATAAGTTGGTGAAGATCTTAGATTATAGGGAAAATTTCTATAAAATAAGACAATTTCCCTCATCAAAGTGTTCTGGAGAAACCACAAGTTTGAAAAAGGAAATGCGGGAACCAGAGGAGGTGAGGAAGTAGAGTTAACCTCATCTATTTTAGAGTGGGAAAAATCAAGGGTGAAATTTCTTAAGGGGGGAAGGTTGTAATGATCCAAACATTCGTGAATAAAATTACCTTTCTTTTATTTAATTAAATGTCTTATGGATATAGAAAACACATGCATTTTTTTTATTTTATCCAATTGGATTTAAATGACTCTTAAGTATCATTGTCGTTGATAATATATTCATTGAATAGTGATCACATGACTGATATAAATTTAAGGTTTTTAAAAAAGAATCCTTTTGACACAGAAAAAGGATAGGATGACCTCATCTAGTAGACTTGGGCTATATAAAGCTCATTTGTCAGAGCTCGGGAAGGAGGTAGTATCACTGGGCTTTTCTATTGACCAAGACCAAGCCTAGATTCAACATGTTAAGATTGAACAGAATCACCTACGGGAGAAGTACAAGTTAATAGAGATTACCACCTGAGCAATGTTATCTTAGCCGCCCGAAGAGTCTATCATCATCGTACCCTTACCCTTAGGTCATATACGGGTGTTATAAGGGGTTATATAACAAGGTATTAGTTACTTATTGTGTAATACCTTTTATAAATAAAATTCTTATTCCATCAATTACTTTATAAGAATAGTTTTTCTTAAAAATATAATGAATTGGATAAATTTATTTTTCAAGTAAAATGGTACTTTTCAAAAATATATAAATTATTACATTAAATTGTGTTTTTATTAATAATGTTATTATAATGGTGTTATAAGAACAATAATTTTAATTATAAATGATGATTATATTTATTCCTTATTATTTTTATTCTATAAATTATTAAATATTCATTTTGATAAGAATTATATTTTTATATAATAAAACAGAAATTGTAATTTTAATTAAAGAATTTATTTTGATGAATTTTTGAATTTTTTAAATAATTAAAATTTTAATAAAATATTATTATCAAATTAATTTTATTAATATTAAATGAGTATATAATTTTTATGAAGTCAAATGTAATTTTTATTAAGGTTTGGAAACTATTTTTGTCAAAACCCGTCAATTTTCAATAAATGTCAGTTTTTATTTTAAAATTGAAAATTCACATATTTAAAAAATTATTTATATAAAATGAATATTATTTTTGGAATCAGGACATCAAAATTATCTAATGGTGAATTTTTTATAATTTTTTTTAGACAGTCGAATTTTAGGGTAAAAATTAAATACCGTATAAATAAAATATCTATTTTATGACATCATAATGACCCAATAGTGATTTAATAAAATACCATGAAAGGTATATTAAGACAATATATGTTTTAACTTTAAAATAATTTTATTTTAGATTTGTTTTATTAATTTTATAATTCCTTAGTGGACCCTCCAATACTTATGAAATATTTTAGCATTTTAAAATGATTTCCTTGAGAGAGTTACTCACCTCCATATAAGCAAGCCTAATATTTTAATTTTTTCAGACCTTGGACTTATAAAATATTTTATACAACTACACATTGGTATAAACCATGTGAAAAACCCATGGTATGGTTTGTGGTTTCGATTAGTTTAATGTGTAGTTTCTAAAACCTAAATAATAAAGAATCCCCTCTCCTTTCCTATATAAACCCGCCCAATCTCACATTCCTCTCCAATAAAAATATTTGGAGATCAAAAAACCTCTGCCCCATACTCTCTAGATTCCTACCAAGGATCCCCTAAGCTCTCAAGAAGACTCTTTGAAACCTTTGGGATCACACTTCCAAGTAAGGGATCCTCACTTTCCTCTCCTTCTTTCAAATTAAAGCATCTTATTTGAAAGTAGTTATTGTAATTTTGAATGGTTATAATGTCATTATTTTATATAATTATATTATTCTAAATTTATTGTTATTTTAATTAGGTATTATTTATCCTCCCTCATTTTTACCCTTACCTAAGTTGTTATTATGCCAAAATTTCGTAAGGGATCTCCCACCCTCCTCTTTTATCAAGCATTCTTTTCATGTTATGTCTTTTAATTTCTTTTATTCCTATGTTGGGGTATGTTATTAAATATAATAATTACTTCCCATTTTATTTATAAATTATTATATCCCCTTTCACTCTCATTTATACCTCTTATTAACCCTTATGTGCACTCGTTACCATGCTGAATTTTCGTAAGGGATTCATTCCTTTCACATTTTTATCCAAGATTCTTCGTGTTGTTATACACTTTTATTTTCAATTAAAAATGTTGTGGTATGATTTTTTTACCTCAAACATACTTCCCTACTTATTTTTTACTGATGAGATGCCACTTTCTCTCTCATTAATTCCTTCTGTGTACACCTGTCACCATGTTGAAATTCCATAAGGGATTTCTCTCTTCTTATTTCCATTCAAGTATTTCTCCCATATTATGCATTTAAATTCCATTTCATATTTTGGGATATTATATTAAATGGTCCTCTTAATGTCTATTTCATGTATAAATTATGAGATACCCCTTTCTCTCTCATAAACCCAACTTATTAATTTTCGTATGATGACGTTATGCTGCCGAAATTACACCACGATTTTCCAAGCCAAAATCATCATATAGTGAATACCATATCCATTTATCTATCAAGGGTGTTAATCTTTATGCACATATATATATTAAATGGTACTTACATGTATGTATTCTACATTCCTTAATCATTTATTAACTTATGATGTTGAATGATGCCATGTTATATGATCCATGTCGCACATTTATTCATGAAATGAAATGTTTATAAAGGGTGATCCCTGATAGCACTCCAATTCATTGGTTAATGTTTAGTATCATGATACTCCATGTGTGGTGAGGGTTTAATCATTCTAATCCATGTGAAATGAGGGTTTTATCATGCTAATTCATGTGCAATTAGGGTTTACTCATGATAATTCATGTGCGATGAGGGTTTACTCATGCTAATCCATGTGTAATGAGCCTTGGATCATTCTAATGTCATGTTTTATGTTGCCACATTTTCATACTATGATAATCATGCTATATCATGCCTTTATGTTCATGTTTCTCTTGTGCTCCATTGATATGCCTATTGCCTAACATGTATTGTATTCTTCATGTTATGACTTGTTTACTCCCTTACTGGGATTTATAGATCACCCTTTTCTTATGTATATCCTTAGGTTATCCCATGTAATTCTAAGTATGAAGGAATGTTTTGGTCATGTAAAAATAATTTTTCAATAAATATGTTGTATTTTATGATTTAAGTTGTTATGTAATGTTCCTAATTTCCTAAGACACTAGACCTCTCGATCCTCAAAATTGTCTTAAGTACAAGTTTATGTAATAAATCATGTTTTAAGTGTGTAATAAAGAGAAGTTTTATTATACCTTGGGTCCCTAATCTCAATTGATGATACCTAATTCGTCCAACATCATAAATGTCTCTAAGAAAGTTACACCACCACATAAGGATACATGTCCTAACCCTGGGTTCACCCGTGCTCGACTATAATCACTATAAAAGAGGGTTTTGGGAAATATCTATACATCCTATAGTTAAGGAACTGAGATGGATTACAAACCACTCGAGCTGCATATAATCCAGTCCGATGTCAGATTCTTAGGTCTTAATATCTAAGTAATCTCTACATTGAAACTTGGATGATCCCTAAGGTGGATGGCCCTTAGCCATTAGTAATACTAACTGTATCCAAGATAACACTTGGGATCTATTAAATAAATGGATCAATATTCCCATTCTCAGATAGCTCTGGGAAATGTAGCAATGGTGCGTCCAACTGATCCCAAGGATTATCCTAGGCATCACTTGAAGAGATCAACTTTAATCCTCAAGGATGTTAACATTATCCAAAAATCTAAGGAAGTGCGCCCACCGAAAACCTCTAGTAATTCCCTAGATCCTAGAAGATAGGAATCTATAGGGAAACACCAGGTAGACGAGTTTTCTAATAAACCTAGAATCCACCACTAAAAATCCATAAGAAGAAAGGAACCCTAATAAATAATGGTCATTACTATAATAGTAACCATTAATGATAAAGATAATGAGGAAGATCTAGTAAGTACATCTAGTAATCCCCTCCATAGAATCATATCACATTCGAATCATCGGTCGAGTATTAAGAAGCACCTATGGCAGTCCCATTATACAAATCATCATGTTAGGCTCATAGGAAGATCACCAGGAAATAACTCTATAAATAAGAGTTTCATCAACAAAAATCGGGAGAAAACATAAATAAATGAGTGTGGGTAGATGAATGACTAAACCCAACACTACTTCCATATCCTCATAGGTTTACAGATTAAGTATGGGATATAAGGTGAAACCCACTACCATCTATACACAAACCCATAATACACTAGCTCAAGTTCATTCAAACACTGGATAACACACTGGGTCCCTCTAAGTCAAACATAAAAGGATAATCCTACTATGGATCCTCAAAGTATATACATAAGAAATTGTACCCCTGTAGGGGTCCTATAAGTCTTCACATAGGAAGAGGTGTCCTACAAGGGATCCTTATAAATAGTATGCATCGGAAGAGTCATACTACATGGGGTCCTCATAGACAATAATAAAGTGGAGTAATCCTACACGAGATCCTCAGAAAGAGTAATTAATCGAAGTCATCCTACATGTGATCCTCTAAGTTAAAAAATATACAAAGAAGTCCTATGGGGGATCCTGAGAAAAAAACTAATCTCATGGACTCCTGAGCCAGAAGGGTGCATATCACAAGGGAGGATCCCTCAATGGAAAAATATATATAATAATTGGTCAAGGTATATGGATCAAGGTCCATCTTAGATCAAGTTCTCACCCTCAAGAGACAATTGTATTTTATTTCCAGAGGAAGAACATCTCCATCAAATTAATTTTCTCCAAAACACCTCTTAGGAGTCCTCAAATGACACCAAGGGTTTTACCATCATGATGTATATCAAAAAACACTCAATATGGACTACTCATATGTCCAATTCTGATTCCATGGTTTAAAATCATGAATAACCCTCAAACGGGAAGGAAGGAGTACATAGTGTGTACCCCCTACCCTAGTACACAGTGTTTACCCTCGCATCTCTACCTGGTCATGTTCTTCAACCAAACATGGCATGTAAAACGCATTTACACAGTGTGTATAACAAGTAAAAAATGTTTACCCTGCATGGGTAACCTACTCATGTACCTCACATGGAATTTCCATGTGTTTTATCCTGGCTATGTACACATACACGATGCATATACCACTTGGGGCCTAGTTGTATACCCTACACGGCCAAGTGCCCTGACACGAGCAATCTGGCTAGGTACTCAGCAACATGGCCAATCACAAGTACATTTTTTGTACTCCTAGTACATGTTATTCACTTCTAAAAAGTTTCCTCCCTTGAATGGGAAGAAAACACGACATTTGTTTCTGAATGACACACCTTGTGGTTGGGATTTCCAAATGGGAAACTCTTGCAAATGGCTCGAAACCCCATTTTTCTCCAAAAAAGATATAGATTGACCCTAAAAGGGACCTAATAAATAATAATAGGACATTAAAACTAAAATAGGTAAATATATGGGGATTCACAGCATAAACTTAAAAACGTCCTACCTTTGAATGGAATCTGTCGAAGCTTTGCTCATTTTTGCGATCCACTACTGCCACATGATGATTCATCTTCTCCCGATATCTATGAAGACACCTCACTTACTCTCTCTATCTATTTATATATATATATATATATATATTCGTATTCCTATCCTCACTTGATCACGATGAAGGATACCCATAGGTGCATGCGCAAGAATCCAAGGGAGAAAATAAAAGAGAACAATAAAAAGAAAAGAAAAAGAAAAGGGGGTCCGACCTAGCCTCGGTGCCCAACATGAGCTTATCCATCGCCTAGGTAAAACCCCTAATTATGGACTCAACAAAAAATAATGAATCTCAATTCTATTATACCTTCAAAAGATATATTTGAAATAATGTGAGTGAATAAATTAATATTTAATTAATTAATTATTAATTATTAATTATTCCATGAAAATTTGGACAGTTCATAATTACACAAAACTCTTATAATAGGGTAAAAACCCTAATTTAGGACCAAATGAGTGGTCAAAAAAATATTTGAGTTCATTATCTAAGGTAAAATGACCATTTTACCCCTCACAAGCATCTGAAAGAAAAATAAATAAATTTCTGCCCAAATTTCAAGTCTGGAAAAACATGGGTCCTTACACATTTGTTTTCTAGGAATAATCATTGAAATAATGAAATAAGTCTTATTAATAAACATCTATAGAGTTATATTGTAGGGGATCAAAACAACTAGACATATTCTATAATTAGTACTTAAAGTACTAAATGTGTTAAAACCATCAGAAGAAAATCCCAAACATACATTCCTATGATCTGAATAAAATGTGGATATAATGAATAAAACACCTTCCATGATGTTGAATCTTTTTTACGACTCATCAATACATCATTGTTATTATCTTGAGAATTTCACTTCATGTCATATATAGTTATAGATATCATGAATAATCCTTGCAAGTGTGGTTTCAAAGGAAAGTAACACAATAACTTTGTGGTAGTTTTATTCTTTTGTTTCTTCCAATTGTTGCATTAATTTGTAATCTAAGTGTTTTTCATTGACTTCTATCTACTTGTATGAAATATTATGAATTCTTTGTTATCAGGCACTTCTTCCCAATAAATCATGAAATCATTAGGGCATGCATGTATCTTTGTATAATCAAGTTAAAATTTTTTAACGATTTTCTTCATTTCATAGAATGATGAAGGGATATTAGCTTCACTAAATACTTAATTAAGAAACTCTAAAATCATGGAAAATTATTTGTTAATAATTCTACATAGATTCTTTATATGATAAAACTTAAGTAGAAAATACAACTTTGAATACTTGGCACACCCTTCATAAAGTTCTTGTTTTTTGTCTTCAACTAATTAATAAAAATCATTTGTGTGGTAACTGAAGTTCTGAGAAAGATTAACCAAATCAAGATCAAATGAAGTTTCTTTTGATCTACTAAAATCTTGGACATTGTATCCTATAAATCCAAATGCATCATTATCAAGTTTTTAAATGAATTCTCTTCTGGCAGGTCACTTTGTGTTTCATTGCAAGATATTCATTATTTTGAATTTCCATAACATTTTATTTATCATGAAAAATAAAACATACATTTAAAGTAGAAAACTATTTCAATATCAAGTTCTCATATACTTTGTTTTTATTCAACCATCGCTTTAATTTATAATCAGGACATTTACATTTTATTCTATCATCTACTGATCAGTTGGTAATTGCATAATCTAAATATTTCTCCAAACCCATGGCATACCGAGGTTTGTTTCAAGGTAAATTAATAAAAAAATTATCCATATATATTGGATTACCTCTATTATACTTATACATTCAAATATAAAGGTATAAATGTTTAATCAAACAATTAAAATCAATTTTTAACATCACCCAACTTTTTCATTGACTAGGGAAGGGTATTGAGTCGATATAACAAAAATTCAATATGAAAAATGATCCAATCTGACATAAAAAAACATAAATAAATAGATATTAAACCTCACAATAATTGGATCATATTCCATGGAATAAGTTCACTAATGCAAGTAGAGGTAAGCATACAATGTGGAGGTCAGGAATAGGAGGCTAGAAACATTTGATTTGTGCATGGATAGGAGTAGGGGAAATTAGGATGAGGCAAGGAGGATGAATGGGTTGTGGGGAATGGGTTAGAGATTTTATGCCATTGAGGGTGGTGGTCTATCCTTGGGTATGTAAACCTAATCATCGGTACATCCTGTGTATAAGGCATTGATCTAGATTTCATACCACTCAAGTTGTGTACAATTAAGTTGATCCTTGGGTCTGTAATCCTAATCGACAATACCTACTTCAACCAGCATTAGAAATGTCTCTAATAAAGCTATGCCACCACATGGGGATACAGTTTTTAACCCTGAGTTCACCCATACTCAAATCCAATCACTATAAAGAATGATTCCAGGTAATATCTAGACATCCTATAATTAGGGCACTGAACTAGATTCCAAACCACTCAAGCCGTATGTAATATAGTCTGATGTCAGATTTCTAGGTTCTAATCCATAGGCAACCCAAGATTTCAACTCAAATTATCCCTAAGGGGATGACCCTTGGGCGATAGAAATACTCTCCAGATCCAAGATAAAACTCAGAATCCATTCAATAAAGATCTCAATAGTACCATTCTCAGATATCTCTGGGCAATGTAGTAATGGTGCATCCAACTGACCCTAGGGAGTATCCTAGGAATCATTAGAGGATATCATCATCAGTCCTCAAGGATTTCAATATCATCCATAGCTCTTGATAAGTTCACCCAACCAAAAACCTCTAGTAATTCCCTGGATCCTAGAGGATAGGCATCCATAGTGAAATGCCAAGTATAGGAGTTTTCTGATAAACTTGCAATCCACCTTTAAAAATCCCTAAACAAGGAGGAACCCTAGTAAATAATGGTCATTCCTACAATAGTAACCATAAAAGATAAATCTAATGATGTGGATCTAGTAATTACCTATGGTAATACCTTACATATCATCATATCACATTCATCTCATTAGATAAGTATTAGGAAGCACCTATGGTAGTAAAATTATACAACACATCATGTTATACTCATAGGATGATCACTAGGAAGTACCTCTAGTAATCAAAGTTTTATCAATAGTAACCATGAGAAAACATAAATAAAGGAGTGAGGGTGTTTTAATGACTAAACCCACCACTACTTTCATAGCCTCACGGGCTTGCATGTTTAGTACGGGTTATAAGGTGACACCCGATACCATCTCTGCCCAAACCCATAACGCACTAACTCAAGGTCAGTCAAACTCTAGGGTACCCACTAGGTCCCTCTAACTCAAGCATAGAAGGATCATCCTACTCTAGATCCTCAAAGTCTCTATATAATAAAATTTTCCCCTCTTGGGATACTATAAGTCAAAACATAGGAAGAGGCATCCTATAAGGGATCCTCCAAAATGGTATACAGAGGTAAAGGCATATTACATGGGATCCTCAGAGATAATAAGTTAGTGGAGGCATCCTACACGGTGTCCCCAGAAAGAGTATGTAAGTGGAGACATCCTACATGGGATCCTCTAGGTTAAAACATACACGGAGGAGTCCTATGGGGGATCCTCGGAAGCAACTAATCTCATGGCCTCCTGGGACAGAAGGACATATCTCACAAGGGAAAATTCCTCAAGGAAAAAATCTATATAGGAATTGTTCAAGGTAGATGGATCAAGCCCCATCTTAGAATAAGTTCTCACTCTCAATAGACAACTATATTTGATTATTGGGGAAAGAACATCTCCAACAACATCATTTTCCCCAAAATTCCTCTTAAGGCTCCTCAAATAACCCCAAGGGTTTTACCATCATGATATACATATAAAAATTCTCAATATGGACTACTCATACATCTAATTAGACTCCATGGTGTAAAATAATGAATATCCCTAAAATGGGTAGCAAGGAAGGAGTACATAGTGTGTACACCCTAATTCATGGTGTTTATCCTCACATCTCCACTTGGTCGTGTTCTTCAGTTGAACATGTCATGTGAAACACATGTACACAGCATTTATAACATGTACATGATGTGTACCCTACATGGGGTACCTTCCTGTGTACCTCTCATGGTATGGCCATGTGTTTTATCCTAGTTGTGTACTCATACATGATGTATATACCACTTAGGGTCCGGTCGTATAACCTATATGGACAAGTGCCCTGACACAGGCTGTCTAGCCAAGTACTCGACTACATGGAAAATCACCAGTATAGAGAATATACTCCTATTACATAGAGTGTACTTATAAAAATTCTTCTCCCCCAAATGGTAAGAACACATGGTGTGTGTTCCTAAACTACACACTTGTGGTTGGGATTTTAGAATGGGAAACCCTTGAGAATAATCCAAAACCCTGTTTTCTCCATAAAAGTTATAGATCGAACCTAAAAGGGTCCTAATCAGTCATAATTGGACCTTAAAATTAGAAAATAGTAAATTTATGGGGATTTACATCATAAACTTAAAAATAGCCTACCTTTGGAAGGAATCCTCTAAAGAATTGTTCATTTCTATGATCTGCAGTTGTCGCATGACGGTCTGGAAACTTCTGAGCTCTTTGATGACACCTCACTCCCCCCCCTATCTACCCTCACTCAATCATGGTAAATGATACCCACTAGGGGCATACGTGAGAATCTAAGGGAGAAAAGAAAAGAAAAAGTTAAAAATAAAAGAAAAAGAAAAGGGGGTCTAACCCGGCCCTGATGCCCGACATGAGTTTATACCTTGCCTAGGAAAAATCCCTCATTACAAACTCAACATCATAGAATGAATATAAATCGAATGCTTCATGAAAATGATTTAGCTTAACAAATGTGTGTAAATAAATTAATATTTAATTAATTAAGTATTAAATATTAATTATTCCATGAAAATTTGAATGGTTCGGAAATGGTTTGGAATTCAACTAAACTCTTGTCCCAGGGTAAACACCCTAATATGGGACCAAAAGATTGGTCATAAAAATTATCTGAGGTCATATTCTAGTGTAAAATGACTATTTTACCCCTCACTCGCATCTAAAAGCAAAAAAATTAAATTTCTGCACAAATTTCTAGTCCATAAAAACAGGGGCCCTTACACATTTGTTTTCCAAGAATAATCATCGAGATAAAGAAACAAGTCTTCTTCATACACATCAATGGAAGTAGATTATAGGGGATCAAAACAATTTTCCATATGCTATAATTAGTACTTAAAGTACCAAATGGGTTAAAACCATCAAAAAAATCCCAAACACACATTCCTGGGATCTGAAGAAAAATATGGATATAATGAATCAAACACCTTCCATGATGTTGAATCTTTTGGATGTATCATCAATCCATAGTTGTTATAATCCTAAGCATGCCATTTTTGGAGTTGGTTCCCTAGAACCAACTTCTTTTGTACTTTATGATAACTTTTATTCATGGGTTTGAATATAAATAAACTCCTTATCATATCATGATTTTCATTCTACATAATATTACATGTGATAATGTCCCAAGAGTAGCTTTCGCACTAAAAGTTCATAGCGATTACCTGCTATGATGAGAAACTTAAAGTGCTATGAAACTATTCTTAGATATATGTTCTATAGCTAGATGATATCATTTGAGGGACACAAATGATATAGTTTATCATGGGTGGAGACTCATAAGACTTTGAGGAACCTTCTCATGGTGTACGCCCTTGGTGATATCCAGTAGGATATTATGAGAAAGAGACCCAACAGTAGGAAATCCACATTTATAAGTGTTATTGGATGTTCCTATCCATGGAAGTGTGTATTTGTTGTTATACTTTAATATTATTATTAATTAATATTATGATTCATGCACTTATATGTATTGACAAAAACTATGATTGTAGATGTTCGCGGTGAAGTAGGGTATGTTGGGTGCGTCACGAGTAATATTGGATTAATAAATAATACGAGAAAGAATTTATCCCTTTTGTTATTTAATGGAAGATAATATCTTTGTTCCTTTGATGTAAATGATATAACCTAAATAAATCCATGGCCATGGTGATCAATAGGCAAGTTCTATTTCTGGAAATTCAATGAAAGAGATATCGAGCATATGGGTTGATGGCACTGGCATGCAACTTTCTCGATTAGAGGTATTATGATAAAGGGATTATATTACACGATAAGTGTTCGTATGAGGTGACATTTCATTATGGTATTAACTTCTTTCTTTGTGGGTGCCTTGGTGTGTAACAGGTTGAATAAATATTATTCCTATTCATGGTTTAATAATTATTCATGTATGGGTGTTCGCATTTATTCTGTTACTAGTTATTAAAGAGAATATATTGTGAGTGGAATAATTAATAAATACTGAGGAGGATTGGAAGACTAAGTTTAATGGTCTAGTGAAAAATAATATTATTGAATATTATTTAATTAAATAATATTTAATTATAACACACAAGTTAAGAATATGTCAGGAAAAAATAATATTTCTATTATTATTTGACACGGGGGTTTCTCTAGGATTAATGAAATAAATAACGGCACTTGTGAAGATTATTTATTATTATCCTAGTGAAATAAATGTCTGGTTATATTATTCTCTTATTATCCAAGGGTGGGCTAAGAGATGCCTATGGTGTTGTGCACAAAGAATTGGAGAAAAGCTCTCAAGTCTAGAGATTTATTTCTTCTCCAAGAACACTATCAAGAACAAGAGAGATCATCCTCAACTAGATTAAGGATAATACTTTGGAAGTGGTTCTCAAGGAAATCAAATACGAACATCACAAGTGAAAGGATATTTCATGCTAGAACCTAGAGACTCCTTTGGTTATGTTCAGAGATATATGGAACACGTGTGGATCACCTATATAGGAGATCTACCCTTGATATCTATAACACAACGACGATACAACTACAGATATGTGGTCAAATGAATCAATGAAGAAAGAAACACCTTTGAGGTAATTATTTAATTTAATTAAATTAATTATAAACAAAAAATTTTGATCCTCTTTCTGTAACAGCCCAAGATTTTATAAAAAATATTCTTTTTAATTTTATTAATGTCTTGTGTTGTACGCTACACCAAAAGGAGCTTGCACAACACGCATCCTTGACTTGCCTTGCATTACACGCAATCGCGACCTTCCTCGATAGCGTGTGTATTACGCAATAACGAGTTTCACTAAACAGCGATATGCTATTAAAATGTTATTAAAACTAGCCGTTATGAATAGTAATAACCACTTTTTAAAATTCTGTAAATCTTATTTTTCAAAATGAACTTCATTTTTGGATTCGGAGTATCGAATTTAGCCCAAGGTGAAATTTTGGTACATTTCGGATAACTTTCATATTCTGATGAAAAGTGAAAATTACTAAATTATAATTAAAAAACAACTTTTCTAATCGAAATAATTAATAGTGATAAATTATTAATTGGAGTAGTTTTAAAGTATATTTAGAATATATTTTTACAATTTAATACAATGTTGGTCATTGGATGTAATTGCACATTTAAACCAGACATAAACAAGTGTCAATCTTTTGATAGATATTGTTTCTTAAAAACACGCTATTTGTTTTAACAGCGGGATTTAATTATAAAATTAATTAATGAAACTTCTATGTTATGAATTTGGTAAAATAGACTTCATTTTTGAATTCGGAATATGAAATATAGCTTAGGATGAAATTTTGGCATTTTTCTGAAAACCTTCATTTTTTGATGAATAGTGAAACTACTAAGTGGTAGTTAAAAAACTGAATTTTTCATAAAACTTAATTTTACCGCTTCTGTGAATGGAATTTCAAAAATCCGAGAGACACGGTTGATGTCAGTAAGTAAAATGTGGTTCAATGAGATGAAAATAATTTTTGGTGAATAGTAACTTTTTACTTTTATTTACCACGGTTAAAAGTAAATAGGGTAATTAAGGGTAAGAATGATATTAATATTACCCTAACACATGTCCTAATTCTATTGGACAAGTGTATCTCGACCAAAAACAACCTTAAGTGTAAAATATTATCATTTAGGCCCACTTGGATTAGATTAGGACATTTATTATTATTTAATTCAAAGAAGAGTTAAAAGAGTTAAAATCAAAGTTTATTCACTAAAACATTTTTAATATGGGGTTATAAATAAGATAAATTCGACTATAAATATTCATTAGAAAGCTAAAAAGATTTCCTACATAATTATATTTTATTTATAATTTTTAGACTTTAAATAAATTAATTTATTTATGACACAACGATGATGCAGTAATTACCCTTTTAAGGAAATATTAACATAATTGATGTTATAAATACTCAAATGAATGTAATTTGAGACTTTTTATGAATTCCACTAATTTTCTAGGTTACTATGATATATTAGTGTTGATTTAATCAACTTTTTTAGAACATATAATTCTGTTATGACTTTCACAAAAATCATATATCAAATAGTGTCAAAATTGACACAAAATAGTTTTTAAATCAAATATTATATTATTAATTGTTATTTTATTCCTAAAAATATAAGGTTCGGCCAAATGACTTAGATAAGGATATGTATATTAATAATAAACAATTTGGGGTTCGTTTGGCATGTTATAGTAAGTGTATTAACCATATAGTGAAAGAAAACAAAAAGACACGGTAAAAGTTAAATTATTTAACTTAGAGTTAAATCTAATTGATAAGGTTAAAATAAGAACCTAAACTTGTCTAAATCCTATTGGTTGATAGTATTTCGACCCATCCCCACTTTATCTTCGAAATAAGACCCTTTGGAACCATTATAAACCGATTTTTACTTTAATATAAAATAATATTTTGAGATATTCCTAAGGTGCCCCTCTCCTCCCTTATAAAAGGGCACCTCCTCCCCCTCCTCCTCACACCAATTTGAGCACTCAAGCTCGGCCAACCCCCACCAAAATCTCTTCTCCACTTCCCTATCAACATCCTAGAGGTTCTGGTATTCCTCAAAGACCAATTTTAGTTCCCTAAGAGGAGGTCTCCAAAAGGCGCTTCAAAGAAGAGGTAATTACCGTTACCAATTCTTTCATCTTTATTTCTTCTTCCACTTCTTCTTCTTAGGTTGTTTCATTATGAAGTAATAACATCAGTATCACTCATATACTGATATGTTATTATAAGTATTAAACAACCCTATTTCACCATCTATCTATCCTACGGAAAAAGAAATCACCGCGCGTGCGTACGTACGGAATACCGTCTCCACGCCGTGGTGTAATCTATTTTCCACCACCACCTTACATGGATGGGTATAATGTTGTAAAGAATAACTATACATAGTTATTAAAACATCATATTGATTCTTATATATTGTATAATCCACTCCAATTCAATTCAATATTTATGGAAATGATATCATCGCTCGTGCGTACGTACGGACTACCGTCTCCACGACGCGATGAGATTCATTCTCCATGTTAACCATTTAAGAATGATTATAAAGTATATATAAGAAATAATAATGAAATATATGACATTATAAAGCTACTGGATTTATGTATATATATATATATGTATGTCATCTACTTACTTCCATTCAAGACAATAGGGAAAGGAAAACAGCGTTCATGCGTACGTACGGACTACCGTCTCCATGAACGGTGTTTTTCATTTCATTTATCTATCTATTATATATATATATATATACTGAATATATATGATATATAAATCATATTTTATATTCTGTAAGTAAGTAAATCATGATATAAGTAATAATAATGTCAATAACAACAATTCAAAACACCTACGATAAATGAAACGATTTTACCCAAAACGCTTCTTTAACATGGAATTTACAAAAGAACGGGTAATATAATGTCATAAGTGAACCATATATGATATCATAACAATGAATATAATTCTGGAATAAGTCAATAACATGATTTAAATCATTATACAGGAGGTTCGGACACTTACAAAGCAAGTCGGACATAAGGTAAGGGAAATGTCACAATCTCATTTTTATCCGAGATTGTTTATACTTTAGAATTTACTGGGGTGTATTTTATCATCCACATCCATGTGTCCTCAATATGTAATATTATTTCCATCCACCTACAATTGTTTAAATCCAATTTTACCCTTCGGTGAGTTTTTAGTAAAAGATATGAAAGGAATCTTTTGTCATTTTTCATACGAGGTACTTTTTGACTTTCCGACAAAAGTACGAAGAATGTTTTTTTTAACTTATACGGCATGAATGGATTTTTAAAACATTGTTTCCAAAAAGCTTCCTTTACAAGTTTTCAAGTTTATTTTTAATCAACTTCTTTTATTTTAAAGTTTTATGACATGTTATGAAAGGAAAAATGTTTTTTAAGAAGAAAGGATATTTTCCTCAAGAATGGAGTTCAAGTGTTTTATCAAAATGATTTTCCATCTAAGATAATAAAGGGTTCTGTTTTTATCCCTATTATTAAATTGATTTGTTCATGTTGTGATGGAATTATTTTTATGAATTCCTTTATCTTATATGAATTGATTTATGATGTCATGATGTTTCAAGAATCCCATTTTTGTTACATGTGTTATGCGATGATGTATGTTTTATAATTATGTGGCACACATAAGAAAGGATTCATTATGAGATGGGTGGGACCTATATCTCCCTCCAATGCATTGGGTAAAGATTTTATATCTCATGAGATAGACAGGGCTGGAACGGTACGTTATACCGGTTCAGTGAAACAGGACTGAAACGAGGGTTACTCGATTCAGAAAGGGACTTTGTCCACTAAGATAGTCTTGGAAATTAGTCTTGACTAACAAGAAATGATTCTCTATGATTATGTGTGTATGCCACAAAGTTTCATGTTTTAAGTTATGATTATTGGGATTACTTTTTCACTGCCATGTTTTATCCCATGATTATGAAATTATGCTCTCTTTTGCAGGTTATTATTTCCAAAATGTTATGTTCTTATGAATATGATGTGATTGATATTTATTTTGTTTACCCTTACTGAGCATTTGAGCTCACCCTTTTATGTTTTCTTTTCCCCAGGATATAAAGAAAGGTTTTAGGTAAAAAAAAAAGGAGGAAGATCTTTATGGGAGATTTTGAAGATCTTTCACCACGATTAGAAGATTATAGTCCGAGTTTCCAAAGACACTAAACTATTACGGTCCTTGTGTGTGTGTTTTTGTAATGTACTAAGTATTCCGCAAAAGTAATGTAATGTCAATCTACGTCAAGATACGGGTCTCTACACTTTCTTGGTTTTGGGTTTCTATTCCTTTGTCTAAATCCTTGATTCAATTATGTGGATACTGCCATTCATCGTCGTATTGATCCCGTATTGTTCATTGAATATGGAAAAAATTAAAGTTGGGCATCATCCATCCCATGCTTCTGCTACGCCTGGAACCTACAAGTGGTATCAGAGCAGGCATATTATTGTTTATAATTATTTAAATAATTCATTGATTATTTATTATTCAATAATTTATTTTTTCAATTCAAGTTTAATCATTACTTTTAGTCTTAATTATGATATCTTTTCTTCCTCTGTCATTTCTCACAGATCTAATAGAAATGATTAATTTTTTGATTAAAATTAAACTGATGAACTCATCCCGAGGTACCAAGGGTTTTTTCAGGTAACACATTAGTACACACCATGTAGTCTGATCTATACACCATATAGTTGTGTTTAATGCATCAGGAGTAGTTTTTAAATTACTCACTCATGTGCATTAATGGCATGTGGTGTAGTTAATTATTACATCACATTTTAACCAGGAAATATTGGTGCATGGTCAGTCATACTACATGTCATGCAGCCCATTGGACATGGCATGTAGTCCTTTTCGGGTCAGGGCTGGGTCGTGTGTTCCTTACATGGCATACCCGACCAGTGATCATATAACACGGAGTCAGCACAACATGTGGCCCACTGGAAATGTTGTGTACTCCAATATTTCCCAAGTATGCCTCACACCACTACTACAAAATAAGGCTATATCCACGGTTTAAAACTGTGTCTATGGACCCAAAAACTGTGGCTATAGGTTATAGCCGCAGTTCGCTCAACCGTGGATAGTATTGGCGTGGCTATAGGGTAAAGCATATAGCCACAGTTCAATCTATGGAAACAACACTATAGCCATGGTTTGAAAACTGTGGCATAGTCTAAAATCACCCATCATCTATATCCATGGTTGAAAACCGTGGATATAGACATATATCCACAGTTGGGAACCGTGTCTATAGACCTATAGCCACGGTTTTGAACCCTGGATAGTCTTTTACATTTCCTAAAAAACCAGCATTATTCAGCCAGTGTTGGGCCCTTGCATTATCCCCACCACCCCCTGAAAATATCCCCCACTCTCCCCCTTTCACCACACCTGCACCTTAAACCCCCCCCCCCCATGCACCCCCCCTGCAAAATCCCCCCCCCCCACCACTCCCCCTACAACCCCCCTTCCCACCCTACAAATCCCCCCCTCCACCCCCTAGACAGACCCCCTAGAAAGCCTCCCCCTCCCTTTCCCACCCACCCCCTAGACAGACCCCCCCCCTCCTAGAAAACACCCCCTAGACAGACCCCAACCCCACTGGACAGACCCCCCCCCCATCCTGGACAACCCCCCCCCCTCCTGGACACCCCCTAGGCCCTCTGGACAAACACCCCCCCCCCCTCCTCCTCCTTAACAGAACCCTCCCCCTGGACAGTACACCCCCCTCCTAGACAGACCCCCCCCCCTCCTGGACACCCCGTGGATAGACCCCCCACCCCCACCCCTGGACAACCCCCCCCCCAAACAGACACCCCCCCTTGAACCCCCCCATGCACACCCATGCCCCCTACACAGCCCCCCTTGCACCACCCCCCCACCCCCACTCTGCACAACCCCTACACACCCTGTTGCACCCCCTATCCCCCTTCCCACACCCCCTTGCACACCTGCACACCCCCTGCACACCCCTTGCACCACCCATTGCACACCCCTATTACACACCCCTTGGTGCATGGTCAGTCGGACTACACGCCATGTGGCCCACTGAACTTGGCATGTAGTCCTTTTGGGGTCAGGGTCGGGTCATGTATTCCATACACGACCTACCCGACCAGTGATTGTATAACACGGAGTCAACACAATGTGTGTCCCACTGGACATGTTGGGTAATCCAATATTTTTGAAGTACACCTCACACCACTACTACAAAATAAGTCTATAGTCAATATTTAAAACAGTTTATATAGGCCTAAAAACTGTGGCTATAGGTTATAGCCATGGTTTGCACAACCGTGGGTAGTATTGGCATAGCTATAGGGTAAATCCTATAGCCACGGTTCAAAATGTGGCAACAACCCTATAGCCACAGTTTGAAAACCCTATAATAGGCTAAAATCACTCATCATCTAAATCCATGGTTGCAAAGTATGGCTATAGACATATAGCCATAGTTAGGAATCGTGGCTATAGACCTATAACCACAGTTTTGAATTGTGGCTATAGACCTTTACATTTCCTAAAAAAACTAGCACAGTTTAGCTGGTGTTGCCCCTTGCATCCTCCCCACCACCCCCTGAAAATCACTCCCACTCTCCCCATTTCACCCCACCTGCACTTTACAACCCCCCCCCCCCACACACACACACTATGCACCCATCCCCCTGTAAAATCCCCCCACCCACCACTCCCCCTACATCCCCCCTTCCCACCCTGAAAATCCTTCCCTCCACCCCCTGGATAGACCCCCCCCCCTCCTGGACACCCCCTCCCTCCTGGACACCCCCTAGATAGACCCCTCACCCCCACCCCTAGACAACCCCCCCCCCCGGACAGCACCCCCCCCCCCTCGACAGACACCCCCTTGCACCCCCCCCTACACATCCATGCCCCCCTTCACATCCCCCCTTACACCACCTCCCCCCCACCCTGCATAACCCCTACACCCCCCCCCCCCTGCACCCCTTGTCCCCTACACACACACCCTTACACACCTGCACACCCCTTGAACCACCACTACTAGACACCCCCACTACACAACCTGGACAGACCCCCCACCACCCTAGACACACCCTCGCCCCCTGGAAAACACCCCCCCCCCCCCAGACAGACACACTCCCTTGCACCCCCCACCCTACACAGCCCCCCTTGTATCCCCCCCCCCATTACACACCCCTTGCACCACCCCTGCCGTACACCCCTCCTTGACAACCCCCACCCACCCCCCCCCCCCTCCTAGACACCCCTCCCCTGGATAGACCCCCCCCTCCCAACCCTAGATAGACACCCCCCCCCCCCACCCCCCTAGAAAGACCCCCTCCCTCCCATACAGTACCCCCCCCCCACCCCCTAGACACCCCCCACCCCCCTGGACAACAGTCCCCCCCCCGGATAGACACCCCCTACACACCCCTTGTACCGCACCTACTGGACACCCCCACTACACACCCCCCTGGACAACCCCCCCCCAGATAGACCCCCCTCCCCAACCTGTACAGACACCCCCGCCCCGGACAGCCCCCCCCCCCCACCACCCCCTAGAGAGACCCCCCCCCCCCCCCCCCGAACAGACCCCCCCGACACACCCATTCCCCCTTTCACCCCCCCCCTACACATCCCCCCTTTCACCCCCTACTGGACACCCCCACTACACCCCCCCCCCCACTCCTAGACATATCCCACCCCCTCCCCCCTAGACAGCCCCCCCCCCCCCCCGAACCCCCCTACACACCCATGCCCCATTGCACCCCCCCCCCCCCCCCTTCCCCTTGAAAACTCCCATATCACCCCCACTGTTGGAAACCCCTTGCACCACCCCTACTGGACACCCCCATTGTACACCCCCCTCCTGGACAGACCCCCTCCCCCTGGACAGACACCCCCCTCCTGTACCCCCCCCCCCTCGCACCCCACCCTACACAACCCCCCTTGCACCCCACCCTGCACCCCCCCCCTCGCACACCTGCACACTCCCTCACTACACAGCCCATGCACCCCCCCCCCCCTGCATACCCCTTGCACCACCCCTACACCTTGTACCACCCCCTGCAACCCCCCCCCCCCCCCCACACACACACACCCCTTGAAAGTGTAATTTTGGAATGGCACTAAAGCAGGAATGATCAGGTGTTGGGGTATCCTGGTTAACACATGGTGACCTCAGGTGTAGGGATTCATAGTGGCCTAGATGTTCATTCATTCCTTATTGTTTGCTTTTAGGTTCATATTCATATGTACATCCCAATACTAAATAACATGATCATTAATAAAGTCTTTTTGTTCAAATGATATCCAATTCCATCCAATACATACACCACAGAGTGGTATCATGAATCACCAGATAACACAAACCACAACATGATGGATTTTACTACATCATGTCGTATACTTTGGTGCATATTTACAGTAATATAAAACTTTCACATATGCATCATAGGTTTTACTCAAATCATTGAAAATAATTGTGAAATGATACCAAGTATTTTGGATATGATCTTCATGTAAACACCCTCAAACATTGAGAGAAAACATTGTACCAAAATTGTGAGAAACTGGAAGCCCTCCACGGGCGTTTTGGTGGACATATTAAAGTTGTTAAAGATTAGAATATATGTTTAGGAGGTGGATTACTAAATAGTGATTTGTCCATGGAGGTGGTTGTTTTTCCTGATGATTAACTACTAAATGCTTAGATGTCAAAAAGAAAGGTATTTCAATGGGAGTGAAGTCCTGAGAAGCACTCAAAATGAAATGGAAATTGTGGTTATGTTGTACATCATTTATGATCATATGACTTATAATTTTATCTGAAAATTTTGTGCATAAGTCTTTCCTAAAAGTATTCAAATATCTAAAATATGACTTTTTTTTACTATGTGATCAAAGAAGATATGACAATATAATCTCATAGGATTAACACTACCCTCCTTGCACACCCCATGCACCCCTGTACCCCCACCCCCGCTTGAACCCTCCACCTGCCCCTTACAACATAACCCAAAACACCCCCCTCCCCCTGCCCCCTCCCCTGCCCCCAGCACACCCCCTACCCCCTACCCCCTCCCCTGCACACCCCCCTACCCACCCCCTTTCCCACTCCCTTCACACCCCATGCTCCCCCTGCAGTGGATGTTTTTTTTTATAATTGGACATTTACCACTTTCTCGTAAGACATTTCAAAAGTGGAGTGAAAGTCACCATGAATAATCCACTCTATTTATTTTATTACATCCAATTAAACTTTATAAAGGAGGCATAATCATTACATAATTCTCTACATGAGGTAATATTTCTCATGTGCCAAGTTAACCATGTTCAGTTCCATTTAACTCATTCAATTCATTAAAACATGTAAAATCCATTTATAAGATCAAAGGGGGTCACTTAGTGGTGACTTGGTCATTACATCACCTGCCTACTTGGGAAATTCCATCTTAAAAGTCTAACGGCACTTAAAGGGTTTTTTGGTTCAAACAACTATTTTAATAAAAAGAGGGAAACCCCCTACATGGATATAAAAAGAATTCAAGTAAAATGTGTGCTTTATGACTAACAACAAAATCAAGTATAAGTAAAACATCAATGCAATAATGTCAAGAAAGGTATACCACTGTGAGTTTTCGCAGACAGCGCACCTCCGTTAGAGGGGTTTTATTACAAAACCATGACTTGTTTATCAAAAAAACAATTATCTTAAATAAAACTTATTCAAGAATTAAAATTTAATATAAATAATAAGAATTAAGAAGGAAACTAAATCCAATTTAAGACATTCTTGAATTAAAGAGGCTAGGAGAGGGACCCAACCTCGAATGATCCAATCTACACTCAGCGCTTGACACTTTAATCAGCGACAACTCTAAGCTGCTTCATCCATCCTCTGAGATATGCACCTTTTCATATACATAAGGATTCCCTAACCCCTATGTACATGTCTACATGGCCTTGAACACACACAATAGGATACTTATATATATGCTCACATGCATAAGCCTGTTATCACCCACACACATATGCATTTTACATATATACATAAGCACACATATCCCCTTATATGTAATCATGATTCCATGGGAGGATATATATATAACAGGAGAAATTATTATATATATGCTTTCCTATGCATATGCAGTGAGTATCCTTTTACTCTGGTTTTTGTAACACACATGAACGGGTCCCGGGAGACTTCTACAAAATTCTAGGTATCTAATGAATCATCATTAATTAAACATGGGAGGAACATGATTAGTGAGAAAGGAAATAATAGAATAGGTGATGATGATAACAACATCAACATGTAGCATCATCGGCAAGATTATGACATCGAGAAAACAATATCTTGTTGAAATAAATACAGTGTTACACAAATGCATGGGTGAAATGAGAGATTAACATAAAATAATACAACCAAGGAACAACTCATTCAATGTTTTTAGTAACTAATGCCCCAAGTATAGAATTTTTTTTACAATTTGAATATTTATCATGCATGATTTATTTTAAATAGTAGCAATAATTACCATTTCAATATCTCTTTATATTTGAAGGAAATATGTGCAGAATTAACATTTTAAGAATTATAAGAAAGAAAATAAGTGAGTGTATGAGAAACTAACAGTTTCATTGAAAAATGATAAACATATTGACAACATGTTGTAGGATATACTACAGTCAAGATTTCAGAGAAGTATATGCCACAAAAATTCCTTCTGATGTGCAACCCCCTGCCCCCTCCTCACTGCACACCCCCACTTTCACCCCCCTCACCATGCCCCGTGCACACCCTCCCCCCTCCCACCTTGCACCCCACATGCACCCTCCCCCCTACCCATTCCCCCTAACCAAGAAGACCCCCCACCACCCTCCCCCCGTGCACCCCACCTACACCCTCCCCCCTCCCCATGCCCTTACAGACCCCCACCCTGTACCAGCACCCCCCACCCCCTGCACACCCCCTACACCACTTACACCCTTTCCCTCCCCCTTGAACCCCCTCCCCCTCCCACCACACTCTACCCCCTGCACACCATCCACCCCCCACCCCCCCCCCCCTCCCCCTGTCCCTTGCACACCCTCCCCCGCACCCTCCCACCTTGTACCCCACCTGCACCCTCCCCCCTATCCCCCTCCCCTACCCTTGTAGACCCCCTGCACTCTCCCCCTCCCCCTACCCTTACAAACCCCCCTACACCCTCCCCCCTTGCACCCCATCTACACCCTCCCCCTCCCCCTCCCCCTTTCCCCTGTAGACCCCCCTACACCCTCCCACCTTGCTCCAAGGATATGATTTCTCTCACTTGGCCCAGCTCCAAGGTTCTCTACTATTCATTTCCTCCATGAAACGACATAATGATCAATATGTGTAGTCATGTATAAATTGTTATGAAGTAGTTTATATCTAACTAAGGATGATTCATGCAATATAGGTTCATGAAAAGTGGAGGAAATTACATTCAAAAATGAAAAAAGATAAAACAAATTAATACCCATCTTCCATTTCAAATAGAGAAAACATATGTTCAAAAATGTAGAAAGTATTACATGATTAATAGGTGAAAAACTCATTGCATTGAGGAACTCATGCATGCCATACTAGTAATAATAAATTATATTGAAACCTAATATGTTAAAGCCAATTAAAACACTACATCATTACCTTTTAAAGACACATCATCCATCTTTCATTTTCATGATCAACAAATGCATGCCTACGTGATGCACCTACCACTACAAACAAGTGAATGAAATTACAATAAAAAATCCCAAAAGAAAAAAAACTACTACCCAATTGATCCATATGTCACTGCAAATATAAAAAACATAAGTTTGAAAATTTAGAATGTATAACATGAATAGAAATATTCTTCAGTGATTTTGAAGCATTCTTGCAATCTTTGAGTGGTCCAAAATCTATTGAGTAGAAGTTTTGACTATAGAAGTGTACCTGATTAATAGTTTACCAAATAATTATAATTAGTTCAAACCTTTTGACAATCTGTGGATTGTTAAACCACCTTTATATGGCCACATAATATTATCTTGGTGTACTTCCAACACCCACATTAAAACTTAGATGTTTGAAAAATGACCTATTATGTTTTTTATAGAGTTCTCTGATGGAAACCCCTCCTGGACAACCCCTCCCCCTCCTAGACACCCTCTTGGACACCACCCACCTCCAAGACACCCTCCCCTCCCCCTCTCCTGGACACCCCCTCCCTCCTAGACCCTCTCCCTCCTGGACACCCTCCCACCCTCCTGAACACCCCCCAGACACCCCCCCCCCACCTCCTAGACACCCCCCCCCCCCCTGGACACCCCACTGGACACCCCCCTCCCCCTAGACACCACCACCCTCCCTCCTGGACACCCACCCTCACTCCTGGACACCCCCACCCCCTGAAGACCCCCACCCCCCTTAACTATATTTTTAGAATTTCAATCGAATAAAAATTGATATTTTATTCCATGGGTATAGAAGAAATGAACTGATTTCTAAGTAAAATAACATTGTTTATACTATTTAAACTGTAAAAATTCTAAATGTGTTCAAATGAATTTCCTTATTTCACTAGTTTCTATGTAAGCGCAATATAATTATTTCTTTTATGAACATTTTATCAAACACACGTAGAATTAGATATCTACTACTAGTGATCATTCAAACTTAGAAATAGTGATTTTTTAAGTGTTTTTAAACAGACTTAGAAAATAGTCTTTAAAATATACAATATTATAAATAGTTATCAAACACACTTAGAAAAAAAATCATTAAATATATTTTTACCTAGATTTTTGGATTACCTTAAACTCTAAATGCCAGTTACAATTGATAAATAATGATATTGTACCTTTTTTAATTGTACCATGATATTATATATTTTATATAAAATGTAATTGAAATCATAATAATGTTATGGTAATATTAATTGATATATAATTAGTTTATAATTATATGTAGTTATAACATTACATTGTAAAATTGCACTATAAATACTCGAAAACTATAAAATAAATACTAAATGACACAGCATATAGTGAAAAATTATAATGGATATACTGAAAAAGAAAACTAGAAATACATAATGATATGGATTTTGGCTACAAGGTTTGTTGTTGAGCGACTACTTGGAGGAACATATTGTGTTATCATAATAAAACATCATGTATACAGTAACTTTGTAACTAAGAAATTACATAGGTAGAACCAAATACCCAAAATGAAAACTCCCACCATTTATTTTATTGGCACTTATGAAGAAATACTCACATTAATTCCTCAAACTGGATCAAACTAGGTCAAAAAAGATGGATATATTCACTCAATCGCAGTAAGGATTTAATGTGAAATGAATGAATGTAATGGAATCACAAGTAAGAGGATGATCACTGAGAGGGGGTGGTCGTGTAAGAGGTGCGTGGGAGAAGGAGGTGGAGAGGCCACCTAGGAGTAGCATTGGTGGGGGGGTGAGGTGTCCCACGTTCAGTGGCAGCATCAGGGATGAGGGTAGGAGATGGAAGCTCGCGGTGGGGTTGCCCCGTTCAGTGGCAGTGACAGGAAGTGTCACGAGGGGGATGGGGATGGGGCAGCGTTGCGAAGGCCATCCAAGAACCATCGGGGGATGAGGATCAGGAAGAGGAGCAAGGTAGTTAAACTCGAGAGTCCACTCAGACTCATTCAAGTCCATTAAACTCAACTCGTAGACCCAACTCATAGACACGTAAGAGTCTATTTCAACATGATCTAACACCTCCATAAGAAACACCCTTACAACATGAAGGTACAACTTAATGATTCAATCTCTCTATGATGAATTTGATTAAATAATTCCATCACTATGTTTGAAAAGAGTACATGACTTTGTTGATGAAGCATATGTTTAAAAAGAAATGATGGAAGTTGAGTATTTAATATTTATAATTACATGTTATTTATATAATCCCCATGAAAAAACTTATCATAGAACACATAATTCACTTTTACCCCATTTTTTTCAACATCAACACCAAATTTCCATGTAATATCAAACCAATTTCCACTGCTATTTTACAGTAATTCAATATCTCCAATTAACTTCATGCCAATAACAATTAAAAAACTCAAATAAATATTAATAATAACAATTCACATGACCTACAATTCATATTAAAATCATAAAAGTGAAAAATATTCAGTCAGTAGGTCATATTAAATAAAATCTAAACCCCTAAAAAATTAAATAGAAATTGAGAATTTATATTACACCAAAACATACCTCACTATTTGTTGAAGGAGCGGTTGATGCAGGAGAAGGAGAGGTGAAAAATAAGAAATCCCAACCAATCACCCTCCCGCTCCCGTGTGCGTTGCAAGGTAGAGGGTTATTATAAACTCCCCTATCTAATGAGGTTGAGAGCAATCATCAAGTAGAGCTAGAGGCACCTTTGTAGGTTGTGGTTGGTTTGTGTGGTGTGTGTGAGGCACCGTCGGTCGAAGGAGAAGAACACTCAGTTCTTCCCCTCCATCCATCTTTGGTATTTTATTTTAGTAGGGCATGCGGAAACTTGGTTCTTGATAGAGCTCTATTCTCTCTTCGATAAGAGTATGCAGCATAGATTCAATCAAGACATCACTGGTAACATTCAAAAAATGTAACGATGCTAGGGATTCGGTGGATCATCAACAAGCGGTGGTGTACACTTCCTCCTCATCTGGTAAGATGTATTCAGCAGGGTTTCATGGTTTTCCAGAGCACCGCTAGTCAATGGAGCAGAACACAACAATAGAGGACTACCGGTCAATGAAGAAGAACAACATAGGTGTGGGAGGCAGTGCAGAGCGAAGGAAATTCAAACCCTAGGCAGGTGTGATGCGAGGTCTATTTCCTTAAAAATCAACTTTGGATTTAAGATTAAAAAATCACTCATTAGATTTGACGAGTGTGTGCGAGTCTAATGAGTTTATTTTGAGTCTGGTTATTGACGGACAATTTTGCTCAAAACTGAATCCGTAGGCGAGTTAAAATGAACATGGTGACTAAACCCATAAACTCGCCTGATTCTATGGGTTAACTCACGATTTTAACTACTTTAGAGAGGAGAGTTCGCGAAGGTCGTTGAGGAAGAAGGGTTGCCGCCGAGAGGAGAGGTCACCACTGAGAGAGGAGAAGTCATGAGTGTGGAGGAGGGCGGTCGAAAGGAGAAGTCACCGCCGAGAAGAGAGGGGCGCTAAGAGAGAAGAGGTCGCGGGTAAGGTGGTTCGTGAGGGGTTGGGGAGATGAGATAATTGTGGAGGGTTTAGAAACCATATATCCATGGGTTTTAATTAAAAATATGGCTATAAATTAACCTATAGCCACTGATCAAAAAACTGTGGCTATAGATTCGTGGCTATAGGTCATTTTTCTAGTAGTGCACACCGAGTCCTTAGGCGTGTACTTCGAATACATGGTGAATAATGTACACACCGTGTAGATCGAATCTACACGTTGTGTACTTTTATGAGTTACTCATATTTAAAATTTATTATATTATATAACCCTTGATACATGTACTTTCATGTGGGTGTAAAGCTGGGACACACCATGTGATAGGCTTTAATATATATGCGTGTGTGTGTGTGTGTGCGTGTGTGTTTTATCAATATCTGCATAATATTCAAGATTTGCACATCATGTATGAGTTTTATCACTGTTATTATTCTATGTTCATGATATATGTCACAAAGAATAAAGTGTATAAAAGTATAATACATGTTGAGTAGTTTTGGACGGGTATTCACCGGGTTACCTCCAAGGTACAAGTTATGTACACAGTTAATTTTAAATGAATTTATTAATTTGTTTAAAATTATAATGGATGGTAATCTCAAGGAAATTCAGAAAAGGTTTAAGATAAAATAAAGATAATAATTAATCTATTCGAGTGTGATTTATCTTAAATAATAACGATTAAAAAATTGAATACTAGTTTTATTAAATTCATAATTTTTTGCATGCATGTGGATGATCATGAGGTAGACCAGACCTTTGCATGTGATTGGTTTGCCTTTTAATTTATTATTAAATTAAATGGTTGGAATGTGTGCCCTCTCTCCTCATTAATATGTAGGGCTTTAATTCCCATGGTTTATTTTATGTAAACTCCCTTTTATCCCTCACCTGCGTGTGAGTAAAATCATATGTAATGGATGGAGCTCCCAAGCTAGTGGAGGTGGTTTAAGTTAGGATACAAGGAGAAACCAATCCAATGAGATGCAAAAGTGGATAGGTGGAAAGATGTAAACATGAACCTAATTGGTTCAAGGTGTTCTCCCCTAGGTTATCGGTTAGTTTATCAACTACTAGATAAACTAACCATTAGAACAAACACATGATCATACCCTTTATTTTATTTCTGTCAGTTGTATGGTTATTCATTATGGATGTTTTGTAATGGTCATATAATTAATGAATTAAAAAGTATGCAATATGGAACTAAAATAAACTAACTTATGCGTAAATATTATTTAATGCATGGTTAATCACTTAAGCTTATCCCACTTAATATTAACAATCATGTGAAAAGATAATAAATGAAAATTTACATATAAAGGATAAAATCCTTCAATAAAATATTAAGTCGGTATAACCTTCCATTACTTCGGTTAGAATCAAAACATAGTTCAAAGTGCTTGACAAAACAAAGTTGGGGTGCTTTCAATTATCAGAGAATTATAATTTGAGGTTTGGTTTGACTTGAATTAGTTTACATCAAGGGCTAACCGCCAAAGCAGGACTTGGTGTAACTGAGAGGAAAAGGTTGGGAAAATCCAAAATTAAGGATTTTTAGGATTGAGGAGTCCACTCAACGGATCAAGTAGCTGCGATTTAATGTAGTTTTCATTTGGAATACCTTCCTAAAACCTTTAAAATTGCTTGACCATCCAAAGTTTGGGTAATGTGAAGGGAAATATGGATCCTTTCCACTAGAATGTCCAAAAAACAATATATTCTAAAGCCAATGGTGAGGGATATTGGGTTTCAATAAAATAGTGGGAGAATAATGAATATTTATTTATTTTTTGTCTTAATTTTATTAGATAAAGTACTAAAACTTTTTTTATCTTATTTGTAGAAATGACATTAAAAATTACATCAAACATATCGTTGTGATCCATACTTGAGAAGGAAAACCTTCCCACCAACACTAGTTTATAGGAATGGAAAAGGCGCCTTTGGGTTATCCTTCACCGTGAAAGGAAACTATATGTGCTGGAAGAACCTTTACCAGTTGCGCCTGGAAATGAGGTGAGTGACAAGGAGCTCTATGTGTATGAGAAACATTTGAATGATGCTATGGATGTTCAGTGCCTCATGTTATCATCCATGACCAATGATATCTTGAAGAAACATGAGGAAATGGATGCTTATAACATGATGTTTCACCTTTGGGATCTTTATCAATAGAAGGTGAGACAAGAGAGGTATGATATCTCCAACACTTTGTTCACCGCTAATCTTGGAGAGTTTGTGCCAGCTGGGCCACATATAGTCAAGATTATTGGATACATTGAGTGTATGGACATCTTAGGGATTAAATTCCCAGATGAGTTGCATACAGATCTCAGACTATCATCACTTCCCAAGACCTTCTCTTGTTTTATTGTGAATTATAATATGAAAAATAATGAGAAGAGTATATCAGAACTTCTAACACAAATTCACCAAGTGTATAAGGACACAGGGCATGAAAAACCTGCAGTCCTTATGGTTAATATGAAGTGGAAAGACAAGTAAAAGGGGCCTAAGACCTATAAATAGTCTAAATCCCCTGATCATCAAAGAAGAAGAAGATCCAAAGGTAGGTAAAGGAAAAAGAGGCAGTGTGTTTTTCATGTGTCAATTCGGGCCATTGGAAGAGGAACTATACCCAGAGGTAAGGGGAAGCTAAAGGTTTGTTTGTTATTGAGTGAAATATTTCTATTTCTACACACTTGGTATTAGATACAGCTTGTGTTTCTCACATCTGTCTTTAAATGAAGAAACCAAGTAGATTTGGGAAAATTTCTAGAGGAGAGGTGGATCTACGAGTTGCCAATGGTTCGAGGTTGGATTCTCTTTCCATTGGTGACTAACACCTTTCGTTGCCGACTGAGATGATTTTGGTTTTACATGACTGTTATTATGTACCAAGTGTTACCAAGAATATAATTTCTATATCAATTTTAGATACATGTGGTTTTATTTTTAAATTTAGAAATAAAATTTTTTTTTATAAGGATAACATATGTTCTTGTATGGAACATTTAAATAATGGTCTATGTGTATTAAATTATGAAAACCAAGTATTGGAAATTGATAATGAATCAAGTTCACATGACTCATATAACACCCAGTTGTGGCATCACCGTCTAGATTATGTAAATGAGAAGCACTTAACAAATCTATGTCAATATGGTTATTTAGACTCTTTTGAGATAAAAACAACTTGATAGATGCCATGCTTGTTTACAAGGGAAAATGACCAAACCACCATTTGATGGACAGGGTGAAAGGGCCACATAGATTCTAGGATTGGTACACACTAATGTGTGTGGACCATTTCTAGTAAAATATAGAGGTGGTTATTCTTACTTCATAACTTTTACTGATGACTTGAGTAGATATGGATATATTTACTTGATGAGGTATAAGTTCGAGTCCTTTGAGAAATTCAAGGAATTCAAGAATGAAGTAGAGAATCATCTTGGTAAGAAGATAACTAAACTTCGATTGGATCAAGGTGGAGAATATCTTAACTAATAGTTCATCAAATTTCTATGGGAGTTTGGGATTCTATCTCAACTCACTTCACCTTATATAACATAGTGAAATGGTATTAATGAAAGGAGAAACCATACCTTTCTGGACATGGTAAGTTCAGTGATGATCCATGCAGATCTTCCATTATCCTTTTGAGGATATGCATTACAAACTATAGCATAAACATTAAAATGAGTACCAACTAAAGAGGAAAATGGAATTCCCTTTGATCTATGGAGTGAAAAGAAACCCCGTTTTTTTGCGCACACTTGTATGGGGATGTGAGGTGTTTGTTAAGTCTTTCTTAGGAAAAAAAACTAACACCTCAGGGCATGAATTGTATCTTTATATGGTATCCTAATGAAATAAAGGGATGCTAACTATACAACCCCTCAGACAAGAAAGTGAATGTTTCCAGACAAGCCGTATTTCTTGAGAGGGATAACATCCTCAAAAATAACATTGGGAGAAAGATTAACTTCTATGAAGTTGATGCTCAAGATACACATGAGTTGGTATAGAAACAAGTTCCAAAGGTCCCCATGGAAGAATTGGTTCCTAAAACACAATTATTGCATAGGAGTGTAAGAGAGGTCGGAGAACCAGAGAGACATGGTTTTCTTGTCATCGAGGATGGTGACTCATTATTGTTGGACAATGATGAACCTATATCCTACAAGGAGGTGGTAGAGAGCACAGAATCTACAAGATGGCTAGAAGCTATGAATTCTGAGATGGATTTCATGTATCAGAACCAAGTTTGGTTTATGGTCAATTCATCAGTTGATGTAAATCTTGTTGTGTGTAAATGGGTATTCAAGAGGAAATTGTACATGAAAGGTAAAGTAAGTACCTATAAAGAAAGGCTAGTGGATAAAGGGTTTTAATAGTGTCAAGGAATTGACTACGATGAAACCTTTTCATGATTTTCCATGTTTAAATCCATTAGAATCATATTTTCCATAGCATCTTACCATGACTATGATATTTGCAGATGGGGTAAAAGCCGAATTCCTTAATGGGAACCTTCACTACAACAACTTGGCCCTTTATCAGCGCTAAAAACCGGCATTAACAGTGCTACAAAGCGCTGTTAATGTCGGCGTAGATAAAGGGGGGGTCCCCTTTATCAGCGCTCCGAGAAGCGCGGATATAGGCGACCTTTATCAGCGCTAAAAAATCGCTGATAAAGGACCCCCTTTATCAGCGCTTTTTTTAGCACTGATAAAGGTCCCCTATATCGACGCTTTTCGGAGCACTGATAAAGGTACCATCGCCTGCACCTGCAAAACAGAACCTGCACACTTGCACACCATAATACCTGCACAAAGTAGCACATGCACACCTACACAAAATAGCACCCGCACACAATATTTTGACCGACAATGGTATATACATTTACTTAACATAATGAATACAAAAAAACACATTGCTATATACATTTCAAACATTGTTTTACATGGTTACAATTACAATTATTCAACAACAGTTATATAAATTCATGTTTCATCCTTTTATATCTGTGATCCGCTCTCAAAAATATTCGTTCACGGTATCTGTTGCCGAACAAAGCATCCGAACTCAAGGAAAAAAATTCTCCTATATAAGAAAACAAATATTATGTTAGTAATGCAATAATGAAAGAAATTAAAACAGTAATATGAAATAATACATTAATATGGAAATGTGAAACTAAAATATGAAATTTTAAACTCAAATGTTTTCATTCTCATAACAATGAAAGGGAATAATTTAAAATCAATATGTTTTTGATTGATTTATCTCATTTAATAAATACTGATTCTTTATCTAATGAAAAGATTTACTGGTTACACTGTGCGTCGGATTGAGGTGAGGTCAATTCGTACACATCACAAATGACTCAAGGATCATTTTCCTAAAGTTTCAAAACAATACGAACACGTTTTCTCGGTATTACGTATGTCAGTAGTGTTGTTTTCTAAAGTTTATGTCATTTTCAAACTGATATCAGAAACTTTTAGACATACCGGTCAAACTGTGCATCGGATTTAGGTTCGGTCAATTCATACATGTCAAAAATGACTCATGGATCATTGTCTTAAAGTATAAAAACAATCTGAACGCGTTTGCTCGGTATTCCGTATGTCATTAGTGTTGTTTTCTAAAGTTTATCTCAATTTGAAACTGATATCAGACACTTTTATCCATACCGGTCACACTGTGCGTCTAATTGAGGTGTGGTCGATTCTTACACATCAAAAATGACTCATGGATCATTTTCCTAAAGTATCAAAACAATCCGAACGCGTTTTCTCGGTATTCCGTATGTTAGTAGTGTTGTTTTCCAAAGTTTATCTCAATTTGAAACTGATATCAGACACTTTTATCCATACCGGTCACATCATGCGTCGGATTGAGGTGAGATCGATTCTTACACATCACAATTGACTCAGGTATCATTTTCCTAAAGTATCAAAACAATCCGAATGCGTTTTCTCTATTTTCTGTATGTCACTTGTGTTGTTTTCTAAAGTTTATCTCAATTTAAAACTGATATCAGACACTTTTAGCCATACCGGTCACACCGTGCGTAGGATTGAGATACGGTTGATTCGTACACATAAAAAATGACTAATGGATCGTTTTCTTAAAGTATCAAAACAATCTGAATGCGTTTTCTCAGTATTCCGTATGTCAGTAGTGTTGTTTTCTAAAGTTTATGTCATTTTCAAACTGATATCAGACACTATTAGCCATACCGGTCACACCGTGCGTCGGATTGAGGTGAGGTCAATTTGTACACGTCACAAATGACTCATGGATCGTTTTCCTAAAGTATCAAAACAATCCGAACGCATTTTCCCGGTATTCCTTATGTCATTAGTGTTGTTTTATAAAGTTTATCTCAATTTGAAACTGATATCAGATACTTTTAGCCATACCGGTCACACCGTGCGTCGGATTGAGGTGCGGTCGATTCTTACATGTCACAAATGACTCAGGTATCGTTTTCCTAAAGTATCAAAACAATAAGAATGCATTTGCTTGGTATTCCTTATGTCATTAGTGTTGTTTTCCAAAGTTTAACTCAATTTGAAACTGATATCAGACACTTTTATCCATATCGGCCACACCGTACGTCGGATTGAGGTGTGGTCGATTCGTACACGTCAAAAATGACTCAGGGATCGTTTTCTTAAAGTATCAAAACAATCCGAACGTGTTTTCTCAGTTTTCCGTATGTCACTTGTGTTGTTTTCTAAAGTTTATCACAATTTGAAACTAACATCAGACACTTTTATCCATACCGGTCACACCGTGCATCGGATTGAGGTGCGGTTGATTATTACACATCAAAAATGACTAATGGATCGTTTTCCTGAAGTATCAAAACAATCCGAATGTGTTTGATTGGTATTCCGTATGTCAGTAGTGTTTTTTTCTAAAGTTTATCTCAATTTGAAACTGATATCAGACACTTTTAGCCATACCGGTCACACTATGCATCGGATTGAGGTGTAGTAAATTTGTACACGTCACAAATGACTCATGGATCATTGTCCTAAAGTTTCAAAACAATCCGAACACGTTTTCTTGGTATTCCATATGTCAGTAGTGTTGTTTTCTAAAGTTTATGTCATTTTCAAACAGATATCAGACACTTTTAGAAATACCGGTCACACAGTGCGTCGGATTAAGGTGTGGTCGATTCGTACACGTCACAAATGACTCATGGATCGTTTTCATAAAGTATCAAAACAATCCTAACGTGTTTGCTTGGTATTCCGTATGTCATTAGTGTTGTTTTCTAAAGTTTATCTCAATTTGAAACTGATATCAGACACTTTTATCCATACAGGTCACACCGTGTGTCGGATTGAGGTGAGGTTGATTCATAAACGTCATAAATGACTCAGGGATCGTTTTCCTAAAGTATCAAAACAATCCGAATGCGTTTTCTCAGTATTCCATATGTCAGTAGTGTTGTTTTCCAAAGTTTATCTCAATTTGAAACTGATATCAGACATTTTTAGCCATATCGGTCACACCGTGCATCAGATTGATGTGCGGTAAATTTTTACACGTCAAAAATGACTCATGGGTCATTTTCCTAAAGTATCAAAACAATCCGAACATATTTGCTCGGTTTTCTGTATGTCACTTGTGTTGTTTTCTAAAGTTTATCTCAATTTGAAACTGATATCAGACACTTTTAGCCATATCGGTCACACAGTGCGTCGGATTGAGGTGAGGTTGATTTTTACACATCACAAATGACTAATGGATCGTTTTCCTAAAGTATCAAGACAATCCGAACGTGTTTGATCAGTATTTCGTATGTCAGTAGTGTTGTTTTCTAAAGTGTATCTCAATTTGAAACAGATATCAGACACTTTTATCCATACCAGTCACACTGTGCGTCGGATTGAGGTGCGGTCAATTTTTACACGTCAAAAATGACTCATGGATCATTGTACTAAAGTTTCAAAACAATCCAAATGCATTTGCTCGGTATTCCGTATGTTAGTAGTGTTGTTTTCTAAAGTTTATGTCATTTTCAAACAGATATTAGAAACTTTTAGCAATACCGGTCACACTGTGTGTCGGATTGAAAATTGGTCAATTCTTACACATCAAAAATTACTCATGGATTGTTTTCATAAAGTATCAAAACAATACGAACATGTTTGATCGGTTTTCCGTATGTCACTTGTGTTGTTTTCTAATGTTTATGTCAATTTGAAACTGATATCAGACACTTTTATCCATACCGATCACACCGTGCATTGGATTGAGGTGCGATAGATTCTTACACGTCAAAAATGACATAGGGATCGTTGTCCTAAAGTATCAAAACAATCCGAATGCGTTTTCTCAGTTTTCTGTATGTCACTTATGTTGTTTTCTAAAGTTATGTCAATTTCAAACTGAGTAGTAGGAATTCACTAATCTAAGGATATGAAACATAAGAAAGGGAGATCATAGATTCTCAATAAGTGTAAAGGGATATATCAATGACCATATAAAGATAACATAAATATTAGGAATTCACCTTCATTGTCCTATTTGTTTACATTCTTCCATCAGGTACGCTGCCCATTCGTTTCTAAACACATTTATATCATCTTCTGAATAGGATTTTTTGCGACAGTCATAGTAGTACTGAAAAAATATAAATACACAAAGGATTAATAATTATTTTAAATTAAGTAGTAATTATTTTCAAAAATACCTCTTCAGGGATGCTAGTTTGTTCATGAAATATGATCTCTTTCATAAATTTACAAACATAATAACCACAGTCCTTGTCGTTTGTTTGTTTCGGACACTGCATAAACATCAATAAAAATAATTAATTTGTTTTGATATGTATTTGGATAGTGAAATATAATTATATATACCCAGATACTTCTCCATTTGTAGATCTTGTGGGCATTGTCATCCTTATGCCCTAGATTCATTCCAGCCTTTAGACGATATTCATACACCGCCCTATCATAAAAAAATCCCCATTAAAAGATAATATAAATTATATAACTAGATATTTAGTTCTAAAATGTTGGATCTAGTGTATTAAAAATTGACAATCTCCATCATGTGTGGTCGGTTTGTTGGATATCCATGCAGTGAATCCAGAAAATAAATCTTTTGAGTATCCAAATTGACTGCAATGAACATCCAATGATCCCTAAAAACACAAAAAGAAATAAGTACTGATAGAAATGAAAATATAATTGATATGATTAAAATGTATAGTTTTACCCCTACAACGTTGGTATTAAAAAGAGTCTGACAGTCGTAATTCTTCTTTGAAATGTTCTGAGCAGATTTGACATTAATTCAGCCTGAAAATCAGAATCTATTTCTTCTCATTGTGTAGAAATGGTGTGAGGACTAACGAGTCCAAATTTGTATTCATGGGAAAATCCATTCAATTGTTTTTCATATATACTCCTGTGAAAAATATGAGATGTATTTAGCCATAATTATCAAAGTATATCAGCTTCTGTAAAATCAAATCATGAAAACATACCTCATGTATACATTTATAACTGAGGCGCCTAGCCAGTGGTATGTGATGATCTCAGCAACAGCGTCTGCACTAACGAAATATAATGTTTCCTCTCCATACATATCTTTTTCAAAAACAATTTTATGACACTTTCCGCCTATCATTTTCATATCCACATGAGCTTGTAATGATATTAAATGTGGATATAGAATGGGCGGGGTGAACGCGCTCTCAGTAGATCGTTTTGATCGGTTGGTTGATCTTTTGGAGCCACTCTTTCGTTTTAGCTCCTCCCTTTTTTCCTTCTATAATAACATTCATCGGTTCATCCATTTTCTAATTTAATGTTAATGGTTCTTCTTGAAAAATGAATTGGAAATGAATACCTCCTGGTCGACATGTTTTTTTACAAGATTCGACGGCCATGCAACGAATGTTCCAACAGCTTTTTCCACCGTATGAAGGTCGTCATCGTCATTTGGCACGGGTTTCTCGGCGCTAGACTCATGAGCTATGTTAATCGACACTTTGACATGACCGGTTAGAAGTGGTCTGGAGTGTAGTGTGTCATTCTGCATATTGAACACCGTAGCCCTCGCTACAAGGCGATGGGTGGGAGTTGACAGATATAAATCACAGTCATTTTCACCCTGTATAATATCATTACATAAAAGGTATCAGTGTCTATGTGATTCACATTTCACAGAAACAAATATTATAACATTGATTACCTCAGTTAAGTTAGGTCTTTGAGGGGAATGGCTCGCCTCAATTTTGGTGGGGGTGGGGTGGGATCTTCTCACGCGGGTTGTTCTTGAGTTGTTTGTTCTCTTCGCCTCTCCTCCATCAAACTCTTTAGCATCTCTCCCTGAGTTTGGAATTGTTCTTTAAGGGTAGCTACTCTATCTCTCATTACATGCAATTCTTTAGTTTGTTCATCCTCTTGTTTTTTTTCTGAAAATATGCTCGGGGTGACACCCCAAAACCCACACCTCTGATGTGGCCATACTGTTCTGACTGTTTCAAGGCCGCTGAAAGTATGTCTGCATCTGGTGTGGGTGTTGTTGATTCCTGTGACTATGTCAAATAGAAAATATAGAAAAGTAAGTAATCATCATTATGTAATAGTGATTTAAAGCAAAACAAGTTTATATTATGTCATACTTACACATGTTTCCCACACTTTTTGTGTGTTTTCATCTACCAGTTTCCCCTCTTTATTAACACGAGTCTCCTTCCATAGCACATGGCGTGGAATAGAAGTGGCTTGGGATTTTGCTTCATCAATCTGCATATAAAGAGAGAAACATGGTTACAGTGTTGTTTTATGTCACATAAAATTATTACAGTACTTTTAAAATACATACCAATTGTTTTTCAATTGAAGCGTACCCCAGACTTGCTTTACGGTAGGGGTACGCTGGTTTTGCTGCCCGTTCTTTATTTTCAGCACTCATTTATTGTTTCATAAATAAAAACATGTCAATCAACGTGATGAATACAAGCAACGTTACACAACATGTAACCAAACACAATGTACCTGAAAATTCTGTTCCGCACGATGGTTGAAAAACACATCCCACATTCCTTGGGATATCAAGTGTGCATAAATAGGAGGCGGGTGCGGCTTGATTTTCCCTTCAGCATCTTTCAGATGATGTTTCATTAAAATGGTGCGAAAGCCTCTATGAATCCTTCCTGCTAGTCTTAAAACATATTCTTTGTGCGAAACATCTACTATAAATGCACTCTGCAAGAGATGATGAAGAGTTAGTCAATATTTCAATATTTTATTTTATTTTATTTTAATAAATTAAATAGATTATATCGTAATGTTACCGTAATCTCTTCCCACATTAATGTTTTCAACCCGCTGACAACATGGTGCCACGACTCTACATCAATCGGCACGCGTTGTCGAGTGATGATTCCAATGTAGCTACTAAACATGGCTTTGTTGGGGTTTACATGCTGGCCTCGTTTATTCCATCCCACCTCATATTTGATGCCTTTTGCCTTTGCCTTAAGGATTTTGGCTAAAACTGTCAAACTACGGTGCACCTGTTTTTTTTTTGTCGTTGGGGTTTCATCGCCTACCATTTCCTTGGTTTCTGCATCATCATTATGTTTCTCCGAAGGGCTAGCATCAGCACTGGGACCAGCTGAAACAGGTTGAGAGACCAGTTGTACCTCATCAGTGGGACCAGTTGTAACAGGTTGAGAGACTTGTTGTCTCTCAGCAGTGGGACCAGTTGCAACAGGTTGAGAGACCTGTTGTGTCTCGAGATTGCGTGCATCAGCAGGTGAAGAAGTCATTATCTGCAGAACTGGTTTAACATTTAATTTAGATCACATAAAAGTAGCAGCGAACAGATAATAACATAATGTAACACAATCTATATTACAATAAAAAAAACCTAATTATTGAGCTCTCTTTTTTTTAAAGGCTGAAGGGATTTTACCCCTCTATCAACTATCTATATCCCTTCATTGTGGTCTCCTATGACATACAAAATGTCATCTACATTGGAACCACTGTGAAATGATTGCGAAGTCCCAATGAAAGGGTCATCTTCCGTTGAATTTTCATCTGACCCTTTAGCTGTTTTGGTCGATAACAGAACGATTGACCAGTTTCGGTTTGCGGAATCTGAAACATAAAATACTTGCACTACCTGTGATGTCATTATAAACGGTTCGTCTTTCTCCCCTTCCTTACTGAAATCAACTTTCACGAATCCCGAGTCATCTATTTTAACAACACTCCTGTTATCAACCCACTTGCATTGAAATATCGGAACTTGAAATTTCGTATAATCAAACTCCCATATTTGTTTGATGATGCCAAAATATGACATATTTGCATAAATTGGATTTATGTCCTTAGCACCGGAAACATGCATCGCTTTAGCCACAAGTGTAACCCCACTATTCTGCATGGTATTGTCTTCATCATGTTCATTAGTATAAAATGTATAACCATTAACTACATAAGCATTGTAAGATAATGCATACACACTTGTTCCTTCGGCTAGCCATCGAAGTCGTTCTGAAATTGACTCTAGATTTTCATCTGACTTCTTAAAAATATGATCTCGAAACCATCCTATAAACTGTCGATTATGTGTATCTGATATCCATTTTTCAGTCCTAGATGGATTCAAATGCCTAAGAATTTCTTTGTGGATTTCAACATATGGGTCAACGTCGAAACTGTTATGCAAAACATAAAGGTGGGCCTGCTCCTGATCTGTAATATTGATTGTGAAAACCTGTCTTCCAGAAATTCCTTCACCCTCAAGCCGCCCAGTGTGACGAGATTTCGGTAAGCCAATGCTTTCCACACCAGATAAGTATTTGGTACAGAATTCAACGGCTTCCTCAACAATATATTTCTCTGCAATACAACCCTCTGGACAACTTCAATTTTTGACATACCCTTTCAAAATCTTCATATACCGTTCAATGGGATACATCCATCTATAATGTACAGGACCACATAGTCGAATCTCTCTCACCAAGTGGACCATCAAATGAACCATCATATCAAAAAATGAAGGCGGGAAGAACATTTCTAATTCACATAATATGACGGCAATTTCTTTTTCCATAGCTGGAAATTTCGTCGGGTCTATAACTTTGATGCATATAGATTTAAAGAAGAAACACAGTTTTGTTAATGTATGGTGGACATTCTTGGGAAAAATGCAACGTAAAGCAATTAGAATGAGATCTTGCATCAAAACATGACAGTCATGTGATTTCAGACCTTTTAACTTCAAGTCACTCATTGACATGAGATTACTGATATTTGACGAATACCCCTCTGGAACCTTTACGTCATTAAAGAAGTTGCAAAACTGATATATCTCCTGTCTGGAAAGAGTGTAAGCAGCAGGAGGAAGAAATGTTCATTTTTCACCCTTCACTGGTGCCAACTCTTCTTGTATTCCCATCTCAACCATGTCCAACCTAGCCTTAATTCCATCTTTTGTTTTTCCAGATGTATTTAGCAACGTGCCGATAACACTATCAAATACATTTTTTCTACATGCATAACATCAATAAAATGTCTTACATACAAATAATTCCAGTATTTTAATTCAAAAAAAAACTGATCTCTTTTTCCAACCGATTTTTGTAAGGTTTTTCGAAGTTGGTTTACCAAAAGTAGTGTCCATATTTTTAACTTTATCAAACAATTTATTGCCTGTTAGTGGAGACGGTGTTTTACGTTCTTCTTAACTTCCATCGAATGATGTCGTCCAAGAACGGTACTTATATCGTCGCGGTAGAAATCTGCGATGTCCTAGAAACACGGTTTTCGATGAATTTTTCAACCTAATTGATTGTGTACCTTCTTCGCAAATGGGACAGCCTTGAGTTCCTTTAATGCTATATCCTGACAAATTTCCATAAGCAGGGATGTCATTTATCGTCCCGTACAACATGACTCTCAAAGTGAAATCTTCCTTTCTGTAAGCATCATACAATATAACACCTGAATCCCACAATAATTTAAAATCTTTGATCAATGGAGCTAAATAAACATCAATATCATTACCCGGTTGTTTTGGTCCTGATATAAGCATAGATAACATGATGTATTTTCATTTCATGCATAACCACGGTGGTAAGTTATAATTTATCAACATAACCGTCCATGTACTATGACTATTTCTTTGAAAACTAAAAGGATTCACTCCATCTGTAGATAACGCAAGACGAAGGTTTCTCGACTCATTTCCAAATTCAGGATACTCATGATCGATTCTTTTCCACTGAGGAGAGTCTGACAGGTGACGTAGTATCCCATCTTTAATTCTTGTATCTGCATGCCATGTTAATTGTTCTGCAGTCTCCTCACTTTCATATAGGCGTCTAAACCTTGGAATGATTGGAAAGTACCATACAACTTTAGTAGGACTGGATTCATCTTTCTTGTATCGAGAAGCACCACACTTTGGGCATTCTTTAAGTGATTTGTGGTCCTTGTGAAATAGTATACAGTCATTCGGGCAGGCGTGTATTCTTTCAGAGATCATACCCATCGAGCTTAGCATTTGTTTGGCATCGTATGTTCGGCTCGGGAGCTCATTGTCTTCTGGGAGCATGTCATTCATGAGAGAAAGTAGTTTCGTAAAACTATCGTCACTCCACCTATTGTATGCTTTCAAATTATACAGCTTCAGTATGGATGACAATGCTATATATTTAGTGCAACCAGCATACAATGGCATCTTTGCACAACTTTTTAACTTCTCAAACAATTTTGGGCAATCATGAAGTTCATCTTCGACTGTCCTTGTCATTTCCTCAATACGATCTTCATCATCATTCACATCTGTAATCACATCCTCCATACGGTCATCTTCATTGTTCATGTTTGTAATCATATCAGATGATCCATAAAATGCAGTGTCATCCCAGTCACTACCTACATTCGTTGTTTCCCCGTGTTTATTCCAACATGTATAACTCTGATCTATTCCGTGACAGATCAAGTGTTCTTCCAACTCCTCTGGACTAATTTGTTTTGAATAACAATAGCATAAACACGGACAAAGGATTTGAGAAGAGTCACGTGCATGATCTTTTGCAAACTTGATAAACTCTTTCACGCCTTATTCATACTCTTTTGTCAACCGATTGTCATTCATCCATTCATTATTTATATTCATCCTATTTGAAATCTATAGGATGAGTATATAGGTTAGGGGAGAAGGAATATGAGTATAATTTAGATAAAAAACTAGATAATTCAAAAATGGTAGGGGCATTCTCATTAATAGAAAATCTTGGGTGGTTCTTGGGATTCATCCAATCTCTTCTTCTCTTTGATCACCCCTGATGAGGGGTGGTTCTTGGGATTTTTTTATAGTGTGTTAGTGAGTTTTCCCGTCATACTTCCTCCATTACTAATATCCTTTATTTTCCTATGATTTGGGATGATTTTAACTAGGATTTATGTGATGATTTCACTATATCATCTTCAAATAAATTCAGATAATGTAGATTTTGATTGTATTGGCTAGAGGTTATCCTTGTATGATGGACGCACCATGTTTTGTGAGGTAGGTGGACCCTATAATACAAAACCATGTTCCAATTTATGCATGATTTTCATTCATGCATGAGTATATGTGTTCCATTGAAAGGGATAGAAATCAAGAGCAACCAAGGTAAATAAATAGGGTGTTTTTGAGAGATAGAGTGAGGGTTCTATTGAATGTTTGTGATTTTGTGATCATCCAGAGATTATGTCTCCATGGAGTAGTTGTGTTTATGAAAGGATCGGGTTTGGTATGAGTTTTTTATAGCCTAGTTAGGTTTTCTAAGGCTATTTGATTAGAGTCTTAGGCCTAAAGAAGATGGATCATATAGTTTTATATATCACGTATGATGAGGAACACCCTCTTAAGGATATATATAAGAGTCATGGTGTGATAATATGATGTGAGATATAGAAATGGGGATATATATAAACCAAATAGAGCACACAACAAAACCATGAGTATCCATAAGCATAGAACATAAAGAATACATAAACATGATCCATATACAGCGTCAACTGAAAAAAAAACTAAAAACAGAGAGAATAAATCAGAACCTGACCAGATATCCTCGTGACCTTTGGGTTACCACTAACTATAAGACCAACCTGCTTTAAAGGAAACCTAAACAAGAAACCCAAACCTAAGAATAACTTGGGTCTACTGATGCTGAGTGTCACAAGTAGGGTGTGAGTATAAAACAACTTAGTAGGTAAGCACCACAGAATCCATACATTACCTTTCCTGAAATAATACAAAAACACTAGTTTGAAATACATTTATAAAATAGGTTTTTATCATTTAAAGAACCAACACATATTTTTTAGAAAATCCATTTTCAAAACAAATCATGACTTCCCTTTTTAAAATAGATATCTAGTTTAAAAAATGAATTCAAAATTCAATATAAGAATACAAACAAGGTGATCACAGAGCCATGATGAAATTAATTGAAACAATAAAAGTAGAAAAATACTAGAAAACTATATAACCCAAGTGCAGAAAAATAAAGAAGAACATATAGATAGGTAATCATTATAATTACCTAAACATACCTAGAAGAAATCCCTAGACTTACTAGGTTCAGACTCACCTGCCGACATATGGTGTACCTCCATAGTGAACAACCAACATTGATGCTCCATTATAGTAGTATACCAGAGAATGAAGAGGCCATCACATGCATGGTATAAACTAATAACACACAAGTTCCAACTGGGCCTATACATCACATGAGTTTCAAAACCAATTTCTAAAACACCACAAAATAGCAATAGATCTTTAAAATTTACAAATCAAATTCCATTTTCAAAACCAAGGGGAAAACACCATGTAAGCTCTGAAGATTCCAAATGGGCCTTTATTCCATTTAGAAACCAAACCACACCTCAAGAAGCCAAACATAATTAATCTCAATATTGACAATAAATGCAAACATAATTAATTCATGCAAATTCAATTTTACTCACCTTAAGGAGGAGGACCCGGTGGCGGAGGAGAAGGAGGAGTCGACAACGGAGGCAGAAGAGGCAGCGCGGAGGCAGGGCGAAGGCAGCGGAGGCAGCGGAAGCAGCTCGGAGGCAGCAGAGGAGGAGGAGGAGGAGGAGGCCGCGGTGGAGGACCCGCGGTGGAGAGGAGGCAGCGGAGTAGGTGGAGGAGGAGGAGGAGGAGGCGCAGAGGAGGAGGAGGAGGAGGAGGAGGCGGCCGGAGGAGGAGGAGGCGGCGGCAGCGGCGCGGAGGAGGGATTCCACGAGAGCTTGACAGGGTGCGGGGAGGAGGAAGAGGACCCGGTGGATTTTATCAATCCCGCGTGGACCTTTATCAGTGCTAGTAAAAAACACTGATAAAGGGTGTATTTATCAGCGCTAAAATGAAAAGCGCTGATAAATACCACCTTTATCAGTGCTTTTTTAGCGCTGATAAAGGCCGGACTTTATCAGCGCTTTTGTAGCGTTGATAAAGAGTGACTTTATCAGCGCTTTTCATTTTAGCGCTGATAAAGACACTCTTTATCAGCGCTTGTTTAGCGCTAATAAATACATAGTTTATCAGCGCTAATAAAAGCACTGATAAATGTATCAATTTAAGAGTTTCTTTATATTATTATATATTTATTTAACTCTAAATATATATATCTCTATTTATACTTATAAAATTATTTGAAAGGTATATTTATATATATATCATTGAAAATATAATAAAATATTTATTTATTTTTTAAATATAATTTAATTTTAATTGTAAGTGTACATTTTTTATAACATATATATTATATGGGTAACATAATGAATTATAATATCTATAAATGAACATTATTCAATATGCACATATGTATACGCATGTATGATATATTCATTGGAAAACACATATATATACACGCATGTATGATATTCATTGACCCCAATTCATTGGAAAACACATTATATATTCAATAATTTCAATTATAGTACATATATATTAGAACGCATTATATATTTATAAATAAAACAAATACATTAAATATAAAGAAATATAATAAATATATATTAAATATAATGAATTGATAAATCTAATAAATATAATGAATTAATAAATCTAATAAATTAATATATAATGACTTAATAAATCTAATAAATATATAATGAATTAATAAATCTAATAAATATATTTATTATTAATCTTATAATTATTTAATTATATATATATATATAATTATTTAATTATATATATAAAAACGTAGTTTATCAGCGCTAATAAAAGCGCTGAAAAATGTATAAATTTAAGAATTTCTTTATATTATTATATATTTATTTAACTCTAAATATTTATATCTCTATTTATACTTATAAAATAATTTGAAAGGTATATTTATATATATATCATTGAAAATATAATAATATATATATTTATTTTTTAAATATAATTTAATTTTAAGTGTACATTTAATTAATATATATATATATATATATTATATATATATGGGTAACATAATGAATTATAATATATAAATGAACATTATTCAATATGCACATATATATACGCATGTATGATATATTCATTGACCCCAATTCATTGGAAAAAACATATATATAGACGCGCGTATGTATGATATTGATCGATCCCAATTCATTGGAAAACACATATATATTCAATAATTTCAATTATACATATATATTAGAACGCATTATATATTTATAAATAAAACAAATACATTAAATATAAAGAAATATAATAAATATATATTAAATATAATGAATTAATACATCTAATAAATATATAATGAATTAATAAATCTAATAAATATATAATGAATTAATAAATCTAATAAATATATATTGAATTAATAAATATAATAAATATATTTAGTATAAATCTTATAATTATTTAATATATATATATATATATTTAGTTATAACATGTGTTTTTTATTTAATGTATACAATAAATATTATCAGCGCTAAGAAAAGCACTGATAAATGTTACATTTATCAGCGCTAATAAAAGCGCTGATAAAGGGATATTTAAAGCGCTGATAAAGGGTACACCTTTATCAGCGCTTGTTTTAGCGCTGATAAAGGCCCGCCCCTTTATCAGATCTTTTCCGTTAGCGCTGATAAAGGCAGGCGCATGCCTTGCCCAGTTTTGTGGTAGTGCTTTAGGAAAATGTCTATATAACACAACCAGAAGGGTTTGTGACACCAGGTGATGCCTAAAGGAATTTCAAGTTGTAGAGATCATTTATGTATTGAAGCAAGCATCTAGGTCATGGAACATTTGATTTGATGAATCCATAAAAGAATTTGGGTTCATTAAAAATGAATGTGATCCATGTGTTTATAAAAGGTTTAGTGGGAATGTGGTCGTTATCCTAGTAGTATATTTTGATGACATATTACTTATTGGAAATGACATACCAATCTTACAATCTATTAAGGACTAGTTGAACATGTGCTTCTCCATGAAGGACTTAGGCGAAGCATCCTACATTCTAGGGATCAAAATCATTCGTGATAGATCCAAGAGGCTTCTTGGACTAATCCAAAGTACATATATTGACCAGATACTAAAGATATTTAGTATGGAAAATCCAATAGGGTATTGGTTCCAGTGTCACATGGTTTATATCTTTCTAATAAAATGTGTCCCCAAACATGACATGAGAAAGATAGAATGAGTAAGATCTCATACGCTTTAGTGATATGATCAATCATGTATACCATGTTATGTACTAGTCTTGATGTCGCCTATGCATTGAGAATTGTAGGTAGATATCAAGAAGATCCAGGAGAATAACATTGGACTGTTGTTAAGACTATCCTTAAGTATCTAAGAAGAACTAAGGATATGTTCCTGATATATGGAGGAGATGAGGATCTTGTTATCATAGGGTATGTTGATGCTGGTTTTCAGATAGATCTGAGTGATATGAAGTCACAATCAGGATATGTTTTTTGTCTCAATGGAGGAGATGTGAGCTGGAAGAGTTAAAAGAATCCAGTTGTAGCTGATTCTATAGTGGATTCCGAGTACATAGAAGCTTCTGATGCAGCCAAGTAATCTATATGAATTCAGAACTTTATCTAGGATCTTGATGTGGTACCTAGCATTAAAGACCCTATCACATTGTATTGTGATAATACTGCAGCGGTGGCTCTTGTAAAAGAGCCAAGGTGACATCAATGGACAAAGCACATACTCTGGAAGTATCACCTCTTAAGGGATTTTTATCAAAGGGGTAAAGTTGCAGTGAGAAAAGTATCCAAAGAAGAGAACACAACGGACCCCTTGACTAAAGGTCTATCTCAGTATAATTATGAGTATCATGTGGGAGCTAGCGGACTGAAGGTCATTAGAAGTTGTCTCTAGTACAAGTGGGAGTCTGTTGGAGTTGGTGCCCTAGAACCAACTTATTTTGTACTTTATGATAATTTATATTCATGGTTTTGAATATCAATAAACTCTTTATCACGTCATGATTTTTCTTCTGTGTAACATTTCATGTGACAATGTCCCAAGAGTAAATTCTGCACTAAAATGTCATAGCAGTTCCCCATTATGATGAGAACCCATAAGTTCTATGAAACTATTCTTAGATATATGTTAAATATCTGGATTATATCATTTTAGGGACACAAATGATATAGGCTATCATGAGTGGAGACTCGTAGGACTTTGAGGCACCTTCTCATGGTTTACGTCCTTGGTGATATCTAGTAGGATATTATGAGAACGAGACCCGACAGTAAGAAATCCACATTTATAAGTGTCATTGGATGTTCCTATTTATGGACATGTTTATTGGTCCTTAGACTTTAATATTATTATTAATGGATATTATGATTCATACACTTAGATGTATTTACAAAAACCATGATGATAGATGTTCGCGGTGAAGTAGGATATGTTGGGTGTGTCACGAGTAATATTACATTAATGAATAATGTGAGAAATGATTTATCCCTTTTGTTCTTTAATAGAATATAATATCTCTAGCCCTTTGATGGAAATGATATAGCCTAAATAAATCCATGACCATGGTGATCAATAGGTATGTTCTATTTTTAGAAATTCAAAGAAAGAGATATTGATCATATAGGTTGATGGAACTGGCATGCAACTTGCTCGATTAGAGAAATTGTGATAAAGGTATAATATTACATAGTAAGCATTTGTATGAGGTGACATGTCGTTGCGACATTAACTTCTTTTTATATGGGTTCCTTGGCGTGTTGATATATGTTAACCTTAGACTTTAGGCAGGTTTTCTTGATGCCACTGAGAAAGAGACCTAGAGGGCCATACACTAAGTGTATCCAGTATCTCAGTTAAATAATTTATTATTTAACAAATTTAATAAATATTATTCCTGGTCTTGGTTTAATAATTATTCATGTATGCCTGATCGCATTTATTCTGTCACTAGTTATTTGAGAGAATATATTGTGAGCAGAATAATTAATAAATATTGTGGAGGATTGGCAGACCGAGTTTAATGATACAGTGAGAAATAATAATATTAAATATGATTTGATTATATGATATTTAATTATAAATTGCAAGTTAAGAGCATGTTAGGAAATAATAATATTGTTTTTGTTATTTAACATGAGGGTTTCGCTAGGATTAATGAAATAAATAAAAACACTTGTGTAGATTATTTATTATTACCCTAGTAAAATAAATGCCTGGTTATATTATTCTCTTATTAGCCAAGGGAAAGCTAAGCAACTCCTATGGTGTTATGCACAATGAATTGGAGAAAAGCTCTCAAACCTAGAGAGTTCTTTCTTCTCTAAGAACACTCTCAAGAACGAGAGAGATCCTCCTCCACCAGATCAAGGAGAATTCTTTGGAAGCGGTTCTCAAGGTGATTGAAGGCAGACATCGCAAGCGCAGGGATCTTCCGTGCTAGCACCCGGAGACTCCTTCGGTGACATCTGAAGATACATGGAACATGTGTGGATCACCTCTAGAGGATATATACCCTTGATCTCTACAATGTAACGATGATACACCTACAGATTTGTGGTTGAACGCATCAACGAAGAAAGAATCGCCTTGATGGTAATTCTTTAATTTAATTAAATTAATTATAAACAAAATATGCTGATCCTATCTCTTGGTTATGGGTTTCTATTCCTTTGTCTAAATCCTTGATTCAATTCTGTGGATACTAGCATTCATCGTCATATTGATCCTGGATTGTTCATTGAATATGGAAAAAATTAAAGTTGGGCACCGTCCCTCCCGCAATTTGCTGCACCCGGAACCAACTGCCACTTCATGTCGTGTGCAGTTTTAGACGACATGAATAGTCTTTTTAAGTGTGGTTTCAGAGGAAAGTAATGCAATACCTTTGTGGGAGTTCTCTTCTTCTGCTTCTTCCAGTTGGTTGCATTCATTTATACTCTCATTGTTTCTCATTGACTTCCATCTACTTGTATAAAATCTTATGAATTCTTCTTTATTAGACTCTTGTCCCCAATAAAGCATGCAATCATTAGGGAGTGAATTTATCTTTGTATAATTAGGTCCAAGTTTGTTGATGATTTTCTTCATCTCATAGAATGATGCAGGGATCTGAGATTCACTAAATACATCATTAAGAAACTCTAAAATCATGGACACTTCTTTGACAGTAATACCATAGAGACACTTGATATGATAAACTCGAGTAGAAAAGATAACTTCAAATACTTGGAACACCCTTCATACGGTTCTTGTTTTCTGTCTTCAACTAATGCATAAAACTCATTTTTTTATCACTAAAGTTCTGAGAAAGATTAACCAACTCAGCATCAACTGAATGTTCTGTTGATCTATTAAAATCTTGGACATTGGATCCAGTAAATCCAAATGCATCTTTATCAAGTTTGGAACTTAATTCTCTTATAGAGGGTCACTTTGTATTTCATTGACAGGATAGTCATTGTTTTTATTTTCCATAACATTCATTTTGTCGTGTCAAATCCAACATACATATCGAGTAGAAAATTGTTTCAATGTCAAGTTCTCATATACTTTGTTTCTATTCAACCATCGCTTGAATTTACGTTCAGGACACAAACATTTTATTCTATCATCCACTGATTAGTTGACAATTGCATAATCTAAAAAATTCTCCAAACCCATGGCATACCGAGTTGGGTTTTGAGGTAAATTAATCCAACTTTTATCCTTACATATTGGATTGCCTTTTTTCTCCCTATACATTCAAATATAAATGTATAAATGTTTAATCAAGCAAGTACAATCAATTTTTAACATCACCCAACTTTGACATTGTCTAGGGCAGGGTCTTGATTCGACAGAACACAAATTTAACATGAAAATGATCCAATCTAATATGAAAAACATAAATAACATAAATAAATAAATATTACGCCTCACAATAATTGGGACAGATGTCGTGGAAGAAGGATATTGTGGTGAGGAGAGGGCAACCGACAGCGTGGAGGTTGGGGACAGGAGCCTAGCAACGTCCAACTCATGCACGGATAGGAGTAGGGAAAATTGGGTTGAGGCAAGGAGGAGGACAGAGTCGTGGGGTAGGGGTTGAGGCTTTTCCACCATTGAGGGTGGTGGTTTGCGGGAAATGGGGAAGAGGGGTCATCGTCATTGGGAGAAGAGTTGTCGGGGGGCATCACCACAGTTGGCAGTCGGCGTTGATGGAGGGTGGGGTGGGGTGGTCGGGTACGCAAGGGTGGGGGTGGGGTGGGGGAGAGGGGTTAATTAGGTTTTTTTTATAGTTGCGCTAACACTCATATTACCATCAGCGACTTTCCAAGATCATAGGAGCACATGTGGAACACCGCTAGAGGGTCTCTACTTTGGGTCATCGTCAATGCAATGAAGATACAACTAAACAGTCATCAGACGATCAACTCCTACATCGAAGAAAGAACTCAAGACTGTGGTATTTCTTCATATTATTAAATTAATTATAAATTAGCATGGAAAAATATCTTCTCTTTAGGTTCCGACAAAAACATTGTCAACATTCTTCAGAAAATTTCCCATTGGTCATGACGTTTATCGTCATGTACATTGTGAATGATTCATTGAATTTGACAAAAGTCAAGTTGGTCATAGGCCCACCAGGCACATTCACTGCGTCCAACCCGTAAAAAACATTGATAGAGTTGAACATTTATCAGTGCTAAAAATTAGCCTTAATAAATCTGGCTTTTATCAACCCTATTCTTAGCGTTGAGAAAGACCGCTTTTATCAAAGCTAATTTTTAGCCCTGAAATTTTACAAAAAATAAAAAATAAAAAATTGTACTGTTGCCCCCCCCCCCCCCAATCTGCACCCAGACACCCTTTTATCAGTGCCTCGCCCCCCTTTTATCAACACTTTCCCCCAGCACGCCTCACCCCCCATTTATTAGCACTTCCCCCAGCACGCACACCTACAACCCGTGCAGACTCAAACCCGAGACTTGCTTGTACACGGTGAACACCCTCACCAACGTTCCATTTGGTTTTCTACGATAATTTATGATATATTTGTTTATTTGTATATAATTACATACATCTTTTTTATTTATGTATTCATATAATTATTTTAAAATGCATTTATAAAATATATTTTTATATTTACACACATATATATACATGTATATTTATATATTTAGGTATAATTGTTTACTTACATATAAATTTTGTATAATGTATTTATAGAGTGCATATTTATTGTAAATACATTTGTGTGTGTTAGAGAGTGTGACTCTCCCTCTCTCACCCCCCACGCCCCTTCTCTATATATATTTGTTTGTGTATGTGTATGTATATATATATTTATATAAGTATGTATGTGTCTAATGTATATATATTTTAATGTATATTTATATAAGTATGTATGTGCCTATATATATTGTAATGTGCCCCTCACGCTCGACTGGGGTGGTAAGGGTGGGGAGGGGTTTGGGGCCTGGTCGCGGGGTCAAGCCCCCCGTGCCAGCTGGTTTATCTGTATTTTCTTCTTTACGCGTGTGTCGCTTTCACGGTTATACCCAACTTTTAATTGTATATATTTTGTAATATATACTTATTTATATATATATATACACACACACACAAATATTATTAGAATATGTACATAAATACATATATGTCTACTAATACACACACATATTTATATAACATGATATATACATATGTATACGTATATATATATTCATAAGTTTTTATAAAGTAAATAAAATAGTTAGATTGTAATTTAAAATAAAATTGATGGTAAATATTTATTTCAATATGGTTTATGTATTTAAAAATATATATTATATGTAAATATGTTTAAATATTTATTTATATAATTAAGTTTTTATATATAAATATATGCAAATGTTATAATATGAAAAGGGGTAAATCTCAACAATGTAATATCCGCGTGAGTGTAACCCCCAAAAATAAATTTGATCTCCACTGAAAAAGGATAAGATATTCTTAAAAACAAGTTGCAATTCCATCAAATATTAAAAAATTAGGGTATTCCGACTAAAAACTCAGTTTTAAAGACACTTCGAGCCTTGTTTGATCAAGAAAAAAATAGCGACTCGAGCTTCCCCAATCAGCACGGAGTAGATATCTTCGCAAGCTTCGATTTGATATCTCGTTGGGTTCAAACGAACATCCGAATAAAAAACTATGGCTGTTTAAAGTTCAAGTTACGTTTTCAACTAATCTTAACATATTTATTAATTTTTTAATTTTTTCTATCACCAAATTGTTATTAAATATCTATTACTCAATAATAATTTGCAAATTCTGAGTTAACATTAATTTTAATTATTTTTTCAACCATTTTTTCACTAAATATATAATATATTATGTGTAAATAAACATTTAGTATTATATAAATCAATATCATGCAAATATATTTTATATATTTCAATATAATTATATTTATATTTTAAAATGTGTTTTTTAATAATTTATCAAAAAAATTATGAATGTCATCTTTTATCATAGCTAAAAAACGATAATAAATTGAAAAATGTTAATAAACGCTAAAAAGACGATGATAACAAGAATTTTTTATTATCGTTAAAAAAAACACTGATAAAATCCAACATTAAACAATGTTTTTTTAGTATCCATAAAAACTTTTTTATCGGTGTTTTTTTAGTTAGTGGCAATGAAATTACAGTTTATCAGTGGTTTTTTTTATCAATCTGTAGTATTATTTTTTTTTATTTGTTAACTCGGCTGGACTGAATCCCTCTTATTCAATTAAAGGTAGATTTATTATTTGTGGGTGCGGCGATGTTAGCTGTGTTGGTGGGTACGGTCGTCGGCCTGGGCGTGCATTTATCCGATCTGCCGCGCCTTCACTACACACATTTACGGCGCCGTTTTAGTTGGTGCTGGATTTATTATTTGTGGATGCGGCGGGTGTCAGATGTGTTGGTGGGGAGTACTGTCGTTGGCCAGGACCCGAGCATTCATCCGATCCGCCGCGCCTTCGTGGCACTTCAAAACGACGCCGTTTTGGTTGGTGCTCAAATTCGATACTCCCAACCGTATTGTTTATGTGGATTAAATAAATGATAAATTAACAATAAAACTAATTTACCAGAAATTCCATCAAAACACTAGTAAAAATATATTTGTTAGATTCTCCAAAACTATCATTCAAGAGTGTTTCAAAACACTAATTTTAAAAAAAAAATCTCAAAAATTGTTGGAAATAAATTTTCATGTTTTAAACGCGACTTTGAATATAATCAACATATTCCATAACCATAACCAAACACATCAATGTAAATCGATGTTTTCACATCGGGTTTTTTCTTATTTATCTATAAAAAAAGATTCTGATGTCAATTTCATAGCAAGATTAAGTGCATTTTTAAAAATTCCAACGCAAAGATCAAATTTAAAAAATATTTTATAAGATTTGACAAAAAATTGAATTGAAAGTAAAAAAAAAAGAATAAAGAAATAACGTTTTATCAAGAATAATGCGAAAACATATGTTACCTAAAGATTCAGCTATTTTGACTTTCTATCCTTCAAATTTTATCATCCACATTCATACTTTTTCGTATAAATGAGGGCATGATGTTCTCGTACTTTAAACACAAAAAACATGATTATGTAAATGTTCCTTTCTACAAAGCTACAGAACATATACAAAAAAATGGTGTCACGTTTTAAATTATTCACCATTAAATAATTCGTATAATGTGATTCAAATATGTGTTTTTCTTGTTTCATAAAAATATCACAAAAAAACTGAATTTAATATGTTTTGTGTTTCAGAACACCTTTTGTTTCTAAAAAATGATAAATCTAAATAAAAATGTATTCTTTATTTTAAATGCAATGCAAGTTAGAAATATGCAATAACATATGCTCCCTATCACAAATATTGTCTATCTTCAAATAACACATGTGACTAAAAATTTAAAAGACTAATTGAATTTTTATTGTGTTTCAAATAAAAGACAAATAATCACTATTCAATGACATATCTTATGTGTTTCAAACAAGTTCTTCGTTTTAACTGCACAAAGCAAACTAAAAAAATATATTTCGCATTTCAAATACAAGACAAATTCTGATTATTGATTCACACATTATCTCTGTTAAAATAAGGGTTTGGGGGGTGAGGGGCAGGTCGCGGGGTCAAGTCCTCGGGCTTGCAATTTAATGTAATTTTCTTCCTTGCGTTGTGTGCCGCTTTCGCGGTTGTACCCAATTTTTTTATATATTGTTTTTCAATAAAAAATATTTTATGTTTAAAAAAATCACAGAATATGTCACATATATAATTTTATTTACCAAGTTTTGTGTTTCAAAATCTTATATGTAACTAAAAAATACCAAAACTAATTGAAAACATATTTTGTGTTTCAAGTACATGATAGAATATCCTTACAAAATCACACATGTTTTGTGATTTGTATATATTACCTTTCAATAATAAATATTTTGTAATAAAAACAAACCATAGAACATGTTGTTGGGCGCCTCCTCAAATGGTGCCCACGCGGTTTCTAATTAAATGAATTTAAGACCGCGTGAATTAATTCACGCGGAGACACAATTTTAATGCGGGTCAAAGAAGCATTTTTGTGGAGTTACAGATTTTTATGCTGATTGTTTTGTTATAAAAGGGTGGCAATGAATGCTTTGGAATATACATCGACAAGGTGTGCCAACAAGATGTAGCCGACAAGAGAAAACCATGAAGGAGTTTTCGCGGTTACAGTGGCCCGTGTTTTGAGACCCGCGGCAGTATCTCCATCCCAGAAGTGCGGCTCTCATCAAAATCTTCGACGCAGTGCAGTTAAGGTTTTATCCAGTGGTTTTCAAATCTGCAACCGGCGAAACTCTTCTTGTGTGATCGGCTTTCATCTGCGGTGGTCTTTGATCCCATCCCAGTGTTTTTTTATCTACACCTTTTATTCGGACAACCAACACCTGCTTTACCTGGTTAGATCTATTTTGGGTTTCTTTTTAAGGTTGTGTTCTTCGTTTCAAGCTGGCTTTAGACTGCATTTGTCTTCCGACTTTGATCCGCTATTTTATTTGAGCATTGCTTTTGAGATCCCACTCATCTTTGAGAGTGTAATTCTTCATTTTAATGGATCCCGCTTTCTGGACCAGGTCCCGTGGTTTTTCCCTTTTTTGAGTTTTCCAGGTTAAAATTTATAGTGTTAACTTTTGTTTTTATGCACACATATTATTTGGATGTTGCACATCTGCTTTTGTTTGGAGGGAAAGATTTTATTTTCATTGCGTGTTCGCTTTGTTATTATTTGTGTGTTCGTCAATTTGTCGTTTTTTCCAGCATCTGATATCAGAGGAATTGGTTGAAGTCATCGGTTTCAGAACGCGATGACAGACATCTGGTGGGACAATTTTTCAAGGACTTGAAGGATGTTATCGGAATACAAAGGTGGTACCAGAGATGTTTATGGGATATCGAAAGTCTAATTGACTAGCAGGAGTCATGAGACGTGTTTTGTTATTGATGACAGTCAGAGTTCGGTTTTGGATTTCTTTTTACAAGGGAAGTTGATATTTTTTTATCAGAAGTTCAAAAGGGTTGGTGATGATCCCCACTTGAGTCAGAGGGGGAGTTTGTTGGGCACCTCCTCAAATGGTGCCCACGCGGTTTCTAATTAAATGAGGTCAAGATCGCGTGAATTAATTCACGTGGGGACACAATTTTAATACGGGTCAAAGAAGTGTTTTTGTAGAGTTAAAAATTTTCACGTTGATTGTTTTGCTATAAAAGGGAGGCACCAAATGCTTTGAAATATACACTGGCAAGGTGTGTCAGCACGATGTAACCGACAAGAGAAAACTAGGAAGGGGTTGCCACGTTTGCGGTGACCCGTGTTTTGAGACGTGCAACGATATCACCATCCCAGAAGTGCTGCTCTCCTCACAATCTTCGGCACAATGCAGTTAAGGTTTTACCCATCGGTTTTCAGATCTGCAACAAGCGAAACTTTTCTTGTCTGATCAGCTTTCATTTGTGCTGGTCTTTGATCTGACCCTGGTGTTTTTTCATCTACACCTTTTATTCGACAACAAACACCTGCTTTACTAGGTTAGATTTATTTTGTGTTTCTTTATCAGGTTACGTTCTTCATTTCAGGTTGGCTTCAAACGACATCTGCCTTCCGACTTCGATCCACTATTTTATTTGAGTATTACTTTTGAGATTCTGCTCATCTTTGAGAGTCTCTACTGTATACTCCATTTTAGTGGACTCTGCTTTTCTGGATGAGGTCCTGTGGTTTTTCCATTTTTGTGGGTTTTCCATGTTAAATTTTATGGTGTCAACTTTTTTTTTCTGCACACATATTATTTGGTTGCTACGGATCTGCTTTTGTTTTGAGGGAAAAATTTTATTTCCGCTGCACATTCGCTTTGATTTTATTTGCACGTTCGTCGCTTGCCGTCTTTCCCAACACATGTCTCATTTATATGTCTATTTAATATGTTATATGTTTCAAAATCTGTTATGTAACTAAAATCTCCCAAAACTAAATACAAATTCTCAGTATTGAATGACCCATATTGCATGTTTTTATATATTCTATCTCTTAAGAAAAAGATGAATTCTCTCCTGACGTCGAGAGCTTCCTCCTAGGTTTTCTTAGGGTTTAAGCGTTCCCAGGTTCTTCCTGAGTTGGGATGTTCGGCAGTGGCTACGTTTCTCTTTGGTTGTCGGCGGTGCTTCCTTCCCATTGGCAGCTGGTCATTCCTTTATCACTGTTTTTTAGCATCATTCTCCTTTGCTTGTCGCATGTCTTTTTGTTATGGCGTCATCGACATTGATCTGTCGTCCGTCTATCCGCTACCATGGAAGATGATCTGCTGAAAATTTTGGAAAAGATCTCAATAACTGATCGAGAAAGATCCATGATTAAAGTTAATATCGCTGAAGACACAAACTTACATGATGTCTTGTCCCTTATTTTGGTAAGAAATATTATATCTAAAAGATTCCATAACTTGAATGCCTTGAGAAATACGATGCAATCAATTTGGATATTGGAAGAGGGAGCGACTTTTAGGGAGATTGAACACAGGATGATTATATTGGAATTCTTTAGGGAATCTGACAAGATCCGTGTCTTGAATGGACGACTGTGGTTGTTTGATAACCACCTAATTGTGTGATCAATGATTTTGTGAATGGTTTTGATATCAATGGGATGGTATTTTTTCATCCCCCCTTTTGGATTCGGGTGAAGGGATCCCTTTTTTCTGGTAGGAATGAGCAAGTCATGCGTTGAATTGGAAATACGATTTGGGGGAGGGGGGGTTGTAAGAACCCAAATCTTCTTTTCAGGTATGGATCTTGATTTTGGGTTGTTTTTTAGGCAAAAGGACGAAAAGAGGATTTTCTAAGTACACGTCGTGTACTTCTGAGTACACGTCGTGTACTTCTGAGTACACGCTGTGTACCTAGCTTTCCGCGTACCACCATGTTCTAGCTGTGTAACGACCGAATACATGGTCGTGTGGTCACCTGGTAGACCGCTTAAGTCGAGGGCCGGTTAAGGCCACTACACAGCGCGTAGTTTTAAAGAACATGTCATGTAATTTTATTTTTTTAATTGATATATCGGAGCGGGGCCGCGTCTTATGTCCGTAAATGACTTCTTCTTCCTGTGTTTCATATAGGAGTGCTCAGGAACGACGAACGAAGATCGAACCCCCAATTCTCCATTCGAGCTCCGATTGAGACACCATTAGGTGCGTTGGAATCCCACCGGTGAGTTCTCAAATCCTCTAGAGCCTTTATTCTTGATTCTTCCCCTCTCGTGAATTATTTTAGGTTGGGCGTTTTTTACCTTTTTATAGATCTACACCGATCTAGGCCGATTCAAGGGCCGACGTTCAAGTATATCGATCGTACGACATCGAGGTTGGTGGTTTGTGCCTTTTGTTGTTCATATTTGGATCATATATGCTAAAAGTGCCACATACCCATGACTGGGGTATTGCTTGATTTGGAATTTAACCCTGTTTATTACCTGATATGGTTTGATTTATTGATAAAGGGTTGTTACTTATGCGTAAGGCTAGATAACTTGTTACGAGACACCCCATAGGTGCGTTTCCCTTGATTGATTGTTTATGGCCGTTTGGTCTTGGATGCCTGTTAGGTTTCTTTGTTTTCCATGCCTTGGTTGATTAGGATGGAGTTTTATTGATTATATGAAATGCATGTGATTTTCTTGTGAATGATTATCCATGTAGTAGTTTCAGATTACATGAGCTGTATAAGCGTACTATTTTTCCAATGGATCGTGAGATCCTTGGACCAAGAAGACTGTGGGGACTTCCACATTATTTACACTGGACCATGAGAGCCTTGGTGTAGATGATTGACCCAGGGGTGTTGACCATGAGTATGACAACCCTGCTTTTTATTACAACTTAAACATGCTTTATTACATAAAACTTCACTTGATACAACAAAGAAGATCGAGAGGTTTAGTGTCTTTGGGGCTTAGGATCATTACATAAAAACTTTAAACTTGAAACACAACATCCTTATTGAAAACTTCCTTTACATGACCACTACATTCCTTCGTACTTAGCATTGCATGGGATAACCTGAGGACATGCATAAGAAAAGGGTGAGCTATAAAGCCCAGTAAGGGAGTACATAATGAATAACATGAGGAGTACAATACATGTTAGGCAATAGGCATATCAATAGAGCATAAGAGAGACATGAACATAAAGGCATGATAAAGCATGATAATCATAACATGGAAATGTGGCAACAACACTTAACATTGAATTAGCATGAGCCAAGGCTCATTGCACATGGAGCATGAGTAAACCCTCATTGCACTTGAAGCACGAGTAAACCCTCGTTGCACTTGAATTAGCATGAGTCAATACTCATTGCACATGACGTATCATGATACTATACTTTACCCAATGCATTGGAGCGCTATCAGGGCGCACCCTTCTTAAACATTTCATTTCATGCATAAGTGTGCCACATGGATCATAAAACATGGATTCATAAAACATAATCATTTATTCCACGATAAAGGAATGTGGAATTCATACATGAAACTTTACAATCAATAAGTAAACGTGCATAAAGGTGAATACCCTTGATGGAGAAATGGGCATGGTATTCACTACACAATGATATTGGCTTAGAAAATCGGTGTGATTTCGGCAGCGTAACGGCGTGACATAAGAATTCATAAAAAAGGATGATGAGAGAGAAAGGGGTTCCTCATCATATTTACATGTAATGGACAGTAAGAAGGTCATATAGATACATGTCCCAACAATTGAAAGGAATTTAGATTCATGATACAAAAGTATTGCTTGAATATAGAAGAGGAGAAAAAGGTTCCTTTCGGAATTTCGGCATAGTAACAGGTGTACATGGGAGGCATTTAATGAGAGAGAAAGGGGTCTCCCATCATTCAAACAATAAGAGGGCAGTATGGGAGAGGTGCGAAACCATACCCCAACATTCATAAATGAAATTAAAAAGGGCAATACAACTTAAAGAAAATTGACAAAAATGAGAAAGGAAGAAAAAAACCCTTACTTGGAAGTGTGCTTCCAAAGGCTAGAGAGAGGCTTGTGAGAGGCTTCTTGGGAGCTTGGGGCACCTTGAGAGGATTCTAGAGAGAGTAGGGCAGAGGTTGGACGAACTTCAAGGGCTTTGGGTGAGGAGGAAGTGGGAGCTTGGGTGGGTTTATATAGGAAAGGTGAGAGAATTCTTTATTATTTAGGTTTGGGACCCCTTATATTAAAATAATCCAAACCACAAACCATCCCATGGTATTTGCCCATGGTTTCTGGAAAAGGAGAGAGGAAAACAATATTTTACAAGGCCAAGGTCCGAACTTATTAAAAAATTAGGGTTGCTTATGTGGAGGTGAGTCACACTCCCATGGAAATTAATTTAAAAAGGCAAAGTGTTGAATAAGTCTTGAGGGCTCCATTAATGCTTTGAAAAGTGAGTCAAACAAACCCAAAACCTCATTATTTTAATGATAAAACATATATTGGCCGAACCTAAGGATTATGGTATTTTATTACATCACCATTGGGTCATTATGATGTCATAAAACACATTATATATTTAAATGGTATTTAATTTTTACCCAAAAATTGGACCGTCTCAGAAAATTATGAAAAATTCACCGTTGGATAATTTCGACATCCTGATTCCAAAAATAATATTTATTTTATCTAAATAATTTTCTAAATATGTGAATTTTCACTTTTAAAATAAAAACCGACATTTATAAAAAAATTCACGGGTTTTGACAGAAATGGCTTTCAAACCTTAATAAACATTTTAATTGCATTCATAAAATTATAAGATCATTTATATTTAATGACAATTAATTTAATATTAATAATAATATTTTATTAAAATATTATTTAATTCAAAAATCCTTTAATTTAATAAAATATAATTCTTAATTAAATAATAACTAAAAACACCATTTGTACTTTAAAAACTAATTACAATGTATCAAAAATGACTAGAAATTATATTAATTATTATATATATATAAAAAAATAATGTACATGAACATGGTGCTACTTATTTGTTACATAACCCCTTAAAATAGCCGCATAAGACCTAAGGGTAAGGTGCGCGATGGTGACAAACTCTTGGGGCTGCTCGGATAACATCGCTCGAGTGGTAATCTCTATCAACTTCCATTTTTCCCGTAGACGATCACGTTCGAGCTTGACTTGATGAAGCTCAGCTTGGGCTTGGTCAAGGGCAAAGCCCAAAGACGCCACCTCTTTACCGAGCTCCGACAAATGGGCTTCGTAAGGGGCAATTCTACGGGATGAGGCCATCGCTTCCTTTGTCTGAGTAGAAAAATTGGTTCGTTAAAGCCTTATATTTAAACTACCCAGATGATCACTGTTCAACGACTATAAAAGTAACGGTCACAAATCTTAACGTAAAACTTAAAGAAGTTGACATCTTATAAAAATATAAAGAAACATTTAACTGGATCAAGAGGGATTTTCCATTAATGAAATTTTGGGTCGTTACAACATTCCCCCCTTAAGAAATTTCGCCCTCGAAATTTTCCTTTTCCCACACTAAAACAAATGTGGGTAACTTAGCTTCATCATATCCTCCGACTCCCAAGTTGCTTCTTCGAACTTGTGGTTTCTCCACAACACCTTGACGAGGGGCATTGTCTTATTTCGTAGAACTTTTTCTCTACGATCTAAGATCTTCACTGGTTGCTCCTCATAAGAAAGATCGTCTTCTAATTGTACCACCTCGGAAGAGAGTACATGTGAAGGGTCTGGTATGTACTTCCTTAAGAGGGATACATGGAAGACATCATGCACCTTGGCCATAGTAGGTGGAAGTGCTAGTCGATAGGCCACAACCCCAACATGATCAAGAATCTCGAATGGGCCGATGTACCTTGGACTTAACTTCCCTTTCTTTCCAAACCTCATGACCTTCTTCCACGGAGATATGCGTAAAAACACCATGTCTCCGACTTTAAACTCAAGGTCTCGTCGACGATTATCTGCATAACTCTTCTGTCGACTTTGGGCTGCCTTGATATGCTGCTGAATGGTTTTCACCTTCTCCACCATTTCTTCGACCATTTCTGGTCCAAGCAGCTTACGTTCACCGACCTCATCCCAACATGCCGGTGTTCTACACCTTTTCCCATACAGAGCTTCATATGGTGCCATTTGGATGCTTGAGTGGAAACTATTATTATAAGAGAACTCAACCAGAGGAAGATGCTGATCCCATCCTCCTTTAAAGTCCATTGAGCACGCTCTCAACATATCCTCAAGTGTTTGGATAGTCCGCTCGGATTGGCCATCAGTTTGAGGATGATAGGCCGTACTGAAGTTCAGTTCAGTATTCAGAGCATGTTGAAGACTCTTCCAAAACTTAGAGGTAAATCTTGGATCTCGGTCCGACACAATAGATAGTGGTACTCCATGCAACCGTACCACTTCCCTGATATATATCCGTGCCAGTTGATCCAAAGAGAAATCCTCTCGAATAGCAATGAAGTGTGCAGTCTTTGTAAGACGATCCACAATAACCCAGATTGCATTGTTGCTTTTGGATGTCCTTGGAAGTCCAGTGACGAAGTCCATGGTGATGTTCTCCCATTTCCATTCTGGTATGGGCAATGGTTGCATCATCCCCTTAGACTTCTGCCTCTCTGCCTTCACTTGCTGACACACTAGGCACTTTGATGTATATTCGGCGATCTCCTTCTTCATATTATCCCACCAAAAGTTTTCTCGGAGATCTCGATACATCTTTGTGCACCCTGGGTGAATAGAGAAATTTGAACTATGTGCATCATCCAAAAGTTCCTTCTTCAGCTCCGAACTTGATGGGACACATAGTCTTTTCCCAAACCGCACAATTCCTTCTTCATTAACATTAAACTCTGAGGATTTTCCCTTTTTGATAGCTTCCACTTTTTCTTGTATTCTCGCATCATCCTTTTGAGCATCCTTTAACCTTTCCAAAAGAGATGGTTGAGCAATCATTTGTGAAAGGATTGGTGATGTTCCCTTCTTTATGATTCCCACGTCCATCTTCATCAAGTCTAAGAAGATTGGATCCTTCTCAATTCTCATCATTGATAGAATTGCTGGATCCTTTCTACTTAGGGCATCCGCTACCTTGTTCGCCTTCCCAGGGTGGTAATGTATTGAACAGTCATAATCCTTTATGAGCTCTATCCATCTTCTCTGGCGCATATTAAGCTCTTTCTGTGTGAATATATATTTAAGACTCTTGTGGTCAGTATATATCTCACATTTCTCTCCATAGAGATAATGCCGCCAGATTTTCAAGGCAAAGATCACCGCCGCCAACTCCAGATCATGCGTTGGATAGTTTCGCTCATGGATTTTCAACTGTCTTGAGGCATAGGATATCACTTTATCATTCTGCATCAGCACACATCCTAAGCCCTTCTTCGAAGCATCACTGAATACCACAAAAAGCTCCCCACTTGTGGGTAAAGTGAGCACAGGTGCAGTGATAAGCCTCCTTTTCAACTCCTTGAAGCTTTCTTCGCATTCATCACTCCAAGCAAACTTTACTCCCTTTCGAGTTAGCTTGGTAAGAGGGTTGGACAATCGTGAGAAGTTTCTCACAAATCGTCGATAATATCCAGCTAACCCCAAGAAGCTACGGATATCAGTTACCGATGTTGGCCTCGGCCATCCCTCAATTGCATCTGTTTTGGAGGGGTCCACAGATATCCCATTGCTTGTGATGATATGGCCCAAGAATGAGACCTCCTTCAACCAGAACTCACACTTGCTGTACTTGGCATAGAGCTTCTCCTTGCGCAAAGTCTCCAGTACAGTTCTTAAATGCTCCTCATGGTCCTCCTTGGTTTTGGAGTATATTAGAATATCATCTATAAAGACTACCACAAATTTATCTAGGTAATCTCTAAAGACTCTATTCATCAAGTCCATGAATATTGCTGGAGCATTGGTGAGTCCAAAAGGCATTACTATGAATTCATAGTGCCCGTACCTTGTACGAAAAGCAGTCTTGGGGATATCTTCCTTCTTCACCTTTACTTGATAATATCCCGACCGCAAGTCGACCTTGGAGAAGTACTGTGCTCCACGCAGCTGATCAAACAAGTCATCGATTCTTGGGAGATGATACTTGTTCTTTATCGTGATTTTGTTAAGTTCACGATAATCGATGCAAAGCCGCATTGACCCATCCTTCTTCTTGACGAAGAGGACTGGTGCACCCCATGGTGATGCACTTGGGCGTATAAACCCTTTATCCAGATTCTCCTGTAGTTGTTTCTTCAGTTCTTCAAGCTCAACCACAGCCATTCTATATGGAGTCTTGGATATTGGTAGCGCCCCAGGTATAAGTTCAATTGAGAACTCAACATCTCTTCTTGGAGGAAGACCAGGAAGTTCCTCGGGAAATACTTCAGCGAATTCCCTCACAATAGGCATTTCTTCAAGGGTGGTTTCTTCCTTGGACTCAATCATCTGAGCCAGATATGCGTGCTCATAAGGCAGTAATATCCATGCTTGAGATGATGGAGCTAAAGTAGATTCATCTTCCTCCTGACACTTGTAAAGAATCGGGGGTCGATTCTCCATATGGAGTGTGATTTCCCTCTCCCGACAATTTATGTTGGCTCTATATAAGGAAAGCCAATCCATGCCAAGAATTGCATCAAATTCCACCAAAGGGAGTATGACGAGGTTCGCCGGGAAATTCAATCCACAGATTATAACAGGGGAGGACTTATACTCATGGGATGCAATGATTGCCCCATTTGCCGTACTCACCGACATCTTTACTTCCATGATTTGTGGTGGTGCAGGGATTATTCTACTAAACTTTTGAGATATAAAAGAATGCGTAGAACCTGAATCAAAAAGTACGTTCGCTATTCTTGAATGAATAACTAGCGTACCTGTCACCACTTCGTTGTCGGGGTTCACTTCGGCAGAAGTGATGGCAAAAGCTCTTCCTTGCTGTCTTGGAGGTTGTTGATTGCCTCCGATAACCCTTGGATTAGGGCACTGATTCGCAAAATGACCCGGTTCTTTGCATTTGAAGCATTGAACAACGCGTTGAGGTTCGAACGGAGCGTTCCTCCCCTCCGTCGCAGCCGCGGGTCCTTCTTGCTGACAGTTAACAGCTAGGTGCCCTTCTCTTCCACACTTGAAGCATTTTCTTGTCCCCCTAAGGCAATTTCCAGGGTGCTTCTTTCCACACTTTTGGCAAGTGGGGTGCTGGAATTTCTTAGCGCCGTTGGATTTATCCATCGGACCACCAGCATTGAAGTCCACCTTCCGCTTCTTGTCCCCATGATACCCCTGTGATTCTCCGATCTCCATTTCAACCTTGAGGGCACATCGGACAATTTCTTCATAGCTGTCGAAGTCACGGATCGCTAATGCTTTCCGCAAGCTAGGCTTCAGCCCACCAAAGAAGCGGTCAACCTTGCATTCAGGGGTAACGACAAAGCCAGAAGCGTATCGTGCGAGCCTTGTGAAGTTTGCCTCGTACGCTCCCACAGATTCCTCATCTTTCTGCTTGAGGGAAAGGAAGTCCCTTTCCATCTTAAGACGGAGGGTGCGTGGAAAATATTTATCGAAAAACATCTTCCGGAATACCTTCCATTCCAAAGCCTCGATCTCCTCCTCAGGCTTCGTATTTTTGATCAACGTCCACCATTGATCAGCTTCACCCTCCATACGATAAGCCGCCAGGAGAACCTTCTCTTTTTCAGAGCATTGGAGGATGGAGAATATCTTTTCAATGGAGTTGATCCATTGTTCAGCAATCGTGGGATCGGATGATCCACTAAAAGTAGGAGGCCTTTGTCTCATGAAGCTTTCAATAGCGACTTGTTCTTTCTTAGGGGGGGTTGAACGTTCCTCTTGACCAGTGTTTCTATTCAAAACTTGAGTTAACTGAGAGAGAAGCGTGACAAAGTTCGCGATTCCCGCTCCCATTGGATTGGGCATCTCATTGGTACAATCATCACACTGATCTTCACAACGGTTGTTAGCCCGAGTTCTCCTATTACCGGCCATTGGCTGGAATAAAAGGAAAGTTAGGGGTAACACATAAAGGGTAATCCAAAGACAAAAGTTGACAACTTATAAATAAACTTTAATCTCTTTAACTCATGAGTCTATAGGATTCAATCCAGGATTTTCATGATCTTCCTTCTAACATATATTCTTAGGGGCATTTTTCCCTTAATAAGGGTTCATACTAAGATTGTGAATTTATCAAAACATATCCCCCGGGAGTGTCGTAACCAAGAGTGCAGCAAGGCCCGTTGTCGTGCACCAGTTCCCGTTCGAGTCTAGCTCAAAGCGGTGTTTTCGGGTTTTACCCCTAGGATACATCTGTGCCAGAGCCGCCTCTACCTGCTCGTATCCAGACAGGGATGTATTTGTTTGATAAAACACTTACTTAGTATTTACCAAAACTTAGGGATGTTTTTATTATGCTTAGTCTTGTATCTAAGGCTTTACTAGGGTTTCCTAATCCCAAAAATAACTAAACCTATCCTCTGATACCAACTATGACAACCCTGCTTTTTATTACAACTTAAACATGCTTTATTACATAAAACTTCACTTGATACAACAAAGAAGATCGAGAGGTTTAGTGTCTTTGGGGCTTAGGATCATTACATAAAAACTTTAAACTTGAAACACAACATCCTTATTGAAAACTTCCTTTACATGACCACTACATTCCTTCGTACTTAGCATTGCATGGGATAACCTGAGGACATGCATAAGAAAAGGGTGAGCTATAAAGCCCAGTAAGGGAGTACATAATGAATAACATGAGGAGTACAATACATGTTAGGCAATAGGCATATCAATAGAGCATAAGAGAGACATGAACATAAAGGCATGATAAAGCATGATAATCATAACATGGAAATGTGGCAACAACACTTAACATTGAATTAGCATGAGCCAAGGCTCATTGCACATGGAGCATGAGTAAACCCTCATTGCACTTGAAGCACGAGTAAACCCTCGTTGCACTTGAATTAGCATGAGTCAATACTCATTGCACATGACGTATCATGATACTATACTTTACCCAATGCATTGGAGCGCTATCAGGGCGCACCCTTCTTAAACATTTCATTTCATGCATAAGTGTGCCACATGGATCATAAAACATGGATTCATAAAACATAATCATTTATTCCACGATAAAGGAATGTGGAATTCATACATGAAACTTTACAATCAATAAGTAAACGTGCATAAAGGTGAATACCCTTGATGGAGAAATGGGCATGGTATTCACTACACAATGATATTGGCTTAGAAAATTGGTGTGATTTCGGCAGCGTAACGGCGTGACATAAGAATTCATAAAAAAGGATGATGAGAGAGAAAGGGGTTCCTCATCATATTTACATGTAATGGACAGTAAGAAGGTCATATAGATACATGTCCCAACAATTGAAAAGGAATTTAGATTCATGATACAAAAGTATTGCTTGAATATAGAAGAGGAGAAAAAGGTTTCTTTTGGAATTTCGGCATAGTAACGGGTGTACATGGGAGGCATTTAATGAGAGAGAAAGGGGTCTCCCATCATTCAAACAATAAGAGGGCAGTATGGGAGAGGTGCGAAACCATACCCCAACATTCATAAATGAAATTAAAAAGGGCAATACAACTTAAAGAAAATTGACAAAAATGAGAAAGGAAGAAAAAACCCTTACTTGGAAGTGTGCTTCCAAAGGCTAGAGAGAGGCTTGTGAGAGGCTTCTTGGGAGCTTGGGGCACCTTGAGAGGATTCTAGAGAGAGTAGGGCAGAGGTTGGACGAACTTCAAGGGCTTTGGGTGAGGAGGAAGTGGGAGCTTGGGTGGGTTTATATAGGAAAGGTGAGAGAATTCTTTATTATTTAGGTTTGGGACCCCTTATATTAAAATAATCCAAACCACAAACCATCCCATGGTATTTGCCCATGGTTTCTGGAAAAGGAGAGAGGAAAACAATATTTTACAAGGCCAAGGTCCGAACTTATTAAAAAATTAGGGTTGCTTATGTGGAGGTGAGTCACACTCCCATGGAAATTAATTTAAAAAGGCAAAGTGTTGAATAAGTCTTGAGGGCTCCATTAATGCTTTGAAAAGTGAGTCAAACAAACCCAAAACCTCATTATTTTAATGATAAAACATATATTGTCCGAACCTAAGGATTATGGTATTTTATTACATCACCATTGGGTCATTATGATGTCATAAAACACATTATATATTTAAATGGTATTTAATTTTTACCCAAAAATTGGACTGTCTCAGAAAATTATGAAAAATTCACCGTTGGATAATTTCGACGTCCTGATTCCAAAAATAATATTTATTTTATCTAAATAATTTTCTAAATATGTGAATTTTCACTTTTAAAATAAAAACCGACATTTATAAAAAAATTCACGGGTTTTGACAGAAATGGCTTTCAAACCTTAATAAACATTTTAATTGCATTCATAAAATTATAAGATCATTTATATTTAATGACAATTAATTTAATATTAATAATAATATATTATTAAAATATTATTTAATTCAAAAATCCTTTAATTTAATAAAATATAATTCTTAATTAAATAATAACTAAAAACACCATTTGTACTTTAAAAACTAATTACAATGTATCAAAAATGACTAGAAATTATATTAATTATTATATATAAAAAAAAAATAATGTACATGAACATGGTGCTACTTATTTGTTACATAACCCCTTAAAATAGCCGCATAAGACCTAAGGGTAAGGTGCGCGATGGTGACAGACTCTTGGGGCTGCTCGGATAACATCGCTCGAGTGGTAATCTCTATCAACTTCCATTTTTCCCGTAGACGATCACGTTCGAGCTTGACTTGATGAAGCTCAGCTTGGGATTGGTCAAGGGAAAAGCCCAAAGACGCCACCTCTTTACCGAGCTCCGACAAATGGGCTTCGTAAGGGGCAATTCTACTGGATGAGGCCATCGCTTCCTTTGTCTGAGTAGAAAAATTGGTTCGTTAAAACCTTATATTTAAACTACCCAGATGATCACTGTTCAACGACTATAAAAGTAACGGTCACAAATCTTAACGTAAAACTTAAAGAAGTTGACATCTTATAAAAATATAAAGAAACATTTAACTGGATCAAGAGGGATTTTCCATTAATGAAATTTTGGGTCGTTACAATGAGAGCTACCCAAGAGGTCATTTATAATTACCTTATGCTATGTAGACTTATGGGTATTGACTGTGAGAGCTACCTAGGAGGTCGTTTATAAATTATTGATGCCATGTTGACCCTTGTCTATTAACCATGAGAGCTGCCCAAATGGTCATCTGTAAATGATTGGTGCTATGCTAAACCAAAGGGGTTAGACTGTGAGAGATTTCCTAGAGGGTTGTTTATGAATGATTGAATGATTGTGACGAGTCTGCCAAGCCAAAGCAAGAGGTTGGACTCAGTCTTACTTGATTATTTAGATGATCTTTTAAGACATCTGTTGTTTTACTATTACATAGGGGGATATAAATAATAAATGTAAATGAATGTAATTAAAAATTGTAGGATTGTTTACTTTTGAGTACTTCCTATTTTATTGCTTTATTTCTGCATATTACCTACTATATATAGTCACTCACAATTAGGAACGGATCTTTTGGTGGTTTCCTACTGGGATTTGTCTGGCACCTTGTTTGAGTCATGTTTTGGACCCAAGTAGATTATATGATTGCAAGTGTAGATAAGGGCATACACCCTTTTTCATCAGGTACTTGATTACTATTAGAGCTGGAGATCATGGGACCAAGCTGAGGCTTGTGATGCTGTTGGAGTTTATTTGTTTCTTTTGTACTTTGGTTTTTGTATTGCTTTCCAGCATTGTGAATTTTTTGGATGTTTTCTTAGATACACATGCCATGCATCATATATATATATATGCTCCATTTGTTTTAGTCTTCCGCTGTTTACTTCTGTTATATGGTATTACTGCTTCCGCTATTGTTACTATTTGTTTTCTGCTGTGTTTACTCTGCCAATGAGGGCATAGTTTCCACACTATCACACCCTAGTCCCTCGCTGCTAGTCATAAGCCTCTGGCATTAGGGAAAATGCGCTTGAGGCCATGTGGCTAACTGGGCACGGGGAACCTTTGTGTGGCACCTGAATCTGGGACGTTACAAAGTGGTATCAGGGGGACTTGCTTTCCTACTTTGCCTTACTATTTGAAGCCAATAGATCAGGATAAGAAGGAATAAGTAGTTGGTAATAAGTTGTGCTTAGGATTAGCTAACCCGTGTAAAGGGAAAATCCAAGTTACCTCGAATATTGATTTTTTTTGGTTGTACAATTGTTACAGTTGATTCGATTTCACCATTGGGTGATTCACAAGTTTTGTGCTGTTATGATTGATATCATTGTGGTTCTATTTCTATTGCAACCCGATGATATGAGGGTATTCCTTCTCATGCATTATATAGACACTTACAAGAGATCATATGTCATGCATTCTTGTCATGCCATTTAGGGTGCATTACTGATTGCATGTTGTTGTGATAGATGTCGTGCTAGATATGCATACTGTTGTGATAGATGCCATGATAGAAATACCTGCTATTTTGAAAGGGTATTGGTATATGTAAGCTTCATTTGTATGGATTCCAAGCTTTATTCCCTGAGGTATTATGGTCCCTCTTGGATCAGAATTTGGAGGATCATGTTTGAACTTTAACCGAATTTTGTTAAGATATGATATGAATAATGATGCAAAACTTTGATTCGCGGGGAGTATGAGATCTCACATATCGGAACTTGGCATGACTTGGCCAAATTTTAAGATTTTGGGGGTTCTAGAGAAGTTTCAGAGGCTTAATATAAGTAAAACCTAGAAAACACATCGTGTGATGTTATGAACACATTCAATGTGTTCTTTTGTTCTAGAAAAAATTTACTTTTCTTAAGTACATGCCATGTACTGTATGTACACGTCGTGTAGTGGTTAACCGTGTGACTGACTATGTGAGTAAAGACACGGGGTTGGTAAACCTTTGGTAGAACACACCGTGTACTGGTAGTAGACTCTGTGCTATAGTCAACTGTGTATCCGACCATGTGACTAACGACACAGGTGGATAGAACTTTTGAGTACACACCGTGTCTAGGGTGAACACACTGTGTAGTGTTACACCAGTAGCACTGTGTAGTTCGAGCTGTGTAGAAGTACCTAGGAATGAGGTAATATTCAAGTACATGCCATGTCACTTGAGGAACACACTGTGTGTATGGGGTGTTACACGTAAAGGTTGGCAGAGGTACACGCCCATTTTAAAGCTTAAGGGAACACGCCATGTAGTGTTTTCTACACGCTGTGTAACCATCTTTTGGAAAACTTGAATGATTTCCTTCACCTGTTCCATACTTGCACTTCTGAGTTGTAGTTCTGTTAATCTCTTAATGAGGTGTGTGATTGACCTTGCAGAGTCATGCCACCAAGATGTCCTAAAGTTGTACGCCAGGTAAAGGGCGATTATCATACACCGTAAATGGTAGATCAGGGAATACCAGCAAATCCCCCCATCATGCATGTCTTTGAACTAGCTATTATACCGAACACAGGTTCCGATGCACAGTTCTGTGAAGAATTTATGAGGATGATGCAGACTTTTCAGGGAGCACCACATCCTTCGCCAACTATGGTAGAGTTGACATGGGTGTTCCAACAACAACATCCTCCCACTTTTTTAGGGGATGAAGGACCACAGGCTGTAGAGTCATGGTTGGAGGCCATTCTTTCTATCTTAGAGCATCTAGATACATCTATCAAGAGGAGGGTGAATCTCATGACTTACATGCTACGTGATTCCTCCAAGACATGGTGGAATTTTATCTCACAGGTGGGACATCATCGGGATGTGTCTTGGAAAGTGTTTCAGAGGACCTTCTAGAATTACATCTACCCCGAGACGTTGAGGGTTGACTAAGCTCAGGAGTTCATGTGTTTGGAGTACGTCACTCTTTTGGTGATGGTTTATTCTTCTCGTTTTACTGAGCTTCAACGATTCACACCTGTTTTGGGAGGTGACGAGTTATCACAGGTTAAGTGATCTGAGGATGGTCTTAAGTACGACATCCGATCGTAGGTGAATGTTTTCAAGTTGATTTAGGTGATTGCTATAGTAAACCAGACAATGACTATTGAGTTCAATATGAGGGAGTTTGGAGCTGCGAACCAAGGTGGTTCAACATCTAGGGATGATAATCCTTCGACCGATAGTAGGAATCTCCATAGGGAGTTTACACGTGGTGGTTCTTCCAGTAATAGGGATATTTCTTTAGGTAGCTAAGTGGTGTGCTACTAGTGCTGGAAGAATGGGCATACGAGACCACAGTGCCTAAGAGACCCAGTTGAGTGATAATATTGTGGCAAGATGGGTTATCTTCAGTGTTTTTTAGGGTGTTCTCACTATCAGTGAGTGAGAGGGGTTCTGTTATGACTCCACGTTCAAGAGTAGGACCACCGGTTTCTCATAAGTCAGGGAACTGGAGTTCGTTAGGCCATTCAGGCCGAGGAGGTGTTCATGGCCATGGTATCTAGAAAGTATGTTTTCAGTGATAATAGGGTGGATCAGCTCAGGGTATCCAGGTAGGGTTGCAAGGCCGCAGTACAAGTCAAACTTTTGCGATGGAGAAGACCCTGTAGGAGCAGGATCCGGGACCCTCTACGGTTAGAGGTACAATTCTAGTTGCCTCAGTTTTAGCTTTTGCGCTTTTTGACACAGGGACTTCCCATAGTTTTATATCTGTTTCTATTGTAGATATCATTGGGATTTGTATCTTTACTTCTGACGATGTTATGATGCTAGACACTCTGTTGGGGATTAGGATGGCTAGTGTACATCAGTGCAAGGAGTTCCCTCTTGAGGTTGGTGGGTGTCACTTCTTATGGTACCTCTATGTCTTAGAGATGAAAAACTTAAATTTCATTCTATAAATGGACTGGTTGGTCTCCTTTCAGGCCTTTGTTGACTAGTATCACTGTAGGGTGAGTTTCACATCACCATAGGGTGGATATTTTCTACATAAGGGGGAATGAGATGTTCAGACGAGCAGAGCTGGACATGAGCATAATGAGTTGGGAGAAATTACAACCCAGATTGCTAGTTTATATCTGGATGATCAGGGGACTTCACAGATGGACTTTCCTACAGTGGTGGATCATTTCAGATATGTCTTTACAAATGACTTTTTAGGTTTAACTTTATAGTGAGAGGTGGGTCTCTATATTGAGCTTGTGCCAAGAGTGGAACCAGTGTCCATTCCTCTATATAAGATGGCTACACAAGAGTTAAAAGAGATCATGAAATAGTTAGAGGAGTTACAGGTGAAGTATTTCATCTGACCCAATACTTCTTCTTGGGGTTCGCCTATCCTTTTTATGAAGAAGGTAGATGATAACCTCAGACTTTGTGTGGATTATTAGAAGCTAAACTAGTTGACGATCAAGAAACGATACCCATTTTCGAGTTTTGATGATCTATTTGATTGTAATTGAGGAGTCTAGGTGTTATCAAAGATTTACTTGAGATTTGATTATCATCAGTTTCACGTTAGACCATTAGATATACCTCTTACAACCTTTCATAGAAGGTATGGTCTATACAGGTATTTGGTTATGCTATTCAGTCTCATGAATGCGCCAGTAGTTTTCATGGAACCGATGAACTGAGTGTTATATCCTTACTTGGATTCATTTGTGGTAGTCTTCATGGATGATATCTTTGTGTACTCACGCACTCGACACGACCATTCCATCCATCTTGAGATCATATTGAGTACACTGAAAGAGCATCAATTATATGCTAAGCTCTCAAAGTGACACTTTCGGATGGAGAAGATTCATTTCTTGGGTCATGTCATCTCATAGGTAGGATTATCAGTAGACCCATAGAAGGTGAGAGCGGTAGTTTCCTGGGATCAATCGAAGAACGTCTTTGAGGTATGAAGTTTTCTGCGGATGGTTGGTTACTATAGATGCTTTATTCACAAATTTTCAAGCTTAGTAGCACCACCAAAGGGCCTTGCTAAGCAGGGTGTGAAGTACTTGTAGATAAATTCCTATAATTCAGCCTTTCAGGATCTGAAAGGGAGATTGACTTCATCAACAATACTAATTTTTTTGAAGCCGATCAAGAGTTACACCATTTATTGCGATGCATCAGGTATCAGACTGGGAGCAGTGCTTATGCAAGGGAAATGAGTTATTGCATACAGGTCTTGATAGTTGAAGACACATGAGAAGAACTACCCTATGAATGATCTTGAGTTAACCGCAGTTGTGCATGCCTTACGCTGTTGCAGACATTACTTATTGGGAGAGAATTTTATGGAATACAGTGACCACAAAAGACTCAAGTATATCTTTACTCAATGAGATCTGAATTTGAGACATTGAAGGTGGGTTGAGTACCTTCAGTCTTTTGAATTTGAGCTTGCCTACACACCCAGGAAAGGAAATGTAGTGGCTAATGCCTTGAGTATGAGGACTTAGATACATGCAGTTCAGGAGGCTAGTAGTGAGTGACATATTATGACTTTGTTCTTTGAGATGCATTTGGAGGTGCATGAAAAATAGGGGTAGTCGTTTCTTTCTTCTATATTTTTTACCTCTACTATACTAGATCGAGTGTGAATGAGGTAGATATCAGATTCAAAAGGCCTAGTCCTACGGGAGAACATGTTAGGAGAGGAACCTACTCCTGGGTGGACCATAGGTGAGGATGGGGTTTTTCATTTTTATGGACGTGTATGGGTGTCAGCAGACATACGCGAAGAGCTATTGGGATATTTTCATGCCTCAGTATGGGCAGTTCATCCCGGTGTCACCAAGATGTGTCGAGATATACATCTTCAGTATTGGTGTCCAAGTATGAAGAGGAATTTTGTTGGTTTTGTTATGAGATGTTCCACCTGTCAGCAGGTGAAGGCAGAGCATCAGTGACCGACATGGATTTTACAACAGTTACCCATTCCCGAGTGGAAGTGGAATGATATCACGATGGATTTTGTGATGGGTTTACCAAGGTTTCCCAGAGTAAATGATGCAGTATGGATTATTATTGACAGAATCATGAAGGTTTAAAAATTCCTGCCAATCAAGAAAACCTTCAGTGTTGATGAGCTTGGAAAGTTTTACATTCGAGAGATTGTAAATTTTCATGGGGTTCCACACTATATCATTTCAAAAAAGGATTCTCGGTTTATATCTTGTGTTTGGAAAGGAATAAAAAGGGATTTGGGTACACAGGTACTTCTGAGTACATCTTACCATCCCCAGACAGGTGGCTAGTCCAAGCACATGATTCAGGTTTTGGGGGACATGCTTCGAGCTTGCGTCCTGGATTTCAGGGGCTCTTGGTAGAAACACATATCCCTGGTGGAGTTTACCTACAATAATAGTTTTCAAGCAATGATTTAGATGAAACCTTATGAGGCTTTGTATGATAGGCCATGTCGATCACCCCTATGTTGGCTGGAGGTAGGAGAGGCAGCTATGCTGGGAACTCATCTTTTCCAAGAGACCACTGAGCAGGTGGAGTTGATTTGGAAGAGGATAGCTACTGCATAATCTCGCTATAAATCTTATGATGATCAATGAAGACGACATCTGGAGTTCAAGGTAGGAGATCAGGTTTTCTTAAGTGTCACACTGAGGTTGGGACACAGGAGGATTTAGAGATAGGGGAAGCTTTCACCGAGATACGTCAGGCCATTTGAGTTTTTGGAGAGAGTCAGGATGGTTGTCTATCAGTTACAGTTACCTCAGAGGTACTGGGATATGCACAACATCTTTCATGTTTCTCAGCTATGACATTAGTTTTCAAACACATCCCACATTTTTCAACCCGAGGAGATTGAGTTGGAGGTGGCTGCATCCTTCGAGGAGCACCCTTTTTGGATTGTATATTGTAGCATGAAGGTTCTCCATGGCTGGTCTGTTCCTATGGTACGGGTACTATGGAAGCACGATCGAGTAAAGGAAGAGACTCGAGAGAGGGAGGCCAACGTACGATCACAGTGGCCAGCATTGTTTGAAGTTTCTTCTTCACCACCCTTGGAAGGGTAATTCAGGGACAAATTGCTTTGGGGGGGGGGGGAGTTTGTAAGAACTGAAATATTATTTTTAGGTATGGATCTTGATTTTGGGTTGTTTTTGAGGAAAAAGGAAGAAAAGAGGATTTTCTAAGTATACGCTATGTACTTTGGAGTACACACCGTGTACTTTAGAGTACACATCATGTACCTATCTTACAGTGTACCACTGTGTTCTAGCCATGTAATGGACAAATACATGGCCGTGTGGTGATCTGGTAGACCACTTAAGTCAGGGGCTGATTAAGTCCACTACATGACGTGCAGTTTTAAAGAACACACTGTGTACTTTAATTGATATATCAGAGCGGGCTTGCATCTTATGTATGTAAATGACTTATTCTTTTGTTTCGTATAGGTGCACTCAGGCCCAAAAAATGAAGATCGAACCCCCGATTCTCCATCCAAGATCCGATTGAGACATCGTCGGGTGTGTTGGAGTCCCACCTATGAGTTCTAGAATCCTTTAGAGCCTTTATTCTTGATTCTTCCTATCTCGTGAATTATTCAAGGTTGAGAATTTTTCACCTTTTTGTAGATCTACACTGATCTAGGCTGATTCAAGGGACGATGTTCAAGTATATCGATCTTATGACATCGAGGTAGGTGGTTTGTGCCTTTTGTTGTTCATCTTTGGATTATATATGCTAAAAGTGCCGTATACCCATGATTGGGGTATTGATTGATTTGGAATTTAACCCTTTTTATTACCTGTTATGGTTTGATTAATTAATAAAGGGTTGGTTATTATGCGTAAGGCTAAATATCTTGTTATGGGACACCCCATGGGTGCGTTTCCCTTGATTGATTGTTTATGGCCGTTTGGACTAGGATTCCTGTTAGGTTGCCTTGTTTTCCATGACTTGGTTGATTAGGATAGAGTTTTATTGATTATATGAAATTCATGTGATATTGTTGTGAATGATTAGCCATGTAGTAGTTTCATATTACATGAGCTTCTTTGATATTATATGCGCATTGTTTTCCCAATGGACCGTGAGATCCTTGGACTAGGAAGATTGCGGAGACTTCCACATTATTTACACAGGACCGCGAGAGACTTGGTGTAGATGATTGACCTAGGGGTATTGACCATGAGAGTTACCCAGGAGGTCTTTTATAATTACCTTATGCAATGTAGACCTATGGGTATTGACCTTGAGAGCTACTTAGTAGGCCATTTATAAATTATTGATGCCATCTTGACCCAGGGGTATTGAATGTGAGAGCTTCCTAGGTGGTCATTTGTAAATGATTGGTGCTATGTTAAACCAAAGGGGTTAGACCACGAGATCTTTCCTAGAGGGTTATTTATTAATTATTTAATGATTGTTATGAGTCTTCCAAGCCAAATCAAAAGCTTTGACTCGGTCTTACTTGATTTTTTAGATGGTCTTCTAAGACATCTGTTTTGTTACTATTACACAGGGTGATATAGAGCTTAGGATGAATCCCGAGATTACATGATTAAAAGGACGAATAATAAATTCAAATTAATGTAATTAAGAACTGTAGGATTATTTACTTTTGAGTACTTCCTAGTTTATTTCTTAATTTCTTCATATTACCTTCTGTATATATTCATTGACAGTTAGAAACAGATCTTTTGGTGGTTGCCTATTGGGATTCATCTTACACCCTATTTGGGTCATGTTTCGGACCCAAGAAGATTTTATGATTACAAGTGTAGATAAGGGAAAACACCTTTCTTTATCAGGTACTTGATTGTTGTTGGAGCTGGAGAGCATGAGACTAAACTGAGGCTTACGATGCTGTTGGAGTTTATTTGTTTTTTTTATACTTTGGTTTTTGTATTTCTTTCCATCATTGTGAATTGTTTGGCTATTTTTGTAGATACATATGTCATGAATCATATATATATATATATGCTATAGTTGTTTTAGTCTTCCCCTGTTTACTTTTGTTATTTGGTATTACTGCTTCCTCTATTGTTACTATTTGTTTTCCATTGTGTTTACTCTTCCAAATGAGGGAATAGTTTCCCCATTATCACACCTTAGGCCCTTGCTTCTAGTCAGTAGCCTTTTGAATTTTGGGGAAATGTGCTTGAGGCCATGTGGCCAACTGGGTACGAGACACCTATGGGTGACACTCAGATCTGAGACGTTACAGGGTTCATGGATTGAGATGTTTAAGATCTGATCTAGTGGGGTCTGATGGTGAAAATTAGGGTGTGGATGGACATCACTCAACCCTTTATGTGAGGATAATTTCTGAAATTATCAGACTCAAAGATATGGGTGAATTTCAAATATGAAAAACTCTCATCCTTCTATTTCTTCTGTGGCCTCATTGGCCATGGAGTAAAGGACTACAAGAAGAAGAAAAAAACAGGTCCAAAGGGATGACTTATATTGAAATATAGTCCGTTTCTTTAGGATAATATCTCTGGTGGACATCCCACTTTAGAAGCTAAAAAACATAAGGCGAGGGACATACTGAAGCGACACACTTACCAAGACCCCTTTCCAGCTAAAGAAGTGATAATTTCATTGGGCCCACCATCATTCCCCCTTGTTCTAGGGATCAATGGGCCTTGGGATGATAACACTCTTGATATCGGGAGTAGAAAAAAGATGATGATAAGACAATATACTCCCATGAAGACTATTTATGATGGGGCACTTCACCAGATTTTAGGTCTTTCTCTAAAGAACCTTCCCAACTTACTCTCCTCGGTTGGTCCGGAGGTATTATAGGACCTCCCTTCTAATAATATATCATTATCCAGGGTGGGAGGAATGACTAAACTTTTCCACATGAGATGGAACCACCAAGAGGTCCTAGTTGGAGTTTATCTCCCCTTGATCAAGAAGTGCCACCCCCAGCATGAATGTAGGTGAAAGGATCGATGAGAGAAACCCCCCAATCCATTACCAGTACACCCGAAAATATTATAATTGGCGTAGTTTTTTCACAAATGGAGATGATAGTTTCACCTGCATGGCCACAACTAGGATTTTACGGTAAATCTAAACCCACCCTTACACCGAAACAAATCTGCTCTGATCCCCCAGACCTAGCTTTTCACCATGTTACAGAACATCCTATGCCTTCTTATGAAGAAGGTGATGATGTGAAAGGTTTAATGAGGCCAATTCCTAAACATCATCAAACATGGAAGAGGATAAATAGAGGGGTCTTCAGTGCTGATATCACCTCTATAGTTCTTGGTGGATCTAAACGATGCTATGAGGATTCAATTCCTGTGGAGAACCTTCCAAAAAATAGAAGGTGGTGGGAAATTGTTCTATTCTTGAATACTTAGAGTTGTAGGTTGGAATGAACCTACACCACCCACTGTAATGAAAATCTTATGTTGGAACTGTCGTGGACTTGATAACCCACCCACACTTCAGATGATCCTCCATAGGAGCACCAAAATGTTCCCCAACATGGTTTTTCTATCTAAAATCCTTCCATATTACAAGGAAATGCATAATTTAGCGATCAAATATGGATTTCATGGGTGTCTCCTAGTGGATTTCCAATGCCTGCAGGCGGTCCTTGCCTTCTCTAGAAGGAGGATTTCGATGTTAGAATCAAAAAATTATCTTCTAATAATATCTCTATTGTTATCTACTCATATTGATGCCCTTAAATAGGCATTTGTGGGATTTTATTAGTGGATTTAATTGATGCACAAATGAATAACCTAGGATCTTCTCAGTTCTCTATGCGACGGGTTACCTGGTCCCCTTCTAATTAGAGGTGATTTTAATGAAATCATGTTCTGTTTTGAGAAAAAAAAAGGGTTTTTATAGGCAGCCTTCAGTTATGTCAGATTTCATGAAGGCTATTTAGAATGTGGATTTGATAGATCTTGGTTACTTAGGATACCCATTTACTTGGTTTTGTAAGATTTCCTTAGAGACCCATATCGAAGAATGCCGAGATAGATACCTGGGATCAACTAATTGAGTTAATATTTTCAACTCCTTCCAGGTTTCACATCTTCTATACACTATGTTCAATCATGCCCTAATCTTCATATACTTATTGTGCGATGATGGGAGACCTATACTGAAGGTTTCGTGCATAATAGAAGTGTGAGATGAGTCATACCCAACTTTTTTTTGTCAGGATCGATGATCAATCTGATATTTACACAATAATAAACATTGTGATCTATGAAATTGAATCAAAGAAAAAAAACAAGGGATAGAATTCCGGAACTAGAGAGAGGATCATCACATATTATTTATAATTAATTTAATAAATTAAAGAATTACCTTGTTGGAATTATTTCTTCGTTGATGGATCTGACAACATCTGCATTATACCGTCATTTTGTTGTAGTAATTAAAGGAATATTCCCTTTAGAGGGGATCCATACGTGTTCCAAAAATCTCTGAACATCACCATAGGAATCTCTAGGTGCTAGCATGATAGATCCCATCACTTGTGTCATCCACCTTTGATCACTATGAGAATCACTTCTAAAGAATTCTATATGATCTCTCTAGACTTGAGATTGAGAGGTGGAGGAAGATTACTTTCTATTCTTTGGAGTGTTTATGGAGAAGGGAGCTCTCTATGGCTTGAGAGAATTCTCCAAATTCATTGTGCAAAAAAACATAATGAATTTTCTCTCTTAGAAAATAATATAATTGGGTTTATATATCGCTAGGGTTAGAAATAAATAATTTCATAGGTTCCCCTTATTATTTATTTAATCCCTTACAGAAACCCATGCCTAAAATAATAATAATATTATTGTTTCCTTGACATGTGCTTAACTTATGAATTAAATTAAATATTATTTAATGAAATAATATTCAATATATATTATTTATCACCAGACCATTAAACTCGGTCTGTCATTCCTCCACAATATTTATTGGGTCTTGAATAATGACTATTTATTTATCAAATAAATATCATTACATTATTAACCAATAAATAAATAAATATTATATTCACTAAATAAAAAATAAACATTTATTAAATATTCTGCTCACATTATATTTTCTCGAACAACTGGTGACAAAATATATGTGATCAAGTAAAAATAAATAATTATTAAACTACATGTAGGAATAATATTTATCCAACTTGTTAAATAATAAATAATAATAATATTATTTAGCTGATATTATAGATACACTTAGTGTGTGACCCTCTAGGCCTATTTCTCAGCGGTATTATGCGGAGCAGCCTAAAGTCAAAGTTTAGTATCTAAAACACACCAAATAACCCATAGAGAAAGAAGTTAATGCCGCAATGACATAATACCTCATACAAACACTTTTTTTATAATACAATCCCTTTATCATGATATCTCTAATCAAGAAGGTTGCATACCGATTATATCAACCTATGTGTTTGATGTCTCTTTATTTGAATTCCTAGAAATTGAACTTACCTATAAAACACCATGGACATGAATTTATTTAGGCTATATCATTTCCATCAAAGGTCCTGAGATATCAACTTCCATTAAAGAACAAAAGTTACAAATCCTTTCTCATATTATTCATTAATGCAATATTACTCGTGACACACCCAACGTATCCTACCTCATCGCGAACATATTTCATTACAGTTTTCATTAATACATGAAAGTACATGACTCATAATACTCATTAATAATAATAATAAAATCTAAGGATCAATACAAATGTTTGCATATAGGAACATCCAAGGACACATATAAATGTGGATTTACTACTGGAGGGTCTCCTTCTCATAATATCCTACACTAGATATTACCAAGGGCATACACCATGAGAAGGTGCCTCAAATTCCTATGTGTCTCCACCCCTGATAGCCTATATCAATTGTGTCCCTCAAATGATATCATCCAACTATAGAACATATATTTAAGAATAGTGTCATAGCACTTCTGGGTTCTTATCATAGCGGGGAACTGCTATTACCTTTTATCACGAAATCTACTATTAAGACATTGTCACATACAATGTTATGTATAAGAAAAAACATGATGTGATAATTAATTTATTAATATTCAAAATTATGAATACATGTTTTCATGAAGTACACAAAAGTTGGTTATAGGGCACCAAATTCAATAGAATACCACTTTCACAAGAGCCAACTTCTAATAACCTTCAGTTTACTAGCTCTCACATGATACTCATGCTTCCGCTGAGATATACCTTTATCCAAGGGGTCCACCACATTATTTTCCATGGGAACTATTCTTAATGAAAAAGTGTATTTTATGTAGAAAAAAATTACCAAACATGCCACAAATATATATAATTGTATTTAAAATTATTTGTGTTTTAAATACAGGACAAACATGTCACAACTCCTCCCCTTATAGATTCTGTAATGAAAAGAGTGAGATAATGACCTCTGAGTCCTGCCTCTAGAAAGCCCCAGTTTGGTGACTAGCACTGATGGTATATAAAAATTGTACAAATGGGAGGTATTTCCCCTATAATGATATGATTCAGAGATAGATTAAATCAACTGGATATAACTCCAGGACATAATATAAAAAGGAAACTAAAAACCACTCCACAATGCAAGCATAAAGTGAAACACTACAAATAAAAGTCTCCAGAGTAAATACTCAAAAGAAAAGATAAGGCAGTGACACAACAAAAGTACAAGGGTCCAATCTAGTAATATCAAGCATGGTCCATGTAGTCTTTCTAGAAACTTGAAAATCAATTTATATACATAGGGTGAGCATATATGTATACTCAGTAGGAGCAACAAAGTCTCTCATGCACATGGGAAAAGAGCATACTAATGCACCTGTGATAAAACAACAGTACCAATGACACCTAAACATGTCAACTATCCAATATCATCCTCACCATGAAACACTCACCAAATAATGCAATCTAATTATAATAACATAATAAGAGTCATATCAATAAAGGGTACCCCACACTGCTTTCCCACTAATTTGATACCCCCACACCCCAACATCGTACGTCCTCATGCTCCCATCTCTTCCGTATAACATCACATCTCACCCGAACACACCTAGGCCATCACATAACATCTCACCCGAAGATACCTAGGTCATCACATCACATCCACTTCTATAACCAGAGTAGTAGGGTATTGTGAACATGAAGTACATCAACCTCATACCCACCTCCTCCCATGCATGACCCCCACCATAAACCATCTCATCACATCTCGCTTCCCCACATCATGACCATCACACCACACCTTGCTCACAAACACTTGGTCTATATCATTAGAATCATATCTCAACAGTGAAATTTTGACTTCTGTCCATTATAGCCCATGATTCAATTAATAATTACAAAATATATTAAAATAAATGTTCAAATTGAAATGAAAAGGATTTGTACATCTATAAAATTTCAAGGCCATCCCTTCTTAAAGTTACTCAATATGGAGTTTCTGAGCGGGTGGTTAATCTGCCTCAGAGAATAAATCTGGCCATTATGAATGTATATCAACCTCTAAATTTTCGGTCTCATTCTATAAACACCCATAATTTAATACTAACATAAATGTATGAATATACTTATAGAGAAGATCATTCATGCTCTTATCCGTGATATACAATAGATACTACCAAAAAGAAGCATCAAAATCCATATCCACATCAATAGAATAGAAAATAATATAGTAATAAATAATAACAAGTTACCTCTTAAACATGAAAAATATTATGTGTAACAATTTATTTTTGATGTTGTTCTACCTAATATGATTCTATTCTTACCCACTCTATAATCTTGAAAGATCTGAAAAAACAAGGCGATATCTCACCATGCCACCATAACTATCAAGTCTACATTTTAGTCTAAATACACAAGAACACTTGATACCCAACATCTATATCCATACGTCATAGAAAATGATCATAAAAACTATAACACTATGATATTTTGTGAATTTTTTGAAATTAATTTAAGCTATTTGATATTTTTCCATTCAAACAACACTGAATATAAAATATGTTATATGAAAATAATGTGTTTTTCTCGAAATTCATGAAACACCATTTTATTCAAACAATAAAAACCACACATAGATTTCCTTTTTATACAAAAAAAAATATTTTTTGGATTGTGTTAAACATAATTCATAGATTTGTTGATATCTTACATTTCACCCAAAGGACAACTTTTACCGAACATGAATATATTATTGAGATTGTGGTTAAAATATTATTATTGTTACAACGTTGATTTTGGAATGAAAGATATGAATAAGTTTATATAAATTGTGATAATTTTATTTAAACATTTATATAAAATTTATCCTTTTTTATCAATAAGTTATGAATTAAAGTAAAAAATATTTTAATATAATGAAATTCCTTTTCCAAGAAAACTATTTTTATGTAAAACTACCATTTTATCTCAATAATTTAAAAAAACACATTTTATGATTGTTATTATTAAAATTTATGAATTATATATTCAATAATTTTTTTAAAACGTATCCAAAAGATTTGATAGATATAAAATAATAATAAATCAAATTTTATGAATTGAAAATTTTGTTTTTCTAAAAAATAATTTTACCTCCGTTTAATGGAGAACCCATTTTAAATATAAATTTCGAAATATTTTTAAATATTATTTGAAAATAAAAAATTCAGTTTTTAAATAAGAATATAAAAATATTCTTTTGGTATGTGTTTTGTACATTTCTGAGAAACAATATTTTTTAATGAATAGTGAAAACACTAATTTTAATTTAAAATTTCTCTTTCATTTATTTTTTATAAATTAAAATTATATTTTAAATTGGTTTTAAAGTTAATTTAGGTATGATTTTTATTAATTAATCATATTTATCCAATTTCATTAAATTTTTAAATTTAAATTGGATATAAAAACAATTCAATCTTTTAAACATTTTCACTTGAAAAATACTATTGTTTTGTCCCTTATAATATATTAATTTTAAATTAAATTTATTTAAAAAAATTATAAACCATATTTTGAATAATAATAATTTATAAGTTATTACAATTTGAACTTATTTTTTGAAAAAAAATATTAGTGAATGTAATTAATTATAAATACAATGATTAAGGTGAGAGCAATATTAATAGTTAGTTAAAAGTTAATTTAGGGAGCCAAATAACAACGAAACATGTAATAAATCCACTGTAGGGAAATATTTCAAACATAAAATCTCTTTTTTCTACAATGTATACTTTTTTCATTCCCTTGTTTTAAGGGTTACCTCTTAATTGTATTTAACTTTTTATATTTACAATAAAGCCACACCACTTTCACTATTCATGGGAACTCACACCCCTAATTTCATTACACCTATGAAGCCCATTTGATCGCCCAAATCCTTACCAAATAATCTCTAAAAATACTTTCTATCATCCTAGAAGCCTCACATTGGGAATAAATCCATCATAGCAAGCCATTTGTTAAAAACCGAAGGAGTTACCCGAAAAATAGGTTAAGTCCTTCAATGTAAATTTTAGATTTATATCATTATACAACTATTAATATACTATTAATACATGATTATATAAATACATATGTCTAAAAAAATATGAAATTTTATTAATCAAATTTTGTGACAAAAAACTAGACATAATTCCATCAAATTCCAAATGAACATATCGTTCTTGTGTGTGACAGACTACCACCTTTCAAACGATGTCATTTTTTTACATTTCCACCTCTAATGTTTGGGAATTATTATAGAAATACTATTTTTATAGGATATATATAATATTTATTATTTATTTAGTCATTTTTATATAAAACAAACATTCATGTTTTATTTTATATGGGAATACGATAACTTCATTTGTGGACGTGTGCACAACCGCGTCCTCAAAAAGTTGTTATTCAGACAATGATTACATGGAATATATTTAGGATTGGTTCAGTTCTTGTAATTGATATAAATGATATAGTAATACTAATGATATTTTTATATAAATATATATGTCCTTTACATTCATGGATTCAATATGAAAATAAAACAAAAACAATGTTCATGCGTATGTATGACCTACCATCTCCATGAACGATGTATTCCATTTAATATTACTAAATTTTATAGATTACTATAAATAATTATATACTAAATATATATGATATTTACATAATGTTATAAATTCTTTAAATAAGTAAATAATATTTTATGAAAAAGGATCAAGAAAAATAATTCAAAACATATATAAAAAAGAGGATCTTACTCGAAACATAACATTAAATGAAATTATTAATAAATGGGTAATATGAAGTCAGAATAAAATAATATATAGTATGATATATATGAATATTTTTAATTTTTATGTTTATTATATAAAAATTATTATTAGACATCAGGTTAAAACATGTACAATGAAATTTAATACTTGAGGTAAGGATTTTTAGCCTCATTTTTTTCCTGTGAGGCCTTTTCCTTATTCACCACTCTTTTATTTTTGGGTGTTGTATATAAATTAAATAGATGTATTATATGAATATTATAACTAAAAATATTGGTATTTAAATATCTATTTGATGATATCTATTTCAAGGGTATTATGGTACAAAAATTCCAGACCGGTAAAGTATTTTTCTCTCAAGTTTCCTTCATTGAGACAAATATCATGTTATGAACCTATATTCTTGTACAAGGGGTATACATTGACCATTGAAATTTTATTTTATGAATCTAAATATATTAATTAAAATTTACGATTCCATTATTTTTGGTTTCTTACATGGAGAGTATTATTCAATGTTACCTAGCGGTAAAACATTATTGTCACAATGCCATCGTTTATGAGTATTGTTTATGAGTATGCTTACATTGATGAAATATTTTGATCGCTATCTTAAGAAAACTCATGAATATAAGCCTCCTATGTTTTTTTGATATATTCATGTAATGGATCCATTTCCCTACACTTTTTTACTTAGGATATATAATAATACATTTATTAGAAAATTTGACTTTATTTCTCTTTTAGGTTGAAAATGTGTGTTCATAAAAAACCATGTTTTCTAAAAATGTTTTCAAATATAAATTATATGTGTTCAAAGGTATTTGAAATAAAATGGTTTCCAAACATTTTCAAAATTAATTTATAAAATTTCAATGTTATTTTCAACTCCACTATTTTGAAAATGTTTTAATGCTTCCATTATATGTTTTCAAAATTATTTTCGAAGAAAGTGGTGTTAAATGGTTTTATGTTTCAAAAAAAATATTAGAAGAAAGAATATTTTAATACCAAAAATATTTAGATGTTTTTAAATGGAATCCATTAATTTTTTTTTTCAGCGGTTTCTAAATAAATAGATTCTAATATTACTTCATTTTTTAAAAATATATTTTTAAAGGAAGATTATTTTCCATTATAAATATTCCAAGTGATCTTTCAAAATTCTTCCCCATATACATTTACATACATTGATATAGTTTATTATTTAAAATGAAATATTCCATGGGAACCATTCATATTATTCCATTAAATGGTTTATGTTAATATGATGAGTTAGTTTGATACCTATTTTTCTTACATGGGTTGTACCATGATATAATTATTATGAATCCAACATCCTTTCCCAAGCGATTCATGGATAAAAATGATTATGAAACCTATCTGTTTTTCAAATGATTTTATTTGATGAAAATTTTACAATATATACTTCATTTCATGGGTTATGATATGAGGTTTATGAAACCCATATCTTCCAATGGGTCATGGTATGATGATTGTTTTGTTATCTTGGACCACATGAATGTATGATTTCGTTACGTGATTTGTGGGACATAAAACTCCCTCCAATTCATTGGGTAATGACAAATGTTTTATGAGCTCAAAGGGTACATGGGATGGAACCCATGCCTAAAACAAGTTGTAATATTAAGATAAAAAACAAAGGGTAAATGGTAGGGAATCTCAAACATGAAAAAAAATTGTACATTTGAGGGAATCCCTAGACCGAAAGATCATGGTACATGGGATGACATCCAAATCTCGGTCAAAGAGGTTACACATGAGGGAATTCCATGACTAATGTAGGTACAGGGTGACTATCCCATTACTAAAAATTTATTATTGTCTTATTATGGAACCATGAAATAGGATTTTCGATACTTATGGGTATACCACATTTCCATGTCTTATTCATCTATTATGCACTCATCGATTGCAAAATTTATTACCCAATGATTCATGTATTATGAAAATACAATATTTATTCCTTGTTTCATGATTTTTATCTATTATATTCTTGGATATGATCTTCTAATGCTATTCTCATTCCCTCATACACTTATGCTCATGTTATTCTTTCATATCTCCTTTATTTACCCTTACCGAGCATCTAAGACCACCCATTATTTTGTTTCCTTTCCCCAAGTTACCAGGAATATTTTTTAGTGGGAGTAAGATAGAAGAATATTTTTAAGGGATATGTTAAATATCTTTAATAAAAATAGAATATTAATTTTCCATGTTTATATAGACATTAAACTATTACAGTCCCCATGAATGAACTTTTAATGTGATGAATATTCATAAAAAAATAAAGTAATATCCATTTATGTTATGCATATTTCACTATAAAATGTATTATTACAAGACTGAGTGATATCCATACACATCCTGATATGTTTTAGTAAATCTATGGTCTTTAGAATGAGTTGAACTCCCAGTACCGCTGCATGTCATACCTATAACAAGAACATGGGTGAATGAAAGGAACTACCGTATAAGTGCTTATAATAATCCATCTATACTGTTTCATTAAAAGTGTTATTATAGAATATATCAATATGAGGAATATGTTTCTTGTAAGAACCTATAAAGTCAAGGACAAAATCCTATATAAATTCATCTGGTATCTGAATTGTAAACTCAATGTGAAAATAACTTTGTGGGTGATAGATTGTACCCAAAAGTACCATTGAACCCAATGGCTTCTATAAACCTAACTAGACCCATATAGTTAAATAAGAATCCATATCCATCTTTTTATTGTGGGGAACTCTAGGACGTATTTTGAAAAAAATTTCCTATAGAATCAATAGATTCTCCTCTATGAATGTATATATTATTTGATAAAAAAGAGGGACCTTCCCTAGACTATGCATGATTACTTATAATACATCACTACATTGTGATGAACAAGGAATACTAATAAAAAAAATACATGGGAAGTCAACATATTTCATCAAGGGAATGAGAAATTTCTATAAAATTCCAACAGGATGTTGGTGTCATTGAATCACCTTTTGATAGGTGGAACACCTGGTAAGAAACCCGATATACACTGCTACAAACACGTCCTTTATCAGCGCTAAAAATGGCCTTTATCAGCGCTAGAAAAGCGCTGATAAAGCCAGCGTAGATAAAGGGGGGGGGGGTCCTATATCAGCGCTTCCTTTATCAGTGCTCTCGTTTTAGCGCTGATAAAGGACCCTTTTATGAGCGCTTTTAAAAAAGCGCTGATAAAAGTTAAAAAAAAATTAAAAATTTTAAAAAAAATTTAATAACATTTAAAAAAATTTAATTTTTTTTAAAAAATACTGCCAATTGGGGGGGGGGGGAGCTTTTATAGCGCTTGAACCCCCCCTTTTACAGCGCTTTTCGGCCCCTATACAACACCCCACGCACCCCACGCACCCCCCTCCACCCTTTAACAACGCTTGCTCCAATATTCCCCATGCGTGCGCACCCCTGCCTCTACCAGGATTTGAACTCGAGACCTCCCCCCTGCGCGCCTAAGCCCTTACCACTACTCTATTTTGATTTGATTTCCAATTCATGATATCTCTATATATATATATTTATATATTTAGTTATATTTATTCGTATAGTAATATATATTTATATTAATATATATATATAGTTATATTATAATATATATATATAGTTATATTATAATATATATAGTAATATTAATATATATATATATAGTGGTATTAATATATATCTATATCTATATATATATATAGTTATATTTATTCGTATAGTAATATATATTTATATTAATATATAGTTATATTAACATATATATAGTTATATTAACATATATATAGTTATATTAACATATATATAGTTATATGAATATATATTTATATAGTTATATTAATATATATATAGTGATATTAATATATATATTTATGGTGATATTAATATATATATTTATAGTAATACTAATATATATATATGTATTTATATTAATATATATATAGTTATTAGATTAATATATATACAGTTAGATTAATATATATATATAGTTAGATTAATATATAGGTATATAAATATTCATATATTGGTATTTTAAATAAAATGGATATTAGTTATTATTTAGATAAAGCTAATATATTTTATATGTAAATATGTTTAATTATTTGTTTAAAAAATTTAATTTTTAGGTGCAAATATATAAAAAATATGTACATATAGTTATATATTTGATTATAAATAGCAGTGCATTATAAAAAAGGATGAAATTTCAAAGACATAATATCAATATGAATGTAATACCTTGGAATAAATCCAGTCCCCTAAAAAAAAAGCCAATAATACCCCCTTAAACGAGTTTGAAAATCCACAAAATGTTAAAAAATCTGGGTACCCCGACAAAAAACTCAGTTTTGGAGGCCTTCTGGGCCTCTTTTTGCCTTGAAAAACGCTTGATCGGGGTCCCCCAAGGTCACAACGACGTAGAGCTCGTCGCAGGCTTCGATTTGATATGTGGTAGAGCTCAAACGGACACCCGGATCAAAAGTTATGGCCGTTTGAAGTTTGAGTTGCGTTTTCAACATATTTTAGATCTTTTTTAAATTTTTTAAATTTTTTTAGTCCTCAAATTGTTATTAAATGACTATTACTCCATAATGATTATCAAAATATTGATTAAAAATATTTTTTTAATTTTTTAAGAAGTCATTTTCACTAAATATCTTAAATATTAAGTATAATAAGTGTAAATGTACATTTATACTTATCTAAAATATATTTAAAAATTATATATTATATTTATATAAAAATATAACTATATTTATATATTAATATATTTTTAATTTTTTTTTGAAGACGACCCTTTATCAGCGCTAAAAAAAGCGCTGATAAAGGCCCCCCTTTATCAGCGCTACTAAGCAAGCGCTGATAAAGGGGGGCCCTTTATCAGCGCTACTAAGCAAGCGCTGATAAAGGGGGCCCTTTATCAGCGCTTTTTCATTAGCACTGATAAAGGGGGGCGCTGCGAAAAACTATTTTTGTGGTAGTGATATCTACTTTTAAACTAGAGTACCAATACATGCTATTTAAATCACAATTAATCATGGTGACTCCAAGATTCACATCCCACATAGAGGTATGTGACTCTCACATCAATTACTTTGGAACATTTTCAAATTCCATGATGTGTTTGTGAACATGAAAAATTTCATCCACATCAATGAACCAAAAATGTGGTGGGTCATCTCTTAAAGACCTCTCCATTTGGACGAAGACATCAAGATATATAATTTATATTATCCATAATCATTAATAATGTGAATAAGTCAATATAAAATCCATAATAATAGGAATCCTTTAACCCTCCTTAATCTAATGATATATTTTATAAAAGAGCCCCCTTAACATATATTCAAAACTAGATTACTTAACCTTTAGTGCCCGAGTCTTCCAAATCAAAGCTTAAACCATTGAATTGGATTTATAAGCCATATAAAAATGATAAAAGTTTAACTAATCAAGGTATTCAACACATATTCACTATTTGAGGCTCAAATCATATTGAGAGAATATTTATTTGAGGATTCTAGGGTCCATGTATGTAGTTAACCACTCTCTCAACAAAAAGTCCCCCAATGATGAAAATCCTAAACAAATGTATATAATTCTAGATCTTTCTTCGATCAATTTAGAGGTCGTAACTAGTGAGACTCATAGAATATGACACAATCCCCTTACCCTGAATTGGATCTATTCTCAATACCTGATGCATCATAATAAAATGTATATCTGTTGCCTGTTGATGGAAGGATCATGATCAGTGAAGAAGTAAATTTCCCTTTCAGCACATGAAGATATCTCTTTCAAGATTTAGGCAACATGAATTTTACACCCTTATTATTCTACCCCATCAGAGGTGGAGCAGGGGGTCTTAAATTCTACATAAAATTACTGTTGTAAATAGATAGTACCACGAAACTCAAAATATCAATGAAATTATTAGGATTATATTATGAAACAAGTGATGTTACATTCATTGGGTCCAAAAATACCTCTTATTTAGATATTACTGGTTCAAATAAGATAAATTTATTGATCCAAATGCAACATTTTATTGGATTTTCAAACAATATATTCTCTCTTATTTTACTCAAAATGAATGTTTCTAGCAATATCATGATTAACGTGATAATAAAAAAACATATGGTTCATTAATACCATAATTAATCAATATCAATACTGGAGTTAAAATAGATTTACCATGGACTACAAAACTATCGGGGAATTCATCAAACTGAATGGAAATACAATTTTTTTTAATGTCTATATCTTCACTCAAATGTTGTTCATGGTATATCTAATGTCATGAATCATAACTGGTAATTTCCCAGCCTAAATTTACTGACATAGAAGACCATATATTTGGGTAGTTTTTCATTTAGGTCATCTATATGTGGCAAGGGCGTATAGATCATAAATGTATGGTAATTAAATTTCTAGTAATCCAGAAATAGCTTGTGGCCCCCATCTATATTCTTGGAGAAAAACATTGCAGAACCCCATCGTGATGTAGATTGTAAGATCTTGGGTTTTTATGGATGTATAGATCATTTTTACTTCAGTTTAAAATATTGGTGTTTAGATAATTTTAATTATTGATGGGGTTAATGGAGTTTTAGGGTTATACAAGGATTGTAAAGAGTGTGGAGAACAAGTTTTTGGAGAAATGAAGATGTGCTTAATGGTTAGTAAATGTAGGGTGACCCAATCCACATTGTTTGAGTAAAACATGTGGGGATTTATAGTGTGAAATAGGTGGCCACACATTTTGATGAAACTATCATGATTTTCTCACATGCATAGGTGGGGTCTTATTTTTTGTAGTTTTTTTGAAAATCATTTTTTTCTCATGGTTTCCTAAACCATGTTCATGAACCATTAATGTTCCCTCTTGAAGATGTGAATGGAGAATGATTGGTGTATAGTTTTTCAAACTATGCGGAAAAACTATGGGACCTAATGTTTTGATTATAAATTTATTTTTGACATTAAATAGTTTAAGGGTTTAAACCCATTTCTTTTTATTGTTTCTAAAAAAAGTGGGAGCCCTCTTCCTCATTTGAGATTCCACATTGATCCCTTCTATGTTTTTCATTAGACCATTCATCTGTACTAGAATTAAATCAAATTTTACCTATTGGGGTTTTCATTACAATGTAATGTGTAAATATTGTGACATTATCGATTTGTCTTTGCATCAATGGAGTAATTTAGTTTCATGATAATATTCCATATTTCTAGGGTTTTCACATGTTGTACTTTTTTCTCTTGATCTGGACCAAATAAATGTTCAATAATAGACGATATTTATATTACATACCTATAAGATGTGGTCTATAAATTTTACCATAATATTGGTTGTTTTATAGAATACCACATTTGTGCCACACACTAGACTTTACTTCTCCCCCTAAAATGAATTTAATGCATTGATAAAATTAAAGAGAACATATTATGTTTCCTTTTGAGTACCCTTGTTATGGTTTGAGGTTGTTCTCTTCTACAACAGCCACCCATGGGTTGTGTCTTACTATATTCCATACTTTATACCACCATGTTGGGTGTGTGTGAGATGAACTTTCTAGAGGGAGACTATTTAAACTAAATGTTAATTGGATTGACATGATAGGAGAGAGTTGACACCTCCCTACTTTGTGAACACAAGATGTGAATGGAATTTACAGTTAAAATGGAATTTTTTTAATGATTTCATAGAATGTTGAGGATATGAATTATTATTTTATTACGATGATATGAAAATGGTAGTGGAATCCTTGTATAAGATCCTCAATTCTTGATTCTGTTATATGCAATGAATGTTTCCCCCATGGATCTTTTTTATAGTCGTGGATTCCTTAGTCGGGCTTTCTACATGGATCTTGACTTCATAGGATGCATAGGTTTTTGCTACCCCTTGAATCAGGCTATCATGGACTCACTATAGGCATGGTCAATTTACATTATCCTTAAACTCCAATAATTTCAGTAACATGTTTCCACCAAGATTCTCCCTGGAATCGATAAGGATTACTTATTATTCTATACCTTCAATCTATCCATTCATAGTATGAAAATTTGGATTACACCACATGTCCTTTGTGTGAAACATTTTTTTATACAGAGTGGACGTGATGGGAGTTATACCCTCAATTACAAGGAAGGTCCATTATGTGTATTTTTAAATGTTTTATAGATATCCATAGTATGTGTATCATATATATGTGGTTAGACTAGACAGTTTCACAACTATTATATTTTTTCCTAAATTTGTTATGAGAGCATGACTATGGTATAAAGGGATCCCTTTCTCGATCGACTTGGTCACTTTTACTATCACAATTTACATACATTAATTAATAAATTTCATCCATTTCACATTTTTTTATTTATATTGCGCATTCTAGATTTTATACAGACATTGTTGGTTGTTTTATATTGAGTGTTTTCTCACACCATGTTTAGGCCATAGTTGTGTACCAAGAATGACTTCATGGATATAGGTACGGTTTGGGGAAAACAGCCACCTATACAATGGATTAGTTTTTATATGCTTAAGTATAGGGGAGTAGATGAAAAAGTAATGCTCGTGACGCTATATGGGATAATTATTTTTGGTAATTTTAGAGTTTTGATACTTGTACTTTATTGAATTCCTATATACTTTTTTTCTTATTTTATAGAGACAAGACATGAAACATTTCTCTATATATGAGATTTATTTTGGTATTTTTTACATATTCCAATCTTGGATGTCTATCATCAGTCTGGTTTTTTATATAATCCTCAATTAATTTTTAGTATTATGATGACGTGTTATACTCCGACATGATTTCATAGTCTACCCAATGACACAAATAAGTCCCTCATATCTAGTTGGAAGCCTCTATAATACAGGGATGTGTGATTGGAGTCATGTAACCCATTATTTCGAGGAACCGTATAGTGACACTTGGGTCAGGAAATTACAAATTGTTATTAAAGAATTTTTTATCTCATGTTTATTTTGATACAATAAACATTGAGAAGTATTGAATTATAAAATTTTAGTAAACATTGATGGGGAGTAGCTATCCCACATACAGTGAAAATCTTGGATGTCTAAAAAGGAAATTTTTGTATCAATATGTTTACTATTATGGTTTATTTATGTCACTACCCGTCCCCTTGGGCCCATATTGTGACTACCCCAAGCCTACCTTCCATATGCCAGGGGCTGGTGACTACCAAAAAAGGTGTAAATCCGTAAACTACGAAGGCATTGCCTTTAGAAACTAAAACACACACAACAGAGTACATACTGGAAGTAAAACAGTAAACTATGATGTATTCAAAAGAGTGTTGAAAAGTAAATGGGCCGGAAATACAAGCCCAACAGGAAAGTACAATACATGTGAAATGCTAGTACAACTGAAAAAAAGTGAAGTAGCTACTGGGTCACCCTCTGGGGTTTCTACCTGAAGGGTAGGTACAAATGGCCTCCTTAGCTCTCCACGTCCGTCCGTCCGCTCCGTGTACCATCATACTGAGTGGTCCACCTCCGGGTACCATCCAGTCTCACTACTCACTACCTCAGTCAGCGCTATCCGTCATCTGCAACGAACACAACGAGGTGAGGGCATAGCCCATGCAGGGTTGAGTATAACGATACTCATTAGGGACCTTGATACCCTCATGGTCTCACAAAATCCAACAAGGATAAACCAAAAAGTATAAAATCAACATATAATCATTACATAGGTATATTCCCATACATATACCTAAGTAATCTAGTAACCCATCTCAATCATGAGGAAAACACAAAAGTCATTGTATCAGCTCAAACCAAGATTTTATTCCAGGGGGTAGTATCAAGTAACAACCCCAGTCACGCTATCCAAACCTCGGCTGATGGTGTACTCCTCCTCTATCACATATAGTTGGCATGCCGCATCACACAGAGGTGCTTTCTATAATCCTTGGACTGCTGAGTTACCCCTCCTGTCTAGTACTATGGGTCTACTACATCACACTGAGGCACTCCCCACCACGGGTCTGCCACGCTCACACAGAGGCGCTCCCCCTCGTAGCTTGCTGAGGTACTCCTCCTATCGAGTACCATGGGTCTGTCGCGCTCACACAAAGGTTCTCCCCACTGTGGGTCTACTGCGTCACACAGAGGTACTCCCCACTAGGCCAGTAGAGTTACTCTGAGTCGAATCGGTCAATCAGTCATCAGGTCTCAGCCATCTACTAGGTCTTCATACTCTTTCCGCTCGCCTCTGGAAGGATCCACTGCACGAGCTACTGGTAGATACTCTAACTGTCACAAAGACCCATGTAGAATGGTCCACCTCATCATAGGTGTCTCAACGCAACAGACGATGCGTCAATAAGACGCCCAATCTATAAGTTATTGGCATTTCTGTCCCGTGGGACCCATTAGATTTTAGGTTGAAACCAACTCAACCATACCCCAACACTGCCCAAACCTCAAGTTGGGTATTCCAAAATAACTGTCTCGCTCTAAGCTTTCCGTCTCCGTAGATGGTTCGTCAATCAGACACTCGTAGCCCATGTTATGGGCGAAAAGGTGTATTTGGGTCAAATGGTTCGGACTAGGGTCCGACCCGGTCCACGGGTTTGACCCATTATGTGGCTCCAACCCTTTCTATAGGTCTAACCCAACATGAGGGGGTGGTACGGCTCTCAGGCAGACCAAATAGAGGGTGGTTCGGCCCGAGGGGGCGGCACGCGTGACCAGCTGGCGGCTTGTGTGGCCTGGACGGCTAGCGGCCGGTGGTGCCCTACAGGGCCCACCCTACCCGTGTTCAGGGGGAGGAGCACACCCCCTGGAATTCTGAATGGTTGAACTATTCGGGTGGATCCAAACCGGCGCCTGCAGGTCCAGCTCACGTGGGACCCAGCAGGGTCCTGCTTCTCCTGGCTGGCTGAGTAGCCAGCCGCTCCGCACCACCGGCAGCTGGCCCGCCGGTGGCCACTACTGTTCCTCCACCGTGGCCCTCCCTAGCTGTGACTCTGCTTTATCATGTGGCGTGTCAGCGTCACTCCCCTCTGCCATGACCCACCATGCCCCCCTTCTCCTCTATGCTGCGCGATGGTTCCATGTCCTTCCGCCGCGGACCGGCCAGGCCACGACCCTCTATTCCACGCGAAACGATGGTGATGCGCCCTTACAAAGACCCGGCGGCCTTGCGCCGCCGGTTTCTTCACAGCCGGCCCATCACCAGCCACCGTTTCTCCACCACGGTTTACTCTTCCGGCGGCACTGTTACGCCGTCGCCGTCGTCAAAAATGAGGGAAAATAGAGGGGGATGGTCGGGTCATGTTCCTACGGCCCAAGCTCTCCACGTTATGGTGATAACATTTTGAAATTCATAAACCAATATTTGTTCGATGAAGAACAGAAACAAATCAATCTTAAATCCCCCTACCTCATATTGATGATCGTTGACGAATTCACGGAAAGAGATTTTCGATTTGTTGTTGATTGGAAAGAAGAATCCGAGGTTGGCGTCATCTATGTTCTTCAAGGACAGTGCTCCCTCATTTTTTCCGGTTGAAGAAAGAAGATGGTGATATCCATCCATGGAGGTTGATGAGTTCTTCATTGGAGAGAAATGGTTCCTCCGAGTTCTTTCCTCTTCCTAGGCTCCACCAAAAGACAATTGCCAACAAAATAATAATATATGAAATCTTATTAAATTTTTGGCATAAATAATTAAAATGGTTTAAATTAATTAATTGAATGAGTTCTATTAATTAAATGGGAGGGTTGGAACCATAAAGAGGTAAGTCCAAGAGTTTTTCCCAACTTTTGGAGAGTTCAAGGGGTTTTAAAGCCCGTGTGGTCCCCACCTATTTAATTAAAAAGAGGTGTTTAGACCTCGGGTCAGCCCCACCACCATAACCTCTCATGGGAGGTTATGGTGTGGTGGCCACCACCTATAACCTTCTATTGGAGGTTTAACCACCAAAATAAAAATAAGTTACACACTTATTTTTATTAAACTCATAAAAACACTAAAAACTAACTTACATTCTCGGCCAATTTCTGTCGAGGTGAAAGTCTTCTTAAGAGAATGTCAGTGCTGCGAGTTCAACGGTGCCCTCAGATTTCAATTCCGAGTACCGGTTCAAAAGTTATAAAATCCCGCTCATCCATTTTCTGAACGTACCTGAACACAATTTAAAAATTTTTTTCTGAGTGATCTGGGCCTCGGAATCAAGCATCGTAAATTTTTACAGACTCGTAAAAATCCCATGTATTTTTTTTAAAAATTCCACAGAATATTCAGGTCTTTATATTCTCCCCACCTTAGGGATTTACGTCCCTGTAAGCTACAACTCGAACTAAGGAAACCAATTGGGATACTGAGCACACTTCTGAGCCTCCTGCTCCCAGGTGCTTTCCTGGAGGTTCCCGTGCTTCCTGTGAACGCGTACCAGAGGTATCAACTGTCCATGTAGGACCCACTCCAATCAATCGTCAATCTCCACTAGGACCTCCGTGAATGTCTCCCCATCGTCGACGTCCAGCTCTCCATGGTCGATGATATGGAATGGGTCGTGCACATATCTCCTCAGCTGATATACATGGAAGACATCGTGTACTCGATGCAACTGTGGTGGAAGAGCCAGGCAATAAGCCACCTCACCTACTCTGATGAGGTCCTGGAAAGGTCCGATGAATCATAGAGATAACTTGTCATCTCGACCAAATCTCCATAGACCTCGTCGAGGTGAGACCCATAGAAAGACATGTTCGCTATCCTCGAACTCCAGAGGTCTCTATCTCCTATCAGCATACGAATTCTGTCTTCTTGTGTAGTCTTCATCCACTCTTGGATGATCTACACCTTCTCGGTGGTAGCCCGTACCATCTCTGGTCCCACTAGTGCTGACTCCCCTGGGTCTGTCTAGCAAAGTGGCGATTTGCAAGGTCAACCATACAAGGCCTCAAAAGGTTTCGTACTGATGGTGGAGTGATAGTTGTTATAGGAAAACTCTGCCAACAATAAGTGATCCTCCCAGCTATGACCAAAATCGTGGACACAGGATCAGGGCATGTCCTCGAGGGTTTGAATGGTCTGCTCAGTTTGACCATCTGTCTAAGGATGGAAGGTGGTTCACAAGCAATGTTGTGTCCTAAAAGCCTCTTGCAACCCCTCCCATAGCTAGGAAGTAAACCGTGAATCACAGAAATAGATAATAGAAGAAGGTACTCCATGTAAATGCACAATCACCTGCACATAGAGGTGTCCCAAGCTCTCTACTGAACACTGCTATCTGATCAGTAGGAAGTGGGCCGACTTGGTGAGTAGGTCAACGATCACCCATATCGAATTGTGACTCCTGGACGTACATGGAAGACCTGTCACGAAGTCCACGTATATCCCATCCAACTTCCACTCTAGGACCTCTAAGGGATGAACCAAGCCTTTTGATACCTAGTTATCATCCTTCACTTGTAGACAAGTGTGGCATCAAGAGACAAACTTAGCTACTTCCTTCTTCATACCTGGCCACCAGTGCTGTCGTCGAAGGTCCTGATACATGTTCGATACTCCTGGATGTACCACTAGAGGGGAAGTGTGGAAATTCTTGAACACTCCCTCCTAAAGTGCTACTGTAACACCCCGAGCTTCCACGATACGCTTCTCATTCAATAATACAATAGCTTGCATTGTACGCAACTTCGAGTTCTAAAACATCGCGACAAATCAAAGTAGCCGTTATGAATAGTAATAACCACTTTTTAAAATTATAGAAATTTTATATTTCAAAATGGACTTCATTTTTGTATTCGTAATATCGAAATTAGCCTATGTTGAATTTTTGGTATTTTTCTGAGAACTTCTAATTTTTTATGAATAGTAAAAAATACTTAAAAACAACTTTTTTAATCAAAATAATTTATACTGACAAATTATACTATTTAGTGGTTTTAAGTTATAATTATAAAATATTTTTACCATTTTATCCAATGGTGGTCATTAGAATTAATTTAACATTGAAATTGGACATAAACAATTGCCAATCTTTTGATATAAATTGTTTCTTAAAAACACGCTATTTGTTGTAACAGCGGGAATTAATTATAAAATTAATTAATACAACTTATATGTTTGGAATTTTGTAAAATAGACATCATTTTTGAATTCGGAATATCAATTATATCTTAGGGTGAAATTTTGGCCTTATTCTGAAAAACTTCAATTTTTGATGAATAGTGAAACCACTAAGAGGTAGTTAAATAACTGATTTTTCGTTTAAATGAAATATTACCACTTCTGTGATTTGATTTTCAAAAATCCGACATACATGGTTGTCATTAAGAAGTAAAATGTGGTTCAATGTGATTAAAATAATTTTTTGGTGAATAGTAACTTTTAAGTTCTTAATCGCGATTAGAGGTAATTAGTGTAGTTTAAGGTACAAATAATGTTTTAATAATATGAGATGAGCATTACACTTGTCCTACTCCTATTGGATGAGTCATGGACGACCAAGACAACCCATGGGTCAACTTGGGGACCCCATGGAGCCACTTTAGTTAGAAAATGACATAAATACCTTTTATTTAATGTTAAAGTAAAAAATGACACAAACATAAAATGTTTTACTAAAACAATTTTTACGTGGGGTTACACAAGTCAAAATTTTGATTATAAATATTCATTAGAAAGATAAAAAGATTTCCTACATCATAGTATTTGTTTTATAATTTTTAGACATTAAATAAATTAAATTATTTATGACATAATTATGATGTGGCGATGACCTCATTATTTAACGATTTAAATAAAATAAGAAGATAATGAAAAATCCAAGGCTTACACTTGTCCAAAGCCTATTGGATGAAGATATTTCGAATACTTATCACCTTAGCCTAGAATTATATAAGTGTGGGACCTTTATAATCCGAAAAGCATTGTGAAATAATGTAACATTTCAATCTTTCCAAAAGTGCCCCTCCTCTCCACTTATAAAAGGCCCCCACCTCTCCCACCTTATTCACACATTCAAGACATTTGGATCGGACAAACTCTGCCCAAATACTCTCCCAACATACCTATCTTACTCATAGAAGCCTCACTTTGGGCAGAACTCTTCCCAAGGAAGCCTTTGGCTCAAATCAAAAAGAGTTACCCGATTTTGAGGTAATGTCTTTTCTAATGTTGTTTTGTTTTATTTTTCTTCTACAACCCCCTAAAACCTTTTTATTCATTTCTTTTGTAACAACACCAGTATCCTCAATATACTAGGATGTTTTTATAAGAAGGATTATAGCTACACTTACACACACCTACATCTAATGGTTAAAGAACATACGGTTTCTGTGGATGGCGAATTTCTGCCTCACGAAACGATGATTGTTCAACACTCATATAACACCTTCAAAGGTGGCCATTAAGATGTCACTATATTTATATATGATATATAATGTGTTTATGTTTTACTTATGCTTCTTTATTTCTCATTTATGGCTTACTTTATGATTTCCATTATGGGTAAAACGCGATAATTTCATTTTAGGAAGTGCGGACTACCGCCCCCTCAAAGTGATTTGAATCGTTAATGCCATATGTGGGATGTATAAAGGATGGAGTAAATGGTATTATACACTATATTATACTGGAATTATATTATACATTTATATCATTATGATTTAGTTCCATTAAATATGAAATTGAAATGAAAGTAGCGTTCATGCGTACGTACGGCTTACCGTCTCCATGAACGGTGCATTTCATTTCTTACCTCTAAATGTTACGTAATATTATAAATGAATGTATATACTGGATATATAAGATATATATGACATCTAAATCATTAATATAATTCTGGATATAATGGATATTTCACCACATAAACAACTTGTAATTATAAGAAGCTTATTGTTGACTCAAGTTCCAAAGATCGACAAAACGACCGTTATTAACTTAAATAATTACATAATGTTCATATCATTGTAATAAGTGATATAATAAGGATAATGAAATTGAAAATGGTTCTTAATAAGGTATATATTAACTCTAGTTTATTATTCAGGAGGTTAAAGAACGGTTGAGTCAAGTCAGACAAGAGGTAAGGGAATTTCTTACCCCAATTTCCATTCTTTGGGTTAATCTCCTACTTTCAAATTATGTCATTATATTATTATGTCATATCTTGTATTTGTATTTTATTTATGTGTACTTATGGTGAATACACATAATATATCTATTTTATTTAAAAAATGATCTTTGTAAGGGAACTTCTTAACCCAATTTCTATTCTTTGGGTTAATCTCCTACTTTCAAATTATGTCATGATATTATTATGTCCTATTTTTTATTTTTACGTTCTTTATGTGTACCTATAGTGAATACACATAGCATATCTATTTTATTTTAAAAATGATCTTTTAAGGACTTCGTCTCAATCTCCTTTCATTGAGGCATATTCGGTTTTATACACAATTTTCTTTTATACGGTGTATAAACCCCTTTGACTTTTACGTTTATTCAAAAGGAATCTTTTTATACGAAGCGTTTTGATAAACGACAAAAGGGAATGTTTATATTTCCGTACTTATGCGGCGACAACGACTTCTCCGCCGCCGTGACCATTATTTGAGTTTCGGCTTCCTCTACAAGCCATCATTTTTTTAATGAAAAATAAATACAAAGTTTTAACTTTCTTCTATTTTGGTATTGAAAATGGTTTTGAAAGAATTTTTATCAATGTGTTGTATTGATATCTTGTGATTGAAATGTGGAAATGTTATGTTTCCTTTATACATGTTTTATGTGATAAGATTATGTTATGGTTTATGATATGTTTAAACCTATTCATATGAGGAATGTATTGGACTTAATAAATGACGGGTGGAGCCCGCTATAGCTCCTCGATGCATCGGTAGGTCTCATGAGACAACTAGACGTGGAATTGGCCGAGGCCCTTTCCCAATTTGATTTATGGTTTTGGCCGAGGCCTTAATCATTTTAGACGTCTTGGCCGAGGCCTTGACAAAATGTTTCAGAATGTCCGGCATTATACATTCCCTCATTATGAAAGTGGTTATTGATATTGCATGTGATTATTCGACCAGTAGAATATCCATGTGAAGAAGTAAATGGAATTATCTCATTTTATTTTTGCCATATTATGTTGATGTTCAAGTTTAAAAGGCTTTTGTTTTAGTTATACATTGCCTTAAATGTTTATGTTTATTTATGAAAGCTTCCGCAATATTGTTATCCTTACTGAGCATCTGAGCTCACCCCTTTCAATGTTTTAATATTTTCCAGGATGTGAAGAAGTATTTTATGAATGACCTGTAGGGATAGTCAGAAGAGGATATGAGTGTGGACTATGGAGACTTTGTTATTGTAGTTTTTCACTTTATGATGTAATGTAACGTTTACGAATGTATCTAGTGTTTCCAAGGCTACTAAACTAATCGGTCTTTCGAGACTTGATCTTTTGTGATCATGCCAATGTTACGAAGTAATGCACCGACTCTGGGTAGCTGGGGTCGGGGCGTTACAGCTACTAGTACCATAGTACATCCTCTGAAGAGAATGACGTGTTCTACACCTTCACAAACTCCATTAGGTGCCTACCCTATGGATATCTGAGCACGTCGGGTCTCAAAGTCAGCATCTCCACGTTTTGCCTCCCCGACTCGCTGAAGAAGTGGAGGAGTGACTGTAAGAGACTAAAGGAAAGCTCCTCTATCTTCGTCCACATAAGAAATCTGTAAAGCAGCCAGCTACTCTGTCGCCTCACCTAGCAGCTGTATAGCAAATCTCCTACTGAGCGCATCTACAATAACGTTCCACTTCCCAGGAGTATAGACTATCTCAAAAGCATAGTCCTGGAGGAACTCATGTCAACAATGTTGTCTCAGGTTCAGGTCCTTATGGGAGAAGATATACCTGAAACCCTTGTGATTAGAGTAGAATGTGAAATGCTCGCCCATCAGATAGTGCCTCCACATCTTCAAGGTGAAGACTACTACTGCTAACTCCATGTCATGGGTAGCGTAGTTCTTCTAGTGTTGTCTCAACAGCTGAGAACCATACGCGATCATAGCTCGCTCCACCATCAGGACACACCTAAGTCCGGTCCCTGATGCGGCGTAGTAGAATATGTACCATATGCCTTCCTCTAGAAGCCTCAAGATGGAGGCACTAGTCAGCCTCTGCCTCAGCTCCTGAAATCTCTTCTGGAATCTCACCGACCACACGATGGGTTTACCATTCTTCGTCAAGGATGATAGTGGTGCTGCAACTCTGGAGAAGTCTGGAATGAATCATCGGTAGTATCCAGCCAGGCCCAAGAAACTCCGTACCTATGTCACTCTCCTGGATGGCTTCCAAGAATGTACCACCTCAATCTTTGCTGGATCCACTGCAACTCCAGCCTCTGAGATGACATGTCCTAAGAAATGAACCTCTCAAATCAAAAACTAGCACTTCAAGAGCTTACCATAAGGATGGTGCTCTTAGAGTTTGTAAATTACTACCTACAAATGGAAGGCATGCTTCTCCTTAGTAGTCGAGTATATCAAAATGTTGTCGATAAAGACTACAAAAAAGCGATCGAGGTATGGCTGGAAGATCCAGTTCATGAGACTCATGAACACTACTATAGAATTGGTTATGCCAAAGGGAATAACCAATAAATCGTAGTGGCCATACCGAAACTTGAAGGTCATCTTCAGCACATCCTCATCTCGAACTCTGAGCTGATGATAGCCTGATCTAAGATCTATCTTCAAGAACCATCATGATCCCTTCAGCTAATCAAAGAGGTCGTTAATCCTAGAGAGTGGGTACTTGTTCATCACGGTCACCAGGTTCGGGAGATGGTAGTAAACATAGATCCTCAAGCTCACATATTCCTTCTTCGCGAACAGAATCGGGGCTGCCCAGGGAGAAAAACTGGGCCAGATGAATCCCTTCCCCTGAAAATCCTCCAGCTGTACCTGCAGCTCACGAAGCTCACTGGGATCCATCTGATATGCTGGAGTAGATATCAGTGCCGTCCCGGGGTACAGGTCAATGTAGAAGTCCACCTCTCTGTGAAGAGGTAGTCCTAGAACATCGTTAGGGAAAACATCCGCGTATTGGTCCACCAATACAGGATAAGTCGGACTCTCCACATCAACTGATCTGAGTGTAAGGCAATCCAAATGGTGACTGATCGACTGAACCCTCCTCTGAATAAGTCTATCCTGTGCTGAAAAGGCTCCCTTCTCACCAGTGAAGGTAAACCTCGTCCCATTTATGCGAACACACCACACTTTGCGCCTAATACAGTCAATATGAGCATAGACTGTAGATAAACAGTACATACCCAAAATGATGTCGTATGACCTCGACACCACTACGAGGAGATCCCAGCCGAAGATCTTTCCTCCTAGAGTAAGCTCACACTTCCAGAACCAGTGCATAATCATCAAGTATACTCCTATAGGAGCCTCTAGCTGTAAGGATCGAGCCAACGACTCCATCAGAATCTCAGAGCTCCGAATAAGGGCAGTGGCTATGAAAGAATGACTGGCACCTGTGTCTATAAGAACTGAAGCTAATATGGAGCAGACACAGATCGTACCTCGAATCATCTCCAGAGTGCCATGATCGTATGTCTCAGCTGCTTGAAGCTAAGCTCTCCCCTATCCACCCGCTCCCTACGGCCCGGGTGGACCTCCTGATGGTGGTGCCGGTAGCTCCTCATAACGTTTTCCACCACCAGCTGCTCGACTAGATCCTCTTCCACGTTTTCTTGCACCCTGTGGACCACCTCAATCGAACCTCTACCTCTGCCATGGAGGTCCCTCAACTGTCTGCTGATCATCTGAACGACGGGTCGGACCATCACGAGCCATGTGACCCTACCCGCCGCATGAGTAACAATGCCTTCTCCTTGTATGTAAGTCACTGCCCCAAGTGCCCTGCACAACAGATCCTAAGTCATGTGGTCATCCACCCATGGGTCTGGTCCTCTTGGACCTCTGCGTCATCTGTCTACTACCAGATACAGAAGACTCCACTACATTTCGACTAGGATTGGGTCTCACTGCTGGTGACTGCTCCACAAGGAAACTCTTCACTAGGAGGGATCTATATAACACCCCCATCTACGTCGGGATGCTGAGGGAGATCATCGATGCCATAATCTCTCGCCTGATCCCCTGCTCGAAGGTCCAGGCCCTGAAGAATGGGTCCCACACCATATCTGTGGAGTAGCACGAGAGGTCGGTGAACATTGCTGAGTACTGCGCCACTGTCATGATACCCTACTATAGATGCAGTATCTCTTGTATCTGTACCGCTTGTAGGGTCTCTAGAACAAACTCCTCTCGGAACATGCTCTCGATGTCTTCCAAAAGAAGTGTTGCCTCATCGTGGACCTAGAGCATCAGGCTCCACCATCTGCCTGTTGCTGCCTGAAGGAGACTCGCGGAGAGGATCACCATGTAGTCTTCCAGATCCCCTACTATCCTAAAGACTCTCACCACAGCATCCAACCAATCCTCACCCGCCTGTGGGTCCGTCTCTCCCTGGAACTTGGGTGGCCTCTGGCGCTGAAACTCATGCAACGCGCTCAAGCAGTGTGCATCATCTGCTATTGGGGCTGGTGGAATTGGTGGCCCAATGGAAAGTGGTACCACTGGTGCCTCCGTTGAAAAGGGGCCTAGCGCTGAGGCCTCATCGCTCGGTGGGATGTCAGAGCGTACGACTCTTGGGGCTCTATGGGGAGGCATCCTGAAAGAAACATATGCGACACGGTCATAATATTATACCTAGTGAGATGACCTCGTTGAGATGAATTAAAGAAAAACATTTGAAAACACACACGCAATCAGTGTTTTCATGCACTGAGTCGGAAATCAGTAGTCATGGTCCTGGTGTATGGATACATCAGCCACCCGCTCTAACACTAGACTCCATGAACTGAAAACCACACATAGTACCCTTAACACTATTTATTCATAGAAAATAAATATCAGAGTCCTAATTTTTGTGGTAGAACGAACTAATATGACACCAATTTGTCACGACCTATCCCTCGGGGCCCATATCGTGACTACGCCAAGCCCATTTTCCATTGGCCAGGGGCTGGCTACTAGCACCAAAGGTGTAAATCCCTAAACTAGGAAGTCATTGCCTTTAAAAACCAAAACACACACAACAGAGTACGTGCTGGAAGTAAAACACTAAACAAAGATGTATACAAAAGAGTGCTGAAAAGTAAAGGGGTCGGAAATACATGCCCAACAAGAGAGTACAATACATTTGAAATGATATTACAACTGAAGAAATGTAAAGCATCTACTGGGTCACCCGCAGGGTTCCTACCTAAAGGGTGGGTACAGTTGGCCTCGTATACACTCCACATCCTTCCGTCCGCTCCGTGTACCGTCACGTCGAGTGGTCCACCTCCGGGTACCTTCCAGTCCTGTTACTCTCTAACTCAGTCAACACCTTCCGTCATCTGCAACCAACACAACAATGTGCGATCATAGCCAGTGCTGGGGTGAGTATAACGATACTTAGTAGGAACATCGAGACCCTCAAGGTCTCACAAAATCCAACAAAGATAAACCATAATGTATGAAATCAACGGATCACCATTACTTAGGTATATACCGATACATATACCTAATTTATCTATTAACCCATCTAAATCATGAGGAAAACACAAAAGTCATTGTCTCAGCTCAAACTAGGATTTTATTCCAGTGGGTAGTATCAAGTAACAACCCCAGTCACGCTGTCGGAACCTCAGATGATGGTGTACTCCTCCTCTATCGAGTACAGTGGGCCTACCACGTCACACAGAGGCACTTCCCACTATCATTGGACTACTGATGTACTCCTCTTGTTGTGTACCGTGGGTCTGCTGTGTCACACAAAGTCACTCCCCACCACGGTTCTGCCGCGCTCACACAGAGGCGCTCCCCCTCGTAGCTGGATGAGGTACTTCTCCAGTTGATAACGATGGGTCTGCCGTGCTCACACAGAGGCGCTCCCCACCATGGGTATGCTGCGTCACATAGAGGCACTCCCCACTAGGATAGTCTAGCCACTCCAAGTCGAATCGGTCAAATTGTAGTCAGCTCTCAGCCAACTACTGGGTCTCTGTACTCTGTCTGCTCGCCTCTGGAAGGATCCACTCCACACGCTACTAGTCGATACTCCAACTATCACGAAGTTCCATGTAGAAGTATCTCAAATGTCTGCCTCTTCATAAGGGTCTCAACTCAATAGACGACACATCAATCAGACGCCCGGTCTGTGAGTTATTTGCATTTCCGTCCTGGGGGCCCAGTTGGATTTTAGGTTCAAACCAAACCGACCATACCCCTACTATGTCCAAACCACATGTGGGGTATGCCAAAAAAACTGTATCGCTCTAAAATTTTTGTCGCCACAGGAGGTTCATCGATTGGACACCCGTAGCCCATGTTATTGGCAAAAAGTTGTATTTGGGTCAAACGGTTCAGACTGGGGTTCGACCCGATCCGCGGGTCCGACCCGGCCCAAGTGGGTGGCCCGAACCAAGGGAGGTCTGGCCCGAGGGGGTGGCCCAGAGGCCCGCGTGGCCTAGTTGGCAGCCCGCATGGCCTACAGGCGGCCCGTGTGGCCAATCTGCAGTTCGCGTGGCCTGGCCAGCTAGCATCTGGCGGCGCCTGCCCTAGCCGTGTCCAGGGGGGAGGCGCGTGCCCCCTGTAATCCCAAATGGTTGAACCATTCGGGTGGAACCAAACCGGCACCAGGTGGTGCCGGTCTAGCTCACGTGGGACCCAGCAGTGTCCCGCTTCTCCCGACTGGCCGAGCGGCCAGCCGCTCCGCACCGCCAACGACCAGCCCGCCACTGACCGCTCCTGTTCCTCTGCTTCAAAGTGCGGTGCGCCGGTGCCGCGCCCCTCTTCCGAGGCCCCCCTTCTCTTCTACATGGCGTGACGATGCCACGTCATTCCACCGTGGCCCAGCCTGGTCGCGGCCCTTTCTTCCACGCGGCACGATGGTGTTGTGCCCTTCCGATGATGCGGGGGCCATGCGCTGCCGGTTTCTTCGCGGCTATCCCATCACCAGCCACCGTTGCTCCGTCACGATTCACTCTTATGGCGGCGGTGTTGCGCCGCCACCGCCGTCAACAAACGAGAGAAAAAACAGGGAGGGGGGGGGGGAGGTCAAGCCGTGTTCGTGCGGTCCGAGCTCGCCACGTTATGGTGATAACATTTGGAAATTCATAAACCAAGTTTGTTCGATGAATAATGGAAAAAAATCTATCTTAAATACCCCTACCTTGTATCAATGATTGTTGACGAAGTCACGGAAAGAGATTATCGATTTGTTGTTGATGGGAAAGAAGAAGCCAAGGTTGGCATCATCAACATTTTTCAAGGACAGCGCTCCCTCATTTTTTCTAGTTGAAGAAAGAAGAAGGTGATATCCATCCATGAGGTTGATGAGTTCTTCATTGGAGAGAAATGGTTCCCCCAAGTTCTTTCCTCTTCCTAGGCTCCACCAAAAGACAATTTCCAACAAAATAATAAAATATGACATCTTATTAATTTTTTTCATAAAGAATTCAAATGGTTTAAATTAATAAATTGAATGAGTTCAATTAATTTATTGGGAGGGTTGGCACCATAAAGAGGAAAGTTCAAGAGTTTTTCCACACTAATGGAGAGTTAAAGGGGGTTTAAAGCCCGTGTGGTCCCCACCTCTATAATTGAAAAGAGGTGTTTAGACCTCGGGTGGGTCCCACCACCGTAACCTCTCATGGGAGGTTATAGTGTGGTGGACCCCACCACTGACCTCCTCTTGGAGGTTTAACAACCAAAATAAAAATAATCTATAAACTTATTTTTATTTAACTCTTAAAAACTCTAAAAACTAAATTTCATTCTCAACCAATTTTCGTCGAGGTGAAAGTATTCTTAACATTATACTGGCACTACGAGTTAAATGGTTCCCTCAGATTTCAATTTTGAGCACCTGTCCAAAATTTATAAAATCCCTCTCCAATGTTTACTGAACTTACCCGAAAAAAACTTTAGATATTGATTTCAGGTGCTCCGGTCTCAGAATCAAGCACCCTAAATTTTCATAGACTCTTAAAAATACCATGTATTTATAAAAAAATTCCATGGAATTTCCGAGTCTTTACAATTTAATTCCACAATTGGGCGATTACCTTGTAGTTTCTGTTTTATTAGGATTTTGGATTTTTATATTCCTTGATGAGATAAGGGTACACATTTCAGAATCATTTTAAGCACATGTTGGGATTCATAATCCCTATATTATTTTATGGAAAATAGTTTTCTTTTATTGAATGCATGAATTTTTGATATGTGACTTGTGGGTATACCTACTATTTGAAAAATGATTTGTCCAAGACACTGAAAAACATAGTTTTTATATAGAGTTTATAACATAACCTAAAATTTTTTTTCTTAATTATGCCACAACAGGAACCCCAATCAGCCAAATATAGAATATTTAGTCATGGACCATTGGTGACAAGGACTGAATTGTGTTATGGATTGGATTAAGGGGACATAATATTTTTTATATGGTGTACATTCACCTATGGATTGGATAGGGTGTCCCATTTGGTTCTACCATTCAACGTTAATTTCGAAATAAATATGAATTTTAAATGAAAATGATGTTGTGGAAATAGAGAACATTAACATATCTTGTTATTAGAGTGGGTAGTAATTAGTGTCTCTAGTGATTTTTATAAAAATTGTTTTCTATTATTGAATTGAGTGGAAGGTATAGGGGTGAGGATTTTTTTTAAGGCATTGACCTGTCCATCATTTTAAAAAGGGATCTATATATTATCGATCTTATTAGAGAAATTTTATTATCATTGTTGAGACATACCATTAGAAATACCTCCAATCATGTGTTTGTAGGGTGGAGGGGACCAAGCTCTGGTGGTTATAGGCCATGGTCTACCAAAATATCCTCATATAGTTCCAAATGTGGCTCCTGTTCCTATACTATCTATGGGTACTAATCCTAAGTTTTGTGATGGATTCCTATTTATTATACATACATTTCTAGAAGCACCACAACCTACCACATATTTGGAAGAGTTGACACTAGTGTTCCAGCATGAGACTCCTACGTTGTTTTGGGGGGATGGCGGTCCTCATTTGGGTGAGATACAGCTTGAGACTACATTTTTAATTTTTAGAATCTATTTAAACCTCCGAAGAATATAGTGAATCTTGAAAAATATATTCTTTGGGGAGAAGCAAAGAGAATGTGGGATGGTTTTTACTAGACTAATAGGATGTGAGATATGGGTTTGTGTGTTTTCTGAATCATGTTCTATGAATAATTTTTTTATAAGACCCTACGTGATGAAAGGTCTAGTTATATTATATATCTCGAGCATGGTATGATGACTATTATGGATAATTATGCTATATTTAATGATTTTTAGCATATTGGACCAAATTATTTAGCTGTTGTGGAATCAGAGGAGAGATACTTCATGGAAGGTCTAAAGAATACCATTAGATCATAGGTGAAATTATTTATTTTGACTAATATTATTGTTGTAATGAATCAAGAACCAATTACAAAACCTAAACTCAGGGAAGCTAGGGGAATATAGTAGGGATGATAAGTATATCAATCTAGTGCTTCAGCTTTTAGTGGACATAAGAACAATTTTGAGGGTTCTCTTGAGGTGACTAAAATTGTTGCTGCAATTTCTGGTAGTGTAGTCTTCTATCATTAGTATAGAAGATGGCGTAATAAGAAAAATCAGTGTGATAGAAACCCATTTTACTGCTATAATGGAGAGGGATGGGCCAAAGGCAATGTTTTTGAAGGTAAATCTCTCCTGAAATAATTGAAGGGGATCTACTCTAAATCTTTGTTTGGGAGAAGGATACACAACTCTACATTTTTCTATGTGATGGGGTAGTACCAGTCATTCTAGATGATGTAGTGGTAATGTTAAAGGTATAGATGCACCAATTGTACCTAGATAATAGAGTTAGTTTTCTCCAAGAATATTGAGTTTTTAATAGGGTCGTTATTCGTTCTAGATATAGTTTTTACATTTTTAACATGATGTGTGGGGAATCATTCTTTATACGATGAGATGTATTATCTTAGTAGCCAATAATTTAGTTTCTTAACCTTTTATTTTAGGAACTTCCACTATATTTATATTTGTACCTATTGTAGAGATCCTTGGGCTTATCGTTTTGTATTCTGGTCGTGTTACGACACTAGATACTCCATTGCATATTAGAATGGAGGGTTTTCACTTGCATTTAGATTTCGCTATTAATATTGGTGGTTGTCTCTTCATGTGGGATTTTATTCCTCGGTATGAAAAGGTTTCACATCATAATCAGGATGGAATTCTTAGTTTCATATCATGACCAAGTCTATTTCTATCACAGGATGATAAATTTCATATCACCGTATATTGTAGTTTTTATTCAAAATGTTTATTGGGATGTCCAGGAAATTCAAGATGGAATAGATAATCATTGGATCGGTTGATAGATATCCCTAATTTCTAGTTTATATCTTTATGATCATGGAGCATGTTAGGTTAATTTCCCTCTAGCGGTTTATTATTTTATAGACATCTTCTTGGATAAATTTTCTTGTTTATCTCCAGGGAGGGAGGTGGATATATCTCTCAATATAGATCTAGGATCTATAACGGTATACATTCCTTCTTATAGGATGTATATAATGGAATTAAAATAGAAAAAGCGATATCTAGAGGACATGGAGACATATTATATTATCTAAAAAAATACTTATATTTGGGATTCACATGACCTATTTGTTAAATTGTGTAAAAAATCTTTGGCTATTTGTGGATTACCAAAAACTGAACAAGCTAATGGTTATGAATTGGTAACTGATTCCATGGATAGATCAGATAAACCATCTCATGGAATCTATGGTTTTAGGGATTATTGATTAGATATTGGGATATCCTCATGTACGTGTTCAACATATAGACAAACCATATATAGATTTACATAGAATGTATGGTCTAAATAATTATTTTTTATGTCATTAGGCCTGATGAACATGTCCGAAATTTTCAGGGATATGCTGAACTAATTTTCCACCCTTATCTGGATTATTTTTTATAGGTTTTCATGGATGATATATTGTTTCACTATCACAATCGACACGACCATACCAATCATATTGAAATCGGTTTTGGTACACTAAGATAGAATAATTTATATGCTATGCTAACAACGTCAAACATTAATATTGATTAGATCGATTTCTAGGTCATATAATATCCAAGACAAGAGTTTTAGTACACAATGAGAAGGTGAGGGCTATGGTTTCCTTAGTAAAACCATATAATTCCTTTGATATACATATTTTCATGGGGAAAGAAATATATTATAATCATTTGATATAGACTTATCATGCCTAGAATCACCACTAATTTACTTAACAATGAAGTGTGCAATGCTTTTATGGATATATTTCTTATATGTTTCCTTTCAGAAGTTGAGAGGGAGACCTAATTCAATGATGGTTTTGATTCTACTATAGTTGGAACTGAGCTATACTATGTTTTGTGATGCATCATGTTTTAGGATTTTCACTATATTGTTGCTGAAAGATATAGGCATGGTTAACATGTATCATCATTTGAGTCCGCAAGAGAGTAACTACCCAATGCATGATCTCAAGACAGATATTGTTTTATTTAAAATTTTATGTTGGAGGAATTATTTTCTGGGATAATACTTTTTGGTGTATATGGACCAAAAAATCATTAAGCATATATTTTTTCCACGTGATATTAATCCAAGGAAGAAAAATCTTGTTCAATACATATAGTATTTTGAATTTTAGAATTCCTATATTCATAGAAAATTTAATGTATTTTTTGATGGAGTGATAATGAGTTCTCATATATAGGCTGTTTAGGAAGCAAGTAACCAGTGGAAACATGGAACATTATTTTTGGAGATGCACAAGGAGGTGATTGGTGGTTGTATTTAGACTTCTCCCATCTCTTTGGTAGTGACTTTAACTATTTTGGAGAGAGTGAGTATGAGATAGTAATATATATTTTAGGTTCTATTCATATGGGGGAGTGTGGAAGGTGAGGACCCACCTCCTAGTAGGATTGTGGGTGAGGATGATATCTTTCATATTCATGGTCATGTTTGGGTTCTAGTAGATATATGGGAGGATTTGATTTTTGGATTTCCATGCATCAATTTGGGTATTAAAACCTAGTTTTAACATGATATATGATGATTTATGTCACTATTATTGGTGGTCAATTATGAAATGTGAGGTATCTTGTTTTCTCACATGGTTTTCCACCTATCAGTAGGGTAATTTTGAACATCAGTGACCAGCTATTATTTTACAACGGTTACCCCTTTTAAAGTGAAAATGAGAATATTTTCTAATAGATTTAGATATTGGGATTATGAGGTCTCCATGAGGTAGTAATGTTCTAGGGGTTGTTGTGGAATGTCTCATGCATGTTTCTCATTTCGCAATAATGTGAACACCTTCTCAGAAGATGAGGATGGAGGTTTTATGTCTGAGAAATAGTGTGGCTTAATGGGGTTCCTCAAATCATTGTATCAAATTGGTATCATTAGTTTACATCTAATTTATAGTAGATTTTTTCAAGGGTACTAGGTAAATTGGTTATTTTGTGAATGATATAACACCCTTAGGATAATGGCCAGTTTGGGCACACAATGAATGTACTTAAGGACATGTTATGAGCATACGTCCCAAATTTTGGGGGTTATTGGGAGAGTCATATACCCCTAGTTGAATTAATTTAAAACAATAGATACTGTGTTATATGAAAATTTCACAATATCAATATTTTTATTGTAGGACTTGGCGATCACCCTTGTGCTGGTTAGAGGTAGAATATTTATCTTTAAAAGGACAAAATCTCATGTGGGAGACTTTTGAGCATGTATAATTAATATAAAAAGGGATTCAAACTGAATAGACTCTAAATAAATATTACACCAATAGAAATGGAAAACATATATTTTTGTTGTCGAAGATGAATTAATTTTACATATCTTAAAAATTATGGGTCACAAATGAATTATGATTCATGGTTAACATTCAACATGATATTTCGGGACACTAAATATTATGTATAGATTTAGTCTGGTAGATTATCAATCGTTGTTACCTCAATGGTACTATTCCATTATTGATGTCATCCATGTATGTGATCTATTCCATTATCTATCAGACCCATCTCATAGACTTAATCCATATGATTTAGAGTTATAGGTTGTTGATCCCTTTGAGGAGCATGTTGTATACACCATTGATTGGAGAAAAAATTGTTCATGAAGGCTAGTAATTTCATCCAGTCCAAGTGTTATGGATTCACTCCCAATTACTGTATGATTCCTTGGATTAGGGGGACAACGTACATGCCTAGTGTCCTAAGTAATTATAATTTAATTTTGTACCCCCGTTGGATGGGAGATTCATGGATGAATTTATTTAATGTTTTAATATTGAATGATCTGGAGTTTTTATGTAGTTCGAGATCTTTTTAATCGTAGTTTTAATTATTTTTTTGACCTTACGTAAATGATTGAGGAGGTTACCAATGTTTCACGGATGTTTGGATTATATTCAGATACTGAAGCCCATGATCTTAGAGAAAGATAGATAAGACACATAGTTAGTTGAAACTTTGTGCCTCAAGATGCACAGTTTGAGTAAAACACATAGAGATTGATATATAGTAGAAGGAGGTCGTACATTTTGGGAAAGCCATGGATATTGACCCTTTTTTTGTATGGGGTATATAATATTTACATTATATACTAAAATCATTATTTATTCCCAGTTTCCCAAACATCACTCATGAAATGTGCTTGGTCACACTTGGATCTGCGATGGGGGGAGAATTGGTGTGTGGTTTTCCAAGAATTTTGACAAACCATGTGACGTAGTGTTATGAGAAAAAATGAATAAATTTACCTTAATGTTTTTAATGATTTATTACCATTTTTTATTTATCGTTTCTAGTTGTTAAAGTGATTCTCATTATCCCATTTGATCCTCCAAAAACATTATTCATTGGTATTTATCCCATTATTTTATACTAACATAAATCTAATCCTTATTTGTCTTGTTGGATTCACATCGTTATATAATCCATTCACTTTTTTCATTCTTTATTTTTATTCATATCGACGGAGTAATTTTGGTGTGTGCTAATATTTTGTATTTGAAGGGTTTCTACATTCATTGTTTTTATCATAATATATTCCAAATCAAAGATAAATAATAGATGTTTTTATATTATATACTTATTTATGGTTTTAAATACCTTTTCTGGTGTGGTTTCATTAATCTATATCACGCCACAGTTATGATGTGTGACATACATTTTGGTATCACCGCTAAAATTAATTGAATGCTTTTTTTGAATTAAATTGAATCTGATAGTTTTACATTTGAGTATCATTGTGTATGTTAAAGGGCATTTGCTTCAACTTATCCCACCCATGTACTATGTCTATGAATTTTCCCAACCTCATACTACTCTATTGGGCATGTGTGATCTCACCTTGATAGAGGGATCCTTTTTAAACTAATTGTAGATTGAATTAAGATGATATTAATGTTTTGTTGAATCCATGACATATGAATACACGATTTAATGGATTTAATAGTTTAAATATAATTTTTTATATTAGTGGGATGACCTGATGGATTGTGAATGTTATAAATGATGATTATTTTGAGCTGATGACACTGGTAGTGGATTCCTTGGATGTTCTCATTAGTTACTAATTGCATTAGTTTCCATGGTTATTTTACATATAGATCTTATGTATAGTTGTGGATGCCATGTACATGTTTACACCTTATATCCCGATATCCTATGATGTCAACAACCATGCTACCCATTCAATTGGGATTTCATGGAATCAATTTGGAAAAGGACTTTGGAATTTTTTAATATACTCCAACCATGTAACTACCATGATTCCATCAACATGCTCCTTGGAATCGATGAGGAAACCTTTGTATTCTATACCTTGGATCCATCCCTTCATAGTCTGCAATGTTGGATCACATAGAAAAACCATTCTATGACACATTTGATTATATTGAATGGCTGTGATGGATTTTATACACTCGATTACATTGGAAGGTCATTGTGGATATTTTATAATGTTTTAAACATATCACTATAATGGATATTAGTTTATAGTGGTTAGACTATACTATATAACCTATGCTACTTTAAATTTATTGCATCCCATGTTTATGAGAGATTGGCTATTGTATTCCGGGATATGTGTTTTGATTTACATTGTCACTTTTACTATCACATATTATTTTTAAATTATATATACATGTGATATATATCTCACTAATTCTATTTATATTAAAAATAGAGGATTTGTTATAGAGGCCATCAGTGGTGGCCTACTGGGTGTTGTATCACACCCTATTCGGGCTACCATTGGGTACTCAGATAGAATTCATAGATAATTTTTGGTACGAGGGAAAGCCCACACTATAATATTATTTCATTTTTCAATTCATATAATTAAGGGTGAACATGAATAAGAAATTTTTATGGTGAAATCTATTATAATTCATTTTTATCCCTTTTGGGATTCTTAAAACTATAATATACTAGATTTCTGTATCCTTATTTCTGTATATTATTTGGATATAACCTGATAAATAATTTATTATATGATATTAATTTTGGTATTTTTTACATATTCTAGTCATGGATTTTTATATTATATATTGTTGATTATAGCTCTGCTATTGATTGTTATTTTAATTCCATTTTGTTCTGCTTTGACATGAGGGAATAGTCTCCCCACATACATATCGTAGGACCTCTTTTCTAGTGGTTAGCCTCTGGCATATACAGAGGTGTGTTTGATGCAATGTGATCCAATTACTTTGGGCACCGTGTGATGGAACTCGTGTTGGGATATTAAATACTGATTCATATAAACCCATTATCATCCTAGTACTCCAAAAATATCCTTTACTATTTAAGCTATAGTGGGATATGTAATAATGCTTCCACTATATCCATCGTAATAGTAAACTACACCTCTCACTCAATAGTATGTCAAGAAAATTAATCATGGAAAACATCCTTAGAAAGATCCACCACTAGAGAGAAATTAATCTGATGTGATTATACATAATATAGAAAAATCTCCGCCACATGGGATAACACTCCATCTATTTGATGATTCTCAGATCATGTTTTACTAACATGGAAAACCCATTACGCTTTATGAATATATTTTCCATCTTATAGTGATATATATGACACCCTTTAGTGATAAAAATCAACACTACCATGATATTGGACAAACAATTCCATTCCAAGAGTAAAATAAAAATCCATCATCTTAGGGATAAAGAGTTTACATAACAACCAATAGCCACCAATATTCAATTGTCACTCAATGTATTGGAATACAACTTATTATCAAAGTCCCAATTGACTATAAAAAGATATGACTCAAAAAAGTATATAATTTAGATCCTAATACTTCCCAAAATAAAAATTATGTAAAAGAAGTCAATGTCCACATATTAAATAATGTATAAATAAGATTCAACACTAATAAAATTGTACCTCATACTATAGTTTGACTATAACTCCACGCCTCTAACATTTTTTATACTTCATATATATATCACAATATTAGGCCCTGAGTCCGAGCTTGACAACCATGATAAATTCCACTATGATGGAATTGCTTATCAAGAGTCTGGTCTCATCGACCAAGAAATATGCCTATATATGATAGGATGGTAGTGGTACATATCTCTCCCTAACATGGAGCTACATATGACCCTCAAGAACCTAGAGTCAATGATGATCCTCTCTAGTTGTCTACTGGAGGAATTGTATATAATAATGGTAGATGATAACCCATACTTCCACAATCCTAACACATAGATATTTCTTTGATACACTGAGGGTGGTTATGTCCATGACTACAACACTGATAACATACAACACTACTAGGTGGGTACACACTCTAACAACTTCTTCCCCCCTGAGAAAGCTCCAAAAACTGTTTTCTACTACTGGATGAACTACTTAACTATATGTGAACTAATCCACTATACCCTTCACCATCAACATACCTTGTTTTATACCTATATATGATGTCATACATTACAATTTCAAATTTGGTTTCCAACCGAAAAATTGTTACCTATGATCCGATGGTGTATTAAATCCGATCCTCAAAATACCTTTCTCTTGAGAGTTTATAACCATCATGATTTAGAGAGAAGAAGTAATTCTTGATGAAGTGAGATGAATAGTCCATGTATGACATATTATATTTCTTTAGGTCTATAAACTCCCTATATCATTCAACTATGAATGTTTTTTTAAAATAATTAACCTTGAAATCTAGTATGTATGTCCCTCTAGACCATTTCTATAGTCTCCCAAACTGATATAGGACATCCCACTATTGCTATGTAAACCCATAATGCATTGAAATTGAAATTGAGATCCTCTCTAGAGGCATATCCAATTTCTCAAAGACAAATCATATGGAATCTACCCATAACACATCATCTTGGGGTCCACCATATATAAAGAAAGAATTTGGAGTCAATTTTTGAAACTATAACATCAACTCATCTGTAATAAGGGATGGTTGGGGGGATCTATGCATTGTCTACAAGATATTTTTGAAAACCTATTAAAATAGAGTATATTTTCCAAGATTATGTATAATAGGAGGTTACAATCGTTATTCTATAGGAGGTATCATTGTTGGTCTTAGTCCTACCACTTCTAGAGAGGGTCATTTCCACAACATAGAATTCGACCTGAGGCCTTAATAAAGTCACATATCTACAAATTCTAAGAGAACAGATCAAAATATGATAGATAACAAAAAAATATTTGAAAAAAAATATAAAATTATAGTTACCAAGACATTAAAAAAATGATTAAAATTCCAACTAATTAATCCAAACAAAAGGTCTATGTAACTTAGATGATTATGAATGAATGAAAGAGAAACTCCCAACAACCCACTAACAAGGTAATGTCAAGCTCATTGTTCCATAATTCCCGATAGAGGATCTGTTATTTGGTGTTTCAATTACAAGATATAAAGGAAAATGAACATTAAGATAAAATAGAAATCTTCTTTTAATAACAAATATTTTATATAAAAAATTAACACTCCTTTGATGTATAAATATATAATCATATGTATCATAGTTTAATTAGATATATTTTATATTCCCTAGATACAATGTTTGATGATTTATAAATTTTAATTAGTATTTCATGTAATTTAATCAATTCAACTAAATTTATTAAATTATATATATCTCCATTACAGATTTTTAGATGTACACACACTTTATATATTTCAATTGACATCCATTTAATTGTAAACCACTAACATTCCAACAAATGTAGTTATAGACACCATGGATCAAACATGATATAATTGGATAATAAATGTACCACCATCATGATATGTGGGAAATGAAATTTTGGATGATTCAAATAATTTAATAACTAATTTTCTCCCACACATATATTATATGAAATATTAGTCTAATAAAAAAACATTCAAGGCACACCAATATACTAAAAATAACACATGTAGTAAATAAAAATGGAATGGGATATTCATGATATATAATTCCATTGGGGCCTATAATGATGAATGAATAGTTCATCCATTCCCTTTTGGGAAAATGGTAATTATCCATAATCATATCAAAATTCAAAAACCATGTTTGTCATCTCAGTGGTGAAAATCGTAAAATTGTAATAGGCAAAAACTATACCAACTTGTCTTATCCCTATAATCATGTATTTCCACCATTTATGAGATATCAATTCCTCAGGATGGATCATTTTCAAATTTCATCCCCTCCATGTATTCTATCACCCAACCAAAAATATTAAGATGAGAAGGAATAGAGGATCTGATACTACTTGTGATATCCCGGACCAGGTTCACCCATAATTAATTGATCCATATTGGGAACTGGGCCTCAGTATTACCTCCGCATAATATATAGGCTTTTGAATAGTAGTGAGGGTATAAGGCTGTTTGGTGGGAATATTATACCCTCCTAATTATCATAGAATAATGGAAAATAATGAATAAATTTGTTGAAGTATAAAAATATAAGGTCAAAAAAAATGTTTAAAATGGGGAAAAAATGAAAAAAATATGTATAATAATAATATGAAAAAAACTACTATCATATATAGATGATTACATAATTTAACAAAATAATTCTTCAAAATTAAATAGTCATATATATAATACAAGGAAAAAATCAAAAGGGAAAAGGCTACCTCAAATATGATCATGAAAACTAGATTTATCCTCTACTCCTATACACTATCCTATTACATAAAATCGTGATTCAATAGTTGGAATATTCCCATTTTCTCTACATGAATGAATGAATTTTTTCTAGGTACCAATCGAAGGCCTGAACAAGGTGTGACTAAAACTCAGTAGGCCACCACAAACAACATATTATAGTTTCTAGTTTGTGAATATATAATGATAACATTAAAGGTAAAATAAATAATATAATTAAATAAATAAACCATGTTAGAATGAGTTCCCCATAGGATACCCTTATGATGCTAGCCTCTTTGGCCAAAACTGAAAATATCTCTATGTATTTTTACAATTTATAACATAGTATTGAGGCCCATGTCACACAACTAGTTAATATGAATATAATGATTTGTGTATAAGGTTTCATAATTTCACATGGAATATATGACTTTATAGTTATTACTAAACTAAGGAATATATATATGTAAACATTGGTTGAAATTTAGTATGTTCTTTATTTTTGGAAGGCACATCATTAAATAGGTTGTGACCTCGAGCCCATCCAAGAAATTCCATGTAAGGATTCTAGTATCACTATAGGGATACTATAAACCCATCACCATATGACCATATCTATGAAATTCCATTCTATAAATCCTATATCACTCTATGAATAAAATACACCCATCGACTTCTAAACCCATCTATCACATTCCACATAAGGAATCCATGTGACTATGGAGGTATTGTATATTCCATTTTCCCATCAATCCTCTAAAATTTATTCAACATACAAAATCCTGGTATATCCCATGTAATAGTATATAGAATACATGCCAATGAGCCCATTGATGTTGTTCCACATGGGAATTAAAGTAAATTTCATGGTGTAATTGAAATACTAGTCATGGCTAGAAAAATTAACCATACTATTTAATGATTCACATAAATCAATATGAACATATAATTTATAAGGTATTTCTCAAACACAATGTATTAATAAATCAAGGGGTCCATATAATCACGACTCTCTTTAAAATTCTAATTATATTATTTTAAATGTTTAATCTTATAGGGACAAGACCAACCCACATAGAATGTGGTCTCGTGAGCTAAAATTATAAGGTGTCTGGGTAATTTAGTAAACACATCCTAAGGGGATGTTCTCATTTTGTTTTTTATATTTTAACTATATAATATTGGATTCATATACTAATCCACTCAATGTGTGGGCATTTCAATTAACTGATTTATCATTTAACAGGATTCACAAAAAAATCCTTGTTTAAAGTAGTGTGATGAATAATATAAACATCTATATTTTTAGTGGAAAATAGAATACCACAAGCATTATGTAGGTAGTCGACTCCTCATCCTAGATCAGCCCCTAATACTTCCAAGAATAGGGGAATCAGAGGGATAGAAAAAATATTTGAAAGTTTGGAATATTACCTTGGATAAATATTGAATCAATAATAGAGGTAGAAAAAATTAAAATGATCTAGATTAATCATATTCATATCATCAACTATTCAAAAAGATAAAATATGGTCATTTATGAGCTAACATAACTATGGAGGATCAAATACAAGGTTGGGAGGAGGTGAGGAGTTCGTGAGGATGGGGAATAAATATTTGTATGAGATGAAAATGAAATGGGAATAGTTCAATTTTTGAATGAAGGGTAAATATATTAATTCTACCAACTTTCACAGGTTTCACTTTCTAGTCACATGATTTTCTAATCCGTATTCCAACCGTGTAATGGGAAATGTCCAATAGCTCCCTCCTCACAAGGTCACAGTTAACTGTATGAAAAACTATGAGTATGTTGTGAGACTCCCCAATGTGATAAATTTTATAATTTTATGGATATGAGACAACCATTTTCTAATTAAACTGACTATGCTCTTTCTATTTTGGATACAAAGTTGACTCACATGGATAATATTAAAAGTTAACCAACCTTTCACCTAAATCTATTTCACTAAAAATAAGAGCTAATGTCATCAAACAAGCTCCAAATTCTATCAATACCTACATGAGATCTTTAATAATTTCTATAAATATAAAAATTAATATTAAAAATAAAAATAAACTGATTTATACCTCCCTGCTGAATCAATATCCTCATTTTTGATCCATTCAAATCACATAATGTCTAATAAATTTCACAAAAATGTGTTCTGCCACTAATCATTGAAGAGATATAGAATTAAAATTTGGAGAGAATCAATTAATATAAAAAACTCTATGAAAAAAGGATACAAGATTAAAAAATTAGAGGACATTCAACACAATATATATAGGCTACATTGATATTCATTATCAAGACTGAACTATAGATTATTGATCCAAACTACTATTGAACCTATATCAATTTCATGATGTAATGTTTCTATCAATTTTTTAAAAATTAGATACCTGATCCTTTAAATTTATTGAAAAAAATGTTTTTCTCATTGTATAAGGGTATATCATATAAAGAACAACACTTTGAAATCTTGGACCATTGAGATAATTTGATATGGAGAAAGACAACAATGTTCATTATTTTTACCCAATCAAATTAGAAATTTAAGGAATATACATGGGAGCTTGAGGATTAAATGAAAAAAGATATCCTCATTTTATTTTAACAGAGTGATGAAACTTTGAGGCTAAAATTCAAATACATTGGGAAAATATATAGGACCCCCAAATTTTAAAGGTATGTGATTTAAATTAAACCTACAGTATTTGATACCATTCCTTACATGAAACATTGATTATAAACGATCATAGATATAATAATCCCAACTCAATTTGATGATAACTAGTGTCTAATATTTTAAATTTTTATAAGAGTCAATGGATCACATTACTATGGACTAATCGGTTTAGTTTTATTAAAGAACAAGATATATACAAGATTCCAATATTATATTGGAAATAAATTATAAATCATTAACAGGAAATGTTATCCATTCATGAAACTCATTCATAGAGTCCCTCAAAGAATCACCAGGAAAGGAAAATTTAATATGGTTGGGATAAAATTCATTGTAATGGTTATGTACAATGTAATATATTATGAGAATATAAAAAATTATCAATATGATAAGTAAAATAAATGAAAACAAAAAAAAATTAATCAATAACTTGAGAACAAAATGGATCCATGGATATAATCACAGGAATAAAGTAATGCATAATACATAGTAATTCTTAATGAATTATATTCAAAACTACGAAAATCATGTTCAATTCAAGATTCAAATTTATTTTTGTATATGGGTATTTATAAAACAAGAAATAATTTAATAATCCTTTTCAATTTTTCTATCTCAGGAGACAATTATTTACATTGAGGGGATATATAATTCTAATCACAGTCCTTCATTTCACATCCAAAATTCTACCCATATATTAAATGATAAATTTAATTCTAAAATAATAATCCTCATAAAAAATATCCATATTTGGTAAAGAATATGGAATATCATGATTTCCCCATCCAATAACAATACTTTAATAATAAAATACCACATTTGGAAGTGGTAAAGAGTTTATGAAATAATAATTTCCATGTAAGAATTTCATAGATAGGGAAACAAATTTCAACAATCAATGAAATTTAACCAAGATAAAGTGAATATTTCAAGAGAAATATATTTACCAAAAATTAGTATGAGTTAAAATATGACCATAAATTCATAGGATTTATAAGGATTGTAATATAATCAAATCTTTATGAGAATATAATAAAATTGAATAAAAAATATAAAATAAATATTCATTAATGTGTATTCTTTGTAAAACCATAGAAAACATATATAAAAATTTAAATAGCATAAAACTTTTTTAGAGGTGGGAAAAAAAGTCAAAACTCTTTACGTCAAAAAGAAATATTCATTCAAACATTTTTTTTAAAATTTCTAAAATGACCCAATTTTTTTAAAATATAATTATTAAATTCCAAACATCTATAGAGTAAATCATATAATAAAACTTTCCTTAATAAATCATTTTCAAAAATAAATATTAATTTCAAAAAATAATTTGAACAAATATGGATATGGAAGAAATATATACATGATCAAAAAGATAAATAGGATCATAATTTTTGTAAACATTTATTTCCTGATTTAAGTGAAAATATGATAAATTTTTATCTAATTAAATGATAAATAATAAAATTTTAAAATTATTAGAAAATATATGGTTTTTATAAAGTACATGTTTTACGATTCATTCAATTAATATAATAGTTATCCCTAAAAAGTTATATTTATAAAATAAATTATATAAAAATTTGTAGCACGTAAATTTTAACCCCTTGAAAGTGTAATATTAAATTTAAAAATTAACTAAAATTAATAAATACATATTATTTTTGTATACATATTGGGGTATTTATATACACACAATAAAAAAATATAATTGTATAATAAAAAATATGTCTCAACGTTGTTCAAATTGAGATGAAATATCATAACTCTCAATTTCAATTAGTTGAGTGTTATTTATAATGTTGTATAAAAATTTATATTTATTATATATATATATATTATAATTATATATAAATATCTATAATATCATATATTTTATGTTCAGAACATCATACCACCCATTTTTTTATCAATCTTTAATTATTATCACTCTTTTGGTTGAACTACATCAGTTTCCATGATTATTTTTTGATATATCAGTTATAGTCCATGCTTATGGATCAAGGTTATTGAATAATAAAATTTATAATAAATATATAATCATAAAAAAATTTATTAAAAACATATTTAGAATCATCAATGAAAACAATGATTGAATGATGACTCACATAAGTATGTGGAGATGGTGGTCCACATGCAAGATCATGTGATGTTATCATTTATTAACATGTGGAAGGTTTATAAGAATATGATATATTAAATTTATAGAGTCATTATTATTTTACATTTATCATATACATTCATTCTTTTCATCAATATGCGTATCCATCTTAGGTGGTTATGGAAAACAAATTACGTTGGTTCATGAGGCGGTAGTGCACCATTAACATTATTGATAGTTTTTAACATTTTTAAGTAGAAGAATATGGATAAATATTATTTTGTTGACATAATAAAATATCATAATATTTTATATGATTTTATTATTATAATGTAATGGTTCGGACAAAATTAGAGTCAAAAAATGAGAAGAAAAAATAAAATTGAGGAGTTAAGTTGACTAGCTTTTTTTGAGAGAGCTCCATGAGAACTACTCTTACGGACCAAAAGGTTGGAATTTTGGGAAGACTGTACCCTCTCTATTGTGTTTGAGGATATAAAAGAAAGAATTTTTTTCTAGGGTTGGTTGAGCTAAATGGCCCAATATCTATGAACTAGTTAGGGGAGGAGTTTCTTAATATAAGTTAGGTGAGTTCCATACTTGTTATTTTTTAAACGTTTTGAAATATTACTAATTTTTAATAATTGAAAATTGGGTCCAAAAAGGATCGTATGATATTTTTATAAGGTTAGGTTAGTAAAAAAACCCACCAAATAGGTTTAATAATTTTATTTGTGTTATATTGAGTCCATATAGATTTATTTATAAAACATTGGTACTTATTTTACCTTTAACTTTGGTGAAAAATATTTTCCAGGGTTAATATTCATTTTCCAAAATATTAAGTTAAACTTATTAAATAATATTAATTATTATTATTTCAATAATGCATCCATTTTTTCAAATTCCATTCCTATATTTCATAGAATTGATATGAAAAATGATATTGAAAAACATGATGAAAAATAGTTATTAATGAAAATGCATTTTTCAAGAACAAGATGGTCATATGCTAATTCAATTAATAGTAATAATAATTGTATGAATTTAAATTTATATAGTTAGATATATGATATATAAATTTCTGGTGAATCATTCAACATTATGTATTATTATAATTAATTAAAATGGAAAAACTATATACAAATTTAAATAAGATTCTGAAAAATATCCCTTTTAATCTCTAAGTGATCTTGATGTTATTTCTACAAGTATTATATTAAATATATGTCATAAATTAAATAAATTATAACGAATTATTACAAATAAAATGAGTATTATATAAATACTATATGTCTGATAATAAATTAGTTATTATTTCTAAGTGAATGTGATTAAAATATGTTCTAGACTCATTTTAAAATATTAAGTTCAAATCAAATATTTATCATATAAAATTAGAATCTTTTATCAATGAAATATTTTAAATTTTAATTGTACTGTATTTTCAAGAAAATTAAATTTTCTATTAGTATAATTGAGTGTTCTGTTTTACATTCTTCTATCCTTTAAAAAAAATCATCAAATTTTTCCTTTTTATCGCTTTCTAATCAAATGAGGTTGACTCTTCTATACATATTTATCATGTTTTAAATTTCATCCTATAATTTATGATTTCTCTAATGAACCATTTACAGGTGATTCATATCTTCTGCAACCCTTTTGATATAGTGTTAGAAATCATGATAGGATCTACCAAATAAGATAGATCAGTTTGCAATTCAATTTCATCAGAGGTGAATACATGCATTATGTTTGAAATATACTTCCATATCAATGAATCATTGAATACATATTATATTACAAATAAAATTTTCATATTTCCTAAATGATGTTCCATAGCTCATATTATTTCCATAAATTTTTGATGGACATAGGTACCTAAGGGTTAAAATTACTTTTTTACCAATAATTTTAACACCCTGTAATGGGAAAAAATCCAAGAAAATGTGATCTCCCAATTTAAATATAAAATAACTCATTTTGATATTATCATAGTCCTTTTTTACTTCACTGAGAGAATTAAAAATTTCAATGAAAATTATTTATCAAAGATTCATATTCTATAAAATTTTTTGTTTCTACAAGACTTCATTCACCACCATCATCCAAAAAAGTAGTTATATGACACCTCTTTTTGTATATTTATTCACATGACTCTATTTAAATAGTGTAATTGATGAAATAGTCATAGAAAACCACACCAAAGGGAAAAAATAATCCTGAAATTAATTAACATCATGAGAGCATGACCTTAACATGTATTCTAATGTCTGAATAATACATTCAGACTATCCATCAAATTAAAAATGATAGGAAGTGATCAAATGAATCTTGATATCAAGGGGATACTAAATACATTTCCTAAATGTGAATGTTATTCGGGTATCAAGGTTAGATAATATTAAAATATGTTCACCATGAAATATTAAAAATTCATTAATATATATCCAAGTATATTTATCAAGAGGTAAATCACCTAATATATGAAGAAAATGTCGAGATTTGGTATGAAGATCAATAATAATCCATATTGAATTAGTCTTTATTGGAGAATTTAGTTTTCTAGTAAAAATTTACATTGTAATTTCATCCTCATTCCACATAGGAATTAACAGAGCTTTCTTAACATCTCTAGGATACTGTATATGAGACTATAACTATTTACAGAGAAATAATCCGGATCCATAATACTCAATTTCCCGGTTCATATAATCCCAATGAAAATTTTCCTTCAAATACCTATAAATATTAGTTCCATAATGGAGTATAATGATATTAAATCCATGATTTCCATTAAATAAATCCCTTTTATGATCAGATATATATATAACCAAAACTATAATTCCTTATTATAGAACACTATATTCATAAATGTTGTCCTCTAATTTACCATCATTCACAGATTCAGTTTTATTTCGATGTTTCTCATTGCAATTATAAGATCTTTTTATATTATCCAAAATAGTTATTATTGATATTATTTAAAAAAGGAGTGATGTTTCCCTATATTTATTAGTTACCATATCTATATAATAAAAATCAATGAATATAATATCCTTGAAAATATTTATTTTTTTCAAGTCTCAATGCTCATTCATACTTAATGCATCTTCCACATTTTTTCCATCCCAAAATAGCAGTGTATTGAGTATTAATAATAATTCAATATATGGATCCATCCCCTTTTCCTTGATTTTTTAATTCTCTGTCAGGATATTTATTTTAGGATATTATGACCTCTTTATATATCACACATTTCTCCTTATATTTAATGTGTCAATATCCTCAAATAAAACATTATAGTTCCCAAGTCAGGATCATGGGTTGCGTATTTTTTTCAAGGGTTTTTAACTACCTTTCTTCATAAGAAATAATTTTATCATTATTCATCATGACTCAAACACATTTCTTCTTTAATGAATGTATATAAATAAAAAACCATACATCATTAATGGTCAAGTCAATACCAGAACATTGACCAATATCTTCTTTAATTATCCAAAATAGTCTTCACAATAAAATTTTGAAATTAAATTAACCCCTTTACCAGGATGATTAGTTAATAGGTTATTTGAATGTGATATTTATGGAAACAATCATTGAATGTAACCATCTAAATATAGGAATATACAAACATCATCTATGTTCATCAATGTAGGTCATTATTTAGCTAATTTTTCCTTTACTTTTTCAAATGATATTCACTCTTAAGAGATAATATGGTCAATAAAAAACATTCGAAATCCAAATTCAAACTTTCTATATTTCCCATATCACTAATTTCATTTAGGTGTTGTAACATCCCAGGTAAATAAAGAATAAAGAATTTTGATATTTATTAATATTTACGAATTAAATATTAATTTTACTTTAAAAGGGTTGCTATGTTCGATAGCGTACCCGATACGCAACAAAGAGTTTCATTGAAATCTTTCGTTGCACACTAGTAATAAAATAATATTATTTTAAATGGTAGTTAAAACATAGTCGTTGTATTGGAGGGAATGGATAGAAATAAATAAAATATGATTATATATTTTTTTTAAATGTTTTTACTTTTATCTAATAAAATATAAAGGCTTAAAATACGGAAAGAATTCAATTTTAGGCATATATGCCCTAATTTTCACTAAAGGTTCACTTATCGCCTTTTGAGGGTGAACCGTCATTAAATATAGTTTTTTTCACTCTTATACATTCTATTGGACCAAATAAAACTCCTCTTTATAATCGGGACATCAAAATTTAATTTGTGTAATTTTTTGGTATTCTTCCGTTAAAGTTCATTTTTTAATGAATAGTGTGAAATGTTGTATTTTAATTCAAAACATCTTTTTAATCTAATTTATTTATATGATTATATTATCTTTTGAATTGGTTTTAAAGTGAAATTAGAATATATTTTTATCATTTAATCCAATAGTGGTCATTGGAATTAATTTCACTTTGAAATCAGACTTAAACTAGTGTCAATCTTTTGATACTTATTGTTTCATAAAAACACGCTATTTGTCATGACAGTGGGAATTAATTATTAAATTAATTAATGTGACTTATATGTTTTTAATTTTTTAAAATTTACTTCATTTTTTAATTCTGAATATCAAATATAGCTTAGGGTGAAGTTTTGGTATTTTTCTGAAAAACTTCAATTTTTGATGAATAGTGAAACCACTAAGTGGTACTTAAAAAACTGATTTTTCTACCACCTATGTGTTTTGAATTTCAAAAATCCGACATAAATTTTTATCATTAAGAAGTAAAATGTGGTTCAATGGGATTAAAATAACTTTTTGGTGAATAGTAACTTATTAAGTTTTAATCGCGATTAGAGGTAATTAGTGTAGTTTAAGGTAAAAATAATGTTTTAATAATATGAGATGAGATTGAAAAATTTTCTACCCTTATTGGATGTGTCATGGATGACCAATACAGTCCATGGGTCAACTTGGGGACCCCATGGAGCTACTTTGGTTGGAAAATGACATAAATAGCTTTTTATTTAATGTTAAAGTAAAAATGACACAAACATGAGATATTTTACTAAAAAATTTTTTACATGGGGTTATACAAGTCATATTTTTGACTATAAATATTCATTAGAGAGAGAAAACGATTTACTACATGATGATATTTTTTTTATAATTTTTAGACATTAAATAAATTAAATTATTTATGACATCATGATGATGCAGCGATTACCTCATTAATAAAGGATTTAAATAAAATGGAAAGATAATGTAAAATATATGACCTACACATGTCCAAAACCTATTGGATGGGTGGATTTATAACCCTTATCACCTTATACTCGAATTATATCAATGTGGGACCTCTTAAATCTGAATACCATTTTAAAATAAAGTGACTTTTTCTTTACTTTTTCCAAGAGTGCCCCTCCTCTCCTCTTATAAAAGGCCCCAACCTCTACCACCTTACCCACACTCCAAAAGACTTTGTCTTGGCCAAAATCTTCCAATTTTGTCTCTCCACTTCCCTATATTACTCCTTGAATCCCCACTTTGGGCATAAGTCTTCCCAAGGAAGCCTTTGAGCTCAAACCAAAGGGAGTTACCCGATTTTAAGGTAATGTCTTCTTTTGAGTCCTTTTGTTTTATTTTGCTTCTACAACCCCCTAAACTCTTTTTATTCTTTTCTTTTGTAACAACTAAAGTATCCTCAATATACTAGGATTTTGTTATAAGAAGTATTCGAGCTAAAATTACACACACTTACATCTAATGGTTAAAGAACATACTGTTTCCGTGGATGACGAATTTCGGCCTCCCGAAACGATGATTGTTCAACATCCTTTTAACACATTCAAAGGTGGCCATTAATATGACACTATATTTATATATGATATATAATATATTTATGTTTTCCTTAAGCTTCTGTATTTTTCATTTTGGTCATACCTTTATGGTTTCCATTATGGGTAAACGTGATATCTTCATTTAAGGAAGTGCGGACTACCGCCCCCTCAAAGTGATTTGATTCATTAATGCCATATGTAGGACGTATAAAGGATGGATTTAAAGTTATTATATATTATGTTATACTGGAATTATAATATAACTCTATATAATTATTATTTCTTTCCATTAAAGTATGAGATAGAAATTAAAGTAGCTTTCATGCGTACGTACGGCTTACCGTCTCCATGAACGGTGCATTTCATTTCTTATCACCAAATGTAATGTACTGTTAAAAGTACATGTATATAATGGATATATATGATGAATGATACATCTAAATGATGAACATAATTCTAGAATTAAAATATACATACCACTCATTTAGTTTTAATTCCATTAATATGACAAAGAAATGAGAGTAGCATTCATGCGTACGTACGACTTACCATCTCCATGAACGGTGCATTTCATTTCTTACCTCTAAATGATTATGTAATATTATAAATACATGTATATGCTGGATATATATGATATATATGCTATCCAAATCAGGAATTTCATTCTGGATATAAATAACCTTTGACCACACGAACAACATGTAATTGTAAGAAGTCCACTTTCGACTTAAGAACCAAATATCGACAAAACAAACATTATTAACTTAAATGGTTACATAATGTTTATAACATGGAAATAAGTGATATAAAAGGAATAATGAACTTGAAGAAGGTTCCTAAGCAAATATAAATTTACTCAAGTTTATTATTCAGGACGTTAAAGAACGACCGAGTCAAGTCGGACCCGAGGTAAGGGACTTCGTCTCAATCTCCTTTCATTGAGGCATATTTCGTTTTATACACAACTTTCTTTCATACGGTGTATAAACCCCTTTGACTTCTACTTTTATACAAAAGGAATATTTTTCTAGGAAGCATTTTACAAAAAGATAAAAAGGAATGTTTCTTTAACGTACGCGGTGACAACGACCTTTTCTTCCGCCACGAGTATTATTTGGTCTTTGGCTTCCTCAACAAGCCGTGATGTTTTTAAAATGAAATAAATACCATATACTCTTTTATGTATTTTGGTATTGAAAGTGGTTTTTTATAATGGATTTGTTATGTAAATATATTTAAGTGATATATTGTGATCAAAGTTTGGAAATGTTTTCTTTCCATTATATTTGTTTTATGTCTTATGATTTTATAATGGTACTTGGACATTTGACGGGTGGTTACGTGATGAACCATATGACGGGTGGTGCCGTGAATACCAGGACGGGTGGTTACGTTATAACCTCCAATGCATTGGGTATGGAAGTCGGCCGTATGGCTATTCCATTAAGTATGTATGGAAGTTGTCCGTATGGCTATTCCATTAAGTGATATGTGTGGAAGTCGACCGTATGGTTATTCCACTTAAGTATGTTTATGTCCCAAGTTACCTTTATATGTTATGTGTTCTTTATATGGGTTTTATGGTAATACCTTGGTTACAAAAATGTAAGTAATGATATTTTATTCAGTGAAGAGTTTTTACTACTTCATGAAGGTGAAGGTATTACTTTGATAAAGTTATACATGGTTTACTTGATGTTTGAAAAACTAACAGTTTTCATTCTTTGTGTATCCCTTACTGAGCTTTTTATGCTCACCCAAGTTTTTTTGAAATGTTTTTCACAGGACATAATGTGGAATAGGGTCAAGTATGGGATCAAGGGAAAGTCATGCTATCTAAAACATGGAACTAGACATGTTTCTTTTTAAGAGTTTTTTATTCTATGGAAACTTAGTAGAAGTGTCTAATTTGTAATCTTTTGAGATGTAATAGTTATGTTCTAATTCTCTAAAACTCTAAACTTAAAAAGATCCTCAATGTGAATTATTCATTTAATTCAATATTAAGTAATTTTTAAGGATGGGGCCTTATAGTTGGTATCAAAGGGAGGTTTAGACAACTTTAGGAGTTAGAATATTGTTAAATTATAAATTAATTTATGGTATGATTGAAATGATATAGAATTTACAGACTACCATGTTGCTTCACCTAAGGTATTTCAGTGTTAAGAATGTTTTTTCGTAGAGGAAACAGAGAAGCTTTTTTGGGAAGGCATACTGAGGGAAATGAACTTCCAAATCAGCATACTGAGATGGTCAGAATCAGAATCGAGCAGTTTACTGCCGTGATGGCTCAGTTGACTCAGGTGAAAAATGTTGGTTGTTTTTATATATGATATTTTGGTTTTTTTCTAAAAGTAAATAGGAGAATGAAAGTCATTTAAGGGTTATCTTGAAAACCTTAAAAGAAAAGAAACTATATGGAAAATTAAGCAAGTGTGAGTTTTGGTTACAAAAAATTTCTTTCCTTGGTCACATTGTTTCAAAAGATGGCATAACTGTTGATCCTGCTAAAACAAAAGTTGTTGAAGAATGGCCAAGACCCACAAATGTAACCGAGATCCGTAGTTTTCTTGGTTTGGCAGGTTACTACCGAAGGTTTGTTGAAAATTTTTCACGGTTATCTAGTCCAATGACTAAGCTAACTCGGAAGGGTGTTAAGTTTATCTGGACAAAAGAATGTGATGATTTTTTTCAGGAGTTGAAAAGAAGATTAGTGAATGCTCTAGTTTTGGCACTTCCTTCCAGGAATGGTGAGTTTGTTATATACAGTGATGCTTCGTTGAAAGGACTTGGTTGTGTCCTAATGCAGAATGATCAGGTAATTGCTTATGCTTCACGATAGTTGAAAACTCATGAGGTAAATTACCCTACACATGATTTGGAATTAGCTGCTGTTGTTTTAGCTTTAAAAATTTGGAAGCATCATTTGTATGGAGTAAAGTGTGAAATATATACTGATCAAAAAAGTTTAAAGTATATATTCACTCAGAAAGAATTGAGCATGAGACAGAGAAGATGGCTGGAATTAATCAAGGATTATGATTGTACAATTCACTACCATCCGGGAAAATCAAATAAAGTGGCTGATGCTTTGAGTCGAAAAAGTAATGCTTCATTAACCATGCTACGTTTGGAACGAGATCCTTTTGTTTTTGATTTGATGAACTTTGGCATAGAAGTTGTTAGTGTAGGAAGTTATTCTGTTTTGTTTCAGGTATCAGTGAGATCTTCTCTATCAGACAGAATCAAGAAATCACAGAAGCAAGACAGTGAGTTGCAGAAAAAGGTAGAGCTGGTACAGAAAGGTAAGTTGCATGAATTCAACATTGATAATGATTGTGTTTTGAGGTTTGGGAAGAGATTGTGTGTGCCATGTGATTCACAGTTGAAGAGAGAGTTGTTATGTGAAGCTCATAGTTCTCCGTTTTTAGTTCATCCTGGCAGTACTAAGATGTACAAAGATCTGCGGGAGTATTATTGGTGGGATGGAATGAAAAGAGATATTGCTAATTTTACTGTGAAGTGTTTGACTTGTCAGTAGGTTAAAGAAGAGCGGCAGTTACCGAAAGGGATGCTTCAGCCTTTACCAGTTCCAGAGTGGAAATGGGAAAACATATCCATGGACTTTGTTGTGGGATTACCGAGGACATATCGAGGTAATAATGCAATCTGGGTTATTGTTGATCGCTTGACTAAATCTGATCATTTCCTTGCTATATGAGATACTTTTTCCCTAGATCAACTTTCCCGTTTGTATCTTAAAGAGATAGTCAGGTTACATGGAGTTCCTCTCTCCACTGTGTCCGATCGTGATCCCAGGTTTACTTCTAACTTTTGGAAAGGCCTTCAGAAGTCGTTGGGTACTGAATTAAATTTTAGTACAGCTTTTCATACTCAATCAGATGGGCAGTCAGAACGAACAATTCAGACCTTGGAGGATATGCTACGAGATTTCCCTATGGATTATTAGGGAAGTTGGTACCAACATCTTTCTTTGGTTGATTTTTCTTATAATAATAGTTTTCATTCCAGTATACAAACGACACCATTTGAGGCGTTATATGGGAAGCAGTGTCGAACTCTATCATTTTGGGATGAAGTGGGTGAAAGGAAGCTGATGGGACCAGAATTGGTAGAAGAGATGGCAGAAAAATTTCAATTGATTCAGAAACACATGAGAATAGCTTAGAGTAGGCAGAAGAGTTATGCGGATAACTGGAGGAAGGATCTATCTTTCGAGGTAGGTGATCATGTTTTTCTCAAGATTTCTCCATGAAAAAGTGTGATGCGATTTGGTAAGAAAGGAAATCTGAGTCCAAGGTTCATTGGACCATATGAAATTCTGGAGAGAGTTGGATCAGTTGCATACAGAGTTGCTTTACCTCCGAGTTTATCTCAGGTACACAATGTTTTTCATGTTTCGATGTTGAGGAAGTATATGCCCGATCCATCTCATGTTTTGAGTCCAGAGGTAGTTCACCTGGAAGAGAACCTATCTTATGAAGAACAACCAGTCTAGATTCTTGACCGAAGGGAGAAAGTGTTGCAAAATAAGGTAATTCTCCAGGTAAAGGTTTTGTGGAAAAACCATATGGTTGAAGAGGCAACGTGGGAATCTGAAAATGCTATGAGGGATAAATACCCCCACTTATTTTGATAAGTGAATAAAATTGCGAGGATGCAATTCCCAAAAGGGGGGAAGGATGTAACATCCCAGGTAAATAAAGAATAAATAATTTTGATATTTATTAATATTTATGAATTAAATATTAATTGTACTTTAAAAGGGTTGCTATGTTCGATAGCGTACCCGATACGCAACAAAGAGTTTCAATGAAATCTTTCGTTGAACACTAGTAATAAAATAATATTATTTTAAATGGTAGTTAAAACATAGCCGTTGTATTGGCGGGAATGGATAGAAATAACTAAAATATGATTATATATGTTTTTTAAATGTTTTTACTTTTATCTAATAAAAGATAAAGTCTTAAAATACGGAAAGAATTCAATTTTAGGCATATATGCCCTAATTTTTACTAAAGGTTCACTTATCGCCTTTTGAGGGTAAACCGTCATTAAATATAGTTTTGTTCACTATTATACATTATATTGGACCAAATAAAACTCCTCTTTAGAATCGGGACATCAAAATTTACTTTGTGTAAATTTTTGGTATTCTTCCGTTAAAGTTCATTTTTTAATGAATAGTGTGAAATGTTGTATTTTAATTCAAAAACTCTTTTTAATATAATTTATTTATATGATTAGATTATATTTTGAATTGGTTTTAAAATGAAATTAGAATATATTTTTACCATTTAATCCAATAGTGGTCGTTGGAATTAATTTCACTTTGAAATCGGACTGAAACTAGTGTCAATCTTTTGATACTTATTGTTTCATAAAAACACGCTATTTGTCATGACAGCGGGAATTAATTATTAAATTAATTAATGTGAATTATATGTTTTGAATTTTTTAAAATTGACTTCATTTTTGAATTCAGAATATCAAATATATCTTAGGGTGACGTTTTGGTATTTTTCTGAAAAACTTCAATTTTTGATGAATAGTGAAACCACTAAGTGGTACTTAAAAAACTGATTTTTCGTTTAAATGAAATTTTACCACCTCTGTGTTTTGAATTTAAAAAATCCTACATACATGGTTGTAATTAAGAAGTAAAATGTGGTTCAATGGGATTAAAATAATTTTTTGGTGAATAGTAACTTATTAAGTTTTAATCGCGATTAGAGGTAATTAGTGTAGTTTAAGGTAAAAATAATGTTTTAATAATATGAGATGAGCTTGAAACATGTCCTACCCTTATTGTATGTGTCATGGACGACCAAGAAAGTCCATGGGTCAACTTTGGGACCCCAGTGAGCCACTTTGGTTGGAAAATGACATAAATACCTTTTTATTTAATGTTAAAGTAAAAATGACACAAATATGAAAAGTTTTACTAAAACAATTTTTACATGGGGTTATAAAAGTCATATTTTTGACAATAAATATTCATTAGAAATATAAAAATATTTCCTACATCATGATATTTTTTTTATAATTTTTAGACATTAAATAAATTAAATTATTTATGACATCATGATGATGCAGCGATTACCTCATTAATAAAGGATTTAAATAAAATGGAAAGATAATGTAAAATATATGACCTAAACATGTCCAAAACCTATTGGATGGGTGGATTTCTAACCCTTATCAACTTATCCTAGAATTATATCAATGTGGGACCTCTTAAATCCGAATACCATTTTAAAATAAAGTGACTTTTCTTTACTTTCCAAGAGTGCCCCTCCTCTCCTCTTATAAAAGGCCCCCACCTCTACCACCTTACCCACACTCCCAAAGCCTTTGGCTCGGCCAACCTCTGCACATTTTGTCTCTCAACTTCCCTCTCTTACTCCTTGAAGCCTCACTTTGGGAAGAATTCTTCCCAAGGAATCCTTTGAGCTCAAACCAAAGGGAGTTACCCGATTTTAAGGTAATGTCTTCTTTTGAGTCCTTTTGTTTTATTTTGCTTCTCCAACCCCCTAAACTCTTTTTATTCTTTTATTTTGTAACAAATACAGTATCCTAAATATACTAGGATGTTTTTATAAGAAGTATTCGAGCTACACTTACACACACCTACATATAATGGTTAAAGAACATACTGTTTCCGTGGATGGCGAATTTCGGCCTCCTGAAACGATGATTGTTCAACATCCTTTTAACACCTTCAAAGGTGTCCATTAATATGACACTATATTTATATATGATATATAATATGTTTATGTTTTTCTTAAGATTATGTATTTTTCATTTTTGGCATAACTTTATGGTTTCCATTATGGGTAAACGCGATATCTTCATTTAAGGGAGTGCGGACTACCACCCCCTCAAAGTGATTTGATTCGTTAATGCCATATGTGGGATGTATAAAGGATGTATTTAAAGTTATTATATATGATGTTATACTGGAATTATAATATACCTCTATATAATTATTATTTCTTTCTATTAAAGTATGAGATGGAAATGAAAGTAGCGTTCATGCGTACGTACGGCTTACCGTCTCCATGAACGGTGCATTTCATTTCTTATCCCCAAATGTAATGTACTATTAGAATTACATGTATATAATGGATATATATGATGAATGATACATCTAAATGATGAATATAATTCTGGAATTAAAATATACATACCTCTCATTTAGTTTTAATTCCATTAATATGAAAAAGAAATGAAAGTAGCGTTCATGCGTACGTACGGCTTACCATGTCCATGAACAATGAATTTCATTTCTTACCTCTAAATGATTATGTAATATTATAAATACATGTATATTATGGATATATATGATATATATGATATCCAAATCAGGAATGTCATTTTGGATATAAATAACCTTTGACCACACGAACAACATGTAATTGTAAGAAGTCCACTTTCGACTTAAGAACCAAATATCGACAAAACAAACATTATTAACTTAAATGGTTACATAATGTTTATAACATGGCAATAAGTGATATAAAAGGAATAATTAACTTGAAAAAGGTTCCTAAGAAAATAGAAATTAACTCAAGTTTATTATTCAGGACGTTAAAGAACGACCAAGTCAAGTCGGACCCGAGGTAAGGGACTTCGTCTCAATCTCCTTTCATTGAGGCATATTTCATTTTATACACAACTTTCTTTCATACGGTGTATAAACCCCTTTGAATTTAACTTTTATACAAAAGGAATATTTTTCTACGAAGCGTTTTAAAAAACGACAAAAAGGAATGTTTCTTTAACGTACACGGTGACAACGACCTTTTCCGCCGCTGCGAGTATTATTTGGTCTTTGGCTTCCTCAAAAAGCTGTGATGTTTTTAAAATGAAATAAATGCCATATACGCTTTTATTTATTTTTTTATTGAAAGTGGTTTTTTATAATGGATTTGTTATGTCAATATATTTAAGTGATATATTTTGATAAAAGTGTGGAAATGTTTTCTTTCCATTATATTTGTTTTATGTCTTATGATTTTATAATGGTACTTAGACATTTGATGGGTGGTTATGTGATGAACCATATGACGGGTGGTGCCGTGAATACCAGGACGGGTGGTTACGTTATAACCTCCAATGCATTGGGTATGGAAGTCGGCCGTATGGATATTCCATTAAGTATGTATGGAAGTTGGCTGTATGGCTATTCCATTAAGTGATATGTGTGGAAGTCGACCGTATGGTTATTCCACTTAAGTATGTTTATGTCCCAAGTTACCTTTATATGTTATGTGTTCTTTATATGGGTTTTATGGTAATAATTTGGTTACAAAATAATAAGTAATGATATTTTATTCAGTGAAGAGTTTTTACTACTTCATGAAGGTGAAGGTATTACTTTGATAAAGTTATACATGGTTTACTTGATGTTTGAAAAACTAACAGTTTTTATTATTTGTGTATCCCTTACTGAGCTTTTTATGCTCACCCCAAGTTTTTTTGAAATGTTTTTCACAGGACTTAATGTGGAATAGGGTCAAGGATGGGATCAAGGGAAAGTCATGCTATCTAAAACATGGAACTAGACATGTTTCTTTTTAAGAGTTTTTTATTCTATGGAAACTTAGTATAAGTGTCTACTTTGTAATCTTTTGAGATGTAATAGTTATGTTCTAATTCTCTAAAACTCTAAACCTGAAAAGATCCTCAATGTGAATTATTCATTTAATTCAATATTAGGTAAGGTTTAAGGCCGGGGCCTTATAGGTGTTCCAGGAATGATCCTTGTGTGATTCTAATAGTGCTCATTTATTTTAGATTACAAAAATATATCCTCAAAAAATACCTATTTTTTTCTAGATATTCATTGAATACTTTTTTAATTAGATCCATAAATACAAAAGGAATATTTGTTAAAATATATTTAATTACAATTAAATAATAATGTTGATATTATGATCAAAATTCTATATTTGGAATATCATCCTTCTTTACTTACAATGGATGATTCCCAAAATGATGTTCCATCATTGAAAACTGTTAAACTTATATGATGCTGATTGAATAAGTCATTAACATGAGGAAGTGAATATATGTTAAATATAATAATGAAATTAATTTCCCTATAATAATTTCACAACAACATTGATCCATCCTACTTCATAATTAAATTAATAAAGGTTCTCATTGGTAAAACACTAGATCATATAAATTGTTTATCACACAACTCAAGTAGTTGTATCACTAGTCACAATAATTCCCATGTTTCTATTATATATTGATTCTCTGATATTTCTCTCACATAAGGTACTAAATTAACGGAAACTCAAATTCAAACTATATCGTGATTACAATTCTCCCTTATCAATGTCCATTGTTATATCATGATTACAATTCTCTCATATAAATGTCATTTTTAATATATGTTGTAGGTAGATCTAGACATGACCCTGATATTTTTGTGTCCAATCCAATGTAATGAAATTACACTTCTAGATCATGAAAATCAATTTTTGTATCTTGGTAATAAATTTTTTCATGATATTTTGTAATATGCTATATTCCAAGGATTATATAAATTTCTACCATAACTATAATATTTATGTTTTCAAATATTATATGATTATGTTTCAAAATGAAAACTATCTAACACATTCTAGTATAAATTATATTTTTTTAAAAAATTATTTTATGATGAATCCCTTATTATGATCTGAGAGAAATATGTACATTTCCTGGGATAAAATGAAGAAACGAGTTTGATGATCCATAATCAAATATATAATTAGATTAATTTTAGGTTATAATTCATATACATTCCATCACATTTTTAGTAACTCAAAGTTCATTTGTAGTGATCATTTTGGCTTGTAATTCTATCCTTGGACTCTTCCGCAATAGGCTCCACTGATGCATGGGATCATGGAATGAATAATTTCCCATTTCTATATAGTAGAATAAATATGTATTAGTGGTTTATTTCATTCCCTTTAATTCATTTTTCAGATGACCCTTTGTTTGTCCCACAATGTTAAGGAAAATTATAATGGAATGAATAAGGGAAAGACCTATTTATAAATATATCCCTTTTAGATCTTATTTCATCATAAAAAATTCACTTCCACCATATTCATATAATATAGAAAAAAATGATATTAAAACACACCGAGGATACTCTAATTTTACATGGTTTACTGTTACATGGATACATATAGGGATTACATAATTAAAAAATAAAGAAGTACCAAATCCTATAAATTGTATAACATTAATAGGGTTCAGAGTGGAGGCACTATTCCTCACGGTTTACAACTATTAAAAATTTGATTGCTCACTACTCTCATTACACATGACTCTTTCAAAAGACCCATATACAATATGGTTCTATGAGACCTATCTGTGAGATTCCCTAGTGAAAACCATATATAAGAATTCTTTATGATATCCCTATGCATGATCCCATCACAATACCCCTCCATAAGACCATTCAATGAGAATCCTTTACGATTCCCTTTCACAATATCATTTTGCGAGACATTATCCTTTTCAAACAGATCACATGAATCTGGTACTTGACCACTTTATGTTTATATAGTTCATGTGATATTAGAGTGTCTACCCATTGGCACAAAAACCCTTTGAAAACATCACATCACAGTACACCTATATGTGATCTATTCATGATAATACTCTTTGAGTCCTTTTTCCTATTACATGGATCATGAAATATTTGTTAAATAACTTCTTTATATCATGATAAATATTTTTCTTCAGATGATACCACTTAATGAAATTTATAGCATTATAAAGGATCAGTTAGTGAATATTTATAGGCATAAATATAACACATGATCCCCAAAATCATAGTTATCTATTAATCCAATTTTTTCATAATCAGCCTTACGTGTTTTATAGGACTACCCCACATGATCACCCTCATCATTTCAAAATATATTCGCACGATAATATACATTTTATTTTGGTGTTTTGTGTTATCACTTAATGTTGGAAATTAACAATGATGTTGAATTTTAATAATTCCATCCAGAAATTCAGAAAAATTATATTCCTAAATCCATTTTCATCATTTTAGTCACATGATCCCATTTCATGATATATTGAAAAAAATGTCTATGTATCATGATTTAGAATCACAAAAACATGAATTATCTATTTATAGAATTTTTTACATAATTCTATTCACATATTCATAGTGATATATGCCCATAAAATCATGTGTATTTGACATGATCTTATCATGAGATCAACTAAAAATTATGTGTGCTTCACCAAATACTATAATGAGATACACTAACAATAATGTGGTGTCTTTATGGTGTTATGCATAATAAGTTCCAGCACTCACGCTCTATATGATGTATTTAGAATTTTTTGCTCCACATGATCCATTCTATTATTCAAGATTTGAATGATCAATTCATACATCTACAATCCATGTCATCAGTCATTACATTTTCATTTCATTTGATTATTTATTTCATTCCCACTGGAAATTATTAGTTCTGGAATTCTATCTACACATGATTAATGAAGGAAATCACACTGACTCTTCATTACTCTTTTGACAAAAATCCTTTTTAAAAAACATAAAACATTCCCCAAAAACATAATAATCATAAAATAACTATCAAGAGTGATTTTACCAACAATATGCCCTTTTGGGTTTCTTAACACCACTTAAAAATATCATGAACCAACTTGTTTAAAAATCATGAACATGAAACCCATTTTCCCATTACAATAATAGATAGTGATAAATGAATTCATTAACATTAACTCTAATACCACATTAATCATCCTCAGTGTGAGAAACAAGAGTATCATTAAATTTTCATTAATGAAACAAATCTTTCTAGAAGAATCAGCTGCAAACCCTCAAGTGACCAATATAAAATACAAACTCATACATCGAGATCACTTCCTTTGAAAATTTCTAGAATCATGAACTGATAACACTTATTAGTGATTCATCTTATTTTGTAAAATAATTTACCATCCACATATTTAAAAATAGTCGTGTTTTTCTACTCCCACGACCATTTTTTCTCATGTCTTGATCGATAAATTCTCTCTACCTTTTTCAATGAACACAATGGTCACTCCTTCCTGGTATGAAATTTGATAATGAAGAGAAATCATCATATGAGGAAAAAACACAACACTAATCAATGAGTGTGGGACCCATATTTATAGTATTTTTTAGGGGGAGTCAACTGAACACCAAAAGATAGTCGATGTCATTCAAAATTATTTTTTTGTATGTTCTTTGTCGTGATGCGTGGAAGTAGTAATTTAGTAGGCATATACTCTTTCATCACAAGTCCTCTTTGATCATGAAACTTATCATTTAAATGTTCATTTCCCTATAGTTATGGAAATTATTTTTTCTATGATTTTTTGTACTTAAATTATCACAATGAATTCCAATGGGATACATTAATTCAACACTCATGGATTTATGTAACTACTTTATCTACTATAACTTAATGACATATTGAGTTGAAATGATGTATTCAGTTTATGTAATACACAAATAAATGATATCTTTTTTATTACTCAACCAATAAATATATAGACTTTAAGGATCATATGAACCAGAAAATGATTAATTTTGATGATCTTCATAACTGACCAAATAAACATATCGAAAACCTTATAAATCATAGAAATATTTTTCATTGTACAGTAAACGATAATATTCTACACTATTTATATATCAATGAATTATATTTTTTTCAATTTAATTTATTTTTTATAACTTTGGTACTCTACCTCCTAGAATGTGGAATAATAAAAATCAGTTTATAGAACTATTATGTATAGTAGACTAACAATTATTTGTTTGTATTAAGATATATTGACTTATTTTATTTCATCATCCTTTGAAAATTTCATCCGCATAGTAACTGGAGTTGTAATTTATTCGGAATTTTCCATCCCAAATATTATTATAAATTTTTGGGAAGTTTTTTATTGAGAAATGAATATTTGAATTCTTCCATGATTTAAATTTAAGCCGAGTAAAATTCATATGTCACAAATAATTTATATTTTAAACATGAATTTCATGAAATCTATAAAGAAGTTGTTTCATTCATTATTTGTTTTTTAGTGATTATGTAATACACATAACAAAATAACATAAAACTTTTATTTGTATAATAATTTATATAGAAATTATTATCAACTACGTCAGTCTAGAAAATTAGATTCTTCAAATACTAATAATGTCATAAAATCCATGCTCTTGGTTCCTTTATCAAGCTATAGAGTTCCTTAATTAAGTAAAAAACATATTTCTCATCATCATGGATGAAAAAAATGTTATATAAATTCAATATAAACATATTATTATAGAAAATCAATTCCAACTTGGTGACCATATAGAAAATGATGAAATTTAATTGAAATGATGTTGATAAGAATATGAAAATAGTTTTCATCATTGCAACAGGTGAAAATATCACCTCAAAATCAATAAACTTAATCTGCGAGTATCAAATTTACACAAGATGTTATGTTTTTTTATTTATTTCACTATATTAATTAATCTTGTAATAGAAAACCCATTTAGTATTTATTTTGATCTTGTTTATTAGTCTCAAAACAACCCCCCATGTTTGATTATTTTGTATTTGGTCAAGCTATATTTTCATTTCGTGATCCCAATTCTCATCTCTTGAAGCATACTAAAAGAATTTTTGCACTACCTATGACATGAATGTTTATTTTTATATAGTATTCATATTTAATTTCTATACTAGTGTTTTATAATATCTTATTATATTCTATCTATTTATTTATGATTATCTCTTTGGTTAAGATATTGGTATATTCTTCTCATCATATAATTTTTTATGATTTGTTCTCATTTATGTGGACTAACATTGAGCATATCACATCTTCAACACTATTATTTTTGATAATGTTTATTAATTTTAAACGATCCTTCCCTTTTATAGTTAAAAAATATCATTACTATACTTTAATTAAATCATCCATTTAATAGTGATTTTATATTCTTTTCTTGTTCAAGAGTATGAAATGAACATATCTTTGTCACAATGGGATTCAGTATTTCTATATTTATTTTTTTGAGAATGTGAAATTAACCTAAAAAGTGTAAAAATTACTTAAATTCTGGATTCATTCCATACCACATCACGTATTGTGTTTTATCTTCCATTGGAATCAATGAGGATCTATTTTAAATGTAGGCTGATGCCAACATTTCTTCCTTCCAAAATTTCTATGTAAATTACTTCTTCATAATATTTCTATTGGCCATGTTTTTTATAATCCAATTTCTTCTCTCAAACACTCTATTTTGTTGTGGATATTTTCATACTAAATCTTGGTGACTTATCCTATATTCATTAAGATAATCACCAACATGTATATTTTTTAACTCCGTTAAATTATCAATTAGAAAGTAAATATTTTTTAAATAATATATCGTCCACTTCTATCTGATAATTTCTCAGGAAACTAAATACCTCATTCTTGTATGCGATAATTGAAACCCATGACATTATTCTAAAATCATAAAAGTAATGGAGAAAATATATAGTTAAATTAATTTATCTGGGTAAAATAGGTCCATAGATGTCAATATGGGAGAGGTAAAGAACTCTTAAATACATTTCTTTCTTTAACTAATACATCATTCATGTAAAATTCCCTCACTAGAAAGAATCAAACATATATGTATGATCATGTGATAACTCTGGGAGATCTCAAGAATCATAATATTTCACCAAATATTCTATAGTTGTTTTTCTTATATTACTATGTTGATTTCTCCACAATATGTTCCCATATTCTGTTGATAGAAAACACATGTCTTCTTCTACACTAAAAAAATATACATTACCCTTAATTCACTATCCTTGGAAAATAATTCAACATTATTATCTTGTGATGATGCATTTAATTTTTGAAAAGGATATAACATGATCTTAGTTTAAAAGTTTATTGATACATTGAATGTAGTTACTATGTGCTTAACCATCCAAGACGTCAGCATGAATGATGTATTTTCCCCTATAATTGGATTTTACTCAGACAATAATCTTTTGGCCTTCGTAATATTTTTTTTTGAAACATTACTTTTCATAAAAATTTTATGACACTATGTGCTTTATTTCCAATCACATGGGATGTGAATCCACTATTAATAAACCATATTCTAGTGTGATCTAATGCTATGATGGTAATCTTTACAACTACTGCCTTCACATTTTTATTCATTGTAATACATGCCTTTTGCATCATACATGATACTAACTATTTATATTGATATTACTCGGAGTATGATATACAACATCATCTCAAAAATATGAAAATTGATTAATTATTTTCATCAAATTTGACAATACTTTCGGTTTCTGTATGAACTATCATTGGGGATTCTTCAGTAATTTTATCTTTATTGTTGATGATCAACATCTATCCCTACGTTAGAATCCTCCACACACAAAAAAATGACTATAAAAATATTTCCAATAATACTAACCTCTCTTTGGATGCATTTATTTCTATTTCCCATCCTGATACAAGTTTCTTATAAAATATACATTTTTCAAAAATCCTATCATTCAAACAAATTACACATTATATGAGGATTATTACTAAAAATCATTTCTAAAAAACTAATTATAGAATGAGTTTTTATAATATAATAATTATGAATCATAGACCAATCAATCTATAACCTTAGAGTAGGATATCGTGGTCTAAAATAAACCAGTATTTATTTCTAGTTACAATCATCACCCTTAACTAATGCTTTGTTTTGATGTGAAAACATCATTCCAAACATTTCTCTAACTATTTTAATGGATCTACGATTGGTAATTATAAATTTTATATCAATAATGAATATAAATTTTGAAATATCAAATTAGAAGTCATGAGTTTCCATTGATCATTATCCTTCTTTTGTTGGACAAAAATGCCATCCTTATGTTATTCAATATATTTGACTCAATATTTTATTGTATTTTTCAAACATTCAGTAACAATGGAATGTTTTTCAACCTTGAGTTCTAACTCAAAAATATAACCTATATTATATAATATTTTAGATATGATCATTTGAATTTCCACAATCTATTTTGACATCCCTTATTTCTAATGATGTATGTAGAATTTGGCATCATGAACCGCTATATTAGCGATCATTGTTTCACTTCTCCGAACATTTATTTCCTCATGTGATGCTTCTAATACAATATAATGGAAAAATATTCCTTTATTACGAATATATAATTGTTTATTTTTTCCCATGAATTGGAATTTCCCACTACATCCTCTGTAAAATCTTCTTTATTATCCTTATAGTATTCCAATTCCTCAGCCATATATTCTTCTGAACTATGATTTTATCATTTAATTTGATTATTCCTTTTGAATAATTTCACATAATGTTTTTCATAACATTTATATTATTTGAATACTTTATCTTATGAGTTTCATCATTATCCTCATCATCATCTTAAAAAACTTATGAAGCTTTCTTGAAAGATGTATAACCATTTCACAATAAAAGCCTACTAGAGGATGTTTTCAATTAATATTTCATTCTCCCCATTGTAATTTTGAGGAAATAAAAGATATAACATAATCCAAAATATCTTATACATAACCATAACATTTATTATTATACTTCATGGTATTCAATTTAAATTCCTTTGACATACCTTTTTCCACAAACCCATTATCATAACTTCTAATCACACATGCAATAATAGTATTGTGTATGTTATCCAATATATTGTATTTTGTATCTTTATCTTATAGAAAAGATAAATTTTGTTTGAAATAAGGGGAAGTGTTCTTAAGATGTGATGAATTGTCTTTACAACATCTATTGTTTCTCTGAGACCACAAATTTCTTTCACAAAAACATTCACCCAATCAATGAATACATCAATAGACTCATTGGGGGTCCATTATTTGGTCCTAATATTACTTTAATAGAATATATAATTTTGATTCTATTGCATTTTGGTCACCTTCATATAAATGGATAAACCTTTCCCACTTTTCAATAATTGACTTACATGATATCAAATTATTGTTGATTGTTTTAGATAAGTATACTATTAAGGAATTGATTGAGTAAGAATCAGAATAAAAATACCTTTAGTCTAATTATCATAAAACTCAACATTCCACACTATCTGAAATAACATATATCATAGGTGAAAAGAAATCCATTATTAATTATTAGAATTTGTGTTTCAAACAATACAGACAGTAAGGAATATTTTTTCCTTCAATGATCAAAATCTTATGGTGATTAGCAACCATAATGGAAACCAATCAAAGATAAAAATCTATTTTTTCTTTTGTTTTGATACCTATATTTATCCCAACCAAGTTGAATAAAATTATATTGTGGTCATGAATTATGGAATGAAATAATATTTTTACGACCCTTTTTATACCATGTTTAATCATTAAGGAAACCCTTATTTACACCCTTCTAGTTACAATAAAACAATAGGAAACTAAAATATTCTATGAGAAAAGAAATTTAACTTACGTCAAAATCATTATTCTATGACGAATGGCCATAAAATGTTTTTTATCAAGTAATAAAAAAACTAAATCACCTTACTATTAAAATATTTGGAGTGGAAATACTATCACATTGTGTTTAAAACCATTCAGAATTTGAATCCTCACATCTCACTCTTCTAAATTTTATACACTAACCTCCTATAGAATCTTCTATAAATCATTTCATTGTTTTTTCAAACATGTTTGTGTATTTCAACTCTCGATTCCTCAAATATATGAAAAAGAATGTTTCTTAATAGTTTTCTTCTACGAGTTTGTAATCTGTGGATAATAATCCTTCATATGACATATCAGTGATATGGATATTGAAGATCTATCTCTAAGTGTCCTCTACATGAACCCTCTAAGAGACCCCTCCATGAGATGCCCTTATGGGTCCCCTCAGTGAGACCCCCACCCCCACAAGATACCTTCGCCAGATCCATATGTGATATCCATCAATGATTCATTCTTCTTTTCACACAAATCATTTTACTCAAGCAAGAGACCCTTTTAAGGATATGTGGCTTGTGTGGTATACAAGGTTCTAATTATGCCCATATATACCCTACACATAGTTTAATCTGAATGATTACATGGAATTAAATCTCGGCGAGACTCATATGTGAGACCTTCATCTGATTAAATTTTATCTTCCCAGGTAAATAAAGAAATAATACATTTTCATTTTAATTAATATTTTTTTAATTAAATATTAATTTTACTTTAAATATGTTTCTATGTTCGATGGCGTACTCGATACGCAACGACGTGTTTCTTTGAAATCTTACGTTGCATAATAATAATATAATATTATTATTTTTAATGTTAGTTAATGCTTAGATGTAGTATTGTCAGAAATTAAGATAACTAACTACAATATGATTATACATGTTTGTTAAATGTATTTACGTTTATCTAATAAATGTTAGAGGATTAAATTTTGAATGAATGTAATTTTAAGAAAAATTTACTTTAAATGGTTGATTTACCACCTTTTGATGGTGAACCCTCATTAAATATAGATTTGGTCACATTTATATATTCTATTTGACCAAATAATGTTCTTATTTATAATTGAGACATCCAAATTTAATTTTGGTATAATTTTGGCATTTTTCTGATAGAATTCAATTTTTGATGAACAATGGAAAATACTCTTTTTTAATTCAAAGATGCCTTTTAATATAATTTAATTATATGGTTAGATTATATTTTTAATAGGTGTTAATGTGAAATTAGATTATATTTTTCCCATTTAATCCAATTTTGTCCATTGGAAATAATTTCACTTTGAAATTAGACATAAACAAGTGATAATCTTTTGATAGTTAATATTTCATTAAAACACGCTTTTTGTTATGACAACGAGAACTAATATTAAATTAATTAATCAAACTACTATGATTGGAATTTGGTAAAATAGAAATCATTTTTAAATTCATAATATCAAATATAGCTTAGGCTGAATTTTTGTCATATTTATGAAAAACTTCAATTTTTGTTGAATAGTGTAACCACTAAGTAGTAGTAAAAACTGACATTTTCATTTAAATAAAATTTTACAACTTCTGTGAATTGAATTTCTAAAATCTGATATATATGGTGGTTATTACAAAGTAAAATTTGGTTCAATAAGATGAAAATAATTTTTGATGAATAGTATCTTTTGACTTTTATTTACCCCGATTAAAGGTAAATAGGGTAATTCAAGGTAAAAAGAATAACATAATAATACAAAAATACCTTAACACTTGTTCTAACCTTATTGTATGACTCATGGACGACCATGGTCATCCTTTGGTTTATTTTGGGACCACATGGAGCTACTTATGTTTGATAATGATGCTTTTTTGTAATTAACATAAAGTAAAGGAAAAAAATGAAAAAAACAAATATCTTTTAGAAAATTAATTTTTACATATGGTTATACAAGTTATCATTTATATTATAAATATTTTTTTGGAAAGATAAAATAATTTCATATATCATGGTATTTTTTTTATAATTTTTAGACATCAAATAAATAAAATTATTTATGACACAATAATGATGCAATTTTTACATCATTAATAAATGATTTAAATAAATAAGATTTTTAAGATTAAAATAATATCTGAAACCTTCCAAATTTTTATTGGTTGACTTTATTTTTACCATGAGTCATCTTATCTTCGACTTTAATTTCTTTTGGAACATTAGAAACCAAAAAATCATTATATAATAAAATAATATTTTCACACTTTCTTAAAGAGCCCCTCCCACCTTATAAAAAGGCATCACCTCTAACCCATTCCTCACACTTCTCAATCCCCTTGGCTGGTCCAAAACCTACAAAAATAATCTCTCATGATTCCTATCTTCCTCATAGAAGCCTTATCTTAGGAATAATAAAGTTCAAAAAGTCCTTTTGGTTCAAACCAAATGAAATTTACTCGAAGTAAAGGTAACATTTTCTCTTAAAATATTTTTATTTAAATCTCCAACCCCTGAACTATTTTTATTCCAATTTTTATAAAAAATACACTATTTTCAATATATTATTATGTTTTTATGAGAAGTATTCGATCCAAACTTACACACACCTCCATCTAATGGGTAATGAACATACTGTTTATGTGGATGGAAAACTAACGGCTCACGAAACGATGATTGTTAAATTATCTCTTACCGCCTCTCATGGTGGCCATTAAGATGACACTGTATTTATATATGATACATATTATGTTTATGCCTTTTTTTATTATTCTGAATTTTTCATTTATAGTATACATTTATGGTTTCCATTATGGGTAAACACAAATATTTCATTTTAGGAAGTGCATACTACTGCCCCCTCAAACTGACATGAATCGTTCATTCCATACATGGAACATATAAATGATAGAGTTACTGATATTCTATATATGATATTTTACAATAATTATAATATACCTATATAACATTATGTTTTCATTCCAATAAATATTAAATATAAATGAAAGTAGTGTTCATGCGTACGTACGACTTATCTTCTCCATGAATGGTGCATTTCATTTCTTACCTCCAAATGATATGTACTATTATAAATACATATTTATATAGGATATATAAGATATATATGATATATAAATCATTAATATCATTATGGAGATGATGGAATTTTGACCACTTAGACAACTTGTAAATATAAGATGTTCATTTATGACTCAAGTACAAAATATAGAAAAAACGGTTATTATTAGCATAAATGATTACATAATGTTTATAACATGGTAATAAGTTATATAAATGTAATAATAAACTTGAAAAAGGATCTTAATAAAGAAGAAATTAATTTAGTTTATCATTTAGGAGATTAAATAACGAACGAGTCAAGTCAGACACAAGGTACGAGACTTTGTCTCAGTCTTTTTTCATTGTGGTATATTGTGTTTTAATACCAGACTTTCTTTTATACACTGCATAAATACTATTTCCTTTTCATTTCATTCTAACAGAATATTTTTCTAAGAAAACTTTTACTAAAAAGAAAAAAATGTTTCTTTTAACATACGTGGTGACAATGAAATTTTTACCGCCACGAGCATTATTTGATCTTTGGGTTCCTTAACAAGTTGTAATGTTTTTAAAAGTAAAAGAAATACCATATACGTTTTTACATATTTTGGTATTGAAAATGGTTGTGATAATGGATTTGTTATGTAAATATATTTAGATGATATATTGTGATTCAAATGTGGAAATTTTATCATTCCTTTATGTTTGTTGTATGTGTTATGATTATGTTATGGTTCTTGGGCATTGTTTAAGTATAAAAATGGTTCTATTATAAACCCGAGGCTGGTGGGACTGAGATAGCTCTCTAATGCATTGGGTAACGTCACCGAGGTAAATGTGAATGTTTCAGTTAAGAGATTTAGGGAATATACTTTGATGGGTATTCCAAATGTAACACCCTACGTAGCTCTGATAGCTACAATATAAGCATGTTATGGATTCCACAAGTTACCATTATGATTTGCGTTTACTATGTAAATCTTATGATTTCATAAGGTATGTTAAAGAGATAATATTATGTATCTAATGAAGAACTAAGGTTTTCTTACTTTGTTTTATAACCCTTAATGAGCTTTTTATACTCATCCCATGTTTTTAAATATTTTTCACAGGACATAAAGAGGAATAGGGTCAAGGATGGGATCAATGAAAAGTCATGATGTCTAAAACATGGAACTTGATAGGACGATTTTTATAGCTTTTATTTTTTTAAAAAATGGGGATTCGGTAGAAGTGTGTACTTTTTAACTTTTGAGATGCAATGTAATAGTTATGTCCTATTTCTCTACAAATCTAAACCTGAAAAGTTCATCAATGGGAAATATTCATTTAATTCAATATTACGTAGTATTTTAATGCCGAGTCCTTATAGTTGGTATCAGAGACCGGTTTAGATAACTTTATGGGTTAGGGTACTATTAAATTAATATCCATAAATTAATTTATGTTAATATTGAAATGATAGAATTTACATATTACCATGTTACTTCGCCTAAGATATTCTTCTTTTCAGAATGGTTTTCATTAGAGAAAATAGGGAAGCTATGTTGGGACGTCATCAGAAGGAAGGTAACCTTCCATATCAGTAACTTGAGATGGTTTGAATCGGAACTGGACTATTTTTTGCAGTGATGGAACAATTGACTTAGGCTATAAATGGTGGTGGTATCCATGCATGAGATCATCCGGATCAACCACAAAAGAACATGCCAGTAGTGGATCATTTCATTAGGCAAAATCCCCCATCTTTCAGAGGATCATATGAACCTTTCCTAGAAGAAGGGTAGATTAAAACACTGGAGAAGATTTTTGATGTCAAGGGGTATTCAGAACATCAAAATTCTAGTATCACTGTTTACTATTTTGAAGGTGAATATGATCAGTGGTGGTCGATGGTGAAAAATATCTGTGATAGTGATGAGATTGATGCTCTTGATTGGGATGAATTCAAATGTATGTTTCTAGAGAAATATTTTCCTAAGGTGGTTCATATTAGGATAGAAAACCAATTCTTGGAATTGAGGTAGGAGGATGACCCGGTGGCTTCTTAAGAAGCCAAATTCACTTGACTGGCATGGTAAACTCCGAATTTCATACGAGATCTTGATAGCAAAATCAACCATTTTTTCTCAGGATTAAAGACAATGTGTCAAAGGGATTTAGCTTCTCATGAGTTCAAAAGTTATGAAAAACTTGTTTGGTATGTAGAGAAGGTGGAAATGGAGTTCTCTTATGATCATGTATTCTTTAACAAAAAACAGAATAAGATGTCGAGGTGGCAGTCAAAAGGGAAGAACTCTTCAAAAAAGTCTGATGGTAAGAAAATTAAGTTTACAATTTGTGAAAATTGTGGAAAAAATCATGTTGGGGAATGTCTTTTGAATTCTGGTAAGTGCTACTAATGTGGTAAAATGGGACATAAAGCACATAATTTCACCAAAAAAGATCAGGGTAATGGTAAGATAATATCTGATTTACAATTAATAATTTTTTTCAGTGCAATGAAATGGGTCATTATTCAAATGAGTGTCCAATGAAGAAATCAGCTGAGGGAAAGCAACTAGACTTGAAGCAGAATGGTGTGGTGAAATAATTTGCATCTACTTCAGCAGATGCTGGGCCATCAAATGAAGTAGTATAAGGTACACTGTTTGTTTTTTCATATTATTCCAATGTGTCGTTTGATTCAAGGTCTACACATTCATTCATTTCTGAGATGTTTTCTACTAAATTGGAAATTCCATATCAAGATATGAATCCTGAACTTATGGTAAAAATACATGGATGAAATTTTTTAAAATATGAAATTATAAGAACCTTTATGTCCTTGTGTGTGGAAAGATTCTACCAAAAGACCACATTGTTTTGCCTCTAGTAAAGTTTGATGTTATTTTGGGCCTGGATTGACTTTCTATTTATCATGCTAAGATTGACTGTAGGGATAATGAGGTTTCTTTTCAGAATGATTTTCATTTAGTGAAAAAGAATAAACCCTTACTTTTGATAACATATCAGGAAGGTGAGAGACTAGTAAATGAGGGAAATTAATGTTACCTTACACATATTGTTGAAAACAGTGGAACTATTACTATTAATGATGTTCTCGTGGTAAATGAGCACCTTGATGTTTTTATTGATGAGTAGCCAGGTATTATAACTGATCGAGAAGTTGAATTTACTGTATATGTAGTTCCTAATGCTAAGACAATTTCAAAAAACCCTTATCAAATGCCTCCAATTGAACTTTTAGAGTAAATAAAGCAATTGCATGAGTTATTAGATAAAGGTTTAATCTGACCCAAAACATCACCATGGGGAGCTCCTATCTTATTTATTAAAAATAAATATGGTTCAATGAGACTTTTCATTGATTATAGAGCATTGAATAACATCACTATTAAGAACAAATATCCTTTGACTCATATCGATGATTTGTTTGATCTGCTCCTTAGAGCTCAATATTTTTCGAAGATTGATTTGAGGTCAGGGTACTATAATTTGAATGTAATGGAAGTAGAAATTACAAAGAATGCATTTCCTACTAGATTTAGCCATTATGAATTTGTAGTTATTCCATTTGGTTTAACCAATGCCCCTACTGTATTCATGGATCTCATGAATAGATTTTTCTGTGAGTTCTTGGATAAGTTTGTGGTTGTATTCATCGATGATATTTTATTTATTATAAAAGTAAATAGGAGCATGAAATTCATTTATGTGTTGTCTTTCAAACCTTGAATGAAAAGAAACTATTTGGTAAATTTAGAAAGTGTGAGTTTTTGTAACAACAAATTTCATTCCATGGTAACACCGTTTCAAAAAATCTAATAATTATTGATCCTGATAGAACAAAATTTCTGGTAGAATGGACAATACCCACAAATATAATTGAGATCCATAGTTTTCTTTGTTTGGTAGGAAATTACCAGAGGTTTGTTGAGAATTTTTCATGGTTATCTAGCCCACTGACTAAGTTAACTCGTAAAAGTGTTAAGTTCATTTGGAGAAAAGAATGTGATGATTGTTTTCAATAATTGAAAAGAATATTGGTAAATTCTATTGTTTGGGCACTACCTTCCATAAATGGTGAGTTTGTTATTTATAGTGATGCTTCGTTGAATGGACTTGGTTGTGCCCTTAAGAATAATGATTAGGCAATTGCTTATGCTTCACGTAAGTTTAAACCTAATGAGTTAAATTACACTACACATGATTTGGAATTATTTGTTTTTGTTTTTTCATTATAAATTTGGAGGCATCATTTTTATGGAGTTAAATGTGAAATTTATACTGACCACAAAAGATTGAAGTATATATTCACTCAAGAAGTATTGAGCATGAGACAGAGGAGATGGTTGGAATTAATCAAGGATTATGATTCCACGATCCATTACCATCTAGGAAAAGAAAATAAAGTGGATGATTCTTTAAGTAAAAAATGTAATTCATCATTTACTATGCTAAATTTGGAATGAGATCCTTTGGTTTTTGATTTGATGAAATTTTTCATATAGGTTTTTGGTGCAGGAAATTCTTCTGTTTAGTTTCAGGTGTTAGTGAAATCATCTATAAGGACCCAGCCTTAAAACATTACTTAATCTTGAATTAAATTGAATAATTCACATTGAGGATCTTTTCAGGTTTAGAGTTTTATAGAATTAGTACATAACTATTACATATCAAAGATTAAAAAGTAGACACATCTACTCAGTTTCCATTTTTTACAAAATAAAAACACTTTAAGAAAAGAGTCATGTCTGGTTCTTGTTTTAGATAGCATGACATTTCCTTGATCCCATCCTTGACCCTATTCCACTTTATGTCCTGTGAAAAACATTTCAAAAAAACTTGGGATGATCATAAAAAGCTCAGTAAGGGTTATAAAAATATGAAAAGAAAAAATTAGACCATGTATACATAGGAATCAATGAAATCATACTTTACTCATAAAACATAAGCAATTTAACATACCTCATGAAATCATAAGATTTACGAATAACTCATAGAAATCATAAGACATAAAGGTAACTTGAGGCATTCATAACATTATTACATAGAGAGTAACCCTAATAGTTACTTCTGGAATACCCATCACAGTAAATTCCCTAAATCTCTTCAAAAAAACCTTAACGTTTAACCCCTTCGCATTACCCAATGCATTGGAGAGCTATATCGGGCTCACCCGCCCTTAGTTTATCACAGAACCACAAGTTTTCATAAACAATGCCCAAGAAACATAACATAATCATAGCACATAACTTAATCATAATGGAAAGATAACATTCCCACATTGCAATAACAAAAATAACATTTTAAGATATTGAAATAAGGAGTCCATTCTAAAAACCATTTTCAATATCATTTAAAACATTTAATAAAGAGATTTTTGAATCAAAGTGTCCCATACCAATTTGAAGATTTTAACATTTTAAACCATTATTATCCATATAAATAAATCCTTAAAACCATTTTGAAAACATGGATATTAATGAGAAATATTTATAAGAATAAATCATTAAAACATTTAAAACGATATTTTAGTTAATGGGTTTTTAAAAAAATGAGAGACACTTGAATACAATAATTGAGGAATAACATTTAATCAGAACTTTATAATATCATGAAAGTAAAAGGATTCATGATATAGTATTCAAAAGGATAGTATATACACAATATAAGACTGAATTGGTGCATAACAACAATGATGTCTCAATAAAAATGTAAAATGAGATGAAATCCCTTATAAAGAAGGTATCTTTAAATAAGGATAAATCAATCTCATAATTATGTGTGACAAATATAAATACACCCAATATAAGTGGATATTAAGTGTAAAACAACCAGAGGTCATTCAAACATATCCATAGGATGACATATTCAATAACTACAAGTTGAACCCAAAGAAATCGAATTTGGGTTAAGAAGTTCCTTTGGTAAAATTCGACAGCCTATTGGTGTCACCTTAAAATTCATAAAATTAGTTGATGAGAGAGAAAATGGTATCTCATCACTTGTACATAAAATTTACATCAATAAGGATATAGAAGAACATATCCCAACATAAAAATATGTAAATTAAAAGACATAAAAAAATAAGCCTTTTAAAAAGAGGAGTGTGAAAGGTTCCCTTACCGATTTGGGAAACTTTCAAAACGTACACCCCATGAAAGAAGGACTATACAACATTGATGTAAATACTCATAAATGAAATTGAATTACACAAAGAATAGAATAATTTTCAGTACATACAAAACTCAAAGGAAATGGTGGCAAATGTAGCATAAATCTCACGGGAATAAAAGTGAGATGAAAAATCCCTTACGAAAACTCGGCAGCCTAACGACACCACGCAAAGCATCCAAAAATGGATTTATGAGATCAAATAGGGTCTCTCATAAAATTAACATAAAAATTACATAATGAGGAATATAAAAGAACATCCCCAAACATAATAAAGATGATCTCAAAAGAAATGACATAAAAGAGAGTACTTAAAAAGAAAGAGAGAGGTTGGATCCCTTACCTCAAGTCTGACTTGTCTTGTTCGTTTCTTTATATTCATGAATAATAAACTTTTTTCAATTTATAATTTATTAAGGACCTACTTTAAAGATTATTTTTCAGTTCATATCACATATTATAATGTTATAATAAATGGTTAATAATGTGAGTTCATATCAGACATTTTTGTCGATGTTCGATACATGAGTCAAATATGAACTTGTTTGAAAATGATTGTCCATGTAGTTATAAATAAATCATCTCCAGAATATTATTAATGATTTAAATATCATATATATCCAGTACATATTAATTTTATACTATTCCATAAAATTTGGAGATAAAAAATAAATGAAATGCACCGTTCATGGAGATGGTAGGCCGTACGGACGCATGAATGCTACTTTCGTTTCTTTTTCATATCAATAGAATTAAAAATAATTGATATATATATATATATTATAATTAAAGTATAATATATATGTTTTATAGGTCACATAAGTTCATTAATTTCATTCTTTATACATTCCATGTATTGCATGAACGAGTCACATCACTTGAGGGGGCGGTAGTTCACACTTCCTCATATGAAATTATCGCATTTGCACAACATGAAAAGAATAAAGGTATCTTTTAAATATAAAATAGATAAGAATATAGAAAACAAAAATACCATATATATCATATATAAAATATAGTGACATCATAATGGCCACCTTTAAGGGTGTTAAAAGAATATTGAACAATCATCGTTTCGTGAGGTAGTAATTCACCATCCACAGAAACAATATGTTCTTTAACCATTAGAAAATTGTGTGTGTAAGTGTAGCTCGAATAATTCTTATAAAAACATCCTAGTATATTTAAGATACTGGTGATGTTACAAAATAAATGAATAAAAAGAGTTTTGGGGGGTTGGAGAATCAAAATAAAACAAAAGAACATTATGGAAGACTTTACCTTTAAATCGGGTAACTCCCCTTGGTTTGAACCAAAAGGGTTTCTTGAAGAGCTTTCTGCCTAAGGTAAGGCTTCAATGATGAAGAGAGGTATGTGGAGAGATGAAATGGGAAGGCGTTTGCCGAGCCAAAGGCTTGAGAGGTGTGGGTAAGGTGGTAGAGGTGGGGGCCTTTTATAAGAGAAGAGGAGGGGCACTCTGGGAAAGTTATAAAATATTACTTTATTATAAAATGATTTTCAGATTTTAAAGGTACCAAAAGGATATATTGCGAGTATAATGTGATAAGGTTCTTAAATCCACACATAAAATAGGTTTTTGACAAGTTTAAGACTTAGATTTTACCCTATCTTCTCATTTTATTTAAATCATTCATTTATGAGGTAATCACTGCATCATCACGGTGTCATCAATAAATTAATTTATTAAATGTGAAAAAATTATAAAAAAACTATCATGATTTAGGAAATCATTTTATCTTTCTAATGGATATTTATAGTAAAATATATGACTTGTATAACCCCATGTAATAATTGTTTTAGTAAAATAATACATGTTTGTGACATTTTAATTTTAACTTTAAATAAAAAGTTATTAATGTAATTTTCCTACCAATGTGGATCCATGGGGTCCCCAAGTTGACGCATAGATTTTCTTGGTCGGACATGACTCATCCAATATGGTTAGGACATGTTTCAAGGTCATTTAATATTATTATAACATTATCTTTACCTTAAATTACACTAATTACCTTTAATCGCGATTAATAAAACTTAAACGTTACTATTTACCAAAAAATTATTTTTATCCCATTGAACCAAATTTTATACCCTAATGACCACCATGTATGTTGGATTTTTAAAATTCAAATCACATAAGTGGTAATGTTTCATTTAAATGAAAAATCATTTTTTTAACTACCACTTAGTGGTTTCACTATTCATCAAAAATTAAAGTTTTTCAGAAAAATACCAAAAATTCACCCTAAGATATATTTGATATTCAGAATTAAAAATTGATGTATATTTTACAAAATTCAAAACATAAAAGTTTCATTAATTAATTTAATAATTAATTCCCGCTGTCGAAACAAATAGCGTGTTTTTAAGAAACAAGTTATATTAAAAGATTGACGCTAGTTTAAGTCCAATTTCAAAGTGAAATTAATTACAATGACCACCATTGGATTAAATGGTAAAAATATATTCTAATTTAACTTTAAAACCAATTCAAAAGATGATATAATTATATAAATAAATTAGATTAAAAATAGGGTTTGAATTAAAATACAACATTTTCACTAAAACATGTCTTTATCGGAAAAATAACAAAAATTTAGACAAAGTAAATTTTGATGTATAGATTCTAAAGAAGGATTTTATTTTGTCAAATATAACATATAAAATCTTCAAAAGTATATTTAAAAAGGGTTCACCATCAAAAGGTGGTTAATCGACCTTTTAAATAATATTAGGAGATTTATGCTTAAAATTGGATTCATTCGCATTTTAAGCCTCTATAATTTATTGGAAAAAAGTAAAAATATTTAAAAAAAATATATAATAATTTTTTAGTTAGTTATGTTCATTCCCACTATTACAATGGCTAGGAGTTAACTACCATTTAAAATAATATTATTTTATTATTAGAGTGAAACGTAATATTTCAAAGAAACTCATTGTTGCGTATTGGGTACACCATCGAGCATAGCATTCCATTTAAATTATTATCAAAATTTTATTCACAAATATGGATAAATATGAAAAAGTAATATTCTTTATTTACCTGGGATGTTACATCATCTCTCTCAGACAGAATTAAGAAAGTACAGAAGGAAGATATTGAGTGGCATAAAAAGTTCAGTTGATTCAAAAGCACATGAGAACAGCTCAGAGAAAGAAGAAAAGTTATACGGACAATCGGAGGAAGTATCTTTCTTTTGTGGTAGGTGATCATGTATTTCTCAATGTTTCTTCGTGGAATATTGTGATTTGTTTTGGTAAGAAGGGAAAGTTCAGTCCATGGTTCGCTGCACCTTATGAAATCATTGAAAAAGTTCTATCAGTTTCATACAGAGTGGTTTTACTTCCTTTTTTGTCCTAATTACACAATGTTTTTTATGTTTCAATGTTGAGAATGTATATTCTAGATCCATCCCATTTTTATGTCCAGAGGTAGTTCAGTTGGAAGAGTATCTCTCTTATGAGGAGAAACCAGTCCAGATTCTTGACCATATAGATAAAGTGTTTTGGAATAAGTTAGTTCACCAAGTAATGGCTTTGTGAAAAAACCATATGGTTGAATAAGCGACGTGGGAATCTAAAAATGGTATGAGGGATAAATACCCTCATTTATTTGATATGTGAATAAAATTGCGAGGATGCAATTTCCAAATTGGGGGGACAGATGTAACATCCCGTGTAAATAATGAAATAATACATTTAATTTTAATTAGTATTTTGTGAATTAAAAATTAATTTTACTTTAAAGGGGGTGTTATGTTCGATTGCATAACTGATACCCAACAATGGGTTTCTTTGAAATCTTATGTTGAACAACAACAATATAATATTATTATTTTAAATTGTAGTTAACGCGTAGTTATTGTATTAGAGGGAATGAATAGAACTAAATACAATATGATTATACATGTTTGTTATATGTTTTTAAATTTATTTAATAAAAAATAGAGGCTTAATATGTGAATGAATCTAATTTTGAGTATAATTTATTTTAAAAGGTTCGTTTACTAACATTGGATGGAGAACCCTCATTAAATATAGCTTTGGTCACATTTATATATTATATTTGACTAGATAAAATTATTCATTATAATTAGGATATAAAAATTCACTTTGGGTAAAATTTTGGTATTTTTCTGATAAAATTCAATTTTTGATGAATAGTGAAAAATACTGTATTTTAATTCAAAACTGCCTTTCAATCTAATTTATTTATATGGGTAGATTATCTTTATAATTGGTTTTAATGTTTAATTAGATTATATTTTTACCATTTAATCCAATTTGGGCCATTTAAATTAATTTCAATTTGATATTGGACATAAACAAGTGTCAATATTTTGATAGTTAATATTTCGTAAAAACACGCTTTTTGTATTGACAATGAGAATTTATTTTAAATTTATTAATCCAACTTCTATCTTTGGAATTTGGTAAAATAGACATAATTTTTGAATTAATAATATTGAATATATCTTAGTCTGATTTTTTGGCATTTTTCTGAATAATGTCAATTTTTGGTGAATAGTAAAACCATAAAGTAGTACTTAAAAACTAATTTTTTTCTTTAAATGAAAATTTACAACTTCTGTGAATTTAATTTCAAAACTTAGACATAAATGGTTGTTATTATCAAGTAAAATGTGGTTTAATAAGATGAAAATAATTTTTGGTGAATAATAACATTTGACTTTTATTTACCGCGGTTAAAGATAAATAGAGTAATTCAAGGTAAAAATAATTTCATAATAATAAAAAAAATACCTTAACACTTGTCATAACATTATTTTAGGAGTCATGTACTACCATGACAATCTATGGGTCTATTTTGGGACCCCATGGAGCCACTTAAGAGTGACAATGACACTTTATTTTAATTAACATAAAGTAAAGGAAAAATGACATAAACCAATATCTTTTAGTAAATTATTTTTTAGATTGGGTTTCATAAGTTATATACATGACTATAAATATTATTTGTAAATATAAAAATATTGACTACATGATAGGATTTTTTTAATAATTTTTAGATATAATATAAATAAAATAATTTATGAAACAATAATGATGCAGTGTTTATCTCAATAATAAATGATTTAAATAAATAAGACTATAAAGATTAAAATAATATACAAAACCTATCCAATTATTATTGGATTATTTTATTTCAACCATGAGTCATCTTACCTCATAATTTAACTATTTTTGTACCTTTATAAACTGAATATCATTATATAACAAATTTATATTTTCAAACGATCCCAAAGATCCCCTCCTCCCCTTTATAAAATGACCTCACCTGTAACACATTCCTCTCACTTCTCAAGCCTCTTGGCTCGTCTACACCCTACCCAAATAAGCTCTCAAAATCTATATCTTCCTCCTATAAGACTTACCTTAGGAATAAGGCACTTCAAGAAGTCCTTTAAGTTCAAACCAAAGGGATGTTACCCGAATTAAAGGTAATGATTTCTCTTAAATTATTTTCTTTTATTTTATTTCTCCAACCCCTAAAATATTTTTATTCCTTTTTTTTATAAAAAAACAATATTATTAATATATTATTATGTTTTTCTATGATAAGGATTTTAAATACACTTACACACACCTCCATCTAATGGGTAAAGAACATTTTGTTTCTTTGGATGGAAAACTAACGTCTCACGAAATGATGAATGTTCAACTATCTCCTACCGCCTCTCATGATGGCCATTAAGATGGAAATATATTTATATATGATACATATTATATTTATTATATTCATTTTTTTATTCTTAGGTGTTTCTCATTTATATCATACCTTTATAGTTTCCATAATGTGTAAACGTGATACTTTCATTTTAGGAACTGCAGACTACCGCCCCCTCAAAATGATATGACTCATTCATGCCAAACATGGATCATATAAAGGATGGAGTTAATGAGATTATATATATGTTATTATACTATAATTATAATATAATTATGCATCATTATGTTTTCATTCCATTAAATGTGAAATAGAAATGAACGTAGCGTTCATGAGTACGTACGGCTTACCGTCTCCATGAATGGAGCATTTCATATATTACCTCCAAATGTTATGTAATATTATAAATACATATATATATATTGGATATATTAGATATATATTATATCTAAATCATTAATATAATTTTTGAGATAATGGACTTTTGAACACATAACAACTTGTAAATATAAGTAGTTCATTTTTGACTATTGTACCAAATATCGACTAAATGACTGTTATTAACTTAAAAAATTGCATAATGTTTATAACACATAAATAAGTGATATTAAAGGATTAATAAACTTTATAAAGGATCTTATCCAAGTATAAATTAACTTTAATTTATTATTTAGGAGATTAAATAATGAATGAGTCAAGTGGGACATGAGGTAAGGGACTTCGTCTGAATCTTCTTTCATTGAGGCATATTTTCTTTTAATACATGACTTTCTTTTATACGATGTATAAACACCTTTTTATTTTAATTTAATTCAATGGGAATATTTTTCTATGAATCATTTTACTAAACTAAAAAAAAATAATATTTCTTTTAAGGTACATGGTGACAATGAACTTTCCGCCGCCGCAAGTATTATTTGATCTTTGACTTCCTTAACAAGATGTAATGTTTTTAAAAGAAACTAAATACCATATAATCTTTTATGTACTTTGGTATTGAAAATGGTTTGGATAATGGATTTTTAATTTCAATATATTTAGATGATATATTTTTATTCAAATGTTGAAATGTTATCTTTCCTTTATGTTAGTTTTTTGTTTCATGATTATGTTTTGGTTTGTGGGAATTGCTTAAGTATACAGGTGGTTTCGTGATAAACCTAGGGCTGGTGAGACTCAGATAGCTCTCTAATGCACTGGGTAATGTGATAGAGGTAAACATGAATCATTATCCTAATAGATTTAGGGAATATACTGTGATGGGTATTCCATATGTTACTCCCTATGTAACTGTGATAGATAAAAGTTAACTATAATATAGATTCCACAAGTTACCTTTATGATTTTTGTTTACTATGTAAATATTATGATTTCTTGGGGTATGCTAATGAACTTATGTTTTGTATGTAATGAAGAACTAAAGTTTCTGTTCATTGTTTTATAACCCTTACTGATATTTTTAAGCTCATCCCATGTTTTGAAATGTTTTTCACAGGACATAAATTTGAATAGGGTCAAGGATGGGGTCAAAGAAAAGTCATGATGTCTAAAATATGGAACTATACAAGATTTTTTAAGATTTTTTATTTTTTGAAAAAAATGTTAACTCAGTTGAACTGTCTAATTTATAACTTTTGAAATTTAATGTAATTGTTATCACCTAATTCTCTTAAAATATAAACTTGATAAGATCCTAAATGTGGATTATTAATTTAAATAAAGTTTATGTAATGTTTTAAGGTCAGGTCCTTATAAAATGGGTCACATGATTCCAGTGGATGATTTTCATTAGCTCATGAAAAATAATTTTCTTCATATGAGACAAGTTTATGAAATTTATATCTTTATATCAGACTGATATGGTGTATATATTGAAAAAAATCGACTAACTTAAGTATAAAATTTTTGTTATCCATTCATGCCACTACCTCAACAATTAACCTTATTCACTTAATGTGATCACTCAGTGTGGTCATCTAATGTATATTAAAAGAGAATTTCATGGTTATCTTCATTTTCATGGATTAGTTTGCTTGATCCCATTATGTGATTAGTTTCCAATAATGTGGGATTCTTGTGACCCTATCACATGATTCAATATCTATCATTTACGCAATACCATTGTGTTCCAACACATCGTGTTATCCCATCATGATATCCAAATAAAAAATGTGTAAGTATCTATATTTTGAATGACCATAACAATAAATCTTCATTTCTAGCATCCTTTCCTTCAGTAGATTCTTGTCATCTCACCATAATATATTCTAAAATTAATTTTCCCTTCACATGATCTCAGTTCCGGATCCATTTATAATCATGTACCCGTCGTGTGATCTCACCATGATATATACTGACAATTATGAGGTTACTTAAGGTTCTCAACATGATATATTCTGACATTAACTCACTATATATGTAGTTAATGAATTCATGTTCCATGAGATCTATATTGGAATTCATGCTCCCCTTGATTTGGTTTGACATTATTACTTTCCATGACAAGGTTTAACTTTAACACTTTTCCTGATCAATTCTTGTACTCACACTTTGCATGATCAAATTTGACACTAATTATCTACATGATCAATTAAGACATTCATTCCACCTCATAAATCCCCTTTATTAACCATCCATTTTCTACAACATAATCCCTTATTGACATACATAATTAACCCAAATTTACCATCATGGCGAAGCTTCTCAAATAACTATAGATCATGAATTGTATCAAATTCTCATTCCAATCATGCTTTTCACATGATATTTCTTTCCGCAATTTTAACATGATAGAAATTGGTTCATTTTCTACATATATTTTGATATATTCCATTTTTAATTAAAATATTATTTTTCTGATTCCCATTAATGATATAATATCTATAAAATTGTTTATATATTTTGAAAGAATATAATACTATTGCATTATATAATAAATAATTTAATGAAAATGGTTCCTTTTAGAACCATGTATTTGGATCCTAAAGGAAATGTTGAATCATATGTTCTATATTATGTATAGAATCCGAAACACATGTGGATAGTCTATTAAGGGTATCCTCACAATTTAATGCACACTCCTCTTCCTTTTTCGTTAATATGATGAAATTTCTACAAATTTAGTACATTTGTCAAAAGGAATATATTTTTCAATGAAGTAAACTTTAATTTATCTCCATTACATATTTTATATTTCTTCTTACTCCACAGTAATATTGATTAGTTAATACTGTTTATTTTCATTTCCAATAAGATAATCAACTACTAGTATAAATGTTTCCCTATCAATTCATCCTAAAGATATATATATATATATATATATATATATATATTCAAAGTAATTAACCCATTTTTGAGTATCCAATGGATTTGTAGTTCCTCTAGAAGATTGTGTATTCTATCATATTAATTGATCAAATATAGTTGTATAACTATTTAGAAAATCATGTTGGTCCATTTGTGTAATGTAGTTAGTCCAATCATAGGACAAAATCCATAATATGTACATGATATTCTCTACTCCAACATTTTATGAATTGGGTTTCTCAATTGGAAAATCTATATTTTTTCAATGAGTATTGATTCCATTCTTTCTACTTGGAAAAATTCCAAAAAATTTAATACACTCAATTGTCTCATAACATTTATAATTTCGAATCCCCAAATGTAATTGGTATAATTCATAATAGAAATTGAAATTTTATAGAGAGTTAATCTCATAATCATAAACATGGTTTCTTTAGGAACATCCTCAATAATAAATTTACATTAAATTAATTCAAAACAGTTTTAAATGAAAATATAAATTATGAAAATAATATAACCAAAGAGTTCCAAACCGGGTTCATAATATGTTCATAATCATAGTCTAATAGAATGGGGGTTGTGATAGACAATACTAACTATTTTCAAGTTCATTATCCAAATACACATATATTCAACAAGTTCCTCCACATATAGTATCCACATTGGGATCAATTTATTGTAAAAAAATAGTATATATCGCACAAAAATAGTATTATATTGTACTACAACAATTTATATATAAAAATATATCATACAATTTTATTCCCTTTATCATTGACTTTCTAAATCTATTTCCCAAGGATATTAGTAAACATTCAATTATATCAACAGTAACAGAACTAGATTTAGTAACCTAAAACCTATGTTTGAATTGTTAGATATTCATAAATATAAATGATCACACCACAATGGATCCTTTTTTATATGTTTTGAAGAACTACATACAGATAAAATTATATTTGTCATAGGAAATAAAATATAAAACATAATTAAAAAATTTCCAACATCCTTAAAACTCATTCAAACATTCCTTATTCATGTCCTAGGGGAAGGAAAAAACAATATTAAACTCATGTTCTCAGTATGGGGTACATACAGCAGAATCAATTAGTAGTAAATAAAGAACAATCAGTATGGAAAAGAAAAAAACTAAAAAAATATTCTATTTAATAATTAAATTGAAGGTGAACTTATTCCATGTATAATATTAATTTTATAATTTCATGTATTATAATAACTTAAATAACCATGAATAAAATGAATAATTTCATACATCATGATGAAGAACTTATGTTCTGATATTTTCAAATAAGAGTAGTTATACACCAATACCCATGTACTAATGCTTGAGAACTAGTGTTTCTCATGAGCAATGTTGATGTATATGGGGGATATGTAAATTTGGGCTCCACATCTTAACAAATTGAAAATTAATTCAACATATATTGAGTTATTAATTTAATTCGTAATGTATATTACTTAACAATAAATATCTATATTGTGTAATGAATATGGAATATCGTTATTTTGTTACTCTATTATATTATACTCGAAATAAAAAATTCATATAAAAATGGTATAATGTTTTAGGAATAATCCTACACATGATACCAAGGATATGTATGTTAAAGAGAAATTTATGGCCTGTTGAAATATATTCACATGAATGTGAATGTTTCATGAAAAATATTAGAACTATATAATTTTCCTGAGATAAAATATGATCTCCAATTCATAATAAATATTGGTTATTTAATAAAATCTTGTATCTTATGTAACAAATTAAATAAAATAAATACATTAAATAATAATAATAATTTCATATTTTTATTTTTAAATCCATTTAAAATATATAGTAGTAGATAAATAATAAAAATTCTTATGAGGGTGGGAAAATTTGTTAAAATTTTATATGTTAAAAAGAATCACTCCTCTCATCTTATTGTAAAGAATATAAAAAATGAACCTATTAAAATAATAAAAATTCCATTAAAACCATTTAAAAAGTTATGGATGTCATAAAATTTCCTAAATAAATCATTTTATAAAATAAAAAATATTTTTTAAATAAATTACGAAAATATGGACATGGGAAAAAATATAACTTATCAAAAAGAGAAATAAGATCAACTTTTATTTTGTATATTTAGTTGGTTGATTCATGTTTCAATGATAGTTACTGTTAGAATAAAACTAGTAATATCATTAAATATCAATAGTATAAGAAAATATTTCGTTTTTATGAAGTAATTATTATAATATCTCTTCATTAAAAAAATACAAATAGTTCTAAAAAATGTGTTATGTAAAACAAATTGATTCAACATTTAAAAATTTAAATTATAACCCGTTGAAAGATTTAAATAATATGAAACATTAATTACCATGAATAAATATATATAAATTTTATATACATCATGTGGATAGTATATACACCACATATAATACAATTTGTCCATAATATGAAATATGTTTCAATTGAGTAAATTTTGACATGAAATCTTATACCTCACGCATCGAAATAGTGGAATGTTAATCAAAATACTATAAAATAAATTTAGATTTTTGATAATTATACAGTATTACAATATATATGTCCATAATATAAAATATGACCATTTTAAACATCTTATAACATTTTTGTCAATAGTATTTAATTAATTATGTTTTTGGGTGTAATGAATCATTTTTCATATATGTTTAGATTTGGAATAATGGACATTGTGTATTTAAAATTATTATATCATATATAAAACATCATTAATGTTATAAATATCATAAATTTTCAATATGCAATTATTAAATACCATTCATGAAAAGAATGCATGAAAGATTCATGACATCACATCATGGAGGTGGTAGTCCACACATACACATATACGAAGTTATCATTTTTAATGGGTGGAAGGATATGGAATTTGAAGATATATTAAATTTAAATATTTATAATTATGTCTTATATATCATATTTATTCATTAGATAATTCATAATGACTATCCATGTGAGGTATTTATGGGAAACAGTTTACATTGGTTCGAGATGAAATAGTCATCTGTACACATGATGGATGGATTTTATCCCTTTTCGATAGAGAAGTATAAAGTTAAATATCATTCTATATAAATAATAACATATCATTTTATGTGAGATAATAGTGATATTATATTGGAATGTTTAGAAAATAATTTAAGGATGTAAAATAAAAAGATAAATGACAGTTATCGGTAATGAAAATTACTACTTAGTTGAAATATCTCTATTAGATATCCACATATAAACCCTAAGGTTGGTATTTTGGGAAGGAAAACAGTATTAGAACATAAATAAGGATTATGTGGATAGATTTATTCTAGTTTTGGTTATTATAAATTTATAATGTGATGTTGATAAGGTATTGGAGGAGGTACTATTTTATGTCATGTGGGTAAAAAATTTGAAATTTTTCATTGTTTAAAAATATTATTTAGTAACATTAATAGTAATGTGTTTAAAAAATGACTCATATTAATGGGTGATTAGGGTATGTTGGAAATAAAACCTTCTAATTTGGTTTAGTTTTTTTATCATGAAGTCTTAGCACATTATTTTTAATTATTTTAACACATTTTAACCATACCTGAGGTGATAAATATTTTACATGGTTCCTATAAATTATGGAAACAAATTTTGTTAACCATATTCTCTAATATTAATTACTATAATAATAAAAATTGTGATTTTTTTTATCAAATTCCATTCTTTAAAGAAGAAGAAAATAATATTAATATAAACATGAAAAAATGTTTTTGTAAAATGGTTCTTTATGAATTTCAATTTTACAAGTACTTGATTATCTTAAATTAACTGCATTTCTTATAATAATCGTTATATATATATAATTAATATATATAGATATATAATCTATATGCTCAATTTATATGGTTTATTTTTTTTGGTTATTTTAACTAATATAAATGTAATAAAATTCTGGGCTTAAAGTAAATTTTCATAAAAATATCCCCTTATACCTCCAAAAAATATTATATTTATTTAAATTAACCTAATAATTAGAATATTATTAATTATATATATTATAACACATTCATATAAATAAATGTATTATTATTTAAATAAAATATTTCTAAATTATCATTAATTATTATTTTTAAAGGAATGATTCAAATATTCTTGTAAGGATTATTTTTAAAAAGTATGTTCAAAATAATTAATCATCATATACAATTATAATTTCTCTACTATGAAATTTGATAATTTTTACTGTAAAATAGTTCCTGAAAAAAAATATTAACTTAATATAATTAAAGAATTGATGTTCTGTGTTAAATTGGTATATATGAATTCTAATAACATTATTAAGAAAAATAAAAATAGAGGGATTAAAAATATAAATTTATCAATTAATTGATAATAAATAAATTCATAATTTTCAGTATTGTCACTATATGCATAATTTTTTTTTTGTTCAAAATGGGTTTTATTTAATTTTTTGAAGAATATAATAATAATTATCTATAATATTGTGAAATTGTATCTGATTAATTGAATATCATATTTGAAATCTAAATCTAAATTTTTATTATACTATGTTTTAAGGAATATTGTTAACATATTTATTCTTTAGTGAATATTGATTTTTTTTTTAAAAAAATTGTCATTATTTTCATTAAAAATGTAATAAAAATTGACACATTATGTTTTTAATGAGATTATAATATTTCCTTAAAATGAAAAAAACACACACATCCTATATATTATATATTTGGTCATTTATTTTGATATTCATTCTCTATTTATTAAACTAAATGTAATATATTCATATTTTGTTTCATGAATTATGTGTATTTATCTAAAATGTGTTTTCATTGGGTTTTGGTAACTTGTTTAGTGTTATATTCACCATGTTATAGAAATTGAATATATTAAATTTTATTAACTATTTTTAATCATTATACACAATAATATTTAGTTGGATGTAATTAATTTTTACTCATCATGAATTGTTTAATAAATATTTTTTCCATGGTTATGGTTGAAGCAAGTTTTCTAAGGGGTGTTAAACGGAAGGGTGAGGGTTGGAAATCTATATGTATTTACCTATATTATATATGTTGATGATAATTCTACATGAAATTACCTTTACTAATAATTTATGTTCATTTTTAGAAATATTTTCATGAAATTTAAATTATTTTATTAAAATCCTCATGTTAATTCCAAGTGTGTCCCTCTTATCAATTATAAAGGGAACATATTCTCCTACCTTATTAATATAATTTCAGCCATCTATCTTGTCCAAATCCCCCCAAAATATTTCCAAATTTCTCAATTTCATCAATGAGATCCTGGTTTCCCCATAATACCAATCCATTAGAAATTATTGTGAAATCTAAAAGGGGCCTCACAAAGAGAATATACAAATCTTAACTAAGAACATTTGTTTTTATTTTTATTATACATTCTATAATCCGATTTAATCCATCCTAACAATGTGAATCTATCATCATAAATACCTTGAGATGCAATTATGATGATGGAAGACCAATTTCCATTGATGAACCATAATCATGTAAATTTAATTTCCCTTTTCAATATATAAGTGTGACAAATTTAGTAATATAATGTTATATAATTCACACATATAAAATAATAAAACTTACTAAATTTTATTACATTACATTTAGATGATTAAATGATTCCTCATATTATATCAATAATTAGAAAATAAATTGTTGATATCAAGAAACATATAATATGATTGGTGCCATATAATTATCAAGCTCATCAAATAAACTTTTGAAATGAAGTAGAGTATTAATAATTAAAACATGTATTTTGAAAAATTAAATATATAAATATGGATGAAAACATAAGATAACTTAGAATTAATTAAATATGAGGCATTTATAGGATGATGTAAACTCATAAGACCGTTATAAATATTATCACTCGAATATTAATCTAATCATTAGAGTAGTAATTTGTCCATTATGAATAGTGACAAGAAAGTTATAATTGTATTCTCACTTATGGATCTATAAAATAATATATATGTATTCTATAAAATGAAAATATGACATTTTTATAAAATTCTTCTTTAAAATAATTATTTGTAAAATGATAAAGTGTTATTATTTTTGAAAATAAGAATTTTTTAATTATACTTTTTTATTAAATATAATTATTTTAGAAAAAAAACTTTTCATTAAATGGATTTAAAAAATTTATATTATGTTTATTATAATAATAATATTATTTTACGACCTTGTGGTTAATTTTTAAATGGCTCATAAAAAATAACATAATGCGGTAATTAATAATTTTCAAATGAATAGATATTTAAATAAAATATGAAATTTATAATTTTAAAAAACTTATTTTCTAAAAATTATTTAATTTTTTTGTATCTACATGTAAAAATATTACTTGGATAAATTTATATAATTTTCTAAAATATCTGTTTTTAAAATACTGAAATAAGGTAAATATGATATTTAACATTAAAAGGTAAATATATTTATTTATGATTCATGAATGATATTAGAAACCATTGTTTCTACCTTAAATTCACCATATTCTATATATAGTCAAATGAATAAAAATAATTGGTATTATTGATAAAAAATGAAAAACTAATGAATATAATATTAAAAACACGCATCTCCTCACAATATAATCACCCCTCTCACAACCCCTTCACCTCACACCTTCTAGTAATTTTATGATTCCAAATTAATTATAAATTTTCATATCAATAACCTCACCAATTTTCTAATACTAATGGTCTCACTAAAAGTCTGATATCATATTATTTAATGATTATTTTGATTTATAATATCAGACATTTAATATAATACAACTGAGTCATTTAAATTCAATTATTCTTCTATATTCTCCTCACCAAACCTCATCCAACCTGAAATAACTATTCAATTATTATATATATAGCATAATGATGATGTGTTAATTTAATATACTACTTCCACTATTATTGCTTTTGTTTTTTAAATGAATGTGTTGTTCACAATATAGATGGTTCCCCACATTAATAAACAACACACTTTATTTTTCTACATCCCCTTCATGAATGGTAATAAATTTTTTATTTTTGTTCAAAAAGATGATAACCAATAATTTATTTCTTATTAGGTGTTTTAGATTGAATGTATATACATAATATTAAATAAAATGATGCATGTTTATGATGATAGTTAAAACTGCCAAAACTAAACTAACCACATAATGTTATTGTCTTTACCAATTGAATATTCCTAAAAAAATAAAACCAAAGGATACTTAATATCATATATATATATATATATATATTAATATATGTGGATTTCAATTTTGTATTTTGATTATCTAATTTCTATAACTTCCATAATTACACACAATGGATTCAACTATTTAACCACGAAACAAACACCTTGAAAAAATTAGTCTTTATATCTCAATAAAATGGTTTTAAGTGAAAATTATATTATTATAAAAATAAAATATTGTAAGAAATTTTTATTAATTGATTTGATATTAAATTTAATTCTACAATCCATGCTATGTGGAACAAGAGAATGATTCTAGAACATACGGAAAGGGATCTCTTCGAACCACCCTTTTTTAAGGTTATGACAATTCTCAATGTTACTCAATTTATTTATCCCTTGATTTTATGGGAATATTATAGATTATGTTTATATATATTTTACATATTAACCTTTATTATTCTCCCTTACATTGATGTGGTAATACATGACATATGATCATTTCTCAAATCATGTCTATAAAAACAAACGTGATTAAAGGGAAAATTTATATCACTTAATAAATTTATTTAACACTAATTGAATGAAATTATTCCCATTACGTATTTAATTACATATTAATGTCCAAATTATTTAATTCCTTATTATATTTGGATATTTTAATGAATAACATTGATTATGATTCAAGGAAATATTATGTAACCAATTTCATTACAAAGATAATTATTTTTATATAATAGAGCATTGATTTAAAATTATTAAACACAAATTAATGTATATTTAATTATGGGTGCACCCCGATAGCCATAAAATTCATTGGTTATTTTTTTCTCAGCAAAAGTTAGGTATGGGGTTCAAGAGTGAACTTAATCATTGATGCGAAACCATCCTCTATGCGGTAGTGTCTTGGTGGTTAGCATCAACTGATGCTTATGTAATGTTTTACATCACTATCCCATTATTATGATTTCAGGATCATAATATACAATGTTACATAATCTATACTACCATGTGATTAATCAAAAGCCTTAAATTTTATGATAAAAATTTATGACATTTTACTCAAATATTACACTTCATTATCAGGTTTATCTAATTATTAGGATTTTAATACCACATGTTCTTTTTATGTATTTCCCGGTTTATCATATGAGGTCTTATGAGATCAATATGATTTATGAGTCCATTATTAAAATTAAAATAATTATGTTGAGTTTTAGTTACTTTTTGATGTGTTATGTACCTAAAATTCAAATGACACTTTTCATCATGATCTACTAGCCGTTTAAGATGGAGGTTTATGTTAAAAATAATTTTTTAATTTGTGTCAAATTGATTGGAAAAAATATATTATATCAATGAATGACCTTGTTATTTTTTGAGATTATATACAGAATAAGTTTGTAAAAAACCACAAGATTAACCAACATATAGGAAAATATCCTAGAATTTGGGTGATGTATATACTGAGTGGATTTAATGAAATTAAATAATTTTAAATATACTACATGTGGATATGGATCTGTAATAGTATTTCTTAGGGGTAATGAAATTGAGAATTGAAAATTGGGTATTATCATGATCATCTCCTAGTTCACATTATATAATAATCACTACACATGTATTTTTTTACTCTTAGGGGATATCATTTAAAAAATTTATAAACTCTTTATAAACCATTCTGAAGTACATGAATTGAATGTTATAGTTCAAAAATTAATAGTGAAATAGTTACCATGAATAACAAATATTAAAACAAAGGGATTCAATTTTTATGATATATGTTTCCTTTCTTTCTTATTAGTATTATATACATAGTTTTTATTTTATATAATTTTAGTTTAATTATTCTCCCCTTTGATGTTCATTATTAGTTAATGGTGGGAAATAAGTGTAACTATGCCATCAACCAATGTAATAGGAAATGTGATGGTTGTCATAAATATATTCATAATCTATTGGTAGTGGATTTTGAGAACATCACTGAATTATTATATCTACTAAATCATATTATGAATAATAAATTTAATAGTATGTAACACCCTATTCTTATAAGCCATAGCATGTTATGGTTGGGTCCTTTATGTGAAAAGGCCTCCTAACATTAGTGCATATTCTGATCCCCTCATAAAAAATTATATTATGTCCACTGAGAAGGTACTATCCTTCCCTTATTTCTTGGAATATGATATTACCATTTTTTTATTAGTAAATTTGTGGGGAAGCTAATAGGTGGTCAGAACTAGTCATGAAAACAATTTCCATAGAGGAAATTAATTCTACGTTATGAAAAGGATTAAGGAACATATTTTTTAGTGAAAATTCTCCAAAAAATATATTCTTAAAATGGAGAGGGAGTTCCTTATAAAAAATAAAATGGCTGATGATTCTATATGGGCTCCGAAGGAAAACAACAACTAGAATTCACTTTATACCTCTAGCTTTGTCATCAACACCCAATGTAAGGTAGACAATTTTTTTATTACGTTAAAGATTAATCTATGATCATCGTTATCAATTCATGAATTTTTCATCTATCATATGATTCTATATTTTTTCATGAATTGTGATATTGACATTGGTGCCTCATAGTAGTTTTGTAGAGAGGGGGAGAAAAAATATAAAATAGATTTTAATTGAGTTTAATATATGGATAAATCTCATAGAGGAAATAAAATATAACTTCCAATATAAAAAATGTTTTTGAAATGGAATCTAAAAAATGGTCCTAAAGAAATTAGGAGATATATAAATTTTTGATTGGAGTGTTAATGGGATAATCAATACTAAATGTATATATTGAATCCAACTAATTTAATATAGGGAAAATGGAATAGGTCAACTATCATTCTGTAGTATAGTGTTTCAAATTCATAAAACATAATCATTATGCAAACCAGTTCCATGAGAAAAGATCATTCATATTAAATCAATTACAAAGACCTCTATGGAATAGTTGAATTTCATGTTTTTTATACTGAATGAGAGGTTGATTTATCAATCAACCATATTCCTAGATCTCTTACCATATCTCTGAAACTCTATATAATTCCCACTATAGATTTGGAAGAACTCAATAATCGGTTACAATAGAATATTAAAAAGGGTTTTATATACCTAAGTTTATTTTGGGGTGTTTCATTCCACATCGCAATGAAGAAGTATAATTCAATTCACCTCTAGATTTATTATCATGAAATATAAAAAAATTCATTAAATAGAAAAAGTATCCCCAATTAAAGATGGATTATTTTTTCAAACATTGACATGGGGTTTCAAATTTATTTAATGAGGTATCACTAATTAATTGTGAAAGAGGCTGATTTTCAAAATAGTACAGTTTTATCCATCAATGGACTCTATGATATTGTATTTTTCCCCTTTGGAACCTATAATTCTTGAACAATAAATATAGACGTAATGATTGGAGTCTACAAAGATTACCTCAACGAATTTTTGGAATTCATTATAGATTATATTCTAATATACTTAGAACATCGGTGTAGCATGATGATTATTTGAATACAACGGTAATGAATTTGTGAAAGGATATGATATATGTAGATTATATAAAATGTGTATTTGGTAAGGTAGAGTTATCATACTTTGGGTATGTTATCATATGTAAAGTGATAACTATTGACCATTCTAGGTGAATGGAAATTGAGGAGTTGTCCAAAAAAATATCATTAATGGAGATAAATAGTTTTATAAGACTTGATAGGGGTTACTAAATATTTGAGAGAGTATTTTCATGATTTTAAAAATTTACAACCATGATGAATAATAAGTGAGTATTTTTCCCTAAAATTATGAATACTAAGAGGTATTAAACATGTTATAAAATAGGCTTATCGCTGCACCATCCCTCACACAACCCTCATGGGTGAAATTATTATGTTATAAAAAAATTACATAGTAGTGATAGGGATTTCTACAAATGAATAATGATAATCAGATATCCTATATTTCCTGGTAGTTGAAATTTTAATGTATGAAATATCTAACACATGATATGGAGCTATTTGTTGTAATCTTCACATTAAAAATAGGGTGGAATTATATCATTGGAGATAGGTGTTATACGTACATATTGATCATAAGATCATAAAATATATATTCAATTAAAGGAAGCATAACATGCCTCATCAAAATGGTTAGATCTATTTAAGTAAGATTAATTTTTAATTAACTACCATATTAGGAGAGAAAATAATGTATTAGATAATCTATGTAGATAGCATGAATATCCATATAAATGTTTATAATTTATAGGGATATGATATTCAAAAAAAATGGAAGACATTAAAATTATAACATTGTAAATATCATCATTTATTTTTAGAATTATTACTCAAACATACCTTCTAATGAAGTTAATAAATTATTAAATAGATGACATGGAAATACAGAATGAGTTAACATTAAGAAAAATGAAATAACATAGTTTAAATTTGATAAAAATGTAGTTTTCTAAAATTTTTAACGATAATATATTCAAAAAAATCATATGATTATGAATTGGTTACTAATTAATTCATAGAGATCAAAATTATATATCCTACCATGAAGCATGAATATGTGTCAATATCTATAAGAAAAATATCAGTGGAAAAATCTGATGAATGATATCACAAAATATTAATGTCATCAATGCTCTGTTAGGATACGCGACTCAAGGTTGGGCACTAAATTTCTCATTTCCCATGAATATTTTATTATGTTTAGATTTATGTGTGATCTTTTGATTTTCATTTTTTTCTTGTGGTTTAGGTAATTATGCATGAATTGAGGTCATTAATGCACTATGTTGGTGTATATTGGAATTTTGAATTTTTAAAATTGAAATATTTTAAGTTGTTCTCAATGGAAGACAATTTGTTTGCATGTGAACCTCACCAAAAAGGTGAACATAGTTGTGTTAGGTTCTTATTTTTGATTTATGAAGTGTGCAGTTACCAATAAACAATAAAGTGTCTTTTATAAACTTAAAAAAGTATTTGGAGTTTATTATTAGTTTCCCTGGTTTGTAAGTAGGTGAATGCTGAGAGGAAAAATTCATGATTCAACCATTACCCAAAACTACATTGAAGTGGGAAAATATTACCACAGAAATTATAATTAGTATTCCAAATCCATCAAGAGAGAAAAAAATTATAATTGGGTTATAGTAGATAATTATAAAATTAATTCTAATTTCATTGAAATTTGAGAGGGCTTATCTCTCAAAAAAACCAGAATATATTTATATTTGAGAAGTTGTGAGGATTCATGGAAGACCATAATTGATTTTAATTGATCAAAATGAGATATTTACCTATATGTTCAGGATGTCTGTCTTGCATAATATAAACAATACAGTGAACATCAGTATGACTTTTCACCCCCCAAAAGATATACAATCTATGTGGACTATCCAAAATATAGATAACATGTTGAGAGCTCGATGGACTTCAAAAGTGGATGAGATCAACACCTTACTCTGATCAAGATCATCTACAACAATAGTTTCCCCACAATAATGAAAATTTTTCCATATCAATCCATTTATAATATCAAATTATGAACATCTTTGTGATGTGGTGAATTTTGTGAATTCATGATAGTAGGACAAAAAATGTTCAAGGAATTGAAATAGAAGGTGAAGACCATTCAACATCACATCACAACAACTTAGAGTAGATAAAAAAGCTATAATGAAAATCATCAATGAGAATTTTATTTTGTGGATGGATAAAAAGTGTTCTTCCACATATCATAATGTAGTATAGTCATGATAATTTTTTAAATGTTATGATATGATTTAAGTACGTAAATATCTTAGTGGGTTTTTCACACATTAATGTTATGGACCTTTGAGTTGCACTCCAAAAAACATGTTCTCATATACATAATGTGTTCCAAATATTCAACTTGGGGAAGTACATACCAGATCCTTCACTTGTATAATCTTTATAGGGTTTATATATGAAAATTTATGTCTCTTAAGTTCAGAATCGGGTGATGATCTTGAACCATAGAGATAATGTTTTATGTAAAAAAGAAAACTCTTATAGTCAATGTAATATGGAAAGACCATAAGTATAGGTATGTGACATTATAATTGGAGGAATCCATGAAGGGTAAGTACCCTCACCTATTTTCAAATTATTATGTATGATAAAATTTTTATGGTGAAATTTCTTAAGGGAGAATAATGAAATCACCAATAATCTTATAAATCGAATTCCCTTATAAATATATAACTATTTCATAATTATTAATGTAATATTACATAATGAATATGCCCCACATGAATAAAAAACTAATAATAATTAAATTATTTGCAGTAATTTAAAATTTATATAATAACTAGATGAATTATATTGTGGTAAGATTGGAAAATAAGATAACAATAGTAGGAAAATTCAGATATCCTCGATCTTCCAAAATACTCACACTCAAAAACTATATAAAAGATATGAATTAGAACATTAGAAATGAAATATTAGATTTGAAAAATAAAATATATAACCATGAGTTACTATATAATTGAATTAATAATGAATTAAATATGACGTGTTTGTCGACTGAAATGGAGTCATATAACCATTATAAATTTGATAGTGCTAATTGTAATATGACTATTAGAATAATAATCTAATAGTTGGAAGTGTATTCTGACTATTAGAATTAGTAAACTGATCTTTAGAATATATTTTCAATTGTAGAAGTGTAAATTATTATTTACGTGTATATAGTAAGAAAAAATTATATAATTATACCGTAGTGCAAGTAAATATATTATTTAAAAATAATAAATATTTTATTTGTATTTTTGAAAAACATAAATGTTTTAATTTTAAATTTATAATGAACATAATATATTAAAGGGTCGAATATTTACATAAAATGTATCCATAAATTAATAATATTTTCTATTACCATTAAAAGAAAATCTTTTGAGACCTTAGGTATTTTTTCAAAGGGTCCCAAAATAGGTCATAATAATTAAAATGTTGTTTTTGAAATAAATGAGTAATTTTTATCAATTAATTTCACATATATAAAAAATAATTTTCATGAAATTTATTTCATTTTTGGAATATAAATATTTAAAATTATTATTGTAAAATTTTGGATTTTTTCTTAAAATATGAATTTTTGAACATATTTAAATATTGTCAAATATGACATTCACCATTATAAGTTAATGACATGAATTTTTTTTTAATTAATAATGAAATCACCTATTATTTATAACTTACACGCAGTATTTACTTTATATAGTAATTATAATCAATAATGTTGTAATTCTAGAGCCAATGTTTTAAACAAATGAACAAAAATTCAAAAAAAGCTCTAATCCCATTATAATTACCACCCCTCATAATCCCTTATCCTCACACATCATAATCCTTATATAACACTAATATTATTAAAAATAATATTAAAAATTATGTCCTCTATGTATTACTTCCTTTAGTATCACCAAAATACCAATTCAAAGCTCCTCATAATGTAGTTCATGAGACAACATTCAAGAGGTAACATTATCAGACCCTCTATTTTAAATTGTTTCATTCTTATAAATTATTCTTGCCTCCCACATCCAATATTAAATAATTTCTATATTATTATAAATATACTATAATTTTATTTTTTTGTTATAATTTATATATTTTCATATATATTGTTTCACAAATAGAAACATTTTTCACATTATGGTTGGTTCATTGTCTCCCTAAACATCAGACATCTTTTTTATCCACCACATTAAAGTATGGACATAAAAAAATTATTATTGTTACATAATATGTAAATATGAATATTTTTAAATATTTCATGTTATGTAAGAAATTTATAGACATAATAAATATAGATAAATTTAGTTCATGATGGCCAATAAAATCACTTACCAAAACTAACTGAATAATGATAATGTTTATACCAAATGAACCATCCTTATTTCATAACACAAAAATATATTTCAAACCCCAAAATATTTCTAGAATTTTTTGAATACATTTTCATTTTACATCTATAGTTTTATTCCCATTTGAAAACATATTCCATAATTATATATATGGTATCAGACTATGGAACCATGAATATAATTCCATAATAAAGAAAAATTATCTTTTATATATAAATAAAATGTTTTTAAATGAAAATTACATTATTAAAATTAATAAAAATATATTAAAATTATATTTATTTAAATAAGTAGTAAATTTAATTTGATTATCCATGATGTTATGTTAGAGTATTGAATGATTCTGGAACCTGGGGTTATGAAATTTCTCACTCTAAATGAATTTTCCCTTATATTTTTTGTTATTGAATAATTATAAATAATGTATATATTTTGACTACATATGTACCTTCTTGTTCTACATTAATTTTATGGAATAAAACCTAACATTGGTTAATTAATCAAATTACTTTTTTAATGAAAAACTTATTAACATACACCTTTTAATTCATTAATCCATTAATTTAACACTCATTTGATGAACATTTTCCACATTATTTTTTACTGATATAAAACTATTCATAAAATTTAATTTCTTATTCAATAGGTAATCTATATGAAATCTCATCTATTCTAAAATTAGGAATGAATATGATACCCATTTCAATCCATGGGGAATTCATTTGTCTATACCTTGCATTTTATTTCCATTTCAGGAACACATAAAGTCACACATGATATGTTGGGTTCCCTAAGACTATAATCCAATTAATTGGGTAATTTTTTTGTCTTATAATACCATATATGTTGAATTATGGAGTAAAACTAATCATTTATGGATCTTTTTCAACCATGTGATGTTGTCTTGGAATATATCCTTGACTTATGCTTATTTCATAATTTACATTGCATCCACATTTCTATATTTTCAAAATATTATGATACCATCTTCATTATGATATTTTAACATTTAAAAAATAACTATACTTCTATTAAATGATATAAGGATATTATATTTAACTCACATGTTATACTTAATTATATTGTTTATTACATTATGGGGATTTATAACTCATCCTTTTCTTTTATTTTTTCATGAGGTTATCCTTTTATATTTTAATTACTCAGATGTATTTATGAGTTCATTATAGAGAATAAATAAATAATTTGTGACTCATTTTAATTTTGATGCATTATGAACATTTTCCTCTATAGACACTAGACCTTACAACCATAGGATTGTGTTTATTGGTTTTTTACAATATAAATTTGATTTAATTTTTGTGAAAATATTTTTTATATATAGATGGTTTCAATGAAAGGAGAAATTATTTTATAGGTTTTTTAATAGATTAATTTAGTGAGAAATCCTCGGATAAGCTTACGTATAAGAACAAATCTTTAATTTATTTTGATATATAGTGTGAGTGATTTCTATTAAATTAAATCCATGTGTGGATACTATTAATTTATATTGATCTATCATGGTTAAACCTATGGGTAATACCACAAAAATGGTTCATTAGGGATTAACTTATTTTCCATGTGGTGTAGGAAAAAGAGTATACACTTAACACCATGTTGTATATTCTCGAGGTATATTAATTATAATATTAAATATTGATAACCTATACTGAATCATAGGTATAAAATAGTTTTGATTCTGGTGTTATTTATATCTTATTATTTCAATTTCCATGGTTTCCCTTTTAAATGATTTTTTTCTAATTTTCATCTCTATTTTAAATTTTTTTAGTTAATATTAGGAAATAGGATGAACCATAACAATAACCAACATGGTTGTAAATGTGATGATTTACCTAATCAGAAGATAAAAATTATTATAGTGGGAGTTGTGATCAATATAGCAATACTGGATCAATTAAATAATGTTATTAATAATACAATTATAGTATGTAACTCCATCCATCCATTTAAAAATATAATTTTATCATCGATTCAGTCACATGACAAAGGAATCATACATTTTGTTCATATTATGAAACCCTCATCACAAAATAATGAAATAACTATATTTAGAGGATATTATCCATCATATAATTATACGATTAAGATATTTCCATAATTCTCATTTATCCCAGGGGGATCCTAATATGTGGTGGAAACTGATCAAGAATCAAAATTCCATGGAGAAAATGGATTCTATAGAATAGAATGGATTCAAGAAAAAATCATTAAATTTTTTCCTTGGACACACTATCTTAAAATAGAGGGGTAGTTCCTTGGGCTGATTAAATGGAAGATGAGTCTATCCAAGATTATGAGGAAAATATCAAAATCCTTTCATAGAATTATTCTTCCTTTTTCAGAAACCCCAAAAATAAGTTGAAGTATTTCATTCATGTGTTAAAGATGATCATGTGAAAATATTTATATATTCAATACATTAAAACCTTTGAATAGATTTCACATCATGTATTTAACATCAAGATGGATTTTGGTGACTGTCACTGACCCTGTGAGTGGGAGATAAATAACATAAGATTTAATTTAATTCATGAGTACCTATTGATAAATTTCACGGTGCATACAGTACCAAACATTACACATATCAAATGTTTGGTAAGAAGTATTCCAAAAACAATTTAACGGGAACAAGGAGATGCATCAAGTGTCTTCAAGAGGGGAAGAATATAATCTATGATGATGAAATATAAAGAATAATACATGATAAATATATTAATATATGTTTCAAATCAAACCCCAGACTTTGGTATATTACATAAATTTCATGGATGTAAGGAATTACAAGAACAAATTCACCCATCCATGAGTTTTCTTAAACAAACAATGAAAACCACCTACATATATTAGAGAGAATGGAATATTGGATACTATTGCAAAAACTAAGTAGGATCCTAAAAACGATAAAGTGATATCTATTCATGTTATTCTTTTAGGAGTTGTGAAAATCCTTTTAAATTCTAATTCTTCATGTTCTTTTATATTTTTTATTTTCACTAGTATTATTCTATCTACACCTAAAAATATCGGGGTTTAGATATCTGTGAGAATATAAAATAGAGAAACTATTGAATCCCAAGTTTATAATTCCAACCAGATCATGTTTTGGAGATATGAACTCCCACAAAATATTTTCCTACATGATTTACCAATGTTTGATGCTATATTGGTCATGAATTGGTTATCCTTATATAAAAAAAAATAAAATTTGTAGAGAGGGATATTACATTTGATATCTCAAGTAATCTTATGATTCTATACAAGTATAAGGTGGAGGATTGAATCTCTATTGGAATATACGTACTAGGCATGAATATAATTTCCTTATGAGCAGTTATATCTTAGAAAAAAGCATGCGATATAGGACAAAATCATACTTGAAGGAATAACCGTTGTGATGGATTATACTAATTTATTTCCCAAAGAATATACATGTAATTATCTTTTTTGATATGTTATGTTATCATTAAATATTATACATGAATATCTAATTATATGAAGGATTCCCTATAGATTGGAGAACATTGAATTTAGAGTTAAGAAGAAAAAATTACTATAGAATCTAAGAAAGGGTTTCATACACTATTGTTTATTACTGGGAGGTGCATTGGTCCTATTTTTCAAGAAGACTGATTGTTTAATGCATCTTGTAATTAATTATGACTATCCCATAAAAATCATGACAATAAACAAGAATACTCTACCTAAGATAGATGAAAAGATTTAGCAACTATAAAAGTCCCAATATTAATCAATGGCATACCTTTATTAGGGATATAACCAATTAAATTTGATGTTATTAGTTGTTCTGTAATGCCTCAACCCAAGAAGCTTGGAGCAGGTGCATTATTTTTTTACACTGAAATGGTCAGAAGGAATCTAATTGTTGAGGATTGATCATTTTAGTAGTATTTCAAATCTATATTACAAACACTATACATATAATACATAGGGAAATATAAATTTCAAACATGATACATAATAAAATGAATTAAACTACATCCTTGAAAGCTTATTCAAATATTTTTTCTTCATAACCTGGTGAAATGAAACATAATTAGGGTGAGATAAACTGTTCATAAAGGTCATGTAAAGAATAAAAAATAATAAATAAATGTGAAAAAAATTAACATCTCAAGGTAATTAATCGATAACACATGGAATTAAAATAACAATATTAGGAAAAATCAGTATTTAACGATATGAAACTGAAAGACATTCCAGTTAATAAATTTTATAAAATGAAATATATCCATAGATATTCCAATGAAAAACATCATGCATGAATTAAAAATGTCACTAAATGTGGGAAATGTTTTCTTAATGGATATCATGACTAAGGAACATGAAAACCTATACCATCAAGAAAATTCAGAAGACGGTTTAAAACAAGGGACATAAACAGGTTTAATTTGGTCAACTTATATATCTCATGAGAACCTGTTGATACAGAGATGATATATATAATGTTTGGGATCAACCATTCATTACCATTCCAATCAATTCAACTCATTGGATAATCAAAATAAATAATATTCCTTTTCAAATATCTATATTTAATAAAGAATACATAATTATCTATATTTCCTAAAATAATTCAGTAACTATCAAAGTGGGCATCGTATATAAAATGTTATTCGGTTTAGGAAATACTAATATATGTTTTTTGAAAATATGGATTTTAAAGTAAACTTTATATTAAAAAATGAAAATAATAATGTTATTTTTTCATTGAAGAGTAACCATCCAAAATGTAAGTGAGACCCATAGATAATAATTTAAGACATTATTTATGAGAATATTCTTTAACCATTCCAAAGAGTCCCATACAACTTTCAATAATTTAAATTATAATTTAAAAATGTTATGTCATTAAGTGAAACATACAATACCCTGAGAATATGTGTAATCATGTTATTACCTGAAAATAAAGTATATCCACCATATAAAACAAGCTAAGTTAACAACATCAAATACGTCTCAATGGAATGTAAATTGCGATGAAATACCATACCTTAATATTTATTCTATTGTGAAGACATTATACTCCAATATAGTTGTTTAAAATATGATACAAACTTATGCCAGAACCATAATCATATTTATAATATCATATATTTATTCTTTATAATATTATTTTACTCATTTGTTAACACTTTCATTAATTTCACTATTTTGAGTGTTAATTACCTAGTATAATTGAGTAAGATTATATTTATTTTTATTATAATCATTAATTAGATCTGGGATTCATCATATACAAAATATAAACAATAGATTAATAATCATATATAATTCCATGAACCAACCTGGTTTGACCCCAAATTGGCCTCTCAAGACAATCTATGGAAAGGCACAAGATGATTTTCTGATCCACCTGGGCTGGCATCAAGCACCAAGGGCATCAACAGAGTGATTATGGGAACAATTTCACCCAATATAAACAAAAAAAGTTTTTGAATAATAAAATAAAACACAAAAATTAATATGATAACCAAACTGAATATTATATAAAGTTAAAATGAAAATACAACAAGGAGAACCAAAAAAATATATATAAAAACTAAAAATTGAACATGACATATACAATATCTCCATGTGACCCTGAGGGTCACTCTCCAACCAATAACCCTCCATCGCCTGAGGTGATCAAACCTGAGTTAGATCTTGTAGGAGAAACTAAAAATAAGAAGGAACTATATGTTTCATAATTAAAACAAAGTAATTAAGATAGAAAAATTCTATTCCCAATGAACATACATTAAATAAGGAAACAAATATTTTTGGTTTGATGTTAATTATATTTATCTAGGATTTACCTATATTTCAATATGAAGAAAAGAAAGAACAATATATTTCCCTCAAAATTTAAAACAATCCTCCTTTCATATGGGATATTTATGTTCCTAGGGAAAGTGGGTAATGAAAATAAATAGGAAATATTTATATTTCCTACAAGGGTAAAATGTAGAAGATTTATACATTCCAAACATATTTCATGAAACCTTTTAATAAAAAGCACCAATTATTTTTTTTAATGGTAACACTACAATCCATGAATAATGACTAAGATCACACATTGAGAGAAATGAGATAATGGTGCATAGGAAACCATAACAGGAGAGAAATATAAATCATCCACCAAAGATAATATAGAGCCAATGAAGAGATAGGTTACCTAGGAATGTAATGAAAAATATAGAACATATTATACATGTGACTCATTCTAAAGACATGACATACTTGATGAAATCATAACACCCAAATACATGATCACACAATATCTAGTCTAACCAACAGGCCCAATACCATAGCAATAATATCAAAATATTTCCTACTATGGTCCACTAGATAGTGCATAATCTGACTAGTGAAAATATCGTTGAAGGAAATTCTCGTAGCTATTCTAGGTTACCATGTCATGTTCACAATGGGGTCTGTCAAATAAAGTCAAGAAACAAACCATATATAAAATTCATTGCATAATTCACCAAAAGTAGCACAAACCTGCCATCCCAAAGGAGTGGTCCCTTGAATTTAAAAAATCAGCACATGTGGGAAGTCCCAAAATGAGGACACTCTCATTTCAATTTCATCCAACACTGAAAGTGACTCATTCCAAGAAGGGTTTTCAAATAAAACCATTTCCAAAGTTTTGGTTGGGCCTCATGCATTATTCACATGTCAAATGGTTTCTAAATGAACCTAAAATAAATATCTTAAAAACAAAATCCCATTTTGAACCCCATTTAAAAAAACCAAACCATAACTTAATATTCAATACTTACTTACAAGATCCACCTATGAATTTCGTTAAGCACTTGGTATTCAAAACCAAATACAACTATTTGAATCAATTAAAATCAAGTTGAAAAAAACTAATTTCAAATCAAAAATTAATTCTAAAACTCATCCATAAAAAATTAATATCCATTGGTGGTGAATAAATCAAAAAATAAATGTAATATTGAATTTAAAGCATAAATTCAAAGGTATCTTACTTAAAATGGCTCTCTCTTCTACAACACCCAACCAAAAAGACCCCAAAATGGTTCTGGGAAGTATGAAAATCCCCAAAAAATCCTAAAAAGTAAAAAATCCCATTTTAACCACCCTAGATATGAAAACCTACAATAAAAGCCTACCATGGTTATAGTAGAATAGGAATGTGGAATATAACTAAAGGAGAAGGAGAAGGGAGCCCAAACATTTTGATATGGGTGATGAATCACCAATAAATCATCTTGAATCCCACTTAGAGGGTCATGGAGGATCCAAAACCCTAATGACTTGTGCCGAGGTCAGGGTAGTTTGAATAGGGGGTCTAAGGGAAGAAACCCCAACAAAATTATGGAAATCTCCAATATACCATTTCTCAAGTGGGTTGCACAGTTTGACAACCCATGCTTAAACTGTGAAATCTCTTACTTTATAGAGCTACATGGGATGTACACTTAAGATTCATGGTTTGTTAAACATTGAACCCACAACGTAATCCCCTATAAACTAACCTATGATGGTTAAACATACTGCGCTCCTTAACCATGCGACCTATAAAAAGTCCCAAAAGTCCCCCCTTTTACATTAAACTAATCTAACTCAAGGGGATAAAAAATCCAAAAAACATATGTCACAATAAGGCACCACTAGGAGTGTTAAAAACTCATTTTTCAAGACACTTCCTCCTCATACCTTAACACTGACAATGGAAAAGTCCAAATACCACCCCAAATATCCAAGACTCAAAATATAAAACAAGAACACATTAAACACCATATTTTAATCTGAAACTCCTTGAACATGAAATAAAAACTACGTTACAAAATATAATTTGAAACAGTGGATAGAAATGGAAATCCCATTGTGAAAATTCTCCCAACCATTAACCATTATTCCCCATGAAAGCCACAAAATGTCATGATGATTGTTCATAGACAATTTATTTACACATCCACATAATCAAAAAGTTTTATCCAAGGCCACCTCAAACATAGCCAAATGGAATTTAAACATCCTTCCTAAAACAACACAAGAAACATAAACCATTTCATACCGGGACAAAAATTTAAACTAAACCACATTATCATCACGGGAGGTAGGAATGGGCTTCTCATAAGTGGGAAGAAATAAACACTGATCAGCTTTGGAATAAACTTCAATGATACCCGTAGTGTGCCTCCCAACAATTCAGAACCAATTATATTTATCCAAAAACAAGGGTCAATAATAAAAGTCTAATACAAGTCGACACAAAATCTCTCATACATTGGAAAAAAACCCTAACCATAATTGGAGGAGGGGGATAGAAACAAATTAAACACCAATAAAAATGGAAACCAAAACCAAACTGATCTATATAGAGGAACATCCAACATTGTAGAAGATTATGAATATAAAATTTGGAAATTACACTCCCTAATAGAGGTGACAATAACTGATCCAAATATCCCAACATGCCTGGTGGTTTCAGCAATGTGTGAAATGATTCACTTCATGACCTATGATGGGAGCCTTGATTTTTGTATCATTTTCTTCCTAATAGTAAGGAGAAAATAATTTTTTATCACTAAGACAATAATTAAAAATGTACACATGGAATAAAAATCAATTTAGTATAAAATAAAGTTTCTATTTCTGAAAGAAAAATGTAATCCATTAAAATAGGAGTTCCAAATTTGGTTGAAAGCTTTCTTTATTACAATGAAAAGGTTAAAAAAACTATACAAAACACCACCAGATACAACTAATACATAAAAGAAACATTTCAATGATAGAGACCCCAAAACTAAGCCCAAGCATTCCCATATCCTATAAATGGATTGGGTGCCCTTTGAAGAATTAGACCTGGCATCACATCTATTCCTGGAAACACCTCGAAAGAACCACTACATGTGACCCAAGCAACCACAAGTGTGGCATGGTCTTGGAGCACTCATTCATGAAGAATTCTTGTTACATTTAATACCACATTGATGAATGATTATGATCATGAACCATGAATAGGATGATGATAGGTCTTAAGACCACTTAATTACCCTACCAAAACAACTAGCATCAGCATGATTAATATTATTCATTCCAAACATTCCTTCACCACTTACAGAAGTTGGATGAAGATCAACCATCTTATGTACTCATTCAATAATTGCTTCAGCTTGACTGTCATTCCATAAAACATTAGAAAAAGATGTTAAGTTTTTCACACACCTTAGACTATATATCAGGATGGATCCCAATCTAAAAATATTATACCAATAAAGGATAATTTTCAACATACGCCTGATTATATGGAACTTTATATAAAATGTAAATATAGAACTCCAACACTAATCCAAGACCCTATTGGTGATAAAATATCTTTGTCCCCTTCCTCACCATCATTATCTCAGGAAATCATTGTTTGATGAATGATGACATAAAGAAATCACATACAAGTTATTTCAGATGATTAATTTTAGAATATAACTTCAAACATTTCATGGTTGTACCTTTGAGCATAAAGGTAGAAAACATTAACTTTAATGACTCATAAAACTCATGTAAACTGATGTTTCTCTAAATCATCTACATCTACTATTCCTCTTCACGAGGATTTAGTTTACTATAAAAGAGAAGATTATTCAACATCCCAAATTGAAGAATTTAGTTTATGGGTTGATTAAATAGAATTTTTGACTATAGTGCACCACCTGAAGCTACACCTTGGTTATCTATAATATCATTGTGTGACCAAACACTAAGAAACAAGAAAACCAAGAACTAAATCGAGACCAATCCATCAATAGGAATTCTTGATCTCAAAACACCGTATAAGACATATCATTCCCCAAACACAATAATAACAATTGTTAACCCCAAAATAATTCACACTTTTAAAATATAACATTAAACCTATGTTTTCACATTTTTATGATACCCGGGAACTATGAATGGATTGGAAACATGGTTTAATAATATGCTCACCAATTGTGTTCTCCTCACTGGACAACAAGGGAACTCACACGGTTTGACCACTTGGTTTTGTAATTCTTAAGCAAATCATACTCTATGGTTTGGTCAGCAATTACAAAACCCTGTACAAACATTCCGCACGGTCTTCCAAACCATGGTTCTGCTAAGTTACCCTCACTAGAATCACTCACACAAAATCACACATGATTACCTTGAGAAGTCCTCATAGTTTTCCCAAATTTTAGGGTGACCTTGAACCAAGAGAAAATACCCTAAAAGTCAATATGTTTATATTAATCGCCCAAATCCTAAATGTGAAATTGAGAACAATAAAATAAATCACATTAAAACTAAATAATTTAATTAAATATTGATCCACTAATTCCATAAATATAATTTCATTTAGAATCATTTGACTAGAAACTCATTTCTAATTATTTTGAATGAATTATATGACACACTTCAAAAAACATTATTCTCCAAACAAATTATTTCAATAAACTCTATATTTTTAATATAAAATTCTAATCATAATATTTTTTTTAATTTTATTCCAAAACTATACTTGAAAAATACCAGTTTTTTAATGCCATTCCTAAATTATATTATGAAAATCCATTTTCCACTTTCCAAGACATATTCATTTCCACTTTAAAGTCAAAATTTTAAAATTCATAAACTGTAACACCTAGACCGAAAAATCATGGAGATGATGCATTACTTATTACATTGGAATGATTAATAGGAATTAAATCCCAAAGGAATAATCTATTTAGTTGTCTTGAAGAAACAAGATACTTAAATGAAACTTCTAATATTTGGTGTCCTATAACCAACTGGTTGTACATTGATTACATGGATATTTAGGGTATTTAAATATTAAACATCTTATTACATATTTTTTCTTGTTCAGAATGACATTGATGTAATAATGTTATAGAGTATTTGTTGCATTGATAAGGTCATGGAAGTTCATTACTATGATGAAAACATTGAAATTTAAAAAATATATTCTAAAATATTGTCCTACGGTTGGATGAAATAATTTTATGGGACACATAGAGTGCATAATATCTGGTGTGAGTACTTATAAGCATATGAGACTTCCTCCCATGATGTTCACACATGGTAATCTCCAAAACATGAGAATATGTGAATAGAACTTCCAGTAGGAATTCCCCATAATTTTGTGTCATCAAATATTTATATCTGTGAGCATTTGTAAAGATAAGTGACTGTAATATTATCAATAATACATGTCATGACTCGTGGAATTTGATTTACTGACAAAAACCATAATGCAGATAGTTGGTGGGAAGTAGGGTACATTGGGTGCATCATGAGTGGCATGCTATTAATGGATAACATGAGGAATGATTTCTCCCTTCCAATTTTTTATGTTGATATCTTGGACCATTGAATGAAATAGAACTATCATATGAAATTCCATGGCCATGGTGTAATGATGAGTCTATTTCAGGTAGTAGAAGAATGACGTATAAAGTATTAAACGTTGGTGACACTATCATGAAACATGTTTTATAAGATATTATGACAAATGGATTATATTACATAGCGAGTGTTCATATGTGGATGTCATTGTTGTGACATAAACTTATTTCTTTTCTATGACTTGACCTGTTTCTAGATATTACTCTTTGAATTTAGGTAAGCTTGCCTATTTCCAATGAGAAAGTACCCTAGTGGGTGACACACAAAGTGTTTCTTGTGGTTTAAGTTAAATTCAATATGAATGAAAATAAGGAATATTATTCTCAAGACAATGGAATAATTTTATTCAAGTTAAAATTATTGAATAAATTGAATAAATATGTATTCACCGGATTGTGGTGAATTTTTTTTATCTTATTGAAAATTTAATAAATATTGATTCATTAGTTTGAAGATAGAATATGTTTTTAAGAGAAAAAAATATTTATTTATTTATTTAGGAGTTAAATAAATTGATTTGTAGTTCGAGAGGACCATGGTCGGTGCAGTAGTAAAATAATTATTTGCATGATGATAAATTATTATTTAACTTAAGGATACAAATTAAAATAATCATACTTTTTTTGTGAGGTATAATTTTATTTATAATTCTTTTTTGAAAAAGTTTTAGCACCATAAATAATAGCACAATATTATTATTAAAATCATGGGTTTTCTCTAAGGATATGAATGTATTTAATTGCTGTTACAAAATTAAATATTTTAACTGAAGCCGCAAGCCAATAAATTTTCACATACCACTATTGTGAAATGTACCAAACTGCACACCCGATGAGTTGAAAATTGTAGATCTAAAAATTTTCTATCTCAAATATTCTTCCTGCCTCTCTAGAGAATGAGAGAGGTTCTTCAAGGATGAAGAACAAGTGATCAAGAACAACTTAAACAAGTCACTCGCATCACCACACTAGAACCTGGAGAACGAACTATGTCAATCAGAGGCCATTGAAGCACATGTGTATCAACAATAGAGATATTATAGTTTGGATCCTTGCAATCACAACAAGATAATATTTAAGGGCCATTACAGATGATCTACATCATCAACAATGAAAATACAGAAGATCTAGGTAGTATATTCATTATAAAATTTGTTAATTTAATTATAAACATAATGCATAAGATCGTCTCTAAAGGTTTCGGGCCTCTTCCATCTTTATATAAATCATTGATTCTATTCCAAGGAGACTGGAGTTCATCAACGTATTAATCCTGGAATAATTATTGATCATGGTAAAAATCAAAGTTGGGTAATGACCCAACCGTTCTTCCGCTGCGCCCAGAACCTTTATCTGGTATCAGAGTGGTTACATCATAGTTTATAATTATTTATATATTTCATTGATTATTTATACATTTAATAATTTAGTTGTTTCAATTTATTTTAAATTTTCTAAAAATATTAATCTCCAGATATGTTCCTCCTCTTTTATTTCTAGTTTTCCTTACAGAAACAATCTTTTATTTAAATTTTGATGAGAATAAAATAGAGGATCTCATCCAGAGGTGACAATGGATCTTGGTCATACCATACCAGAACACACGATGTGAATTTAGAAGTGCACACCGGGTAGCCAAGGTTAAACGCACCATGTATGGTCTTCCAAACCAATCCATATCATTGGAGTATTTTTAAGTCTTAATGTTATTATGTGTTGAACAAGAACATGTGGCACGTGGTTTCCATATTACATGCCGTGTGGCCCACTATACACATTATGTAGTCAATTTGGGTTAGGGTTGGACCGTGTACATAGTACCTAGCTTACCAATATTGAGACCATGTAATGAGGAAGTACACAGAGTGTGGCCCAATGGTCACGCCGTGTACTCTAATGATTTTTGATGTACACTTACACTTCATTTCTTTGGGCATGTAGTTCAGATGGAAAGTGAAAAATAGTACACACCAGGTATGCATCCAAATTCCGTAGATTTATTAAAATTTATTATTATATTATAAAAAACCTTGAGATGTGTACCATCATGTTGGAATAAAGCTGAGGTCCAAAACAAGATTACTGTTTTATATATATGTGTTTAATTTAACATCTATGTAATGTTTGTTTCAACTCATTGGGTAGTTATGAATAATAATTGACCAATTTTCCTCCATGGTACATGTTACATACAAAGATAATTTTAAATTATTTTTGGATTATAATTTGATGGATGAGAATATAAAGGAAATTCAGAAAAGGGATTAATATAAAAGGATTGATTAATTAAATATGACAATTAATTGATTCAAGGGTGATTTATTTTAATCATGAATGATTAAATTATCAAATTCTTGTTTTAGTTATGTGTAAATACCATTTCATATATGAATGATCATGAGCTAGACCAAGACCATTATATATGGATGGTTTCATTTAATTAATTTATTTAAATTATATTTGTTGACCTAAAAGCCTTATCCTCTTTATTATGTAGGGAATATGTGCCCAATGTTTCTTTTATATAAAACCCCTTTTTACCCCTCACCTATATGTGAGTTAAAAAAAGTAATATATAATTGATGGAAGTCCCAATATAGTGGAGGCGGTTCATGCTGAAGCTGAGGAAAAACAAATCTAAGGAGATACAAAGGTGGACATGTGGAATCCTTTAAACACAAACCCAAAAGATTCAAGATGTTTCTTCCCTAGGTCATGTTTAGTTTATGAAATTCTATAAAAACTAACCATCATAAAATCTCAAGAACATTCCATTTATTTTATTTCTCTCATAGGCATGGTTTATCGTTATGGATGTGATGTCACGATCAGATAATCAATAAATTAAACAAAAATGCATGATTGAACTAAAATAAACCTAAATTATGCCTAATTTTATCAACAAATGGTTAATCACTTATGTAATATCCACTTAATTTTAAAAATCATGTGATAATGATAATAATAAATTCACACATAAGAGATTAAAATCCATCAAATAAAATATTATGTCAGATGGAGCCTTTTTTACATGATTAAGGGAAAAACTAAATAATATTATGTATTTGACCAACCTTTATTGGGACACATACTTTTATAAATGAATAAATTATTAAAGTTTTAAGGTTGGCTTAACCATATTACATCAAGAGGAGTAGCCCTTTATAGACATGGTTTAATATTGGAGGCAAGATTTGAGGAAATACATAGTCATTATTTTAGGATTGGGGAGTCCACTCAATAGATCAAGGAGGTGGAAGAATACAGTTAGAAAATAATTTACATTATAAATACATTCTAATAGCTTGACCAACCCTTTTTGGGGTTATTCGATGGGGAATATGGATCATTTCCACTAGAATGTCATAAAAACTAGACATTATGAGTTCAATGGTGAGGTCCATTAAGAATTGATAAAATTGTGGGAGACTTAATAAAATTTATTATTTCTCATAAAATTTAATCAAGAATGTACTAATGATATTATATTTTAGTTGTAGAATAAAAATGACAAGATCTTCAACCACACTATCTCTGCGATCAATTCTGGATAAGACAACAACCCCACTGAAAATAACTTCTAGGAATGGTTTAGACGCCTTTAGGTTATTCTACTCCATGAACAGTAGTCTTACGGGCTAGAGTCAGCATTACCTAATCTGCCTACCATTGAGGCCAGTGATGAGGATTTCTTGGTCTGTGAGAAACATATGAAAGATGCAGTTGACTTTCAATGTTTTATGTTGTCATCAATGTCTAGTGAGATCATGAAGTCTCAAGAAAACATGAATTCTTATAGAATGGTCATGCACCTCTATGGTCTTTACCAAGAGAGAGAAAGACATATAAGGTTTGAGATCTCTAAATCACTCTTTTAGAGTAATCTTGGAGAAGGTTCCCCAGCTGGGTGCCATGTATTCATGATCATTGGATATATTGAGCACATGGAGGTTATTATATTTAAACTCCTCGAATAACTGTGCACCGATCTCATTCTCTCGTCATTACTTCAGAGCATCTCTAACCTTATTATCAATTTCAGTATGAACAAAAAAGATAAGTATCTATCAAATCTTTTTATCTTTATTTCCCATGTGAAAAAAGATATAAAATGTGAAAATCCTTTTGTCCTTATGGAGAATAAGGGGAAACTGAATGTGGAGAGGATAAAGCCCAAAGTTTCTTCATGACCATCCATGAAATGGATGATCAAAGTGGAGGTAAGGTAACCCGAGGTTTTTTGTTTCGCATGTGGTAAGAAGGGCCACTGAGAGAAGAACTGCACCCAACCTATGAAGAAAGGGGAAGCTTTAGGTGTGTTGTTATCAAATTTAATCTATATGTTTCTACAAATTGGGTATTAGATATAACTTGTGGTGATCAAAAATGTATCCAAATATTGGAAGCAAATATATTTAGGAAGATTGATCGAGGGGAGGTAGATCTACATGTTTCCAATGGATCCAGACTTGCTGCTATAGCAGTCGAGTACTACCACCTCACGTTTACAACATGGATGATCCTGGTGATAATGGGATGTTATAATGTGTTGTCTGTTAAGAAAAACATTATTTATATGTCCAAGATAGACACAGATATATTTTCTTTCATGTTTGGAAATGAATGATGGTAATTTTACAAATATGGAATTTTTTGGTAAGGAAAATTTATATAACATTCCTTACGTGTTGGATTACTCAATCCAAGTAATGGAAATCGATAACAAATAAACTTCACCTTACTCATACCATAACCATTTTTGGAATCACCGGCTAGGTAATGTATACAAGAAACTCTTAACAAAGTCACATCAAGATGGGCATTTATATTTTTCAAACTAAAACCACAAGGCATATGTCATGAAAGTTTACAAGTAAAAATGACCAAATCCATATTTATTGGGAAAGATGAAAGGGACCAAGAAATTATTTAATTGGTTTATAACGTTGTGTGTGGACCATTTTTAGTTGATTCAATCGGAGATAATTCATACACCATAACTTTTAATAATAATTTTAGTAGACATTGATATATCTAGTTAATGAGGTATAAGTTGTATTCTTTTGATACGTTCAAAGAATAAAATAATCAAGTTGAGAACCATCTTGGTAAGAAGATTAAGAAACTACGGTCTGAACGAGGTGGATAATATCTTAATCAAGACTTCATTGACTACTTATTGGAGTTTGGGATCCTATCCCAACTCATTCCTCCATACATGCCCTGGTGGAATGGCGTGAGCGAATGGAGGAACCAAAACCTATTGGACATGGTGAGATCAATGATAAGTCATGAAAGTCTTCCATTATCCTTTTTGGGATATGACTTACAAAAAACGACACACATACTATACCATGTGACAACTAAATTGATAAATTGTATTCCATATGAGTCCTGTAGTTGAAATAAAGCCATATAATCGAATTTTCATGTGCGGGTAAGTGATGTGTATGTTAAAACCTCATCTGGTAACAAACATACACCTCAACGCACAAAGTGTACCTTGATAGGAAACCCCAAGGAAACAAGGGGATATTACCTATACAACCCCTCAGAAAAAATGGTTATAGGGGAAAGAAATTCCAAATTCCTTGAGAGGGAGCACATCTCAAAAAAAAAAGTGTGGGAGAGGTAGACATTGATGAAGTTGAGGCTCAGGGAACACAAGAATTGTTACATGAATAGAGTCCAGAAAGCTTCATGGAAGAGAGAACTGTTCCAGAGACTCGAGAGTTTCATTGGAGTATAAGAGAGGTTAAAGAACTGGAACGGTATAGTTTTATATTTATTGAGGATGGTGACTCATTATTAGTTGATATTAATTATCCTAATACCATCAATGAAGTAGTAAATGGAACATATGTAGCCAAGTGGAAAGAATCCATGAATTTTGAAATGGATTCTATGTACCAAACCATGTTTAGAGTTTTCTAGACCCTCTAGTTGATGTAAATCATGTTGGTTGAAAATGGGTATTCGAGATAAAACTTGACATGGAAGTATAAGTCAACACCTATAAGGCACGAATGGTTGCAAAAGGGTTCAATTGACATCAAGGATTTTACTACGAATAAACCCTTTCACCATTTTCAATGTAGAATTCCATCTGAATTATATTGGCCATTGTTGCTTACCATGACTATGAGATTTGGAAAATGGATGTCAAAACAACCTTCCTTAACGGAAAGCTTCATAAAGTTGTCTACATGACACCACTTGAAGGGTTTATGACTTAAATGGAATCCAATAAAGTATGAAAGTTGTAGAAATAAATTTATAGATTAAGGAAACCATACAAGTAATGTAATATTAGTTTGGATGAATCCATAGAAATTTTTTGTTTTATCAAGAAAAAATGTGTGTTTTGTGTCTGCAAACAGTTTAGTGAGAGTGTAGTCATTTTATGAATAGTATATGTTGAGGACATATTACTTATTAGAAATGGGATACTAGTCTTACAATATGTTAAGTCATGGTCTGATCAATTCTTCTCCAGGAAGGAGTTGGTTGAGGCATCATATATTATTTGGATCAAGATCCATTGTGATAGATTTAGTAGATTTATGGGACTAAGTCAATGTACATTCATTGATAAGATACAGATGTGAAGGAAGAAAGATAATGGAAAGGACTCCATATACATCAGTGATTGGCTCAGTTAGCTATTACATGATATGTACTAGGCTGGATGTCGCCTACACATTGAGTGTTGTAGGCAGATATCAAGATGACCCAGGTGACCACCATTGGATGGCAGTCAAGACTATATTATTATATCTAAATTCACTAAGGATATGTTCCTGGTTTATAGGGGAGACGAGAAAATAGTCATCAAAGGATATGAAGATGCTAGTTTCTAAGAAGATCAAGATGACATGATTTTGAAAATGGGATACATCTTCACTTTGAATGGAGGTTCAGTGAGCTGGAAGAGCTCAAAGTAGAGTTTGGTCACATATTCGACAACAAAGTCTATGTATATCCCAGATTCCAAGGCATCTAAAGAAGGATTTTTGATGTGATTCTTCTTCCAGGAGTTATATGTGATACCTATCAATAAAGATCTCATCACATTATACTGTGATAATACAGTAGTGGTGGATGACACAAAAGATCCAAGGTCACATCAGGGGACAAACGACATACATAGAAAGTATTATCACTTGAGGGAGTTTTCTCAGAGTTGTGAAGTTATAGTGAAAATAATTTCCATGGAAGAGAACATGGTATAGCCCTTGACTAAAGACTTGAATAAGTAGAAACATGATAGCTATGTGAGGTCTAGTGGACTAAAAGTCATAGGCAGTTGGCTCTAGTACAAGTGAGTGTTTGTAAGAGTTGGTGTCATAGAAACTACTTATTGTACTTTTATTACATTGATATTTAATGTATTTACATAATACACATCTTATTATATATTTTTCATTGTTCTACATGACTATGATGTAATAATGTCCTAGATTATTTGAAGCATTGATAATGTCATGTAAGTTCCAAGGTATGATTAGAACCTTGAAATGCTATAAAACTATTCTTAAATATAGTTCTATAGTTGGGTGAGATAATATGATGGGACACATGCCATACAGACTATTAGGTGTGATTACTCGTAAGCATATGAGACTTCATCTCCTGAATTTAACACTTGGTTATCTAGAAGACCGAAGATTATGAGAAGATACACACCAGTAGGAGTTCCATGTGTTTTGGTGTCATTAGATATTTCTATCTGCAAAAATGTGTCATGATCCTCATAATTTTTGAATATCATTAATATATCTCATGACTCAGGCACTTTAATTTACTGAAAAAAACTACCACGTAGATAGTTGGTGGGAAGTAGGGTACGTTGGGTGCGTCATGAGTGGCATGTTATTAATTGATAAGTTGAGTAAGGATCTGTACCTTGCATTTATGAAAGTTAATATCTCATCCTTTGGATTGAAATAGAACCGTCATGTGAAATTCCATGGCCATGGTGTAATGATGAGTTTATTTCAAGTTGTCAAAGGACAACCTATCAAGCATAAAACGTTCATGAAACTATCATGAAACATGATTGATTAGATATTGAAACAAAGGGATTATATTACAAAGTGAGAATTAGTATGTGGATTTCATTTTTGCAACATTAGGTTATTTCTCTTGGTTTCCTTGGACCATTTCTATATAGCACTCTTGGACTCTAGGAAAGCCCACCTAATGCCAACGAGAAATAATCCTAGAGGGTCATGCATTAAGTGTTTTTGGTGGTCTCGGTTAAATAAATCTTGAATTTAATTAATACACATTATTCCCAAGATAGTGTAATAATATTATTCATGTTAAAATGATTTCATAAATTAAATAAATATTTATTCACCAGATTGTGGGTAACATTAATTAATTTATTTTATTGAACAATTAATAAATATTTATTTACTAGTTATTAAATAAAATATTCATTTAAGCTAATAATTTATTTATTTATTTATTAAAGTATTCAATAAATGGAAGTGGAGTTTGAGAGGGCCAAGTCCAGTACAGTAGTAAAATAATTATGTGCAAGACATTAAATAATTATTTTATTAGTTGGAATAATTTAAAATAACACAGCTATTATTTGTTACATTGAATTTTATTTATAATTTTTTTTCAAGATTTCACACCAAAAATTATGACATAGTATTTTTATTAATATCATATATTTTCCCAATGGTAATGAATTTTTTTAATTGCAGTTACAAAATTAAATATTGTAAATGAATCCCTTTGTTAATAAATAGACACATACATCTATTGTGCCACGTAATGAAGTGCACACCTGGTGAATTGAGAATTTTTGAGTTAAGATTTTTCTTTCTCGAATCCTCTTCCTCCCTGGCCAAGAACAAGAGAAGTTCATCAAGGCTGAAGACCAAGTAACCAAGAACGACCGAGGAAAGTCACTCGCTTCGCTGCGCAAGCACCTAGAGATTGAGCAGTGCCGATTTGAGGCCAACATAGAATGTGTGGATCACTTCTAGAGGTATTTCAGTTTGGATCCTTGCAAGCGCAACAAGATAATTTAGAAGGGACATTATGGATGATAAAAATCATCAGTGAAGAAAATACCCAAGATCCAAGTTTAATTTTCTTTAGGAAATTAATTAAATTTGTTATAAACATGATTTCCAAGATCTTATCTAATGGATTCAGGCCTCCTCATTATTTATCTAAATCATTGATTCTATTCTGTGGTGATTGGAATTTATCATCGTATTGATCATGGTAAAAATCAATGTTGGGTGTCAGCCCAACCACGCTTCTGCTGCACTAGGGACCTTCAAAACTCATATTACAAATTAGAAAGTTAACAAAATTCAATACATAACAAAAAATAAAAAACTGCATCCATAGAAACTCAATAAATGGTCTGATATTCATATCTTGTTGAAGGTAAACATATTAAAGGGGTGATCTCAAATTCCCAATAAGGGATAAAAAAATAAGAAGTATAAATTAAGACTAATTGAATCATAATAAAAGTTTCACAGTCAATATGGAATGGCGAATAAATGAAAAACACAGGCCTTTAGTAAACTGATAATAAAACTACATGCATAGATTTTGACGTAGTGGAAACCACATGGATAGTAATAACTAAAAATGAATAAATAAAATTCATACTAATGGGACATAATGTATCAAAAACATGATATCACTATACTGTTGAAACATTTGAAGTCTGTGGGAAGAATGTCGTCTTATTTTTTGAAACAAAATTGAAGGGTTTGTGGCCAACTGATTTGTCTCATGAGAAGAGTTGATACATCAAGAGGATGTAAGAGTTCCTTCTTGTCACTTCAAGTCCAAATAATTTTTTATACAAAGATTTAATTTTAGCCTAATATTCTTTATTATTATCCGTATTGAGTAGATGACATAGATTCAATAATATTTCGATAGATAGAACCACATTTCAAATAAACACCGCATGTGAAATGGTATATGAGGAAGAAAATAATCATATCCATGAACCATAATATGGATATTTCATAAAAATATAATTTTAACTAAAAATTGATCTGAAATGGGAAGTAGGTACACCACATAAGAATTATTAGGTGCACAATACAATGTAAGTCACAATGAAATGGAAATTAAGACAATGTTCCTCACCACACTGTAATCAATCAAATCATATGACCAAAAGTAAATAATCAAAAATTAAAAAAATAGATTCTAAGAATATAAAAAGAATCATGATATTATATATCATTAGGTAGTAAAAATAAACTGCATACAATAACTAAGAAACAAATAAAGGAAATATCACAGAATTGAATGTTAGATGAGAAACCCCTTACCAACATTTAGGCAAGTTAACAAGTGTTCTTGTGAGGGATTAATGAGAGTTAAATGGGTATCCCATCATTTACATATCATATGATAAGTATGGGTCATCTGAGAAATCGTACTCCATCAATAAGAATTAAAAATATAAGGACACGAAAATGGGATATTCTTGAATAAGTGTGAGAGAGATAATCCATTACCTTATGCCCTAAGGTGTTATCGATTGATCTTAATGACTATAATAATCAAATTTAGATTCATTAATTAATAATTACAAAACTTCTTCCAGATTTAACTGATTTAGTTTAACATTATTATGTTCATTCATGTACTTTTTTTATGGGTGGAAGAGGTTCCATTTTATTCTTTTGTAAGCATTTTCTTCTTTGGTTTTCATGCTCAGTTTGCTTGTATTCATAAATAGAAGTTTGTATGAAATGTTTTAAAACATATATAATTTTTAATATATATTATCAGTGAAATTAAAGAGATATAAATGATCTTATGATGATTTGGGGTTATATACAATTAGGATAAGATATTAGTTACAATTAAATTACAAACACTTCGATTAACATAGTAGTTTGGTGCATAATGACCTTGTTTTGTATTATATTACGAGTGTGTAACGATTCCAAAACAACGAATAAGGTAAAATACATATATAATGATCTAATTCAACCATTATGAAGGTTAAATGACTACTCTAGAGGATATTAATGTAAATTTAAAACCTTTTGTCATTAAATGTGATAAATTAGCACATATCAGATGGTATTTTTTTTAGTGTAAGAGGTGGGGGAAAAAGATGATGATGAAATATTCAATTAGAATAATAAAATTGTAGTCCATTTATTTTAATGGAATTATAATATAATTTTTATGTGGGGAGGGTAGGAGAGATAAACAAAAGAATGCAACTTGTAAATGAATTTTGAAGAAAAGGGAAGAGAGGTCCACCTTTTGAGTATTTCTCATTTAGAATCTCCTTAAGGCCTCTGTTTTTCTAATTTTAGTGAGACCAAAAGTTCTTTGACATGCAGGAGGAGCTTAAGATGATATTTTAGCATAATTTAGGCATGGATGGATGCATGCGAGGTGTGGGAGGAAGGGGGATTGAGGCTGGGTTTTATAGTGGATGGGAGGAGGGAATTTACATTATTTTATTCATTATTTTAATATTTTTTCCCAAGACTATGAATATTCATGATTCATGTGATCCAAAATAGTAACAATGTCATTTTATTTTGAACAAAGTGGGTTTACATCATCTTTGAATAACCTATGTTGATGTAAAACACATATTTCACATTTATTATAATTTATCGTATTTTACTATTCATCATAAAATCAATAAATTCAAAAAAATTCCTAAAAATTCACCATAACCATTTTTCAAAAATGTAGAATTCAAAAATGAACTAAATTTTTCAAAAATAATTTTCTAAATATGATAGAATATTTTTTTTATTAAAAACATTATTTAATCAAAAAATAAAAACACTTAAATTATTATTCTTCTTTTTTATGATGCCTAAATTATATTTTACATTCATGAGTAAGGATACCTTTCATAAGGGTTGTATTACTATTCATAAGGGATAGTTACTATTTATAATGGCATGTTACTATACCTATGGGTAAGTTACGATTTACTGAAAATTAAATAGATTCTATTATGCTCCAAATATCACCGTAATCACAACTGTGTATGACTGTTTTTTAAAATCCAAAACATAGAAGTGGAAAATTTAAGTTTAATGGAATGGTTATAACAATCACTATAATAACCAAAGCTTTTTAAAAATAATATATGTGCATTGTGAAATGTAGTCTATCAAAAGAATGTATTTAATAGAATCATACCATAAAATGTGGGTGGTTCTTCTTCATTAGATTTTCATGTTCCAACATTGCTCCTTCCTTTTTATGGATTTTCCAATGAACCTTAACTAGACGATTAGTTTGATTTCTCAATAACCAATCCCTTGTGTCAAGAATCTCAATATGCTCATCACAACATGAAAAATCAGGTTCCAATTCTATTTCATCATAGGTTAGTACATGTGTTGGGTCTAGCATGTACTTCATTAACAATGACACATAGAACACATTATGAACTTTCGAGAGACTTGGTGGCATAGATAAATGGTAAGATAATGCTCTGATCCATTCCATAATTTCAAACGGTCCTATATACCTGGGGCTCAGTTTCCCTTTCTTACCGAACCCTAAGACACCCTTCCACAGAGATAATTTTAAAAAGACCTAATCTCCTACTTACAATTCCATATCCTTTCTCCGGTTTCCAGCATAACTCTTTTTCTTATTTTCAGATCCTTTAATATGGGATTGAATTATTTTAACCATTATAGTTTTCCCCTCGATAAGTTATAGGCCAAAAAGTTTCCTCTCACAAACTTCATCCCAACATGTTTGAGTTTGAATCCTCTTACTATATAATGCTTCATATGGTGAAAATTCTATAATAGAAACTATTATTATATGAAAATTCCACCAAGGTAAGTATTTATCCCACATACCATGATAGTAAAGAGTGAATGATCTCAACAAGTCTTTTGGTGTTTGAATAGTCCTTTCAGAATGTCTGTCAATTGGGGGGGGGGGTGATAAGCAGTACTCAAATGAATATTAGGATCCAAAGCATTCTAGAGACTTTTCTAGAATTATTATGTAAACCGAGTATCTTGATCAGGCACAATTGATAGAGGTTCACCATGAAGTTCTACAAATTAATTAACATAAATTCTTTATAGGCGCTCAAGTGGTAAATCCTCTTTTATATAAAGGAAATGTGCTAATTTTTTTTTATAATGTCAAAAAATACCCATATTTCATCATTTTTTCTTGGTGTCCTTAGTAGTCCTATGACAAAATAATTTTTAATTTCATTACCCCTCATCATAGTAATAGGTATAGGATGCATCAACCTTCTTGGATGTTGTCTCTATGACTTCACTTGTTGAAAAACAAGACACCTTGACACATAGTCATCAATTTCTTACTTTGTATTACCCCACAAAAAATGTTCCTTTAGATCTCTATAAATATTTGTGATACTCAGTTGTATAGAGAAAATTTAGTTATGAGAGTCATTTAATTGTTCCCTTTTTATAGCAGGTACTGATGGAACACATAGCCTCTTCCAAGATTTTCGAACTCCTTCTTCATAGACAATGTCTTCCAATCTCCCATCCTTTACACTATTAATTTTCTTTTATATATTATCATCATCAGATTGATATATTTTTATATTATCCAGTAATGATGGTTTAGTAATCATTTGAAAGTGGAAATATATTTCCCCTTCTTTAACAATTCAAGTAACCAACTTCAGTAGACCCCTTAATATAGGACCTCTCTCAATCCTCATTTGGTTATGAAGTCGATGATCATTTCTACTTAATGCATCTTCCACCATATTATCCTTTCCTGGGTGGTAGTGTATTGAAAAATCATAATATTTATGTAACTGTAGCCATCTATTTTTCCTCATGTTGTGTTCTTTCTGTGTAAATATGTATTTCAAACTCTTGTGATCTATATATATCAAACATCTTTCATCATAGAGATAATGTCTCCATATTTTCAAAGAAATTATTAGTGCTTCTAACTCTTGATAATGAATTGGGTAATTTTTCTCATGAGTCTTCAACTTCCTTAATGCATATGAAACTTTATCATATTGAATAAGGAAGTAACCCAGTACATTTTTTGTGAATAACTGTATATCAAAAATCTATCATTTCTAGATGAGAGAGTCACAATTGGATAATTGACTAATATTATCTTCAAATATTCAATGAATTTTGAACATTATTTCATCCGTACAAACTTAACCCCTCTACATGTGATCTTGGTTAGTGGGTTAACTAATCAATCAAAATTCTGAATGAAATATCAATAGTAACCTGACAAGCCAATAAAACTGCATACATCGATTATATTTGTTGGTGTGGTCAATTCTTTCATTTCCTTTGTCTTCATAGTATCAATAATGATTCCATCCATAGAGGCAATATTTCCATTAAAATAAACTAATTGATACCAAAATTCACACTTTCTAAATGTCCCATATAATTTCCTTCTTCTAAGAGTTTTCAGAATAATTCACATGTGATTCTCATGGTCTTCATATATTTTGGTGTATACTAAGATATCATTGATAAATACGACAAAAAAGTCATCATTATATTCATTAAAAACACTATTAATTAGATCCATGAAAATACAGGGCACATTAGTCAATCCAAAAGGAGTTACTGTAAAATCATAATTCCATTACCTGGTTTGAAAAGATGTCTTTGGAATATCTTCCTTCCTCAGACATAGCTGATGACATCCAAATCAAAGTTCAATCATGGAAAAATATTCTTCTCCCTGATGTTGAATCAAATAAATCATCAATTCCTGGAAAATGATACCAATTATTTAATGTAATAACATGGATTTCCTTGTAATTAAAACATACCATCATGGATTCATCATTAATCTTTACAAAGAGGAGAGGTTCTCCCCATGGAGAAACACTGGGTTGAATAAATCCTTTGTCACTCAATTCTTCTAGTTGATTCTTTAGATACAAAAAGTCAATAGTGGAAATTCTATATGGAATCATTTATATAGTTCTCACACCTGGATTAAATTAATATAGAACTCAACTTCTCACTCTAGAGGATGTCTAGGTGAATCATCTAGAAATACATCAATGTATTCATTCTGTATATGTACTTATTCATTTTGAGGATTTATTTCCTCACACATGATATTTGGTTCCCTTTATTTCCAATTATTCAATTCAGTAGAGAAACTAGGGGTGGATCTAGTTATGAATTTTATGGAAAGGATTTTTCTCTAAAGATAAGGGATTCTACACCATTTAAAAAAATTGTAACTTCCTTCTTGTAATATATATTGACATCATAATTTTATAGCCATTACGTACCTAGAATAATATCAATGTCAATCACTGGTATGATGATAAGGATAGAAACTAAATCACGTTTATGGGTCATTATGGGGACTTATTGACACTCCTTTGTTGTAATGATACATTTTCTAAGAGTTCTGATTGAAAACCCTTTTATTTATAAAATTGGATATGTCTAATTTTCATGAAAAACATGGAATATATAAATGAATTTGATGATCATGAATCAAATAATAAATTATATATGGTTGAAGAAATAATTAAATTATATGCCACCACATCATGAGGAACTTCATCCTCTATAGTTATAATCGAATATTCATTCCATTTCTATTGTGGCCTTTTCAGAGGAAAGTATTCATGGAACTAAGGACACTTATTTGAATAGTGTCCCAACTATCTATAACTGTAACATTGAAAATACTAGTCTTGTTTCTTCCCCTTGAATTAATTAGATCTATGAACTTTTTCTCAACACTTATAGTAGAGTCACATTCCTTTCATGGACTTCCCTTGAGGATTATTTCCATAGTTCCCATATAATGGGAATTTATTCATTCCATTGTTCTTCTTTTGTGCTTCACCTTTTCCATGGTTATTAGAGTACTGCTTCAAAACTTGGTTTCCCTTGAAAAATTTTGATCTAGAAAATTCCTTCTCTATTTTGATGTTACTTAATAAAATTTCTTTATATGATGAAAATTTTGGGGAAGTGAGCGACCTTCAAAGACTTGGCTTAAATCATTCAATGAAATGATAAATATTATCTTCAAAGACACCTTTCTAATCTATGTAAGACTTATATAGTCTTCTGAAGGTATCTTTATACTATTCAACAATTTATTCTTCTATTTTCATTAAGCTTAAGAATTTTCTCTTCATTTAAAATCTTTGGTCATGAGGGAAATATTTGTTGAATAATATTTCCATAAAATTCCTTCATTATATATCTTCTATTTCATCTTCCTCCATGATATTCTATATCAAATACAACCATTGATTCAAGTCACCCTTTAGATAATATACTACCAACACTACCTTTAATTTTCATTACATCTTAATTCCATGAATATCTTTTCAAGGTAATTGATCCACTGCTCAGCTACCACTGTATTAGTAGTTCCACTAAAATATGGGGGCCTATACCATATGAAATGATTCAACAAAGGTGTAGCATGGTTATTCCTCACAACCGATGAATGTTATCCGAATATGGTCATGATCAGATCTTCTCCATCATGGACTATGTTGACATGCTCAGTGGGGAAATCCCTAGATTTTCCACGAGTATTGATTACCTTTCATCCATAAGGAACCATTTCAAAATAATGGCATACACTAGATTAGGTTATGAAGCATAATTTATAATATTTGGTAAAAATTACTTAGTATATATTGAAATTATATGAATATCTAATCTCATAAACATGGTTTCTTTGAGGACAAAATTTACATTCAAATACAACATAATTTATTGTAATGAAAATGTGAATTATCCTAAGTATATCCCCCTAGAATTGTGAAAGAGAGAGTCTAGAATGAATCATTGCGGTGCACCAGAATACTTTGGGTCAACCAAAAACTACTTATCAGAGTTTTCATGATTAGGTGCATCTGTGCCAATGCCACCTCTACTTGTTGGTATCGAGAAAAAAATATATTTTCTAAAATGATCCACATAATCTATTCCTAAAAAAATTACATGATGTTCTTATATGTTTATCCTAAAATACTACCTTAGGTCTTTTTCCCCTAATCTAAATTTTCTAATCAAGTTAACATATTTTCTACTAAACTTCCCCTTATACCAACTGTAACACCCCAACCACAAATGTCCGGAGATGGTGCATTACATATTACGTTGGAATGATTAAGTGGAATGGAATCCTAAAGGAACAATCAATTTTGTATTATTGGAGAAACTAGATACATATATGAAACTCATGTTATAATGAGAAAGGTAAAAAAATACAATACATAATAAAAACTAATAATCTACATCCACAGATTCTCAATGAATAGTATCCTCTTCAAAAACAGTTGAAGGTAAAAAAATGAAATGTTTGAGATAAAATGATTAGTAAGTGTTAAAAATAGTGTAAGCCTGAATCAACAAAAAATTAATCCTAATCAAAATGGAAAAGTCAATATGGCATGGTGAATAAATGAAAAACCCATGACATTAGTACACTGATAATAAAACTACATCTATAGAATTTGTCATAGTGAGAACGTCATGGATAGAAATAACTGGAAATGAATAAAAAGAATTATTATTAATTGGAATACATGTAAAAGGAACATGCTACCATTATACCATCGAAATGGTTTATGTCTGTGGGTAGAAACCAGTCTGATTTTTGGGAACAAACACGAAGGGATTGTCTCCAGCTGATTTGTCTCATGAGACATGTCGATGCATCGAGGAGATGTAGTAATCCTTGCCCATCACTTAATGTACAAATAATTAATTATACATAAATTTAATACAAGTACAATATGACAGATCAATATCCTAATAGAGTAGAGGACATATATTCATTAGTATTTCCATTGTTAAAACAACATTCCAAAAATACACCGTATGTGAAAGGGTTTACGACTTAAGAAACTAATCATATCCATGATACCAGAATATTTATATTTAATAGAAATTTAATTTCAAATGAAAATTTCTCTAAAATGGAAAATAGGTACACCACATAAGTATTTTTAGGAGCATAATACAACGTAAGTCACAACAAAATTGAAATTGAGACAAAGTTCCATACCACATTGTAATAAAAAAAATCTTAAAAAAATGTTTATAATCATCAATTGAATCATTATATAACATGAATATAAATATAATCATTATATTATACATAAATAGGTAGTAAACATGCACCACATATAGGTAATAAGCAACGCACAATGGAAATATCACAGAATTGAAAGTGAGATAAGGAACCCCTTAAAACATTTCAACATGGTAACAAGTGTTCTTGTGAAGGATTAATGAGATGTAAAGGGGTATATCATAATTTATATGTCATAAGGTAAGTATGTGGGAGGTGTGAAAACATACTCTATAATTAGGAATTAAAAATATAAGGACACAACAGAGGGAAGATTCTTGAATAAGAGTGAGAGAGAGAATCCCTTACCTTATGCATGAAATTGTTCTCAATTGATCTTAGTGACATGAATAATCATATTTAGCTTCATTAATTAATAATTCCAGAAACTCATCAAAATTTAATCGATTTATTATAAACTTATTTGGAACATTCATGATATTTTTGATGTGATTAAGGGGTTCAATTTTATTTTTTTGGAATTATTTTCTTCCATGATTTTCAGGGTCTGTTTACTTGTATTCATGAATGGAAGTTCGTTTGAAATGTTTTCCAACATCCAAAATTGTTAATATATATTATTAGTGACATTACAGATATATAAATTATCTTTTAATGATTTTGGGTTATATACCAGGTGTACAACATAATTGTTAATATTTAATTACAAACGATTGGATTTACTTAGTGGTTTTGTGCATAATGAACTTATTTAGGATTATATTATGAGTATGAAAAAATCAAAGTACATTTCATAAGTTAAAAATTCATATTTTAGGATCTTTTTATCCTATTAAAAATGAATCATGACTAGTCTTGAATATAGTAATAGTAATTTAAAACCTATCATCTTAGAATGTTATAAATTAACACATCTCAGGTGGTATTTTCATTTTTAATGTAAGAGGTGGGGGGAAAGAGAAATGATAATAAAATATTCAATTATCGTAATAAAATTGTATGACATGTATGTTACTATAATTATCATAGCATTTTTCTGTAGGGAGGCGAGGAGAGTGAACCGAAATAAAGGAACATGTAAAATAATTTTAAAGAAAGGGGGAGAGAGGATCACCTTTTCAGTATTACTCCTTGAGATTTTCTTTAACGCCTTTGTTTTTGGAATTTTCATGATACCAGAAGGTCTTAGACGTTGGGGAGGATCATAGGAAGATATTTGAGAAGAATTTATTCTAGGGTTAAATCTTGAGAGGTGTGGGAGGAAGAGGCGGTGAGGGGTGGTTTATATAGTGGAGGGGAGGAGGGATTTTACATTATTTTAATCATTATTTAATATTTTTTTGCAAGACTATGAATAGTAATGATTCATATGATCTCTAATAGTAATAATGGCATGTGATTCAGAACTAAGTGTGCATACATCAGTCCTACATCACTTATGATGCAGAAAAATAAGTATTTTACATTTATCTTAATTTATGGTATTTTACTATTCTTAAAAAATTCATGAATTTATAAAAATATACCAAAAATACAATGTGATATTTTCTCAAAATGTTAAATTAAATAATGGAATAAAATTTTCAAAAATAATTTTCTAAATATAATGAATTTAATTTTTAATTAAAAAATTTATTTATACGAAAAATACCGACACATAAAATATTCATCTTCATTTTAAGGAGCCTAAATTTTATTTCCACATTCATGAGTAAGGATACCATTAATAAGGGTCGTATTACTATTCAAAAGGGTAGGTTACTAATAATAAGCGTATGTTACTATTCATGAAAAATTTACATTATTCTATTAGACCCCAAATATCACCCTGATCGCAACAGTATATGTCGATTTTTCTAAATCAAAAACACAGAAGTGGAAAATTTATGTTTAATTTCTAGGTTATGACTATCTCTTGAATAACCAAGTGTTATTTCAAAAAAAAAACTCAATGATTTATAAATTATAGGATATCAATATAACGTATTTAAGACAAACATACAATAAAATGTTTGTCGTGTTATATAAACAATAATGTTCATAACCATTTTTTGAATTTATGAAGACACAAAAAAACATAAAAGGATAAACTAATATTGATGGGTGAAATTTCCATATGAATGGATGCCATATTCCAATCAAGTCACTTTCATGTGGAGTCCATATGACCATGTCCCTAGCACAACATGGTTTTCCAGGCCCAACAAGCTCATGGAGGATAGTTTACCATCTATTTTTTCATTTATGAATAGTTAACAATCCACAAAAGAAAAGGAAACTAACAAAACTAGACTACCCACAAAATCCCGAGGATTAAAATGAGAAAGGGATTATGAAATATTTGTCATTAATACCTCTCAAATATTGAAAATCATACTCCAAATACCTTGACATGCCAAATTAATAAATGGCGCTCAGAAAAGAAAGGTCTAATAAAGAGACAACCACAATTGATACCATTTTCCCATTATCTAACCTGAGTCGTCCTATAACCGGTAACCTGAGTCAATCAATGGAATAGACCTAGAGGTGTTCTATAGCCTCTTGAGATGAAAATATGGGAATTAATAGAGTGATTTTGGGAATTACTTCACAATATATAAATAAATGAATGTTTAGAAATAATAATTGAGAAACCAAAAATAAATATGATAACCAAATTGAACATCATTTACACTTAAATAATAAATATAACAATTTTAATGAAAAAACAATATTGAAAATATGAAAAATGAACCATACCTCTAAAAAATCATTATCTGACCTTGAGATTCACTCTCTATCTCATAACCAAGCATTTCCCTAGGAGATCATACCTATGTTAGAACCTACAACAAAAACTACAAATACAAAATAACTATAGGTGTGAAGGTTAAAACGCAGTAGGTAAGCCCAGATAAATATATTCCCAAATCCTTTACATTAACAAAGAATTATTTATTTATATTTTGAAACACATTATATAAATATTTTTTTTTCTAAAATTTTCATTTTATAGAAAAAAATGAAAATCCATTGCGCTCATAATTTAAAACAAGATTCTTCCATAGAGGATAGTAATGTTTATTGGGTAAATGATAAAGATACCCATATTGGAAATGTTCAAATTTCATGCATGGGGAAAAGGGAAAACATTTATACTTTCAAATTAGCTTTATTGAATCATATTTATGAAAACCCACACATTCTATTTTATATAAGGGGAAAACCATAATTCAAGAACCAATACTAAGATCACACAGTGATAGAAATGGGATAACAATGATCAAGAAATGATACAAGGTGTGGTTTGTAAATCATCATGTAAAGATAATATTTTTCCATAGAAATCATGGTAATACCTATGAACTCAAAGAAAAATATATATTGTATTATACATGTAACTCATCACCAAGTCATGCAATACTCGATGGCATCATAACACCCAAACAATTAATTAAACCCTAATAGTACTAACTAAGGGGTCTAGTCTGATAGAATAAAAAAAATATCCCCCTAATATTGGTTACTAGGAAGTGAATAATATAAACAGTTCAAGAATTTTTCTTATAATTCATCATAGGTATTCTAGGTTTTCATGTCATGTTTTCCGTGGGGTGTGCCAAATCATGTCAAGAAACAAACCATATATACAAGCAATTACATATGTTAAAGAAACTCAAACCACATCAACCTCTAGTGGGAGTGTTCCATTGCCTTCAAACAATCATCACAAGAGGGATGTTGCAAACGGAGGACACATCATTATCAATGTACCCCCAAAAAATAAAGTGACTCATTCCATGAATGATTTTCAATTCAAAATATTTCAAAAGATCTAATCGAGCCTCATATAATATTCACATATCATACATTTTAATAAAGAACAAAACCCAAGCCTTTGTGAAATGAAAAAGAACAATTAGAAACCTATTTAAGAAACCCAACCCATCACATGAAATTCAAAACCAATTTACCAAATCCAATTGAGAATTTTATCAAGAACTGGCATGCAAAACCCAATACAACCATATCAAACAATTAAAATCTAGTAAAAATAGCATCAGTTCACATAAAAAAAGTAATTCAAAACCTCATACGTAACTAATTTATATCCATAAAAGGCATGAAACTCATAAAATTAATGTAATATTAAATTTAGAGGATAAATTTAAAGTGATCCCTCCACAAATCACTTATTTTTCAATAACACGCAACCGAAAAAACTCCTCAAAGGCTATGGGATACAAAAATCTCTCCATGGAATCCAAATATGAAAAAATTCTAATTTCTCACCACCTTAGGTATGATAATTGTAAAAACATGAAAATTGGGGTTATAGGAGAATGGGAATGTGGATGCAATGCAAAGGAGAAAGAGAAGGGAGCCCTAACATTTGGATCTAGTTTAATAATAACCAATAAATCACCTTGAATCCCACATAGAGGGGACTGGAAGATCCAAAACCACCATGGAAGAAATGAATGTTGGAGGAGTTCTAATGGGGTTCCAAGTGGAGGAACCGTAACATAAAATAATGAAAAAACCTCAAAATAACCTTTTCTAGAGTGGGTTGTATAGTTAGAACGTATGATTTAAAAAACCATGCAATAACCGTGACAATTACCAATTTATAGAGCTCTATGTGATGCAAACTTTATATTTAGGGTTAGGAAAACTATGTTCCAATTGTGTGACCCACTTCAGACTTATCCTAATGGTTAAACTAACTAGGTGCCTTAGTGGTGTGACCTAGAAAAAGTCCTAAAAATTCCCACTTTTAACCAAAAAAATCTTCTAACAAAATGGGATAAACCACCCCACAAACTTAACCCCTAAAAATATTTCACCAAGATTGTTATAAAATCATTCTATAAGGCACCACCTTTTAATACATTCCCAATAACAATAGACATGGCTAAATACCACCTAAAACATACAAGACTCAAAATTTAAATCTAGAACACCGGAAACACCAAATTTTGTTCTGAAATGCCCTGAACTCGAGATAAAAACTAGTAACAAAAAGATAATATGAGATAGATGATGTAAATTAAAATAAAAATGTGAAATATAATCATTATATATGTATTTATTATAATTAATTTAATTTTGAGATTATAAATGAAGTGCACCATTCATGTACATAGTAGGTCAAACATTCCCATGGACACTACATCCATATAATTTTTTTATTAAATGAATTAAAACTAAATGATTAATATGTATATAATAATTATTAAATCATATATATGTTATATAGTTTAATTAAAACAATTATTTTTTACATTTATTTTATTGTATTAAAGAATCACATTGGTCTAAGGGGGTTGTAGTCCACACTTCCTCAAATGAAAATAGTATATTTAAATAAGATGGAAAGCATAAATTTGTGTTCCAAATAAAAATAATAAAAGCATTAAGACATTATAAATATCATATATAACATATATAATCCTATATATCATCATTATTTCCACCATGATAGGCGGTAAGTGAAAAATTAATAATCAACATTTCTTGAGGCTGTATTTCAACATACACACATAAAATATATTTGTTAACCATTAGTAATAGTTTTGTGAAAGTGTATATAGAACCCTTTACATAATTTTTTTAATATATTTAGTATGCTTTTTATTATATTATAATGGAATAATTTTTTTAATTTGGTTGATAATAGAGATGAATCTAGATATCTTGACAGAATATGTTACCTCTTAATCGAGTAACTTCTACTAGTCTGTACAATATATCCTCCTTGGAAGGATTCTGGCCCAAAGGAATACTTCAAGGTCAATTGGAGGGATGTTTGGAAGATATCTAGGTAGATATTGGCTGATCCTATTTTTTAGGGCTATGAGGAATGGAGATATTTTGTGGCCTTTAATATGAATGGAAAAGGGCCCATATCGATTTTTTGGGAAAAAGTCAGGTGTTCAGATGTTTTTACCTAACAAAATTCAAACTAGACAGTCCAAATTCAACAATGGAAGGTTCTTGGATGAGATATTTGTATTCAATTATTGTTTTACATGTGTCTAGGTCAGATGAAACCTTATGTTAATTTTTTAGTCCTTTATTTTGTTTATTTTTAACATAACAGTTGTAAATTTTTACGGTTATTAATATTTATGGTCAAAAACAAATTTGGTCCTATAAGATGTTATATTTTAAGAATATTTCAAATATGGAACTAGTTTTCCCAAATTTAAATCCTATAACTGACCTAAATTAAATTAAAATTCATCTTCTATGGGGGACAATAATGTGGGGTTTTATGTAAAAACATCCAAAAGTTTCCTATGTTTTTATTGTAAATTTGAAATTAAAATTGATAACCCTGAATTAATTTTATCAATTGATAAACATATTCTCTAATTAAACATTAAATGAAATCTAAAACATAATTTAACCATATAAATAAATTAGGTGAAAATTTAGTTTTGAACTAAAATTCAATATTTTTAACTATCCAGTTGAAACTGATATGCTTCTAAAAAATATATTGAATTCACCCTATTTTTTATATTCCATTATAAAATTTTAAGTTCATTTTGATATATTAAATACATTAATGTTTCAAAGTTTATATTTAAAACGGGTTCTCCATTATAAGGGTTGAAATTGCCTTCATAAAAATACAGGGTTTTAGGTGTAATATTTTGTTTGTTCTTATCTTATGATTATGAAATATATTAGATTATCATAAAAATAATATATTTAACATATGATATATATATATATATATTTCATTAATATCTCCCACTAATTTTAATTATTTATATATTTTAGTGTCAAATTTATTTGTGAAATAATAATATTTTTTTATATTCCATTGGTTTTCATTGTCACGACCCGACCTCGGGGCCCGTGCCGTGACTACCCCAAGCCCGCCTTCCATAGGCCAGGGGCTGGCGACTAGCACCAAGGCGTAAAATCCCGGTAAACAGGGAAGGCATTGCCTTTATAAGTAACAACCACCACAGAGTCAGCAAGCGGAAAGTAAAGTGCAGAAAAGTAAAGGGGGCCGGAATACAAGCCCAACTGAAATTACAACTGAAAAGTAAAGAACAACAACTGAAGAAAAGACGGCGGCCTCGTGTTGTCCACTGGCAATCCCACATGAAGGGTGGGTACAGATAGCCTCCAGGCTCCTCGGGTCCCACGTCCGCTCCGAGCACGCCCCGTCCAGTGGTCCACCTCCAGGTACTGTCCTGCTCCACGCCCCAACCGTGATCAGCGCTGTCCGTCGTCTGCAACCAACACAACAAGGTGCGGGCATAGCCCGTGCAGGGGTGAGTATAAGCTACTCAGTAAGGACCCCGAGACCCCCGAAGGTCTCCCGAAATCCACAAAGGATATAGCACAAAAGAAAGATGCAATCACGAAGTAACATCTGACTCGACTTAGGTATATGCCCATACATATACCTAAGTTCCCAATTCTAGCTCTGCTCACGAGCTCAAGAACAACTCAATCCACGCAGGAAAGCAAGACTCAAATCCACAAGGAGAGTAAACAGTAAATCCACAAAGGATAGTTCAACACAAACCACAAAGGAGAGTAACATAAGATTCAGCTCAACCAGGTATACTTTTTCAGATGACGTCAAAGATGATCACTGATCCATCTAAGTCGTCGGACCCACGAAGGATCGATAGGTACTAACCCCCGCAAAAGACCCACATAGGATCGGGCTCACACAGAACCTGTAGGCAGTGGCTCACACAGAACCGGTAGTAAGGACCCACATAGGATCGGGCTCACACAGAACCTGTAGCACTGATCCACGTAGGATCGCTGAGTGCAGTAGTCGACGCAGTCCACTGAGGATCTCTGCACAATCGTCGCCGCAGTCCACTAAGGATCTCTGCTCTGCCGTCGCCGCAGTCCACGGAGAATCTCTGCTCTGCCGTCGTCGCAGTCCACGGAGGATCTCTGCTCTGTCGTCGAAGTCACAGCCAGCGCTAGGGTTCCCGCACATAACGAGCTCGTTTAGGAGGGTCCGCTCCACGAGCCGAGAGGCTGATACATCAACTGACACGTAGTCCGAAGTTTATGTATCCAAAAGTTCCGTAACGACAACAGGATCTCAACGCAACAGACGGCGCGTCAATCGGACGCCCGGTCTGAGAGTTATTGGCATTTTCGTCCCAGGGGCCCGGTTGGTTTTTTTAGGGCAAAACCAACCCGACCGTACTCCGCCTGTGTCCGATCCTCGGGCGGAGTATGCCAAATGTTCTGTCTCACTTAGAGGAAACTACCACAGCTGACGGTACGTCGATCGGACGTCCGCAACTCAAGTTATGAACGTTTCCGCTCCGAGGGCCCGGTTGGTTTCGTGTACGAACCAACCCGGCCGAACCCAAAGTCTTCCGAAACCTTGAGTGTAATATACCGAAACGACCGTATCGATCCAAGAATCGCGTAGCCGCTGACGATTCATCAATCGGAGGTCTCAGGCCCAAGATATGGGCAAAAGACCGAAGAGGGCCCGAAAACGGGGGTTCTGGGCCCGGGGCGACCCGGCCCGAACCCCCCCTGGGCTGGCCGAACCGGGTCGACCCAAACCGGGTCGACCCGACCCGGCCCGACCCGGCTAGGCCGGGTCCGGTCCGGCCTGGGCGCGGCCCGGCCGACCGGACCGGCCGGCTCGGCTTCGGCCGAGCGGCCGAAGGAGAAACCGCCGCGGGTTTGACCCGCGGCTTGGAGGAACGCGGCCCGCGCGGGCCGCGTGCTGGGTGGCCGGACCGCGGACGCGGTCCGGCGATTCGCCGCCACCGCGGCCGAGCCGCGGCGGACTCCTCCGGCGGCGCGCCGGGCGCCGCCGCCTCCGGTCGCCGGCGCCGCCGCGCCGGCGACCCGCGCCGCTGCCACTTTCCGCGGGCCGCCGGAGTTGCTCCGGTGGCCCGTTTTGCCTCCCGCCTGCGCCGTTGCTCCTCCCGGGGGCCGATCTTCACTGCGGAATCAACGGATCGCCCTTGCCTTACGGTTCGTCGTCGTCCGCCAAATCCGCACAACAAAAGATCGGCAGAGGGTTGCCGGGTCTTGTTCGTTAGACCCGCACCCTCCGCGTTAGTCATAAACTCAACGGGGGAAAAGGAAAAACCAATCAACAATTTTAAATAAATTAAAATTGTTCCGTGATCGGGTTCTTTATTTCAAAAGAATAAACACGGGAAAGAATCATCAAGGAAATAAACCCCTACCTTGTCGTCGTCGTCGGACGAGAGGTCGTCGCGGAATTGCTCGTCGCGGAAGAAGGGGGATCGTCGCGTCGTCGCGGTATCCGGCGTCGCGTCGCCAATCTCCGGATCAAGATCAAACGGATTTAATTAATTAAATCCGTTGTCATTGAAATTAAAAAAAGGGAGAAATAAACGATTCGTTTCTCACCTTAATTGCCGAACGAGGATCGGCCGCGGAAGAAGAGGCGTCGCCGAAGAACGTCGCGGGTAGAGCTCGTCGACGTCGCAGATCACGGTGTGCGTCGTCGAATTCCGGTCGCCGGCGTTCTTCGCGTTCTTCGCGTTCTTCGCGTTCTTCGCGTTCTTCGCGTTCTTCGCGAGGAGGGGAGATGAAGAAACAAAGATCCTCTCAAATCCTTTCAAAGGATTTTTAGGTTGGTCTTATTTTATAAACATGCCAAAAAACGCAAAAGCGTAAGTAACGACCCATCAGTTCGTTGAATTAATTCAACGAGCGAAACAGCCCATTTAATTCACGAAATAAACCGCTCAATTAAATTGTCTGTTAAGAATTTAAGAAAACGCGTCGGTTGACTTTTCAGTTACTTTGACGGGTTTTCGCGGGTGCGTTACTTAGCGAAAGAAACGGCGGGGCTCGTGCGGGCCCCACCTCACAAATATCCTACCAAGGGGTAGGATATTTCCGGATAGCACCCTATCCGCTTTAACTCAGTTCAAGTGGCTTCCAAGCGGCTTCCAAGCAGCTTAAGTGAAATAAAATAAAGTTGTCGCACAAATTTTATTTTATTTCTGACTTAAAGCCCCAAAATTTAAAAACCACGTCTGAGCAAACGCAACTCTGGAAGAGGCGTTTCTAAGCAAATACCGGCGCTGCGATTTCATCGGTGCCCTCAGAATTCGATTCCGGGCACCGGTTCAAAAGATAGAAAAACCCGCTCGTCTGTTCACTGAACGTACCCGAGCCAAACTTCGGAAATTGATTCCGGGCACACCGGGCCTCGGAATCAGGTGCCGTCTAAAGCTGCGCTCTTGTAAAATTCCAAAGAAAATTAAGAAAAAAATTTCCTTGAAATTTTCAGGTCTTTACATTACTCCCACCTCAGGGCTTTACGTCCCCGTAAAGATACATCAAAAACTAGGGGAACAAATGGGGGTACTGAGCACGCATCTGAGCCTCCCGCTCCCAAGTGCTCTCCTGGAGGTTCCCGTGCTGCCATCTGACGCGCACAAGAGGAATCGACTGCCCACATAGGAACCGCTCCTGTCGATCCTCGATCTCCACTGGGACCTCCGCAAAAGTCGCCCCATCGTCCACGTCCAGCTCCCCAAAGTCGATGATGTGCGTCGGGTCGTGCACGTATCTCCTCAGCTGAGACACGTGGAAGACGTCGTGCACCCGGTGCAACTGAGGTGGTAGAGCCAGGCGATAAGCCACCTCTCCTATCCTGCTGAGGACCTGGAAAGGCCCGATGAAGCGTGGAGACAACTTGCCGCCTCGGCCAAATCTCCGTAAACCACGTCGAGGTGAGACACGCAAAAAGACGTGGTCGCCATCCTCGAACTCCAGTGGCCTCCGCCTCCTGTCAGCATATGACTTCTGCCGGCTCTGAGCGGTCCTCATCCTCTCCTGGATGATCTGGACCATCTCTGTCATGGCTCGGACCATCTCTGGTCCCACGAGTGCTGACTCCCCAGGGTCTGTCCAGCACAACGGTGATCTGCAGGGTCTGCCGTACAACGCCTTGTATGGTGCCATCCCGATGGTGGAGTGGTAGCTGTTGTTGTACGCGAACTACACCAAGGGTAGGTGGTCCTCCCAGCTGCGACCAAAGTCGAGAACACATGCACGGAGCATGTCCTCGAGTGTCTGTATGGTCCTCTCAGTCTGACCATCCGTCTGAGGGTGGAAGGCTGTGCTCAGATGGAGCCGCGTCCCGAACGCCTCCTGCAACCCCTTCCAAAGCCGGGAAGTGAAACGAGCATCTCGATCGGAGACGATAGACGATGGCACACCGTGAAGCCGTACGATCTCCTGGACGTAAAGACGTCCCAAGCTCTCTACTGAGCCCTGCTCTCTGATGGGTAAGAAGTGTGCCGACTTGGTGAGTCGGTCGACAATCACCCAAATGGAGTCGTGACCTCTGGAAGTGCGTGGAAGTCCAGTCACGAAGTCCATAGATATGCCGTCCCACTTCCACTCTGGGACCTCCCAGGGCTGTACCAAGCCTGATAGTACCTGATGCTCTGCCTTCACCTGCTGGCAGGTGAGGCATCGTGAAACGAACTCTGCCACAGCTTTCTTCATGCCCGGCCACCAGTGCTGTCGCCTGAGATCCTGGTACATCTTCGCCACTCCGGGATGTACCGCCAAGGGAGAAGTGTGAAACTCTCTCAGCACCTCCTCTCGTAAAGCGACTGGTACGAAGGTACGTCCTCTGAAAAGGATGTCGTGCTCTGCTCCAAGGGAGAAGCCATCAGGCGCCTGACCTGAGGATATCAGTGCACGCCGGGTCTCACAGTCAGCGTCCCCACGCTGAGCCTCTCTGACCCGCTGTAGAAGTGGAGGAGAGACTGTGAGAGACTGAAGAAAGGCTGCTCCGTCTCTATCCACGAAGGAAATCTGCAAGGAGGCTAGCTGCTCCGTCGCCTCCTCAAGTAGCTGAATGCCCGTCCTCCTGCTGAGGGCATCGGCTACCACGTTCCCCTTCCCAGGAGTATAGACTATCTCAAAGTCATAGTCCTGGAGGAACTCAAGCCATCTCCACTGTCTCAGGTTCAGGTCCTTCTGAGAGAAGATATACCTGAGACTCTGGTGGTCAGAAAAGACTGTGAAGCGCTCGCCCATCAGATAGTGCCGCCAAGTCTTAAGAGCGAAGACCAATGCTGCTAACTCCAGGTCATGAGTGGCGTAGTTCTGCTCATGCGGCCTCAACTGATGTGATCCGTAGGCAATCACGGCCCGCTCCTGCATCAGGACGCACCCGAGTCCAGTCCCTGATGCATCGCAGTAAACTACGTATCCAACTCCCTCCTCAGGCAACCTCAAGATAGGTGCGCTGGTCAACCTCTGCCTTAGCTCCTGGAAGCTCTACTGACATCTGTCTGAGCACACAAAGGGTTTCCCCTTCTTTGTCAAAGCTGAGAGTGGTGCCGCAACTCTGGAGAAGTCTGGCACGAATCTCCGATAGTATCCGGCTAGGCCCAAGAAGCTCCGCACCTCTGTCACGCTCTTGGGTGGCTCCCAAGCTAGCAATGCCTCGATCTTCACGGGATCCACTGCAAATCCCGCCTCAGAGATGACGTGCCCCAAGAAATGGACCTCACGTAACCAGAACTGGCATTTTGAGAGCTTGCCATAAAGCTGGTGCTCTCGGAGTGTGTCTAGCACAACTCGCAGCTGGTAGGCATGCTCCTCCTCAGTCGTCGAGTATACTAAAATGTCGTCAATGAAGACCACGACAAATCGGTCGAGGTATGGCTGGAAGATCCTGTTCATGAGGCTCATGAACACTGCTGGAGCATTGGTTGTGCCGAACGACATAACCAAGAACTCATAATGGCCATACCGACACCTGAAGGCCGTCTTCTGCACGTCCTCGTCTCGAACTCTGAGCTGATGATAGCCTGACCGGAGGTCTATTTTCGAGAACCACCGCGCTCCCTTGAGATGATCGAAGAGGTCATCAATCCGTGGCAGCGGATACTTGTTCCTCACTGTCACCTGGTTCAGGCGACGATAGTCGACACACAGTCGCAAGCTCCCGTCCGCCTTCTTGGCGAACAAAATCGGGGAAGCCCAGGGTGAAACACTGGGTCTGATAAACCCCTTGCTCTGCAAGTCCTCCAACTGTACCCGCAGCTCTCGAAGCTCGGCGGGGGCCATCCGATATGCTGGAGTAGATATCGGGGCTGTCCCGGGGTACAAGTCGATGTAAAAGTCTACCTCTCTACGAGGAGGTAGCCCTGGAACGTTGTCGGGAAAGACGTCCACGTACTGGTCCACCACTGCAGGAAAAACTGGACTCCGCACGTCCACTGCTCCTAGGATGAGGCTAGCCAACTGATGAGAGATGGGCTGCACTCTCCTCCGCGGAAGTCCATCCTGTGCTGCAAAGGTTCCCTTCTCACCGGTGAAGGTAAACCTGCTCCCGTCGGTGCGAACACATCGCACCTTGCGCCTAAAACAGTCGATCTGGGCATGAACCGTGGATAGCCAATCCATGCCCAAGATGACGTCGTAAGGCCTCGACGCCGCTACAAGGAGATCCCAGCCGAAGATCTCGCCTCCTAGAGTAAGCTCACACTGCCGGCACCAGTGCGTAATCGTCGAGTCTGCTCCCGTAGGAGTCTCTAGCCGTAAGGATCGAGCCAACGGCTCAGTCGGAATCTCCGAGCTCCGAACAAGGGCATAGGCTATGAAAGAGTGACTCGCTCCTGTGTCTATAAGTACTGCAACAAGGGTGGAATAGACACAGATCGTACCTCGAATCATCTCTGGCATGTCGGGGTCGTAGGCCTCCACTGCCTGGAGCTGGGCCTGTCCCTGCCCGCCAGCTCCCTGTGGTCGAGGTGGCCCTCCTGGTGGTGGTGGGGGTAGAGCCTGGAAGCGTCGCCCACCACCCGCTGCTCGGCCAGCTCCTCTGCCTCGTCCGCCTCCTCCCTGCGGACTGCCACGGTCGACCCTCTGCCTCTGCCTGGGTGGCCCCTCCACCGTCTGCTGCTCCTCTGGTCGGCGAGTCGGGCAGTCACGAGCCATGTGACCCTGCCCGCCGCAGGAGTAGCACAGCCTGCCTCTCGGAAGGCTGGCGCTCCGCTGTGTGCCTCGCACTGCTGAGCCGGTGTCCTGAGGCCGTCTGCGTGGGGGTCTGGTCTGCCTGGACCCGAGAGTCATCCGTCGGCTACCTGCTGCCGAAGACTCAGCTACCTGCCGCCCTGCGCTAGGTCTCGCCGCTGAAGAAGGCTCTGCCAGGAAGCTCTCGATCAGGAGGGCTCGCTCCAGCACTCCCGCCTGGGTCGGAATGCTGAGGGAGATCAGCGACGCCCGAATCTCCTGCCGCAAGCCCTGCTCGAAGGTCCGGGCCCAGAAGAAGGGGTCCCGTACCATGTCGGTCGAGTAGCGAGATAGGTCAGTGAACCTCGCCGCGTACTGAGCGACCGTCATGCTGCCCTGGCGCAGCTGGAGAAGCTCCTGGATGCGCACCGCTCGGAGGGTGGCCGGGACGAACTCAGAGCAGAAGAGGCTCTCGAAGTCCGCCCAAAGCAAGGATGCCTCATCGTGAACCTGGAGCATCAAGCTCCACCATCGTCCTTCCGCCGCCTGCAGGAGGCTCGCCGCGAGAATCACCATGAGATCTGCTGGTGTCCTCACTAGCCTAAAGATCCGTACCACCGCCTCTAGCCAGTCCTCGGCGGCCTGGGGGTCCGCCTCACCGCGAAACCTGGGCGGTCGCTGGCTCTGAAACTCATGCAGTGCCCTGAGGCGACGTGCATCGTCAGCGTCTGGTACTGGTAGCATCGGTGGCTCGGCGGGTAAAGCTACCGCCGGTGCCACTGCTGGCAAAGGGCCCTGCACCGAGGCCTCGTCGCTCGGTGGGCTGCCGTCGCGCCCTACACTCGGAACCCTAGCTGGCTGTCGTCGCGGGGCCATCCTGAAAAGGAGAACAAGAGCACCACAGTCAGAACAGTATACCTGGTGAGCTGGCACAAGTAATCACAAGGAAAACTTGAGACTTCATAAAGCAGATCTGTATACCCGGTGAGCTGACACAAGTAATCACAAAGAAAACTTGGAACACACACGCAATCAATGTTTTCATGCATTAAGTCGGAAATCAGGAGTCAGGGTCCTGGTGTACGGATACGTCGGCCGCCGCACCAACACTGGGCTCCCTGAACTGATAACCACACTCAATACACTAAACACTATTGCTTCACATAGAAAGAAAAGACGATCAGAGTCTGCGGTAGAACTGACCACCTCTGATACCAATTTGTCACGACCCGACCTCGGGGCCCGTGCCGTGACTACCCCAAGCCCGCCTTCCATAGGCCAGGGGCTGGCGACTAGCACCAAGGCGTAAAATCCCGGTAAACAGGGAAGGCATTGCCTTTATAAGTAACAACCACCACAGAGTCAGCAAGCGGAAAGTAAAGTGCAGAAAAGTAAAGGGGGCCGGAATACAAGCCCAACTGAAAGTACAACTGAAAAGTAAAGAACAACAACTGAAGAAAAGACGGCGGCCTCGTGTCGTCCACTGGCAATCCCACCTGAAGGGTGGGTACAGATAGCCTCCAGGCTCCTCGGGTCCCACGTCCGCTCCGAGCACGCCCCGTCCAGTGGTCCACCTCCAGGTACTGTCCTGCTCCACGCCCCAACCATGATCAGCGCTGTTCGTCGTCTGCAACCAACACAACAAGGTGCGGGCATAGCCCGTGCAGGGGTGAGTATAAGCTACTCAGTAAGGACCCCGAGACCCCCGAAGGTCTCCCGAAATCCACAAAGGATATAGCACAAAAGAAAGATGCAATCACGAAGTAACATCTGACTCGACTTAGGTATATGCCCATACATATACCTAAGTTCCCAATTCTAGCTCTGCTCACGAGCTCAAGAACAACTCAATCCACGCAGGAAATCAAGACTCAAATCCACAAGGAGAGTAAACAGTAAATCCACAAAGGATAGTTCAACACAAACCACAAAGGAGAGTAACATAAGATTCAGCTCAACCAGGTATACTTTTTCAGATGACGTAAAAGATGATCACTGATCCATCTATGTCGTCGGACCCACGAAGGATCGATAGGTACTAACCCCCGCAAAAGACCCACATAGGATCGGGCTCACACAGAACCTGTAGGCAGTGGCTCACACAGAACCGGTAGTAAGGACCCACATAGGATCGGGCTCACACAGAACCTGTAGCACTGATCCACGTAGGATCGCTGAGTGCAGTAGTCGATGCAGTCCACTGAGGATCTCTGCACAGTCGTCGCCGCAGTCCACTAAGGATCTCTGCTCTGCCGTCGCCGCAGTCCACGGAGAATCTCTGCTCTGCCGTCGTCGCAGTCCACAGAGGATCTCTGCTCTGTCGTCGAAGTCACAGCCAGCGCTAGGGTTCCCGCACATAGCGAGCTCGTTTAGGAGGGTCCGCTCCACGAGCCGAGAGGCTGATACATCAACTGACACGTAGTCCGAAGTTTATGTATCCAAAAGTTCCGTAACGACAACAGGATCTCAACGCAACAGACGGCGCGTCAATCGGACGCCCGGTCTGAGAGTTATTGGCATTTTCGTCCCAGGGGCCCGGTTGGTTTTTTTAGGGCAAAACCAACCCGACCGTACTCCGCCTGTGTCCGATCCTCGGGCGGAGTATGCCAAATGTTCCGTCTCACTTAGAGGAAACTACCACAGCTGACGGTACGTCGATCGGACGTCCGCAACTCAAGTTATGAACGTTTCCGCTCCGAGGGCCCGGTTGGTTTCGTGTACGAACCAACCCGGACGAACCCAAAGTCTTCCGAAACCTTGAGTGTAATATACCGAAACGACCGTATCGATCCAAGGATCGCGTAGCCGCTGACGGTTCGTCAATCGGAGGTCTCAGGCCCAAGATATGGGCAAAAGACCGAAGAGGGCCCGAAAACGGGGGTTCTGGGCCCGGGGCGACCCGGCCCGAACCCCCCCTGGGCTGGCCGAACCGGGTCGACCCGACCCGGCTAGGCCGGGTCCGGTCCGGCCGGGGCGCGGCCCGGCCGACCGGACCGGCCGGCTCGGCTTCGGCCGAGCGGCCGAAGGAGAAACCGCCGCGGGTTTGACCCGCGGCTTGGAGGAACGCGGCCCGCGCGGGCCGCGTGCTGGGTGGCCGGACCGCGGATGCGGTCCGGCGGTTCGTCGCCGCTGCGGCCGAGCCGCGGCGGACTCCTCCGGCGGCGCGCCGGGCGCCGCCGCCTCCGGTCGCCGGCGCCGCCGCGCCGGCGACCCGCGCCGCTGCCACTTTCCGCGGGCCGCCAGAGTTGCTCCGGTGGCCCGTTTTGCCTCCCGCCTGCGCCGTTGCTCCTCCCGGGGGCCGATCTTCACTGCGGAATCAACGGATCGCCCTTGCCGCACGGTTCGTCGTCGTCTGCCAAATCCGCACAACAAAAGATCGGCGGAGGGTTGCCGGGTCTTGTTCGTTAGACCCGCACCCTCCGCGTTAGTCATAAACTCAACGGGGGAAAAGGAAAAACCAATCAACAATTTTAAATAAATTAAAATTGTTCCGTGATCGGGTTCTTTATTTCAAAAGAATAAACACGGGAAAGAATCATCAAGGAAATAAACCCCTACCTTGTCGTCGTCGTCGGACGAGAGGTCGTCGCGGAATTGCTCGTCGCGGAAGAAGGGGGATCGTCGCGTCGTCGCGGTATCCGGCGTCGCGTCGCCAATCTCCGGATCAAGATCAAACGGATTTAATTAATTAAATCCGTTGTCATTGAAATTAAAAAAAGGGAGAAATAAACGATTCGTTTCTCACCTTAATTGCCGAACGAGGATCGGCCGCGGAAGAAGAGGCGTCGCCGAAGAACGTCGCGGGTAGAGCTCGTCGACGTCGCAGATCACGGTGTGCGTCGTCGAATTCCGGTCGCCGGCGTTCTTCGCGTTCTTCGCGTTCTTCGCGTTCTTCGTGAGGAGGGGAGATGAAGAAACAAAGATCCTCTCAAATCCTTTCAAAGGATTTTTAGGTTGGTCTTATTTTATAAACATGCCAACAAACGCAAAAGCGTAAGGAACGACCCATCAGTTCGTTGAATTAATTCAACGAGCGAAACAGACCATTTAATTCACGAAATAAACCGCTCAATTAAATGGTCTGTTAAGAATTTAAGAAAACGCGTCAGTTGACTTTTCAGTTACTTTGACGGGCTTTCGCGGGTGCGTTACTTAGCGAAAGAAACGGCGGGGCTCGTGCGGCCCCCACCTCACAAATATCCTACCAAGGGGTAGGATATTTCCGGATAGCACCCTATCCGCTTTAACTCAGTTCAAGTGGCTTCCAAGCGGCTTCCAAGCAGCTTAAGTGAAATAAAATAAAGTTGTCGCACAAATTTTATTTTATTTTTGACTTAAAGCCCCAAAATTTAAAAACCACGTCTGAGCAAACGCAACTCCGGAAGAGGCGTTTCTAAGCAAATACCGGCGCTGCGATTTCATCGGTGCCCTCAGAATTCGATTCCGGGCACCGGTTCAAAAGATAGAAAAACCCGCTCATCCGTTCACTGAACGTACCCGAGCCAAACTTCGGAAATTGATTCCGGGCACACCGGGCCTCGGAATCAGGTGCCGTCTGAAGCTGCGCTCTTGTAAAATTCCAAAGAAAATTAAGAAAAAAAATTCCTTGAAATTTGCCGGTCTTTACATTCATATTCATTTACAATTAAATAATAACAGATGAATTATTTTATATTTTCCTAAAATATAGATTTTCTTAAATATATTATCAATTTTCATAAAACAAAATTTATATTCCAGGTCATATCTTTATAAATTTAATAAGATATAATTATTTGGTAAAACATAGAATTTCTTGTAATGTAATATTTTAAAGAAATTCACTCTTGTGTTTAACATAATGTAACTCAATGTTGAGTGAATTACCGAATATATAATATTTAAAATTTATTTAAAATATAAAATATATTTTAAACTATAACTTTATTATATTTCCATAAATGATGGTTTTCGTGTTTCATTCACGCTATAGATTATAAGGTTCTTATTTTTGAATTATGGGGTACTATATTCTTTCAACCTTAATTGAATTACATCCCCGTAATTTAAACATGTTCTATGTGGTAGAGGGATTGGAAAAAAAATTCACGAATCTCCCACATAGTAAAGATGATTAATATAACCTATTCTAAATAAGAGGGAATGGAAGGCACATTCTTCACTTAAATAGGTTCTCTAGTAAGAGAATGTAAGCTGGAAATAGAATCATGGATATGGAAGAAAATGCATAACAATAATGGTCTGATTGAGAGAACTAGAGGACATCTGTAGATAAAAGTTTTTGACCACAAAACCATAAATTAGGGGTCTTATTAAAGGTCATTTAGATCATTAAAAATGATGATAAGAGGATATTTTTTTTAAAAAAAATTTATATAGGTAAAGGAAATTTTTCATAAAATAAGAATACAAGTAAATATAAATTTATACAAACATAATCTTTTCCTTTTGTTGCAACTGGAACTATTTATACATAATCTATTATAACATGATGAATTATATGGTGACATAATACATTAAACTCCAAAATTTAATCAAATAATCATCTCATACCATATTATAAATGGATAAATTTTTTAACAGATAATGATTCAAAAAAATCTGAAGGAGAATCAGTGAATTTCCAAAATGAACTTATCATTTGACTTAAATCAAGATAAATTTTATCTAAATTTTCACATTCCAAACTTGTGAATTTATTCATCGTGTATACTCTTAAAATATGGTAATAACTAGAATTATCATGTATTATTACTCAATAATAATTTAAAACACATGTTATTGGATATACTGTTAAAATCCAAATTGTTGTAAACATTATCAATGATACCATATACCACGTTTTGGTAATCCATTAATTATTTCCAAGGTAGTCGTCACTTTTCCAACTTAAAAATTTCTTCAGTACTATCTTATAATCAAGAACATATTAATGAATTTCTGTCCCTCAATATTGTATTTTATAGAAATATTAACTTTCTACCGAAACAAGTTTCTTGGTACCATTCATCATTTGATCTCAAATATTTATAAATAAATTACTACAATATGATCCTTATATATTTCATAAATCATATGTTTGGTACAAAATATTTTAAAAACATATTTTGTAGATCAAAATTTATATGTACATTTATAATTCCACTTCGGTTGTGTCAATAACCAATACTTGAAATTGATCCATTTTCTTCTTTTGAGGTATATACTCTTGATGATTAGAGAATTTTTTTTAGTTCCACATCTCCATGTAGTTGTAACATTGAATAGGAATATTTTCCTTCATTCCTTCACATTCTTTTTCCTGGTGACCCTTTTCTACACAATAATAAATACTACCAGTCCATTCAAGAATTTATTAGGATAATTCTTCCCATATTTACCACATGTTTGAAAATAATATTTCCCTTTATATTCTGTGACTCATTCCACTTTTCATGGTGTTCATGAAACCTCTTCTTATCTTGGTTTCTCTTAAAGCCATAAGACATCAAGAATTATTTCTCAATCTTGATAGAAAATTAAACTGTTTCATCATATGAAGAAATATTTTGAGACTCTAGATCCCTTTAGAGACCATGAATAAGTCCTTAAATGAAGTTTTCGACATTGAACTTTGAGTTGTGTAAACAATCATTAATATATATGGATATCCATGCACATGAAGTAATGTATTCTAAAATACTCTCTTTATCCTTTTTTTCTTTCACAAAACATCCTCTTCATCTTAATATGTTAACCATGAGGGAATTATTTATCAAAGAATGTGTCCTTAAATTATTTTTCCCCTGATTTATCCTTATTCTTCATCTTTATTATTTTGGATCGAGGACTACCATTTAGTTGCCTCAACTTAGATAAAATTAACCTATAGAGTAACCTTCTCATTTTCTCTCTATTGCAAGGCCATAAATATCTTCTCTAGAGGCTTAATTTTTTTCCCAACTATAATTTTATTAGTAGTCCCACTAAATTATGGTTGATTATACCACAAAAAGAAATCCATCAAATGTGATTCTCTCAGAAGAATAGGTTTCTCCATCTGGGAAAGGTTATTTGTCTTAACCTAACTAAGATTCCATAATTTATCCATAACATTATCAGATACAATTCCAGTTATATTTTTTTTCTAAAAAGGGAAATCTCAACATTTCCATCAGTACTAACACCATTATTGAATATAGATTTTATTTCATAATTATGGAATAAAATATATTATCTCATAAAGTTCATAAATTTTTATAATATAAATATACTATATAAAATAATATAATTTTTTCCTCATGAACCCTAGAATTATAAAAGTTGGTTAATTTGGGGTAATTATTAATTTCAAGTCATTCACAGTGATAGGAAAATTAAATGTGAAATATCCTACGAATATCTCCTGAGAGTGTCAAAAATAGGTTCATAGTTGGGCCATTTTCATGTAATAGGTTTCCCCGATTAAGGCATGGAACACATTGGTAGATTTATTACTCCTAAGTAAATCTATGTCAGAACCACATCAAATTGTAGTATCTATACTGCGATGTATTTATTGGAATACCCCCATAATAAATACTTATAAAAATTCTAGGATGTTATTGTATACGTATCCCCAATGTCAATCATAGTTTTTTTTCTTTCTACTCTTTGTATTCAAAATATAGTTTCCATGGTCAATTCTAAACATCCTCTAATACCAATTATAACTCCCTAGTAACATAATCAGAGAGAAAAAGAATTACTTTATAACATTTTCACGATTACATGGAATTAAATCCTGAATGGTCGATTAGTTTACCAATATGTTAATGAAAGATTACATACATGATACCCATAATTCATTCAAAAATATAAATTAAAAGCATTATACTGAATAAAATGAAATTAAATTCATCCCTGAAATCTTATTCAATGATTTCTTCTTCATAACATGGAGGATTGAAACATAGAAAGGGTGAGATCAAATGCTGAGTAAGGGAAAGTAAATCAGAATAAATATTGAATCAATGAGAATAAATTAATATTTCATGTTAAATAACTAATAACATATACCACTCATATAAATAGAAAAGAAAATATGATTATGGAATTGTATGAAACCGAAACACATGTCATTTATGAAATGAAATGAAATGAAATGTATCGATAAATATGTTCTGAAAAATATCAAGGATGAATAAAAACATAAACTAAATGATGAAAATGATTTTTCAATGGGTTTCCTGTCTGAAGAATATGAGAACCTATACTATCATGACTTTTCAAAATAAATTTTAAAACTATAGATAGAAACCCGTTTAATTTATCTGACAAATTTTTCTCATGAGAACCTGTCGATGAATATAGGAGATTTATAATGTCAAGAACCAAAATTAATTACTATTCAAAAATAATTCATCTTATATAATAATAAAAATAAATAATATGTCTTATGAAATTTATATGTTGAGTAATGAATATTTAATTATTAATATTTCCCCAAATAATTGAATAATTGTTAAAGTAGACACTGTTTATAAAATGATATACGTTTAGGAAATAAAAATATCTATTGTATGAGAATAAAGATATTCAATTAAACATCTATTGAAAAATTATTTTAATAAAGTGATTGTTTTAATATAACATTAACAATGTAAAAAGATAATTTCATAAAAAAGATAATAATTAACAACATTCATTAAGATAATAATACTTGAACATTCCCAAGCGTGTCATACCACTTAGAAAAATTTGAATAATAACCTCCAGAATGGTCTGAAATTAAATAAAAAGTATTATTTCCTTATAATAAGGTTTAAAATGATATAAAATGATAAATAATTATATAAAAAATATAAAATAAACTAGGTTCATAATAACAAATAAGTCTCAATGGAATGTAAAATGAAACCAAATCCCATACCTTAATATTAATTTTTATGTTTGGTTTTTATCCTATAGTATATTTATTTTAAATATATTACTAACTTATACTAGAACCATTATAATACTTTTAATATCATTTATTAATTACTTATAATATTTTATTACTCATTTTTTAAAACACTTTCATTTATCTCACTATTTCTAGTGATAATTTCCTAGTTTTACAAAGTATGTTATAACATTTTATTTGATGTGATAATTAATTAGATCACAGTTTCATCATATAAGGAATGTAATACATTTCATAATTATCATATATTATCACTATATATTTATTTATAGTATACCATTATATTTATATATTATAAATGAAGTCCATCATTCATAGAGATGACATACCTTACACAAGGATGAACGCTATTTTTATTTCATTAGTGTATTAAAAGGATGAAAAATAAATGATACATTTGTATATAATAATTCCAAAATCATATATATGATACATATGATACATATTATTATTGATACAATCCATTATATGTTCTATATATTGAATGATTGAGTAATATCTCTTTGAGGGGGAAGTAGTCCACACATCCTCATATAAAATTATCAAATTTACCCTGGATGAGAAGAATAGAATAACGTGTTAAAAAAACTAGAGGATAATAATGTAATTATAGATATAATATATATCATATATAAATATAGTTTCCATCATAATTTAATTTATAATAGGTGGTAAGGTAGATATGAACAATCATCATTTTGTGAGGCAGTAGTTCACCGTACAAAGAAATAATATGTTTGTTACCCATTAGATAGATGTGTGTGGAAGTGTAGTTGAAACATTCTAATAAAAAATGTACTAGTATATTGAGGAAACTATTTATTTTATATAAAAATTTTATAAAGTGTTTTTAGGGGTTGGATAATGGAAATGAAACAAGACAATCTGAGAGAAGAAGTTACATCTTAATTGGGTAACTTCTTTTGGTTTGTACCACAAAGATTAATTGGAATCATTCCTTAGAGAAGTAATGGTTCTAGGTCTAGGGTTGTGATGTTGTGAAGCTATGATTATTGAAATTGGTCTATACCTAGTGGTTTGATAGGTTTGAGGAATGTTTATAAGTGGTAACCTTTTATAGGGAAGAAAAGTGACTGACTTGGAATATTTGTAAACAACTTAGGTGTACACATGTTTTTCCCTAAAAAAGTCATAAAAACTGAAAAAATCAGTAATTAATGGTTTATGGACATTTTATTTTCCAGAAAATGGTTTTAGGGAAAATGATTGTCATTTGGGCCTTTATGATTAATGGTTAGTCATTTTTTAAACATAATTTTACCTTAAGAATTTTAATTAATTTTAATTACATTTACAAATATATTTTGTCAAAAAATGTTATTATTAATAGAAATTAAAAATTATTCTAATTTCTACTATGGATTTCATTTTTCAAAATTACAATCATATAAGTGAAAGATATCAATTTAAAATTGATCATACTAGTGAGACAAAAAATGAGGGTTTGTAAAGTAAAAATGTCCAAACGATTCCTATAATTTTATAGTCAACATAAAAGATTAATTGATTACAATATTATCAATTTAAAATTAAAAGCAAATTGAATAATAATTTTCCTTATAAATAAATTATTTGAAAAGGTGTTTGAACTAAAATTCGGTATTTTTAACTATGCATTAAGAAATGACATGTTTCCAAAAAATATACAAAATTCACTATGACCTATTTTTTATTTTTAACATTAAAATATGATGATTATATTGAAATATTAAATCAATTTAATTTTCCAAATTATTATTTAAAATGGGTTCACCATTAAAAGGCGGTAAATTTGGCTTTATAAAAATTTATGATTTTAAGTGCAATATTTGGTTTTTTCTTATCATTTTCTAATCAAATATTTTGGAAGATATTAGAAACATTATATCCAAATATATGATATATATATATATATATGTTAAATTCTTACCACCCACTAATTGTTATTTATTAAATCTATCAATGTAAAACATCGTTTTGAAAATATTGTTATTTTCTATTATATACCATTGGGTTTCATATTCATTTATATGTAATTTATAACCATGAAATTAATTTTTAATTTCCATTAACCATATTTTTTGATTAATTATATACCCCTTTTCATAACTAATAATTTAAATTATAGGTTTCATTATATTATATTTAATAATATATCATTATTCTGTAAAAATTGGTCTTGTGTGTAATTCATGTTTTTGAGGAATATTTCCCTCGTGTATAACTAAATGTAACTTAGTCTCGATTGAATTGCCAAATATATAATATATAAAACATATTTAAAATTGTAAATATATTTATAGTGTCATTTTATTATATGACCTTATGTTCATGGTGTCTCATTCCATGAACACTATCTATTAAAATGTTCTTACTTTAGAATTTCAGGGGGATACAAATTCCCATAACAACCTTTCAAATAAGGGTAAAACAATAAGTGTTAATTATTATTACTTTTAAACTCAAAAATTCTCAATAAATTGTTATGCACATGATTAATATAATATCTAGTGATTAAATTGATAAATTTGAGGTAGTTTTTATAGATGATGTTATAAAAGACTCACTAGTATCAATGTGGAACATGGGGAAAATTTGAATAATTTTCTAATGATAGCGATAAAGGATAATTTATATTAACATTAATGTATATGATTTTTTATGATGGTCAAAGTTTGATTCATAAGAATTTTTATTACTAATATAGGGATATCAATGGGAAATTCTAAGATAATTGGAAATATGGAGTGGATCATAACAACATCGATAATGAGATCTATATTTTCCTTGGAATAAAAAAGTTTAAATGATAATTTTTCAAAACAATATTATAATTTTATAATAATATATCAAAAATAAATCTCAAGGGTGTATTTAATAGAGACAAAATCCCATTTAACGCGTTAGTACCTGAATTTTAGCATAATTATACATTAAATTCAATCAAATGATTGAAAATCCTAGGGTCTTTGAATGACTATGAACATAATTTTAAAATTTTAAACTATAATAAACGAAATTTTTATTCTTCCATATAATTATCTTTATAATCAAATTTATGTCATATAAATTCATTGGATAACCTCTGAAATAAATAGACAAAAGGGATGAGCAAAAAAGCCGAGTAAGGGAATACTCATGGAAAAGATAGATAAAACACGATTCAGAAGGCATAACCTTCTAACATAAAATTAATTTATCATGAATAAAAATATTGATTCATAACATAATTAAAATGAAATCATATGATCATTTCCATAGAATAATATTTAAGGAATATATACTATGAGATAAACATGTGTCAAGAATAACTCAAAATATGATGTCACATGGTGGAAAATGTCGCATAATTGAATCACTTTACTTCTAAATCCAATGCATAACATATCATGAGACAAAACAGTAACCAATGAATTATATAGATATATAGTAATTCCCATCATAATATATACATTCATATGTGTTCTAAAAAATGAAATCAAACTTATGGAAAAAATATAAGGGTTAACCATGGATTCGTAATCTTGTCATGAGGCATAACCAAAGGGATCATTATAATGGTATCCATCAAAAATGGAATTTAAACTATTCTTGTAAAATACTTAGGGAAATATATGAATCAATTAAGAATAATTAAGTCCAAATTTATAGAAAAAAATTAAAAATTGGGGTTTTGTAAATTTAGAAATGTTCCCCTTAAGTATAGATTTAATGGAAGGAGTGATAAATATTTAAAGAGGATAAATTAATAATTATTTCCATAAATATATAATCAAACTAAAATTTCTTATCATCATAATATTAGAGATTTTATAAAAAAAATATTGGATTCAATTAATTTATAGTATGTACTTCAAAATTGGTAGGAAATAGAGAAGTTATTTTTAATCGTGTTCCCTTGTGAAGAGGAAAAGAGATGGGCACATTTTTAGATCGTGCATTTAGAATTGAGTAATTTTTAATTGTTCTGGATATACATTTTGGGTATTTATACATAGAATATTAGAGAAGTACATAATAATAATGAAGATATAAATTGAGTCAATGTCATGTAAAATGCTACTTTAAAAAAAGATGGAGGGTTGGAGAGATCCCATACCTGATGATAAAATGCAATATTCATATTAACATAATGTCTGAGATTAAAAAAGTATATCAATTAATTTTCGAAATCATAACCTCTTATACATATATTTTATTTAGTATAATTACATTATGTTCATTTATTATTATTTGGATGAGTTATAATGTTAAATTTTGTTGTTCTTGGATCATTTGATTACACGATACATGGTTAGGATACATATGTATAGTAATGGATGTTATTTTAGTATATAAATAATAATATTGATGTGAAAATATGAAGTACTAATTCACTTATTGAAATATAAATGCTCTCATTTCTAATTGTTTTAGGAAATTAGGATTTTTCTTTGATTTATAATGTTATCATTATGTGACTTGTTCATTTTTTCCGTTTTACTAACCATCAAAAACTACTTTAATTTTATTTAATATTATGTTTAAATATTATTTCTATACTATTAAATACGTTATAATATTAGTTTTTTATAAAATTTTTTATTCATAATAATAAATTTAAAACCAAACTTAAAAGAGGTAATAAAAAACAAAAAATCAAGATCCAAAGTGATGGTTGACATGTATACATTGGAAAATGATCTCGTTTCATTGAATTAGAAGAGGTAACAAAATGGGTGGATCAAAGAGTTTACATTATAAATATAAAATAAAATTAAATACATTTTTAATAGTTAATATTTTTTATGGACCAATGTGGTGAGGATCATTTAGAAGAAGAAAAGAAATTAAAATTGCTAGTTTGAGAATGTTACCTCTTGAATATAACAACATTTAATAACCCTTCATGGAACATGGAACTTGTATTTTATTGAGACTAGAAGTATATGGTAATGGGGAGAGTTTTTTGGTGGTGGTTTGGATATGATTTGAGAATATTTATATCTTTGAAGTCTTTAGGTGAAGGTGTGGTGTATGGTGGTATTTATATGGTTAGGAGAGGGGTGTTCTGATTATTATATTGATTTGAATATTATTTTATCATAACACTATCAATATTATTTTTTATTCCGATTATATACATTAATTATGTCATATATAGTCTAATTTATCTGGTCTTACAACATACATGAATCAAATATTAATGTATTTTTCTTATAATATTAAATTTAGTAAATTATCACATTTTAATAATCCAAAAAATAACAGATATTAAAAAAAAAATAAAAAAATATTAACCCATTGCATTTTGTTTTTTGTCGACTAATAAAATGGAATCTATAATTAAAAAATAATTTTATAACTATGTGAAATTTATAATTTAAATAAAATAAACATTTATTCAAAAAATTCTGATTTGTATATTATAATAGATTTCATAACCCTTTGAAAATTTACTCATGGTATCATAAATGTAAATTATAATTATTATAAAAAATAATATTATGTTATGAATCCATTTTAGAAAATATATTTTCTTTTAAATCATTATATTCATTGTAATATTACAAATAAAAAATTATTATTTTACAAAATAGTACCAATACATAATTTATCATTTGGAAAAAATTTATTTACCTATAATCTATTATAAAAATATCATATCTTCATTTTATAAGAAACCACAATATTATATTCCATTTTCATAGGTGTTGATACTATTCACTTGGTTAGATTATAATTCTTAATGGTCCTATTACAATTCTAATAGTTAGGAGGACATTCTATCTGTCAGATTACTATACTAATTGGTAGATTTTTAATGGTCACATGGGTTTCCTATATTATATAAATCCATTTATTCAATAAATTATTCATTAAATTCTTATTTACATAAATATCATACATTTTTTCACCTTCATAATAAATATTTCATTATTTGACTTATGTTTTATTTTTATATATTTGTTCATGATTGTGGCCATTCTAGTGGATCCTGATGAATTTAATTATCTCATTCTTATTCAATTATTTAATATTTATTGTCCCATTATAATATTTTTAAATTTTATTGGATTAGTTTATGAAAAAGTTAACACTATTTATTTTTTATTATAACTATTTGTTTCTTTCTTTATGTTATGTGTGAGTTTTATACAACATGACATAATTATAACAAGATAAATTTAATTTATAAAATTTCGTGTTTTTACAATATTTTTCCCTTAATAAAATTGGTCCTTAAAATTGTTATTTCCTAATATGGTGAAATAAACTGAGTGTACTTCTCAATCATCATTTCCTCCAGTCTCCATGTCACCTCCACTTACATGTGGTTTCACTGTAATTCTTGGACTATTTCAATTTTCATGTATTATTGAAAATTATCTATATGGTCTAAGAAATTCACCCAATGGTCCTCATAAGATAGATCAATTTGTATATGTAGTACAACTTAATTTAATATGTGTGGTGAATATTTTTTTAATTCATTAATAAGGATATGTGGAATACTTAATCGAAGTGCCAAAACTTTGATGTGTTCTATAATTTAAAAGGGGATAATATACTGGGTAAAAATCTTTCGCTTCATCTAAAACCTCAAGACACTTTTCCATAGAGATATGTAGAGGAATATATTATCTCAAATATCAAAATCTATGTATCAATTGTTATTTTCTTCATATATCATCAATTAAATTTGGAAACCCACATATTATTTAGAATAGTCATCACCTTTTCTACCATATTCCAATCCATTTCATGTACTGGTATAATTCATTCACTAAATTCATTTAAAAAAGAATTGGTTCTATATCTTTTCCAATAAAGGGATTCATATGGAAGTTTGATTGAAAATTTTTTTATAAACAAATTTGACTAGGGGAAGAAGGTTTTACCATCGTATTTTAAAGTAAATAGTGGATTACTTTAATATATATATTCCAATATCTAAATAATCTACTCAGACTATCCATATTTCACAAGGTGAAATGCCATAGATAATTTCATCTCACCATTTAGGGATATTTTGGGACATTTCGAAAACAAATTGGTTAATCTCATATCTATTTAGAATATAATCAATAATGGAACTCCATGTATCCTCACCTCTTATTTTATGTTTATATGTTCATTATGATCATGGGATAATTAAACACGTAATCAATTAAATGATAAGTATTTTTAATATGGGCACTAATTACCAATAATAATTTATTTCCATCAACTCTTTTCTTTTAAAATGTAAACAAATCAATATAGATATTTTCCCCTTAAGGTATAGGTATGGGTTATGGTTGTATTTCCCCTTAGAAATTTTACTTTCATCCTTCACTTGTGGACATACCAGCCACTTCGATGTAAATTCAGTGATATACATCTTCATATTTTCTCACCCATACTCCTCTTATAAATCTTGATACATATTGGTGCTCCCTGGCTAGAGAAATATGGTGGTGTTATGTGAATCATTTGAAATCTACCTCATTATCTCTAGGTTTTATAGTACACATAGTCGTGACACAAATCTCATTACACCTTACTCATCACTTTAGAACCATGAGGATTTCCTATTTTTTGTAACTTCCTCCTCCATCTAAATTCTAAAATCTTCTATTTGAGCATCCATTATCTCCTCTAAAAAGGATTATTGGGAAAACAATTGAGAAAGGAATGACAATTTTTCTTCTTTTATGAATCCAATTTCCATTCTTTGAAAGTATAATATTATTTTATCCTTATAAATTCATACCATTGATAAAGTTGAATGATTCTTTCTATGTGGTTAATTTTCCACTTTATTTTCATTACTGAGATGGTAGTAGATTGTGTAGTCATAATCCTTGATGATCTCAATCCATATTTGTTGGTATATATTAAGCTACTTATATGTGAATATAAATTTCAAGCACTCATGATTTGTATATATATTATAATTATAACTATAGGTGAAATTCCACTATATTTTAATTCTAATGATCACAACCAACAATTCCAAATCATTCATGGGATTATTTTTCTTTTGATAATTCATCTTTATTGAGGTGTAGGATATTTGTTAATATTTTTTATCAGGACAAAGCCTATTTCCTTCCTTTTTTTGGGTTTATTTAATGCGAAGTTCCCCACTTGTCGGTTTTTTATGTACTAATGTATTGATAAAACTCTATTTCAATTCATTGAAGCATTATTCAAATTAAATTTAATAGAAAAACATTACTACAATTATATTGTTCATGGTATGTTTGTTTTAAAATCTTGATATATTCCTCAAAAATAATTAGCAATACCCAAATAGACTAAGGATACTATAGAAATATATTACAAATGATGGTCGGGGTCACATCTCAATTTCCATTATCTTATAAGGCTCTCTCTCTATATATATATATCCATTTTTATTGATAACATTCCCTAATAAAGATACTTCCTCCATCCAAAAATTACATTTTTGGTACATTTCATTTTATTTATCCTGTCTCATATCATTTATTTCAATATTCTAATTCACCCCACACTCTTCCTTACTCTTATATTTTATCATAATTTCACATATAAAGAGTTAAAATAATTTGTGAAGGTAATATATAAATAATATAATCATTATGTGCAAGAATATTTATAGAGAAATTCAGATTTCAAAGTGAATTACTCTAAAACAATATTTTTCATTCCTTGATTGGAAGACAGTATTGGGAAAATCTTTATTCGTTGTCTATAACTGGTGATATCCCAACCAAATTTCCACCATATAGAAATACATCGATCCAAAATTTTGATCAAACATGTCATCTATATGTGGAATGGTATAATTTTTATTAATCATGGTGTTTTTGAGATCATGATTATCAATGTAGGGGTGCATCGATCTATCCTTATTCTTGATAATGAGGACTAGTGCAGCCCATAGTAAAGCTCTTAAGAATGCGAAACTATTGTACAAATTAAACTTTAACAACTTCTTTAAAAATTCAAACACAATTGTGGCCATACTTAAAGGGGTATTTAAAATGGGATGATATCCTCATATAAGTGAATTTAGAACTAAACCTCATGGTCAAGAGTTACAGTAAGAAATTATTTTGGAAACCGACCAATGTAGTCTATCATAATGATCATTTATTCAAGCATGATTCTCTCCTTGGACTCAATGATTTTATCTTCACATTTTGGATAATAATTATGTAATATACACACATGATTTGGTGATTTTAAATTACTTTCAACCACCATATTACACATGTATTACATTAGAGGATTTTTTAGGATGTAAAGCTTTATATCCCTAACCCAATAGTTGATGTTTTATTTTTATAACAATGGCCAATTCATGCCCAAAATTTCATCAAAATCAACTAAATGACATAAGATGAGCCTTATTAGTATGTTTAGTCCATGACCATTTTATGGGGAGGAGTTATATATAGTAGAGGAAATAATTTTCTCTTTTGATGTTCTTAATAATAACTTAACCTCCATTTGTTGAGCGTGAGTTTGAACAGTTAAACTAAACATTCATGTTTTGAAAGAATATATCATAAAAAAATAAAAAAGAACATTTCTTATTCTTGAATTAATAACTATTATACCTATCAACACATTATTTTCACATTCCACATTATATGTGGTGATTGAATATGCCCTTATTTGATGATTTTGTTGTTTTTTTCATTGATTATCTATGAAAACATTTGTCATAGGCAATTAGTTCAGATAATTTCTATTTTCCTTGCATTTTAAGAACATTACAACTAGTTGAGTATTGATCTGAGCCTTTATTTGTTAGATTTCTGTTCCTTCATGGGATTTATATATTGATCCTACCATAATAAACTACATTTACATTTATTTTATTTGGGCCCACAAGACCTATGAGAGTCTCTAAGATCTCTATCAATAATATGAGAATAAAGGAAAATATACTCATAGATATAAAAGTATCAAATAAAGAATACATTTCCAATACATGAATATAATACAATAACGAAATTATCCACCATTCAATCAATGTTAATGAAAAATATATAAGTCTATCATGTAATCATTTTAATGTTTTCCTTGTATTCCATTATAGAATAATCTTTCTTTTTATTATGTCCATAGAACTCCCTCTCCATCATGATATGGAGTGTCTGGAGAAAATATTTATTGAAAAATATTTTCCTAAATCCTTCCAATTCAATGTAATCAATATATTATTTAAACTACATGATATTTATAAGTGTCCCCCACAGATCAGCTTACCCATTAAAACAACATACCACCAGCACAAATTTCTCTTCTTCTTAGCACAATGGAACAATGAATATTTTCCCAAAAGATTTAATATACTCTTTTGAGATCTGGGTGTCAAATGATCCACTAATGATATGATTCTATTGTGGTGTAAAGATTATACAACAACTACAACTTTATTTGGTGAATGACGTTGTTTCACATGATTAAAGTTAAAATTCTTAACTTAAACCAAATTCAGCCAGTAATATCATTATGTTTCAAGCTCCTATTCCCATTAGGATTGGAATCTCCATAGAAAAGTCATCACCAAGGAAGTAATATTGTTTTTTTCAGAATTTATTTAATTTCATTCCACTAAAGAAAAAAAATTAAGGGGTCCTGAATACTTATCAAATGAGGATTTAAAAATTTTAAATATAAAAATATAATGATAAACTTATAAAATAAATTTATATCCTAACATATGATTACCTATGTTTCAATTTAGGATATCCTTTGTGATATAATTATCCCTAGGTATGATATTAATTTTTTATAGTCTTACTCTCAAAAATTATCTAGACCATCATCTGAAACAAAATATTGATACCCAATCCTTTTTTCACATATTATTACACATTTTTAGTTTTAATAATCCATGAAATGAAAACCATGGATCAATATTCCTAGTGTATTTGTAATATTAGGTACATAATAAGAAAATGTAAATCCATAATAAATTTTTTTAATCTCCATAATGGGATCATAAATCCATTTTATCTCCGTAATCTAAAATGGATAACCTAGGGAATAAATATAAAATACAAATTATCTAAAAAGACCAGTAATGGAATGAACATTGAAAAGATGCATAACACAGGAGTCAGAATGAGTAACATGATTACATATAAGGCAAGGATCTCGAATAAACATATATAGGATTAAAATATTTAACAATTAATCATATGATCATGGAAATAAAATAATGTGGAAGAAACATTTATCCTAGCATAGAAATGCTCCAATGAAAACATCCAAGCTGATATAACATGGTGGAAAAAGTCTCATAATAGGCTAGGTTAACTCTATAATCCATTACAATAAATATAATGAGACAATAAATTACCAAATTATTTTGATCTCATTTTCGGCATGCCCATCATAACATTTACATGCTTATTTTTTCCAAATAAATAAATTAAACATTCATAGAAAACATAACGGTCACCCATGGAATGAATTAGGTTTCGTAATCATGTCAAAATGAATAAACAATGGCTTTATCATAGGTTTATCCCTAAAAAAAAGAATTAAAATAATTATTGGATATTTATAATTTAAATAAAATAATATATCATAGATAATGATTTCCTAATTATGTGAAAACATTAGAAAGTGTGTTTGGGTGACTTTGGATGTTTTCCATGGAAGTAATGATTTAGGGAAACAAGTTAAGTGTATTATTATATGTTAAATGAATAATTATGTCCAAAAAACCCTAGTTGAACTAACATTATTTTCATTATAAATTTATTTATTTTTTTAAGAAAAAATTGGGGAAGAAAACTATTTATCGAGTATACATTGAAATGGAAAAGAAACAGAGTAGTTCCCTTTAACTGGGTTTGAATGTCAATAAGAATTAAGAGGGGTACTTCTTCAAAACATGTATTTCCCATCAAAACATGATTATATGACATTGATAAATATATATATTTGATATATATATATATATATATATATATATATAATATTTTAGAGCAAAATAATAATAATTAAGAGATATATTGGGGCATAAGAGGTAAATCACTCAATAAAAAACTTGAAGTTTAAGGAGTTCCCATACATTAAATCCAAATATATTCTTCCCATATGCTAAATTAAAACTATTATAAAAATGGATTTATTAATTTGAAAATTCATAACCTATTACACATAAATTTTATTTATTATAATTTACTTTTGTTCATTCATGGACATTTCTGAGAATAATAAATCCCAATTTTGTTGTTCCCAAAGTATTCATTTCATGGTTTTAGTGATACTTTAAATGTGTGTGGTTATATATGTTCTAGGAAAATGATAATACTACCCCATAAGTGAATTTAATTTTTATTCATGCACTTCTATGGTTATAAAGTTCCCCATATTTCATTTTTTGGACAATCAGAAGGTTCTTTGAGTAAAATAGTTATCATTATGTGAATAGTTCATTTATGTTTTTTAATAACCCCAGGAACAAGATTCATATGATTTAATATTATGATTAAATCTTATTTAAATTAAATTAAATAAATTATAATATATTTTTTAGAAATATGACTTAATGAAAATAATATTTCTATACCCTTCCCTAAAGATGGTAAAATAAAATGAAAACACATTATCCAAGGAGATAGTTGACCACCATAATTTGGATAATGGTTTCATTTCATTGAATTAGAGTATATGATAAAATTTAATGATAGAAGATATTAATTTATAAATATACTTTCTATTATATAAATTATACTATATTAGTTATTCATAGATAGATTAATGAATACAGATAATGTAGATGAAGTAAATAAATTAAAAGTGGTAGTATGAGGGTGTTACCTGTTGAATATAACCTTCTTGAAGTAAACCTTAGGAAACATAGAATTTTATTTTTTTATGAGCCTGGTAATACTTGGAAGTGGGGAGAGTGGAGATAACATTTTTTTATATTTTGATGGTTTCTAGTATTTGAAGGTGTGACGACACAGGGTGGTGAGGGGTTGAATTTATAAGGTGTGGAAAGAGGTTTTTTTTTTATTATATTCATTTATTTATTATTTCATCTTAATATTATCAATATCAATGATTAAGATGAATATATATAGTAAATTGTGAATATGACAATGAAATGTTGAGCGATTATATCATTTTTGACATAAAAATTCATATATTTTGCTTTTAATGATAAATATCGTAAATTAATATATATTACTATTTAAATAAATACAAAAATTTTATAAAATTATTCAAATATAAACCCTAACCATTTTTTTATATTTATATTTCAAAAATTGGAATCTAATTTATGAAAATAACTTTCTAACTATGAGGAATATAATATTTAAACAAAGTCAACATTTATTAAAAAAAATATAGAATTTAAAATTATAATCGATTTCATGACCCTTTGAAAAATTAATCATAAAACTATATTCTCATTATAAAAAAATATAATATTAATTTATGAACCCATTTTATGAAGAAGAAAATATTTTTATTCATTATATTCATTATAAAATTACAAATAAAACATTTACATTTTACAAAAATACCAACCCTTAATTTATCATTTCAAAAACATTTATTTAATGGTACCAAAATATAAATATATCATATTTTAATTTTATATGATAATTAAATATTATTTTATAATTTCATTGGTGAAGTTTCTCTTATAAAATCTGTAAAACTATTCTTAATAGTAATATTATTATTTCAACAGTCTGAATACTATTCTAATAGTAATATTAATATTATAATGTTCATATATTTAAAGGACTCATGGGCTTCCTACTTCATATAAACTCATATTGTTCCATTAATTGTTCATTAAATTATAAATTATCCTAATTAAATATATAAATTAATCTCTATAATTAATATTGTATTATAAAAAATATGTTTTATTTCTACAACATTTTCAGTGAGTGGGCTTATTCTAGTTGATCGACAATTACTAAATTATCCTATTATTATTATATAATTTTTTATTTATTTCCCAAATAAAATATTGAGAATTCTTATTTTTTTAGTTTCTAACTAATATACCATTATTTATTTATAATAATAATTTTGTTATTGTTTTTCTATGTTATGAATGTGTTTCATACTTCACAGCAAAATTATAAGATGATAAATTTCATAGATAAAATTTTCTTTGATTTTAATAAAGTCTTTTTGGACTAATGAATGTGGGGAGTGATTTATGGAGCTTAAAGAGATACTTATTGCTACACCATTCCTTGCATTACAATCTTGTGGGAACATTTTCTAGGTATAAAATTATACTTCAAGGAGGATATAGGGTTGTGTAATGATATTGAATGATTATGTAATAGTCTAAAACATTATTGAGATGAAACATTATGAGTATACATATCCAATAAATTGTCAAATATTTTCTATAGTAATCCTCACACTGAATATATCATAAAATTATCTACATGGTTATAAGGGAAAGATATATAAAAATGATAATTTATAAAAATATATATTGACATAGACAGAGTGTGATATGTTACAAAAATTATGGTTAAAAATTATTTAGGAAAATGACTACCCAATACATCAATATACTGTAGAATAAAATAAAGTGTAAGATTCTCTAAGTATAAATAATGATGCAACATTATCAAAGATTATATCTGAGTTGGATCCTATCTATTTATAATTGAAAAACATGAAAAAGGAATTGATAAATAAAAAAAATTATTTCATTATCAAATGGTTTCTCAATTATTTATTATGAATAAGAGTCTTAATAGAAATATTATAAAGTAAATATGCATCCATTATCCTTTCCAATATGGAAACGTGAAAATTTTACCAGGGAATTTATTAGTGTTCTTAAAAAATATCATGATGAAATAATTATATATGTGTTATGGTGGATCATATTAAATGAAATTATCATTTTTTTAATCTTCTATTGGACATTCAACTATATCAACTAATAATGAAATGGATCTAAGATGTGGTGAGGCTTTATGGATTACCACTATAGATTGTTTATAATTGAGAAACAAGATTTAAATTCATCATACGATAATCATTTAGTGGAACATCATTAAAACTCATCACCCACTAAATAATGGATAATCATAGTAGAACACACAAACACTAGTAGGCTTGGTTAGAGATTTATTGATAGAATTAAATTGACTACTGGATCAAAATATACATAAGGTCATGTTATTACACAATAAAAGTTTCAACAAAAAAAATCCAAATCAATGAATATGAATCTATTTATGGTAATAGATATAGAAAATTATCATAATGGGATAATATTGATGAGTTCAAGCTATTGGGGAAACAAATTGTTGAGGAAATGGACATATGGGATACTCAAAGCTGATCGAAAAGCTATATTGTCAATATTTGATGAGTCTGGATGTTTGATGTTAAAGATAAAGTTTTGATCTTCATATTTTCATGGCTTAGAGTCATTCCAATTCATAAAAATAGTAAGCTAATTCCCTTATACATAACTGTCCTTGAGGTTCAAGATCACATTCAAGTTTCATCTTATTGATTAACACTCCCTCAAACCCTATCTCTTTATCATAGTATGATACATCTATTCATATTGAGAAATTAAAAACTAGATCCAACGCAAGTACTAAATTCAGTGGTAGTATAGATTCGAAATGAGGTCTCTTATGAGGAGTAGCTAGTGACGATATTGGGTTGTAGAGATAATGTTATATGCTACAAGAAAACTCACAGAGTCAATGTACTCTAGGGAAACCATGTTCACAATGATTTGAAATGTGAACCTGAGGAAGACTTGAAGTAGATGTTCAATTACCTAGATTCAATATAATGTTTAAAAATAAATTCCAAAGGTGAATTTTCTTAAGGGAGATAATGTAATGACTGAGAGTCAAATCAATGTAATTTTTTTAATATATTAGTTTGTCATATTCCATAATACCACAATACATTACGTGCACACAACACATTATAGATCCAATAACAGTTTACTATATTATATTTAGTGAATACAAATCACTATAATAATTTAATGTTTTATAATTTGAGAAAATATAAAATAAGATAATAATAATTGTAAAACATGTATATGATCAATCAATTAGAATAATTTCACTCATGATGATCACTATATAAATTTAATAGAATATTACCAATGAAATATTGATTTTGAATAAAAAAAATATGTAACTTTAAATGAAAATAGATGTGAATGAATAATGATTGAAATATGAGGTATTTATAGCATGTAGGGAACTCAAACTACTAATATAAATGTGACAGTTGGAATTTTAATCATACAATTAAAATGGTAATATTATATTTGGAATAATATTCATTCTTTTAAGAGAAGTAACATTACTCTTAGAATAGGATTATCACTTAGTATAAAATAATGTATATGTATCTTATAAAATGAAAAAATATTAAATGTATACCATGGTATAAGTAAATAAATTTTTAAAAAATGTTACATTAAGTGTTTGTATTTTTTTAAAATGTAAATGTTTTCATTATAATTTTTTTATAATTAAAATGATATTATAGTGTCACGACCCATCCTCGGGACCCATGCCGTGACTACCCCAAGCCTGCCTTCCATAGGCCAGGGGCTAGAGACTAGGACCAAAGGTGTAAATCCTGATAAAAGGGGAAGGCATTTCTTTATGAAGTAAACAAACACCACAGAGTAAGCCAGCAGAAGTAAACACTAAGTAAAACTGGGTACAATAGTAAGTGCAGAAAGTAAATGGGCCAGAATACAAACCCAAACTGAATGTAAAGTACAACTAGAAAGAAAGTACAACAACTGAAAGTAAAGAAGCAATGTTGAGCCGTCCACTGGAAGTCCCACCTGAAGGGTGGGTACAGATAGCCTCCTCAGCTCCTCGGTTCCAGCCGTCCGCTCCATGTACGTCCCGCCCAGTAGTCCACCTCTAGGTACCGACTTGCTCCACAAGCCTCAACCACGATCAGCGCTGTCCGTCGTCTGCATCCAACACAACATAGTGCGGGCATAGCTCATGCAGGGGTGAGTATACGCTACTCAGTAGGGACCCCGAGACCCCCGAAGGTCTCCTAGAATCCACAAAGGATAATCCACGAAGGAAAGATACAATCACGAAGTAACATCCAACACTACTTAGGTATATTCCCATACATATACCAAAGTCATCAATTCCAGTTCGGTTCCAACATCTGAGCCCAAGTTCGATCACGTCCACAGAGGATAACACAATCTAATCCACATAGGATAACACAACCCAAACCACATAGGAAAGAAAGTCAATCATATTGAAGATATTTATTGAAAGTCAACACTCAGCTCACACAGGTATACATAATTTGTAAAGCAAAAGAGATGATTAGATGTAGTTACTGATTCATCTAGCTGGGACCCACATAGGATACTTGACCAGCTAAGCTGTCAGACCCATGTAGGATACTAGTCCAGCTACTCTGTCAGACCCACGTAGGATACTACAACAAAGGTCAAATACTATCGGACCCACGTAGGATATAAGAACAGTAGTACTGCCAGACCCACGTAGGATACAAGAACAGTAGTCATCGTCGTTGAACCCACGAAGGATTTTAGTTCGGTCTTCATCGCTGCCGAACCCATGGAGGATTTCAGTGCAGTCGTCATCACTGCTGAACCCACAGAGGATTTCAGTTCAGTCGTCATCGTCGTCGCAGTCGCAACCAGCTCTAGGGTTTCCGCACCCAAGATGCTCGATTCTGGGAGGGTCCACTCCACGAGCCAAGGGGGTCGATACATCCACTAACACGTAGTCCGGAGTTGATGTATCCCAAAGTCCCATCTCAATAAAAGGAACTTAATGCGACAGACGGTGCGTCAATCGGATGCCCGGTCTGAGAGTTATTGGCTTTTTCGTTCCATGGGCTCGGTTGGTTTTTAAGTCAAAACCAACCTGACCTCACTATAACTGAATTCAAACCTCGATCAGAGTAATTAAAAAGGTTTGTCTCACTAAGAGGAATCCAACAAAGTCGATGGCACGTCAATCAGAAGTCCAATGCTCAAGTTATAGGCATTTCTGCTCCGAGGGCCCAGTTGGTTTTGTGTTCGAACCAACCCGGCCATACACAAAGTTCTCCGAAACCTTGATTTTAATATACCGAAACGACTGTCTCGATCCAAGGATCATATCGCAACTGACAGTGCATCGATCGTAGGTCCGTAGCCCATGTTATGGGCATTTAAAAGAACCTGTCTGGTTTTAGGGGGTTTTGGGCCCGAACCGACCCGGTCCAAGACCCCCTGGTTCGGCCCAAACCTGGTCAACCCAACCCAGGTCCGGGTACGGCCCATTAGGGCGCGGGCCGGCCCGGCCGACACGGCCCGACCTGACCTGGGCGGGGCGACTCGGTGCTGGCCAAGCGGACGCGCAAAGGGGGGGAGGGGGAGCTGCCCCCCTTGAATGAAGAACGACCCCCAATAGGGGTGCCCGCCTCTTGGACAATCGATGGTTACAACCCCCCGGTCCTTCCAAAATAGCCGGCCCGGCTGGCCGGCCAGTTCTGCCACCGCCGGACCCCGCGGTCCCGTCCCTCCGAAGCGCCGGCGGCCAGTGGTTCCGGCCGCCCCTCCTCGCACCGCCGTAGCTTTGTGTCGTGGCCTTGTTCGACCGGCACGGCACGACGACGCCACTCCCCTCCGCCGCGGCCCCACTCCGGCCGCGACCTCTTCGCGGTTCTCTAGAGCGACGCGACAGCGCCGTGCCCCTTCGCCTCAGCCCGACTCCGGCCGCGGTTTCATTCGGCCTCAACGGCGTGGCGCGACAACGTCGTGCTTCTTTTTCGTGTTACTCCTTGATTCCGCATGGTGTTGTTGCACTGTTCTGCCTTCGTTCGAGCCGCAACTAATTCAAAAATAAAGGGGGAGGAGGGTCGGCCGTGTTCTTGCAATCCAACCACCTCCCGTTATAATGATAACATGCGGCCCAAAAATAAAATATCTTCATCAAAGCAAGCGAAAATTTAATCCACTAAATTGAACTCAAACCCCTACCCCAATGAAGTCGTCGAACAAGGATCGTTACATAAAAAGGACGTTGCAGAAGACGGCATCGTGGAAGACGACGTTGCGGAAGATGGCGTCGCGGAAGACGACGTCGCGGATCAAGGCTCCATAAGCGTCGTCGGCTTTCACCCGATGAAGGATGTGGCGCGTCGTCGTTCTTCGAAGAAGGCGTCTCTCACCAGCTACAGAGAGGGAAGAAGACGGTACAACGATCTCCCCTTGCGGTGATGGATTTCTTCATCATAGACTCGGCGTTCTTCGCGTTCTTCGACGAGGAAGAAGATGTTCTTCAGAGCGCAAGAGTTCTCTCCTCCTCTTTCTCACACAACAAAACAACCCCCCAATAAAATAAGACACTGTCTTATTTTATTCACACACACACATGTCAACATTAATTTGAAATTCAAAAAGATCTCATTCAATTAATTAAATTAATTGAAGAGCCTTTAACAGTCCAATTAATTTCGAGCGTTGACTTTTCATTTAAAAAGGGGGTGCAGGTGTGTTACACAAATAAATTCACGAGGGAGGTTTTAAGGAATTTGAAGGGGTGGGGCTCATGTGGGCCCCACTTCACTAAATCCTACTTAATGAAGTTAGGATTTAGTGGGTCCCATTCCAACCTCCATGCATAGGTTAAAAATACTTAGAATAGAAATAAAAATTTTAGAGCAAATTTTTATTTCATTCTTTAGTTAACCCATTTATTTAATAACCTCACCCAAGAAAACACAACTCCAAAAAGGTGATACTAAGAAATTAACAGTGCTGCGGTTTCATCGGTGCCCTCGGATTTCGATTTCATGCACCAGTTCAAAAGTTAGGAAAACCCGCTTGTTCGTTCACTGAACGTACCTGAGCTAAACATCAAAAATTGATTCCGGGCACACCGGGCCTTGGAATCAGGTGCTGTCAGAAACTGCGTACTCGTAAAATCCCAAAGAAAATTAAAAAAAAATTTCCTTTGAAATTTACTGGTCTTTACATTACTCCCACATCAGGGGTTTACATCCCCGTAATGATACATCACAAACTAGAGGAACAAATGAGGGTACTGAGCATGCATCTGAGCCTCCCCCTCCCAAGTGCTCTCCTGGAGGTTCTCGTGCTTCCATCTATTGGACACTAGAGGAATCGACCACCCACATAGGACCTGCTCCTGTCGATCCTCAATCTCCACAGGGAACTCTGCAAAAATCACCCCATCATCAAGGTCTAGCTCCCCATGGTCGATGATATGCATCGGGTCGTGCACGTATCTCCTCAGCTGAGATACATGGAAGACATCGTGTACCCGGTGCAACTGAGGTGGTAGAGCCAGGTGATTAGCCACCTCGGCTATCCTACTGAGAACCTAGAATGGTCCAATGAAGCGCGGAGATAACTTGCTGCCTCATCCAAATCTCTATAATCCACGTCGAGGTGAGACCCGCAAGAAGACATGGTCTCCATCCTCGAACTCTAGTGGTCTCTGACTCCTGTCAGCATAAGACTTCTACCGGCTTTGAGCTATCCTCATCTGCTCCTGGATGACCTGGACCTTCTCTATCGTGGCCTAGACTGTCTATGGTCCCACAAGTGCTGACTCCCCAGGGTCTGTCCAGCACAGAGGTGATCTGTAAGGTCTGACGTACAATGCCTCGTATGGTGCCATCCTGATGGTGGAGTGGTAGCTGTTGTTGTACGCAAACTCCACCAAGGGTATGTGGTCCTTCCAGCTGTGACCAAAGTCAAGGAAACATGCACAGATCATGTCCTCGAGAGTCTGAATGGTCCTCTCTGTCTGAGGGTGAAAGGCGGTGCTCAGACGTAGCTGCATCCCGAATTCCACCTGCAACCCCTTCCAAATCTGGGAAGTAAATCGAGCATCTCGATCGGAGATGATAGATGATGGAACACCATGAAGCCATACGATCCCTAGAATGTAGAGGCATCCCAAGCTCTCCACTGATCCCTACTCTCTAATGAGTAAGAAGTGGGACGACTTGGTAAGTTGGTCGACAATCACCCATATGGAGTCATGACCTCTGAAAGTGCGTGGAAGTCCAGTCAAAAAATCCATAGATATCTCATCCCACTTCCACTTCGGGACCTCTAAGGGCTGTACCAAGCCTTCTCATACTTGGTGCTCTGCCTTCACCTTCTGGAAGATGAGGCATCGAAAAACGAACTCTTCCATAGCCTTCTTCATACCCGACCACCAGTGCTGTCGTCTGAGATCCTGGTACATCTTTGCCACTCCTAGATATACCACTAAAGGGGAAGTGTGAAACTCACTCAGCACCTCCTCCTGTAAAGTAGCTGGTACCATGGTATGTCCTCTGAAAAGGACGACGTTCTCTCCTCCCACAGAGAACTCATCAGGAGCCTGTCTTGAGAACATCTGTGCACACCGCGTCTCATAGTTAACATCCCCACGCTGAGCCTCTCTGACCCACTGCTGTAGTGGAGGAGTGACTGCGAGTGACTAAAGAAAGGCTTCTCTATCTCTATCCACAAAGGATATCTGCAAAGCATCCATCTGCTCCGTCGCCTCCCCAAGTAGCTGAATGCCCGTCTTTCTGCTGAGAGCATCGGCTACTACGTTCCCCTTTCCAGGAGTATAGACTATCTCAAAGTCAGAGTCCTGGAGGAACTCAAGCCATAGCCGCTGTCTCAGGTTCATGTCTTTCTGTGAGAATATGTACCTGAGACTCTGGTGGTCAGAGTAGACTGTAAAGTGGTCACCCATCAGATAGTGTCGCCACATCTTTAGAGTGAAGACCACTGCTGCTAACTATTGGTCATGGGTAGCGTAGTTCTGCTCATGCTGCCTCAACTGTCATGATCCATAGGCGATCACTGCCCGCTCCTGCATCAGGACACATCCGAGTTCGGTCCCTGATGCATCGTAGTAGACTATGTACCCTACTCCCTCCTCAATTAGCCTCAAGATAGGTGTGATAGTCAACCTCTGTCTCAGCTCCTGGAAGCTCTGCTGACATCTGTCTGACCACACAAAGGGTTTCTCCTTCTTTATCAAAGCAGAGAGTGGTGCAGTAACTTTGAAAAAGTCTAGCACAAATATCTGGTAGTACCCAGCTAGACCCAAGAAACTCCGCACCTCCGTCATGCTCCTGGGTGGCTCCCTAGCTAGAACTGCCTCCATCTTTGCAGGATCCACCGCAACTCCTGCCTCAGAGATGACGTGTCCCAAGAAGTAGACCCCACGTAACCATAACTAACACTTTGAGAACTTACCATAAAGATGTTTCTCTCAGAGTGCGTCCAGTACAACCCGCAAGTGGTAGGCATGATCCTCCTCAGGGGTCGAGTATATCAATATGTCGTCGATGAAGTCCTTGACAAATCAATCGAGGTATGGATGAAAGATCCTGTTCATGAGACTCATGAACACCGTTGGAGAATTGGTTACACCGAATGGAATAACCAAGAACTCATAGTGTCCATACCGACATCTGAAGTTCATATTCTGAACGTCCTCGTCTCGAACTCTGATATGATGATAACCTGACCTGAGGTCTATCTTCATGAACCACCATGCTCCCTTGAGCTGATTGATAAGGTCGTCAATTCTCGGTAGTGGATACTTGTTCCTCATGGTCACATGGTTCTGGAGACGATAGTCGAAACACAGTCTCAAGCTCTCGTCCGCCTTCTTGGAGAACAAAATCAGGGAAGCCGAGGTTGAAACACTGGGTTGGATGAATCCCTTGCCCTGCAAGTCCTCCAGCTGTACCCGTAGCTCTCGAAGCTTAGTGGGAGCCATACGATATGCTGGTGTGGATATCGGGGCTGTCCCGGGGTACAGGTCAGTATAAAATTCTACCTCTCTGCGAGGAGGCAGTCCTGGAACGTCGTCAGGGAAAACATCCGCATACTGATCCACCACTATAGGAAAACTCAGACTCCACATGTCAACTACTCCTAGGATGGGGCTAGACAACTGATGAGTGATGGTTTGTCCTCTCCTCTGCGCGAGTCCATCCCGTGCTGCAAAGGCTCCCTTCTCGCCGGTGAAGGTAAACCTACTCCCATCGGTGTGAACACACTACACCTTGCGCCTAATACAGTCAATCTGAGCATGGAATGTAGATAACCAATCCATGCCCAAGATGACGTCGTAAGGCCTTGAAGCCGCTACAAGAAGATCCCAGCCAAAACTATCGCCTCCTAGAGTAAGCTCACACTGCCGACACCAGTGCGTAATCATCGAGTCTTCTCCAGTAGGAGTCTCTTGCCGTAAGGATCGAGCCAACGACTCTGTTAGAATCTCTGAGATCCGAACAAGGGAAGCAGTAGTAAAATAATGTCTTGCTCTTGTGTATATAAGAACTGCAGCAAGGGTGGAGTAGTCACAGATAGTACCTCGAATCATCTCTGGCGCGCCATGGTCGTAGTCCTCCGCTTCCTGAAGATGAGCCTGCCTCTTCCCGCCAGCTCTCTACAGACTTCCACGGTCGACCCTCTGCCCCCGCCTGGGTGGCCCCTCAACCGTCTGCTGCTCCTCTTCATGGTGGGTCGGGTAGTCTCGAGCCATGTGGCCCTGCCCGCCACATGCATAGCACTATATGATCCTTGGAAGGCTTGCTCTACGCCGTGTGCCCTGCACCTCTGAGCCAGTGTCCTAAGGTCGTCCACCAGATTTTCTGGTCTGCCTAGATCCCTTAGACATCTGTCGACTGCCAGCTGCAGACAACTCTACTACGTGCCACCCTACAGTAGGTCTCGCTGCTGGTGTAGGCTCAGCAAGAAGGATCTATATGAGAAGGGCTCACTCCAGTACTCCTTCCTGTGTCAGAATGCTGTGGGAGATCATCGATGCCCTGATATCATGCCTCAGTCCCTGCTCGAAGGTCCAGACTTGGAAGAATGGGTCCCGTACCATGTTCATCGAATAGCGCGAGAGATCGGTAAATCTCGCTGAGTACTGGGTGACCGTCATGCTGCCCTGCTGTAACTGTAGTAGCTCCTGGATGCGCACCGCACAGAGGGTCGCTGGGACGAACTCTGACCAGAAGAGGGTCTCAAAGTCCGTCTAATGAAGAGATACCTCGTCGTGCACCTGGAGCATCAAGATCCACCATCTTCTTATTGCCGCGTGCAGAAGGCACACTGCAAGGATCATCATGAGGTCAGCTGGTGTCCCCACTAACCTAAAAACTTGAACTACAACATCCAGCCAATCCTCGCCTGCCTGAGGGTCTGTCTCCCCGCAGAACCTGGGTGGTCTCTGACGCTGAAACTCATGTAGTACACTAAGTCGATGTGAACTCTTAGTGGCTGGGGCTGGCGGCATCGGTGGCTCGGCCGGTAGAGGTACCGCCAGTGCCTCTGCTGAAAAATGGCCCTGCACCGAGGCCTCATCGCTCGGTGGGTTGTCGTCTCGCAAAAATCTTTAAACCCTACCTGGCTACCATCGTGGGGCCATCCTGAATAGAAACAGGTGCGCCACGGTCAAAACAGTATACCTGGTGAGCTGACACAAAGTAATCACAAATAAAACTTTTGAAACACACATGCAATCAATGTTTCCGTGCATTGAGTCAGAAATCAGAAGTCAGGGTCTTGGTGTACGGATATGTCAGCTGCCGCACCAACACTGGACTCCCTGAACTGATAAACACACTCAATACCGTTAACACAATTTCTTCAAATAGATGAATGATAAGAGTCGTGATTTCTATGATAGAACTGAACTCCTCTGATACCAATTTGTCACAACCCGTCCTCGGGACCCGTGCCATGACTACCCCAAGCCTGCCTTCCATAGGCTAGGGGCTGGCGACTAGCACCAAAGGCGTAAATCCTGATAAAATGGGAAATAATTTCCTTATAAAGTAAAAAAACACCACATAGTTATCCAGCAGAAGTAAACACTAAGTAAAACTGGGTACAATAGTAAGTGCGGAAAGTAAATGGGCCAGAATACAAACCCAAACTAAAAGTAAAGTACAACTGGAAAGAAAGTACAACAACTGAAAGTAAAGCAGCAATGTCGAGCCGTCCACTGGAAGTCCCACCTAAAGGGTGGGTACAGATAGCCTCCTCATCTCCTCAGTTTCAGCCATTCACTCCATGTACGTCCCGCCCAGTGGTCCACCTCCAGGTACCAACTTTCTCCACAAGCCTCAACCACGATCAACGTTGTCTGTCATCTGCATCCAACACAACGTAGTTCGGGCATAGCCCGTGCAGGGGTGAGTATAAGCTACTCAGTAAGGACCCCAAGACCCCCGAAGGTCTCCCAAAATCCACAAAGGATAATCCACAAAGGAAAGATACAATCACAAAGTAACATCCAACACTACTTAGGTATATTCCCATACATATACCTATGTCATCAATTCCAGTTCGGTTCCAAAATCCGAGCCCTAGTTCAATCACGTCCACACAGGATAGCACAATCCAATCCAAACAGGATAACACAACCCAATCCACATAGTAAATCAAGTCAATCATATCAAAGATATTGATTGAAAGTTAAGACTCATCTCACACAGGTATACATTATTTGTAAAGAAAAAGAGATGATCAGATGTAGTTATTGATTTATCTAGCTGGGACCCACGTAGGATACTAGACCAGCTAAGCTGTCGGACCCATGTAGGATACTAGTCCAGCTACTCTGTCGGACCCATGTAGGATACTACAAAAGAGATCAAATACTGCCAGATCCACGTAGGATACAAGAACAGTAGTACTACCAGACCCACGTAAGATACAAGAATAGTAGTCATCGCCATCGAACCCACAGAGGATTTTAGTACGGCCATCATCGCTGCCGAACCCATGGAGGATTTCAGTGCAGTCGTCGTCACTGTCGAACCCACCGAGGATTTTAGTGCAGTCGTCATCGTCGTCGCAGTCGCATCCAGCTCTAGGGTTTCCGCACACAGCATGCTCAATTCCGGGAGGGTCCGCTCTACGAGCCAAGTGGTTCGATACATCAACTGACACGTAGTTCGGAGTTGATGTATCCGAGAATTATGTCTCGACAAAAGGAACTTAACACGACAGACGACGTTTCAATCAGATGCCCGGTCTGAGAGTTATTGGCCTTTTCGTTTCAGGGGCCCAGTTGGTTTTTAAGTAAAAACCAACCCGAACTCACTCCAACTGCTTCCAAACATCGAGCGGAGTAATCCAAAAGGTCTGTCTCACTAAGAGGAATCCAAAAAAGTCAACGACACATCAATCGGACGTCCGGAGCTCAAGTTATAGGCATTTCCACTCTGAGGGCCCGATTGGTTTTGTGTTCGAACAAACCCGGTCATACCCAATGTTCTTCGAAACCTTGAGTGTAATATACCAAAATGACCATCTCGATCGAAGGATGTTATCGCAACTGACAGTGCATTGATCGGAAGTCTGTATCCCATGTTACGTGCATTTAAATGAATTTGTCCGGTTTTAGGGGGTTTTAGGGCCCGGACCGACCCGGCCCAAGACCCCATGGGTCGGCCCGAACTGGGTCGAACCAACCCGGGTCCGGGTCCGGCCCCTTAGGGCATGGCTCGGCCCGGTGGGTGCGGCTCGGCCCCACCGGCGCGGCCCGGCCCGGCCGACACTGGCTGCACAGGGCGGCTCGGTATTGGCCGAGTGGACGCGCAAAGGGGGGGGGGGGATGACCCCCTTGATTGAAGAACGACCCCCACGAGGGGTGCCCGCCTCTTGGACAGTCGGGGGTTGCGACCCCCGGTCCTTTTGAAACGGCCGGCGCGGGACCCCGCGGTCCCGTCCCTCTGAAGTTCCGGTGGACGGTGGTTCCGGCCTCGCCTCGTTGCACCACCGCAGCTTTGTGCTGCGGCCTTGTTCGACCGGCGTGGCGCGACAGCGTTGCGCCCCTCCACCGTGTCCCCGCTACGGCCACAACCTCTTCACGGTTCTCCGGCGCGACGTGACGACGCCGTGCCCCTTCGCCGCGACCCTACTTCGGCCACGATTTCGTTCGGCCTCAATGGAACGGTGCGACGTAGCCACGCTTCTTCGTCGTGTTCTTTCTTGATTCTGCGTGGTGCCGTTGCACCGCGCTGCCTTCGTTCGAGCCGCAACGAATTCAACAACAAAGGGGGAGGAGGGTCGGCCGTGTTCGTGCGGGCCGACCACCTCCTGTTATAACGATAACAGGCGGCCCAAAAATAAAATATATTCATCAAAGCAAGCGAAAATTTAATCCACTAAATTGAACTCAAACCCCTACCTTGATGAAGTCGTTGAACGAGGATCATTGCGGAAAAATGAAGTCGCGGAAGATGGTGTCGCGGATGACGACACCGTGGATTGAGGATCTGTAAGCGTCATCGGCGTTCGCCCAATGAAGGATCCTGCACGTCGTTGTTCTTCGAAGAAGGAATCTCTCACCAGCTGCGGAGAGGGAAGAAGACGGTACATCGATCTTCCCTTGTGGTGATGGAGTTCTTCATCATAGACTCGGCGTTCTTCGCGTTTTTAGACGAGGAAGAAGATGTTCTTCAGAGAGCAAGAGTTCTCTCCTCCTCTTTCTCACACAACAAAACAACCCCCCAATAAAATAAGACATTGTCTTATTTTATTCACACACACACATGTCAACATTAATTTGAAATTCAAAAAGATCTCATTCAATTAATTAAATTAATTGAAGATCCTTTAATAGTCCTATTAATTGTGAGCGTTGACTTGTCATTTAAAAAGGGGGTGTGTGTGTGTTACAAAAATAAATGCATGAGAGAGGTTTTAAGGAATTTGAAGGGATGGGGTTCTTGTGGGCCCCACTTCACTAAATCCTACTTAATGAAGTTAGGATGTAGTGGGTCCCACTCCAACCTCCATGCATAGGTTAAAACTACTTAGAATAGAAATAAAAATTGTAGCGCAAATTTTTATTTCATTCTTTAGTTAACCCATTTATTTAATAACCTCACCTGAGCAAATGCAACTCAAAAAAAGATGATCCTATGAAATTAACAACGATGCAGTTTCATCGTTGCCCTCAGATTTAGATTTCATGCACTGATTCAAAATCTAGGAAAACCCACTTGTTCGTTCACTGAATGTACCTGAGCTAAACATCGGAAATTGATTCCAGGCACACCGGGCCTTAGAATCAGGTACCGTCAGAAACTGCGTACTCGTAAAATCCCAAAAAAAATTAAGAAAAAATATCCTTTAAAATTTAATGGTCTTTAAATTACTCCCACCTCAGGGGTTTACATCCCCGTAATGACACATCACAAACTAGAGCAACAAATGAGGGTACTGAGCACGCATCTGAGCCTCCCGCTCCCAAGTGCTCTCCTAGAGGTTCCCGTGCTGCCGTCTGATGGACACTAGAGGAATCAACCACCCATGTAGGACCCGCTCCTGTCGATCCTCAATCTCCACCGAGACCTCTGAAAAAGTCGCCCCATCATAAAGGTCTATCTCCCCATGGTCGATGATATGAATCAGGTCGTGAACATATCTCCTCAGCTGAGATACATGGAAGACATCGTGTACCCGGTGCAACTGAGGTGGTAGAGCCAGGTGATAAGCCACCTCACCTATCCTGCTGAGAACCTAGAATGGTCCAATGAAGTGCGAAGATAACTTTCCGCCTCAGCCAAATCTCTGTAATACACATTGAGGTGAGCCCTAAAAGAAGATGTGGTCACCATTATCGAACTCTAGTGGTCTCTGCCTCCTATCAGCATAAGACTTCTGCCAGCTCTGAGCTGTCCTCACCGCTCCTAGATAACCTGGACCTTCTCTGTCATGGCCTGGACCGTCTATGGTCCCACAAGTGCTGACTCCCAAGGGTCTGTCCACCAAAGAGGTGATCTGTAAGGTAAGACATACAATGCCTTGTATGGTGCCATCCCGATGGTGGAGTGGTAGCTGTTGTTGTACGTGAACTCCACCAAGGGTAGGTGGTCCTCCCAGCTGCGACCAAAGTCGAGGAAACATGCAAAGATCATGTCCTCGAGAGTCTAAATGGTCCTCTCCGTCTGACCATATGTCTGAGGGTGAAAGGAAGTGCTCAGATGTAGCTGCATCCCGAATGCCACCTGTAACCCCTTCTAAATCTGGGAAGTAAATCGAGAATCTCGATCAGAGATGATAGATGATGGAACACCATGAAGCCGTACGATCCCTAGAATGTAGAGGCATCCCAAGCTCTCCACTGATCCCTTCTCTCTAATGGGTAAGAAGTGGGACGACTTGGTAAGTCGGTCGACAATCACCTATATGGAGTCGTGACCTCTGAAAGTGCGTGGAAGTCTAGTCACAAAATCCATAGATATCTTGTCCCACTTCCACTTTGGGACCTCTAAGGGCTGTACCAAGCCTACTCGTACTTGGTGCTATGCCTTCACCTGCTGGAAGATGAGGCCTCAAGAAACGAACTCTGCCATAGCCTTCTTTATAACCAACCACCAGTGCTGTCATCTGAGATCCTGGTACATCTTCGCCACTCCTAGATCTACCACTAAAGGGGAAGTGTGAAACTCCCTCAGCACCTCCTTCTGTAAAGTAGCTGGTACCATGGTATGTCCTCTGAAAAGGACGACATGCTCTCCTCCCATAGAGAACCCATCAGGAGCCCGTCCTGAGGATATCTGTGAACACCGCGTCTCACAGTCAACATCCCCACGCTGAGCCTCTCTGACCCACTGCAGTAGTGGAGGAGTGACTGTGGGTGACTGAAGAAAGGCTTCTCTATCTCTATCCACGAAGGATATCTGCAAAGCAGCCAGCTGTTCCGTCGCCTCCCCAAGTAGCTGAATGCTCATCCTTCTACTGAGAGCATCAGCTACTACGTTCCCCTTTCCAGGAGTATAGACTATCTCAAAGTCATAGTCCTGGAGGAACTCGAGCCATCGCCACTGTCTCAGGTTCATGTCTTTCTATGAGAAGATGTAAATAAGACTCTGGTGGTCAGAGTAGACTGTAAAGCACTCTCCCATCAGATAGTGTCGCCACATCTTCAGAGCGAATACCACTACTGCTAACTATTGGTCAGGGGTAGCATAGTTCTGCTCATGCTGCCTCAACTGTAGTGATACATTGGCGATCACTGCCCACTCTTGCATCAGGACACATCCGAGTTCGGTCCCTGATGCATCGCAGTAGACTATGTACCCTACTCCCTCCTTCGGTAGCCTCAAGATAGGTGTGCTGGTCAACCACTGTCTCAGCTCTTGGAAGATCTGCTGACATCTGTCTGACCACACAAAGGGTTTATCCTTCTTCATCAAAGCTGAGAGTGGTGCCGCAACTCTGAAAAAGTCTGGCACAAATATCCGGTAGTACCCAGCTAGACCCAAGAAACTCCGCACCTCCGTCATTCTCCTGGGTGGCTCCCAAGCTAGCACTGCCTCCATCTTCGCAGGATCCACCGCAACTCCTGCCTCAGAGATGACGTGTCCCAAGAAGTGGACCCCATATAACCATAACTAACACTTCGAGATCTTACCATAAAGCTGGTGCTCTCGGAGTGCGTCCATTACAACCCGCAAGTGGTAAGCATGCTCCTCCTCAATGGTCGAGTATATCAATATGTCGTCGATGAAGTCCATGACAAATCAATCGAGGTATAGATGAAAGATCCGTTTCATGAGACTCATGAACACCGATGGAGAATTGGTTATGCCGAATGGAATAACCATGAACTCATAGTGGCCATACCGACATCTGAAGGCCGTCTTCTGCACGTCCTCGTTTCGAACTCTGAGCTGATGATAGCCTGACCTGAGGTCTATCTTCAAGAACCACTGTCCTCCCTTGAGCTGATTGATGAGGTCATCAATTCTCGGTAGCAGATACTTGTTCCTCATGGTCACCTGGTTCCAGCGACGATAGTCAACACACTGTCGCAAGCTCCCGTCCTCCTTCTTGGAGAACAAAATCAGGGAAGCCCAGTTTGAAACACTGGGTCGGATGAATCCCTTTCCCTGCAAGTCCTTCAGATGTACCCGTAGCTCTCGAAGCTCAGCGGGAGCCATCCGATATGCTGGTGTGGATATCGGGGATGTCCCAGGGTATAGGTCAATATAAAATTTTACCTCTCTGCGAGGAGTCAGTCCTGGAATGTCGTCAGGGAAAACATCCGCATACTAATCCACCACTACAGAAAAACTCAGACTGCACACGTTAACTACTCCTAGGATGAGGCTAGCCAACTGATGAGTGATGGGTTGTCCTCTCCTCTAAGTGAGTCCATCCTGTGCTGCAAAGGCTCCCTTCTCTCCGGTGAAGGTGAACCTACTCCCATCGGTGTGAACACAATGCACCTTGCACCTAATACAGTCAATCTGAGCATGGAATGTAGATAACCAATCCATGCCCAAGATGACATCGTAAGGCCTCGATGCCACTACAAGAAGATCCCAGCCAAAGCTCTCGCCTCATAGAGTAAGCTCACACATCCGGCACCAGTGCGTAATCGTCGAGTCTGCTCCCTTAGGAGTCTCTAGCCGTAAGGATCGAGCCAACAGCTTTGTCAAAATCTCTGAGCTCCGAACAAGGGCAGCATCAGTAAAAGAATGACTCACTCTCGTGTCTATAAGAACTTCAACAAGGGTGGAGTAGTCACAAATAGTACCTCAAATCATCTCTGGCGCGCCATGGTCGTAGGCCTCCACTGCCTGAAGATGAGCCTACCTCTGCCCGCCAGCTCTCTACAGACCGCCACGTTCGACCCTCTGCCCCCTCCTGGGTGGCCCCTCAACCATCTGCTGCTCCTCTTCATAGTGGGTCAGGCAGTCTCGAGCTTGTGTCCCTACCTACCACATGCATAGCACTGTATTCTCCTTGGAAGGCTTGCTCTACGCCGTGTTCCCGACACCTCTCAGCCAGTTTCCTAAGGTCGTCCGCCAGATTGTATGGTCTTCCTGGACCCCTTAGACATCTGTCGACTGCCAGCTGCAGACGACTCTGCTACGTACCACCCTGTGGTAGGTATCACTACTAGTGTAGGCTCAGTAAGAAAGCTCTGTAAGAGAAGGGCTCGCTCCAGTACTCCTGCCTCCATCGGAATGCTGTGGGAGATCATCAATGCCATGATCTCATGCCTCAGTCCCTGCTCAAAGGTCCAAACTCAGAAGAATGGGTCCCGTACCATGTTCATCGAATAGCGCGAGAGATCGGTAAATCTCGCTGAGTACTGGGTGACCGTTATGCTGCCCTACCGCAGCTGTAGTAGCTCCTGGATGCACACCGCACAAAGGGTGCCTGGGACGAACTCCAAGCAGAAGAGGCTCTCAAAGTCCGTCTAATGAAGAGATGCCTCGTCGTGAACCTGGGGAATCAAGCTCCACCATCTGCCTGCTGCCGCGTGCAGAAGGCACGCTGTAAGGATCACCATGAGGTCAGCTGGTGTCCCCACTAACCTAAAAACTCAAACTACAACATCCAGCCAATCCTCGCCTGGCTAAGGGTCCGTCTCCCGATAGAACCTGGGTGGTCTCTGATGCTGAAACTCGTGCAGTGCACTAAGGTGACGTGCACTCTCAGTGGATGGGGCTGGCGGCATCGGTGGATCGGCCGGTAGAGGTACCGCCAGTTCCTCCACTGAAAAATGTCCCTACACCGAGGCCTCGTCGCTCGGTGGGTTGTCGTCTCGCCCAAAGCTTTGAACCCTAGATGGCTACCGTCTTCGGGACATCCTAAATAGAAACAGGTGCGCTATGGTCAAAACAGTATACCTGGTGAGCTGACACAAAGTAATCACAAAGAAAACTTTTGAAACACACATGCAATCAATGTTTCCGTGCATTGAGTTAGAAATCAGAATTCAGGGTCATGGTGTACGGATACGTCAGCTGCCGCACCAACACTGGACTCCCTGAACTGATAACCACACTCAATACCCTTAACACAATTGCTTCACATAGATGAATTATTAGAGTCGTGAGTTCTGCAATAGAACCGAACTCCTCTGATACCAATTTGTCACGAGCCGTCCTCGGGACCCGTGCCGTGACTACCCCAAGCCTGCCTTCCATAGGCTAGGGGCTGGCAACTAGAACCAAAGGAGAAAATCCTGATAAAAGGGGATGGAATTGCCTTATAAAGTAAACAAACACCATAGAGTAAGCTAGAAGAAGTAAACACTAAGTAAAACTGGGTAAAATAGTAAGTACGGAAAGTAAATGGGCCAGAATACAAACCCAAACTGAAAGTAAAGTACAACTGGAAATAAAGTACAACAACTGAAAGTAAAGCAGCAATGTCGAGCTGTCCACTAGAAGTCCCACCTGAAGGGTGGGTACAGATAGCCTCCTCAGCTCCTCCGTTCCAGCCGTTCGCTCTGTGTACGTCCCGCCCAGTGGTCCACCTCCAGGTACCAACTTGCTCCACAAGCCTCAACCACGATCAGCGCTGTTCGTCATCTGCATCCAACACAATGTAGTGTGGGCATAGCCCGTGTAGGGGTAAGTATACGCTACTCAGTAAGGAATCCAAGACCCCCTAAGGTCTCCCAAAATCCATAAAGGATAATCCACAAAGGAAAGATACAATCACGAAGTAACATCCAACACTACTTAGGTATATTCCCATACATATACCTATGTCATCAATTCCAGTTCGGTTCTAACATCCGAGCCCAAGTTCAATCACGTCCACATAGGATAGAACAATCCAATCCAAATAGGATAACAAAAACCAATCCACATAGTAAAGCAAATCAATCATATCGAAGATATTGATTGAAAGTCAAGACTCAGCTCACACAGGTATACATTATTTGTAGAGAAAAAGAGATGATCAGATGTAGTTATTGATTTATCTAGCTGGGACCCACGTAGGATACTAGACCAGCTATGCTGTCGGACCCATGTAGGATACTAGTCCAGCTACTCTATCGGACCCACGTAGGATACTACGAAAGAGGTCAAATACTACCAGATCCACGTAGGATACAAGAACAGTAGTACTGTCAGACCCACGTAGGATATAAGAACATTAGTCATCGCCATCGAACCCATGGAGGATTTCAGTACGGTCGTTATCGCTGCCGAACCCACAGAGGATTTCAGTGCAGTCGTTGTCACTGTCGAACCCACAGAGGATTTTAGTGTAGTCGTTATCGTCGTCACAGTCGCAGCCAGCTCTAGGGTTTCCGCACACAACATGCTCGATTCCGGGAGGGTCTGCTCCACGAGCCAAGGGGGTCGATACATCAACTAACATGTAGTCCGAAGTTTATGTATCCCAGAATTCCGTCTCGACAAAAGGAACTTAACGCGACAGACGACGTGTCAATCAGACGCCCGGTCTGAGAGTTATTGGCTTTTTCTTTCTAGGGCCCAGTTGGTTTTTAAGTCAAAACCAACCTGAACTCACTCCAATTGCTTCCAAACCTCGAGCGGAGTAAGGAAAAAGGTCCTTCTCACTAAGAGGAATCCAACAAAGTCGACGACACATCAATCAGACGTCCGGAGCTCAAGTTATAGGCATTTCTGCTCTGAGGGCCCGGTTGGTTTCGTGTTCGAACCAACCCGGTCGTACACAATGTTTTCCTAAACCTTGAGTGTAATATACCAAAACGACCATCTAGATCCAAGGATCTCATCGCAACTGACGGTGCATTGATTGGAAGTCTGTAGCCCATGTTACGTGCATCTAAACGAACCTGTCCGGTTTTAGGGGGTTTTGGGCCCGGACCGACCCAGCCCAAGACCCCATGGGTCAACCCGAACTGGGTCGAACCAACCCGAGTCCGTGTGGAACCAACCCGGGTCTGGGTCCGGCCCCTTAGGGCGTGGGTCGGCCCGGTGGGTGCGGCTCGGCCCCACCGGTGCGGCGCGGCCCGGTCGGCGCTGGCTGCACGGGGCAGCTCGGTGCTGGACGAGTGGACGCGCAAAGGGGGGGGGGGGGGGGGGGTGATGCCCCCCTTGATTGAAGAACGCCCCCACGAGGGGTGCCCGACTCTTGGCCATCCAGGGGTTGCGACCCCCGGTCCTTCTGAAATGGCTGGCGTGGCTGGCCGGCCGGTGCTGCCGCCGCGAGACCCCGCAGTCCCGTCCCTCCGAAGTGCCGGCGGACGGCGGTTCCGGCCGCGCCTCCTTGCACCGCCGTAGCTTTGTGCCACGACCTTGTTTTACCGGCGTGGTGAGATAGCGTCGCGCCCCTCCGCCGTGGCCCCGCTCCGGCCGTGGCCTCGTCGTGGTTCTCCGGCGCGACGCGACGGCGCCGTGCCCCTTCGCCGCGACCCGACTTCAGCCACGATTTCGTTCGGCCTCAACTGCATGGTGCGATGTGGCCGCGCTTCTTCGCAGTGTTCTTGCTTGATTCCGCACAGTGCCGTTGCACCGCGCCGCCTTCATTCGAGCTGCGATGAATTCAACAACAAAGGGGGAGGAGGGTCGGCCGTGTTCGTTCGGTCCGACCACCTCCTATTATAACAATAACAGGTGGCCCAAAAATAAAATATATTCATCAAAGAAAGCGAAAATTTAATCCACTAAATTGAACTCAAACCCCTACCTTGATGAAGTCATTGAACGAGGATCGTTGCGGAAAAAAGGACGTCGCGGAAGACAGTGTCGCGGATGACGACGTCGCGGATCGAGGCTCTGTAAGCATCATCGGCATTCAACCGATGAAGGATGCTGTACGTTGTTGTTCTTCAAAGTAGGCATCTCTCACCAGCTACGGAGAGGGAAGAAGACGGTACGACGATCTCCCCTTGCGGTGATGGAGTTATTCCTCATAGACTCGGCGTTATTCGCGTTTTTCGATGAGGAAGAAGATGTTCTTCAGAGCGCAAGAGTTCTCTCCTCCTCTTTCTCACACAACAAAACAACCCCCCAATAAAATAAGACATTGTCTTATTTTATTCACACATACACATTTCAACATTAATTTGAAATTCAAAAATATCTCATTCAATTAATTAAATTAATTGAAGAGCCTTTAACAGTCCAATTAATTGCGATCGTTGACTTGTCGTTCAAAAAGGGGGTGCGGGTGTGTTACACAAATAAATACACTAGGAAGGTTTTAAGGAATTTGAAGGGGTGGGGCTCATGTGAGCCCCACTTCACTAGTATCCTACTTAGAGAAGTTAGGATGTAGCGGGTCCCACTCCAACCTCCATGCATAGGTTAAAACTACTTAGAATAGAAATAAAAATTGTAGCACAAATTTTTATTTCATTCTTTAGTTAACCCATTTATTTAATAACCTCACCCGAGAAAACACAACTCCAAAAAAGGTGTTCCTAAGCAATTACTGGCTCTTCGGTTTCATCGGTGCCCTATGATTTTGATTCTGAGCACTGGTTCAAAAGTTAGAAAAACCTGCTCGTTCGTTCACTGAATGTACCTGAGCTAAATTTCGGAAATTGATTCCGGGCACACCGGGCCTTGGAATCAGGTGCCGTCAGAAACTGCGTACTCGTAAAATTCCAAAGAAAATTAAGAAAAAATTTCCCTTGAAATTTATGGGGCTTTAAATATAGAAAAATTATTTTTATTATACATATTTAGAAATTAATATGATGTTTTATTTTAATCAAAATATAATTTAATGACATCATAAATAATTTTCTAAAGGGTGAGAAAATTTATAATAATATTAAAAATGATAATTATAAAATAAATGATATATTTTGTAAAATTAAAAATTTTCATAATTTAAATATTATTTTCATTAAATAGATTTAATTTTCTAAATCTACAGGTTGAAAAATATTCAGCAAGATTTTTTTATTTTCTAAACTAGTAGATTTTTTTATGAATAATGGAATATGTTAAAATATTGGATTTAACTTTACAAGATATATACAAGAATTTATGAGTAATATATTAGGTAATTACCAATTAGATAAAGCTAAAATACAATATTCACTGTATATTATTAAAATAATCAATAATAGTAGTAGTCTTGATCCAAAATGATATGTTGATGCTTAGAATATAAAAAATCACCCCTATCCTCCACATATGAATACCACCACAAACAACCTTGCCTCCTTGCACCTTCTAAGTCATGTAGATATAAATTTTTATCCCTAATTATATACCCAATACTCCCACATAAATTCTAGTTTTCATTGTCACATACAAATAACACTTCCATGTATCATAAGGATTATTTCAGGAGGAAACATTCAAGAGGTAAAATTATTACACTCTACCTCATTGAAATTATGTTGTTCCTCTACCTTCTCCTTTACTCCCTCATCCAATATTAAATAATTAATCGAGGATTATATATAAAATATAATGTAGTTTTTTTAATGGAAAATCCATATTCTACCATCTATTATACTATTTCTTAATATAGTGTGTTGTTTTTAATGTAGATGGTTCCCAACATCCATGAAAAGTACCAATAATTTTCCTTCACCACCCTCAAAGATGGTCATAAATTTAATTATGGTTAAATAAAATGAAAATTTATATACATTAACTAATTTATAGTTATGTAATTAATATATATCCTAATAATATATAACAAAAAATTATTTTTTGATGGTTGGGAAAACTGCATTAATGAACAAACTCAAAAACCAAAACATTTTTTCTAATTATATCATCATAATGATGAAAAAAAGGATAAATTGGGAAATTAAAATTTATATATGTTCATGAATAATAGTTTATTCACTTCTATAATTCTATCCACACTTATATTTACTATGATATTTTTACACAAGTGATAAGACCATGGAACTGTGAAACAAACATCGTCAAAAAGAAAAATAATCTTTTGTAACTTAATGTAATGGTTGTAATGGAACATAATAAAATTAAAAAAATATATTAATTATAGATGTTAAATATTATTAATTTTGTTATTAATTAATTTATTTTTAATATCATTGATGATAAGTGAATGTGATGAATTATTATTGAACCTAATGTAGGGGATGTCACTGAACCACTCATTTTCTTTTGGTTAAGACATTTCATTATCTAACTCAATTTATCTATCTCAAATAGATGTTATGGAATTATTATAAATTATTTTTATTTGAGTATTAATTATATTCCTAACTTATTACTCCTTACATTGACAATGTATTACATGACTTAATCTCTTTCCTCAAATACCTTGATTAAAATCATTATGATTAAAAGAAAAATTCTCTAACCATAAATCGTTTTTTATAATGATCATTTAATGTCATTATTATATATTATTTTGTACTTTGATATGAATTTCTAAAATATTTATTTAGTATTTTTCTTGGTATTCATCAGGAAATATCCTTTATTATGATATGAGTCAACATTTAGCAACCCATTTCTGTCTATGGGTGATTATTATGTTTATTCCATACATTGGATTTCATTTATGGAAATCATAATAATATTAATTCTTTAATGTATCAACCATAATAGATCTCCATTTTTTTGGGTAATTTATTTCATTTTATTTTATGTAAGGGATTATATAGTGAGCATAAAAAATTATGGTACTCTCTCTACCATGTGATTTTTTCTTGGAAGTTAGCATTGAATTTTAATTATGTCTTGTTTTTCATTACCACTGAGGTCCTATGATTCTATGGTATTATGATACTATATTCCATATATTATTATCCCATTTCATTACTCATAATCCTTCTATTTTATGGTATCATGTTATTTGATTTGACCTTCATCTTCTGATTCATTATCATGTTTAATTAAATACTATGATTTATAGATAACCCCTTCATGTTATTTATTCTCTAGTATATCAGCATAAATTTTAATAGCTAAAAAAGATTTTGAATAATATTATTCAAATTATAATATATTTTTTATGATATAGTTTTCCTTTGACATGTTAAAGAATTTTTCTTCTAATTACATGAGGCCTTACTATATTTGATTTAATATTATACAATTTTACTTATACAAATACTGTGTTACTTTTACTTAAAGATGTGGGTCTCTATATTTCCCATAAATTATTTATTAAATGGTAGATAAATGTATCCCTTCTAACTATGTGCGTACTACCGCCTCTAAAAATCAATATGACTCATTTTACAAAACTGACATTCATGGATGGTAATTATGATAGATTACATATATATATAACAAATTTATGATAAAATAATTAGTATATAAAGGTGACTGATTATTTATATTTCTATCATTTTATTAATAAAGATTAGGAATAATCACTCTTGTGTATATAAAGACTACCATCTTCGTATAGTCGTGCAATAAAATTTTCTGTACTAATTTATATGAATAGTTGTTAATTTCTTTATAATCTATATATATGATATTTATATCATTATTAACATTTTTTATGATTGAATGATGATTAATGTACAAGGATGCAAATTTACGAACCAAAACATACATGATAAACGAAATAGCTAACACCCAAAGTGATGATGATAGTGAAATATTGTTAATGAATGTGTTATAAGATGTTATATGTTAAAATTTTTGTTATTATGGTCATGTATTTTATTAGGGTATATAATTATAATAAAATTTTTATAATTTTTTTTAGAAAATTTACAAAGAAAGATGGCCTTGAGGTAAGACTTTTACGTCATAATCTCATTTTTCCTGATATTATTTATTATTTAATATTGGATTATGGAATTTATTAATATATCACTCAAAAATATTATATATTTTCTTTAACCTATCTTTACTTCTATAATTTAAATTTTTTTCATTTATTTTTTATATATTTTTGAAATCATGGAACCAAACAATTACTTTTAAGGGAATTGAACATTTTTCCCTCTCTGATCCTGAATATTTAATTGAATGGAAATGTTTCTATCAAAAATATTTAGGGAATGTTTTTTAATTTTATCAAAAAATTTATTAGATTCATTTTTATCTATTTCTTAATTTCTATAAATTTTACTATAAAGAATATTCTTATGATTTTTCAAAAGAGTTACTTGAGGCTTTTTAATAAAAATTTGATATTATATATCTTTCGACCTGAACCACATGAATATATCAACCAAAATTATTAATTTTCTATTAATTGTATATTACTTTAAAATTTTCAATGTTTCATTTGAAATTAAATATTTTACTTAATATATTTTAAATATTTAAAATTTTTTGTTCATAATGAAAAACATTATTTTCCTTCAGAATTTTATTATTGATAAGTTAATGGTATTTACATCAATATCCTAAATCATTTATGTTTCTTATTCATTATATGGGATATGATAAATTATTATAATCATTATTATTTTTTTGATTATTTAAGACTATTATTATTAAATAATGATTATAAATATTTTTATTTCCATGGGATAAGATGTACCGAAATGAATCTTATTTTCATGAATTTGTGTAATATATGTGGAAAAATTATGATTATGTGATATGTGAGTCAATTATATCCCTCCAATGGGTCATTTAATGAATAATTTTTTCTGAAATTATACACTACATGGAACTGTATTCTTATCCCAAAGTAGATTACAGAGGAGGTTATCCTCACTTTGAAATACGGTATAACGGATTTCACCACTATCACGAAGTAGGTACATAGGTGGTAATCCCAAGCCTAATATGTGATTAATGCCTTCTTGGGTAGCCTTTCCATAATATTTATATGAAGAAAACCTCAAAAATAATTATTCAACTCTTTTATGATTTGATTGTATAATAATGTTATTCTCTTATTGATTATTTTCTTAAATTCCATTATGTTTAATTCCTTATTAACTAGAAAGCTTTCATCCATGAATCAGGATTATTAAAATTTTGGGGTATGAATTTGAAATTTTATAAATATTTTATTATACTTAATTTATAATGAGATTCTTATGAGTGATCCTTAATTTATATCTCTATTGTTTAATGATACATAGAACACCAAATCACTATTTTTAAGGTTTAATTTTCACTAGTGCTTGATGAAAGGGTTTAAATATGGTATATCTATGGTGGGTGATAGTTGTGAAGAACTAAGAGGGAGAGAATTAATATCTTTTTATATACTAATTCTTTATAAATCAATGTTTTTCAAGAGAAAAATATTTAATGTTATCACATGGATGATATTTTTATGAACCGAATATTAATATTTAATGATTTATGATTTATGTTTGAAAAGTTTAGGAATCAATTCATTTAATTCATTGAAAAAATGTAAAATATGATTTATAGAGATAATATTTGGAATAACGTTTTTTAGTAATTATTAATTATTTAAAAATTTCATATAAAATACATTTAGAATAATTTTATAGGTATATGAGAACTTTAGTAAAACAATTTTGATGAACAAGCATATAGAAGAAAAAGTTTCCCGATAAAAAAAGTGAAAAAATGGTCTTCTTTTGAGAATCATCATTGGAGGTTTTTACCAAATATGGTAAATAGTGAATTAATACATGTATAATATCTAAAAAACAACCAAAATGAAAATTTTTGTTGCTTTTAACATAAATAATATAAAATTCTCCAAATAAAAATTGAATCATAAATAATTGTGATAAATGATACATTTCAACATAGACCCTTAAATATTTTATTAATTTGGAATGAAATACCAACAAATGAATGAAGGTTTTAAGGATTTTTAATACCTATAATATTCGTTGATATAATCATATAAAATATTCCTTAGTAGAATATAATAAAAAAAAATAAATAATGTAGTGAATATAAAATGTATATAAATGATGTAAAATTGAGATCATCAAAACCATTACAACATTTTTGTCTCATGAATTAAAATAACTTTAATTATAGAACATTAAATGGAATTTAAAATACCATTAAGTTTTAGATAGTATGATAAAAAACGTTTATGTGTATATACATGAAAAATATATTATAATTTATTAATATAGCTTGTGACATGATGAAATAAATGTGAGACAATAACACCAGACCTTAACACTCATCTTAAAAGAAAATAACATAACCACATATATAATATTTAAAATATATTCATAAATTATATCAAAACATTATTCATATGTATTTCATTTTATACTCAGTAATTTTCATCACCCTTTATACATATAATAAATAGTTAATGATTTTTTCATCATTAGAAGTTAGTAATTTTTGTTTTTGAGTACATGTTTTGTACAAGTGATATCAAAATCCATTTTTGATTCACAGTTATCAATTAAGATATTATTTAATGTTCATCAATATATAATATATTATTGTTATCTATTTTATAATTTCATTAAATTAGGGTTCTAATTACAATTCATTTAGAAGAAATCAATGATGATATTGTTCTCAGTTATTTATTGATGTAAAAAGATTAATTTATAATGATAGAGAGGTATTTTATTATCCATAAGAACAATTTTAATTAAAAATACAAATAAAAAATAACCTATAAATTCATCAAATATATTTTTATAAAAATTTATGTATAGAGGTGAGGGAAAATTAATTACATCACTTCGTGGAGGTAGTAGTCCATATATACACACAGGTGATGCTTTCATTTTTAAATGGATGGTATGAAGGATGGTTAAATTCTTTTTCCATTATAAAAACATAATTATTTCTAAAATATCGTATATAATATATAAATCCATCTATACAACCATTCATGATTGTAATTCCCTAAAAATGATATATATTTCTTCATTAATGCTCATCTTTGTGTGTACAAATGAGCAAAACTCTTATATTTTACTGGATGGAAATGTGGTATAAAATGTTTGTACCATTAAATAACAACGTTTTTGAATATTTAATATATTTATGTTAATATATCAAAATTATTGTAAATTATTTTGAAGATGTACCAGATGAAAATAATCTTGAATTAAGTCCATTATGATAATTACGTTTTTATTGGGAATCCACTATTGGCTTAAACCATAATCCTTCCTATGTTGGTCTTATAGAAATAATAAAACCACTATGATTCTTGGAGGATAGTTTCTAATATCATGGTAATTCTATGTTGCTCATGTGTTGGGGATATCTGATCATTTATGGTTTCCTTTTATATGTGAGGGGAGTAAAACCCTTGTAAATTCCATAATGTTTAAAATAATATAAATAAATTTTCATTGTAATGTCGATCAAAAAGGAAAAATTATCATAGATAAAATTTAGTTTTGATCAGACTAACACCATAATAGTTAGACCCGTTTTAGCTATTTTTTTCCTTGTATAATAGGCTAATACTCGATTTATCCCTGTTCTCCCCTTACAGAGTTAACAAGATTTCACCATAGGAACTTATTTTTATGAGAAGAAAATAAGTTAATATTATATGAATATATTTACTATATGCATACCAAATATGGAATCACTTTTAAAATATTAAATTACCTTATTTTTTAAAAATATTTTTTAATATATGTTTAAAAAATGCAATGAAAAACTATTTTATTACAAATTTTCTTTAATTCATAACAATTTATTTTTATTAAAGAAGTATGAAATTGTTTCCATTACATTTACTGAATTATTAACAAAAATTAATAATTTTATGAAATTAAAATTAAGGTAAAACAGTATATATCATAAATAATAAATAATTAACCAAAGATGACTCGAATAGATTCTACAATAAACATAAAACATAGATTTAGAAAAGAATTAAATTGGTTCCAAAATTTAATATTATAGTTTTAAAATTATTTGTTTACAGCATAAAAGTCTATTTTATTTATATTGGGTTTAAATATATTTTTTTGTCACTATTATATTATAAGGATGTCACACACGTTATGATATTTTTAAAAATATATTTTTAATATTTAACTAAAAAATATCCATTAAAAAACACCTATATAATTTTGAAAGTATAAATAAAAATAATATGTCCATTAGTTAAAAATTGAATTTCTATGCATGGAAGAAATAAATTAATATATTCCCACAAAGAATTCACAGAAACTGTTATTTGGAATAAATGCATTTTTGAAATATAAATTGAATTAATTCTTTCTCCCTGACTATTAACAACTATTAGATTATTGTTAACTTATTTTATAAAATATATTTTAAATTAATTTCATGAAATTTATTTATATTGTTTTATAAAATTAATTTATTATGGTGAAAATTCCTTAGGAAAATAAAAATAGATATTTCAAAAATATATCATTAAATTTTTTTTATCATCACTCTTTACTGGTTGATAATAAATGTATAAATGACTATTAGAATTTATAAAGGTATAAATAATACACATTAAGTTCAATACTATAAATATGAGGCATTTATTTTTAAATAAAAAAATAAAAAATAATGTTGTAAAAAAATATTTATGTTTAACCAATTGATAATATTATAGAATTTTGTATCATTACCTAACCAATAAATTGAGATCCTTAAATGATTTGATTATCTATTATATTAAATTTATAATTTTTTATTTATTTATATCATTCCTTAAAATTATTTTATTTATCAAGAAGTCATCATTGAATAAAATAGTTCAAAATTGTTTTTGGGGAATTAATGGCCTTTCCATAAGTAAATATTACTCATTTTATAATGTAATTTTTATAATCAATATTTATTCACAATATAATAACATCCTTCAATTTATACATTATTCTTGAAATATTCATGTATGTTCATGTTGTGTACATAATTAGATATCAAACAAAAAATTCATAATGTGAATATATTTTTAAATATCAAGGTTTTATAGAACTTATGTGATAGTTAACTTAGAAATATGATGAGTATTAAATAAAACCATGTGGATAATATGATACATTCATGAAAAGTATATCTAAAAATAAAAATAAGTTTTTAACAATAATACATTAAATATATCAGAATAGGGAATTTTTAAACCATCTGGGTGAATGATTGGAGTAGTAAATACAAACGAGGAGAATCAATAATAGTTAGTGATGTAAAATTAAAGATCCTCAACTGAGAAGAACCCTCATTCATTATTAACCTTATTGCCATATCTTCCATTTTATAAAAGAACATAATTATTATTATGATTTTTATTAATATTGTTTTAGGATAAATTATTAGGTTAAAATGTGGATTTTGTTGTCATAACATTACATAATTCAAGATTATGTTATTTATCATTTAAATTTCATCAATGTAAAATGAATATTTTATCAATAAAATACCAAATTTATATCTATATATATTTATGGATTTAAATATTGATATACTACTAAATTCATTCACTCGGGAAATGACATCCATTATATATGGTTCTCGTGATATTTTAAGATGTTATAAGCCTAGTTTTCCAATTTAATAGGAAAAAAAAACCAAGTAATCGATAGAAAATAAAAATTATCCCTATATTTGTTAGATAATTTTTACATGGTAATGTTTTATAAGATTGTCCCTTTTTTTACATTTCAATTTCATTATTCACATTTAATACATTACCAAAATCATATATTCAATTTCTCCCTTATCTCTTTTTTTCTATTTTTTTTGACGTTGTTTCATTATGGGATCTTGAACAATGCTTACCTATGGGTTATAATATATATTCTTCAAAAAATACTTCAAATAAGAAAAAAAAAGTTAATTTTTTTATTTAGTTTCATATCTTCATTATAAAATGATAAATCCCAAGTACCCACAATCTAGTGGGCATGGTCAATAGTGGAAGGAATAATTGACATTTTCAGGTTAAATCATTTATAAGTCAATTCTTTATTACATATTATAAAAATATCCAATTTCTCAAGTTAATATCTGGATTGGACTATTTCCATAATAATGACAGGGTGATAAATTTCCAAAAAAAATCATAAAGGTATTTCATTATTTTATTCATAATTTATAATTTAATACCCATATAATTCATAGAAAGGGAAAATTATTTCTACAAACCCTAGGGAAACTAATTTTATGAACCACTTAACTCTAGAAAATATAATAAATTTTTGTTCAATATGTGCATGATGAAATTATGAATAACTAAAATAGATATTAAGTGATAGTCATATATTTTAAGACATAATTGATAATATTAATCCTTCCACCAATTGATAATATGTTATTATTTTAATTTTAAATTATAATTACCTTTTTTTAAATAATGAAATCAAGGTTATGGATTCTTACATACACATAAATCAAAAAATTAACAATTTATTCAAAATGAAATCCCTTATGCTAATGACTTGGAAACTCTTAAGGATCTCAATCAAATTGGGGGGACAAAATATCTAAAACCAAGAAAATAATTTTACTAGTATTAATGATCTGACCACTCCATAATCCATAGGTTTTGAGAAGCCTCACGAAGTAATCATAATTTTTTATATTATATGGTGTAACACCATCAATTCAGCCGAAAATAGTATATAAGAGAGACTTAGTGTCCCATACTGGCCATAATAAATTTTAAAATTACTCTCATAAATAAAGTCATTAATGTTTCTACTAATGTAATGTTGAAAAATGATAAAAAGTATCTGGGAAGGAGGGACACCTTTCTAAAAAAATATTATCAATATAAATAAACCAAAATCCAAACCCATGAGAGAGATATTTATATAGGGATTTGATAGACATAAAAAATGAAAAACATGGGGTTTTATAGTGAAACCAATCATTATAAATTATAGAAAAAAATGAATCCCTAATTTTTCTACCATATGATATACCCATGTTAATTTTGATCATTAGGCTTAATGGTTTCTAACTCAACTCCACAATGATTTCTTATTCCAAATAGAATACCCTTGAACTATTGTGCTATTTAAAAATACATGTTCATCCACCAAAATAATAAAATAATGAATAAAAGAGATATTATAATAAAGCATACTAGATGTGATATTATGGGAATAAATACAATGATTGATTAGTCAAATGTGTTAAAAGATATTTAATTGTATAATCATAGAAACATGGAAAACATTTCTTCTTATTAAAGACTTTGGGATCATAAAACCATAAAAATGTGTCCTAGAGAACATAAAACATCATTCTTAATGATATATAATAAAAAAAGAATAAATTTAATGAAAATATATGAGGCATCGGTGCACTATCAAAACCCATGAACTTAACACCATCATAGATTTGTTATTTTATAGGTAGGTAAGTAATAGTGTAATTATTAAAAAATTTGTCATATAAAATTTTATTAATTTGAATTATGTTCCTTACATACATAATAAACCATTATGAGTATGGAAAACCACATTGGATTATTATATTCAATAAAATTTATTTTAGAAGAGATATTTTGATAACTCATTATATATAAATAGGGGGACAGTGTAAGACTTTTATTTAGTTTCTTATACACTTCTAATATGTAATTCATATGATGTAATTTGTATATGTTTTCCTCCATCAATTATTAAATGGAAAAGGTGATCATAATTAACTATTATAATAAGAATTTTTAATATCCAAGAAATAAAAGTTATTAAATGTGAAGAAGGATTATTTTTCAGCTATGGAAATTATTCCAAATAAATTTTGAAGAAATTAAACATGGAAATTTAAAATCCAATTAAAATCCTAAATGGGAAAGTAATTTTTTTTAAAAGAGCTATGTATGTGATGGTAGTCATGTAAATTGGATGTTTTTTGAGCGATGAATGAGATAACTAATATTGAAAAGGACAAATATTCTCTATAGAGTAAGACTCATAAAAAGATACCTAGAGAATCATGTCCAAAATCATTTGTTTTAGATGATTTTTAATGGTGACTAAAAGGTAAAATCAATGGTGTTATGTTTTATAAAAAATTATCGATTTAATTCATGTTGGATACCAATATTGTAACACAAGAAGTAAGTTTAATGGGAGGAGATGTATAAAATGAATCATATTCTTTTTGGGAGACCTTATGTGTAATGTCCTATGTTATTTTTATTTTCGATATTAACATCTTTTAAATAATATTTTCTTGAATCAAAACCTATGAAATCAATGTTACATATGGGAAAAATAATGAAAATTATATTATAATATTAATGTATTATTTTTAGACTATTAAAATAATTTCAAGATAAATTAAAATTTCTTCTAAAATAATGACATGGATAATAAAAATATAATTGTGGTTTGAATCAGAGAATGGGGTTAACAATTACTATTATATAATTGAAATATTCAATTTAAACCTTGTGTTGATGAATGTGTACTTCATAAGATACCACTAAGGGAATCATATGTAGACCCAATCCTCATCAACCGATGATCCTAAATAAAGGTAGCAATATGTAATTTGAATTATTATACATTATTAATGATTATATTATAATTTATTATTTTATTAATTTAATTTGGTTTACTATAATAATTACATACCCAGACACTATTATTAATATTTTACTCAATACTTAATTTTTCAGGTGTTATTCTTTTTTTGGAATATCTGTGATTGATGAATGTTGTATGTGAATTAAAATCAACCAAAAAATGAAATATTACATCCCATTATTCTACCCCACATCCATTAAATTTATATTTTGGAATAATCTATGGATATAAGATTGGATTTTTTGGACTCAGATGATGATATTCCATTTCTAGGCCTACAATTGTTTTTGTTAAGATCCATTGGTAGAAAGGGGGTGAAGTGATATGGTTGGTGGGTGACTATAGGAAACCAATGGTACAATTCCAAGAGATCCAATGTGTATATACAATTCAATATATTACAGAATGGATGGGAAAAAAATACTTCTATATTTTATCTCTATATATGATAGATGGGTCTTCACTAGAGGGTTATTGTGACTATAAGAGGTCCAAATATGAAACCTTGGGACATCAATAGTTGTTCAAATGTGATAAGAGGACAAATATCAATAGGATGGATCAATTATTATAGTAGGTGGATCTATAGGTTAAAGACTCAATCAAACTACATGTGATTTTTAATCACACAACTTATGTCACATTATTTATGGAATATTGGATTTAAATCCATTCAAAATATCAGAGAAGGTGTTCCTTTGACCACATATAATTTAGTTCATGTATAAATTGTGAAATGTGTACAAATATACAATCCATGGTATCTATCTATTGACACACATCACGTTGAATAGTTAAAATTCCATGTATTATGGTCACATGAAATTCATATCAACTTGTTATGTGTTGATAATCCCTTAAGACTCAAATTTTGTGAATATACTGAAGACACTTCATGTACATCCATACATACAAACATAGTATTTACAGGGAGTATGTTCAGGATAACACCTCCAACTCCCAAATTTCATGAACCTATCATATACATGACTTGTTGGTTGACCCTCATGTAAAAGGTTTCAGTAGAATATAACATGAATATTTCTTTTTGGCAATATAGTGTGTCCACAAAATTATATTTCATATAATTATAAATTATTTGGATTTTTTAGAATCTTTTTAACCTTGACCTTGTTTTAGGTGTTAGAATTGTCTATTTTTAATGAGTAGTTACATTTTTTTTTTTCAGATTTTGTTTTATAAATTTAGTGATTAAAAAATATTCATGTTCTTTAGATTTGTATGGATGTTGATTTTTTCCAAAAATATTGTTAGAGTGTACATAAGATTTGGTACTCTCTTGGTAGTGTATTGATGATACAAAATAGTTGTACAATATTCTTCATGAAGTTCAATACTCATCCAAAAAAGCTAGGCATGGGTCCAAATGTTTGGGAATGGGGTTAACACACCCTTACAATAAACATAGTGTTGGTTTCCCCTATAACTAGGAGAGTAAGTAATTCTCCCACTAATGGGTCGTGGTTAATCTACCTATAAATTTTGGTACTACCTCAGCTGAAAATCTATAATTAGAGAGTCATATGTCTCTCTTGAGGGTAACATACTCAATAAAATAACAATTTAACATTATAGAGGTATAAGTCAACCATTGTGGTATCTAAGAGGTGAATGGATTAATAATTTCGGTAGTAGCAATTATTTCCATTGTCACTATATATGATACTTCTAAAGATAGTGTATTATGAGTGTGTATCTTATACAACTATGGACCTCTACCAATTAATAATATCTTTATTATACAACTATACAAACATTTTATGCAACTGTTAACATTATTGATATATTATAGTATTTGGGAATCATACAAGAAATGTATATTATAAACTCTACATGGGTATTTGGCCCCCACATGTTAGGGAATATATAGATAATGGGTAGTAAGTTGGAGATCACTGTAGAGAGGGAGTTAATATAGACGAATATTAATGGTATCAAATATGATAGTTATAGGTGGACTTTATTTTAGTAACCATGCACAGATTAGTTATCATCACATACAATTATTATTTTTTGGATACTATTTAAGGACATTGATAGATTTATTTTATAATATACTATAATTTATTATATTATAAAATACTATGTTGATAATTATTATGTTTTTCATATATTTATATACATTTATGGATTTATTACTTATCATAAAATTTTATTATATCCTACATAGATATATGTGGTTATTTTATTTATATTTAGGAAAGGCTTACCATGACATATACAATTCTTACTCAATGGTTGTCAGTATTCAATAACCTATTTGATAAATTCATAGGGCAACACCCATATAACATTTTCAGTCTAAATGGGGCCCCGATGGGTCAAATAATTTCACGGTGTTCAATTAGTCATGTAATCATGATGTGAAGTTTAGTGTGTCACTAAAATACCATTTATGTTTTATAACATTTGGATAAGTTATGTTTTAAAATATCTATATAAGAAAAAGAATAATAGAGATCTTCATTGAAAATCCTTTTGAAATTTACTTTCATAAAATTCATTTTTTATAAATGAATCAATAATATTGAATCATTTTATATTTATATTAATGAAAATGTGATGAATATAGAAGCTGAACATGTTTTCTATAGAAATAATGAACAAGTATTACATATATTAATTATATAATTGATTAATTATTTGTTTTTAAGAAAAATAATTGATTAGAGTTTGCGGGAAAAAATATTTATAGGGGTTGTTTTAGAAAATTTATATTTTTATTATAAACCAAAAGAACAGTCACTAATGAGATTGATGTTGGAAGACATAAAATATATAAAAAAGGCATATTTGGTGTTGATATTTTCAGAATAACACATTGCATGATATATAAGAAATATGAATGTATTTTGTATTATATTTGATATTGTTTCTGTGGACCATATTTCTATAAATATGGTGCTTAGAATTTATTTTAGTTTTCCCAAAAAATAATGGATTTATTTATGTTCTTCTTTTTGGATATTTTATCACTTTTTATCACCTCCAATGATCTATAAGTTTATGTAGAACTGTATTATAGCATGATATATGTGTCAACATGGGTTTTATAGTGTCAGTATATTTTCGAGTGTTTGTGTATAAAAATATTTATATTTATTAATATATCTATAAAATTAACACTCGTTGTGAATAGTTTATGATTCACATCAATATTAATTATATTATATAGAAATTTATTATCCCCCTTATTTGATTTTAATTTCATCTATTAGATATTAAATGGTTAAAAATTTATTAAAATATCATTTTTCTTAAATATATCATGAATTGATAATGAAAATAATAATATCATTAGATATTTATTTCTCTAAAATTTGTTTACTTATACAAAGATTTTACATTTAATTTTGTATATTCCTAATCACTATCATCTATAATCAAATTAAAACATTAAATTTTGAAACATCCCTTCATTTCAATTAGTATTATGATGCTGTTTTTTCAAAATATATTATGTACCTACAATACTCACTAATTTTTTTATTAAAAATAATTCATTATTTCCATGATCAACAATTTGGATGATGTATCCTCCATTTTAATATCAGAATAAAAATTTATGTATCATGTATTTTTTAAACTAAAATAATTTTTTTTACAAAGGCAATTAGTTAATAAATAAAGGTGAATAATAATTAAATAAATAAAAAAAATAATATCACCATATATTATTGAAAGAAAAATAATGACATCAAAAAAATTTAAATGTTATTAATTTATGGGGGATATAATTGGTAAATAGTTTTATATATGACATACACCAAAAAATTAACTTATATTTATAAAAAATGAACTATATATATTGTGAAAAATAATAAATCAATACATTAATGTCCAGTTTATTAATCATGATGAAAACATAATAAAATTTTATACCTTTAATTTCATTGAATCATTTAATGGATATGACCATAATGATATGATATTAGTTACACTCTTAAGGCTTCATGAATTAATTTGAAAGCCATAAATCAAATCTCAAAGGAGAATATAGAAAATTAAATTTCATTATATTGTGATAGACATATTCATACTCTATTATGATTTTTCCATATATGAACATTTTTAGAAGATTTATAATTTATAGAGGATGTCCATTATTCCTTTACGTACACATATTGTTTTGGTGCACTGATAGACTAATACCACAATCAATCATGATTATTTGGTTCCATTGTAGATAGGATTCATTCATGACAATAATATTGGGTTAAATTTCCTACTCCTACATTATTTTTGAGATGATATAATTTCATGCTACGTGATGATTCTCCAAAAAAGATATATGTTTCATAAATGGGAAAATATTTTTGCAAGACTATTAGTGATCGTTTATGATAAATACCTGCTAATTTGATTTCATGATGGATGAAATTTTCTAATTTTGCATGGATTTTAAACTTTATTAATATGTTGATTTCTCAATATGTTTATTTTCTCCAGCATAAAAAATATCCCACATGTAATTAACATTCCAAATTTAGAGAAATATTGAAAAGAACATTTTTTATTTGGGGTGTCTAATGAAACAACTTAATAAAACAAACCATTTAAAACACCATTATTATTTACTAGATCATGAATTCCATTTTTGATTATATGAACAAAATGACCATTGTAAATTACACCATATGGAGAACTATAAAGAGAAAAATCACATGAAGTCTCATCTAAATGAACACCATGTGATCCACCTTCACAAAACAAAATCTAACAATGAATATTTATTGCTGATGTTTCTAAAAACCTCACAAAGATTCACCCAATAATTAATAATTTTTGCCAAAAAATTTCCCGCTTTCCTTATTAGAATGGTAGTTTTTTGGAAACTTCACAAAGAATCTCAACATAACCAGTATGAAAAGTGTAACAACCCAGGTAAATAAAGAATATGACATTTCATATTTATCCATATTTTTGAATAAAATATTTAAATGACTTGAAAGGGGACGCTATGCTCGATGGCGTACCCAACACGCAACAACGAGTTTCTTGGGAATCTTACGTTGCACTCTAATAATAAAATAATATTATTTTAAATGGTAGTTAACATGTAGCCGTTGTATTGGCAGGAATGGATAGAAATAACTAAAATATGATTATATATGTTTTTAAATGTTTTTACATTTATCCAATAGAGTATAGAGGCTTAAAATACGGAAAGAATTCAATTTTAGGCGTATATGCCCTAGTTTTCACTAAAGGTTCACTTATCACCTTTTGATGTTGAACCATCATTAAATATAGTTTTGTTCACTCTTAAACATTCTTTTGGACCAAATAAAACTCTTATTAAGAATCGGGACATCAAAATTTACTTAGTGTAAATTTTTGGTATCTTTCCGATAAAGTTCATTTTTTTAATGAATAGTGTAAAATGTTGTATTTTAATTCAAAACCACTTTTTAATCTAATTTATTTAAATGATTAGATTATCTTTTTAATTGGTTTTAAAGTGAAATTAGAAAATATTTTTACCATTAAATCCAATAGTGGTCATTGTAATTAATTTCACTTTGAAATCGGACTTAAACTAGTATCAATCTTTTGATACTTAATGTTTCATAAAAACACACTATTTGCTCTGACAGCGGGAATTAATTATTAAATTAATCAATGTGACTTATATGTTTTGAATTTTGTAAAATAGACTTCATTTTTGAATTCAGAATATCAAATATAGCTTAGGGTGAATTTTTGGTAATTTTCTGAAAAACTTCAATTTTTGATGAATAGTGAAACCACTAAGTGGTACTTATAAAGACTGATTTTCCGTTTAAATGAAATTTTTCCATCATTGTGTTTTGAATTTCAAAAATCCGACATACATGGTTGTCATTAAGAAGTAAAATGTGGTTCAACGGGATAAAAATAATTTTTTGGTGAATAGTAACTTATTAAGTTCTTAATCGCGATTAGAGGTAATTAGTGTAATTTAAGGTAAAAATGATATTATAAGAATGTGAAAACACCATGAAACTTGTCCTACACATATTGGGTGAGTCATGGCCGACCAAGACAAGACATGGGCCAACTTGGGGACCCCATGGATCCACTTTAGTTGGAAAATGACAATAATATATTTTTATTTAATGTTAAAATTAAATTGACACAAACATGAGTTGTTTTACTAAAACAGTTTTTAAGTGGGGTTACACAAGTCCAAATTTTGATTATAAATATTCATTGGAAAGATAAAATTATTTCCTACATCATAGTGTTTTTTTATATTTTTTAGACATTAAATAAAATAAATTATTTATGACATAATAATGATGCAGCGATGACATCATTATTTGACGATTTAAATAAAATGGAAAGATAATGTAAAATCTATGAACTACACATGTCCAAAACTTATTGGATGGGTGGATTTCGAACCCTTATCACCTTATACACGAATTATATCAATGTGGGACATTTTAAAACCTAAAAACTTTTTCAAATAAAGTAATATTTCTTACTTTCCAAAAGTGCCCCTCCTCTCCTCTTATAAAAGGCCCCCACCTCTACCTCATTTCACACACTCCTGAAGCCTTTTGCTCGGACAAACCCTGCCCATTTACTCTCTCCACATCCCTCTACTCATACTAGATGATTCAATTTGGGCAGAATCCTTTCAAAGGAAGCCTTTAGTCTCAAATCAAAAGGGGTTACACTTTTAAAGGTAATTCATTCTCTCATGTTCATTTGTTTTATTTTGCTTCTCCAACCCCCTAAAATCTTTTTATTTATTTCTTTTGTAACAACACCAGTATCTTCAATATACTAGTATGTTGTTATAAGATTTATTCGAGCTACACTCTCACACAACTACATAAAATGGTTAAAGAACATACGGTTTCCGTGGATGGCGAAATTGTGCCTCCCGAAACGATGATTGTTCAATACTCATTTAACACCTTCAAAGGTGGTCATTATGATGTCACTATTTTTATATATGATATATAATATGTTTATGTTTTACTTATGCTTCTTTATTTTTCATTTGTCTCTTACCTTTATGGCTTCCATTATGGGTATACGCGATATCTTCATTTTAGGAAGTGCGGACTACCGCCCCCTCAAAGTGATGTGATTCGTTAATGCCATACGTGGGACGTATAAAGGATGGATTTAATGTTATTATATATGATGTTATACTGGAATTATTATTTACCTCTATATCATTATTATTTCTTTCCATTAAAGTATGAGATAGAAATGAAAGTAGCGTTCATGCGTACGTACGGCTTACCGTCTCCATGAACAGTGCATTTCATTTCTTATCCCCAAATGTAATGTACTACTATAAGTACATATATATAATGGATATATATGATGTATGATACATCTAAATGATTAATATAATTCTGGAATTAAAATATTCATACCTCTCATATAGTTTTAATTCCATTAATACGACATAGAAATGAAAGTAGCGTTCATGCGTACGTACGGCTTACCGTCTCCATGAACGGTGCATTTCATTTCTTTCCTCTAAATGATTATGTGATTTTATAAATACATGTATATGCTGTATATATATATGATATATATGATATCCAAATCAGGAATGTCATTTTTGGATATGAATAACCTTTGACCACACGAACAACATGTAATTGTAAGAAGTCCACTTTCGACTTAAGAAACAAACATGATTAACTTAAATGATTAAATAATGTTTGTAACATGGTAATAAGTGATATAAAAGAAATAATGAACTTGAAAAAGGTTCTTAAGGAAGTATAAATTAACTCATGTTTATTATTCAGGAGATTAAAGAACGATCGAGTCAAGTCGGACCCGAGGTAAGGGATCCTACACCTCTCTTTCTTTTTAAGTACACTCTTTTATGTCATTCCTTTTAAAGCTCATCTTTATTGTTATTGGGATGTTATTTTATATTAATATTACTGTAATTTTTATGTTAATTTGATGAGAGAACCTATTCTCTCTCATCAATCCATTTTGGAAGTTTTGAGTGGCGCCGATAGGCTGTCGAATTTTCGTAAGAGATCTAACCTCTCTCTTTCTTTTAAAGTACTCTCCTTTATGTCACTTCTTTTAAGCTCCTATTTGTTATTTTGGGAGATGTTCTTTTATATTCCTCTTTCTGTAAACATTATTTTGATGTAATGAGAGACCCTATTTCCTCTCATCAATCCATTTTGGAAGTTTTAAGTGGCGCCGTTAGGCTGCCGAGTTTTCATAAGATATTTTTCATCTCACTTTTATTCCCGTGAGATTTATGCTACATTTGCCACAATTTCCATTGAGTGTTTTATGTACTGCCCACTATTACAATACTATTGTAATTTAATTCCATTTATGGGTATTTACATATTCATTGTATGACACTTATTCAATGGGGTGTACTTTTCAAAAGTTACCCAAGTCGGTAAGGGAACCTTTCACCCTCCTTTTTTTAAAAGACTTCATTTTTTGGGTCTTTTAATTTACATATTGTTATGTTGGGATATGTTCTCATATATCCTTATTGATTTAAATTTTATGTCCAAGTGATGAGATAACCTTTTTTTTTATCTCTCATCAACTCATTTTGATGTGACGCCGTTAGGCTGTCAAGGGAACTTCTTAACCCAATTTCGATTTCTTTGGGTTCAACATGTTGTTATTGAATATGTAATCCTTTGAATATGTGTGAATGACCTTTGATTATTTTACACTTAATATCCACTTATATTTGGTGTATTCATTTGTCACACATAATTATGTAATTGATTTATCCTTAAACCAGGGATACCGTCTTTGTAAGGGACTTCGTCTCAATCTCCTTTCATTGAGGCATATTTAGTTTTATACACAACTTTGTTTTATACGGCGTATAAACCACTTTGACTTTTACTTTTATACAAAAGGAATCTTTTTCTATGAAGCGTTTTACTAAATGACAAAAAGGAATGTTTTTTTAACATACGCGGTGACAACGACCTTTTCCGCCGCCGCGAGTATTATTTGGTCTTTGGCTTCCTCAACAAGCCGATATGTTTTTAAAATGAAATAAATACCATATACTCTTTTATGTATTTTGGTATTGAAAATGGTTTTGATAAAGGATTCTATTATATTGTGATTGAAATGTGGAAATGTTATCATTCATTTATATTGGTTTTATGTTTTATGATTTTATATTGGTACTTGGAAATTTTAACGGGTGGTTACGTTATAAACCATATGACGGGTGGTGCCGTGAATACCAGGATGGGTGGTTACGTTATAACCTCCAATGCATTGGGTATGGAAGTCGTCCGTATGGCTATTCCATTAAGTATGTATGGAAATTGGCCGTATGTATATTCCATTAAGTGATATGTGTGGAAGTCGACCGTATGGTTATTCCACTTAAGTATGTTTATGTCCCAAGTTACCTTTATATATGTTATGTGTTCTTTATATGGGTTTTATGGTAATCCTTTGGTTACAAAAAGGTAAGTAATGATACATTTTTTTTCAGTGAAAAGTTTTTACTACTTCATGAAGGTGAAAAGTATTACATTGATAAAGTATTCATGGTTTACTTGTTGTTTTGAAAAAATAACAGTTTTCATTCTTTGTGTATCCCTTACTGAGCTTCTTATGCTCATCCCAAGTTTTTGAAATGTTTTTCACAGGACATAGCGTGGAATAGGGTCAAGGATGGGATCAAGGGAAAGTCGTGCTACCTAAAACATGTAACTATACATGTTTCTTTTAAAGAGTTTTTATTTTATGGAAATTTAGTAGAAGAGACTACTTTGTAATCTTTTGGGATGTAATAGTTATGTCTTAATTCTATAAAACTCTAAACCTGAAAAGATCCTCAATGTGAATTACTCATTTAATTCAATATTAAGTAAGGTTTAAGGCTGAGGCCTTATAGTTGGTATCAAAGGTCGGTTTAGATAACTTTAGAGGTTAGGGTATTCTTTAAGCATAAGTGACATTACCATAATGGTTAGGATTTCAGAAAGAGTCCTAGTTTTAGATAAAGTGAATGAGTAAGTGTATCTTAGTGTTTATCTTCCTCATTAGTACATGATGGTTTTGTTGATATACTCACACTAACATTTCTATTTTTAGCGAATGGATGGATCTAGCATGCACCAAAGAGACAATAGGTTTGAAGGAAACTGTGGTGGTTCTCTGATTAAGATACTAGATAAAATGGAGGATTCAATGAGGAAACTCGTGGTTGTTCTAAACCAAATATCAAGGAGTCATGATCAACCACTTTAACCTTGGTGAGTTCTCTAATGCATCATGTACGAGATGGCCAACTCGATGTGGAAATTCAGGTAATAATTATTAAGGTAACCATTAGGGTTTATATGATACTTAATTTTTTGGTAATTATGGGTTACTCTATGATATGATGGAAAATGAAAGGAATGAGATAACCTTGAGGTTAAAATATGTTATGATTATTCTTGAAGATTTTATCTCATTTTGGGGAATGATTCATTCTAGTTATATGATTTTATGAATTAAGAGTAAGTTGATTTTGGGTTATTTATGAAAATGATTAACCTATCATGGAGGATATGTGATTAGGTTAATTACTTTTCAAAACGAGACTTTAGGAGCAACTGATAATGTTTGGAGATAAATGTTATGATTTATCTTGGAAGACTATGCGACTAAATCCTTCAAATATTTGGGTTTCAATCTTATATTGGTTTACTTTGAAGAATTTTATGGAAAAATTGATTATAGAATGGTCCTCGTTGAACTTTGGGTTTTGTTGGACAAATTTTGGAGATTAAGAATAGATTTTCTTTTTATAAAGGGTTATCCTTTTCTGGATTATCTGATCTTGTACTAGCCTTTTTGGTTTTGGGTTTGGTTAAAGTCTAAAGACATGGGAAGTATATAGTTCTATTTTGTGGATTAGGTGATTCTCTAGAAGTTGATTATAGTACTCTTAATGTGAACAAGTCTTCCTAAATACTCATCTTTTGGAGAAAATATGAGTTTGTGTAAGGAATATAATAAAAGTTGAAAGTAAATATGATAAGTGATTATGTTTCCTTATGAATAAATTTCTCAATAAAAAGTAACTTAAAACAAAAATGTTGTCTATTAACTTTTCCTACTGGGGAACCCAACACCGTTTAACCCATCACAAGTTTGTGATTTTCTTATTGTTAACTTTCTCCTAAAAATGTTTTCTATCACTCTCCATCAGAACATGACCCTATGTTTTCTCCTCCATGTCCATGTTTTCCTACATGGAGTCCTAGTATGGGTTAAATCGGGTGACCTCTGTACTTATATTTCTTTATTTTAAAGTGATTTTTTACCGACTCTTGTTCCGATGTGGGACTTTCAAGGATGTTTCCAAGCGCAATTTTAAAATTGCGAGGACGCAATTCCCAAAAGGGGGGAAGGATGTAACAACCCAGGTAAATAAATAATATGACATTTCATATTTATCCATATTTTTGAATAAAATATTTAAATGACTTGAAAGGGGACGCTATGCTCGATGGCGTACCCAACACGCAACAACGAGTTTCTTGAGAATCTTACGTTGCACTCTAATAATAAAATAATATTATTTTAAATGGTAGTTAACATGTAGCCGTTGTATTGGCGGGAATGGATAGAAATAACTAAAATATGATTATATATGTTTTTAAATGTTTTTACATTTATCCAATAGAGGATAGAGGCTTAAAATACGGAAAGAATTCAATTTTAGGCGTATATGCCCTAGTTTTCACTAAAGGTTCACTTATCACCTTTTGATGTTGAACCATCATTAAATATAGTTTTTTTCACTCTTAAACATTATTTTGGACCAAATAAAACTCTTATTAAGAATCGGGACATCAAAATTTACTTTGTTTAAATTTTTGGTATCTTTCCGATAAAGTTCATTTTTTTAATGAATAATGTAAAATGTTGTATTTTAATTCAAAACCACTTTTTAATCTAATTTATTTATATGATTAGATTATCTTTTGAATTGGTTTTAAAGTGAAATTATAAAATATTTTTACCATTAAATCCAATAGTGGTCTTTGGAATTAATTTCACTTTGAAATCAGACTTAAACTAGTATCAATCTTTTGATACTTAATGTTTCATAAAAACACGCTATTTGCTCTGACAACGGGAATTAATTATTAAATTAATTAATGTGACTTATATGTTTTGAATTTTGTAAAATAGACTTCATTTTTGAATTCGGAATATGAAATATAGCTTAGGGTGAATTTTTGGTAATTTTCTGAAAAACTTCAATTTTTGATGAATAGTGAAACCACTAAGTGGTACTTATAAAGACTCATTTTCCGTTTAAATGAAATTTTTCCATAATTGTGTTTTGAATTTCAAAAATCCGACATACATGGTTGTCATTAAGAAGTAAAATGTGGTTCAATGGGATAAAAATAATTTTTTGGTGAATAGTAACTTATTAAGTTCTTAATCGCGATTAGAGGTAATTAGTGTAATTTAAGGTAAAAATGATATTATAAGAATGTGAAAACACCATGACACTTGTCCTACACCTATTGGGTGAGTCATGGCCGACCAAGAAAATCCATGGGCCAACTTGGGGACCCCATGGATCCACTTTAGTTGGAAAATGACAATAATATATTTTTATTTAATGTTAAAATTAAATTGACACAAACATGAGTTGTTTTACTAAAATAGTTTTTAAGTGGGGTTACACAAGTCCAAATTTTGATTATAAATAGTCATTGGAAAGATAAAACGATTTCCTACATTATAGGGTTTTTTTTATATTTTTTAGACATTAAATAAAATAAATTATTTATGACATAATAATGATGTAGCGATGATATCATTATTTGACGATTTAAATAAAATGGAAAGATAATGTAAAATCTATGAACTACACATGTCCAAAACTTATTGGATGGGTGGATTTCGAACCCTTATCACCTTATCCACGAATTATATCAATGTGGGACCTTTTAAAACCTAAACACTTTTTTCAAATAAAGTAATATTTCTTACTTTCCAAAAGTGCCCCTCCTCTCCTCTTATAAAAGGCCCCCACCTCTACCTCATTTCACACACTCCTCAAGCCTTTGACTCGGCCAACCCCTGCCCATTTACTCTCTAAACATCCCTCTACGCATCCTAGAGGATTCACTTTGGGCAGAATCCTTTCAAAGGAAGCCTTTAGGCTCAAATCAAAAGGGGTTACAATTTTAAAGGTAATTCATTCTCTCATGTTCATTTGTTTTATTTTTCTTCTCCAACCCCCTAAACTCTTTTTATTTATTTCTTTTGTAACAACACCAGTATATTCAATATAATAGTATTTTGTTATAAGATTTATTCGAGCTACACTCTCACACAACTACATAAAATGGTTAAAGAACATACGGTTTCCGTGGATGGAGAAATTGTGCCTCCCGAAACGATGATTGTTCAATACTCATTTAACACCTTCAAAGGTGGTCATTATGATGCCACTATTTTTATATATGATATATAATATGTTTATGTTTTACTTATGCTTCTTTATTTTTCATTTGTGTCTTACCTTTATGGCTTCCATTATGGGTATACGCGATATCTTCATTTTAGGAAGTGCGGACTACCGCCCCCTCAAAGTGATGTGATTCGTTAATGCCATACGTGGGACGTATAAAGGATGGATTTAATATTATTATATATGATGTTATACTGGAATTATTATTTACCTCTATATCATTATTATTTATTTCCATTAAAGTATGAGATAGAAATGAAAGTAGTGTTCATGCGTACGTACGGCTTACCGTCTCCATGAACGGTGCATTTCATTTCTTATCCCCAAATGTAATGTACTACTATAAGTACATATATATAATGGATATATATGATTTATGATACATCTAAATGATTAATATAATTATGGAATTAAAATATTCATACCTCTCATATAGTTTTAATTCCATTAATACAACATAGAAATGAAAGTAGCGTTCATGCGTACGTACGGCTTACCGTCTCCATGAACGGTGCATTTCATTTCTTTCCTCTAAATTATTATGTGATTTTATAAATACATGTATATGCTGTATATATATGATATCCAAATCAGGAATTTCATTTTTTTATATGAAGAACCTTTGACAACACGAACAACATGTAATTGTAAGAAGTCCACTTTCGACTTAAGAAACAAACATGATTAACTTAAATGATTAAATAATGTTTATAACATGGTAATAAGTGATATAAAAGGAATAATGAACTTGAAAAAGGTTCTTAAGGAAGTATAAATTAACTCATGTTTATTATTCAGGAGATTAAAGAACGATCGAGTCAAGTCGGACCCGAGGTAAGGGATCCTACACCTCTCTTTCTTTTTAAGTACACTCTTTTATGTCATTCCTTTTAAAGCTCATATTTATTGTTATTGGGATGTTCTTTTATATTAATATTACTGTAATTTTTATGTTCATGTGATGAGAGACCCTATTCTCTCTCATCAATCCATTTTGGAAGTTTTGAGTGGCGCCGATAGGCTGTCGAATTTTCGTAAGAGATCTAACCTCTATCTTTCTTTTAAAGTACTCTACTTTATGTAACTTCTTTTAAGCTCCTATTTGTTATTTTGGGAGATGTTCTTTTATATTCCTCTTCCTGTAAAAATTATTTTTATGTAATGAGAGACCCTATTTCCTCTCATCAATCCATTTTGGAAGTTTTAAGTGGCGCCGTTAGGCTGCCGAGTTTTCGTAAGAGATTTTTCATCTCACTTTTATTCCCGTGAGATTTATGCTACATTTGCCACAATTTCCATTGAGTGGTTTATGTACTGCCCACTATTACAATCCTATTGTAATATAATTACATTTATGGGTATTTACATATTCATTGTATAACACTTATTCAATGGGGTGTACTTTTCAAAAGTTAGCCAAGTCGGTAAGGGAACCTTTCACCCTCCTTTTTTTAAAAGACTTCATTTGTTGGGTCTTTTAATTTACATATTGTTATGTTGGGATATGTTCTCATATATCCTTATTGATTTAAATTTTATGTCCAAGTGATGAGATAACCTTTTTTTATCTCTCATCAACTCATTTTGATGTGACGCCGTTAGGCTGTCAAGGGAACTTCTTAACCCAATTTCGATTTCTTTGGGTTCAAAATGTTGTTATTGAATATGTAATCCTTTGAATATGTGTGAATGACCTTTGATTATTTTACACTTAATATCCACTTATATTTTGTGTATTCATTTGTCAAACATAATTATGTAATTGATTTATCCTTAAACCAAGGATAGCGTCTTTGTAAGGGACTTCGTCTCAATCTCCTTTCATTGAGGCATATTTAGTTTTATACACAGCTTTCTTTTATATGGCGTATAAACCCCTTTGACTTTTACTTTTATACAAAAGGAATCTTTTTCTATGAAGCGTTTTACTAAACGACAAAAAGGAATGTTTTTTTAACATACACGGTGACAACGACCTTTTCCGCCGCCGCGAGTATTATTTGGTCTTTGGCTTCCTCAACAAGCCGATATGTTTTTAAAATGAAATAAATACCATATACTCTTTTATGTATTTTGGTATTGAAAATGGTTTTGATAAAGGATTCTATTATATTGTGATTGAAATGTGGAAATGTTATCATTCCTTTATATTGGTTTTATGTTTTATGATTTTATATTGGTACTTGGAAATTTTAACGGGTGGTTACGTTATAAACCATATGACGGGTGGTTCCGTGAATACCAGGACGGGTGGTTACGTTATAACCTCCAATGCATTGGGTATGGAAGTCGGCCGTATGGCTATTCCATTAAGTATGTATGGAAATTGGCCGTATGTATATTCCATTAAGTGATATGTGTGGAAGTCGACCGTATGGTTATTCCACTTAAGTATGTTTATGTCCCAAGTTACCTTTATATATGTTATGTGTTCTTTATATGGGTTTTATGGTAATCCTTTGGTTACAAAAAGTTAAGTAATGATACTTTTTTTTCAGTGAAAAGTTTTTACTACTTCATGAAGGTGAAAAGTATTACATTGATAAAGTATTCATGGTTTACTTGTTGTTTTGAAAAACTAACAGTTTTCATTCTTTGTGTATCCATTACTGAGCTTCTTATGCTCATCCCAAGTTTTTGAAATGTTTTTCACAGGACATAGCGTGGAATAGGGTCAAGGATGGGATCAAGGGAAAGTCGTGCTACCTAAAACATGGAACTATACATGTTTCTTTTAAAGAGTTTTTATTTTATGGAAATTTAGTAGAAGCGACTACTTTGTAATCTTTTGGGATGTAATAGTTATCTCTTAATTCTCTAAAACTCTAAATCTGAAAAGATCCTCAATGTGAATTACTCATTTAATTCAATATTAAGTAAGGTTTAAGGATGGGGCCTTATAAAAAGTGCATTTTGTGATGCCCCATCAGCGAACTGGGTGCCATAAATTCCATTTTTTATCAATTTTAATTATATAGAGTTTTCCACACATAAGTGGTTCCAAGTAATACACAATTTATTATCTATTAAATTGACCATTATACTAATTAAACTTACCTTATAATGGACACTTGGATAGGAAATTATCCAGTGGGTAGCTGAGTCTCTAAGGAATATTTCCATCCATCAAGGTCATATGTCATAGTTGAGATCATCCAAATGGATTTCTAGTGTCAATTTATTAATTTCTAATTCAAAAAAATCACAATTCAATTAGATCTCATCTATGAACTCATAAAATACATGACCAATGACTTAAAATCTATATAAACCACTTCAATCATGTATTCCATTGATAATTTTCATTTCCGTAGTGTCCTCAATAACTAATAGGGGCCTCTAAATATTTATATTCATAAAAACCATTGATAATTACAGTCCTTATCCTAATGACCATAGTGAAACATTTTTGACTCATGGTTCTTATCAAGGGTAGTAAGTACTTAGTAGGGTTTAATATTGGTCTCTCAAATCACCCAAGAATAGATAATGGTCCAATAACTAGATGTAGTTGTTGAAGAGATACCTTCATCCAGGCCCTTTATCAGGTCATGCATTACACATTATTAAATTTAGAAGCCTCAAAAATTTCTTTTCTACATATAAGTATCAAAAAATTATCCATCATTGTTATAAGAACTATCTTATCTAAATGGAAACCTTATAAGTTACAAACGCAACTCATCCTCATTGGTATGCATTCCCTATGACTCTAGCCAAACTACATAATCATCTTTTGAATGGACAAGAGATGAAAGGATATATATATTTTCCCCACATAAATAATCTAAAGTGAATCATTTTTTAATATAATTCATAAAAAATAACCTTATTTAAGAATATAAATCGACCAAAAAAGGATTTCTATATGAGTTAATCTATATTGTACGATCCTGACAGACAACCTTAATCTGCGTGGCTAAAACTATAGTTCAGTTTATTCAACTTATAATATATATAATGTGTTTTCATTTATGGTTTAAATAAAAATTAATAATTAATAATTTAACATGGAAATACTACATATAAATTCATATCCTAACAAATATTTATTTCTTTTAAGCTAAAAAATAATATCTATATAGAGCCATATCTCTTGTAGAATTCATATAAAAGTTGATAAATAGTATGGTGATCGTGAATTCCTAACCTCTAACCTAATTCTTAGGCTATGTGTGTCTAGTAAAGTCTCAATGAATCCTTTTCTATATAATTTAGGTCATAGTTCAATATAGAAATCGAGGTACATCATTCACTAAGAAATAAAATGGTTTACCTGATGTTAATAATTTTCCCAAAAAACTGATCAATCAATATTTCAATTACTTTTGATGCTACATTAATCAATTTTTTTTGTTTTTATATTAATAAATTTATACATTAAGGAACCATTTATTATATCTATTTATTCTATTATAATCACCACATTTTACTATTCATTTCAATAGAATCTTCCATGATATACAAATAACTATTTTGGATGTCCATTCGATACCCATATATTATCGAAATAGATTTATACCTTAGCCATTGGGATGAATATATCCCTATAGTTTAAAAGGAAACCTTCACAAATATATATCCTAAAATATAGATTCACAATAAATTGGTTCATGATTATTGCCTCAATATCATTATTCCAATATTGGACCTTTCATGGAAAACCCTACATCTAACGAAGACACACATTAAATCGTACCAAAAGATGACCATTGGGAAATTTGTGCCAATTTTTTTCACATCCGATATCTTTTAGGGATTATTCAATGGGAAAAAACCCACCTCCATCATATTGGAGAGAAGGAAAAATAGGATAAATCATTCCTCACAAATGTTTTTGAGGTCTAAAAGGATGGATATTTTCTAACATTTACGTCATTAGCATTGTGCATGTCATGATCTTGAAAGAAATTATGTGGAAGCTACCATAGAAAAACAATATCTGGTCCCCATAAACATCTAACTAAATATTAAGTCACAATAATTAAAACATCCCATCTGAGGAAGGGAACATGCCAATATTCCTGATCCTTCGAAATATATCAATCATCACACCATTGTGGAAACTAGTGTCAAATCAAAAATACATGATCACAACAAAAATTATGTTAGCAGATATTTTTAGAATTAGAAAGATAAATTCATCATATTCCAAAAAACAAAAAGGGGGATGAATATATCATGGATCCCCTAAATAAATTACTACAATATATTATAGTGGTGAATCACGAGTAATATTGTATCCCATATTAATTATAATGTACCTTGAATTTTATTTTGGTACTAGAATAATGAACCCATTTGTATACTCTAATAGTTACTTATAAGTGATCCCATATCATCACTACAATTATAGAGGATCATTATCACACCTTGCAGAGTAATAATTACCATGTATATGTTTATATATATATATATATACTAGTGTTTTTATCATAATTTGATAATATCTTAAATGTAGGCTCATATACTTTCCAGTAACATAACATCTAATTGCTATATTCCAAAAATTTATCTGTAGTAGCCGCATGCCACTTCTAATTTTAGAATAGTTTGATAAAAACTTCTAGAGACATCCTTGGGTCATCTTAAAAATCCTCCATATGAAAACAAGTCTAACTAAAAATTTATAATGGAACCCATTATTGAATGAGATCATATTATTTTACTCACTCAGAAATCATGGTAACATATTCTAATACTGACTAATGAAAATAAATATCAAATCTTCATATGTTATATTCCTTGTGAGGATTTATGATGTATCCTGATAGAAATCCAAGGAATTTGTTGTTATGTGTTGGTGATAGAAATATAGTCTCGTACAATTGTTTCTTTGAATTATGGTTGTTTTACATATTGAAAAAATCCAATAATAAATGAGGATCCTACCCTGATCTCAAATCCAAGAAGAACTATGAGGCCTCATCAAAGGAATATTTTCATAAATGAATATAAAATTTTTATTTCCCCAATAAATAATGATTTTTTAGGCCCTTAAAAACAAAAAAATTCTATCCATTAATCTACTGAATCCCCATCAATAAGAGAATGTGGTAATAACAATGTAGATCCTCCCCAAAACTAAAGTATTAAAATCATTGATGGTCCTCCATAGTGTAAAATCCTTGGAATTCCCCTTCATGGATTTATAATGATAAACCATGGAGTTTCTGCCAATGGGTCAAGTAATTAATTTTCTCAAACAAATATGAGCATCAATAAGAATAAAGGCCCACCTCTTTCCATTTAATCTGTATCTGGTTACCCCTTATGTTCTCATTTTCAAATCTGTACAAATAAGAATTATGTTCCTTCCCATGGTGTTCATTTTAAATATCCTCCCTATAATAAAAATTCATTTTAGTATAGTGGTCCTCACCATGATATAATAAGTCAAATGATATTTTTTAATCAATTGGAACACGAGAGTTTATGGTTTTATAATATGATGACCTCTTCTGAAACTAGTGTAATTTTATCCCATGTAAAGAACAATCTTGAATGATGGGAATCATCTCTTCCTCCCCTATATAGATTATTATCAAATATAACTAAGGTGGATCTAAGTCGTTTTTATACTTCTAATAAGGATGTTAATAAACAATCATTATAAAAATTTCTTATTGATGGTCTCTTATTAGAAGAAAATGATAATGAAATACACATGTGCATAGAAATAAACTAAAGTAACTGTCTATTCATGTTATTTCCCATAACCACTTCCATGTATAAAAATATAAATTAATTGGAATAGGGATGCATTCCATTTTTATGCCAAAATCTATACAATATCATCAATCATCTATGGAATAAGTATCTTTATTATAGGTAGTACACCAAAAAAATCACGGTTATAGAGAAACTATATAATTAGTTTGTCTTTAATATATATATTTTTTACTAGAAAACACATGTGATGTATTTAAATAAAGATCCTTCAATATTATGTTTTCAATATCATAATGGTATTATAACATATATTCACTAATTCCCCACATAAAATAAATGTCATAGGATATTGATATTAGAAAATATTTTAATTTACTCAATTAAATCAACAATAAAGTACCCAGGGAACTCCTGATGTAACATCATGGATGTAGATCAGGTTTAAGTGTTGGGATTTACATATTCTAGGAAGTATGTCCAGAAAACTCTAAAAATATCCATATACTATAAATGGTATTCTAAACTGCATAAATACATTAAATGTATTTCATGTCCGGACACTAGGATGGTCAAAAAATCCTACCACGTTGGGAATTAAAAACTCTTAAATGTTTTTAACCATTAGCGGTGAATTGAATAAACAAAGAAGATATTTGACACCCAACACAAGCATGGGTTGAATAAAAAATTGTATTTTGGGTGGTGATCGATAATTCTTTAGTATTATGTTGAGTGAAGGCATATTCCATAGAGATATCTAAACTTTTATGAAAACCACCAAAACTAGGATTATATAATACACAAAAGATTAAAATTTGATAGTGATAGAACTAAGAAAAATAATAGTTCATAAGTAGGGGTCATTATTAAACCCACCTCATTATCCTAAGAGGCATTTATTCTCAATATTTGTAGTGATTTCTAAGGATAATGATTCAAATTTATTTCCATTACATAATCCACAATCATCATTGTGAACACATTTAGTGAATGTTAATGAAGAATCCCTTAAAATCACACTTCAAAAATTTCATCCAAGGGAACATGAAGGATATAATATCTTGCATCATATTGGTTAAAATATAAGGAATCTATACATGAAGGTAGATATCTAGGAAAATTGTAATATACAACTGGATGAATATTTAGATGATGAAATATAAAATTTAGGATCTATGATAGATGAGGGTATGACTCCCACTACACTCTTTGCTTTAATGATTTCATTAATACAAACACCATAAATTATACAGAACATGTTAGTAGAATAATGTAATGTGTTAAAAAATATATTTAAATACTTGGTTAAAATTGAAATAAAAGAATAATGTTTGAATGCATGGAATCATATATAAAAAAATATAAGTGTTCCTCCAAATAGTTATCTTCTGCAGTTTTTTAAAGATTCAATCAAAGATTAAGTTAAAGGACTAGGTATATCCGACTAACCACTCGAAGAATCAAATATTATCACTATTGAAGAGTAGTCAACTCAATATGAATAAGAGAGGGTGAGATTAAATTATGAAAATGTTAAATAATGATAAACCAATGTACATACATTATAGAACTATGTGGTAGAGGTCGTTGTCTCACATCCGGTGTAGACCCGGTAAGAGGAAACTACACAATAAAAATTTGTATAGCATAATAATATAACTAACTATTATATAAGAAAACTAGTATACCTAAACAAAACAATAAAGTACTATCCATTATTTACCCCATATAGAGGCATCCATAACCTTAAGATCAATTCTACCTAATTATTCATCAAAATGCATTACAAAAGTAGTCATAGGAATGGAAAATTCATGTTATTCCCACAACCTAAACTATAGTGACTACCATGTTAGACGTTCCTCTAGAACACCCAAAATACATCGAGTCAATAACTAGGGACCCAAAGTAGTATTACGTAAATTATGATTTTTGATTATCCCCATAATAGGAACAATCATACAACATAATGTAATAATTTACATGATATTTTATCTTACTGTATAGGGGGAAACATTTTCATTTTTCAATGACCTACTAGATGGATCTGTTACCATCTTTGAAGACATATGAAGATATTTTATTTATTGCTTCAACTCTATAATGATTAAGATTATAATTTATAGAATCTACGATGAAAGGATGTATTAAAATTAGTGGGTCTCATACACCATCACTATATGTAAACATATAACCTATAACATGAATATAAATGACCTAATAAAAAAATTAGAGGTTTATATATAAAATCATTTGGATCAGTTACAAACCACAAAAATTAATTTTGAAATATAATGAGGAACTTTTTTAGTTTTTTGTATTAGAAAATCATTTGTATGATTCCATAATTAATCTATATTCTAGGGCTTGAATGAAACCATTATCCAAATAAATGTATCATTGTTGAGATGAGAATATAGTGTTTACTCTCAACACATAACCAACACCATATAAGGAATCTAATCCTGTGAAATAACATATGGTTCCTCCACTTAAATGGCTATAATAGAAATAGTACCATTGTCAAGAGAAGGATAAAGGTCATAATGAAAAAACATTTGAGGATCAGAATCAGAAACGTGATATACGTAAGGATAAATTAAACTAGCCATCTTTGACCAAATCTCCTTAGACAATGTAATTTATTTCGTTTTCGTAATAAAATTTCTCTAAAAGTTGATGTGATGTTAACTAATAGAATAATTGTAAATTAAAAGACATTACTTGAAATCAATCTGTATGAAAAGGTATGGACAATGTATATATATATATAATATGTGAATATATCTTATAGGCATGGTATAGATTGTAAATGATCTTATTTCTATAAAAATATGAGTTTAATCGTCAACCATGGTCTCATCATTTATATGTATATTTATATAAATAGTTGGGGACCTTAATAAAATAGTTGTATAACCAATCACATATATGGATACATATAAATTTCTAATGTGGAAACCTATATTTATATATATAATTCAATATTTTATAACAATGTAGATAGATATTCTACCATTGTGGACATTTATGGCCATAAGTTACCTAGAATTCGAAAAACTTATATATTATTGATGTTTAATTATGTAAATCAGGGAGTGTAGTTCTATTTTCATGAAAAATGTGGAATTTTTTTACATGGTCATTTTAACAAATCAAAAATAGAAATAAAAAATCAAAATAAATAATTTAATAATGTAAATTCTATTCTTTATAAGATAAAAAAATAGTTGTCCAAAAAATGATTAGCATAGTTAATATAAATATGACCAAAACCCTCACTATAACTATCACCTCCCTCTGCATTATAATGAAAAATAGAAATATCAACTCCATTACCATTATTTTTCACATCAAAATATTCATAATATTTTGGGGTATAAATATCTACATCCATGAATAAATCAACTATATGAGTTGGGTAATCATCATTAAAAGGGTGCATCTTCATATAGAATTCATCAATTTATACTACACACTCTAGTCTATGTAAAAATGATTGAATATAATTTAATTTCATGATTTATTAAATTATCATCATTTGGAATTGAGAAACCTGTTCGAGTAATCTAGTTTCATGTTTGGTGCAAATTTATATTTTTTAATTTTAACGACATAAAAAATATTTCTTCTAGAAATATTATCGAGAGAACAATTTTTAGTTATAATATAATTCTACTATAGTTAATAGAAGACTGTAAATTGATACTCAAATCCTAATAATTGATGAAAATGACATATTAGGTGCAATGTTTCTAGTTATTTTTCAAATTAATCCACTCAATAATTCAATTGAGTAATATAAAAATAATAAAATGCTAAAATAATTTAGTGAAAGAATTTCAATCCAAATAATAGAAATAAAAATATTCCTAATATTGTTTCATGTATATATTATTTAGCATACTTCCACTTCTTTCAATGTTATAAAGGTCATGGTATATCTACAAAAAAACCCTCAATACTCAATTTAATAATTCTAAAAATATCACAAAATAAATAATCATAAGATTGTTTAACCACAAAAAATAAAACAAATAGGTTTCATATCCTATTTATCCTGATAATATAAAATATATATGACATTCCATTAAAATACATTATTAGTAGTTGTTGAAAAATTATTAACACAAAGAATAAAATATTTAGTAAAATATATCCAATTAAAAATAAATCAATCTAAAATCATTAATTGGATTGTTTAACTATAAACAACATTATATTGAAAATAACCATAAATAAAAATATTTTTTGGGTATGTAAATTAATGATGTAATAATAGAGAAATATTTAGTTCTGTGTTTATGTGTTTTATTATTTTCTAGTTTAAAAGGTAATTTTTCAAAGTGTAATTATTTTTTAGGTCCAATTTTTTGGATATAATTTTATTTAGGTTATGTCCATAGGGGTTTTGATCTAGGGAGGAAATGTTAGTTTAGGATATAATATTATTGTTTTTAACCATATGGTTACTTTTTAGTCTTATATAGTAACATTTTATTTTTATCATTTTAATTAAATTAGGTTATGTCTAGATCAGATCAATTTGGTTGGGGTCTATTTTATTAAATATATCTTACATAGGTACCAATATATTATGTTTATCTAGATTTTTGGGAATAATTTACTTTGGTGAATTATGAATTGGACTGATTTATTTTAATTAGATTATATTGATTTAGTTATTTTCATTTTTGATTAATTTAGTTTTCATGCCCCATTGTTAGTCAATATTTTCAAATTTACATTATATTTATTTAGTCATTATATTATTCATTTGATTTATGTCAATTGATATAGTTTTTTAATTTTACTAATATATTTTCATTTTTGGTTAACTTTCTTGGATAATGTTCATACTTGTGGTTCTGGGCTTGTTGTATTCATAATTTATTTCCTTTGGAATATTTTTTTTATATAATCAATTTATATTAATTTATTTAAAATACCAATGATTATTTTTGACATGGTTTAGTATCAAAATATTGTAGTCAGTTATGTTAGTTTTGATTAAATATTTTCTTTACTCCTGATAAATTTATTTTGGGGATATTTATGTTTATAAAACATGAATTTTATTTTTTACCCTATTATTCTTTTAAATTATTTTGGTTTTTTTATGTTTTGTTATATGCAGTTCTTTTTAAGATAGAAATATTTTATAGATCAGTTTTAAAAAATAATTCTTATCCAAAATTTTTGTTTAACAGAACCATTAATTTAGTAGACTATGTTTACATTAAATCAAATGTTCTCTTCTTTAATGGATTCACATTTTTTTAATTGTGTGTATGTTGTTTTTGTAATATTGAATTTGATTCAAAATAGTTTAGTTATTTCAAAATATATTTTTTTGTTGATTTTGGTTTTGATTAGTTTTTTTAATTCTAAATAGTCCACGTTAGTTTGTTTTGGTTTATTTATGTTGGATTCATCATGGTTTAGTTATTATATGTGTTTCTATATTTACATTGAATAATTTTTTGGTATATTTTTTGGACATTTTTGGTTAATTTAATTTAGTATTTGATGTTTAGTTTTGTTTTTTTATACTTCTAGTAGACTATATATAGTAATGGTTCTTTTGGAGTAATATTCCTATACTAATTTTAGTAAAATTGGTTTTTTTTATTTTGTTTGGGTTGGATTATTTAATGTCTATTTGGTTTGATTTATATATATTAAATTAAATTTTAATTATTTCTCATACTTAAAATTAGGTAGGGTGGTATATGGTTGATCAATATATAATATGAATCTTTTGGTACATGGGAAGTGTTACATGATACATTTTAAATAAGGTATTATCTAATTGTGAAAACCCTAAATTTTTAGAAGAAGAATTATTGACTTCACTAAAGGGTATGGATAGAAATAAATGAAAAAATTGGGGGGGGGGAATGGTACTATATATAATTACCAACTGATCAACTCATACCCCCATTTCTTAACAAACATTTATATGATGGATCCACTCTTGAAATAAAAGTGTTGGTAGATATAACATGTTAAGGTTTAATTATAAAAAAGAATGCTATCAATATAAATATTATTTTTAATGTGTTGTCTAAAAAATAAGATTGGATGAAAGCATAAGTAAGTAACGCAATGTTCTATGGTAACACTAACACCAATGAAAAGTGTATATAAATTAGTAAACATCAAGAGTAGTTACAAAAATTGATTATATAAAAATGGAATCATAAAATTGATTCATATGATATTGTTATTTAAAAATTATTTCAACATTATAATCCTAAAAATAACATGACATGATTATTATTTTAAGAGGAATATCTCATGAAAATCATGAGAAATTATCATTTAAGGAGTTGTACATTCTTATACAAAACCAATTATCACTATTGAAGTATGTAAAACAATAATTGGATAAAATAAAATCCAATTCCACTTTGATAGGTATATTTTGAATTAGTATATGTTTCTAGTTTATTTATCCTTCATTGTATAGTGGACTGAAATATTTTAAAATCCATGTAAACCATATTTTAGTAACCTAGATCACTTTACATAGCGGGTAATTAATAGATCATTTTAAAATAATAATTCTATGGTTTTGGAATAGTGATACCCTTTGAAATTAATTCATATTATACAAGAAGAATCATAAAAATCCATATTTGAATGGGAAATTTGGCATAATTGAGGTTTTATATATAATATGATTATAGTCATGGTATTTTATAAATGATAGAGTCGGATATTCACTTCCAAGGGAAGAGGAGTTTAAAAGAAGAGCATCACTATCAGTTCCATTTGAACTATTTAATTAACTATCGATATATATTCTAATTAATAGGTTATAATACTATATTATTACCATTATTAAATACATGAAGGATAAAATTATGTGTTATCACCTCCCCCTAAATGATATAAATGTATATTTATATCATATTTCACTCATTTCCTCTATATAAATAATCATTCATGCCTTTTTTCTTTATAACGAAATTATCATCTATATAATAATTCACGAGTAACTGCAAATCATATTCAAAATAATTGACTTAATAGCTACTATATATAAATATATTTTCAAACTTGATCTATACCAGACATTGATAATATATATTTTTGGATAATTTATATTTTTTGAATAAAACATATATGTCTATTGGATTCTATATTCCAAACACACACACATATAAATATATATATGCTAAATAATAGAATCATCATTATGATCCCACTTTCCATAAATTGAAAAATAGTTCTAGTTGATTTTATATTCCTCTACATTAAATAAATTGTGTTACAAACATTAATATTTTTCATGAATTATATAAAAAAGTAATCTCAAACTACTTTTGTCGAGTCATGATATATACGAGATGTGTGCCAAAGAGTATGAATGTATTTACTAGAACTCTTATTTATCTTTTTTTGTTTGATTTATACTATCTAAGAAATAATATTAAAATTTATTTAATTTCATTAATATTATAAATTCATATGTCAATTAAAAAAATTATAAACATTTATAAAATTCCCCAAAATATCGATTGTCCCAATTTTGATCATCTCTAAATATTATGTTAGTGGGATGTTAGGAAATATTGGTTCCACAAATTTTTTGGTTCCAAAATTACCATTATAATTACTATACATTCCATAGTTTTATGTTCTCCACATTTCCTCTCAATTCTATAATAAACAAATACTATCATTTTATCCCATACCAAACGTATATTGATGTGGTGTTGGAAAATGTATTTGTCAAAAACATTAGAAATTGACATGAATATATATATACTAATTAACTTTACATTCCAAAATATCAATATACGAGCTTTCCATTTTCTATATAATTTCTCTTTAACATCTTGATTTAATGTGATTATGATTCCATTCATGGGGTGCGGACTGATAAAAAATATTATATTCTTGACGTTCTTTCCCATTACAGTCTTGCCATCAATATAATAAGAGCTAATATTAATATTCTAATTCTAGAACACTCTTATAATTCTTCACCACATATTATAGTATAGGAACCATTGAATCATGAAAATTAGAAAATTATTAATGAATAATAATATATATGAATTCATTATTTTTTACAATCATTATTTTTTACTCATAATTGAGGTTAGGGGATATATTATCTTATAAACTAATATCTTGAGTAGAAGATTAAAAAACTTGTAAAATTTATTAATACATATATCTTATTATATATTAATTTTAATTAAATATATTTTACCAAGTTCAATTCAGAATTATAATATTAAGTACTTTTTTGATTAAGTGGATATTGATTAATTTCTATCCAAATTAGGATCTCATGAATTATATTGATTTATTTAAAAGATTTATTTTTTAAAATATTGAAAATTATTTTTAACAAATAAGCTTCATTTTTTGAATTCATCATATTAATTTTTGGATAATATTACTTCTTTATAATTTTTTGAGTAGTTTTTTTTCCAATGAAAAGTGAAGAAGAGTGAATTTTCTAGAAAACTATATTTTTTCTAAGAATTTACATTGTCAAATTCTGATTTTGGAATTATTAAAAGAAAAATTATTTCAACTATATTATAAAAACCACAATTAAGATTCTTTTATTTAATTTTATAATTTAATTAGTAATAAAAAAATTATATACAGAGAATGAAATTTTTATGAAAATTTGTTTTCATGGAGTCTTTCCTGATTAATAAGAAAATAAATTATTGCCCTTCAATGAATATTTTTTTATGACATGGATACCAAATTTTGAATCATGTAAATTTATATTATTTAACATGTTCTATTTAATTTTTAGACCTAATGAATAGTAAAAATAGTGGAATTACTATACTATGTTTAAAGAAAAATTATGTTTATTCTGGGTTATATTGAATTTATATTGGATAAAATTAAATAAAAATGAAAAAAATTATTATTTTTATCAATTCGTAGAACTTATATAATATTCCCTTCATTAATTTTACATTTTTATCAATTTTACTAGTTTAATAATTTAATAGATTTTATTTATTATAAAAATTCCTCATGTGTCGTCTCACAACATTCAAAATGACAATCCCTCTTTTCCCTTATCCATATAGAAAAATCAATATTTTCCTCCAATAATTTCTCAAATTCCTACATAAAATTTCTGATGACATCCTAGCATATCTATTTTATAAAATATCCAATCAAGGATAGCATTAGTTATAATAATAATGCGGTCACCCAAAGAACATGTGTCATTCTTAAACAAGTGTTTTAATATTATTTAATATTCTAAATCCTCAAAATTCTAAAACATAATCATAAAATAATAACAAAAAGTTATTCCACTTACTGGAATGATTTTATTTTTACGTAATAAACTATATACGGTTCCTTATTTCATCAAATGTGAAATAAAAACATCCTTTACATGTACCAAAGACAGTTACCATATGAACCGATGCAATTTTTTTCCATCACCACCTATCATTGATGGTAAAATTGAATGAATTAATTAATATATAATAAATTCAGAAAACATTTAACATTATATTTACATATAAGTCTCCTATTTGTTTTATCATTCTATCAATTCAAAAATAATAACTTCGTTTGTGTGAATGTGTGGACTACCACATCAACAAAAAATGTGATTAATTTTACATCACCATATAATATGTTTGATATATATATATATATAATTGTAATTAAATAAATAATATGATATTTTTTATAATAATCATTCATTATAGATAAAAAAATACTTACCTTTTTTCCATCATGATGGTTGGGGAATTGAATTGTTACCAATGCGTACGTATGACCTACCATCTCCAAGATTGAAACATAACTCATTTCACATAACCATCAATCATTGTTGGGTTTCAAAAAATAATTAATATATAAAAATAATAATAATAATCTAATTTTCATTATTTTATATTTTATTTAATAATAATATCTTTGACCATAGAAAACCTAACGATGTCGTTTTAGAAATATGAGGAGTATATCATCGAAACATCTTATGTGAAGTTATTGTATATATTAATTGAATATAACAAAGATATATAAAATATATAGGGAATAACAATCCTAAAAAATTATCTTAAGAAATCAAATAATTGATATAATTTTATTATTTATGTACAGGAATAAGGTATATGATGAGTCAGAATCATTTTAAGGGACAATTTAACATTAAAAATATTTTTAAATGTTTTAAATATTTATTTACCAAATAATTTTATTCTATGTGTAAATTCTCAAAAAGTATTTTTATATTATTTTATATGGAAATAAAATAACTATATATTACAATATATATCATGTTTTATTTTTATTTATAGATTTTAAAAATGAGTCTTTATATAGAAAATTTTAAAACAAATAAAAAATTAATGTTCTATTATAACATATATGATGTCAATAGATTTTACTATAGTCACAACTATTTTTGAATGCTTGGATTCATTTTCAAGATTCATTTTTTTTATTTATGGAAAAACTATATTTCAATTTGTTTTGGGAATTTAATTTTAAAAATGTATTTGAAATGTTATGTGTATCATGATAGATAAAAAAATTCATATAGATTTATACAAATTTATATAGGGAATATTATTATAATATACATGTAAATATGTTTCTATCTATGATATAGTAATTTTAAATTAAATATGAATACGTGTGAGAAAAAAAATATAAATTATTGGTGATCATGATATATCTTTTAATATAGGTGAAATCAAAATAGGGTATGATTTTGGTGAGCCATATATAGCCCTAAATTATATTGGTTAACCTTTATTATATACATAGAAAATATTTAGATAGTTAATGAGGGTGGGGTTTTCATTGGATTTAACTATGAACCTGTCAATTCATTCAATAGTTTATCAAAGATAATGAATGTAATTATCGATTATAACTATGATATATGTTTCATAAAATAGTATCTATTTTATTTTAAAGTATTTTAGGTGTTTTATTTGATTATTTATATTGATAGGTGGATATGATTTTTTTCATAACCTTAATGAATATTTTTATAAAGGTAAATATTTTCTTAGTTTTCATGTTTTTTCATTGGGCCAACAAATTTCTTTTTTTTAATGTCTAGTACCCTGAATTTTTTCTAAGACCACGTTTTTAATGTGTTTCTTATGTATTATGATTTTGTAAGAATAAAGAAGAAGTAAAGATGAATGTTATAAATATTTTCAATGAATATTAATAATGCTTCATTTTATGTTTTTTGATGTATGATAAAAATAGATACTATGTTGAAATATCACAATTTTAAAAATTTGGTTTTGTTTGTATAATTAATTACTTCATTATCAAAACCATTAAACCATATTGATCATTAAAAATCATGAAAGTGAATCATAGTCTAAATACATAATATTTTGTAATGTATAAGGATGTGTCCTTATATATAACATCTCATAATATTTTTGGATACATTTAGAGGCCATGATAAAGGAATTTTATACCCTTAAGAGATAATAATTTATGGTTTTCATGATATATCATATAAATATAACCACATTACATCATATAAAAAATTTATATCAATAATGTTTTTCGAGTGAGAAAATATTGAATCTAAATTAGGAATGTACCTAGAGGACAATATTCTTAAAAATTTGTAACAAAGAAATATAGAATTAGAGGTGATCATTGTTTTAGTGACGGATTGGTTGATGAAGATAATAAATGGTGGTTTAATCCATATTAGATAAATCTTATTTAATAAATTGGAACATGTCAATATAAAATAATTTCATGTATTAACACCTGTATGATTTTAGTAGATTTTTTTACAATGGTACGCTACAAGAATTTTTCATTCGAAATGAAGGGGTATTCAGTATTGTAAAGAGGTTATATATTCCTTATGATTCCTATTTAAAAGGGGTAATTGATAAGGGAGGCTCAAAATTCTATGTTTTCTATTTATCATGGATTCACTAATATTTATTAACACCATCATGTGCATATCAGAGGGGGAGGTAATGAAAATAGACATTCCTTTCATTAAAATGAAATTTTTGACTTATCAATAGGTTTATGTAGAATAATAGTAACTAAAGGTTTTTTTAGCCATTTACAGTTCTTGATTAGTAATGGGAAAATATATTCATGGAATTGGGGGTTTTATTACAAAATACATCGCAATCCAATAACGTGATTTGAGTATTTGGTGGGGATAATGTATGTAGAACAAATGGTTGAGAAGAGGATTGTTATTGAATAACATATGAGGATAGACCAGAGCTATCACATAAGATATGTAGATAAATTGTCAAAATATCACTATTTTATGGAATTTCATCATATTTTTATTAATAATAGCAATGGAAAAGTGTAATTTTTTTAAGAGGGATTTTTTTCCAATAGTTCATTTGATTATATAAAATCATAGAGAAATTTGGACAAGTTTTCTACTGAGTTACCTTGCCTTTGATTTTATAACCGATAAAAGATGTATTTCCTATTTCATTTTTATGAATATATATATTTGATAAATATCATATTTTGAACAATCAAGTAGTTTAGTATGAATAAAAAATTTATGAAGAAAAACCCTCATACATTGTGGAATTTATAGTGAATGTATTACACAATAAAGTAATTCACATGGTTATGGTTTTTTGGAAAATCTATATGGTTTAAGAATCAACATGTGAATTAAGAAATACAATAAGGAAAAAATATAACCACTTGATTATGTAATGAAAAAAATTGTCAGAATCCAATTTTTGAAATGGGAGAAAAATATAACATCCCATTTAAATATAATATTAAGTTAATTCCCAGACTTATAAATATTTATTAAATATATTTAATATAGTTATGTTTTTACTGATAATATTAGATATTTTTTCAATATAAAGGAAAAACTCATTGTTAACAACCATATATGGTTTTCCTGAATTATATGTTTTTAATTTAATTAATTATTTTCCCATTATAAAATTTTATTTTGAAAAAGTCACATAATTTTTGAATTTATTCTGCGAAAATTATCCAATGATGAATTATGGAGAATTTTATAGAAAGTTGTTATTGTACACTGATTAGTGTGAGATCACTGATAAGTGATGAGTGAATAATTATACACTAATTATTTTAAAAAATTATTTCATTTCAATTAATACAATTACTTTTGATATATCATTGATCTCCTTTTATTTTTACTATTATCCTTACCATGAATAATTCTAAAAAAAATTAATAGAACCCAAGGATTTTCAAGGATCAATAAAATTCCAACACCTCTTCATGTTGGTTATTATCCAAAACACTGATCTATACAGTAATGTTATTACCTATTACTATGGTAAATAAATAATAAATTAATATGTCTCATATATCTTAATTTGCTGATATTTATACGAAATACTATAGTGTTATCATAATGCACACTTACCTACCCCTAAATCATAGAAGAGAACTCCCTTTCTCCCAACTCAAACGAAGAATATTATTCAAAATCCATTTCTAATTGAGTGTATTATAACATTTTTCAAGGAAGATCTAATATATAAAAGTCACTAGATATTCCTATATGATATTTCAAGATGCAATATTCTCATATACCTATTCAATCACATTTATAACCTACTTTTGAATCTCAAATATCTCGGATCACTTTTTTCTGATCATTTTGATCAGTGTATCAATGCTTTGGATATGATTATGCCTTCCACTGATGAAGTACAGAACTCAAATAATTTTTTTAAAGTGACACAAAAAAAATCATATGTATTATTTTATTCATTATTAAACATACAAAACATAGAATAATAGACCTTTAGATTTATACCTCAAACACTTCATCCAATCATGAGTATTTTGTGGAATTATCAATTTTGTTCATTAAAAATTATTTTATTCTCCAATATGTCTATAAAAATGATTACTAAATTTTTACTATGGATATTAATGATCATATCAAATATTACATAATAAGTAACATACATATTAACAAATTCCTTGAAACATATAATACCTATTATGGAATCATATAACCCTTTTCTTTATTTCTAAACAATATATTCCACATATAATTTGAGACATTGTTCTAATTCACTTTATGTTACTATAAAACTATAAATATGAAAGGTCACACAATTTTGTTAAAAGTATTTGATGATTTCAATAATGATACTTCAATCACTGTGTTAATTATTGTTCATGTCTGTAGAAGTGTCATTATTTTATTATAAGAAAATAATATTAGCATAGAAAATTATCCACATAAAAATTACTATAGAAATTCACTTTTTGAAATCATATACATTGATAAAATAATAATTTTTTTAGAAATCAATTAGAGTTAAATATTATCTTTCCATATTTATTAAGATCATATCCAATAAATCATGATTACCTATAAATGGGTGTTATCAATGAAGTTATAGGAAATAGAAATGATTTAAAAAATAGTCATCCTAGGAAAAATTCATAACTATTTAATTGTATGTGAGGTTGAAAATATGCCTCACGACTTATCAAATGGTAAAAAATTCACATAATTTATGGAAACATGCCATTCATCCATGAAATTTTCATAGATCACATGTGGTTTCCTTTGAAAACTAAAAAACCAAAAACACATCTTTACATATAATTATTTCTATATATGCATACTATTATTCTATTCCGTAAATTTTAACATTCATAACATGTCTACACAAAAAAGTACTTCATAGTATAAGTTATTATTTACATAGAAGAATTGTATTATCCCATTAATATTTTTAAGATTTCTCATTGATTTTTCATTCACATTTGATACTCATCATCTGCATATAATTGATCTTTGAATATCATCATTCATGAATATCTCATCATCAATAATCTCAACATCATAAATATTTTTTATTCTATGAAGAGATTGATGCATGGTAATTTTTCATATTCCCTTAAGTATTGGTTACATATCACATTACATTTGATCTTGTATGTGGTTCATTGGTCTTCAAACCAACATTTACACATGAATATGTACATAAGATGAATAATATTAACTCACATCAATAAAATAACTCAAATAGACTTTATTTTATGGCCTATGTTATATGAATACATTTTTGACACAAGAAAAATTACCCAAAAAGGGTGTCTCCCACAATGAAATCTTGAAATTTTTTTCCTCTCCTTTATAAGAATCCCACATCTTATCAATAGCTAGAATTAAGTATTGGGTCCACACCCAAACCCCATGAATCACCTTGTTACCTCCGTATTGCGTGAAACACCTTGTTTTCTCACACCCATAGTGTGCGCTCATGTGAACTTATACATAGACACCTGAACTACATTACAGACTAGCTCAGATGGGTCCTATAAATGTGTTTGATCAAATCTCCCACAATTTTGTGGTGGGGATAGTTTGATTTCATTCTTGTAAATGTCGTATTGTTTAGGTGAATGGTCCACCAAAGGTTCATACATTTTCTTATATAATACCATTCCTTATTCTTGTATGATTTTTCATGGCCTTCTCATCATAAAATAATTTCTAACATGTTTAATTGAAGTTATTAAATATATAGAAAATAATATTTATTATTAATTCCATTATTATTATATTCCTAATGATATTATAAAAAAATTCATTGACTAAATTAAATCCTTATCTTGTTTTAAAAATGTGGACATCATTAAATTCCTGAGGTCATGACTTTGACCTTAAATATTAGCTTTAAGAAACATCACCTTTTAAAATGTGTAATTTATAAAGAATGAAATTCAATGCCCTAAAGTGATAATATAAATATTTTCTAGGAATTACTTATTTAACCACAAAAACATATTTAAATATTGATGACCAATGAAACCTATGATCAGAAGATCCATTTTTCAGTCTACAGTGAAAATATTGATTTTATTGAAGAATGCATATTCATTTAAAGAATTTAAAAACATTATTATTGTTATAAAATGTTCTAAATGAAAAATTAGTATAATTATACTATTAATAATCCAAATATGTACATTATAGTGATTATTATAAAAGAATTTAGTAAAAATTATACCTAGAATTGCATTTCACTAAAAAACATTTTTTCGTTTCATCTTTTAAGTTAAGTATTAAATTATACTAATTAAAATCATTGAATTGAATCTCATAAAATTGATTAAGTATTTATAATTAGGATAAATAATATTTTTAAATAATTTTAACTATTAATTTGGAAAAAATGAATATTAAACTACTAAAAAATGGGTGACATGGTTAAGCATAAAACACATTTATCATGGGGTGAAACTAAAGAGGTAAGAGTTAAAAAGACTAAAAACATTTTTATATATTGTTATATATCCATATTAATACTATATATCATCAAATACTTCCAAATATTCCATTTTGTATTGATTTTATGAGAGTAATACAGTAATTTATTTTATTAGTTGTTCAAATTACAAGTGTGTTGTGTCCCCCACTTATAAAAGGACCAACTATTATCTTTCATAAACACTAAAAAATAATTTTCATAAATCCAATACCTAACAAAAATACCTTCCCAAAAACATTCCCATTTACTACCGGACCTGGTTGGTTCAAAAATAAGTCCTATGAAGGCCTTAGGTACGAAACCTAATGACCTTCTCAAGAAGACGTGTCATTATCACCCGAGTGTTATTATTTTATTTCTTATTCTTAATCAATTATACATTCTTCAAACATGAAAAAATAATGGAACCGGTTTATAAAATATATTTTTATTATTTCCATTAATGGTACATTCTATATCTAACTCTTTCTCCTATCAAATGGGTAACCCAACCATCATTCATGTGTAAAAAAGACTACCGCCTAATAAATTAAGTAATTCATTTTTAAATATCAATAGTCATGAAAAGTTTTAATGATCGATTTAAAGTATGTATGTCAGAATTATTAAATATTTATCATTCATTAATTAAAATACAAAATCTATTTTCTTACCTTTTAATTCATTTAAAAATGATAACATCATTCGTCCGTACATGCGTAATTTCAACCCCAAGAAGCTATGCGAATCTTTTTTTGAACACTAAATCTTATAGATGATATATATAACTATATTTAATGATATAATATGATAATATTTATAAATTAATAATTATGTAATGGTAATTAAGGCATTAATTATTTCCATTATGGAAGATTAATAATTGAAGTGTTACTCATTCATACATATAAACTACTGTCTCCATGATTGTAAAAAAATTCATTTTAGATATAAATCATTTATGGATGGTTTTAAATTTGTAGTTAATTTATAAGAATGATAATTATAATATTTTTTATTATTTTAATTATGTAATATTTATCCCATTTACCATAGTCATCCCACCATAGTAAATTTAGACATATGAGTTGAAAAACATTAAAAATTAAGAGAAGAATATAATTTATTATTTAATTATATATAAAAAGGTAGTAAATAAAATAAAATAAATAAATAATTGATTTTTTTTAATATAAATTAAAATAGAAAATTTATTATTTAAGATGTTAATGAACGTATGTGAAGAGTTAGACTCAAGGTAATGGGGGAAATTTTATCATATAAAATGATTAATTTATTTGTATTTTATAAATAGTTTTATTCCACAAATATTTTATGAAAAAGAATAATATAAAATTATAGGGACATAAATGAATTATATAAGTAATTTCATGTCACATTTTTCTTTCATTTAATGGACTATGAAAAGGGATATTTTCATGGAATGTTCTGACAAAATGATAAAAGGAATGTTATATTTTATGGATTACGACATCAGAAAAATTTTATATGCTAAAATAATCTAGATATGAGACATAGAGAGTTTTTAATGGGATATATGATGTAATTTTCCTACAATAAAATATTTTATTAATAATATTTTACATGACCATTTTAGATGAAGATGATTTATCTTGATTGGTCTTATACGATGGGTGATACCAATAGAACTTATATGTTTGGAGATCTTGATACATCTTATTATATTGGTGAGCCCAATATGGATCTCCAATTCATTGGGTAATGTTCATTATCTTAATGGGAATGAAGTAATGAGCTAATGATGGAATTTTTATCCTATTAATATAACTAGGCTCCAATTAATTCAAATATGAGTTATGAATGTGTTATAAATATGTAGAAATGTGATTTATATTCTCTTCATTTCCAAATAGGGTTACTATTTTTTCTATTGGTTTGGGATTGTTTTTGGGAAAATGATTGGGTTTTACATTTGGATCAGATTTTTTTACACACTCAATGAATAATGAGACAAATGTAAAATTCTAATGGGTTTTAATTTTTTTTAATATATAAATATATGTCACTGTTTTATGTCCCTTATTGAGCTTTTTTTTCTCATAAAAAAATTTTAGAATATTTTTTCATAAGGTTTAAGGGTTATGTAAAATTAAGTAGAAGTAATTTTTAATGTAATGATGATTTTATAAGAAAACATAAGAAGCCACATTTTTAATGTTTTATTTTAGGAAAAAAATGAAACTAAGTAGAAGTGTCCAAAATGTAATATATGGGTTTTTATTGAAATTTTATGACCTAATGTTCTAAATATATAACTCACAAAGACCCTTGAAGTATATAAATGTGAATTTTAGTATAAAGATACTAGATTGTACAATGTTTAATCATGGATTTTTATAAGGAGTAGTAGATATATCATATAATATGGGTTGTGGGATATTAATAAAATGAACAATATATATAGAAGAAAGTGTATTTTGATATGGTTTTTGCATTTATGGAGGAGGCATTTCATATATAGAGGAGGTTGGGAATGGATATAGTGGTGGGATATATGGAGGATTTGTTCCTTGTATATTAAATTATAAGTATGAATATGATTTTGGTATATCTATAAGGGAAGTGTAGTACCCATGGTTTCTGGTATGTATCCCTTAATTTTATCTTTTTATGGTTATAATGTGTAAGGGATGTGGTTGCGAGAATTGGGAGAACATTGGTAGGGTTTTGGGGCTAATGGGAAGTTGCACGGGCTGCACATAGTTTTTCTAACCATGTTGTCTAACCATGTGCAGTTGTCCTCTTGAGATAGTAGCTATAGAATAGTTGGATCATAGTTTGGGAGATCATTCAAAGGGAATCCATTTGAGTAGTGTCTACCTCACAGTTAGTGCATGGATTTCCTAACAGTGTTGTCAAATCTTGTGCAGAGTTAGAATGAGATCCTCAAAGAGAGGATCTCACTCGATTTTTCCATAACTCCCTCATTTTTTGGACCCAAATTAGACCTAACTCAGGATTGGTCTTCTCCTAGTGCAAGATATTTTTCTCCCATCAATCTGGAGGCGATCTGAAGGTTTCCCTTATGGAATCGGAGCCAGATTCTTGAGGTATGTGATCATTCTTCATCATTCATGATCGATTTCATATATATACTTAGATATAATTCTCCTATTCTTTTGGTTTCTTATATCCACTACTATTATGGGTATATAATGGTGTGTGGATGCTAAATATGATGAGACATGGTCTCTATTTTGGGAGGAGAATATATCTAAGGGGGGTTATTGGTGAATCAACCATGTTTTCTTGTGCGTTCTTCGTTTATTATGGTTTTCATCAAAATATTCCTTTTAGGAGGATTCATTCTCAAATCCAAACAGTATAACCGATTTCCATGCTATCAAATTGAATTTGTGGTGTTTAATATATGGTGATTTTTTTTGAAGAGTTTTTGGAATCCTTCTTGAGTGATGGTTGTGAAATCTGTAAAATATGGGATTTTGATTGAGTTCTTTGGTTCTTGGTTTTAAAATGTGCATTTTTAAAAGGAGATTTTCGTGGATTGTGGGAACATGATTGGTATTATATTTTTTCAGTAAAACTGAAGGTTTTATTGAAATTAAAATTTTCTTTGAAATCTGTTGTGCTTAGAATTTCGATAATACTTCATTTTTTTTGAAATGGGTTATTATATAAGTGGATGTATTTTGAATAAATGGTTTTGGTCTGAGTTCATTCTTAACAAGACCTTAGTAAGGGATGAGTACCATTAGGGGATAAGGTAAATGAACCTAGAATGGGTGTGTGTGTCATTGGGACAAAAGTTAATTAGACAAGACACTGCTCATGAGTATGGAAAAGTCAAACAAAGCATGCATTTGTGGGTGTGTGGTCAACTGTAGAATGTGTATGTCATATGATCATATGAATTGGTTTAATCATTGACTAGTTATTTCTATTAAAAAATAACTTTCTGGAAATTGGTTTCATTTAGTTTTGGTCTCACATGTTTATAAATAGTTTTCAAACTTGTTTATACTTGGTTATAAACTATTTTGATAAATTGATTTATATAATCTATTTTATATAATGTGACAACTATTTTGTCCTTGTGGTGTGAGTAATAAAGTCATTGGGTGAAAAATACTAAGTTTTATACTCACCCATTCTTTTTAACATTGTTGGGTTTGTAGATGATTTATTCTAGGATAGGGGAAAAGGTATCGTTTCCCATGTTTTTAATACTACCTTGTGATACATGGACTGTTCGGTGATTGTGGAGTTTGGAGAATGTAGAGCATGAAGTCTTTTTGTCTCTTGAGAGTCTTGAGTTGTTTATCCACTATTTACTTTTATATTGTATTAGACTTCTTCTATTTCACACTTTTTTGTGGTTTTGTGATACATAAAGTTTTTTAGTGGTCATTATTTTATTCATGCATCATTTAGAAAGTTGTTTGGTTGTGGTTTGTTTGATTATTGGTTTATTTTTCATAGAGGTTAAATAATACCCCCACTTGTATGTGAAACCCTTTGGCATTTATATCCATCCTTATGAATCTAGGGTATGTCACTTAAGGCCATGTAATGACTCATTATTCTCTCCAGCCAATGAGAATCTGCAGGTCATTGAAAATGGTATCAGTCTGGTCCTTTCTTTGTGGTACAAATTTTATCAGTCTTTTTGGCCCTTTCCTAACAAGTAGTCATCAGTGTTCTTGGTCAAGTAATTGAAATTTTTTGTTTTATTTTATTTGGTTGGAATATTAGGAAGGATAAGGATTGTCAAATCATCAACTGTGTTGCATAAAAGGACATAGCTATCCCTTTTATGCTGAACACCATGTTACAACAGTGTTTGGTACATCTGTGTTTTGGAGACACTTCAAGAATGAAGGACTCTCATTATAATGGGTTTAGATAATGAGACGAGGATTAAAATAATTTTAGAGGATTGGCTTCTCATTAGGATTTCATATTTCATTTGGATTGATGATTTATGATTTTTTAAAAAATGTGTAAATTTTTGGAAAATGAGTAATTTATTTTAAAACGAATGATTTTGAAAAGCATATATTTGGAGTATTTTGGAAATGGTTTTGTTTTAAAAAGCATCAATGGATTTTTCCAAAAATGTTTGTACAAAGAAAAGGTTGTTTTATTAAATCAATGTTCTGATAGTTGATGTGATACAATTTGAAATGCTAAACCATCAGTTTCTAAAGACTGACATTGATAGAGTTTTTTATGGTTTAGAAAATGGAACCTTGTAGGCATCGTCTAAACCAACCTGAAAAATTTGTGGAGAATATGGTTACACCTGAACCACATGTGAACCAAGAGTTGGTTCAAGATATTTTCCATGATTTTCAAGAGGTTGATATAGGAAACTAAAGGAATGGGACTAGGAATGTTGACCATACCATCAAATTCATGAAATAGAATCAACCTAACCTTAAGGGTGATACTGAAAATGAGAAGGTGGTGGTTTGGCTCAATATTATGAATCATTTCATCATGTTCATCCTCATCAGAGGAGTAATATGTGACGATAGCTACATAAATGCTCGAGGATCTTGCATTCTAGTGGTGGGATTTAACATTGCATGCTAAATTAGATAAAGGCCTCACATGGGATGATTTTGAGGAATTGTTCAACAAACAATTCTGTACTCACATTTTCAAGATCCAAAAAACTATGGAATTATTCAGCTTAAACCAATTGAGTATCTCTATAATAAATAATAATGGAATGTTCATGAATTGAGTGTACTTTTTCACCAAAAGTTACAGTAAGTGCATCCTTGAAGGCACGAATCTTCGAATCGGGGTTATGGAATGATATTTATTGAAGATTATGGTGCTCTTAAATACAGATTATACAGAGATAGTGACCAAAGAGACTGTTTTTTAAGGATACATCTCAGGATCTATGGTAGGATGTATTATGATACATACATGGAATGGTGTGAACCCAACCACTAGGAGAAAGAAAGAAAGGGACAACTATTTCAAAGGTGGAAGTGGAAATCAAAAACCCGATGGATATATCAGTGAACCTTTCTCCACAACCCAAGAGAAAAGTAAGTTCTTTTAAATTGGTTCTCTTGAACTCATACTATGGGAGCATATGACACAACCAATTGGATGTCATAATTTCAACAATATTGGACATCTGCAGCACTATTGTCGCGGTGCTCAATAGTAAGGTGTTCAAGAAACTTTTTTGGCATTGAAAGCATCATATTCTTTCACAGGGTGATGGTAGAAGAATTAGTCTTGTCATCAGAACAAAGATATCAACTGGGATTCTAAAAATACCATGACTCCTAAACTAGGGAGATCTCATCAAGGAAACAAGGATAGCTATGTAGAAACAATGAAATTTCATGGAGTTGAGTAGATTATTTTCGATGATCAAGCCTTGACATCTATGGCGGGAGGTAATATTATTTTGAAGTCGACCATTGTGCATGTTCTATTTAATACTAGTGTATCAAATTCATTCATTTCATCTCATGATATTGATCTTCTCTATTTAATGTTGGTAATTATGCCTTCTGTTTTAAATCTTCAAACACCACTTGGAGAAATTGAATGTCAAGACATTGTGTGTAGAGAATGTTCTTTAATTGTTGATAGAGATAAGCTAAAATGGGACTTCTCGATGTAGAACATGGATATCTATGAAGTAATCCTATGTATGGTTTTGATGACAACGTTTAAGGCTTACATCAATTGTTATAGGATAATAATAAGTTTCAAGACATAGGATGGCATCAAAAATCACTTAAAATGAGAGAGAATTGTAAAGAAAGGTGAAAAAATCTTGTTAGAATCGATGGTGATGACAGTCTCTTACTAGTTGATGGAGGTGACATTTTAATCAAAGGAAGAGATCGAGGAAAATAGTTTTATAGTAATTTGGGATCAATTTACAGATGTATTTCTCAATAATTTATCAATTTTACCACCTATAAAGGAAGTGGGGATTATAGTTGATCTATTTTAAAGGAATAGTCCTATTTCCCTTATGTATTATAGGATGGAACCAAAATAGGTAGAAAAATTGAAAATGTGGTTAGAGGATGTGGAATGAAAGGGTTTGATTTGACCAATTATGTCTATGTGGGCAGCACCAGTTTTTTTAACGAAGGAAGATGAAACTATTCAGTAGTGTGTTGATTATCATAAGCCTAACCATGTTACAATAATGAAAAGATATCCACTTTCATGAATTGATGACCTGTTCGGTCAATTATGGGAAGCTTGGTGGTTCTCCAAATTTGACATGCGATAAGGATATCACCAATTGTGATTTCAGATGAAAGATATTCCAATGACAATATTAAAACGTAGATACGACCACTATGAGTATATAGTCTTGCCTTTTGGTCAAACAAATGTACCTATGGTCTTTATGAATTTGATTAATATAATATTTCAACAATATCAAAATTATTTTGTTGTGGTTTTTGTGGATGACATCTTAGTTTATACGAAGACAAGGACTGACCCTGGAGAACCCTTGTGAACATTGTTAAAAATCCTGAGAGATCACCGTTTGTATGAAATATTATTAAAGTGTGATTTTTTGATACCAGTATTACATTTTCATGGCCATGTGATTTCCTAAAAAAGAGTTTGTGTTGATCCAAAAAGGATATAATCTCTTATCACGTGGAAACCACCTAAGAATTTTGTTGAGATATGATGTTTTTTCAGTCTAGCTAGTTACTACCAATTATTTTTGCATGATATATCATGAATATCATTGTCAATTAAAACTCTAACAAAGAATAACTCTCCAGTAAAATACACATAGGAATGGTATATGTATTTTCAAGAGATAAAAGTTTGTCTTACATAGGCATCTATCTTTATTTTACTTAAATATGGATAGGGGTTTGTGGTGTACTGTGATTCTTTGGGATCAAGGATAAGCTGTGTTCTCTTACAAGGAGACCATGTGGTTTCATATGGTTCAAGGTAATTAAAGGGGTATGTGAAGAATTACCCAAAACCCGATTTGGAGTTAGCTGTAGTGATAGATTTTTTGAAAACATGGAGACATTATCTATTTGGGGAGAAATTAACTTTGTTTACAAATCATAAATGATTGAAGAATATTTTCTCACAACAAGATTTGAATCTGAGGAAAAGGAGATGCATGATGTATCTCTAGATTTTTTACTTTGACTAATTTTCTACAACCAGAATAAGGGAATTCCATGGCAGTTGCACTGAGTAGAAAGTCATATGATCAGTTTTCAAAAGAATATTTAGATGAATTGTAGTTGACATCGGTCCTAGCTGACATTCATGTGGATCGTGAAAACCGATGTGAGGTTGTGGTTTTTTTCATCTATTCTAGTTCCTGATTTTGTAAATACGGTCAATAAGGCACAAACATTTGATGCATAATGTTTGGTTATGAATTCAAAACTCAATGGTGGAGAGACCATTGAGTGTTGGAAACATTATGAAAGTTTATTTTTGTGTTTTACAGATCTGATGTTTTTACCAATACCATTTCAAGAACAACTCATTCATGATTACCACCATTCGATATGGGATGTACATCCAACTACACAAAATATGAATAAGGCCTTGAAGCTGTAGTTTTTGTGAAACAACATGAAAAGAAAAGTGGCTGAGTTCTTCTCGTGGTGAATAACATGTATTCATGTTAATGAAGATGATCGAATACTTGTAGGTATGTTCCAATCATTAGCTATCCTAGTATGAAAAATGAAGCAGATAGCTATGGATTTTGACATAGGTATTTGATGAATGGTTTGAAAACGCGATACCATATTGCTAATAGTGGATCAACTTATCATGTCGGCCCATTTCATCCTTATTTGTGAAACTCATACGTTGGATGATGTATTCAAAATATATTTACTCGAAGTTATTAAGAGGAATGGAATACTGGTTTCAATCATCTTCAAAAGAAATTCAATGTCCACATCTCATTTTTGGATATCCTTACAGAAAGCCCTTGAGACTCAGTTGACTATGAGCACAACATATCATTCTCAGACAGATGGCCAGAATGAGTGGAAGATACAAACATTGGAAGACATGTAGCAGGCTTGTGTAATGGAATTTGGTTTCTCATAGGAGGATCATATACCATTTCTAGAGTTCACATATAATAATAGATATCAGGATTCATTACATATGGATTTGTTTGAAGAATTTTATGGGTGAACTTGTCGTTCTCCACTATACATGGTAGAAAAAAGTGATACATCACTAGTGGGGCCGATCCATATCCAAGAAACAACATGGAAGATCTAGTTTATTAGAAATAGGATGGAGATGGGTCAGACTCATCAGAAATCATATTCAATTCACCATCACAAATAGTTGTCGTTGGTTTTGGGTGATCATGTATTTTTGAAGATCTCTATAAGGATTGGAAATTTTCATTCTGATAAGTAGTGCAAGTTATCTCCTAGATACATAGTCCCTTTCATGATACTAGAATTGGTTGGAGATATGGAATATCGGTTAGTATTCCAGCTTAGTTCAATTCAGTGCATAATGTGTTCCATGTGTGTCAATTGAAAAAGTGTTCGCCTGATACTAATGTTGTGATCAAATGGGATCACGTTGACCTAGATCTAGAGGCTTTGTTAATACATATCCATGTACAAATTGTGGAGAGGTAAGAGAAAGATAAACAAGGAGAAGGCAACATTCTAGTATCAGTTTTATGGGAGTATGGTCAGATTCCGGAAGAGACTTGGGAATGCAAGAAAGAAATTAAATATGAATGGTCAGAATTTTTTTAGATTAGTGAGAGTTTTATACTTTCTAAGGATAAAAAGACCAATTGTGGGGAGAAATTAGTACCTTTTTTAAGGTATGTAACCCATAACTTTGTATTTTTATGGTTATAAAGTGTAACGGTGGAGGATTATAGAATTGGGAGAACTTTGGATGTGATTTGTGGCTAAAGGGTAGTCACTTGGGAAATGCACGATTAACCTAACCATGCAGCCGAACCATCTGTAGTAGTCCTCTTGAGGTCACAGAGCCAGTATCGTTGGAGCATAGTTTTGGAGATAATGCATGGGGAAGTCATATGGGTAGTGGCTACCACACGGTTAGGGAATTGTTTGCCTAATTGTGCAGTCAAACCATGCACAGAGTCAGAATGAGGTCCTTAATAGTTGGATCTCACTAGGTTTTTACATAAATCCCGTTTTTTACCCAAACCGGCCATAACTCAAGATTTTGATTATTCTATGGAAAATTATGGTTCTCCCATTGACCTGAAGGCAATCTGAAGGCTTCCCTTGGTGAATCCAACCTGCATTCTGGTGGTATATGGTCATTCTTCATCTTTCATGATTGGTTTCATAGATCTACCTATATTAACCTATCCTCTTATATAGGTTTCATTTATCTATCCCTATTATGTGTTGATCTAGGTGTTTGGATGCAAAATATCAGGATATTTTCTCTTGATCTTGGCAGCAGAAGATAACTAATTGGTGTTCTTGGATAATTGACCCAGTTTTCTTATGCCTTCTTCATTCATTTTAGTTTTCATCAAAACCATAGAGGTAGGAGGCTTCATTCTCAACTCTATAAAGTAGAACTAGTTGAAATGATTTCGAATTGAACCAGTGGATTTGAGTATATTGTGATTTTTTTGTTGAACCCTTGTTGGAAACCCTCTTGAGTGATGGGTGTGAAATATAACAAAAAATGTAGATTTGGAATGAGTGATTTGGTTCATGGTTTAAAATGATAATTTTAAAAGGTGTATTTTCATGCATTGTGGTACATGATTGGGTTTAGATGTTCTCGATAAAAGAGAACTTTATAGTCAAATTAAAATTTTCTTTGAAATCATTTGTGATTTATTTTTCAATAAAATTTCAATTTAATTGAAATGTTTTATTGTGTAAGTGGATCTATTTATCATAAATGGTGCTTGTGTGAGTTTATTTTTAACTGGATTATAGTAAGAGGTGCTTAACATTGGGGTATAAGGGATGTGACACAGGATTTGTAATGACCCAAAGTTTCATTAATGGAAAATCCCTCTTAATCCAGTTAAATGTTTCTTTATGAAAAATGTTCTTATAAGATGTCAACTTCTTTAGTTTTACGTTAAGATTTGTGACCGTTAGTTTTATAGCCGTTGAACAGTGATACTGAGTAGTATAAATATTAGGCTTTAACGAACCCATTTCTACTCAGACAAAGGAAGCGATGGCCTCATCCAGTAGAATTGCCCCTTACGAAGCCCATTTGTCAGAGCTCGGAAAATAGGTGGAATCTTTGGGATTTTCCCCTGACCAAGCCCAAGCTGAGCTTCATCAAGTCAAGCTCAAACGTGATCGTCTACGGGAAAAGTGGAAGTTGATTGAAATTACCACTTGAGTGATGTTATCCGAGCCGCCCCAAGAGTCTGTCACCATCGCACACCTTACCCTTAGGTCTTATGAGGCTATTTTAAGGGGTTATGTAACAAATAAGTAGCACTATGTTCATGTACATTATTTTTGTATATAATAATGAATATAATTTCTAGTCATTTTTGATACATTGTAATTAGTTTTTAAAGTACAAATGGTGTTTTTAGTTATTATTTAATTAAGAATTATATTAAATTAAATGATTTTTGAATTAAATAATATTTTAATAAAATATTATTATTAATATTAAATTAATTTTTTTATTAAGTATAAATGATCTTATAATTTTATGAATTCAATTAAAATTTTTATGAAGGTTTGAAAGCCTTTTCTGTCAAAACCCGTGATTTTTTTATAAATGTCGGTTTTTATTTTGGAAGTGAAAATTCACATATTTAGAAAATTATTTATATAAAATAAATATTATTTTTGGAATCAGGACGTCGAAATTATCCAACGGTGAATTTTTCATAATTTTCTGAGACAGTCAATTATTTGGGTAAAAATTAAATACCATTTTAATATATAATGTGTTTTATGACATCATAATGACCCAATGGTGATGTAATAAAATAACATAATCCTTTTGTTCGGACAATATGTGTTTTATCATTAAAATAATGAGGTTTTGGGTTTGTTTGACTTACTTTTCAAAGCATTAATGGAGCCCTCAAGACTTATTCAACACTTTGCCTTTTTAAATTAATTTTCATGGGAGTGTGACTAATCTCCACATAAGCAACCCTAATTTTTTTAATAAGTTCGGACCTTGGCCTTGTAAATTTTTTTCCTCTTTCCTTTTCAAGAAACCATGGGCAAATACAATGGGATGGTTTGTGGTTTGGATTATTTTAAAATAAGGGGTCCCAAACCTAAATAATAAAGAATTCTCTCACCTTTCCTATATAAACCCACCCAAGCTCCCACTTCCTCCTCACTAAAATCCCTTGGAGTTCGTCCAACCTCTGAACTACTCTCTCTAGAATCCTCCCAAGGTTCCCCAAGCTCCCAAGAATCCTCTCACAAGCCTCTCTCTAGCCTTTGGAAGCACACTTCCAAGTAAGGGTTTTTTCTTCCTTTCTCATTTTTTTCAATTTTCTTTAAGTTGTATTGCCCTTTTAATTTCAATTATGAATGTTGGGGTATGGTTTCGCACCTCTCCCATACTGCCCTCTTATTGTTTGAATGAAGGGAGACCCCTTTCTCTCTCATTAAAAGCCTCCCATGTACACCCGTTACTATGCCGAAATTCCGAAAGAAACCTTTTTCTCCTCTTTTATATTCAAGCAATACTTTTGTATCAGGAATCTAAATTCCTTTTCAATTGTTGGGACATGTATCTATATGACCTCCTTACTGTCCATTACATGTAAATATGATGAGGAACCCCTTTCTCTCTCATCAACCTTTTTTTATGAATTCTTATGTCACGCCGTTATGCTGCCAAAATCACACTGATTTTCTAAGCCAATATCATTGTGTAGTGAATACCATGCCCATTTCTCCATAAAGGGTATTCACCTTTATGCACATTTACTTATTGATTATAATGTTTCATGTATGAATTCCACATTCCTTTATCGTGGAATAAATGATTATGTTTTATGAATCCATGTTTTATGATCCACGTGGCACACTTATGCATGAAATGAAATGTTTAAGAAGGGTGCGCCCTTTATAGCGCTCTAATGCATTGGGTAAAGTATAGTATCATGATACGTCATGTGCAATGAGTGTTGACTCATTATAATTCAAGTGCAATGAGGGTTTACTCGTGCTTCAAGTGCAATGAGGGTTTACTCATGCTCCATGTGCAATGAGCCTTGGCTCATGCTAATTCAATGTTAAGTGTTGTTGCCACATTTCCATGTTATGGTTATCATGCTTTATCATGCCTTTATGTTCATGTTACTCTAATTCTCTATTGATGTTCCTATTGCCTAACATGTATTTTACTCCTCATGTTATTAATTGTGTACTCCCTTACTGGGCTTTATAGCTCACCCTTTTCTTATGCATGTCCTCAGGTTATCCCATGCAATGCTAAGTACGAAGGAATGTAGTGGTCATGTAAAGGAAGTTTTCAATAAAGATGATGTATTTCAAGTTTAAAGTTTTTATGTAATGATCCTAATCCCCAAAGACACTAAACCTACCAATCTTCTTTGTTGTATAAAGTGATGTTTTATGTAATAAAGCATGTTTAAGTTGTAATAAAAAGCAGGGTTGTCATAGGATTGGAGTCCTTTGTCATTGGGACACAAGGTAATTGAAGTAGATACCACTCATGGGTATGGAACTGTCAAACGAGGCATGAAAGTATTGTTGTGTTTTGAACTATGAAATGTGTATTCACAATGATAATATGAATTGGTTTAATTATTTATTAGTTATTTTTTTGAAAAATAACATGTTTGAAATTGGTTTCATTTAGTTTTATTTTTTACTTGTTTATAAATGGGTTATGAATATGTTTATATTGGGTTATAAACTGTTTTGGTAAATTGGTTTATATAAAATGTATTATATATTGTGATAACCATTATATCCTAGTGGGATGAGTTGGGAAGTCATTAGGTAAAACCATATGAGTTTTATACTCACCCATTCTTTGTCACTTTGGTGATTTGGATATGCTATTTTTTTGTGAGAGGTCCTAAGTTAACGTTTCCCACGTTTTTAGTTTAACATCATGGTATTAGGATTATTCGGTGATTTTGGAGCTTAGAGAATGTGAATCATGGAGTCTTGTAGTCTCTTCAGAGTCTTGAGTTTTTTATATATTTTTTATATTGATAATGGATTATTCTTCTTTTATTGCACACATTGATGTGGTTTTGACATACATGATGTTGTTTAGTGGTCTTTTATTTGTTCGTGAATCATTTAGTGAGTTTTTTGTTTATGGTTTGTTGGTTTAATGGTTATTTTTCGTAAAGGGTAAATTTTCCCCCAATTGTATGTGAAAACCTTTAGATTTTTTACAACATTTGGCATCTTAGGGGTGCCACTTAAGGCTACGTAATGACTCATTATTCATTCAAACCAATGGGAATTGGCGGGTCATTACATGAAGGTCCCTATGATGTTAATGGTTTCTTTGTATATGGTGGTGTGATATATAATGGGGAAGTTCCCGGAATATTGGATGTTTTGTAAGAGAAATAAAGGTGGATATGAGTATAAGAAGGATTAGTTGATGTATCCTACGATATCATGAATATAAAGAAATAAGAATGTTGATTGTTCATCACAGGGTAATGAATAAATAGCAATGAAATCAAACATGATGGATGTATGTGACAATGTACATCGAATTGTAGAACTAGTTGTACCCAAAATTATATAATCAGTCAATCAACTCATCAAATACCAACATGTACCATCTTGAATACTCATCAGATCCTCATTGTAGTATAGATATCTCCTCAATGTGGTCTCCCAACAAATGAGGATTGTTAAAATAATGTTTACAATTTTATATTAATGTATTCAAATATTATAAAAATGCAATATCATATTATAATATTTTTACTATATATTTTTTATAGAAGTATTCAATGGGTTTTAAAATTCAATTCTGATAGTGTAAATCAATAGGTTCATCCCTAAATATTCAATTACATAATTGTTTTATTGATTTTTTCCCATATTTCTTCTTCATATGTATATATATTTACCTAAAATTGTAAAATATAAATTTCAATTTAGTTATAAATAATTAAATTATTGAATATATAAATAATATGATGTAATATAAAAATTTTAAAAAATTAATATTATGATTTTATAAAAAATGGACACAATAACTATTCAACTCAATATGATTTTCTCATTAATATAAATATTTTCCAATTGAGAAAAATAAAGTTGTGTAACATTCAAAAATAAATTATCCTTATTCTGTTAAGAAATTTTAAAAAAATATTATGTTACTATAGTATATAAAAATACATTCAAATATTTTAATACTATGAACTCTCTTATATAGTTTTCGCTTAATATCCTATTGTAATAGTTTAATCAACCATATCACCGGTTTATAATTTTAGGTAACACCATCTAGTTTAGATAAAAATATAACAAGAATATATTGTATCATAAAAAAATATCTCTTCAAATAACATTAATAATAATACTAAATTTGTATTTCAATGGGATATTTATGTAAAGAAAATTTATTACACAATTCTAGAATATAAGTCTCATCATTATGTTAATGGTATTTCATGAAAATAACTCCAATTCTCATAGTATTGGTATGCATGGGTTATCATGTCATTAAATCAAACAATATTCATTTCTACACTATGAAAAAACAATGTGAATGGTAATATAATAAAATTATTATATCAATAATCCCCTAATACGATATACATTCTGTTTAAGGTTACATGTTTGATGTATGAAAAAAAATACTTTGTCTCCATAAATGCAACTAAATTATTTATAGTTAATTTAAACATATTAAAAAATATTTGTTTACATTAACATGCCATAATTTTATAACAAAATATAATGGTATTTATTTCATTACATACCTTATCTATTTTTAAAACATCATCTATAAATATATCAATATCAAATATTAAAATTTATACCTATGATTATGACACTAAAAAGGAAGTCAATTAACTTGGACATTAATTATGTTATAAATTCAATATTATGATATTTAAATATCTCTATAATAAATAATAATAATGTGTTATTTTTATAATTTCAATACATTATCTATTAATATGAATATTTACAAATTCAATTATCTATGAACAAATAACACTATAAAAAATAATTGATTTTATTTGAAATACATGATATAATCCTCAACAAAATAACGATTCAATAATAATGTATGATGACTCTATTCCACTTATCCCTCATTAATATACACCGTATGTATGATCTTGATACCCCCTTAAGGGAAATGATATAAATATAGGAAAAATCTCACCATTTTACATATTATAAATTCTAATTGGATGATTATAACTATTAACAAATTTATATATGGAAAGTATGCCTAAATCCGCTAATTCATCAGATAAAAATCAATTAACAAAATAAAATTCAATATAATTATTCTTCTTAAAATAAATATTTTAATGTACATACTGATTTTCTTTTGGATATATCTACAACAAGAAACTAAACTACCCAAAATTTCTTCAGGAGGATGTTTCATAGTATAATGTAACATAAAAGTGAAAACTAATAGAGGTTAACAGATATTATTTCATAAAAATGATAAGTTAATCCCACTAAAATATAATTACAACAATTATACTCATACTTTTACAAAGAAATTAATTAATCAATGTTCCATGACATAATAATATGGACCCTAACATTATGCAAATTGGAAATTGAAATTGTAATGAGATTTACCCCATGAAAGAAGACATGATAATCCATAGTTATAGAATATTTTAGTTTCATATATCTTATATTAATCCATTTTAAAATGTTACATTAAAATACATCATTAAAATATTAAAATTCCACAAAATGAAGGATATTTTTATTTTCATCCTTCATCAAAATTAAAAAAATGGACATCTAATTTACGCAGGTCATATAACTCTGGAAAAAGAATTGGTTCTATACCCCAATTCATTATATAAAAAAATGACCTAAAATAAACATTTTACCCTACACATTAAAATGAGTTTCAATGACAAATTCACACATGGATTTCATGATTCTCATCATTTACATGAAATGATCTAATTATTTTCAGGAACAATACATTCACTCAAAGAATATATAATAATTTCTCTCATTATTGTTTGAAATTGGAGGAACATTTTATTAGATTCTGGAATTTGAATAAATTTTCTCAGAAAATATTTTATGAAATAATTTTATTTATTTATATCATACCCCAACATTTATACATGGGAATCATTAGTCTCTATGACATTATGAATGTTTCGCTATTTTTTTCAGTATTGATGATCCATCAATATAGATCAACAATGATATATAAAGATGATAGTTCACTATAATGATATTTCCATTGAACATATATTTTTTATATAAATAGTGTAGGATAATCCATCCTATCTAATATAAGAATATATCATTTAATAAGAAGGGAAGTCATTCATAAACCAATATATACCTGCATAAAACTTAATGTATTATTATGAAAATTAATTATATAAATCAACACTAATGGTCCAAACATTTTTCAACACATTTATTATGGGTTTTAAATATATTTTAATATCATTTAATGATAAATAATCCTAATATCATTATACTAAATGTAATAAATTGATTATTTATAAATATAAATGATGGATATTTTAAAATTTTAATAAAAACTTTCTATGTACTATATATACATTTTATATGGATAAGTCGGATAAAACAACCACATGGTGTAAGTAGTAAAAAATTTCATTAGTTAGAAATACAATTATGATCCAAACAGTCAAATTTCTTCCTTAACACATCTATAGGATATATTATTTCATCATTATGATAAATTATTTAAAATTAATTCCAATACATTTTCCATGAATTTTTTTTTGAAATAAAATGTTTTTGACATAAATATATCTACTATATAGTACACTATTAAAATTATATAATAATTCCCTTTTAATGTAACACACATTCTCACTCACTCCAATATAAATTTTATGGCATTACAAACAAAAATATATATGGAATTCATGAGTTTTAGTTTATAAAAAATGTATCAACAAACATTTATAACATGTTATAATTTTATGGAATGAAAATAGAAATCTGGTAGTAATTAAATGTAAATATCATGAAGATATTAAATATGGTATCATTAAATTTATACAATTTCCCCTTCTTTTTTCATAATTAAGACTCATGTTTTTTATTTATATTCATAAATAGTTTACATGGGTATTTAAAATATCCATTTCCTTTCTAATACAATAAAAGTCATCATTTTAATCAACTATTGTAAAACATGATCCTATATTTGTTTTTTCTTGTGATGATTTATATTTTATATTTTCTTATGGTACTAATAGAAACCAATTTGAAAAAAATCTATATAAATCCTTTCATTTGAATCAATGTCAGACAATAATTGATCTTTTTCACCATATTTTTACATCAGAAGATAATTTTTGGAAACCTACATTAGTGACATGGTCACTCACTTACTCATATGTTAAACATTGAATTACAATATAAAAAATACATGGCCACTAAATCATTCCTATGTATAAATAATTTTTAATTAGAAATTTTTTCAACTTCTAAACCAACGTAGTGATCCAATTAATATTATTGGAGAACCTTCTATCCACTCTAATTAACATAAATAGATAATTACTATAATCAATGAATATCAATAATAGGATTAAAACTAATTCGTTATTATAAAAATCAGCATAAAATGTAAGGGATTTAATATTTGAATCATTAATGAATTTTTATGTAGTATATATTTATTTCAATATTATATTATCCGTTAAAAATTAATATATAATATGTCTCAAACTGATAGGTATTTTTTCATGAGATAATAACTAATAATAAAGAAGAATTAATTTGTAGTACTTGAGAATAAACATCACTTTCATTTTATTTCATATAGACTATTATGGAATATAGTTAGTTAATGGGTAAGATTATATGAATTTACCCTATAATTTGATTAAAGTAACTAATTATAGAATGGAAAAATATTTTGTGATAAGTAAACATCATAATCATGAACCAACCATTTGAGAGACAAGAAATTATGTAGTAAATTATAAAAATAAATCTAACTACCTGGTATTTTATGGGAAAATTTTTATTCCATAGCTAAATATGACATATTTTCCCAACATACAAAATTTATTTCATTTCATACAACACATGTATAAAAATATTTTTTATTGGTTCAATTTTGATTTTTTTTTAAAAAATTCATTTTCAAAAAATAACTAATAAATACTCATTTTATAAATTATATTCTTTCACAATTCTACAATAAGATTTTGAATTTAAATATTTTATAGTTAGACAAAAAAAATATTTTTAAAATGGTAAAGAAAAATAATTTTATTTAATGGATAACTTCATTTGAAATAAAATTCAATAATTTAATAATGTATCGTATAAAAAATTTCATACAAAACATTTTTTAGATATTTTATGAAAATATATTTGATTAATAAATATAGTAATGCTTAAAAAATCAATAGTTAAATACAAAATAGACATAATGGTATATAAAGTGATTATAAATAAAAATACAAAATTATACAAAAACGATCTCATTGAAATAAAAATATATCCAATCACATATAATTTTAAAATGAATTTAATCAAATGTAATAAATTTTGTGAAAAAAATATATTTCAATGGTATTTGTACATTAAAAATTGATATAATATAAAATAATGAATAATTTTTGAAAATTAATGGGAAATATTTTTTAATATGATTTAGTTCATAAATAATGTTGTCTTTAAAAGCTATTTCACTGAATTTTAAATCCCATTACAAACAATAAATGAAAATAAGATCCAAGATGTTAGTACAATGTCATATAATATTAAAAAACATGATATAAAATCAGTCTATCAAATTATACTATAAATATATTTTCAAAACCATGCCATTGAAAACATACTAAGTTTGGAAAAATGATTCCACTATTGTATATTTTTTAATCAATTCAATGTAATCAAAAATAAAACAAAATTTTATATAATAGAAATTCATTTTATCCTTTCCATTGACCATAATAAATTCAAATAAAAAATAGAAATTGAATTTAAATTATTTTTGTTATTTTAGGAAAAAATTCAAAATAAATATGACTATTTATATGTATAAAACATTACCATTAAATTATTTATGTTTTTATGAATATTTCACTAAAAGAAATTAAATAAAAACCAAAACCTAGAAAAAATTTCATTTATGTGTTGAATCATTAATAATATATACAAATTATTGATTCCTACAAAGGGTTTGATATTATATGAATATTCCTTATATTACAAGTTTTCTAGATGTGGGAATTGTAGAGGCTTGAAAGGATAATATTTTGATATCCTTATGACTAAATAAGACATATGTTTTTATCAAAATTGGTAAGGGTGAAATCCAGGAAGTGGTAAGAAATGTCATACTTATATGAGATAAATTATTGAAAAAAGGGATATACTGTACACATAGTTGGGGGAAATCACAATGTAATAGTTAAATCATCAAATTAAAATATATGGTGATGTAAGGTTGGGTTCAACTTATCATGGTGGAATGGATTAATTTAAACCCATGTAGTGTCATTTCATCCTTGAGAAACATGTTATATAATATGAAAAATTCCATGTTTCCTTGAATCGTTCATTTTTTCTCAACTCAACTAGTCACAATTTTGTCCACCATTCCACTCCTCAATGGTATGTTGAAATACAACTCGTATGCCATACATTATAGTCTCTATTTATCTATACCACCCTACACGAATCTCTTCCCATATCTTATCATTACACCACACTACATGTTCTTCCCTTAAAAACTACATTAGTCAATGTTATTGATTAAGGATTTCTCTATCACTGGTTTAGAGTTTCTATATTGGTTCCACACTATATTGTTTAATTTTTATTGATTTCATGTTAATGAATTCTCCTTGGTTAAATCATTCACATAAACTCTCTATAGGCACTGACGGGTATGTGTATCGATATTTTAAAAAATTAATTCGATATATAACATCATACATATAGTAAAATAGATATATTCTTCCTCCATTTTCCATATACCTTTAGTTATATTTTGAATATGGAATGTTTAGTATATCTCTATAAAATGTTTAGTTAATGGAAATTTGTCAATGGCTTTAGGTTTAATTTATAGTAGTGAATAGTATTTAATAGTTCCCAAAACACTCAAAACCCCATCTAACATCGTACATCCATCATTAGGTAGAAAAACCTCATCCTAGCAAATGAGACAATAGATACAACCACAAAAAATAGAATCCCAATAATATTAATAGTGTCAATATGGGGTTTTAATGTGATTCTCCTAAGAGAATAATTATCTATGACTAAAATAAAATATGAACCCACATTTCACAACAAAAAATAGGATATGGTTAATAGAAGTTGTGGAGGGTATGGAATAAGGGTTTTACATAGACCATGAAATTAAAAAATATATGTAATCAAGTTATATGTTGTCTATAATGTTGGATATTAGAACATAAATTTGTTCAACATGAACATCGATCTAATAATTAATTATAACAATAGTATTAGATGAATGAATAGTGAATTTCATATTTCCACTCCTACATTACAATTATTGAGGGCTAACTCAGACCAACCTATAAACATAAACCACGCCTTGAATGTTATTTACAGGATAAGGATCCACCTGCATAAACACTATTTAATTTTGATACAATTTGTATAATGTAGTCTTAAAATTAAACTAAATCAACATAGTCATGAATTTTTACATCCAAAAATAACCATCCATTTCTACATTCATGTTCTGGATTATGTATGTAAATAAAATATCTAAAAAACATAAAGTGACCCTAAATTTTGAATTTTTTGCATTGTCTTGTGTTTGAAGAACTATTCAATGTAGGAGTGGAAAGTCATATAGAGACTAGTTCTACCATGTGTAATATGGTTATATCAATCACCAAATAAGATCATCATGATTTCATAAAAAGAAACATTTGACCCTTGTATATATAAAAAATGTTTAATGAAATAAAAATACTATTATGATAAATTAATATTTTTCATGTGATAAATATCATATTTCGATTCACCCTTAGGTTTTTAGGAAATAATCAGAATCCATGTCTCCCTCAAGCCTATGAATATAGGGATATTACATGAGTGTGAAAATACTTACGAGAAGAATCCCACTTTGAACCCATTTTAATGAGATCATACATGACATTGTCAATTTGGTGTTTTAAAATGAACATTTGTAATTATTTAATAGGAATTTATTTACTCTATATATTCACAAGATTCCCCTCATCATATAATCGGTTCCTTAAATAAAATGTTAATAGATATGTTAGGGTTTTTATGGATATAATTCTTCTTTTGAGTTGTAAAAATCCCAATACATTTAAAAATTATATTCTATAAAATATAGGGAATGTGTCCAATGATAGATAAATCAATTTAAATTACTACTCATAGTGGTTTGGGTATGGATAGAATATGTCTATAATGAAAACTCAATAATGATTTTTTTCCATCAATTAATTTGATGTGAAATTTCTTAATAATTTTTGACAATGAGTCATTTAATTCTATTTTAAATGTAAAATAATATGATAACCTTATTATCATATGATAGTTTGTCATATACCCCCACTGAATGCCACTTAAGAGTAGTGAAAATCAGTATTTCACCATAAAAATATGTAAATCTAACTCTTTAATGCCACTTCTCAAAAGAGAGGCTAATTTTTTTTAAGTCACACAACTGTTGATCTTCTTTCAAATTTACCACAACCCTTATTGAAGGAGGTAGTTAGAGGATTGGGAATATTCACATTGATCATCATGATATAAGTAACATCCATGTAAATTATAATGTATAGAAAATGTATGATAATAGAGAAGTTAATAGTTTCCTGAGAATAAGGTCCCCACCACATATTTTAAACTATGGACATTATCAAAACTTCTCTAATAAATGATATTGATCTGGAATGGGAAGAAATCGAAGATATAACATATAATTAAATCCTCAAATTATCATTATCCGAATATAAAGATACGTCAATCACATTTTACATATCATAATATAACCCTTATTCATTAACTTCCAATAATGGAAGGGTAGAATAATGAAAATAAAAGGATCTCAAAGATGAATTTTGTTCATTTTATAAAGGATTCTCAACAAAAATTGATTAAATTTAGGAACAGAACATGGGAATATAAGATGATCCATGACATATTTTTATCAGGGAAACTATACCCATAGAAGGAGAGGAGAAAAATTTATCCATCCCCATATACCATTAGGAAACATTTTCCTTGAACTGCAACAAGATAACCAAAATAGATATTTGAATATCTACCCATAATTTGGTTCATTTAAAAAATAACAATTTTTATCAGTATATAACCAAGATTATGTACCCAACCCATGCTAGAAAGTTTAATGACAATGTTGAAAATATCACTAAGGAAAACATTATACATGATGTCTAATAACCAAAAGTGATCTCCACAATCATTCATGTTAATTAAAAAATGGATGATAAATGTTTGAATCAACATTAAGGATATTAACATGTATTTACCCAAGGAATATTTCCATTTTTTATGATAATTCTATTTATTTTTTAAAATTTTGTAATACATGACCTCTCTATGGTGGTTGAGTTTAAATGTTATAATTAGATATTCATGTACTCTGATTAGAATTTTTCCACAACTTGTATGGAACCAATGGGGATATCTTAGTATCATGTGATTCCCATTTATATGAATAATTCATGCAAAAAAACTAACCTGAAATGATTCATACATTCTTGTTCCTTCATGGAGAGAAGATAGAGTTCGATATTGATGATTCATTGGTAATTTCACAAAAACACTATATTATATTACCAATCATGAAATAGTTTTTATGAATGTATTTTAATATAAAATATTGTTTGAACCAATTGAAATTTTATTTTGGGGGATATCATGGATTTCATTCAACTTCACGGTATACAATCCAAGTATAATATTGGAAAAAAATCACCAACAAGACTTCTCCTCTGAATAACATAGAGTATATGGGATTCTAATAAAATATCATCTAATAAACAATTTATTTCAAAAATCAACTGTAATTTATTACATATCAAAATTATGATGAATAAGGGAGTTTCCTATTATTGAGATAAATATTATTAGGATCACATTGATGAAATCAAGTAGTACCTCAGGTATATAACAATTTCAATGCCTCTGGAATTAAGGATTTCCCTCATCTTTTATGTGGAATACCTAGAGTGATCACATAGTGCTATCAATGATTAGAAATGTCTCATAAGAATGTATAATATCATATACTATATTAGTAGAGGAATATTGGTCATAGAGGAATGATACACTAATATCAAGAAGAACTACATTTAATAGAATATTACAATGAATAATCAAAGACACTATCCATATAATAATGGGTTCCACATATTCTCTAATATGACATTATTATATATATCCCCTATAATCCAATATTAATAATAAATTTGGACTAACGGGCATTCATCATATATCCATTTGTAGATTAACTCACAATATTACTCTTAAACCTTCTAAATTATATATTAGAGAGAACTAATAGGTAAATTATTAAAATTTAATATTTTTATGTGCCTTATAAATCAAAATATGAAACATAATAATATATATTGATGTTTTCATTATTGAAATATAAAAACACAACCATATAATGGAAAAATAAATATTTACTATGTTCACCTCTCAATGTGAAAACCTATGTACTTGTTGTGAATAAATTTATCATAGTTAACCAAATCGAACTACTGTAATTATTTTATGAGTGGAAAGTTGGGTGTCAACATGAAAATCAGTTTCCTCATGTCTCTAAAATATTATTCAATTTATCCCACACTTTAGAATTAAGAAACTAGGTAAGAAGTAAAAAAATATTTCTTCTATGTAAAATTAAAATTTTATTATGTATAATGGGTTCATGTTATTGTTTTTATATTCTTTCATAGTATTAATAATTCCCTAGAATTTACATTTAGATTACTACATTTAGTAACCCATATATGAAAATTCATCCTGAAAGTGGATTCTAAAATAATTCGGTATTAAAAATTGTTTATTCTATCTCTTTGGTGAACTTAATGACCAAAACATTTGAAATTATTAATAATGATATTGATAATATCCTATAAGGTTTCTCAGATATTTTCCAATTATCTCTTTTATCACTTATATATTTTCATATTTTCAATATATATTTATTAAATAATAATATGTAAATAATAACCCCACTCATTCTTCTCTTTTTTTTGTTATATTATTTGTTCATAACTATTGAAAATATTTAGAATTTTATTTCATTAATGACTCCTCTCTTTAATCAATATGATAATAATTTAACTTAAACCTTTACCTTCCCCCTGTAAAAACCGAATTTACAAATTTACCTAAACCGTATGTAAATATAAGTTTAATACAACATGTCCCATCAATAGAATATCCATAAAAATAATTATTTACATAACAATAATGATGAAGATTTATCATTTTTCAACACCATTAACCATCCATTATATATAATAAATGTATTACTTACTAAAATATAATCCCAAAAATAAAATTTAACACCATATGAAATGGATTATTGATTCTATAAATGTTTTATAACAAAAAATCAATCATCATAGTCTTCCCATGATCGTTTACAACACATAATTTCATATTTTAGTAAATCTAGTATATCCTAAAATTTGAAAATATATTTTAAATCACCATAAATCCTTTAACTCTACATAGGCGTTTATGTGATTACGTTCTTCCCAAATGAACTATAAATTCTTTGGAAACTATACATATCTCCACAATTAACTCTTTTTACCCATCAATCATTGATATATTTATCAACTCTACATTTTTTAGGGATCAAATAAATATTTTCCTCAACAAATATATGATCTATCAATCCCACTTCCAAAAATCAATGTGAACTCTATATTCATTATAATTAAGTACATGTAGATTCTATATTTTATGCATTGAATTGTACATTCATATATATATATATATATATAAATTTCAATTTATCTTTACACATGCAATTTTTTACTGTGTAAAAATTTCATAATATAGAATTATTTGAACTGTACATTGTTTTTCAGTTTGCAAAATTCTAGACATTATTATAAAATTATTGTTCTTGTATAATACAAATTGGATTTTAAATCAATGTAGTAATTATAAATTATATAAAATCATGACATAGGTTTAAAAATCCATATTAATTCTAAATTTTATCATACTAGTTGAAAACCTATTCTAACTAGTTCAAAAGATCGCCAATATTTTAGAAGGCCATCACACCCCATGAAAACCAGTATGCATGTTTAGAAATGATTTAATCATTGAAAATAAAATGAAACATAATAATCATACAATCATAAAAAATGAATAATTAAGAATCATATCTTTAATATATAAAAAACATAGTCTAGGTCAAGTATATCAATTAAAAAACAATAAAATGTGTTTCCAGAAACATCAAATGCACACACTACACCTAGAAACATACGTTGGTAAGTTAGAATCTCCCAAGGTCGCTATTGAAGTTCATTGTGGATGGTTCTTATTTAGTTGATGTTATGAGAGGAGTTTTAATTTTTCATGATAGTATACATATATTAATATTTGGTTTTATAGTCCATATATAGACTATGAAATTCTTTCATTGTGGAAGAAAGGTAAATGGAGAGAGGCCTCAGGATGTTTCTACTATATAATATTGGTATTATAGAGGGTGAATCCAAATTCAATGTGAATGTTTGGTTCATCAAGGGTAAAAATTACCCTCTGGGAAATATTTTTGTAAATATCAAGATTTTGAAAAGGATAATTGATCAAGGTATTGAGATTGATCGCTCATTGAGGGAAGGAAATTTTTTAGATGATGCATTAGAAAGAAAAGGGGATCCTAGTGAGCCTATCATTTTTTACTTTTGTACTCAAAACCATCTGAATATTTTCAAGAATATTGGTATTTGAGATTCCATAGTTCTTTACCAATTATGCACCCCTTGATTTGGACTTTTTTTTACACATTTTTCCAATAATTAATAATGTATGTTCATAGTCATTAAAATTCATGAAAAAGGAATATTCTTCTCAAAATTTATTCATCTCAGGACATGGTGTCCACAATATCTCATATTAGATTTTTTTTTTGTCAATGAAGGAACATAAACTAAACATAAGCTATATATTATTCCAAATCAATGACCACTGAATTATTTTATGTTCCTTATAATCAACCAGATATATGAGAAATGAATATTTAATAAATGTGCCATGATATCCATAAAAATAATGATTCATATTTAATATTTGTAATATTTGAAACATGTTATTATACATGATGAAATTGAACCACTAAAAATGAATCCAACAGTTACCATTTCCTCAATACGTTCAATACAATTAAATCTATCACAAATGTAAAACAAATTAGGCATTTAAACATTTACTATTGTTGTTTATAGAACATATTATGGTGGATGTTTTCTTAGAAGATAATGTTTTGAGAAAAATCGATAATTTATGTGTTTTAATAAAATTATTGAAGAAGGTCTCCAAAATTGCTCAGAAAATGTTGTGGTGAATTTTTCCAATATTATTGTTACAATTGGTTTCTATACATATAAGAGAGTTTGTTTTTGATATTGGAAGTCATATGGGAAAAAATAAAAGTCCGCTATGATTGTGTTGCTAGTCATGATGGGTGGAAAAAAACCATGAAAAATGATAAGTTAAATTTAAATGGGTGTATTTGATTGGTAATCTACATGTTCATTATAATGTACTATACTCTAGGTTTGTAGGCGACCATAATGGACCCTATCAAACTAGAGTGTTGAATGTTCCCAATACTATGGTGAATAAGTTGATGGTGTTTTGTTCACCAAGGCGAAACTTGAATGATGTAGGGAGAATAGATTTTAAAACATGTTATGTCATTGGGTATAAAGTCTATAAAATTAACTTATGGAATGTAGGGAGGATCTCTATAGGGATGAAAAAAATACATAGTGCATATTTATTGAATTACATATAGAAGACCATGATTATGTGCTATAAATTGAATGGGAATATATCAATTAGTATTGGTGGATGGGATTGATAATACAAAGAATATAAATTGGGATATTCATGGATTTTATAATTTTTTTATACATTAATTAATTGTTTGATATTTACCATATAAAAAATAAAAATTAAGGGAAATTTTTTAGTTAGGTGGGGAATCAAATGAGAGAGTGATTTAAAAATGGAATCTTCATCAAAGTGTAGTGTAAGGGAAACAAATATTGGGAATAAAAATATCATATGAATAAAGATAAAAATCTTGATCTATATTGAATGTTTGAGGGTGACTAAAAAACTCTTTTGTAATGTACATTTTGATGATAGTGGGGTATTAGGTGTTAGATTTCTCCAAAAGTGTTCAAAAAAAAAACTATGTTAAATAGAAATTTCACATATTGAGCACATCTATATCAACATTATTTGATGAAGAATAAGAAAACATAATGAGGTGAAGATATTTAGCTAGTGGTGGACACTATTCAACAATCTAATAATTAATGGAAGTGAACCAAGAGTGTCAATGAGACCCACGAAAACATATTTACATTGAAGTGGTGAGATTTTATTATGATTGATGCATTTGAACATTTCCATGCATGCTCCTTAGAAAATCGCAATGTGTGTTAACCATATAAAATCATCATCATAATTTAAATATTTTCATTTTATATCAAAAGTTCAATAGAAATATTGAAGTGTTCAGTGTGTTGAGTGAAGAAGATCAATATCAGGAATCATACTAAAATACCTAGATTCACACCCACAACATGGGGTCTTCCTAGTTAATGGACCGTAAAGTTGTATCTGGGAAAGAAATTTTATTTTAGATGTAAAAAATAAATAGTTTTGTTTCTATATTGATACCATTGTATTGATTTATGGAATCCCTACCTCTTAAAACATAACATTTCACAACATTATAAAAATGGATGATATTCTAATGATTGGATTAATGAAAATATGTTACATATTCCATGAAAACATAAAATATTATTCTATCTACATGAAAGTCATAATAAACGGTTCATCTTAATTTCACGTTCTACATCTCAAAACCTAGGGACATGCACCAAATGAAAATGTTATCATAACTCCATGTAATGGAATTCAAGGGAAACATTTTACAAGTGATATTGAGGAATATCAATATGAACATGTAAAATATCATTATGAAATGATAATGGAAAAATGAGGCCAATAATAATAAAAAGAAAATTTATCATAACATGAAAATCTGTATAAAAAATTTTATTGTAACATTAATATGTATATCATTGAGTATTTTTACTGAGGTGTCATAATAATTACCATGTTTGTTCAACAAGGTATCATAAAACATATCATGTCTAGAGATTAAATACTTTACCAAATGAATTGGAGTGATGTTAGGGAACACCTATAATATTTATTAATTAATGTTAGCAACATATCATAATAAAAAATTACATAAATAAACAATGGAAAATAAAATAAACAAGTTTTATGTTACAAAATATAGGGTTTTAAAATCTTCTTAATGACAATGTCATTAAGTAATTTTTAACAAAAAAATAGAGAATATTGGAGTCATGTATCTTAATCCACAAATAAAATAAATAAATATTACATATTGGTGAAAAACCTTATAAATAAATAGGTTTTTTAAACCAAAACACAATATAAGATAATTTCTTGAGGAGAAACTTGAAATTTCGAGAAATAAATATGGCATGCATAATTGGTATAAAATGTGGTATTGTAAATTTGTAACAGTGGAGGGAACAAGGGTATTACACTTCTAAAAGACACTTATTATGTTAAAGGGATAAAATAAATTATACAAAATAAATTATTTAGGATATTTTAAGACATGGAATATAAATTGGGAACCACAATGGAAAAGAGAATTGAAGATTTATCTTATATTGAAGAGATGTTCCTAAAACATGATGATTAAGAACATGGGGTATTGGGGAAACATTGGTATACATCCATGGGATCTAAAACTCCTAAGGAATCATGTAGTATTGATTGTTAATAAATGTAACTGTATAAATGGTTGGATATTTTAACAAAAATAGGAGGATTTATTTATTAATCTCTAAATATATACAGGCCTTAGAATCCGAGGTTTTGGAAAATGAAAAATCATGGAATTTTTCATTATTTTTTCACATGGTTTTATAAATATGGTAATATTTTATATTATTTTAATTTAAAATAGTTCATAATAATTTTATATTTTTTTTCCATATAGATGTAAATTTTCAACAAAAAATAATGTTATTAATCTAAAAATATTCATTTTATACTTTGAAAAGTAAATTATACATCTGGAAATTGATTAAAATATATTGAAATACATGATACTAATAAAATAACATATTATAGTATGTGAATTATGGTTAATAAAATATTACATAATTATTACATATTTATAAATTTATTAAACATAGAGAAACACATTAACACTATTCTTACGATTCTCCAAAAAAATAACCTATTTTCAAAAATTATCATTAATTTTACCAAACCTAATTTTTGTATTTTGATTTAAAAAATTATATTTATTTTGTAAAAATAATTCCCTATATAAAATAATTATAATATCCATATATAAAAATCTTTATTTATTAAAAATAATAGCAGATTGAAAATGCATTGTTAAATGTATAACACATGAAAAAATGTAAAATTATTTAATAATTTATATTTATAAAATTGTGTTTTTATCATAATATTTCATTAAAATAAGTATTAGTAATAATAAAATAATTTATTATAAAGGTTTATATCTATTCAGGAAGGTACAATTTTTGTCCAAAAAATTGAATTTATCTAATTCATACTAAATTTTTATTTAGAAAAACGATTCTTCAAATGAAATAGATTGAATAAAAATATTTATTAATAAAATGGAATAAAACATTAAGATACTATATAATCAAATCATAAAACTTTATAACACTGACATAACACATATGTGTTAGGTTTTTAATGGTGAAAAATTCATTGGGAGGGTGGACTAACTTTGCTGGAGTGGTTATTTCAACTAACATAAACTTCTCCCATAAGTGATTTTATTCTTGTTTCACATGTTCAATCACGGCTTGGGGTTATTGAATACAGAACCCCATGAAGCTAACTCCCTCTCAAGATATGACTAATGAGATCTATAAGGAATGAATCTTATATTTTAGGCCATTGTTTCTCCCTTGGGAATTAATTATTATTTATCATTTAAAATTAAAAATTAAAAATTAATTTCATTACTAAAAGTATAGATTCTAGTGGTCATATTGGCCAATAGTCATATTGACCTATGTTAAAAAACAGTTGAATCAAGATGGTCACATTCAATTTATATCCACTTAAATATTAATGATATATGTTTTTGTTTTTTAGGTTATAATATAACAAATATTTTTTCTGGAAAAAAATATTATTTAAAAAGTTAGGGTAATAACATTATCCCCCGTTATGAAATTTTGTCCCAAAAATTTCAACTAACTATCACAGTTGAGATAAGTACTAGGTACATATATCTCATTGCCTCATATAGTTCCCATACTACTTCTTCAAATTTATGGTTCCTCCACAAAACATTATTGAGGAGGGTAGTCTTGATGAATAAAACCCATTATCTATTGTCCAAATTCACCACATGATTTTCTTTATAAGAGATGTCATATTCCAGCTACACCACCATATTGTTAAGTACATTTGATGGAATATGTATGTACTTTCTCATGAAAGAAACATAGAATACATGGAGAGCTCAATATAGATTTAGTGTTATTTCATGATGATTGGCCATTAATTCTTTGTAATCAAGGATTTCATAATGGCCAATGTTTATGGGGGTATTCTTAGATTTCATATCAAGTAGCATTACTCCCTTAAAAGGAGATATTATAAAGAAATCATTATCACCAACATCAAAATCCAATTCTATTTTAATATTTTTATCTTATCTCTTCTACTGAATTTGATTATCATTAATGTGTTGTTGGATGACATGAAAATTTTCTATGATCTACCACATAAGATAAAAACTAATAATAATTTTATCACAAACTTCATCCCCATGAGTAGGATTTCTAAATTTATTCCCATGTATACCCTCACAGGGTTCCTAATGAATACTCAAATTGAATCCATTTTTTGTATGAGAGATCAACTAATTTGAGATGTTGATATCGTCCACCACCAAAATCCATGGACAATGTTCATATAATTCCCTTTAATGTCTGAATAATCTTTTAAAATTGTGTATTTTTTTGGAGGAATATTTATTCTAAAATTAAATTTAGTATTCAGATCTTGTTTAATACTCCTAATTTTTTATGTGAACCTTGTATCATGATCAGAAACCATAAAACGTGGTACCCCATTAAACCTCACCATTTACTTTATTTCAATCATGTAAACATTTCCATGAGATAAATATTCCCACATTATTATAAAATGGGTGTTCTTGGTGAGATCATCCACTATTACCCACATCAAAAAAATTCATTGGATCTTCTCGAGAGTGGAGTGAAAGATTCCATAGTGATAATTTCTTACATATATATGGGTGTGGGTAGTGGTTATAATACCCATTCTTGATTTTTTTTCATACTCTATGTGTTTAAACACAAAGCACCTTGTGGTGTAGTAAAAAATATCCTTTTTCATGACATCCCACAGATAAAGATCACAAAGTTCCCTATACATTTTAATGCATTAATGATATATAGAGAATGTTGAGTTGAGTGAATCATCCATCAGTGCCTTCATTATTTCCCTAATAGATTGAACTCATTTCTCTACATAAAAACTATTTACACCTTATTAATCAATATTTTACTTAGGAAACATCCCATTCCTAATAACCTTTATATTTTTCTATAAAAAATGATCTATTCTTTTAGATTATTTGATCATCTTGAATAATAATGGTTGTTAAATAATTTGGGATAGGGTTAATGATTTCGCTTCTATCATGATACACTTGTCTATACATTCAAGATAATTTATCAATATATTACCTTTAATACTCATTATTTAAAATAAATACAACATTTTTTATACTTATTTCATTGACAACATTGGTTTCTATTCCCGAGTGATAATGAATTAAACAGTCATTGTAATTAATTTGATCCAACCATCTCTTATATCCCATGTCAAATTCGATTTGCATGAAGATATAATTCAAATGTAGATAGTATTTGTATATAAAACATTTATCAACATAAATAATGATCCTTCGTATCTTTAGAGTGAAAATAACTACAGTTAGGTCTATGTCATTTGTAGGATAATGCTTCTCAGGAGGCCTCATCTGTTGAGATTCGTAATAAATCGCCATGTAATTTTTCATTAGGATTCACCCAAGCCATTATATACATGAATATCTGAAAATAATAAATCCATATGTGATAGTGGGTAGTGTTAACACAGGTTAACTGACCAATATCATCTTTATCTATTAGAAAATTTCTTCGCAATATTTTTTATATAAGAAGGTACCCCTTTTGGGATAACAAAGTTAGTTGATTAAAACATTGTGAAATATTATATAGAAATAATCAATTAATATTCTGTTAAACCAAGGGAAAAATATCAGTTACTATTGTTGGATGTGGCCTCTCTTCTACATTCATTGCCTTGTCTGGATCAAAAGGGATTCCTTCATATGATAGAATATTCCCTATGAATGAAACTTATTGTAACCAAAATTCACATTTGTTGAACTTTAAAAATATCCTATCCTTACTAAAAGTTTATAACATAACCTTTTGATGATCCTCATGCTCTTACAAAAAATACAGATATCTCAGAATATCATCAATAAAAACATCCACATGATTATCAAGTTATTACATAAAGACTCTATTCATCAAATAAAAAAATATAATAGGTGAATTTTTCATGTTCAAGGGAATAACCCAAAACTCTTAATGCCTGTATATTTATCAAAATAAATTCATTGAAATATAATCAATATTTACCATCAATTGATTATAACTAGATAAAAGTTCGATCTTCAGAAAAGATTTGATCCTCGAAAGACGGTAAAATAAAGAATAAATCCTTGGAAGATTGTAATATTTATTCTATATTATACCATTATGTTATCTAACATATATACATTTCAACAGTTTTCCATCCATATTCACAAATAGGAAAAGTTCCCTATGAGGAGGATTTTTTTTTTCATAATGAACCCTTCTTCAAAATTTCATGGATTTGATTCATCAATTCCACCAGCTCTATATTTTCCATTATCTACAGGGTCTTTGATATCATCTTGGATCCAAGAATGAGTTTTAATGGATTAATCTATATCTCTTTCTATGGGAGGTCTAGTTATTTACTCTAGAAATATATAAATGTATTACTATGTGATGGGTAAAATGTCAATTTATCTATATTAATTTCTTTTTTCTTATCCATATATCATTTATATAAAGAAGAATATGGAATCTTCTTCTAAACAAATTTCATGTCGAGATATCTCTTATTTAAAAACAATCACATGTCATACGATCCATAATACTACGATTTACTTTTTTATAGGAGATCATATTATTATACATTAATCTATATACCACACATAGTATAGTTTAAAGTCCAAGCACGGGAATGAATACTAGATTTGTGAACATATTATTCTTACCATCTTGAATAATAGAGTTTCTTTACAATGTGGTTGTTTATATAATTCCACAATATGTCTTGATTGATAACTATTATTTTAGTAGTTAAGGGATTGATTATATATTATTTGTTAACCTGGTGGAAATAATGGAATTCATAGAACCTGAATAAAAAAGTACTTGATAGAATTGGGTGAACAATGATAGTACCTTCTACCATATCATTTGGAGATTAAACATTAAACATTGTGATCAAAATACCCTAACCTATTTCTTTTTTCCAATTTTTAGAATGATGGCGATTACCCTACATTATCTTCTGATATGGATAGTGATTGATAAAGTGCCAAAGAATTATAAACTTGAATAATTGGAAATCAAGTTGGGAATGAACCATCTTCAATTCCTCAATACTATTGATATGTTGAGGATTCAACTCTTTATGAAATTTCTAGGGAATAATTTTTTCTCTTTAACACATGTAACATTTACCACCCATGAGAAATAAGTTTCCAAAATTCTTATTCCCACATTTTATTCACATTGGATGTTTAACAATGTTTACGCTTCTTACATGATAAAATTTCATCACTAATCCTTTCTCTATTAATCTCTTCTTTTCATTCGATCTATAGGTCAATTTCATCTCTTTGAACTCTAGATTAACCATCATAGCACTACTCACAGTCTCCTCAATGAAATCATAGTTTATATTGGATTGATTATATTATAAAATATGAATTAGTACACATATTAATTAAATAATCCATTAGGATTGACTAAAAATATAAGGTGTAATTAGTATGAATTGTACAGTTCATCTCATAGATTCCCAAATATTTTTTCCTTCTTCTTCATCTCTTGTAATTCCTTATTCATTGTTGTTTACATCAAATGAGATAAATATTTTCTTGAAAAAGACTTATTTAAACACTTCCCACTATATAAATCTATGTCTATTCTTGGATTCATTTCTCAATTAGTGTCCACGACTGATCATATTCACCCTATTAGAGTAACACAACCATGGTGAATTTCTCTTGTTTCAAATAATATAGTACATAAAATATCTTTTTTTATAGAGCTTATGCATTAGGAAACAATCAATGGGTTGGAATATCCACAGAAATATGCTGTTCATTGGATTGTTTAGGACTCAAGTAAATTTTGTTCCCTTTAAGGTGCATATGATATCTTAGGCTTATTTATGTTATTTCTCATAACTCGAGTTATTTGATTTAACATTATCATGATTTATTCCATTCTAGAATACATCTGAGGGATATCAATGGTTAGTCTATTTCACTCACAATTTTTTTGGTTCCTCCAATTTGTCACCACTTTTAAAAGGATGAAAACCATAGTGAGAAAATACAACTTTTCAATAATCTTTTAATTATAAATAAATTTTTATGTCATAAAACATAATGCTTAAATATGATTTTATTTTATAATAATTACATTTTCTATTAATCCTTCATTAAGGTTCATAAAAATATTGATATTAATCAAACACACACTTATGAGTGTAAAAATAGGAGTGCAACAAGGCCAACCTTCATGAATCCCTTCCATTTCGAATCTAGATCTAAGTTGAGTTTTTTGGGTGTTATAAGATGATAAATATATTCCCAATCTACACCAACTTGTTCATATCATAGAATGGATTTCTTTGCACAGAAACCACTTACCTAATACTTTACTAAAATAATAGATAATTTTAATTTATTTAAAATTTTATATATGTTTATTAGTAATGTTATAAAATTATAATTTCTATAAATAAATAAATAATCAACTAAAAGAAACTATGGTATCCCCCCTTTTTAACATTTAACAATTCATTTCATTGTAGAAACATATGATCATTTAAAGTATATTTTCTTTTAAAAATGATCATAATGAATTAAAACATAAATCATTATTATAATAATAATTAACTGATTTCTCAAAGGGTTGTACTATATAAATTAATGAATATCATAACATGGGGACATACATCAAAGGAATAAGTCAGTATAAGGCCCAGTAGTGGAATGAAATGGAAACAATTTATAAATAATTTTAGAGAATATAAACAATAACCTGAAAAAAAACATTTTAGAAAGATAAAGGGTACATTTGAAATATCATTATAAAAAGAAAATAAATCATAAAATAATAATTTTAATAAAAATTTAAATGATTCATTCATAAGAATATCACTATGGTTTGACACCAAGGTGTCATTAAAATTTCCACAGTTATTCACCTAGGTATCGTAAAATAATTCCTCTCTAGATATTATATTTTTTACACATTGCATTGGAGATATGTTAGGTTACACACATCATATATACTAATTAATTTAATTTAAAATGGGCAGAATAAAGCATTTCAAAAATAACCCACGTAAAATAAAATTAAATGGTTTCATATTAAAAAACATTGAATTTTAAAAAGTGCCAAAAGAAAAGATTATTATGTCATTTTTATACCATGTAAATAGACTTTTTTCTCAATATATGTTCATACCTAAATAAAATAAATAATTTCTTCTTCTCAGTGAATAACACATTAAAAATAAATAGGTCTGGGTCTTAGAGAATGTAAAAAAATAGATGATTTCATGGGAAGAAAGTGAAATTTTGGTAAATAAATATGGCATCATAAAGGGTATAAAACATGGTTTTATATAATTGTATATTGAGAGGGAACTAGTATACCTCTAATAATTTACTCTTATTAAATTAAATGGATAAACTAAAGTGCACAAGGGAATTATTTTGGATGAAGGAAGACATACCACATAAAGGGAAAAGATGAATGGAAAAGAGAAATTTAGATTTCACTTACCTTGAAGAGTTGTTCCTAAAACATCAAGATTGGTACATTGGGGGTTTGTGGATAACATGGGCGGATTTCATGGGAGATAAAATGATTATTGAGTTATGTATTATGGATTTGGAGTGAAATAAAATGGATAAATGGATGGGTAAATATTCAGAAAGTGAAGTATTTCTTAATTAATTCCCCAATATAGGCCTTGGAAATATAGGTTTTTGAAAAAAAAAACCATGGATAATCCTGTGGTATTTTCCCATGTTTTTGGACTATCTATTTATAATTTATCTTAATTTAGTACACATGAGTCGATACTAATTTCATATTACTTCTTTTTTCATGGAATAAAAATTTTCCACAAAAATACTTTTTTAATGTCAATGATTCCATTTAAGAATTTATAAAGTAAATTATTTCATTTGAACATGAAAATAATCTATTAAAATAATTGATATTAATAATATAATATATTTTTGGTCCTGGATTGTGTTTAATATGTTATTACATAATTATGACATACATAGGAAATCATCAAATGTAACTAATATTTTAAATTCTGAAAAAATTATGTATTTTTGGAAATTATCCTAATTTTACACTGACATGAATTTGGTGTTATTATTCAAAATATTATATTTATTTTTTCTTAATAATTCTCTAAATATGATAATTATATCTTTTAAATTTACAAAATACATTTATTAAAAATAAATTCAAATGAAAATTGCGTATTAAAATTTCACACACTTAAAATAATATAAAATTATTTGATCATTTATATTTAAATATTTGTATTTTTTATCATATTATTTCATGAATAATAGTTTTATTCATAATATCTTAGTTTAATATTAATATTTATATCTCTTTCAGAAATTACAATTTCTGTCTGAAAATTCAATTAATCAAATTCCATCTCAATTTTATTAAGGAAAACAATTTTTGAATCAAAATCCATGGAATGTATATTTTTATTGATAAAATGGAATTAAACATTAATTAATTTGGGTCTCAACATATATACTCTAATGAAACACACATACGATTTATGGGTACGGTTTTTCAATGCTGATTGATTAATTGGACATCCCCATTAACATTCCTTGAGTTCTAATTTCATCTTAATTGAAATTCCATTATAGGAAATTTTGTTTCAACTTCACTTATTGAATATTGTATTGGTATGGTCAATAGAGTATCCAAGTGTTGATACATACCAACCCAATTCTAAATAGGGCTTTAGACGACATGTCTCCATGTTTTTTAGTCAACCATTTCTCTTTTATTTAAATTGATTATAGTTTATAATTTCTATCTAAATATTATAATTCAATAATTATTAACAAGTGTATTGACTCAAAAATTCATATTTAATAAAGGTAATTATTTTCTAAAAGGAAAAATATAATCAAAACCCAATTCTTATATTTCTCTTTATAGTCACGTGATTATTAAAGAAATATGGTTTTGTTTTGTATGATACAATATAAAAAAATTTTCCTAGGAAATGAATATAATTTAAAACACTTTGGGTCATGACATGATTTTCATCAACAAATACTTTCTTCTCTTTTGAGTAATAAATTTTTTGTTATATAATAGCTATTTGATGCACTTTTTCTAATCGTTGGGCATGATTTTTTATTTGGATTCAATGTTTTATATTTCAATGATAATAAAAAATAGATCATTATATGAGAATTATCATATTCAATTGGATATATATTCAGATTAAATTAATTACTTTGTAGGTTCTCTATAAATTTCCATTTAAACAATAATAATGTATTGTAAAACCACTCTAGTTATCTAGGAACAAATTTTGAAGAAATATGATGGTGATGAAGAGGATTGTGAGGCCATGTTACATGTTCTATGGAATACATATGGGTATTTATGAATGAGTCCAAATGATAAGTCCAATTCATTTTTTGATCAATCAAATTCATCTATTTAATATATTCGTGGAAAGTTTATGGATTTTAGTGTGTAAAATATTATTAAGAGAATCAAAATAGTACACACTCCTCATTTTACATCAATGGTATTGAATATAAATGTAAAAAATTATAGTTTCTCCCACTTCTCGTAAATTAAAATTAAATAAAATTTATAGAATACTTAAAACATTATACAAACATATTCCCAATGACTGTACTAGTATAGTACATTTGGAAACATGGAAACAAGAACTCTGATATATAAGTGAGCTTCAGTATCTTCGTCTGTATTCTCTTAGACTATCACCCTTCTTAGAAAAATTATTCATAGTACATATCTTCATAACCAGGGGAAGAAAAAATATAAAACGGTGCACTCAAATGAATAGTTAGGGCTAACATGGGAGATATGTAAGAATAATATTGATCATAAGTTTATGAGAAAATGATCATGAAAAGGGATGATTATTCCATTAAAATCAATGATCATATACGTGAATCATGGAATAAATCATAATAGCGAATAAGGCATGAATCAAGTGGAAATAAAGACCATAAACCATAACAGAACAACATATAAAAAAAATGGAATTTTGGAAGTCATATAATCTGAAGTGCCCTGTGTTGCATTTGTTGTCAATGAGGCATGAAGTTGTCTTGGAATGAATGGAAGTCAAGGAATGTCAAGATGTGAATGACAAAGGTTTTGATGGTGTCGGTAAATAATGGAGAATGGCCATGGAACTTAGAGTAATGTCACTTAGGAGATTCACTAAGTGGCATTGGAGAATATGGTTGAAACATTCTCCATGTACATCTAACGATTGTTGAGCTGTTCTTAAAGTTTCAAGAACTTGTATCAACTGGATACAATGTCACAACAATGTTTGAAGACCATGCATTGTACTGACAATGCATGAGGAGAAGCAAGAGATCCATCCACAACTTCTAAGTGGATGAAGTGGATTAAAGAAGTCCATGTACTAACTTTTAGTGCATGTGAATCAGAAGAAGATCCAATTGATCTCTGATTAGATCAATGAAGAATGTTGAAGAACATGTGTGATTTATGAGATTCAGTTGAAGAAGTCCCTCCTAAGTATTGAACACATATGGAAGAGGAGATGAAGAAGATTAAGAAGAAACCTTTTGAATTCCATATACTAAGTGAAGATTATATGTTGAGGAGGATTAAGGAATTCTTAAGAAGTAGAGAAGGGAAGAAATGGAGAAGAAGAATGAAAGGGATTGGCATTTAGAATTGGCATTTTTCATGGAGGACTTTGTTTTTTACAAAGTCTTATTCGTTACTTAGCCAAAAAATTGGCCAGCCCGTGGACACCTTGAGGGTTCAACCCCAAGGCACATGTGGGCCTAAGGCGCCACACCCAAGGGGGAACCCGTGGGGCGAGTCCAGGGCGGCAGGACGCACCCAAGACACCACAGAGGTGCTGGGGCACGCCCGGAGGAGCGCATGGTGGGCGCATAGCGCGCCCGTGTGTGCATAGTGGGCGCTAGGAGCGCGCCCGCGGGGAGCATAGTGGGCGCAGAGCGCGCCCGCAGGGAGAACACGGTGCGGGGCGGCACCGTGGAGGGAGAAGATTCAATTGAGGGGGCTGGGGGAGCGGCATATTGATAAACCGCGGCAATTCCTCTCGCTGTTTCGATGTGGGACGCGGAATTTTTCCGCGGGAGCGATCCTGGCCGCACGATTGATTGCGCGCCAGATCTCGGCCACCCATCTAATCCGCCGCGGCCCATCCTGATCGCGGCCGTCCAAATCTTTGATCCAACGGCTATCCGCGCGTCTTCTTCCCCGCGCCATGTGAAGCCACCCGCGACGTCCCTGCTGAACCAGAGGCCATCCGACCACCGGATTTTGAGATCCCGACCACCATTTTCGAAGCTGAGGTGTCCCTCGTGATCGTCTCTCCACACCGAACCGAACCATGCTTAAAAATGGGCTTGCATGCAACGAGAGGAGAATTCGGTTGCGGCCGATGCAAGAGAATCTGCCGAGGCTATGAATGGTCTAGTCCTTGCATGGATTGGAAGAAAAGAGTTCGTGCATGCGTTCTAAGTCGCATGCACGTGAAGAAGACCGGAGAAAAATAAGGAAAGAACCCGCGGTAGAAACTGAGGAGAGAAACGAGATTTTACAGAAACTTGAGATCCGAAAATCTCGGTGGTTCAAGATTTTTCTCACGCGGATAAACCACCTCTGCCTCGCCTATAAAAAGAAGACCACAGGCGCTGTTTATGCTTGCTGATCCTTTGTTGAAAACTTGGAGTCCCGCGTGTGCCTCTGCCTCGCGAAGAAGAAGCCGCCGCGCAAAAATTTGCGCGGCTGAAGTCCCCTGCGCGCTAATCCTTTGCGCGGAAGGAAGACCTCGTGGCCGCAACACTCTGCGCACCCGAGGCTTGTTCCCTCTCTGCCCGCACCCTTGTGCGGCAAGAGGAAGTGCCCGCGGGTGCAGCACTTGTGCGCCCCGCGGCAAGAGGTGTTTGCGCGCTCGAAGGGTTGCGCGCCCGTGGAGCCTTGCACCTGAGGACCTACGCGACCCAAGGCAGTAGCCAGCTGCACCTTTCATGCCTTCAGTTGGTTGGTGTTCGGACTGTGTGTGTAAAAACAGAAGAAGCAGTGTGTGTGTGCCAAGTGGAGAAGAAGACCCGAGCCTTAGTGCCTTGTGTGCCAAGTGAAGTGGAATACCACACTTTGTGTGTGTGCCAAAGAAGGCCGAGGCTTTGCCTCTTGTGTGTTCAAGGAGAACCCGAGACCACACCTTGTGTGTGTGCCAAGTGAGGAAGACGCTACGGGTTGGTTGTGCACTCTTGAAGATTAAAAGAGAAAAACAAAGTGTGTGTGCAAAGTGGAAGAGTACACAAAGAGCAAAGAGGCCGTAGCCTTTGGTATGTGCAAGAAGAAGTGAAGGCCAAGTCATGTGTGTGAAACAAGTGAAGACCACAACTCAACCTATGTTGTGTGTGTGTGCAAATTAAAAGAAGTGGCCGAACCTTAGTGTGTGTGCAAACCAAAGTGTGTACACACTAAGAAGAAGAGAAGATATCCACACTAGTGTATAACACACATTTATGTGTGTAATCAAAAGAGAATAAAGTGTGTGAAGAAGTGAGAAGGTGGTGTGTGCTTAAAGATACTACACCCTTTGTGGGTTTATTGCACCAAGAGAAGAAAGAGAGAAGTGCATGCATGCATGCATGCACATGCACACGTGAACAGAGCCAAATCAGTGGTGTGCATTTGAGGAGTCCAAGACCAGGAGTTCTTGAAGAGATTTGAGAAGGCCATGCAATCAGTGCATGAGGATGCAGAGATGCCATGCACTCAGTGTATGAATTAGAGTTGAACTGAGACTGGACCAGACTGAAGTTAAAGACATCATTTGTCTGAGTATTCAGTAATTAGAGAGAAGGCCAGGTCATCCTTAGAAGAAGGTGATAAAGCCTGAGCAAGACGAGAAGACCTGATCAACTCAAGTGATCAGAGGTACAGAGCAAGGCCAGTAGTCATTATCCCAGACTGCTGAAGATACTTGAAGAGCTGAACAAGAAGAAGAGCTACTCGTGTGAATCGAGGAGCCAGGAGAAGACCCTGTGGGACTCAGGGAGAAGAAGTCTTCAGTGGGATTCTGGAGCAGGCCAGTGGGACTCTGGTAACACTGTGTGAAGCAGTATAAAGACCCTCCTGTGGGACTCAGGAGAGATACGGTGGGAAGCTGTATCGACCATTGTAATACTAACAGATTATAATGGGAGAACCCATGCTGGGAGAGCATGACAAGGATGTAGGCCTTTGGTGCCGAACCTTGTAAATCCTTGTGTCCTCTGCCTTTTCATTACTGCATTATCCGGGAAAGGTTGAGAGACATAAGAAGAGTGGATCGAGGCTTTAACCAGCCATAGAGGTTTAATTGATAAGAATCAATTAGTAAAAAGTTTTAAGGGATCACTGATTCACCCCCTCCCCCTCTCAGTGATTCACACTGATCTGGGCACTTCAATTGGTATCAGAGCGAAGGTTACCTCTAAAAGATACAAGGGAGTCTTTATGAAGTGCAGATTTGCGGAAATGAGTGACCAGCCTCAAATGGAGATATCTTCCAAGACTCAGAAAAATAGAAAGAAGAAACAGGCCAAGAAGATGAAGAAAGCCTGTCCTAGCTGTGATGATGTTGGAACAATGAAAGATCTTCAAAGTGAAATCGAATATCTTCAGAAGACAGTCCCCAAGGAAGTGGCAATGTTTATAGCTACAGGCATCCTTGATCTTCAAGAAGAAAAATCACAGTTAGAAGAAGAAGCCAATGCAATGGAAGATCAATTGGCAAAAAGGGTTGGCATTACCAACACTCTCAGAAAGCTGGTGAAGGCCAAAGATGAAACTGTTTCCCTTTGCAATGAAAGATATGAAGATACATGTGAAGAATTGCAAAGGAGCTCTTCTGAGAAAGAAATATTTTTGATAATGATCAAAGATGTTTTCCGTGCACTGGAAAAGAGACACAGAGTTTCAATGGTTGTCAAAGATGCTCAACTTGAAGATAAAGCAAAAAGGGTGAAGGAGCTTGACAATTCATTGCTTAAATTGAAGACAGTGCATGATGACCAAATGAATCAGCTGAAAGAAAGTTGGGAAGGAAATCTAAGAACAATTGAGGATGAGAAGAACTCCCTCAACATGAAGTGTTTAGAAGTGGAGGTGATATTGAAACATTTGCAATCACCTAAAGCTGAATCCTCCCAGTCAGCTGCAAGAAGACATGTTGCTACTCAAGTATGCTTTGAGCAGGATGATTCTAAAAGAAATACATCCTCTTATAAAAGTGCAACATCTTCTAGAAAGAAGGTACCATCCATACCATCTTGTACTGATGCTTCTAATTGTGTTTCCACAAAAAGTGCAGGATGGAAGAATAATTCCAAACAAGTATGGATGAAGACAATGAAGAAAGAATGCTCTCCTGAAGCAGCACAACAATTCAAGACAAGTACCCTACAATCAGAAGGAATCAAAAGGTCAAGATTTGTGGGTCAATGTTGGTGTTGTAATAAGTATGGGCACTGTGCAAAGGATTGTTGGTACAATCCACTGAATGTCAGAGCACAAAGGAAGCCCATGCCAAGGGGGAGCAAGCCAGAAGAAAAGAAGCAGCATCCACAGGTCCAGAGACATCTGTTTACTGCAAATAGATTTGGATTACTTGACAACATCTGGGATGATTGCAAAAGTGGTCAAAAAGATACATGTCAATCTCCAACTGTATCCAGAGCTCAAAAGAAGAAAAGATCACTGAACCTGGCTAAGAGAGATTCCTTGGGAAGCAAGCAGAAGAAAGTGGAAGATGCTCCCAAGAAGATTATGAAAAAGGAAAAGAAGTCCTTGGAATCTAAATCCAAGAAGGGTGATGCATCCAGAAGGACCACCAAGAAAAAATGCTTCTACTGTGGAAAGAAAGGACACATCATGGACCTTTGTAAAGAATCCATGAAACTAAATAGAAGCAGACTGAACTCCAGAAGACAATCAATCCAGAAGAAGAAGGGATTGATTGAAAATAAGTTGCCTAAGAGAGGTAGCTTAACAGCATCCAAAGAACCATGTGGAACTTCCAAAACTGAGGCCACTCTTCCAAATGATTTACTTGTCATATGGACACATCAGTTACAACTTGCCAGAGAACTACAAAGAGTTGAAGATGAAGCTCTGGCAATTGCTAAAGAAAAAGGGAAGAAGAAGGTTTCACATGAAGATGTTTTGAGAACCACACCAGCACAAACATCAATGAAGATCAAATGTGCAAGTGTGAAGAATGATGAAAATGGGGCATCTCGGTTGAGAGAATCTTCTCAACCTTGTTGTTCACATTGATGAACCAAGGAGGTTCCATCTTATTCCCTAATCACTTGCATTTACATGTGCTAACATTACAGGGAATTGAAGATGATGATCATTCTCAACTGGAGGATGGTTTGGAATGAATGGAGTGCACCCCTTGAGGGGGAGCCAATCTGAAGAAGATGGGATTCTTAGATTAATACCATCTTAAAGAAAAGTGAAGGTATTCCAATCATACTTTCATCCCTTGTTTCTTAATTGAGTTTATCTTGTCAATTAAGGGGGAGTATGGATTGAAGAAAATGGATGAATGGGGGATCTTTATCATTGCACTGAACTTTCTAATGAGTTTTGTGAAGTATGTGCAGGATTTAGCAATTCATTGTTATATCTGAAAATTTTTTCAAACCCCTGAAGCATGATCTCACATGTATAGTGAATGTTGGACAGCATTGAGTACCTTGGTTACATCACTCTTGTTTTCTACACCGGGTTAGCCCAAGTAGACTTAGAGTTGATTTACTAAAGGTTCTTTGCTAAAGAGAACATGTGACATCATCCCTCTCTTAGTGTTTTTCAAGAGAATACTATTCAAAGGGAGGAAGTGATTTTTGAAAGTGAACCACACCACACCTTTGCATTTGATTTCCAATAAGGGGGAGAAAAGATTGGCACACATATTGACCCATTCATATGTGCTGAAGAAGTGTATTGACAACAAATACAAAGGGGGAGATTGAAGTGCACTGTGTTGCATTTGTTGTCAATGAGGCATGAAGTTGTCTTGGAATGAATGGAAGTCAAGGAATGTCAAGATGTGAATGACAAAGGTTGTGATGGTGTCGGTAAAGAATGGAGAATGGCCATGGAACTTAGAGGAATGTCACTTAGGAGATTCACTAAGTGGCATTGGAGAATATGGTTGAAACATTCTCCATGTACATATGACGATTGTTGAGCTGTTCTTAAAGTTTCAAGAACTTGTATCAACTGGATACAATGTCACAACAATGTTTGAAGACCATGCATTGTACTGACAATGCATGAGGAGAAGCAAGAGATCCATCCACAACTTCTAAGTGGATGAAGTGGATTAAAGAAGTCCATGTACTAACTTTTAGTGCATGTGAATCAGAAGAAGATCCAATTGATCTCTGATTAGATCAATGAAGAATGTTGAAGAACATGTGTGATTTATGAGATTCAGTTGAAGAAGTCCCTCCTAAGTATTGAACACATATGGAAGAGGAGATGAAGAAGATTAAGAAGAAACCTTTTGAATTCCATATACTAAGTGAAGATTATATGTTGAGGAGGATTAAGGAATTCTTAAGAAGTAGAGAAGGGAAGAAATGGAGAAGAAGAATGAAAGGGCTTGACATTTAGAATTGGCATTTTTCATGGAGGACTTTGTTTTTGACAAAGTCTTATTCGTTACTTAGCCAAAAAATTGGCCAGCCCGTGGACACCTTGAGGGTTCAACCCCAAGGCACATGTGGGCCTAAGGCGCCACGCCCAAGGGGGAACCCGTGGGGCGAGTCCAGGGCGGCAGGACGCACCCAAGACACCGCAGAGGTGCTGGGGCACGCCCGGAGGAGCGCATGGTGGGCGCATAGCGCGCCCGTGTGTGCATAGTGGGCGCTAGGAGCGCGCCCGCAGGGAGCATAGTGGGCGCAGAGCGCGCCCGCAGGGAGAACACGGTGCGGGGCGGCACCGTGGAGGGAGAAGATTCAATTGAGGGGGCTGTGGGAGCGGCATATTGATAAACCGCGGCAATTCCTCTCGCCGTTTCGATGTGGGATGCAGAATTTTTCCGCGGGAGCGATCCTGGCCGCACGATTGATCGCGCGCCAGATCTCGGCCGCCCATCTATTCCGCCGCGGCCCATCCTGATCGCGGTCGTCCAAATCTTTGATCCAACGGCTCTCCGCGCGTCTTCTTCCCCGCGCCATGTGAAGCCACCCGCGACGTCCCTGCTGAACCAGAGGCCATCCGACCACCGGATTTTGAGATCCCGGCCACCATTTTCGAAGCTGAGGTGTCCCTCGTGATCGTCTCTCCACACCGAACCGAACCATGCTTAAAAATGGGCTTGCATGCAACGAGAGGAGAATTCGGTTGCGGCCGAGGCAAGAGAATCTGCCGAGGCTATGAATGGTCTATGCCCTTGCATGGATTGGAAGAAAAGAGTCCGTGCATGCGTTCTAAGTCGCATGCACGTGAAGAAGACCGGAGAAAAATAAGGAAAGAACCCGCGGTGGAAACTGAGGAGAGAAACGAGATTTTACAGAAACTTGAGATCCGAAAATCTCGGTGGTTCAAGATTTTTCTCACGCGGATAAACCACCTCTGCCTCGCCTATAAAAAGAAGACCACAGGCGCTGTTTATGCTTGCTGATCCTTTGTTGAAAACGTGGAGTCCCGCGTGTGCCTCTGCCTCGCGAAGAAGAAGCCGCCGCGCAAAAATTTGCGCGGCTGAAGTCCCCTGCGCGCTAATCCTTTGCGCGGCAGGAAGACCTCGTGGCCGCAACACTCTGAGCGCCCGAGGCTTGTTCCCTCTCTTCCCGCACCCTTGTGAGGCAAGAGGAAGTGCCCGCGGGTGCAGCACTTGCGCGCCCCGTGGCAAGAGGTGTTTGCGCGCTCGAAGGGTTGCGCGCCCGTGGAGCCTTGCACCTGAGGACCTACGCGACCCAAGGCAGTAGCCAGCTGCACCTTGCATGCCTTCAGTTGGTTGGTGTTCGGACTGTGTGTGTAAAAACAGAAGAAGCAGTGTGTGTGTGACAAGTGGAGAAGAAGACCCGAGCCTTAGTGCCTTGTGTGCCAAGTGAAGTGGAATACCACACTTTGTGTGTGTGCCAAAGAAGGCCGAGGCTTTGCCTCTTGTGTGTGCAAGGAGAACCCGAGACCACACCTTGTGTGTGTGCCAAGTGAGGAAGACCCTACGGGTTGGTTGTGCACTCTTGAAGATTAAAAGAGAAAAACAAAGTGTGTGTGCAAAGTGGAAGAGTACACAAAGAGCAAAGAGGCCGTAGCCTTTGGTATGTGCAAGAAGAAGTGAAGGCCAAGTCATGTGTGTGCAACAAGTGAAGACCACAACTCAACCTATGTTGTGTGTGTGTGCAAATTAAAAGAAGTGGCCGAACCTTAGTGTGTGTGCAAACCAAAGTGTGTACACACTAAGAAGAAGAGAAGATATCCACACTAGTGTATAACACACATTTATGTGTGTAATCAAAAGAGAATAAAGTGTGTGAAGAAGTGAGAAGGTGGTGTGTGCTTAAAGATACTACACCCTTTGTGGGTTTATTGCACCAAGAGAAGAAATAGAGAAGTGCATGCATGCATGCATGCACGTGCACACGTGAACAGAGCCAAATCAGTGGTGTGCATTTGAGGAGTCCAAGACCAGGAGTTCTTGAAGAGATTTGAGAAGGCCATGCAATCAGTGCATGAGGATGCAGAGATGCCATGCACTCAGTGCATGAAGTAGAGTTGAACTGAGACTGGACCAGACTGAAGTTAAAGACATCATTTGTCTGAGTATTCAGTAATTAGAGAGAAGGCCATGTCATCCTTAGAAGAAGGTGATAAAGCCTGAGCAAGATGAGAAGACCTGATCAACTCAAGTGATCAGAGGTACAGAGCAAGGCCAGCAGTCATTATCCCAGACTGCTGAAGATACTTGAAGAGCTGAACAAGAAGAAGAGCTACTCGTGTGACTCGAGGAGCCAGGAGAAGACCCTGTGGGACTCAGGGAGAATAAGTCTTCAGTGGGATTCTGGAGCAGGCCAGTGGGACTCTGGTAACACTGTGTGAAGCAGTATAAAGACCCTCCTGTGGGACTCAGGAGAGATACGGTGGGAAGCTGTATCGACCATTGTAATACTAACAGATTATAATGGGAGAACCCATTCTGGGAGAGCATGGCAAGGATGTAGGCCTTTGGTGCCGAACCTTGTAAATCCTTGTGTCCTGTGCCTTTTCATTACTGCATTATCCGGGAAAGGTTGAGAGACATAAGAAGAGTGGATCGAGGCTTTAACCAGCCATAGAGGTTTAATTGATAAGAATCAATTAGTAAAAAGTTTTAAGGGATCACTGATTCACCCCCTCCCCCTCTCAGTGATTCACACTGATCTGGGCACTTCATAATCATATATAATGATTTCAATAGTAGCAAAGGAATTTCTTTCAAGGCCATATTTAGGAAAAAATCCTTTACTGAACAGGTTTCATAGCCTGTTCTGGCCCTATATTACTCAACTGCGTTCACCCCTATTTATAGACCTTTAATACGAAACTGAGTTAATTTCTCGATCTAGACATGTCTATATCATGATATATTAATATATACCCAATGTATTAGAGGGATATATATATCCCACCCAGCTCATAATGAAATCATACATACACTTGACACATGATCATAAATAAGAATATAATATCCCATGAAATAAAATTTGTATTACAACCTTGTAATCATATCATAACATATGAAGAGATACTGGTTACATAATCATTTCATCAAAAACATAACCCATGATAAGAAAATTGTTTCAAAAGAACATAACCCTTGAAAAAAACGTGTTTCATCAACTTCATTCTAAAATAAAATTATCCATTAAAATAAAGAATATGAATAAAAATATTGAATAATTTCCCTAGAAAGACATGATTAACACCAAAAATTTATACCATATATAGGAAATAAATTTTAAACACATTTAAAATATATTTCCTAAGAAAAATAACCATTCTACATTGAGGAAATATTTTTCAAACACAAAAAACAAATGGGAAAATGTTTAATGGAAAATATATTTCAAAACATATAAAGAAATCATTTGAAGCCATAAAATTGTATAAAATTATTTTTCATTGAAAATTCACTTCAATGATAATTTGGAAACATTTTTTAAAACATGGATTCCCAATAAAATAGATTTTTATTGGAGTGAAGGATAATCATATTTTACATAAAAAGTTTATCTTAAGTATTGAAGAGTGAAACAATAGTACTAATACATGGATATATACTGAATAATCATGGAATAATTAATATTATGAAAATTCATCAAATATGAATCATAATAATTTATTAATGTTATCATAAACATAAAAAATATCGAAAGGCAATGAGATTGTCTCAGTAAATTCATATAACATTGAAACTAGGGATCACACTATACATTTAAGAAACTGATATTTTGTGGATCATAAAATTTCATTAGAGTGATTAATTTTATGATTTAACATGTAAAATTGATGTATATACACCACAATAATGAATTTATTTTCATAACATAACATGAGTCTCAAAGAAGGAAATTTGAGACAAAACTATTTGTACGATTTGGTATCTTTTGAAACCTAAACTCCATGAAAGAAAGATAATAAAATTTATATATGAATACTGAAAAAAAATTATGAATAAGATACATATTATTTATTTATGGCTAGTATACACTCCATACCAATGAAAATAGTGGAATACAAAGAATATGTCTCACAGAAATAATAAGTCACATGAAATCCCCCAATAATGTATCTTGACTCTCACCATACTCATTCAAAGAACATCTGAAATAAATATAAATTTATTATAAATCATTAACATAAAAATATTATCATATATGATACCATATATGGTTTTATCACAACTAAATATCACACATTTTAATCATCTTATGTTAAGGTGTCATATTAGATAATATTGTCTTTTTTTTTTCTATGCATGTATATTCTTTTGTTATATCTTTGAAAATTATAGTTATATCCTGATTCTAGAATGTAAACCATGATATAAATATCATTTATATTTATTATATGTTAATTATAATAATTAATAGAATATATATGTAAAAAATTGAATACATGAGTCACAGATATGGTAAGCCGTACATACGCATGAATGAATCACATCGCTCTGATTGGGCGGTAGTCCCCACCTACTCAAATGAAATTATCAAATTAACACCAAATAGAAAGTAAAAAATATTTTTTAAAATGAATATATAAGATTAAATAGAGGTTAAATATAATATATATCAAATATAAATAGAGTTTCTATTTAAATTTCCACTGTGAGAGTCGACAAAAAAAATAATGAACAATCATTATTTAGTGAGGCAGTAGTTCTCCATACACGTAAACAGTATGTCTGTTACACATTAGATGGATTTTTGTGTATGTTTATGATGATAACATATTATAAAAACATCATATTATTTTGAGTATAAATTTTTTTATACAAAACTTAAATAAGGAGAGAAGAGGTGGTGGAGATGGCGAATCTAATAATAGGGCCTGAGAGAAGGTGTTACCTCAAAATTGGGAAACTCCTTTTGGTTTGATACAAAGGAAATACATGTAAGACATTTTCACAAAATGAAGTATCAAGGAGTAAAGGATGTATTTTGGGAAGAATATTGGGATGATATTCAGATAACCTAGGTGGTTTCATAGGTGTGAAGAAGTGGGATAGTTGGAGGCCTATTATAGGGAAGGGAAATGACACATTGGTAATTTTTGAATATAGGTTATGTATTCCTAGGATTTTATGTATCATAGATCATAACAAACGTCCCAAAAAAATTAATTTATGGTCCAAGGATAAATCCTGGCAATAATATGGGTTTTTAAAATTGTTTCGGTCATCTTGGGTCTTAAATTAAGGTTCATTTCTTTATTGACCATTTTTTTTCATTAAACAATTCTAATTAATTGTAATCACTCCAAATAATAGTTTTTTTTCAAAAAAAATGATTACCATATTAGAAATTAGAAATTATTATTACCAAAAAAAATTAATACATTTTTCCAAATTCTAATAATAGTTGTGGAATAAATTAATTTAAAATTAATCCTGAAGTTGGGTTGAAAATGAATGAATTTAAACTAAAAACATTAGAAATTATGATATGTTTTTACATCCAATTTCAACATGAAATTGAAATATATTACCAATAATTATTAATTGATAAAAATATTATCTAATTAAACATAAAAACTAATTAAAAATATTATTTATCATTATAAATAAATTAGATTAAAATGTAGTTGTGAATTAAAATCTTGTATTTTTCACTATACATCCAAAAATAATGTTTCTCATAAAAATCACAAAAATACTCTCTATAATAATTTACCCATTAAATATTAAAATATATTTTTTTTATCAGATTTGATTTTTAAATGTGTATAAAATTATTTTTTTTGCAGGAGTTCATGAAAAAGTAGTTTATTTGAGAAACAAGTATTTTTAAATAAATAAGGACTTTACTAAAAAAATATCTTTTGATATCAATATGTTTTATTTATATAAAAACCTTATAAATAATATTTATAAAATTGTTATTACTATTAAGATTACTATTTTTAATGAATAGGTTATAATTATATAGTTTAAATTCTTTTAACAATAAAATAAGGATTTGTAGAAACATCTATGTAGCGTGTAATGTATGCCAAGTCTATGTTCCATTTAATGTTAAAAAAGTTTATGAATCATGTAACATTTGCCAATTCATTTTTTCATCTTATTTATTTAAATTATGTGAAATGATAAAGGTGATTTTTACTTGGTTCATTGAAATACATAGATAATATTTTAATTTAGTGAAAAAAGTTCCATAAAAACCTAGATTTTACATTCTACCCCATTAAAAATAGATATCACCCCCATAATTCCACACTCAAGAAAAAAATAAGGATAATTATGCATCATCATATACTCTTGTTCCCATGTAGATTCTAATAACTGGTGAACTATCTAGAAATCATTGACTAGGTGAGTGGTCTTATTTCGTAGAACATTCTTTGATCGATCTAGAATTTCAACTACTTATTCCTCATATAAAAAGATAATGCTTCAGTTGTATGACCTCTAAGTGTAGTACATGTGAAGGGTTAGAAATGTAATTCTTCAAGAGATATACATATAATACTTCAATGATATTTAGATAAAATTGTAGGAATCCCAAGTGATAGGTGACCAACCCGATACGATCAAGATTCCCATAGGGTTCTATATACCTAGGGCTGAATTTCCCATTCATCCTGAATCTCATTACTTTCATAAAGTGTGAGATTTATTATAAAGCCTTTTCAAAAAATTCAAATTCTTGGTCATTCCCACAGTTATCTGCATAAAAATCTAAAAACATTGAGCTTCCTTGATATGATACTGAATGGTTCTACCCTTATCATCAATTTCGTCAGTTATCCCAGTTCCCAATTGTTTTTTACCTCCAAACTCATCAAATCACATTCGAGCTCTAAATTTCATCCAATAATGGTATTAATTTGATTCAATCTGAATTATTAATTGAATGGTAATTTTTTAAGAAAACTCAATAATAGGAAGGTGTTTATCCCAAACAGATTTTAAATACAATGAAAAAGATCTCAACATATTCTATATAGATTTAATTTTTCATTCAGACCGACCATCCATCTAAGGAAGATAAGAAATTCAGAATCAAAATCCTATATCATGTGTTTGCTGAAACATTCTCTATGACATTGAGTTAAACATACGATGTTGATTTAACACAATGGAATGTGCTACTCCATGATACCTTACAACTTATGTTATGTGTATCCTAGAAACAAGATCTATGGATTATTATTATCTAATAGGGATTAAGTGTGGTGACTTCGTAAGGCGATTAAATACCGACCATTTATAATTAAACCATTTATAGGTTTTGGGATGTCCTATGAAAAAAATCTATTATTATATTCTCTCAGTTCCATTATTGTATGGGTAATGGATACAAAATTACCATTGAAAACCTTTCATGTTAACATAGTCAGATGAATAGATAATCATAATAAGTTCTCCACAATCTACCGATAATATATTGTTAAACCATGAAATCTATAGATCTCAATCACCGTGGTTGGTATATTACTGCATTAAAAAACCTCTTTCTTGGATGGATCTACTTATAAACCATTTTAGACACCATGAAACATGTACTATTCACTTCTCAGAAAATTTGATGATGTTAATGTAACACCCCGAGCTTCCACGATACGCTTCTCTTTCAATAATGCAATAGCTTGCATTGTACACAAGTTTGAGATTCTAACACACCGCGACTAATCAAAATAGCCATTATGAATAGTAATAACCACTTTTTGAAATTATATATATTTTATATTTCAAAATGGACTTCATTTTTGGATTCTAAATGTCGAAATTATCCTATGTCGAATTTTTTGTAATTTTCTGAGAACTTCCAAATTTTTATGAATAGTGAAAAATACTTAAAAACAAATTTTTTAATCAAAATAATTTATAGCGATAAATTATACTATTGAGTGATTTTAAAGTATAATTAGAATATATTTTTACCATTTTATCCAATGGTGTTCATTAGAATTAATTTCACTTTGAAATTGGACATAAACAATTGTCAATCTTTTGATATATATTGTTTCTTAAAAACGCGCTATTTGTTGTGACATCGGGAATTAATTATAAAATTAATTAATGAAACATATATGTTTGGAATTTTTTAAAATAGAAATCATTTTTGAATTCATAATATCAATTATAGCTTAGGGTGAAATTTTGGCATTGTTCTGAAAAACTTCAATTTTTGATGAATAGGGAAACCACTAAGTGGTAGTTAAATAACTGATTTTTCATTTAAATAAAATATTACCACTTCTGTGATTTTATTTTCAAAAATCCGACATACATGGTTGTCATTAGGAAGTAAAATGTGGTTCAATGGGATTAAAATAATTTTTTGGTGAATAGTAACTTTTAAGTTTAATTAATCGCGATTAAAGGTAATTAGTGAAATTTAAGCTAAAAATGATATTATAAAAATATAAAAATACCTTTACACTTGTACTAACCCTATTGGATGTGTAATGGCCGACCAAGAAAATCCATGGGTCAACTTGGGGACCCCATGGAGCCACTTTGGTAGGAAAATGACATAAATAACTTTTATTTAAAGTTAAAATAAAAAGGTCACAAACAAGAGTTGTTTTGATAAATAAATTTTGAAATGGGGTTATACAAGTCATATTTTTGACTATAAATATTCATTATAAAGATAAAAAGATTTCATACATCATGATATTTTTTTAAAATTTTTATACATTAAATAAATTAAATTATTTATGACACCATGATGATGCAACGATTACCTCATTAATTAACGATTTAAATAAAATGAAAAGATAATGTAAACTCCAAGGCTTACAATTGTCCAAAGTCTATTGTATGGGTAGATTTAGAACCCTTATCACCTTATCCTCGAATTATAGAAGTGTGGGACCTATAGAATCCGAAAAGTATTGTATAATAAAGTAACATTTCATTACTTTCCAAGAGTGCCCCTCCTATCCTCTTATAAAAGGCCCCCACCTCTACCACCTCATTCACACTTTCAAGCCATTTGGCTCAGCCAAACTCTGCCCAAATACTCTCCCAACTTCTCCCTCTTACTCCTAGAAGCCTCACTTTGGGCAGAACTCTTCCCAAGGAAGCCTTTGGATCAAATCAAAAAGAGTTACCAGATTTTAAGGTAATGTCTTCTCTAATGTTGTTTTGTTTTATTTTTCTTCTCCAACCCCCTAAAAACTTTTTATTCATTTCTTTTGTAAAAACAACAGTATCCTCAATATAATAGGATGTTTTTAAGAGAAGGATTTTAGCTACACTTACACACACCTACATCAAATGGTTAAATAACATACTGTTTCTGTGGATGGCGAATTTTTGCCTCACGAAATGATGATTGTTCAACACTCAAATAACACCTCTAATGGTGGCCATTATTATGACACTATTTTTATATATGATATATATTATGTTTTTGTTTTCCTTATGATTTTTTATTTTTCCTTTATGGAATACCTTTATGGTTTCCATTATGGGTAAACGCGATATTTTCATTTTAGGAAGTGCGGACTACCGCCCCCTCAAAGTGATTTGAATCGTTAATACCATATGTGGGATGCATAAAGGATGGAGTAAATGGTATTATATGATATATTATACTGGAATTATATTATACATTTATATCATTATGATTTAATTCCATTAAATACGAAATATAAATGAAATTAGCGTTCATGCATACGTACGGCTTACTATCTCCATGAATGGTGCATTTCATTTCTTACCTCTAAATGTTATGTAATATTATAAATGAATGTATATACTGGATATATATGATGTATATGATATATAAATCATGAATATAATTATGGATATAATGGATATATTACTATATGAACAAAGTGTAATTATAAGAAGTTTATTTTTGACTCAAGTACCAAAGATCGTCAAAACGACCGTTATTAACATAAATAATTACATAATGTTCATAACATGGTAATAAGTGATATAAAATGAATAATAAACTTGAAAAAGGTTCTTAAGAAATTATAAATTAACTCTAGTTTATTATTCAGGAGATCAAAGAACGGTCGAGTGAATTCGGACATGAGGTAAGGGAACTTCTTAACCCAATTTCCATTCTTTGGCTTAATCTCCTACTTTCAAATTATGTCAGGATATTATTATGTACTATCTTGTATTTTTAATTTCTTTATGTGTACTTATAGTGAATACACATAATAGATATATTTTATTTAAAAAACTATCTTTTTAAGGGACTTGTCTCAATCACCATTAATTGAGGAATATTTTGGTTTATACACAAATTTCTTTTATACAGTGTACAAACGGCTTTGACTTTTAAATTTATTCAAAATGAATCTTTTTATTTAAAGCATTTTACTAAACGAAAAAAAGGAATGTTTTTCTTGTCGTACGTATGCGGCGACAATGACTTCTCTGCCGCCGTGACCATTATTTGAGTTTCGGCTTCCTCTACAATCCATACCTTTTTTTAAAAGAAAAATAAATACCATGTTTTACTTTTCTTTAATTTTGGTATTGAAAATGGTTTTGATAAAGTTTTTATTATATCAATGTGTTGTATTGATATCTTGTGATTGAAATGTGGAAATGTTATGTTTCCTTTATTCATGTTTTATGTGATACGATTATGTTATATGATATGTTTAAACCTATTCATATGAGGAATGCATTGGACTTAATAAGTGACGGGTGGAGCCCGCTATAGCTCCTCGATGCATCAACAGGTCTCATGAGACAAACTAGTGTCTTGGAACGAGGCCTTGACAAAATCTTATTTGTGGTCTTGGCATGAGGCCTTGGCTACGTGGTTATGATAGTCTGGCATTATGCATTCCATCATTATGAAAGTGGTTATTGATATTTCATGTGATTATTCGACTATTAGAATATCCATGTGAGTAAGTAAATGACATTATTTCATTTTACTTTTTCCATATTATTCTAATGTTCAAGTTTAAAAGGCTTTTGTTTTTGTTATACATTTCCTTAAATGTTAATGCTCATTTATGAAAGCTTCCGCAATATTGTTATCCTTATTGAGCATCTGAGCTCACCCCTTTCAATGTTTTAATATTTTCCAGGATGTGAAGAAGTATTTTATGAATGACCTGCAGGGATAGTAGGAAGAGGATATGAGTGTGGACTATGGAGACTTTGTTATTTTAGTTTTTACTTTATGATGTAATGTAAGACTTATGAATGTATCTAGTGTTTCCAAGGCTACTAAACTAATAGGTCTTTTGAGACTTGATCTTTTGTGATCATGCCAATGTTACGAAGTAATGCACCAACTCTGGGTAGCTGGGGTCGGGGCGTTACAGTTGGTATCAGAGGCTGTTTAGTACTAACCTTGTAAGATAGATTTAGATAAACTCTGATTAGAGCACATAGCCCGAAGATAGACTTTAAGGATTAGTATAGAAGAACTTCCTAGAATTTTGGTATTATAGAGATTTTGTGAGTTTTCCTAGCAATACATCACTGTCTGGATACGAGCAGGTAGAGGCGGCTCTGGAACAGATGTACCTAGGGGTAAAACCCGAAAACACCTCTTTGAGCTAGACTCGAACGGGAACTGGTGCACGACAACGGGCCTTGCTGCACTCTTGGTTACGACACTCCTGGGGGATATGCTTAGGATAATTCTCATTTTCTTTACAAACCACTATGAAGGGTTATGAGTATATACTTCCTCAAAGAAAACTTTTTTTAGGATTATGGATTATATCCATAAATAGTTCAATTTATGTTAATTATTTTACAAGTTTGGAATTATTCATTGCAATTCATAAACTAACCTAGTTTATGCCATTGTATAGAAATGCTGCCCAGTGGAAGGAATGTGAACTCCAACAATACGTATGATCCAAAGCGTAAGATGGATCATATCTTTCACGGTATTAAGCCAACATTTATAAGGGAAATAATCTCCCATGTGTTCTCAACATATGAAGAAATAGTATCATGTGTTAATAAGATAAGTAAAGAATTCTCTGAGTCTTATGGATTTGAAGGGAAGAAAGAGAAGAAAAGGATGGAAGAGACAATGATGGAAAAAGGGACGTGGGAAAATAAGAATTTTCCAATATGTGATAACTGTGGGAAGAAACACCCTAGAACTTGCTTGAAGGGAATGGGAGTGTGTTATAAGTGTGGAGAAAAAGGACACCAAGTGCGTGACTGCAAGGGTAAGAAAAAGGTTTCAAATGTACAATGCTTCATCTGCAAGGAGTGGGGACACTACGCAAATCAATGTCCAAATCATCAGAGTGTGCCCCAAATGATGTTATTGGATAATAATCAAGTTATGATACTACCACAGATGAGGAGGAATGATTAGAGTTCTTATGTTGTTATTAAAGAATTTTGTAATTTGAGTGTTGTATCAATGATGTACTGGTTATAATAATTATGGAGTATATAAGGATTTTACTGTAGTACTATTTCATCAAGGACTTGAGATTGTGTGGAACCAGGAAAAGTGACTCCACAGTAGGTTAAATTTTTCGAAAATATATGGTTGAGAGAAAGATAAACCATAATATGGTTCTGATACCGAGATAGTGATTTTGGAATAAGACATGATTGATTTGGATAAATTATATTGGATATTCTTAACTTCCTTGAAACTGATTGATGATTTGTATACATTTTTGTACAAGAGGATTATATCTAGTATTCTATAAGGAATAAGGGATCATGGTAATTCAGGATGTTGCAGTGTTTTAAAAGAATACATGATGAAGGTGTTCACGTGTTGTTACACGAAAAAAGGGGATCTTCATTATGTTTAACTTCCTCATAAAATTTGGACTGTGAGTTGGATAGAAGTATTTTGGATAACTATAAAGGTTGGAATGGATTAAGTTGAACCTTGGATAGTAATTTTTAAGGTTAAAACATTTCTGAATATTATTTTTGGAATATTATAATAGTTTTAGAAAATGGACAACCTTCAGGTTGGGAGATAACCCGTCGCTTCGGACAAAGCTGTAGGAATCGAACCCACAACCATATTGCGACAGGCCTTTATGACCTACCACTAGCCTACAGGAAGTCCCTAGTTATTACAAAATAGTTTTCGTAATCTAAATGGTATGTATTAATATTTTGAACCTTGTACGATTAGGATAAATATAATATTTTTGAGTTCTATTATCTTTTTGACTGAAAGATAAGTTTGTGGTAGAAATTAGTTGAAGGTTGAAACTCTACTTGTCAAGCATAAATATATATATATATACCTATATCTTATTCTATGAATAAATTAATTCTTAAACTTTAGTAAATGGATATTAAAACAAAAAAAATGTGTTATCCTAATACCTTATGTCTTGTTGAACTGATGATATTTTAAATCAACATAGATTGAAGGCTTTGAGGCCCTCAATTTGAAACTTGTTTGTGATTGATGACCTCAATAATTCCCTACAAATATTTACATTTTTCCTCCAATTATTTGTCTCTAATTTCCACCAATGTTCTCCTAATAGAGATCATAATTGGGTGGTGACTTTTTCATTTCCCTTTCCCTCTTATTAAGGCTAAATTTTATTAACCTTATTTCCGATGTGGGTTTTCCACAAAGGTATTTTCTATTTTAAACCTTTTATTTTCAAAGAAAAATTTCAAATTGCGAGGATGCAATTTATTGAAGGAGGGAAGAATGTAACACCCCGAGCTTCCACGATACGCTTCTCTTTCAATAATGCAATAGCTTGCATTATACGCAAGTTCGAGATTCTAACACACCACGACTAATCAAAATAGCCATTATGGATAGTAATACCCAATTTTTGAAATTATATATATTTTATATTTCAAAATGGACTTCATTTTTGGATTCGGAATGTCGAAATTAGCCTATGTCGAATTTTTTGTAATTTTCTGAGAACTTCCAAATTTTTATGAATAGTGAAAAATACTTAAAAACAACTTTTTTAATCAAAATAATTTATAGTGATAAATTATACTATTGAGTGGTTTTAAAGTATAATTAGAATATATTTTTACCATTTTATCCAATGGTGTTCATTAGAACTAATTTCACTTTGAAATTGGACATAAACAATTGTCAATCTTTTGATATATATTGTTTCTTAAAAACACGCTATTTGTTGTGACAACGAGAATTAATTATAAAATTAATTAATGAAACATATATGTTTGGAATTTTGTAAAATAGACATCATTTTTGAATTCGGAATATCAATTATAGCTTAGGGTGAAATTTTGGCATTGTTCTGAAAAACTTCAATTTTTGATGAATAGTGAAACCACTAAGTGGTAGTTAAATAACTGATTTTTCATTTAAATAAAATATTACCACTTCTGTGATTTTATTTTCAAAAATCCGACATACATGGTTTTCATTAGGAAGTAAAATGTGGTTCAATGGGATTAAATTAATTTTTTGGTGAATAGTAACTTTTAAGTTTAATTAATCGCGATTAAAGGTATTTAGTGAAATTTAAGGTAAAAATGATATTATAAAAATATAAAAATACCTTTACACTTGTCCTACCCCTATTGGATGTGTAATGGCCGACCAAGAAAATCCATGGGTCAACTTGGGGACCCCATGGAGCCACTTTGGTAGGAAAATGACATAAATAACTTTTATTTAAAGTTAAAATAAAAAGGTCACTAACAAGAGTTGTTTTACTAAAACAATTTTTAAATGGGGCTATACAAGTCATATTTTTGACTATAAAAATTCATTTCAAAGATAAAAATATTTTCTACATCATTATAGTTTTTTTATAATTTTTAGACATTAAATAAATTAAATTATTATTGACACCATGATGATGCAGCGATTACCTCATTAATTAACGATTTAAATAAAATGAAACGATAATGTAAAATACAAGGATTACACTTGTCCAAAGCCTATTGGATGGGTATATTTAGAACCCTTATAAACTTATCCTATAATTATAGAAGTGTGAGACCTTTAGAATCTGAAAAGCATTGTATAATAAAGTAACATTTCATTACTTTCCAAGAGTGCCCCTCCTCTCCTTTTATAAAAGGCCCCCACCTCTACCACCTCATTCAAAATTTCAAGCCATTTGGCTCGGCCAACCTCTGCCCAAATACTCTCCCAACTTCCCCCTCTTACTCCTAGAAGCCTCACTTTGGGCAGAACTCTTCCCAAGGAAGCCTTTGGCTCAAATCAAAAAGAGTTACCCGATTTTAAGGTAATGTCTTCTCTAATGTTGTTTTGTTTTATTTTTCTTCTCCAACCCCCTAAAAACTTTTTATTCATTTCTCTTGTAACAAAACCAGTATCCTCAATATACTAGGATGTTGTTATAATAAGGATTCGAGCTACACTTACACACACCTACATCTAATGGTTAAAGAACATACTGTTTATGTGGATGGCGAATTTTTCCCTCACGAAACGATGATTGTTCAACACTCATATAACACCTCTAATGGTGGCCATTATGATGAAAATATTTTTATATATGATATATATTATGTTTTTGGTTTCCATATGCTTTTTTATTTTTCATTTATGTCATACCTTTATGGTTTCCATTATGGGTAAACGTGATATTTTCATTTTAGGAAGTGCGGACTACCGCCCCCTCAAAGTGATTTGAATCATTAATACCATATGTGGGATGTATAAAGGATGGAGTAAATGGTATTATATGCTATATTATACTGTAATTATATTATACATTTATATCATTATGATTTCATTCCATTAAATACGAAATATAAATGAAAGTAGCGTTCATGCGTACGTACGACTTACCGTCTCCATGAACGATGCATTTCATTTCTTACCTCTAAATGTTATGTACTATTATAAATGAATGTATATACTGGATATATATGATGTATATGATATATACATCATGAATATAATTATGGATATAATGGATATATTACCATACGAACAAAGTGTAATTATAAGAAGTTTATTTTTGACTCAAGTACCTAAGATCGTCAAAACGACCGTTATTAACATAAATAATTACATAATGTTCATAACATGGTAATAAGTGATATAAAATGAATAATAAACTTGAAAAAGGTTCTTAAGAAATTATAAATTAACTCTAGTTTATTATTCAGGAGATCAAAGAACGGTCGAGTGAATTCGGACACGAGGTAAGGGAACTTCTTAACCCAATTTCCATTCTTTGGGTTAATCTCCTACTTTCAAATTATGTCAGGATATTATTATGTCCTATATTGTATTTTTACTTTCTTTATGTGTAATTATAGTGAATACACATAATTGATCTATTTTATTTAAAAAATTATCTTTTTAAGGGACTTGTCTCAATCACCATTCATTGAGGAATGTTTTGGTTTATACACAAATTTCTTTTATACGGTGTACAAACCCCTTTGACTTTTACATTTATTCAAAAAGAATCTTTTTATTTGAAGCGTTTTACTAAATGACAAAAAGGAATTTTTTTCTTGTCGTACGTATGCGGCGACAATGACTTCTCCGCCGCCGTGACCATTATTTGAGTTTCGGCTTCCTCTACAAGCCATACCTTTTTTTTAAAAGAAAAATAAATACCATGTTTTACTTTTCTTTAATTTTGGTATTGAAAATGGTTTTGATAAAGTTTTTATTATATCAATGTGTTGTATTGATATCTTGTGATTGAAATGTGGAAATTTTTTGTTTCCTTTATGCATGTTTTTTGTGATACAATTATGTTATATGATATGTTTAAACCTATTCATATGAGGAATGCATTGGACTTAATAAGTGACGGGTGGAGCCCGCTATAGCTCCTCGATGGACTGACAGGTCTCATGAGACAACTAGTGTCTTGGCATGAGGCCTTGACAAAATCTTATTTGTGGTCTTGGCATGAGGCCTTGGCTACGTGGTTATTATAGTCTGGCATTATGCATTCCATCATTATGAAAGTGGTTATTGATCTTTCATGTGATTATTCGACTAGTAGAATATCCATGTGAGTAAGTAAATGACATTATTTCATTTTACTTTTTCCATATTATGCTAATGTTCAAGTGTAAAAGGCTTTTGTTTTAGTTATAAATTTCCTTAAATGTTAATGTTCATTTATGAAAGCTTCCGTAATATTGTTATCCTTACTGAGCATCTAAGCTCACCCCTTTCAATGTTTTAATATTTTCTAGGATGTGAAGAAGTATTTTATGAATGACCTGCAGGGATAGTAAGAAGAGGATATGAGTGTGGACTATAGAGACTTTGTTATTTTAGTTTTTACTTTGTGATGTAATGTAAGACTTATGAATGTATCTAGTGTTTCTAAGGCTACTAAACTAATCGGTCTTTCGAGACTTGATCTTTTGTGATCATGCCAATGTTACAAAGTAATGCACCGACTCTGGGTAGCTGGGATCGGTGCGTTACAGTTAACCTCAAATAGACACCAAATTATTTGGTTATGTAGAAATATTTATTTATTCTAAAAGAAGGAGAAGTTTGGATTTCCATGTATTGTGATTGAGAATACCCTAATCTAGGCTAAAAAGTTCACAATTTGTCTATTCATTTTTCATGGGGGATATTGACAGTAGAGAAGGGACCAGTCTGAAGTGATGGACTAAACCCAATCACTGATTACGATTAGGGGTGTATGGGTTAATTTCATGTTGTACGGAGAAGTTATTTCACAAAAGTACTCCAAAAGAACATCGTCTGGCTAGGTTCCAACATGTTTCATACCTCTACACCACACCACTTGTGCCACTAGACACATTGGCATAGTGTCTCTTATTTTTCAAAAAATATAACTTTATGGAATTCATTTGTATGAAACAATTATCCTAATGGGAGATTACTGCTATGAACACACTAATACATCTCCCAAGTCCATCAAAATATCCAATATAGTAGTTTAATTCCAAATGAGAGTGAATAAAATGGGTAAGTGGGACTTAAGTCCATTTAGTGTTAAAAATATGTAACACATGCAAGGATTATTCACCAAACTCATTGATATAATAGGACTACAGTGACCAAAATTCCCCAATTAGAAACATGTTATACTTACTTTTGGGAATACCTATAATGACTGTTGAATTATTGAGTCATGTACTACCGAAGTTCAGTCATACAGGTTCTTTTTTACTAAATGGTCCATAAGTTTTCCCATGCCTACTTGCATGAAGTACCCTTGCACGACCCTCATCGGTTCTCCCAAACCGTTGGTCAGTGTGATCCATTCATGAACCCTTATTCAAATCCACTCATGGAAGTGATTTCCCATCACTAGATCCCTTTACCGAAAGGGAACATGTGAAAAATTCCACCAAAACCTCATGATTTACCGAACCATAAGGAAAGCCACATCCACATGTCTACCATTTGAATTTAGATTTATACAGTCATAGGATTCCCACACCTTACCTACCTGATGGTACGTATCTAATATGTGTCTCTAGATTTGGATATCTATGCTCACGTGGACCCTTACCCCAGTGAAATTGTAACAAAGTTCGTTATCTTAGATTTGGGGGAAAGGACAATGTCTTCACCATATCGTCTCTATGACCCAGATCCAACAGTTCACAAATTAGATTATAAGGATAATAAATGATTTTCCCTTCAACATGGAATGAGATCCTCCTTCCACTATTGTACCAATTTTAGGGAAACTATCATGGTGTAAGCCGAATTTCTTTTTGGAAGTTGGTTTTAGTATTCCTCCTCCCTACATCCTCTTCATTCATTCCATCCTTGCTTTGTAATACCATCCAATTTAAATAGAGGAGTGCGATGCACTGTATCCATGAAATCTCCCCCCATATACCCTGCCTCTTCCACATTCACCACATCCCCTTCCACTATCCTCATCCTCTTCTTCCATCAACAATGTAAGGAATGTGTGTTGTTGGTAAAATCCTTCAAATCACCTTAATTCTAAAATTCAGAATGACTCACGTGTGCTTAGATGTTTGTAATGATCAAAACACCCACAAAATACACTTAATGTACTGAACTAAGAGAACTCTTATTCCTTCTATAAATTAAATACTTAGGAAACCAACTTGGGGTCTAATCTAGATGGTCACACCCCTTATGAATAATCCAAAATCATAATTCCTTTAATCTATGTATCATCCTTAGAAGAAAAACTCAAGTTAATCATCTTAATAACTAAGAGATAAAACATTATTCATGGTCCCTTCATGGGGGATATCCTTATCAGGTGTAACCGCCAACCTATCATCTCAAAGGGCCATACTCTTCTATGAGACAAACTATTGAGGAACTCCATTGACATGGGTCCTCACTATTTAACTACATGGGATTTAATTCCCATTCAAATGGGATATGTAAGAGTCCACCCTGATGTTCAAACACAATAGCCCAAACCATCCATATTATTCATGAGTATAACCCCAACATGGTGTAATTTTACTTGGAAACGTTTATCCCTTCAATGTTTCATAGTCGATTTCAACATAAGTCCCACAGAGAATAATGACCATACACCTTCCAATTAGACATCCATGGAACATGACGTTAACCTATATGGTTGGATCCATATCTCAAGACCTTAAAAGTTATGATGTTCACCATTAAGCTTAATTGAACTATGCAGGTTATGATTTTTTTCATAAGGATATGTATGAGGCTATGCTTTGGGTTTTATACCAACATCATAAAAACATATATCCCCTTGTATGATGATAAATTTTGTAGTGACATTAATCTACCTGTGTGACCATAAACTTTAGAGTGCCCCCACTGCATTGTCAGAAAACCAACCACATCGTAATAATGATAAATGAATATCTTTGTAGTATATAAGAGGAAAAAATGAATAATTTACCATGAATATATATCAGTATCTCCATTTATGAAGAAATTTGAAAACATACTAATTCTTTTGAATTCATTGTATGATAATAATTTATTTCTAATATTTAAATAAATCATATAATACATGGGAATTAATGAAGGATTCATGATCAACATTAAATACATAAGAGATTCCCATAGCAGTAATAAATTCACCCTAAAAGAGTTTGAAGAGCCTGACCACCCATCCTATTGACCAATGAGAGCTCTTTATAATCATTGATAATAATCTTTAATGAGTTTATTCCATTTGAATGTAAGTCCTTATTGATACAGAACCATTGGGTGTTTTAGGTTCCATGAACAAACCCTTTGGAAACCATTTAGAAATAATGATTTCCCGTATGAAGTAAAATTTTCTTATGAAACAAAAAATGGTAGACCATATTTGAATCCTTAACAATGATTATTGTGTCACCTACCTATTAGGACCCATCCATTCTCAAAGGAGGTGAGGGCGAGATAGGAAATCAATAACGCAAGTATGCATCAAAAAATTGCCTGCTTTATCAATGTTCGTTGTATTTATTTTTCATATATACATGGAGTTCGGTCTTAGAACTCCCTTCGGTCCAATGTCATCCTTTATGTGTACAAAAATAAATTCCCCAACTACTACTCTAGATGGATCCTCTTCTGCTTGATGGATGACATCATTGAATCAATGTCTTCAATGTTGGGTCTTTAATGCACTGGTTCGATAGTACCATCAACACTGTACCATCTCGACCATTGAGGCCACCCAATAGGCCCTCCAAATCATCAATCAAACATGGTAATTGGTCAATAATGACTGTTCATCCTGATGTAAAGGACACTATCCACCTTCTTCAACCATTTCAGGAGCTTATCCCCATAACACATGAACTGGTACTTCCTATATTTTTGGGAGGTGGGTCAGGAGGCAACTTATGGCCACATCCTGAGTACACAAGGGTCCTTATCAAGGAATCCTTCCAACAATCTACCTTGTGAATGCCACGTTATTGTGATCCCTCTTCATGATGATGGTGTCTCCTTCATCTGTCTGACCTAGGTCCCTTAGACCCAACCTTGTTGGATGGCCCATCAGGGATGAAAACCAACCAAAAAGGAGTAGTTTCACAAATTTTACAACTCCTTATAATTTTAGCAGCAAAGAATGGTGGAAAATAGTTATTGGGAATATACAACCATGTTATTTCACACAACGCGCCATCAGACTCACCTAGCAGCATTCAAGGAAGCTATTCAAAAAACTACCATAGCAACCTGCAAGTAGGAATATAAACCTTATATCACCCACTAAGACTTCCATCTAACTCGTCTAGAAGCACTAAAATAATTCATTCGACCATGTTTTGTGGAATATAGTGAGATGAAACACACACATGACATCATTTATCAAGCCTTCTAGTATCCTCCTCTAGAATCACATATATACGTCAATCAGAAATATCATATGACAAGAAAAGGTAAGACTAAATTATCTACCCACAAGGACTGCTAGTATATGCTGATAAGAAAGGGAGGACAAGAGCATGCACATACACCTAATCCAAATGTGGAATGAAAATTTATCAATATTATGGATTCTAAAGTTAGCAACCATGTCATTTAAATGGTAAAAGGGAAATCAAAAATCACTTCCCACACCCTATATAATTTTTAGGATATCATCATGATGAGGAAAGTAGTTCTTGAGGGATAGACACATATATTCATCCCCACAAATGGGGTGTCCAATTATCATTGCACCCTAAAGTGTACACATAACTTAGTTTTCATTTAGGAAGGTAATGGGGAAAAATCCCCTCAAAATATTTGGAAAGGAGGATCCGAAACATACAACCCATCCACTTTGATGTAATAATCCTATTTCAATGGCCACTCCATGAAAGGCATGAGAACCGACCCATAATTACCAATTCTCCTAGCAATTATCCCCAACTAGTTTTAATAATTCATCAATGATGATGTCTCATCAATCACGGTGGGTAAAGCATAAACTGATATATGAACAGGATTTACATGAAACTAGAGTTCATAAATCCTCAAGACAATTACATATTGTAGCCAAGGATTCGACCCTCCAATTAGCAAATTATGAGAGAATTAGCAGTATTTTTGAACATCCTCATTGGAAACATCACCATGAAGGGTTGCTTCATGGAAATAATTTGGTCGATCTTTAGAGATTATCTCTTGATGAGAGCCATGAAAATCATCCATGTTCCTTAGAGACCATTGATCAAGAGTGTATTCCCCTTGATGCAAACCACAATGGTGATCCTACCCATAATATCGAACACTTTTAATGTTCTATCCACATTAGTGATTTGTATTGTTAAAGTATTCCTCTGATTGAGAAAGTGGTGAAAAGAAAACACTTGTATCAAGAGGGTAATTTAAATACAAGGCTAGTCATGTCTGATTCCATATAATATGTAGGTGAAATAATTTCTCAACCTGAAAAAATCCTAAGGCAACAGTCATTATATAAACCTCCCTTGGTTCATCATCCTTCCAATATAGTAGTTGAAAAGTCAACTGATCACATTACTTGTGATGAAACAATATTAAATCATCAACTCTGGTTGGACCAGGTCAATGTACCTCTTATGAAATATGATTTTGATCTTATATACATGGTATGAAAGGTGGATAGAGATAAAATTCAATTAATTTTCAAGAATTTATCCTCCTATCAATATAGAATTCCAAAAGTGATCGTGAAAGATTGAATGCATGATATCTTCCTCAATATATGGAAGACTCCTTGAAAAAAAACAATGTTATTATCCTATTCTTAGTATCATACTCACCTAAGGGTAAAAAGGAATTACAATGATAAATTGACTTATCATTTCTCCAAGCATCTTAACATCCAATGATCTAGAAATAGTTGGGATCCCCTCAACATGCACGCCTAAATGCATTAATGAGGATGAGAAAGCTGATGAAATAAACAACATCTAATGTTCACATCTAGGGATGGGGTATAACTTGAGAATTCCATTTCATTTCACTCTCCATATAGCAAAGCTTTCCATAATTATTCTCATGAAATTTTATATCCCATGTAGGCTATGAAAAATTGAATCTATTCATGACAAAAGGTATGATCAAGAAGAATAGGCCTCATCTGACTGTCACCGATGTCTGGCCAAAAGTGAGAATGTTTTTGACATACTCATTTGTCAAAAATCAGGGAACATTGCAATAGAATCTCGTTTAAGGGATGTTATCTGTCAGATCGAGAAAACCTCAGAAGTTGCTCAATAGTCCTTTGAAACGGTCAATTTATGTGAGTTCTAAATAATGACCCCAGCCATCATTCAGAATAGAATCTATAAAATTAAATGAGAACATGTGGAAAAATCAAGCACATAAATTCATGAACAACCCCTAACTGCAAGGCAGTTGGATTTTTTAACCCGACCCTCAAGATCACCAAACCAAGCATGAAGGGCTGAGAAATCATAACAAGAACAACACCGACCCTTAGAGATATGAGATTTTTCATCCCATCAAACCTCTCTTCATTGGGAATCGATATTCTACTAATCCGAGAAGATTATTCATATTGAATCCTCTAATTTTTTCATTATGTGATGTAAAAAAATCCCATAGAACAAGTATTACTGAACTCTTTAGGGACTCCCTTTCAGGTAATTGTCCATCAGATAGCCCATAGGGAACCAACAAAGAAGAGGAAATGGTATCATGGAAGATGAAAAATAATATGAAAACACATATATACCAATAGAATACTGGTGATCCACTAAACTTATGTAAATCTAACCAATTTTAATGATGAAAACTCTAAAAAACATAATACTGATTGAGACATGTAGGAAGAAGATATTCATGTTCGTTAGATGGTCCACAGTGAAATGAATGTCGAATGTGTGCATACCCGAAACCAGATGCTCACCCAAAATTTGAATTCCCCCTCAAATAATCAAAATCTACTTATGTGAATGGAGCCTACTAGGGTAAATGTTATGGCTTATACTATGTCTCACAATACCCCTAGATAATGGAAATCACATTATCTAGAGGGTTGATTTCCTCAACTAGAGGAGGAAATGGGAGAATTGAGAATACACAATGCAGAGTAGCTCCAAGGAATTTATCCTATGACATATGCCCAGCAAGAAGAACCTCAACACACTCTACCAGTAAGCACACCTTAGAAAATATGTTTTTCTATAACAACTAATGTATACATGGAACATCTTCTCAATGTGAGAGATCAATAACCATTATATAGGGATCCCACTGTAGTAGATCAAATATTCCTTTCATTGGGTATATAACCACAACATGTTTAGGAACATCCTTATATGCCAACCCCTATTTATTACCCATTAAAGATAACAACGGTGCTACCTCCCATGGTCTTTCCATTCCTAGCACCTATTCTGGTTCAAGACGCTACCCGTATTTAGGTACAAACTAAACCTGACATTTCTCAAATTCCTACGAACAATAGTGACTCATTAATGACTATATTAGAATTTATGGAAGAAAAAAATGTGTCATTAAAGCCAGCAAAAATGATTATCCTGTATGGGGGGATCCTACCCATATTCTACCAAACCATGGGAATCCTACATTTCTAATTTTTAATAGCTTACGATATCTAGAGTTGCAGTTGATTCATTTGTTCTCTAGCTATAATTCCATGATAGGAACCCAAAAGTATAAGGAAGTAGTGAAACTTAGATGACTCGTGCAATCATTTCAGGGATGATATTTGGTATGGTATATGTGTTTTCAATCCTTATCAATCACTATATGGGAAGATCTATATCAAATGTTCCAGTTTTAGTTCTGCTCAACAATGAAGAAGAAAAAATACTTTGATCTCACAAACTACAAACAAGGGGAGAATGAAAGAGTCTCTTATTTTATTACTCAGTGGAACATAATGACTTACTACATGTACATTACACTCCCTCAAGAAGATTTGTTGCCTATCAGCATTGTAAATATCATATATGAGTACTGAACACCATTTACCCTAGTGAAATACATAAGAGGGTTTCGGGATATGGCCAAAATTTACCAACAACTAGAGAACCAAATCACCATGATCAAATCTATGTCATTAGTAATCCCATCAGCTCAGTGAATGAAGCAAGAAAGTGAGAGGATGTTATAGTAACAATTACGTATGCCTATGTACACAATCCGACATCAAATCCAGCATCTTACCAAATGAATCCACCTGCTGAGAACCAACAATAATGACCACCTCATCAAGATGATCAATGGAATCATAGATGGAACTAATTTGATGTGTTGAAAAAGAAGGTTTATTCCATTGGGAATGACCAAATCCCTCTCCACTTCATCTCAACATTGGAAAACATCTTAATCCAACGGCCAAAGAAAATGAATTCTAACAAAGATGGTGATGAGGATCTCTCAACGTATTTACCCTTCGATCAAATTTTTCGGCATCCCATCCTGGAGTTTCTTTCAAGAACATATTACCAAATATAGTGGACTGTGGGAAATTTAAACTATAGAATTCACTATCCTAGGTGACATATGATTTTATTACCGATTTAGAGAATAAAGGTGGTTGGAATGAAGTTAAAATAATGAATGAATATAAATCCGATGAATGGAGGTCCAAAAAACAATCAATCAGACTAATACCAATATACCAACAATGCTGAAGTATCCAACTATTCCTCCTCCCACAACCAATACCACAAGTACAACATCATCAAAAGCCAAATCCTCTAAAAGACCATCCTTAGAGAATAGAGATGACCAGAAAGGTAAAAAACACATAGAAGAAGATGAGTTCATGTCAAGTTCAATGTTGTCCATTACCTTATAATATTTCCTTCCGACCATCTCAAAATCACAAACATTTCCTGGAAAAATGGTACAACAATATTCGACCCCATAGGAAGTATCTTCATCTTATTTGGATTTGTAATTTTTTTTGATTAATTTTTTTCAATTAACGAATCCTTATTCAAATGATGATTCTGATTATGAACTTGATTTCCATGTACATTAATAGGGAACTAGGGGAAAAGGTTATCTTGGTCAAGGATATTGGAACAGACATGGTTGTGCTAAGAGTAATTTCATCAACCACGCCCTTCTCAAATAATATATGTGGATGATGCTTGTAGGAATGCTATCCCGTGAGATCAATATAAACAAGGGATATTCCAACACAAATGTAATGGTATTCCCTATCATTATTATCTTTTTATACCTATTATAGTATATTCGACAACCTCCTCATCAAGTATGTAGACCAAGATGACCTAATCCCCCATGAGCAGGATAACATCTATAACCTATCTCAGGGAACAACTCATCCACATCCCGATCATCATCTCCTAAGGTACCTAAAAAGATAATCTTCAATCTAGAAAATGCACACCATTGAACCAAACATATGATTTTTTAATGAATCTATCCCATGTGTTTTCTATGAAATCAATCATGGATGCTAGGTGTCTTTCAAATGAAATCTAGGTAGAATGTACTGAAGCAATGTACAGATCTCAAGAATTTGATGTTGAGGTCACTAATGTGGAAGTATATTGTGTATAGAATGATCAAGTAAAATTCCATTCCATAATTTCCTTCACTAACCATGATGAGGATTCAATCATAGAAGGACATTTCATAGCCCTGTATATATCAATTATTCTAAGTGACATTGATATCTGACGAGCCTTTGAAATTAATCACTCATGATTATGAATCATCCCAGTTCGGACACTTAGTCAATTGGGTCTCAATGAATATCAGTTTTCACCCTCTAATATGATGATATTGGGGTATTAAAAGAATTATAAAGAACCTCCGAGAGAGATCGCACATCAAATTCAGTTTGGATATCTTTTGTTTGATTTATGAGTTATGGTGGTCTGGTAGGGAATTTTTTTAATGTTCTACTAGAATGACTGAGGCTCCATCAACATGAGGCCATTCATTCATCGTACCACCACTGTATCAAATATTTATCAAATTTAATACTGGGACATTATATGGAGATAAGGATGTATTAAAATCCTATGAAAATAATATATTGATGTAGGTTTATATCATCATGAAAGAAAACATTCCATTTTTGATGATGTCACCCAAATCAATGCCCCAAATGGTTATGAGATGATCCCATAAAAACCTATTATGATACCCAGCGTATATTATGTGATTCCTGCTAATCAAACTTAAATGGTGGGTAAGAATTCACATATTCATTCACCATCTTCTATATTTTCATTCACGACAGTTGAGACATGTGTCACTGAACAACTTATCAATTCTCAAATTGATAAAGAAATCATGAATAAAAATTTACTCATTCTATCCCATGAGCTTTAAAAAAGCTTGATTCTACTAGCCGAACTAAAAGAAGAATTCTTAATAATAGGATAAATAGAAGAGACACATTTGTAGTCCCTTGTTTCCCTTCCCGGACTACAAGAAGACTGCATTCAAGAATGTTAGCCTGAATTGATTGCCTTATCATCTGTTTGTCAAAATGGTGACTCCACTCTACCCTCCATAGAACTATTTCAATAATATACACAAAAGGAAGAAGCAAAAATTGTGGAGAATGTGGAAGAAAAATATAATGGATTATAATATATAAAGGATAACCAACCAGTAATTGAGGAAGATGTATCCACCACTGTGGATGAGATCATAGAAATAAATCTAGATAGAAAGTAATATCCACACCCCACTATAATTAGTGCACCCATAAATCCTAATGAACCGGTGGAATTAACCTACATCATAAAGAAGCATCAAGATGTGTTTTCCTATAATTACATACATATTTTAGGTCTTGAACTTGATGTGAACACCCATTATTTAGTTTTTCTATTAGATCATCATGGATTCAAGCAAGCATCTAGGGGGATACCCCTAACTCACATCTATAAAATTGATGATGAAGTGTAAAAACTCATCATGTATGTCATCATCTGATAGGTTTGTTCCCCAAAGTGATAATCCAATAGTGTACCAATGAAAAATATAAATGGTAATATCTGAGTCTCCATCAATTTGAAAAATCTCAACCTTCATTTTTTGAAACATAACATCCTGATTCCAATCACAAAACTCATATTTTATGAAACAACTGGCGACCAAGTTCTTACCTTCATGGATTTCTATTATCGGTATAATAAAATATAGATTCCCTAAGATTATGAAGAATCCATTGCTTTCAGAACCCCCCATGGTTTATTCTCTTATCAGTTAATTCCCTTTTTCTTGATTAATGATGGTGCAACATACCAATGTTCTATGAATACCATATTTTAACCTTTTGTGTGAAACGTTTTCAAATTCTATGTTTTTTTTAGAGTGGTAATATCCCAAAAATGTTGTGATCTCATGGTTGACCTAGAAACCATAATTATTAATCAAAGACCACATAATATGAAGAGGAATCCCATGAAATGTTCTTTCAGGGTAACCTAAGGGAAATTTCTCATCTTCATTGTACTCCATTTTGGCATCGATGTTGATCCTGAGAAATATAATGCTATCCCTGGAATGTCACATCCTAAAAACATGAACAACTTTAGAGGACTTCATGGTTAATTTTCCAACATTTAGTGTGTCATATCCAACTTCACATGTAAGTTTTTACCCTTCACCAAATTAATTAAGAAGGGGGTCACTTATTAGTGGAATAATTACTACCAAGAAGCATTTGAAAACCTCAAGAAATACCTCTTCATTATACTTGTGTTAATTCCACCTATCGAAGAAAATATTTTCATTATGTACGTGAAAACTTTAGATAGATAACTAGATGTTATCATTAAAAAAATGATGGAGGAAATTAAAACATCATTTACATTCTTATAAAAACCATACATAATGTAGAGAATAAAAAAATTAAAGAGTTGGGAGGACATCATGGATACTTGGCCAATATTTGGAACTTCCTAGAAAACTTCACCTCCAAGTGTTTTCCCTTCACAAAATTAATAAATAAGAGGGTGAGATCTCAATTGAATAATGACTACCGAGAATCATTTGATACCCTCATGAAATACAGATTGATCCTACATATATTGATTCCACCTATCCAAGGAATGATGCCCCTTCAGTATGTGAAAGACTAAGAGAGATCACTGGGTTTTATCCTTGCACAAAATAGTGATGTTGGATATGAAACCAACCTTTAATATCTCAGTCGAACAATCCTTGATACAGAGAATCAATATTCAAGAATTGATTTGTGCTTCCTAGAAATAATATTATCCATTAAAAAGCTGAGGTACTGGCGACGAAAACTTAAGATCCACTTGGTTTCTTGAAATAATCCACTCAAATATATCTTTAGACATCCTTTGCTAATAGGTCATCTGGAACAGTGGTCAGTTATCCTAAATAAGTTCGATATATATTTTGTGCCTCAGATTTTAGGGAAAGGCCTGACATAACATACTAACATTCTATAAACCCATATATAGAAGATACATAGTTACATATTGTACTACCTAATGAAAAAATATTTAATATTCATTATATCCCATGAAAATAGGAGATTAATTTTGTTGGTGATTCTAGAACTCCATTGGGGATGAGAATTAATGACCCAAAGCTTAACAAATTAGGGTTTAGAGTCATGCTTATCTCCCCAAAAGGGCATTATTTCCATATTACTTAATGTAATAAGAATATTGTACCAACAGTGAGGGAGAATATTATTCTATTATTGAAAGCTTTGAATTGGAAGTCCTTGTACTAGTAAAACACTTATATGTGAAGGTTGATTCAACAATTAGATCAATGGGGATTATTCCAACCATAAATATGAGATATGTTCCTGGTGTTATTATTTCTGAGGGTTAATGGAATAATTTTCCTCTAATCCAACATTAAGTCTCATCCCACAAACACATAATTCAAAGGAATATTCATTGGGTAATGCATCTACATCTTTGGAAGCTCTAAATAGGGACGAAACAATCACCATTATTGGCCACCACTAAGTGGTCTCACTTTTTATTTAAATTAGTGAAGAAGATATCAATGAAAGGATTATCATCCCTAATCCAGATGGACCTAACAAAATATGGATGACACCCATCTTATAATATCTCAATTATGGAGCACATCCTCATGAAACGTATGGAAGAGAGATGTTCTGGTGGCGATTGGATAATTTCAATCATTGTGATTTCCAAAATCTTCAAAAATCCCTCTATAAAAAGGCTTTGATAGATTACCTATCATGTGTGTTTATGGTTTGATATTAAAACTATTATGGAATAAGTAAATGTTGGAGCATGTGGTTCCCACAAATCAGGTTGTAGTATTTCATATAAAATCTGGAGGCTTCAATACTTCTGGTTTTCTTGGACACATGATTTCACAGAATTCAATAAGATGTTTCATCCATGTCAAATGAATTAAAATTTCATACATGAACCCCTATTGATAAAACATACAGCTAAATACATTGGGTCATTTTAAACATGTGGAATGGATATTATTGGACCATGTCCTCTAGCTATGACTAAATAGTTCAAGTACATCATTTATGGTATTGAAATTTTCTCTAAATGGGTTAAGGTAATACCTCTTAATAACTTCAAAGAAAAAAAATTTTATTTTTTTAAAATATGATATCATTAATATATTTGGTGTTCCCACACAATTTTAATGGAAAATGGTACCAATTTCTATTCTCGTGAGGCGGAGAAGCTATTTCGAGAATACAATATCAAATCCAACCATTCATCCTTCTATGATGAAGAATCTAATGGATATATATAATATATATATAAGGACCTATAGAACATAATCTAGAAGATGATAGATAAATATTAGAAAACGTTTCATGAAAATCTCGTGCATGCCTTATGGGATTACCAGACACTACCCATATTGCAATGCGTGAAACGCAATACTCTTCGCTCTATAGAATAGGACAATTCATTCCCATTAATGTTTAGTTACCAGCATATAATATTTCTTTTTTTATACATTGATCATTGGATGACCAATCCCTAAAATAATTAGATGAGATGGATAAACTAGAAAAAATGGGATTGCATACCACGCACCACTTAGAGGTATATCAAAATCCGATATAACAAGACTTTAAAAAGAATATCTATCTTTGTTCATTCCTCCAATGAGAATTGGTATTGGTCCTTAGGACTTTGATGATACTAGGAAAAAATCCTCTAAATATTGATTAAAAGTGGGACCTTACATCATGCATAAGGACAAATATAATGGATCTTATTCCGTAATCATGATGGATGGGGAGCTCATTATAACTCCAACCAATTAATGGATCCTAAAAAAGTACTTTGTATAATCACATAGTGTTTGTCATTTATGTAGTATGTTAATATTCACAGTACTATTTTCTTCTATGTTTCATGAAATTAAACAACATAGAATCAACATCCTTTTCGCATTATGATAAATAGCATAGAAAGTGGTCAAAGCTGTAAGATTTCAAAATGCATAGCACAAGCTGTCCTTACAAATTTTTTTAAAACAGATGGTTATTTTCTCTATTATTTGATTATATTAAATCATCCTTATCTCATTATTAGAGAATAATTAGGTTACCTCATAGGATGAGTAGCTTCCATACAAAATTATCCCTCACATCATTTCCAGTCCCTGGTGAAACATCACCCCATTTATCCATATGTTTGGATAATAACTTCATTGGGAATAATTGTTAATATCTTTTTGTAGCACAGTTCCTTCCCCAACATGATATATATACACTCTTAGATATTATCTCTTGGTTCATCCATAATGTTTCTTTCACACACTGTAAATTCATGTCCTCTTTGGATGATGATAATCATCATAGTTCACCATGAAAAATGTATTGGTTGATTCTCATTTCAATGAGATACATAGGGATGCTTGGACCGCCCATCATGGGTCCAGTTGTGACAAAAAAGAAACAGTTTTTGTTTTCCTTTTGTATGAACCAAATATATACTAGGAATTCCTCTAGAACATAATTATTTATTCTCATACCATTTTTTTTCTTGAGTCCAACCATTATTCTCAAAAATATCTAAAAAGTATTTATTCTATTATCCTCATATAAATCCTCAGTTGGAATGGGGATCATTTGAGGAACTACACATGGCTTGATTTATACCCGAACAAGATTTGTAGTGACACCTAGATCTCTAACCTCGGTCTCACAGCAATGATTAAAATAAGTCACTTCACCCCCTATGTGCAGGAATCAATCCTAGATAAGGATAATTTTGATGAAATAAGTGTTAATTGATTCCCATCATATTGAGATACATGGATATTCTAGGATCTCCAATCTTGAGTCTAGACTAGATTTTGGAAATGAAAATTCCCCTTCTTGTTCCTCATGAATAAACACAATCTTCACAGAGAACATTTCAATGACTTCATGCTTTAGGCCCAACCATCAATCTGGAAGTTATCAATGTCTCATTTCCCTCATAAATGTTTGATTGGTGTTGGAAGAAAATTTTATTATATATGTGTGGATTGAATGTCAACCTATTTAAATTCATAGTGATTCCCATATCTCTGATCCTATGTCCAACAAAAATTAAATAAAAAATCCCCATTACTTCCTGTGTACGAATCAAATCTAAATAGGGAGTCTATTAAAGACCATGTGATTTTTAATTATCACCCCTATGATATACATTTTTAGGAAAAAATTAATTATTGGGGAAAATCACAATATTTCCATCACTTCACAATAGTTCAATTTAATCCTTAATGAATGATGATAAATTGCACGGAAATCCAAGTACTATGTATGTATTGATTCTCATTATATTGAGATACATAGTGACACCTCAGTCATATCCCTTAGTCTAGACCCAAATTAAAATCCCCACTCCATCTGTATGGATCTGACTTGCATGGGGAACTTCTACAAGAACTATATATTCCATGATTCTCACTCCTATGAGATAAGTAGTGACAACCAGACACTCAATTGTGGGCCGAATCAGAACATGATACAGATAATTCCTCTTTTATCCCATTTATGAGTCATATCCAGGATAGTGGAATCAATACATGTTATCATCTTATGTATGAACCCACATTCAAATAAACCCCCATCGTCCTCCACCTAAGAATTCAATTTTTTTTGTTGGACATTAATTTAAGAACTGCATGTTTCTTGATTCTCATTTCATGGGAAAATGTAGTGAGGTCCAGTTCATCAACCCAAGGCCCATCCAAATCACAACATAGAAAAGCCCAATCTCTTCATTATTATATTAATATATATGGGGAGATTTCATATGAGTTCCCACTTTACACATGAACTCATATATGCTAGAATTATATGTTTCTTTATTCTTAATAAGAAATGAAACATAGTGGAACATATTATTTACACCCTAGCTCAAGAATAATATTCCTTTCCATATTGGAATCACCCATCATCAATTCTGTAAGATGTTAAACTGCACGACAAACAACCACATAGCGTGACTTCAAAATTCCTGGTTCCTCTAGAATTAAATCTGGCTTAATTATCATCCCTTTAAGATACGTCATGAATGACAAACCTTAATCCCAATCGCTCACCATGGGGTAATAAAATTCTCTCTCTTCTATATATAGTTAATAATATATGCATGAAATTATATTTTCGGTTCTCTCCTTAGAGAACCCACCAAGGAAACATGATATGTATGGATTCTACAACATAGTCATATTTATTTAAGGGACTCAAAATTCATTTGAAATATCTTTCCAAATGCTTCCCATATATAATGGAAATTTTCCCTTCCTCATGCCATACTCATAATCTTGAATACATCCAGATATAAAAAATATTTACTCACCTTTTTGTGGATGAATGTCTAAAACATAAGAGATAATTTACCTAACTATGTAGTATATTCCCCAATTGTTCTTTTATACATCTCCCACATAATGGGACCATCTACCTAAGGATTCCACTATTTAGTTATTAGGGATTCACCGTAGTTGGGGTTGCATAAAATATCCCCCCATAACTTTTTTTCAAGATGAAATAACATCATTATTGGGAGAATCTATTTCATTATATTTAGGCTATGAAGACAATATGTTGTATATTGAAAATAAGTTTTCATCCATTGTATATGTGTCCCATATCCTTTCACCCAACTCGAATGTCTCCAAGACTAAGGAATACACTTTTCCCCATTCAGTTGTTCAAATCATACTATAATAACCATGGAATATTTGACCATGTTTCATCAATTATTTCCATAATATTATGGCCCTTGTCGTATGACCTAAAACTACAACCACCATATATACTATGTTTGGGTTAGTCTAGTGTAGAGAATCCATATTTTTAAATATTTTGAAACTCTATCTCGAAATTCCCCTTATGTATTCATGTACATTATCCACAAACCAAAAAATGTGATTAGGAATATATAGATATCTATAAACATTCATAATATTTAGTGATAGAATGTTAGAACACATGAGAGATCCTGTGCATTACTATGCAGTATGTTCCCCAGTTAGCCTGGAATATGTTACCCACATAATGGTATTATCAGCCAAATTATTTTGTTATTTTACTTTTCAGTATGTTCCCTAGTTGTCCTTGCATAAAACATCCCTCATAATAGGTTTTCAACTACTGATAACTTTATTCTCAAGAAATACTTCCTCTAACATCATAATTCATTTTTTTCTCAAATGACCCTTCAAATCCAAATATCCCTAAATCATAGAATAAATTTTTATGCTCTCATAATTGAATAAACCAGCACTTTTTCAGACAGGTTAAGAAGTATCATAGAATCTTATATCCTTCGGTCAAATAAAAAAGACTATAAATTAAATCTTCCCATAATAGAATTTCTGTATGACTTTAAACTTTATAGCATAATGTTCATACTACATGAATTAAAACATCACCTCAAAATTTCCTTTTTGAATGAAATAAACTATAATGCATAATTTTCATGGTACACAACTTTAAATTTCATAACATAATGTCCATTATTTCTGAATTTAAACAATATGACATGATTTCCTTACTGCATTACTTGAAATTTCACGACGCAATGTCTATAAAGCGTGACATGAATTATCACAACCCCTAATGTCCTTTCTTCTTGACATGAAACTGCACAACCCCTAATGTCCAAGTTTCATAACATTAAACAAGAAAACATAATATTTGAAATTCCCATATAAATCTATTTACCCTTCTTTAGACATGAAATTAATATAGAAGTGGTTTCCCATTCTTAGTATTTGTTGGTACAAATGATTCCTTTATTCACATAAAACATACCTTGGAAAAAACACCCACAGGGGTCTAATGACATCCAAATCATAAAATTTAATTTTTCATTAGTAAAATAATGTTATAAATTTTGAATACCCATTTACCAAACATTTCAGTAAATTACCCAAGTTAGCCTTTCAAAAGTAACCCCCATAATGGACCTTTTATGCTAAGGATGTTGCAACATGACAATATAGTACGTTCCCCAGTTTTCCATGAATAACAATACCCTCATTATGGGGTACTAAACCACTGGTAACATTGTTCTAAAGATATACATTCTCTATTATTGAATACCATTTTTTATAATTGGATACCAAAATATTGTCTCAAGATTTTCCATGGAAGTATAAAAATAATATTATAACTATCCTAACCATCAATACTTGTTTGGGTTACATTTTTAAAAGTCATGGTCAAAGTTGTTAGACATAAAAAAATATCTTTCTTAGTCTGATGTGCATGACAATGAACTTCCCTAAAAAAGAGACAATGTACTCACCAGGTTGAAAATATACAAAGTGAACTCTAGAAAATTGTCTAGTCTCTTCATTCTAGACCTACACTCTGTACGGTTTAGAAAATATTGGGCAATGAACAGTAAAAAGACACAATGTTTTTAGGGTTTTCAAGATGATCCTATCCACAGTCAAATTATTCTCACTATGTCCGATGGATTATGTAAAACATTTGAGGGCCCCACACCTATAATTTTAATTATGATTAACTGATATGAAAAAATAATTCAATGCAAATAATATCTGACATTATGGTTAAAATAAAATTTCAATGATGAATTCATATATGATCGAAAATAGTGTCCATTTTATTTATGGAGAAAAATAATAGGTACATCCAAGAAATGGTGTCTCCATTGTTAGTTTTGGTGGAATCTCAAGAGGGGGGTGAATGAAGTTCGTACATAAAATTTATGGCCAAAAAATTATGATAAAAATCCCCCAATTTGAAATAGACTAGTTAATTATGGTAGTAGAGATATAAATGTTGAATTGGTCAAAAAAATCCCAAAGGTTTATTAGTCTTCAGTTGCATTAGTGTAAAAAACATATCCAACATTTGAAACATGTTTACAGAATTAAACACATATACACAATAACCAAAACTAACTATCAGAGTTAATTTAAAATAATTTTTTGTTTTTGAAATTATAAGTAGTGGAATTAAAATTAGTTTATTACAAAATATATTAAACAACATAATTAAATAAGAGGTTCAACCTCAAGCTTATATTTAATCCTCCACATTTTGTTATCACCTGCCACCAAGAAATTTATATTAATAATAAACATGATAACTAGCATGTATTGGGATTTAGAATAGTTTTCACAAAATATCTAGGTCTCACAACCTCTACCACGGTTATTTGTGGAAAAAAGAAACCACTTGTCTAGACACGGCCTCTTCCACAGTTATATGTGGGAAACAAGAGTGTAGGTAATTTGTTGTGTGAGGATTTTCAGTATCCTCTACTTTAAGTACATGATAAAGTGTGTATCTAACAGAAAAATACACACTTCTTAAAAATGAATGATAAATAACCAAATAGAGATAATTATATAATGAATGATATTAAAAGGCTCTATGTGTTTGCAGTTTAGTTTTTGACTATATGAAGACAAGAAATTGTAGTTCGATTCATTCTTAGGAAGTTGTCTCCAAAACAGTGTGTCCAAACCCCAAGATCAAGATTTTAGGTATTGATGTGTTTTAATTTTATTTTAAAAGTGATTCACTAAAGCACTGAAGCTTGCCTCAAATTTTTCTCCCAGAAGGTCTTCTAGAAGCTATTGGGATCACAGAGTAACAGATTGTGTTCTCCTTGTTCTAAAGATCTGTCATGTGATATCTCTCACCCGACATTCTATTCTCTTGATCGATATTCTATTTTATATACGAGGTCTGAAAAAAGGTATGATAAAACCATGTGCGGTCTTCCTCGTACCTCGAACTATATACTGATACAGTCTCCCGATATGTCTACAATTAGCATTAATTAATTTCAAAAGCATTAAATTTTCCAAATATGACTGTTAGAATATTCTCATGAAAATTTAAAATGTAAGTAGTATAATGGTATAGGTATCTGTAGACTGGTAGTGGTAGCCTTCTCAATAGTAGGCTTCATCGGTAGGCTTCATAGGTAATCTTCATCGGTAAGTTTCATTAGTAGGAATTCTCGGTAAGAATCATCGGTACACTTCATCTATAGGATTAATAGGTAGGCTTCATCGGTAGGCTTCATAAGTAAGCTTCATCAGTAGGCTTCATTGGTAAGATTCATTGGTATGCTTCATAGGTAATCTTCATATGCAGGCTTAATCAGTAGGCTTCATTAGTAGTCCTACCATATATATCTTTTTAGTAGTAACCTTTACGAAAACTATACAAAAGTATCCTTTGAGTGGTAGACTCATAGAGGTTAACTTACATTGGTCACTAAGTAGTATGGATATTCAGTGGTAACCTTCTAACGTTAACCTATATAGGTAACCTCTATCAATAACCTCCTAGCGGTATCCTCTTTCAGTAACCTCTTTTGGTAACCTTCTAATTGGAAAACTTTGCAATAATATCCTCAATCTGTAACTTAAAAAAAAGGCTCTTAACTGAGACCTTTATATCGATGAACTTTTACTTAAGTGAATTTTATACTATAAACATTATCAAAAAATCCATGTAAGAAAAAATACCTAATTATTTCATGATAAAAAAATTTGAAAAAAATGAAACATGACTATCATACAAATGAAATATTATTTGGGATTATCAAAACAGGTGTGTCCAACAATCTCCCCCTTTTTGATAATCACAAATAATGTATGGGAAATTTAGATTTATGTATTATTTAATCAGGGTTAAGAACATTTTGTAATCACTTTAGTGAACCACTTCTATTGTTGAAAATGTATCAGAACATAAATATATAAAAATTTCATATATTCAAGGGCTCTTAAATGAATCTTTCTTCCCCTTTGTGATTAGCAGAAATAAAATAAGGAAAATAGAAGACAAAAGTTGAGTTGTGTATTAATAAAACAAGAGTACATTAAACAAAAATATTACAATGATCCCTATCAAATAAGATATCCAACATTCAATCCACATCAGAGATCTCCAATTGAGCCTTTTCATTGAGATCTGAAGAGGCATGTTTAGTAGATGAAGGTATGATCCTTAAAAGCCTGAATGATAGGTGGGATCCCCAAGTTGTCCAATAGTAGCTTGATGTGACCATCCATATGATGCTCAGTGTAAACCAATTTATAATAGAAGTAAAACTTCTCTTTGATGGCCTTATGATATTGGGAAGCCTCCCTCATATAATCTCTTACAATCATATTAATGTCTCTAGTAGTTTAAAGTACCTTAGTCATAGACTGAGGGTCCTAGTTACTTGCACCTAAGAGATTCTCCATTTCTTCTGCAAAAAACTGATCTGATGGCTTCTAGATCAATAGGAGGATAGGCTGATGAGGAAGAAGATACACACAAAGGTGACATGGTAAAAGAAATTGTCTCCTTAAAAGATTTGTTCTATCCCCTGACCAACCTCTTCACATCATCATCCTGACCCCTCACATGTGTCTCCAATGACTTCTTAAAGTCGTCAAACACAATGACCATCTGCTGAACAAAATTCTTAACATACTTAAGGTCTCTATCCAGTTGTTCTCTTGAATCCATATATGAGTCTAAACTCACAATCGACTGTTTCATAGACTCCATTTATTTTAATGACGTTATAATTTGATTCTACCATTCCTACACTTAATATATCATGTTGGAGTGAAAGGTAGAGAATATTCATTCCAAAGAAGATGCCATAAGCTCCTGATTGAGAACCAATGTTCTCTATATCCCAATGGATCTATCATCAAAGAGTCTCTTCAAATCTTAATTTAATGAATCCATGTCATCTTTAATCAGATAATCCTGAGCAAGAAGAAACACCAGTTGCACAATAGTGGTCTCTGAAACATAATGAAATGGAGGGCTTCTGTTAGGTTTGCATCTTTATAATTTTCATAGTCTAAGCCCAAAACAATAAATCCATGTTTTTTCTACCAATATTTTATATTTTAAAAAACATAAACTGAATTTGTGAAAACTTGTTCTTCAACCTCACTTGGAGCAACCTTCTGGACAACAACATTGTCCTCTACCAGTATTTCTTAATCAACTGAACTAGTAGGAGAGTCTATTGCTACTTCTTCTATAGAATCTTCAACCATTTCCATAGTAGTTCTAGCTTTAACCGACTGATCATCCTCTTCCTCTTCACTCTCGTCCATTACTGTTTTCCAATAAATAGACTAAGACTTAGTAATTCTTCAAATAGTTAATTGAAAGCTATCTAAAACACATCATGATGAGATTCAACTTCATATTTATTTTATGAGGACTCTCCAACAGTAATGTCTCTCAAGACATTCTCTTATCTTTCTTCTTCAGTGGTTTCCTCATCATCACTATCCCTTAGGAAAGTATCTCTATTGGGAAATTTACATTATGGACTAGGCTTACCAAATGACACACCATCAACATGAGGACTTGATGGAAGATCATGACCACTTCTATCATCTACAAGAGAATCCTCCCACTCTTGCACAATAGAAACCTTCTCTTCTTCATCTGAATATTCTGGTTCAACATCATTAGGTTTTAAACTGGTATCTATTTTATCCTTTAGCCAAATAGGATTGGAAACAGGATTGAATTCCTTATATAACATAGCTTCATCATTCACCCATTCCCTTTTCCAAGGATTCTAGGTCTCCTTCCTAAACTTGAAAACCATTTTCATAATATATATGTTTTCCCATTAAACTATGACTTTTTACTTATTTCTAGAAACTCCTTTCACTTTCAACATATGGGATATACATGGCATAAAATAAACATTTTGACTTGAAACAAGGCCTATTCATATACTCAAAACTGAAACATCAACAACCATAAAATATTTATCCTTTGTCCATGCTTCAACAGGTACAAAAAATATATGTCTTGATACATCAATGTAAGAATTTACACCTTCCTAATACTCAAGAAATGTTTGACAAATTTAAACACTAATATGTTTTCCTCATCTATCTCAGTAGAAATTACCTTTCTCTGGATTCCATTCCCATTCAGTTTATCCATAACCTCTTCATTATAGAAATAATCACTAGTGGGAGGCATCACTCTGGGGTAGTAGTCAAATATGAATTCATGTGGGACTCTTAAGTATTTAAACAACTCAATAGAAGAGAATCTCACACTTTCTCCATATACCGTTAAAGAAATTCAGTTCTCATCCTTATACTATTAGAACATCAAAAAATCTTAAAAAATACCTTTCTATATTCAGGTAATATGGTCCATTGTAGTTCACGAAGCATTCTACCCAATCTTGAGCATCGAATTCCTTCAACAATAGAGATATGCTCGAAAACAGCCACATTGAACTTAATTCTTTCTCAACCATGATTTCCCTCCTCAAAAAATGTGGATTGATCGAATTTTCCACAACCTTTTTTCATGCACTGGACTCATCTTTATATCTCTTACGGTTTGGTGTGTCTCTTTCATCACTAACAATCAATCATTTTAGTCGTTCCATTATAATCTGATGCATTTCAAGGATTTTAGTGGAAGGTTAGGTTTAATGATTCAGGAGCATGAGGTTAGGGAGAGGATTGAAGTAGATTGAAATGTGTCTTGCACTTTGTTATTATCATTTAGGGATCTAAAAACAAATTGAGTAAACAAAATAAATAAAAATAAAATGTTTCAGATTCCAACAGAAAACACTATGTCTAGGACTGATTAGTAAGGTTGACTAATGGTAAGGTTCCAATAGTGAGTTCTATCACTAATGTCCGACGGTGAGGTCCAACGGTGAGGTATCTTAATGATGAGGTTCAATAGTGAGGTGTCCTAATAGTGAGGTTCAATAGTGAGGTGTCCTAACTGTGAGGTTCAACGGTGAGGTGTCCTAACAGTGAGGTTTAATGGTGAGGTGCCCTAATAGCGAGGTCCAATGATGAGGTGTCCTGATAGTGACGTCCAAGAGTTAGGTGACATAACGGTGAGGTTCCCAAAGATAAAAAATTATTCAAACCTAACTACTATTTTTTGAAATTTATCCTCTTAGAAATCAAAGAATATGTGAATATATCATCCAACTGATGTTTAGGGCCAAATAATTCAAGAGTGATATCACCTTTTTTAATATGATCTCTCAAAAAGTGATTTATCGCATCATGGTGCTTTGTCCTAGCATGAGATACTGGATTTTTAAAGATGTTAATAGCACTTGTATAATCATAATTTATAAGCATGTTTGAATTTATATTCATTGTCCAGTAAAGTGTGTTTCATCCATTGAATTGGAACACAACAACTACCAGTAGCTATATATTCACCTTGGGTAGTGGATAATGGAACAGAATTATGTTTCTTACTACACCATGACACTAGTGACTTTCCCAAAATTTGACATGTTCCACAGGTTAATTTTCAATCTAACTTTCAACCAGCGAAGTCATCATCTTAAAAGATTATCAAATCAAATGATTCTCATCTTTGTTAAAATATTTCTATGTTTTCATTATACATGAGGAATTTAAAAATACTTTTAAAAACTGTTAAATGAGATTATTTGAGATTGTATTGAACATGGGAACACATACATACACTGAACATAATATCAGGTATTCTAGCAGTAATGTAGAGCAGACTCCCAATCATTCCTCTATACTTGGTTTGATCCATTGGTTTACCAGTTTCATCAGCATCCAACTTTCAAGTGGTACTCATAGGTATATCACTACCATTATTACAATACAAACCAAAATATTTCAAATGATCCTTACTATATTTTCATTTATTTAAAGCAATACCTTTTTCATTTAGAAAAATTTTAAATCCAAGAAAAAATTTAAGTTCCCCCAATAGAATCATTTTAAATTAATTTTGCATCATCTTTGAAAAATCAGTTCATAATGAATTTTGAGACGATCAAAAAATAATGTCATCTATATAAATTTTTACAATCAAAAAAGCTTAGAAAATCCATTTTATAAAAATAGTAGGATCATATATCCCTTTAGTAAATCATTTTTAAATTAGAAAAGAACTGAGTCTCTCATACCAAGCTCTAGGAGATCGTTTTAGACCATATAATGCTTTATAATGTTTAAAGACATGATTTAAAAAATGTGTATTTTTAATTCTAGGGGTTATTCAAGAAACACATCCTCAAATATATACCCATTCAGAAATTTACTTTTAACATCCATTTGATAATGCATGAAAATCGGATAAGCTTCATAAGAAAGTAGTATCCTAATGGCTTTTAGACTAGCTACAGGTGAAAATGGTTCCTCATAGTCTATTCCTTCTTCTTGACTATATCCTTATGCAACTAATCCACCCATATTTTTAACAACATTTCTATACTAATCCACATTTTTCTAAACACCCATTTAGTTCCTTAGATCAAAGTGTCCTTCAGTATTTCCAATAATTCCCAAACATTATTTATTTCAAACTAATTTAATTATTCTTGAATATATATCACCCAAAATTCTGCATTTATAGCATAATTAATATTTTTGGGTTCATGTTTTGAATGAAAAGCCTGATGTTCAAAATGGTTTCTTAGAGAAACTCTAGTTGGTGTCCCTCTTTTTGGATCACCTACTAAAAAATCAAAATAATGATTATTGAGTGTTCTAATAACTCGGGAAAGGGTTGGACTAGACTCTTCATGGTTTTCTATAGGTTGAGATTCAATAGGCTCCGATTCTGGAAAATTTCCAGAACTAGTTATTTTCGTCATGGGTTCACTTTTTTCTCATTATGGTCCAAAATTGACAAATCTTCATCCCGATATTCAAGAGAGGTTTTAGTTTCATGTTTATCAGTCACATAAAATTTTACATGAACTGATTTTTCCACACATATGGTTATCTTATTGAATACACTATTGGATTTACTAGATATTGAGTATCCTTGGAAAATTCCTTCATCACTTTTTGAAGAAAAATATTCAAGATTATCACAATAGTTATGGATAAAGATGTTGAAACCAAAAACTCTTAAGTAATTAAACATAGAATTCCTTTTTTCCTATATCTCCTAAGGAGTTTTCTTATGAACATTTCTAATTAAGAATTTATTGATGATGTAACCAGTTGTATTAACAGCTTCAACACAAAAATAGATAGGAAAGTTAAACTCATTTAGCATAGTCCGGGAAATCCCTTGAAGTGACATATTTTTTCTTTCTACAAATCAATTTTCATGAGGTGTTCTAAGATAAGATAAATTGTGATTATATCCATTATGTGAAAAAAGAATAAATCTCTATATTTTCAAACTCACGACTATGATCACTTCTCAGGGTTTTAATTCTAGTTACACTAAGATTTTCTAATAACATGGAATATTTAATCAAGTAAGAACATGCTTTAGTTTTCTAAGATAAAAATTATACATAAGGGTATCTAGAAAAATAATCTTTAAGAACATAGTCATAGTGATTCACATTTAAACATGAAAATAATGGTTTTCTAAACAAATCCATGTGAAAAAACTCAAGCGGTTGAGAAGTTGAAAATTATTTCTTGGGTTTGAAAGGAACATCATACTATCTTCCATTTTGACAAGGATTTAAAACATTGTTAAGTGGGAATTCCAATTTAGGTATGTCTCTAACTAAACATCAACTGGTTAGTTTCCTAGGTGAGTGCACATTGAAATGTCCCAATCCTCTATGCCATAATGATGATTCCTTATTAAAAGAATTTAAAAAAGAAAACTTTTTCATAAATCAAGAGTGTAAATCAACTGTATATACATTTTATTTTCTATGATATGTGAATATAAAATAATTTTTAAAATTAAAAACATTACATGCATCATTTTGAAACATAAAATTAAAACCATCATCACACAAATGAGAAATATGAAGTAGATTGTACTTTAACCCATCAACAAAATGTACTTCTAAAATCAATATTATATTAGGGTTACCAATTAGGCCTAAGCCGATGATATTTCCTTTAGCATTAGAAAGTAATGATTTGGGAACCCATATTTTTCCAATAGGTTTCCTATAATCAACATGCATGTCTCGAAACATAAACACTTTGTTAGGTCCTTTAGAAATTTACTTTTCAAGAAATATTCCGGAACATGAACTGGTAGTAAACTATACAGATTTTGGAAAACATTTGTTCTTAATAATACATCCCTATCCATGATTATATCCTAAACCAGTTTTGTATTTTGGAGCAATTTGTTTTTTATAAATTGAGTCAAGGTACCCCTATCGGCTCTAAACTTATCAATATCTCCTTTTAATTTCTCAGTTGACACTTTAAGTTCAGTATTTTCCTTTAACAACTGAGCAAATTTTTCATTTTCAATATCCAAATCAGACTTATAATTATAATTTAAAGAATTTTGTCTTTGAAATAATTTAAATTTATCCTTGAGTTCATTAAAAATATCACCAATCATTCTACATTATTCAAAAAATTCATCCTTAGTCATATTTTCATCATTATTTGATTCACTTTCATTCCCAGAATAGTAATCATTATGTATAAGAGAATTACGAGTTACTGCATATGTTTCTTTCACGAAACACAAGTTTGAATGATTATTCTTTTCAGTATTAGCTGTGTTAGATTCACTAGAGCTATCTTCTTGAAGCACTCCATGTTGCTTTCATAGCCTTTTTTATCCTTTTATCTTTTCATCATATTTCTTCTTAAATTTCAGCAAGGGGAAATCATCATTCACATGAACTTTTCATTTACACTCATATAAGACTATCTCAATTTTTTTTTCATTCCATTTTCTATCCTCTTCCTAATGAATTTTACTATCATACCTTCCTCTTTTGTTTGAATTTCTAAAAAACTTCTTCTTTTGGTAGTACATTTTTAATATTCTAGAAAGATGATCCATCTCCTCATCACTGTCAAAATCTGATTCTTCACGGGTGGATCTATCTACAAGAACATGAGCCTTTCCATGTCATTTCTATTTGAGGTCACAATCACAAATACTATATATTTCTTTCTTGGTTCTTCATTAGCTTCTTAATTCACCTTAAGATATTCTTCATACATTAGAATTTTTCTAATTATTTCTTTCACTGGTAGTGTGATTATGTCACTGGGTTCTGCGATAGATACAAAAGTTCTTCTCCATCTGTTAGGTAGGCACCTAAGAAATCTCATAATGTGATCCTTACTGTCTACTAGTTTCCCAAGCAGACTCATGGTATTTACTATTTAATTGAACTTGAGATACATTTCAGAGATAGGATCATCCAAATTCATTTTTAAATTATCATATTTAATAGTATTTGTATTTAATATAATTTCTTTAACATTGGTTGTTCCCTTAGGGAAAACAACCAAAGTATCCTTAATTTCATATACAGTGTTATAGGTAGATATTCTATTGAATTCTTGATCACATAGAGGACAATATAATGAATTCATTGACTTATAGTTATTATTATATTTTCTTTAGTCAACTGAGACCATGTGTCCCTATTAGTTGCAGGTAATGCATGTTGTTCCTCAATTGTGTCCCAGATTTCAGGACCCATTCTCTCTAGATAATTTTTAATTTTCAATTTCCACTGAGCAATGTTATTTCCATTAAATAAATGTGGCGTGTTAGTAGCCACACTATCAACTTGATTACCCCTATCTAATTAGAATTTAATGAACTAAAAATATAGATATGAATGAAATTTTAAGATCATCAATATAAAACTAAAATCACATTTGAAATGAATCTGAAAATCATGAAATCTAGTTCTGATGGTAGCAATAAACAACCCTCTGATAACAAATATTGGTTGGGGTGGAAACTCTAGAGGGGTGAATTGAGTTCATACGTAAAATTTATGTAAAAAACAATATGATAAAAATCCACCAATTTGAAACATCCTAGTTAATTATGGTAGTAGAGATATCAATGTTCAATTGGTTAATAATTTTCTCAATGGTTCATTTTTCCTCATATGAATTTGTGTAAAACAATAATCCAACTTTTGAAACAACTTTACCGATTTTAACACATATACACACAAAACCAAAAATAACTATTAGAGTTAATGTAAAAAAGTTTTCTATTTTTGAAATTATAAGTTGTGGAAAATAGAAAAATAGAGTATTAGAAAATATTTTACAAAATAGAATTAAACAAGAGTTTCTGTCACACGTCGAGACTTAATCCTCTCTACTTGGTGATTACCTTCCACTAAGTAGTTTATATTAACAATAAACATGATATACAGCCTGTATCGGGATTTAAAACAATTTTTACAAATTTTCCAGGTCTCACAACCTCTATCATAGTTCTTAGTGGAAAAAACAAACCACTAGGACACACACGACCTCTTCCATAGTTATACCTGGGAATAAAGACTGTAAGTAATGTTTGGTGTGGGGATTTTTAGTATCCTCTTGTTTAATCACATGAGATAGTGTTTGTGTAATAGAAAAAAACACTCAAATCAGAAATGTATGATAAAGAACAAAATAGATATAATGTTATAAATATTGAGTTTAGAAGGCTCTATGTGTTTGAAGTTCAGTTCTTGACTCCTTGGAGTGAAGAAATTGTTGTTTGGGTCCTTCACTAGATGTTGCCTCGTAAAAAGAGTGTCGCAACTCCAGGTTCTAGCTTCCAGGTACAGAAGTGTTCTGTTTCTTGTTATGAAAGATATTCGATGAAGTAGATAAAGAAGAATCAATTTGTTTCTCTCTTAAGTTCATCTTCATTATCTTGGGTTCATAGAGTAAGAGTTGGTGTTATCCTTGTTCTAGAGATCTGTCGTGTAATGTCTATAACCATACATTCTATTCTCTAGGTCAATCATCTATTTTATATTTGAGGTCCGATAATATAAATGATAAAACAACATGCATTCTTCCTTTTCCCTCGTACTATATCCAGATACGGTCTCCATAGATGTCAATAATCAGCATTGGTTAATGTTAGAATCATTGAATTTATAAAATATGACCGCTAGAATAATCTCAAAAAAATTTCCAATGTATAGTGTAGACAGGTATATATATTCTTAGAAAGGAAGATTTAGCCTTCTCAATGTTATGCTTCATTGGTAGTCTTCATCAGTATGTTTCATCGGTAAGATTTATCTGTAGGATTCATTATTAGGCTTCATCAGTAAGCTTCATCAGTAGGCTTCATCGGTAGGCTTCATCGTTAAGCTTCATCGGTAAGCTTCATCGGTAGGCTTCATCAGAAGGATTCATCAGTAGGCATCATCAATAGGCTTCATTGGTAGGTTTCCCATCTATAACCTTATAGTAGTTACTTATAGCGGTAACTCTACAATAGTATCCTTTGAGCGGTAGACTCATAGTGGTGAACATTCATTGGTCACTTAGAGGTAAGGTTCCTTAGCGGTAACCTTCTAGAGGTTACCAATAACTATAAACTCCTCACGGTAAACCCTATTGGTAACATCTAGAAGAAACCTCTTAGTAGGTATCATTCCCAATAGAATCCTTAGATGATGACTTAAATAGAAGGCTCTTAACCGACACTTTCTTATCAGTGACCTTTTACATAAAAACTTTTACACTATAAACTTGATCAAAAAATCAATGAAATTAAAAATACATAGTTGTTACATGGTAAAAACTATAAAAACTAATGAAACATTATTATAATATAAATGAAACGTGGATTGGGATTATCAAAATAGGTGAGTCCAACATCCCAATCATATATTAAAAAAGGCCTCCAATATAACATTTCATCTACTAGACAACCTCTAGATCCCCATCAACATCTACTTTATCATCATTCAGATGAACCATATTCCCTTTTATCCCCTTATCTTAGGGAAAAAAATTAGAGTATCCTTCATGACACAAGATATCTTCAATAACCACAAAATGATGTTTTAATGTGTTAATGTTCCATATTTTATACTTATAACTAGATTTGTTTCATTCTGAACTAATATAATTATATGTGGGGCATTTTATAAACACCATTAAATGTGTTCCAAGAAATTCTATTCAAATTTGAAAATTCAAACATTAGTTAGACACAAAATGGTGATTGTAAGTAGAAATTCATCTTCATCATAAAATATGTAGCTTAATGGAATTCCAGGTACCGTGACCCAAAATGTCATAAAACGGGATAAAGAAATTTGTAGTGTGACTCAGCATTTTTCATGTTTTTCAGTGATGGTGGTGAAGCAACCGATATGAAGGGATGATATTTAATCTTGATACTGATCCCAAGCAGCGGTGTGGGAGCTTTGGCCCCTTGTACTGGATGAGTTATTTCTCTTAAGTCCCCTAAAACAAAATCGGTGTGTAATGCACCTACGCGCGACATACCGTTGTTCCACCCAACCTGCATGACCAAACACCTTTTCTCAGGGACTCATATTTTCTTATAAATATTTACTTGGGGACTTTATTTGTAAATATATATTTCCTAGAGGAAAAATTGATACTTTGATCTCCCATGTAATCTGCTCAAGTCCTCCAAAGTCTCTAATACAGTTTCCTAATACCCAGATAGAGAGGTAATAAAAGGGGTATTGTGAGATTTAAGTCTATTTAGAGTTAAAATGAAATAACACTTTCATGAATCATTCAACCCACCCCCTCGTTTAAGTAGACTAAAATGACTTCACTTCCTCAAATTAGAACGGTACCTACTGACATTGTGGAATACATGTGAATACCCTGGAAGATATGAGTCATGTATCAACCATGTGTAGTCATATAGGTGGTTATTCCCCAAAGGATTCATCTGTTTTCCCAATATTACATGTACATACCACCCTTGCACGATCCTCCTTAGTTCACCATACAAATCAACCTACACAGGCCATTCATGGAGATCCCTTCAAATCCACTCATATAAAGACTTCTCCTTCACGGTCTCCCATTACAGAGTGGAACCATGTTTAAACATCCACCATGACTCATGATTTTCTAAAACATTATGGAAAGGAACAGGAGTATATCTTCTATTTGTATTTAGGTTTATACATTCAGAGGATTACAATAGTTTTCCTACAATAATATACGAATATTCTAGTCATCGGTAGAATAGGGTATCTATAGTCAAATGGAATGTTACCCCCTGGAAAATGTTACAGAGTTCCGAGTCATGGATTTTGGGGATAACACTCTATTTTTCCCTTCTTATCTCTAAGTAATAGATCCTCTAGTTCCATATATAGAGGGAAAGTTTCATAGTTGATTTTCCATTCCAAGTGGAAAGAGATCCTCCTTATATTGTGGAACCAATTTTAGGGAAACCATCACGGTGCAATCCGTTAGCCTTTCATGTAATAGGTTGAGGTCTTTCTCTTATCTACATCCTCAGCCTTCATTTATTCATTACCATGGACTCTCTTCCAATGTAAAGTGAAATGAGGGACATGGTCTATCCCTATCCACTTCCATAGTCACCTCATCCAATTCTGTTGTTAGCCTCATCCTCTTCTATGATCAAAATAAGGAATGTGTGTATGTTGTTGACTCATTCACATCAATTTGTTTCTAACAACATGCATGATTCACATGATATTAGAGGTTGTAATGATCATGAAACCCATAAATACACATGATATATTGAACTAAGACAAATCCAATTCCTTCCACAAATAGGATACATAGGAATCCCACTTTGGGCCCAAGATAAATGGATGTCCTCCTATGTAATATGTCCTAATCATGATTCCAATAATCTAAGTATCCTCACAAGTATTAAACCATGAGTTAATCCTCCAAGTCTTCGTGAGTTAAAATATCCCTGATGTTCCATTAATGGGGGATATCCTTTTTAAGAGTAACCCCCATCCTATCATCTCAAAGAGTCGTACTCCCCTATGAGACATAATCATTAGGTCCTCTATATGCATGGGTCCTCACTAACGATCGACCTGGGATTTGATTCTAATCCAAATGGGATATATTGGGAGTCCCATTAAGGTTCAATACCAGCACCACATGCCAATCCTATACTTACAGACCATATCCCCAGTAAGTTTTATTTCAACATGGAAACACTCATCCCTTCCTTGTTCCTTGGGATGTTTCAATAGAAGTCCCAAAGCCAACTATTACTTAGAACCTTCCGCCATGACTTCCTTTCCACATGAAGTTAAACTATATGGTTGGGTCCATATCACATGAACATAAAAGGAATAATGTGTCCCATTAAGAATTATGGAACTATCTGAGTTCTTATTCATTTCACAAGTATATGATGGAATCCCAACTATGGGTTTGATCCCAACATGCTCACAAAATCTCTATCCAAGGATAACATTAAATTCAAGAGTGACATTCATCTACCTGGATGACCATAAACACCAGAGTTCCCCACCACGTGGATAGAAACCCAACATCATCATAATAATGACTAAATATTCTCAAAGTATTGTATATGGGGATACAATCAACTAGGAAGCTCACGTACATTCTAGTCTCTCCGTTGGGGAATAACCTTAAATACATACAGATGATTCATAATTCCCAATATGATAATAATTGACTGATAATATTAGTATTACTCATATCATACAAGGTAATTAATGAAATATTAATAAATATATCTTAAATCTATAAGAGGTTCCCAAAATAGGCAGTAATTACCAACCAAAAGGGTTTTATGTGCATGTCATCCCATCTTATCGACCAATCCATGTTGATAAGTATCATGGGTAAAAGTACCTAAAAAGATAATGACTTTGAAAAGAAGGTCCCTATGGATACATATCAATTGTTTGTTTCCAATTCCTAAAACAAACCCGGGGGAAACCATTCAGAAAAAAATGATTTCCCAAGTGAAGTAACATTTCTGTCAGAAACAACCATCTCATGAGATTATGTGACCAAAAAATAAAACATTTTTGATCTAAAATTCACAAATTGTTAATTTATCATATAGATTTTCTATACTTAGGGTCTATAATAGAATTATAAATTGATCATCATGATCTACCTTTCCAATTGAATAAATAATAATATCATCTATTATGACTACTAAAAACTAGTCGAGGTAATATCTAAAGACTCTATTCATTAAATCGATGAATATATAGGGGTTTTAGTAAAACCAAAAGGAATCAATATATATTCATAGTGTCCCTAACTTTTAAAAAATTTCATAATGGGTATATCTACAATCGTGACCTTCAATTTATAATATCCTAATTGACCATGAATCTTGGAAATGTATTGAGATCCATATTATTGATAAAAAAGTAATTTACATGGGAATGAGAGTAATTTTCATTGATTTTAAGATTTTTCATCTCTCAATAATCAATTAAATGTCACATTGATCCCTCTACCATTTTCCCAAAACGAACCACTTCAACCCATAGTGACAATCATGACCAAATGAACCCCTTATCAATGTTTTCATGGAGTTTACTCTCCACTTCATGAAACTAAATAAAGGTCATTCTATAATGAGTCTTCAAAATTGGTTTAGAACCAAGTATGAGTTCTATTGAGACCTCAACTTCATGTTTTTGGTGGAAGGGTGGGGAACTATTCTGGAAAGACATTCAAAACATCAGGAATAATATGCATATCATTTATGTCGATTTTCACCCAATACTTGTGAGATTAACAATACTTTTGAATGGGAATTAAGACAAAAACACTATATGTAATCTCCATAGTAATTTCATACGTATTTTTACATAGATGGATGATCATAGGAGGTTTTGAATTATGAAACGTAACATACTTTTATTGATAATTGATGTGTAATTTTTCAGATAAATCCAATCCAGGCCTAAGATGACATCAAATTCAACTAAAGTAAGAATGAAATGATTTTTAGGATGAAGATTCCCATAAAAATCCACAAGATAGTAATAATATACATGAGATGAAATCATCATACCATTTGGGGTTTTCTATTCAAATTCCACATAGTTTTTTAGTGGAATCTTAAAATCTAGCGAAAATTCATGGATATTAATGTGTGGGTATATCCAGAATCAAATATGTCAATTTAATTTCTTGATTTGAAGGTACCTAAATCATTAATAACATCATTATTGAACCCCTATTTGGAAAAAATAATTCCATGATATTTTCCCTTAACCTAGGAAAAAGAGGTTGTTGAATTCAATCATCATCACCAAACCATATGATTGAGAAATGGTCCCATAATTCCATCTGTCATACCACTTGTAGAAATTAATATGGGAGGTGCATTTATGTAAGTATTCTCTCCATTATCATTTTTATATATATTATTCCCATTATTGTGACAATAAATTTCCTTATGTACGTCTCTTCCACTCATAAAAAACTTATTAGACCCATTAAGGATACTTGATACATGATTCTTACAAGAATTGGATAATAAATGAAAACTCACAAACTTTTCTCTATCAATAATTGATTTTTAATTTAGCCCCATATTCCTCTTATTTTCAAAACCGTGAGGTTGATAAATGACTTCAATATTTATTTCAACCTATATTTTTCAATGAACGATTTTATTAATAGCTATAAATATCTTATTTCCATATCCATTTTGGGTGTTTTCATTAAGCCACTAAAGAACACATCAACTTTACATTTGGGTTGGATGATAATTCATGACGAGTAGTTGACATGTCTCATGAAATTATCCAAATAGGTACCAATAGATTTTCTATCCCATTGCTTCAACTAAATAAACCCTTTATCCGTCATGGAATGAAGAATTCATGGAATGTACCTATTGAATAATATGTTTTTGAACTCATCCCAATAAATTGATTAGATATCATCTTATTTCCCTGTATTCCTGATTAGATTCCACCATCAATATATTTCACCTTATAAATGATAAACAGATAGAATAACATCATCATGATTCAACCCCTTGATATTGGAGATTATCTTATCAGTAGTATTGATCCATTGTTCATGAACAAGTGGATCAGATCACCCTCTGATAGATGGTTGATATTGCCTCATGAAATACTCATCATAATGTTGTTCTGTTCTTTTCTAATTTGGAATTATATCATGATTCATAACACAATAAAGTTATGTTGGAATAGAAATAAGGTTTTTTCATTCCATCTCCCAAAGAATTATGTTTCCAAGGAAGAAAATAGTAGCAATTTGCATCACAATCCCCTTTAACCCAACACCATCAGGTTCCTAACGTTGAAAAATGCCAAAATCAAAGGATAAGAAATAGTTATCATATTGAGGAACCATATAATCTTGAAAAGTCATTTATAAGATTTATAAATTAGGACACCTACATTTAACTATGACACATTAGTTTAATACTAGTTATTCATAGCTACCTTCTATTTAAATTATTCAATATGGTCCATTTAGAGTTTTGAAATTCCCAAAACATATCCCAAATTAGTTTCAATAATGTATGAATAAAGACACATTATCATGTACCAAATTAACCTGATTTAGGCCAGAAACAAATTTTTTGAGTTGTTACCCCTATGTACATCTATTTCTGAACCAGATCCCCTTATATTATCCAAACATTGATGTATTGCTTGTAATCCACTAACTCTATAATTTTATAAAATTTTAGTACATTTTCCTATACTTTTCCATATCCTTATACATATCCTTATACATGTCCTTAGGGTTATCACTATGGTTTTCACATACTAGATTCCAAATTTTAAATAAAACTTTTCTATAATTACAACTATAGAGATCCTCATGTTTAATACATTAAGATTACAGAAAATTCTTAGAATTCTTAAAACCATATTCAAATAGAATACAAATATTATACTACTCTAGAGCCACTAGAAACATGGAAATATTAACTAGGACACATAAGTGAGGTATATTATCGATAAATAGGTTCTCCTTTACTATTACCCTTCTTAGACATGTAAAACTTAATACATATCTTCCTAAATTGGGAATAGAAACAGAAAAAAGTGTTATATAAAATTTTCAGTAAGAGTACAAAAGAATTATATGTAAGAATAATCATGAGCATAAGTGTACGAGACCATGAACATGAATCTAGAAGATCATACCATTCATATCAAAGATCTTATACATGAATCATGGACTAAATAATTGAATTTTATAACACATGAATCATAATTAAATAATAATAAAATGTCATGATTGAATAAAATATGTATTAATGATGGGATTGTGGAAGAAACATAAGTTTATATAATGATTTCAATAGATTTCAATGAATCCATTCAAAGGCCGTGTTAGTTGACAGTGTCTATTACCAAACTCGGTTCACACCCCATTCCAAACATGGATTACTGAAATGATTTCACCCCTCAGTCTATCATTGTACTTCTGAAGCGTGTTATAATAATAATTTCATTATAACTAAAACCCATTTAAAATAAGTGGTTTCAAAAGTACATAACCAGGGAAAATGAAATGGGTTCCATCAACATAATTCAATCATAATATAATCCATTTAGTGAAAAAATATGAATGTATAAATTGAATAATTTTCCCAGAAAGTCTTCAGTAACACTAACATATGTTATCTCAGATGGAAATTAATTTTGAAAGATATTTTAAAATGATTTCTTGTGAAAATATCATTTTTACATTAAAAATTTCTTTTTAAAACAAAACACATTATAAAAACATTTTTCTTTGAAAATTAATTTGAAAAAATATAAAGGAATCATTAAAACCCATAAAATGCCTTTAAAAACCTTTTCCCATGAAAATATAAATCAAATATCTTTTGAAAATATTTTCAAAAACATTTTTCAAACCATGGTTTTTGAATAAAATTGATTTCTGATCGGATAAAGTGATTAAGAGATTTTATGTCAAAATGATATCTTAGGTAAAAAAGATTTTGAAAATATTACTGATTCATGGATATATCTTGAATAAATATAGGATAATGAAAATAATAATTGTTCTTGAAATAGGGATAATAATATTTCATCAAAATAATCAAAAATATAAATAGTGTCTAGAAGTGATGAGATTGTCTCGATAAACTCTATAGCTTGGTAACATGGTATCACCCTCTCAATTTAAGAAGAGGAATTTCCCTAAAGCATAAAATACCATGAAATGAATAACATTTAGGATATAAAATTTTAAATTTATTTATATTCACTAAATAAAATAGCTATATATAAAAACATGGTTCTCAAAGAATTATAATAGAGACAAAACTGTGTTACCGATTTGTATCTTTTGAAACACAATCCACTTGAAATTAGGACAACAATTATATTTTTGAACATAGAGACAGAGAAGAAATCACCCATTTTTTATTAATTATTCATTTATTAATTTAGCACAACCTATAAGAGAAAAGGAAAAAGGTGTTCTTTAAGAGGTTTAAACCCCACAGATGGACCTCAACCAATATCTCCCTTATATGCATACTTATTTCCAATAAAAAGCGATTTTGAAGACATAGGGTGAGCAATAAAATGAATTGTTGGTGTGTTTTAAAACATAAAATAATCCCAAATTGAGTTTTACAATTCAATATAAAAATGTGATAGATGTTATAATGATCGTTAAAGAATGTTTAAGAATAAATGAGTAATTTTCAGGATAAAAACATTACATAAAAAGGATTTTAATTTTAAATATAAAATTTGGAAAAAAAGTCTTCTTCATTAATCCATAAAATAATAGTAATTTCACATAAAAATCTTCTAAGAAATGATAAATAAATCTCAAAGGAACCATGGATCATAGTATAAATTCTTGATTCACTCCCGTGATAAGGTGGACATAATCCCATTATGTTATCGGTTCTCTCCCTATTACCATAATGTTTTTTGGATAAACCTCCCAAACACCATTATTTCTATTTTATAATCCTCTCACACATATTACATGACATCTCAAGAGATTAACACATTACCTAATGCATTGGATCACTATCAGGGATCACCCATTATTTAATTGGAAAATAGTCACCTAGGAATTTGAGATTTATGCACATCCCATACCTTCATAACATCCAGGTAATATTATTTAGAATTAAGAACATGTTATCTTATATTTTTCATTATCTGTACCTTGATTTATAGTTTTAAAACAAGAGTTTTGAAAACAATTTTATAAAAAGAACACTATAGATCATACATACGTCATGATAATAGTAGTTTTTATTTAAAATAATTAATTATAATTTCATGTTATTGTAGGTAAAAGTTGTCCATAAAAGATACACATATATTCTAATATTAATATAGATAAAATAATATTTCATACTCATGTATATATATTTTAATTAGAAATAATAACAAATTTACATAAAATTATGTATGCACAAATATTCTGATATTTATGTATGTAAATAAAAAATTTATAATTATATATATATATATTTACATGTATTAAATCAATATGTTTCATATGAAATTATATATATTATAATTTTTATTTTTATTTTTTTATACAATAAATTGTTTTGAAATCAAAACATTAATTTAATTGTTCAATAACCTCCCTTGCAGTCATAGGGTGCTAATTAAAGTTCAAGTAATCATTATGTTAACTTTTTTAATGTGATATGCATGGGAATAAGTTATTTTTAGTCATTAAATTATATATATATATATACATACACATTAATTTGTAAAATTATTATCAAATTAATCATTTTCTAAATATAAACTCTTGTATTTATCAGAGTCCAACTAATGTTATTTAATTATTCAAAATAATATTTAGAGAAAAATAAATCTCATGGACTCGAACAATTTTTATATTGAATAGTTAACATGAATCTTTTAGTGTATAAGGATCACAATTCTAGCTTGAAAATAATCAAAATACTATTTTTAATACACTACTGATAGATTAAAATAATTTTCAAGATAATGATATCAAATTTGAAAATAGATTAGGAATTTTAAGAATATATTTAACAAAATTAATATTTCCCTCAAAATGATTTATCAAAAATTATTTAAATTTCCATAATTTTAGATTATTTATTATCCAAAGGACTATGGGCCCAAAATAAAAAAAATTCATAAATTGGTTGAATTGTTCGAAAATTTTCTCAAAAAAAAAACAAATATATAGTTTCACATAAGTAGATTTTAAATAAATCAAATTCATCGGAAAAGTATTTAAAGGGATAAATTCATGAAAAAATAACAGTTTTTCAACTATAAAAATAAATTTCAACAATTAATTAATATCACCATGTGATTAAAACATATTAACATATAATACATTAGTTGAATAAAAAAACCTCAAAATATTTCAGAAAATTAAATCTCTCACCATCCATATCAAACCACTGCTTCGAAGTATAGAAAATAATTGCATAGAATGGAGGGTTAAACCCTATAGATAAATTTGGTATTTATTCAAAAATATGGGAGGTGTTTTATTATTATAGAATCCCCTTATAGTTTTGATCCACTAGGTGGACCCCTTATGTCAAACCTCACATGGGTAGTTTATCACAGTGGCTGGAGAAGCAGAGAAATAAGAAACAGATCCTTATGGAGGAATAACTATACTATACTAAAATGAACATGTTTAAGAATTCCACATCACCTTTTACATATTTCAATGCAGAACAGTTTATATATATATATATATATATATATATATATTTGAACATCGAATAATCGATAAGCATAAAAATCAATAAATACCTGAATGATGGTGGGATTACCCTACATGCAACTCTTATAAAAAGACCCTCCATTGATTAGATTCACTTAAACCTAATGTGAAACTACCAAAAATTCAATTTGGTTTGATCGCATCTTCATATTATGACATACCTTTGATTGTATCGATTATCAAAAGAAAAATGACATCTGAGGACATTACAGGTCGTCAAAGTAGGTTTCAGGTCGACCAAAAACTTGTGGGGTTTTAGTTTCATCCACACATGGCCTGACCAAAGAGTGGTATTTCACAAATGAGATGTCTCATAAAACCCAAAAAAAACACTAGAGGGGTATTTTAGTCTGCATCAGTGGTTCATGGTTTGATTGGGGAAGATGACACTCTAGGGGAAGAGAGGTGGTGTCGTAGGGAGGAAGAGGATTGGGGGGGGGGCATCGACTTTGGTTATACACTACTCCCACCACTCATTCTTTATAAAGATTTATTACGTAATAATATTTGATATATATATATATATATCTCCATTTTTTGAAATACATATTTATAAATATATAAATTATTAAGTTCCTATTTAAAAATAAAACATATTATTATTATTATACTATAGGAATAATAATATTGATAATTATATTTTTATTTCACTTCATTTATTATTCATATTTAAAAAAGTTAACACATTAATAATGTAACTTTTCATTAAATATACATTTCATATGTCATCTCTTTCTGAAATATGTTTATTAATGTAAATATAATTATCACAACATAATTAATTCAGTATAATATTTTGTTAAAGGAAAAAAATAGTTAATTTCAACAAAAAAATTCTTATAAACAAAAAAAAATTAGAAAATGTTTTTTATAAGATTAAATTTTAATGTTTTAAAATTACATTTTATGTGAATAAAATTCTATTTCATTTAAATTAAAAATATATCTTTTAAAAAATATATTTAAGTTAATCACAACAAATCTATATATTTAAATTAAATATTCATTGAGATTACAAAAAACACACACACACACACACACACACACACACACACATATATATATATATATAATTTATTATTATTATTATCATTTTGTAAATTTTAAATAATTATATATTTACAATATGATAAATATCCCATTAGTATATTCATAAATATGATTTTGTTTCAAATAATTATATTTTTAATGAAATCATAATTTAAAATAAATAAATGTAATTCTTTCATATATTTGGCTGTTTAAAAAAAATATGATATTAATTTAATTTTTTGATTTAATAATAATTATAATAGGATTATCATAACATATATTTTATATTTCAAATTAATAATGATATATACTATTATAATTATATTATAATTAAACATTTTTAAATTTTGATAAATATTATAAATTATTTCTTTTATTAATTTATTTTATTAGAATTCATTTGAAAATATATACTATATAACAAAATTTACTGTTTTCAATATTCTCAATTATGAATAATGTCATCAATTTTTTATATTTAATTTATATTTTGAATAATTATTATTGAATTAATTTTTAAATCAAAATTATAATAAAAAATAATTCTATTAATCAAACTCAGTGTGTTTCATTCTACCCCCATAAAAGAATCACATCCTCAAAATTCAAGAATCATGCCTATAGAAATTCTTAATTTCACTATTAATATTTTTTAAATTTAGGAGTGAAAGACAATTAATTAAATTCATATCCATTCAAAATTATTGGAATCCACTTAATGGTTCAATGTCTTTCTATATATCCAGACCAAAAAATTTATCTATACCTTGACTATAATACCAAATATAATGATCCAGATGATCCAACCCATTTTTTATTTATTAAAAGTATTTCATTTATCTATTTAACACAATATGGGTGTGCAAAGTTATAGCATGGTAGAGTTTTCCTATACATTGGAGAAATTTCAATTATACAACTTATAAAAGAAAATACCAAAACTATTCATTATAAGGGTAAAATACCTTAGCTAGACCTTGACTATTCTCTCACTTCTATGAAACATTAATCCATTTGAAATGAGATTTTGAAGACACAGGGTGAGGGACCAAAATTTCATTAATGGGGTTTTAAAACGAAAGGAATCCAAATTGAGTTAATAAGTTCAATATAAATAGTAAAACACATTATAAAGTACATTAATTCAATCTTAATAATACATTATTACATTTGGAAATAAATATTTTAGGTAAAAATTATATAAATATATTAATACATCATTTGGAAAAAGACTAATTTACTCATTCATAAAATAATAAGAACTTCACTTGAAAATATTTTTAGAGATAAGAATTAATTCTCATGGGACCTTGGATCATAGAATGTATTATTTGTTCAATCATGAGACATAGTGTACATAATCCCTTAATATATTAGGTTCACTCTCTAATCCAATTATGTGATTAGGATAATCCTCATTCACATGCTAATGTGATTAAGATAATCCTCCCATGCAGTATACATGTCATCTCATGAGATAAACAAATTACCCAACACATTGGAGGGCTATTAGGTCACACACATCATATAATTAGACAAAAGTTCCATATGGGATTGATCTCACTCCCCGTCCCCTACCTTCATAAGTACCATGTGAGGCACTTTAAAATTAATAACATTATAACATATATAACTATTTCTAAGAACCATGAAATTTATTTTTAAACCAAGAGTTTTAAAAATAATTTCACAAAAAGAATAGTCTTGATCATACGTGTTTCATGATAAAGTGGTGTCTCATTAAAAATACATAACTATAATTTACATATATGTATGTAACAATTTTTCATAAAAAATAATCATATATTCATATATTTACATATATAAAAAATGATTGTATATTAATGTATATTTTGGGACCACTTGGTGTATATGGTTGTATTGTTGTCAATAGTTGTCAATGAAGATCAAAATGAAGGAGATCAAGAATTACTCCAAGGAAATGGAGGAATATAAATTCAGATGACTGTTGTACTGATCATAAGTTCAAAGAACTTGTGTCAAAGGTGAAAAATTGTTTACAATGGTGGAGTTTGTGAGGTATAATCCATATGAGGATGATTAAATAAGAATGGGGTTTTGATGAAGACCATGGAATTCCTCATGATTCCATGAGAACTATGCAAGAGACTTCTTGAAGAATTGAATCATATGTTTTTCATGAAGTAGAGAATGACAGTTCAAGAGTTTCTGAAGGATAGTGGAGTTTCTGTTGGAAGAAGAAGAGTTGTTGAAGGATACAAATCACTAAAAATAAGTGTTTTTGAGGTGATCCTGATTGTTAACAAATCAAACAAACGACATACAATTTTTTTGAAAAAGAATATTTCATGGTGGCATGTTGAGTTCAAGGGATGTGGTTAATGATCCATGTTTGATTCAAGAACGTCAAAAACGTGTTTTTGGCCAAGAGACTTGCACGTCGTGTGCTTGAAGGAGAGGAAACTTGTGCACCATATGTTTTTGAAGATCAGAACATGGAAAAATGGAAAAGGGATATGGGTCACGCAGGTTTTTGGGCTGGTCGCGTGAGTGATTTGCGCGCCAAGAAAGGACTTGCACGCCAGTTCCTTGGAGGATTAGAAACTTGAACGCCTGCTATTTTTCAAACTCATAACTTCAAAATATGGGAAAGGAAAGCGGATCAAAAAAGTATTGGTGTGGTCATTCAAGTGAGTTGCGCGACAAAGGCTTGGGAGGTTGGACCTGCTTTCTGAGACATGCGCGCCAAGGGGAGACTTGTGCGCCATCGTGAAGACTGTCAAAATGCCAATAAATACAGGTCGACCCCACCTCATTCCACACGATCTAAAAAAATAGATGAAAATCAGAGCTCTCGTTGCACAGGTTTGGTGGTCTCATAAGTGGTGTGTGGTTGCGCAAGTGGTGTGTGGTCATGCAAGTAGAAGTTATGCTTCAGTTGGGGGTTGCGTACCCAAGGGAGTTTGGGAGAGAAAGTAAGAGAGTCATGCAAGTTTGAAGTTTATGTAGGTAGTGTCGTGCAGGTGGTTTGGTAATACCTGCGTGCCAGTTTGTACTTGTGCGCTGAAGACTTGCGCGCCGTATTGGGACTAGCGTGCCGATCTTAGAGAAGAGCACCAGGTGCTATTGGAGTATGCCCGCCTTTTTGGAGCTGCACAAAAGCTGAAATATTTCTTGATACCTTCAGCACAACAGATTACGTATTCATTTGTGAAGATGGAAGAACAATGAAAATTTTGGTTTTATGAAGAGAAGTGGTACTGCACACACATGACTGGTGTTTAACATCCTAGTTGTGCTTTGCGAAGAGAATAAGAATGGTACATGCAACTAAACCCAGATCTGCACAAAAATAGAAGAATATATCAATACACTCGAGTGTTAGGATTGGGAATCAAAGGAAGAGAAGAAGAATATTTAGTGCATTCATTTATTTCACTAAATAAGAAAATTGAATACAAAAGAGCATCAACTCAGTACTCTAATACAATCATTTTCTCATGCTGAACAATAGACAAAGACTTCAATACAAATTTTTTGAAGAGACCTTCACGTCTATAAACTGAGTAGGACTTCACCAAAGGCAGTGAGCCTAGGGAGTCAACGGGAGTGACCCAAAGGAAGCAGTGAGCTATCCCTGAACATTTGTAAAGGAAGTGAGCCTGGGATAGAGTGACTGTGTCAAAACCTTTGTAATCCAAATCAGGTGAAGTATAGTGGAATTTGGTACGATCGGAAACTTTTCGGCGTATGCTCCTTGGTCGTTGCCTTTAGTGGTGAACCAAGTAAAAATTGATGTGTCATCTCTTTGCATGTGAATGTTTCATTGCTGATCATATCCATTATAAAATTTTAACTAGTTCCTACCAATGTGGGAACAAGATCCACAACTTTAAAAAAAGAAAAAGTTGACACACTGATTCACCCCTCTCCTCTCAGGGTGTCCTGGGGTCCTATAGTATATATATGTGGATTAAAAATAACAACACTTTTACAAAAAATTACATTTAACCTTACATTAATATATTTACATATATAAAAATAAAAATTAATATATATATATATGTCATAATTAAATATTTTTATATGAAATGATATATATATAGATATATACATCCCTTTCTTTTAAAATAATAACAATAATTTGATTGTTCTTTAACCTCGTTTTCACTCATAGGGGCCTAATTAAAATTCCTGTAATCATTATGTTAATTTTATTACAGATATATCCATAGGAATATGTGAATTTAAACATGAAATTATATATATATATATATATACATACATACATACATACATACATACATACATTTAAAACATTTTTATAAAAATAATACTTTTTCAAATTACATGGCTCTTATTTATAGGAGACCAACTGATGTTCTTTAAATATTCAAAATAATTTTGCAGAAAAAAAATATGTCTCATGAACAATTAAATTTAAAATTTTTAATAGATAACATTAAACTTTTATTATAGAATATAGAAATTATCAAATTTCTATCTCAAACATAATCAATTTACTATTATAAAGCTGGTATTGATATATTAAAATAATCTTGAATAGAAAGATATCATATTCATATATAGGTTTGACATTTTCATCATAGATTTTATAAAATTAAACTAGCCATCACAATGATATAGTAAAAAATTATTTAAACATCCATGATGTAAACATTAGTAATTGACTAAATGAAAAAATAGATAAAATAAGTAAAATATAATAAATAACCTGAACTGTTTGATCAGAATTTTCACAAACTAAATACTTCATTTAATCAAAATTGATTTAAAAAAAATCCACATCATAAGATAATGTTTGAAAGAGATGAATTCATAAAAAATTAATAGTCTTATTACTATAAAAAATAATTTTAACAATCAAGTTATACATCAAATGGATTCAAATCAATTGGTATAAAATACATGAGTTGCATAAACCACCTGAACATATTTTGAAAACAAAAATATCTCACCATGAAGATCAGTATACTAATTTACAGTAGTGAAAAAATTTAATAGTAATGAGTGTTAAATAGTAATGATAATTTTGGGAGCAATTTGAAAATTGATTAATAGTGTAATAAAAATCGAATCTCTTAACAGTTTTGATCCACTAGGAGTTCCCCATATAAGATGAACACTCTCCTAATATATGAGGTGTATTAAACTAGGAATATTAAATAGAGAAACAGAGTGATATATTTTTAATTTAAAAATAAATTACCATGAATAATGTGTATTTAATTATATAAAATATCAATTAGTTATAAAATACACCACAAAACAAAAATAGGTGTATAAGACAAAACATGTCTCAATATGAGGATTTTGAATTGAAATTCTTTTAGATAATATTATATCTTACTCGACCATACTAAATCCTCCTATAAAATGATCATTACCCTCTTATTCATCATTATTATATCCTTAGTATGGACATAGCTGAATTCTAATATTTATTCTATAAGCATATATTTAAAATATATCATCTTATTATAGTTTTTTTTAATTATCGAATGATATAACATTCAAATGTTTATTTTATGAAAACATTATAAATATGGGATAAATACTCACTAAGTTGTTTAAATTTAAAACTATAAATTTAATTTAGTATATATAAAACATTTTTTAACTATTAATTATTTCATATTTTCATTATGTGAAGGACATTAATATGGATTGTGAAAATAGAAATCTCAATGAACTAGTTTTCCACGAGACTAATGAACGAGTGGTAAGTTATTAAATTATATTTTAAATATTAACATAAAATTTTATTAATCGTTAAAAAACTAAATTTTAATATTCTACATCAATGTTCTCTTATATTTAATCATGAAATCATTTGTGACATAATCCATTGAACATTATCTAAAATGGTTCTCAAATTTGCTTAAATTTTAATGTTTGAAAATATTTTCATTTGGAATGGAATGGTTTTAGAAAAAAATAAAATAATATGTATATTAAACATTTATTAATTATAATAATTCCACAGAAATCACATTTATAGAACCATTCTTGATTGGTGAGGATGAAAAAAGATTTTTTTTCTATGGAGGGAGTAATCAATACGTATTCATGATTAACGATCTCATATTATCAATGAATTAATAGAATGTTTTATATGATATATTAACATTAAATATTTAAAAATGTTACATATGGAAATCTATTATTCATAAAATATATTTTTGTAACCATCCATGAGATTTTGTGATAAAAAATTACTAATATAGTTTCATAGAAGAATAAGAATGCATGTATGAATGATCAGTAGAATTGTTTCTTCTTAGTATATTAAAAAAATATAATTAAATGTGGAAAATTATTATAATTAATTTTAATCATAATAATTACACTTACTAAACTATGTTAATATTTTTTGAAAATATTTGGAATAAAAAAAAGTAAGAAGCACACATGAAGAAAAAGGGGATACACACATTGGGAAATCAAATTTTATCTAGGAATCATCCTATGAAATGGATGTCCTATTAAATATAATGATGACTACATCCCAAATGAAATTGGATATGAGCCTATAAAAAAATTTAAAATATTTTCAATTATATTTTTAAGGGGGAGGTGAGTCTTTATGTTGTGAGCACGTCAATATTTTATAAGTGAAGAAAATGGGATTTTTTGGAGTACTTATTAAATTTAAATTATGTTATTTCACTCTTAATGTTCCAATGTATTAAAAAGATAAAAAAATAAGATAAATGGTTATATTTAGACTATAAAAACCTTAAATATAATGTTTTTACTATATTTTACCCTTTTTAAAATACATTTTTAAATTTTTTACTTTTTACCGATGTGACCAATTTTTAAAAGTTAAAACATTTTTAAAGAGGATAATTAAAATTGATCATATTATATATTTGAAATATTATAATTTAAAATATGAAAAAAATTACCATATGGTATTTATAAAGGATGAAAATCATAATTTTTAAATAAATACATGAATAATGTAAATGACGTTTTTTGAGAATATGTTTTTTATAGATAAAATTTATGTAGAATGATAAATTATAATAGAAAGAGAAGTAAAATGAATAAATTGAATAATTATTAACAAAATAAAATTTATGAGGATTTATAATCATGAAAATGTCATATTGTTTCTACTGAAACAATTCATTCAACTGAAATACAAATAATTGTTTTAAAATAACATTTTATATTCGATGAAAAAATGATTAAGGTAGAATTTACAAGATCAAATAATATTTTAACACACATAATTTAATTCTGTAAAATTTTATTTTATTATTTAAATGATTTTAATATCATATAAAATTAATATACATAATGATAAAATCATAAAAATTATAACATTGGATAACCCATATTTGTTGACTAAAAACTAATGTTATAAAAAATTAAAGAAAAACTAATAATAGGTAAATTTTGATATTATAAATAAAATAGTAAGTGTATTTTAATAAATTTTAAATCTTCAATTCATAAAAAAAAATTATTACATAATGGTGAAAATCCAATAAGCAAATTATTTAGGAAAAAATTATTTTTATGATTACTGTTAATGTATTATTATTAATTATATTGAAATATAAACTGTATGGATGATAAATTAGATTTATTTATTTTATAATATATTCTAAAAGGTATTTATGTTCATTAAATTATAGGAATGCATAACTTAAAAAAAGTTATTAACATTTAAGTGTACTTATTACTTATATACCCATATGATTCTAAATATATTAATTATATGATGATTCCATTATAATTTTCTCTAAATAGACAAATTATAACCTCAAAATATTATTATTGTGATTGATAAAAGTGTTTTTTTAGTCACAAGTGGTGATACCTCAATCATGGAATTCAGACTGTTCTATAAGCATATTTTTTTCTCAAAAATGATTTCTCCCAGTCCATCCCTCTTGTCGTTTGGTTTGGGATTACTCTTGGTCAGACTCTTAAAATAAAAAATCCTTCCCAATGTCATAAAAACGGTATTTTTAAGGATGAATAAATCTTATTGATTACATATTGGATATTTTTTAAACAAGTTTTTCAATATGATTAGTCCTTTTTATAACCTCCAAAATAACAACTATGTTTAAAAAAATCACAATCTTTATAAAATGATCATATTTGTATTTTATTTTTGTTAGTCATGTATCATGAGACATGTATTATATTGTTAAATTAATGTAATAATATTCCAAAATATTGGGATTTTATCTTATACTTCCATTAAAAAATTGTTTCTTTATAATTCTATTTACTAAATAAAAATGGTGATAGCTTGGGACATTATCAATCATAATATGACATATATTAAGGTATCTATCTAACAATCGTAATATAGATCAATCTATATATATTTTACTAAAAATAAATTATAGAATCATATTCTCATGTATATACATTTCGTTATCATATATTTAAGGAATACTTCATTATCAAAACTAACAAAATTTATAGGGCATAAAAGATTCTCAAAAAATATTGTATTCATCAAAAAATAAATGTCGTCACAAGTCAAAAAAAAGGAATTTTCAGTAAATCACATATTATACTTTAAATTATGTTACTAAATAATTTTATTTCCATAAAAAATAAATAATCAATTAGAAATACCAATTTCACATATTCTATCATACAAACATATTCAAAAATAATAATATACATTATTAAAATTAAATCATTAATATATTAAAAATTATAGTTATAAAATGTCAACCAAGTATTTATTAATAGTTATCTCCAAAAATATGGCCTTGAAATTGAATTACTCATTAGTGTACCAATACTATTCAATAATTCTTTCAATCAGCCAAAAAATACTATGGAAAACCCATAGATGTATCATATAATTTCCAATAACTTTATGAATAAAAAAAATCACTCACCAATGAAATTTTCTAAAATACTGAACATATAAATTAAATTAAATACTATCCTCAATTAATTATGGATGAATAAATGTTAAAATTTTCTGTCATATACAATAATTTAAACCTTTTTATAGGTTGTTATATTTAGGTATAATACATAGGTTCTTCAAGATGTGTACCTCATTGAGATTCATTTTTATTGTCCCATAAGATGTAAATGAATATGAAAGTATGTAAAATAATAATATAAAACCATTAAAAATATAATTATTCTCAAATGAAACCTTTTTTACCATATGGTAATTTTTTTCTACATATGACTCTTTTTATTTAATAGTTATCGTATTATATTAATGTTCATATTAGGATCTCATCAACAAATTTCATATTAATAAGTTCTTACCATTCATAATGGATCATAAATAACACGTGAATTAAAGAATTAATATCACATGTTTGTGTCTATCTATGTTTGATGTAAGGTCTCTTTGTATTGAACTACTTCACACCTGAGTAAATACCACAAATTTCAAAATTACGTTTATTACACCTTGCTAAATATATTTTTGAGCCACATACACCTTTCAATATCTATAAAAGGATTTCTGTACTTGGAAAACCATATAATATCTACATCAAAAAAATATTAAGATATTTTTTTAATCATTAGATGACCTATACTATTTCTAGTTAGTTTCCCCTAAACCTAAACCAAAAATTTATAGACTAATACCAAATAATTAATAAACCTTTCTCAAATACCAACATAATATTACCATGAAAATCATGACATTAGTAATTCGTTAACATCTTTAAATAGAAAATTTATCTCACATTAGGACACACCACACAAGAAGAAAAATGGTTTATTGCTCTAATGATTATCTATATAATAATATAAATCTATTATTGTTTCCCAAAATCAAACTCCAATATACCCCCTTATATAATCTCAATAAGTTATAAATTTCTTCATATTATGGGGAAAGGAAAATCTAAAGAAGGATTGAGCATACATGTTTAACAAGGGGAAATATATCAAAATGTCATCAACCATTAGATCATGATCATATGAGAAATCATATATAAGGGAAAAATTTATTTTTACAAATAACATGGAATATTTTGATTGTATTTATGTTTTGACTTAAGGACATGTAATTTCGTATGATCAAACCTATAACATAGATTCTTTTTTTAGAATAACCAGACAATCAACATGGTTTATGGAGTATAATCATATCTATATAGAAACATGGAATGTCATTGAAACTTTATATAAAAAATGATTATATCACAAAAAAAATGCATACTTTTTTTCAACAAAGAATCCCACATCTCATTCACTCAAAAACAGTGGATCAAACCCTCTTATATTTCATTTTATATTAAACCTTGGAAACAATATTACCATATATTATTCACATAATAAACATTCATAAAAACAAATTCACATCTCATTCAAAAGAAAAATTTCAACAAATCTTCCAACATCTCATTCACACAAAAATATCACAATCAAGCCTCATAAATATCAATTATGTGCAATTTCATATTTTTATGTTATAGCTATCATTGGCCAGTTAATTAGAGGGAGATATATGACCCTACCATCATAATCTGCACATATGAGTTCATAAAAAAATTAAATAATTCATCTTTTCATAAATAACCCATAAAAATAAAATAAGTTTCATAAAATTTATAAATTATATAACATAATAAAAATAATAACTAATTTAATTCCAAAGCCACGATCACCAATAAGAATTATTTAAAAAGTTAAAATTGTGGGTGATTTATTAACCATAGCATCATTAGAGAAAAATTATTTGAATGATTATTTTAATTTATTTATTTTTACTAAAAATTATTTTATTAATATAATAAAAAATAATGGAAATTTTTCGGACACGTTCAAAAAAGTATTTTTTAAATATGTAGATAAAACCATAAAAATTGTTACCTGAAAACATATTCCAATTCCAATTCATTGATATGAAGTAAAACATGATCCAAAATGTAATCTAGAAGGGAATAATCTAATATCATTGTAAAAAATTATTATAATAATTTCAGAACAAATTATATTGAAAAATAAAATCATGATATAAAGTATAACAAAACATTTATTTCTAAATCAGTAAATGGAAATATAATGATCATTTAAGGTAAAAAATTTGAATTTCTATTTTTGGATGGAAAACATTTTCATGATGTGAACAATAAAAATTGGAGACAAATCTAGTAAACTAAAGTAGAATTATTCTAAATAGAATTACATTTTTAGGATTTAATAGAGAAATCAAGGAATAATGAATTGGTTTGAAACATGATTTACCCAAAAAACAAGGAAGAAATACGTAGGTACATGATCATATATAGTAATTGAAAAATAAAGAATGATAGCAATAAAAGTGGATATATTTTGTTCAATGGAAAAGATTTATATGTCAGAAACCGCTAACATGTTGAGTACTATTAAAGTCAAAACATTTTAAAATATGGAAATCACATATATTTGAACATCAATTACCATGAATAAAGTGAATTTTGATGATATAAAATGTCAATTAGGTATCATGTATCCCACATCATGAAATTAGGTGTATAATACAAACCATGTCTCTAATAGATGAATTGAAGACAAAAATGATTTAATTTTTTCTCCAACATAATCGAAGTAGAATTATTCAACTCTACGACTAATATAAATATATTTAATAATTATCTAATAATCTTCACATTAGTATTTTACCTGTATAAAATTTTTAGTCCTTATATTATAAATATATTAAGTGATTAATAATTTTTCATATTCATACGCTAAATGTCTTTTTTGGTTTCCTACAAACTTCATGAAGATGAGATTAATTATTAGTAAGCATATACATGTTAGTAATTCATAGATCACTCAAAATATAATAATATTTTATTTAATTATTACATAATTGTAATTCTCATTTGGTTAAATAAATGAAAATTTCTTCTGAAAATGGGAATCATAGTGAATTTTTTTTACAGGTTTAAAAATTGAAAGGTGATATCTTAATATATAATATATTTGTTATCTAACCATTACAAAATAATTAAATCTTATTAGCATTATTACATGATATTAACATTATATTTCAACACATAATAATTCATGATACAATCTTTATAAAAACATTTAAATGGGTGGTAAAATTAACCCAAATGGAAACGCTTGATAATATATTATCGAGTATAGAAATTTATTTTAATAAGATAAAATTTATTATTAAAAAATGAATAAATTTTCAAAAGTATCATATAAGATTATTATTTTCATTTTCATAGACACACATTATGGTTGGTGTTGAAAAATAGGATTCATTATTTGTTGAGGTGATTTTAGACACATAATCAAGAATAATGATCTTATACCTCAATGGATTGAAAAAATATAAGTATATGATAAATTATAATTTTTATGATATAAATGTGACATATAAAAAATCATAATTCATTATATACATATTTTAATACCAATAATTAGTATAAGTGTATAAAAACAAACATCATTGTTTCATAAAAGCCGGAGCCTTTATGAAACCATGATTGATGATAATTTGTTTTTCATTGTGTATAAACAGTACTAAATATTTAATTTTAAATTAATATGATGAAATTATAATTCTAATAATTTTGTTTATTTAATTACAAAAATATGTGTGTGTATTATTAGTAAAATAATAATTAAAATGTTATGATAAGAATATGTGGATACTCATGTCATGTACTTCTATGTTCAAAAGGAATTGTCATATGAAATGAATGCCCTATAATTTGTAATGGTGAATATAGGATTAATGAAATATGATAAGGTTCAAGGATATTAAAAGTTTCTTATATTCAATGTTAAATTTCAATGGATGGTTATTCTGTTTTCTTTGGTGAAATTAAACATTTTTTTAGTGAAGATAATGACATTTTGGGGAATACCTTGTGAATGTAAATAATATTATTTCCCTATAAAAGGGTTAATGGATATAATGGGAAAAGATTTTGGAATTGGGAGATTTTTGGTCAAAATAGAAATCAACTATCGATTTGGAAACATTTTCAAAATGATTCCCCTATTTCACTTTAGTAAAATACTTTTTTTTATCATTTTTATTCTCCACTGAGACAAATGATTATCATCCTTTGTAAATAATTTTAATAAAAAAATAAAATTAACCATATAACCTAATTTTAGGATTATTATTTATAATTTTATAATAGATTTATATATAATATTTCTACTAATTTGAAAATTTAATTATAAAATAAACACACATAATCACATAGAAATAATTTTTAGAAAAAGCATGGTTTAAGTGTAAAATATATAAAGATGGTAAAATTATCAGTGTTAATAATATAAATAAAATCATTTTTTTAATATAGGGAAAAAATTGTACGATTTAATAAAATAATTCCAAAATCAAATATCACCTAGAATGATTCCTTATTTATCCCAATGATCTAATAAAATATTTCTAATTAACATTATATTTTATTTTAATTCAAAAATTAAATAACATTGGGTTTTACCAATTCAATGAATATTTTAAAATTCATATTTTAATTGCCTAATTATATATTTTTTAGGAAATTATTTTAATCATATTGGATATATATCCATATCGATTTAGTAATAAAGATTATAATTTTTTCAAAAACAAAAAAGTATCATAAAAAAATCAATTTATATAGGAAAAACTGAAAAAATACATACATACATTTGTTAAAAAGTAACTAAAAAATTAAGTTATTTTTATTAATTTCAAATTCAAGAAATATAATATTTTTTTAAAATATAACATCACAATGAGTGAAACATCAATTTATAGAAAAACATATTTTTAATTTATAATGATAATTCCTTTTTATTTAATATCAATAAATATTTATTTATTGGATTATAAATTATTGTAATATATATTTAATTAATATCAAAAGTGATAAAATGTCACTTTATTATAGAAAATATTAAATTATAAAACATAATTTATTTGTAATAAAAAGTAATTTATATTGAATCACCCATTCAATTCTACAGATAATAATCGAATATGGATTTCATAATAATTTCTATATAAAACCCAATATGACCTCCACATGTGATATATTTTTATCATAACTAGTATTGGAATTCACAGATAGAAAGTTTGAGAGAATGTATTTCATAGTGACTCCCACATGATAAATCCTTTCCCACATATTATTTCCCTCAATATATAAAGGTTATAGTGCAGATATGGCATGTTCAGGAAAAAAACCACTTCCTAAAACTCTTTTTCAAGATTATTAAAATGTGAATGGTATGTAACTATCATGTTTGTTATATGTTTAGCCTTAATTTTACCTAACAATTTAGAATTTATGTTTACAAAGATCATTTATTTTATTAATTTGTTTTAGTGAATAATTCTTTTACATTGGTGTTTCATATTCAATGAAGCATCAATTATATTATAAAATAAAATTTAAGTATTTTCCAAAATCAAGGGTTTTTACAAATATATCTCCCAAATATATATTTATATAGATCCATAGAAGGATTCTTAATTCTATGACATCTACCAGCTTCTAACATGAATAATGAATGTATTTATTTGTGATATCTTATCTATACAGATCTTCATTATCATCATATAACATCATATTAATATTCGTTAAATGATATTTAATTAGAAATAAATTATCTATTTCATGTAAAGAAAATTTCATGTTTTTTTAAAAAAAATATATTTTATACTACCAAAATATCAAAAGGATAAGGAATCATTGAATATCCATTATCTAAACATGGATATCATCACCTATATTATAATCCAAAATTCACTATAAAATGTTAATTAATAATATATTATTATATATTGATGTCTATATTTTCCTTTTATAAATTTTATATTTCATGGAAGCTCTATATTGATAAGAAGTAAGTGTACTTTCATAATAAAATATTCAATTTTTAGATTAATTATTTAGATTAATCCTTCATTCTAGATGGATTACATGAACATTTCATGATCATATGGTGCCACATTACCTATTTTCAAAGATAGGAGGCCTTCCCATATCACGGTTGATAGTATCATCTCCATGAGTTGATCCAGATAAAGGAATTTTTTGCCTTCCTATCTTGGATTCTTTGATATAGTTTGTTCTTTATTATCAATATCCTGTATATATTTATTTAATATTCTTCATCCATTTCCCTACATCCAATAATACTGAAAATTAGTTAATTATATCAATTACTACCAAATCATGGCGATAAACATATTTTATGGAGGATAAGTGTCATATATCTATAACTAGACATCTCATGTACATTGGGTATCTATAAATAGCATCCTTATGGTGGACCACGAGAACATCCTATGTTAATCACATATGTAATATTTGGTTAAATAACTTAAGAATCGAATGATCATCATATAAGTAATGTATTCATATTTCAAAAGGAATTGCAAGCTCATGACCCATGAAAAAATTAGATAATCTATATAGGATCTCATCGTTATTAGAGGAGGTACCAAATCTTCATAATGCATAGAAACATAGTATATTCAACTAAGGCTTCCCTCAATCATCAGCAATCGCATCCTGTAGAAGTTGTGAATGGTATGGATCCAAATATTTTAGACTTATGAGAGAATATATAGATCCTATGATCATTATCATGTCTTATTTTATTGTTCAAATCTGAAATTTCTTTCACATATCATGATATGAAATCATACGTTCATAAACTAAAAATGGGGGGAACTTATCCTACACTCACTAAACAAGATTCTTATGTTCCTCGTATATGGAATCTCATTAACTTCACAATATGAAATATCACATTATCATCACATATATTGAAGGGGAATAAATTATATTCACATTTTAAATAAATATAACAACAATAAACTTATTAAATTTAGTCTACACACCCAGGGGTTATTTTTTAATTAATTAGATAGGAATCTAAATAAGATTTTTTTATTGTGGTTCACTTGTATTTATTCTTGTGGTGATGGCCTAACATATGATCATCAAATATGGGTTGTGCATATATTTTATGTCTATTGGGGAAGAATCACCTATAAAATAATATCATATATTCCCATGAATATGTTAATGTCCAATAGTGATTCTAAAATTCATTGGGGAATGTAGAATCGTATGGTTAGAGGAATGGTCTAGAAATGGAGTATAATTAGGATTTAGTGCTATGAACACATAAGAGTGATATATATTTTTATAGGCATGATTGTTTTAGAGATAATATAGTCATCACATTATTTTCACCCATGTAACATCATTTTTCAGTGGGAAACAAGGTTATTATAGGGTTGTAATTGATCCATGGAGATCTTTTCCTGGTATAACAACCCTAAACTGCACTCTCTAATCCTGTACAAAGACATAATAATTAAATTTTGGATTTGAAATCGATAATTTTAGCCCAATATTACCCATGAAAGATATGATACAACAAACATAAAGGATTGATCACTCATATAAACAAGTTCCTTTTAGTTTAAGGTTTTTAGATAAATATTAAATAATCTTATATAATAATATCCATGTCTCTATGTGATAATTCCCCATTTTATACACTGATATTTCTATTCTACATTATTTCATCAAAAAAATATATAAATGTTTTCCCAAATGAAACCTGACTACAAAAAAAATTAAATTAAATCATAATAACTTACATAAATGGGAAACATAAGAATGTTGACATTAAACACTCTATACGATTAAACATAAGTAATAAAAATAGAATTTAATATATTAATATATGATGAGAATAATGATATTGTTAAATACTCAAAGTTCATGATCATAAAAATGAGAGTTTACACCCATAAAAACAGAGATCAATGAAATTGAGACATGAAATACAACTTAATAAATTAAATAGTCATAGGAACCAATAACCATGAACTATGTGATGTCAATATTTGTCAAAAGAACATTTAAAAACTCTTAGAAAAAATAATAATAAAATGTTGGTAACATGTAAAATAATTTTCTTATCGCATAAATAATTAATCGTAGAATTGAAATATCCTACACGGAAAATAAAAATAATCCCATGGGGGAATCTTAATTTGTTTAACCTACTCTTTGTATACAATGCATTAAATTGAAATAATAGAACAATCATCCTTGCTTTATAATGAAACCACTCATCCATGGCATATAATGGAGCCCACTAAATAGGGATAACAACAAAACAATCCGAAAGTAATCTATATATATTTTCATGTACCATTGAATGTTGAAAATAATCAAATTCATTCACCTTACAACATAACCATGTCCATTTTTCTTTAATCCCATGATTTACTAGTTGACATGAATTGTTGCATGAAAATATATTTCAAACAATACTAATCCATGTTGATAAATAATTAAGATGGTATCATTAATATATAGAACTATTTTTGAGTAAGGAAAAGCATAGATTATTTTTATTAATGAATATAAATAACATTATAAGGTCATTAAATAGACTCTTTATTACAATAACCATTTAAATTTTAAAATAATATTTATGAATTAAAATTTCTAGAATAGTAGGGAAATAATTTATTGGATAATAAACATAGAAACGTTTAACTTAATCATCAAATAATTGAGATTTCATGATGTAATTTAATTCAGTTCATCCCATAATATTTATAATAATTATTCCTTACACACAATCGGTAGAAAGAAACTTATTTTGAAAACAACTAGAAAAATATTTTTATAGCTATTAATAATATGTAAAACATGTGTAAAAATAATTTCAAAAAAAAATTCACTTTTTTTTAAAACAATTCGTGAAATCATTTTTTAAAACATGGATATGTATGAAAATAGGTTTTAATTGAAATATGGGAGATATAGTCTATTTTTTAAAGAAACATTTCCAAAACAATTTGAGTAACAAAGAGAAAAAAAATTAGTAAGACCATAAGATTCATGAAATATCTATATTAAAAGAAAAAGAAAATTTATTTTCAAATAAATATAATAAAACATCCTTAATTGAAATTAAGGAATAAAAAATCCATATTAAAATTTTATTGTAACATAAACCACTTAAAAAATTGTATACTTTTGAATTGTGTGCCCTATGAAATAATTACTTCAATTGAAATGTTATATATCATAAAACATGTATAGTCATTATGTAACTAGTCATAGGTCTAGTATATACACCTCATATAATATTCTACGGTAACAAAATAAACATATGTATATTTAAAGGAAAATATATGACAAATAACAATTAAAAATTTCATATCAATGTATTGAGAATTAATCAGTTGAGAAATTATGTATAACAAATATAGATCAAAAAAATATAGAATTTAAATAAAAAACCAAATAATCATAGTTAATTACATAAATAATATTTTAAAAAATTATAGAATAAAGATGAAATATAACTGAATGAAAATAAATTGATTATGGAATCTCTTACCGCTATGATAACATTCGAATAGAATTCCTTAGTGGATAAAAAGATAGATTAATTTCATCAACTTAAGTATATATTTACAATACATGTCCATTAAATCATGTATAATAAATACATATTATTTTTTAATTAATATAAAAATACTATGTTTAATACTCAATCATTGAACGATTTTTTCATTTATTTGAATGAAATATTTAATTACATAGTTTGATAATTCCACTTTGTTTCTTTTGAGGATGTTTAGTTAATTGTTGTAAAAAGGATTCAGTCTATTGAACATGGTCCAAGAGGCAATTATTCAATCATCTCCACAATTATAATTCTAATATAATTATAATTTTTATATCTTAATTAAACTTTTAAAATAAACCTTGGAATATGGTTATGGAAAATGAATTTCATTATAGTCCAAGATATTCTAGGTCATATGTTTTCATGAGTAACACATCCATTTTATGATTAATACGATGGAAAAAATGAATGTATTTATTTTTTATCATAGAATTATTATTATGCAATAAGTATATTATTATATTCTTAAATACACATTTATATAAAATTCATGAGGTCATGTGATGAAAAAGTAACATCTCTTAGAGGAGGTGGTAATTCACACTTACCCATGAATGTCATTGTCTTTTTTCATTTAAAAAGAAATGTTATAAAATTGATTCTATATGAGTTTCCTAGAATGATAATTATGTAATAAATATAATATATATATTTTATCTCCTATTATATCCATCCCTGTGTGTTTGTTAATGTGAAAAACAACATCAATTTTTGAAGGTTATTGTCCACACATATAAATAAACTCTGTTTTCATTCTTCAATTGAGGGAAAATGAAATGAAAATGGTTATAAAAAATTAATAACAACATATTAGTATAATGATATATCTATATGGTTATATAATCACATATTAACAATATTTGAATGTGTTAAAGAAAACTTAAAATGAAAACATATAATTAATAGTTAAACCACTTTGTAAAATAAATATTTCTCTTGTACATTATTCTTTCAAGAACTTTATTTTGATAGGAATATAGAATAAATTTCAAGGATAGATATTTTGATTAAATACTTGTATATTTATGGGCATAATTATAGTGTAAAAAATATATGAGGAAGGGAGGAGAGGGGGTTCTCATTAATAAATGAGGGGAGTGACACTCTTGTAATTTTTTCAAACATTATAACATTATAAAGTCTCATTCATAGAGAGGTGGATCAAAATTAATTTAATTTGTTATTCAAGATGACATTGGATTTGAATAAACTCATATGATAGTATTTATATAAGTTTTCATGTAATTTCAACCCTTATGTATTTATTTTACCCCCATTAACCCTTTTTAACCTCTATCATGGTAACACATTTTTTATTCATTAATTGGTATATATTTACATCTAAGATAAATATTTATTCTTAATTTGGAAATGGGTGATAAATTAAACAAATATGAATAATTATTTTCATCATTATATATTTCTATTATTTTCAATTCAAATATTAAAATATTATATAATATAAAAAAATTGGGTTCAAGTGAGTTGGTCATCTTTAACTGTCTACCGCATCCAATGAATATAGAGTTTGGGGCCCAACTCCAACATTTTGAATTCCTTACCCTTCATGAGGGTAAAGTGTATATAGATGTTACAGAGCTTTGGTGGTTCGAGACTTAGTGTTTGAGGGGCTGGTCGCATGTTCTAAACTGCATAACAAACTTTTATTCGCCTTTCTTTGAGAAGGAAAGGTGTATATTTCATGGTTAACATTTATATACATCATTGAAAGGTGGAAAAAACTCATCAATCACTGAAACTGTAAATGATAGGTAAAAACCTATCACAGATAGTGATAAGGATGAAAGGATAGTGAGCCGTGTGTGATAATGGCATGTATAGTGGTTGTGGGTAGCCCAGACTGAGGATAAAGGTTGTTATGCACTGACTCTAGTAGTGGGAGGTGAAAATGGGCCACTGAACTGTTGATGGAATGAAGGCCGAAGGGGGAGTGTGCAGATGGATAACCTATTGGTTTTGGGTGGGATGAACATATAAAGAATACCGATGCGAGAAAGACTAAATGAAGGGTTGTGGATCTGTTCAAATTATATATGTTGGGTCCTTTCATGGGTAATAATGGGAATTTTGTTTTGGGATTTATATTTATGTGGTTTATAATCATATTTATAGATAACCAAAATTGGCTTGATGGCTTGGCTATCCCCTAGGGGCTATGGTCTACCTTCCATGTTATGTGTGAGGTGTGTGTTTTTTGAATTAATTATACCCTAAATAACCTAATATATATTATACAAAATAAAATATCATTAATATAATTTTTTGAATATACATATATTGTGACATTAATAAAATCAGAAAAATAATGAAAATATAATATAATCAACATAAACATCTATTCTAAATTAATATTAAACATAAAATATTTTTTATAAAATAATTCAACCATAAAATATTAAATTATAGGTTTTTGAAATCATTTTTTTTATATTTATTATTCTTTCATCAACATTATGTCATTATTGTTTAAGCATTTAAGGAAGTATTATAGTCACAAAAAATTTGAAATGAATTTCCCTATTAAAATTTTATCATATTTTCAATGTAGAAATTTAATAACATCCACAATATATTATCATCCCAATGTGACCATTTAAGATAAATTTAAAACTAAGAGAGTTAAATTTTAATTTTATTTACTTAAAATAATATATAAGTCATTTGAAATGAAATATTTCGCAAACTTTATATAAATTATGGTCATATATGAGGATGGTTGATACAGACAAAAATTATATATAATTTTATGGTTTAAGTTTCATTTTTGTGTCATATTATATTACTTATAACACAGATTACATGATTTACCTTTTTCGAGGTGAAACATAATTACTAAGGTTACCATTAATAATGGAAAATGGGACCTAAATACATAATTTGAACCTTTAGATTCCATATACGCAATATATTTTTAAAATTAAGTCTGTAGAACATTCATAAATTAATTTTCTAAAATATATATATACTTTTTTGTTAGAAAAAAGTCTTTTAAACCCAAAAATTAGCTTTTAGAAAAATCATTTATAAAGACGATTCATGTTTAATTGATAAAAACATTTATAATTAAAGTTAAATTAATTTATTTTAAAATCAATTTTTTTAAAAATTATTTTATATATTTAATTTAATTTATATTATCTCAAAAAAAAATTAATTTTCACTATTCCAATAAAAAGCAATCATTTCATAAAAAATATGTAAAATTGAGATACATTTGATAAGAAACTTTAAAAAATAATTTCATTTTTCAGTAGATAAAGTTTTTTAACCTGTAATAAATTTATTATAATACTCAATCATAAGAAGTAATAGAAAGAATTTTTTTTGAAAAAATATTTCATAGGAATAAAATGGCAGGGCCAAAAATTGAGAACTTATTTATTATAAATTAATAAATACAATTTAATTATATAAAACCACTGTAAATATTTTTCATAATTTGATTATTCATATTCAACCCACTTATTTAACGGTTTTTTATTATTTTTTCATTTAGTAATTTTTATATTTTTATAGTTTTCCACACTCTACTTACATCTCAGAGTTGCATGTTATGAATGTTATCCAGTATAGTGTTCATTTACAATCGTGTGATGTTAAATTCTCAAAACATTTAATAATTTTTTTAAAATAAATTAAATTTATCTTAGTTATAAATGGTTTAAGATTTAAAAAATCATTTTTAAAAACCTATATAAGAAATAATGGTAATTAAACATTATTTTTAAAAGAGAGATTAGGATATAGAAATTTCATCTGGAATAGAACATGACTAGTTTTCCAAATAGTAAAGCATTGATGAGAAGTCAACATATTGGCATAGTTGAAAAAATATGAATATCAAATAATTATATAGAGTTATATAAATCATTTATCATAAGAAAATAAATGAAAATTATAAACTCGATGAACAAAAAACTATAAATCAATGAGGTGCAAAAAAGACCAATAATTTATCCAAAATCATGATAATTTGAATTTGTTTATTTTAAATTCGATTTAAAAGTGTTTATGAATTAAATTTCAATATATAAAAAAGAAAATTATAAAATATATATTATTTTTTCTAATGAATAAATAATATTTGATCATTTGGTCATGTGTTTCAATTATTTTACAACTCAATCTGACCTTTTACACAAAATAATGAGTATGGATATTTATTTTCTAAAGAAAAATAATCAAATTCTTATTGAATAGGTTTTATTAGAAAATATGATAATATTTTCTTATTATCTTTACTAAATCCAATTTTTTAGAAAAAAGTAAGATAATAATAAAATGAATAATCCTTTATATAAAATAATAATATAATATTGTTTAATTCTTAATAAAAATAACACCCAATATTCAAATTGCATCGTTCAACAAAACATTTACACTATATACCATATAAAATGAATAAAAAAAATATCATAAATTGTTTTGACATCACTATATGTCTTATATATTAAGCTTACATCGCCAATAATTTAATAGTAGTAATCAAACACAATGCTTCACATTAAGCGTATGGGTTATATATTCCTCCACCCAATGAACCATCTACCAAAATATCATAACTAACCTCACAATCCAATAACATAAAACATATAAAGGGGTTTTCATTCCCTTGAACATTAGATCAACCATAAACATATAAATATTTGGTGGTATGCATAACTACCATGTTAACATCACATAAACATCATAATATTTATTTTTATATAAAATATTTTATAATACCACCTATAACATCCCCTAACCCACTCTCATATATATATTTATACATATATAGTCTTTACATTTATTTTTTGATACTGATAATCATGACCCAATTTTATCCATCCAAAATAAATAACATAAATCCATGTTATTAGAATACATTAATAACCAATGATCATTTAGATTTACATTTATGGGGAAATAAAAAAAAAATACATAACAACAAACTTGTGTTTATGTGATAATTTTTTAATAATTGATACATGTTATATAAAACATTATTTCAACCAAGTCTCTTATATAATTATTTAAACCATAAATAATTCTTGAAATAGTTCATTTATATTATTCTTCTTCTTTAAAAATGTAAATCACATGAGAGGTGGGATAAAAATCGTATTAAGGTTAAACATTATCTTTAAAAACTGAATTTCCACAATGAGTATAACATTATAATATGGTGGTAATGAAATAATAATGGTTCATGAGAGTAAAAAAAATTATTCATACCCTTAAAAAGAGTTGGGTAATAAAATTTTTGATATAGCATATATATTAAACAATTGAATGATTCATAATAATCAATAATAATGGTCCTTTTTATACCAATATTGATAACATTCAACTTTAAGTACACATTAAAAGGTTAAATAAAATATTTCAATATCCAATAACTTCATTTTTATATCACTATCATTGTAGCTCATAAAAAATTGATTTTTTTTAATTCAAACAATATTTTAAACGAAACCTATAATATATTAATATATTCTAATTTTTTATTTAATTAATTGGATTTAATAGAACCACCCCTACTTCGTATATAAAAAAAACTTGCCTCCTTAGTTTATAATAGAATCACCCTTCTTTAGTTTATAAGAAATCTTACAATCAATAATCCAAACTTCTGACCTGGTACTGTATAATGAGAGAAATTATTATAGTTTTTTACTATTCAACTTCTAAATATCCACTATTTTTTGAAAAAATGATTTTACCATATAAAAGAAGAAAGTTTCATAAATATTTCTTTCATTAAATCAGAATCTATATATAAAAATAATAAGGTTGGTAATTTTACAATATATACCTATTAAATAATTAGAAACATCAAAGATTGATTTTATTGATGAATAGAATTACCATTAATATATCATTAAATTTTTTTTTGATAAAAACAAACATTCACCATTGAAAATAAATTTGGAAAAATTAAATTCAAGAATATTATAGGGATAAATTTATTTGAAAAGATCAATGTTATATGGCCCCGGCCTTAAACATTACTTAATAATGAATTAAATGAATAATTCACATAGTGTATATTTTTCGGTTTAGAGTTTTAGAGAATTAGGTCATAACTATTACATCTCAAAAGATTACATAGTAGACACTTCTACTAAGTTTCCATAAAATAAAAAAAATACTTAAAAAGAAACATGTCTAGTTCTATGTTTTATATAAAATGTCTTTCCTTGATCCCATCCTTGACCCTATTCATCTTTAAGTCCTGTGGAAAACATTTCAAAAACATGGGATGAGCATAAAAAGCCCAGTAAAGGATACCCAAAGAAGGAAAATTGTTAGTTTTTCAAAACAACAAGTAAACCAGGAGTACTTTACCAAAGTAATAATTTTCACCTTTATGAAGTAGTAAAAACTCTTCACTGAATAAAAGACCATTACTTACCCTTTTTTACCAAAATATTTCCATAAAACCCATATAAAGAACACATAACATATAAAGGTAACTTGGGACATAAACATACTTAAATGGAATAACCATACGATCGACTTCCACACATACTTAATGGAATAGCCATACGGCCGAATTCCATACCCAATGCATTGGAGGTTATAATGTAACCACCTATATTGGTATTCACGGCACCAACCGTCATATGGTTTATCACGTAACCACCCGTCAAATGTCCAAGTACCATTATAAAATCATAAGACATAAAAAAAATATAATGGAAAGAAAACATTTCCACACTTTGATCACAATATACCACTTAAATATATTGACATAACCAAGCCATTATAAAAACCATTTTAAATACCAAAATACATAAAAGAGTATATGGTATTTATTTCATTTTAAAAACATTATGGCTTGTTGAGGATGCCAAATACTAAATAATACTCGCGGCGGTGAAAAAGGTCGTTGTCACTACGTATGTTAAAAGAAACATTCCTTTTTGTCGTTTGTAAAATGATTCGTAGAAAAATATTCCTTTTGTATAAAATTAAAAGTCAAAGGGGTTTATACACTGTATAAAAGAAAATCTTGTATTAGAACAATATATGCCTCAATGAGAGGAGATTGAGACAAAGTCCCGTACAAAGATGATATCCTTGGATTAAGGATAAATCAATTACATAATTATGTGTGACAAATGAATACGCAAAATATAATTGGATATTAAGTGTAAAAAAATCTGAGGTCATTCACACATATTCATATAATGACATATTCAAGGACTACAAGTTTATCCTAAAGAATCATAATTGGGTTAAGAAGTTCCCTTGCAAAAATTCGACAGCCTAACGACGTTACTTCAAAATTCAAAAAAAGAGTTGATGAGAGAGAAAATGGAATCTCATCACTTGGACATAAAATTTACATAAATAAGTATATTGAAGAACATATCCCAACATACCAATATTTAAATTAAAATATCCAACAAAAGAAGTCTTTTAAAAAGAGGAGGGTGAAAGGTTCCCTTACTGACTTGGGTATCTTACAAAACATACACCCCATGAAAGAAGGACAATACAACATTGATGTAAATAATCATAAACAAAATTATATAACACAAAGAGTAGAATAATGGGTAGTACATATACCACTCAAAGAAAATTGTGGCAAATGTAGCATAAATCTCACGGGAATAAAAGTGAGATGAGAAATCTCTTACGAAAACTCGGCAGCCCAATGATGACACTTAAAACTTCCAAAAATTGATTGACGAGATCAAATAGGGTCTCTAATCATACTAACATAAAATTTAAAGCAAAAGTAATATAAAATAACATCCCCCAACATAACAAAGATGAGCTTAAAAGAAGTGACATAAAGGAGAGTACTTAAAAAGAAAGAGAGAGGTTAGATCTCTTACAAAATTTCGGCAGCCTAACAGCGCCACTCAAAACTTCCAAAATGGATTGATGAGAGAAAATAGGGTATCTCATTATATGAACATAAAAATTACAGTAAGATTAATATAAAATAACATCCCAATTATAATAAATATGATCTTAAAAAAATGACATTAAAGAGTGTACTTAAAAAGAAAGAGAGGGGTATGATCCCTTACCTCAAGTCTGAATTGTCTTGTTCGTTTCTTTATATTCCTGAATAATAAACTTTGGTCAATTTATAATTGACTAGAGAAATCTTTTAAATATTATTATTCATTTCATATCACATATTATAATGTTATAATAATTGGTTAATAATGTGAGTTCATATCAGACGTTTTTGTCGATTTTTGGTAAATGAGTAAAAAATGAACTTGTTTGAAAATGATTGTCCGTGTAGTTATAAGTAAATAATCTCCAGAATAGTATTAATGATTTAAATATCATATATATCCAGTAAAAATTCATTTTATACTACTCCATAACATTTGGAGATAAAAAGAAATAAAATTCACCGTTCATGGAGACGGTATGCCGTACGTATGCATTAACACTACTTTCATTTCTTTGTCATATTAATGGAATTAAAAATAATTGAGAGATATATATATATTATAATTACAGTAAAATATATATGTTATATAGGTAAGATATGTTAATTAATTTCATTCTTTATACATTCCATGTATTTCATGAACGAGTCACATCACTTGAAGGGGCGGTAGTCCACACTTTCTCGTATGAAATTATCACATTTGCACAACATGAAAAAAATAAAGGCATGTTTTAAATATAAAATTCAGAAGAATATAGAAAACATAAATACAATATATATCTTATATAAAATATAGTGACATCATAATGGACTCCATGAAAGGTGTTAAGAGGATATTGAACAATAATCATTTCGTGAGGCATCAATTCACCATCCACAGAAAAAGTATGTTCTTTAACCATTGGACGAAGGTGTGTGTAAGTGTAGCTCTAATAATTCTCATAAAAACATCCTAGTATATTTAATATACTATTTTTGTTACAAAATAAAGGAATAAAAAGAGTTTATAGGGTTGGATAAGCAAAATAAAATAAAAGAACACAAGGGCAGACATTACCTTTAAATCGGGTAACTCTTTTTGATTTGAGCTCAAAGGCTTCCTTGGAAAGGATTCTTCCCAAAGGCGAGGCTTCAATGATGGAGAGGGATGTGGAGAGATGAAATTGGCAGGGTTTGTCTGAGCCAAAGGCTTGAGAGGTGTGGGTAAGGTGGTAGAGGTGGGGGCCTTTTATAAGAGGAGAGGAGGGGCACTTTTGGAAAGTTATAAAAGGTTACTTTATTTTCAAATGAGTTTCAGATTTTAAAGGTCCCACATTGATGTATTTCGAGGATAAAGTGATTAGAGTTCAAAATACGCCCATAAAATATGTTTTTGAAATGTGTAGATCTTAGATTTGACATTATCTCTTCATTTTATTTAAATCGTTAAATAATGAGGTAATCACTGCATCATCATGATGTCATAAATAATTTAATTTATTTAATGTCTAAAAATTATAAAAAACATGACATGATGTATGAAGTCTTTTTATCATTCATATTAATATTTATAGTCAAAAATATGACTTGTATAAACCCATTTAAAAATTATTTTAGTAAAAAAACTCATGTTTGTGACATTTTTATATTAACTTTAAATAAAAAGTTATTAATGTCATTTTCATACCAAAGTGGATCCATGGGGTCCCCAAGATGACCCATGGATTGTCTTGGTCTTCCATGACTAATCCAATAAGGTTAGGACATGTGTCAAGGTCATTTTATATTATTAAAACATTATTTTTACTTTAAATTACACTAATTACCTCTAACCGCGATTAAAAACATAAAAGTTACTATTCACCCAAAAAATTATTTTAATCCAATTGAACCACATTTTACTTCCTAATGAAAACCATTTATGTCGGATTTTTGAAATTCAAAACACAGAGGTGGTAAAATTTCATTTAAACGAAAAATCAGTTTTTTATGTACCACTTAGTGGTTTCACTATTCATCAAAAATTGAAGTTTTTCAGAAAAATTCCAAAAATTCACCCTAAGCTATATTTGATATTATGAATTCAAAAATGATATATATTTTACAAAATTCAAAACATATAAGTTAAATTAATTAATTTAATAATTAATTCCCGCTGTCAGAACAAACAACGTGTTTTTATGAAACAATATATATTAAAAGATTGACACTAGTTTAAGTCCAATTTCAAAGTGAAATTAATTCTAATGACCAATATTGGATTAAATGGAAAAAATATATTCTAATTTCACTTTAAAACCAATTCAAAAGATAATATAATCATATAAATAAATTAAATGAAAAAGAGGTTTTGAATTAAAATACATCATTTTTCACTATTCATTAAAAAATGAACTTTAACGGAAAAATACAAAATATTTACACAAAGTAAATTTTGATGTCCCGATTCTAAAGAAGAATTTTATTTTTTCTAATAAAACATATAAAATTGTAAAAAGTATATTTAAAAAGGGATCTCCATCAAAAGACGGTTAATCAACCTTTTTAAGAATATTAGAAGATTTATGCTTAAAATTGGATTCATTTGCATTTTACGCCTCTAAAATTTATTGGATAAAAGTAAAAATATTTGACAAAAATATATAATCATTTTGTAGTTAGTTCCGTTCTTTCCCTCCATTATAATGGCTAGGCGTTAACTACCATTTAAAATAATATTATTTTATTATTAGAGTGCAACGTAAGATTTCAAAGGAACTCGTTGTTGCGTATTGGGTACGCCATCGAGCATAGAGTTACCTTTAAAGTAATATTAATATTTTATTCAAAAATATGGATAAATATAAAAATGTTATATTCTTTATTTACCTGGGGTGTTACATCCTTCCCCCTTTTTGGGAATTGCGTCCTCGTAATTTTAAAATTGGGCTCGGAAACATCATTGAAATCCCCACATCGGAAAAGGAGTAAATTAAACTATCACTTTAAAAGAAAGACATGGAAGTACAAAGGTCACCTGAGTTAACCCATAATATGATTCCATGTATGAAAACATGGATATGGAAGAAAAAACAAAAGGTCATATTCTAAGGGTGTGTGATAGAAAACATGTTTAGGAGAAAGTTAACCACCAGAAAATCACAAACTTGTGATGGGTTAAATGGTATTGGATTCCCCAATTGGAAAAGTTGACAAACAACTTTTTTTTCAGTTACTTTTCATTGAGGAATTTATTTTTTAGCTTAACTAAAACATAAGGAAACATACTTACTTGTCATGTTGACTTTCAACTTTTACTAGATTTCTTACACGAACTCATATTTTCTCCAAAAGATGAGTATTTAGGATGACTTGTTTACATTAAGAGAGATATAATCAACTTCTAGAGAATCAACTAATCCACAAAAGAGAACTGTATACCTCCCATGTCTTTAGACCTTAACCAAAACTAAAACCAACAAGGTTAGTATGAGATCAGATAATACCCAAAAAGGGTATTCCTTTATAAAAAGGAAATCTATTCTTAATCTACAAAATTTTTCCAACAAGACCCTAAGTTCAACGAATACCAAAAGTAAACCAAACTAAGATTGAAATAAAAATATTTTATGGATTTAATCACATAGTCTTGCAAGTTAAATCATAACATTTATCTCCAAACAACATCAGTTGCTCTTAAAGTCTCATATTGAAATGTAATTAACCTAATCACATATCCTCCATGATAGGCTAATCATTTCCATTGATAACCCAAAATCAACTTACACTTTATTAATAAAATCATCTAACTAAAAGTAATAATTAAAACTAACTAGGGACTTCACGTATTCTAGTGGTAGGTGATGAATACCAGTTGCACTTTGGTTGTGGGTTCGATTCCCACAGCTTTTTCCGACGCGATGGGTTGTCACATGGTCTGCGTGTTGTCCTTTTTCGAAAAATATATAATTCTTAAAACATTCCCCAATAAAGAGATAAAATATTCAAAAATAACCATAACATAATTTAACCTCAATAGTTTCCTTATACCTCTCATTTTCATCCAAATTCATTACAATCTCAACATCTTAATTCTTGAAGTCTTATTTCACCACCATAAGATAAAATAAAACGATTCCCAAAATGAATAACAGCATACCTTGATCATGGAGTCCACTCAGTTTCATCATTATCTTGTTCACATAGGTATAAGTCCCATGCATTACAATAATGATTTAGAGATCATTCAAAACCATTTGCTTCCTCCATCAAAATTCACCTTGCACAACATGGGTCATATGGGTGTTCATAGAAAAAGAGTTTTGGAAAATAATCATGTATGACATATAATTCCAAAACATCGGGTAAAACATGATTTCAATAAAATAGTCAGATAGAATTTGAGTTGAAACTTTCTATTATTGGTCCTTTTAAAATACCATAAGTATGTGATGAGAGACTATATTTTAAAATCAAATATAAATAGGTTGCGCAAGGGTCTCCATCCTCAGTACCATTTTTAAAATCATAATATGCTTCAAATTCTTGTGATAAGGTAAAATATTTGAAAATACCTTGATAATATTTAACTTCTTAAAAATATGAGAATATTGTGAAAATAGTATTTGTCTAAATACAACCCATGATCCACGATGATAACGAGGTATAGTGGAGGTGTTTCATATCTCAAACAATTTCTTGCAAGTGAGTTGTATTATAGAAAATGTTTCACAATCATCCGAACATGACTTTGCAATAATTATTGCAAGCATGTCATCAGAAACAGACAGGAATGTATTTTTAGATCCTCCTCCTTCCATTCGTAACTAACTTAACTTGACCTGAAAAAATTTATAAAATAAGGATTTAACTAAAATAATAGATATAGGGACTAACCACATGTCTAACAAAAACTCCTAATCCCTAAAGTTTTATAAACCGACCTCTGATACCAACTATAAGGCCCTGACCTTAAACATTAATTAATCATGAATTAAATGAATAATTCACATAAAGTATCTTTTCTGGTTTAGAGTTTTAGAGAATTAGGTCATAACTATTACATCTCAAAAGATTACATAGTAGACACTTATACTAAGTTTCCATAAAATAAAAAAAATACTTAAAAAGAAACATGTCTAGTTCCATGTTTTAGATAGAATGTCTTTCCATCATCCCATCCTTCACCCTATTTATCTTTAAGTCCTGTGGAAAACATTTTAAAAACTTGGGATGAGCATAAAAAGCCCAGTAAAGGATACACAAAGAAGGAAAACTGTTAGTTTTTTCAAAACAACAAGTAAACCATGAGTACTTTACCAAAGTAATACTTTTCACCTTTATGAAGTAGTAAAAACTCTTCACTGAATAAAAGACCATTAATTACCCTTTTGTAACCAAAAGATTACCATAAAACCCATATAAAGAACACATAACATATAAAGGTAACTTGGGACATAAACATGCTTAAAGGGAATAACCATACGGTCAACTTCCACACATACCTAATGGAATAGCCATATACCCAACTTCCATACCCAATGCATTGGAGGTTATAACATAACCACCCATCCTGGTATTCACGACACCACCCGTCATATGGTTTATCACGTAACCACCTGTCAAATGTCCAAGTACCATTATAAAATCGTTAGACATAAAACAAATATAATGGAAAGAAAACATTTCCACACTTTGATCACAATATACCACTTAAATATATTGACATAAAAATCCATTATAAAAACCATTTCAATACCAAAATACACAAAAGAGTATATGGTATTTATTTCATTTTAAAAACATTATGGCTTGTTGAGGAATCCAAATAACAAATAATACTCACGGTGGAAAAAAAGGTCATTGTCACCATGTACGTTAAAAGAAACATTCCTTTTTGTTGTTTGTAAAATGCTTCGTAGAAAAAGATTCCTTTTGTATAAATTTAAAAGTCAAAGGGGTTTATACACCGTATAAAAGAAAATCTTGTATTAGAACAATATACGCCTCAATGAAAGGAGATTGAGACGAAGTCCCTTACAAAGACGATATCCTTGGATTAAAGATAAATCAATTTCATAATTATGTGTGACAAACGAATACACCAAATATAAGTGGATATTAAGTGTAAAACAATCATAGGTCATTCACACATATTTATAGAACGACATATTCAAGGAGTACAAGTTTATCCCAAAGAATCAAAATTTGGTTAAGAAGTTCCCTTACAAAAATTCTACAGCCTAACGGCTTCACTTCAAAATTCAGAAAAAGAGTTAATGAGAGAGAAAATGGTATCTCATCATTGGGACATAAAATTTACATCAATAAGTATATTTAAGAACATATCCCAACATAACAATATGTAAATTAAAATATCCAACAAAAGAAGTCTTTTATAAAGAGGAGGGTGAAAGGTTCCCTTACCGACTTGGGTATCTTACGAAACATACACCCCATGAAAGAAGGACAATACAACATTGATGTAAATAATCATAAACAAAATTATATTAAACAAAGATTAGAATAATGGGAAGTATATATACCACTCAATGAAAATTGTGGCAAATGTAGCATAAATCTCACGGGAATAAAAGTGAGATGAAAAATCTCTTACGAAAACTCAGCAGCCTAACGACGCCACTTAAAAATTCCAAAAATGGATTGAAGAGATCAATTAGTGTCTATCATCATATTAAAATAAAATTTAAAGCAAGAGGAATATAAATTAACATCCCCCAACATAACAAAGATGAGCTTAAAATAAGTGACATAAAGGAGAGTACTTAAAAAGAAAGAGAGAGGTTGGATCTCTTACGAAAATTCGGCAGCCTAACGACGCCACTCAAAACTTCAAAAATGGTTTGATGACAGAAAATAGGGTCTCTCATAATATGAAAATAAAAATTGAAGTAATAGTAATATAAAATAACATCCCAATTATAATAAATATGAGCTTAAAAGAAATGACATAAAAGAGTGTACTTAAAAAGAAAGAGAGGGGTAGGATCCCTTACCTAAAGTCTGACTTGTCTTGTTTGTTTCTTTATATTCCTGAATAATAAACTTTGGTCAATTTATAATTGCTTAAAGAACTCTTTTAAAGATTATTATTAAGTTCATATGACATATTATAATGTTATAATAATTGGTTAATAATGTGAGTTCATATCAGATGTTTTTGTCGATTTTTGGTACATGAGTCAAAAATGAACTTGTTTGAAAATGATTGTCCTGGTAGTTATAAGTAAATCATATCCAGAATAGTATTAATGATTTAAATATCATATATATCCAGTACATATTCATTTCATACTACTCCATAACATTTGGAGATAAAAATAAATGAAATTCACCGTTCATGGAGACGGTAGGCCGTACGTAGGCATGAACGCTCCTTTCATTTCTTTTTCATATTAATGGAATTAAAAATAACTGATAGATATATATATTATAATTACAGTATAATATATATGTTATATTGGTCACATATGTTCATTAATTTCATTCTTTATACATTCCATGTATTGCATGAACGAGTCACATCACTTGAGGGGCGGTTGTCCACACTTCCTCGTAAGAAATTATCGCATTTGCACAACATGAAAAGCATAAAGGAATGTTTTAAATATTAAATTAAGAATCAAATAGAAAACATAAATACCATATATATCATATATAAAATATATTGACATCATAATGGCCACCATGAAAGGTGTTAAGAGAATATTGACCAATCATCGTTTCGTGAGGCAGTAATTCGCCATCCCCAGAAACAGTATGTTCCTTAACTATTAGACGAAGGTGTGTGTAAGTTTAGCTCGAATAATTCTCATAAAAAAATTCTAGTATATTGAATATACTTGTGTTTTTACAAAATAAAGGAATAAAAAGAGTTTAGAGGGTTGGAGAAGCAAAATAAAACAAAAGAACACAAGTGAAGACATTACCTTGAAATCGGGTAACTCTTTTTGATTTGAGCTCAAAAGCTTCCTTGGAAAGGATTATTCCCAACGTTGAGGCTTCAATTATGAATATAGGGATGTGGAGAGATTAAATGGTCAGGGTTTGGCCGAGACAAAGTCTTGAGAGGTGTGGGTAAGGTGGTAGATGTGGGGGACTTTTATAAGAGGAGAGGAGGGGCACTTTTGGAAAGTTATAAAAGGTTACTTTATTTTCAAATGCATTTCAGATTTTAAAGGTCCCACATTAATTTATTTCGAGGATAGGTTGATAAAAGTTCGAAAGAAACCCATAAAATATGTTTTTGACATGTTTAGGTCTTAGATATTACATTATCTTTTCATTTTATTTAAATCGTTAAATAATGAGGTAATCGCTGCATCATCATGATGTCATAAATAATTTAATTTATTTAATTTCTAAAAATTATAAGAAAGATATCATGATGTAGGAAATCATTTTATATTTCTAATGAATATTTATAGCCAAAAAGATGACTTGCATAACCCCATTTAAAAATTGTTTTAGTAAAACAACTCATGTTTGTGACATTTTTATTTTAACTTTAAATAAAAAGTTATTAATGTAATTTTCCTACCAAAGTGGCTCCATGGGGTCCCCAAGTTGACCCATGGATTGTCTTGGTCGGTAATGACTCATAAAATAAGGGTAGGACATGTGTCAAGGTCATTTCATATTATTAAAACATTATTTTTACCTTAAAGTACACTAATAACCTCTAATCGCGATTAAAAACTTAAAAGTTTCTGTTCACCAAAAAAATTATTTTAATCCCATTGAACCAAATTTTACTTCATAATGAAAACCATGTATGTATTATTTTTGAAATTCAAAACACATAGGTGGGAAAATTTCATTTAAACGAAAAATCAGTTTTTTAAGTACCACTTAGTGGTTTCACTATTCATCAAAAATTGAAGTTTTTCATAAAAATACCAAAAATTCACCCTAATATATATTTGATATTCCGAATTCAAAAATGATTTCTATTTTAAAAAATTCAAAACATATAAGTTACATTAATTAATTTAATAATTAATTCCCGTTGTCAGAACAAACAACTTGTTTTTAGGAAACAATATATATCAAAAGATTGACACTAGTTTCAGTCCAATTTCAAAGTGAAATTAATTTGAATGACCACTATTGGATTAAATAGTAAAAATATATTCTAATTTCACTTTAAAACCAATTCAAAATATAATCTAATCATATAAATAAATTATATTAAAAAGAGGTTTTGAATTAAAATACAACATTTTTCACTATTCATTAAAAAATGAACTTTATCGGAGAAATACCAAAAATTTACACAAAGTAAATTTTGATGTCTCGATTCTAAAAAATAATTTTTTTGTCAAATAAAACATATAAAATTGTCAAAAGCATATTTAAAAAGGGTTCTCCATCAAAAGGCAGCTAATCGAACTTTTAAAGAATATTAGAAGATTTATGCTTAAAATTGGATTCATTTGCATTTTAAGCCTCTAACATTTATTGGATAAAAGTAAAAATATTTGACAAACATATATAATCATTTTGTAGTTATGTCCATTATTTCCCGCCATTATAATGGCTTGGATTTAACTACCATTTAAAATAATATTATTTTATTATTAGAGTGCAACGTAAGATTTCAAAGGAACTCGTTGTCGCGTATTGGGTACGCCATCGAGCATAGCGTTCCCTTTAATGTAATATTAATATTTTATTCACAAATATGGATAAATATAAAAATGTAATATTCTTTATTTTCCTGGGGTGTTACACATGTAACATTATAAAGTATATCTCAATGTATTGAGTGGTCAATATGGTATTATTTTCCATTATTTTTAATATAATAAAAAATTTATTCTATTCACACATTCGAAAAAAAAGTATCATTTATTGAAATTAAAAAGAAATTTTTTTAAAAAAAATCTTAAAATAAATATATGGATAAGAATTTTTTTAACCATTAATTTTAATATTGAAAAAAATTATTAAATTCATTAAATAAAATATGAACATCAAAGAAAATTAATTTTCAACCGAAAGAGATGGAATATGGTTGTATTTTGTTAAAAACATTTTTTGAAAAAACAATTTGTACCCAAGAGAGAAAAATTGCATGAAATCATAAAAATTACAAAAACAATAGTGTCTTGGAAAAATGAAATGGTTTTGTCGAACCAATATCATATAATTTCCACAATCTGAATTCAATCATAATCAATCAAAATTATAATTGGATTGAAAAATAATCCCATTAGCACTGTAGTAATTTTGATTCTTAATCCCCATAAAAGAATAACCACAAATAAAATATTAAATAGCGTGAACATGTGGTTATTTTCGATATAATATATCAATATCTCATTAAATTTACCTTATAAGAGAACATATGTTTATAATATAAATCAATATCCCAAATATGGAATCTTTCATATGAATGACCCTAACAAAGATCGTAACATTGAATTTAGATTTAATCAATGTCACATTTATGTGTTACAAATGAAATTACACACATAAAATGTTTAAATACATCATAAAATAATCAAAGGTCATGACACATGGAATCTTGTAATAACATAAACAATAAGATCTACTATAACACAATTGAAATAAATTGGGAAATGAAATTCCTTACTAATTTGGTAAAATTTGTATCAGAATCCCTTTGGTAAAGTAAATTAAAGGAAATTTTGAAATTATATTAACTATGAAATATTGAAAATATTTAATGTGAAAGGGTATTATATACAAAATATATATTAATGTTATTTATATAATATAAAAACACACCCCAACGCAGGAAAATTGAGAAGAAATACCCTTTCTCGAGTTGAGATTGTCAATGTATATAAGATATCACATCTATATAAAAATGTATTACACTTTTACATGATTATAATACAATAATATTTTTAATATTTTTTCATTAATCCATATATTTCATTTATTTCAATGAAGTATTTAATTAATTGAATGAGTATGTTAATGTAATGTGTTTCGAGTTGTTTTTGTCCTTTGTTGAAAAATATTATCGCTATGTTGTCTGTAGTCAAAGTGGTAATTTTTCCATCATCTCAAGAAAAATAATATTGAAGTAATTGTAATTTTAATAAATTAATTATACTTTTAAAACCAATAATTAATGACGTTTTTGGAGAATGAATTATATTACATTCATATAGATGGTAACCTAAATATCCATATGAGAAACATTTCTATTTTTTCAAAGAACATGTCGGAAATGGGTTATGTTTTAGATTATATATAAAAAATTATTACTTTGTCATTAATATCATATTGTATATTTAGTTATGATTTTATATTCTATCAATTTGGTCAGGAATAAAATTCATATTATTGGTGGTGGAATTATATAGGTACCCATGAACAAAATTTTAACTCTAGAATATATAGAGACATAAAAAAATAAAAGATATATTTTTTTAATAGAATGAATACTATTTCATTATTATTATATATATATATATATATGTTAAATAACACATTATAACAATACATGAAATTTATTCACCAAAAAAACACATCTCTGTGGAAGTGGTAGTCCACATGTATGGATGAATAAAGTTTTTATACCCCATTGGATGAAAAATTATATGAAAAAGGATTGGAACATTGAAATAATAACATATCAGTTTATTGGATATAATAAATTTATTTTATTATAATGGTTTAAGATGTTTTTATTGAGGTCATAGAATATGTAATACAAACACACAAAATTTATATTGAAACAACATATTTAGGGGAAAATATTCTGGATAACACGTTAATAATTCAAGTATGGGCTCTTAATGAGGTTGTATTATCTTGGATATGAAGATGAATATTTAGAAAATACTTGGACAGGTATTCAATGAATTATTTATTTGAAAACATGTCAGGATGGGTGAATTGGATGTCCCCATTAAAAAGATAGTGGCTGGAAAACCATGAAATGTTTTCTAACATATAATATATTATAAACTCACATGAATGTATATGTGATTAATAATTAGATTAATTTTTAATTTTAGATTATATAGGATTTAAATATATTCATGTAATATTATTTAGATATGTTTTTATATAAGTTTGTTAGCATTTTCACTTTAGTTTAAACCAAGTTAATTTTTTTCTGTCACTAGCTGTGGTATCACATTTTTTCCATAATTAAAGATCATATGCTGACTTATAAGGTAAAAATGTGTTCAAAAAATTTCCATTGATGATACTTTTTACCAATTCAAATTCTTATTTTCCTCTTCTATATTTTTATTATTTTTAAATAATTTAATATTTTATTATAAAACATAAAATATCACTAATTTGCTTTTGGTACTATTATTTTATTTGTGCATAAAAACCTCATGAAATGTGTAGGATATAAATATAATACACCAAAACATTGATTATACATTATATTTAACCATAAAACTCATGTGATATTGTAACTAAGAGAAACAATATTAATTTATATGTTATTAAAATTATTTACTTTTGTATTTCTACTACTTTCTCATGCACTATGTCAATTCTGTACAATCCTTTTACTAAACTATTTAATTGGTAAAAATTAAAAATAAATTATTATATTAAAACTAAATTCATTATTCTCAATATAACCTCTTTTTTTCCTTATGAACTTATTTATATTCCTATGTGAACATCAAAAGAGTGCCATTTTATATTTTTCATTACTTAAAATAATAAATAATTTATTTTAAAAGAAAAATTTCCTCATAAGTCCATTACATTGCATATTGGATTGTTATGGTTCAGAGATACTCATAAAATATATTAAAGGAATGCATTAGATTTATGAAAACCCCATAAGGTGTCATTGGTTTCCTATGGTGCTATAGAAAAAAATTATAAAACTCAGACAATCATACCTTAATGTGAAATATCTATCATGTCCAATTTTCAAACCCACAAGGACAAAGTTTATGTTCTAAATTAATTAATAATACATAAATTGAAATTGTTTTAATCATTGGGAGAAAATTGAAAATAGAAACAATGATTAGGGTTTTGAATCAATAGATAAGTCATGCAATGTTTTGTGACATTTAGATTTGTATACTAGGAATTTGATTATAATTGAATAATTTAGTGTTGGTGTGGGATTTGGGTTAGTGGGGATCATTGGTCTTGGTATCCTACCATTATCTTTTGATTTAACCATTGGAATGGTCATTTAAGCGGATCAGTCCACATAATAGGAGACCCAAACCATATTAAAACATAACTAAATCTGAATGCATAATGGTTATACACAAAATTATTTGATTAGCTGATGAAATAATAATAAACAACCTCAAATAACAAGCAATTGTCATGCAGTTGAAAAAACTATAATATTGGAATTGATAAATGGTGTTTGCATCAATACACAACATGAATAATGAAATTAAATATTCTCTAAGAACTCATCCTCCAACAGTAGATAGACTACTTTATCATGATGGTAGTGAGAAGCATGGTTACCCGAGGAAGAAAGTCGGCGAAGAATGGATCCGAATCGTCATCACTGGTCTAGAGGATGTCCCTTGATGTTCCATGGCTACCCTTACCCTAGAGTGAATTTCGATGGTGGATAGAGGCATCTATTTAAATGAAAACTCATCCAAAAACCACCACACGTGTCCCTGAATAATTTATGTGTGTTGATGTATACATGACGTGTATATGAGGTACATGTCGTGGACCTCAGATCCTATTTTTCCTCCATAACATCGAATATGATGACGCTACTATGACTAGTTGACATCTATAATTACATGTACTAGCATTTCACGCTACGTACCATCTTCATGACTTATCTAGTGCATATAAATTTTACAATAAATGGTCACGAAGTGTACATTTCATACACAATGTGTAGTCATGTTTTATTTATCCTTCCAACTTCATTTCTTAAAATTTTCACAAATCCATTATTTCGGGCCACAAAGCATAAAATATATATATTGACGAAATATTTTCATGGGTTATCATTTAAATACACAATTAAATACTTTAAAACACTAAAATATATATGCATAAAATATACGTATCAAATCCCCCCCCCCCACACGTAAATTTATCCTTATAATCAAAGATATAATCTAAACATATAAACTCAATTTAAATAAAATCAATTGATCAAATTGAAAATTAAATGTCTGAGAATCACACATGAAATTTTTTCAAAGCATAATTTTTTTAGAAAGAAATAAACCATATATTTTGTATTTCCTCTTCTAAATAACCATGTTTCTTCATTTATAGATTTTCATTTTTCAAACCATTATCAATATGAGATCCATATTCAATTTTACATCACATAAAATTTTATACTAATCATAAGGGTACAAATGTAAATTGAATTTAGCACATACCTAAAAAACATGTAACATATCACCAGCTTGCAATGCATCTAACATCTCCACCGTGTAAGGACAGAGATCACAAATAATCATCAGGGCTTCACCACTTAGTATCAAATGACTCTGAGGATTCATGGTAGTTTGGAAACATATATTAAAAGTAAGACTAACAAAGTAGGTTTAACTCTAAATTATTTTTCATGACATAAGAGGATAATATCAATGAATTTATCCCTATAAACATTTTATCTCTAATACTCCCAATAAAAACATTTGGGACCATGATACATGTTAAAAAATGTATGAATCATCTTCTCTTGATTTTTTTCATCTATTTAATTTTATTTATCAAAATCTAAGCTCGAGAATAATTCCAAATCCATTACCTAACCACATACGATCAAAAATCACCAGTCTATAAAATTGTTATTTTGAATCCTCCCAAAACCCAATCCAATTTAATTTCTTATTATTATTATTATTATTTTTATTTTTTTAATGAATAGAGGCTGACAATAAAATAAATAGAAATATTCATCTCCTCTCTCCATATAAAATTAGAAAGTCCCCCAACATACTATCCAAAACAACGTATATCTCGGTACAACCAATATGTTCCACCCATACTCTTATTCGTTATGATATAATGAAAGAAAATTAGGGGATGGTATAAATGAATAATATAGGGTTCTAACATGGATTATTTTATAATAATGAAAATAATGGCTTCTATAGTCTTTAAAATGACTAATACATGGTGGGTATCAGGAAAAGGGCTAATGAAATAATGCCTCAATCATTTAAAAAATGATTCTGTTTAGTTATTGTTTCAATAAGATAAAAAGAATGTTCTAGAATAAAAAATTATTTAGTTTCTCAAAAATTATACAGTATAATGAATGTGAAATAGTAGGCTTCATTTTTGTCCCAATAATTATGTGAATGGTTAGGTCAAACACTCATACGAATTCATAGAAAGAATTAAATCAATTAATGAAAACATAAAAAATTTAAAACATGTCCAAATATTAGGAAGATTTATTTTAAAATTTTTAATATAATCCTATATATCATTATTCACTAAATCATAATCCACATTCTTATATCTAAAATTTCATTTCTCCATTTTTCTCATTCAAATTTATTTACAACTAAATTTAAAATTCAATTCATGATAAATGTTCGATGTAGTTTCTTATCACCATGATCATTTGAGTAATGAATGAATCTATTATGGGGAATAAAATTTTTATTTAAAGCTCTAATATACTAATATGTATTGAATAAAATATAAATTTTGGAATTAAAACTCTTACTATTATTTTAATTTACACTTTATAATTGGGTTGTACATGTTCTGGTTGAGTCTTTTCACGACGTGTAGGTTTCCTTCTTGGCGTTTATCTCATATACAACATCTTATCATGCTTCTTGCTTCTTCTTGACAAGATAGTCTTGAAAAAATAAAAATATACTAGAAAAAGAAAAGGCCATAACAATGAAATTTGAAATGAATTGTCGCTGAGTTCTATTCCCTAAAAACAAAAAATAAATAAAAATATTAAAAACATGGAATGCCTCCCAAACGAGATTTTTATTATTGTCATTTGTTCAATATTTCCTCTTCAGCTCAGTTGAGCATTAGTAGGAAAGTGGTTACCTGGTCTGGATCTAAAAAATTTCAACGCATTGATTCCTCATAGTATATCGGTCCCCACCATTTTTTGAAACTTACATTACTCTCCAATTTTTGAAAACATTCTCAATTTTTGTAGTGCCAATCCATTAGTACTTGTCCCTTCATGTATAGTTAAATGGCACTACACTAAGTACCCAAACATGTTCAAATCTAATAAACACCTGTTAAATTAATTTTACTATTCTATTTTTTGTGTTTTCCTACACTTTCTTGTCTTTCATTATTTAGTTAATACATTATTCTTTACCTTCCACAACAGATATGTTGGCTATTTTTTCTTTTGAAAATAGTTTCCTCTAATTTCATCAGCTCATCTCCAAAAAATTCATCAAGTTCTTTGTCTAGATTGCTCATCACATGGTAATAGTTAAATATTAAATCTAATAATATAATTCATAAACTCAACAATCCATTTTAAACATCAATTGGTGACCTTCATTTAACTAGGACCATTATTATTAAGAATATTTGCTGCTTATCTTCATCTATGTTCATTACCCGATTTTGTTTTGGAAAATAGAACTTATTTATTTTGATAATGACATCATCATGTAGTCATTGACAACATCTCATAGTTGTATTACCTACTTTAATCACATGTAGATTGGGTTTAATCTCCTATAATACTATGCTCTTGAATGTTGTATATGACATTATGTTCACAGTGCCACTTATATCACATAATTCCCCACCAAAATAATTAGATCCAATTGTAACTAGAATAGAAAAAATATATGGATCACTCTTTTTCTTTGGTAGGATTCATGATACTACTGCTAAACTTTCTCCCTATAGTATAATGGTTTCTAATTCTTCATGATACTTCTTATTTGTCTCTAACTCATTCATGAACATTTCATACACATGCATGTTTTCAATTGCCTCAGTGAATGGTATGTTGGTGTGTATCTTCTTCAATATTTCAAAAAAATATAATTTTTTCATCAATCTTACCCTGGTTTTTCCAATATATATGGTATTGTAGGTTGGTATGGTGGTGGTGCTTCTTCATCATCATATTCCTCTACTTCTCTATTGTTTTCCTAAATTCATTCTACTATTTTTTGTGGATCTTTTTGTCCTCCAATTTCTATTACACTCCCTCATTTTCTATTTTCACTTCAATGTGTTATGGAATTAACATCTTCATGAGGATGATGCTTTGGGTATCCTGGAGGATTTTCTCTTTTTCTTTCTCTAAGTGTTTTTTCCATATAAGAATCTTATACATCCATGTTCCTTAATGACGTGTGTTGGTTTCATGAGTCTTTTTTCATTTCTCCAATTTCAATACCATGATATCTTGAGTATGTCTTCAGGTCATTTTGGGAAGCTCTTGTGGTGGTCATAAATGATGAAATGGTATCCTCCAGTGAAAGGACTTTACTTGTCTGTGTTGGGCATAATTGTTGAATTTGACAAGCTTATTATCTCCGCTGGAATCCTTAACCTTGATTCTCTTACTGTGGTTATTATCATCGGTATGACCTCTATCCTTACACACAATTTTGATGATTATAATCAAGGTAATTCTAATCTTCACAATACATACCTTTTGGACATTGTTGGGCCATCATAACGTCCATCTTCCATGTTATAGTCTCCATTTGTGCAGTCATCCATCTATTTTCCACCATGTTCACTCCTTGAACTCTCTCTTCTTCTGGATTCTGTTGAAAACAATTACTGGATATCTCATTTATAATCTCATAGATTTTCTTTATTGATTTTCTCTACAACAAAATTCCTACAACAACATCTACTATATATCGATTTCTCTACAATAACAATTTATAACATGTTTGAATTAAAAGCCTCGTCTCAATTCCATGATAATGACATCGTCTTATCAATCATTAGAACCATTCCCAAGAAATATATAGTGGTTCTCTATTTAATTATGAAAAATTTATAATACTTACCCTCAAATTAATATACATTTAGGGAGGTAAAAACCATGTTATGAATTTTCATACCAAATCATCCCATGTTTTGATTTAATGTGGAGGTGTACTTTGGATCCACTCCAGAGCATTTTATTTTTTGGAGTATTTGAACAAGAAAATTTGTACTGAATCATTTGTGAGGATTTGGAATTCAAATGTGTCACTTATATCTAAAAAATTCTCTATGTGTGAGTTGGGGTATTCATGTGGTATCCAGACGAAATGCAGTGAGTGTGTAATCTATTAGATGACCACCTACTTGATCTCGAACTGTTGTGAAACCACTGGGGGTATGAGAATGATGGGGTTGACTCCCATATTATCAAGTAACCCATAGTGTATTAGTACCTTTCTGCCTTGAATTCTTCCTTCAACATGTTGACTTACTAGTTGACGTACATCATGACCAAGTCCTTGAAATTAGCCTCTTCCAACAATGCATTCATATTCTTGTTGGTGCTCTTATTGCTCATTGCTTTTCATGGACAATGTATTCTCAAGCTTGGGGTCAAAATCATGATCATCAATCTTTTCCTCCCCACAAATGGTGTAACACCTCGAACCTAGTTACCCAAATTTGGTGCATTATTTTAATACATTGGTTTGACTACAAGGAATCAAGTCCTGAAGGACCGATCAGTTTAGCAGTCTTGGTAAATATATTACGTACATGAATGTTACATTACACATTACAACATAAAAAACAACATAAATAATCCTTTATGAATTTAATTATTCTCTTAGCTTAACCTTGCATATCAATCAAAATATATTTCATGGAATCCTAGGAAAAATAAAACATAGAAAGGGGTGAGCTCAGATGCTCAGTAAAGATAGCAATATAGCGGAAACTTCCACAAATAAGTATAAAGTTTTATAGAAATTTATAAGACTAAAACAAAGGCCTCTTAAACTTGAACTTTAGCATAATATGGAAAAGATACAATCAAATAATGCCATTTTCTTATTCACATGGATATTCTACTAGTCGAATAATCACAATCATTATCAATAGCCACTTTCATATTGATTTAATGCATAATGCTAGATTTTCATAACCACATAGTCAAGGCCTTGTGCCAAGACACTAGTTTGTCTCGTGAGACCTACTGATGTAACGAGGAGCTATATCGGGCTCCACCCATCACTTACTTTGTCAAATTCATTCCTCATATGAATGGGTTTAAACATAACATATATATTCATATTAAAACTAGCATATGAAAACTAAATACATTATCCATAAACCATGAATGGTATAAAGATAACACATCCACAGTCAAACATATCACAAAACCTTAAATACAATATGGATGTTCTATATCATAATAAATCAACTTCAAATAAGCTTAAAATCCATCAAAGGATGATGATATAAATGAAAATTATTTGTAAAACACTTTAAGAGAAACATCCCTTTTTCATAAAAAATATTAAAAGCCAGAAAATTTATAAAGGAAGACATTTAAAGACATTTTTGAATCACAGTGTCCCATACCACTTTGAAACATTTGAAAGGAATTAACATTTTAAAAACATTCATGTCCATATAAATAAATCCATAAAACCCATTTTGAAAACATGGACATTAATGAGAATGATTTAGAAGAATAAATATTTAAAACATTTAAAATGATGCTTTATTAAAAAGGTACCTTAAAAATAATCCCTTTGAAAACTATTTTATGAAACAAGGACATTAATAATAAAAATTTGCCAGTAGATACTTATGTAAAAAGAACCTCAGATAATAAAGAGATTGTGAAATTAACCCCTACCTTGTTGTAATCAATCGTGTCATATGAACAATAGAAAAAAACCACCAAATTAATCACAGAATATCATGAATATAAAGAGAATAATGATAATAGATATATCAAATGGCATTACACAATACACCACATGCAATAAATAAGTGGTGAACAATGGAAATCTCATGGAATTAAAAGTGAGAGAAGAACCCCATTACATTGTACTTTCCTTTAGTCGAGGGTACATTTATCCTCCTATATAATGACTGTAGTATGTTATTATATTATTCAAGAAACATATTAGTGTTTATCATATCATACAAGATTCATTTATTACTTTATACTACCCAATTACTAATAATTTCCATGTTAAATTAACCTTTTCGGTAATAATTTCTTTCCTTATCATACATGTTTTAACTTGTTTTTCTTGATTTTATCACTTAGATCATGATTTAAATACTTCCATAATATAAAAAATCATATATTTTTAGAATATAAATATGTAGAATAGACATATATATGAAATGGAAAACACTGTTTTTGGATATGGTAAACCGTACGTACGCATAAACATTGTTTCCATTTTCATATCGTATTGCATAGAACTAAGTGAATAAGATATATGTAAGTACATATAGATATATATATATATATATTTATATATCCAGAAGCATTATTATTTCATATATTACATACTTATTAATGATATATATTTTATATTCATTGTTGAATGGTGAACGTGGAAATGAATCTCTTCTCGTTGTGGAGATGGTAACCCGTACGTATGCACGAGCGGCAATATCATTATATTGATGGAAACAATGTATGTAATTGGAAATTATATCATATATACAGAATCATTAACATGTTATATATATTATTTAAATAATTTATACTAATTATTATACCAATCAAAATAATGAATTGTTTGAATAACAAACTACACCACAACCTTGAGACCGTAATCTGTACATATGCACGTATGGTTACTTTTTCATTTTTTGGATGGAGAGAATAATGAATATGGTTGTACCATTTTTAAATAACATAAAATTATATAGAAGATACATGAGTTATTATTTTATAATGTAAACAACAAAGAATGATGAAGTGGAAGAATAAAAGAACTTGAAAGAGGGTGGTGAAATCATTACCTCTTCTTTGGGTTCTTCCTTTTTATTCGATCAAAAGGTCTCTATATGTTGGCATTATAACCAAATTAAGGCCTATAGGATGAATTTAGGATAGTTGGGAGGATATTTGGGTAGGGGTTATCCAAGCCAAATGGCTTGAAAGGTGTGAATTTGAGAGAAGGGGAAGTGCCCTTTTATAAGAGGGGAGAGAGGCGCCTTAGGAAACACATAAAATATTATTTTATAATAAATTAATTATCAGTTTATAATGGCTCCAAATTGAATTATTTAAAGGATAAGGTAAGGATGGGTCTAAAACCTATTAACCAATAGTTTTTAGATAGGTTTATGTTACCATATTGACCTTAACTTTTAGATCTAACTCTTAATTAAATAGTTTGACATTTCCAACGTATCATAGTATTTTTATTTTATATGGTTAATAAACATACTATAAAATGACAATAGAACCCCAATTGATTAATTAATATCATATATATTATTATATAAGTCTTTTGGCTGATCCTTATATTTTTAGGACTATTATATTAATTAATAATATAATATTTGTTTTAAAAACTCTTTTATGTCAATTTTGAAACTATTTGGTATTTTGTTTTTGCTAAATTCATAACAGAATAATTACATCAATGAAAATTCACCTAACCAATCCTAAAATGTCATGTTAAAATAGGAAATTAGTGTAATTTATATGAAGTCTCAAATTACATTTATTTGGTTATTTATAATGTCAATTAATTTAATCTTTCGTTAATACAGTAATTACTGCATAATCATTGTGATATAAATAAATTTAATTATTCAATGTCTAAAAATTATAAATAAAATACCACTATGTAGGAACTATTTTAATATTTCTAATGAATATTTATAGTCGAATTTATCCTCTGTGTAACCCTATAAAAAAATGGTTTAGTTATTAAACATTGAATTTAACACTTTTAACTCTTCTTTGAATTAAATAATAATAAATGTCCTAATCAAATCCATGTGGACCTAAAGGATCACATTTTATTCCTAAGTTGGTTTTTGGTCGAATTACAATTATCCAATAGAATTATGACATTTTTTAGGTTAATAATAATATCATTTTTACCCTTAATTACCCTATTTACTTTTAATTGTGGTAAATAAAAGTAAAAAGTTACTATTCACCAAAAAATTATTCTCATCATATTGAACCAAATTTTACTTAATGATATCAACCACATCACTTGGATTTTTGAAATTCAACTAACAGAAGCGGTAAAGTAATGTTTTATGTAAATTTTCAAATTCTCCTAGGAGGTGGGTAAAAGACAGTGAAAAGTTCTATAAAATTATATATATATAATATTATTACAAAATGACTCCAGTGAATTAAATTGAAAATTTATAGGTATTATGTATCTATTTTTACCTAAAATAAATTTAAATAAAATAAATAATTATTTAAATAAAATGTCGGTTTAAACCAATAACTCATTTTTTTTCACTATTCATCAAAAATTGAATGTTTTCAGAAAAATACCAAAATTTCACCCTAAGATAAATTTGATATTATGAATTCAAAAATTAAGTCTATTTTACCAAATTCAAAACATAGAAGTTGTATTTATTAGTTTAAAAATCATTCCCGTTGTCAAAACCAAAAAGCGTGTTTTTAAGAAATAATAACTAACAAAAGATTGATACTTGTTTATGTTCAATTTCAAAGTGAAATTATATCCAATGAATACAATTGGATTAAATTGTAAAAATATATTTATACTTCCAAACCATTAAAATGTGTAATTTATCACTACAAATTATTTTGATTAAAAAAGTTGTTTTCATTTAAAATATAGTGTTTTCACTATTCACCCAAATATGAGAGTTATAAAAAAAACAAAAAAAATATATTGAAACTAAATTATTATGTCCCAATTCTAGAGAATAAGTTTATTTTTTCAAATTGAATATATAAAAGTTTCAAAAATTGGATTTAAAAAGGGATCACCATAAAAAGGCGGTAACATTGCATTTTTTTTAAAATACTTCTTTTATCTGAAAAAAAATGAATTTGTTTTTTTATTATGTCTAAAAAACTCATAATATGGATTCAAAAATTATAAGGATTATATAAAGTTCTAAATCAAGTTAATACTATTCATTACCTATTTTTAATGGCTGTTTTGGTAAGTCGTGGTGCGCTTGAACTCGGTGTTGCGTGTAGTGAATGTTATTGAATTACTTTGAAGAAATAACGTACTTTGAAATTATGGGGTGTTATATTATTCACATATTCAATAAATTGTGTCCTCTCAATTTGAAATTTTTCTTCAAAAATAAAAGTATGAAAATATAAAATACCTTTGTGGAAAAACCCGCATCGAAAATTGGGTTAAAAAAAATAGTCTTAATAAGAGGAAAGGGGGAAGGAAAATGTCACCACAAAATTACGATATCTATTTTGAGAAAATTTGTGGAAATTAGAGACACATAACTAGAGGAAGAACATAAATATTTATAGGCAGTGATTGAGGTCATCAGTCACAAACAATTATAGAATTGAGGGCCTCAAAGTCATCAATATATGCTGATTTAAACTATATCAGTTTAACCAAACATAAGGTATTAGGATAACACATTTTTTGTTTTAAGATACCTTACCTAAAGTTTAAGAATTATTTTATTCATCGAATAAGAGAAGAAAAATATATATATACTTGACATGTAGAGTTCCATCCTTTAACGATTTTTTACCTCAAACTCATCTTTCATTCTATAAGATAATATAACTTACAAAAAATTCTATTTATCCTATTCGTATAGGGTTCCAAAAAATGAATTTATAATTAACCTATCAGACCCTTTAATAAAATGAACTATATTATACAATCCTGGTACTTCACATAGTTCAGTGTTAGGTGATAAATCCTAATCGCACTATGGTTGTGGGTTTGACTCCCGCAGCTTTTTTCGATGCGACGGGTTGTCACACGGTCCGCGTGTTGTCCTTTTTATAAAAATACAAAAATAACATTAACAATAGTATCCAATTTCAAACATAATCCATTCCAACCATTAGACTTATCCAAAATACTTCTATCCAAACTCACAGTACAAAATTTATAAGGAAGTTAAACACAATGAATATCCTTTTTCCATGTAATAACATGTGAACACCTTCATCATGTATTATTTTAAAACATGGTAACTTCTTTAATTACCATAAAACCTTATCGATTACATTCATGCTCCCTTACCCTTTATATATTTATGGATATATTCATTATATCCAAAAACATTTAATATTCCAACAATGATGAAATAAAAAAACTATTAATCAATTCCATGGAAGTCAAGAATATCCACTATATTTTATCAAAATCAACCATCTCTTATTCCAAAATCACTACCTCATTATTAGGAACATATTAATGATTACATTTCCTTCAACCATTTATTTTTTCAAATATTGTATCTTGATATTATGTCACTTTCATATAACCATATAATCCCAAATTCTCAATAAAATAGTACTGTAGTACAAACCTTATTTATCTCCATAATTCTTATAATAAGTATATTCTTGATTCAACACTCAAATGAAATAGTTCTATAAGAACAACATAAGAAAACTAGTCATTCCTCTTCATCTGAGGTACTATCATAACTTGATTATTATCAAATAGAATCATTTAAGATATACTCTGATGACTGTGGAATTGATTCATGTAGTGTCCCAACGCCTTGAAGATGAAGCATTGTACCTTTGAATCTTTTTTTGTACCCTTGCAACCACGTACTTGGTGTATTTTTTTTCTCCACATATATAACAGAATCCCATTCCCTTCAAGAAAGTCCCATGGTGATTCTTCCCACATTTACTATAGAATTGATATTCAACATTTCCCTTCTCCCCACAACTTCTATTCCTTCCACTAGGTGCCATTTCTAAACAATTGCATAAACTAGATTAGTTTATGAATCGAAATACATAAATCCAAACTTGTAAACCACTTAACATAAATTGAACAGTTTTGGATATAATCCATAATCATAAAAATGTTTTCTTTGAGGAAGAATATACTCATAAACCCTTCATAATGGTTTTTAATGAAAATGAGAATTTTTCCAAGCATATCCACTGGGAGTGTCGTAAGAAAGCGTGCAACAAGGGATGTTGTTCTCCACAAGTTCACATTCGAGTCTAGCTCAAAGTGGAATTTTCAGGTTTTATCCCTTTATACATTTGTGCCAAAGATGCGTCTACCTTCTTGTATCCAGACAGGGATGTATATCTTGAAAACTCAAAAAATCTCTACACTACCCAAATTCTAGGAAGATCTTCTATACTAATCCTCAAAGTCTATCTTAGGGTAATGTACTCTAATCAGAGTTTATCTAAATCAATTTCCAAGGTTATTGATAAACCTCTCTCTGATACCAACTGTAACACCCCATACCTAGTTACCCTGATTCGGTGCATTATTTTAATACATTGGTATGATTACAAGGAATCAAGTTCCAAAGGGCCGATCAATTTAGTAGTCTTGTAAAATAGATTACATACATGAAAGTTACATTACAATTTAAAATATACAAAAAAACATAAATAATCCTTTATGAATGCCATTATTCTCTTAACATAAACCTACATATCAATCATAATACACTTCTTGGAATCTTGGGGAAAATAAAATATTGAAAGGGGTGAGATCAGATGCTTAGTAAGGATGAAAATATAGCTGAAACATTCATAAATAAGCATAAACATTTAAGGAAATGTATATGACTAAAATAAAATCCATTTAAACATGAACTTCATCGTAATATGGAAGAGATAAAATCAAATAATTCCATTTACTTATTCACATTGATATTATACTAGTCGAATAACTACATGCAATATCAATAGCCACTTTTACAATGATGAAATGCATAATGCCAGACTTTCACAACCAAATAGTCAAGGCCTTGTGCCAAGACTACAAATATTATTTTGTCAAGTTCTTGTGCCAAGACACTAGATTGTCTCATCTGACCTACAAATACATCAAGGAGCTATAGTGGGATCCACCCATCACTTACTAAGTCAAATGCATTCCTCATATGAAAAGGTTTAAACATAACATAAACATTAATATTAAAACTACCACACGAAATGTCAATAATTTATGCATAAACCATTAATGGTATAAAAATAACACATCTACAGTCAAACATATAACAAAACCATCAATACAATATGGAAGTTTTTTATCATAATAAATCAACTTCAAATAAGTTTGAAATCCATCAAAGGATGTTGATATAGATGAAAATGATTTGTAAAAATCTTTGAGAGAAATATCCCATTTTCATAAATACATTTTAAAGTCAAAAAATTTATAAAGGAAGTCATTTAAAGACATTTTTTAATAAAAGTGTCCCATACCACTTTTAATTTTTTGAATGGAATTAATATTTTAAAAAAATTTATGTCCATATAAATAAATCCTTAAAAACCATTTTGAAAACATGGACATTAATGAAAATTATTTAGAAGAATAAATATTTAAAACATTTAAAATGATGTTTTAGTAAAAAATGTACCTTAAAAATAATTCCTTTGAAAACACTTTTATGAAAGTTTGACATGGATAATAAATATTTCCCAGTAGATACATACGTAAAAACAACCTCAGATAATAAAGAGATTGTAAAATTATTCCTTACCTTGATGTAATCAATCATGTCGTATGAATAACAGTCAATAACCACAAATTGAATCACAGAATATCATAAATATAAAGATAATAATTAATATATATATATATATATATATATCAAATTGCAGTAAAAAATACACCACATGCAATAAATAAGTGGTGAAAATTGGGAATCTCACAGAATTAAAAGTGAGATAAGAAACCCCTTACTTTGTTCTTTCCTTTAGTCGAGGGTACGTTTAACCTCTTATATAAATACCAAAGTATGTTATTAAATTATTCTATAATCATTACAATATTTAAGGTTTCATACATGATTCATTTATGACTTTATAATACCCAACTAAAAAATAATTTCTATATTAAATTAACATTTCGTGTAATAATCACTTTCTTTATCGTACGTGTTTTAACTTGTTTTTCTTGATTTTATCACGTAGATCATGATTTAAATACTACCAGAATATAAAAAATAATATAAATTTAGAATATTAATATGTATAATATACATATATATGAAATGGAAAACATTTTTTATGGAGATGGTAGACCATACGTATGCATATACGTAGTTTCTGTTTTCATATCGTATTGCACGGAACTAAGTGAATAAGATATATGTAAGTACATAAATACATATATATATATATATATATATATTTATAAATCCAGAAGCATTATTATGTCATATATTACATACATATTAATGATATATATTTTATAATCATCGTTGAATGGTGAACGTGGAAATGAATCTCATCGTGTCGTGGAGACGGTAATCTGTTCGTACATACGAGTGAAAATATCATTATATTGATGGCAGAATCGTATGTAATTGGATGGTAAATAATATATAAAGATTAATTAACATGTTATATTTATTATTTGCATCATTTATACTCATTATTATACCCATACCAATAATGATGTGTTTGAATAACAAACTACACCACGACGTGGAGATGGTAATCCGTATGTATGCATGGATGATTACATTGTCATTTATAGGATGGATAGAATAATGAATATTATTGTACCATTTTTATAATAACATAAAAATTTATAGAATATAATGGTTTTATTATTTTATAATAAAAACAATAAAGAAATAGTAAGTGGATGAATTTAAGAACAAGAAAGTGAGTGGTGAAATCATTACCTCTTCTTGAGGTACATTCTTTTGATTTGATCAAAAGGGATCAATAGGTTGTTCTTATGACCGAATAAAGGCCTCTAGGATTAAGTTAGGATTTTTGGGAGGATATTTGGGCAGGGGTTGGCCGAGAAAAATGGCTTTGGAGGTGTGAATTTGAGAAAAGGGCAGGTTCCCTTTTATAAGAGGGGAGAGGGGAACCTTAGGAAAAACAAACAATATTATTTTATAATAAATTTATTTTCGGTTTCTAATGGATCCAAAATGAATTATATAAATTATAATGTGGTTATGGGTCGAAACAATATCAACCAATAGGTTTTAGATAGGTTTAAGACACCATATTTACCTTTACATGTAGATTTAACTCTTAGTTAAATAGTTTGGCATTTACCATGTCTCTTTGTATTTTTATACTATATTGTTTATAAACATACTATAAAATTCCAATTTAACCCCAATTTGTTAATTAATGTCATATATATTATTATATAAGTCTTTTGGACGAACCATTGTTTTTTAGAACTATTATATTAGTTAATAATATAATATTTGTTTTAAAAACACTTTTATGTCAATTTAGATACTATTTGGTATTCTGTTTTTTCTAAATTCATAAAAACATTATTACTTAGAAGAAAAATCATATAACCAACCCTAACATGTCATATTAACCTATAAAATTAGTTTAATTTATAAAACATCTCATATTACATTTATTTGGATATTTATAATGTCAACTAATTTAATCTTTCATTAATACGATAATTACTGCATCATCATTGTGTTATAAATAAATTTAATTATTTAATGTCTAAAAATTATAAATAAAATACTATTATGTAGGAAATATGTTTAGATTCATAATTAATATTTATACTCGAATTTATCCTATGTTTAACACTGTATTAAAAATGGTTTAGTTATTGAACTTTGAATTTATCACTTTTCACTCTTCTTTGAATTAAATAATAATAAATAACCTAATCTAATCCAAGTGGACCTAAAGGATCATATTTTATCCCTAATATTGTTTTTGGTCGAATTACACTAATCCAATAGAATTAGGACATGTGTTAGGGTAATAATAATATCATTTTTACCCTTCATTACCCAATTTACTTTTAACCGTTGTAAATAAAAGTAAAAGGTTACTATTCACCAAAAAATATTTAAATATTATTGAGCCACATTTTACTTACTATTATCAACCATGTATCTCGAATTTTTGAAATTCAACGCACAGAAGCGGTAACATTATGTTTTATGTAAATTTGAAAATTCTCCTTGGAGGTGGGTAAAAGACGGTGAACAGTACAATAAAATTTTATATATCTAATATTATTAAAAAATGACTCCAATGAATTAAATTGAACATATATAGGTATTATGTATCTATTTTGACCTAAAATAAATTTAAATAAAATAAATAATTATTTAAATAAAAAATGTTTTTTAACCAATAACTCAGTGTTTTTCACAATTCATTAAAAATTGAATGTTTTCAGAAAAAAACCAAAATTTCACCCTAAGCTAATTTTGATATTCTGAATTCAAAAATTACATCTATTTTAAAAATTCCAAACTTAAAATTTTCATTTATTAATTTAAAATTAATTCCCGTTGTCAAAACCAAAAAGCGTTTTTTAGGAAATAATATCTAACAAAAGATTGATAATTGTTTATGTTCAATTTCAAAGTGAAATTATTTCCAATGAATAATATTGCATTAAATTGTAAAAATATTATCTATTTTTACTTCCAAACCATTAAAATGTATAATTTAACACTACAAATTATATTGATTAAAAAAGTTGTTTTTAGTTACAATATAGTATTTTTCACTTTTAACCCAAAAATGAATGTTATTAGAAATACAGTAGAAATTTATTGAAACTAAATTATTATGTCCCAATTCTAAAGTAGAGGTTTATTTTTTCAAATTGAATATATAAAAGTTTCAAATATTGGATTCAAAAAGGGTTATCTATAAAAAAGCAGTAAAATATCATTTTTAAAAAATACATCTTTTATCTAAAAAAATTGAATTTGTTTTTTATTATGTCTATGAAACTCATATTATGAATTCTGAAATTATAATTATTATATAAAGTTCAATATTTAGTTCATACTACTCATAACGTTTTTGAACAGCTAGTTTGGTAAGTCGTGGTGCACTTCAACTTAGTGTTGCATGTATTTCAAGTTATTTAATTACATTGAAAAAATAACGTACTATGAAATCTTGGGGTTTTACATTATCTCATCCTTCTATGAATTGCGTCCTAGCAATTTGAAATTGTTCTTTTAAAATACATGTTTGAAAATAGAAAATACCTTTTTGGGAAAGCCCACGTCCGAAATTGGGTTAAAAAAATTTATTCTTAATAAGAGGAAATGGGGAGTGAAATATTCACCATCAAATTATGTTCTCGATTAGGAGAAAATTGGTTGAAATTAGAGATAAATAATAGGATGAAAAACTTAAATATTTGTATGGAGTGATTGAGGTCATCATTCACAAACAATTGTAAAATTAAGGGCCTCAAAGCCATCAATTTATGATGATTTAAAATAACATCGGTTCAACAAAACATAAGATATTAGGATAACCCATTTTTAGTTTTATGATCCCTTAACTAAAGTTTAATAATTAATTTATTCATAGAATATTAGAATAAACAAAACATATACTTGATAAGGAGAGTTACATCCTTTAACTAATTTCTACTACAAACTCATCATTCACTCAAAAAGATAATAGAACATAAAAAAAATTCTATTTATACTATTTGTATAGGGTTCCAAAAAATGATTTTATAATTCATCTATCAGAAACTTTGGTTGTGGGTTCGATTCCAAGAGCTTTGTCCGATGCAACGGGTTGTCACACGGTCTGCGTGTTGTTTTTTTTATAAAAATCCAAAAATAACCTTAACCATATTATCCATTTTAAAAATTAATCCATTCCAACCTTTAGACTTATCCAAAATACTTCTATCCAAACTCACAGTCTAAAATTTAAAAAGAATTTAAACACAATTAAGATCCTTTTTTACCCGTAATAACATGTGAACACCTTCATCATGTATTATTTTAAAACAGGAAAACACCTTGAATTGCTGTAAATCCTTATTGATTACATTAATGCTCCCTAATACTTTACATAATATTGGATATATTCCTTATATCCAAAAAAATTGAATATTCCAACAATGATGAAATAAGAAAATGATTAATCAGTTCCAAGGAAGTCAAGAATATACAATATAATTTATCCAAATCGACCATCTCTTATTCCAAAATCACTACCTCATTATCAGATCCATATTCACGATTATATTTCCTTCAACCATGTATTTTTTCCAAAAACTTTAGCTTACTATTATGTCACTTTTCATAGAATCATATAAAATAGTACTGCAGTACAGTCCTCAATAAAATAGTACTGCAGTAAAATATTTATTTATCTCCATAATTCATATAACTACTATATTACTGATACACCACTCAAATGAAATAATTATATAAAAACAATATAAGAACACTAGTAATTCCTATTAATTTGATGTAGTATTATAACTTAATTATTATCCAATAAAATTATTTAAGGTATACTCTGATTACTGGGACATTGATTCTCAAAGTGTCCCAACGCCTTGCAGATGAAGAATTGTACAATTGAAACTTTTTTTGTACCATTGATATCACGTACCTAGTGTCCTTTTTCTCCACCCTTATAACAAACTCCCATTCCCTTCAAGCATGTACCAGGGTATTTCTTCCCAAATTTACACAGGATTGATATTCATATTTTCCCTTCATCCCCTTACTTCCATTCCTTCCAATAGGTGCAATTTCAAAATAGTGGAATAAAATTTATTAGTTCATGAGTCACAATACATAAATCCAAACTTGTAAAAAACTTAACCGAAATTGAACAGTTTGTGGATATACTCCATAATCATAAAAATGTTTTCTTTGAGTAAGTATATACTCATAAACCCTTCATAATGGTTTGTAACGAAAATGAGAATTTTATTAAGAATATCCCTCAGGAGTGTTGTATCCAAGAGTGAAGTAAGGCCCATTTTTGTGCCCCAGTTCCCATTTGAGTCTATATCAAAGCGGTGTTTTTTGGTTTTACCCCTAGGTACATCTGGGCTAGAGCCGCCTCTATCTGCTCATATCCAGACATGGATGTATTTCTTCGAAAACTCACAAAATCTATACATTACCAAAATTCTAGTAAGTTCTTCTATACTAATCCTCAAAGTCTATCTTAGGGTAACGTACTCTAATCAGAGTTTATCTAAATCTAGTTTCCAAGGATAATGCTAAACGTCCCTCTAAAACAAACTGTAACACCCTGAACCTAGTTAACTAGTTTCGGTGCATTATTTTAATACGTTGGTATGATTACAAGGAATCATGTTTCAAAGGACTGATTTGTTTAGCAGTCTTGGAAAATAGATTACATACAATAATGTTACATTACTCTTTATAACATACAATACAACATAAAAAATCCTTTATTAATTCCATTATTCCCTTTACATAACCCTGAATATCAATCACAATACACTTCTTGAAATCATGAGATAAATAAAACATAGAAAAAGGTGAGATCAAATGCTCAGTAAGGATAACAATATAGAAGAAACATTCATAAATAAGTATAAAGATTTAAGGCATTTTATAAGACTACAAAAAAGTATTTTAAACACGAACTTTAGCATAATTTGGAAAAGATAAAATCAAATTATTCAATTTACTTATTCATATATACATATTCTACTAGTCGAATAATCACATGCAATATCAATAGCCACTTTCATAATGATGGAATGCATAATGCCAGACTTTCATAACAACATAGTCAAGGCCTTGTGTAAAGACTACAAATAAGATTATGTCAAGGCCTTGTGCCAAGACACTAGTTTGTCTAATGAGACCTACCCATGCATCGAGGAGCTATAGCGGGCTCCACCCATCACATACTAAGTCCAATGCATTTTTCATATGAAAAGGTTTAAACATAACATATCCATTCTTATTAAAACTAGCATAAAAAATGTAAATACTTTATCCATAAACCATGAAAGGTATAAAAATAACACATCCATATTCAAACGTATCCAAAAACCTTTAATAGAATATGGAAGTTTTGTATCAAAATAAATCAACTTCTAATAAGTTTGAAATCCATCAAAGGATATTGATAAAGATGAAAATGATTTGTAAAACTTTTTGAGATAAATATCCCTTTTCATAAAAACATTTAAATGTCACAAAATTTATATAGTAAGACATTTAATGTCATTTTTAATCAAAGTTTCCCATATCACTATGAAATTTTTGAAAGGATTTAACATTTTAAAAACATTCTTGTTCATAAAAATAAATCCATAAAATCCATTTTGAAAACATGGATATTAATGAGAATGATTTAGAAGAATAAATATTTAAAATAATTAAAATGATGTTTTAGTAAAAAGGTGACCTAAAAATATTCCCTTTTAAAACTCTTTTATGAAACATTTACATGGATAATAAATATTTCCCAGTAGATACTTTTGTTAAAACAACCTCTAATAGTAAAGTGATTGTGAAATTAACCCTTACCTCGTTGTAATCACTCGTATCGTATGAACAATAGTCAATAACCACCAAATGAATCACATAATATCTTGAATATAAAGAGAGTCATGATAATATAATTTCAAATGGCAGTACACAATATTCCACATGAAATAAATAAGTTGTTAATAATGAAAATATCACAGAATTAAAAGTGAGATAAGAAACCCCTTACTTTGTACTTTCCTTTAGTCGAGGGTACATTTAACCACCTATATAAAGAACATAGTATGTTATTAAATTTTTTCAGAACCATATCAATATTTATGATATCATACATGATTTATTTATTCCTTTATACTAACCAATTAATAATAATTTCAATGTTAAATTAACATTTCAGGTAATAATCACTTTCTTTATAGTATGCGTTTTAACTTGTTTTTCTTGATTGTATCACTTAGATCATGAATTAAATACTTCCAGAATATAAAATATCATATATATTTGGAATATAAATATGTATAATAGACATATATATGAAATGTAAAACACTGTTTATGGAGACGGTAGACTGTACGTACGCATAAATTTTGTTTCCGTTTTCATATCATTTTGCATGGATCTAAGTGAATAAGATATATGTTAGTGCACATATATATATATATATATATATATGTATTTATTTATTTATATATACAGTAGAATTATTATGTCATATATGACATACTTATTAATGATATATATTTTATAATCATCATTGAATGGTGAATGTGAAAATGAATCTCATCGCGTCGTGGATACCATAATTCGTATGTACGCAAGAGCGACAATATCATTATATTGATGGAAAAATCATATATAATTGGATGTTATATCATATATACAGAATCCTTAGAATGTTATATTAATTATTTACATCATTTATACTCATTATTATACCTATCCAAATAATGAAGTGTTTGAATAACAAATTACACCAGAACGTGGAGACGATAACACATACGTACGCACATATGGTTACATTGTCATTTATAGGATGGATAGAATAATTAATATTGTTGTACCATTTTTATATTAACATCAAAGTATATAGAAGATATTGGATTTATTATTTTATAATGGAAACAACAAAGAATGAATAAGTGGAAGAATAAAAGAACTTGAAAGAGGTTGGTGAAATCATTTCCTCTTCTTCAGGTTCTTCCTTTTGATTAGATCAAAAGGGATCCTTAGGTTTTAATTCTGACAAATGATTGGCCTCTATGATAAAGTTAGGATATTTGGGAGGATATTTGGGAAGGGTTTGTCCAAGCCAAATGGATTCGGAGGTGTGAAGTTGAGAGAAGTGGAAGTGCCCCTTTATAAGAGGGGAGAGGGGCACCTTTGAAAAAACTTAAAATATTATTTTATAATAAATTCATTTTTAGTTTCTAATGGCCAAAAAATGATTTATTTAAAGTATAAGGTGGGGATGGGTCTAAAACCTCTCAATTAATTGGTTTTAGGTAGGTTTATGTCACCATATTAACCTTATATTTTAAATTTAACTCTTAGTTAAATAGTTTGACATTTACCTTGTATATTTGTATTTTTATATTATATGGTTAATAAACATACTATAAAATTCTATTCAATTACTAATTGGTTAATTAATTTCATATATATTATTATATATTCTTTTTTTCCAAACCTTATATTTTTAGAACTATTATATCAGTTAATAATATAATATTTGTTTTAAAAACTCTTTTATGTCAATTTTGACACTGTTTGATATTTTGTTTTTTCTAAATTCATAAACGCATTATTACTTCTAAGAAAACTCATATAACCAACCCTAAAATGTCATATTAACCTAGAAAATTATAATAATTTATAAAAATTCTCAAATTAAATTTATTATTATATTTATAATGTGAATTATTTTAATCATTCATTAATACAGTAATTACTGCATCATAATTGTGTCATTAATAAATTTATTTTTAATGTCTTAAAATTATAAATAAAATAATATTATGTATGAAATCGTTTTATCATTTTTATATTCGAATTTATCCTTTGTGTAACCCTGTATTAAAAATGGTTTAGTTATTAAACATTGAATTTAACACTTTTATCTCTTCTTCAAATTAAATAATAAGAAATATCCTAATCAAATCCAAGTGGGCCTAAAAGATCATATTTTATTCCTATGGTTGTTTTTGGTCAAATTAAACTTATCTAATATAATTAGGACATGTTTTAGGGTAATAATAATATCATATTTACCCTTAATTACCCTATTTACTTTTAACATGGTAAATAATAGTAAAAATTTTCTATTCACCAAAAATTATTTTCATCTTATTGAACCACATTTTACATATTGATATCAACCACATCTCTCATATTTTTGAAATTTAACTCACATAAGTGATAAAATTATGTTTTATATAAATTTGCAAATGCTCCTATGATATAGGTAAAAGACGGTGAAAAGTTCAATAAAAGTTTATATATCTAATATTATCACTAAATGACACCAATGAATTAAATTGAACATATATAAGTATTATGTATATATTTTTACCTAAAATAAATTTAAATAAAATAAATAAATTTTTAATTAAAAATTTGGTTTTAACCAATAACTCATTGTTTTTCACAATTCATCAAAAATTGAAAGATTTCAGAAAAATACCAAAATTTCACCCTAAGATAATTTTGATATTCTAAATTGAAAAATTAAGTTTATTTTACCAAATTAAAAATATAGAAGTTTCATTTATTAATTTAAAATTAATTCCCATTGTTAAAACAAAAAAGCGTGTTTTTAAGAAATAATAACTAACAAAAGATTGATACTAGTTTATGTTCTATTTCAAATTGAAATTATTTTCAATTAATAACATTGGATTAAATGGTAAAAATATAATATATTTATACTTCCAAACTATTAAAATTTATAATTTGACACTATAAATTATTTTGATTAAAAAAGTTTTTTTTCGTTAAAATATTGTATTTTCACTATTCACCAAAATATGAAAGTTATCAGAAAAACACCAAAAATTTATTGAAACAAAAAAATATGTCCTGATTATAAAGGAGTTTATTTTGTCATATTTAATATATAAAAGTTTCAAATATTGGATTGAAAAATGGTTTTCCATTAAAAGGCGGTAAAATTGCATTTTTTTTAAAAAAGTTCTTTTATCTGAAGAAAATGAATTTGTTTTTTTATTATGTATACAAAACTCATAATATGGATTATAAAATTATAAGGATTATATAAAGTTCAAAATTTAGTTAATACTATTCATAACCTATTTTGAATGGCTAGTTTGGTAAGTCGTGGTGCTCTTGAAATCAGTGTTGCATGTAGTGCAAGTTATTGAATTACTTTGAAGAAATAACGTACTATGAAATCTTGGGGTGTTACAAATGGACTAAATGTGAAATTTAATTCTTCCTAATAATTTTTCATAAGATTAAAATGTGTAAATAAACATATTATAATAAAAAAATTAACCAAGTTATTAAATTATTTAAACATAGTGGCAACCATCCCCAGAAACAACATCAATTTGATATCCTCGTAAGGTGTCATTAGTCCCCTACAGTGTTATGAAAAAAATAATTATTATAAAACATTGACTATCCTAAATGAATGTGTAGTGTCTAACATGATCCATTGTCAAACCCATAGGGACAAAGCATATGTTCTGAAATAATGAGGGAAACAAAAATTGAAATTTTTTAATTCATTTGGAGAAAAAGGGAAATATCATCAAAGCTTAGGGTTTTCAAAAAATATATGAGGCTTGGGAGGTTCAGTGGCATTTAGTTTCATTTTATAGAAATTCTATGTTAATTTATTTATTTTGTTTTCGTGTTGGAGTTGGGTTAGTGGGGATCTTCTTTCTTGGTATCATGCCCTAATCATAAGATTGCACCTTTCGAATGGTCATCTACTTGGTTCTCACACAAAAATAAACAACTAAAAACCATATTTAAATGTAATCGACCCAGATTAAGATATGATCATAAACCAACTAGTTTTATTAATTGATGAAAAAATAATAAACAACCTCAAATCATATGCAATGGTCATGCAATTTCAAAAATAAGGAGATTGGAATTGATAAACAGTGTTTTCATCAATCCAAAACATGAATAATGAATATAAATAACCCCTAATAACACTTCCCCTTAAATCAAATCACATAACACAAGATTGACTACTCTCTCAAGATTGTAGTAAGAATTATGATTTCCCGAGAAAGAATAGCCCTAAATAACGGCTCTGAATTCTCACCGGCGGTCTGGCAGATGTCCCTTAATGTTCATTGGATTCCTCTACCCTAGAGTGAATAGTAATAGTGGATGAATGCCTCTTTATATACTCAAAAACATCCAAATACCAAGGCTCATTTACCTTATTTTCTTTCTACATTTCTAAGACAACATGATGTGTACCTGGGGTACACGTAGTGTACCTTAGAGCTGATTTTCCCTCCCCCATGTTGATTATGCATAGGATTCTATGATTCTTTTTCTTATATGATGACGTGTATTTCAAGTACATGATGTATACTTTCATCTCACCATGTGTACCATTATCACGACTTGTCTAGAACATGTCGATTTCCTTTGAAATGGTCATGACGTGTACTTGGGGTAAAAGAAGTGTCGTCCATTTTTCTCTAGTTTTCTAGTTCCTCTTAATACGTTTTTTTAAAATACATTATTTACAACAACAAAAACCTAAAACCGGTCATTTTGATCCCAAATTAGCCTCATTTATCATTTCACTACCCAATTCAATATATTAAAATAATGAAAAATATAAGCATAAAATAGACTTATCAATTTATTATTAGTTCTTATCATATATTTTTAAACATAATTACCATAGTAATCCTTACCGAGTTGATTTTTTGTATGATTACTTTTAAAAATGAAAAAAAACAAGAATACATTAATAAATTTTAATTAATTCAAATCCAAAATATAGATCCCATTTTTTATAATTCAATATATATATATGGATTAAATTAATTCAAGATAACGATATAAAAAAGAGTGAAGACCCTTATTGAAGAAAAAATGTTTTTTAAATGAAATATTGAACTTCTAACAAAATATTATATAATGAGGATTAATATATAATTAATTATATTTTTTATAATTATAATAATATTTTTTATTTTCAGGTAAAATTGTAAATTTATATTTCATTATTTAATGATATAAAATGATTGTTTTGAAAAAAAATTACTTTCCATTAATCACTGAAAATTCATTCATCTCATGAAAATTCAAAATTTTATATAGATGATAATTCTTATAGATTATTTAAATATAAAATAATTTTTTTAATTTAATTTCTAATGGTGGAAAAATTAATTTTTTATATTTTTTAATAAAAATAAATAAAAGTTATTTTCGATGAAATTGAATTATTGAATCATAAAATGAATTAAACAAAAAAAAAATTAAGTACTTATTTATCATTAAATAATAAAAAACGTTTAGTTTAAAGAAACCACTCTAATTTTATTTTATAATATGATAATTCTAGTTAGAATAACTAATTTAAAAGCTAGGTTATAATGTTCATATTTAATTAATTTAATATTTTTATTCTATATCCCAATATGATTATAACTAATTCTTGCATCTTAAGAACATTATTGAGAAGATAATTATTTTAAAATATAAGGGGGTTAAACTATGTGCCCTGTTTTTCACCAAATTTAGAATACTAGTTTCTTGAGTGAACATTTTTTGGTCTTATAACTAGAAATGACCATGTTTCTTAACAGCCTTTGGTACATATGTGTGTGTCAAAAATGGAGGAAAAACAATAGGTGGGTATGGATTATTCTTTGGGAAACATAGGGAATGTGTGTCTTAGAATAATAGTCACATGATTTATCTCATGGTAGTAACATGTGGAATTCTAGGATCATCATACAAGGAATGTGATGTTTTCACTTAGGATAGGCTATTGTTTTGGGGTTTACGTTAAGGTCACATGTTATCATGATGGGAGAAACAACCTGTGTTTTATGGTTATAATAATTTTTGATACTAAGACAATGATTGATTCATCTCACAATATTCAAATGTTCCATCCTATATTTACTAGACTAGGTAACATGAGTTTGTTACTCATAGAATTATATGTCTTTTAATAGTTTGGCTGTGTTTTATTATCTCATAATGTGGATGATAGATGTAGTTAAACATCACATAAATTGGTCATTAAATTTCTAACATCTTTCGTTGAGGATGTTGGACTTCATAAAATAGGATATATAAAAGGATTGTGTTTGCATTATATACAATGATACCCAAACCTTGTTTGTATTGGAGGATAAAAGCCTAAAACAAGCCTTTATAGTTTTATCAAAGGGGAAAATGGGTGGTGTCCTTATATTTTTCCATGACCATGGATTATATATCAATTCGAAAGGTTGTTTTGTATGAAAAATGATGTGGGATATTTCAATTTCATGTAGTATGTAGGAAACCTAGTATGAGAGTAACTATACATAGATATACAAGGCATGGAGATTATCCATCCTATGTCTAGTGTAGAGGGATTTGGTGTAGTGGTACTAGAAAATATATTTGTGCAATGATTTTCCATGAGTAATCATGTATGGATGTATGTGTTGGACATGTGAACATGAATTTAATAGAATGATATATTTATGAAGGATATGTCTAATGAGGAACACTAATTCAAGGTTCAATAAACACTAGAGTTGTGAAATCCCTAGGAGTTGGGTGAAGCATGGTCTCTTTAACCACGATGATGTATGGAGAGAAATATAATTGTTTTAAAATTAATAGGGTGTTACACAATACATGAAATTTCATGAAGGGGTTTCCATTACAATTTATCATGTTCTTCACCGATGTATGTTGAAAGAAAGCATATAGAACATGGAAAATACTTGTAAGGAAAACATGAGTAATTTCACACAAAAGTTCCACCAATTATAATCATTGAGTGCCTATGGTTATGAATATTTCTTAAATACAGAGTTTCATGACATGGGATAATGACACATCAAATTATAGTTTCCCCTCATTGAAATTGGATATGGGGGTGGTGTAATTTTTAAAAAAGTTTTAGTCCTAGAACTATGACAATATCTCGAAACATGTAATTTTCAGATATGGGAATTTTTTTTCATGAAACTCAGTGTTTCATGAGTGAAATCCAAAATTTTAGTGGATATTTATGAAATGAACCAATATATTTACTTGAATGATGTCTTTTTATGGACCCATGTGACTATTTTTTTGAATTTCAAGTAGTTTCTTAAATTAGAGGTATTTTTACTAAATTTAAGCCAAATTCCGAAAATAGAATATATGATACATATCATAATAAGACCTATAATTGGAATACTTATTAATTCTTTAGGGTAAATTATTCTAACTAATAACCCACCCCACTAATAGGATATATTAGTGATGTATATGATCAATTCTTTTGTAACACACGAAAGTCTAAATATTTTCTATGCGCATCATAGAACATTTACTAGGTTAGTGAAACTACACACCATGAATCTTGAATCATAGTTCATCCATTTATAATAGATATAGGTAGGGGGAACAATATAGCCAATGTGGCTTCATCATAAATTCTAGACCTCTATTCTCATGAGAATATTTTCATTAAAAACTCCAGGACATAAAATCATTTTAAATCAAAGAACATATAATTTATACGTGACAAGTTACAACATCCCTATTTGTGAGAACAATTCCCTTTTTATATCATTGTAAAACCTTGCATGAGGTGGGGTGGTGTTATGTAATGTATAAAGAACTAGTTCCAAACAACATTAAAAATTAATGACTAAAAATAAAAATAGCCAAACATAAAGCTAGACATAATTTTAATAAGGAGAAGAAAAATGAAATTGAAAAAAACCATATGATCACCTTATCTTAGTAATATGAGATGTGAAATAAATAACCTCTATATTTAGGTGAGATAATTATTGAAAAAGTATATTTTGAGAAACATTTTGACACTCTATGGATTTACCATACATAAGAACATCATCTTCCCAAGCTTGGATGCTATCACCTAGTAGTATTGGATTATAATTAAAATGAAAAATAATTATTGAACGTCACATTATCTATTTTAATTTTTAGTGTTTAATATTTCAAAATACTTTTAATATCGGTAACAATTTGAGGACCATAACTGGTTACTATCCAACAACTGAGTTCTCCCAGTCTCATTACTTATGAAAAATCAAAGATACAATCTTAGATAACCACATGTGGTGGTCTGAGGACTAGGATCTCATCTTCATTAGAAATGTTACTAGTGGGTATTACTGGGAATAATTTTCGCCCACCCATAAATACATTGTTTTTTGCATTAGCTATGACAATTTATTCTATATAAACAATGTATATGATTAAATTTCATGACTATCAGTTAATAAATACACTACTAGAGTTATAAAGAAGGTGGTCAATCATAAATAGAACCTTCCAAAAAGAATATTTAAGATGTAGGTATTATTTGATAGGATCCCTACCACATTATTGTCATTTAACAAAATAATGGTTTATATAACGAGTTCCTTCCATCATTCAGTTCATAGTGGGTTGAAGTGTATACATCAATGTTAGAGAGGTTACTACTACATATCATGACAATAATCATTCTATATAATCAATATTGTCATCCATAAATCATGTTTGAGGTAGGGTATGTATTATTTTTGAATATGTTGGAGTATTAAATGTCATACCAATAGAAGGAGTTCTTAGGGAGTCATCATCATTAGAAGATGAGGTAATAATGGTCCATCCATAGAGAAGGATAATATTTTTAGGTGGGATAAAAAACAAAGGGACGTGTCCTATAATTTAGATTCATACACTACTGGAAATAAGGACATTTGCGGCGGGGCATTTGCATCGGGATCCCGTCGCTAATGTGCTTTTGCGACGGGGGTTTGTCGTAAATAGCCCGTTGCGGAAAACGGCGTCGCAACAATAATTATTTGTGACAGGCCCATCGCTAAAAGTAGTATTGGCGACGGGAATATTTTCCGTCGCAAATAATAGTCGTTATATTAAATTTTTTTTAAAAACTATTTTTGACGGCGCCGTCACAAATAGTATCTGCGACGGACCCGTCGCAAATAGTTTTTTTAAAAAAATAAAAAAATATTACTAAATTATTTTAATTAATATAATAGTAATACTATTTGCGATGGGCATAGTACCCGTCGAAAATAATATAAAAAAATAAAAAAATAAAAAAATAATAAATTATTTTAATTAATATAATAATAATCCAATTATAATTCAAATATAAAAAAATAAAAAATTATTAATAAATTGTTTTAATTAATATAATAATAAAATTATCACAGATAAAAATAATAAATTATTAATAAATTATTTTAATTAATATAATAATAATAGAATTATAATTCAAAAATAAAAAATAATAAAATATTAATAAATGATTTTAATTAATATAATAATATTAGAATTATAATTCATAAATAAAATAAATATTAATAAGTTATTTTAATTAATATAATAATAAAATTATAACACATTCAAATATTAAAATAAATCAAATATTATAAAAAAATATAATTAAAATATAATATTATAAAATTTTAATATATATATAAAATTTAATATTATAAAATATAAATAATAATATTATTCATATTAATATTGTTATTTCAAAATATAATATTATTTATATTTTATAATGAGACAGAAACTACGAATAGAAAAAAATTCATATTTTGATTTAACAAACTTTATAACATAAAAACAAAATCTAATATGAAGGAGGGGGGAGGGGGGGATCTGCAGATGCTGGTGGAGGAAACTCCATCCCTAAAGCACGAGTGAATCGGCGCATGTACTCCATCTGCTCCTGCTGCTGCTGCTGCTGGCGTCGATGCTCCTCCTCATGCTGCTGCTGCTGACGCATCTCCTCCTACTCCTGTCAGAGACTCTCTATCAGTGCAGTCTGAGATCGCAACTGATCCTCATACTGTGTAGCAGAAGAAGATGCATGAGCACCTCTCAAGCTGGACGCTGACATCGCATCACTGCCATAATAATCTCCGGGAGTCAGTCGAGAGCTGATACCAACTACCCGGCCCTTCTTGAAGGCATACTAGGTGGCCTGCATCCATGCTGCCTCATCAAACTGACGGCTAGTGGTCTGATCTGATGACTCAGTCTGACTCTCAGGCTGGGTCTGTGACCCTGCGGCCTCATATGACTCCTGTAGTTTCAATTTAAAATTAAAATTGTGAATATATTATATGCAGTTAGTTTTTAAACTTGAAAACAAATAATACTGACCACGATGTGACGCTGACGATCACCTCTGAGCTCCCCAGTAGCAAGATCACTATACATCCTCCGATATACATCATACTCCGTAATATCAGGGTGCTCGACAGCCTATAAGAATAAAAAATAAACTATTAATATTTATAGTTATATAAAATATTTATAAATAATGTACGTACCAGATGCTGTCTATGAGTACTGAAAGTATGACTCCCAGCTCGATGAGTCACCTCCTGTCTCCCCTGATTCTGTCTCCCCACCGATGATCTCCTTTGAAAGGCATCACTGAACCAGTGTGCACATAATCCATCCCATACGTGGGATGAAATATAATGTGGTCGGTGCACTCTACATGAGTCATCAAAAACGGATACTCCTTCTTTTTTCATGGCCGCTCTCCTCAAGTTGTGAAAAAACTGACGAAAGAGATCACGCATGACCACCTCCCATGCATCGTGGATGGCGTCACGCATGGTATCCTCGATCGGATACCCTAAACCCTAAAAATAAATCAAAATATCAAGTTAGAAATGAAATAATTTTCAAAATAAAAATTATTTATTTACGTACGTACCAACCAATGGCCGAACATGGCCTGCTGCACATCAATAGAAATCTGCTCCCATGTGGTCCAAGGCTGAGAGAAATAGTTCCGCAAAATAGCGCTGCCCTGTCTGACTCTTATATGCGGAAAACTGTAAAAATAATAAACATTTATTATGTTAATAGATTAGTGAAATTTTAGTCAAATCCACAGGTTATCACATAGGTTATCACACCTCCATGTGCGTGGATCAAACCCAAGACATGGACGTCACTCGGGGACGGGGTCAGGAATCATCAATTGTGCAAGATCGCGACCCCTCCGCGGATTCCCTGAAGTGCCTGCAGGCTGAGGGTCATCTACCAGCAACTCATCTGCATCGAAAGACAGGTCATCATCCGCCAACTCACGAAATGCATCGTCGTCCATCTGAAACAGAAAATGTTAATGTTGTTAGCAAATAATTGATAATTACTATTGTATATACATATATATTAGTTATGATTATATATAACTGCCATGGAATTCTATCAGGGTTCATCTTCATCATCATCTTCATATATGTCAATGTCATCTTCATATTCCTCCTCAACATCATCGATATCGATTCGAGTTACAGTTTCTTCATCTCTTACCATTTCAAATTCATATGTGATATCATTAACATCATCTTCATCACCAACTCTTAAATGTGGGGTGTCGTCATCGATACTCATGTCTCTTTGTAAAAAAGATTGATTTTGAGTACTCTCTTGAAATACTTCATTTCCTTGCACATAAGTGAAAGCACATTCACTTTGACTAAACTGATTGTCTCAAATTTTTATTTTTATTATACTCCACCAATCAGTCAAGTCTTTTGACGTAGCATAGTACTTTGCATAATAAACTTGATGTGGCTGTTGAGCCAATAATAATGGTTCATTTACTGCGAGAACACTTTTACATTTAATATCGATGATTCCATGAGTCGGATGAACACGCACGCCTCTCTCTGTATCCAACCACCGACATTTGAACACGGTTATGTAATGTTGTCCAAGATAACAGAGTTCAATGATTTCATCAAGCATGCCATGAAAGTCAACTTCATTTTCTCGATAATGAGATCCTCTCAAGCTAACTCCACTGTTCATTGTTTTTTTGATTCCCCATATGCATGTGTATGAAATCGAAATCCATTCACCACATATGCATTATAAGTTTTAACAAGTTTGGAAGGTGGGTTACTCAATATACACAGTCGTTTGTCAATTTTATCAGCATGTCGAGACACCTAAAAATTTGTGAAATAATTATCAATATAGTAAACTATACATTGAATGGGTTGCTAAAAGATAAAGAATTCATGTTACCAGTTTTTGAAACCAATGAGAGAAATTTTTCTGTCGGCGTTCTTCAAGAGTAGCTGCTGTAATTTGTGGAATTTATTTCTTGATATGATTATCATACATCCTATAAAAAACAAAGTTATTTATTGTAACATAAATGATAGAATAAGTGATATAAACACTTACAGTACAACTGATGTCATCTCTTCACAGTTGAGCAGAACATACGTATGAGCTCTGTGATGTGCATCATTCGAAAGCCAACGTTCATGAACTCCACTAAAACCAAGCTCTGGATGGTTGAAAACAGATAATTGATTGTCGATTTCATCAATATTCCTCTCATTCCGTCCCATTCGGTTGTGTTTTGAAGGATACTCAGATTGAAAATAATGGGAGCAGAAAAAAGATATTTCCTCTTGCAAATAAGCTTCTGCAATAGATCCTTCAATAGATGCTTTGTTACATACTTTTCTTTTCAATTTTTGCATGCATCTTTTGAATGGGTACATCCATCGAAACTGTACTGGACCTCCACATTTGGCTTCATATGGAAAATGTAATATCAAATGTTCCATTGAGTCGAAGAAAGATGGCGGAAATATTTTTTCCAGTTTACATGTAATTAAAACAACATCTTCTTCAAGTTTGAATAGAGCATCATAATCTGTTGGAGCCGCAGAAATGTCCCGAAAGAAATATGACATGTCTGTTATGGAATTCCAAATCACAAAATTCAACAGACCTCTTAATCCAATGGGTAGAAGTATGTCCATTATAACATGACAATCATGACTTTTTAATCCAGTAATATGATCATTCTTTACACATCTATCCAAATTGGAAGCACAACCATCTGAAAGTATCAAATCTGCAATCCACTGACAAAATAATAAACAGTTTTCTTTAGATAGTGTATAAGATGATTTTGGTTTTAGTAACTTTTCTGTTCTGACATTCTCAAATAGTTCCAGTTCTGGACGCCTGCAAATTTGGGCAAGATCTGAACGTGCATTTACATTGTCTTTGTTCTTTCCTAGCGTATCCAAAACTGTATGAAACAAATTATCAAAACAGTTCTTCTCAATATGCATGACATCCAAAATGCGGCGGACCAACAAATCAGACCAATATGGAAAATCCCAAAATATGCTACGTTTAATCCAATTGTGTTCTTTCCCAAAACCAGAAATTTTCTGTTGGTTTATTATGGGACCAAAAGTGATGGGAGGTAATGAAAATACAACTGATGTTAACTCCGAACCTGATAGCATTTTTAGAGGTCCATCCCTTTCAGCTGTTCCTTTTCTGAAATGAGATCTGTTTCTACGAAAAGGATGATCAGCTGGAAGAAATCTGCGATGACAGTCAAAATAACATGGTTTTTTTCCATGAATGAGCATAAATTCTTTGTTCTCTCCCATACAGTAAGGACATGATTTTTGACCATGTGTACTCCAGCCAGATAACATCCCATAAGCCGGGAAGTCACTAATTGTCCACATTAATGCTGCTCTTAGTATGAAATTCTGTTTCGTAGCAACATCATATGTACTGACACCACTACTCCCTAATAAACTTAATTCAACAATCAATGGTTTCAAATAAACATCAATATTCTTCTTCGGATGTCCTGAAATTAGTAAAGTCAAAAAGATATAGGACTCCTTCATCAACATCCATGGAGGTAAATTTTACGGAGTTAAAAAAATAGGCCAACATGAATACTGACTACCATAAGATCCGAACGGACATAAACCATTAGTGGAAAGGCCCAGTCGAACATTTCTAGCTTCTAAAGAAAATAATGGATTCACTCTATCAAAATGTTTCCATGAATCACCATCGGCTGGATGATTCAAGTTTTTATCGGTTGAAATATTCGCTTTATGCCATGACATTATTGTCATTGTATTCTTAGACATGAATAAACGCTGTAGTCTGGATGTAAGAGGAAAATATGTCAACTGTTTTACAGGAATCAAACCAGACTTCCCATGTTTCCCTTCTTTATATCTTAGTTGCCCACATGTGGGACAACTATCCAACAACTCATTTTCCCCAGAATATAAAATGCAGTCATTTGAACACGCATGAGTCTTCTGACAAGTAAGTCCCAAATTTCTAACCAGCCTCTTACTCTCATATTAATTTACAGGCAAAATATTTCCTTCTGGTAACAATTTTTTAAGCAAAGAAAATATCTGGTCAAAAAAGGTGTTTGACATTTCGTTATCTGATTTGATATCCATAAATTTTTCAACTGCTTCTAATTTGCTCATCTTGCATCCAGGATATAATGCATCCTCAGCAGACCTCAACAACTCATAAAATTCAGATGGTGCCAACTCAAGATATGAAGTTATATCAGCTGGAGTTTTTGTATGCTAAATAGATGAACCTGCAACATCATGTACTAAATCTTGAAACCGGGATGGATCCGGAATCAATTTGGGATCACATACTCTGGAACTGCGTTCACCGTGTTGATACCAAAAAACATAATCTGGTTGAAAACCAAAACGTAAGAGATGTTCCCCCACTTTGTCAAACATGTCAAACGTTCTCAATGCACATTTTCTACAAGGGCATTTTATTGTGCCTTCTGAAACAAATTCTGGATTTGATGCTGCAAATAATAAAAAAAGTCTCCACACCCTCTATATATACTGGATTTAAATCAGAACCATTTGGATTTCTACGTTGATTTATCCATATTCGGCCATCTAATAATGACTATTGACGACCTCGTTGTTCCATATTTTTCTATAAAATATAAAAGTATTACATGTTTTGAATAATTTGTTAGAAAAAACACTCAAGCAAGGATAATTATAGAGTTTACATCAGACACGACTGACACAAACTTTTTATTGGGATAGACCTAAAAATTGACCCTTTAAGAATTGGACATGTTAAGAATAAAGCAAAACCTGTTACAAATATTGATAATTTTAATATTATATAATTTTTTTATTATTTTAATAATACTAATATTTTTTTTCATAAATATAAATTATATAATAATAACATTATTACATTATTAGTATATTTTATTATTAATATTAAAATAATATAATTTTCTATATTATATACAATTCTCCTTTCATCAGTGTGTTTCACATTTTGTCTTCACATGTAATATTTTCATTCACATTCACCTCTCTATTGGTGAGTAGGTTGATAATTTTGAAAAAGAATGCAAATATTACATGTGGAGATAGAAAACACACAGATGAAAGAAGAATTGTATATACTATAGAAAATTATATTATTTTAATATTAATAATAAAATATACTAATAATTTAATAATGTTATTATTCCTAATTATTGGTAATTATTCCTAATTAATGGTAATTATTCCTAATTATTTGCAATTATTGGTAATTATTTGTAATTATTACTAATTATAGGTAATTATTACTAATTATTGGTAATTATTAGTAATTATTGCATGTGGAGATAGAAAACAAACAGATGAAAGAAGAATTGTATATAATATAAGAAATTTATATTATTTTAATAATAATAATAAAATATACTAATAATGTAATAATGTTATTATTCCTAATTATTGGTAATTAAACCTAATTATTGGTAATTATTCCTAATTATTTGTAATTATTGGTAATTATTGGTAATTATTGGTAATTATTACTAATTATTGGTAATTATTAGTAATTATTACTAATTATTCCTAATTATTGATAATTATTCCTAATTATTGGTAATTATTAGTAATTATTGCTAATTATTCCTAATTATCGGTAATTATTCCTAATTATTGGTAATTATTTATAATTATTTCTAATTATTCCTAATTATTGTTAATTATTACTAATTATTTTTAATTATTGGTAATTATTGTTAATTATTGTTAATTATTGGTAATTATTGGTAATTATTGGTAATTATTCCTAATTATTGCTAATTATTGGTAATTATTGGTAATTATTCCTAATTATTGGTAATTATTCCTAATTATTGGTAATTATTTCTAATTATTGGTAATTATTCATAATTATTCCTAATTATTGGTTATTATTCCTAATTATTGGTAAATATTCCTAATTATTGGTAAATATTGACAAGTATTGACAACTATTGGCAATTATTGGTAAGTATTATGAATTATTACTAAATATCGTTAATTATTACTAATAATAGTTAATTACTGGTAATTATTGTTAATTACTGGTAATTATTGTTAATTATTTGTAATTATTGTTAATTATTGGCAATTATTGGCAATTATTCCTAATTATTGGTAATTATTCCTAATTATTGGTAATTATTCCTAATTATTGGTAATTATTCCTAATTATTGGCAATTATTCCTAATTATTGGTAGTTATTCCTAATTATTGGTACTTATTCCTAATTATTGGTAATTATTCCTAATTATTGGTAATTATTCCTAATTATTGGTAAATATTGGTAAATATTGGTAATTATTGGTAATTATTACTAATTATTGGTAATTATTGGTAATTATTAGTAATTATTCCTAATTATTGATAATTATTCCTAATTATTGATAATTATTCCTAATTATTGGTAATTATTCCTAATTATTGGTAATTATTCCTAATTATTGGTAATTATTCCTAATTATTGTTAATTATTCCTAGTTATTGGAAATTATTCCTAATTATTGGTAAATATTGACAATTATTGGCAATTATTGGTAAATATTGGTAAATATTGGTAATTATTGAAAAATATTGACAATTATTGACAATTATTGGTAAATATTAGTAAATATTGATAATTATCACTAATAATTACTAATTATTGTTAATTATTGTTGATTATTGATAATTATTATTAATTATTATTAATTATTACTAAGTAATGTTAATTATTTCTAATTATTATTAATTAAATCAAATTAATTTTAATTTTTCATAATTACTGCTAATCAATTGTAATTACAGCTAACTATTTTAAATTAATTAATGTTTAATTGTCTCTAATTACTGTTAATTATTAATAGTTATTCATAATTATTTCTAATTAGGAATCAGAAAAAAATTATCAAAATTTAAGATAAATAAATAAAATAAATAAAATAAATATTAAATTAAAATTTCAGATAAAAACCTTAAACTTGATGTCAATGTCGAGCCGCTGTAGTTGTAGGACACCACCAACTGACTCCTCGAAATTGAAAAAAAATTACAACTGATCGTCGTAAGAAGTTCAGAGTGAAAAAAACTGTAACGGTTGGCAGTATTTATAAGTTAGATTAATTGCGACGAGATTATTTGCGATGGGATTCCCGTCGCAAATAACCCCGACCGCATTTAATTATGGGCGACATTAAAACGATTATTTGCGAGGGGCCCCATCGCAAATAACCCCTGCCGCCGGCAGAGTTGCGACAGGGCTGCAGCCCCGTCGCAAATACTCTTTAACCACCGCCGGTTATTTGCGACGGGGCTCTAACCCCGTCGCCAATAAACTTCGGGCTAAACCATTTGCGACGGTTAAAAGAAACCCGTCGCAATTACTCTTTAACCGCCGCTGGTTATTTGCGACGTGAATTATTCCCGTCGCAAATACCCCGTCGCTATTATCCATTTTTCCCGTACTGATAGTGTTCTAGGTAATATTACTGAGTAGATATATTCTTTCGTTCATGAATGAACACATGATAGTTTGGAACCATACTATGGGAATATAATCATTAATTTTATTTTGTAACTTGTTCAATTAGGGTGTTTCGATGTCGTAATTAATATATTACCTGCTATGGAATATCACTATGGTACATTCTGAGTTACCTTGATATACCATTCAAAAAATCATTTATTGTATAGGGTTTTTACACCCAACCCCCATCTATCATGAATAGACCACCATTAGGTGGTCTCCCTTTAATACCATCCTTGGGGAACCGAACTCATCAAATTAATAGAGACAGGTTACTCAATTTATCAACACGAACAACCTGAAAATTCATCATTTCTAAATTACTATTATTTAAATAAATAAAAATTGGGGGGGGGATCCTCTATGATTTGAAAATTTATTTATTATTTAAGTCTTGGGTTACTGTTGAATAGGTCTATGAAAATAAAAAATAAAAATCGTAGATAGTAGCCTAGTTTTCCCTTCAGTTTAAAAACATGAAGAGCTTTTTGAAATTGGTGTATACAAGGGGTTTATTATACTAGAATCCCATGATTATGCAAAAAAATTAGGCACACATCACCAGATAAGTATTAGGGTAGGTTGTCTATCTAACTTCATCAAGTGATTCCATCAGTCACATCCATGATTATAGAAAAATATGGGTGTAATGATACCCAATAACAATTAAACATTTATTAGAAAACTAGGTGTCTTCTTCTATGTAAGATCATGCGAACCACAAAATATTGAGTGATGGTATAAGTTGGGATTTCATAGTAAATATGATGTTATCCCTTATTAAAACATCCCTAGACCTTTACATGTATTTTTACATAATTTTAAAAATAAAATAAAACCCCAGATTTTAATTAATAGTGTTTTTGTAATAATAGGTTCATAAAATTTAATTAATGCGAAAACCATCTTCTATTTGAACTCCATAATGAGATCCTAACTTATTTTTATCCCTTATATCTGCATAGGATTACCTAGGGAATACATGAACAAATATATGAGATATAAATTCAGGTATGGGAATAATAATATTAATAAATCATAACACGTGGGATAGAAATCACAACATGATGGTATAAAAAGTATAATTTTCTAAAAACAAGCATGAGTCAAGGATAATTTAATAAATAGGAACCCAAGTCAAAGCTAACCATCAAGACTTGCACCTAACCTTTCATGAGAGTAACCATTACCAAATTAATTTAATCTCTATCTAGGTTCATCCATCATTAATTTTTAATTAATATGTGTTCCATTTGAATAATCATACAAAAGTAATCAAACAAAAAAATTATGGCTACACATGGAAACAATTGGATCTCATAACCTTGTCAAAAGGAATAAAAAAGGGAATTTAAAAATTATTTTCATGAAGGAATATATTTAAATAAATCAATGATATTAATAGGGAAAATATTCTTATATCCTGATATTTTATGTCAATCTATAGTGAAAACATGTGAAATAATTTTTTACAAAACTTTAGAAATAAAATATTTTTTTTCAATTTATGGAAAATATTAATGAGAATCTAAAGAGTAAAATTGAATAATATTTTAAATAAAACTACCATTGAACTAATATATTTTTTCATGATAACAATAGTGATTATATAAATATAATTGTTGATTAAAAAACATGATGGAGTGAACTTGAAAACTGGTTTGAAATCGTTATGTTCCCATTAATCAAATATGATTATCAGGACGAATTGTGAAAGGAACCTTTTTAAAATATGTATTTACACTTCAAAGAATGATGATATGATCTCATTACATGATTTGGAACGTATAAATATTATTTAAAATAATTAAAAACATATATAATAATTAAATTGGTGAAAATACAGAGAAAGTGTAACTCCATGAAAAATGGAGGTTTCTGGTAGAATCCCTTACCATATGTTTGAAAGTGTTTTCAGTTGTACATAATATCAAGAATGAAAAAATTAAATCCACGAATGAATTATTTAGTAAAATGTTATACATTAATTTAATTCCATATAATTTTATTATGTTCTTTTATGACCTTTGAGATGAGTTATAAGATATAATTTTATGGTTTGGGATCGTTTGTTTACTCTGTTTTCTTGATCAGTTCAATTGTGTTAATGTATGGAAGATCATGTACATTAATAATAGTTTTATAGAATTTAAATTATATTTTATTAATTTTCTTAAAAAAAATTCGTTTCTATATGTTTTTATATTTTATGATGATAAACCAATAGATTAAACTTTAGTGATAATCGTTGGGATTATTTTTGTGGTTTTAAATCATTGCAAACTAGCATTGTTTGTTTATTTAAAATTATGTAAATGTGTTAGTTTCTAGAAGAAAAAATTGGCATTAATAAAAAATATTATAACATCTTTTAACCATAAAATGGATTTTTTACCAGCCATTATGGTGGTAAAGGAAAATAAAAATTCTCCATCCTTGATGTTAGTAAACTGACATCATAGGGACCATGTTTTCAATTATAGATGAAATGTGAGAAAGGGATGAGTTTATTGATGGATCTTCCATTAAAATGAAATGAATTATTGTACATAAAAGATAATTTATTTATCATTCCACTTGAAAAATGGGATGTTAGGATATAAAATTAATTGAAAATAACTACAATCTAAATTAATTAAAAAGGAATAGGGTTTCGCCTCTTGAACTTCTTCTCCCTAAGAACCTACATAAGAAAAAATTGTTTGGTATATTGTTGATATGAAAGGATCTGATACTTGGGTGAGGGGTTTGGGGGAGAAAAAAAATAAATTCAACAAGCTTAAAGGCTTAATAAGTGTAAGAGGAATAAGTCATCAAGGTGGTATATATAGTGGATGACATGGGTGTTTTTTTATTATTCAAATAATTATTTTATTATTATCCTCAAGATAATAAATAGTGTGGATTTATGGTACTAAATATAATAACTATTTCTTGCCACCTTTAAATAATGGTTCTATCATCATCCATACATTATCCATGAAATAATAGTTCATATATTTAGCTTATATCATAAATTATTGTATTTCTTTATTCACCAATAAATCAACTATTTTAGAAAAATCCCAAAAATTATCTGTAACCATTTATACACATATATAAATCAATAATCGAAACAATGTTATAAAATTAATTTTATAACTATGAGAAAAAAATTTAAATAAAATAATTATTTATTTAAAAAAATACTGATTTTTATATTATAACTGATTTTATAAAACTTTAAAATTTTAGTTTAGGTCCCAAAAAATTATCTCAAGATAAAGATACAACAAAATACTAATTCATTAATAAACATTAAAGGAATAATGTTTCTTTTATATCATTATAAAAATTATAAAATTATAACTAAACTATGATGTTTTATAAAAATATCAGTACATAAGATATCATTTATCAATAATTCATTCACATATACTACGATATAATTATATCATATTTTCATTTTTAATATGGATATGTTATATATATTCCTTTATTGGTGGGGTTCATATTTTATTGGTAAGATTACTCTTCCCAAGGGTTACATTACTATTTCAATGGTCAAGTAACTATTAAATCACTATAGGATCATAAATTTATTAAAATTCCACTTATTTTATTTATTCTTCATTTATAATGGATGTATTGTGTTCCCTATTTGGTTTTATGTAATTTTGGGTATATGATAAAATTATATGAAGGAAATTTACATGGGTAAAATCTGGGGTGGTTACATTCTTACCGCTTAATAAATTTCACTCCCAGCAATTGATTTTATATCTAAAGGGAAATGTTAAGGTACTTATACTTAATTACAAACTCTAGTAACCATTTTTCTTTTAAGTACATATAAAATTCACAATTTTACTTTGACCACGGGAGTATTCTTGTTGAATATAAAAATATCTCTATTTTCAAATATTATTAATGGATTCTCCTTGTTAGAGAGATAGTTTTCAAACTATAACACCATTGATTTTATACATATGAAGAATTAAATATGAACTTACACTTAGTGGATGCATGGAATATATTCTGTACTTGAGTCATAGAAGGTGGGAATTATAGTCAACAATCCACAACTACAACATGATCATGAATATTGACTTGGATGATGTTCCTAGGACATATCATTCCTTTCTTACAAAATCTCACCATCGTCTTCCATTGATATATGTGGAGGAATACCATGTTTCAATCCTAAAACACTAGATACCATCAATGATTGTATCTAGAACACTTCTATTAACATTTTATTCATTGATTTACTTCTGAATTATTATCCAATTTTTCATTATTTCCTCGAACATTTTAGGTCCTAACATCTTACGTCTAGAGACCTCATCCCAGTATGACAGTGTTATGAATCTTCTCAGATAAACAAATTTCTATGAAGCCATTTTGATGCATGATTGGAAACTTTTTTAATAGAACTCAACCTGATGTATATATTAGTCCCTTTCTACCTTGAATCCCATGGAACATGCCATCAACTTGTCTTCTAGTTTCTGAATTTTTGGATTAGATTGGCCCTTAGTTTAAGGACGATAGGCCGTAATGGTGTTATGCTTGCTGTTTATATAATTTTAAAGACTTTTCTTAACATGGAGGTGAATCTTATATCGCAATTAGAAACAATAGATAATGGTACTTCATACGGACTTACACTTATATCTTGTATATCCATGTAAGTTCATCTAGTTAAATCTCTCTTGAATTGAGATAAACCTAAAATTATTTGTAAGACTATCTAGAATAACCAATATAGTATTTTTTTCTTCTTATGAATTTCATCAAATGTCTAAGGAAAATATCTATGGTGATGTTTTTCCCATTACCATGTTGGTATGGGTAATGATTTCCTAATCCATTTATAGTTTTTCTTTTCAGTCTTCACATTATACCATACAAGGAACAATGATTTATATTCATTGATATCCTTCAACATATTGTCCCACCAATATTTATGTCATAGATCTCAATATATGTTGGTTCTCCCAAGTGAATAGAGATGGTTGAGTTATTTCAGTCATTCAGAAGCTCATTATTTATCTCTAAGGTCGATGGTAAATAGATTTTTGACCCAAATCTTATGACACAATCCACATCTATCTTAAACTCGAGTGATGTCACATTTTAGATATATTACTCCCCCTTCTATATGTCTATATAATTTCATTGAAAATCCTTTATTATCTCAAAATAGGATGGTTGAGAAATCATTTGATAAATGATTGATGATTTATGTTCCTTATCAATTACCATTTCTATTCATTTTACGTCTAATAATATATGTTCCTTTTCAATTATAATAACCGATAATGTTGCTAAATCCTTTCTATATAGAGAATATGGCACTTTATTTTCTTGACTGTGATAGTAGATTATTGATAAGTTTTAATTTTTGATGATCTCTAACTGTATTAATTGATTCATATTAATATCCTTCTATTTGAATATATATTTGAGGCTCTTATGATTAGTATATATCTCATACTTCTCCCTATTGACAAATGTACACAATTTTTTTAATATAAAGATTACATTTGTGAACTACATATCATGTGTAGGATGTGATTAATATTGAATTTTTAACTTCCATGTGGTGTAGGATTTCATGTTATCATTTTTCAATTGTGCATAACGTAATTCATTCTTTATAGAATTATTGTACACTATAATGAGTTCCAGAATGGTCGAAGATGTTATTACTACACAATGAAAATACTCTTTTTGAATCATCAAAATATTCATCACATTTACTAATTCATATAAATATCACTCCATTCTAAGTCAAATTGGTTATTTGGTTTGAAAATTTATATAATTTTTTCAATAATCATCTGTAATACAAATCTAGAACCTAGAAACTATTTATATCCATTATAGATGTTGGCATGTGCCACGCTAGGATTTCCATTATCATTGATGGGTCAATAGATGTTCTATTTCTAGTGATTACATGACATACGAATTAAACTCCCACAATCCAGAATTCATATTTACTATACCAGGCATATAGATTCTCTTTTCGCAATGTCATCAGCAAAATTCTCAAATGATCCTCATAACCTCCTTTGATCAAGTTATACGAATATCATTGATAAAGACTACCACAAATTTGTTAAGGTAATATCTAAAGAATTTTAATTTTGTTTATGAAAATTGATAGCTCATTTGTGGGTCTGATAAGAATCTCTATGAACTCAAAGTATCCATATATTGTTCTAAATGAATTCTTGGGAATATCGGCCTTTCCCACCTCCAATTGTTGATATACTTTTCGAAGGTCCGCCTAGAGAAATATTTGGGCCCACATAGTTGGTTTAAAAATTCATATATTCATTGGAGGGTAGTATTGTGTTTTGTCATTATTTATTTTAGAACAGGATAATCGATGGAGAGGAAAATTAATACCTTCTTAATATTGAACAAAAGGACTTGTGCACCCCACAATGAAGAACATGGGAAAATAAATCCCTTATAAATGTTATTCAAAAAATTATTCTTTAGTTACTCCAACTATATGATTCATAATATATCTATTTTCCTTGATATAGGTGGATATATAGGAATAAGATCAATTGGTAAATCATCATCTTGATCATAAGAAAATCCCAAAAAATATTCTAGGAACACATCAGTGTAGTTTCTAACTATGGGAATGTCTTCGAGAGTGGTTATCTTTATTATCTTAGTCATTTGAGCTAGATATTATTTATCATAAGGTAATTATATCCACCCATGATAAAGTGATTCTAAATTATATTCTACCCCCTCCTTATATTTTTATAGAATTGGTCGATGCCTCAGAATGTGAAGAGTGATATCCCCTTTGAGGCAGTTGATGTTTGGATTGTAAAAAGATAGCCAATCAATGCCAAATATATAATCAAGATCTAAAAAAGTAATTAATATGATATTATCATGGAGGTTTGGTAAACAAACATTATTAAGAGAGGATTTATAATCATTGGCTGCAATAATTTCCCAACATACTGCGCTCATAGATATCTTAACCTCAATTTATAGGTAGTTTTTGAATAGTTCTATTATCATTTCATGATATGAAAGAATGTGTAGAATGAAAATAAAACTTAGTATTCTTTATTGACGAATGAATAACTATAATAACTTTCACAATATAATTTTATAGCCCCACATCATACGTATTGAGATTTCATTCCCATCTTAGTTGCCTTAGAGGTGGTTGTTGTTGTTTATTGACTTCAATAACCCTTTTCTTAATGAAACAATTTATATTATTATTAGGTTTCTTTAAGTTGAAAGTCATCAATATAAGATTATTATTGATGTAATAATTTCCCTATTCATCCAAAATTATGGGATTATTCAAATCACTTTGGGAGTTAATATCCCGATTCCCCATTCTCCCACATTTGAAGCATTTCCTTGTTCCCTTTAGACAAATCCTTGTATGATTCTGCCCATAATTATGACACATGGGATGTTGGATTTCTTTACATCATGGGATTTGTCTATTGATCCTCCCATATTTAACTCAATTTTCTACTTTTGGTTACAAGGCCCTTAAGACCACTAATAGTCTTGGATCTCCATTACTACATCAATGGAACAACATCCAATATCCCCATATCAATAAAAGTCTCAAACATCCAATGGTTTTCATAGTTCCAAAATTAGATTGCTAAATAAGAGATACAACATAATTGTTTTTGCTAATGACCATGTCAGAAGAATATATTTGAAGCCATGTAACATTTTCATCATACACCCTAATAGCCTCATCTTCTTTTTCATCAGTCCGAGGAACATCATTTCCATCTTAATATTGGGGTTGGTGGAAAATATTTATCGAAAAATATTTTCATAAAATATTCCCATTCAATAAAATCAATATTCCTTATGGAAATTGTGTTCATGGTCAGTGTCCACCATTGATAATCTTCCCCATCAAAATTATAGACTACCAATGCACCATTATCTTTTTCGAAGGCCTAGAGGATAGATAATATCTTCTCAATGGAGTTCATCCATTATTATGTGAGGATGGGGTCATATGATCCACTAATCATGGAAGGACTTTTATATATGAAGGATTTTACCGCAAATTTCTATTTCCTAGAGAGAAATGGTGAATTATATTCAATTCGTGTAATTTTTCATAACATGATCCAATTGACCAACAAATTTAAGATCGTTTTTTCCACCCTTCATATTTGGCATGTCATTAGTGAAATCATCATATCTCTTATCACAATGATTTCCATATCGATTCATCAATATCCAACCATTAACTAAGAAAAATAAACATAAATTAGGGGGTTTAAATAATTAGTTATTAAGAATAATAATGTAATCTTATATTAATGAAGCTTAAGCATTGAAATGGAAATAACATCATAACTTCTGAATCCATATATTTCAGTTTCGATTATCCATTATGAATGAATTTTCCCAAGGGTAGTTACTATATTTTTGGAGCCCCAATCCCCAAAAATAACTAGAATGTCCTCTATTACAATCTATAATGGGACTAGGATTTTACTCAAAGTATTACATGATTTTTACTCTCAAATAAGACCAAGGAGCATAATGTATAGTTTATTTGGAATATTAGGTAAATAAAAGTGAATACACAGGGAAAATAATCAATTATGTATACACCATAAGGAGATACTAACAATATTTCAGTGCTTAAAAATATATTGGAGAGCATGGGGAATATATGAACCAATTAAATAACTAAAAATACTACTATGAGACTTAGTATATTATTGACACAAAAATTATTGGCGAAAAAAATATCCTAAAATCATTAAGGTCCACCTCACGAAGACCGATCACGACGCTCCCAGAGCCCTATGTCAGGAGCACAAGATCTCCTTCACGAGCCCTCGCGAAGCAAGGAGGTGGTGACGCTCCGCGAATCCATAAAAGTTTCACGAGCTATCATGAAGCAATGAGGAAGTGACTGTAGAGACCTGTATCTTATCGTACATGGACATTACATTACTTTTGCGGAATACTTAGTACATAACAAAAACACACACACAAGGATCGTAATAGTTTAGTGTCTTTGGAAACTCGGAATATAATCTTCTAATCCTGGTGAAAGATATTAAACATCTCCCATAAAGATCTTCTTTTTTTTTTACCTAAAACCTTTCTTTATATCCTGGGGAAAAGAAAACATAAAAGGGTGAGCTCAAATGCTCAGTAAGGGTAAACAAAAGAAATATCAATCACATAATTTTCATAAGAACATAACATTTTTGGAAATCTTAACCTGCAAAAGAGAGCATAATTTCATAACATGGGATAAATCATAGTAGTGAAATGAAATCATAACTTAAAACATTACTCATTGTGGCATACACACATAATCATAGAGAATCATTTCTTGTTAGTCAAGACTCATTGCCAAGACTATCTTAGTGGACAAAGTCCCTTTCTGAATCGAGTAATCCTCATTTCAGTCCTGTTTCACTGAACCGGTATAACCTACCATTCCAGCCATGTCTATCTCATGAGATATAAAATCTTTACCCAATGCATTGGAGGGAGATATAGGTACCACCCATCTCATAATGATACCATTCTTATGTGTTCCACAAAATCATAAACCATACATCATAACATAACCCATGTAATAAAAATGGGATTCTTAAACAACATGACATCATAAAACCATCCATATAAGATAAAGGAATTCATAAAAATAATTCCATAACAACATAGTCAAATCAATGTAAATATATGGACAGAAACAGAACCCTTTATTATCTTAGATGGAAAATAATTTTGATAAAACACTTGAAATGAATTCTTGAGGAAAATATCCTTTCTTCTTCAAAATCAATTCCTTTTCACAAAACATCATGCAATTTTAAAAGAAAGAGATTTTATTGAAAATAGTCATGAAATATTTTGGAGGAAGGTTCATGAAAATAAGGATTTATAAAACCGTAAAAATCCTTTCGTGCCGTATAAGTTAAAAAAACATTCTTCTCGTACTTTTGTCGGAAAAGTCAAAAAAGTACCTTGTACGAGAAACGACAAAAGATTCCTTTCATATCTTTTACTAAAAAATCACCGAAGGGTAAAATTGGATTTAAAAAAATTGTAGGTGGATGGAAATAATATTACATATTGAGGAAATATGGATGTGGATGATAAAATACACCCCAGTAAATACTAAAGTATAAACAATCTCGGATAAAAATGAGATTGTGATATTTCCCTTACCTTAGGTCCGACTTGCTTTGTAAGTGTCCGAACCTCCTGTATAATGATTTAAATAATGTTATTGACTTATTACAGAATCATATTCATTGTTATGATATCATATATGGTTCACTTATGACATTATATTACCCGTTCTTTTGTAAATTCCATGTTAAAGAAGCGTTTTGGGTAAAATCGTTTCATTTATCGTAGGTGTTTTGACTTGTTGTTCTTGACATCATTATTACTTATATCATGATTTACTTACTTCCAGAATATAAAATATGATTTATATATCATATATATTCAGTATATATATATATATAATAGGTAGATAAATAAAATTAAAAACACCGTTCATGGAGACGGTAGTCCGTACGTACGCATGAACGCTGTTTTCCTTTCCTTATTGTCTTGAAATGGAAGTAAGTAGATGACATACATATGTATATATATACATAAATCCAGTAGCTTTATAATGTCATATATTTCATTATTATTTCTTATATATACATTATAATCATTCTTAAATGGTTAACATGGAGAATGAATCTCATCGCGTCGTGGAGACGGTAGTCCGTACGTACGCACGAGTGATGATATCATTTCCATAAATATTGAATTGAATTGGAGTGGATTATACAATATATCAGAATCAATATGATGTTTTAATAACTATGTATAGTTATTCTTTACACCATTATACCCATCCATGTAAGGTGGTGGTGGAAAATAGATTACACCACGGCGTGGAGACGGTATTCCGTACGTACACACGCGCGGTGATTTCTTTTTCCGTAGGATGGATAGATGGTGAAATAGGGTTGTTTCATACTTATAATAACATATCAGTATATGAGTGATACTGATGTTATTACTTCATAATGAAACAACCTAAGAATAAGAAGTGTAAGAAGAAATAAAGATGAAAGAATTGGTAACGGTAATTACCTCTTCTTTGAAGTGCCTCTTTGAGACCTCCTCTTAGGGCACTAGAATTGGTCTTTGAGGAAGACCAGAACCTCTAGGATGTTGCTAGGGAAGTGGAGAGGATATATTGGCAGGGGTTGGCCGAGCTTGAGTGCTCAAATTGGTGTGAGGAGGAGGGGGAGGAGGTGTCCTTTTATAGGGGAGGAGAGGGGCACCTTAGGAATATCTCAAAATATTATTTTATATTAAAGTCAAAATCGGTTTATAATGGTTCCAAAGGGTCTTATTTCGAAGATAAAGTGGGGATGGGTCGAAATCCTATCAACCAATAGAATTTAGACAAGTTTAGGTTATTATTTTTACCTTATCAATTAGATTTAACTCTAAGTTAAATAATTTAACTTTTACCGTGTCTTTTTGTTTTCTTTCACTATATGGTTAATAAACTTACTATAACATGCCAAACGAATCCCAAATTGTTTATTATTAATATATATATCCTTATCTAAGTCATTTGGCCGAACCTTAGATTTTTAGGAATAAAATAACAATTAATAATATAATATTTGATTTAAAAACTATTTTGTGTCAATTTTGACACTATTTGATATATGATTTTTGTGAAAGTCATAACAGAATTAAATGTTCGAACCAAGTTGATTAAATCAACATTAATATATCATAGTAACCTAGAAAATTAGTGGAATTCATAAAAAGTCTTAAATTACATTTAGTTTGGTATTTATATTATCAATTATGTCAATATTTCATTAATAAGATAATTACTGCATCATCTTTGTGTCATAAATAAATTATATTATTTGATGTCTAAAAATTACAAATAAAATACCATCATTTAGGAAATCGTTTTAGCTTTATAATGAATATTTACAATCGAATTTATCTTATGTATAACCCCATATTAAAAATGATTTACTTATTAAACTTTGATTTTAACTATTTTAACCTTTCTTTAAATAAATTAATAATAAATGTCCTAATCTAATCCAAGTGGGCCTAAATGGTCATATTTTATTCCTAAGTTTGTTTTTGGTCGAATTACACTTGTCCAATAGAATTAGGACATGTGTTAGGGTAATAGTAATATCATATTTACCCTTAGTTACCCTATTTACTATTAACCGCGGTAAAAAAAGTAAAAAGTTACTATTCACCAAAAAATTATTTTCATCTCATTGAACCACATTTTAGTCCTTGATATTAACCGTGTCTCTCGGATTTTCGAAATTCCATTCACAGAAGCGGTAAAATTAAGTTTTATGCAAAATTCAGTTTTTTAACCTACCACTTAGTAGTTTCACTATTCATCAAAAATTGATGTTTTTCAGAACAATGCCAAAATTTCATCCTAAGCTATATTTAATATTTCGAATTCAAAAATGAAGTCTATTTTACCATATTCATAACATAGATGTTGCATTAATTAATTTTATAATTAAATCCCGCTGTTAAAATAAATAGCGTGTTTTTAAGAAACAATATCTATCAAAAGATTGACACTTGTTTATGTCTAGTTTAAATGTGAAATTACATCCAATGACCAACATTGTATTAAATTGTAAAAATATATTCTAAATATACTTTAAAACCACTCAAATTAATAATTTATCACTATTAATTATTTCGATTAAAAAAATTGTTTTTAATTATAATTTAGTAATTTTTCACTATTCATCAAAATATGAAAGTTATCCGAAAAGTACCAAAATTTCACCTTAGGATAAATTCGATACTCCGAATCCAAAAATGAAGTCCATTTTGAGAGTTAAAATTTCTAAAATTTAAAAAGTGGTTATTACTATTCATAACGGCTAGTTTTAATAATATTCTAATAGCATATCATTGTTTCGTGAAACTCAGGATTACGTACCACACACGCTATCGAGGAAGGTTGTGATTGCGTGTAATGCAAGGCAATTCAAGGATGCGTGTTGTGCAAGCTCCTTTTTGTGTTGCGTACAACACAAGACATTAGTGAAATAAAAAAGAATATTTTTCATAAAATCTCGGGCTGTTACAGTGACGCTCTGTGAAGCCCTCTGATGTCTGCGAGCTGTTGCAAAGCAAGGAGGCAGTGATGCTCTGCGAAGCCCTCTGACGTTCGCAAGCCATTATGAAGCATGGGGGCAGTCACCTGCCACGAGGCCCTCTGACGTTCACGATCACTTTCAAATCAACGATGTGGTGATGCTCCGTGTTAGAAGGTGACGTTTGTGACCCGCTGCGAATATCACAACACATTGTGAAAGCGCTGCTTCCCAGAGGCTCATTCCTATAAATATAGGGCTCTACATGATCCCAAAAGAGGAGTTTTTTGACCTTTCCTTTCCTAGCTCCCGAATCATGAAGCACCTGTGCTCTGCGGGAATGAGCTCCTCAATGTACTTTTGCTTCTCCAAGTGCCTCCCCCTGGGTGTTAATTGAGCCCCTCTTCCGAGAGGGATGCCATTCGCAAAGCCCACGGGTCTTCGTGAAGGAAGGATATCCTCATTGTAACTCAGGTCTTCACAGAGCACTTACGCTTTCCGAAGAACCCCCCATGTGCATGTTGCCCAAGTTCCAAGTCCAGGTTATTGTGCATCCCAAAGAACATCGCTTCCCATTTCCATGACTTCCAAGGAACCCTTTCTTCGCTAGGCATTGTTTCGCAAATGTCTTTCCACTTCATGATGAACCCCCCATGTGCATGTACCACAAGGGCCAAGTCCTGGTTACTATGTATTTTGAATCACATCGCTTCCATATTCTATGCTTTTCAAAGAACCCTTTCATTGCGAGGTATTGCTTCACGAATGCCTTTACACTTCACGAAGCTCCTCCCATATTCACCTATTCCCTACACCTATCCTGGGAAACTTCACTTCTTGAAGCACAACCCTTTGTGAGGCCCCTCCACAACATAAAGCACCAGAGCATCACATGGATTCTACCTATGTCCCCTCTCACTATGATACACATTTTCTTATGTGCCCCTTCCGATTTTCACGAAGAAACTTCAAAGTCCCTTGGACAATACTACTTGTTGCGTTTGTTTGCCTCATGATTCTTCACATAGGCATGTTAATGACTATCACTTCTTCACATAGCCATGCTAACATGGACCCCCAATGGTTCGCTCCATAACACCCCCTTGACAAGGATTTTCCTAATCCCTATCTTCACTAAGGTGTAGAGGGTATCAATTATGTATGTCCTAGGGGTGAGGAGTAAACCCACATCATCCGAGCTGCAAGTATTTAAACTTCCAAATCACCATCATCCTTAGCACATGACGTTGAACTGTGACTCCCCCCATGCATTCTACGTAGGGTAAGGGAAACTATCTTGGTGTTAGAACCTTTGATTTGCTTTCAAGAGGATTCTTCCATGCTCCTCCTTTATTCTACCATCCCAAGGACCAGAGAGTGGTGGGGGGAGATGGATTCTAGACCCCTACTTTCTTCGGTGCCAAATCCCCCTCCCACTGGGCTTTGTCCCCACCGGACCTCCATCCTGGAGTATGTCCCAACTTTTCAGGATAAAAACCATGCATAAGCCCTTATTTCCTCTTTGGGTTGTGATCATGTGTAAGCCACACTTCACCTCTCATAGACTCACCTTTCACAACGTGATCGTCAGGTCTCTACTGCTTCTTGTTTCTCACACCGAGCATGACTCACGTGGGCTTAGAGTAAGCACTGATCAAGACATCTTCCTTGGGAATTCTAGATTATAATCCCCATGCCTTCCTGAACTATGTGGTCTTTGATCCTTGCCATGGCAGGGTACGTAGGAAGCCTCCACAAGGTCAAGCCCACCTCCTATTGGACCCCAGGTCCTCCTTCACTTCGGTTCACCGACGCCAACCTAAACTACGTGGTCTTAGATCCTTGCCAAGGCAGGGTACGTAGGAATCCTATCTAAGGATCAATCCCACCACAACCTAAACTGCGTGGTCTTTGATCCTTTCTATGTCAGGGTACATAGGAAGCCTCCACGAGGTTCAAGCCCACCACCATCCATTAGTCCCATCCATCTTCACGTCGGTGCACAAAGCCCACATAATCTGAACAACGTGTTATTTGATCCTTACTAAGGCAAGGTATGTAGGAAGCCTCCAAGAGGTTCTTGCCCACCACCACCTGAACTACGTGGTCTTTGATACTTTCCAAGGAAGGGTATGTAGGAAGCCTCAATGACGTTCAATCCCACCACCATCCATTATTCCTGACCATCTTCACGTCATTGGACCAAGCCCCCATAATCTGAACTACATGGTCTTTTATCCTTTCTACGGTAGGGTACATAGGAAGCCTCCATGATGTTCAAGCCCACCACCCATTGGTCTCTCCAACCAAATTCACATCAGTTCACCAACACCTTGGGTCTCCTCAAATCGTAAGCCATAAATGCCCCCATGAACTACGAATTCTTCGATCCTTGCCAAGGAAAGGTATGTAGGAAGCCTCCTAGAGGTTTGAGCCCATAATTTGGTTGTTCCAACACCCTTCACATCGGTTCTCCCCCGTCCCACATGACGTTAAACTATAGACCCCAATCAGTGGAAAGCCATTGTTTCCCCAGTTAGCGGTAAGCCGTTGCACACAAATACTACCCTGAACTATGTGTTCATTGATATTTTCCAAGTCAAGGTATGTCAGAAGCATCCATGATGTTCAATCCCACCATCCACCTGGATCCTAGGTCCTCACTCACGTCGGTTCACTGACTCCTGCCCCATACCCAAACTATGAGGACTTTGATTCATGCCAAGGTAGGGTACGTAGGAAGCGTCCATGAGGTTCAAGCCCAATAACAATGGGTCCCAGGCACTTCACGTTGGTCCACCCCTGTCCCGCATGACATTAAACTGTATTCAACTTTTTTTGTTCCCCATTGAGTGGCATGCCATTGTCACTCCGTTCAGTAGTATGTCATTGGAACGCCAAATAGTGGTAAGTTGTTGTCAACATGAACTATGTTCACTGAACTATGTGGAATTTTATTTCCTCCCATGGGGATATGTAAGAAGACTCTTTGAGGCTCAATCCCAACTTCACCATCGCACTTGTGATGGTCCCATTTCATTCCCCCTCCACTTTATGCATCCACCCATTATATATCCTGATTGTTATCTAGGATGTGACATCCTAGTGGGACCATGAAACTTCATTCCCCATTCCCATCAACAGTAACTGGGAGGTCACCCACATGTTGGACCCAACATTAGTGTTCCCTATGGGGGTTTCACCTACCTGATCCACTCCAGTCAGTGTTATGATCAGTTCAATCAGTCTTCGCTGGACATTAATCTTGTAGCATACCCTGTGTTAAACATGATAGGATGAGGAAAACCTCAGATACATGACAATGGAATATGATTCCCCACGTTCCATGTGGTATTCTTCAAGCTTCCGCGCCCTGGAGAAGCCCTATAATAAGGGACAGAAGACTGACGCGCCCATGTACTATCATCGAGACATGCCAGTGATGCCTAACATGACTACTCCACTGAACTAATGTGGCTGCCCTGACCGGATCCCTTGAAATGCCCCAAAAATAGCATTGTAATTAACTGGTGTCCATTAAGATATGACACCAGGAAGAGTTTCACAAACAATGTATTAAATCTATAAGGGGGACCATGACTAGTTGAAGATTTCTAAGGAGGAATTAATAGAAGGAAGAAGCGAAATCCCATCACCCCATTTCTATCAAGGAGAAAATGTCCCTAAATAAGGAGTGGATGTCACCCGCAATTGGAAAGAAAGAATGCGGGGCAACAGACAGGGTCATCATCCCCCTAAAAGAGATAGACGCGCACACCCCTACAAAAGCATCAGAATCATAAATGGTGAACCTGATGGGAATATCTTCTCCACAAACATTGAAATTAGTAGCATTCCAGGCTTCAATGGATTAGCATGTAACCGGATCCAGTTAACTGGTGTTGGGTCCCGCTATAAAAATAGTGGTCCTATCATGAAACTCACCAGATGCTGGGGCAGTAGAACATTGGACATCCCGTTCTGCGACATTTTTAGTGTGGATCCCTCTTACCAGCCATGGAAGACGGGATGTCAATGTTCCATTGGTTGTCGATTCCTTTTTCTTTCAATACTGACGACATAATCTCACTGCTCTTAGGAATCAAGTTGCTGCTCTAGGGATGCTATCGCCGCCTGCCCATCGACGCAGGGGCAGGGGCAGCACCAACGTGGACATTCCACGTGGATTCACCTCTTCCATGAAGACCTCTACATCTACGACCATGGGGTGCCCACACACCCTCTCCCCATCCGAGGTCATTCAACGGAGGGTAATCAATGACCTCATGTGCCGTTATGGGGAAGAGGGCATAATTCTGACCCGGGATATGGCCTACCTGGATCAAGAGGCATCTGTGCCTCATCACCAATGTAGCCCCCAAGGGCCACACAGGGAACCACGACTCCTCATGCCGACATATAACCATTTTAGAAGCCTCTCCTTATAAGGCTTTGGCGACTCCTTGCCTTACGCTGACAAGGTAGGTGACGTCCGGCCTAGCCCGGTCAGAGTACCATTCCAGGCGCTCCCAGTGAGGGCTCCCACACGGCCACGTCAGCACCACCCCCCGATTTTGCTGGAGGAGGAGCAGGTAAGAAACGTACCTGCACCACCAGCCCCGGTTCATCCCACCCGACGCCAACGTTGGGAGGAAGCTGAGGATCCCCGCCAAGGGGCGTCAACGTCGGCATCTACTGTGGCCCGAGCCACCGCCGATGCATAACATCAGTTACCTGCATACACTGAGTAGGGGAACTTATAGGCCCAACCAAGATAGAGGTCCCAACCACCCCACTGGTAGAATGGGTCGACTCTCTTGGTCACCGACAAGAGCAGTGGTCACCGCGACCTACCCTACAGTGATGCCACCCAACACGGAGGTCCTCCCTGTACCACTACCATGAAGATTTCATGCCTTCCATACTTTGAAGATTGACATGGAGGTCCACCCCGTGTCTCCCTCAATCCAAATGATGGTCTTCCCTGCAACGGTGATACTCAGTACGGAAGCCTCTCCCATGCCAATTACACTGGGTATGGAGTCATTTCTCTTGCACCGGACTACCGGTGTAGGGACATTGCACATCTGGTCTCTCCTCAATGTGGGGATCCTCCCCACATCCTCATACAAGATGGTGAAAGTCTTCCGCACCTCATTACCCCAAGGGGTGAGGGACAGCCTCGCTCCACCCACACTAAGCACAGATGTCCTACCCGTGTTCAGGTAGACCGGTACAAGGACCCTCCTCATACTGTGGTCACTAGGGAAAACAAACGTGGAGGTCCTCCCCATTCTTCTCCCAGTTCTTGCCAAGGTCTTTCCCACTCCATCGCTACCCAAGGAGGTCCTCCCCAAGTCCCCTTTGACATTTGGCCTAGTACTCCTTGCACCCTTGATTTTTGGGTGGAAACCCTCTCCGCCCCGCACCAGTGCAGTCGAATGACCTTGTGTCAGAAATTTTCCTTATCCCAAAGATCCATCCAGGGGAAATAAGGAGGGTCCTCGCCAACATAAGAAAGATTCAGGGAAGGTCCAGACATAGATCAAACCAGTCCACTTTTTAGACTTTGAGGCCCAAGGAGACTCAGCGTGGGAACCCTCCTCTCACTCATCCGAGTCAAGGGTCAGGGCAGGGATGAGGTGCATTAGCCTGTTACTCCTAGAATGTGAGATCCATAGGATTCCCACCTCCCTCAATATATATATTCAAGAGGATGAAAATATGGAAACCTCACAGGTTACAGTCGCACAATCGCCACCATCGTCACCAGAAGCGCTCTCAACCTCGACAAAAGATCGCGAAGAACTATTATGGGGACCGATGGCGGGTGAGCAGAAGCGCGACCTCACACCAGTAGCCTTAGCCCATGAGCAAGGAACTGTGGCTGTCAGCCCATCTTATCACGATGTGGCATCCAGGTCACTACACTCTTCGGAGGACAACCCATGATTTGGCGGTCAGTCAGCATGTTCACCATACTCTCCACCGGCTAGCTTTCCATCACAGCAGTCAACCTCAGTACCCCTACCGGTTCCTCAAACACCCCTAGTAGATGAATGGGGAAATTAAGGGCCAGTCCCTGAATCTGAGCTCAGGAGCTTATGGAACATCCTCATAGAGGACCACTTCCCCAAGAAGTTCTAGCCCGTGGAAGCACCTAATTTTTGCATATCGGAATCCATCACCCTGGAGGAAGTTGAGTGTTTCTGCCAAACCCTCTGGGAGATACATTTTAGTCTTTGTCATCAGTGAGTGGCTTATCCTAATTGCCATGTGCATTTCAAAGACATCAGTGAGCAATGACGTCAAGTCAATTTGGCCTCCTTCCCTACGGCCCAGCGCCCCGAGTCACCAGGTCGTCATGAGGCCCTCAAGAAGTAATGCATTCAGAGTATCAACGTGCTCCAAAAACTTATCAAGGATGCACCCAAACACGGGCAAACATGTGGCTGGGGGCATTATGCTTATCTCCTCTACAGTCCTATTTGGTGGAAACCCGACTCACTTAGCGATATCGAGGACATGCCCCCGGAAGGGTTACAGTCAACATGGACAACATAGTGGACGAGGAAGATGAGATAGATCTTCTCAATGGATATTTAACCCCCGAGGGACTGCCACCACTATTAGACACATCTGGAAGGATTACTCATTAGAAGAGAAACCTACTTTTTCTCCCATCGCCCACTGAGGCATTGTTACTCAGTAGTAATTCTGGTAAGGGAAAAGAGCACATCAGAGCTGCCAAAAACTCCGACCTGTCCGAATCAGTGAAGAAGATAGAGGAGGACCCCGAGAAGGCCATGTTGCACCATGAACTAGCCAAACAGAATAATTTGGTCAATGAACTTTTTCCAGAATGTGTCGTAGAGCAACAGACTGACTATGGAAATCCTAGGCCAGTACTACAGGGGCAGGAACAACTTTTCCTCGGCAAGCTGCCCCTGGAAACCCTGATCATAATGCTCCTGTGGATAGGGTGAAATCCATATCTCATGGAAAGAGAGCATAGTATGTCCCACCAGACCCTCTAGAGTGGTGCGGGATTCCAAGGTACCCATCCTGGGATCCCCCATCCGCCCTGAAGGTTGTGCCGCTGGCCTCTCCACATGCCACTGAGATTCCTTACCGCGTTGAAGAACCCGCCAACGCACTCATGGTTAGGGATCCCCGTCAAGGTAGGGACCCCGCCGAAATGATCCAATGGCAGCAATCATTCTTCTCCTTGAGGTGTTAGAAATGCGATAGGTGGCGATCCCACCTAATTAAAAGACATATCGAGCATGGGTTGATGATATTCCAGCACCATTAGGTTTCAGGAATCCCACCTTCTCCTTCTTTAACGGGACATGGGACCCAACGAAACAATTGGCCCACTTCAACTCAAGGTTTGGGAAAAAGTTAGTGACTCTAGTGCAGTAATAGGCTGCCAAGATCTTCTGTTTTGTTCAGACATTAGAGGGGTCGTCATTCGTCTAGTATAGCCAGATCCCCGTCAGATCCGTAACCAGGTGGGAGGACCTTTGCAGGAAAATCCTCTTCCAGTTAAGCTCCACCACATGGAAAACTAGAATCGCAGTCCTCTTCAAGTGAAAACAATGGTCTGATGAGTGTGTCACAGACTTTATCACCCAGTGGAAAGGGCACACATACTCCCTTGACATGCCACTGATTGAGGAGAAATTACTGATGACGTGCATAGGGAATGTCAAGACGGAACATGTTCCCTTTATAGAAACCCATAACTACCCTCGAGGGTTTTTAGACTTCTCTGATAAGGCCTAACGTCTGGAGAAAGATCTACAACAGGCTGTCCAAGCATGTCCATTTTCTCACGAAATTCCTGCAAGAAGTGCTTTCAGAGCCATGCCCTCCACAGTGGCCCAAATAGAGGCCCCCAGAGAGTTGGAGTTATTACCAGTGGAACTGCCTCTGCAGCGTCGAAGAGTCCCACCCCCGTAGGTGCATCCTCCAGCCCTACAGAAAGTTCCTCAGAATTGGAAGGTGCCCCCATGGGATGCGCCGCCACCACCGAGGTTGGGGAATCAGGTTCCGCCTCCTTGACAAGCCCCTGGATCTCCTCGTTAGGGGCAGGCTCCTAGCCCACCATCCTAGACAAAAGAAACCAGACCTACTCATTCTATGCGATTTAGGTTCTCAGCTATTTTAGAAGTTCCTTGGAACAAGGGATCATGTGTTTTCCTGAGTGCAAAAGGCCAGAGGTGGGAACCCCACTGATCGACCCAACTACTGCCATTATCATCGGATCCTAGGGAACACCCTCAAGAAGTGATATGTGTTTAAATACTGGATTCATGACTAGGTCGATAGCAACATATTTAGGCTTGGCCCGACCCCGACACAAGTGGTAGGTTCCTTTGTAAGGCTAGATAGCGAAAGCGACGATGAAGGAAAGTGGAAGCAAATTTCCAACCGCGTGTCCCAGATGTATCATGACTTGATGGCTCACAAAACGGTTTCCCATGCCCATTGAATCATCCATGTGTTCCTGAATTAGCCAGAACCTTTAGAATCCACATCCACCACTTCAGTATCATCATCTCAGTCAACCTCTTCCCAGAAGAAGAAGCCTCAGCGGCGCAAGGGAATGCAATGTGCCCTGCCAATGCCATCATCGTCCCACACTCTCTACAAAATCATGCCCTCTGAGATGGGGATTCATTCTAGAATCTACCCGTAGTGGAAGAATCTTCAAGTGATATTCAACTGTATGATTAAGTTAATACCGTGGAGTTGGTAAACCCCTATATGACTCCCGACGATAGGGAGCGCCCGACGATCCTCTCCAATGTCCCCAGCCAAATCCAACGTCAGCGGAGTCGTGGCCATATGGGTCATCAAGGCATTTCAGTGGACACCTCCATCCAGGCCATGCATGCCATCGAAACTAGACAGTAGGCCCAGTGCAGAGCTCAGCACATGCAGCCATTTCATCTGATGTCGTCAGGCCCGTCTCCACCACGGTTTGTGCTACTGGATCATGCAGAGCTACCTTGACCATGTCGCGACCACCCTCTCCCTGCTATAAAACAATCTCATTAGTCCAGCCCTCATACATAAACAACTCTTCAGGCATCGACTAGTGAGCAGAGGGAAATGTCCAACACCAGTCAGCCATCGTCCTAGCCGGCAGGGCCCGCCATCCCTCTTATTATGGAGTGGCCTCTTACAAGTAGAATATCATTCCTGACATGGAATTATGATGTCCTCAAGACCATTTTCAGCACACCATCTTGGATTTCCATCATAGAGGACCTTATCCTGTCGAGAGATATTCTTGAGGCCCTTACCGAGGCTTTAAGAAGCCCCTATAGTTTGAGACGGAGGTAGCAGCTAGAGAAGACTTTCATACTGAAGCGGTTGAGAATGATGAATGTCTGGACATAATTTCGTTCTCTAGAGAAGATCAAGGATCTCCCATATAGTTTCATTTCGGCCCACTATACACCACCAGCCAATTTAATGGCGTGGAGGTTTGCTGATATCTTGTTGACAATGGCTTCGAGAATAACCTTTTCCTGACACAGACACTATGGAAGCTGGGATTATCTGAAAATTTCCTAACCCCTTTCAACTTATGAATCTAGGGATATGATAGGACACAGAAGACCCCAATTGGTAAGATCTTTTTGAAGACCTAGTTTGGTGGCCTAGTTTCTAGCACAGAGTTCATGGTTGTCTCCCAGGACACCGCATACAAGGAATTGATGGGCAGACCATGGCTCCACATGCATTCGGCGGTCCCCTCATCATATCACCAATGCCTCAAGTACACCCTTAATGGCCGAGTAGGTGATCTCCAAGTTGATTCATATCCTTTCGCCTCGTGTGAAGACCGCTACCTAGATGTTGACTATTATAATAGTAAGGACAAGTAGATTCAGGCCAGTGAAGTTGAACCCGTCGTAGTTGCAGTTGATACTTGGGCAGGTCTAGATGATGCCTACGTCTTCCTGATCCATCGATTAGAGGCCACAACCCCTTGAAATGGGGTAATGTTTTGTTGTCTCTGGTACAAGAGAGAAGTATATTCCCAAGTCTAAGAGACGACATAAAATCACCTCTTACTCCTACAAAAATCAAGATGAGGTGGTCCTGGAGCCTCCTACCCCCGTACGGTATCTAGATGACTGCCCCATGGCAATGATAGTACATCGTACGTGTTTTTTTCACTAGGATGCTATTAACTAGATCAAGCCGATGTTACACTATTTATTTGATATCATCAAGTGTGGCCCCTTAGGATAAAGACTAGATGGGATCAGTTCGAAAACCTTCATTGCTATGGTTTCGGTAGTACCAGAATCTCCCGATGTAGTGACCACTACTGCACGGGCTGGTACCAGCCTCCCTTTGGGATCCGCTGACCTAGAGGAAGCTCCTCCCACTAGGGATCCTTTTGTAATCGAAGAAGAAGATCTAGAGGATGCTTCCCCCTACTTTGAAGAGGGCGTCACCACCACGGTCGATGAACTGGTACAGGTGAACCTTGGTAGGGAGGAAATTTCGAGACTCACATTGATCAGTGCCACCATTCCTCTCGAGGAGCAGTAGTGGTACATAGACTTTCTAAAACAACACCATTATGTGTTTTCCTGGAATTACAGTGAAATTCCAGGACTAGATCCTCAGGTATCCATCCACCACCTCAGTCTCCCGACAAATCATTGCAGGTTCAAGCAGCCTCTCAGGAAAATGCAACCTTCTCATGGTGTCATGGTCGTGGTCGAAGTTGAAAAGATTATCATATAAAACATCATCAATGAGGTCCAATAACCCATGTTTATAGCCAAAATTATTCCAGTCAGGAAGAAGAAGGGACATATCTGAGTCTATATCGACTTCCTAGATCCCAACTGTCACTGTCTAATGGATGATTTTCCCCTTCTTGGGATGGAATTGTTGATCGATGCTATAGTTGGGATCCAAGACCTCTCCTTAATGTATGGTTAGTCCAGATACAACCATATCTGAATGACCCCCAATGAAAAGGAGTTCACAGCTTTCAGTGCACCTCATGTTACTTTCTGTTACCAGGTTATGCCCTTCGTCTTAAATAATGTAGGTGCCACATATCAACAGTCCATGCACTGCATATTCAATCCAATCCTTAGGACATCGGTGGAATGCTATGTGGATGATCTGGTGGTCAAATCTCCCTAGTTCCAGGACCTTCTCAAGGACTTTGAGAATGTGTTCAGCTTCCTCCATTCCCGCCAACTAAAGATGAACCCGTTGAAGTGTGCCTTCAGGGTCACCTCTGTGGAGTTCATTTGCTTTGTTTTCAGGTACTGGGGCATCGAGATCGACCCAGAGAAGATCAAGGCCATCAGAAAGATGCATCCCCTTAGCAATATTCAGATGCTTTGAGGTTTCCAAGGCCACATAGCCTACATAGACCAATTCGTTGTGAATATGGATGGAAAGTGTAAGCCCTTTTCTCGGGTCATGGTGAAAGGATCTGCATACAAATTGTATGAAGAGTGCTAGACTGCGTTCGAGGAAATCAAGTAGTACCTTCTCTAGCCTCCAGTCCTGATGTCACCCGTCTCGATAAAACAAATAATCCTGTATGTGACTGCCCTATAACGATCTCTCGGTGCCCTCCTTGCCTAGACGAACAATGAGGGGACAAAAAACAGCCTCTACTACCTCAGCCGCATGCTCCTCAATATGGAGAGAAGATAATCCACCATCTAGAAAAGCTTCCTTGCACTCATATTCGCAATGTAGGAATTATTACACTACTTGCAACACCAGTAGGTACAGCTGGTGTCTCGAGTAGACCCATTGAAGTGTATTCTAAACTGACCCTTGTTGACTTGTTGTCTATCACGGTGGGGGAGTAATCCTCCACCAGTTCGACATCAGGTTCATGCCTCATAAGGCTATCAAGGGAAAGCATTGGAAGATTTTCTAGCTTCCCATAAAACCCCCTCGGACCAATCCATGGACCTAGATTTTCTGAACGAGGAAATTATATCAGAATATCATGCCTTCCCATGTTATCAGATGCACTTTCTTGGTCCTTCCTAGAGCCCCACCGACAGGATGCTCAATGATCCCGGGATTAACAGGGTAGGCATAGGTATTGTCTTTATTAACCTGGTGCAAGCCATCCTGCCGTACACATTCCTATTTTCATAAGGCTACACCAACAACAAGGCTAAGTATCAGGCTATTATCATTGGCCTCGAGCTGGCCCTTGAGATTGATGTGACCAATTTTCCTGTGAAAGGGGATTCTGAACTAGTCAAAAAGAAAATCAATGGTGACTACATCGTCAGAAAGATAGAGTTTATACCATTATTGGAGCACGCCCTCAAGCTAATGTCCCAGTTTCCATCTTGGCTAGAAGTTACTCATGTCCCTTGATCTCAGAATGGTCGAGACAATTCTAGGGCCCGCCTAGCTGCATCACTGGCAGAACCTGAGCAGGATGATTTGATTATACACGTGGAACAACAGATAGTCATTGCTTCGATCATCCCAGATGATGACAGCGACCTATGGATAAGCCATATTACCACTAGGGCCTCCACATCGGACCCCCAGGTTCCTCATATGTAGTGTTTTAAGTGACCCATGTTGGGAAAAAATCCCTCAAGGTATCATTGATGCATTTTTTAGGTGACTGTGTTTGTTGACAAAGTGGACATCTATGTTGCGATTGCTGAAAAATCAAACCATGACATAAAAATTTGTTGACAAAAGGGATTTCTGGGTGGCATTTCAAGTTCAAGGGATATGGTTAATGATCCATGTTTGATTAAAGAACAATGACAAAGGACTGGATGGTCTGGAGGTGGTACAAAAAGAGCATATACAAGGTGGTGCCATTTTCCAGTGTTTGCCAAATTTTTGGGCCTACAAATCGACAAATGAAGAGAAGTGGGTTTTTGGCAATGAGACTTGTGTGCCGTGTACTTGAAGGAGATGAAACTTGCGCGCCATATGTTTTTCTAGATCAAATAATCAATATATGGAAAATGGATAATGGTCGCACAAGTTTTGGCGTTGGTTGCGGAAGTGATTTGCACAGTAAGAGACTTGTGCACCGAGACTTGCACGCCGAAGGGAGACTTGCATGTCATCGCGTAGGGTGTTCAAATGCCAATAAATATAGGTCGACCCCTCATCATTCGATACGAGTTCAAGACTTAGAGAAAATCAAATCTCCCGTCGCACAGGTTTGGTGGTCGCGTAAGTGGTGGTGGGTCACGCAAGTAGATGTTGTGTGACAGTTGTTTGTTGCACGCTCAAGGTGGTCTGGGAGAGGAAGGAATAAATTCATGTAGGTTTTGAGTTGAAGAAGGAAGTGTCGCGCAAGTGGTTTGGTAACACTTGCGCGCCATGTTTTGATGAAGCACGAAAGTTGTTGGTTGTGCGCCAATATTTGTTTGGGAATAAAAGGTTGTACATTGCACAAGTTTGGAGATGTAGAAGCTTGTATCGCGCAAGTAGTTGAGGTGGACTTGCGTACCAGTTGTAACTTGCGTGCCGAGACTTGCGCGCCGACATAGAGAAGGGCACCGAGTATGGTTGTTTCACAGCAGTGATTTAGGGCTGCGTGGATGCTAGAATTTTGCATGATACCTTCGATTCAAGAGAGATTCATATACAGGTGAAATTTCGAATTCAATAGAGAATGAATATAAAACGAAGGATGCATTCATTAGTGATAATTAAGAGACCTACAGGTCTATAAACTGTGAGTGGATAGTTTCCAAAGCAGTGATCAAAGAAATAGGGAGAAGGTGTCCTCTCCACCGGAAGTGAGCCAGAGAGAGAGAAATAGGGAGTGACCCTTGGGAAAGCAGTGAGTTGACCCTAATCCTTGTAACAAAAGTGAGGATGGGAATATAAGTGATATATCCCAAACTTTGTAAATAGTAGTGGAATTATAGTGAATTTGGTAAATCGGCACATTGCCGGTTTATGCTCCTTAGATGTAGCCCAATGAGGGTGAACTTAGTAAAAATTGATGTTTCCTATGCATGATTTACTTTATGTTTATCTTACTCAACAGGAAAGAAAGATAGAAGTGTTTATCTTAATAGCGAAACATGATCATAACCTGATTTAATTTTAAATTAGTTATACCCTGATTCACCCCAGCCCCACCTCTCAGGGTATTCATCCTTGTGGACCGAACAATTGGTATCATAGGGAAAGGTTGATATTAGTTTTTCTCTAAAATAGAGGTCACCAATCATAAAGGGATTCCAATATTCAATGAGAACAATTTTTAGCTATGGAAGAATCAGATGAAACACTACTTCCGATCTTTGGGAATGGATGTATTCCCAGTAGCAATGCATGGCATAACTGCTGATATTAATAGTGGTACATTATTAGATGATTAGCATAGAGAGTTGGATGATGGTGCAAAAGTAATCAATGCCTTAGGGGGAGCCTCATAAAATCCTATATATACAAAGGTGATGTCTTGAAAAACGTCACATGCTAGGTGGGAAATGTTATTGCATATTTATGAAGGGGATACAAATGTCAGAGAGGCAAAGCTGCAAGTGTTGTGGAACAAGTATGAAGTTCTAATAATGAACCTGAATGAGTCTGTTGATGCATTCTTTGACAGGGTAAATATTGTTGTGGAGGACATGAGAGGTCTTGGAGAAGTTATTGAAGATATAAAAATTGTGAAGTGCTTCCTAAGAAAACTTCCACCTCGGTTCAATCCAAAAGTTTCTATTTTGGAATATAATGACCTGAAAGAGTTGACATTGGATAACCTACACAACACTCTTGTTTCATATTAAATGAAAAATGATGATAACGATGTTGTGGAAAAGGGGAAATCTAAAGATGTTGCATTTATGGCCCTGAAGAATCTCACCATTGAATATTCTCAGGAGGATGAATAAACAAATGAGGTAATGTCATTCCTCTCCTCAAATCTTCAAAGTGGAAAAGAAAAGTTGAAAGGGAAAATTCTATTTTCTTGATTTATATGTGGAAAATTTGGTCATCTTGCACCAAGGTGCCCCAAAACGTTTCAAGAAGAAAATGATGAAGATGAAGTTGAAATTCCCATGAAATTATCTTCAACCTATGTGAAAAGGAAGAAGAAGTTAAACAAAAATTTCATCAAGAAGAAGAATCTTCTTTCACAAGAAATAGATAGTTCAGATGAGTCTGAGGTTGAAGAGGTAGAGGAGATTGAAAATTTCAAAGATTGTGGAGAAACCGCTATGGGGGTAGTCTTCGGTAGTTTTCAAGATAAGAAAAAAACCGAAGGTGATGATGATGAAGAAGAAGTTGAGGGAAGAGTTGACATGCAATCTGAGTTAGAGGCTACTCTTGAAGAGATAGGTGTTTGGAGAGCCAAAACAAAGAAATCTAACAAAGTTGTTTGTGATTCCAAACTCTATATGCAGCAGCAGGAAGAAGTGAATTCTTATTTGATGGAAGAAATTGAGAAACTCAAGTTATCAACACCAAAAAACTCAAAATCAGTTACTGAGTATAAGCTCAAAATTGAAGAACAGAAAATGGAGATCGATGGATTGAATAGAAAAGTAAAATATCAAGTCAAGTGTATAGATGAAACATGATGAATAAGTGGTTAGTATGCGACAAAAATGAATGATCAAGAAAAACTCGTGATCCACAATGTGATATCTAAAAAGAAGGTCATTCAGAAGATAGAGAAGATGAAATAGGAGGCCAGTAGTTCAGCAGGAATAAAGCAGAAATTGTGCCTAGATACCAAGGCCGAATTTGGGCTTGATCGAAAACAAAAAGCTCTAAATATGGATGTCAGACCTCAAGCTCCCACTCCGAGATTGAAGGTTGATTTGGGAAGAAAACAGAATCATAATATTCAAAGATCCCAAAGGGAAACTCATAATGCATAAGTAACATGAAGGAATGCACCTTATATCAGGTGTTACTGTTATAGAAAGATGGTACATTCACAAATTGTGTGTTCCATAGCCAAGAGATATCTATGGGTATAAGAACAGAGGTAGAAACCAAACAGAGAATGGTTTTCCAGAACATATTTTGAAGGACACTGTTTTTTGGTGAGGAGGATTTGGGAACATGGCCAGGTACTACACTTCGACCATACATATAAATGTGCCAAAGAAGAATCAAAACGTTCTCAAGCAGCAGACCAATAAACCAACAGGTGAGTTAAAAATGAAGAATAGATTTTCGGCTTTTCAAGATGAAGCTGGTCCATCATACTCTGAGAAATAATAGAATTATAAATTCATGCCAAGTGTGAAGGAAACAATAGGGACCAATAAGAAGAATAATGAGAAGGTTGTGGTGGCATAAATTTCCCTTAATGCATCAGATCACTCTGATGTGTGGATCCTTGATAGTGGTTGCACATCTCATATGACAGGAAATAAGGATCTTGGTACAGGCATAAAATATGACAAAGAAGGAGTTTTCAAATTTGGAAACAATGACGGCTTGAAGATTGTTGGCTCAGGAAAGGCCATGTTTGGGGGCAAAGAGATAAGACATGCTGGTGTCTTGGTAGAAGAGGGTCTTAGTCATAAATTGCTCAGTGTTAGTCATCTATGTGACTCAGGGCACTCTATCCGATTTACCAAGAAGATGTGCGTTGTGAAAGGAAAATATGGAGCAGTTGTTCTATAGGGAAAAAGGAAAAAGGGAAATCTTTACCTTGTAAGTGGGGAAGAAGATACGTGCCTTTTATCCAGAGGAGAAGAAGACCAGTTGTGGCATAAGCGACTAGGACATCTATTCCAACCATCCATGGAAGATCTAGTAAGGTGTGATGCTGCTAGTGACCTTCCCAAACTATCACGTGATTGTAATCATACATGCGATGCTTGCCAACAAGGGAAGATCATTAGAAAGACATACAAGCCATAGGGACATAAATCTACCAGAGTGCTTGAATTGGGGCATGCTGATGTATGTGGACCTATCTCACCATGGACTATAAATGGGAAAAGGTACTATGTCCTTTTCATTAATGATTATAGAATAATGTCCTGGGTATTTGTCATTACCCATAAGACAGAGGTGTTCAGGTGCATAAAGCAGTATAGAAGGGAATCAGAAAGGATGCTTGGGTATAAAATTATGATGTTTCGTACTGATAATGGTACATAATTCACAAACAATCAAGTTGAAGACTATCTCGAGAAACATGGGATAAGGCATCAAGTTTCATAAGTGAGAACTCCCCAATAGAATGAAGTGGTTGAAAGGAGAAATTGGATCATCAACAACATGGCCAGAACAATGCTTATTGAAAAAGACCTACCAGAGAAATTTTGGAAGGAAGCAGTTTTGACATCAGTCTATATTTATAAAAGGTCTTTTTTGTGTCTGAATGAAAGACTCTGTATGAAATGTGGTATTGAAATAATACAACGTTGAAATACTTTAGAATCTTTGGAAATAAGTGCATCTTTCTCAACAAAAAAAATAACAGGAAATTTGAGTTGCGAGGAGATGAGGGGATATTCCTTGGCTACTCAGGGAAAATCCAACCATATAAATGCTTCAACAATAGGATATGAAAAATTCTTGAGAGAAATGATGTCATTTTAGTTGAAAATGAACAAAATACTCAACGACCTAGTGAATAGTTTCTAGATGAAGGTGATGAGAAGGTAAGCAACACAGGGGAAGTTGAAGTGGCAGAGGATGACTCAGAAGAAGATACAGATAATGAGAAAGAGGAAACAAAATATGAATCTTCTTGGAAGCCAAAGATTCGAGCAGAAATTGATAGGAAAAATATCATTGGTGACCAGACAGCTGTATTTCAGAATCGAAAAATGAAATCATCACAACAAACATCGCTTTTATCTCAGGTGGAGTCGAAATGTTTTTTTGATGTAGCCGAAGATGAGTACTGGGTTCAGGCTATGAATGATGAATTAGACCAGATTGAGAAGAATCATACGTGGGGGATTGTTTTGAGGCCAGTAAATAAAAACGTCATCGGGACTAAATGGGTCTTTCACAACAAGATGAACGAATATGGTATAGTGATTCGAAATAAATCATGACTAGTGTGAAAAGGATACTCCCAAATAGAGGGTATTGATGTTGATGATACATTTTCACTAGTTTCAATGCTGGAGACAATCAGATTATACTTAGCCATAGCAGTGAAAATAAATTTCAAAGTGTTCCAGATGTACGTAAAATCTACATTTCTAATTTGTGTTTCTAGAAGAAGAGGTTTACATTGAACTTCCAGATGGTTTTATCATTCCTGAGGATGAGAACAAAGTTTTCAGGGTGATGAAGGGGTTGTATGGGCTGAAACAAGCACAAAGATCATGGTACTCAAGTCTTGATCAGTTTTTGAAGAATCATGGTTTCTAGCATGGGGGAGTTGATTACAATATATATTTCAGCAACGATAGTAATCAAAGGATGATGGTGAAGGTTTATGTGGGTGACATAATATTTTGAGGATCAAATGAAGCTCAGTGCAGATGATATTCCAAATTCATGATAAATGATTTTGAAATGTAAATTATTGGAGATATAACGTTTTTCCTTGGTCTACAGGTGACACAATGAAGGAATGGAACATTCTTTTCTCAATCCAAATATGCCAAGGAGGTTCTAAGAAGGTTTTTAATGGATAATTCAAAGGAAATGAAGACTCTGCTTGCTACCCAGATGAAATTATCAAATGTTGAGAATGGAAAGACAGTTAATATCATAGAATATAGGAAAATTATTGGAAGTTTTATGTACTTGAATGTAATAAGGGCTGATATTGTTTTTTCCACATGCCAAGAAGAAGGATATCAGAGTAATCCCATGGAAAGCCACATGATCATAGTGAAAAGATTACTTAGATATATCAAAGGAACTATGGATTTCGGTCTAATGTATAATGAGATATTTAAATTAGTGTTATTGGGTTACAGATATGCAGATTGGGCCAGTTCAGCGGATGACAGGAAATCAACATCTGGAGGTGCATTCTATCTTGGTGGACTTTGTATTACATGGTTAAGCAAGAAGCAAGATTGATTTCATTAAGCACTGCAGAAGCTGAGTATATTACGGCCACTCAAGCTTGCACACAATTAATATGGATAAAGCAGAAACTTGAAGATATGGGAGTTTAAGTGAAGTCTTCGATCAGAATCCAATGTTATAATTTAATTCCTATCAATCTTAGAAAAAATCTAGTTCATCACTCAAGGAAAAATCACATTGAGATCAAATATCATTTCATCAAGGAGCAGGTGGAGAAAGGGCTTGTGAAGTTGGAGTATGTTCCTATAGATCTCCAGGTTGCAGATATTCTGACAAAGGCCTTACCCAAGGAAGCGTTTGAAAGACATCATCTGGATCTGGGACTTCATTCAACTCCCCACACTTGAAGGAGTGTGGCGGTGGACCCCCCCTCTCCCCGAGGTATGATTCATTTTCCTCTAATGTGTTGATATGTGTTCTCTACTCTATTACAGACTGCAAAGGAGTGACCTTTGGGTTCATTGAAAAAGGGGGAGAAAATAGTGATTGTTCAAGGGGGAGATAGTGTGGCTATTTTAGAAATCAAGAAAGATACGGGGAGAAGCTAACACGTGGAGTATCCAGATAGGGGGATTTGGAGCTGGTTCAATGTGCTTAACCAAAGGTTAGCTTGGAAAACACAGGTGTTGGATCAAAATAATGATGTAGAGGATCAATATACAAGAGGGGGGTGAATTGTATACATTATAAAATTTCCTTAAACAAGGAAAGATCTAGGTTTAACAAAGTTAAACTTAAGAAAATTCACAACACGTCTAACACCAATGAAATATTGGGACAAAGTATGTTGTTACAAACTTCTAGTTCTATGCACTTTCTTAAATCTGGAATGTGATTCCAAAAAACTGGATTTAGAAATATGGATCTGGAAATTGAAACTTAACGAAAGTTTACAATATGATATTCTACCTTAAAGCATATAAAATCTAAACTAATCAGAGTTGAAGTGTAAGGAAATATAAGATGATTATACTTTCCTTACAATACGAAATGCAGCGGAAAACAAGTAGTAAAACTACTAGTAACAAGATATAAGTTTCTTAACCCAAAGAGAAGGGTATCCAACAACCTTGGATAAAGGTCCCTTGATTTATACTTTCACGCAAGTCTGTCTTACCCACCCCAGGGTAAGCCCTCGATACGAAGATCGAAGTCTCTATATTTCTATCCCTGCAAGCCCTCATCTACATGGTAGTTGGTACCACATTCTTACTCAGTAAGGAATCCCTCGAACATCAAGGTAGTCGGTACCTCTGTCTTCCTATCCCCGGAAGCCCTAGAATGTAATCACCAACATTCGGAGTCACATGAAGAAATCTGCATAAGGAAATGTTTGAACAAGTAGTTTAAACTTTCTATACGAAGATTGAGAGTTAATAAGATCCTCTCTCTCTAGAAATAACTTCAACAGCATGTAAGAACAAGTTGTCAAAGATCAGTGTTGAGATCGTTCAAATGAGCTCATATTAATAGGAAAATTTCCAATGGTCGGCTCCCACCTCCAACGATCATATTTTACTTAAATTCAAAAGGGACATGTACACGTGTCACTAAACTAATGGTTAGTTAGAAACAGAATAGATGACATCATTTTATAATAAAACATGTATAACTGAAAGCACGACATCGTTTTATAACAAACTTAACAAATCAGATTGTAAGTAAAAAGTTTAGAGTCTAATAAAAAGTATATTCGGAGTTTATAATACAAGGATATTTGGATTTAGTTTATTAGGGAATTCGTAGTCAGAATTCATGATCAGAATTCAAAATGAGAATTCTGCACCAGAATTCGGAATGAGAATTCTGCACTAGAATTCGGAATGAGAAGTCTGCACCGGAATTCAGAATGACAATTCTGCACCGGAATTCAGAATGAGAATTCTGCATCAAAATTCGGAATAATAATTCTGCACCGGAATTCATAATGAGAATTCTGCATCGGAATTCGGAATGAGAATTTTGCACTGCAATTCGGAATGAGAATTCTGCACCGGAATTTGGAATGAGAATTTTGCACCGGAATTCGGAATGAGAATTCTCCATTAGAATTCGTAATGGGAATTTTGATCCAAAAATAGAATACTTCATATCTAAGTATTGTACGATTCCGAGAATATAGATATGAATACGATTTTTATTCTTAAGAAAAAATATTGATATGTATAAGTAAATCTAGGTTAGGGTAAATTTCCTTAAAAAATTTTCCTTAGAGAAGAGAAATTTTCCTTAGAGAAGTAAAATATAGATTTTCTTAAGTATAAGGCATTTGTGATTTTGAAAACAAGAAGGGATGGAAAAGTCATAAGGAAAACCTTATTGAGTCAACAATCTCCACCTTTTTGGAAAGCACAAATAGTGATACAAAAAAGAATATAAGGACTTTGAAAATTTCCATTAGACTTTGAAATTAAAACTTATCTCCCTTTGTTCATGGGTGATAGTGAATACAAATAACTCCCCCTTAGGCATTGAAACTATAAGGATTGTATTTTTTATTTCTAGAATGGAGTTTCATTATCATGGGAATGAAAAACATTGTAAGTAGAAACTCCCCCTTACATTATGGATATCTTCAATTAGAAATTTTTCCTTCTCCATTTTAAATTTTTCCTTCTCCCCTTTTTGAGTAGTTCTTTTTCCTTCTCCCCCTTTGTGATTTTCAAAAATAATTTAAGGGAATGGTAAAGAAATAGATTACCTGAAACATTAGTATATAAAAATTCAAGATACAACCAACCAAAAATTTCAATAGAGTTGAAAAAAAATTTACAAGAAAAGACAAATGCAACAAAAGATCAGATTTAGTCTATTTGTCTTCCTTTTTCTTTGGGATTAGCTTCTTCAACATGGTTTTTAGCTTCTTCAAATCTTTTTGATCCTCCTCAGAATGCCTCTCCAAATATTTTATCCTTTCATCTGGAGCATTCAAAACATCTTCCTGAGCCTTCATAAGATAGACCCATGATGCTTATAGCTGTGGTGTAAGAAAGCATATAAGTATTCCCATAAGACTTGAATGAAAACTTCTCTCTGCCATCTTCATTAAGGAAGGAAACATACTCATAAAACTCAACAAGAAAATCTGTATAAACTATATCCTGTTTCGCTGGCTTTGATAAACAAACATCCTCCCAGCCATTCAATCTGATATTCCTCGATATAAGAGAATCATATTTTTAGAAACCTGGATGCACTAACCTCTCCCTGTAAAGTAACCATTTTGATATTGGCTTCATAGTTGACATATTATGAGAATTTTCTTCAGTAGACATTTGGAATGAAGAGCTCTGTAAGAATCGAAACGGGCTTTAAGAAGGGAGGCTGAACTTCAACATGCAAGAGCTTTATGATCGATGTGGGACAACCCTCGGGTGTCCCCTTTATATAGGTGATGAATGTGACCTTTGAGTTTCCAAAAACCATCTAACAGTTGAAAAACTCTCTGATTTGATATGACAGTTGAAAACACACCCGCAAGGAAATCTTGAATCTGATCTTTTGAGGTTTTAAAAAAAACAATCGGATTTAAGAAAACTAGAATCCCAGAATTTTTTTTAAAACTCATAAGAAAATACCAGTAAGAAAAATATGACTACGAAAACTTAAGTAAGGAAATCATACCTTTTGGGTTGGCCAAGAAGTTTATTCGTAATAGGTGATATACTTCTTGAAGAAAAATTTGACTATGAAAAAATAAATACGAAAAACTTAATGTTGAAAAGACTTTGAGTACAAAAAATCCAGTACCAAAAGTATGAGTACAAAAATATAAGTATGAAAAGTATGAGTATGAAAAATTTTAGTACGAAAAGTATGAGTATGAAAATCTTAGTATGAAAGTTCCAGTTCCGAAAATTTCTATTACAAAAATTTCAGTTCTGAAATCTTCCTTACGAAAATATCAGTTCCAACAACTTCATTACGAAAATTTCAGTTCCGAAAACTTCATTACGAAAATTTCTAGTTAGAAAAACTTCATTACTAAAGTTTCCAGTTCCAAAAACATAATTACGAAAGTTTTAGTTACAAAATATTGAAAAACTGACTATGAAAATTTTGATTACAAAAGTTTTAAAAAAAACTTACTACGAAAACTTTGATTACAAAAGCTTTAAAAAAACTAACTATGAAAAATTTTGATTACAAAAGAAAAGAAACTGATTAAGAAAATTTTGATTAAAAAAGAAAAAAAAACTGATTATGAAAATTTTGATTACGAAAGCAAAAAAAAATTGATTAGGAAATTTTTTATTACAAAAGAAAAAAAACTGATTAGAAAAATTTTGATTACAAAAGAAAAAAAAACTTATTAGGAAATTTTTGATTACAAAAGATAAAAAACTGATTAAGAAAACATTTATTACAATAGAAAAAATACTGATTAAGAAAATTCTGGTTACAAAATAAAGAAAACGAATTACGAAAATTTTGATTACAAAAGCAATAAAATTGATTACAAAAATTTTGATTACAAAAGAAAGAAAAATTGATTACGAAAATTTTAATTACAAAAGCAAGAAAAATTGATTACAAAAATTATGATTACAAAAGCAAGAAAAACTGATAATGAAAATTTTGATTAAAAAAGCATGAAAAACTAATTATGAAAATTTTGATTACAAAAGCAAGAAAAATTGATTACGAAAATTTTGATTACAAAAGCAAGAAAAATTGAATACGAAAATTTTGATTACAAAATTAAGAAAAAGTGATTACGAAAATTTTGATTACAAAAGCAAGAAAAACTGATTACAAAAATTTTGATTATATAAGCAAGAAAAACTAATTAAGACAATTTTGATTACAAAAGCACGAAAAATTGAATATGAAATTTTTGATTACAAAAGCAAGAAAAATTGATTACGAAAATTTTGATTAAAAAAGCAAGAAAAACTAATTACAAAACTATTGATTACAAAAGCAAGAAAAACTGATTACGAAATTTTTGATTAAAAAATCAAGAAAAATTAATTATGAAAATTTTGATTAAAAAAGAAAGAAAAGGAGATTACGAAAATTTTGATTACGAAATCAAGAAAAACTAATTAAGAAAATTTTGATTACAAAATCAAGAAAAAATGATTACAAAAATTTTGATTACAAAAGCAAGAAAAAGTGATTACGAAAATTTTGATTACAAAAGCAAGAAAAAGTGATTATGAAAATTTTGATTACAAAAGTAAGAAAAACTGATTATGAAAATTTTGATTATGCTAACAAACATATGTACTCCCCCTAGAAAAAGGAGTTTCATTACTGTAAGGTAAATTGTTCAATCAAGAAGTTAATAGAGAAGGATTACCTTACGGTTATCATTCCTTACTTCTGTTTAATGTATTCAAAACTATCAGGAGGTAATGATTTTGTGAAAATATCAGCAAGTTGATCTTGTGTTCTGATAAACTGTAGAATGACATCTCCTTTAAGTGTGTGATCCCTAAGAAATAAAACATTTGAAATCAATATTTTTTCCATGAAGAACAATGTTACCTATACCAATAATTTCTCCCTGAGTATTATCTCTGAATGTTACTTTTCCACCTTTTGTTTTGATAATATTTTCAAAATAGTCTTTGTTACCAGTCATATGCCGGAAACATTCACTATCCATGTACCTTGTATTGTTGGTGGTACATTCCATGTTTTCCTGAAAATAAGAAAAAGTTAGGCCTTAAGAATCCATACATGCTTGGATCCAGAATTATTAGATAACAAAATATTGGGTATCCACATTTGATTAGAAAAATAAGCTTTATAAAACCCAAGAGATTGAACTTTATTTAAGGAACAATTTTTCTTCCAATGCCCGCCACTTTGACACTTAGTGCAAAAAGGGGCTTTAGAAGGAACAAAATAGTTATTTTTGAAAACTGGTTTTTTGTGAGTATAACCCACTCAAGTAGTGTTTCCTTGAGGTCTAATTTGAGAATTCATCTTTTCAAAATTTTCCTTCCCAAAGTTAAACTTTGCAAGGAGCTTCTTAAGGGAAAAAATTTCAGATTTTAGTCTAATGAAGAAATTCCTATCCTCAGGAGTCATTTCATTAGAGTTAGATTTTTCCTCAAAGATTTTTATTTTTGAAATAGAATTCTTAAGATCTTTAGAATATTATTCCTTTTCAGAATCTTCTTTCTCAAGGTCTTTATAAAGTTTTTCAAAAATCGCTTCTTTATCATTAAGATCTGAAGAAAGATCTGAAATCTCTTTTGTAAGAACTTCTGCCCTAGTATTTTTCTTGTCTAACTTCTTAGAAATTTTATAATTTTTTGCTTCAAGTAACTTAGAAAATCTAGATAATTATTCATATGAAGGTTCTTCATTTTCTAAGGATGAAGTCTCTTCATTTGAAGTACTATTTTCGGAATAGTAGTTCTTATCAAGAGATAAGTTTGTTAAAGCTTCGGTAGAGCTTTCCTTAGCCATAAGACATGTATGTGGAAGATAATTATTAGAAAAGAATCCCATATTCTTCTGAGCTGATAAATCGTATTTGGAAGATTTTCTTTCTAAAGAGTCCCCACAGCTAGCACTCCAAGTAGTATTAGCTTTCAGACTTTTCTTGTCTTTAGCTTTGTAGAACTTCTTCCTGTTTCTTTCAGAATGCCTCTCTTTTCTTTCTTTCTTTTTAAGCATAGGGAAATCAGGTCGTATGTGTCCACTTCTCTTGATCTCATAGCATGTGACCTCTGAATCTTTCTTATATTTCCTTTCCTTCTTCTTATACCTGGATTGGAAATTTATTTGGCTGGAAATGTTGTTCAATATTCTAGCAAGATTTTCTAACTCATTCTCAGAGACTTCACTTTCACTAGATTCGGATTGGATAGTAACCTTCTTAGACTTGGATCTAGTTACTCTCTCATGAGTCTTCACTTTCATGTGGTTTGATGTTGTCGTAAAAGCAATAGTACCATTCCCATTCTTCTTTTTGATGTTGTCAGCATCTCTCTTCATCCTTGTTTCATATTGAAGAAGAGTTCCAAACAGCTCTTCTAAAGAAATTTGAGTGACCTTCTTATTCTCATCAATAGTTGTTCTCTTTTATTCCCACTCATTGGGCATAATATCAATGATCTTGTCAACTAGTGCTTCATCATCCAGACCTTTCTCTCCCATAGATTGTAAGCTATTCACTATAGTCATAAAACTTTGTTTCACTTTGCTTATAGGTTCTCCATAAGGAAAGTTAAAACCGTGATACCCAGCTCTCAACATAGCTCTTCTTGTCTCAATCACTTTAGATGTACCAAAATGAGTAACTTCAAGTTTCTTCTATATACAGTTAGCTGTTTCACATGAAGAAATTTTTCTATATATGTTCCTAGTCATTGGACATAGTAAAGTATTGCATACCTTATAGTTTAATTGATAATAATGCTTCTCTTGGTTTGTGAAAGCACTTACTTCCTTATCAAGAATTTTATAACCTCTGGTAATCATAACAAAGTTATCTACCCCAGTATTGATAATGAAATTCTTCATTCAATCTCTCCAATACTCATAATCATTGCCATCAAAAATTGGTGGTCTTGTAGAATTTAGGTTGTCTATGGAGCCTACATTTAATCCTTCCATCTTTATGAAATTCTTTCTGCACAAAAACTTGTTAACAACAAAATTTGGGATTCAAGGAAAAATATTCCTAATCAAGGAAAATATAGAACAGTGAAAAAAATTGAGCAAGGAAAACTTATATGCGAGTATAAGTTTTTCAGATACCTCCTCTGATACCAATTATAGGATCGAAATAATGTTGTAGATGCTCAATATACAAGAGGGGGGTGAATTGTATACTTTAAAAAATTTCCTTAAAAAAGGAAAGATCTAAGTTTAAAAAAGTTTAACATAAGAAAATTCACAACACCTCTAACACCAATGAAAGATTGGGACAAAGTATGAAGTTACAAACTTCTAGTTCTATGCACTTGCATAAATCTGGAATGTGATTCCAAAAAACTGGTTCCGGAAATATGGATCCGGAAATTGAAACTTAACCAAAGTTTACAATATGAGATTCTACCTTAAAGCATATAGAATCTAAACTAATCAGAGTAGAAGTGTAAGGAAATATAAGAAGATTATACTTTCCTTATAATATGAAATGCAGTGGAAAAAAGTAGTAAAACTACTAGTAACAAGATATAAGTATCTTAACCCAAAGAGAGGGGTATCCAACAACCTTGGATAAAGGTCCCTTGATTTATACTTTCAAGAAAGTCTATCTTACCCAGACTAGTGTAAGCCCTCGATACGAAGATCGAAGTCTCTGTCTTTCTATCCCTACAAGACCTCAACTTCAAGGTAGTTGGTACCTTTGTCTTCCTCAATAAAGAAGCCCTCAAACTTCAAGGTAGTTGGCACCTCTGTCTTCCTATCTCCGGAAGCCCTTGAATGTAATCACCAACATTCGGAGTCGCACGAAGAAATCTGCACAAGGAAATGTTTGAACAAGTAGTTCAATCTTTCTGCACGAATCTTGTGAGTTAATAAGAGCCTCTCTCTCTAGAAATAACTTCAACAGCATGTAAGCACAAGTTTTCAACTATCAGTGTTGAGCTCATTCAAATGAGCTCCTATTTATAGGCAAATTTCCAATGGTCAGTTCCCTCCTCCAATGGTCATATTTTACTTAAATTTTAGAGGGACCTGTACATGTGTCACTAAACCAACGGTTAGTTAGAAACAGAATAGATGACATCATTTTATAACAAAACATGTGTAACTGAAAGCACGACATCGTTTTATAACAAACACAACAAATCAGATTGTAAGTAAAAAGTTCAGAGTCTAATGAAAAATATATTCGGAGTTTATAATACAAGTATATTCGGATTCTGTTTATTAGGGAATTCGTAGTCAAAATTCATGATCAGAATTCCGAACGAGAATTCTGCACCAGAATTCAGAATGAGAATTCTACACCAGAATTCAGAATGAGAATTCTGCACCAGAATTAGGAATGAGAATTGTGCACCACAATTCAGAATGAGAATTCTGCACCAGAATTCAGAATGAGAATTCTTTAACAGAATTTGGAATGAGAATTCTGCAGTGGAATTCACAATGAGAATTCTGCAGTGGAATTCAGAATGAGAATTCTGCACTGGAATTCAGAATGAGAATTCTGCACTGGAATTCGGAATGAGAATTCTGCACTGGAATTTGGAATGAGAATTCTACATTAGAATTTGTAATGGGAATTATGATCCTAAATAGAATACTTCATATCTAAGTATTTTACGATTCTGAGAATATAGATATGAATACAATTTTTATTCTTAAGAAAAAATATTGATATGTATAAGGAAATCTAGGTTAGGGTAAATTTCCATAATGATATTTTCCTTAGAGAAGAGAATTTTTCCTTAGAGAAGTAAAATATAGATTTGCTTAATTATAAGGTGTTTGTGCTTTTAAAAACAAGAAGGAATGGAAAAGTCATAAGGAAAACCATATTGACTCAACAAAAGGTAATTTTTCTAAAGAGGATTTGTAGTTGACAAGAGTTAAAGCTATGAGAAGATAGGGGGAGAATTTTAAATCTGATGATGCTAGAAGTGATCGATCAAAAAATTGATATCACGATAGTTGGGGATCGTGATAAAAGACGAAGATTGGTGTTGGAAATTGGTTAGAATATTTCCAAGAATTGGAATCTGTTTGATGTCAATAATAGGTGTTATAAATGAATTTATTCATTTATGAACTTTTTATTTACTCTTGTTTCTCATGCCGAGCATTGCTCATGTGGGCTTAGACTATGGGTTGAGTAAATCCTTCATCACTATCATAATTTCAAAAGGCGAATGGTGGATGAAGAATTAATGATGTATCTTTTTATGGAAGAGTTGTCAACAATCCCAAAGGGAGAGATTGTTGGGAAAAATTCCCTCAATTTATCATTGAAGCATTTTTAGGTTATTGTGTTTGTTGACAAAGTGGACATCTGTGTTGTGATTGTGGACAAAGCAAACCATGACATACATATTTGTTGAAAAATGGAATTTCTGGGTGGCATGTCAAGTTAAAGGGTTGTTGTTAACAATCCATGTTTGATTCAATAACTTCGAAAAATGAATGGATGGTTTGGAGGTGGTAGAAAAAGAGAAGATACAAGGTGGTGCCATTTTCCAGTGCTTGCCAAATGTTTGGGCTTGAAAATCGACAAATGAAGAAAAGTGGTTTTTGGAAAATGGACTTTCACACCATGTACTTGATGGAGAGGAAACTTGTGAACCATATGTTTTTCATTATCAAAGCATCAAAATATGGCAAATGGATAAGGGTCGTGCATGTTTTGGATTTGGTTGCAGAAGTGATTTGTGCGGTAGGAGACTTGCACTTCGAGACTTGCGTACCAAAGGGAGGATTTCATGTCATCGCGTAGGGTGTTCAAATGCCTATAAATATAGATCGAACCCTCCTCATTCGATATGACTTCAAGAATTAGAGAAAATCAAAGCTCATGTCGCGCATGTGTGGTGGTCGTGCAAGTGGTGGTGGGTCGCTCAAGTAGAAGTTGTGCGATAGTTTTTTGTTGCACGCTCAAGGTGGTCTGGGCGAGGAAGGAATAGAGTCGTGAAGGTTATGATTTGAAGAAGTAAGTTTCACATAATTGGTTTGGTGACACTTGCATTCCATTTATTTAAGAAGCGAAAAAGTTATTGGTTGCATGGAAATATTGGTTTAGGCGTAAAAGGTTGTGCGTCGTGCAAGTTTGGAGTTGCAGAATCTTATGTCGTGCAATTGGTTGAGGTGGAATTGCACACCACTTGTAACTTGGATGCTCAGACTTGCGCGCCGACGTAGAGAAGGGCACCAAGTATGGTTGCTTCACAACAGTGATTCAGGGCTGCGTAGAAGCTAGAAGTTTTCCCGATACCTTAGGTGCAAAGAAAGATTCATCTATGGGTGAAAGTTGGACTTCAACAGAGCCTCTATATACAATGGAGGATGCATTCATTAGTGATAATGAAGAGACCTACAGGTCTATAAACTATGAGTGGATCCTTTCCAGAGCAGAGAGCAAAGGAAGAGAAAGAAGGTGATCCTCTCCACCGGCAGTGATCCAGAGAGAGAGAAATAGGGAGTGACCCTTGGGAAAACAATTATCTGACCCTAAACCTTGTAAAGGAAGCGAGCCTGGGAATAGAAGTGATGTATTCCAAAATTTGTAAACAGAATTGTGATTATAGTGAATTTGGTACATCGGTACATTCCCAGTGTATGCTCTTTGGACGTAGCCCAGTGAGGGTGAACCAAGTAAAAATTGTTGTGTCATGTGCATGATTTACTTTCTTTTTTATCTTGTGCAATGGGAAAGAGAGAGAAGAGTGTTTAGATTTACAACGAAACAATATCATAACGGGCTTTGATTTTAAATTATTCATACCCTGATTCACCACCCCCCTCAGGGTATTCAGCCTTGTGGACCAAACAACCCCTAACTAGAGAGTCCCCTTTTTCGAGTATCTCCAAAATGGTTACCTCCCAGCTGATCGAGCTGAGCATGAGAAAATCCGATGCCGCGCAATGCAATTTACACTCCAGAGTAGTCCCAGTCTCAAGTAGATCCTCTACAAGAACGAGTTTGATGGTGTTCTCCTCTGTTGCATCCAAGGAGTGGATATTTATCAGGTCATGTAGGAGGTTCATGACAGTTCCTATGGGGCTCACAAGACTGGGCCAAAGCTGTCCCATCAGATCCATAGACTATGGTACTTCTGGACCGCCATGATCTATGATTGCATCGTGTTCACCAAGAGATTTCACACGTGACAAATTCATGTAAATTTCATGCATCGACCGCCAGAACCTCTCCACTCCACCAAGTACTCTTATCTGTTTTCAGTGTGGGGACTCTATGTCCTGGGACCATATCCACCGGCAACATCTCATCAGTGCTAGTTTATCCTGACCACCACAGATTTCTTTTCCAAGTTGGCAGAGGCAGTTTCGTTGAAGGAGGTCAAGAAATGTTCTATCGTCAACATCATGATCTCCAATATCATCTACCGGTGTAGTGTCCCTTATGTCATCCCCACCGATGACCACACCAACTTCCAAATAGCTGAGTTTAAGAAGTTGTACACCAAGTACAAAATACATTCGAACCATACATCCCTCTATCATGTGTAAGAAAATGGACAGATTGAGGTGTTCAAAAAAACCATCTCCATCATTCTGAAAAAAAGGGTTGGTCATAATAAGAAGATATGGCCAGAAAATCTCCCCAACACTCTCTGGGATTATCAGACAACGACTCATAATTCCACCTAGGATACCCCATATTCCTTGGTGTACGGAGTTGAGGTTCCATTTCCCATCGAGATCCGGAAGCCTTCGGTACGCACAACAGTCTATGACCAGTAGGTGCCAGATAAAGTAGCTGAAATTCGTCTCTCTGAATTGGAAGCTCATAATGAAAATAGGATTTGTTCCCTATACAATCTGGAAAATAATGAGAACAAGATATCTAGAGGCTTCAACAAGAAGTTTCGCCTCCGCTCTTTCCTACAAGGAAACTTGGTATTGGACCTCAAGACACCAATGATCCCAGGCATGAAACCAACCAAGTTAGAGCCCAAATGGGAAGGACCTTACATAATCCACAGGGTTTACCCCAATGAAGCATAATCCATGGAGACCATGGATCGTGAGCGTATAACTCCTCCCAGCAATGCCATGTATCTCTAGAAATACATTGCCTGAGCTAGATGGTACACCATGGCCTTAAACTGTTCATTCCTACATTACTTTAAACTCTACATCATCCTGCACAACGTTAAACTCTATCTTAAGAACTATGTACAACTTGATTCCATTCCGCACACGATATGTAGGAATGCTCAGATTCCTCATCTTGAGTCTATCCCAACTCCCTCTTTGACTATCCCCTTCTAGGCATAGTTCTTTTAGAGGATCTGACATGGAAGTGTGTAGGATTCCTTATCCCTACTCATTCCAGGATTATAACAGTCTCACTATGTGTCTGCTACCCATTCTTCTATCCTCCCACATCCTCACCGCAAGACGTTGAGCTACATGGACTTCAAGAACTACATGTGTCTTGATTCCCATACTCATGGGATACGTAGGAACGCCCATTAATTTTGTCTTCTAGCCCAACCCAAATGCCATTATCTCCCCTTGGGCCGAGTCATATGGTGTGGTGCAGACTTTTTTCCCAATTTATGTCGAACTCATCTCGATCCCGCCATACGTCCCACTCCCTGGAGGTGTTCACCTCTTTCACAAATGGGTACAACTATGCTTCTCCCACTCCTTCGATTAGGACTCTATCATCTTTCCAATATAGAAGGGCCCCCGAATGGCATGGGTGATAGGCCTAAGGTCCCTCTAACCGCTTTGGGCCAACTCCCTTGAGGATGTTGAGAAACAAACCGATACAAGACCCGTGTTGCGAATATATTTAGCAGTCGATGCTCATTTGTTGTTCCCAGTCTAGGTTAAGATAACGACGCTATGTTTCGATCATGGTTAAGAGCTATCATTTTTCATCAGGGCCACCCCAAGAGGTCCCAAAAATTGAGTGTAGTGGTCCATTGTTCCCCATTATATCTACAGGCGATGAACTCCCTTTGAGAAATGCCAGCTATTAGACCCCTACACGGTAGGGAGAACTAAGTTTGACTCCTTGTTTCCCACACTGTGCACTGCTCATGTGGGATTAGGAGCTGTGATGAGGTGGTAACCACACAAGAGGTCATACGACTACCATAGGCTGGGATGCCCAGCCTCAGGCCCCTTGGCCTCCTCATGCCCCTTGGCCTTTTTTCGGGCCACTATTCCAAGTTCCTAGTTAGGGTTGTGTGGTGTGGAGAAAACTTATGTCTTCATTCACAATGGACTATTTCACCATTACACAAATATCCCCTTAAGACATCCTCCCCTTAATTTATCATCCATACTGCAAGCACAAGCCTTTCCGTGCTCTATATTCCCAGTTTCGTGCCCCATGCCAAAGTCTTAACTCTTACGGGATTGTACGGTGTGGTATGAGATTTTTTCATCGTTCACGTTTGGTTACTCACCACACTGTACACCTACCTTGATTGACATATCTTACCCCTTTATTCGTCCTCACTGGAAGATGTTAAACTAAAAATTGACCGGGCCTTCCCATCCGTGGCCCAGCCTTAGACCCCTTGACCTTTTCGGGCCCCTAGACCCAGTTCTTATTTAGGGTTGTATAGTGTGGTATGGGATTGTGTCCTCATTCACCATGCATTATTCATCATGCCATACCCCCCCTCCCGTTGGGGTATGTTACCTCTATGTGCATCTTTTCCAGAACTACGTGTGGCTTTATTCCCATCCCCATGGGATACATATGACCGCCTGAGCATCTCGTCTTCATGTCCAGCCCCATCACGGTCCCTTGGCCCGCATTCCCCCTGGGAGAGGAATATATAGTGTGGTATGGGATTATGTTCTCACCTATGTTGAGTGTTTTAGTGAACAAGCCCAGTACCTCCTCCTCCAGAGAGTTTTCCGTCCCCTTGTTTGTCCTCACCTTTTAAAATCAGCCGCTCTCAAGATGATCCCCTTGGTCCTCTTCGTCGATTCACCAATGTGCCTAAGGGTACTCTAGTCTAGTACATGGAATGTCGAACTCTACTCGGACATGCTTTCACCCATTTTTCAGGATTAGTGTTCTCCTCCATTAGGGATTCCATTACCTTTCACATACAAAGGGACCCCCGAATGGCATGGATGCTCAGCCCAAGGGCCCTCCAACCATTATGGGCCAACATCCTCATGGGTTTCTAGAAACAAATTGATACAAGACCCACATTGCGAATTTGGTCAGCAGTTGATGCTCATTTGATGTTCCCATTCTAGGCTGACACGATATGGATGCTGTGTTTCGAACACGGTCAACAGTTATACTCCATCATCACGCAAACCACAGTAATACCAAAGTGTCTATTACATGACTCATATCCTTCTCCACCAAATAATGTACAAGTAGAATTTTGAGACTCTTGGTACTATTTCTTAGTGTGCATCTGCACAATCGGAGGAAAAATCTGCAATAAGGAAATAATTTAGGGCTCCACTGATTTCCCCTTTGAATGTATTTCACGTATTGAAAATACCTTATCTGCCCTTTTTTCCTACACCGAGTTTGACTCACGTAGTCTTAGGGATTGGGTAAAGGTCTTCCTTTACTTGGGATAGCTCTACTTCTCTATGGTCCAAGTTCTAAGACCTTAAAATGAGATCCTTTAATACTTACCCTTTATAGAACTATGTATAGCTTGATTCCCATTCCATGGGATATGTAGGAATGCCCAGACATCTCATCTTGGGGCCCATATCAGTTCCACAAATTTATCTCTGCTACTCTACTTTTTAAGCACCCCACCCTTATAGGGCCACGCGGTGTGGCATGTATGGTTGTCTTCCCTCATTCACGTTTGGTTTGCAAGATCCATGCCACATACACCCCTACTAAGATCTAGTCCCTCTTACCTATTATCCTCTAGAACATTAAACTGAATTTTTTCCTGCAATATGTTTAAAGGAACCTTCAAGAACTACATGTAGCTTGACTCCCATCCTCATGGGATACGTAAGAAAAACTGGGCATCTTGTCATCAGGTCCATATTAACTGAGATCCAACCACTCCTACTTCCTACCCTCTTACCTCTTTTTGACCCCTTGGACTGAGGTTTCATTCTCGGAATTGCACATGGGGTGGTATGGGATCATGTCCCCATTCACGCCGGGTATGCTTTATTACACCGTGCACATCCCCTCTTTAGCCTCGTTTCTACTACATCTGTGCCACATGACATTAAAATGAATGGTTAGTCCCATTACATGACCTTAAAATGAGATGATATCATCTTGGCTGCATGAAGAAAAACGACACTTAATTGTGATGTCCTCTATCAAGGGACATCAGGTTTGGTATCGGTCAAACACTATACCATTTTTCAATGCCTTCCTTTGGCTTGATTATTTTGGCGCTGTTGGGACTTTCTATACTAGGCTTGTCGGTTCGCACAAAAAAAACCTCCATTCACCCTAAAGGACAAACAAGACTTATCAAATGCCGCTTATTTTAGTGTGAGGGCCTAACCCACACACCCTTTTATCCCCAGCACTGGTACCTTGCCATTCCACCCCTTATAACTACATATGGATTGATTCTCATTCTCATGATATACGTAGGAACACCCGAGAACATCCCCCACGGGCTGAGATTAACTCTCGTTTCTGGTCCCTCGACCTAAAACCTTCCTAGGGAACACATAGTGGTCAGAACCCCAAGTTCCCATTCAAGTCGTGTTTTATAATTACCCCACCAGGTGTCTACTACATTTCCTACTATCCATGGTCCGAGCTATATGACCATAAACTAAGACCAGACTATTTCCTTTCCGCAATATGTTAAACTAAATGAAATCTTGCAGAACTACGTATGGCTTGATTTCCATACTCATGGGGCACATTGGGAAACCCAGAAATTTCACCTTTGTTCCATCCCCTGGAATCATAAATCTTGTTCCTTCTCATTTCCGGCACACAGGCCTGACCCCTAGTAGGTAACCATGTAACTGCAGCTTCGCCTTGAACAAATTTGGGATGCCCCATGATGACATTGGGAAGTGGCGGCTCCCTCGCCAGAGCGGTACTGTCTAAAAGTACGAATGATCAATGATCAGACCAGTGCACCCCCTATTGTGTTCTCACCAAGGTGGAGTAACGCCAAGAGTGTTGGATTCTATTTGAACAACCCATCACTCCACACTCCGTGATTTTCATGCCCTTTATTCGGATCCTCGCCTTCTTTCATGTCATGAGAAAACCCCTAACAATATTGATGCTTGGCCTATGGCTCACCAACTATCCTAGGGCAATGTCCTGGAAGACTAATAAATAACCTTCTAAGCCAGTCCCTATGTTTCGAACATGGTCAATGGTCGACCCTTGTTTTCATCCCCATTTCAATCTAAAGCAATATGGATACTGTGTTTCGAATATGGTCAATAGTCATTCTTAATTGTCATGCCACCCCCATAGTGTTCTGAATCATAGGTATCGTGATTCTCACCTTCCATTACCATATATTCAGATTGATTCCAGCACCCATTGAATTACCCCGTTCATGCACAAGAGAACATTGGGAAAACGGTATTTCAGCTGTTCTGAGAGCTTCATTCTCCATTTAGGTATCTCCCTTCTCTTCTCAGGAATCCAGGTTGATTTTTCAAACCTGGGGCACCTGAAACTTGGTCATCACTTTTATGTTCAGGAGAAATGACATAGGGGTAATCCATTGTTTCTCACGTTGGGATCGACCCACATGAGCCTAGGGATTGATCACTGGGTGTTTCGCGAATATAACAAACACTTGAAAAACCAATAAAAATCAAAAAAATCATGCTCACTATGGAATCAAACGATCAAAGAATGAATGTATGTTTGAGGGTTTTTAATCATTAAAATAACCAAGGTTATTTTCCCCCCATGGAGGGGTTAACCTCATCAAAAGAGTGTAGTAGCTCCGCCACCCTCTGGCTGGTGGCGTCCAGGGGTTGCTGGCGCCAGTTCAGTTCTTGCTCCTCCTCGGCAATGATGGGGCGCAATTCGATGGATGCAATCTGGGCCGACTCCATGTCTCCCTGAATGGAGTACATCTTCTCAGAGGCTCGCATCATGCCATCTTCATCCTATTCTATCTGGGCCTTCAATCACAATATTAGATCAGATTGCGCATTGATGGAGGTCGAGTGCTCGTCCTCCCGACTCTACAACGGCTGGACCTCATCTTCATCCTCCTGAAGCCTCTTGATGTTTACCTATTTCCTCTACTTCCATCCAACACTGATTCCATGGTTATACTCTCGAATCTTTTCTGCCATAAGATTTCATACACGCAAGTGAGGACTCTAGGCATCCACTCCCCCAGCAAACAGTTCACACAGTCACGAGTGAAGTATGTCCATCTCATCCAGCCATAGTGCTTGGGGGTGTCATCAAAGAAGCGCTTGATCCAATTCCATGATCAGCAATGGACTATTCTTCTATCCTCTTCATTGGAGGTCGTCTCATCCCATTCATCACGGTTGACAGGCTCATAAGAGGGGAACTCCCCCATGAACACATCAGTAGGTTCCACGTCTAGTATTTGGGCATGCATGGCGGTACCTGGACTATCTGATCAATCCTCATTTTCATATCGAAACCTCAATGATCTCGATTTCAGCCACGCAGATAGTCCCACCCGTGATTGGGAGTGCCACCACTTGGTTGGTTTGAGACACTGCCTCCCCAATCACTGGAATTCCCCTATGAAGAACGCCGCCAGAAGCCTAGACCAACCTCGCCAAGGCAGCCCATGCCATTTGAAAAACTGTGCACACAATAAAAAAAGGGGGACATGGACATCAGTAAACATTGTTAGGGGATTATATGTATAAAATTGATATATGAGACCTAGAGAGATCGAATTACTGGTCTCGTTCTTGTGTTGATGTCATCGGGACCCCACGACATGCCCCCCCATATATTATTGGATGGTCTGAAAGCTCCAATGGGGTCACCTCAGGTGCCCTGGCCCCGCTGGACATGGAAGTTGATGCAACAATAGGTGTAGATTCCTAAGGTCCTGCATCAAAATTCATTGAGGGATGGGAATGAGTCCTATGTATGAGGTCCTCCTGCATAGTCTGGATGTTAGTATGGAGTCCAGAACAACCTGGGAGTAGACCCCAAGAAAGGGGTTTTGGGTTTTACCTTGAGGGCCTCTTTGAATTCATTGAGGTTCGACTCTCGATGGCCGACTTCTTGCTCCTCCAATAGACACCCTCTACCAAAATTGTCCCCCCCAGGAGGACCCGTCCAATTATTCCAGAAGAGGGAAGCACTCTCTGAGTTCATCGACCAAAAACTGTTGTGGGACTATGCAATTAAACAGCTCCTTAACATGATCTATCATTGGACGAGGGGAACCCCGAGAATGCACAAAGTCCCCCAGCTCTTCCTTGTATTGCTCTGCCTCCGCTCTGGACACCGCAAAAGCATCCTGGATATGGCCTATTACCCACAAATCCATCTCAAGATGGTTCAAGTGTTGCCACATCTTAGATGGACCTAGGAATTGCTGATTGACTTCCCAGATGTCCCATGCCACCAGGAAGACAGAATGATCCGTCATATCTATATGGAACAACTGATTCCCTAGAGACTGGGTATGTATCATGTAGAACCCTCTCGGAGGCCTCCCCTCCGGATGTCTCTGCTCTTCTGGAACCACCATGTCTACTATCACTGTTGGATCTTTCGCCGCCACTGCACCCTCAACTAATGCGGGTCTCACTGCAATAATAACCCCGCCATCATGAGATTCCATCACCACCCTCTGGCCCAGGCCCAAAGGATGGGTAGGCTCACCGTCACTGACCCGAACTATTGGTTACTTCAGCATTTCCCCCGGGTAGGCCGCCTCCCAACTTTGGGAATACTCCATGACCCACTCAAAGGCAGTAGTGGTCAGAGGTAACTCATTCCACATCTTTCCATACTCATGATTGAAAATTATCCACATAAACCACATCACTCATGGATGATCCTCAAGGCGCACCCCTAGGTAAACATGGGGGGTCAGTTGCTACATGCACTAAAATTTCTGGTCAAATAGGTGCATGGTGTACGGCTCGCAGAGCAACTCATAGTCCACCCTTACCACCCAGACACCACCTCATAAGGCTAGGATATAATAACAGTGCTCTTATATCCCTCATCCATCATCCATGAAGGCCCCCGTTGGCAACAGGAACAGATGGAGGTTGAGCTCTTCTACTTTCCAGATTCGGTTTAATACCGATGGTACGATCAGCTTGGCCGGAAATCACCCCACAACGTTAATGAAGAATGGGAGAATCTGTGATCCTAGGGGACAAATAGGGCATGGGTATTCATAAACCCCCTAATGTGTGCCTCTAAACACCCTTAATAAAGGTGGAAGGGCCCACATATCATCTGTGGCCTCTTCCCCTCGCTGATGTGCCATAGCATTTTGTACATCTGGGAATGCATCAGAATTTCAAGACTCACCCGCCCTCCGGTCACTAGCATGGATGATATGATGAATGTGGATGGTCGCACACCCATATTTGTATCCCTCACCTTCAATATCCAACCACAGATAATATCCGCAATGATTGCCTCCAGCTTGACAATTGATAGCTTCTAAATGTTGTTTCTATAGCCCCAGGTCTACCACTCACATTCCTTAATTAGCTGCCAGTATGAGTGCTATTTTCCCCATTGATCCCCCTTTGGTAAAGTTCAAGGCCACACCAGAAACTTCATGTCTTTAAAGAAGTTCAGAAATTGCTTAAACCACCATCTGATGTGGACACCTCTAACAACTTCCTTGTCCTCTCCCAACACCAGTCTCATCAACGCCATTGCCTGTGTCAGAATCTGTTCTGGATCCTCCCACACACTCATGAGATGAAGTAATTCATTGTACATTACCACCAATGCCAGTACCCTCGAGATCTGATGCACGTCCCATAATATGATGTCGACCTCCCTGTGATGTAGGTGGAAGGTGTTGGTCCCCGGTGACCACCGAATCAACAGCTCTGGCATCAGATGCTTCGACTGGTAGATGTGAAATAGGGAGGACCAGGTTGCCTCATACATGCCTACCATCCTCAGCTCTACCCAAAACTCTTTACATGAGGAACATACTCATTAGGCCCAATCCCAGTCGTCTATGATGTTTCCACCTTGGAATAAGTACCACTCATCATACCATCCTTTCTTCGGGTTCCTCAACACCGCCTTTAGGATTTTTAGGTACATAGGGGGAAATGTCTCTGGCAACAATGCTTTCTCATCACAATCATTCAGATGATTGTATAAATAATCAGCGGTGATGGGCGTAAAGTCTTCCCAAGGGTGGCTGTTGGCCTCCTGGAACCACTGGTGCGGGAACAGAATACTCTTGAACAAGTAGGATAACACGTCCCTTATTGCTTCAGGGATGAAGACATCATACGTTAGTCCAAATCCATACAAGGTAAATCTATTCCCCAATTGGTAGTCCCATTAGATTTCTAAAAATAGTTGTACTAGTCAATCTTGGTCAGAGTGGCTCCGTACCAACTCCCCTAGACCCAATTTGTTCTCCATCTCTTCCCTTGGGATTGCATCCGCAAAGACCCCCCCTAATGACCACCGGGTGAGCCATACTGTCATTAAAATTTAGATGATTTTTTGGCTGGATCAAGAAGCACAATCGCAATGCTCGGTCATGGAGATCGATCGTAGAGATGGATCGTGGAGACCACTCGTAGAGCTCGATCCGAACAGAGGAATCGCAGAGCCATGAACTGACCCTCAGACGCAAGCCACAAAGTGCTCTAACGTGAAGTCGAAGATTCATTGTGCACTACAAAACAAAGTCCTAATTCATGGATAGAGATCGCGGAGTACGCGGAGCTTCATGAATAGAGAGCGCTAAAAATTTAAAATCATGGAGGAGAGAAAAGGAAAAAAGAGAGGTCAACCCAGTTATTTATAGGTGACGACCCCAGGTGCATTGCGGCATGTCCATCCATGGAAGACTTTGCAGTACGCCCCGCCTTCACATCACTGCTTTTCCGTGAGAGCCTCCTTCCCGAGGACGCCCCTGGAACCTTTTTCGCGAGGCTGCCCCGCGGCTGACCAAGGAATTTTGGTGATGGACCCTCAGACTAGAATTCTCATTTTCTCCTTGAATCCCAATTTGAGGGGGAGAATTTGTTGACAAAAAAATTGGAGGTGAAAAAAATATCCTAAAATCATTAAGGTCTACCTCATTAAGACAGATCGCAATGCTCCCGGAGCCTTATGGCCGTAGCACAAGAGCTCCTTCTCAAGCCCTCATGAAGCAAGGAGGCTGTGACACTCTGTGAAGCCCTATGACGTTCGTGAGCTATCGCGAAGCAAGGAGGCGGTGATGCTCAGAAAATACCTTTGACGTTCGTGATACTTTGCGAAGAAAGGAGGCGGTGATGCTCCGTGAAGCCCTCTAACGTTCGTGACCCATTGAAAAGCAAGGAGGGGTGACCCGCCGCGAACCCCTCTGAAATTACCGAGCCCTTGTGAAGCGATGAGGCAGTGAATCTTCATGACGACATGTGATGTCCACGACCCACCATGAAACTCACAGGATGCCGAGCGAGTGATGCTTCACGGCACCTCATGCCTATAAATATAGGGCTCCCCTCGAGCCCAAAGGAGGATTTTTTTGACCTTTCCCTTCCTAGCTCCCGAATCGTGAAGAAGATATGCTCTGCGACCATGAGCTCCACTAACTAATTTTTCTCCATGAAGTGCCACCCCCTTGGTGTTAATTGATCCCCTCTTCTGAGAGGGATGCCCTTCACAAAGCCCAAGGTATTCTCGAAGGAAGGAGATCCTCAAGGGAGCTTGGGTATTTGCGGAGAACTAACGCATCGAGAAGAACCCCCATGTGCATGTCACCCAAGTGCCAAGGTTAGGATAATATGCATCGCGAAACACATCGCCTCCCCATGCTATTCTTCTCAAGGCACCCTTTCTTCATGAGGTATTACATCATGAATGTATTTCTAATTCGCGAAGCACACCCCATGTGCATGTACCCCAAGTGCCAAGTCCAGGTTATTGTGCATCGCGAAGCACATCGCTTCCCCATGCTATGCTTAGCATGGAACCCTTACTTCGTGAGGTATTTCTTCCCGAATTCCTTTCCACATCGTGAAGCTCCTCCCATATGAAACTATTCCCTATGCCTAGCTGGGGAAACTTCACTTCACGAAGCAAAACCCATCGCAAAGCCTCTCCACTTCAGGGAGAACTAGATCTTCACAATGATTATACCTATGGACCTCTCGCTCTGAAACTCCTTTCCCCGTGCGGCCCTTCAGGTTTGCATAAAACAACTTTGAAGTCCCTTTGATGATATTTCCCGTTGCGTTGTCTCACCTCTGGCTTCATCGCATAGTCATGCTAACAGCTATCATTTCTTCTCATAGACATGCTATCATGGACCCCTAATGGTTCGCTCCATAACACCCCCTAGACACGGCGTTTCCAGTCCCCTCTCTCCACTAAGGTGCAGAGGGTACCAGCTATGTAAGTCCTTGGGGTGTGGTGTGAACCCACCTTCTCCGAGCTGCAGGATGTTAAACTGCTGAAGCACCATCATCCTCATCACATGTCGTTAAATTGTGACACCCCCCCATTCGACCTATGGGGGAATGGGAAACCATCTGGGTGTAATCCCCCTAATTTTTCTTGCAGGAGGAAGCATCTATGCTCCTCCTTTCTTCTTAGGTCCCAAGTACCAGAGAGTGGGGGGGGGGGGGGGACACCGGACCCCTCCTTTCTTCAGTGCGAAATACCTATCCCACCGGAATTTTTCACAACCGGGCCTCGATCCTGGAGTATGTACCATCTTTTCTAGCTACTAACCACTCATAGGTCCATGTTTTCTCTTTGGGAAACAATCACTTGTAATCCCCACTTCACCTCTAAAAAAAGCACCTTTCGCGACCTGATCGTCAGGTCTCTACTACCTCCAGTTTCTCACACCAATCATGAATGATGTGGGATTACAGTAATCACCAACCATGAAATTCTCCTTTGGCATCCTAGAGTTTAATCCCCATGACATCAAGAACTACGTGGTCGTTGATCTTTTCCAAGGCAGGGTACTTAGGAATCCTACACGAGGTTCCAGCCCACCACCCATTGGACCCCAGATCCTCCTTCACGTCGTTTCACCGATGCCAATCTGAACTATATTTTCTTTGATCCTTTCTAGATAAGGGTACATAGGAAGCCACCCTGAGGTTTAATCCCACCACCACCTGAACTACATGGTCTTTGATCCTTGCCAAGGCAGCGTATGTAGGAAGCCTCCACGAGGTTCAAGCCTACCACCATCCATTAGCCCCAACCATCTTCATGTCGGTGCTCCAAGCCCCATTAATCTGGACTACGTGGTCTTTGATCCTTTCTAAGGCAGTGTACATAGGAAGCCTCCCTGAGGATCAATCCCACCACTACCTGAACTACGTGTTGTTTGATCCTTCCCAAGGTAGTGTACGTAGGAAGCCTCCACGAGGTTCAATCCCACCACCATCCATTAGTCCCGACCATCTTCATGTCGGTGAACCAAGACCCCATATTCTAAAGTACATGGTATTTGATACTTACTAAGGCATGGTACATAGGAATCCCCCACGAGGTTCAATAACACAACCCATTGGTCACTCCGACCCCATTCACATCGGTTCACCAACACCTTGGGATGCCTCAGAGCGTATGCCCCAAATGCCCCCATGAACTATGAGGCCTTTGATCCTTGAAAAGTCAAGGTACGTAGGAATCCTCCTTGAGGTTAGAGCACAAAATCTAGTCATTCTGACCCGCTTCATGTTGGTTCACCCCTGTCCCACATGACGTTAAACTGTAGACCCCAATCAGTGGTAATCCATTGTTTCCCCATTCAACGGTAAGATGTTGCAAAAAAATCCTACCCTGATCTATGTGGTCTTTGATCTTTTCCAAGGAAAGGTACATAGGAAACCTCCACGAGGTTCAAGACCACTATCCACTTGGACTTTAGGACCTCACTCACATCGGTTCACCGACTCCTGCCCCATACATGAACTATGTGGACATTGATCCTTGCGAAGGCAGGGTATGTAGGAAGCCTCCCCGAGGTTCATACCCAACAACCAATGGTCATGGCCACTTCATGTCGGTCCACCCCCATCCATCATGACATTAAATGGTATTCCACCTTTTTTTGTTCCCCATTCAGTAGAAATCCATTGTCACTATGTTTAGTGGTAACCCGTTGGAAATCCAACCAGCAGTAAGCCATTGTCAAGATGAACTATGTTCTCCGAACTACACAGACTTTGATTCCCTGCCATAGGGATATGTAGGAAGTCTCTTTGAGGCTCAATACCAACTTCATCCTCTCCCTTGTGATGGTCCTATTTCATTCTCGCACTACTTTATTCATCCACCCATCATTCGTCCTGATTCTTATACAGGTCGCCACATCCCTGTGGGATCATGCCACTTCATTCCCCATTCCCATCAATAGTAACCGGGATGTCAACCACGTGTCGGCCACAATATTAGTGTTCCCTCATGGGGTTGCACCTACCTAATCTACTCTAGTCGGTTTTCTAATTAGTCTGATCTGTCTCCGATGGACATTAAACTTGTGGCATACCCTGTGTAAAACATGGGAAGCTGAGGAAATCATCTAATACATGCCCATGGCCTATGATTCTCCACATTCAATGTGGGATGCCTCGGGCTACCAAGACCCTGAGAAGCCCTATAATAAGGTACAGAAGATAGACTCACCATTGTCCCAGCGTCCAGACATGCTAGTGATGCCCAACGTGAAAACTCCCCTGACCGAAGGATGTTTCCCAGACTGAACCCCATGGAATGTCCTAACAGAAGCAGTGTAATTAACTGGTGTCCCTGAAGATATAGCACCATGAAAAGTTTCATGAACAACATATTAATTCTATAAGGGAGACCCAGACTAGGTGAAGAGTTCCCAAGAGGAATCCATAGAAGGAAGAACCGACATCCAATCATCCCGTTTCGATCATGGAGAAAATGTCCCTGATTAAGGAGTGGATGCCACCCGCCATTGGAAAGCGGGAAATGCGGGGCAACAGACAGTGCCGCCGTCCCCCCAAAAGAGACAGATGTGCACACCCCGGAGAAGGCGTTGAAAACTTATATCAATATTTAATAACACATGGGTTATAAGGAATACAATGATGGCATAAAAGGCCTCACAATACATAATAAAGCATAATATATGTAGTCATGGTATAATAAGAGATTTTTCAAAAAAATAAAACACGAAATAATATTAATTGAAGACTCATTAGACATGGAGGATCATGATTCAAGGATAGCCACAAAGTCCGTTTCACATGAAGCATGAGTGAAGGATATCCCCCAAGAACGTTTTACATGGTTATTGATTCATGGTTAACAACTCAGACCATTGTACACAGAGTCTCACGAGACTAAACATTACTCAATTCACTAGATAACTATCTAGGTCCGAACATCAAAACATTTTCTATAATATTTTTTTTCCAAATGAGTAATAATACATAAGGAATAAAACCTAAACAAATGGGATACCAATCGAAAGAATTGGGTATCGTAACCATGTAAAAATTTATAAAAAAGGTAATGTCATAATGTTATCTAAGAAAGAATGTATTCAAATCACACACATGAATTAATAAGTAAAAATATAAATACATCATTTTATGTGAAGTCAAAAATTATTGAGAAAATGTAAAAATATTTTATATGAAACATCAAAATATAAAATATATAATTTTTATTTGAGGAAAAAATTAAATTAGATTTAATGAAGAAAATGAATAATTATTTAAATAAACCCAGAATTGATCCAATAAATATTTCATGATAAAATTCATGGTATAAAAAAAATCTTGTTTAAAAATTATTATTGAGTGAACATGAAAATGGATAAGAAATATGGAAGTTCACATTATTTGATCTTTCTTATAGTGAATATTTATATGGGGACCTTTTTAAGAAATAAACTTCCACATCAAATAATGAGGACATGATCTTGATACTTGAGTTAGAAACATATAAAAATAATTTAAAATAATTACATAAAAATAAATGAGGATTACATTAGGGTAGTGTTATATAAATAGTAATGTGACGAAAAAATGCAGTTTTGGGTAGAATCTCATACATTATGTTTTAAAGTGTTATGAACTTGTAATTAATGTAATGGATAATAAAATTATATCCTTTAATTAATTAATTTAGAACAATTTATATATGTCTTTTATTTGTTATGTTCTTATTAATTTAATTTATGGCCTTTTTGATGAGATATAAGATATATTTTTTGGTTCCGGAATGTTCATTTCCTGGGTTTTCATGATCAGTTCCCTTGTATTCTTATAAGAAAGTACCTGTAAAATTGGAACTATTTCCCAGAATTGAAAATATATGTTATTAATGATATTTCAAAATATTAATTGTTTTCATTTTCTAATATTTTTTAAGGATATATTTTTTGATAAATCTTTTGTTACAATTGTTATGGTTATTTTGGCAGTTTTCGATCATTAAAAAGTAGAGTTATTCTATTATTTAATATTATATATATATGTTAGTTCCCAAATTTTTTTTTGATACTTATATAATATTCTTATTTAACCATAATTATGGTTTTATTACCATCCATGAAGGCGGTAATGAAAAATAAAAATGCATCTTCCAAAATGTCTGTAAATTGAGATATCATGAGTGATGTTTGCATTTATTGAATATAAGTGATAGGGGGAATATTTTGATGATGGAAATTACATTAACATGATATAATTTCTGTTTAAATTTGATAATACAGTTATTATATTAACCCTGGCTTAACATGCATGGATATTACATCATTTTAGATGAATATTCCACACATTAAAATAATGTTTTCCTGATACCGTAATAGTTTAGTGTCTCTAGAAAAATGGAAACCGGTTTTTCTATCCTGATTCATGATCTTCAACATCTACCAAAAATATCTCTAATGTTAATGCTACGGTCTAAATCCATTATTCATAACATAGGAAAAAACATAAATGGGTTATCTAAAATTCTCATTAAGGTTAAACAGGGGAGATATATAAGCCCATTCATGAGAATAAGGTTATGAGAATGTGATCATATTGTTAAAATATTGTGAAATTATTTGCAAAGTAAATAATTAATCCTAAGGAAATTAAATAACATAATCCATAAGATCATGAAATTGTCATAAGATATGAAATTTTGGCCTTGAAATCAGCTTATATCTTTGGGAAAATTTTAAATAGTAGCAGGTTCACTCAATAAAGACACAAAATTAGGAAGTTGTATAATCATATAGACATGAAAAAAAATTACATGAATAAAATTATGGACATGAAAACCATGTATATTCATAGAATTATGGACATGGATTCTAGGACCACACATAGATTTATGGACATAAGAACCAGGACCACACATAGAATTATGGACATGAAAACATCATCAATGTCTATAATTATGAACATGAAATCAGGTTCATGTATAACATATATACCTAATGTGTTTTCCATATTTACTCAATTCATAAAATGCAGAATTATGTCCCACCCATCTCATAATGAAATCCTATATACATGTGCCACAATATCATAAGTAATTATATAATAACCAATGTAATGGAATGGGTGTCATAAACATGTAATCATATAATATTCTATGAAAAAGTGGTTGGATTAATAATCATTTCATTAGAATAATAACCCATTAAAATAATTTGGTTTCTTAAACATCATTCCATCAAAAAATTATCTATTCTCAGAAAGTGTGTAAATGATATTCTTGACTATTAATAAGGGATTTCATCATATGTAGGGAAGGATTTGGAATGATTCCTTGGAATATGAATTTTCCATAAATATAAATTTTAAAAATATAAAACATTTTCAAAATAATTTTTCTTTTAAACTGCTTTGAAAACAGATAAGGAATCCGGATAATCATTTGAAACTATTCTATAAAAGGTAACTTTTCATTATTGAAATAGTTTTCTTTTATTAAAATGTAGTGTAATTTTAAAAGGAAAAATTTTATTTTAAAATAACAGTATAATATTTTAGGGGATTATTAAATTAAATAAGTCCTTATGGATGCATAAAAATCCAATAATTTTGAATATGTTAAAGTAAAACATCCTTCTAGTACTTTGCTAGAAAATTCCAGACATACTTGTTTATAAAAGAGATAATTATTCCTTTCAAATCGTAGTAGTAAAAAATCAAAAAATTCGTAAAATGACTTTTAAATTCAATGGATAAGAATAAATCATTTTTCGAAATTCAAGGAAAATGATGATTAATATTACCCATTACAGATATAAAATGAAACAATCCCAAATATGGATGAGATTGTTAAAAACACACTCATCACTTAATAACAAATAGAATCATATGCCTCATGTTAAAAATATATTTATAATTACATATAAATATAAAAATATTCTTTATAATACAAATAAAATACATTCATGTATAGTACATAAACTTCATATAAGAAACAAGTAGTGTATGAGGCATGTGTCCCATAGAAATAAAGGTGAGGCAAAAAAATCCCTTACCATGTGCCATGAATCTCTTCGCACTAGAATATACATCTTGTATAATAAATATATGTTTATTATAAATCGAATAAATAATAATATTATTATATCCAATACCACATATGGTTTGATTATGGATGTATATTACAAACTTGTTAATGATACTATGTTATAGTTTGACTTCAAGTAATATTCTCTTTGTTCATTGAATGTGTCTTAATGTGTTATATCATGGTTTCTTGTACTAATATAATGATTATAGAATTTAAATAATAATAAAAATATAATTTGTATCCAATATATGTATATTATAAGAATTTATAGCATAGTTATGTAAAAAATTGAATACTCCATTCATGGATATGGTAAGTCATAAAATTAATGAACATTGATTCCATTTTTATTTTCATATTTATTGAAAGAATCTAAAGGATATATGTATATTAATGTATGTATATAAATATATCATTATTATAGTATCATGATTATATAATAAATTTCAATCTTATTTGTAATATATATTTTCATATCCATGCTAGAATGTTGAATGTGGAAGATGAATCTCATCACGTTGTGGAGACGATAAATCATACGTATGCACGAGTGATGATATCATGCCATATTGGTAAAGTTTTGGGAATTGTATGAAATAAGATTTATAAAAAAACAATATTATTTCATATTTATTATTTAAATCCATTATATTCATCTTCAGACCCCTAGAAATAAAGTATACATGGAAAACATTTTACCCCACGATGTGGAGATGGTAAGCCATACATACACATGCATGGTGATATTTGTATTCATTGGATGGGTAAAATGAAGAATATGAATGTCAAATAATTATAAAAATTCTAAGAATATAGTAGATACGAGATTTATTACATGGTTTTGTAAACAACAAATAATGTATAAGATGAAGAAAAAAATAACATTGATATATATGATAAAACAATTACCATTTTTTCGGGTATCTCCTTTTGATTTTTATAAATGGATCCATAGGAAGAATTTATGGTCAAATTATTGTCTCTAGGATATAGTTAGTTGAGTTGTGAGAGGAAATGGGAAGGTTTTTTTGAGATAAAAAGGCTTTAGAGGTGTGAATAAAAGAGGAGAGGATCCATTTTATAATAGGTAGTAGGGTCACTTTATGAAACTCCAAAACTAATAATTAATTATAAAGTGGCATTTGATTTAAGATATCTCCAAAGTGAGTTATTTATAGGTTAATATGAGGATGGATATAAATAATCTTGACCAATGAATTTTAGACATGTATAAGTCCCAAAAGTAACCATATCATTTGGGTTTAACCTTTAGATATATAATTTAACGTTTACCATGAAGACTTGTTTTTTTACTCTATAGGGACAACATATTTAATATGAAATGAAATAAAACCACAAAATGGATCATTTATGACATTTATATCATTATATAAGTTAGTTCCTGAACATTATATTTTTATGACATTTATATCATTTAATAAAATAGTATTTATTTTAAAATATCATTTATGTGAATTTTAATTTTATTGGTTATTTGTATTTTAACATATTATCAAGAAAATATTATTACCTCAAAACAATACTTAAAATATGTCACTAACCTATCTATGTTGTCTATCACATTTATGTATGTCTTTAATTCAGTGAAATTCAATTTATTATAATATTAGTAATATCTATTAGATGATTCTTCCTTTAATAAATCAATTACTACATCATTATTATGTCAAAAAAATTTAATTATTTAATGTATGAAAATTATAAAGAAATTTTCATGATATAGATAAATATCAAAGGTTTTTAATGTATATTTATAGAACAATTTGTCTTATGTATAAATCTAAATTAAAATTTATTTAGTTATTACTATTTCAACACAACACTTTTAACCCTTCTTTAAATAAAATATAACACATGTATTAATCTACCAAAAGTGGCATAAAAGATCATATTTTTGACCTAAGGATTATTTTTGTCGAAAAATACCTATCCAATGAAATTAATAAACGTTTTTGGGTAATTTTGTATTATTATAATATGAATGTTATCATTAATTACCATATTTAACTTTAACCGTGGTAAATAAAAATCCAAAAATTATTATTCATCAGAAATTATTTTTATTCTATTACTAAATATTTTTCATACTAATTACGAAAACGTATGTCTAATTTTTTAAATTCAATTCATAGACATTGTAAAATTATGTTTAATATTAATCATACAAATGCAGCTAGAAGGTGGGTAAAAGAGACGTCCAAAAGTTCAATAAACATTTATATCTAATTATATTATTAAAATTATTCAAATAAAATGAATTGGTTTAATATATTTATTATTTATCTATTCTAAGATTAAAAATAATATAAAGTCAAAAATAATTTTTTAAATGAAAATTTTGTTTTTAACTACTATACAATATTTTTCACTATTGATCAAAAATTGAAACTTCTTAGAAATACACTAAAATATAAGAAAAATATAAGTTTCATATTCCAAATTCAAAAATTATTTTTATTTTTTCAAAATAAATTTCTATGACTGTCTAAACATAATATTTTTTTTCATAGAAGAATATTAAATACAGTTCGTTTTAGAAAATAATATTTTTAAACTTATATGGATTTTACTAGAAATTAAATAAGTCATTATCAAAACCAGTATAACTAATATTGATATAGTATTTATTAATATTCATATTATAAGAATACCATCTAGTCTATAACTATCTTTTTTAAATAATTATAATAGTAATGTGTTATTTCACTGAAACTCGGTGTTGCGTGTATCACAGGACAAATCGGTGTTGGGTAAAAGAAAATATTTATTTAGTGTTTCTTATAAAAAAAAATAAAAAACATAGTGTTCTATATAATAAATAAATTTTTTAAATTATTTCATGAAGTGAAAATAAAAAATACTATATTAAATCCAAAAAAATAAATACACAAATCTATGGGTGTTACATTCCACCATCCTTAAAATGAATTTCACCCTCTAACTTCACCCAGCATATAAACTTACTAATACTATAAAGTTTATATCATATATTCCCACCTCGTAAAATAATGTCTAATATTTAATTCTAAAAAGTAATAGAAAAAAAATAATAGTTACCCAAGGTAACTCAAATTCAGGTTTCTACATAAGAGAACATAATTGAAGATTTGAGCGTGGAGGATAGCGTACAAAATAATATAGGCTGATAAAGAACATTGATCAAAAGAATGTGGGTGATCCATAGAATGATAACCACCAAAAAACCATAAGCTAATGAAATTTGAATGAGGTTGTTGATATCATCGAAATGATGATAACAAGACAACCTTTTACGTCACAATCCCTTTTCTAAATGTTGTTGATTTTTTAATTGAAGATATACTTACTTGATTTCCTCATAACATCACCCATTGTTGTTCCATTATCAATTTCCAATTCATATCTTATTCCAAGAAATGAAGTTGAATTTTCCATTCCTGAAATTTTTGAAAAGCATGGTAATGTTGATAAGTCATTATATGTATCTTTAATAGAATGGATAGCAGTAGTTATAAAATTTGTATAAATCTTTTTATGGTGAGATAATACATTAATATAAAAAATATATCAAATTTTTAACTTAAACATTCCATAAATAGATAATCCCACAATCTGTCTAAAACTTGAAATACAAACAATAAAAAGAATTCCACTAAATAATCATAACATTTATCTCCCATATATAATAAGGTATTTCATGTTATGAAATTCCATACATGTGAATAATTTAATCATGTTTTCTCTTGAAACATGGAAATAACCTGAATTTCCATACATCCATATTAAAAGAATGAATTTTTCTTTATTCTTACATCCTAATAGATGTAAAAATCATCCATGAAAGCATAACCCACATGTCCTTAATCAGTTCAAAGGTATCCAATATCGATCAATTTACCTATCCATATCCAATATATCATTATAAAAATATCGTTATCTTAACATAAGGGACATGTTAAGGATTATCTTTTCCTTAATAACATGTTATTTAAATATATCACGTTACACAAAATTCAATTTAGTATGTCTTTAAAAATATTCAACATTTCCTTTATAATCCTTAATGAAAAACTAAAACTGAAAAAAATTATATAATTTATAATCATTGCATTCCAAAATATATACACCTCAATAATCCTACATTTTTTTCTTAAACCATTACCCATCATCCATCATTTGAATCGTTTCTAACATATAAATCGTGTATTAAGGTCCCTAAAACATAATTTAAACCGGATTCTTATGTTTAACGTAAACAATAATGTTTGAACAACCCACACCTTCTACATTACATTTAAAATATATTTATTATCTATATAATAAAAATACTTATACCACTTTCATGATTCTATTTATAATTTTTCCACTTATAAAATCTAATTTTATTATTCCCATACACTCTACAACTGAGAAATTCGATATTAACTATGTTTTATGTAGTTCTGGATATTGACTAAGACAAGAATGAAATGTGTGAGAAATATATATCAAATATTGAAAACAAATAATCAATATAAATTACTCATAGTAGTTAAATATTTTATAACTTTGGTTTAATCATAGTTTATTTATGATTATAAAAAAACTCTAAGATTGTAACATATTGCACTTATCATTATGAAATCCATATAAATATATTTTGAAATATATCTTGTTTTCTCAGTAATTATTTTTCATCATATATTCCAAGGATTAACTAAACCATTCTTATGACACCAAAAATAGAGGCCTATTCTTAACATACATGGAAATTAGATAATTTTTGATTAATATTTTGTATCTAACAAAAATACATTCCTGAGGATTGTAATCATTTAGAGTCTTTGGAAACATGGAATCAAATAATTATATCATGGTGAATGATCTTCAACATCTCCCATAATGATCTTCCCCATTATTACTTATATTTAAAACCATTATTTATAACCTGGGGAAAAGAAACATAAGAAAAGGGTGAGCAAAAATTCTCAATTTGTGTAAATAAATGAGATATGTCAGCATAATCATGAGCATTAGGGTATGTGAATGTGATCATAATTTTAGAAGATCAATAATTTTATAAGAAATGGATAAATTTATCATAATAAAAATGAATATCATAATTCATATGATCATGAAATTGATATAAGACATTTAATTGTGGCCTAAATATCCTTATATTACATTCTGAGAAGGTATAAATAGTAACAAGTTCACTCATTAAGGACATGAAATCATGCCCTTTCATAATTATATTGACATGAAACCATGGTTTGTTCATGATATTATTGACTTGGAACCCATGTTCATGCATAGAATTATAGACATGAAAACTAGGCCCTCAGATATAATTATGAACATGGAATCCAGAACCACACATAGAATTACAGACATGAAAACTAGTCCCACACATAGAATTATGCATATAAAAATGTAGTCTATTCATAGAATTGTGAACATTAATTCAGTTTCATGCCTAAAATATATATCTCAAGAGTTTTCCATAATTACCCAATGAATCATAGGGATATATAGGTCCCACCTATATCATTATGAAATCATACACTCATGTGCCACAAGATCATAAATAATCATATCATTTTTAATGAAATGTGTATCTTAAACATGTAATAATATAATAACCCTTGAAAAATTGATAAGATTCATAATAATTTCATTAAAGGCATAACCTATGAAAATAAGGGGGTTTCTTATACATCATGAAATCAAAACATAAACCATTAATAGAAAGAATGTGAATGGTATTCATTAACAATAAAAAAGTATGCCATCATAGGAGGGGAATGGTTTTGAAAGATTTCATGGTACATGGATTTTACAATAAAATCTATTTTTAATACAATTTTTTTTTAAATTTCTTTTCTTTGAAACTGCATTGAAAACATTTATGGAATCTAGGAAATAATTTAAAACATTTATTCAAGAAAATATCCTTTATTTGTTGAAATAGTTAATATTTCCTAAAGTGAAACGCTATTTTAAAAGGAACCATTATATATTACCATAACATTGTAATATTTTAGTGAGATATTCATTGAAATTTGGTATTAAGAATGCGATAAAATCTGTCTAAGTTGTATAAGTAAAAAAATCATTCTTCTAGTAAATTTACTGGGAAAGTAAAAAAGTTCATCCTTTGCAAAAGAATGAAATATTAGTTTCAAAACTTGTAGTAAATAGTCAAAAAATGGATTGAAATGAATTCAAAAATCCATAGGATAATAACCTAACATTTTTGGAAAACATTTCCACTGATAAAAAATATTACACAATGGAGACATAATAAAAAATAATCCCAAATAGGGATTAGATTTTGAAATCAATACACATCTATAAATAATCAACAGAATCTTGTGCCACATGTAAAAAATATAAGAATATATAAATATCCTAATCTATTGGATCTGATAGATAATAGAAAATTACTGTATATACATACTCCACATAGATGAAACAAGTAGAGTATGAAGGATGTTTCTCACAGAAATTTTGGTGATGAAAATAATCCCATTCCTTGTATCTTGTATCTCTTCGTACTCGAACAATACCCATGTATAATAAATATTAGTTATTATATTCCTATTAAAAAATAATATTTTTTATATCTGAAATAAAATATAGTTTGATTATGAATGTATATTACCCACTTGTTGACAATCTAATGTTAATGTTTCACTTCATGTAATATTCATTTGGTTCCTTGCATGTGTCTTAATGTGTTATATTGTTGGTCCTCATACTAATATCATGATTAAACAATGTAAATAATGATATAAATATCATGTATATATAGTATATGTATATTATAATAATCTATTGAATAACGAAGTATGAAATGAAAGACATCGTTCATGGAGACGATAAGCCATACACACACATAAATGACGATTCTGTTTTAATTTTCATATTAAATGAAAGTATATAATTGACACATGTATATATATTTTAGTATATTAATATATAATTATTCCATTAGAAGTATTATATCATAAATTTCATACTTGTTAATAATATATTTTTTTGTAATCATCCTTGTATGGGGAACGTGGAGGATGAATCTCATCACGTCGCGGAGGCGGTAAGTCATACGTACATGTGAGCAATTATATCAATCCATATTGGTAAAGTGTAGAAAATTAGTTGGAATATGAATTATAAAGAAACAATATTATGTCATATTTATTATTTATATCATTCATATTAATCTTTATACCCATGGAAATAATGTATACATGAAAAACAGTTTACAACATGATGTATATATATTAATCTCTATGTACACACACTTGGTGATATTGTTTTTTATAGGATAGGTAAAAGAAAGAATATGGTGTTCCCATATTTATAAAAAATAAGAATATATTATATGATCAATTTATTTCATGAGTATGGAAAAATATATAAATATTAATTAGAAGGTGAAAAGAACATTCAAAAAGGTTATAAAACAGTTAACTCTTTTTCAGGTATCTTATTTAGATTTTCAGAAAAATACAACATATGATTCCATTATTAAAAAATTATGGACTCTGGGATATAGTTAGGGTATTTTTACGAGAAAATGGTAAATTTTTGGCTCAAACAATAGGCTTTAGAGTTGTGAATAAAAGAGAAAGAGTGGTGCCCTTTTATAAGAGGGAGGATGGACATTTTTTGAAAATAAGAAACTTCTAATTTAGTATAAAATGATCTTTGAGTTTAAATATCTCAAAAGTGATTTATTTATAAGATAAGATGAGTATGGGTGAAAAAACTGTCAAACAATGAATCTTATTCATTATTAGGTCACAAACATAACCATATATTTTGGTATTAACCCTTAGTTAAATAACTTAGCTTTTACCATGATACCACAATTCATTACACTATAGGGTTAATATAATCACAATAAAATGATAAAAACCCATATTGGACAATTTATGACAAATTGAAAATTAATAATTTTATTTTTATGATCTTTTATTTTTTGACTCATTTATCATTTTATAAAATAATATTTATTGTAAAATATCATTTATGTCAATTTTAATACTATTCAAGATTTGAATTTTGATAAATATAAAACCAACATGATAAATTCAAAACAAATACTTTAAATATTTCACAAACATGTCTTGGTTATCTATAAAACTAGTTTATGAAATTAATTATTAAAAATTATATTTATTTTAATATTATTAATGTCTTTTATTTGTTTCTTCCTTTTATAAATCAATTATTGCAGTATTATTGTGTCCCAAGTAAATTTAATTATGTAACGTCTAAAAATTATAAATAAATTTTCTTTATTTAGATAAATTTATTAGCATTATATGTAATATTTATAGTTGAATTTATCTTATGTATATCCCTTTATGAAAAATGATTTATTTAGTTAAATTTGGATGTGACACATTAGACCCTTAAAAAATATAAAAAATGTCTTATTCCTTAACCAGTGGATTAGAAATCATATTTTATACCTATGGATTATTTTGGTCCAAAAATAAATTTCAAATGAAATTAAAAAATTTCTTAGTGTAATGTTTTATTATTAACATATTACATTTATGTTACTTACCATATTTACCATTAACCATTGTAAATAAAATTCAAAAGATACTATTAACCAAATATTATTTTGATCCTATTAGGCTAAAATTTTCATACCTATTGAAACCATTTAAGTAATATTTTATAAATTAAATTCCCAGGAGTAGTAAAATTGTGTTTACTACTAATCACGAAAATGTGGCTAGAAAGATGACAAATGAGACGTTCAAAAGTTTAATAAATTTTTATATCTATTTATATTATATAAATAATTCCTATAACCTAAATTAAATTAATATATGTATTATTTATCTATTATTAAATTAATATAAATCTAATATAATAATATTATTTAAATCAAAATGTTTATTTTTAACTAGCATATAGTATTTTTCATTAATCATCATATATTGAAAAATCTCAAAAAATACCAAAAAATTCACTCGAAGATTATTTTGATATTATGAATTTAATAATAATGTTTATTTAATCTAAATAAATTTCTATGATTTTATAAAACAAAAATAAATTTTTTTCATAGAAGGATATGAAAAAGAGTTCGCATTAGAAAATTATAGTTTTAAACATATAAAGATTCTACCAAAAATTATATTTTCCATTATAAAAAAAATTATAAATAATGTTTTAATAGTAGTTGTCACTATTCAGATTACATGATTGATATATATGTAATAACTATCTCCTTGAAAAAAATATAATATTAACGTTTTGTTTTGTCGAAACTCGGCAAGAAAAGTCAATGTTGTGTTTAGTTTATGTTTTCCATGGTGTTCCATACAACATAATAGAAAACATAGATCTATTATATTCAAAAAAATATTAATTTTTTTATTAAGTTAAAATATAAAAATATTAAATTACATTGAAAAAAATAAATTCACAAAATCTTGGGGAGTTATACTTATCATGTCACTTGGAAAGGGGAAGGCGAGTATAATAAAGGAAAAGAAAAGAAGTTGAAAATAAATTAAATAAAATTGATGAGGGTTGTATCTCTTGATCTACTTCTCCTAGAGAAAATACATAGGGAAAATGGTTTGGTATTTTATTGAGACCAAAGTCTCTTGGACATGGGGATAAAGGTTAAGGAGTTTGTTGGGTGGAAATTGTACAATCATCATGGATTAAGAGGTCTGTAGTGAAGAGGTGGTGATAAGTGATATATATTATAATGTGGAAATTGGAAAATAGTCCTGGATAGAGTTTTCTTAAAATTATATTATTATCAAGTTGGAAAAAAAATATTTCATGAACCTATTTCTTTGAAAATAATTTTTTTAAATAATTATAGTTATGATAAAATTGGAAATAAACCGTTGTGTTTCAGAAAAATGTCGGTACAAAATTTAATAGTTTTAAAACGTTTATTTACTTATACAGTGATATAATTATACCATATTTTCATTTAATAAATTGATATATTTCATAAAAACATTCCTTTTTTGAGTTTACTATTCTATTGGTATGATTACTATTCCTAAGGGTAACATTACTATTCGAATGGTAAGGTAGCAATTCCATTTTTGCAGGTTCCTTAATTTCTGAAAATTCCATTTATTTCATTCATTTTTAATTTATGACGTTTTTGTTGTGTTCTATATGTGCTTTAATGTTATTAATACCATATGAAATAATTATAATAAAGTAATTTCCATTGATATAATTCTTGGCCATTATAATTATGGTAGATATATCCCATAGGGGATCCATGAGCTCTAATGATCCAAACCCGGGTGGGGATGCTAATAATTCAACAACCAATGGAATTTGGTTCAAAAGTTAGTTGTAAATGAAAATGTTAACTATTTTAGGAATTCTATAATTCCCGAACCCCAGTAACGTTTATTCGGTGCATTATTTTAAAACATTTGCATGATTACAAAGAATCTAGTCCCGAAGAACCAATCAGAATAGCGGTCTGGGAAAATAGATTATATATATGAACGTTACATTACATTATAAAATGAAAAAAACAGAAAATTGTCTCTATTGAACAAATTCATATCCCTTATACTATCCCTTCAGGCTTGTCATAATATACTTCTTCGATTTTTGGAAAAAATAAACCCTAGAAATGGGTGAGCTCAGATGCTCAGTAAGGATAATAATATAGCGAAAACATTCATAAATAGGCAAAAATATTTATGGCAATGTATAAAACAAAAATAAAATCCTTTTATATATAAAAATCAGCATAAAATGAAAAATATAAATCAAATATTACCATTTGCATATTCACATAGATATTCTACAAGTCAAATAATCACATGTAATACCAATAGCTAATTTCATAATGATGAAATGGTTAATGCCAGACTTCATAACTGCATTGTCAAGACCGTGTGCCAAGACTACAAAAGAGATATTTTCAATGCATTATTCTGAGACACTAGTTTTTATCATGAGACCTACCAATCCATATAGGAGCTATAGCGGGCTCCACTCGTCCCTTACTAAGTCCATTGGATTCCTCACATGAAAAGGTTTAAACTTAACATAAACATTCGTATTAAAACTAGCAAACGAAATTTCAATACTTTATCCACAAACAATGATTGCTATGAAAATAACACATCCACAATCAAACATATCACAAAACTTACAATACAATATGGATTAATTTTATCATAATAGTCAACTTCAAACAAGTTTAAAATTCATCAAATTATGTTGACATATATGAAAATGATTTGGAAAAATCTATGGCAGAAATATCCATTTTTCATGAAAACATTCAACATTCACACAATTCATAAAGGAATAAATTTTAAAAAAAATTGAATCAAAGTATCCGATACCACTTTGAAACTTTTTAATGGAATTAGGATTTAAAAAAATCATTTCCATATAAATAAATCATTAAAAACCCATTTTGAAAACCTGGAAATTAATGAAAATGATATATAAGAATAAATATTTAAAACATTTTAAATTATGTTTTAATAAAATATTCCATTAAAATGAATCTCTTTGAAAACAATTTTATGAAACATGGACATGGATAATTAATATGTCCCAGTAAAAACTTACCCATAAACAATCTCAAGTAATAATGAGACTAAGGAATTAACCCTTACCTTCCACATTCCTTTGAGTGAGGGTACACTTAACCTCCTATATAATGACCATAGTATGTTGTTAAATAATACCAGAAACATATTCATATTTATTATATCATACATGATTCATTTATGACTTTATATTACCCATTTAATAATGATTTTCATGTTAAATTAACATTTTGGGTAGTAATCACTTTCTTTATCGTACATGTTTTAATGTGTTATTATTGATCATATCATTTATATCATGATTTAAATACTTACAAAATATAAACCTTGATTTATATACAATATAAATTTAGAATAAAAATATTTATAATAGATCGATATCTTAAATGGAAGGCACCGTTTATGGAGATGGTATGTCGTACGTACGCATAAACTCTATTTCTGTTTTCATATCGTATTGAACAGAAGTAAGTGAATAAGATATAATTAATTACATATATATATATATCTAGTATAATTATTATTTCATATAATACTTACTTATTAATAATATATATTTTTATAATCATCGTTCAACGGTGAACGTGGGAATTAATCTCATCGCGTCGTGGAGACGGTAATCCGTACATACGCACAAGTGACAATATCATTATATTGATGGTGAAATATAATGTAATTGGATGATATATCATATATTTAAGAATCATTAACATGTTATATTTATTATTTACATCAATTTTACTCATTATTATTCCCATCAAAAATGAAGTGTTTGAATAACAAAGTACACCATGACATGAAGACAGTAAGCCATATGTATGCACATAGGGTGAATTTGACATTTAGAGGATGGATAGAATATCAAATATGGTTTCACAATATTTATAATAACATCAAATTATGTAGGATTTACTATATTTTGTATTTTGTTATGGAAAAAACAAAGAAAGAGGAAGTGGAAGATGAAAAGAACATGAAATGGTTGGTCAAATTATTAACTCTTCTTCAGGTGTGTTCTTTTTAGTTGATCAAAAGATCCCCATATGTTGGTTTTTTGACCAATGTAATGACTCTAGGTTGATTTGGAGGATATTGGGAGGATATTTGGGTAGTCTTTGGCTGAGCCAAATGACTTTGATGGTGTGATTTTGAGATACGGGGAAGTTACCTTTTATAAGTGGGGTGAAGGTCACTTTTGGAAAAGATTAAAATATTAATTTATTATAAAATCATTTTCTTGTTATAATGTCTCCAATTAAATTTATTTCAATCCTCAGGTGTATATTGGTTTCAATACTCTCAACCAATAGGTTTTAGACATGTTTATGTCACCATTTTAACCTAATCATTTAGATTTAATTCTTAGTTAAATATTTTTACTTTTACCGCGTCTTCTGGTATTCTTAAACTAGATGGTTAATCTACATTATCTAAACATATTAGAGAACATTAAATTGTTCATTAATTACATATATATTTTTATTTAAGTGCTTTTTTCCAAACCATAGATATATATAAATATTATATCAACCAATAATATAGTATTTGTTTTAAAAATTAATTTATGTCAATTTTGACACTATTTGTATTTTGTTTTTTGTGAAAGTCAAAAAAACATTATTACTTCTAAAAAAACCATTAAATCAATCCTAAAATGTCATATTAATCTATAAAATTAGTGGCTGACATCAAAACATTCAAATTATATTTGTTGTAATAATTACAATACTATTTATTTGATTCTTTCATTAATAAGTTAATTACTGCATCATCATTTTTTCATAAGTAAACTTCATTATTTAATATCTAAAAATATTAAATAAAATATAATTAGATAGGAAATATTTTTAGAATTCTAATTATTATTTATAGTTGAAAGAATAACTTAGATATCCCCACTAAAAAATTGTTTTACTAGAAGATATATGTTTATGTAATTTTTTTCTTTACTTTAAATTAATTTATATAATGTGTCATTATCACTCTCAAGGGGCTCCATGGGGATCCAAAATAGACCCAAGGATTCCAATGGTCAGACATGTATCAAAAAATAGGAATAGGACCCATGTTAGGGTACTTTAATATTATTATAATATTATTTTGTTTACCCTTATTTACTGGATTTACTCTCAAACCATGTTAAATAAAATATTTACTAAAGTAAATATTTTTAATTTATATAAATAAAATTTAACTATTTACACAATTTGAACCACATTATTTTAAATATGGAATCCAGTTTTCCAAATTCAATATAGAGAAGTGGCAGAAATTAATTTGAAATCAATTCCCGTTGTCAAAACCAAAAAGCAGGTTCTTAAAAAAGTAAAAACATTCAAAATATTGACAGGTGTTTATGTCAAAATTAAATATGAAATTACTTATAATGAAATAAATTGTAGTAAATGATAAAAATATAATTTAATTATACATCCAAACCATTTAAATTCATAATTTATCACTACAAATTTTTCCAATTAAAAAAGATGTTTTCAATTAAAATTTAGTCTTTTTCAGTATTCATCAAAATATAAAAGTTATCTGAAAAGTAGAAAAAAATTATCCAGACCGAATTTTTATGTCCAAATTCAAAAAAATAATTTAATTTCATTAAATTGAATATATAAAAGTTTGAAATATTGGTTTTAAAATGTGTTCTCCATGAAAAGTTGGTAAAATCTCATTTTTTGAAAAATACATCTTTTATTTGAAAAAAATGAATTTCTTATTATATTATGTATAAGAAAAAAAAATGTGGATTCTAAAATTATATGGAGTATATAAAATTCAAAATCCAGTTAATTCTATTCATTACAACTATTTTATCTACATGTTTGGTAGGTCGTAGTGCGCTCGAACTCGGTGTTGCGTGTAATGCAAGTTATCGAATTTTTTGAAGTGATAACGTACTATGAAATCATGTGGTGTTAAATTCTCCCCTCCTTCAATAAATTGAATACTCACAATTTGAAATTGTTCTTAGAAAATAAAAGGGTAAAAAAATAAGAATACCTTTTTGGAAAACCCACATAGGAAATTGGGTTAATAAAATTTAGTCTTAATTAGAGGGAAATGGAAATGAAAATGTCACCCCCATATTATGATCTTGACTTGGTGAAAATTATTGGAAATTAGAGACACATAATTGGATGAAAAAATAAATATTTATAGGGAGTGATTGGGGTCATCAATCCAAAATAAGTGTAAAATTGAGTGCCTCAAAGCCATCAATCTAAGATGATGTAAAATATCATCGGTTAAACCAAACATATGATATCAGGGTAACACAATTTTGGTTTTATGATCCCTTTACAATTGTTTAAGAATTAATTTATTCATAGAATAAAAGGAATATATATATATATATATATATATACTTGACAAGTATAGTTTCATCCTTCAACTAATTTCTACAACAAACTCGTCTTTCACTACAAAAAATAATAGAATTCACAAATATTCTATTTATCCAAATCGTATAGGGTTATAAAAATAATGAATTTATAATACATTTTTCAGAATATTAAAAAAAATACATTATAAAATCCCAGACATCATATAGGCTAGTGATAGGTGATGCACCATTTTCGCCCTTTAGTTATAGGTTTAAGTATCATGGCCTTGTCGAACGCGACAAGTTGTCGCCTGACATCGAGGTTGTCCTTTTTATAACAATTCAAATAAAATCTCAATAAATGATTTAACCTTAACAATATTATCCAATGTCAAACTTAATCGATCCCAACCTTTAGACTTATCCAAAATAGTTCTGTCCAAACTCACAGTCCAAAATTTATAAGGAAGGAAAATTCAATGAAGATCCTTTTTTCCACATAATAATATATGAATATCTTCATCATGTAATCTTTTAAAACATTGTAACACCCTAAATTACGATAAAAACATATTGATTACAATAATTATCCCTTATACCTTATAGAATACTAGATATACTCCTATCCAAAAATTTTGTAAACTCCAACAATGATGGAATAAACAAACCACTAATCAATCCCAAGGATGTCAATAATATTTAATATAGTCTATAAAAATCAATATTCTCTTATTCCATAATCAATACCTCAGTTTTAGGACCATATTAAGGTGTTATCCTTCCTTAAACCATGTATTTTCCAAAAAGTTAACTTGATATTATGTCACCTTTCTTGTTACCGCACAATCCCAAATCCTCAATGAAATATTACTACAATACAATCCTTATATACTCCATAATTATTATAACCAGTACATCATTGGCACAATACTCAAATGACAAAATTCATTAATATCAACATAAGAACACTAGTCATTAATCTTCATATTTGGTAATATCATAACAAGATTAGTATCCTAAAACATCATTTGTGATATACTCGGATGATATGTACATTGATTCGCGTAGTGTCTCAACTCCATACAGATGAAGTATTGCAAATTTGAAACCTTTTTTCTTATGCTTGAAATCACATACTCGATGTTCTTTTTCTCCACACTTATAACAAACTCTCATTTCCTTCAACCATTTACCAAGGAGATTTATTGCACAGTCATCACATATGGGAACATCCTTCTTCCCATATTCCCTTTATATATCATTCTATCTACCATATATTTATTCTCTTTCTTCCCTTCAAAGCTATAAGACATAAATAATTATTTACTTATCTTATTAACACATGATAAAATTTCATCATATGATGAGAATACGTGGGAGACTATTTCCCTTTTAAATGTTGTCTAAATACCATGAAATATATGATCATTCTTAATCTTTCGATCATGCGTATTGTTGGAATTCACATTCCTTATACTAGGCACCATTTCTAAACAATGACATAGACTATGTTAGTTTATGAATTACAATGCATAATTCAACAATTGTAAAATACATAACGTATATTGAAAATATTATGCATATAATCTATAATCATAAATTGTTTTCTTTGAGAAGTATTCACTATTAAATCCTTCATAATGTCTTGTAATGAAAATGTGAATTATCCTAAGAATATCCCCCCCGGAGTGTCGTAATCAACAGTGAAGCAAGGCCCGTTGTCGTGTACTAGGATACCTCATGTCAAAACCAAAACTCCATGTTGATGTTTTCATTTTCAGGTACATCTATTCCTGAGACGACTCTACCTGCTCATATCCATACAAGGATGTATTTCATGGAAAATACATAAAATATCTACATTACAAAAACTCTCTGAAGTTCTTCTATACTAATCCAAAAAGTCTATCTTAGGGTAATGTTCTCTAATTAGAGTTTATCTATATCTATTTTCAAGATTGTTGATAAAATTTCTCTGATACCAACTATAATTCCTTGACCCCAGTTACCCAGATTTGGTGCATTATTTTAATACATTGGCATGATTACAAGGAATAAAGTCTGAAGTACCAATCCATTTAGCAGTCTTGGAAAATATATTACATATGTGAACATTACATTACATTATAAAATAAAAAACAAGAAAAAAATTATCTCCATTGACCACATTAACATCCCTTAGACTTTTTAGGTCAGTAGTAATATAATTCTTCATATCATGTGAAAAATAAAACATAGAAAGGGGTGAGCTCAGATGCCCCAGTAAGGATAACAATATAATTTTTTTTTCATAAATAAGCATAAATATTTAAGGCAATGCTTAAAACTAAAACAAAAGACATTTAAACATAAAATTCAGTATTACATGTAAATGTTAAATCTAATAATGCCATTTACTTATTCACATGGATACTCTACTAGTCTAATAATCACATTAAATATCCATAGCTAATTACATAATGATAGAATTCATAATCCCATACTTGAAAACCATATAGTCAAGCCCTGTTCCAAGGCTAAAAATAAGATTTTGTCAAGGCCTCATGCCAAGACACTTGTCTGTCTAATGAGACCTACTGATGCATCTAAGAGCTATAGCGGGCTCCACCAGTCAATTACTAATTCCAATGAATTTCTCATATTAAAAGATGTAAACATAACATAATCATTAATATTAAAACTAGCATATGAAATGTCAATAATTTATCCATAAACCATGAATGGTATAAAAATAACACATCCGCTGTCCAACATATCCCAAAACCATCAATACAATATCAAAGATTGGTATAAAAAAATCAACTTCAAACATGTTTAAAATCTATCAAAGGATGTTGACATAGAATTAAATGATTTTTAAAACTCTTTGAGAGAAATATCCCCTTTTTATGAAAACTATTAAAAGTAACACAATTTAGAAAAGAAGATATTTAATGAAATTTTTGAATCAAAGCGTACCGTACCTATTTGAAACTTTTGAATTGAATTAACATTTTGAAACATTTTTTTTCATATAAATAAATCCTAAAAAACCCATTTTGAAAACATGGAAATTAATGAAAGCGATTTAGAAGAATAAATATTTAAAACATTTAATATGATGTTTTAATAAAATAGTATCTTAAAAATAATCCATTTGAAAACTATTTTATGAAACATGGACATGGATAAGAAATATATCCCAGTAAAAAATTTCTCATAAACAATCTCGAATAATAATGAGATTGAGGAATTAACCCTTACCTTACACTTTCCTTTGGTAGAGAGTACATTTAACCAACTTTATAATGACCATAGTATGTTATTAAATTATAACAGAACTATATTCATATTTATTATATAACGACCCATAATTTACATACATGGTTATTACTTCAAAATTTAAGTACACTTATTACAACATATAACAAAAACATGAAAGGACCGTATAAGTATAATGTCTTTAGAAACTGGGAAACATAAACAATTGGTTCATAAAGCATCTACACTGTCTCCCATTTATTTCATCATATCTAGAGTCCCTTTTGGAATATCCACCTTAATAAACTTCTTCCTGACCTGGGGAAAGAAAACATACAAAAGGGTGATCTCAAATGCTCAGTAAGGGCAAACAAAAGATATATAAACCACATCATATTCATAAGAACATAACATTTTGGAAATCTTAACCTACAAAAGAGATCATAATTTCATAACATGGGATAAATCATAGTAATGAAATGTAATCCCAATAATCATAACTTAAAACATTAATATTTTTGGCATACACACATAATCATAGAGAATCATTTCTTAGTATTCAAGACTCATAGCCACGACTATCTTAGCGGACAAAGTCCTTTTCTGAACTGAGTTCACTCCTCATTTCAGTCCTGTTTCACTGAACCGGTTTAACCTGCCGTTCCATCCATGTCTATCTCATGATATATAAATCTTTACCCAATGAATTGGAGGGAGATATAGGTCCCACCCATCTCATAATTATACCATTCTTATGTGTGACACAAAATCAAAAATCATACATCATTGCATAACCCATGTAATAAAAATGGGATTCTTAAACCACGTGACATCATAAAATAATTAATATAAGATAAAGGAATTCATAAAAATAGTTCCATCACAACATAATAAAATCAATGTAATAATAGGTATATAAACAGAACCCTATATTATCTTAGATGGAAAATAATTTTGATAAAACACTTGAACTCCATTCTTGAGAAAAATATCCTTTCTACTTCAAAAACATTTTCCTATCTTAACATGTCATACAATTTTAAACTAAAAGAAGTTGATTAAAAATAAACTTGAAAACTTCTAAATGAATCTTCTTAGAAATAATGTTTTAAAAAATCCATTCATTCCGTATAAGTTAAAAGAACATTCTTCTCCTACATTTGTCGGAAAAGTCAAAAAGTACCTCGTACGAAAAACGATAAAAGATTCCTTTCATATCTTTTACTAAAAACTCACCGAAGGTTTAAATTGGATTTAAAAAATTATAGGTGGATGTAAATAATATTACATATTGAGGAAACATGGTTGTGGATGATAAATATTCCCCAGTAAATTATGAAGTATAAACAATCTTGGATAAAAATGAGATTGTGAGATTTTCCCTTACCTTAGGTCCGATTTTCTTCGTAAGTGTCTGAACATCCTGTATAATGATTTAAATAATGTTATTGACTCATTCAAGAATCATAATTATTTTTATGATTTAATATATGGTCATATTGTTAGCTTCTTATTAGTAGTATTTCATTGTTACTTGTTATTCAGGTGTTTATTGCTTTTTGTTCTTATGCGTGTTTTGTCGAATGAATTTTTATTCTTCTTTTTAGGTTGTAGATACCTCATTTCCAGAATTTTATTAGTGTAATATATATCATATTCATTCATTGAATTCATTTATATAAACATTATGCAATGAAGATCATGTAGAACAAGTTGCATCACATCGTGGAGACGGTATTCCGTACGTACGCACGAGCGATGATATCGTTCCCATGATTGTGGAATTGTATTGGAGTTTATGTATCATATTTCAGAATCAATACAAATTTACAATAACTATATATAGTTATTTATTTTCACCACTATACCCATCCAAGTAAGGTTGTGGTGGAAAATAGATTACACCCCGACGTGGAGACGATATTCCGTATGTACGCACGCGCGGTGATTTAATTTTTCATAGGATGGATAGATGGTGATATAGGTTTGTTTCATACTTATAATAACATATAAGTATGTGATTGATAATGATTTTATTACATCATAATGAAACAACTGAAGAAGAAGAAGTGGAAGAAGAAATAAAGTTGAAAGAATCGGTAACGTGCATTACCTCTTCTTTGAAGCGCCTCTTTGAGACCTCCTTTTAGGGCACTAAAATTGGTCTTTGAAGAAGACCCGAATCTCAAGGATGTTTCTAGGGAAGTGGAGAAGAGAATTTGTCAGGGGATAGCTGAGCTTGAAGGCTCAAAGTGGTGTGAGGAAGAGAGGGAGGAGGTTCCCTTTTATAAGGGAGGAGAGGGGCACCTTTGAAAAAACTAAAAATATTATTTTATTATAAAGTCATATTCGGTTTTTTATAGCTCTAAATTGATTTATTTCGAATATGAGGTGGGGATGGGTCTAAATCCTCTCATCCAATAGAATTTATACAAGTCTAGGGTTCTATTTTAACCTTATCTTTTAGATTTAACTTTAAGTTAAATAATTTTACTTTTACCGTGTCTTTTTGTTTTCTTACATTAAAAGGTTAATAAACTTACCATAAAAAGCCAAACGAACCCCAAGTTGTCTATTATTAATATATATAACCTTATATAAGTCTTTTAACCTAACATTATATTTTTAGGAATAAAATAACAATTAATAAAATAATATTTTTTTAAAAACTATTTTATGTCAATTTTGATACTATTTGGTAATTGATTTTTGTGAAAATCATAACAGAAATATTAGTTTGAAGAAAGTTAATTAAATCAATAATAACATGTCATATTAACCTAGAAAAGTATCTTAATTCATAAAAAGTCTCAAATTTCATTTATTTGGGCATTTATAACATCAATAATGTCAAGATTTCATTAATAAGATAATTACAGCATCATCATTGTGTCATAAATAAAATAAATTATTTAATGTCTAGAAATTAGAAATAAAATATAATTATGTAGGAAATATTTTTATATTTCTAATTAATATTTATAGTCGAATTTATCTTATGTATAACCCGATATTAAAAATTATTTAGTTATTAAACTTTGATTTTAACTATTTTCACCCTTCTTTAAATAAATTAATATTAAATGACCTAATCTAATCCAAGTGGGCCTAAATGGTCATATTTTATTCCTAAGGTTGTTTGTGGTCGAATTAAACTTATCCAATAGAATTAGGACATGTGTTAGTGTAATAATAATATCATTTTTACCCTTAATTACCCTTTTTACTTTTAACCGTGGTAAATAAAAGTAAAAAGTTACTATTCAGCAAAAATTATTTTCATCTCATTAAACCAAATTTTATTTACTTACATCAACTGTGTCTCTCAAATTTTTGAAAGTCCATTTACAAAAAGCGGTAAAATTTATTTTTATGTAAATTTGCAAATTCTTCTAGTAGGTGGGTAAAAGACGGTGAAAAGTTCAATAAAATTTTTATATATCTAAAATTATTATAAAATGACTCCAATGAATTGAATTGAACTTATATAGGTATTATGTATCAATTTTGACCTAAAATAAATTTAAATAAAAAAAATAATTATTTAAATAGAAATTCGGTTTTTAAATAGTAACCCAGTGTTTTCACTATTCATCAAAAATTGATTGTTTTCAGAAAAATACCAAAATTTTACCCTAGGCTGATTGCGATATTCCAAATCCAAAAATTAAGTACATTTTGAAAAATAAAATTTACAAAATTTCAAAAAGTGGGTATTACTATTTATAACGGCTAGTTTTAATAATATTTTAATAGCATATCGTTGTTTATTGAAACTCGGTATTGCATACGATGCAAGCTATCGAGGAAGGTAGCGATTGCATGTAAATCAAGAAAAGATAGTGTTGTGTGTAGTGAAAGATTCCTTTAATTATATATAACATAAAAACAAAACATTTCTCATAAAAGTATCGAGTCTTACATTCTACCCCACTTAAAATGAATTTCGCCCTCGAAATTCGTCACTTTGTAACAAATAGATGAGGATACCTCTCCCTCATCATATCCTCAAGCTCTAATGTAGCTTCCTATAATTGGTGGTTCCTCCATAAAAATTTCGGCAAACGAGTGGTCTTGCTCTGTAGGACATTTTCACTACGATCTAGAATCTCTATCGGCTGTTCTTCATAAGAAAGATCTTGCTCTAGTGGTACAACTTCTGAGATGAATACATGTGAAGGACCAAGTATGTACTTTCTCAGGAGAGATACATGGAACACATCATGAACTTGGGATAGATTTGGTGGAAGCGCCAATCAGTAATCTACCTTCCCAATATGATCCAGTATTTCAAAAGGACCGATATACCTAGAGATCAGGTTTCCCTTCTTTCCAAATCTCATTACTCTCTTCCCAGGAGATATTCACAAGAACACTTTATTACACACTTAAAACTCCAGGTCTTTTCTACGGTTGTCGACATAACTTTTTTGTCGACTCTGGGCTTCTCTTATGTGATGTTGAATAGATCTGACCTTTTCTACCATCTCCTCAACAAGATCAGGTCCTAATAGCTTTCCTTCCCCAACTTCATCTCAACAAGTTAGAGTTCTGCATTTCTTTCCATAGAGAGATTCATAAGGAGCCATCTGAATACAAGAGTGAAAGTTATTCTTATAAGAAAATTCCACCAAAGGTAGGTGTTGATCCCAACCACTGTTGAAATCCATAGACCAAGCTCTCAACATATATTCAAGAGTTTGAATTGTCCTCTCTGAATGACCGTCCTTCTGGGGATGATAAGTAGTGTTGAAACTAAAATCTATATCCTGATTATGCTGAAGACTTTGCCAGAACTTTGAGGTAAACCTCAGATCCCAATCAGATATAATGGAAAGTGGTACTCCATGCAATCTTACCACTTCCTTTACATATATCATGGCAAGATGATCTAGAGAGAAATCCTCTCTAATAACAATGAAGTGTGCAGACTTTGTAAGATGATCAAATATGAACCAGATAGAATTATTGCCTTTGGATGTTTTAGGAAGTCCAATGACAAAGTCCAGAGTGATGTTTTCCCATTTACATTCAGGTATGGGTAATGGTTGTAACATCCCCTTATACTTTTGTCTCTCAGCTTTAACTTGCTGACAAACCAAGAATCGAGAGACATATTCAGCAACATCTCTTTTCATGACATCCCACCAAAAGTACTCTTTTAGGTCCCTATACATCTTCGTACTTCCAAGATGAATAGAGAATGAAGAATTATGAGCCTCATCCAGCAGCTCCTTCTTTAATTCGGGGATGGGAGGAACACAAACCTGATTCCTGAACTTTATTATCCCATCACAATCAAGGTTGAATTCAGGAACATTTCTCACCTTCTTTTATAATTCTACATCTTCTTTCTTTGCCTCTTTAATCTTCACATGTATATATGGTTGAAAATTCATTTGAGAAAGAGACGAATTTTCCCCTTTCATTATAATTACAAGATCCATCCTTTGTAAATCCATAAATATTGGATCTTTTGTGATCCTCATCATGGATTTGCTAGCATGGTCTTGTCGACTTAATGTATCTTCCACCTTGTTTTCTTTCCCAGGTTGGTATTGAATTGAGCAGTCGTAATCCTAAATTAGCTCCAACCATCTTATTTGGTGTATATTCAGCTTCTTTTGTGTGAAAATATACTTTAAACTTTTATGATCAGTATAAATTTCACACCTTTCACCATAAAGGTAATGCCTCCAAATCTTTAATGCAAAGATTACCATAGCTAACTCCAAATCATGAGTTGGGTAATTTTTCTCATTAATTTTCAACTATCGTGAGGCATAAGCTATCACCATATCATTTTTCATGAGAACACACCCCAGTCCCTTCTTGGATGCATCACTACAGATCACAAAACATTCTCCACTACAAGGTAGAGTGAGCACAGGTGCACTGGATAAACTTATTTTTAGCTCTTTGAAATTCTCTTCACATTCCTCTGTCCAAGAAAACATAAATCCTTTCCGAGTCAACTTGGTGAGTGGGTTAGAAAACATTGAAAAATCTTTCACAAAACGTCGGTAATATCCAGCCAAGCCAATAAAACTTCGGATCTCAGTTACTGTTGTTGGTCTCGACCCTCTTTCGATAACCTCTGTTTTTGGTGGATCCACAGATATCCCCTCTTTTGAGATTTTGTGACCCCAAAATGCAACTTTTTGAAGCCAAAATTCAAACTTGGTAAATTTGGCATAAAGATTATCCTTTCTCAGGGTCTTAAATATAATTCACAAGTGATCTTCATGTTCTTCCTTGCTCTTTGAATGGAAAAGAATATCATCTATAAAGACTACCACAAACTGATCAAGATATTCTCTAAAGACTCTATTCATCATATCCATGAAGATAGTAGGGGAATTAGTAAGACCAAATGGCATCACTATAAATTCATGGGGTCCATACCTTATACGGAAAGCAATATTTGGTATATCCTCCCTTTTGACCTTTAATTGATGATACCCTGAACGAAGATCAATCTTGGAAAAGTATTGAGCTCCGCATAGTTGGTCAAATAAGTCATCAATGCACAAGAGATGATATTTGTTCTTGATAGTGATCTTGTTAAGTTCTCGATAATCAATACAGAGTCTCATTGATCCATCTTTCTTCTTAACAAACAGAACAGGTGGTCCCCAAGGTGACACACTAGGGTGTATGAATCCTTTATCAAGATTCTCTTGCAGTTTCTTCTTCAATTCCTGAAAATCAATTGGGGCCATTGTATAAGGTGTCTTTGAAATAGGCAAAGCACCCGGTACAAGTTCTATTGAAAACTCAACTTCATGATTTGGTGGAACACCCGACAATTCCTCTGGAAATACATCGTCAAACTCCCGTACAATGGGAATATTCTTAATCATGAGTTTCTCTGCAACCATGTGAGATAAATAACCTTCATTTAGTAGAATCAAGACCCATAAGATAGAAGAAATTTCCACTGGAAGGTTATGTTCATCCTTGCATTGATATACGATCATATATTGATCTGGAATATGAAATGTGACTTCCCTTCTTTGGCAATTGACATGATCTCCATATAGAGAAAGACAATCCATGCTAAGAATCACATCAAATTCCACTATAGGAAGGATCACAAGATTTGCAGGAAGCACTTTCCCACAAAATTCAATCAGATAAGAATTATAAACTTTTGATGCGACTGTTGTGCCATTAGGGATTGCCACATCTAACTCAACATCTAATTGTTGAGGTAATATGGTGATACCCTTATGAAATTATTTAGAAATAAAAGAGTGGGTGGATCCAGAATCAAATAAAAAATTTTCTACTTTAGAGTAGATGGTAAGTGTACCTCTCACCACTTCGTTGTCGTACTCCACATCACCGATAGTAATTGCATGTGACTTTCCATTGTCTATGGCCTTAAGAGTTTGTTGACGTCGATCATCATTATCAACCCTTGGATTAGGGCATTGATTTGCATAATGCCCCATTTCCTTGCACTTGTAACATTGAAGTGTAGGAGGTGCACTCCATGTAGCCTTTTCTTTGTTTGCATCACTAGACATCTTCTTCCCACTATTGCGGAATTCAAATGCCCGATAAACTTCCTTTCCACATTTGAAACATTTATTTGTCCCTTTAAGACAACTCCCTCCATGTTTCTTTCCACACTTTGAGCATAAGGGAAAACTCATATTATTTTCAGTGTGCTCTTTAGATTTTCCTTTGAATTCCATTTTCCTCTTCTTATCAAACCTATATGACTGATGGGTTACTCCAATATCCATCTCAAATTTGAGATCACATGGAATGATTTCCTCGTTTCTATTTAAGTCTCTTATGGATAATGCCCTTCTAGGACTTGGTTTTAAGCCAATAAAAAATCAATCGATCTTACTCTCAGTTTGGATAATAATACCAGAAGCATACCTTGCAAGTCTTGTAAAATTGGCTTTATATGTACAAATAGATTCATCATCCTTTTGATTTAGTTCAAGAAACACCTTCGCCATCTTTTTTCAAAGAATACGAGGGATGTACTTATTGAAAAATAAGTTCTTGAACTCGTCCCATTCCATGGACTCAATTTCATCTGTTTTCCTCGTATTCTTGATAAGATTCCACCATTGATTAGCATCTCCTTCCAAATGATACACTGCTAATATGACTTTATTATGTTCATAACTTTGAAGAACTGAAAATATATTTTCAGTTGTACTGATCCATTGTTGAGCCACTAATGGATCAGAAGACCCGCTGAATGAAGGTGGATGCTGCCTCATGAAGGATTCAACAGAATGTTGCTCCTTATTTTTCTCATTTGGAAGTCCTGCATGATTTATAGCTTGAGATAGTAGTGTGAGAATCGATACAAGATTTTTCATTCCAGCTCACATAATGTCTGGTTGCTCAGGAGGACAATCATTGCATTGTACGTCACATTCCGCATTAACACGGTTCCTTCGGGTTCCATCCATTGACTAAAACAAGAAGAATAGTGTGAGAAACACTAATTATAATAGAAAAAACACATAATCGAGAATAAAATTTTACACTTAAGTTCTTATCAAAGGTTATTCATGGCCATTTCTTAAACACTAAGATCGTGTTCTATGCTTAGAATTATCCTTAGGGTTCTTACTAAGGCTTTCACATCCCAGTTTCCAAAGGTTGATTATACCTTTCCTCTGATACCAACTCTAACGACCCATACTTTACATATATGGTTATTACTTCAAAATTGAATTACACTTGTTACAACATATAACAAAACCATGGAAGGACCGTATAGGTATAGTGTCTTTAGAAACTGGGAAACATAAAGAACTGGTTCATAAAGCATCTACACTGCCTCCCATTTATTTCATCATATATAGAGTCCCTTTTGGCATATCCTACTTAATAACCATCTTCCTGACCTGGGAAAGAAAACATAAAAAGGGGTGAGCTCAAATTCTCAGTAAGGGGAAACAAAATAAATATCAACCACATCAAATTCATAAGAACATAACATTTTGGAAATCATAACCAGCAAAAGAGATCATAATTTCATAACATGGGATAAATCATAGCAATGAAATATAATCCAAATAATAATAAATTAAAACATGAAACTTTGTGGAATACACACATAATCATAGAGAATCATTTCTTAGTAGTCAAGACTCATAGCCAAGACTATCTTAGCAGACAAAGTCCTTTTCTGAACCGAGTTCACTCCTCGTTTCAGTTCTGTTTCACTGAACCGGTTTAACCTGCCGTTCCAGCCATGTCTATCTCATGAGATATAAATCTTTACCCAATTCATTGGAGGGATATATAGGTCCCACCCATCTCATAATTATACCATTATTATGTGTTCCACAAAATCAAAAAATCATACATCATTGCATAACCCATGTAATAAAAATGGGATTCTTAAAAATCATGACATCATAAAACAATTAATATAAGATAAAGGAATTCATAAAAATAATTCCATCACAACATAATCAAATCAATGTAATAATATAGATATAAACAAAACCCTATATTATCATAGATGGAAAATAATTTTGATAAAACACTTGAACTCCATTCTTGAGTAAAATATCTTTTCTACTTCAAAAACATTTTCCTTTCTTAACATGTCATAAAATTTTAAACTAAAAGAAGTTAATTAAAAATAAACATGAAAACTTGTAAAGGAAGATACTTGGAAATAATTTTTTAAAAAATCCATTCATTCCGTATAAGTTAAAAAATATATTCATCTCATAATTTTGTCGAAAAAGTCAAAAAGTACCTCGTACGAAAAATGAAAAAAGATTCCTTTCATATATTTTACTAAAAACTCACCAAAGGGTAAAATTGGATATAAAAAATTTTAGGTGGATGGAAATAATATTACATATTGAGGAAACATGGATGTGGATGATAAATATTCCCCAGTAAATTCTGAAGTATAAATAATCTCGGATCAAAATGAGATTGTGAGATTTTCCCTTACCTTAGGTCTGATTTGCTTCGTAAGTGTCTGAAACTCCTTTATAATGCTTTAAATAATGTTATTTACTTCTTCCAGATTCATAATTATTTTTATTATATCATATATGGTCATATTCTTATCTTCTTATTAGTAATATTTCATTGTTACTTGTTATTCGTGTGTTTATTGCTTTTTGTTCTTATGTGTGTTTTGTCGAATAAATTCTTATTCTTCTTTTTAGGTTATAGATACCTCATTTAAATAATGGTATTAGTGTAATATATATCATATTAATTCATTCAATTCATTTATATAATTATTATGCAATGAAGATCATGTAGAACTAGTCACATCACATTGTGGAGATGGTATTCCGTACGTACACACGAGCGATGATATCATTCCCATGATCGTAGAATTTTATTGGAGTGTATTTATAAAATTTCAGAATAAATAAAAATTTACAATAATCATATATATTTATTTAGTTTCACCATTATACCCATCCAAGTAAGGTGGTGGTGAAAAATAGATTACACCACGGCGTGGAGACGGTATTCCGTATGTACGCACGCGCGGTGATTTAATTTTTCGTAGGATGGATAGATAGTGAAATAGGGTTGTTTCATACTTATAATAAAATATCAGTATATGAGTGATAATGATGTTATTAATTCATAATGAAACAACTAAATAAGAAGAAGTGGAAGAAGAAATAAAGTTGAAAGAATCGGTAACAAACATTACCTCTTCTTTAAAGCGCCTCTTTGAGACCTCCTTTTAGGGTGCTAAAATTGGACTTTGAAGAAGACCAGGACCTCTAGGATGTTTCTAGGGAAGTATAGAAGAGAATTTTTCAGGGTTTTTCCGAGCATTAAGGCTCAAAGTGGTGTGAGACAGAGAGGGAGGAGGTGCCCTTTTATAAGGGAGGAGAGGGGCACCTTTGGAAAAACTAAAAATATTATTATATTATAAAGTCATATTCAGTTTTTAATAGCTCCAAATTGATTTATTTTGAAGCTAAGGAGGGTATGGGTCGACATCCTCTCATCCAATAGAATTTAGACAAGTTTAGGGTTCTATTTTAACCTTATAATTTTGATTTAACTTTAAGTTAAATAATTTTACTTTTACCGTGTTTTTTTGTTTTCTTACACTATAAGGTTAATAAACTTACCATAACAAGACAAACGAACCCCAAGTTTTTTATTATTAATATATATAACCTTATAAAAGTAATTTTGACGAACCTTAGATTTTTAGGAATAAAATAACAATTAATAATATAATATTTATTTTAAAAACTATTTTGTGTCAATTTTGACACTATTTGGTAGTTGATTTTTGTAAAACTCATAACAGAAGTATTAGTTCAAAAAAAGTTAATTAAATCAATAAAAACCTGTAATATAAACCTATAAAATTATTTTAATTCATAAAAAGTCAAATATTACATTTATTTTGGTATTTATAACATAAATTATGTCAAGATCTCATTAATAAGATAATTACTGCATCATCATTGTGTCATAAATAGATTAAATTATTTAATGTCTAAAAATTAAAAATAAAATATCATTATGTAGGAAATATTTTTATCTTTCTAATTAATATTTATAGTCGAATTTATATTATGTATTACCCTATATTAAAAATGATTTAGTTATTAAACTTTGATTTTAACTATTTTAACCCTTCTTTAAATAAATTAATACTAAATGTCCTAATCTAATCCATGTGGGCATAAATGGTAATATTTTATTCCTAAGGTTGTTTTTGGTCGAATTAAACTTATCCAATAGAATTAGTACATGTGTTAGAGTAATAATAATATCATTTTTACCCTTAATTACCCTATTTACTTTTAACCGTGGTAAATAAAAGTAAAAAGATACTATTCACCAAAAATTATTTTCATCTCATGGAACCAAATTTTACTTACTGACATCAACCATGTCTATCAGATTTTTTAAATTCCATTCACAAAAATGGTAAAATTAAGTTTTATGTATATTTGCAAATCCTCGTAGGAGGTGGGTAAAAGACGGTGAAAAGTTCTAGAAAATTTTTATATATCTAAAATTATTATAAAATGACTCCAATGAATTGCATTGAAATTATATATGTATTATTTATCAATTTTGACCTAAAATAATTTTAAATAAAATAATTAATTATTTAAATAAAAAGTCGTTTTTTAAATAGTAACCCAGTGTTTTCACTATTCATCAAAAATTGAATGTTTTTAGAAAAATACCAAAATTTCACCCTAGGCTAATTTCGATATTCCAAATCCAAAAATGAAGTCCATTTTGAAAAATAAAATTTACAAAATTTCAAAAAGTGGGTATTAAAAATCATAACGGCTAGTTTTAATAATATTTTAATAGCATATCGTTGTTTAGTGAAACTCGGTATTGCGTATGACGCAAGCTATCGAGGAAGGTCACGATTGCGTGTAAATCAAGCCAAGATAGTGTTGTGTGTAGTGAAAGATTCCTTTGATGATTTATATAACATAAAAAAAAAATATTTCTCATAAAAGTCTTGGGTGTTACATATTATATAATACAAGATTCATTTTTGAATTTATACTACCCGCTTAAAAATTATTTTCATGTTAAAGTTACATTTTGGGTAGTAATCACTTTCTTTTTCGTACCTGTTTTAACTTGTTATTATTGATCGTATCCTTTAGATAATAATTTAAATAATTATATAATATAAAACATTATTTATATATCATACATATTTATAATATAAATATTTATAATATATAGATATATGAAATTGGAGGCACCATTTATGGAGACGGTAGGCCGTAGACAAGCATAGACGTTGTTTCCGTTTCACATCGTATTGAATGAAAGTAAGTGAATAAGATATATGTATGTACACACACACACACACACACACACACATATATATATATATTTCCATTAAAGTATTATTTCATATATTAAATAATTATTAATAATATATATTTTTATCATCATCGTCGAATGGTGAACGTGGGAATGAATCTCATCGTATTGTGGAGACGGTAATCCATACCTACACATGAGTGACAATATCATTATATTGATGGTGAAATCGTATTTAATTGGATGGTATATCTTATATACAGAGTTATTAACATGTTATATTTATTATTTACACCAGTTAAACTGATTATTATACCCATCCAACTGATGAAGTGTTGGAATAACAAACTACATCACGACATGGGGACGATAAGATGTACGTACACACGTATGATGACATTGTCATTTAGAGGATGGATAGAATAAAGAATATAGTTGTACCATATTTATAATAACTTCATAGTATGTAGGAGGTTCTAGATTTATTATTTTTGAATGGAAAAAATAAAGAAAGAGGAAGTGGAAGATGAAAAAAACTTGAAAGGGGTGCTAAAATTATTATCTCTTCTTTTGGTGTTTCCTTTTGAGTTGATAAAAATGGCTCTTTAGGTTGGCTTTATAATAAAATTAAGGACTATAAGTTGATATGAGGGAAGTTGGTAGGATATTTGGGTAGGGTTTGGCTGAGCTAAATGGCTTCGGTGGTGTGATTTTTAGAGAAGTGGAAGTTCTCTTTTATAAGATGGGTGAGGGTCTCTTTAGGAAAAGAATAAAATATAAATTTATTATGCAATAATTTTCGGTTTATAATGTATCTCAATGAATATATTTTTAGCTTTATGTGGTCATGGGGTGACATCCTATCTACCAATATTTTTTTGACCAGTTTATGTTACCATTTTAACCTTATCATTTAGATTTAACTCTTAGTTAAATAGTTTAACTTTTACCGTGTCTTATTGTATTCTTACACTATATGGTTAATAAACATACTCTGAACAACCAAGAGAACCTGAAATTCTTAATTAATGACATATATAATAGTACTTAATCCATTTTTCTAAACGATAGATTTCTAAGAATACTATATCAAACAAAAATATAGTATTTTTTTATCAATTAATTTATGTCAATTTTGACACTATTTGGTATTTTGTTTTTTGTAAAAGTCAAAAAAACATTATTACTTCTAAAAAATACATTAAATCAATAATAAATTTTCATATTAAACTATAAAATTCTTTGATAGTATCAAAACTTTCAAATTATATTTATTTTAATATTTACAATACCATTTATATGATTTTGTCATTAATAAGGAAATTACTGCATCATTATTGTGTCATAAATATATTTAGTTATTTAATTTATAAAAATTATAAATAAAATATTATTATGTAGTAAATAATTTTAGATTTATAATGAGTATTTATAGTAAAAAATATAACTTATATAACCTTATTTAAAGTGTGTTTTACTAAAAGATATATTTTTATGTATTTTTTTGTATTTACTTTAAATTAATTAATATAATGTGTCATTATCACTCTTAACTAGCTCCATGGGGTCCCCAAATAGACCCAAGGATGCCCATGGTCGAATTAGTATCAAAATATAGGATAAGGACACATGTTAGGTTAAATTAATATTATTATAATATTATTTTGTTTAACCTAATTTACCGTATTTACCCTTTCACCATTGTAAATAAAATATTTACAGAAGTAAATATTCATAATGTCTAAAAATAAAAGATATCAATTTACACAATTTATACCACATTATTCCAAATATGGAATCCATTTTTCCAAATTCCAAACACAAAAGTGGTAGAAATCAATTTAAAATCACTTCCTATTGTCAAAACCTAAAAGTGGGGTTTTAAAAAAGAAAAAAACTATCAAAATATTGACATGTGTTTATGTCAAATTTATATGTGAGATTACTTATAATGAATTAAATTGCATTAAATGATAAAAGTATAATCTAATTATACTTACAAACCATTAAAATTCATAATTTATCACTATAAATCATTTCGATTAAAAAATCTGTTTTATATTAAAATTTAGTATTTCTCACTATTCATCAAAATATGAAAGTTATTAGAAAAGTACCAAAAATGTATCTAAACTAAATTTTTATGTCTTTATTCTATATAAGATTTTAATTTCATTAAATTGAATATATAAAAGTGTCAAATATTGGTATTAAAGTGGTTTTTCCATTAAAAGGTGGTAAAATTGCATTTTTTTAAATACTTCTTTTATATGAAAAAAATGAATTTGATCTTATATTATGTCTAAGACACAATTAATATGGTTTCTAAAATTATATGGAGTATGTAAAATTCAAAATTCAGTTTATACTATTCATAACCACTTTTTGAACGTCTAGTTTGGTAAGTCGTGGTGCGTTCGAACTCGGTGTTGCGTGTAACGCAAGTTATTCAATTACATTGAAGATATAACGTACTATGAAATTATGGGGTGATACAAATTAAATATGAATATATAGAGAGTATCTAAATGTTAATTCATCCATCCTCATAGAGATACCGATTGAAGCCATATTTGAAGCTCTCATAGATGAATGATATTGATTGTGACTGATCCTCAATTTGAAGATGTTATGGAGGAATCTTGTGATTGATAGAGTATAGCTTTCAAAGTTTCAGTTCACGAAAATAAATGTAAATATTACATTAGTGAAGTTCTTTTCATATATCATTGTTCTAAAATCCTTGTTTCAATGGTATAGAGTTGGTGATCCTTATACGGAATGGATGTATCCCATGATCAAAGAAATATAGGTTGAGGTATTTTCTTGAGATTTGAAAGAATAAGATGAATTAGATGGTATTATAAAAATAAGGGATTCAAATTATATGGAATCCTAGGTTAGTGTTATAAGATAGGTATGTTTGAAAGAGATATTGGGAATCAAACCAATGGATTACTTGTTTATACCCTATAATTGTGAGGTAAATCCCTATATATTGGGTACAATGACTTTACCCAAATTTGAGAACTAAAAACTCATATTATGAGATATTTATAGAATATGTTAGTGGAGGAAAATTCTTTATCTATGCTTGTTGAGGTGGATAATTCTAAATCACTTAACGAACAATTGGTTGAGGAGAAAACTGACTAGATAGTAGAACATTCTACTTAATCCATGTCTTCTAAGTTGTTTATCAGGAAATTACCTAGTGTGAGAGTGGTGAAAACGTTTTCCCATGAGAGATACCTTTGAAGGAATATGATCATATATAACCAAGAACTTCCCTGAGTGAAATTAAAAAATGAGTACATTTTTATATTATATATATGTATTGAGTATTTTTTTCTATCATTTTATGTATTTTTATTCTTCTATAGGTCCCATTTGTTAAGCTACATATGTTATTATGGTATATGTTGGGGAGACTATTAGTGTATAGTAATATTAATCCACACACTATAATACCACAAACATGTTCATTAATATAATGGAAGATAGATAAAATACATAGAGTGAGATATTTGGAGGGTTTGTGCCCCCAATGAATGATAGAATTTCCTCATTCACCATGATATGTAAAAATGAACTCTCACAACCTATATTTAATTTTGATACTAACATAGGTTGAATGAACCATTAATATTCTACATATTTTTACAATAACACACCCTTTATTTCTATGATGTTAAAGAATGTGAAACTGGGTTAATGTTTTGGCTACTCCCACAGTTATTGTTGGAATGAATTACAATCTTGAGGTACCCATCACTAGTGTTTATGATATTGTTACATCCTCGGAGGGGGGGGGGGGGGTTGAAATATGAAGTATCATATTCTCTATAAATTCTATCTCTGGTCCTATAAGAGTAACCTATCATACCTTGTGTTGTTGTTTAGGGGTTGGAATATCCCTCACCTATAGAAGAGTTGTGATAGATATGGAATCCTCCATGATGCGGTCTATAGACTCAATATCACCCCAATATATGTATCATTGTCACTCATGGTGGATTCTAATTGAAGACCATGTAATATAAGTTCTCATAACCAACCCTATGCATATCATTCCGGGCTAAATGAATGAAACAATTCAGGTATATTAATATTTCAATAAATATTATTTTTATATCATAGGGAATAGATTAATTTCTACGACATCATAATTGACATGAAATTGGGTTTCTAGGTGAGCTGAAGTGGATCCACACACAACCAGATGCTAAACATAGTCACTAACACATTCAACTAATGTGATCTCTACTATGTGTATTGAGATTTCAAGATTTACAAGGTTTACCTAGTGTGGATACTATTCAGTGATTGATAATATGAGTCTATTTATGATGATTTCATGTACATATTGTTAGTTAAGAATATGATTTCTTGACTGCAAGATAAAGCATTATGATTTCCCATACTCTTTTCAACATGCCTCAGTTTGGAGGTTTTCTAGGTGGGATTCATCATAATCCTGAGATATGAATTGACCTATAGTTACTACATTATCAATTTTTTGATACTCTCTAATTTTTAAGGTATTATGTTTAGGATTTTGTTTATAATTACACTAGTTCATGGTGTAGTCATCCATTTATAATGGGTCTATTGGTTGACATGTGTAGAGAAAATCCAGAGATTAATTACACGTGTCCTTTCATGGAGTTTCTAGAAGGTATGAGACCATGGTAAATGTTTTTATGTTTTCTTTGTTAATTTAATTTTAAAATGTGTTGAAATTGTATTTATGATCAGGTATTTTCACAAGAATGGTGTTGAGAGTCTGTGTTAGACCGTCTATGGTTGTTTTATAAACATTTAGTAAGAGGTTAGAACCTGATGTTGTTTCTTAAAATATTCCATGATTGGTTTTAATGTATTAATTAATTTTAATTTTTATAATTAACTAATTGTTGACTAATTGTGTGAGGATGGATCATGTATGGTTATGTCTCACTCAATTGAATTACAAATAGGTTGTATGAGACATTAACAGACCTCGATGAGGTCTTCACTCTTTATAAATTTCATGAAATACTTTGTAAATTAGGGGTGTGGTCGAAGTGATTTACACATAGACCAGTTAATTTGATGCATGTGTATGTTGGTTGTTCCATAAATAAAATGTGATTTGTTTTTGTTTCCATGGATTATTTAACATGTATATAATATATGGATTTAAAACATGAATCTCCCATAGACCTGGTTGGATAATTTTTTGATTTTGATTACAAAATATTGACCACCCATGGGGTTTTCTCTTCCCAATAAATGAAAAACATAAAGTGTAATGTAAGTGGGATATATGAATTTCCTGGTTAAGCTTATTTTTTTGTTCAAATAAATGGTTAAGGAATACATGTTGGATATTGAAAATAAATGGATATATAACATGTTGCAATGATGAAGTGATTTTTTATGTAATGGAAATTTATGAAATGACCATGAAACCATTGAAATTAATTTAAATGCTTCTATTTAGTTTTGACACGGGAAGGGGTGTAAAAGGGGGAATTTGTGTTTTTAAATGACTATATTAATTTAAGTGTTGACCACCAAGTTGTTTAAATAATGGGTTTTTTAATTTCTTTCATTTACTGATTTTACATGTGTGTTTGGTTTACATTTTAGATAAATTAATATAATGAATATTGTGTGAATTAACTAGAAATGGAGGTCATGGACCTTGGTAGTATATTAAAAGATAAAGGCTCTTGTTATGAAGTTATGTTTAATTTTTTTTAACAAGGATGTTGGTTTTTATAATAATATAACACGGGTTATTATTTGGGCCTTATTGAGGAATATATTTTCTTTTGAAGTCCCATTGGGACCTTGAAATTGATTAAATTATAATGGGTAATAAATTTTGTTAAATTAATGGGGGTGAGACAATGATGATAATGTGTTAAAATGATAAGTATTTTAGACCTTGAATAATAGAATTTACTAACTATAAAATTCAATAGGATATTGGACATGGTTTTCCTCATCCATGGTATGGATGTTGTACTGATGTTAGATGAACCAATTGTATTATATATTGTTTAGGATTTTGGATATGGAATTCCCCAACCATGGTTTTTGGTGGTCTAGAGTGATACTCTATTTTCCCTAGTGCACCAATGTTTTCATCAGATGGACTGACTCTCATGATTCAAATGACATGGACACAATGTTTTATATTATTTTATTGGTTGTTTGACACTGTTTTCATCACCCATGGTATAGGATCTATAATGATGCCCAAGTAACCTCTATAATAACATATTATGGGGATGGCCAGTCATGGAATTATGAATTCCATTTTTAGAACATGGACTAATGATCTACGTTAAAATGAATTAATGTAATTGAAAAATGGATGAATAGTTTTGAAAAAAGGATTCTGACACATTTGGTACATAATGTGTATTCTTATCATAATTGGAGTAGTAATAGTTGATTCTGTGGCCCTTTCGAACCCAAATAATTAATAGGATAATTATAAATGTTTAATAGAGAAACAATATTATTTTACTAATTGTTTTATTTAGTGCACATTTATATATATCTATATACACAATTTCAATAACCTGTATTTATTTTATACATTTTTAGTGGTGGTCAAATGAATTTTAATAACACCCTAATCGGGTGACCATGACACATGGGTACCTGAGTAGATATAAAATGTTTCTTATAGTCATTGCTCTGTGTTGAGGATCGTGTTGATCTAAACATGGTTTGGTGGGATAGATCAGATAGGTTGGTGTGACTAAATGGGTTTGGATCATAGATTATGAATTTCATTTTTGTATCTTGTTTTATATTTTGTAGTTCATATAACTCTCCTAGTGGGATGTTGGGTGTATTTGTGAGATGGTAATTTGGGCCTTTATTTTATTTCATTTTATTATAGTATTCTATTGATATTATTTATTTTCTAGTACCACTTTCTCTGTTGTGTATAATACCTAGTTACTTATGGTTTATCACATTTATAAGGTGGAATAGTTTCCCCACAGTGACATGTTAGACCACTGCACCTAATTGGCAGCCTATGGGGTATGAGGAGGTGTGCTTGACGTCTTGTGGTGAACTGGATCGGGGTACTGGTTTAGTGGAACCTGTGATAGGATATTATAAAGTGGTATCAAAGATATTACTATCATACGATGTTATTATTTTGGGTTTGGTTGAATTTAAATATAAAAATGCTTCAATTATTGTAATGGATATCAGGCTGGTGCATCGAGAATACCGGTTCCGATAGGAATTCCATGTTACCTGTGGTTGGGATTTCTATTCTGTTTTGTTATATTATCATTGTGTATTATTTTTATTTGATCAGCACACATGTAGTTTGGTTTAATGGTGTCATTATGGATTCATATCTCTTGATCCATTGGTAAGAGGCCTATGGTTTTGATTTGAATCTTGTCCTATGCAGGTAATATGAATCTCATGCATCATGTTTCACACATAGAATGAATTTATTATATGAATTATAGTTTTTGATATTATGTACTCCCTTTTGATGTAAGGATATTCAGATCTATGGTGAGATACCTAATGATGAGGAAACATGTGTGTTTGTAATTAAATCTTTGAATAGATACCATAATGGGTTAGTGTCGTATAATTTTATAATACTTGTACCCTTATGGGTGATTTTGGTGAGATATTTTTATTATGCTTGTGTCATATAAGGAAACGTATGATCTGTAGATTCTTAGAGAGTATGAGCTCCCTAGTTGTTGGTATTTGGTTGGTGTATGACACCATTATGATGTGAGACACTAGAGGAGGGTGTTTCGACTTTATAATGATGTGTGATGATGAGGCGAATGTACAATTTATTCCCATGAGTTTTGTCTTTGTGTCTGATTTCATTGACCATGGTTTTTTGGACCCATGAATTTTTTTTATGTGACTCTTGTTTTCTAGGTTGGAGTCCTATTGATTTTTAGGTTGACTCTTAATAGGGTTCAATCCTGTTTTGTGTTGTTTTGGGTGAAATATGTATATATGGATCTTTTTTGACTTTTTAAAAAAAGTACTCATATGGTTCCACCAAGCATAGGTTTATGGAAAATATGATGTCATTGGTTTTGAGAATGATCAATTGAGTGATAGTGTTTTAGCATTGTGGTTGGTTTTCTGAGGATAATTCTCTTTTAGGTTTAAATCTCTGATAATGGATGTCTATATAGGTTTTCCTACTAGTAATGAGTTAGTTTGGGAGTGAATGTGGTGCTCGAGGGTATGTGGTTATAGGTGTGCAATTTTTCTATGAGTTTTGACTATACAAGAAACAAATACCACATATTAATCTATTGAGATACAAATGAAGATTCCTCGATTCATTGAGATAAAAAGAATTCAGATTGCTGATGATTCAGTTTCACATATGGTTTCTAGGGGAATGACCTATTAGGAGGAAGCTCGGTTGGCTGGGTACATTTCTTTATGAACATTGTGGAAGAGTAAAATATTTTATTAGAACTCTCAAATTTTTTTATATTTTATTGGTCATGCATGGGTGTTTTGCTCACTTAGTTTTCTTTTGTTTATATTAACATTAAGGTTTCCCTTCCATCAGTGCAGTGGGCATGAATGTTAACAATGGATAGTGAATAGTTTTACTCAAATGAAATTTCATGAGACATTACATGATGATGTTGTAAACATGTTCAGTGGTTGGACTACATAATATATTATTACAGTTGAGAGTTAATGGGATGTTATTGACAATATTTATGGAGACATGTTGTTTCATATACATGTGGATCAGATAGAGAAAGAGGATGCACTGATGTGTTTTTGTGGTAATTTGGAAGCTGCAAATAGGCTATGTTTTTTTGTGGGTGTTATGTGATTCTTGGGGGTTGGGAGGGTTGAGACATTTGTATGTGTTTTAAATGTGTCAATAAACAAAGTTGAAATTGTAAATGGTTGATTTGTGGTTTCATTCATTCATATCATAATAGTGTACTCTCAGTTTAGTGACAATCATGACAAATATCTTAACATAATCCTAAATATATTGGTATTTCAATTACTATTTGAAGAGCTAAACTGATTACATTAATTGAATGATGGAGGGCCTCTATGGTGGTGAATCTCATGGAGTGGTGGAAGTGCAGTCATACGATGGAGTTTCACCAATACACCTTTTTGGAGTAGTTCTTTTTGATGAATTTGATAACATTGAATAACATCATTACCGTTCTTGAATGCCATGGAAGGGTTATTGGTTACATATTTTGTTTTAATAATAAGAGATAGATGGACACACCCAATTCCATGGTCATAAATGAATGGGGTATGGATTCAGTAGTCATATTTTGTTGAACAATGTTATGATGCAGATAATGATATATTGGAAAGTGATGTGTTGGATACGAGGGTGAAAACCACATGTAAGAGGGGACAAAAGTATATGAAAATTTCCATGTATGGGTTTTAGTGTCATTGTAATTCTAGTGAAAAATTATTGAGTTGTTTTCTTAATTTCTATACACGATGATAATTGGAAACCATTTGTGGTTGACGATCAGACCATGTATTAGGTTTTGGATCAAGGTGGTTTGGGAAATTAGTTTGGGTTTGTAATATAGTGGGCATGTTTATGTAGAAATGGAATCACTCTGGCTGTGACACCATCATAGTTATATGAGTTAGTTGTGTGCTAGTGGTTTATTCCAAGGTGTTTTAGGGTGAGTTAGATGAGGATGGTATAGTCCAGAATAGTGTACAAGTATGGGGTAAGAATATGAAAATGAAAATAGACATGTTTTTTGTATGTATGGGAAAATCATTAAAATTTGATTAGAAATTCGAGGAAATGTAAAATGTTTATAGATTGAATATGGATGGTTTGAGTGCATCTAATTAGGATGGGATTCAATGTCGATGAAGGGTAATGATGATGATCTATGTTCTCATGGGAGTTAAAGTGTATTATATTGAGAACATTTTTGCATACAAGGTATGAGGGTGTGTTCAGGTTCAATAGGGAATTCCTAGTGGAATGGTTGTTATGTATTGTTAGTTGGTGGTTACATGAAAAATATTATGATCGGTAGTAGTGTAGCTCAATGATTGATCAGGTTATTTCATAAGCACTGTTTCTATTATAATAGCTCGATCAAGTGCCATACTATTTTTTCAATTTTTTTGTAACGGAAATTAGAATGGGGTTTTTATTGGTTGAGGGCCTCGATTTAGTGGGGTTTCCATCGTAGAGTATTATAATATCATAAAATGAAAGAGGTTGTTGGATAACATATAGTGGCTGATATAGGTCAAGTGGTGTAGATAGGTGAAAATATAAGGCTTATTGAACATGAGAAGTATTATTGTGGGAATATATTAATATCATTCATTTGGATGGATCATAAATTCTATTGAAAATTTATTTTTTTAATGAATGAAATAAATTTTGAATTATGACTCAGAATGGGTTAATGAGAGTTGGAATGTCTCAAAACACTATTTTAAGACAAGGAATGATACTTTGGAGGTATATCGGGTGATTGAATGAGCTTCAGAGTCTTGTAGATATTATTTTATGATGTTTAAGCCTGTTTTTCCTAGATGAATTGTTTGGGATGTCAGGATTGGAAGAAACTATGTTACACATTGATGATGTAGAGGATTTTATTTTATTTGGAATTTATCATTGTTGTCTAGTATAGTAACTTCATTTTTATGGACAAACCATTCATGGTTCAATGTTAAACCATTTTAGGATGATAAGGACCTAATACATGTTGTAAATATTATGCACAGTGTTAAAAAAACTGTGTTCCAAATTGATGAATTCATCGAATGGGGTATGCATGGTTGAAACATGGCTTTCAAAATTGTATAGCCAAATGAATTGGGAGGTTTATCCTGGATTGTAAAAACCATCTTATTAAATCATATGTAGGAAAACTGTGAAGCCAACCCATTTAGCTTCCCATAATATTAATAAAATAATGATATCATAATTTTTTAATTCAAATATTTAACTAGTTCTTCCCCTTTCTCTTTACTATTCATGATCGAACTAGATGAAAACTGCTCATACCTTACATCCTTTTTCAATCCTCCTTATGTAAATTTTAATGGTTGAATTCTTCAAATTTTTTTGGTAAGAATAAACCTCTATATACACCCTTCAATATTTAGTTTCTCTCTAATTGTTTAGCTAAAATGTTTTGTTTTTGTTGAAAATTCCACCAGGTCAATGTGTAAAAAACTATTAATAGTTGGTCTTTTTGTTGTCTTGCATTATGGATATCTTGATCTTAGTTTCAATCATTTTTCATGGGGTTCCAATAAGCCATGGGATAATGGTGATTGTTTCTTAGGTATTTCAAATTAAATTAAATAAATTTTATATCGAAATGGTGTCTGTCTTTAGAGTATTTTATTAGGAACATTTTCAAAAGTCCATTGAGGATTGTTTGTGGAAATTTCATGGAAATTTCAATAGCTGTGTAAACCCAGTAGGTTTTATATCAATATTAAATGTTTTTGATTAATGAATTAATTAATTTTAATTGTAATTATTTTTGATTTTTTTAAGATTTCTGTATTTTAGGTTCTTGGGAAGTAGTGTCTAGGTCAAATGGATTCCAAAGAGGTTGGAAGAGGGATGGAAGGATTTCAGAATGGTTTTGGTTTTATGGAAGTGATATGTAAATATAAAAAAATAGGTATGTCAACTTAGAACATTACTCATAGTCATGTGAATTGTTTTTTCATCTATATTGATGTTTTGATTATATCATAGGTGTTTCATGTTTTCTTCAATAAATTATGTAATCTGGGTAGGATATTTAGATTGATACTATCACGACCCATCCTAGGGGCCCGTGTCGTGACTACCCCAAGCCCTCCTTCCATAGGACAGGGGCTGGTGACTAGCACCAAAGGCATAAATCCCCGTAATAGGGAAGGAATTTCCTTTATAATAGTAAACAAAAACAATAGAGTACGCAAGTGAAGTAAGCACTAAGTAAAACTGAGTACAAAAGTAAGTACTGGAAAGTAAATGGGCCAGTATACAAACCCAACTGAAAGTACAGTACAAATGAGAAATGAAGTACAACAACTATAAAGTAAAGATGCAACCACAGAGTCATCCTCCGGGAATCCCTTCTGAAAGGAGGGTACAGATAGTCTCGTCGGTACCTTGGGTCCATCCGTTCACTCCGTTTACGTCCTTCCAGGAGGTCCACCTCCGGATACCTTCTAGCTCCACAAGCCTCAACCACGATCAGTGTTGTCTATCGTCTGCATCCAACACAACGTAGTGCAGGCATAGCCTGTACAGGGGTGAGTATATGATACTCAGTAGGGACCCCGAGACCCCCGGAGGTCTCCCAAAATCCACAAACGATAAACCACAAAGGAAAGATAAAAACACAAAATATCAACCGACTTTACATTGGTATATGCCCTTAGATATACCTAAGTCATCAATTCTAGTCCAAATCCAACTCTCGATCCCAAGCACAACCCATTCCACACAGGAAAGAAGTCAATCACACCGTTGGTAATGATTGCAAGACAAAATCAGCTCACATTGGTATACTACTCACGAAGAAGGGTGAAGAAAATTATATATAGATTTTGAATCATCTCCTCTGCCGAACCCATGTAGTATCCAAGTATAGAAGTCATCGCTGCCAATCCCACATAGGATCCAAGTACAGTAACAATCACTGCTGAAATCACGGAGGATCCAAGTACAGTCATCATTGCTGCCAAACCCACGCAGGATCCAAGTATAGTCGTCCTCGCTGCGGAACCCACGAAGGATCCATGTACTGTCGTCATCGTCGTCGAATCCACAGAGGATCCCAGCATGGTAGTCGCCGCAGTCGCATCTAGCTCTAGGGTTCCCGCACATAGCTTACTTGATTCTAGGAGGGTCAGCTCCTTGATTAAAGGGGGTTTGATACATCAACTGTAACGAACTCAAGAGTTGATATATACCGATGTTCCGTCTAGTCAAAAGGAACTAAACACTAAAGACGACGCTTCAATCGGACGCCCAGCCTGAGAGATATTGGCTGTTTCATTTCAGGGGCCCAGTTAGAAATATGATCGTTTCTAACCCGTCAATTATCCAAGTCATCAAAAACTCACTTAGAGGATCGCAAAAGGACCGCCTCATCGCGAGGGTCCTTATGTCGCAGACGGTGCGTTGATCGGACGCCTGGTCTTTAAGTTATTCACCTTAAGTGGAAACAGGCCCGGCCCGTTAAGCCCAGTGGGTTGGCAGGTTGGGTCAATACTGTTTTGATGGGTCCGACCCGGAAGGGGTGTCAGACCAGCCCAAAGAAATGTGCGGCTCGACCGGAGGGGCGCGGCCCGACCCATGGGGGTGACTCCCAGCCCGGCCCAGCATGGCCTGGCCTGGCCCGGCATGGCCTAGACCATCCCGGTATGGCGTGGCTCGGTGCGGCCTGGTGTGGCCTGGCCCGACCTAGCACGGTCTGGCTGGGCGCAACACAGCTGACTCGGCCAGCTGGTCGAGCGGCTCGGCCCGAAGGCCGAGCGGTCCGAGGGGGGGGGGGGGGTCCCGAACCAGCGGCACCAAGCGGCACTGCCTTCCCTAACCGGCTGGTCATCTTTGCGTACGCGGCCCACATGGGAGGGCTGTGGATCGTCCGACGGGGCGCCCTACTGGCGCCCCGCCCCTCCTCCACCAGGCCGGCCGGTTCTTCTGACGATGTGGCCTGCGAAGTGGTGTGCGGTTCCTTCCACACAGCCGGCGCGACTGCTCTGGCTTCCTCCATCATGGCTTTCCCTAGCCACGGCTCCGTGTTCCCGACATGGCCCAACGGCGCCGTGATTCCTCCGACACAGCTCTCTTGGTCGTGTGTTTTATTTGCGTTTGCGACGATGGCCATTACGCCGTCGGCCTCATCTGCGTTCCACCTCCAGTCGCTGATTCCAAAAAGGTCAAGTTCCAACAGAGGGTCATCAGGCCGTGTTCGTTAGACCCGTTTCCTCCGCGTTAAGTTGTAACACATGGCCAAATTCGTTTCAGAAAAATCAATGAGGAACAAGTACAATTTTTAATCAACTAAAAATTGTATATAATCCCCCTACCTTGAATATGGTTCGTTCATCGTAGACGCAAAAAGCGATGTCGCTATGTCAACGCCGGGAAAGAACCATCGTCATTGGAGAGTTCCCTGCAGTTGTATTTCCTCCCTTGATGCGGAGGAAGTAGAAGATTGGAGAAACGTGGATCGTTCTTCACCGAGCCATTCTTCGTTGAAGGTGGTGAATACATCTCTTTCTTTTCTCAAGAGATCTCTCCCAATGTTTTTCCAACACAACAAAACTACCCCCAAAATAAAATATTAGTCTTGGATAATATTCTATTAACACATCCCATTCAAAATTTCAAATCAATTAATTAATGAAATAAAGAGGTTCACTTCATTAATTAATGTTTTTTGGAAAAAATAAAGAGGGAGAGAGAGGGAGAGGAAGAGTCTCATTAATTAAGGGGGATGCCAATTTATTGAAGGGAGATTAAGGTAGTTTAGGGGGAGGTGAATGATTGGGTCTCGTGTGGGCCCCACCTCTCAAATATCCACACATGGGAATTTGGGTGGTTGTGGTCTCCACAAATAACTTCCCATGGGTGGGATTAATTTCCAAAGACATAAAATTGTCCAAACTATTTTATTTAACTTATTAACTAATCCCCAATTTTTAATTTACTACCCGCATAAAACGAAACTACGGTGAAAGTCCCCTTATGCAATTACCAGCGTTGCGATTTCATCGGTGCACTCTTATTTCAATTCTGAGTACTGGTTCAAAAGATAGAAAAACCTGATCGTTCGTTCAATGAACGTACCCGAGCTAAACTTAGGAAATTGATTCCGGGAACACGGGGCCTCGAAATGCAGTGCCGTCAGAAGACACAGACTCATAAAATTCCAAAGTATTTAAGAAAAAAATTTCCTTGAAATTTCTAGGTCTTTACATTACTCCCACTTCAGGGCTTTACATTCCTGTAAAACTATAACATAAACTAGGGAAACAAATGAGGGTACTGAGCATGCATATGAGCCTCCCACTCTCATGGGATCTCCTGGAGGTTCCCGTGCTTCCAATGAATGAGAACTAGAGGAATCGAGCGTCCACATAGGACCCGCTCCTGTCGATCCTTGATCTCCACCGGGACCTCCGTGAATGTCGCTCTGTCATTGATGTCCATCTCCCTGTGATCGATGATGTGGGTTGGGTTGTGCAAGTATCTTCTCAGTTGAGATACGTGGAAGACATCGTGCACCCGGTGCAACTGAGGTGGAAGGGCCAGGTGGTAAGCCAACTCGCCTACTCTGTTGAGGACCTGGAAAGGCCTGATGAAGCGTAGAGATAACTTGTCACCCCTGCCAAACCTCCATAATCCACATCGAGGTCAGACCTGTAAGAAAACGTGGTCGCCATCCTTGAACTCCAGTGGTATTCGTCTCCTATCTGCATAGGACAGATGCCTACTCTGTGTTGTCCCCAACCACTCCGGGATGATCTGAGCCTTCTCCTTCATAGCCTGAACCATCTCTGGTCTTACAAGTGCTGACTCCGCAGGGTTAGTCCAGCACAGAGTTGATCTGCAAGGTCGGTCGTGCAGTGCCTCATTTGGTGTCATCTCGATGGTGGAGTTGTAGCGGTTGTTGTACTCAAACTCCACCAAAGGTAGGTGATCCTCCCAGATGCGACCAAAGTCAAGGACAAATGCACGAAGCATGACCTCGAGTGTCTTAATTGTCTTCTCCATTTGGCCATCCGTCTGAGGATGGAAGGCGGTGCTCAGATGTAGTTGTGTCCCAAAATCCTCTTATAACCCCTTCCATAGCCGGGATGTAAAGAGATCATCCCGATCAGAGATGATAGACGATGGAACACCACGAAGCCGTACGATCTCTTGAACTTAGAGGCATCCCAAGCACTCTACTGAGACCTGCTCTCTGATCGATAGGAAGTAGGCTGAATTGGTGAGTCGGTCGATGATCACCCCGATAGAGTCATGTCCCTTTGATGTACGTGGAAGACCCATCACAAAATGCATAGATATCTCGTCCCACTTCCTTTCTGGAACCTCTAAGGGTTGTACTAATCCTAGTGGTACTTGGCGCTCTTCCTTCACTTGTTGGAAAGTGAGGCATCGTGAAACGAACTCTGCAATAACCTTCTTTATACCCGGCAACCAGGGATTCCATCTGAGGTCCTGGTATATCTTCGCCACACCAGGAGGTACCTCTATAGGGGAAGTGTGAAACTCCCTTATCAATTCCTCCTGCAGTGCAACTGGTACCATGGTACATCCCCTAAAAAGGATTATGTTCTCTCCTCCTTCAGAAAATCTATCAGGCGCCTTCCCTCTGGAAATATGAGCACGTTGCGTCTCACAGTCTATATCCCCACGATGTGCCTCTATGACCCGCTGATGTAGTGTGGGAGTGGTTGTTGTAGGTTCTGGGTGTAGCAGAAGCGCGTTGGTGGGTTTGCACAAATTTAATTTTAACATTAAACAACATTCAATCCAAGATCCGTCATGATATAAAATGCCGAATCTTCGGAAGAGAACGAAAAATGAAAATAAATGAAGTTTCTTGGAACCCTTGAGGAGGATCATCATATGTTGATTATAATTAATTTAATTATTGCATAATAATTACCTCATTGGAATTCATTCTTCATTGATGTGTCCGGTCACGATTCGGTGATCTGTCGTTGAGTCATAGAATCCAAGTATAGGATTCCTCTAGAGGTGATCCACACGTGTGTCACGTATCTCCGAACGTCGCCGAAGGGATCTCCGGGTGCTAGCATGGAAGAACCTTTGCTTGTGATGTCCGCCTTCGACCACCTTGATCCGGTGGAGGATCTTGCTCTCGTAACTTGAGGGAATTCTTAGTGGAAAGGGAATTATTTCTTGGCTTGAGAGTATTTCCAAATCCATTGTGCACAATAATGGCTCTTCCAAATGTTGGTGTTGCAAGGATATTTATAATTAGGATTGAGGTTAATAGAGTTATGACAATAAATAAATGCGTTACGCATTTTATTTATTTCATTAACTCTTATTGAAAACCCCCATGTCGAATTATTAATTCTTTGTCATGCGCCCACGCTGATTATAATAAATATCATTTAATAAAACAATATTAAATCCTCAAAATCCCAACTGGAAAAACTACACGGCGTGTACTTTTATTTTCTTTTTTTCTCCACCACATTTATTAGACCTTGAGTAATTACTATTTATTTCTTAAATAAATGTAATTGAATTACTAGCTAATAAATATATTATTTCATCCACAATATATTCTCTCTAATATCTAGTGTCAAAATAAATGTGATCAGACATCCTTAAATAATTATTAAACCACATTTGAGAATAATATTTATTTAACTTGTTAAATTAATATTTAACTGAGATACATGGACACACTTAGTGTGTGACCCTCTAGGCCTCTTTCTCAGTGGAATTAGGCAGAGCCTGCCTAAAGTCCAAGGTTAGCGTCTAGAAACACGCAAAGGCACCCATAGAGAAAAAGTTAACACCGCAAGGACATGTCACCTCTTACGAATGCTTACCATGTAATATAATCCCTCTGTCTCGATATCTCCAAACAAGCGGGTTGCATGCTAGTGTCATCAACCCATTTTCTTGATTATTATTTCTTTGAATTCCAAGAATTGAACTTTCCCATACCTTACCATGGCCATGGTTTTATTTAGGCTATATCAATTCCATCAAAGGGCCTGAGATATCTACTTCTGTTATGGAACAAAAGGGAAAAATCATTTCTCACATTATCTATTAATGCGGTATTACTCGTGACGCACCCAACGTATCCTATCTCGCTGCGAATAGTGTGTCGTCACAGTTTTCGTCAATATATCTAAGTGCGTGAGTTGTAATATCCATTAATAATAATCATTAAGTATAAGGACCAATACACACGTCGGCAGATAGGAACATCCAATGACACTATGAAATGCGGATTTCCTACTAGCAGGTCTCGTTCTCATAATATCCTCCAGAATATAACCAAGGGCGCACACCATGAGAAGGTGCCTCAATGTTTTATGAGTCCTCAACCCTAATGACCTGTATTATTTGTGTCCCTCAAATAGTATCATCCAGCCATAAAACATACATTCAAGAACAGTGTTATGGAACTTCCAGGTTCTCATCATAGCAGGGATCCTCTACGACCCTTTAATGCAACGGTTGTCCTTAGGACATTATCACATGACATTTCACGCAGAAGAACAATCACGATGTGATAATGCTTTTATTTAATGAATAAAGTACAAAGTAGTTGGTTCTAGACCACCAACTCCAACAGAATCCCACTTGGACTAGAGGAAACTGCTAACAACCTTTAACTCGCCAGCTCTTACATGATATTCATGCTTCTGCTGAGATAGGCCTTTAGTCATGGGGTCGACCACGTTCTCTTCTGTGGACACTCTGCTCACTGCAACTTCACCCCTTTGATAGAAATCCCTCAAGAGGTGATACTTCCTGAGTATGTGCTTTGTTCATTGAAGTGGCCTTGGTTCTTTTGCAAGATCCACCGCTGCAGTATTATCACAATACAATGTAATGGGATCTTTACTGTTAGGCACCACATCAAGCTCCTGGACAAAGTTCCGAATCCAGACGGCTTCCTTGGCAGCATCAAAAGCCGCTATATACTCGGACTATGTTGTAGAATCGGAGACAACTGGCTACTTTGAACTCTTCCAACTCACAGCTCTTCCATTGAGACAGAAAACATATCCAGATTGTGACTTCAGATCATTATGATCTGTTTGAAAACCAGCATCAACATACCCTCTGATGGCAAGCTCCCCATCTCCTCCATACACCAGGAACATATCCTTAGATTTTCTCAGATACTTAAGGATAGTCTTAACAGTAGCCCAATGTTGTTCTCCTGGATCTACTTGATATCTTCCTACCATGCTCAGTGCATAGGCAACATCAAGCCTGGTACATAACATGGCATACATGATGGATTCTATAGCCGAAGCGTATGGAATCGTTCTCATCCTATCTTTCTCCTGTTGTGTCTGGGGACACATTTTGTTAGAAAGATGTAAGCTATGTGACACTGGAACCAATCCCCTCTTGGATTTTTCCATACTAAATCTTTTTAGTATCTGGTCAATGTGTGTACCCTGACTTAGTCCAAGAAGCCTCTTGGATCTGTTACGAATGATCTTGATCCCTAGAATGTAGGTTGCTTCTCCTAGGTCCTTCATGGAGAAACACTTGTTCAACCAGTTATTAACTAACTGTAAGGCTGGTACTTCATTTCCAATAAGCAATATGTCATCAACATATACCACTAGGATGACGACCGCATTCCCATTAAACCGCTTATAAACACATGGCTCACATTCGTTCTAAATGAAACCAAATTCCTTTATGGCTTCATCAAATCGAATGTTCCATGACCTGGATTCTTGCTTCAATCCATAAATGGATTTCTGCAACTTGCAAACCCGTTTGGATTCACTTGGTGTCACAAACACTTCTGGGTGTGTCATATAGACATCTTCCTGATGGTTCCCATTAAGTAATTATATTTTGACACCCATCTTCCAAATCTCGTAGTCATGGTAAGCTACTATGGAAAGTATGAATCTTATGGATTTAAACATATCAACTAGCGAGAAGGTTTCATTATAGTCAATTCCTTAATGATGTCTAAATCCTTTAGCCACTATCCTTGCTTTATAGGTGCTAACTTGAGCTTCTATGTCCATCTTTTTTTCAAATACCCATTTGCATCCAATAGGTTTTACATCAACTGGATCATCGACCGGAACCCAAACTTGGTTATGATACATGGAATCCATCTCAGAATTCATAGCTTCTTGCCATCTTGAATCTTCTGAGCTTTATACTACTTCCTTGTAGGAGATAGGATCATCATTGTCCAATAATAATGATTCACCATCCTCGGTGACTAGGAAACCAAATCTCTCTAGTTCCCTTACATCTTTTGAGCTCCTACGCAGTACTTGTGTTTCTGGAACCTCTTCCACGGGGACCTATGGAAATTTTTCCTGTACCAACTCCTATGTATCTTGAGAATCAACTTCGTCGAAGTCAATCTTGCTCCCACTATCCTTCTTGAGAATCTGCTGCCTCTCAAGAAAGACAGCTTGTCTGGCGACAGTCACTTTCTTGTCTTGAGGGTTATATAGGTAATATCCTTTTTTTTATTGGGATATCCTATAAAGATACACTTCGTTCCCTAGGGTGCAAGTTTACTGCCTCAGAAGGACGTAACAAACACCTCACATCCCCATACACGTGTGTACGACAAAGTGGGTTTCCTTCCATTGCATAACTCGGACAGAATTCCATTTTCCGCCTTAGTTGGTACCCGGTTTAATGTGTATGCTACAGTTTGTAATGCATATCCCCAAAAGGATAATGGATGATCCGCATGACTCATCATTGACCTCACCATGTCCAACAAGGTGCGGTTTATCCTTTCACTAACACCATTCCACTATGGTGTATAAGGAAGAGTGAGCTGAGATAGAATCCGAGACTCCCATAGAAGATCGATGAACTCTTGGTTTAGATATTCTCCACCAAGATCTGATCGAATCTTCTTTATCTTCTTACCAAGCTGATTCTCTACTTCATTCTTGAATTCCTTAAATTTCTCTAAGGACTCTGAATTATACCTCATTAAGTAGACATAGCCATATCTACTCAAATCATCAGTAAAAGTAATGATGTAAGAATATCCACCTCTATCTTCTACTGAAAATGGTCCACACACATCCGTGTGTACCAATCCTAGAAGCTCTATGGCCCTTTCACCTTTTCCACCAAAAGGAAGCTTGGTCATTTTTCATTGTAAACAAGTGTGACATCTATCAAGTGGTTTTAGCTTAGTAGAGTCTAAATAGCCATCTTGGCAGATATTTGTCAAATGCTTCTCGTTCACATGACCAAGGTGGTGATGCCATAACTGGGTGATGTATGAGTCATGTGAGTTTGTTTTGTTATCGATTACCAACACTTAGTTTTCATAATTCAATACATAAAAACCATTATTTAATTGTGCTATACCATAACATACGTTGTTCTTATAAAAGAGAAAACCCTTATTTCCAAATTTGAAAACAAATCCATCCATATTAAAAAAAGATACAGATATTATGTACTTGGTAACACTAGGCACATAATAACAGTTATGTAAAACCAAAATCATCCCAGTCGGAAATGAGAGGTGGTAGTCGCCAATAGCCAACGCAGCCAGCCTTGCGCCATTGGCAGCTCGAAGATCCACCTCTCCTATGGCGATCTTTCTAAATCTACTTGGTTCCTGCATTTGAATACAGATTTGAGCCCCACAAGCTGTATCTAATACCCAATGTGTTGAAATAGAAAGATTTCACTCGATAACAAACACACCTTTAGCGTCCCCATGCTTCTGGGTGTAGTTCCTCTTCCAGTGGCCCTGCTTGCCACATGAAAAACACACTTCCTCCCATTCCTTGCCCTACATCTGGATCTTCCCCTTCTTGGAGGGACAGTGCTCGATGTTTTCAGACCGTTTATAAGTCTTTGCCCCCTTTGACTTGTCCTTCCTTTTCTTGTTCACCATAAGGACCGCGGGTTTGTCATGCCCCATGTCCTTATCTACCTGGAAAATCAAGGTCAGAAGCCTTGATAGACTCTTCTCATTGACTCTCATGTTATAGTTGACAATGAAGCTAGAGAAGGTCTTGGGCAGTGATGATAGGATGAGATCTATACGCAACTCATCCGGGAATTTAATCCCTTAGATGTCCAGGCATTCAATGTATCCAATAAGATTGACTACATGAGGCCCAGCTAGCACAGACTCTCCAAGATTCGTGGTAAACAAATCATTGGAGATCTCATACCTCTCCTGCCTCACCTTCTCTTGGTAGAGATCTTTAAGTTGAGACATCATGCTATATGCGTCTATGTTTTCATGTTGCTTCAAGAGCTCATTAGACATGGACGATAGCATGAAACACTGGACATCTGTGGAATCATCCATGTGTTTCATGTAGAGAGATAATTCCTCATCACTAGCCTCTTTCCGAGGCGCAACTGGAATAGGATCTTCCAACACATATAATTTTCATTCGTGGTGAAGGATGACGCGTAAACGCCTCTGCTACTCTTGGAAATTGGTGCCCGTGAGAAGGTTTTCTTTTTCGAGTATGGTGCACAATGATATGTTTGAAGTCATTTTCTTGTCGTTTCTACAAATTAAGATGAGGAAAGGATTAGTAATTTATTACAAAAATTGAGACAAATAAATAAATTAATACTTATTAGTCTCCCATTATTTTATCAAAATCCAATAGCCCTCACCATTGACTTCATAATATTCTGTTACATGAATATTCTAGTGGAAATGATCCATATTTCCCTTCGCATTTCCACAACTAGGGTTGGTCAAGCAACTTGAAGGGTTTTAGGTAGGCATTCCAAATGCCAACAGCATTAACTCGCAACTCCTTGATCTTCAGAGTGGACTCCCCAATCCTGAAATCCTTTTTGGATTTCCTCAACCTTTGCCTCTTGGTCACACCATGTCCTGATGTGGTAGTCAACCCTTGATGCATACCAAGTCAAGTCAACCCAAAACCTTGAATTAGAATTCCCCGATAATTGAAAGCACCCCAACTAGGGTTGTTCAAGCACTTTGAACTATGGTTCGATTCTAACCATGCTTATGGAAGGCTATGCCGACTTAATATTTAATTTGATGGATTTTATCCTTATACGTAAATTGAAATTTTATTATCTTTGATGACATGCTTGTTAATATTATGTGGTTTTCACTTAAGTGATTAACCATGTCTAAGATAATATTTACGTATAATCCGGTTTTATTTTAGTTCCATCTTGCATGCTTGTTTAATTCATTAATTGTGTGATCGTGACAACACACCCACAATAAATAAACCATGAAACTGGAAGAAATAAAATAAATGGTATGATCATGATCTTTTATATTTGTTAGTTTATCTAGCGGTTGATAAACTAACCCAAGACCTAGGGGGAGAAACACCTTCAACCTTTTGGGTTCGTGTTTACAGCTTTCCACCTGTCCACCTTTGTATCTCTTTGGATTGGTTTCACCTTGGCTCTTGACTTGAGCCACCTCCACTAGACTGGGAGCTCCATCCATGATATATGAATTTATCTCACATGCAGGTGAGGGGTAATAGGTGTTTTTACATAAAAGAATCCTTTGGCGCGTAGGCCCTACATATTAATTAGGAGATGTCTCGCAGACCAGCAAATTTAATTTAAATAAATAAATTAAAAGAAACCATTCACATACAAAGGTCTCAGTCTAGATCATGATCATCCATACATTCGACGATATTTATGCATAAATAAAACTAGCATTAAATTCTTTAATCGTACTTGTTTAAGATAAATCATGCTCGAATCAATTAATTTAATTAATCAATCATTTTATCTTAAATCCCTTTTTCTGAATTTTCTTGAGATTATCATCCATAATAATTTTAAAGAAATATATTCATTTAAAATTATCCTTGTACGTAACATGTACCTTGGAGTCAACCAAGTGAATTCCCATTTATTAAGAAGATGTTAAATTAAACACATATATATAAAACACCTATCACGTGTTGTGCCTCAGATTTACACCTGCACCATGGTCCACGTCTCAAGGGTTTGTATAATATAATAATAAATTTTAATAAATCTGCATAATTTTGGTGCGTACACAGTGTGTAGTTCTGACTACACGACGTGTACTTTTCTTCACCATCCATTCGAAGTACATGCCCAGGGACAGGGCGTGTTAATGTACATCGGAAATTTTCAGAGTACACGGCGTGTACAGTGGGACACACGCTATGTAGTTTTCACGTTACATGGTTTCCAGCCGGGCAGGCCGTGTACGGAGTACACAACCCAACCCTAACCTGAAGGGACTACACGATGTGTTCAATGGACCACACTGCGTGTATTCCGGAAACTGTGTTCCACCTGTTTCTGGTCAACACACGGTGTCTTAAATTTTTAGAATGAATCCAATACACGGCCTGATTTGGCGGATCAGTCAATGCATTGAACCTAGACTACACGACGTGTACTTCTGAATACACGTCGTGTATTCTGGTGTTATACGGACAGAAACGTTTGGCTCCTCCGGATGAGTTCCTCTATTTTATTTTAATCAAAATTAAAAGAAAAATTTGTTTTTGTAAGGTGAACAAGAAATGAGGGAGGAGGAATAGATCTCGATATTCAGATTTACAGAATGATTAAACATGAATTGAAATAACTAAATTATTAAATGCGTAAATTACCAACGAAAAACTAAATAATTATAATCAACGATATAACCGCTCTGATACCACTTGTAGGTTCCGGGCGCTGCGGAAGCGCGTTGGTGGCTTTCCGCAACTTTAATTTTAACGTTAAACAACATTCAATCTGAGATACATAACGATATAAAACACCGAATCTTCAGAATAGAACAAAGAACGAAAAGAAAAGAAGAGTCCCAGATCCCTTGAGGAGGATCATCATATTTTGATTATAATTAATTTAATTAATGTATAAGAATTACCTCTTTGGAATTATTTCTTCGTTGATGTGTCCAGTCACGATTCGGTGATCCGTCATTGTGTCGTATAATCCATGTGTAGGATTCCTCTAGCGGTGATCCACACGTGTGTCACGTATCTCCGAACATCGCCAAATGGATCTCCGGGTGCTAGCACGGAAGAACCTTCACTTGTGATGTCTGCCTTCGACCGCCTTGATCTGATGGAGGATCTTGATCTCATAACATGAGGGAATTCTTGGTGGAAATGGAATTCTCTCTTGGCTTGAGAGTATTTCCAAATTTGTTGTGCACAACAATGGCTCTTCAAAATGTTGGGGTTGCAAGGATATTTATAATCGGGTTTGAGGTTAATAGAGTTATGAAAATAAATAAACACGTTACACGTTTTATTTATTTCATTAACTCTTATTGAAAACCCCCATATCGAATTATTAATTCCTTGACATGCGCCCACACTGATTATAATAAATATCATTTAATAAAACAATATTAAATCCTCAAAATCCCAACTGGAAAAACTAAACGGCGTGTAATAATTAATACACGGCGTGTACTTGTTTTCCATAAAAATACACGGCGTGTATATTTAATATACACGGCGTGTACTTTTATTTTCCATTTTTCTCCACCACATTATTATACCTTGAGTAATGACTATTTATTTCTTAAATAAATGTAACTGCATTACTCACTAATAAATATATTATTTCGTCCACAATATATTCTCTCGAATAACTAGTGTCAAAATAAATGCAATTAGATATCCTAAAATAATTATTAAACCACAGTCGGGAATAATATTGATTTAACTTGTTAAATTAATATTTAACTGAGATACATGGACACACTTAGTGTGTGATCCTCTAGGCCTCTTTCTCAGTGGCATTAGGATGATCCTGCCTAAAGTCCAAGGTTAGCGTCTAGAAACATGCCAAGGCACCCATAGAGAATGAAGTTAACACCGCAATGATGTGTCACCTCCTATGAATGCTTACCATGTAATATAATCCCTTTGTCTCGATATCTCCAATCAAGTGGGTTTCATGCTAGTGTTATCAACCCATGTGCTTGATTATTCATTCTTTGACTTCCCAGAATTGAACTTTCCCATACCTTACCATGGACATGGATTTATTTAGGTTATATCAATTCCATCATAGGGCCAGAGATATCTACTTCCGTTATAGAATGGAAGGGACAAATCCTTTCTCGCATTATCTATTATGTGGTATTACTCGTGATGCACCCAACGTATCCTACCTCGCTGCAAACAGTGTGTCATCACAGTTTTCGTCAATACATGTAAGTGCGCGAGTTGTAATACCCATTAATAATAATCTTAAAGCCTATGTACCAATACACACGTCCGTAAATAGAACATCCAATGACACTATGAAATGTGGATTTCCTACTGGCGGGTCTCGTTCTCATAATATCCTCCTGGATATTACCAAGGGCGCACACCATGAGAAGGTGCCTCAAAGTCTTATGAGTCCTCACCCCTAATGACCTGTATTATTTGTGTCCCTCAAATAATATCATCCGGACATAGAACATACATTCAAGAACAGTGTTATGGCACTTCCAGGTTCTCATCATAGCAGGGATCCTCTAGGACACTTTAATGTAACAGCTTTCCTTAGGACATTATCACATGACATGTCACACAGAAGAAAAATCAAGATTTGATAAGGCTTTTATTTAATGAATAAAGTACAATGTAGTTGGTTCTAGACCACCAACTCCAACAATTGCGAGGGACTGTAGAAAGGATGCCCCATCTCTATCCACGAAAGATATCTGCAAAGTGGCTAACTACTCTGTTGCCTCTCCAAGTAGCTGAATGCCCAATCTCCTGATGAGAGCATCAACCAAAACCTTCTCCTTCCCATGGGTTTAGACTATCTCAAAGTCATAGTCCAGGAGGAACTCGAGCCATCATCGCTGTCTCAGGTTCAGGTCCCTCTGTGAGAAGATGTACCTGAGACTCTGGTGATCAGTGTATACTATAAAGTGCTCGCCCATCAGATAGTGCCGCCACATCTTCATGGCGAAGACCATTTCTACTAACTCTAGGTCATGGGTAGCCTAGTTCTGCTCATACTGACTCAACTGTCGTGAACCGTAAGCGATCACTACTCGCTCCTGCATCAGTACACACCCGAGTCTCGTCCCTGATGCGTCGCAGTAAACTACATACCCTACGCCCTCATCCGGGAGCCTCAAGATGGGCGCACTAGTCAATCTCTATCTCAACTCCTAAAAGATCTGCTAGCATCTATCTATCCACATGAAGGGTTTCACCTTCTTCATCAATGCTGAAAGTTGTGCTGTAACTCTGGAGAAGTCTGGCACAAATCTCCAATAGTACCCAGCCAAACATATGAAACTCAGCACCTCCGTCACGCTCCTGGGTGGATCCCAAGAAAGTACTATCTCGATCTTCGCAGGATCTACTGCAACTCCTACCTCCGAGATGACGTGACCCAAGAAGTGACCCTCTCGAATCCCGAACTGGAACTTCAAGAGATTTCCATAAATCTGGTGCTCTTAGAGTGTGTCCAGTACAACTTGCAAGTGGTAGGTGTTCTCCTCCATAGTAGTCGAGTAAATCAGTATGTCATTGATGGAGACTACGACAAAACGATCAAGGTAAGGATGGAAGATCCTGTTCATGATACTCATGAACACTTCTGGAGCATTGTCCATGCCGAAGGGCATAACCAAGAACTCATAATGGCCATACCGACACTTGAAGGTCATCTTCTTCACATCCTCATCTCGAACCTTGAGCTGGTGATAGCCTTACTTGAGGTATATCTTTGAGAACAATCATGCTTCCTTAAGCTGATCAATGAGTTTTTCAATCCTCGGGAGTGGGTATTTGTTATTTATGGTCACCTGATTCAGGTGATGGTAGTGGAGACATAGTCGTAAGATCCCATCCACCTTATTATCGAATAAAATCGGAGAAGCCCAGGTTGAAAAACTGGGTCAGATGAATCCTTTTCCCTGTAACTTTTCCAGCTATACCCGCAGCTCACGAAGCTCGGCATGAGCCATATGATATGATGGAGTAGATATAGGTGTTGTCTCAGGGTACATTTCATTGTAGAAGTATACCTTTCGGTGAGGAGGTAGTCCTAGAACATTGTCAGAAAAAATGTCCGCAAACTGATCCACCACAACAGGAAAACATGGACTCTGCACATCAACCGCTCCTAGGATGAGACTAGCCAACTGATGTGTGATCGGCTGTCCTCTCATCTACGTAAGTCCATCTGGCGCTTCCAAGGCTCCCTTCTCTCCGATGAAGATGAACATGCTTCCTTCTGTGCGGACACACCACACTTTGCACCTAATACAGTTGATCTGGGCATGGACTGTATATAAATAGTCCATACCCAAGATGACGTCATAAGGCCTCGACGCTGCTATAAGAAGATCCCAGCCAAAGATCTCACCTCCTTGAGTAATCTCACACTTCCAGCACCAGTGTGTATTCATCGAGTCTGCTCCAGTATAAATCTCTAGCCGTAAGGATCGAGCCAACCGCTCCGTCGGAATCTCTAAGCTCTTAATAAGGGCAACAATAATAAAATAATGACTCGATACTATGTCTATAAGAACTGAAACAAGGGTGGAGTAGACAAATATTGTACCTCGAATCATCTTAGGTGCACTGTGGTCATATGCCTCGACTCCCTAGAGCTCAACCTGCCCCTGCCTGCCAGCACCCTATGGTCGGGGTAGTCCTCCTGGTCGTGGTGGTGGTAGATCCTCGAAGCGTCGTCCACCACCCACTACCTGTTGCTCGGCCAGCTCCTCTACCTCGTCCACCTGGTCCCTGCGGACCACCCCAGTCGAACCTTTTCCTTTGCCTGGGTGGTCACTCTACTATCTGAAGCTCCTCTACATGGAGGGTCGGGCAGTCACAAGGCATGTGGCCCTGCCCGACGCATGCATAACACAACCTGCCCCTCGTATGGTTGTCTCTACTTCTTGTTCCCCGCACATCTGAACCAGTATCATGAGGTTTCTCACCAGATGGCCAGGTCCGTTTGGACCTCTGCGACATCTGTCTACTACTGGCTGCAGAAGACTCCACTACGTGTTCCCCTATGGTGGGTCTCACTACTGGTGTCCGCTTAGCAAGAAAGCTCTCCACAATAAGGGCTCACTCCATAACTCTTGCCTATATCAGAATACTGAGGGAGACCATCAAAGCCATGATCTCAAGCCTCAGACCCTGCTCGAGGGTTCGGCCCCAAAAAAATGGGTCCCCTACCATGTCCATGGAGTAGTGCGATAGGTCGGTAAACCTCGCAGAATATGGAGATACTGTCATGCTGCTCTGCCACAGATGAAGTAACTCCTGAATCCGCACCACACGAAGGGAGGTGGGGACAAACTCTAAGCATATGAGACTCTCGAAGTCCTTCCAAAGTAGATTTTCCTCATCGTGAACCTAGTGCATTAGGCTCCACCATCTAGCTACTGGTACGTGTAGTAGACTCATGTCAAGAATCACCATAAGGTCAGCTGGTGTCCCTACCAATCTGAAGACTCTGACAATAGCCTCTAGCCAATCCTCGACTGCCTGAGGGTCTGTCTCTCCTAGGAACCTGGGCGGCCTCTATCACTGAAACTCGTGCAACACACTCAGGTGGCATGCACTCTCTACTGCTAGGGCTGGTGGTATCGGCGGCCCAGCGGGTAGTGGTACCACTGGTTCCTCCGCTGTAATGGGGCCCTGTACCGAGGCCTCATCGCTCGGTTGGCTTCCATCTCGCATGTAGCTCAGAACCCTAGCTGGCTGCCTTTGTGGGGCCATCATGAGAAGCAATAGGTGCACCATGGATAATACAGTATACCTGGTGAGGTGACACAAAGTGATCACAAAGAAATGTTTTGAAACACACATTCAATCAATGTTTTCATGCATTGAGTCGGAAATCAAATGTCAGTGTCCTGGTGTATGGATACGTCGACTGCCACACCAACATAGGAATCCCTAGACTGATGACCACACTCAATACTTTAAACACTATTTCATCACAGAAAGAAATTATCAGAGTCCTATGTTCTGCGGTTGAACCCACTCCTCTGATACCAATTTGTCACGACCCGTCCTCGGGGCCCATGTCGTGACTACCCCAATCCTGCCTCTCATAGGCCAGGGGATGGAGACTAGCACCAAAGGCGTAAATCCTGACAATAGGGAATGAATTTCCTTTATAATAGTAAACAAACACCATAGAGTACGCAAGTTAATTAAGCACTAATTAAAAAAGAGTACAAAATTAAGTGCTGGAAAGTAAATGGGCCAGTATACTAACCCAACTGAAAGTAAAGTACAAATGAGAATGAAAGTACAACAGCTGTAAAGTAAAGCAGAAACCACAGAGTCATCCTCTGGGAATCCAACCTGAAGGGTGGGTATAGATAGTCTCGTCGGTACCTCGGGTCCATCCAACCGCTCCGTGTACATCCCGCTAGGTGGTCCATCTCTGGATACTGTCCAGCTCCACAAGCCTCATCCACGATCAGTGTTTTACCTCATCTGCATCCAACACAACGTAGTGTGGTTACAGCCCATGCTGGGGTGAGTATACGATACTCAGTAGGGACCTTGAGACCCCCAAAGGTCTCCCAGAACCAACAGAGGATAAATCACAAAGGAAAGATACAAAAATGAAATATCAACCGACATTACTTAGGTATATGCCCATACATATACCTAAGTAATCAATTCTAGTCCGACTTCAAATCTCGAGCCCAAACACAACCCAGTCCATAAAGGAAAGAAGTCAATCACATTGTTGGTAATGATTGCAAGAAAAACTCATCTCACACAGGTATACTACTCACGAAGAAGGTTGGATATGTTTATATGTAGCTTCTGAATCATCTCCTCTACTGAACCATGTTGGATTCTAGTACAGAAGTCATTGCTACCGAACCCACATAGGATCCAAGTATAGTAACCATCACTGTCGAACCCATATAGGATCCATGTACAGTTGTCATTGCAGCCGAACCCATAGAGTATCCATGTACAGTCTTCCTCACTGCCGAACTCATGGATGATGCAAGTGCCGTCATCATCCTCGTCGAACCCACAGAGGATCCCAGCACGGTATTCGTCGTAGTCGCAGCCAGCTCTAGGGTTCCGGCACACAGCGTACTCGATTCCAGGAGGGTACACTCCTCGATTAAAGGGGGTTCGATACATCAAACATCATGAAGTCCAGATTTGATGTATCATGAAGTTCCGGCTCGTAAAAAAAACTCAACGCGATAGACGGCACGTCAATCAGACGCCCAGTCTGAGTGATATTGGCCTTTTCGTTCCAGGGGCCCGGTTAGAAATATGATCATTTCTAACCTGGATGTTATCCAAGTTATCTAAAACTCACTTAGAGTACCGCCAAAGGACCGCCTCATCGCGAGGGTCCTAGTGCCGTAGAGGGCGCGTCGATCGGACGTGCGGTCTTTAAGTTATTCACATTACGTGGAAACGGGCCCGGCCCGTTAAGCCCGGTGGGATGGCAGGTCGGGTCAATCCTGTTTTGACGGGTCTGACACGGCAGGGGTGTCATACTAGCTCGAAGAAATCAGTGGCTCAGCCCAAGGGGTGAGGCCTGGCACGAGGGGGCGCGGGGTGGCCCGACGGGGCACGACCTGGCTGGCTCGGCCCGAAGGCCGAGCTATCCAGGGGGCGGACCCCCGGCTTCCCGAACCGACGGTGTCAAGTGGCATCACCCTCCCTAATCGATCGTCCGAACTTGATGGAATAAGAGTCCCATATGGGCGGGCTGCAGTTTTTCCAGCGCGACGCCCTCCTGGTGCTGCGGCCCTCCACTACCCGGCCGACCGATGGGCCGACCAGTTCTCCTGCTGAAGCAGCCCGCAAAGTGGGTCGTGGTTCCTTCCGCACATCCGGCGCGACGACACTGGCTTCCACCATTGTGGCCTGCCCTAACCGCGGCTTCGCATTCCTGGAATGGCACGACGGCGCCATGCTTCCTCTGCTGTGGGTCACTTGGTCGTGAATTTTCTTTGCATGTGCGACAACGACCCTTGCGCCGCCGACCTCTTCCACATTTTACCTCTAGTCGCCGATTCCAAAAAAGTCCGGTTCCAGTGGAGGGTCATCGGTCCGTTTTCATTCGGCATGCGCCCTCTGCGTTAGGTGGTAACACATGGCCAAATTCGTTTTAGAAAAATCAACGAGGAACATGTACAATTTTTAATCAACTAAAAATTATATATAATCCCCCTACCTCAAATATTGTTCGTTCGTCGTAGACGTGGAAAGCGATGTCGCTCCATCAACACTGGGAAAGAACCACCATCATTGGCCCATTCCCCTCGATTGTATTTCTTCCCTTGATGTGGAGGAAGTAGAAGATTGGAGAAATGTGGAGCATTCTTCGCCAAGTCGTTCTTCGTTGAAGGTGGTGAATAGATTTTCTCAAGTGCTCTCTCCAAAAGTTTTTCCAACACAACAAATCTCCCCACAAAATAAAATATTAGTCTTGGATAATATTTTATTAACACATCCAATTCAAAATTTCAAATCAATTAATTAATTAAATGAAGAGGTTCATTTCATTAATTAAGGTATGTTGGGAAAAACAAAGAGGGCAAGAGAGGGAGAGGAAGAGTCTCATTAATTAAGTGGGTAGACAATTTATTAAAGGGAGTTTAAGGTAGTTTAGGGGGAGGTGAAAGGTTGGGGCTAATGTGGGCCACACCTCTCAAATATCCACACTTGGGAAGTTAAGTGGTTGTGGGATCCACTAATAACTTCCCATGAGAGGGATTAACTTCTAAAGACATATAATTGTCCCCATAATTTTATTTAACTTATTAACTAAACCCCAATTTTTAATTTACAACCTGCATAAAATGTAACTATGGTAAAGGAACCCTTAAGTAAATACTGGTGCTGCGAGGTCATCGATGCCCTCATATTTCAATTCTGAGAACCGGTTCAAATGATAGAATAATCCGCTCGTTCGTTCACGGAATGTACCTGAACTAAACTTCAGAAATTGATTTCGGGCACACAGGGCCTCCGAATCAAGTGTCTTCAGAAGCCATAGACTCATAAAATTCTAAAATATTTATGAAAAAAATTCCCTTGAAATTTCCAAGTCTTTACAGATACCTTTTTTCTACCATATATCTCATTGGATTCATTGTTAGCTATATGAATAAACCAATAACCACCCAAGGTGTTCCATTTTAATGAAATGATGAAATGAAATTGTGAATTATATGTTTTGAGGGTTATGATATTAAATTGTTTAATCTCATCAGTTGGTTATAATTAATAGTTATGATCAACATGTAATATCTTGAAAACAATTTTTTTCTAACATATAGGATGGATGAATTTAATTGTTTTATATATTATATTTTTGGGAAATTTAAATGAGGCAATCAAAATGGTTTTAAATGCCAGAAAGCGGTTTTCACATGGTTTTTGATGAAAATTTGAAATACCATCATTTTAAATGAATCTTATTTACTAAATGCATATTTATTTCATTTAATAAAAAATAATCCAATACAATGGAAAATTATAAGAAAAAGTACAAAACAATTTCAAGGGGAACAACGAGGGTATGAAATAGTGAATACCAAGGTAATCCCATTCGACCAGGTCAGCTCCATTAAAATGACTTTATCCCAATCTGTAGAAGATGTTGACATGTTGGGTAGCCTTTCATGTAAGGAAAAGAACCATATTTTTTTCCCTGTGCCATGTGTGATGGATCTCTATGATTTGTTTATAAAATGGTGTATTAAATTGATTGTAAATATTGATTTCGAATGAATGGGTGGTTATTTTTTAGTGAAAATTCTTAGATTTCTTTAGTGATGGATAAAATGGAAATGATGGTCATTAAATTTACTTGGGTTTTAAAAGAGAATGAATATTGTTATGAATGAATATTTGTAAAATATTTAATTTGGGTGTTTGGTTTTAGAATGATGTGAAATGTAAAAGTGGATTATCGATGTTGAGGCATGTTTTTGGTTTTGATTTCCCACTAGGACCTTGGTAATGATGAAATGATAATTGATAAAGAATTTTTGTACATGAATGGTGGTTCAACATTAGTGGTAATGTTCTAAAAAAGATAAGAATGTTGAAACTTTGATATTGCAATTGACTTATTATAAAATGGATTAAGAATTTGGACATGGAGTTCCACATCCATGGTAGAGGTTATAGAATGATTCTAAAGGAAACATTAGTATTATATATACATTTTATGATGTTATAAATGACACGAATCATCCAAAATTCTTCGAAATCCAAAATAATTCTATTGGAACACCAGTGAATGATAATTTTTGGCGGATGGATAGATTCTCTTGAATCCAAGGGTATTGAAAAATTGTTCCATATCAGGGATTATTTTTTTGTACATGTAATTACTCATACATGGTATTGATTATATACTGATTCTGGATACACTAGAAGTATTATATATGATTGGGATCATCATACATGGAATTTGACATCCCTAGATTGAGTTCCTAGACTAAAGATCTTAATTACACTACATTAATTTAATGGAAAAATTAATTCCCCCCTGTGGCTTAATGATTGAGACACCAATGGTATATTACATGGACAAATAGCACGATCATTGTAGGTCATGATGACTGTGTGGACCTATAGAACTCAAAAGTGTTAGAGGATAATAATAAATGTATTATGATGAAATATAATTTTTAAGAGTCATATTTTTTTATTCTATTTATAGATATCTACATATATTATTGTACTATCTAATATTTGGTTCAAACACCATTATTAGTGGAATATTAAGATTTACACAAACCCTATATCAAATGCCCCCCCAAAAAAGTTAACCTATGTAGCTCTCACATGTTTATTAAAGAAACATTTTTTGGATGATGTCCATATTGAATTTTTCAGGGTTGTGTAGGATACCACATATTGTTTTAGAATAAATTATGGGCTCATCAATGATATTTTATGTATTATTTTTGTAGATTATATATATTTTTTACTATAAATGGCATAGTGGGTTTTTGGTAATTGTACAACATGGTCATTAAGAGATTTTTTGTATGTTATTTTATTACATCACGATCTTGTTTCAATGTATTTTTTTCATTCCACCTATTCTGGTGTGTATGATATTTGGTTAATTAATTGTGGTTGTAATCCATTATATATGGTTATAGTCCCCTCAATGTAAAATATTAGACTTATTCTGTTAGATTACAACAACTAGCGTACAAGGAGGTGTTCTTGAGGTCTTGAGGCGAATCATCTTGGGGAACCATTTTAGTAGCATAAGGGATCAGAATTTACACTAAATAATGATATTGATGTCCAATAATGGATTAAAATTACATATCATAATGTTATGAAGTATAAAACATAATGGAGTTGGAGTCTACGGTCGCATTTCTTAGACTAATTTAATGTTCTTTAATAACAACCGTGAGACACAACGGGATGTCGAGACATGGTGAATAATTGGTTGTTGTGAATATAAGTAATGGTTGATGGATGACATATGTTTAGAAAAAGGATAGTAGATACAACAATCACTATATATCCCATTGTTTTAGTATCATCTCAATCATTTTTATTGAAGGTGATTTTTTAAAATGTCTACACTAAAAGTGTGAATATTCTTGAATGTGTATCCAAAATTTTAGTAAATTTAATGTTATGCAATATTGTTTTTGTCATAATGTTTTTACTTGTATATCATGAAAAAATGCAGTGGAGAGTGGGGGATAACGTTTTTTTGTATTAGAAAATATAACCTAATCACATTTTCAAAGATGGGGAAGGGATCCACATCCACAAAAACATCATCAAAATGGAATACACTCTATTTAATGTTTGGATTCATGGACTATTTTGGTGGTTGAAAACTAATTTTCATGCCTCATGGAATGATGGGTGTGAAGAAATATATTTTTATCGAGAAATGAGTCCCTCCAATGTATGAATTTCTTGGGGGTCATATATGATAAATAAAAAAAATAGATTTTTCAATGAATAGAATGTACATAGATCATTGTAATTATTCTTAGATCGTAGGTGAGAAAATATATTCCACATTGGGTGAGATAAATATCCGATGTGAATTAGAGGGTCTAAATGCTAGTATAGAGAGTATCAAAATAGGTTAGAGGGACTATTTTGTTAGAGGTCATGTTGATATGACAAATAGAATGGTATACCAAGTGACATGAAATGTGGAATAATACATAACATGAATAAGACTTATCATCCACATATATATTCATAGAAGGTGAGTTTTACGTTATCTATTTATGTATCTTGTACTAAGGGTATGTTTTTTATAAGAAATTGAGTATTATAAAACTCTAATTTGAGTTAGAAGGAAAACATTAAATTAATGGAAGCCAGAAAAAGGAAAATGATATTTTTTTAATTTAAATTGATGTTCTTTACTATAAGAGGGGCTCCATAGACATATGAAAAGTGTTTCTTGATTGTTTTTGTCTATAACCAAAAAAAATTCAAAGTGCATGTGATTAATTATTGTTAATAGAAAAAGTGATTAAGGAAGGATTACTCATGTCACATAAGAGTTAACAATTATGGTACAGTCAGAATGACACATCTAATTTTGGAGGATTCACAATAATGTGGTGTCCATTTAGGGTAATGTAAGATCCTAACCTTTTCTAGAGTCCTATAGGGAGTGTTTTCTGGTACTTTTTGAAGATTTTAAGTACTTTTTATTTGGAGTTGTGTCTTAGGGTTTGATTGGGTGAATTTTTATAAAAAACTAAATGATAGTGGGCTATGCACGATTTGCACAATGTTTTAAAATTGTGCGAAAAAACCATGCCAAGCAAGAAAAACTGGAAAGAGAGGTCCACACGATTAGCACATGGTTTGAAAAATCATACAACTAAACCATGAAAACCATGCAAACTTGGTCAGAGGGGTCCACACGGTTTGCTCACAGTTTCCCCTAAAAGTGTGCCTCTATACACGAAATAGGTGACAATGGATTTTAATTCCAAAAATATATCTTAAAACAACCTAAACCCCTAGAACTTGTATATTGTTGACCTTGTCTGGGGATTGATGGATACTAGATTTTTCCAAAGTCTCTCGGAGATATAAAAAGTTTATCTAAACACTGTTCATTAATATTGAAATCCCAGATTGATGATCCACTCTCCTCCCAGTAAGTGGATTTAATCTTGATTCTTCTTATGTTATTTCTCTTATCATTTCTATATATTTTCATGGATTATATCCACTATTTTCTTGGATCTAAAACCATGATTCAATATATAAATATAGTATTTTAGATCTAGAAATAGTTTGGCATGATCTGGATACATTTAATATTAATTTTCGTTTTTTGGATTTTATTTTTGATCTTGATTGACGACTTTGTGCTGCTCAGATTTAGGGGATTTCCAGTGGGTTAAATTCTGTCAAGAAACTATGTTTGGTGGTCTTAATCAATCTTTTATAGTCGTGATTTATGATATATGAATGTGAGTTTTTCATTTTTTAGATTTAACTTTATTATTTATCTCCTAAATTGGATTAATTATTAATGTGGAATTGAATTGAGTTTGCCTTGGTGATTAATTGGTAATTGAATCACAGAACAATAAAATGGTGTGCTTTCCCAAATTAATATTTCAAATATTTAATATAGGTTGAGATATTATATTTGAGATATTGTAATTGAAAAATTTATTTGATTGTGATAAGATAATTAATATGGGGAATTTATTATGGAACTATCATTGCCTCTATAAGATAATTAATTGTGATAATTAATTATGCTCCATGTTGTGATCTCAGATAATTAATTGTGATAATTAATTATGACTTTATAGGTTAGGATTTTGATAATGAATTGTGAAGAATTAATTATAAAAATAGAATTGTTTTGATTGATTAATTAATTAATGAATAAATTATTGGGTAAGATTCCATGTTAATTGTTGAATAAACTAATGTCCTTTTAAATGTTTAACTAATCAAAGGATTAGTAAAATAATAATGTGTAAAATTCGTATTACTTAATGAATGATTAAATGGATGATATTTTGTGGTGTTAGGCATGGCTTCCTAGACTTATTTGAAAATGGGAATTGAAAAATGCGTTCCTCCGCAATAGTTAACCTTGCTTGATATTATAGTGTACTAGTCATGACAACCATACCTGATTCAGAAAATATATGCATGGAATGAATAACTACACTCGATGATATTTGGGGTGTTAGGCATGATGAACTACTCCAAATGAATGGTAATAATGAATGATGTTTCAATTTAAATTTAGGGTGCTAGGAATTCCGGCCTACACCAAATGAATGATAATAATGAATGATTATTCAAATGGGAAACATGAATTGAATTTTTATAATGTTATGATTAAACAACAAATTACAATTTCATAATGATTTAAATTATGTATTGTATTTATTTCTTCATAAATATGCATTCACTATGTTATCACTATACTCATTTTAGACATCGTTAGTGGTGGCCTGCAGATTTATTCTCACACCCTATTTAGGACGCTTGATCAGCACCTGAGCTGACATTGATGTTTCATGAAAGGATAATGGTAAGGCCATAGGATATGTTCTTGTTTGGGATTAGAACATGGGAGAAGGAACCAGATGCAGTTCGTGAATCATTTTGAAGTTATTGTGTCTTTACATTGAGTTTCATTGTAGAAACATGGCACTTTCATTTTCCTAGAATGCTTTACCTTTCAATTGAGTATTGTATTTTTGGTATTTAAAATCATATGGCATGGTATTTTTCAAGTAATTTGTATGCTTTTGTACATGTTTATTTTTATTTTCTTACACATGTGTTTTATTCTGACAACAGAGGGTGTATTTTATCCATGAATGACTTACCAGACACTTACTGCTAGTCAGAACCCTCTATCGTACGGGGAGGTTCACATGAGAGAATGTGGCCAATAGGCTCAGGGAAACGTTCTGTGGCTCCCTGGTTGGGACGTCACAATGTGGTATCAAATGTATAGTATTTTATTTATTCTTCTTCTTTTTCCTAAATTTATTGGTAAAGGTAGAAAATAGAAAATGAAGAGTCGAGGCTAGGTAATGTGATCATGCATTGGGGTTGTAAACCCATGTACTAGGTAAAATAAGAGTACACATAGTGGGATTGTTGTCATTGGTGTTTGATGTTACATTTTGATATTATTTCACCTTGGGAGATGAACTTGTGAAGTAATATGATATTTTTTTTATTTTTTTTATTTTCATTTGTGGCCTAAGGAGGCACGATAATTAAGTCTTCATGCTTTATTCTGGGCACTCACAGTTGTTGTCTCATTCATCATAATATGCACTAAAAAACAGGTTATGGATATTTTGATGAACATGAACTATTTTTCTTTGTTGTGAGATTGAAATAATGACGCAAAATGAGAATAAATGGGTGTTTAATGAGAACCTAGATTAGTGAAATTGGAATGGTTAATTAATTTATTGTTTAATTAATTAATTTCATATAAAGTGATTAATTTATGGATGAATTAATTAATAAGAATTAATATACCCTTGTTAACCAATACCTAGGAGTATGATGGTTAATGGTAGTGAGAAGGCCTCAGTGTTGACTGTGTAGTTATAAAAAGGTGGGAGAGACATGATGAAACTTGTTGTGTTAGTTTCTCCAATTATGTAAATATTATAATGTTGTGTCCTGAGACCTGAGACATGTGTTTGTCATTGTAGAAGTATTCCTCCATGACTCTTTCTAATGGAGAGACCAAGGAGTATAGCCCAAGATTAAATTCTAAATAGGGTGCTTGAGGAATATTAGTACATGCTGAAGAACAAGGGGAACAATTCATAGGTAACTTTTCTCATTTCATGAAATTCATGGAGAGAGACCCATTGAGGGTTAAGAAAATTATGTTTGATTTGACAAGGGATTTTCAACTACGGCACCCTCCTACTTTTACTATAGAGGGTGGACCTAAGGGTGATTTTCTTTGATTGAATAAATAGTGACTATAATTTACCATTTGGAGACTCTAGCTGGGAGGATGGTTATGTTGGATTCTTATACGAAGTGGGGTTCCATGAATCACTAGTGGGACATTCAGGTACGATCTGGAAATACTTAAAAAGGATATGGAATTTATTTTTATAGAATTTCATGGAATACTTATATACAAATACACTGAGGGAATATAAGGTATCATGTCAATAATTGTGTATGCTGAATTTTTCATAGATATAAATCATTTTTCTCTAGATTTTGTGGTAGATGAGGCTTCTTCGTAAAAATGATTTCAGGAGGACTTAAGTGTGAAATTATGTCCCATGTGAATATCTATAGGCTGATGAAGTTTTTAGAAGTGTTTAATCAGGATCTCATTTCATAGGGGAACTAGAAGGATGCTTCCAGTACTAGACAGGTGGATAGATGATCAGGGAGCGTTCCTTCTGAGAGCAAGAAGAGTCGTCCTGAGAATCTTAGTATAGAGAGTGTAAATCAAGGCTTACATTCAGGAGAAATAGTTACAATATATATTTCTCATGTTATTTTCCACTAGTGGGGTATGTGGAGACACTATCTTTCAAGTTTTCCCTAACAACCTTCAGAGTTCCGGTTTGGTGGATACATGTGATCCCTACAGATGTTTTGCAAGAAGCAGTGGCATGCTTGTACTAAAAGAGTAGTTTCCTAGAATTTGAGTGTGAGAAGGGGGTCTTCGACATCATATAGGTCTAGAAACTGGAGTTCTACTATAAGAGGTAGTAGAGGAAACATATGTGGTTCTTTAGGTTATAATCAACCATATCAGTAGAGTGATGCTACTTAGGAGAGTCAGACGACACCACATGGAAGTGCAGTAGGATGGTTACATGCAGTGCAACCTACAATTGTGGAGATTTAGTATAGTCCATTGAAAGTGACATGTACTATTCTAGTTGCTTATACTTTATCTACGTCCATGGTTGATACTGGTGCCTCTCATTTTTTTATAACAGAAAACCTTGTTAATGGCTTCATCCTATAGGTGGAGTCCATAAGTTGGAAAATGTATATCGATACACCATTGGGAACACGGACTAGGGTTATCTATTTATCCAAGGTATGTTCCCTATAGATCAGGGAATATCATTTCCTTGGGGATATCTATGTCCTTAATATAAGGGGCTTTAATCTGATTATAGGAATCGACTGGATAGTCACATACCGAGACCACATATATTATTACCGTGGGAGAGTGAACATTATATCTCCTAAGGGTGACCAATATGTCCTTCATGTAGAATAAGATATTCATGCAAGCAGAGCTAGGCCAATTACTCAGAAACAACGGGGGCTCACAACCCATGTTTCTAGTATTTTGCTGTGTGATGGGTGTGGTAGGCGATATATCCTTCTACAAGTAGTAGAACTATTTCATTATGTCTTCCCTAAAGTGCATTTAGGGTTTCCACCTGAGAGAGATGTGAAATTCACTATTGAGATCATGTATAGGGATGAGATGGTATCAATTCCATTTATAGAATGGAACAAACTATACTTCAAGAGATACAAACATAGTTGGAGGAGTTGGAGGATAAAGGGTTTATCCGTCAAAGTATATTTCCAAGGGGATAACCTATTTTATTTTCAAAGAAGTCCGATGGGAGTTTACACTTTTGTGTCTATTAATAAAAGTTGATCAAAATGATTGGGAAGAACCAATACCTTCATCTATGTATCATTGATCTTTTTGACAAGCTAAAGGGGGATAATGTGTTCTCACTGATCGATCTAAGATCCGGGTATAATCAGGTGATAGTTTAGACCTCTGATATACCATGAACTACTTTTTGGAGTTGGTATGGCCTTTATCATTTTTTCTTAATGTTGTTTAGGTTGACTAATTCTTTAATAGTGGTTATGGGATTTATCAAAAAAATATCTTCCATCTATACTTAGATTAGTTTGTGTTTGTGTTTGTGGATGAAAGCATAGTGTACTATAAGACTCAGGATGATTATGATCAACATCTTGAAATCTTCCCAGGTACACTGATAGGCCATCAAAAATAAGTCAGGATATCTAAATGTTAGTTATGGATTGGCATGGTACATTTTTTCGGAACATAATCTTGGAAGAAGGTCTGGTAGTGGACCAAAAAAATGAAGGCAGTAGTTTCTTGGGATTTTCCCACTAATTTTTTTATATATTAAGCTTTATGGGATTAGCTAGTTATTACATTCAGTTTATCCAGCACTTTTCCTAAATGGAATAATCAATTACTGGTTTAACGAAGAAAGGTATAATATTTTTTTGGAAAAAAGCTTGCAAGAGGGATTTCCAGGAGTTGAAGAAGCACTTGACATCAGCACCAATTTTGGCATTATTTTTGTTGGGCGAGTAGGACACAATTTTCTATGACACTTCTAGGATCGGGCTAGTATTTGTGTTGATGCAAGGGGATAGATTCATTACTTAGTGGTCTCGGTAGTTGTGGACACATCAATGGAATTAACCTACGACTAACCTCAAGATGGAAAAAATATTTTATTCTATTATGTGATGGTGACATTATCATTTGGGTGATATGTTAATAGTTTTTTTAGATTGGAAAGTGTTGAATTATATCTTTTCCCAGTGGGACGTAAATCTTTGGTAGTGATGATGGGTAGAGTATATGTATTATTTTGATTTTAAATCGGAATATATATCTGAAAGGGGGAATAGTGTGGTTGATTCCTTGATCAAGAAAACTCAAACATAGTTGGTACACGAGTCAACTAAACAGTAAAAGATAATTAATATACTGGCAGAAATGCATTGGGTAGTTATGGAGAGTTTGGAGAGGATGGCTTTGGTTTCTGTTGTAGTTGAGTCTACATTCTTGAGACGGATCAGGGACATGCAGTAAAAGGATCCAGAGTGTATATCCCTAAGGTAAATCTTTATTGGTGGGGAGACCCCTTCAGACTAAAAAATATATGAGGAAGAGATCATATATGTGAAAAATAGGGTTGTTGTACCTATAAATATGTGAGAGGAACTCATGCGAGAACTTCTTGCTTTAAGGTGGGTGGTACATATTGGGGTGAAAAAATATACAGTGACCTTTGATGATATTTTTGGTGTATAGGAATGAAAAATTATATAGAAGGGTTTGTAATAATACATTTTACCAATCAGTAGGTGAAAGATGTGCATCAACGACCTGGAGGCCTATTATAGCTGTTTCCTATTCTGGAATGGAAGTGGGATGATGTGACTATGAATTTCAAGGTAGGACATCCATAGACTCTTAAAAAGGATGATTCTTTTTGGGTTATTTTGGACAGACTAATGAAGGTATCAAACATCTTGCCTATCCTTGAAACCATTACATTAGTGATTTTTGGAGAACTATACCTGAGAGAGATAGTTTATTAGCATAAGGTGCCATGTACTATAGTTATATATCGTGATTCATTATTTAATTTAAACTTATGGCTTGGTCAAAAAAAGGCTCTCGGTATATAGGTTCTGTTATGTATAGATGCCCACCATAGATAGATTGGATGTCGAAGCATACCATACTTGTGTTAGCTGATATGATGTAGGAATGTGTGCATGACTTTGCTGGTTATTAGTAAAAGAACTTGAATTTAGTAATGTTTCTCTATAACAATAGTTATCAGAAAACAATACAAATGGAACCATACGTGGAACTTTATTATAGACCATGTAGATCACCGCTATGTTTTTTAGAGGCAGGTGAGTCATAGATGTGAGGACCGTGTCTCATTCGGGAGACATCAGATCAGGTGCAGTTGATTAAAAACCATACGGCTACGGCTCAGATTAGGTAGAATTCGTATTATTATAGGTGTAGAATACCCCTAGAAATTATAGAGGGTGATCATGTATTCCTTCAGGTGTCTCTTAGATTGGATCACTACATGATACAAAGGTAGGGAAAGTTAGCACCCGAGTTTGTGGGATTGTTTGAGGGGTTGGAGAGAATCAGGACGATGGTGTACCGATTATCACTTCCACAGAAATAAAATGATTTTCGTGTCATCTTCCTTATGTCAAAACTATGGTGGTATCACCCCAACCCATCTAATGTGATTGATGTGAAATAGGTTGACCTTGAGACTGATGTGTCCTTTGAAGAACATCTGATATGTTTGCTAGTTTTCAGTGATAATGTGTTACGGGGAAGGACCGTGTTGTTAGTTCTTGTGTTATGAAAACATGGAAATGGTCACGAGAAAACGTGGGAATGAGAAGCAGACATCAGAGCTCAATGAACTAATATTTGATTCCTAGAATCATAGATAATTCAGAGAGTGTAGAATGAGGATGAGTTGTTATAAGTTAGGGAGAATGGAATATCTTGACCTTTTCTAGAGTCATCTTAGGTCTTTTTTCACGTAATTTTTGAAGCTTTTAAGAGACATTGATATTGAATTATTTCATTGGTTTTGTTTTAGTGATTTTTTAGAAAAGGTAAATAATAGTGGGTTTTGCATGGTTTTTGAACAGTTTGACAATCCATGCGACCAAACTGTGCCATGCTTGCAAAACTGGATAGAGAGTTATACACGGTTGGGGAACAGTTTTCCCTAACTGTGCACCCCTTCCTAGAAAATGGTGTGTGCTAGATTTTAATTACAAAAATACTTTATAAAACCACATGATCCCCAGTGAATTTTATAATTTTGACCTTAGCTGTGGCTTGAAGAATTCTAGGTGTTTCTAATTCCTCCCAGAGAGATTTCAAGGTGCTCTGAACACTGTTCTTTGATATTGAATGCCCGGATTGATGATTCTCTCTCCTCCCAGTAATTGTATTTCATCCCTAATCTTCTTTCATTCATTCTATTTTCTTTTCTAGATATTTTCATATTATATATTCATCAATTTCATGGATCTAAACCTATTTTTTAATATCTAAATCTATAATTGTAGATCAAGATTTGGATTTTAATGATTATGGTCAATTTGATCTTATTTTCTGTTTTAGGGATTTAAATTCGGAGCATGATTGATGATGTTTCCCTGCTCAGATTTTTGGGATTTCCATTGGGATAACTTCTATAAAAAAACTAAATTAGGTGGTCTAAATAGAACTCCAAAAGTCGTGATTTGTGATTTGTGAATGTGAGTTTATGATTTTCTAGATTTCCCTTGATGGTTGATTTCCTAAATTGGAGTAATTAGGAATGTGGGATAGAATTGAGCTTTCCATGGTGATTAATACATAATTGAATCACAGAAAAAACCAAGGGGCTTCCCCAAATGAATATTTTGGAGATTTAATATGGGTTGAGATATTATATATTAGATATTTTAATTGAGATATTGATTTTATTGTGATAAGATAAATAATTTGGGGTAATTAATTATGGAACTATGTTTAGATACGTAAGATAATTAATTGTGATAATTATCTTCCCTAATATTATCTAAGATTATTAATTGTGAGAATTAATTATGACTTGTTGTGTTTTGATTTGGATATTTAATAATGAATAATTAATTATGGAAAAAGAATTGTTATGATTTATTAATTAATTAATGAATTAATTAACGGGTTATAAACTTAGTTAATTGTTGAATTTACTAATGGCCTTTTAAATATCTACCCAATCATTATATTAGTAAATGAATAATGTGGAAAAATTATTATTAATTAAAAAATTATTAAATGGATGAGATTTTAGGGTGCAATTCATGGAATCCTAGAACTATTACATGTTGGGACATGGACATAGAATTCCTCCCCAATAGTTATCCATGGTTTAGATTATGAGGTGTTAGGAATAATGAACTACACCAATTGAGAAAAGATGTTCTAGGAATGATTACATACACTCAATGAGATTTGGGGTGTGAGGCGTGATGACCTACACTCAATGAAAGATAATAATGAATGATGATTAAAATGGGAAACACGAATTGAATTTTCATAATGTGATGATAAAATATTAAATAATAATGCATTAACTATTTAAATTATTCATTTTATTTATTTCTTCTTAAATATTCATGCACTATATTTTAACTGGAATCGTTTTAGACTCTGTTGGTGGTGGCCTTCTGAGTTATACTAAAACAATATTTGGGGTGCTTGATCAGAACCATAATAGAATTTGATATTTCCAGAAGGGATAAGAGAAAGGCCCATATATATGATGGTATTTGGGATTGGAACATGGGAGAGGGAACCAGACATAATTTAGGATCTATTTCAGTGTCGTTTAATTTTTACTTTGAGTTGCTTTGTAGACACATGACACTTTAATTGTCATAGCATGTTTTTCCTTTCAATTGAGTATTGTATTTTATGGATTTTAATATCATATGTGATGGTATTATTTTGGTTATTTATATTCTCTAGCACTTGGTTACTTTTATTTGCTTCCACTGGTGTTTTTTTTCTGATAACGAATGGTATAGTCTCTCCAATACTAACTTATTGGACCCTCATTTCTAGGAAACACTCTCTAGAATATAGGGAGGCAAACTTGAGGGAATGTGTAAAACCTGATTGGGGCACCATTCCGTGGCTCCTAGGCCAAAATATCATAGGAATAAAATAATAATATCCAATTTCTCGACTGATATCCACAATTTCAGGATCATTATAGCATTAGTCGTATTGAATTCCATAGGAACATGGGGTATATAAGGGATGTAAATAAATTATTTTGAAATATAAACAATAATTGGAAGTAATAATATAATTATACATAACTACTCACCATGTGTTAAAAATATTGGCTCCACTAAAAAATTTAAGAGGATTAAGAAATTAGACATTATCTTCAACTTCATACAATTTCATCAATTCTTGATCCTTGTTTGAAACCACCAAAATTCCTCTAGGAAATATACCTTGAATAGGAGGCCAATATATGAATCATTATTCCATCATCATAGGTTAGTCTATATGGGAATGTAGAATAATTTGAATCCAAATTGAGAAAGACCCAAAGTATGAAGGTGGACTAAAAATGACATTCATATTGAGTTCAATTATACATTTGTAACAATATTGTGAATTAATCACATCCTCAATGGTTTAAAAAAAGTGATGGGAAAACCAATTTAAAGAGAGGACCATTAGGTCAATATAATGAGAGGGAAAATAAAATGATATAAGGGTGTTTATTATCATGACAAATGATAGGATTAGGAAATTCTCAAAGGGTAAATGGTGGCTGAGCCCTTGATAAATTACTATAGTATTCCAGTGTTTCCCATGGAATGGTAATAAATTTAAAAGTAATTCTAGGGAGTTATACCATGGGATTCTAGAACCGCTGTATGGTATTTATCTATAAAGTTATGTTAATAAGAAAATTATAAATTTTATAAATTTTATAAGATTATGTTAAAAATGTAGTTTATGTTGGTGTTGTTTTGACCAATGTTAGTGTTGTATAATCCATGAAAATGGTATTTTGAAAACTAATATTAACATCATATGGTATAAATTATATGATATATTGTTTATGTTAATGAAGTAAGGACCCGTTCATGGATATTTAAAGTCATATAATAAATAATTCAAGTATTTCTTCCAATGTTATTAAAATTAAAAATTTAGGAGGGTAACCTATGATTGTGAAATTTGTACCATGATATGATAGATATTAAATAAACCATGAAATAATGTCTATAAAATATGATTACATTGTAATTTAAACTCATGTAATATGTATTAAAACCATGTAGTTTAATTATATAAAATAAAGACAAAATTTGGAGGGATTGAAAATATTTAAGGCCACATATCATGGCCATTTACAAAGATAGACCATACATTATAATAGGAACATTAGAAACTAGAAAATAAAAATAAATTCAAACTATATATGACTTTTCAGAAATTGGTGGAAATATATATGAATATTTTAAATTCATACATCTAGAAATATTTGAGTGTTCCTAATAAATCCATGTACATATATCGTACTAGGGTAAAATCTATTAGAACCCATAATTCTAGAATATACATTCACTATTTGGGAATCAAGTTGAATATGAATATTATTTATACTATGTAACAATATACAATGGGGAAACTATCACGAACTGTTTCAATGGAAATATTCCTAGATACAATAGGAGGTATTGTAAAGGGAATTAAAAATAAAATATAATAGAGGAGGGTAGAATGTATGAAAATCATGACCTCAGTGTTTTGAATACATATGGTGGGAGAAAAATTGTATAAGGTTTATAATTGAACATTATCAAAATATATGTGAAAACTCCTCATTTATAGTGAAGGATCATGAAAGAATAGGGCTTATTGCTGGCCACATCTTCAAATTAAGAGACTTATCATGTTACATTAATACATCCTCTATTGTGTTTCTACTTCAAAAGAGGTTGGCCTATGGACCATGGTGTTTTCACCATAAGGTATACCATTCAGAATCGGGGAGATAAGAGGAATAAAATGAAAGATAACTGAATGTTTAAGGGATAAATGAATGGTTGTCTAGTAAGAGTTAAATATTGAAGTTGTTACACTATTGGATAATCATACACATTGTGGATTCCTATCGGTAAGTGGGAATCAAGACTATTTGTATAGAGTACATACACTTCAACCTTAGGGGATGAAAATGTACCTGACAAATAGTGGTATGATAATTGTGATTATATGGGGGTGAAAAAACATATTACTGGATTTGATCAGGATATGTATTCCATGCATCCCTATGTATACCATGAAAAGAATAAATCCACATATATTTCATAGATTTGGTGATGTAGTAGATGAGTAATACAATAGAGTTGTTATGTCATGTAAGAATAAATAGTTTTTTATACAGTTTTTTCATTGTTCACTAAAACATTAGTTATACATTTTACTTTCATGTAGCTGGGACCATATCCAGTATATTTTTGTTTCATGTGGAAGGGGAATTGATCACACAATATTACATCATGAAATTAGGATGATATATTACACAGTTTCAATTCATTCATCTACGATGAAGGTTCTATAAATTTTAAGGTCTTATTAGTGATACCTATGAGTTGGAAATCTTAGTGTCAATATAACTAGTCTCTAATAATGTATATTGACAGTGAAAAATATGGATGATATGCTATGGTGTTTTAGACCATGATGCTCGGATAAGGGTGAACCTTTATAAGGATTATTCAATGTACTTTAAGGGTAACCATGCATTTATCTGGAGTCGTGATGCACTGTCCATTGACAATGATCAATGAGTTCACAACATTGGATTAAACCTTATTGATAGAGAAGGGGACTCCCCACATGGGATCTATATTTGGTGGATTCACAGATAATATAAAATATATTCTAAATTTCAATACTACATAAACCTTGAGAAATTTGTTAAGGAAAACATTCATTCTTGATGCTCAAGCCCCACATTTTTAATATAACTATTGATTGTGTGATTTTGAGAGTTTGTTCTAATTTAGGGCCACTAATTCAACTAAATAGGCCCAAAACAGCTTCTCCAAATCCTTCCTATAAAAAATATCATTTTTGAGAAATTGAAACAATAACTTGATAGGAAAAACTACATCTATTTAATATTCAATGTTGTGATGACTCACATGTGTTGACTCTAGAGTCGTCGTACTATATAAAAAAGTATATTAAAGAGATTACCAGTCTAAATCTTCCTTTTTCTTTACACTTTATTCTAATAAATTCTTTATATGGTCAGGTTGAATGAATTCATATATTAATTCAATCTTTTTTGGTAGTGTGATGTACAGTTTAACTAAATGTTGTACTCATTGTATAACTTCATTATCTTAGTAGTATGAAAATTGGTATCATTATTTATGACTAAAATAAGAGGTATCCAAAATATATGGATGATACAAGACATAAAAATAATAATTCATAGATTGGTTATGCACCTCATTGATGGGAATAATCACATCCCACATTGAAATTATGTCTATGGTGTTGTGTACGAACAAAAATTATTAGGCTATTGCAGGTAGTTATGGTCCTACCATATCAAGTACCCTTATGGATGATGACCAATGACACTTTGGGGAGTATGCAAGATATTATATATGTTTCATGATCTCTGGATAAATTTTTAATACTTTAATCTACACAGTTAAATAAATTATTTTAGGAATCACTATGGCCTAAAAGTTAACTATCCTTTAGATTTTGATGGAGGAAATCAATACAGACTTATGAACCCACAAATGTTTGCATGAAACTATTTTTTAAATAATGGTATTTCCATTACATGAGTACAATGGTGATATATTAAATAAAATTATTATTTTTATAGAATCTCCTCAAAGTTTTGGCCATCCGAATGGAAAACAATTGGGTAAACAGTAGAATATTTGATCATTCATGGCATAGATAGAAAATATTGTTCCATATTAGACATACATGATAAGTGGATCCATCCACTCCGAAACATCATACATCTCATGGGTTATTGGGGGACCTTCCCAGGGGGAACACAATTCTTTCCTCTTATTCTAGATCCTTGTATCCAGAATTTTGTGCACAATTACATTTAATTATGTTAATTGGATAACCAATAAATAATTTTCCGAATCTATGAGATGTGAAACCAAGATATAAAATTTTTCCAATCAATTATTTTAGAATCATTATACTTGGGTAGAATCTAGTTATGAGTGAAATTGGGAAAATAATTTCTGGGTGAAATAAGCTAAAAAGGAAATCTCAAGAATATGTAATGTATTTTCATCATTTTTTTTCATCATCACTAGCTTAGAGTCCCCATTCATATGAAACTATATATATATACAATCCTGATGGCCAGTTCTACAAATGTGTTGAGGTATGGATACTCATCCTTATTTTTATTTTATCCCTCTTTGTAGAAAAATTATAATAGTAATAGGGCCTTCCATAGATTTATGAAATTGAATACAAGGAAAAACCGATTGAGATTTGGGTTATTGAGTCTTTTCCAGGCCTATTTTCTATGGTCACTATTAATGTTTCATTAAAATCATGGTGTTTATTGATCAATTTTTACAATTTAATCAGCTATAAAATTTATTTCCATGAGTAATTTATCTTTTTTTGGGTTTTAATCAAGGAAATCATAAAGTGTTTGACCCTTGATATCATTCTTGTGTATGTACATGATATAGAGCTACTGAAGGATCACATCCAATCATGCCAATCACCCTATCATAATATTATGTTTTTTAATATATTTTACTTCCTTGATATGGGAGACTAGCTGGACATCATGATGCTAATTTTTCTGATGTAGATTATAAACCATGTAAACGAAGTGGATCCAGTTCCCCTCAGAAAGAGGGTATCTAATCATTGTTTCAAGTAACAAGGGATTGAGATAAGACAACATACTATTAATTCCGCCAATTTTTTCCAAATTTAAGAGGGTTAAAATGGATTATTATAGGGAGATCACATAATGTTCATGTGATTTCAAAGGGATAGTAGAAACCATAAAAGTAGGGAAGATAATATCTTCCAAGTTTTCATCATTCACGGACTGACATTATTTATCCCATTGATAGGGAAAATAATTATTAGTCATCTTGGAAAACATGTTTTATTTTCATACTAAATTTGGGAAAAATATATTTTTATACCTGATGGTCTTGGAGTCCCCAAAAATATTGGATATTTCATGAGGGATCCATTCTTGATGATATACATGTCTTTCTCTTAGTTGATTTCGATAGTTTAATATTGGAATATAATGAAAGGAAACTTGTTAATGGTAGAACTAAATGAAAAAAATCATGGGGATCATTTTTATGTTGTGGGTATGGAAAATTCCAAAGAAATTATAATGATTTTTAATGTGGTCTTAACAATAACGATATTTGAAACCCATTTTATTCATATAGTACTCAATCAGTTTTCTATGGAGGGATTAATGACATAAAGGGTGGTTAATTTGTAGGTTTATTCAATGTTATTTAATATAAAGGTAACAACTCAATGATAATTTGTGTGATATATTTACCTAATATTTGGGCCTTACGCTACTATGGAGGCCATCCAAATTATGTTGTATCAAGAATATAATTTTATAAATGAAAATTCATAAAAGGTAGAAGTTGAGTTAGTCAATATCGTAATGGATTGGATAGGGAAATATTATTTGAGTCAATGGAAGTTAGTATAATAGGAATATTTGATAATCCCCTAGGCGTAAGAAAATACAATGAATCTTTATCTTCTAATGTAGGGAAGAATCAATAAATTTAGGTGAATTCCATTATCGAACTATAGATACCATGGAAAGAGAAGTGGAGGTTCCATAATCAAGAGTACAAAAAAAACATTGTCCACCCTTGATATAAATGTAGTGTAACCTACTGAACCACAAATAAGAAAATCATTCTCTCTGGTATATATGGAGAATACATCCTTAAATGATCCAATGGATGATCATCCATCATAAAATAAGGGTTGTATTTTTAGGCATAACAAGAACCTGTGATTAAATTAATATGAGTTGATCATTTCACACTAATTCATACCGTGTATGATGAAGTCATTCATAATTTTTGAGATTATTACATTAAATAACCCATTAATAAGTTTGAAAATTCTCTTAATATATTCCAATGGATATTTTCGAGTAGAAAACAATCCATTGGGTGTTTTTAAATGCTTGTTCTCTTAAATTAAACTCTCTTTTCCATCCATATAAAAATTCCATGTATCAAGGTATCTGGGTTTACTTGATTCAAAGGGGGAAAATCAACTCATATTAAACCTTCAAAACTAATAATAAAGCACATGAACAATGGTATAATGATATGGGGACTATCATGTGTGGATATATCAATATCATTCCAAGTATGTAATTTATGTCTCTGTATTTTTAGGAATCCATTGACTTTGTATTCATCACCAAATATGTAAATTTATCATTGCTCTGAATCATTCCATATGATTTCTGCCAACTCTTGTTATAGCTCTAGATCATCAATTCATATGGGAAAAATCATCCTTGATAAAAACATATTTATTTATTATTAGATATATGATGAGTTTGATGCCAAATATAATTTCCATTAGGTAATGGTTTATATATATATATCAATGAGACAGATGCAGACATAGAGGGGGTGGATTATCCCCAAAATGATTACACCCATATACTCCCAAGAGAAGGATATTAAAACAGGATATCTTATATTCTTATATTTATATATGTGGGATGTGTCCATTGAGGATACCTTAGACTCAAAGAGGAGAGATATGTTCATATCCTAATTGAGGGATTAACATAACTCTTTTTACATGAGGAGAGAATCAAGTATTTATAGCTGAACATGAATGGTAGTGAGGTGCTTGAGTATGCCAGGATTCAAATTTTGGGGCATGGTCATATTCTTAAGAGGGTACACATTATGTAGATGTTTGGGGGGTCTAGATTTCTATGGTAGAGTCACCTTGATAGATTCTACCATATTATTGTATTTGATGGATTGATGTTGTCTAGATTTTGAAATATTTATCTAAGGTAGGTAATTACCCAAATGAATGTGATTTGGAAAAATGCCGGGGGATGTGACCATCAGGGGATTCACTTATTGATCTCTTAATAATACATGTCATGCAGTCTCAATAAAATATAACATGATTTTAGGGATAATTAAATTTTCATTTTTCTTACTAGAATTGTATTTATCATTAAACTAAAAATATTATACAATGGTTTCTATAGGAGTAAGTTTGCATTATTAAACGATGTTATACATGAAAAAGTATATCCATCAAATTTCATGGATGAATGGATTTTATTACTCTTCAATGGTTGTGTCACCCATAATTGGTAGGCCCCTCTAATGTACTCATAATGTGGAGTTCATGGAGTTAATGGAGTTTAGTATATTTTATATCTTATTTTTAAATATAAAGGGATGTTAATTCTCCATGTATAGTTTGGGCATAATTTTTTGATCTTTAAAAGGTTTCAATGATGAGGGTATGGTTGGAAAAGTTAGGATAGGAACATAATGATATAATTGATTCATCCATCCATGAATATTTCCACAGCACTGATTCAATAAATCTTATTCTATTAAATAAAATAGATTTTGAACTCCTCTATTAGAAACATACATCAATAAGTGAACATATAATTTGTAATTGAGGTTATAAGAGAAGCATGGGGAAAGAATTGAAGGGACGTCCAGTTTCACTATGACTTTCTCTACCATGCTATAAACCAAGTCTTTGATGATGAATCACATGTTGATTGTGTTACCAATGATCATAAGGAAGTATAAATAGATTTTTATTAACTCAACTAATTGTTTTTTGGATTTTGGATAATCTAATGTTTAGTAATGTTCTTCTCCATGTAAAAGAAAATAAATCCATGAACATGGTATTTTTTGAAGGAATAGACAATATTTTACTATTATGAGAGAAAAATTAAAAAAAATGAATATCATGTTCTTATGGGTAGGAAATTTTATTTCATTCTAGTTTTGTAGTAAATTTATGTTGAAAATAAAATGATATATTGTTTGGGACTATTTTTTAGTCCCCTTCATAGATTTCATAAGAGGAAAATCTCAAATAGAGAATTTGTAGACTGATCTTGGTTATTTAAATGAACCGAGTGTAAAAAAATCATCCTAAAATTTCCTCAAACATATCCAAAAAATATTTCATGGGGAAGTTATAATTTGAGTCATTACACCAATCCATTCAACATTTTAATGAATTCAGGGAATGAATTTTTTCCATATTTTTTCAAATATACAACATAGTTAATGTCACCCTTTAAAATTTTTCTCCTAACACATTCCACTAATGAACACATATCACCGGGCCTCACGAATTGCAATCCATGGAGTTATTTCCACATATTCCATCCTTCTAATGATGGGATACATTCAAAACTTAATTAGCAATGTATTCACCTTGATCGAAATGAGATGATGGGATGTTGGTCCCTCATTAATTGTATTACTCCTCAGAATTCATCACATATTCCAAGAATACCTTATAGATTATGATTTTGTTCATGAATCTAATTCACGATTCCATCTCTTTACGAATTTTGGTTAATTACACTTCTTCTGTTAATACAATCCAAGAGGTCGAGCCATGGCAGCAAACTTCTATCACATATGCACTCATGTTGGACATCAATGGATTTTTTGGATACAAGACCATTGGAGAAGATTTATTCTTCCCCATAAGATGGATTATCAAGGTTATAAGTACCAAATGCATATGAGGTGACCATTGGCAATTTTATGCCAAAGGAATGCCTTTTGTGTATTTTCACAACCATCCAATGGTTTACTTGGGGTGTCTCAGGAGTTTAACATCAAGCATAGACTATTAAAACTGATCAAAACACTTATGAAGGTGGATAAGATGGATGTGCCCCTTGGAGGGAACAACATCAATATTTTCTAGATGGATAGATCAGAATGATCGATAAGAGAGGATATATGATTGTATGTCCTATAAAAGGAAAATTTCACATAATGAAGGTGGATCTGGACACCAATATTAGTGGATCATGGAGGTAGACCCTATAAAGGGGTCATCTAGGTTTAACATTGTCTAGGATTTTACCTCAGGGAGGCTTCCTACGTACCCTGTGTAGAAGACATGGATCAAAACCAAGGAAGATAAGTGTCTTTATTTGGGTTTTATAGATGTTTGGTTTCCATTCTTAAAAGGGGAACTATTTATTGGATGGATATGGATTGTGTGTGGATTATGAATGGTTAGCATTCACAGTGCTTCCATGAGTAAAAATGCAATTAATGGGTATTATACAATGACAGTACCTAGATATATAGAATGATCCCATAGGGCTTAGGTGGCCCTAGTATGAATTAAGATGTAAATAGAGAAAGAATTTATGTGTAATAGAATTGATCAGATGGAACCGAATTGAAGGAGATGCTGTTGGAATTCAACCTTGGGCATGTTTCCTACATATCCCAATTTACTAGAAAATCAATATCCACATAGTTATAGTAGGGGAATGTATGATTACAAATGGATTTCTTCCTCGGTGTACCCAGGAGAGATATGACCTCTAAGTGCGGCATAATCCTCCCAAGATATTATAGATCGAGTAAATGACCAAGATGTGAATGTATAATGGTGAATACTGAGATCAAGATGGTGAATCAATCCCTAGGAGTAGGGGATCATGGTTTATTGATGGATTTTATTGAACATTTGACAGGATTTCTATATACCCTATTTATTAGAAAAGGATCAATCCCATGTTTTTTTGTAGTTCAGGGATTACAAGTGGTCAGCATCCTAGAAAGGTGAAATATAGTGATTACACTAATATGGACTCCTAGAATAACAATGTTATGGTCACTAATAACCTCTAATACCACACGATTCATGTTTGGCATGAGAAAAAAGATTAATGAATAGACCAAAATATTGTGTTTTGAAAGATTCCTCATCAAGGAATTGATTGGGGCTTACACATTGGAGCGACCCATGGAGACAATTCTCAGAGGGAGATGAATGTGTTGTTGAGAGTACCATGTACCTATATCACCTTTGGTATTTTCACCCAGAGGAGACAAAGAGGAGCGATGGTTCTACATCATGAAAGAAATTCTAGGGGATTAAACTATAATGGAAGACCATCCCCCACAGGCAGATGTCGTTTGAGGAAAGGAGGATCTCATCACATCTGAGGAATATCACACTACACATGAGAAGAGTTAGTGTGAAAAATTCCCAAGGGAGGGCATCCCATGTGCATGGAATAGTGTGGGGCTATAGTTTAACGTCATGTGATAAGGACAATGGGTCGTTGTAGTTTAATGTTCTACAACATGAATGTGGAGACACACTCCTAACCCCTTGGACATACATAACAGATGCCCACCCACACTTGGGGAAATAAAGGAATCAGAAACACTACGATATGATGGGGTGGAGGAATGGCCAATAATGGGGACCACATTAGCGTTGATATGCAACAAATAAAATTCAATTAGTGTACTTTTTCCAAAATAAATAGGTATGGAAATGAGACATGACACACAACATGAGGAACTACTGAATCCATATGCATGTTACAAGAGGTCCACATAAAGGGGGTGCACCCAGGATATAGAATTTGTACAAAATAGGGGATAAAATATGGTGCTACAATGTAAAGGAAACATGTGGTCTCCTAAAAATGATTCACACACAATATTAGATATTTCGATGCAATAGAATGGGACTGAGAAAAAGCTGGGTGTGAAAAAGTGTACACGGTGCGTCAAATAAGGATCTTTTTCATGACCCTACCTCAGGAAATATTGAGATGGGCTAGGGTCGGGCCCTAGGTTCCCATCAGAATGGGGAATTGTGGGGGGAAAGACATGAAAGATCCTTTACCTTGAAGCCATTAATTTTGTGCATTGGAAGAAGGGTTCATCATGCATGTGAGAGAGAAATGGTTCGACTTACATAGAGTTACCGTGAAAGGGAAGGGGTTACCCAATATTTTATGATGAAATTATCATCATGAGTGTGTAATAAGACCTTTGAGAAGGAGGCAAATGATGTCTCATTGGGCACGTATGCACATTATTTGAATTATAGTTTTATATGCACATACCACTATACCTCCCCATTCTTTCTTTAGACACATTTTGTGTTATTGGGGGAATATATCCCATTTACATTGCATTGGAAATTTAAGGGTATTTTTCATGGATTTACAACTTTCACGCAGGAATCCAACTTGTGCGCACCATCCATGGACTTCTCAAAATGGTTTGTTAAGTCCCATGAGGTCTATCATTTTCTCAAAATTCTCATCTTCAGCCTCAAAAGGAATTAGGCACCAAAATATTACCACCCTCAAAATATGATCTGTAAGGGTACTACAAGGTTAGGTTATGAGGGAAAAATCAAAGATAATACTGCATTCCAAAAGATGTGTGGAAAATCCTAGGATTATCATGTAAAGTTACCTGAACATGCACAAAGATCCTAGGGCATGAATATATATATAATTGGCAGCCCTCGACATATTTCATTGACTTTCTGTATGAATTTTTTTCCACTCTCATGTGTGTATGTTTTTAACTCTTGTGCATAAGAACCAAATTCAATCGGTGCTTTACATGCAGACACTGAATATTGCATGCTTTAGAACTAGAGAATGTTTTTGCGGACATCATCCAATCTTGCATATATATTGGTATTTTTCATGTCATTTATCAACCTTTCACTACATGTACTTTGTGATTTGATAGATTGGTTGAAATGGCTGGTGAAATGACTACTTCTTAGAGTGAGGTTTCAATTACTGCATGGATGACCGAGAAGATCGAGAACCCTTAGATACATCATGAACAAAGGGTACTGTCAGATAATATTATTTGTCCTGGAATGATGAAATAACTTTAGAAGGATTAATACATATGTTATAGCCTTAAAATTTTTAATTTTTCGATACTAGATGATGTGGAAATCCCAAGATTTGAGACTAAATTTCCATAGTTTAGGGTCACATGTGTTCGGAACATTCACCAGTACAACATCATTGGCCATTTCCATACTTCTAAGGAGACTAAAAAAGTAGTCGTATACATTTTCAATCTGAAGATCAGGCAGTCACAGAGAGAAAACCAGTGACTGAAGAATGTCCCACCCACATTGGAAGCACAATCTAATGTTGCATAATTAATTAATGTGTGGGATGGAATAAAGAACGAGATCTCATCTATGTGAGGAAATTTATATGTGAAGGCGTATGTGAATTTTTTGGTGTTCCACACATGAAAATGGGTTGGGGAAGAGCTTTGAAACATATAGTTATTTGAACCAATATAGACGTCACAATTTCATTCCTACCACGACAAGTTACTATTTCATGATTTGATCATCTGGTGGTTACCAGGAAGAAACACCATACACGTCCACCATGGGACGGTCAGTATCAGTCTCTCGGAACTCTGATGCATTGGCGTCATTCCACTCGATATACATAAATATGAAGAGTTTCATTAAATAGATAATATCTAGTTATACATAGCCCAAACCACCATTTTTCACTTGGAATCATCGAGACATGGGTAATGAGAGGATGGGGAAAAATAAATCCTAATGGAAATAACTTACTCATTATGGTTCAACATATTATTTAATAGAAATGGGAATGTGATGATTCCATGATGAGGGAGGTAGTGCCCACCCACATTGCCAAAGGGGAAATGATGGATCATATTGAGCGACTCTAGAAGATGGAGAACATCAGTCATGGGGATTTAGTGAGAATAAGATCCTAGATACTCTAGTTTGGTATACTACATTCCTTTCTGCCTTCTTGGGTGGGGGTTGAAAACCAAATAGGGACACAAGGATGGGTGTCCATCTGGGGAAACTTGTAATGGTTGGGATCATGGAATCCCAGAACATGGTTATTATTAGAGAGCATGTATTATTAATGTTTTATAGTGTTATAGGGCACATTTCAAGGTTAGTCCCACTGAAGATAACTTTCAAACTATTCCAGATCTTCCATTGTATGATTTCTGCTCATTTTGGAAGACATTACTTTCGAAATTCCATCCAACCTATAGCATATGGAAAACCTGAACATTTGACTAAAATTTCTGGGGTCTGAACATTGATGTAGAATGAGTAAGGGATCTGGTACCAGATAATAAATATTTAAAATATCAATTTCCACTCATTCCACACCCTTTTCTGGAAGATGGTTGATGACTCACTGGGTCCACTCTATCAGGGGGTATATCTACACAGTATTAGGGGTGGCATGCTAGTATCCTAGATCGAAGGAAGGATATTTTATGAGATATATATTCCATCATGATTCTTCAAATTATTTGGGTGCTTAACTATAATGACGAAGACATTATATACAGAGTTCCAAGAGGAGAAGCACCCTTGTATCCTTTTCATGTTATGGTTCTTGATCTCAACCACCAGCTTTGGGGAAACAATCATACAACCTCCCACTTATGTTGATGTCAGCCTGTTTATGGAATATATTGATCAGTGAGTGGCATCATATCTGGTAGCAATTTTGAGAAAAAAAATGTCAGATCAAAGTGGAAAGCGTATAATGTAAGCGAGGGAAAAGTAGTAGAACTACCACTTGGGAAGCATGACATGAGGCAATACCAGTGGTAGGGACATTAGAAGGTGGATCCTCAGTGAAAGGAATTTCACTAGGTTTGGACACACCTCTTCTATATAAGGAGTGGTGGTATTGATGGAATCCTCTTAGACTAGCTATAGAATAACCTAGAATAAAATAATGTATTTGTTTTAGTTGACTATCCACACCCTTGTTTCAACATTGTGGTCATCATAAAGGACGTTGCGACAATAACTTTATAATGATGATCTATGGTTAATACTAAGCCTCACTGAGTGTGATATTTCAGAAATCAGTCACTTTCATGTGCCATTCATAGTGATCCTTCATATCCGACCTGAATTTATGATGCCCATAGACACCTATGAATTCCTTTGGGGGAAATTTGAAGACCCTCATATCCTTGTAAAGGTGATTGTTGGACAACGGAATGATCCAAGAGAGGTTCCTCCCAAGGATGATAGTATGTAATTAGAAGATGAAGAATAATGTGATAAATAAGAAGAGGTTGAGGAAGATAAGGAAGAGGATGAAGATGAATAAGGAGAAGTAGGAGATGGATAAGATCATGTTGATAGGGATTTCAAGGGGAAAACATGTCATCATGGGAGTCCATAGGAGAGAAGGGAAATAATAGAATGTGATAATGAACACAATAGGCGTATTTATGTAAATCTGAACTCACATAACAGATTACCCCTTCTCTTTCTATATCTCAAATATGCTAACAAAACCTTGTCCTATTCTAGAGAACATTGGTGATGATCAAGGAGCTCCCACTACATGGAGTAAAAATGTTCTTATGGACATGGTGGGTCATGTACTTGGGCCAATATATGGGGATGATCAAGGAGAAAGACATATCGTGGAAGAAGGGGATTGGGGTGATCCATCCCAATGGGTTAAAATAATGACCACATAATCCCAAACTATTCCTACTCTGGTCCCAATAATAAAATTAACAAGTGTGACGACTTAGGACTGCGACCTAGCTACTATTAGATGTTGTATGTATCTAATTTCCAAACACAGATCTGTTATATCAAGGTTTTGTCTAACCATTAAGCATTACTCAATGTAGTTATAATAAGGCTGCAGGCCCCTCAAACCAACGTGTTTGGGACATCTTCAAGAGATATCCTTATAATTGAACATATCTTTGAGGATACTATCACTGATGTTGATCTATCCTTTCCACTCAGTGATCATGATGTTCTGGTTATAGGTGATTCCACAACTATTGAAGATCCTGAAACTAACGAGTGTGAGGATGCTGAACATTTTAGATATGAGGGTCACAATATTTTCGTAGAGCTTAGTCCTTCAGAGATGATGATAGAGGAAGTTCCAATAGTTGAGATTTTGCCTATATATCTTGAATATGAACCCACACACCTTGAGGTACTGGATTATTCTAACCTAGATATAGATAATGAGATCCATATAACTCTTCATAGAGAATGTTAGTGAATCAATAATTTCTATGATGCCTTGGTTGAATAATGGATATGTAGAATAGGATCACTTCGCACCTGGTTGTGTTGTCACTGTGAAGTAGGGGTGGAAAATCATGATTATCACATGCTAATCCATGATTATATAACTATGAAGATGTGGGAAATAAATAATCATAAAGACAATACATGGTTCCATATGAAATATAGAAACATGAAGAATCTCTATGAGGATGATCAAAAAATCCTACAGGTTAATGGGAAGATGAATGACTGTTCCACATTTTCCAAAATTCAATCAGAACTCATTGAATGATTAATGATCCCATTGGTGGAAGCTGAGGAGCAGCTAGACCAGTCGACCTGTCAAGTGTATTATCACCTTTTCGAATTGAATTGAATGAAGATAATCTCTAAGGAGCATCAAACAATGTCTTATGGAAAGAAAAGGGTGCTCAAGGTGTGGACATATTCTCAAAAGGTGACATGTAAGAATGTGGAAATGAAAAATATTTTCATTGAGACATACATTCTATATGGGTCATGTTTAGACCAAACATAAGATACACGTATTCATTATTATATATCCTTTTTGAACTATGTGTATGGACATATTTTTTGTGTGATTTAGTTGTGGTACCTCGATCATATCTGTGATGAAACTAATGACCAGTCCCAAACTCACATGTGTTATTCTCGGTGTGACAAATAAGGGATGGAAATATAATTGTCCACTTTTTATGACAGTGCCAACTAATTATCAAATTCATGGGGTCTTATTTTATAGACTGGACACCCAGATTGTTTGGGAGGAGATTGGCTATGACTAGGGAATGTGTCTCTTAGAACAAGCAACATGCCTTTCCCTACATGATCTAGTACATGAGAGGGAAAACATTTGGGGAATTAGAATCAATAAGTGTAGGAGGAATGGGAATTTTGGATCATGATTCCCAAAATTAAGAATCGAAGAGAGGATGGCATGTCATTACAAGATAACTAATGATCGTATTCAAGACACATTATTCGTAAACTCATCTAAAAATGGGTTTTTGTAAATGAGGTATGAACATTTGCAATATATGAAACATGGAAACTGGCTTGATGTGTCATTGAATATCTTTTGGTTAATAGGAATAGAGGAGTAATTTTTCCAATATAAAATGGAAAAACCATTTGGGGGTCTCATCAAGAATGAAAGATGATGAGGATCTAAATAAGGGGTATGAAAAGCGAGGATTTGAGTGAAGAAAATCCCAAATAATTCCAATAGTCTGTAAATTAATCCTCAATGATTGAGAGTACATAAGGGTAGGTTCATTGGGAAGAACAAAGATCAATCATATATTCTTGGGGAGTATCATCTCAGAGGCCTAGTGAAATTTGTATATGAGAACAATGAAGTATAAGAACCACATTGTTAGAGATAACCTCTCTGATGAGGGTCTATAATTCTTTGCAGTTACACATCATACAAGAAAGGATTATAGGAACATAATTTAACATTGTATGATGGGGACCTAGCATGATAATCTTTAACATTGTGTGACCATGAAATTTCAAAACATGTAACATCTTGTGATCATGATGCTTCACATAGATTACGGTCGTAGTTCTTTCACACTATCATAGCATTTATAGTCATGTTACACTAATTATGATGTCTATTCCCTAAATGATTTATTGGAGTGGTGGGGATGAACCTAACGTGAATGAGTTGAAGGAGGGTTTTTCACCATACAAATACAAATGAATAGATGGGAATGAGGAATATATGATGTGATTTGGGATAAAAGAAAACAATAATTAATTCCAAGGAGACCCAATGTCACAAAACATACCACTATGAGGCTCATAGTTTTTGGTTATAGCGTTCACACCATATATAGGAATATGGGTCCCAAAAAGGATAATGAGCCAATTCCAGGGCCTAAGACCAAATGTTCAGGCATGACTACATACCCCGTATGGGTGGTAGTAAAGCCATACATTTTTTTCGAAGATAGTATAGTTGGAGACCAAAAATAGTGGGGTAGTCTTCTATTGTGATGAAGCTGAAACATATCTTAATCATCAGGGAGAGTCCTAAATTTGCTTAACGTATGATCATTGTTTCACATCATCCAATAAAAAAAATTGTTTATTAGTTTATAGCCAAAGATCATGGACTATAATTGAAGGTATTACAAATGGGTATCTGTGGTGTAAAGTTATAACAAACCTGGAATGAATGAGGCCAATGGGTCCTAAACAACACAACACACCCTTGGAGAGAATAATTTCTATAAGTTCTAAGTTAATGGTCATTGAAATTTGAACATAAGTAGTAATTATCATATCCATGGTATTCTTATGAAATAGATGTTTTAAAACCTAACGTGAATGAAAAAAATAGGTTAGATGTGAAACAAAGACGTTTCAAGATGAACTGTGTAGAGTTATATTTGTATACCTTGATCTATGTGAATGGACAAAGATACGAAGGATTAAAGTATCTTGTGACTGGGCCTGAAGAAAAAGTGATTGGCAAACAATAAATATCTCAGAAGGATGTGAATCAAGCCATACATAGTTCCTGAATCCCATTTAGTTTATCTTTAGGTAATGATGATTCTGGATGAGGTGATTCAAAATGGGCGTGTCTGGAATGGCTACTAGAACCCAATGTGAATGAGGACCAAGGATGTTCGACACCACATAAAAAACATTCGACAAATTAGTGAAGTGGAAATTGGTTTATGGTTATATTTTTTTCCTAAGGGTTTATGGGAAACTCCAAGATGTTAAAAACCATACCAACATGCCTAAGCCTATGTGATCCATTCTCTGTGTGGGAAAAAATGAGTGTTGTAAGGATTATTACATCATATGGGTGAAAAGAATGACGGGAATAAAATATTAGGGTGGAAATTACGAACTACACTAAAAATCCAAGTCAACATGCTTGGACGCATAGAGGGAAAATAGTAGGAGTGTTGGGGATCCCCCAAAATGTAGGAAGATAGAAAATTTGAATCACTATGTCTGATATCAAGAACATAGTGGGGGCGGTGGGATGATAGAAGAATAATTATGACCTCATTCAAAACATAACATCCATATCATCTTAGTAAGAATGGTGATATACAAGTGAGAACTGACCACATACCATGTTCGATATGTAGGAACGAACTCCAAATGGCATTCAATATCATTCAAGGCATTGACAAAAAATAGTAGGTGAGATGATGCAGAATATATAGGCTATTTTTCGGGTCCCTTCTGACATGTAAGAGGACTGGGAACTCGATAATGGGACATGTGAAGTGTGGTAATGGATTAAGGGAATTACTATGAGTACTATGACACTCTGTGTATCATATGAATACAAATTCAATCATGTTTGTGTGGAACATTTTTATTCATGATCAGATTATCATTCAAGGATTGATTTCTTATGTGGGGTATTAGAAATCAATTAAGGGTCATGTTTCTCAGAACAAAAAATCAATGTTAAAAGTCAAATAGTGTTGATAACATATTCCAAGTTTAACATCATGCATGTTGAAAGTATCTATGATTTTTGATGTCAAATTGTAAGGATGAAGATGTCATGTAATTTTTTATCCTGCAACAATGATATATGCATCATAAAGGATAGGTGTGTGGTGATTAAAATAACCTGACATGAATGATGAACATAGAGATTCACACCCCACAACCCATTCACAATGTAGATCCCAGTCCATGAAAGGGATAAAGGGTTCATGATTTAGAGGATGATCATGGGGAAGTTTTTTACGATCATCACTACATATCCTATAAGGATGAGAATCAATCGATACATAGTTCTGGAATAATTCGTGGACAATGGCCAATTTAAAATAGGTGGGAGATATTCTATTATATAATAATATCATGGTTGTTATAAGGTTTATTTTCATGCACAAAGGATGTTGAGCATCCTAGTTTATGGGCATAAAGTTTGAAATAACTAAAGAAGATATGTGTAGTGCATCACCATGAGGAAACATGACATGAATGAAGATCAAAGAGATCCACACCACACCACACATTCTTAGATGATGTCTACGTAGAAGTAAAAAAATAGCGAGTTATTCACTATAAAAATGGGTCTAGACTCAAGATTAATAGGAATATCTATGTATCCCATGTGGATGGGAATCAGGACACATGTATTACATAAAAATGGAATGGCAGAGGGCCAATACCAAGGGGAAATGTCTTCTCAGTTGAAGACAACATATCACTGTGTAGTGTATTGTCATGCATACATGATGAAGAATATATAATTTAACATCATTTGAATTTAAAAAGGGATGTTAAAAAAAATTTGTTGTGCAACAAAAAATATGGGGATCTTTGTTTAATTTCAGAGGGCTCGAACCATAGTATGAGGCTTCAAAAATGAAAATACATAGTGTGGCACCAGGAAGAAACCAAATGTGAATGAGGCCCGAGAATGCACAAAACAACATGAAACATTCCTAATAAGAACTCAGGGATAGTATAACATCATGGGGGATGATTAAAATGGGTTTGGGAATGTTTATGTTTGGGCCCAAAGGCAATGTGTCTGGGTTTCTCTATGTATCCTATTATAATGGGGATAAATCTATACATAGTAATTGAATCCCATGCTGCAAAACATAATACAGTGAAGATGATGTTGTAATGTAAATTATTATCATGGGACTAGGCCATGTGGGAGAGAGGTATCCCATAGAGGATGTGTGTGGAATGGAAGAATATCAAAACATGAATGGGGACTATAAAATACTACACTATAGAACACACTCTCAATATATGACATGTACGAAGGGGGTGAAAGGATAAAATTCAACTAGTACCATATACTTAATTCAAGGGATTTCATACATATCCAATATGGATGAAAATCAATCAATATGTAGTTCATGAATATTTACACAATTTAACGACATGCGGTAAGGATGAAGATGGGTGCCATTTAATGTCTTATATGAAAGAGAAATTTTATATCATGAAGGACAATGAGGCAATTTCTATTTATGGAAATGAAGAAATAACCATCAATAATGAGTGGTCTAACATCATGATTCTAGGAAATATCATTTTAACATCACATATGATGATATAGATCTTAGTATAATGTCACAAAGATCATAAAAATGGGGTATTATGCATTTTACAATCATGAAACCATGACAATGATTAGTTGCACAGTTTAATGTCTCGTAACATGGAATACATAGGTGTTTAACATCATGTAGGATATTGAAGAATAGTTTAATAGTACATTTAATTGACAAAAAATATATTATTTTATGGTAATATAGCTAGGACCATGGTAAAAACTATGTATTTTTATTACTATCTTCAGAGTTTGGGATGTTCTACATAGTTTAATGTCTTGTGGGATTAAATAGTTTAATTTCTTGTAGGATGATAGAGATACTGATAAAGAGAAGAATAGTTTAAGGAACTTCTCAATGGTTTTAGGAGTGCTTCTCTCACCATTAATGGTGATCAAATAGTATTTACCATTAGTATAAAACTTATGGTTGATGTATGGTCCTTCCCATTGGGGCTCCAACAACATCAGTTTCCATCCTGGTATTAGCAGGGTTCAAAATTCCAAAAAAAAAAATTACCTTGAAGGAAGGAGTGTATAATAAACTATATGACATAAAGCTCTAGATATCTTTTTTTTGGGTTTCTCTCTACACTATGATGGGCCTGAAGCCTATTCTTTTCATGAGCATCCTATTTCCCAGATGTATATCTACTACTCTATCAGATGTACTTTGATCATGGATATCTATATCGAGTGATTGGATCTAAATCATGATGGGGGAGGACTACCACTATTCCATATATCTATGAATATGGAGTCACATAGGAATGAATTATGAGTCATCGTCTGATATTCTTAGAGAGAATTCAGGAGCTTCTCTGACAAAATATTCATGTTTTTTTCCACCATCTTCTATATAATGTTAGTTAATTTCTTGATAAATCACTCAATCTGTCTATTTTTTAAGACTGGTATAGAAAGTCGTGGTTTGACCAGATGTATTTCATTGAATTCAATTTCATCAACGCAGTCAGTTGGTTGTTCATTCCATTATCTGTGAGAATAAGGTGGGGGACTCAAAATTTATTGACTAAGTTTCTGTTCATGAATTTAATAATAAAATGAGATTTGAATGTATTTAAAGGAATATCTTCTATCCATTTTGAAAATATATCTGTCACAGTAAGAATAAATGTACAAGATCAAGCTATTACTGGTGGTTATGATCCTACAATATCGATTCCCCAAACTAAAACGGTCCACAAGTGGTTGGTAGTATAATGGGGTTCTGGAAGTTTTTGCACAATGTTTTCCTGGATCGGATATGCGTGGAACCTCTTGGGGAACTCAATATAGTCATGGACCATGGTAGGTCAAATGTATCCCTTCCTTCCAATCTGGTGGAGGGCTTTATTCCTACCTAGTGAGGACCATATGACCTATAATAGACATCCTACATGACCTGGGGAATCTTGTCTCCATGAATTTAGAGGATGGTCATTCTATCAAACAAACGTTTATATAGTGTCCTCTCTAGTATGTGACCTCTCTAGTGGGTGAACTGAACTAAAAAAATGAAAGATTCACCATCCTTCATCTCTCTTCGATTGGAGATTTTTGTTCTATAGATATTCAATAATATTAGTTGTCCAAGAAGAGGATTTTGTAGCTATTGGGGGATCTAGAAGCACCAATGTGGAAGGATTGTAAGTAATGTGGTTTACCTTCTAGTTGTTTTCATCACATGAACTGACATTGTAGACGAACCATCGAAGAGCCCCATGAATGATCAAATATTCCTGGCTTGGCACTATGGGAGAATTGGCTAGACTATCCAAGGAATCTTCTTGACCATTCTAAAACCATAGTACATTAGTCACCTATGGTAGAGAGGCTAACTGGCCCATCAACTTTTGAGTGACTTCTAAAAGGGGAATGAGCTCTTGCATCATATAAATTTAGTAATTATTGATCTAATTGATAACTAAATTGGTGTCTCCCTTCACGTGAATATGGGTAACATCAATCTTTAGGTCCAAGTCAAGAATATTGATGAGATCATGATAATGTGCCTCATTGTTTGTGAATGAATCTGACAAAAAGAAATAATATGGAAATACATCTTTTTTAGGTGTGATGTATACAATAGCCATGCCTACTCTTTTGAGTCAAGGGTCATTAATCCTTTCTCTAGTGGGTCTCAAGGAGCCACCGTCAAAGTGTGTCTTTACATCATTGCATATGATGATCCACTGTGGGGATATATTCATCAGGAAAAGGATTTTCTTGAGACTACATTGTAGGGTTTAGATGCGTGGAAAGAAATTCATCTAGTTCTTGACCCGTAATAACCTTTTGAAAATTGAGTTAGATATCCATATAATGGAAGATCACTGACCACTGAGCTAGATAGACTATTAACAAAGGGAAGTTCATAATATAATTTAACAGATTCATGCATTTCCTTAGTTGTATATCAGGATTCTATATTTAATCCCAAAACATATATAGTCTGAAAACTAGTGTGATGCATATCTTCTTGATAGGAGAATATATGTTCTCTATTTTCATGGATCTAGTGACTGAGATATAACACCTTTTTCTTCTTCCCTACACTATTCCACTAGTTGGTAAGAAAACCGAATGATCTTTTGAGGGAGATCACATAAAGGACTTACATCTTTCCGTAGATAATTAGTATAAAAATAGGTGGCTACACTAGATACTATTTAATATCACCAAATTCAATCATGAACTCTTCATACAATAGATATATTGCACATTTCCCAGAATTTATAGAAAAGAGATTAAACTTTATTACCTAATTAATAATGAATTGGCATATATTGGATATGTTTCCTTGAAATCCTTATATCTTTCAATGGTTGCTCGGTGGGGAATCCATCTGATAACCTTGATCTTCTCTAGTTCAATAAAAAATCCTATATATTGAATAATAAAACCCAAGAACATTATATAGGTCACCCATAATAAAAATTTCAACAGTTTAATCTACAGATTGCGATAGTGGAGAAAGATGAAGACATTTTGAAGATCACAAAGATGGTCTTGTTGCTACTAGGATGTTAACAATAAATCACTAATTTAGCATTCCTCTAGTTCAATGAAGATCAGTTGTATTATGTGGTGCATGGCATGCTGATAGGTGGATCCTTAATTCTTCAAAATAAAGTGAATCACATGATAATTGAAGGTACATTGTGGCACACTGATGTCAATGGACTCGTCATCTTCTTGGGCCATCCAAATTTGATTATACCTCGAATAACCATCCATGAAGTAGAGAGCATTCAATCCAACAGGAGATTCAATTAGTTACTCAATTAATATAAGGGAAAAGCATCCTTCAGGCAGTGGAGGTTCGGATCCTATAAATCAATACAGACTTTGATATGTCCATTCTTCTTCATAATGTGAATGATGTTGGATAACCAAAATTCATGAATACCAATGTGGGGAGATAATACATTAATTTAAGAAACTTCATATAAATTTTAACTTAAACATCCCATAAATTGTTAACCTTATAATAATTATAAATTATGATAATCCAAAACATTATAAATAATATCACAAAATAATCTTAACATAATCTCCAATATATCACAATGTATCTCTTGGTTTTGAAATTTCTATCAAACGAATATTGTCTTCTTATATTCTCTTTTGACTATGTAATATCCTAAATTATAAAAAAGAATTTGGAAAACAAGAATGATTCCTTCTACCAAAGGTTACTGTATATAATAATTATATCCAAGAATATATAAACTTAATAAATGATGACATATACGTTTTTTTTCACGTATAAATAATTAAATCTAGAGTACACAGTTCTATCCAATTCACATTATCCAAATCAATAATTTGATTATCCAAGAGAAACACAAAATTTTCAACCTGAAGATCTGTTTAAGGGTTTTCTTCCCATACTAAAAATTTCACTTCTCTATGTCTCCATCAACATTAATATTTTTAGGTTAAATAATAATGAAAATTACACTCAAAATAAATATTTTTTTCTATGATTCGTATATCAAAATCGTTGAATTCCTCAATATGAATACTTCATCCATCTAACATTATTATTAGGCCATTAACCGTGCTTCATCAACCTTTTCCATAGCACCGATATCCTAAAATATGAAATATGAATCATGATTTAAGGTTCTTATAACTAAATATAATAATTATTTTAATGATTACTTTAAAAAATACTGGATGATCATCAAATACCATTAACATTTCATTTGCAGTCACATTATTTTCATATGTACATCCAATTTTAATATCACCTTCCGTATTCAATTTATGAGATTTCCACTTGGGAAATCTATTTTCATAATTCCCTTACATTCAAAATATTAAACTATCGACATTAAACTTTTTCATTATAGTTCTCTCCATTGATTAGAACCAAGAAGCATGGGGAGAGAAACACTTATCTAATAAGAATAAAAAATTATATTAAAAATTAACTTATAGAATATCTAAATCATGACACTTAACTGTTAATAGATGAAACCTTTGGATTAACCTATTTAAATATTAATTATATTCTATTAAAATAATTTATAACGGTTCATGATTTTGTTTTGTTAATTTTCAAAGAATATCCCCCAAGAGTGTCAAACCAGGTGTCCAATATGTCCTATTTTTGTATACTGAATTACAACAAGTCAAGCTCAGGATATCTTGGTAGAGTTGGTATCCCTAGGTACATCTTTTCATTATCTACATACAAATTTAGTATCTAAAAAGTTAAGTATTTCTAGGAAACCAATCACTATATAATTTTAAAAAATTACATGATATTCTCCAATACATTTCTTTATCAATGCACTTATCGATATACATGTCCATAGATTTAGAAGCAATGATATATCATCATAGTTTCAGAATTATTACTAAACCTTCAATATAATAAAAACTATTAAAAACCATCCTTTAAAGTCATTGAAATTACATCCCTTTTGCAGAATACTTAAATAATGATAGAAACAGACGTTCAAAGACCATATTAGTCTACTGTATTTTGAAACATGGAATCATAAACACTGGTAGATAAGGAGATAAATTATATCGAATTAGATTCATCAAAACTAGAACAATTTATAGACACATAATACCTAATAAATATCTTCAGAAAATGTGGTAGGGAATATAAAAATGGGTGATCTCAGATGCTCAGTACGTGTAAACAATGGATACATGTAAGGATTAACAAAACCATAAGGGTATGTGACCATAATCATGTAAATAGAAGATCATACCCTAAATATCACATATCATAAAAAAATAATGACATAATGATTGTCAGTTCATAAGACATGAATCATATGTAAATGTTGCACATAATCCATAAAATAATAACATAGGAATATGCCATCATATTTTGGAAAACATAAAAAATTAATATGATTTACGTAGTATTCAAGGCATCAATTATAGGGTAATAATAGTTGAAAATATCCTTTATAGAATTAGGCTCACTCCTCGGTCAGGCCCTGTATTGCTAAAAAGAGTTCACCCCTTGTTCCAACCTTATAATTCTAAACTGATTTCACTCTTTATTCAAGCCATTTTGTTCTCATGATATAAAAATATTTACCCAATTCGTTTGAAGGATATATAGATTCCAATATTCTCATAATGGCATATTATAAACATGTGTAACAAAAGCATACAAAATTATATCATAATACACGAAATGTAATGTTTATTATAAACATGTTAGCATATCATAACCTATGAAACAACATATAGGTTTCATAGTCATTTCACAAATGAAAAACCCATGAAAATATGTGTGATTAATAAGGATATAAATCATGAAATTGAATCTAATTTTGTAAAAATATATTAATAATATTTAAAACATTATGGGAAAGAATATTAATGGATGCACATAATCATTTTCCCTAAAATTCATGACTATACAAAAGATGTTTTCTTAAGTGTGAAATAGTTTAGAATAATATTTAAAAAAAAAACATAATGAGGAAACTGTTGTTTCTCCATTGAAATTTTATTCTTCAATCATAAACCATTTTTTAAAAAAAATCATGAAAATAAAATTGGAAACATACAAAGGAATTATTGGATTCATATTTAAATTCCTTTTCCATTGAATTTTTTTAAAGGAGGTTGAAAACCATTTGAAAAATATTTTCTCTTAAAAACATATAAAAGATGTTTTATAACATTTTCAAATCCATTTACTCAAAAATATATTTAAAAAAAAATATTTTAAAATTTATTCTATTAAGAAGGAAAAATAATCATAAATGAAATAATTTTAGGTAAATCCATACATGTCTTATGAGGTAGAAATAATATTCTTATTGCATGGTAAAATGTTTAGAAAATTACCTTGACCAGAAAACAAGAAGAAGATTACTTTTTAAAAATAAAATTTTTTAGAAGTAAAACATGGTTCAAATTTATTTTAATGATCATTGTATAATATTATAAAATTATTTTAATCCTCTTAGAAAACATTTTCTTGAAAGAACATAGATTTCACGCTGAAGAGAGTGGTAAAGTTGGGATTTATTTTAAAATCATTCACACATTCCTTACGTACAAAATATTTTAAATATGTTACCATTAAAAGAATATATCATGAATCACTATTGGATAATAAATGTCATGATATTTCATAATATTTGTTTCATTAAATTTCAAGAAAGTAATAATAATCGTACACATTCTTGGAATGCAATGAAATTTTTTCTACATACACTTACCACTTGGTACCTTTGAATTATACTACCCATGTAATAAAATTAATTTATGTAAAGCATAAAATATCATGAAAATAATCATATTCATGATATAACATTTCACAAGTAGAATATACACGTCATGGAAGAATATTGTTGCATCACATGTCATGTGTCACAACGATTGAAAGTTTAGAAAAATTACACTAATGTATTGGGTAATTTTCAAAAATAGACACCATAAAATAAATATCCTCAATAGGATATGTAAATACTAATAAAATTATATATAATAATAAAATAAAAAATAAGTGTGATATATTGACCCCACACAACAGGAATGGGTGGAAAATAAATCATATATGTCATGGAAATAAAAAGCGAGATGAAATTACCTTACCTAGTGTCTTGAATATCATCATACTCATTAGAACATCCTAAATAATAAATATATATTTATAATAATTATTTAACAAAAACCGTATGAGTACATATAATATCATATATGGTTTGAATATGAATTTATATTATCCTCTTTTTAACAATTCTATGTTCATTTTTTATATAGGGTAATATCTGCTTTGTGGTTCACATATGTCTTAATTTGTTATGTATTTGGTACTTATTTTTTTTTAAAGATTTCTAGAATTAATAAGAATTTTTTTTTAAAAAAATTATTATATAAATATTATAATAATCCACACAATATAGAGTTATGTAATTTAATACACCATTCATAGATATATTATGACGTACATATGCATGAACGCAATTTCTGTTAAATAGTATCCTAGAAAGAGAGAATGTAAAATAAATATTTTCCTGTATATGTATATTTTTAATTGTTATAATATTTTAATTATTTCATAAATATCATATTAATTCAAAAAATCAATCCTCCATACATTTCATATAGTGTATAAACAAATCACAATCTTTTAAGAGGGCGATAGTCAACGATTTCTCAAACGGAATAGTCATATTAACCCAAAATGGAATGTGTAATGTTATGTATGGTAAAATATAGAAATTATAATATAATAATAATAAATATAATATATAACATATATATATTTGTTTCCATCATAACATCCAAAATGAGAGTTGGTAAATAAAGAATGTGCATTAATCGTTTAATGAGGCAGTAGTTCGTCACACACATATATAGTATGCTTGTCACCCATTACATGAATGTATGTATAATTGTATGTAAAACACATATAATAAATCCATAAAAATATATTCAGGATAATGTATTGGTTAAACATTAAGGTAATAATATATTTTTATTTATTTTAGAAAGAAAATAAAATAATGTTGTTTGAGGGAGGTTGTTACCTATTAATTGGGAAACACATTTTGGATTGTACCAAAAGTAATCCTTGAAAGAGTTTATTCCCAATGAAATATTAAAGGAGTAAGTGATAGATATTATTTATATATTTTTCTAGAGTTTTGTGAATCCACATTTTCTGCTTATGTATAAGGAAGTGAGAGAAGAGGAGGGAATTTATAATGAAGGAGGAGTTGAACTCATGTAAAATTTTATAAAAGAGAAACCACACCCAAATTTGTTATTTCTACTGGATCCAATAAATTTCCAATGTTTATAAAAGGGATTATTGGGTATAAATTGGGAACAACTATGTCTTTTGGACATGTTTATTGGTCATTTTGGGCCATAAGAATATGTTTTAATCTCTTATTAATATTAATTTAACCATAATGGTTGTAATTAATTTTCAATGATAAGCATATTGAATATTATAAATTATAATGATTATAAATATAGAATCCATTTATAAAAACAGTCGACACTAAATTAGTAGAAATTAATTAAAATATTATCTTGTAGATGGAACAACAAAGCAGGGTTTCAATGTTAAAACTTTAAAAATTATGACATCTTTTGAAATGATAATTCCAAATAAAAAATTACTAAAATATCCTAATTTGTATGGATTAAGAAAATAATCTAAATAAATATTAAAATAAAATTTATCTTTATAAATAAAATATACGAAAAAGCTACTTTGATTTAAATTTTAGTATTTTTTACTATTCATTAATTAAATGAAACATCATAGTAAAATATCAAAAATTCATACTAACATAATTTTTGTGCTTCTATTTCAAATTTTGAGTTTATTTTGACATAATAAATCTATAAAATATACATGAATTCGATGTAAATTGTTATATCTTATAAAATGTGATAAAAAATCCATAATAAAAAAATACGGTTTTAATTATAAAAGTGGGTTTTTCACATCTTATGTATATAAAATATATTGAAAGAATATATAGAATATTTTATTTAATATATCACACTTATATTACATTAATATCATTCAGAAATTGTAATTAGTTTAATGTATTTGGGTAAAACTAATTTGTGACCTTAATAATAATAATTTTTTCATTTATATTCAATTAGTTTTCGTATTCATTTATAAATAATTGGTAACATGTGAATTCATATTTTATGTTTTTAAATGACATATTTCCTTAAATTAGATAATAACAACCATAATAGCTAATTTAACCTCTTTTTTATATTTTATTATATTATATAAAAACATTTTAAATTTGTTTTATTGTTTTGAAAAACTTATTCTTAGGTGTTACACAAGCCACCGAGGAAAGCCATTGTTGGAATGTGACACAAGAAAACCTCAGTGTTTTGTATAGATCAGACTAAACATTATGTTGTCTGTAGTGCACAATTAACTTGGTTTGGAATATAATGAAAACCGTACACAATTATTGAATATAAAATTAATTTTTTTTAATGTTAAGTAAAATGAAAAAAATAAAAAAGAATAATTTAATTTGAAAAATTATATCTCATGAAATCTCAGGGTGTTATACTGGTGGGAGCTCTTCATGGATGCTTCTAGGTATTAAACAAAATCTAGGTGACTCATGAATCCCCCAACACCTCTTTGAATGGTTTAATTTCATTGGATCACTTCGTGGAGAGGCTCCCAAAGAATTTTACGGCTGGAGTGGGGAGAAGAGGTTCCCTACACAGCCATTGGGGGAAGCAGTGTTGGTGAGGAGGCGAAGACACCATGCCCTTGCAGACCATATCCCTTATGGTAAAGACCCCATCTACCTTGTACTGTCTTATGATGGTGTCCATAAACATCCTATAAATGTTTAATGAGTGTTGTAAAGGGCATTTTTTCATAGTTTCTAATGGCTTAATGAATGACATGGTGGTGGTGGAGTCACATGGGATTGTCATATTGACATTTCTACTACCCCTCTATCTGTAGACATTGGGTGGTTTGTTTCCATTAGCTTGTGGTTTTAAATGAACGATGATTCATATTTTAGATTGGATATAATGAAATAAATTCCTAATTCCATATAGTTTTCCAATATTCCATTGTAGAAGACATGGAACCACAGTGAAAACATCATAGAATGAAATGCCCAACATTTAACTGCACCAATTTATATTGGGATCTATAATGGACCCAATGTTTTCTTGATCAGTCCTAGTGTATGATAAATGGTTCTATTAAAATTTCATAGATGTCATGAATGATAGTAATCCCAATGATGAGGAGAATATTTTCACATCGTGTTCACAATTTCTTGTTTGTGACGCTTTTGTTGGGGTGTCCCACTATGTTTATTTGATGTTATGTGGGGGTCAATTTTTTTCCCCACAATCCAACCTTCCATAGGTGGGGTACATTCACCACATTCATCTTTGGTATATTCTCCCTGATCTAAATGGGGGGTGGGATTTTAGATCCTCTTTCCATGGGTTTCCCCATATAAATTTATTCCCTAATCTGGGTCTCCCTCATAGTGTTATGTCATGTTCATTGAACTTAATCCTAGTGCCCTATTTTTTTGGATATAGATAAAATACACTTTTTCTATATGGAAATTACAAAAGATCTAGACTGTGTAGTAACTCTCTTCCAATAGAGTTGTCTTGTTGGGCATCAATGGCCCTCCTGGATGCTAGGAACAATGGTCACCAGTATTCTTCCTCAAATGAGGGCATATCATTAGGAAATCTTGGACGTGGAAGCCAAAGTTTTATGTGACATTCATGAGGTATCTAATTCCAAATAGATATATTCAATTTCATTCAAAATAGGAATCTCGTGTTGTGTGTTAGGTAACAAATGAAGTGAGTGTATATCTTCCAAGAAATTCACCTCAAAAATAACATGTTTAGAAGTATGTAGAAGTATGATATAGGGCATGAGTTTAAAATATTACAAATAATATATGAGACTAATCAAATCACCCAATTGAGGAAGATCAATAATGCATGTCCCTAGGAGGGAGCACCTTGAAGGTTTACCAATGTATGGATCAAAATGATTGATGGAGGGGGACCTGAGATCTGTGTCCCATAAGGGGAAGATGTCAAAAAGTAAATGTTGATTGGAACGCCACTTGAGGTAGAACAAGATGGTATGTTCCTAGGAGGGGAACCTGGGTTTACAATTAGTTGGGATTGAACATAAAGAAGGAAATCTACAAAACCGTCTTAGAGGACATGGATGAAAACCCAAATAGTTAGATGATGTGGTTTATGTTCGTGTGACATGACCAATCCTTACTCTTTAAGACCATGTGGTATAGATTATCTCCCCAAGAAAGGTGTGTCGGAAAAGGATTGTACGGTGAATATAAATGTAATATTCTAGTCACATTAGTATTAATCTTGGATGTATTGTGTGGGGAATCCACATGGGACAATAATGATTTCATCTAGGAGAAGTGATTATGTGTATGGGGATTATTCATGAAAGTATCCCAAAGGGACACTAAGGATATGTGGTCGTCAGCTAGGGGCATGATTTTACTAGGATATTGTGGCCTGACGGAAATCATGATGGATGTATATGGAGTGTTGGGTTTTGCCTTTGGGAGGATTCCTTTGTATCTTAATTGGATATGAATCAAAGACCACATAATTCTTAAGGGGAAGGGATTATACATGGGAGGAAGCCCATGTGGTGGGACATTATGTTCTTGAGTCTTATGTAAGGAATATGCTAGTGTTTTATGTGTTGGTAGGGTTTAATCATGGTGGGATTACCATAAAAGTGAGGGCGGGATTTTATGGTCACTTACATCATTTAATACTACATGAGTCATGATCAGTGAGGGAAACAAGAGGAAGCATTAGACCTGTCCATTGTTTCGTTAATTATGTTACAATGAGATATAATGTGGGGATTATGAATAGATGTTTCAATAGAAGGACGTAATTCTATGTGGGGAGGATCAAATTCCATCTGATGAGGATATTATTCTCTATGATTCATATATATAGTGTCCAACAGTTTATGAATAAGGTCTATGTGGGGATTATGATTTAAATCTTCCCTCTATCAGTGAATCACATCCCATAGTGTGGGAGAAGATTGAAACCAAAAATTATCATATATGAGGCATCATGTGTGAATTTCACAGTGTAATAATACATTTTTACATTATGTATTGAGGTCATGGTCATGTATATTAATCTCATACATATCAGACATGGTACTGGGAATTTTTATTTCATGTAGCTTGTATATAGGGGGCTCACCCCTCAATCCTTAGGCCTACACAACTGTAGCTCATAGAACATTGGGAGGCATATTGATTTATCTATTTGAGAATTGAATTGGGGGGAGGAGTGTTCAATCCCATTTTTTAGGTTAATGTGTCTCTTATGATAAGAAAAATCAATTATTGTACCAATACAAAGAGGTTTAATTTATGGAAATAGACGTATTATGGAAATTAGGGACATCTTATAAGGGAAAAAAATTCAGCATGCATGTTTAGGAGGTTAGCTACAATTGGTGTGTAAAATGAATGTGGTATGCTACAATTAGAGGAATATACATGGTGATTTGGAATAAATGAATGAAATTTAGATTCAATTATGGAATTAATGAATGATTGGACACTTTTACACAATATTGAGGGTTGCACCCAACATTGAAGTGTTGTATTCATGGTCAAGGTTTCACGCATGATGATCCCTTTAACACACATGATATAGGATTAAAGAGGATGGGTGAGGTTTACAAAACTTTGGGACCAGTCATGGGAGGACCCATTGGGAACCTATCACACATGTTCTTTTACCTTGATGGTTCCTTTATTTTTATGATATAATATAATATTTGTCACATGCATAACAGAGTCGTGGTTAGACATCTAGAAGATCACAACAATGAATTTGGGAGACCATCAATAATAGGAAACTTTATCATGGATATTGGAGAATAATGATGTCACATAAGATGTCTTCAATTCAGTTTAATTGTTATATACATCGAACAATCATGAAAGGGGATGGATGATGTCATATCTGGAACACAATAGGGCTGTACAGGGACAATGTACCATGAAATGTGGAAATTGTGTGCAAATTACATGTATGATTGAGTACCCTTATGTAAAAGGATATAAAATACATCATATTTTTAATGTAGGAGTCTTTTTCATGGATTTATATCTTGTGTGCACATCTCAAAACTTGTGTGATCATTCCAATGTGTTCTCAGAAATCTCCATCTAGTCTCCTAATGGCATTGGATTTTTCAAAGATATCTAATTGGGGATTTATTTCAAATTTGGTGCCAACAATATTAATCCCATTATAAATTTTTTATCTTCCGTAATATTATTATCATGATTCTATTTGAAATAATAAGTAATAGAGAATAATTTTTTTCCGTCAATTTCACAGAAAACTATTTCTTCATATGAAGAACGAATTTGAATGGCCAGCTCAATTTGGATTCATCTCGTAAGAACTTCAAAGAAATGTTAAATATGGAATTATATGATTTATATTTAGTCATTATAATTCTAATATATACTTTTAAGGATAGATCTTTACTCCAAACCATTTTATTCATCGTTTTTCATTGATCTAAGCCACATTGTCTTATCTCCATTTGTTTTTTACAAGGGGGATATTGGTCAAACAATGTATCCATAAAAGAATTAAATTCGATGTGTTTTATTTCATTGTTCTATATAGTATTCTCTTTTAATGGCCACTATTTATCAGAATCACCTTTGTGACAATTCACTAAAAGTGAAACCATTTCCTTTTCACAAAATCCAAATTCCAAAAATATCTTCTCCAAAGACATAATCCATTTTTCAGATAGAAATTAATCATTAGTCCCACTAATTGATGGGGGTCTCTATTTTATAAGGAAAATATTACGATTATTTTAATAAGAAATTGGTTGATCTATCTATGCAATTTTATTTTTCCTTTCCTGATTTTGATTCCCTAATATATTTATATATTTCCCATTTCCAAAACAAAATGTATTGGCTTCCTTCACTAGGGAATGTCCTCATTTTCCATGATTATTGGTACCATTATTCATTATAGAAATAATTTATAAAAAATGTAATATACTAGATTAGATTATTAAATTATGAACATAAAATATTATTGTATAATTTTAAATATGGTGTAATACATAACATAAATCAAGATATGTTCATTGTTAATATAATAGTTATATACATGGTTTCGTTGGGGGTATATTTATTTTGAAATACTTGAAGTTCCCAGATCAGTGTGAATCACTGAGAGGGGGAGGGGGTGAATCAGTGATCCCTTAAAACTTTTTACTAATTGATTCCTTATCAATTAAATCTCTATGGCTGGTTAAAGCCTCGATCCACTCTTCTTGTATCTCTCAGCCTTTCCTCGAATGATGCAGTAAATGTAAAGGCACAAGACACAAGGATTTACAAGGTTCGGCACCAAAGGCCTACGTCCTTGCCATGTTGGTTATACGCCCCAACATGGTTTCTCCCATTATAATCTGTTAGTATTACAATGGTCGATACAGCATCCCACTGTATCTCTCCTGAGTCCCACAGGAGGGTCTTTATACTACGTCTCACAGTGTTACCAGAGTCCCACTGGCCTGCTCCAGAATCCCACTGAAGACTTCTTCTCCCTGAGTCCCATAGGGTCTTCTCTTGGATCCTCGAGTCGCACGAGTAGCTCTTCTTCACTTTAATCTTCTTCAAGTATCTTCAGCAGTCTGGGATAAAGACTGCTGGCCTTGCTCTTTACCTCTGATCACTTGTGATGATCAGGTCTTCTCATCTTGCTCACGCTTTATCTCCTTCTTCTCAGGATGACCTGGCTTCTCTCCAACTACTGAATACTCAGACAACTGATATCTTTAACTTCAGTCTCGTCCAGTCTCACAGCAATTCAACTTCATGCACTGAATGCATGGAAACTCTGATTCTTCAAGATCTTCTGGTCTTGGACTTCTCAATTGCACACAGCCTGATTTAGCTTTGTTCATGTGTGCACGTGCATGCATGTAAGCATGCACTCCCTTTCTTCTCTTCTTAGTGCAGTAAACCCTCAGAGGGTGTAGTCAACTATAGCACACACCTTCTTCACAATCTTTGAACTTCACACTTTGTTCAATGTGTTTACACACTTAAATGTGTGTTATACTTTGTGTGAGTCTTCTTCTTCTTCTAAGTGTGTCCACTCCACTTAGAGCACACACATAGGTTCAGCCACTTCACTTTGTTGTTTTGCACACACAACTTTGTTCTTTGATTTGCACACACACAATGAGTGTGTATTTGGACTCCACTATTTTTGCACACACCCAAGCTATCCTCGGCCTTCTTTTCAAATGCACACACACACAAAGTGTGGTGATCTTCACTCTTCAAGAATGCACACACAAATGCACTAAGGCCTCGGGTCTTCTTTGGTTGCACAAGGCTACGGCCTTTCCTTCCCTTCTTGCACACACACCCGAATGTGTCCTTCTCCACTTATGCACACACACTGCCCACAGGTGTCTTCTTCAATCACGGGCCGCGCATGTGTCAAGGGTGCAAGGGGTAGCCGTGGGTCGCGTTTGCACACACACACAAAGTAGTGTGGTCTTCACTTGTTTCACACACAAGGGCTACGACCTTGGGTTCTCTTGAATGCAAATAACCCGTAGGGTCCTCTTACTTCACAACTGCCGCACAAGCCACTTGGTGTTCAGGGGCGCGTAGGGTGTGGTAACTCCTGAGGCGTGCAAGGTGCTTGCAGCTGCCTCGGGTTTTCCTGCCGCGCAAAGGGAAGGCGCAAGCTGGACGCACAAGCTCCTCCTGCCGCGCAAACTTGCGGGCAGTGAGGGCTCCTTCTGCCGCGCGAGTACGCGGGCAGGGACCTCCTTCAGAGCCTCGGGTGGCTCTGGAACTTCAGCCGCGCAAGTGTGCGTGGGGATTCTACTTCGCGGAGCACAGAGGCTTCGCGGTACTTCTCTCTTCAGAGGGTCAGCAAACACAATGAGAGCCTCGAGCTCTCTTTATATAGGCAGAGGGATGCCCCTGTCCATCCGTGTGATAAATCTCAAATCACCGAAGATTTCGGATCTTCAAGATTTTCTCCAAATCTTGTTTTCCTTCGCTGTTTCATGCGGCTTTATCTTCCTCTTTCTTTCCTCCTCGTGCATGCAACTTAGAACGCATGCACGGCCTCTGTTTTGGCCGTCCCATGCAAAACACGAACACCAGATGGCCTCGGCACCTTCGTTTTGCCTTCAGCCTCGACCGAATTCATCATCTCATTGCATGCATGCATATTTTGATGCATGAATGTGTTCGTTATGGCCAGACGATCACAATGGTGGATTTACTTCGACCAGCGGTGGCCGGGAGCTCGAAAACATCTCTCGGGTTGCTCCTTGTTCGACGGAGGCACGCGGGGAGGCTTCGGCATGGCTCGAGGAAGGAGACGCCTCGCAGGCCGTTGGATCAGATCTTTGGACGGCCGCGATCAGAAGACCTTGCGCGGGATCGATCGTGTGGTCGATATCTGGCGCGCGATCGATCTAGCGGCCAGGATTCGCTCCCGGTGAATTTTGCGCGTCCCACATCGAAACGGCGAGCGGATTTTCCGCGGTTTATCACCCAGCCGCTCCCAGAGATGGCCAGTTGAATCTCCTCCCCTCTCGGTGACGCCCCGCACCGAGTTCTCTCTACGGGCGCGCTCTTGCGCCCACCCCCTGCCACTCGGGCGCGCCACTGGCGCCTACTATGCTTTTTACGGGCACGCTCCTCGCGCTCACGCTGCGCGGGCTTGATCACCGCGTGGCCTCGGGGCTTATACACGGCCCCGACCTCCTCTGCCTCAGGGATATGCTGCCTTGGCCTGAGGGTTCCCCATGGGCGTGGTGACCTCGAGTCCCACATGAGCCTTGGGTGATGACCCTCGGCTGGCCTTCCTTGGTGGCTATTTTTTTCTACTTAAAAACACAAGTGATTTGTTAAGAAAAACAAAGTGACAAGTGTAAATGCCAATTTCCACTTCTTCCTCTAAGCCATTATTCTTCATTAGAATTCCTCCAATTCTCTTCAACATTTATTCATCACTTAGGAATGGAATTCCCGAAGGTTCTTCTTCAACCGAACTCTTGAATCAAACATATTCATCAAAGTTCTTTATTGATCTAATCAGAGATCAAGTTGGAACTTCTTCTAATTCACATGCACTATGTGGTAGTGCATGGACTTCATTAATCCACTTCATCCACTTAGGAGGTGTGGATGGATCATCTTCATCTCCTCATGCATTGTCAATACAATACACGGCCTTTTAACATTGTTGTGACTTTGTATCCACTTGATACAAGTTCTTTGAACTTAAAGACCAGTTCAACAATGGTCAGATATTCATAGAGAATGTTTCAACCACAACATCCTATGTCACTTAGTGAATCTCCTAAGTGACATGCATCTTAGTACCATGGCCATTCTCCATTCATCTCCATCACCATCACATCCTTTGACATTCACATCTTGACATTCCTTGACATCCATTCATCTTATGACAACATCATGCCTCATTGACAACAAATGCAACACAGTGCACTTCAATCTCCCCCTTTGTATTTGTTGTCAATACACTTCTTCAGCACATATGAATGGGTCAATATGTGTGCCAATATTTTCTCCCCCTTATTGGCAATCAAATGAAAAGGTGTGGTGTGGTTCTCTTTCAAAAATCTCTTCCTCCCTTATAAAAGCATTTTCTTCAAAATCACTAAGAGAGGGATGATGTCACATGTTCTCTTGAGCAAGGAACCTTTAGTAGATCAACTCTAAGCCTACTTGGTCTAACCCGGTGTAGAAAACAAGAGTGATGTAACCAAGGAACTCAATGCTGTCCAACATTCACTGTACATGTGAAATCATGCTTCAGGGGTTTGAAATTTTTCAGATATAAAAATGAATTGCTAAATCCTGCACATACTTCACAAAACTCATTAGAAAGTTCAGGTGCAAAGATAAAGCTCCCCCTTTCATTCATTTGTCTTCAATTAATACTCCCCCTGAATTGTCATGATGAATACAATTAAGAAACAAGGGATGAAAGTATGATTGGAACACCTTCAGCTTTTCTCAAGATGGTATTAAATCTTAGAATTCTATCTTCTCCAGATTGGCTCCCCCCTCAAGGGGTGCACTCCATTCTTTCCAAAACATCCTCCAGTTGAGAATGATCATCATCTTCAATTCCCTGCAATGTCAGCACATGTAAATACAAGTGATTAGGGAATAAGATGGAACCTCCTTGGTTCATCAATGTGAACAACAAGGTTGAGAAGATTCTCTCAACCGAGATGTCCCATTTTCACCATTCTTCACACTTGAACATTTGATCTTCAATGATGTTTGTGCTGGTGTGGATCTCAACACATCTTCATGTGAAATCTTATTCTTCCCTTTTGCCTTAGCAATTGCCAGAACTTCATCTTCAGCTCTCTGCAGATCTTTGGCAAGTTGCAACTGATTTGGCCATATGATTAACAAGTCATTTGGAAGTGTGGCCTCAGTTCTGGAAGTTCCACATGGTTCTTTTGATGCTGTCAAGATACCTTTCTTAGGCAACTTGTTTTCAATCAATCCCTTCTGCTTCTTCTGGATTGATTGTCTGTTTGAGTCCAGTCTGCCTCTATTGAATTTCATGGATTCTTTACAAAGATCCATGGTATGGCCTTTCTTTCCACATTAGAAGCATGTTTTCTTCTTGGTGGTCCTTCTGTATGCATCACCCTTATTGGATTTCAAATCCAAGGACTTCTCTTCCTTTTTCAACATCTTCTTGGGAGCATTGTCACCTTTCTTCTGTTTTCTTCCCAAGGTTTCTTTCTGAGCCAGGTTCTGTGATCTTTTCTTCTTTTGAGCTCTGGATACAGTTGGAGATTGACATGTATCTTTTTGACCACTTTTTCAATCATCCCAGATGTTTTCAAGTAATCCAAATCTATATGCAGTAAACAGATGTCTATGGACCTGTGGATGCTTCTTCTTTTCTTCTGGCTTGCTCCCCCTAGGCATGGGCATCCTCTGTGCTTTGGCATTCAGTGGATTGTACCAACAATCCTTTGCACAATGCCCATACTTGTTACAACACCAACATTGACCCATAAATCTTGACCTCTTCAGTCCTTCTGATTGTTGGGTACTTTTCTTGACTTGCTGTGCTGCTTCAGGAGAGCATTATTTATTCACTGTCTTCATCCATACTTGTTTGGATTCATTCTCCCATCCTGCACTTTTTGTGGAAACACAATTAGAAGCATTAGTACAAGATGGGATGGATGGTACCTTCTTTTTAGAAGATGTTTCCCTTTCATTAGAGGATGTCTTTCTCTTAGAATCATCCTTCTCAAAGCTCACTTGAGTAGCAACATTTCTTCTTTCAGCTGACTGGGAGGCTTCAGCTTTGGGTGATTGCAGATTTTTCAATATCACCTCCAGTTCAAAGCATTTCATGTCGAGGGAGTTCTTATCATCCTCAACCAATCTTAGCCTACCTTCCCAATTCTGTTTCAGCTGTTCCATCTGGTCATCATGCACCTTATTTATTTCATGCAATGAGTTGTCAAGCTCCTTCACCCTTTTGACTTTGTCTTCTAGTTGAGCATCTTTGACAAGCATTGACACTTTGTGCAATTTTTCCAGTGCATGGAAAACTTCGTTGACCATTGTATTAAATAATTCTTTCTCAGAAAGGCTTCTTTTCAATTCTTCACAAGTATCTTCATATCTTTCATTGCAAAGAGAAACTGTTTCATCCTTAGCCTTCACCAGCTTTCTGAGAGTGTTGGTTATGCCAACCCTTTTTGCCAACTGATCTTCCATTGCATTGGCTTCTTCTTCTAACTGTGATTTTTCTTCTTGAAGATCAAGGATGCCTGTAGCTATACACATTTCCACTTCCTTGGGGACTGTCTTCTGAAGATATTCAATTGCATTTTGAAGATCATTCATTATTCCAACTTCATCACAGCTAGGACAGGCTTTCTTCATCTTCTTGGCCTGTTTCTTCTTTCTATTTTTCTGAGTCTTGGCAGATATCTCCATTTGAGGCTGGTCGCTCATTTCCTCAAATCTGCACTTCATAAAGACTCTCTTGGATCTTTTAGAGGTAACCTTCCCTCTGATACCAATTGAAGTGCCCAGATCAGTGTGAATCACTGAGAGGGGGAGGGGGTGAATCAGTGATCCCTTAAAACTTTTTACTAAGTGATTCCTTATCAATTAAACCTCTATGGCTGGTTAAAGCCTCGATCCACTCTTCTTGTATCTCTCAGCCTTTCCTCGAATGATGAAGTAAATGTAAAGGCACAGGACACAAGGATTTACAAGGTTCGGCACCAAAGGACTACGTCCTTGCCATGTTGGTTATACTCCCCAACATGGTTTCTCCCATTATAATCTGTTAGTATTACAATGGTCGATACAGCATCCCACTGTATCTCTCCTGAGTCCCACAGGAGGGTCTTTATACTGCGTCTCACAGTGTTACCAGAGTCCCACTGGCCTGCTCCAGAATCCCACTGGAGACTTCTTCTCCCTAAGTCCCACATGGTCTTCTCTTGGCTCCTCGAGTCGCACGAGTAGCTCTTCTTCACTTTAAGCTTCTTCAAGTATCTTCAGCAGTCTGGGATAAAGACTGCTGGCCTTGCTCTGTACCTCTGATCACTTGTGATGATCAGGTCTTCTCGTCTTGCTCAGGCTTTATCTCCTTCTTCTCAGGATGACCTGGCTTCTCTCCAACTACTGAATACTCAGACAACTGATATCTTTAACTTCAGTCTGGTCCAGTCTCACAGCAATTCAACTTCATGCACTGAATGCATGGAAACTCTGATTCTTCAAGATCTTCTGGTCTTGGACTTCTCAATTGCACACAGCCTGATTTAGCTTTGTTCACGTGTGCACGTGCATGCATGTAAGCATGCACTCCCTTTCTTCTCTTCTTGGTGCAGTAAACCCTCAGAGGGTGTAGTCAACTATAGAACACACCTTCTCCACAATCTTTGAACTTCACACTTTGTTCAATGTGTTTACACACTTAAATGTGTGTTATACTTTGTGTGAGTCTTCTTCTTCTTCTAAGTGTGTCCACTCCACTTAGAGCACACACATAGGTTCAGCCACTTCACTTTGTTGTTTTGCACACACAACTTTGTTCTTTGATTTGCACACACACAATGAGTGTGTATTTGGCCTTCACTATTTTTTCACACCCCCAAGCTATCCTCGGCCTTCTTTTCAAATGCACACACACACAAAGTGTGGTGATCTTCACTCTTCAAGAATGCACACACAAATGCACTAAGGCCTCGGGTCTTCTTTGGTTGCACAAGGCTACGACCTTTCCTTCCCTTCTTGCACACACACCCGAATGTGTCCTTCTCCACTTATGCACACACACTACCCACGGGTGTCTTCTTCAATCACGGGCCCCACATGTGTCAAGGGTGCAAGGGGTAGCCGTGGGTCGCGTTTGCACACACACACAAAGTAGTGTGGTCTTCACTTGTTGCACACACAAGGGCTACGGCCTTGGGTTCTCTTGAATGCAAATAACCCGTAGGGTCCTCTTACTTCACAACTGCCGCGCAAGCCACTTGGTGTTCAAGGGCGCATAGGGTGTGGTAACTCCTGAGGCGCGCAAAGTGCTTGCAGCTGCCTCGGGTCTTCCTGCCGCGCAAAGGGAACGTGCAAGCTGGCCGCACAATCTCCTCCTGCCGCGAAAACTTGCGGGCAGTGAGGGCTCCTTCTGCCGCGTGAGTACGCGGGCAGGGACCTCCTTCAGAGCCTCGGGTGGCTCTGGAACTTCAGCCGCGCAAGTGTGCGCGGGGCTTCTACTTCGCGAAGCACAAAGGCTTCACGGGACTTCTCTCTTCAGAGGATCAGCAAACACAATGAGAGCCTAGAGCTCTCCTTATATAGGCAGAGGGATGCCTCTGTCCATCCGCGTGATAAATCTCAAATCACTGAAGATTTCGGATCTTCAGGATTTTCTCCAAATCTTGTTTTCCTTCGCTGTTTCGTGCGGCTTTATCTTCCACTTTCTTTCCTCCTCGTGCATGCGACTTAGAACGCATGCACGACCTCTGTTTTGGCCATCCCATGCAAAACACAAACACCACATGGCCTCGGCACCTTCGGTTTGCCTTCAGCCTCGACCGAATTCATCATCTCATTGCATGCATGCATATTTTGATGCATGAATGTGTTCGTTATGGCCAGACGATCACAATGGTGGATTTACTTCGACCAGCGGTGGCCGGGAGCTCGAAAACATCTCTTGGGTTGCTCTTGGTTCGACGGAGGCACGCAGGGAGGCTTCGGCATGGCTCGAGGAAGGAGACGCCTCGCAGGCCGTTGGATCAGATCTTTGGACGGCCGCGATCAGAAGATCTCGCGCGGGATCGATCATGCGGTCGAGATATGGCGCGCGATCGATCAAGCGGCCAGGATTTTCTCCCGGTGAATTTTGCGCGTCCCACATCGAAACGGCGAGCGGATTTTCCGCAGTTTATCACCCAGCCACTCCCAGAGACGGCCAGTTGAATCTCCTCCCCTCTCGGTGCCGCCCCGCACCAAGTTCTCTCTGCGGGCGCGCTCTTGCACCCACCCCCTGCCACTCGGGCGCGCCACTGACGCCTACTATGCTTATCACGGGCGCGCTCCTCGTGCTCACGCTGCGCGGGCTTGATCACCGCGTGGCCTCGGGGCTTATACACGGCCCCGACCTCTTCTGCCTCAGGGATATGCTGCCTTGTCCTGAGGGTTCCCCATGGGCATGGTGACCTCGAGTCCCACATGAGCCTTAGGTGATAACCCTCGACTGGACTTCCTTGGTGGCTATTTTTTGCTACTTAAAAACACAAGTTCTTTGTTAAGAAAGACAAAGTGACAAGTGTAAATTCCAATTTCCACTTCTTCCTCTAAGCCATTCTTCTTCATTATAATTCCTCCAATTCTCTTCAACATTTATTCATCACTTAGGAATGGAATTCCCGAAGGTTCTTCTTCAACCGAACTCTTGAATCAAACATATTCATCAAAGTTCTTTATTGATCTACTCATAGATCAAGTTGGAACTTCTTCAAATTCACATGCACTAAGTGGTAGTGCATGGACTTCATTAATCCACTTCATCCACTTAGGAGGTGTGGATGGATCATCTTCATCTCCTCATGCATTGTCAATAAAATACACAGCCTTTTAACATTTTTGTGACTTTGTATCCACTTGATACAAGTTCTTTGAACTTAAAGACCAGTTCAATAATCATCAGATATTCATAGAGAATGTTTCAACCACAACATCCTATGTCACTTAGTGAATCTCCTAAGTGACATGCATCTTAGTACCATGGCCATTCTCCATTCATCTCCATCACCATCACATCCTTTGACATTCACATCTTGACATTCCTTGACATCCATTCATCTTATGACAACATCTTGCCTCATTGACAACAAATGCAACACAGTGCACTTCAATACTTAATAATGAGTTGTAATGAAAATCTAAATTATCTAATGAATATCCCCTAGAGGATTCAAACAAGTTTCATAGTAAGTGCTAATTTTCATGAACTAGGTGGTGATCAGGTTGAGATGAATGAATCCCTTTTAGAGTTATTACCCATAGGTAACACAGTTCTAAAACCACAACCAATTGTATTATCAATGTTCAGAGGTATTTTTTTCGAAAAACATATAATCTATAACTTAACTAAACATTTTATGATCATCTATAATTATTATCAATGTTTATAATATGGTTATATTCCCTATTCTATGTTTTAAAAAATTTAGTTCCAAAGGTTTTACTAAATTTCATCTAACACTAATTGTAATGACCCTAATCCTAGTAGGTCCGATTCTGTTTTAACTTTATTATATTTAAATAGATATGAGGAATAAAATCATGAAGAACCGATCCATTTTTATATATTGTAGAACCAATTACATACACAATACCCATTATACAATGGGAATAGAAAATAATTCATAGTATATAACATATTATAATCCTCGCTATCCTTGAAAAGTCATTCAACAGATTCATATTCATAACCTAGGGAAGGGATAAGATATAATGTGAACCTAAAAGTCTCAGTTAGGGTTTTTTTACATTTGAAAACATCATGAATCAATAATGAATAATAAATATGGTATATAAAATAATTAAATACACATTCCTTCTAACTAACTTTAATAAAACATTATATAAGGAAAAATAAGTATTCAATGGTAAATAATGGAAAAATCATACCATTTAGTCAATAAACTGGGAATTAAATGCATCCATAGAAAATATTAATGTTACAATATCAATGGTTATGATAAATAAATTATTAATGTAGAAAATTCTTAATTATTGGACATCATGTATCAATCACATGATACATGACCATCAAGTGATTTCCAAAGATGATTTAAAATATAGCTGAATCATCTTTAATTAGTCCACATGATTTGTCTCATTAGACCCATCAATGAATCAAGGGGGTATATATTTCTATGAAAAAACCCATTAAATTAGTTCAAAATAATTAATCATACATTGAAGAATAAATATAATTCATTAATCAATATTTTATACCATAAAATATCCATATTGAGAAAAGGAGGCAGGTTTATCAATATTTCCCCCCCTAATCAAAAAACATTTAATGTAATCACCATATGTCAAAATGATATATATTTTCCAAAATAATCATATACATAATGAGAGAATATGTATATTTAATAGATACCTATTGCATAAAAACAAAAATATTAAAATAATGTGATTAAATAATTATAATGATAAAACTCACAAGAGAAACAAAGAATGTTAGATAACTTTTTCCACTTATTAATTTTCATGTCAAATCCCGTTGTATGAAATAATTAAAATTTAATCATAAAATACCTTGAAATATGATAAAATCATGTTTTCAAATGTAAAAAGGATATTACAGACGTCATATAAAATGATGTTAGTTCATAATGACATATATGCTAGAATGGAATGTAAATTGAGACAAAATCCATTACCTCACATTTCATATTTCTTGAACATGATTTATCCTCAACTATAATGGTTTTAATAATTTTTTTAATTTATAACATTGAAATTATCATATTAATATAAAAATATATGATAATCATATAACATTTTATCCACACATTGTTAATAATATTTCATTATTTTCATCATTTTCGATGTTAATCTCCTTATTTTCTCATTCATGATTTTTCATAAAATTTCATGTTCGTCATAATATAATATAGGTTCATAAAATCTATAATAATAATTATTTATTTATAATATTAGGATGAAAATTATACTTCTATCACCAATCCTAATATTTTGATTTTAGAAATGAATTATATTACGATAAAAAAGAAGGTATGTCATACATATGGATGAATAATGTTCCCATTTTCGAATGATAATTATAGAAATAAATAGTGTAAAATAATTCCATAATAATAATAATATCATATATATCATATTTCGTACATATATATTTCATTCAAGTGGTGTGGTGATGAAAACAGTCACAACACATCATAAAGGTGGTAGTCTACACACACACCAATGATGTTAATATAATTGAGTGGGATTATATGAAAGAGATTGATATATCATCTCCATATAATAATAAATATTCATAAATATCATAATTAATTAATTTTTTTAACTTATAATAATTTAATGTATCTTTATAGCCATCCATTTAAATATTTTGTGAATGAATAATAATATAACATCATGAGGTGGTAGTCTTCCATACATATGAGTAATTTTATCACATCTCCTATAAAATAGAATTTAATACAGATATATATAATATAATTTATGTATAGGTATATATATTTAATACATATCATATATATATATATATATTATATGTCATCATATCGAACTAGGAAAGGTTGTAAGGGAAGAAAGAATGACATCGGCTCATTGGGCGGTTGTTCTCTGTACACAAGAATAATGATTTTTTGACCCATTTATTGGAAGTGGATATGGATGAAGAAAATTAAATTAATATTAAAAACATCCCAATATAGAGAATTGATTTAATTTATTATATCCTCTTGGTATGATAATAATTATTTCATTTGGATAAATAAATAAAATAACTATACTCGTTTAAGAACATTACATCTTCTTTGGGTATTGTAACACCCCAATCATCCACAGTATGTCTCCATTTGAAGAATGAAATAGTTTTCATTGTACGCAACTTTGAGATTCTAACCCACTGTGAACAATCAAACTAGCTGTTATGAATAATAATACACACTTTTATAAATTTTATAAATTTTATTTTTCAAAATGGACATCATTTTTGAATTTGGAATATCGAAATAAGCTATGGGTGAATTTTTTGTATTTTTATGAAAACATTCAATTTTTGATTAATAGTGAAAAACACTCTGTTATTGGTTAAAACAGACTTTTTATTTAAATAATTATTTATTTAATTTGAATTTATTATAGTTAAAAATAGATATATAATACCTATATATGTTCAATATAATTCATTGGAGTAATTTTATAATTTGTTTATATATATAAAAATTTTATTGAGCTTTTTACCGTCTTTCGTACACCTCCAATAGGCATTTGAAAATTTGCATAAAACATAATTTTACCACTTATGTGAGTTTCATTTCAGAAATATGAGAGAAACGGTTAATATTAATAAGTATAATGTGGTCCAATAAGATAAAATAATTTTTGGCGAATAGAAACTTTTGACTTTAATTTACCACAGTTAAATGTAAATAGGGAAGTTAAGGGTAAAAATGATATCATAATTATCCTAATACATGTCCTAATTCTATTGGATAAGTATTATTAGACAAAAAACAACCTTAGGAATAAAATTTGACCACCTTTGGGCCACTGGGATTAGATTAGGACATTTATTATAATTTTATTGAAAGAAGAGTTATAATAGTTAAATTCAATGTTTAACAACTAAACCATTTCTAATATTGGGTTACACGCAATATAAATTAGACTATAAATATTCAATAAAAAGATAAACTGATATACAATATAATGGTATTTTATTTATCATTTTTAGACATAAAATAATTTAATTTATTTATGACACAATGATGATGCAGTAATTACCTTATTAATTAAATATTTAAATAATTCATATTATAAAAAACAAATAATTTTAAATGGATACTTTTGATGAATTACACAAAATTTATTGTTTAATATGACAAGTTAGGGTTGGTTAAATAAATTTCATTTGAAATGATATCGTTTTAATGGCTTTCAAAAAAATAAAATACGGAAGAGTGTCAAAATTGACAAAATTGAGTTTTTAAAAAAATACATTATTATTAATTGACATAATACTAAAAAGAATCTAAGGATCGGAAAAATTACTCAGATAAGGTTATATATATTAATAACTAACCACTTGGGATTCACTTGGTAGTTTACAGTATGTTTATTAACCACATAATATAAAAACACAAAGAGACATGGTATATGAAAACCCTGATTTTTATTACAAAAATAAACATAATGATTTACATTAACATCATTTGATACAACATAGAATATCAAGGGGTATAGTGTCTTTTGTAGGACCTCGGGACACCCTGAGAGGGGAGGGGTGAATGAGGGTGGGAACTTTTTCTTTTGAAAACAAGTATCTTGTTCCCACGTTGGTAGGAACTGGTTAAACCTGTATGATGAATATTATCAGCAATGAAACAATCACATGCAATGAGATGACACGAAAGTTTTTACATGGTTCACCGCTAAGGGATACGTCCAAGGAGAATATGCCGAAAAGATGTTGGTTGTACCAAATTCCACTAATCTTCACTAGTTGTGGATTAAAATGGTTCAAGAACAGTCACGATGTCCTAGGCTCACTGCCTTTACAAAGGTTTAGTGATAGATCACTGCTTCCCTCGGGTCACTCCCGTTGACTCCCCCTGGGTCACTACCCTTGATGATGTCACACTCAGATTATAGACGTGAAGGTATCTTCAATAGATTTTCATTGAAGTCTTTGTCTCTGCTTAGTACAAGACTCTTCTTGCATCTATGTCCAGAATTGATGCACTAGAACACACAAAGACAATGAACCGAATAACCAGAACGTGCAGACAAGATTCACTGAAAATTGCACGCAACACCAACCCTTTGCGTACAAAACCTTCCTATTGTGCACAAAATTTACTTTTTCGTGCGGAAAAATATTTCGCACCACAACACCCTTTTTCGCATAACTTAATCTTTTATGCGTAACCCCAATTTTTACATACAGATCTTCCTTTTTCGTGCATCCCAGAATTTTCCGTGCAATCCAGAATATTTCATGCAAGCCCCTTTACGCGATCCTTTTTCTCGCATCCGACCTCAGATCTTCTCAAAGTCTTGAACTATTTAGAATGAGGGGGTCACCTCTTATTTATAGGCATATGAGACCCCCATGCAAAAAATCCCCTTTGGCACGAAAAACTATCACTTGGCACATAATTTTTCGCACATGTATCGTTTTCCGCGCCCATCTCCAGATATTTCGCGCAGCCCATGCCTTTTCCATTTTTCAACGTTTTGATTCTGAAACACTATTTGCGCGAAAAACCTTGTTCTCCAATTTTGCGCACCACACTCTTTTTCACTCAAACTCGCAGTTTTTCGGGCCTAGCTCAGATAGTTAATGCACATCCCTCTGTTTTCGCGCACCACTTCCTATTTTCCTGCACCTTCTTTTACCAAGAATCCATGTCTTCATTTTTAGATTTCGAGGCCCAAAAATTTGGCAAACACTGGGAAACCGCGCCACCTTCAATACTATTGTCTGCTTGAACTGTATGATTACTTTGCTGGCACACATTCTGAACTTCCACTAAGGATTGACAACAAACACAAACCAAACTCCAATTCCTGCATAGAACATCCATGGTTCCAACAATCTCCCCCTTTGGGTTTGATGGAAATCACCAAATAAATTCAAAAAGATCACCATCCCCATGAAATCCAAAAAACGTAGGGATCAACTCAGCCAACACTCTAAGTCTAAATGAGCAATGCTCGGTGTAGAAAACAATAGAGAAATCTTGAATTGGGTTCTCGTGTTTTGGAATTCTCAATAACGCCCAAGGATAATTACATGACCAATGTATTCCTTCTCATCCTTCTTATCACAAAAGCATTAAATGCCTGAACATGCCTTAAATTTATTCCTTTCTCCTCCATTTTCAAGAAACCCAAAGACTGATAATGTGTTCATTGTTCAGCTCAAACTATACCCCCCTAGATAGTATCTCCCCCAAAAACCTTCTTATACAGTGGGGGATGGCTGAACACCGAGGTTCATCCGATGCTTCTCAAACATAGCCGCTGACAGTTGCTTGGTCAGGATATCATCCACTTTCTCATCAGTTCCCACATGATCCATTCTAATCACCCCAGGTTCAAATTTTTCTTTGATAAAGTGATACATGATTTAAATATGTTTCGTACGGGAATGCTGAATAGGATTCTTCGTAAGATCAATGGATCATTTGTTATCACAGTAAATCACCATTGGTTGCTTTACCTCATCACCAATATCTGTTAATTGTTTCTTCATCGATACCAGTTGAGTGCATGACTTTGTTGCAGAGATATACTCAGCTTCAGTAGTACTAAGAGAAGTACTTTCTTATTTCTTACTCAACCAGCCAACACATTTCTTCCCAATATAGAAGGCTCCACCACTAGTGGAATCTCTGTCTACTACATCACCAGCCCAGTCAGCATCAGAAAACACTGATAATTCACTATCCCTACCTACAGTAAAATATAACCCAAAGTTATGTGAACCTTTAATGTACCTCTTGATTCTTTTTACTGCTGCCATATGTTCCTCCTTTGGATCACTCTGAAAGTGGGCCGCAAGACATGTGGAAAAGACAATATCTGGCCGTGTCACTTTCAGGTACAGTAGGCTCCCAATGATCCTCCTATACATGGTGGGATCTACAGAGGTCCCATCTTTATGTTTTCCATGATTAGTTCCAACAGTAATCGGAGTTTACATTGGTTTGGAGTCTTTCATAATAAACTTCTTCAGTAGCTCTCTTGCATATTTTTTCTGAGAAATGAAAGGGTAATCCTTCTTTTGAATCACATATAGTCCCATGAAATATTTGTGCTCTCCAATCATAGACATTTCAAATTCTGATTTCATGTGATTGGAAAATTCATCCACAGATTTCTGCCTGCTGCCACCAAATATGATGCCATCAACGTAGACAAGAACCATGAATTGATATTCTAGAGACTTCTTCACATAAATATTGTGATCTACTCCTCCTCTTTTGAATTCCAGCTTCTTGAGATAAGAGCCCAGTCGAGAGTACCATGACCGTGGTGCCTACTTCAAACCATATAGAGCTTTCTTCAACTTGCAGACCTTTGTCTCATCAGTTCCAAGAACAAAACAAACTGGTTGTTCAATGTAGACTTCTTCTTCGAGTACACCATTCAAGAATGCAGTGTTGACATCCATTTGATACAATTCATATCCTCTTTGGAGTTCCATAGCAAGGAAAAGACTGATTGACTCCAGTCTAGCCACTGGAGACAAGGTTTCTGCAACATCTACACCTTCAATCTGGGAATATCCCTTACATACTAGTCAAGCCTTGTTTCTAATAACACTTCCATGCTCATAAAACTTGTTCGGGAAGATCCATTTTTTACCAATCACATTGTGACCTCCGGGTCTCTGGACAAGATCCCATGTCTGATTCTTATCAATATGATCTAATTCTTCATTCATGGCTTTCCCCAATGATTCATCCTTTGTAGCCTCTTCAAATGAGGATGGTTCCACAACTAATAGAAATGCATACTGCGTGTTATTCCTCATCCTCCTTGTTTTTTTGGGTGCACCCCTATCCCCAATTATGTTAGATGGATCAATCTAAGCTCTACTATTTTTCCTATGTGGTTCAATTGCATTCTCTCCAGCCACAGTATCTTCTTTAGATTATTCTTCTGAATGAACATCATGATGTGACTATTGAGTGTTTTTTATAGCTTCCTCTATTTCTGTAGTTGTATTTTCTCCATGTTCACTTTCTTCTTCACTTTCTATCACATCATCAAATGATGTCCTTGAAGCATTTGTGGTTTTCTCTTCAATTATCTTAACATCACTTCTTACAAAAATCTTTACCAATGTCTTATTGAAACACTTGTAGGCTTTGTTGTTAATTGGATACACAAGAAAAATTCCTTCATCAGCATTGTCAAAAAATTTCACTTGATTTATTTCTTTGTTCCAGATAAAACATTTGCTTCCGAAAACACGAAGGTATTTCAATGAAGGCATCCTTCCATGCCACAATTCATATGGTGTCTTCATTTCTCCCATATAAAGGCCTATTCAATTCGGAATGTGCACTGCAGATTCAACAGCTTCCTTCTACTAATGGCGAGAGATAACACTCTCGATTAGCATAGTATTGGCCATATTGTTGACCTGTCGATTTCGACGATCAACAACTCCATTTTGTTATGTCGGTCTCACAGCAGCTACTTCATGCTATATTCCATGTTTTTCTAGGTAATTTCCAAACTCAATGGACATTTATCCCCCTACATTATCAGATCGCATGACTTTTATTGTTCATCTTATATCATTCTTGGCAATCCGGTGAAAATTTTTCATTTAATGAAGAACTTGTTGCTTCCTGTGAATCACCATTACACAAGCCAATATACTATAATAATTAATGAAAAGGACGAAGCACCTTTCTCCATGGGTTCCAAAAACATTTATTGGGCCACATACATCTGTATGAATGAGATCAAGAAGATGTGATGCCCTTTTCTTCTTTGGCCGATATGAACTACCGACCAGCTTCCCACGAATACAAGCATCACAAGACTTTTCCCGTTCACATTTTAGAATGGGAATATCCATGACTATCTTCATCTAAGATATCTTTTCCATGTCTTGTTGGTTAATGTGCCCCAGCCTTCGATGCCACAAATTTCTTTCTTATTCAATAGAAAAATAGCAGGAGTTCACTTTGTTGTCAACCTGATATAAGTTTCCATCTGTTCTACAGCATTTCATAAGAGAATTCCTTGTTTTCCCCTTTATAGTGCAGCCTTTTTGATTGAAGGTCACTATGAGCCCTGAGTCACAGAGATGACTTACACTAAGGAGATTGTGGTGTAGACTATCCACATAAATAACTTCAGTCTTCTCCATCTCCCCGTTAGTGAGAGCAGTATTCCCACTACCTTTAATCTTCAAAGCACCATCATTAACAAACCGTATTGTTCCATCAACCTTATTTTCAATGTTCTTCAAAAGGTCTGCATTTCCCATCACATGGGATGAGCATCCACTATCAAGAATCTAGGTGCTGCTTCTCTTTGTAGCTTTGAGAGCTACTTCTGCAAGATTGGATTTCTTGATATTCTTCTTTTCTTTCCATGAGATATTGGATTGAGCATAGGATATGGATGGGCATTTAATACTTTCTTCCAAATAATCTCATTCTTCATACCCATAATCTTCTTCTAGAGGGGAAGAAATAAATGTGAGAACAAAACCATCATGAGGATGAAAACTTACCTGACTTTGAGTGTTGTATGAATTTCTCTTGTCGTACCTATGCCTGCAATACATAGCTTTATGTCCAAAGTTAGAACAATTAAAACAGTAACAATAGAATCTATTTCTTCTATAAGATGGAGGATATCAAATGGGTCTGCTCTTTTGACTTCCCAGATCTTACACTTTCATGTAGCTCCTTTCCTCTTCGTAGTATGACATGGTATGGCCTAGATAACCACAGAACTGACAATTTATGATAGGAAATGTCTTTTCACTTGAATTTCTCCTCATGCCTTCTTCCTTGGGATAATAGTAAAACTTCCTTTCATTTCTGAAAGTTTTAGGATAATTTTTAGTTTATCCATGGCCTTGAATTCCACTTCCTTGCTCACACGAGTCGTAACATCTTCTGCTTAGACTCTCATTTCATATGCTACCAAGCTACTTAATAGATCATCTAGAGAAAGTTTGGAAGATCTATTTCCTCAAGAGTTGACACTTTTACATTGTACAGGGGTGGAAGTCTTCTTAATATTTTCTTTACTATATCAATGTATTTGATTTCTTCGCTGAGACCCTGAATTGCTCCAACCACATCAGTAATTCGATTGAAGAATGAATCTTCATTCTTCTCTGGATGCATCTTCAGATCATCGAACCGATTGTGCATGACTTGTAATTTTGCCTCCTTCACTTTGTTATCTCCTTCATAAATATTTTCGAGTTTATCCCACATGGATTTAGCTGAGGTTCAATTCATTAACTTTAGATAGATCTGATCAGAAAGGGCTGCGGTAAGTGCATTTTGTGCTTTAGCATCTGCATCCAGAATTTATCTGTTTGCTTCAGTCATAGCCAGCCTTGTTGGATCATTGACATTTATACCTTGAACAGTGAAAAAAAAACATCCATTACAAGGTATCTTAGATGAGATCTCATTATGTTCTTACAAATGTGAAAACTACTTCCATCAAAGAGAGGGACTCCCCTGAAATTTATTGCATTCTCCATAATGAAAAAAGGACAGATTCAACACCAGTAACCTCGCTCTGATACCACTTGTAGGACCCCGAGACACCCTGAGAGGGGAGGGGTGAATCAGGGTGTCAACATTTTCTTTTTAAAACAAGGATCTTGTTCCCATGTTGGTAGGAACTGGTTAAACATGTATGATTAATATTATGACCAATGAAACAATCACACGCAAAGAGATGACAAAACAATTTTTACTTGGTTCATTGCTAAGGATACGTTCAAGGAGCATACGCCGAAAAGTTGTAGGTCGTACCAAATTCCACTAATATTCACTAGTTCTGGATAAAAAATGTTCAAAAACAGTCACTCTGTCCTAGGCTCACTGCCTTTACAAAGGTTTAAGGATAACTCACTACTTCCCTCGGGTCACTCCCATTGACTCCCCCTGGGTCACTGCCCTTGGTGATGTCACACTAAGTTTATAGACGTGAAGGTATCATCAATAGATTTTCATTGTAGTCTTTGTCTCTGGTTAGTATGAGACTCTGCTGGAATCTAAGTTCGGAATTGATGCACTAGAACGCACAAATCCACTGAACCAGATAACCATAACGTGCAGACAAGCTTCACTGACAATTGCGTGCAACACCAACCCTTTGCATGAAAAACCTTCCTATTGCACGCAAAATTTACTTTTTTGCGCAGGAAAATATTTCACGCCACAACACGCTTTTTCGTGCAACTTAATCTTTTACGCGCAACCCCACTTTTTACGCGCAACTCTTCCTTCTTCGCACATCCCAGAATTTTCGGTGCAATCCAGAATATTCCCTGCAAGCCCTTTTACGCGATCCATTTTCTTGCATCAGACCTCAGATCTCTTCAAAGTCTTCAACTGTTCGGAATGAGGGGGGTCACCTCTTATTTATAGTCATATGAGACCCCCACGTGAAAAATACCCTTTGGTGGGAAATCCTCTCATCTGGCACGTAATTTTTTACATAGGTATCATTTTCCTCGCCCTTCTCCAGATATTTCGCGTAGCCCATGCCTTTACCATTTTTGAAATTTATATTCCAAAACACTATTTGTGCAAAAAACCTTATTCCCCAATTTCACGCACCACACTCCTTTTCGCGCAAACACACAGTTTGTTGTGCCCAGCTCAGATATTTCACGAACATCCCTCCTTTTTCGCGCACCACTTCCTCTTTTCCTGCACCTCCTTTTACCAACAATCCATGTCTTCATTTTCATATTTTGAGACCCAAAAATTTGGCAAACACTAGGAAACTGCGACACCTTCAATACTATTGTCTGCTTGAACTATATGATCAATTTGCTGGCACACATTCTGAACATCCGCTGAGGATTGACAACAAACACAAACCAAACTCCAATTCCTGCATAGAACATCCATGGTTCCAACATATTTGAGGTTTATGATCATCACATAACAAATTAAAACATTAAAAAAACATCTTTATTGAAAAATTCATTTACATGACCACTACATTCCCTCGTACTTAGCGTTTCATGGGATAACCTAAGGACATGCATAAGAAAAGGGTGAGCTTAAATCCATGTAATGGAATATACATAAAGTAAAATTGGGAATACAATACATGTTAGAAAATAGGAATATCATTAGTTTACAATAGAAACATAAACATAATGGAATGATAAATCATGCTAATCATAACATGGAAATGTGGCAACAACAATTAACATGGAATTAGCACGAGCCAAGGCTCATTGCACATGGAGCATGAGTAAATCCTCATTGCACATGAATCATGAGTAAAAACTCATTGAACATGAATTATAATGAGTAAAAACCAATTTCGCATGACGTGTCATGATACTATTCCTAACACAATGTATTGGAGCGCTATAAGGGCACACCCTTCTTAAACATTTAATTTCATGCATATGTGTGCCACATGGATCATATAACATGAATTCGTAAAACATAGTAATTAATTCCACGATAAAGGAATGTAGAATTCAAATATAATAATTTATAATCAGTAAGTAAATGTTCATAAAGGTGAATACCCTTGATAGAGAAATGGGCATGGTACTCACTACACAATGACATTGGCTTGGAAAATCAGTGCAATTTCGGCAGCGTAACTGCGTGACATAAGAATTTTTAAAAATGGTTGATGAGAGAGAAAGTGGTTTCTCATCATATGTATATTAAATGGACAGTAAGGGGGTCATATAGATACATTTTCAAACAATTTTAATGGGATTTAGAGTCATGATACAAAATAATTGGTGGAATGTAAAATTGGAGAGGGAAATTCCTTTCAGAATTTCAGCATAGTAACATGTGTACATGGGAGGAATTTATTGAGAGAGAAGGGTTATCCCATCATTAGAACATAAATATGGAAGTATGGTAGAGGTTTGAAAGCATACCCCAACAATTATAATTGAAATTGAAAGGCATAAAAAGTTAAAGAAAATTGAACAAAAATGAGAAAGGAAGAAAAAGAAATTACATGGAAGTGTGCTTCCAAAGGCTTGAGAGAGGTTTGAGAGAGGCTTCTTGGGTTCTTGGGGAACCTTGGGAGGATTTTAGAGAGAGTATGGAAGAGGTTGGACTAACTCCAAAGGATTTGAGTGAGGAGGAAGTGGGAGCTTGGGTAGGTTTATATAGGAAATGTGTGGGAATTCTTTATTATTTTGGTTTGGGACAACCTCACATTAAACTAATTCTAATAACAAACCATCCCATGGTTATTGCTCATGATTTTTGGGAAAGAGAAGTAGAAAACAATATATTATAAAGAAAAAGTACGAAATTTTTAAAATAATGTGGTTTCTTATGTTGAGGTGAGTCACACTCCCAAGGAAATCAATTTAAAAAGACAAGATGTTTAATAATCCTTGAAGGGTTCATTAATGCTATGTAAAATAAGGAAAACAAACCCAAAATAACATTATTTTAATGGCAAAACATATATTGGCCTGATATAAGGCTTATAGTATTTTATTGTATCACTATTTGGTCATTATGATGTCATAAAACACATTATATATTTAAACAGTATATAATTTTTACCCAAAAATTTGACTACCTAATAAAATTATGAAAAAATAACCATTGGATAATTTGGACATCATAATTATAGAAACAATATTTATTTTATCTAAATAATTTTCTAAATATGTTAATTTTCACTTTAAATATAATAATCTATATATATAAAAAAATCACGGGTTTTGACAAAAAATGGCTTTCAAACATTAATAAAAATTATGAGTGTATTAATAAAATTATACCATAATTTATATTTAATAAAATTTAATATAATAATAATAATATATTAAAATATTATTTAATTAAAAGATATGTTAATTCATAAAAATAGATTTTGTAGTTGAATATTAACTAAAAATAATATTTGTTCATTAAAACCCATCTAAAAGGTAACAACAATAAAATGAAGGTATATTCATTATTATATACAAAAAATAATATAAATGGCCATAGTGCTAATGAAATGGTACATAACCCCTTATAACACCCAAATAAGACAGAATGGTATGTTTTGTGATGGTGACCGACTCTTGGGGTGGCTCAGATAACATTGCTCATGTGGTAATCTCTATAAACTTCCACTTTTATAATAGGTGGTTCCGCTTGAGCTTATTATATTCAAGCTCGGATTGGCCTTGGTCAAGATCAAATCCCAAATACACAACCTCCTTTCTGATCTCTGAAAAATGGGCTTCATATGGGGAACATCTACTAGATAAGGCCATCGATTCCTTTTTCTGAGTAAATTGGATTTGTTAAAGACCTGTATTTATACTAATCATGTGATCACTATTCAACGACTATATTAACAATGGTCACAATTCATAAAAGTATTTTAAAATCCAAAAAAAAAGAAGTTTACATTTTATTTAAACATTTTACATAAAGTGACTTTTAATTTGATCAAGAGGGATTACCATTAATGAATGTTTGGGTCATTACAATCTTCCCCCCTTAAAAAATTTTCATCCTCAAATTTTCCTTTTCTCACACTAAAAAAGATGTGGGTAACTCTGCTTCATCATTTCCTCCAATTCCCACGTTGCTTCTTTAAACATGTGGCTTCACCGCAACACTTTTTTGAGGGGCATTGTCTTATTTCATTGAACATTTTCTCTACAATCTAAGATCTTCACTGGTTTCTACTCATAAAAAAGAACATCCTCTTACTGTACCTCCTATGAATAGTGTACATGCGAAGGTTCTGGTATATACTTCCTTAATAGGGATTAATGAAAGATAACATGTACTTTGGCCATTGTAGGTGGACATGCTAGTCTATAGGCCATAGTCCTGACACGATCAAGAATCTCGAAGGGGCCGATGTACCTTGGACATAAATTCCATTTCTTTCCAAATCTTATGAGATTTTTCCATGGATATATGCATAGAAATACCATGTCTCTAACTTTAAACTTAAGGTCTCATTGTCAGTTATCTTCATAACTCTTCGGTCGACTTTAGGCTTCCATGATATGCTACTAAATGGTTTTCACCTTATCCTCCATTTCTTCAACCATTTCTGGTCCAAGTCGCTTATGCTCACCGACCTCATCCAAACATGCCAGTGTTCTGCACCTTTTCTCATAAAGGGCCTCATATGGTGCCATTTGGATGCCCGAGTGGAAAATGTTATTATAAGAGAACTCAAAAACAAGAAGATTTTGATCCCATCCTCCTTTAATGTCAATTAACCATGCTCTAAACATTTCCTCAAGTGTTTGGATAGTACGCTCGGATTTTCCATCTGTTTGAGGATTATAGGCCATACTAATGTTTAGTTCAGTATTTAGAGCATGTTGAAGACTCTTCAAAAACATAGAGGTGAATCTTGGATCTCGATCAGACACATTAGATAGTGGTACTCCATACAGATTTACCACTTCCCTAATATATGTCTATGCCGGTTGATCCAATAAGAAATCATATCAAATAACAATGCAGTGTGCAGCCTTCGTAAGACGATCCACAACAACCCATATTGCATTGTTGCCTTTGGATGCATTTTGAAGTCTGGTGACAATGTCCATGGTGATGTTATCCCATTTCTATTATGATATGGGCAATGGTTTGATCATCCCCTTAGACTTCTGCCACCCTGCCTTCGTTTTCTAACACTCCAGAAATATTGATGTATATTCAGCAGTCTCCTCCTTCATATTATCCCACCAACAATGCACCCATATATCTCGATACATCTTTGTGTTTCCTAGGTGAATAGAGAAATTATAACTTTGTGAATCATCCAAAATTTCCTTCTTAAGATCCAGACTTGATGGAAAACATAGTCTTTTCCAATTCTCACAATTCCTTCTTCATTATCCTGAAACTCTGGGGATTTCTCTTTTTCGATAACATCCACTTTTCCATGAATTACCACATCATCTTTTTTAGAATCTTTTATCCTTTACAAAATTTATGGTTGAGCAATCATTTGTGAAAGTATTGATAATGTTCCCGTGTAATTCCTTGACCCGAGTTACCCAAAGTTGGTGAATTATTTTAATACATTAGTATGATTACAAGGAACCAAGTCTCGGAAGACTGTCCAGTTTAGTAGTCTTGGAAAATAGATTACATACATGAATGTTACATTACACTTTATAACATAAAACAAAACATAATTAATCCTTTATTAATTCCATTATTCCCTTAACTTAACCTTGCATATCAATCACAATACACTTCTTGGAATCCTGGATAAAATAAAACATAGAAAGGGATGAGCTCAGATGCACAGTAAGGATAAAAATACAGGTGAAAATTTCTTAAATAAGCATAAACATTTAATTAAATTTATAAAACTAAAACAAAATCCTTTTCAAAATAAACTTCATCATAATTCCATTTACTTACTCACACAGATATTCTACTAGTATAATAATCACATGCAATATCAATAGCCACTTTCATAATTATGGAATGCATAATAACAAACTTCATTACAACATAGTCAAGGCCTTGTGCGAAGACTACAAATAAGATTTTTTCAAGTCCATTTTCCAAGACACTAGTTTGTCTCATGAGACATGCCGATGCATGAGCTATAGTGGTCTCCACCCATCACATACTAAGTCCAATACATTCCTCATATTAAAAGGTTTAAACATAACATAAACATTTGTATTAAATGTAGAATACGAAATTTCAATAATTTATCCATAAACCATGAATGGTATAAAAATAATACATCCACAGTCAAACTTATCATAAAACATTAAATTCAATGTGTTATATTTGTATCATAATAAATCATCTTCAAACAAGTTTAAAATCAATAAAATGATGTTGACATAGATGAAAATTATTTGTAAAACTCTTCGAGAGAAATATACATTTTTCATGAATACATTTAAAAGTTACACAATTTAGAAACTATGTCATTTAAATACATTTTTTAATCAAAGTGTCCCATACCACTTCGAAACTATTGAAAGGAATTAAAATTTTAAAAACATTCATGTCCATATAGATAAATCCTTAAAAATCATTTTGACTAAATAGACATTAATGAGAATGATTTAGAGAAATAAATATTTAAAACATTTAAAATTATGTTTTTGTAAAAATAGTCTACTAAAATAATTCCTCTGAAAACTCTTTCATGAAACATGGACATGGATAAAAATATGTCCCAGTTGATACTTACATAAAAACAACCTCAGATAATAAAGAAATTGTGAAATTAACCCTTACCTTGCACTTTACTTTGGTCGAGGGTGCATTTAACCTCTTGTATAATGACCATTGTATGTTATTATAATATAATAGAACCATATTCATATTTATTATATCATACATGATTCCTTTATGACTTTATACTACCCCTTTGGTAATGATTTTCATGTTAAATTAACATTTCGGGTAATAAGCGCTTTCTTTATCTTGGGTATTTTAACCTGTTATTATTTTACCATATCATTTAGATCATGATTTAAATACATCCAGATAACAAATGAAGATTCATATATCATAAATATTTAGAATATAAAGTTTTATAATAGATAGATATATGAAATGTAAAACGCTGTTTATGGAGACGGTAGGTCATACATACGCGTAAACGCTATTTCTATTTTCATATCATATTGAACGAAAGTAAGTGAATAAGATATATGTAAGTACATAAATAAATAAATAAATATATATATCTAGAAGATTTATTATTTCATATATTACTTACTTATTAGTAATATATATTTTTATAATCATTGATGAATGATGAACATGGAAATGAGTCTCATCACATCATGGAGATGGTAATCCGTACATACGCACGAGGGACAATACCATCATTTTGATACTAAAATGATAGATAATTGGATGTTTTATAATATATAATGAGTCATTATCTTGTTTTATATATTAATTACATCAATTATAAATCAATATTATACCCATCCAAATAATAGTTTATAGAATAACAGCTACACCACGATGTGGTGACGGTATGCCATACGTACACACGTATGGTGACATGTCATTCAAAGGAAGGATATAATAAGGAATATAGTTGTACCATATTTATAATAACATAATATTATATAGAAGATACTGTATTTATTATTTTATAATGGAATCAACAAAGAAAGAGGAAGTGGAAGAGGAAAATAACTTGAAAGTGGTGATGAAATATTTACCTCTTCTTTGTGTTCTTCCTTTTGATTTGATCAAAAGGGATCCATATAATAGATTTAAGACTAATGGAAGGCCTCTAGGATATATTTAGGATAGTTGGTAGGATATTGGGGTAGGGTTTGGCTGAGCCAAATGGCTTTGGAGGTGTGAATTTTAGAGGAGGGGAAGTTCCCTTTTATAAGAGGGGTGAGGGGGACCTTAGAAATAACCAAAACTATTATTTTATAATAAATTCATATTCTGTTTATAATGGCTCAAAAATGAATTATTAAATTCTTAAGGTGGGGATGGGTATAAAGCCACTCAACCAATAGGTTTTATACATGTTTGGGTCACTATAATAACCTTATCTTTTAGATTTAACTTTTTGTTAAATAGTTTGACATTTACCATGTCTATTTGTATTTTTATATTATATGGTCAATAAACCTACTATAAACATCCAAGAGAAATAAAAGTGGTTCATTAATGACATATATAATATTATTTAATCCCTTTGGATGATCCTTGTATTTTCAGATTTAGAATACAAATTAATAATATAATATTTTTTTAAAAAACTCTTTTATGTCAATTTTGACACTATTTGGTATTTTGTTTTTAATAAATTTATAACAGTAGTATTACATCACAAAAAAATTAATTTAATAAACCCCAATATGTCATAGTAACATATAAAATTAGTGGAATTCATAAAAATTCTCAAATTAAATTTATTTGGGTATTTATAATATCAATTATTTTAATATTTCATTAACAAGGAAATTACTGCATCATCATTGTGTCATAAATAAATTAAATTTTTTAATGTCTAAAATTTATAAATAAAATACCATTATTTAGGAAATCATTTTAGATTTCTAAGGAATATTTATAGTCGAATTTATCTTATGCCAACGAGACTGTACCCTAGTGGTTCAGGCTCCTGCTTGGCATCCAAAAGACCCAAGATCAAATCCAGGCAGGGGAGAATTCCCAAGGTACTGTAGCTGGGCACTGTAGTAGGTCACTCGAGTAGTACTGTAGCAGTGGCAGACTGTAGCAGTGGCAGCACTGTAGCGGTGGAGGGACTGTTGCAGGCACTATCGTGGCGGTTGTACTTTAGCAGGTATTATAGCAGTGCAGGTACTGTAGCAGTACTGTTCACCAAGGGGTCCTTTGGGCCAAAAAATGGGCTTTCTAGCACTGTATGCAGGCCACTAGGCCTTGGGCCTTTGAGCTATGTAATGGGTCACCCTCTACCCAGTCTAAAGTGGTCTTTTCTTTAATAAATAAATTGAGGCTTCGACCCCAACCTTTAAAAAAATAGTCGAATTTATCTTATGTGTTACCCTATATTAATAACAGTTTAGTTATTAAACATTGAATTTTAAACTTTTAACTCTTCTTTTTTTTAAATAATAATAAATGTACTAATCAAATCCAAGTGGACCTAAAAGAATATATTTTATTCTTAAGGTTGTGTTTGGTCGAATAACACTTATCCAATCGAATTGGGACATGTGTTAGGATAATAATAATATCATTTTAACCCTTAATTACCCTATTTACTTTGAACCTTGGTAAATAAAAGTAAAAAGTTACTATTCATGAAAAATTATTTTCATCTTATTGATCCAAATATTACTTACTGATATCAACCGTATCCCTCGAATTTTTGAAATTCAATTCACAGAAGTGGTAAAATTATGTTTTATGTAAATTTTCAAATGCTCATAGAAGTTGGGTAAAAGACGGTAAAAAGTTCAATCAAATTTATATATATATAAAATTATTATAAACTGAATCCAATTAATTACATTGAAATTATATAGGTATTATGTATCTATTTTGACCTAAAATAAATATAAATAAGATAAATAATTATTTAAATAGAACTTCGGTTTTAACTAATAACTCAGTGTTTTTCACTATTCATCAAAAATTGAATGTTTTCAGAAAAATACCAAACATTAACCCTAAGATAATTTTTGATACTCTAAATTCAATAATTAAGTCTATTTTACAAAATTAAAAACATTTAAGTTTCATTTATTAATTTAAAATTAACTTCCATTGTCAAATCCAAAAATAGTGTTTTTAAGAAATAATAACTAACAAAAGATTGATACTTGTTTTTGTTTAATATAAAAGTGAAATTATTACCAATTAATAAAATTATATTAAATGGTAAAAATATAATCTATTTACACTTCCAAACCATTAAAATTTATAATTTTACACTACAAATTATTTTAATAAAAAAAGTTTCTTTCAGTTAAAACATAGTATTTTTCACTATTCACCCAAATATGAAATTAATCAGAAAAACACCAAATTTTTTATGAAACTAATTTTTTTTTGTCCCAGTTCTAAAGAATTAGTTTATTTTTTCAAATTGAAAATATAAAAGTTTCAAATATTTTATTTAAAAAGGGTTCACCCTTAAAAGGTGGTAAAATTGCATTTTCTTAAATAAATACATCTTTTATCTGAAAAAATGATTTTTTTTTCATTATGTCTAAGAATCTCATATTATGCATTCTAAAAATATAAGGATTATATAAAGTTCAAAATTAAGTTAATACTATTAATAACCTCTTTTGAATAGCTAGTATGGTAAGTCGTGGTGTGCTTGAACTTGGTGTTGCGTGTAGTGAAAGTTATTGAATTACTTTGAAGAAAGAACGTACTATGAAATCATGGGGTGTTACATTCTTCTGTCCTTAAAGAAATTGCATCCTCACAATTTGAATTTTTTTTAATAAATAAACGGTTTAAAATAAAAAAAATACATTTTTTGGAGAACTCACATCGGAAATTGGGTTAATAAATTATAGTCTCGATAAGAGGAAAAGGGGAAGGAAAAAGTCACCACGAAGTTATGATCTCGATTAGGAAAACATTGGTGGAAATTAGAGACACATAATTGGGGGAAATAAGTAAATATTTATAGGGAGTGATTGAGGTCATCAGTCACAAAAAATTTTAGAATTTAGGGCCTCAAATCCATCAATCTATGATGATTTAAAATATCACCGGTTCAAGAAAACATATGGTATTAGGATAACACATTTTTAGTTTTAAGATCCCTTAACTAATGTTTAATAATTAATTACATCATATAATAAGAGAAGAAAAAAATATATATACATGACACGTAGAGTTCCCTCATTTAACTAATTTCTACCACAAAATCATATTTCAATCTAAGAGAAAATAGAACTTAAAAAATATATTCTATTTATCCTATTCATATAATGACCCGAAGCTTATCGTACATGGAAATTACATTACTTTTGCGGAAAACTTAGTACATAGCAAAAACACACACACAAGGATCGTAATAGTTTAGTGTCTTTGGAAACTCGGAACGTAATCTTCTAAACGTGGTGAAAGAACTTCAATATCTCCCATAATGATCTTCCCCTTTTTTTTTACCTAAAACCTTTCTTTATATCCCGGGGAAAGAAAAACAAAAAAGGGTGAGCTCAAATGCTCAGTAAGGGTAAACAAAAGAAATATCAATCACATCATATACATAAGAACGTAGCTTTTGGAAATCTTGACCTGCAAAAGAGCTCATAATATCATAACATGGGATAAATCATAGAATTGAAAATGAGCTCCCCATAATCATAACATAAAACTTGAAACTTTGTGGCATGTACACATAATCATGGAAAATCATTTCTTGTTAGTCATGACTCATTGCCAAGACTATCTTAGTGGACAAAGTCCTTTTCTGAACCGAGTTCACTCCTCGTTTTAGTCCTGTATCACTGAACCGAAATAACCTTCCGTTCCAGCCATGTCTATCTCATGAGATATAAAATCTTTCCCCAATGCATTGGAGGGAGATATAGGTCCCACCCATCTTATAATGAATCCTTTCTTATGTGTGCCACATAATCATAAAACATACATCATCGCATAACACATGTAACAAAAATGGGATTCTTGAAACATCATGACATCATAAAACAATTCATATAAGATAAAGGAATTCATAAAAATATTTCCATCACAACATAATCAAATCCATGTAATAATAGGGATAAAAACATAACCCTTTTGTTATCTTAGATGGAAAATAATTTTGATAAAATACTTGAACTCCATTCTTGAGGAAAATATCCTTTCTACTTCAAAACACACTTTTCCTTTCTTAACATGTCATAAAATTTTAAACTAAAAGAAGTTGATTAAAAATAAACTTGAATACTTGTAAAGTAAGCTTCTTGGAAATAATTTTTTAGAAATCAATTCATGCCTTATAAGTTAAAAAAAACATTCTTCGTACTTTTGTCGGAAAAGTCAAAAAGTACCTCGTACGGAAAAACGACAAAAGATTCCTTTCATATTCTTTACTAAAAACTCTCCTAAGGGTAAAATTGGATTTAAACTATTGCAAGTGGATGGAAACAATATTACATATTGAGGGAACATGGATGTGGATGATAAAATACACCCCAGTAAATACTTACGAATAAACAATCTCGGATAAAAATGAGATTGTGATATTTCCCTTACCTTAGGTCCGACTTGCTTTGTAACTGTCCGAACCTCCTGTATAATGATTTAAATCATGTTATTGACTTATTACAGAATCATATTCATTGTTATGATATCATATATGGTTCACTTATGACATTATATTACCCGTTCTTTTGTAAATTCCATGTTAAAGAAGCGTTTTGGGTAAAATCGTTTCATTTATCGTAGGTGTTTTGACTTGTTGTTCTTGACATCATTATTACATATATCATGATTTACTTACTTCCAGAATATAAAATATGATTTATATATCATATATATTCAGTATATATATATATATATATAATAGGTAGATAAATAAAATGAAAAACACCGTTCATGGAGACGGTAGTCCGTACGTACGCATGAACGCTGTTTTCCTTTCCTTATTGTCTTGAAATGGAAGTAAGTAGATGACATACATATGTATATATATACATAAATCCAGTAGCTTTATAATGTCATATATTTCATTATTATTTCTTATATATACATTATAATCATTCTTAAATGGTTAACATGGAGAATGAATCTCATCGCGTCGTGGAGACGGTATTCCGTACGTACGCACGAGCGATGATATCATTTCTATAAATATTGAATTAAATTGGAGTGGATTATACAATATATCAGAATAAATATGATGTTGTAATAACTATGTATAGTTATTCTTTACACCATTATACCCATCCATGTAAGGTGGTGGTGGAAAATAGATTACACCACGGCGTGGAGACGGTATTCCGTACGTACGCACGCGCGGTGATTTCTTTTTCCGTAGGATGGATAGATGGTGAAATAGGTTTGTTTCATACTTATAATAACATATCAGTATATGAGTGATACTTATGTTATTAGTTCATAATGAAACAACCTAAGAAGAAGAAGTGGAAGAAGAAATAAAGATGAAAGAATTGGTAACGGTAATTACCTCTTCTTTGAAGTGCCTCTTTGAGACCTCCTCTTAGGGCACTAAAATTGGTCTTGGAGGAAGACCAGAACCTCTAGGATGTTGCTAGGGAAGTGGAGAGGAGAAATTGGCAGGGTTTGGCCGAGCTTGAGTGCTCAAATTGGTGTGAGGAGGAGGGGGAGGAGGTGTCCTTTTATAGGGGAGGAGAGGGGCACCTTAGGAATATCTCAAAATATTATTTTATATTAAAGTCAAAATCGGTTTATAATGGTTCCAAAGGGTCTTATTTCGAAGATAAAGTGGGGATGGGTCGAAATCCTATCAACCAATAGGATTTAGACAAGTTTAGGGTATTATGTTTAACCTTATCAATTAGATTTAACTCTAAGTTAAATAATTTAACTTTTACCGTGTCTTTTTGTTTTCTTTCACTATATGGTTAATAAACTTACTATAACATGCCAAACGAACCCCAAATTGTATATTATTAATACATATATCCTTATCTAAGTCATTTGGCCTATCCTTAGATTTTTAGGAATAAAATAACAATTAATAATATAATATTTGATTTAAAAACTATTTTGTGTCAATTTTGACACTATTTGATATATGATTTTTGTGAAAGTCATAACAGAATTATATGTTCGAACCAAGTTGATTAAATCAACACTAATATATCATAGTAACCTAGAAAATTAGTGTAATTCATAAAAAGTCTCAAATTACATTTATTTTGGTGTTTATAACATCAATTATGTCAATATTTCATTAACAAGATAATTACTGCATCATCTTTGTGTCATAAATAAATTAAATTATTTGATGTCTAAAAATTACAAATAAAATACCATCATGTATTAAATCTTTTGAGCTTTCTAATGAATATTTAAAATCGAATTTATCTTATGTATTACCCCATATTAGAAATGATTTACTTATTAAACTTTGATTTTAACTATTTTAACCCTTCTTTAAATAAATTAATAATAAATGTCCTAATCTAATCCAAGTGGGCCTAAATGGTCATATTTTATTCCTAAGTTTGTTTTTGGTCGAATTAAACTTGTCCAATAGAATTAGGACATGTGTTAGGGTAATATTAATATCATATTTACCATTAGTTACCCAATTTACTATAAACCGCGGTAAAAAAAAGTAAAAAGTTACTATTCACCAAAAATTATTTTCATCCCATTGAACCACATTTTAGTCCTTGATATTAACCGTGTCTCTCGGATTTTTGAAATTCCATTCACAGAAGCGGTAAAATTAAGTTTTATGCAAAATTCAGTTTTTAACCTACCACTTAGTGGTTTCACTATTCATCAAAAATTGAAGTTTTTCAGAAAAATGCCAAAATTTCATCCTAAGATATAATTGATATTCCGAATTCAAAAATGATTTCTATTTTACAAAATTCTCAACATATAAGTTGCATTAATTAATTTGATAATTAATTTCCGCTGTCACAACAAATAGCGTGTTTTTAAGAGATAATAACTATCAAAAGATTAACACTTGTTTATGTCTGGTGTAAATGTGAAATTACATCCAATGACCAACATTGTATTGAATTGTAAAAATATATTCTAAATATACTTTAAAATCACTCAAATTAATAATTTATCACTATTAATTATTTCGATTAAAAAAGTTGTTTTTAATTAAAATTTAGTCATTTTCACTATTCATCAAAATATGAAAGTTATCCGAAAATCACCAAAATTTCAACCTAAGCTAATTTCGATATTCCGAATCCATAAATGATGTCTATTTTGAAAAATAAAATTTACAAAATTTCAAAAAGTGGTTATTACTATTCATAACGGCTAGTTTTAATAATATCTTAATAGCATATCATTGTTTAGCGAAACTCGGTGTTGCGTACAACACACGCTATCGTGGAAGGTCGCGATTGCGTGTAATGGAAGGAAAGTCAAGGATACGTGTTGTGCGAGCTCCTTTTGGTGTAGCGTACAACACAAGACATTAATAAAATTTAAAAGAATAGTTTTCATAAAATCTCGGGATGTTACATTCTACCCCCCTTAAAATGAATTTCGCCCTCGAAATTCGTCGGGGTTATAAATAGTTTACTATTCGAAAGTTTTTTTAATAGAAACCCACATCGTAAAAAGGAATACCAAAACTTGGCTTTAAAAACTAAAGTATGAAATGTAACGATTACCCAAATAAACTAATCACTGGGTTTCCACATAGGTGAAAATATGGATATGGAAGAGAAATCTAACCATCATGTTCTGATGGAGAGTGGTAGAGAACATGGCTATGGAAAAGCCAGTAATCACAAATCCATAGATTTGTGATGATATAAGGTACCATCTGATTCATCAGGTATAAGATCACTAGGACAACATTTTTGGTTTTCAAGATCATTTCCCTAAAGTTGAAAATTTTGTTAGAATAAATACTTACTTTATTTTGGTACAATCTCACTTTTGTTCGTGCCTTGAACAATTTCTACTTCATCTCTTAAATAAATGAAGTTGAATTTGTTATTTGTGAAGTGTTAGCAGATCATGTGATAGAATGACTGTTCATTCCATCTGTCTCAAACAAAAGGTTAGCAAAAGTTATTAAATATACATAAGTCATTATATAGTGAGATTAATCATATATGGTTCCTAAAATGGACTTATACTTCATATATCATACTGCTTAATATAATAAAACTAGTTTCTACTAAACAGGGACTTCCTGTAGGCCAGTGGTAGGCGATAAAGGCCAGTCGCACTTCGGTTGTGGGTTCGATTCCTACAGCCTTGTCCAAAGCGATGGGCTATCACCCGTCCTGCAGGTTGTCCCTTTTTCTAAAACTACGTTACTATAACATCCCATCTTCTATCCTTAAACAATACTAACTTATGTCCAACATAATCCAGTATAATCTTTAGGCTTATACATAATACTGCAGTCCACTCTCATAATATAGTGACATCGATTACCAGAGATTTAATACTGTCGTTGATCCCCACATATCATAAGATATGTCTTGTTGGTCACATTCCAAACATTCAAAGTCCTTAATCATGTATTCTCTTGAATACCTTAGTGAAAACATGAGTGAAGTTAAAAGTTAACACTTTACACATACCAAAATCCTCAAAATTCTATATACTCAAACCATGATATCACTTAGTCCTTTTATCAATCATGAGCTCATGATTACTATTAAACATTTCATTTTCTCGTCTTCATTATGCGCATATCATCTTATTTCCAAAAAAAAATATCTCAATCACTTTGAATACCACATCAATAAATATTGCAATACTCAATGATACAACATTATTTTGGAATCCCATTACATAAACACTTAATCATTCCACCACATCGTTGTCATATTCAACATTGCCAATAGTGATCGCATGTGATTTCCCTTTGTCCTTTGCCTTCAGTGGTTGCTCATGTTGATCATCACTAACCCTTGGATTAGGGCAATTATTAGAATAATGCCCCATTTCCTTGCACTTGAAGCATTGATGTGTTGGCGGTGCGTTCTCTGCAGTGTTTGCTTTATTCGCATCATTAGAAACCCTTTTTCCATTACTTCGACACTCAGCTGCTCGATGACCTTCTTTTCCACACTTAAAACATTTTCTAGTCCCTTTAAGACAATCTCCACCATGCTTCTTCCCACACTTTGTGCATAAGGAAACATTCATCTTCTTTTCATCATTATTCTGAGATTTCTCCTTGAACTCCATCTTTCGTTTCTTGTCAAAACCATGAGATGGATATGTAACACCAACTTCCATTTCTACCTTGATAGCACAACGCACAATTTCTTCATAGCTACTGAAGTCTCTTATAGCTAATGCCCTTCGAAGACTTGGTTTTAAGCCACTGAAAAATCGATCAACTTTACTTTCGGGTTGGATGATAATTCCAGAAGCATACCTTGCAAGTCTTGTAAAATTTGCTTCATAGGTACCAACAGATTCATCGTCCCTTTGCTTCAGTTCAAGAAACTCTTTCTCCATCTTTGTTCGAAGAATACGAGGGAAGTACTTACTAAAAAACAAGTTCTTGAACTCGTCCCATTCCATGGACTCAATTTCATCTCTTGGCCTCGTATTCTTGATAAGATTCCACCATTGATCAGCTTCACCTTCCAAACGATATACTGCTAAGATGACTTTATCATGTTCAGAACATTGAAGAACTGAAAATATCTTTTCAGTAGTACTAATCCATTGTTCAGCAACTAATGGATCAGTAGACCCACTGAAAGAAGGTGGACGTTGCCTCATGAAGGACTCAATAGAATATTGTTCCCTTCTCTGCTCATTTGGAAGTCCAGAATGAATCATAGCTTGTGTAAGTATAGCAATAAGATTTTGCACTCCATCTCCCATAACATTTGTTTGTTCAGGAGGGCAATAATTGCATTGTCCATTGCATTGATCAACACGGTTCCTTCGGGTTCCAGCCATCGTCTAAAACCCAAAAAGAATAGTGTGAGAGGCAAAAATCATGCTAGGGAAAACAACATAATAAAGGGGGGAGTACCTTCAATATCCAACATCTTAGGTTTAATTCTATGATCGTTAGCGTAATTCTATTACTATAACCTATACGTATACTTATCCCTAGGGACATCCCTAGACATACCTTAGAAATATCTCTAGGGATCTCACTAAAGTTCTCGCATCCTAGTTTCCAAAGGTTGCCTAAACCTTTCCTCTGATACCAACTATAATGACCCGAAGCTTATCGTACATGGACATTACATTACTTTTGCGGATAACTTAGTACATAACAAAAACACACACACAAGGATCGTAATAGTTTAGTGTCTTTGGAAACTCGGAACGTAATCTTCTAAACGTGGTGAAAGATCTTCAATATCTCCCATAATGATCTTCCCCTTTTTTTTTACCTAAAACCTTTCTTTATATCCTGGGGAAAGAAAAACAAAAAAGTGTGATCTCAAATGCTCAGTAAGGGTAAACAAAAGAAATATCAATCACATCATATACATAAGAACGTAGCTTTTGGAAATCTTGACCTGCAAAAGAGCTCATAATATCATAACATGGGATAAATCATAGAATTGAAAATGATCTCCCCATAATCATAACATAAAACTTGAAACTTTGTGGCATGCACACATAATCATGGAAAATCATATCTTGTTAGTCATTACTCATTGCCAAGACTATCTTAGTGGACAAAGTCCCTTTCTGAACCGAGTTCACTCCTCGTTTCAGTCCTGTATCACTGAACCGAAATAACCTTCCGTTCCAGCCATGTCTATCTCATGAGATATAAAATCTTTACCCAATGCATTGGAGGGAGATATAGGTCCCACCCATCTTATAATGAATCCTTTCTTATGTGTGCCACATAATCATAAAACATACATCATCGCATAACACATGTAACAAAAATGGGATTCTTGAAACATCATGACATCATAAAACAATTCATATAAGATAAAGGAATTCATAAAAAAATTTCCATCACAACATAATCAAATCCATGTAATAATAGGGATAAAAACAGAACCCTTTTGTTATCTTAGATGGAAAATAATTTTGATAAAATACTTGAACTCCATTCTTGAGGAAAATATCCTTTCTACTTCAAAACACACTTTTCCTTTCTTAACATGTCATAAAATTTTAAACTAAAAGAAGTTGATTAAAAATAAACTTGAATACTTGTAAAGGAAGCTTCTTGGAAATAATGTTTTAGAAATCAATTCATGCCTTATAAGTTAAAAAAAACATTCTTCGTACTTTTGTCGGAAAAGTCAAAAAGTACCTCGTACGGAAAAACGACAAAAGATTCCTTTCATATTCTTTACTAAAAACTCTCCTAAGGGTAAAATTGGATTTAAAATATTGCAAGTGGATGGAAACAATATTACATATTGAGGGAACATGGATGTGGATGATAAAATACACCCCAGTAAATACTTACGAATAAACAATCTCGGATAAAAATGAGATTGTGATATTTCCCTTACCTTAGGTCCGACTTGCTTTGTAACTGTCCGAACCTCCTGTATAATGATTTAAATCATGTTATTGACTTATTACAGAATCATATTCATTTTTATGATATCATATATGGTTCACTTATGACATTATATTACCCGTTCTTTTGTAAATTCCATGTTAAAGAAGCGTTTTGGGTAAAATCGTTTCATTTATCGTAGGTGTTTTGACTTGTTGTTCTTGACATCATTATTACATATATCATGATTTACTTACTTCCAGAATATAAAATATGATTTATATATCTTATATATTCAGTATATATATATATATAATAGGTAGATAAATAAAATGAAAAACACCGTTCATGGAGACGGTAGTCCGTACGTACGCATGAACGCTGTTTTCCTTTCCTTATTGTCTTGAAATGGAAGTAAGTAGATGACATACATATGTATATATATACATAAATCCAGTAGCTTTATAATGTCATATATTTCATTATTATTTCTTATATACACATTATAATCATTCTTAAATGGTTAACATGGAGAATGAATCTCATCGCGTCGTGGAGACGGTATTCCGTACGTACGCACGAGCGATGATATCATTTCTATAAATATTGAATTGAATTGGAGTGGATTATACAATATATCAGAATAAATATGATGTTGTAATAACTATGTATAGTTATTCTTTACACCATTATACCCATCCATGTAAGGTGGTGGTGGAAAATAGATTACACCACGGCGTGGAGACGGTATTCCGTACGTACGCACGCGCAGTGATTTCTTTTTCCGTAGGATGGATAGATGGTGAAATAGGTTTGTTTCATACTTATAATAACATATCAGTATATGAGTGATACTGATGTTATTACTTCATAATGAAACAACCTAAGAAGAAGAAGTGGAAGAAGAAATAAAGATGAAAGAATTGGTAACGGTAATTACCTCTTCTTTGAAGTGCCTCTTTGAGACCTCCTCTTAGGGCACTAAAATTGGCCTTGGAGGAAGACCAGAACCTCTAAGATGTTGCTAGGGAAGTGGAGAGGAGAAATTGGCAGGGTTTGGCCGAGCTTGAGTGCTCAAATTGGTGTGAGGAGGAGGGGGAGGAGGTGTCCTTTTATAGGGGAGGAGAGGGGCACCTTAGGAATATCTCAAAATATTATTTTATATTAAAGTCAAAATCGGTTTATAATGGTTCCAAAGGGTCTTATTTCGAAGCTAAAGTGGGTATGGGTCGAAATCCTATCAACCAATAGGATTTAGACAAGTTTAGGGTATTATGTTTAACCTTATCAATTAGATTTAACTCTAAGTTAAATAATTTAACTTTTACCGTGTCTTTTTGTTTTCTTTCACTATATGGTTAATAAACTTACTATAACATGCCAAACGAACCCCAAATTGTATATTATTAATACATATATCCTTATCTAAGTCATTTGGCCGAACCTTAGATTTTTAGGAATAAAATAACAATTAATAATATAATATTTGATTTAAAAACTATTTTGTGTCAATTTTGACACTATTTGATATATGATTTTTGTGAAAGTCATAACAGAATTATATGTTCGAACCAAGTTGATTAAATCAACACTAATATATCATAGTAACCTAGAAAATTAGTGTAATTCATAAAAAGTCTCAAATTACATTTATTTTGGTGTTTATAACATCAATTATGTCAATATTTCATTAACAAGATAATTACTGCATCATCTTTGTGTCATAAATAAATTAAATTATTTGATGTCTAAAAATTACAAATAAAATACCATCATGTAGTAAATCTTTTTAGATTTCTAATGAATATTTAAAATCGAATTTATCTTATGTATTACCCCATATTAGAAATGATTTACTTATTAAACTTTGATTTTAACTATTTTAACCCTTCTTTAAATAAATTAATAATAAATGTCCTAATCTAATCCAAGTGGGCCTAAATGGTCATATTTTATTCCTAAGTTTGTTTTTGGTCGAATTACACTTGTCCAATAGAATTAGGACATGTGTTAGGGTAATATTAATATCATATTTACCCTTAGTTACCCAATTTACTATTAACCGCGGTAAAAAAAAGTAAAAAGTTACTATTCACCAAAAATTATTTTCATCCCATTGAACCACATTTTAGTCCTTGATATTAACCGTGTCTCTCGGATTTTTGAAATTCCATTCACAGAAGCGGTAAAATTAAGTTTTATGCAAAATTCAGTTTTTAACCTACCAATTAGTGGTTTCACTATTCATCAAAAATTGAAGTTTTTCAGAAAAATGCCAAAATTTCATCCTAAGCTATAATTGATATTCCGAATTCAAAAATGATTTCTATTTTACAAAATTCTCAACATATAAGTTGCATTAATTAATTTTATAATTAATTTCCGCTGTCACAACAAATAACGTGTTTTTAAGAGATAATAACTATCAAAAGATTAACACTTGTTTATGTCTGGTGTAAATGTGAAATTACATCCAATGACCAAAAATGTATTGAATTGTAAAAATATATTCTAAATATACTTTAAAATCACTCAAATTAATAATTTATCACTATTAATTATTTCGATTAAAAAAGTTGTTTTTAATTAAAATTTAGTCATTTTCACTATTCATCAAAATATGAAAGTTATCCGAAAATCACCAAAATTTCAACCTAAGCTAATTTCGATATTCCGAATCCATAAATGATGTCTATTTTGAAAAATAAAATTTACAAAATTTCAAAAAGTGGTTATTAATATTCATAACGGCTAGTTTTAATAATATCTTAATAGCATATCATTGTTTAGCGAAACTCGGTGTTGCGTACAACACACGCTATCGTGGAAGGTCGCGATTGCGTGTAATGGAAGGAAAGTCAAGGATACGTGTTGTGCGAGCTTCTTTTGGTGTAGCGTAAAACACAAGACATTAATAAAATTTAAAAGAATAGTTTTCATAAAATCTCGGGATGTTACAATTCATATAGGGTTCCAAAAAAATGTATTTATAATTCATCTACCAGACCTTTAAAAAAAGTACATTATTCAATCTAGGAAATCATGTGGGCCAGTGGTAGGTAATACACCCTTGTCTCCCTTCGGCTGTAGGTTCAAGTCTCGCGGCCATTCCAGACGCGATGGGTTGCCGCCCGACCTCCAGGTTGTCTTTTCTATGGAAATCCAAATATAATCTCAAACTAGACTTCTCCAAAATACATCTGTCCAAACACACATTCCAAAATTTATAACGAAGCTAAACATAATAAAGATCCTCTTTTCCACATAATAACATGTGAACAAGTTCATCATTTAATTTTTTAAAACACTCAAACATCTTAAATTATCATAATACCTTATTAATTATATTCATGCTCCCTTATTCCATATAGAATTTCTGGATATACTCCTTCTATCCAAAAATGTTGTAAACTCAAACAATGCTTGAATATACAAATAATTAATTAGTTTCAAGGTATTCAATAATATCCAATATAATTTATCTAAATTAATCATGTATTATTCCAAAATTACTACCTCAGTATCAAAACCATATTCTGGTTTATCTCTCTCTCAACCATATATTTTTAAAAAATTTAACCTGTTATTGAATCACTTTTCTTGGATCCACAAAATCTCAAGTACTTAATGAAATAGTACTACAATACAATCCTTATATACTATATGTTTATTATAACATGTATATCATTAATAAAATACTCAAATGACACAATACTTTAATAACAACATAAGAAATCTAATAATTACTCTTCATATTCAGTAGTATCATAACTTTTTTATTATCCAATATCAACATTTGGGGTATACTCTAATGATTTAGACAATGACTAATGTATTATCCCAACTCCTTGTAGATGAATTATTGTACATTTGAAACTTTTTTCCTACTCTTGCAATCACTTACTTGGTGTCCTATTTCTTCACACTTATAACAAACTCCAATTCCCTTGAAGAATTTTCCAAGGTGACTCTTTCCAAAGTTATCACATATGGGAATATACTTCCTTTCCCCTCTTCCCTTTATCTGTCATTCTCTCTTTAATCCTTTTATTCTCTTTCCTTCATTCAAATCCATATGACTCAAAGAATTCATTACTTATCTTATTAACACATGATACTATTTCATCATATGTTGAGAATACATGGGAGACTATTTCCCTTATAAATTCTGGATTAATAACATGATAGATTTGACCCTTCTTACTCTTTGGATCATATGTATTTCTCGAGTTCACATTCCTTATACTGGGCACCAATTCTATACAATGGTATACACTAGGCCTGTTTATGAATTGTAATGAATAATTACAAACTTGTAAAATACCCAACGTTAATTGAATAGTTTGTTGATAAAATCCATAATCATAAAAATATTTTCTTTGATTAGGTATATACTCGTAAATCCATCATGATGATTTGTAATGAAAATGAGAATTTACCATAAGCTTATCCCCCGGGAGTTTCGTAACCAAAAGTGCAGCAAGGCCCATTGTCGTGCATGCGTTTCAGTTCGAGTCTAGCTCAAAGCAGTGTCTTCGGGTTTCACCCCTAGGTACATCTGTGCCAGAGCCGCCTCTACCTGCTCGTATCCATAAATTGATGTATCACTTGGAAAACTGACAAAATCTCTACAATACCAAAATTCTAGGAAGTTCTTCTATACTAATCATCAACGTCTATTTTAGGGATATGTGCATTAATTAGAGTTTATCTAAATATAGTTTTCAAGTTTATTAATAAACTTCCTCTAATACCAACTGTAATGGACCGACCCGAGTTACCCAATGTCAGTGCATTATTTTATTATATCATTATGATTACAAGGAATCAAGTCCCAATGGACAGATCAGTTTAGCAATCTTGGAAAATAGATTAAATACATGATTGTTACATTACACATTATAACATACAACACATCATAAATAATCCAATATAAATTTCATTATTCCCTTATATTAACCTTTCATATCAATCAAAAAATACTTCTTGGAATCCTGGGAAAAATAAAACATAGAAAGGGGTGAGCTCAGATACACAGTTGGGATAACAATACAACAGAAACATTCATAAATAAGCATGAACAGTTAAGGAAATGTATAAAACTAAAACAAAATCCTTTTCAACATAAAATTCATGATAATATGGAAAATATAAATCAAAACAATTCCATTTACTTACTCACATGGATATTATACTAGTTGAATTATCACATGAAATATCAACAGAAACTTTTATAAGGATGGAATGCATAATACCAGACTTCATTACCACATAGTCAAGGCCTTGTGCCAAAACTACAAATAAGATATTGTCAAGGATTTGTGACAAGAAACTTGTTTTTCCTATAAGACCTACTGATGCATCGAGGTGTTATAGCGGGCTCCACCCATCACTTACTAAGTCCAATGCATTCCTTAAATGAAATGGTTTAAACATAACATAGACAGTCGTATTAAAACTAGAATATGAAATGTCAATACTTTATCCATTAACCAAGAATGGTATAAAAAATAATACATCCACATTCAAACATATTAAAAAACATTCAATATAATATGGATGATTTGTATCATAATAAATCATCTTCAAACAATTTTAAAATCCATCAAAGAATGTTGACATAGATGAAAATTATTTCTAAACCTCTTTGAGGGAAATTTCCCTTTTTATGAAAACATTTAAAAGCCACACAATTTATAAAGGAAGTAATTTAAAGAAATTTATGAATCAAAGTGTCCCATACCACTTTGAATCTTTTGAAAGGAATTAACATTTTAAAAATATTCATGTCCATATAGATAAATCCTTAAACCCCATTTTGAAGACATGGAAATTAATGGGAATGATTTAGAGGACTAAATATTTAAATCATTTAAAATGATGTTTTATTAAAAAAATTCCCTTAAAATAATCGCTTTGAAAACTCTTACATTAGACATGGACATGGATAATAAATATTTCCTAGTATATACTTACATAAAAACAACCTCGAATAATAAAGTGATTGTGAAATTAACCCTTACCTTGCACTTTCCTTTGATCGAGGGTATGTTTAACATCCTGTATAATGAACATTTTATGTTATTAGATTATAAAAAAACCATATTTCTTTTTATTATATCATACATGATTCATTTATGATTTTATACTACCCATTCGATAATGATTTTCATGTTATATTAACATTTCAGGTAATAATCGCATTCTTTATCGTACTTATTTTAACTTGTTAATCTTGACCGTATCATTTATATCATGATATAAATACATCCAAAATAAAATAATTGATTCATTTATCATAAATATTTAGAATATAAATATTTATAATTTATATATATATGAAATGGAAGACACTGTTTATATAGACGGTAGGCCGTACGTACGCCGAACAGTTGTTTCTATTTTCATATCGAAGTGAACGGAAGTAAGTGAATAAGATATATATAATGACATATATATATATATATATCCAGTAGTTTTATTATTTCATATATTACATACTTATTAGTATTATGAATTTTTATAATTGACGATAAATGATGAACATGGAAATGAATCTCATCGCGTCGTGGAGAAGGTAATCCGTACGTACGCACGAGCGAAAATATCAATCTTTTGATATTAAAATAATAGATAATTGGATGGTATATCATATATACAGGATCATTACCATGTTTTATTTATTATTTACATCAATTATAAATCATTATTATAACCATCAAAATAATAATGTATTTAATAACAACTACACCACGACGTGGAGACGGTAAGCTGTACGTTCAAACGTATGGTGACATGTCATTAAAAGATGGATAGATTAAAGAAAATGGTTGTAATATATTTATAATAACATAATAGTATATATAAGATAGTGGATTTATTATATTATAATGGAAAAAAAAGAAAGAGGATGTGGAAGAAGAAAGGAACTTGAAAGAGGTGATTAAATAAATTTACCTCATATTCAGGTTTGTCATTTTTATTTGATAAAAGGGATCTTTAGGATGACATATGACTAAAAGAAGTCCTCTAAGATAAACGTAGGATATTTGGGAGCATATTTGGGCAGGGGTTGGCCGATCCAAATGGCTTTGGAGGTTGAATTGAAGAGTAGGGGAAGTTCCCTTTTATAAGAGGGGTGAGAGGCACCTTAGCAAAAACCTAATATATTATTTTATAATAAATTAATTTTCGGTTTATAATGGCTGAATAAATTAATTATTTAAAGGATAAGGTGGGTATGGGTAGAAAACCACTCAAAAAATAGGTTTTAGACGGGTTTGGGTTACTATATTAACCTTATCTTTTAGATTTAACTCTTAGTTAAATAGTTTGACATTTACCATGTCTCATTGTATTTTTAAATTATATGGTTAATAAACTAACAATAAACTTCCAAGAGAAACCCAAGTGGTTCTTTATGGACATAAATAATAGTATTTAATCCTTTTGTACAAACCTTAGATTTTTTGGAATAGAATACCAATTAATAATATAATATTTGTTTTAAAAACACTTTTATGACAATTTTGACACTATTTGGTATTTTGTTTTTGCTAAATTTATAACAGAATTATTACTTCAAAAAAATTAATTTAATCAAACATAATTCTGAATGAAAATTGTTTTAATTCATAAAAATTCTCAAATTACATTTATTTGGGTATTTATAATATCAATTATTTTAATATTTCATTAATAAGGTAATTACGACATTATCATTGTGTCATAAATAAATTAAATTATTTAATGTCTAAAAATTATAAATAAAATACCATTATGTAGGAAATATTTTTAACTTTATAATGAATATTTATAGTTGAATTTATCTTATGTGTAACACTATATTGAAAATGGTTTAGTTATTAAACTTTGAATTTAACACTTTTAACTCTTCTTTGAATCAAATAATAATAAATGTCCTAATCTAATCCAAGTGGACCTAAATGTCCATATTTTATTCCTAAGGTTGTTTTTGGTTGAATTAAATTTATCCAATAGAATTAAGACAAGTGTTAGGAGAATAATAATATCATTTTTACCCTTAATTACCCTATTTACTTTTAACCATGGTAAATAAAAGAAAAAAGTTACTATTCAACAAAAAATATTTTCATCTTATTGAACCACGTTTTACTTACTGATATCAACCGTGTCTCTCAGAATTTTTAAATTCAATTCATAGAAGAGTTAAAATTATGTTTTATTTAAATTTTCAAATGCGCCTAGGAGGTGGGTAAAAGACGGTAAAAAGATCAATAAAATATTTATATATCTAAAATTGTTATAGACTGACACCAATTAATTAAATTAAACTTATATAAGTATTATGTATCTATTTTTACCTAAAATAAATTTAAAAAAAAAATTATTTAAATAAAAAGTCGGTTTTGACCAATAACTCAGTGTTTTTCACTATTCATCGAAAATTCAAAGTTTTCAGAAAAATACCAAAATTACACCCTAAGATAATTTTAATATTATGAATTCAAAAATTAAGTATATTTTACCAAATTCATAACATATAAGTTTAATTTATTAATTTAAAATTAATTCCTTTTGTCACAACCCAAAAGCGTGTTTTTAAGAATAATAACTAACAAAATATTGATACTTGTTTTCATTAAATTTCAAAGTGAAATTATTTACAATGAATAACATTATATTAAAGTGTAAAAATATAATCTATTTAAAAATCCAAGCCATTATAATGAATAATTTAACACTACAAATTATTTTTATTAAAAAATTAGTTTTCAGTTCATATATAGTGTTTTTCACTATTCACTAAAATGTGAGAGTTATCAGAAAAAGACCAAAAATTTATTGAAACTACATTATTATGTCCTGATTATAACAAAGAAGTTTATTATGTCAAATTGAAAATATAAAAGTTCAAATATTGGATTTAAAAAGGGTTCTCCCTTAAAAGGCGGTAAAATTACATTTAAAAAAAATACTTCTTTTATCTGAAAGAAATGATTTTTTTTTCATTATGTCTAAGAAACTCATTATATGGATTCTAAAATTATAAAAATTATATAATGTTCAAAATTTAGTTAATACTATTCATAACCTCTTTTGAACGACTATTTTGGTAAGTCGTGGTGCTCTTGAACTTGGTGTTGCGTATACTACCTGTTATTGAATTACTTTGAAGAAATAATGTACTATGAAATCTTGGGGTGTTACATCCCTTCTTTATTATTTCCATGTCCATATTCATCAAATCTAAGAAGATTGGATCCTTTTCAATTCTGATCAATGATAGAATCACTGGGTCCTTTCTATTAAAGGCATCTTCCACCTTGTTTGTTTTCCCAAGGTGGTAATGGATTGAGAAGTCATAGTATTTGATCTGCCCTAACCATCTTCATTGGAGTATGTTGAACTATTTTTATGTGAATATATACTTGAGGCTTTTGTGGTCCATATATATTTCACACTTCTCCCCAAAGAGATAATGCCACCAAATTTTCAAAGTGAAGATCACTTTAGCCAACTCGGGTTCATGTGTTGGATAGTTCTGTTCATGAACATTCAATTGCCTTGAATCATAGGCAATGAATTTGTCATTTTTCGTCAACACACATCCCAAGACCTTCTTCGAAGAATCACTGAATACCACAAAAGTTTCTCTTCTTGTGAGTAAAAATGAGAACAACCATAGTGATAAACCACCTTTTCAACTCCTTGAAGCTTTATTCACATTCATCACTCCAAGAAAACTTTAGTCCCTTCCGAGTTAGCTTGGTAAGAGGGTTGGAAAATCTTGATAAATTTCTAAAAAATAATTGATAATATCCAGCAATCCCCAAAAAGTTATGAATATTCGTTACCGATGTTGGCCTCGACCATCCCTCGATTGAATTTGTTGTGGAGGGATCCATAGATATCTCATTGCTTGTGATGATATGGCCCAAGAATGAGACCTCCTTCAACCAGAACTCACACTTGTTGTACATTGCATAAAGCTTATCCTTCTACAAGGTCACTAGTATAGTTCTTTGACCCTCCTCATGATCCTCCTTGGTTTTGGAGTATATCAGAATATAATCTATAAAGACTAACACAAACTTGTCGAGGTAATCTCTAAAGCCATTACTATGAATTCACAGTGCCCGTATCTTGTAAAAAAAGTAGTCTTGGGGATATCTTCCTTCTTCACCCTTACTTGATAATATCTCAACCACAAATCCACCATGGATAAGTATTGTAATCCATAAAGCTGATCGAAAAAATCATCTATTAGTGGGAGAGGATACTTGTTGTTTATTGTGTTTTTTATGCTCATGATAATCGATGCAAAGGCGCATTGACCCAACTTTATTCTTGATGAAGAGGACTGGTGCACCCCATGGTGAAGCACTTGGGCGTATAAAACCTTTATCTAGATTCTCCTATAGTTGTTTCTTCATCTCTTCGAGCTCCACAACAGCCATTCCATACAGAGTTTTGGATATTTCCAATGCCCCAGGTATATGTTTAATTGATAATTTAACATCTCTTCTAGGAGAAAGATAGAGGAATTCCTTAGGAAACACTTCAGCGAATTCCCTCACAATAGGAATGTCTTCAAAGATGGTTGCCTCTTTAGAATCAATCATCTAATTCAAATATGTTTGCTCATGGGGAAACAATATCCACACATGATATGATGGAGCTAAAGAAGACTCATCTTCCCCCTTCCTCCTGTAACGAATCGGGGGTTGATTCTCTTTACAGAGAGTGATTTACCTCTCACGGAAATTTAAGTTGTCTTTATATAAGGAAAGGCAATCCATTCCATGAATTGCATCAAATTCCACCAGAGGGAGTATGAAGAGGTTCATAGGGATTTTGAATCCACATATTATGATAGGGGAGGAGTTATATTCATGGGATGCAATGATTTCCCCATTTTCTGTACTTACCGACATTTTCACTTCCATGATTTGTGGTGGTGCTGGGATTGTTCTACTAAAATTTCGAAATATAAAAGAACGTGTAGAAACTGAATCAAAAAGTATATTCTATATTCTTGAATGAATAACTAGCGTACCTTCCACAACATTGTTGTCAGGGTTCACTTAGGTAGTAGTGAGGGAAAAAGCTCACCCTTACTACCGTGGAGGTTATTGGTTACATCTTAAAACCCTTGGATTAGGGAACTAATTTGAAAGATGTCATGTTTCTTTTCAGTTTTAGCAAAGAAGAATGCATTGAGGTTCAAATGGAGTGTTCCTCTCCTCTGTTGAAACAACGGTTTTTTCTTGTCAGCATTTAACAGTAGAGGTGCCCTTATTTTCAACACTTAAATCATTTCCTCGTCCCCTTCAGGCAATTTTCGGGGTTCTTCTTTCCGCACCTTTGTCAAGTGGGGTGTTGGATCTTCTTAGCACCGTTGGATTTATCCATCAGACCACCAGCATTGAATTCCACCTTACGCTTCTTATCCCCATGATACCCCTAATATTCTTTGATTTCCATTTCGACCTTGAGGGCACATCGGAAAATTTCATCATAGCTATCGAATTCACGGATCGCTAGTGGTTTCTGCAGGCTAGGTTTTAGCCCACCAAACAAGCTGTCAAACTTGTATTCGGGGGGTAAAAAAAATCCATAAGCGTATCATTCAAGAAATGTGAAGTTTTCCTCATATTCCCCAACAGATTCGTCGTCTTTTGTTTTAGGGCAAGGAAGTCCCTTTCCATCTTATGTTGGAGGGTGCGCTGAAGATATTTATCAAAAAATATCTTTCATAAATCCTTCCATTCCAATTCCTTGATCTCTTCCTCAGGCTTCATATTTTTTATCAATGTCCACCATTGATCAACTTCACCCTCTATATGATAAATATCTAGGAGAACCTTCTCTTGTTCAGAACATTGAAGGATTGATTAGATCTTTTCAATGGAGTTGATCCGTTGTTCAGTGATTGAGGGATCAAATGATCCATTATAAGTAAGAGGCCTTTGTCTCGTGAAGATCTTGATAGCGACTTGTTCTTTCATAGGAGGGGTTGAACATTCTTCTTGACCCATGTTTCTATTCAAATCTTGATTTAGCTGAGAGAGAAGCATGACAAATTTCACGGTTCCCACTCCCATTAGATTGGGCATCTCATTAGTACAGTCATCACATTGATCTTCACATCAATTGTTAGCCCAAGTCCTCCTATTACCAGCCATTGGATGGAATAAAAGAAAATTTAGGGGTAACACATAAAGGGTAATACATGGAAAAAACTGATGACTTATAAATAACTCTTATTTTTTTTACATATTAATATATTGGATTCATTCTATGTTATCCATGATATAATTTCTGACATATATTCTTAGGGAATTTTTTGAGTCCCTTAATAATGGTTCATATTAAACTTGTGAATTTACCAAAGCATATCCTCTGGGAGTTTCGTAACCAAGAGTGCAGTAAGGCCTGTTGTCATGCAACAGTTCCCATTCGAGTCTAGCTCAAAGCGGTGTTTTCGGGTTTTACCCCTAGGATACATCTACGCCAGAGCCACCTCTACCTTCTCGTATCTAGACAGGGATGTATTTTACTAATTAACCACTTAGTAAATACTCACAAAAACATAGGGATGTTTTTATTATACATAGTATGGTATCTAAGGCTACACTAGAGTTTTCTAATCCTATTCCCAAAAATAACTAAACCTATCGTCTATTACCTACTATGACAACCCTGCTTTTTATTACACAAATAAACATAATTTATTAAATAAACATCATTTGATACAACATAGAATATTTATAGGTCTAGTGTCTTTGGGGATTATGATAATTTCATAAGAACTTAAAACATGAAAATAACATATTTATTGAAAACATCCTTTACATGACCACTATATTTTGTCGTACTTAGCATTGCACAGGATTACCTGAGGACATGAATAATAAAAGGGTGTGCTATAAAGCCCTGTAAGGGAATAAACATAGAGTAACATGAGTAATAAAATACATGTTAGAAAATATCCATATAATTAGAGAATAATAGAAGAATAAACATTAAGGCATGAAAAATCATGATAATCATAACATGGAAATGTGGAAACAACACTTAACATGGAATTAACATGATCCAAATCTCATTTCACATGAAGAACAAGTAAAAACTCATTGAAATTTCATTATCATGAGTAAACACCCATTGCAAATGACATATCATAATACTATTCTTAACCCAATGCATTGGAGTGCTATAAGGGCACACCCTTCTAAAACATTTCATTTCATGCATATGTGTGCCACATGGATCATATAACATGGATTCATAAAACATAATCATTTATTCCACAATAAAGGAATTTGGAATTCATACATGAAACTTTATAATAAATAAGTAAATGTGCATAAAGGTGAATATCCTTGATAGAGAAATGGACATGGTACTCACTACACAATGACATTGGCTTTGAAAATAGGAGCAATTTCGGTAGCGTAACGGTGTGACGAAAAAATTCAAAAAAATAGTTAATGAGATAGAAAAGGATGTCTCATTATATGTACAGAAAATTTAATGTAAGGGGGTTATAAAGATACATTTCCCAAAAATTGTAATGTAATTTAGAGTCATGATACAAAATAATTGCTTCAATGTAAAAGAGGAGGGAGAAATTCCATTCAGAATTTTAGCACAGTAACCATGGGAGGAATTTTGTGTGAGAGAAAGGGATCTCCCATAATTAAAACACAAAAGAGGTAGTATGGGGGAGGTACTAAACCATACCACAAAATTTATAATCGAAATTAAAATGCCTAACAATTTAATAAAAATTGGACAAAATGAGAAAGGAAGAAAACACCCTTAATTGGATGTGTGCTTCCAAAGGCTTGAGATAGGTTTGAGAGAGGATTATTGGGAGCCTAGGGCACCTTCAGAGGATTATATATAGAGTAGGGCAGAGTCTGGACGAAATAAAAAGGCTTTTAGTGAGGAGGAAGTGGGGAGCATGGGTGGGTTTATAAAGGAAAGGTGGGGGAATTCTTTATTATTTAGGTTTGGGACACCTAACATTAAACTAATCCAAACCACAAACCAGCCCATGGTTTTTTACCATGTTTTTTGGAAAAGGGAAGTAGAAAATAATATTTTATAAGGACAAAGTCTGAAATTATTAAAATAACGGGGTTTCTTATGTGGAGGTGAGTCACACTCCCAAGGAAATCAATTTAGAAAGACAAGATGTTTAATAAGACTTGAAGAGTCCATTAATGCTTTGTAAAATAATTTAAACAAACCGAAAATAACATTATTTAAATGTTAGAACATATATTGGAATACCATAAGGATTATTTTATTTTATTACATAACTATTGGGTCATTATGATGTCATAAACCACATTATATATTTAAACAGTATTTAATTTTTACCCAAAAATTTGACTATCTCAGAAAATTATGAAAAATGAACCATGGTATAATTTCGACATTCTCATTAAAGAAATAATATTTATTTTATCTAAATAATTTTCTAAATATGTTAATTTTAAATTTTAAAATAAAAATTGACATTTATCGAAAATTCACAGGTTTTGAAAAAAATGGATTTCAACCCTTAAAAAATAACGATTGAATTCATAAATTTATAGAATCATTTATATTTGATAAAACATAATTTAATAATAATAATAATATTTTATAATAATATTTTTAATTCAAAAATCCAATAATTCATCAAAAATGGATTTCTTATTTGAATATTAACTAAAAATACTATTTATTCCTTAAAACCCATCTACATGGTAACAACAATAAAATGAAGGTATATTCATTATTATATTCAAAAATAATGTACATTAACATAGTGATAATGTCTTGTTATATAACCCCTTATAACACTTGGGTAAGAATGAAGGGTAAGGTGTGTAATGGTGACCGACTCTTGGGGTTTCTCGGATAACATTGATCGGGTGGTAATCTCAATCAACTTACACTTCTCTCATAGGCGGTTCCAATCAAGCTTAACAGATTCAAGATCAACATGGGCTTGGTTAAGAGAAAATCCAAAAGACGCAACCTTCTTTTAGTGCTCCGAAAAATGGGCTTCATATGGGGCACATCTACTTGATGAGGACATCACTTCCTTTTTCTAAGTAAATTGGATTTGTTAAAGCCTTATATTTATATTAATCATATGATCAGTGTTCCACAACTATATTAACAATGTTCACAATTCATAACTGTATTTTAAAATCCAAAAACATAAAACAAAAGAAGATGTCATTTTATATAAAAATATTACATAAAGAGACATTTAATTTGATCAAGCTGGATTTCCATTAATAAAATTTTGGGTCATTACATGGAAAATGTCAAACTATTTAACTTAGAGTTGAATATATAAGATAATGTTAATATGGAGATTTAAACTTCTCTAAAACCTATTTTTTGAGAGGTTTTAGACCCATACCAACCATATCATCTAATTAAATCATTTTTTAGACATTGGAAACTAGAAATGATTTTATTATAAAATAATAGTTCATGCTTTTCCTAAAGTGACCATCACATCTCTTATAAAAGGGAACTTCACCTTCTTTTAATTTCACACCTCCTAATACATTTGTCTTAGCCAAACCCTACCCAAAATTCCTCCTAACTTTCTTCCCTTCATCCTAGAGGCCTTCCTTTAGTCATAATGCAAACCTGAGGATCCCTTTTTATCAAATAAAAAGGAAGAACTCGAAGAAGAGGTAAATATTATCACCTTTTTCATGTTCTTTTCTTCTTCCACTTCCACTTTCTTTGTGGTTTTCAATCTAAAATAATAACTCCAATATCATCTATATACTATGATGTTATTATAAAAAATGTTATAACCATATTCATTATTCTATCCATCATATTAATGACAATGTTACTATACGTGCATATGTACGGCTTACCATCTCCATGTCTTGGTGTAGTTTTTTATTCAAACACGTCATTATTTAGATGGGTATAATAATAAGTATAACTAATGTAAATAATTAATATAACAAGTTTATGATTCTGTATATATTATATACCATCCAATTACATATGATTTTGCTATCAATATAATGATATTACCACTCGTGCATACGTACGGATTACCGTCTCCATGAACTTGATGTGATTCATTTCGCCATCGTAATAATTCAAGAATATTTTTCATTTTATTATTAAAAATAATGTTTATTAACATAATATCATTATGTATAATAATCAAATACATCCTATACAGAACAAACATGGCTTATGTAACTATGCATATAGAGGATAACGAATCAATTAACACATGAAATGATGATACTACTGAAATATTATTAACAAAGAAATATTATATAATCATATATGATATCATATTTATCTAAATTGTTCTTGTATAATTTAATAACAATGTTTTAACTATTACACAAGAGGTTAATGTACCCTCGACCATGGAAATGTATATGGTAAGGTTAAATTTCACAATCTGTCTATTATCTGAGGTTGTTTTTACTTAAGTATCTACTGAGACCTCTTTATCATCCACATCCATGTTTTCTTAAAAATGTATTTCAAAATATTTTTACTATTTACTTGAATTTGGGTTAAATTAATTTATACCCTTCTTTGACCTTATCTGTTTTCAATGGAATTTTTCGGTCATTTTTGAAACATAGTACTTTATAACCATTTCGACTGAATTATGTTAACAATGATTTTTTAACTTGTACGGAAAGTGAGACTGTTTTCTGACATTATAACATTATCAAAGCTTCCCTTAAAATCATGTTGAAATATTTTAAAAATAAATGTTTTCTTTTATAATTATGTGACTCTTAAATGGTGTCAAAATAGATAGAGGTATTTCTTTCAAATAGTTTTCATTTCATATATCTCAATGTCCTTTGATGGATTTCAAACTTGTTTGAAGTTGATTTATTATGATACAAATCTTCAATATTATATTGGAGGTTTTGGGATATGTTAGATTGTTGATTTTTTATTTCTATACCATTCAGTTTTATGGTTATAGTTTTGACATTTCGTATGCTAGTTTCAATATGAATTTTTATGTTATGTTTCAACCTTTTCATATGAAGAATCTATTGGACATAGTATGTGACGAGTGGAGCCCGTTATAGCTCCTCGTTGCACCGGTAGGTCTCATGAGACTATTAGAAGTCGAATTGGACAAGGCCTTTCCAAATTAAATATACAGTCCCTATTAGATATATGGTTTTTGATGAGGCCTAAATAATTTTTAAACATCTTGGCTGAGGCCTTGACAAGTAGTTTCCGAATGTCCATCATTATACATTCCCTCATTAGGAAAATAATAAATATGGTTCATGTGGCTATTAGACTTGTAGAATACCCATGGATATTTTTTATTATGGAATTATTTAATCAACTCATATTCCTGCCATAAAGTGTTCATGATTATTATTTGTAAAGGCATGTGTTTTTAATTATTCACCATGCCTAATGTTTATGTTATATTTCGAGATTTTTATTACCCTTACTGAGCATTTGAGCTCACCACTTTCTTATGTTTCAGGTTCCCAAGATATGAAGAAGATAGTTATGAGTGACTTTCAGGAATTATCAAGGAGTCTTGGATCTTTCTAATTGAATAAATTAGTGTCGTATTCATTTTCAAGTTGTAATGTTAAACTTATATACGTATCTTGTTTTCAATAATACTAAAATGATCAGTCATTTGGGATATGATTTCTTGTATCATGTCAATATTATGTAATAAATCCTCGAATCTAGGTAACTATGGTTGGGGCCTTATAGTTGGTATCAGAGAAAGTTTAGTACATACATTGGAAACTATATTTTGAAAAAACTCTGATTAGAGAACATTACCCTAAGATAGACTTTGATTATTAGTATAGAAGAATATCCTAGAATTTTGGTAATGTAGAGATTTTGTGAGTTTTCCAAGAAATAATCCCCTGTCTGGATACAAGCAGGTAGATGCGGCTCTGGAACAGATGTACCTAGGAGTAAAACCGGAAAACACCACTTTCAGCAAGAATCGAACGGGAACTGGTGCATGACAATGAGCCTTGCTGCACTCTTGGTTACGATACTCCTAGGGGATATGCTTAGGATAATTATAATTTTATTTAAAAACCATCATGAAGGGTTTATGAATATATATACTTCCTCAATGAAAACATTTTTATGATTATGGATTTTATCTATGAACTATTCAATTTATGTTAAGTGTTTTACATGTTCAGAATTATGTATTGTGATTCATAAACTGATCTGTTGTATGCCATAGTTTAGAAATCGTGCCTAGTGGAAGGAATGAAAACCGTATCAACGCACGTAATCCATGTAGGGATTTCCATCCAACTCAAGAAAATTATAGTCAAGCTGGTGATACAACTGGTGCTGATCAGCTGATCACCATACTTGGACAACTTACTCAGGTTATGAATAATAACCTTACCCGTATGGAGCACCCTGATCCAAAATGCAGAGAATCAATTATAGACCACTTCATGAGGCAAAAACCACCATCATTCAATAGGAGTACAAATCTGTTAGAAGCTGAGAAATGGATATATTATTTTGAGAAAATATTTCATGCTTTAGGGAGTTGCGAAAGGGAAAAAGTTGACATGGTAGTTTATCACCTCATGGGAGATAATGATTAATGATTGTCATTGATTAAAAAAAATTAATGATGAAGAAGTATCAAACAAGGAATGGAGGTAGTTTAAAGATATTTTCATAGAAAAATACTTTCTCTTGACCATCGATCGGATATGGAAAGATAATTTCTAAGTCTGTGGAATAAGTAGGATGAGAATGTCACAAAGTATGAGGAAAAAATTACAAGCATTTCAAGACATGTTGCAGATTATATATGTAACAGAAGAATTAAAATTGATTATTTCATTGATGGGATAACACCAATTCACTGTCGAGCATTAGTCTCACAATCCTTCTCATTGTATGGAGATTTTTTCTCCTATGCAATCAAAACTGAAAAGGAATTCTTTATGTCTTATAAATATAAAGAAAAGAAAGAGAAGAAGAGATCTGCAGAACAAACTGGGAAAGGAAAAAAGGAAACATGGAAGAATGGAAGAGTTGAATTTACGCCCTGTGTTAATTATGGAATGAAGGACCCAGATTCTTGTCTAAATGGGAAAATAGTTTGCTACCAATGTAAACAAAAAGGCCATCTTTCTTGTTATTGTAAGGGGAATAATGAAGCTACCAATGTTCAATGCTATAATTGCAGGGAGATGGGACATTATAAAAATGAATGTCCTAAGCATCAGGGATACATGCCTTAGAAATGTCAAAGGGATCAAGGCCATGCTTCTGTGATCACTATTGTTGAGGTTAAAGATCTTAAAGACATGGTGGTTGGTTATTTAATGGTTTCCTCAAGTTTAGCCAAAAATGTATTTGATTTTGGATCATCACATTGTTTCATATCTTCCCAATTTTCTATTAAAATTAGATATTTCTAATTTTATTTAACAAGGGAGTTGTCATTCAAAACTCATAAGGGAAGTATCATTGCAACAATGTTTTGTGAATCAGTCCCCATTAAGGAATATAAAAATTTTTATCTGCTGATCTAATCGTCATATCCCTGATTTAATTTGATATAATCCTCGATATGAATTGGATTTCAGACCATGATACAGAAATATATTGTAAGAAGACGTAGGTTACAACTCTTGATGTTGATAAGGAGTACCTAATCATTAGAGCAGAAATTCCACCATCTGGTTCTTATCAAGATCCACCCCCTATAGCTCTACTAAATTCAATTATTTGGGAGGATTATAATGAAATAATTATGGGTCAGGAAAAGAATTTTCAGATAGTGGATGTACCTATTGTGAAAGAATATGTTGATGTGTTTCCATAGGATTTACCTGGAAATCTTCCATAATGAGAAGTTGAGTTTTTAATTGATTTAATTCATGGTTCAAGGCCCATATCTAAGACCCCTTATAGAATGGATATTGTGGAATTAGTGGAAGTAATGAAACCGCTAGAGGAATTGATTAATAAGGGATTTATTCTACCTAGTGTTTCTCTATGGGGATCCCCTGTCCTTTTTGTTAAGAAGAAAGACTGATCTATGAGGTTGTGCATTGATTACAGGGTGATCAATGCTATAGAAATAAAGAACAAGTATCCCCTACCTTGAATTGAAGATTTATTCGAGAAACTTCACGAAGCTCAATATTTTTCAAAGATTGAACTTCGATCTAGATATCATCAGTTGTCTATGAAGAAGAAAGACATTCTGAAAACAAAATTTCCAACCAGGTACTGGAATTAAGAGTTTAAAATAATGCCTTTTGGATTGACTAATTCACCCTCTGCCTTCATGGATCTAATAAATTGTGTTTTCAAGGAATATATTTTTGATTTTGTAGTGGTATTTATTGATGATATCTTGGTATACTCCAAAAGCTTTGAAGATCAAGAAAATCACTTGTGCATTCTTCTAAAGACTCTTAGAAGAAATGAATTATATGGGAAGTTTAGCATGTGTGAATTCTGGATTCAGGAGATTTATTTTCATGGCCATATAGTCTCTAAGGATGGATTCTCTGTTGATCCTTCAAAGACCAAGGCAATCCAAGGATGGCCCGCACTAATGAGTATAACTGAGGTACACAATTTTATTGGTTTAGTAGATTATTTTTGACACTTTGTCTATAATTTTGCCTTGTTGGCTAACCCATTTACCAAGCTAACACATAAAGGGGGTAAATGTTTTTTGGAAAAAAGAGTGTGATGAATGTTTTGAAGAACTAAAAATAAGATTAGTTAATGCTCATATCATAACTCTATAATCGGGGAATGATGAGTTTGTTATTTATAGTGATTCCTAAAAGAAAGGACTTGGTTTTGTCCTTAGGAAGAATGAAAAAGTTTCTACCAATGCATCACGACAGCTACAAATTCATGAGTAGAATTATCTGACTCATGATCTTGAATTAGAAGCTATAATCATTAATCTGAAAATACGGTGGCACTATCTCTATGATGAAAAAGTTGATATTTATACCGATCACAATAGATTGAAGTATATTTTCTCACCGAAATAACTCAACATGAGAATAAGATGATGGATTAAACTATTCAAGGATTATGATTGCACTATAAACTACCACCCAGGTAAGGAAAATAACTTGGTAGATTCTTTGAGTAGAAAAGACCATGATGTTTTAAAGAAGATGATATTTGAAAGAGATCCTAATATCATGGATCTAGTAATGATGGATATGAGAATAACCATGGATGGTGAAACATCAAAAAATTTCCAAATGGTATCTAAACCATCTTTCCTAGAAAGGATAAACAGTTCTCAGACTGATGATGAGGAGTTTCAATAGAAGATTAAAGTTGTAAATGATGGGAGATTGAGTGACTTCGTATATGAAGATGGAATTTTGATATTTTGGAAGAGAAATTGTGTTCTTAATATACATGATCTAAAAATGGAATTGTTGTATGATTCTCATAGCTTTAATTTCTCTATACACTCATGGAGAAACAAGATGTATAGAGATTTGAAGGAACATTTTTTGTGGGACAACATGAAGAGGGGTATTTTTGATTTTGTGTCAAGATGTATGGTTTTTCAACAAGTGAAATATGGAGGCAACATCTTGGAGGAGTCATGCAACCTATTCCCACACCTGAGTGGAGATGGAATGATTTTACAAGGGAATTTTCCAAGGGTCTACCAAATATTCCTATAACGAAGGATGCAATATGGGTCTTTGTTGATCATCTTACCAAGTCGGCACATTTTATTTCTATAAGAGAAGATTTACCACTTGAAAGTTTAGCATGATGGTATATTAATGAAGTTTTTAAACTTCCTGGAGTACCCTTATCGATTGTTTCTGATCAAGATCCATGTTTTATATCATGATTCTGGAAAAGTATTCAGAATTCATTGGATACTGAACTTCATTTGAGCACCACCTAGCAGCATTAAACTGATAGACAATCAGAATGAACTATTCAAACCATAGAAGACATGTTGAGATATTGCTCAATTGACTTTCAATGTATGTGGGATCAATATTTACCTATGGTAGAATTTTTCTATAACAATAGCTTCCATTCAAGTATTTTTATGGCACCATATGAAGAGTTATATAGAAAGAGATGTCACACACCAGCTTTTTGGGATGATCTTGGGGAAAAAAACTCGTAGGCCCATAACTTGTTGACAAAACAAATGACAAAGTAAATATTATCCATACCCATATCAAAGCAGCCCAAAGTAGGCAAAAGAGTTATGCTGATAACTGAAGGAAGGATTTGGAATTTCAAGTAGGATACCACGTTTTCTTGAAGGTATCTCAAGGGAAGGGGGACATACATTTCTATAAGATGGGTAAATTGAGTCCTTGGAACATCGGACCTTTTGAAATTCTTGATTTAATTGGAGTTATAGCTTATTGTTTGTAAATGTCTCTAAGTCTCCCCAAAGGTAATGTTCTGTTCCACATATCACTTTTCATAAAATACATGCATGACCCAATGTATGTACTCACCTATGAGGAAATTGAACTAGAACTAGATCTGTCTTATTGTGAAGAGCCTATAAAAATTCTTGATACTAGGGAACTATTGACGAGAAAACATATGACTCATCTGGTAAAAGTTATATGGAGAAACCATAATATGGAAGAGGCAATGTGGGAGCCAGAGGAACTTATGATGAAGAACCACATGAATCTTTTTGTGTGGTAGTATTCTAAAAATTTCGAGGATAAAATTATTTAAAAGTGGTAAGAATGTAACAAACCAAGCTTCCACGGTTGGTTTCCCTTTGAATAATGCAATATCTTTCATTGTATTCAACTTTTAGATTCTAACACACTACGACAAATCAAACTAGCCATTATGAATAGTTATATCCACTTTTTAAAATTTGATATTTTTTATTTTTCAAAATGATCTTTATTTTTGAATTCGGACTATCAAAAGTAATTTAGGGTGAATTTTTGTTCTTTTTTTGGAAACAATCAATTTTTGATGAATAATGAAAAACATTGTGTTATTGATTAAAATATACATTTTATTTGAATAATTATTTATTTTATTTAAATTTCTTAGGTCAAAATAGATACATAATACCGTTATAAGTTCAATGTAACTCCTTCCAGTCATTTTATAATATGTTTAGATATATAAAAATTTTATTGAACTTTTTACCGTCTTTTACCCACCTCTTAGGAGTTTTTTAAAATTTGTAGAAAACCTATTTTTACCTCTTATGTTAGTTGAATTTCAAAATTCCAAGACATACTGTTAATATTAGAAAGTAAAATTTGGTTCAATAAGATGAAAGTAATTTTTTGTGAATAGTAACTATTGACTTTTATTTGCCATGGTTAAAATTAAATAGGGTAATTAAGGGTAAAAATGATATCATAATTACTCAAACACATGTCCTAATTCTAATGGATAAGTATGATTCAACCAAAAAAACCTTTGGAATAAAATATGATCCCCTTTGGTCCGCTTGATAAATAAACCATTTTTAATATAGGGATACACACAATATAAATTAGAATAAAAATATTCATTTGAAAGACAATATTATTTCCTATATAATTGTATTTTATTTATAATTTTTAGACATTAAATAATTTAATTTATTTATGACACAATGATGATGCAATAATTACCTTATTATTGAAATATTAAAATAATTGATATTATAAATATCTAAATAAATGTACATTGAGAATTCTGATTAATTCCAAGAATTTTATATGTTAATATGTCATGCTAGGGTTGGTTAAACAAACTTTATTTGAAGTAATAATGTTTTAATTGCTTTCAAAAAAATCAAATTCTAAAGAGTGTCAAAATTTACATAATTGAGTTTTTTAACCAAATACTATATTACTAATTTATATGATATTGATAAGAATCTAATGATCTGAAAAAATACTTATATAAGGTTATATATATTAATAATGAACCACTTGGGGTTTTATTGTCTATTTATAGTATGTTTATTGGCCATATAATATAAAAATACCATGAGACATGGTAAATGTAAAACTATTTAACAAAGAGTTAAGTATAACAGATAATGTTAATAATGTGACATAAACGTGTCTAAAACATATTGGTTAAGAGTTTTTCGAGCCATCCCCACCTTATACTTTAAATAAATAATTTTGGAGCCATTATAAACTTAATATAATTTTATTATAAAATAATATTTTAAGGTTTTCATGAAGTGACCCTCACCTTTATTATAAAAGGGCACTTCCCTTTCTCTTAATTTCAAACCTACAAAGCCATTTCTCTTGGGAAAAACCATCCCAGATATCCTCCCAAATATCCTTTATTAATACTAGTGGCCTTCTATAGGTTAGAAATCCAACCTAAGGGGAAACTTTGATCAAATCAATAGGAAGAACGCGAAGAAGAGGTAAATACCATCACCTCTTTCAAGTTATTTTCTTCTTCCACATCCTCTTTCATCGTGGTTTTCATTATAAATAAATTACTCCAGTAACCTCTATATTCTGTGTTTTTATTATAAAAAAAGGTACAAACATATTCATTATTCTATCCATCATATAAATGAAAAATTCACCATACGTGCATACGTACGGCTTACCCTCTCCACGTTGGGGTGTAGTTTTTCATTCAAACACTTCATTATTTGGATGGGTATACAAATTACTATAACTAATTTAAATAATAAATATAACTTGTTAATGATAATTTATATATGATATACCATCCAATTACATACGACTTCTCCATTAATAGAATGATATTTTTGTTCATGCATACGTATGGATTACCGTCTCCACGAACACGATTAGATTCATTAACCGATCATATTCATTCAAGAATAATTTTCAATTTTATGATTAAAAATAATGTTTATTAACATAATATCATTATTTATATGAATACAAAACTTCCTATCCAAAACAAACATGGATTACGTAACCAAGCATATTGTTGAAAACAAATCCGTTAACACCCGAAACTTTGATATTACTGAAATTTTATTAACAAATAAATATTATATAATCATATATAATATCATATTTATGTATATAGTTCTTGAATAATTTAATAAATATGCTTTAACTATTATATATAAGGTTAACGTACCATCGAACTAGGAAATGTACAAGGTAAGGGTTAATTTCACAATCACTTTATTATCCAAGGTTGTTTTTACGTAAGTATCTACTTGGACCTCTTTATCATTCACATCTATGTTTTCTTAAAAATAAATTTCAATAAATTTGTATTATTTAATAAAATTTTAGTTAAAGTCATTTATACCCTTACTTGACCTTATATGTTTTGAAAGGAATGTTTTCATTGTTTTCAAAACATAGTACTTTATGACCTTTTTGACAAAATGAAGTTAAGAATGTTTTTTAACTTATATGGCGGGTGCGATAATTTTCAGCTGTTATAACATCATCGAAGCAACCCTTACTAGATTATAATAATATTTTCAAAATAAATGTTTTCTTTTATAATTACATGACTCTTAAATAGTATCAAAATAGAAATAGGTATTTCATTCAAATAGTTTTCATTTTATATATGTCAACATCCTTTGGTGGATTTTAATCTTGCTTGAAGTTTATTTATTATGATACAAATCTTCCATATTGTATTTGAAGATTTTGATATATGTTTGACTGTTGATGTGTTATTTCTATACTATTCATTGTTTATGGTCAAATTATTGACATTTCGTATGCTAGTTTTAATAAGAATGTTAATTTTATGTTTCAACCTTTTCATGTGAGGAATGCATTGTACATAGTATGTGATAGGTGGAGACTTCTATAGATCCTTGGTGCATCGGTAGGTCTCATGAGACAATTATACATGGAATTGGCTAAGTCCTTTCCCCATTTGATATATGGTTTTTGTCGAGGCCTAAATCATTATTTAGACACCTCAACCGAGGCCTTGACTAGATGTTTGAGAATGTCAGGCATTATAAATTCCCTCATTATGAAAATAATAATGATGGTTCATGTGGTTATTCAAATACTAGAATAAACTTGATTATGTTTTATTATGACATTATTTACTCAACTCATATTCCTGCAATAAAGTGTTCATGTTTATTATTTGTAAATGCATGTGTTTTTAATTATTCACCATGCCTAAGGTTTATGTTATATTCTATTTTATTGATTACCCTTTCTAAGTGTTTAAGCTCACCCCTTTCTTATGTTTCATTTTCCTAGGATATGAAGAAATTAGTTATGATTGACTTTCATGCACAATCTTGGAGGTTTTGATGTTTCTAAGGGAATAAATTAGTGTTGTATTTCTTTTCAAGTTGTAATGTTGAACATATGTATGTATCTTGTTTCCAATAATACAACATTGATCGGTATTTTAGGATATTTGTCCTTGTACCGTGCCAATGTAAGGTATTAAATAACCGAATCAGGGTAACTGGGGTCGGGGAATTACCAGTTTCCAAATTATATTTTTATATAGCTTTTTCAAGATTAAATATGTTCCCAAAAAATGATTTTGGGATTAGTTTATAGAGTATTTATTGTCATTTGGTAAGGTCTTGTATTAATAATATGTGTTTTATGGTTTGAAGAAGTTTGTATAGGTGGTGTACTATTATATGTGAGGTGAGTGAAACACTTTTAATTATTTGATATAAATCCATCATATCCATCCATTTAACCATGGTAATTAATTATTATTATTCTCAATATTAATTTTGGTATGTATTTATTTTTAACTTATTAGAAAATATATCTTATTATGTTTCCAAATATACAATAAAATATTCTAAATTATAATGAATAATGTGAAAAATATTTATTTAAATATAATCCCACATATGTGAAGATAATGGAGGGTTTTAAAGAAAAATTATTCAAATGCAATAATTTTTTTATATCAAAAATTAATATTAAAATTATTCCAATGTAATAAATTGGATTACATGTTAAAAATGGAAGGAAATGTACTTGTAAAAAATATAAAATATAATTTAACTATATACACAATTTAAATGAAGTGGAGATTTCTTATTAAAAATCATTATTTTTCTCTAATAAACAAAAAAATTAGATTCTCTAAAAAATATAAATAATTCAATGTAATCTAATTTTGGCAATAAATTTTCATGAAAAATAATTCTAGAAATTAAATTTCTAAAATTTATTAAATTTTAATTTTAGTTATATTGTGTGAAGCAAGACTATACTGTCTTTTCGAAAAAAAACATAGTTTAAAAAATAATTATTCTAAAAAATGATAATTATATTTATTTATAATTAATAGATAACAAATTAAATATTTTAAAATAAATATTTTACATATACTAATTCTATTCACACTCAGTAATTTAATGACATAGTTATAATGGTCCTATTTAATTAATATTTTATTAGAGTATCATGTTTCATTTAAATATTTTATTTCAAGTGTTATATGATATCAAAAATTATTATTATAAAAGAAAAGTATTTCAATTATTTGTGGTTTTACACTAGGTTCCCCTGTATTAGTTCCCATCGAGAGGAGAAATGGTAAATGTGTTAATAAGGGTCATTTGTACCACTATAGAAGGAAAACCTTGGGTTTGGGAAATTGGGTGGTGGATGAGTATGATCCACCATACGTTGTATGCCAATTTTTCATTATGAAACAAATATTTGGGTATTTTTACATCTTCACGGAAAGTGGTAGGTGAAAAAATTAGATCATCAATAGATGTTTCACCATGCATCTCCCCCATACTGTTCGATATGATTCAATAGTTTAACATCCATGATACAATAGTATGAAGTCACATATATTTTTTGGGGAATAAATTTATGGGAATATCAGATTATGACATACATTAATGCACAATATAATTCACCCCTAGGTGGTTGAGATAAATCCAAAAAATTATCCATTAGATTGAAAAATGTTTATCATATGATGGTTTTCTATTAGGACATGACTAGATAATTACATATGAATTTCACATAAGAGATGTATAAAAAAATTAAGTGATGAGTATATTTCCACACAAAATCTAATGGAATAGAGATCCAATTATAGAAACCTCTTCATTTTTCTACAACAACTAATGAATATCAAAATAGATATACATGGAATCACCAATATATCAAGACTGAAATATATATATAATAATATTGTGGGTCATATAAGGACTATGGATAGTCTTTATAAATGGGAATTGACATATTATATGTTGTTTTCATGTATCAACAGATCCACATTCTGTGATTCATCATCCTCATTCACATCATCTCAATCCTCATGATTGATTCTAGAAACAGGCTTTACAATTTCAATATTCACTATGATTTTAGTTAATGATGAAAATTTATGGACACAATCCATCTACCAAACATGAAAAACCATTCATTATAACATAAGTTGAATAAAATAGAGGGTATCATACTTCCCCAACCCAAAGCTTCTCATAGTAATATTACACATCTATGATCTGATGCAACATTGTGGCAAATTCAATAGAGGACCACTAGATGCCTTTTCGGTGCCCATAGGTATTGAATAGTCCATCTATTTGAATGGAAACAATTTTAACCATTCGAAACTAATATTTTAGAGCCAAATAGATAATGTAGAATTATGGTTAGGTTAGTTGATGACCTTGAGGATGGTAAAAAATTTAAAAAACAAGTCATTGGGTAATGATATAGTGTTTTCATCGAGAATCATTGGGATTAAAAAGTATGTGGTTTTATATAACTCCTATTTAATCTAATATATATTGTAATTAATTTTTCCTACATTAAAAACATGTTTCACATAAAATCCAAATTAATTAACTTTATTATGTAAAAATAAAATATAACTGTTAAAATATTACCATTAAGTTTGTAGGTATAAAAGTAATTAACAATATTTTGAAATATAATAATGAATGAAATTTAATAAATTAGCATAAGTATCCCATTTAAAGACCGTTTACATGATTTTATGAAAGGGGAAGCATTAAATGTTTTTCTATTAACAATACCCATGCTGAATTGAAACAATCACGACATGGCAGAAAATGAATAAGAGGGAAATTCATTCTTGTGGAAATTATGATGAGATCCATTCTAGGGGAATCACTAAACTAAAATTCCAATAAATAATACATGATAAATAGATTATATATGGATATCGTGTGGTGATAGGTAAAAATAAATTAGGATGACATAATTAGGTTATTATTAATCGAATAGGTTATTTATCGAATACAATTTAAACATTTTCCATTTTAAATTTTAATGAAAAGGATGTCTTCTTCTATAAAAATAGATTTTCATTGTATTTCTTATTTAATGTATAATTAAAAATGATATAATTGAATTTTTTTTAAAATGAAATTAATTTTTTATTTAGTAATTTCAATATTACAATAGGAATATGTTATTTAATTTTATAAAATAAATTTATTTTAGTAAATATTTTGATATAAAATTTGTAATAATGTAATATAATTTATGCCTATATCAGGAATGAAGTATTACATAACAATTTATAATACCTTTTTATCTTAAAATATATATTTTTTTCATAATATTATACATTTTAAAATACTATTATAAATTTACAAATCCTATAATTAATTTAATAGGATCTGTTTTCCTATATGAAATTATATCTGGAGTTTTCCATTAAATAAATTTTGTATTAAGAAAATTAATGTTTTCTTTTCATAGAAAGGAACATACCATATATTCTATTTAAATGTTTTTTATGATAAACAATATAATTGATAACTTTGTCCAACATAAAAATTTTAATCCATAGAATAAATAGTTTTCTACTACTGAGTTTTCAGTGCTAGTGTCAAAATTATTTTTAGAGAACATTATAATTTTTTTAGAAAAATAGATTCAATATTTTTATTCTGTATATAGAAATTAGTAAAAAAATCAATTTATTTTTATTTTATATTCTATCACGTGTTATTTTCATGAATCTAAAAAGTATTAGTTATAATTTTCGGACCATATATGATGGTCAACCGAATTAAAATTTTAGCAGATTCTAGAAATGCAAAGATTTAATAATAATTTCCTGTGTATGTCACATAGAAAAAAGATTATTTCTAAACCCTTCAATTCGCATTGATATTTATGTTGTTTGGATGAAACCATTCCTTCCAAAACTGAATGTAATTTAAAATACCAACCTATGATTCCTTAGTTTCGGCATTTGAATTTTGTTTATAGAGTGTTGTAGTTACTTTCATCACTCAACAAACAAATTTTTCTATAGAGAAAATAATTATTTTTTTCCATCCACCAAATATTTTTCTTTATGGAGGAAGGTATTTATCTTTTTCCCTACACAAACTAACTCCCTTTGGGGAAAAAGCCTCCACATATAACCACAACATAAAATAATTAATCCTATGAAGATTTATATATTGGGAAAATGGTTTTTGTAGAAGTCCTATAAATACCCAATTATATAATGATGTTTGGGGATATAGAGAAGGAAAATGGATAATAATCAATTGTGCATGGAAGAAATTTCCATTGTTATATTATATCATATAATTTATCTTACTGAAAATCATTGGAAATCATATCACCACAAAAGAAGCGACAATCCCCAAAATGGTGTCAATTGAAAAATAATCCATCTTAAAAAAAAATTCCATCTAGAAGTGGCATTTTTATTTTTCATTCGTTATTAGGGAATTATCATTTAAGAGATAAGAACTTTCTAATTTTCCACTTATGTAATTTATGTATTTTATATAGAATAATCCATATTCAAGATGAGGCATCCAAGGCTGTTTTTGTTTCCTCCCTCAAAACACTACACCAGGGTATAATTTAGATTTTTCTTATCTCCTTAGTGATGTTTCACAATGGTACTCTCTCATTAATGTGAAAATCCAAGGAAGAAATAATTAAATCCTCACATAATGTCACTATATTAACATTATTGCAAAATGATCACTGATAAAAACTTTTCCCTTTTATCATATATACAATTGGTATATGTTTTCCAGTCCACTATTAACCCACTCATTGCCTTGCGCATTTCAATGGTTAATAATTTCAATACCTCAAAAAAAGTTATCTTTTCAAATTTAATTATGATTTTGTACAATCTGAATAACATTAAATTTATTATTACTTCTCACTTTGAGTTTGAATCACATGGTGTTAGAAAAATTTCTCTGATAATTCCTCCAACAGAATCTATATGAGTCCAAATTGGAATCATTCACATGTAATCCCTATCCAGTTGAATTTTCACACTATTTTAGAATGTAAATATTCCCTATTTTCTCAAGTGTTTCTTTATGATAAAGAATAACCTGGGTTTAGGGTTTTGATTGGATTACAAAATTGATAAAATGATTCAATATAAATAAAATTATTGATCATTTTTTGTTTTTACCATTTCACATATTATCTTATTCTTGAACAAATATATTCCATATTATCCATTCCTTTATAGGGATATATTTCCATTAAATACCCCATTGAAACAACAAATATGAATCTTTTAATCAATCATTTTTACATAAAACATTTAGGAAACAATATCCCTGCAATATAATGAACAAACATATAAAAATCTTAATTATACAATGTTATGATGCACACTAAATTCATTACCACATGATGTTAAATCTCATGGTATAATCCTATAACATGAGTGTAAAATTATGTCACTTAAACAATGTGGGATTGGATTCCAATTTCTATTGGCTACGTTGGATCAATATTTATGGTTTAGATAATATAATTAAAATCATATTTGAACATAAATTATTTCCATATTATATACATGTCCTCCCTCTATCATGCCACATAACAGAAAAAATCCTACCCCAACCCAATGTGATATACTCCTTCCAGATCGTGTATCGCACTCTCTCTTGGACATAGACCATGTGGGATCCCTCATCACATATCAATAGTCCTTTTATGATAAAAATATATCATGTAGACACATTCCTTTTATATCCTACCATAATAGGTATCTCATGTGTAGGACCCATGATGACTATCTTTAGAAATCTTATTTTAAGTCATCTTTACCAAATTACATTAAACAACATTGATTGGTACTTGTCACAGGACCTTTAAATATATTATTTTTTCCATTAAGTCAAATAGAACTTTGCTTCATATATTTACTTTTTTTCAATGATACATATGGTGCCTAGTTAACAAGCCCGAACACATTTCTATAAATACCATATCCATTCTTTGATAGAGATAAAATACACCATTCTTAGTTATTTGGATTTAAAATAGTGTTTATTAAAACTATTAATCTCCTATTTACAATTAAACACAATGAATAACCTACACTATGTTTATGTGTATTGATTAATGGATAATATATATAATTGTTCAAATTGGTATGTTATCTTTGATATGGAGTGATGTTCATATCAGTACATGTTAATTACTAATTACAATAATAATTGAATAAAGTTCTCTACTAGGATTTGGGAAGGATTCATATAGATGACATAAATCTATGAGAGTGTTTTGAATTATAAAATAATACTCCCTAATATTGTGTGATGAGCGCAACCACCCCTACCCTCAACCAATTGTTTTTACCAAACATCATGAGTGAGAAACCCCATATATGTATACATTTTTAGATATGGTATCTAGAAATGCCTCTGTCACAGATGCATGATCCATTGGGCGGTTATTGTTTAATGAATAAACACAATTGTAAATATTATGAAATTAAGATAACATCCCATCAATGAAAAACAACATTTTTAGGAAAAAATATTCATGAAAATAATATTAGTATGATTAAAGTTAATTACTATGAAAACTTTTAGAAAAATATTAATACTTGTTTTTTGGTTAATATTTTACATTTTATACCATATTAAATATATTAGTTTCTTCAAAAATATTAATTTAAAAAAATATTTAAACCAATATATAATTATAATGTCGATTAATCTATTATTAATCATTACTAAATGATATTAAGATAACTTAATCGTAAAAATGACATTTTTCAACAATGATATATTTAAAAATTAATATTTTAAATAAAAAAATTATTTTGTACTATATAAATTATTTATTGGATTAATTAGTGGGTAAATTTTTTATTAGAACACCATAACATAAATTTATATTTTTTTGAACTAATTACATTTTTAAAAATAAAAATAGTTATAGAGGGTTTAACAAAGATTAAAAGACCAAAAATTTAATTCAAAATGTGTGTTAATTGGGGGTTGTTTCACAGATAATGATTATATCTTCCCCTCCAAATTATATACCATTATTTAGTGAAATTTTATTAGAGTGACTTCACATTGTTAAAAAGAATTTGGTATTTACAAATAGTAAAATCCCTCCTCACTTATAAAAGGGGAAAATATCTCATCCCTTCCACTCACACCCCATCCTTGTTATTTTTTTTCAAATATGAAAACACCTATCCTAAATATTTATATCAACTATCAATATATTTTTTTATTCTGAAAATACCAAACCTCCATGTCTTAAACCACATTAAAAAATATATTATCCATGAAGTGAGGTATAAATTTCTAATAACTCCTTTCTCATTTCGATTTCTACTTCTTCACTTATTTTTCCCCAAATACCATTAAACTATCATAAAATGATAAAATTATTAAAATAAATAAACTTTCATGATACAATAATTATGCTACACGAATAACCATATATCCATTTTATATTAATAAAAATGTAGTCTTCGTTCATGCATCATGTAGACTACTGCATCCACAACTGAATGTGTTTAGTTCACTTTAACATTATTTTAGGGAAAGAAATAATAATTGATGTATATTATATTTATCATATTTACGAAATATTTTATATTTTATAATCAAAAACCATATTACTCATTTTACCCATAATTTGTAAAATGAAATCATCATCCACAGAAACCACGACAGAGGAGGAGATGGCGCAAGGGGTACTAGGTGAGAACCCCAAATCTGGCGATGATGATGATCCCTCTGATCTTATATTTGGAATGTGAGCAAAGGATTCTGGTGGTAAGAGTCCTCTTGTTGAACCTCTTAGTCACAAGGATATGTTCTTGTTTGCAAGAAAAGGGTGATGGCAATAATGTAGTCTCTACGAAGATAGGGAGAACTTTTGCATATTTGGTGAAGAATGCAGCAGGACCATCATTCCTTACTTTGATTCTCCTCCACCTAGGATAGTGATACGGAAGGGGAATATTGCCCATGTGTTGGTTACTCAAAGGATTGGTGGAAGAGAGGGTAAATTTATGCTGATATTCAATCATTGCGAGAGTTATAATCCCTAAGGGGAGTGGCTGTGGAAATTTCAGGATCTAACTAAAAGGGTTGCTGAGGTGGGGGGATTTAATGACTGACTGATGATCGTGATGGTCGGGGGATTCTAAAATGTGGTCTTCCCCTCATATGAAGGTAAGAGTAAATTGTGGGGAAATGGTATTGTTGCCTTGAACCCGAGGTTTCTGAATATACAAGAATGAGATAGAAACATTGATCCAATGAATGTCCATAGTAAGCATTCTCAACTATGGATCTTAATTTTTAAGCTAAATTGGTTGTATTGGCACCCAAGGATTCTATGGGATATTTAATTTTTGGTGGGCAATCTAATTTGAATGGATCGATAGATAGACAACCCGAGGCTAGGGCACTATGCCAGAATCTTGGTGGAATTTGACATGTCAAGAACACTTGTGGAGGAGGTGTTTCTAAAAACGAGGGATGACAGTATGAAACTTGATATCTTTAATTAGAGGAAGAAAAAATTCTGCTCGAGATGCTTGATCTTTGGGCACACAATTGCTGAGTGTAAGCAGGACATAGTATGTCATTCATGCATGATTAAGGGGCATTATGAGAGCCCATGTAGGAGAGGGAAGGGGATGGACAAATGCCTTATGGAGAACCTGGAGAGAAATGGTTCTGATCAATGGTTTGGGGCTGAGCTGAAGGGGAATCTGGCCATAAGGAGCTCTTCCTTTGTGGCAATGGGTAAGGATTCAATGAAAAATGAGGTTCGTAGTGGACCTGTCGTGAATACGGAGGTCCTGGTTGATGAAACCCAGTTGGCTCCTTCTCCCTGTTGTGACTCTTCTTCTATGGTGAATAGGGTGTATGTCATCCCTAATAATGACTCCAATGCAGAGAAGAGCATAGGATTGGGGGCTGATCATACTGTCAGCTCGCTAGTGAGAGGCTTTTAAATAATTGGTGGTGATGCATGCATTTACAAACAATCGACTTTTGACCGAGGAGGAGATTTTACTCAGATCTCCCCCTCCAAGGCTGCACGAAGGAGGATGACAGTGGTCATTGATCCTCCCCTCAAGTCCAGCGACACCTTTATCCCTCTGAGTGGAAAACTTTGGTCGGATGAGGTGGATGAGGCTCAAATTTCTGATATTAGAAATGTGGGGGGCCGAAGGAATTCCTGATGCCAGTGGCCTGGTTGGGATGCTGGTTGAAGCAGGCACGGTGGGGCAAGTGGAGTAAGCTTTCCAAATCAGTCCAGGTGATGATGCTGTTGCAGGTGGATCATTTTGGCTACTGAGTGAGGACGACAAGACAAAGAGAGTAGAGGGGAAGGTACCTACAGAATTAGGAATGGTCAGTACAGGTGAGGCTATTGGGGATCACAGTGGTGGAGTAGACGAGATGCCTACTAACAATGATGACCAAAACCAGTGTACTGGTAAGGGTAAGGAAGTTAGTTGAGGAAAGAAGGTAATCAAGGAGCATGATAGCACCACTATCCCCAGGTATGGCCTGAAGAAGGGACAGGGAGGTCAAAAGTAAAAAGGGAACATTAAAGCCTCATTGCAGAAGAAAGTGAGACCTCTTACAAGAGGTATGGTTTGTAAAAAATGAGGATTATGCATTGGAATTGTCAAGGGTGGGGGAACTCTCGTACGGTTAGGGCCCTTCAACATTATATCATGACCTACAAACCAATGTTTGTCAGTATTGCTGAACCTAAAGTTCTATTTGATAACTGGAAGGGCTTTAGGTGGGACTCACTAGGATATAGTTTTGTGGCCAGAAATTAGTTTTTATCCCTTATATATCACTTGTGGGTGTTAGTGAATAACACCATGTAGGTTACTTCATGTGATTGAGGTCCCCAATGTGTTCTGGTTAACTGTACCATTGTTGGACAAGATATTTCTTTATCATTTGTTTATGCTTCCCACTCCTATATTAGAAGGAGGGAGTTATGGGAGGTACTCAAAGTTATCTCTAAGAGGATGGATCAAGAATGGTTTCTTATTGGTGATTTCAATACTATTTTGAAGCCCGAGGAAAAAACAGGAACAAATTTTAATAGGATTGCTACCTCTGAATTTTCTGAGTGTATTGATTTCTGCAATCTAGATCAAGTTACAATTTTTGGTGATAATTTCACATGGTGTAGATACAATTGGGAAGGTAAACAATCTAGAAATACCGATAGATATTTTTTTTCATATTGATGATCAGGCTAAAACACATGGTGTTTCCAGATTCACACTGCTTAAGAACCACTCTGATCACAAGACAATTATTGTTGATGTTGTGAATCAGGTGACAAGGTCAGCCCCTGTTCCTTTTCATTTCTACAGTGGATGGCTTGTGATGCCAGGCTATAGGGAACTTGTTTTAGAAGCATGGAAACTCTACACAATTGGAAGTCTACTGCAAAGAATTGATATGAAACTTAAGCATCTGAAAGGGATACTAAGAGCATGGAGAAGGGATTCTTTCTCAAAATTGAATGGGAATATCAAGAAATCGAAGGATGAGTTAGCCAGAATTCAGACTAGTCAGGGGAAACATCTGAGGGTGTCACGAGAGGAAATTTCTTCCCACAATAGGATCAATGATATTTTAATGGTGAAGGAGAGATTGGTCAAAAACCAACTGAATGTGCGGTGGCTAAAGGATGGGGACAGAAATTCTAAGTTCGAAAAATAGATTACACAAAGGAAAGAGGGAGCGTAGAGGGGCCAAAGTGATTAGCATTGATGGGAAACTCTACACGGAAGAGAATGAGATTTCATTGGATGGGGTTGAGTACTTTAAGGGCATATTCTATGATGATGGGCATTCCAGTATTCACTATATGGGGGACAACATCAGCTCTTGCATTGATGATTAGTCGAATCAGCTCCTAACTGCGTCTCCATGCAAAGAGGAAATCAGATCCACCCTTCTCTATCTCAACATAGATAGTTCCCCGATCCCTGATGGATTTACGAACATGTTCTTCATGTTCTACTGGGACATTTTGCATATCAACATTGAGCAGGCCATGAAGGACTTCTTCTCTCATTCTTATATACTGCGTGGTATGAAGTCATGCTTTTTTGCACTCATCCCCAAGAATGAGAATTCCCTTGACATCAAAGTCTTCAGGACGGTGGATCTTGGGAATACAATACCCAAACATATAAGTAAGATAATGGTGTGAAGGATGGGTGAGATGGTTGACGGTACGATTACCATAAACCTATTTGGATTTGTCTGTGGGAGGAACATACAAAAGTGCCTATTCAAGTCCTCTAAGAGTGTCAACATTATTATAAGGAAATCAAAGGAAGGGAAAATTTCTATCAAAATTGACATATCCAAGGCTTTTGACACATTGAAATGAGATTTTCTCTTGGATGACCTCAGGAGTTATGGATTCTCCTCTAAATGTTTGAGTATGATCCGCATTATTTTTAGTTATAAAATGTTTTCAATTCTTATCAATGGGGTCCTGAGAGGCTTTTTCCGTGCACCAAGGTGTGAGGGAATGTGATCCACATTCAGGAATTCTTTTTGTGCATGAAAATGATTATGTCATTAGGTGTATCAACGACCTTAGTCAAATGAGATGGTACAAGAAAATAAGGGCTGGTGTGAGTGGGCAGGCCCCATCTCACATCTAAATTCTAGAGGATCCTTCAACATGCTTTGAGTACTGAATTAAATTTCAGCACGGCCTATCACACCTAAACTGATGGCCAGTATGAAGGGACTATTCATATGCTTGATGATATGCTAAGAGCCTTCTCTCATGAATTCAAAGGTGGTTGGGATCAGCATCTCCCATTGGTTGAGTTCTCATATAACAATAGCTTCCACTAAAATATTCAGATGGCTCTATATGAAGCTCTTTATGGGAAGTGATGTAGAACCCCAACATTTTGGGATGAATTTTGAAAAAGAAAGCTACTTGGGCCCGATCTTGTTCAAGAGATGACAGAGAATGTTCAAGTCATCCCGAAACACATAAAAGCTGCTCGAAGTCAGCAAAAGAGCTATGCTGACAACCATTGAAGGGACTTGGAGTTCGACATTGGAGATAAAGTCTTCCTTCGAATATCTCCATGGAAGAGAGTCATGCCATTCGAGAAGAAAGGGAAGCTAAGCCAAAGGTATATTGGCCCCTATGAGATCCTTGACCGTATAAGAGCTGTGGCCTATCGTCTAGAACTTTCACTGAATATGGATCAAGTTCATGATGTGTTTCATGTATCACTACTGAGGAAGTACATACCAGACCCCTCACATGTACTAAACTCAAAGGTGGTTCAGCTAGAAGATGATCTATCCTATGAGGAGTAACTAGTAAAGATTCGGGATCAGAGAGATAAGGTTTTATGCAACAAGACAAACCATCTTGTCAAAGTGTTGTGGAGGAACCAAAAGTTTGAGGAAGAAACCTGGTAACCCGAAGAGGCAATGAAGGTTAAGTACCCTCACCTTTTTGTGTAAAGTGAAATTTCGGGGGCGAAATTTCTTAAGGGGGGAAGAATGTAACGACCCAAAGTTTTTCAATAGAAAATTCCCTTCTTATATTTATGTCATAAAATAACATAAAAACACAAAATAATGAACTACTAAGTAATAAGTGGCCTTTGATCATAATTTTTTCACCCCTATGTTTGGAATTTCAAAAATCTGACATACAATGTTGTGTTCGAGATGATTTTTGGAGTCTAATGAAACAAAAATAATTTTTAGTGAATAGTGACATACCCTTATGAATAGTAACATAACCTTATGAATAGTAATATGACCCTTATGAATTGTAAATCATCCAACATAAGAGTATCATTACCTATGAATAATTAAAAAAAATTAGACATCTTAGAAAGTGACAATTTTACCTTAGTAAACGTTTTGGTATTTTGTAAGTCATAAATAATTAATTATAATTATTTAATGAATTTAAAATAATATTTTTTTCCCTAAAATTTATTGAATCAATGTATTGTAGTTCTTAGATAATTTTATAAGGCCCTACATAATTTTTGAATGCACTATAAATTAGTTTTAATCTTAAAAACTGTTTTTTAAGTAAATTATGTTTTTAATTAAATATTAAATTAATAATGTTTAGAAAATTATTTTTGAAAAAATGAACTCATTTTTTGATTCTACAAATTGAAAAATGGTTGGGGTAAATTTTTCAGATTTTTCTGAGATACTTGAATTTTTTATGAATAGTGAAATACTGTAATTTACAAAATAAGCTAAATAAGCTAATTATAGGGTCATGTGTGATGTTCTGCTGATGTAAGCCCACTTGGTTCAAGATTACATTATACAATTACTATTCCTGGTCATTCAAGACTCCCTATTTCTTGTATTAAGTGAAATTAATAAACTAATAAATTATATATTAAGGAAATCCCTCTCCCCTCCACTATAAAAGCCACCCTTCACACCCTCATTTCCTCACACCTCTCAAGCTCCAAGACTTCTCTAAACTCTGCCCAACCACCTTCTATAGTCCCTCCCCCACGTCCAAGATCTGATGGTCTCATCAAAAGATGAATATTAGGCCCTTAAAGAGATTCTCAAGAGAAGGATTCAAGAGGTAATTTCTCTCCCTCTTCTCCTTTAATTTCCTTTCAAGTTCAAGTTCATTTCTTGATCTGTACCCACCTATCTTCATCCAAATTGTATCATAACTCCAGTATTATAAATATTTTTAGTCCTATTATTCTAATGGGATATTATATCACCCAACCCCCTTTCCCTCTTCCTTTTATTTTATTAAAGAGACCTTTGTTCGTGAGGTGTTAATTTATCACCTTCTAGAACGACATACTTTCTTCTTCCATTTCTACCTTCCGATCTGGTCATGAAACCATTTTTATGGTGGAACCAGAATATTTTATATGTAATATGTTCTATTTAATGTTTTTTAAATAACCTATGTCTATATTACTAAGTGATAAGTTAAAACAAGTTCGTTGTGATCCAAAAACCGCCCAAATTGACCCAAATAACCATCATTTAATTCATATCTAATGATTCATCCACATGGATCTAATATAATTCATTATAAATTAATTCAAGCTCCTTTAATATCACTAGTAAAATTTCTTGATGTTTACCCATGTTCTACCCGAACTTCAATTTAAGAATACAAGTAAACAACCCAAGAAAACCCATAAAAACAAACATCCCCAAAACAATGTTTTTAAACTCTATAAGTCTTCCAAAGGGACATGAAATGACATAATGAAACCATAATGAACCCTATTAATGTACACATGGTTTTTTATTCCTAATTAATGAATATAATGTCTTTATACAGGACATTAAAGAGAAGGAAGCATTCGGGTACAAGGTAAGGAGAAATTCTCAAACCCAATATTCATCCCTCGGGTTCTACCTCTTTCACTCTATTTTTTATATGATCACTCCTTAAAGATAATTTGTTCATCATTGTCTTAAATTTTATGGGATATAAACGTTTTCTAATGAAGTTCATGTCAATCCAGAGTCCATAGTGCATTTTAACTAATCATGAATTTTGTTTTTGGGTTCTTTGTCTAAGGTTAAATTCCATGTGTTATATTTATTATTATACACCATAAAAAGTTTCCTGTATTATAAATAATTCCAAATGAATTTAGTTTTTGATAATTATTTTAATTTAATATCTATATAATTTATGTTAATTAGTTGTAAATTTATTTATATGAATACCTAAATTAAAAGGTGTTTTGATTAAAATGTTTCTCAAATCATATAGGGTTTGATTGAAATTATAATTTTGAGATGAATATTATTTTGAAAATTTAATTCTAATCTATAATTATTAGTTTTAATAAAAACAAAAATATTTTCATTGGTTATTAAAGGTGTTTTAAATTTAACCTAAAACTTTTATTTCATCTTGAAAAATAATTTATATGAAGTGTATTTAGTAAGTGAAACTGACCATGTCATTTTCTATTAGATAAGAAACACCCATTGTCTATAGTTTTGTTCATTGGATTGTTTTGGAAGTATAATTATATTTTCTAAAATAATTTATTGTGGTAATTTTACTATGTCTTACCTTCATTTATATTTGGGAACTTTTTTTGGGTGTATTGACTTCATAAAAATATGAAAAGATCTTATTTTTATCTTATGGATGAAAAATTCATTATATATCCATTTTCATTTATAATTATATTTTATATATAGGTTTTTTTCTTATAAAAAATTCTTTTTATTCTAGTTATATAATATATTTAGTTTAAAATAATTTCTATTTATCAAGAATATTTCTTATTTCCAAATATTGTTTTCTAAAATAAGCGAAAAAATTCATCTATATCACTATTCTTTGAAATGTATTTTATTGTATGAAATTATTAATTCAAACTCTATAATACATCAAATTAACCCAATATTATTTAAATATTTTGTTTTAAATCATTTAAAAGATATATCTCTACCATTTTCATTGAAATTAATTAATTTATTGTAAACAAAATTTTTCATATGATGGATTCCCTATGTGAATAACCTTATTTTTATTATTTGGATTTTTATGCGTTCACATAAATAACTTATATTGATTTTAATTTTTATATTTTTTACATAACTATATACACATTATCATTATAGTGTAAATATTACATTATTTTTCTTGATTGGATATTAATTTTTTATAAATAATGTTTATGACATTGGATAACCATTAACTTAACATGGGTTTATCATGTTGTGACTTTATTGAATTATTAATGGCTTCCATATGTGAAACCATCATAAAATGATTTAAAAATTATTTTTTTCCATGGGTTATTTTTAATATGTTTTATAAATTGATTTTACATGGTTTATTTATTATATAAAATGATAATGTTTTCCAATTGAATTTTTTATGAAACCAAATTTTTTTCACTGTTTTCTTTATAATGTGGAAAGTGAATAATATTTATATAGCACTAAATAATATTGATGAATGATGTATGAGGTCCCATATCCCTATATAATTTATTTGTGGATTTTTCATAAAACATATAATAAGTGTTTTTTATTAAATTTTAGTTTATAATAATAATGGGAAATGATTATGGGTCATAGGTATGTAATGTTTTCCTATATCATGTTTTATGACATATTATTTATATGGGCCAATTTTTTATGCTTTTTCTTGATTTTGTTACTCTCTCATGGATCATGATTATATAACAATGTTTCCTAAATCATTTTATATATTTTTATGTTAATCTATACCTAAATCAATTATTTATGATCAATTTCTAATTGGGTATAATTTTATTGTGTATACTAGTTATATATATATATATTGTCATCTTATTCACACTTATATTACATGATAATATTTACCCATAATTGGAAATTGAACTCGTAGGCTTCTTATGATTACATATCCCAGTGTTATGATTATAGTTAAAGTATGACATTTATATAAGATGTTATTATGTTGAAAATTTATTGGAGATATTGAAGTCTCATTGTGGATTATGTAGTTTCTTATATAATGGAAAAAATTTACAATTGATAAAAATATCTATGGTCATGTTATAGATTTTTTTTTTGTCTGAATTCACTGAAATTCTAATCCTAAACAGTATTAGTAATGTATTGTAATTAAATATTTTCTTTATGATATGTGTTTGAGATTGTAATATTGGTGGGATTATATAGATTATATTAGATAATATTGTATATATCAATATAAATTTGGATGATGTCAGTTAAAGAAACATTTGGAGTTAAAAATTTAATCCCAGGTGGATATGTGAAGGTTGATTATAATTTCATACTTCTAGATATCATTTTTTGTTAGTTATGGTAATATTATATTGATAAGTAAAATATATATTTTAGGAAATTCTATGGATAGTCAAACGGGGATCTCTATGAATAAGATCATACAAAATTTTGGAAAGGAATGGAGTCTCTGGTTTGTACTATAAATGAAAGATATTTCACGATAATAAATATGGATGTAGGATTGGGAAATGTTGAACCTCTGGGTAATAACTCCAAATTTTCATATTAGGGTTTAACTTAATCATCACATGTTATAAGAAAATGAGACCCAACTACATACTAGTATTTAAACTCAGAGTGGTTATTAAATAATTAATCACATTTTATTTACAACACATTATAGAGGATTTAATATGTTAAGGAATTAGAATAATATGTATGAATTAAACCATCCTAATGAAAAATATATTGAACAAAGTGTTATTTTGGTTGAATTAAATGATGAGTTAATAATTTTGAAATAAATGACATTTTAAGGATGATTTTCTAATTTAATTATCTCAACATAATTATCGCATGGTGTTAATTATTTATCAATAATGATTAAATAGTTTTGGTTTTGTTAATGGTTGTGTCTTGAAGGAATAATGTTAACAATGGATCAAATATAAAATATAGTTATCTTTCAAAACATTATCTTAGTGGGATAATACATATTATATGAAATTAAATGATTATTTAAAATAAGATGTCTATAATTGTGATTATCAATCATAACGTAATAGATATTTAATGAAAACCAGATCTAATAAATATAGATTCTAAAATAATTTTAGGCGATTTATATAATAAATAAAATATTACCCAAATTCCTTCACATCGAAAATATTTTATGAATCACTATGGATAATATCATAAATAAATTGGGATATGTTTTAGTGTGAAAAAAGAGGTAATTTGGAAAACTATTTCACATGGAAATGTATATATATCAGTTTAATTGGAGATTTTAAATATACTTAATCGAAATGAACCACTAATATTTTACTATCTAAAATGTCTGGTATAAGTAAATTATCCCTGTAAATTTCCTAATCCAATGGATAAAAAAATGATAAGAACTAAAAAAGATCCATGATAAAATAATTAATTTGTAACCAAATCCAAGAAATTTTTTGATAACAATATTGTGCACTAATGAAATATGACCATTTTTTATTCAATGTGAAGATTTAATTTATTTCACCCCCAATTATTTTACCTATAATGTTATCAAAAAAAAATATTTAACACTCTTATGGATATATATTGATATATTATTAATAAAATATAGTTCCCAAGTATATAAATCACTTTTAATAGATGTTTATATAATAAGTAAATTTATGAAATTATGATCCCTCCTTGAAATGATATTTTCCCATAATTGGAAATGATACTGAAATAAAAATACATCATCACCTATTATTACGATACTAATTATAAAATACCTAGGTAATATTACCACCATTATATTGGGGTGTTCAACACAAATAGAGAAATTAAAAAAAAACTCAAAAATAGTTATGTTCCAACCACGCTTAAAAATATGTGTTCCAAAAACATTCCAATGATTGTGAGGATTGAACATAATAAGAAATTAAACTCAAATCCCAATATATATTTTGAACTACCTTAACTATTTTATTAGTTGTAAAATTTAAATTTGTGAGGATATAATTTATTTAAGTGTAGATATGTAGAAACTGGAGACATAACTGTATATTGTTCTTAAATAAATATTATCTTAATAGAATTATTCACATGTAAAACCAAATAAAAATCCAAACTATGATATTTTATAAAAAAATATTTTACCATTATAAAATTACTATTAAATTAATAGTTATAAAATGAAGTTACTGTGATATGAAATATTTGAATGGCATCAAGTACCGTATGTATATATAATAAATCAATTATTTCTGATCATGTGAATATGACAACTTTTCTATGGGTTTCTCTTGAATAATCAAATTCCAAACCCAAAAAAACTTTATTTGATTTAAATCATAAGAGAGAGAAATTAAATATTATAGAATTTACCATGAGCTATAATATTGGAAAAGCACCACCCCTGACTACCTCTAGAGAATAAATTAAACATATATCATACAAAGGGATCATAAGGGGGTATTAAATGGAAAATTAATATCACTTAATAAAGTTATTATTACCTCAATAATTTATTTAAAAAATATATTTAACAAATTTCATTGTTGTACTTTTGTTGAAAATGAATGTCCATTTTTATGTAAAAACAATTCCATATATTTTTTATTTAAATAAAAATTTATAAAAATTATAATTTTAATTAAGTGGAATGAAATTTTATTTTAATTATTCACTTTAATATAATCGTACAGTGAATTTTTAGTATTATCATTATTTATTGAATATTTAAAAGAATAGTTATTGAAATAGTTTTAGAAAAATAAAATATTTTATGAACATATAAATAATTAAGTATATACTTAAAACATATAATAATTTTTAATAAAAAATTTATAATTTTAGAGTGAAAATATAAATTTTAAAATATTATTATAATTTTTTAGATCGTATATTAAACTACATAAGTTATATTTCTCAACAAAAAATTATTATTGTTCAATTATTTTATGTAATTGGTTTTGGTAAATTTCGGTATTGTTCATATTTTAACGAAACAATTTTTGCAATACACAAATTTATTAAATGCAAGAAATTAAAATTTTATAATGCTCATAATTTAATGGTATAAAAATAATGTTTTCCTAAAAACATGTTTTACATATAATTAATAAAATCAAATTTTGTCACCATTAAAAATATTTCTTATTAAAATGAATTCTATATTTTTACATCATTGGAATAAATTTTGAAAAAATTGTCCTTTATTTTTAATTTTACAAAATATTTATAAGATTATTGTGAATTAAAATGATAATAATAAATCAATAATTTTGAACAAAAAAAAATATATTTTTAATTATAACATAAAATAATCTATTCAAAAAATTACACAAATATAATTTTTATTGGCATGTATAAATATAATATTTCCCATTTAATTAGTAATCAATAATAATTAATAATAATAATGTATAATAGTATTAAAATCATTTTTTTATATATCAAATTTTCTATACAAAAAAAAATTATTTCAAAGATCAATTTATTTGACATAGAAATTAAAATTGGTTAAATTAATTGTAAATTCAGCAGCATCAGACCAAAAATTTTAAAATATGATTAATTTTTTTAAATATATATTAGTTAGATAAATAAAATTTATATTATTATCTTTTTTTGTAAAAAGTGTTTAACTTAAAAGGAATGACAAAAACAATGTTTAAAGAACAATTAGGATAGGGGTGATGCTGAATATTTTGACATTATCGTTTCCTTGATGCATTATATCCCAATTTTGTATCAACATAACCTGTGATTTTATTCCCATTACTAAAAAATTTTAGGTATTCATAAAATATTTGATGTATTTTAATTTATAAAAGGGTCACCCCTCTCCTAAATTATCCTCAAAATAAAACACACACATTTCATCCAAAAAACTACCAAAAACTCACCTAAACATTCATATAGACCTTAATGGAGTAATGGTTGTCTCAAAATATAATCCGTATAAATTTTCAACCCTTTTGAAAAATTGATAGACGAAGAAGTGAGGTATTAATTTTCATTCATCCCTTTCCAATTTCCATTTTTTATTGTATGCATATAATTCCCAAAAATCACTTAAAAAATCCTAAAATTATTCAATATTTATCATTATTATATAATTATGATATATTATTTATTATATGATAATTAACCTCAATTCCATTTTCTTTTAATAAAAAAGAAACAATTATTCATGCATTGTGTGGAATACCACCTCTAGGACACAATGTGTTCTGTTTTAATTTACCACTTTAAAAGGATGCTCTTAATATTGAATTAAATTAATATCTATGCTAATTTTGAAATTATATATGTTTGAAAATGATAAACCATATTAATATATTTCCCTATTTAGTGAAAATTTAAATCATTATCCATTTATATGTGCAGACTTTCACACCCACAAAATGATCAATTTCAAATTATTATTCATAGTCACCTTTCATGACTACTAATGATAATTATATATGAAGTTAAATATTATTTTAATTTAATTATATTTTTTTTGAAAGAAAACTTTCACGACCTAATAAAAATATTATCAATAAAATGTCATTGTAAATTGTACCATCACATACATCCAGTTAGGATGAAAACAATTTTATTTGTTTTAAGAAATAGCATCGAATTGGTTATATTATTAATATAATTTATTACAATTAGGATTTAAAATTGTATTAATCAAGAAATATGTTTATTATACTTCTATTATATAGATATTATTTATATATTTCATTATATTTTTCCCTTAACCATATCATTTTAATTTTGGGGGTGCTATAACCACCAACTTGGAGAATGCAATATGATTATATCATTGTTTACTATGAAAATTAATTTTTTTTCCAATATATGATATATATATATATAAATTATAATTTTATTTGAGTCATGTTAAAGTAAAATTAATATTAATTGCAATAGTTAAATAACTATATCCTATTTTTAGATCACAAAAATAATGCACATCATTAGTATCATTTTAATGATCATATCCAGAACTACCATTGAATGAATATATGAAATTATAAATAATTTTGAAACATAAATTAAAATATATTTTTTCTAGGAATTATTTGTTTTAGGAAAACAATAATGTACAACACCACTATTATGAAACTAGTTTAAAAGGATAATCTTTTAATCACACCCTATGCAAAAAATGGATACAACTAACTAAATTCAATGTAGAGAAGAATTATAAATGTTTATTATAAAATGTTATATATATAAAAACAGTTTATAAATTTGTGACTATGATATTTAATTTTGGTAGACATTTTGTTACATAACAATTTCATTATGCAAGAATTAAGGTAAAGCATTTCTAATAAAAAATTTAATTTCATGAGGAAGATTTCTTATTGTGAAACATGATGTCTTTAATTGGTTTTAATTACATAATAATTAATGTATACTAAATATTTTATTTGGTTCTAACATCAATATATATAATATTTATAAATGTACATTAATTCAAATGATTCCCATGTTTATTGGGGTTTTGATAAAAATGTTACTCAAATCGTTAATGTAACACCCCGAGCTTCCACGATACGCTTCTCTTTCAATAATGCAGTAGCGTGTTTTGTACGCAACCTTGAGTTCTAACACACCGAAACTAATCAAAGTAGCCATTATGAATATTAATAACCACTTTTTAAATTTATATAAATTTTATATTTCAAAATGGACTTCATTTTTGTATTCGTAATATCGAAATTATCCTAAGTTGAATTTTTTGTAACTTTCTCAGAACTTCCAATTTTTTTATGAATAGTGAAAAATACTTAAAACAACTTTTTTAATCAAAATAATTTATTGTGATAAATTATACTATTTAGTGGTTTTAAAGTATAATTAGAATATATTATTACCATTTTATCCAATGGTGGTCATTGGAATTAATTTAACATTGAAATTGGACATAAACAATTGCCAATCTTTTGATATAAATTGTTTCTTAAAAACACACTATTTGTTGTGACAGCGGGAATTAATTATAAAATAAATTAATGAAACTTATATTTTTGGAATTGTTTAAAATATACATCATTTTTGAAATCGGAATATCAATTATAGGTTAGGGTGAAATTTTGGCATTGTTCTGAAAAACCTTAATTTTTGATGAATAGTGAAAACACTAAGTGGTAGTTAAATAACTGATTTTTCGTTTAAATGAAATATTACCACCTCTATGATTTGATTTTAAAAAATCCGACATACATGGTTGTCATTAAGAAGTAAAATGTGGTTCAATGAGATTAAAATAATTTTTGGTGAATAGTAACTTTTAAGTTCTTAATCGCGATTAGAGGTAATTAGTGTAGTTTAAGGTAAAAATAATGTTTTAATAATATGAGATAAGATTGAAACATGTTATACCCTCCTTGTATGTGCCATGGACGACCAATACAATCCATGTGTCAACTTGGGGACCCCATGGATCCACTTTAGTTGGAAAATGACATAAATACCTTTTATTTAATGTTAAAGTAAAAAATGACACAAACATGAAATGTTTTACAAAAACAATTTTTAAATAGGTATATACAAGTCATATTTTTGACTATAAATAGTAATTGGAAATATAAAAAGATTTCCTACATCATAGTATTTTTTTTATAATTTTTAGACATTAAATAAATTAAATTATATATGACATCATGATGATGCAACGATGACCTCATTATTTAACGATTTAAATAAAATGAGAAGATAATGTAAAATCTAAGGCTTAAACTTGTCAAAAACCTATTGTATTAGGAGATTAAGAACCCTTATCACCTTAGCCTAGAATTATATAAGTGTGGGACCTCTAAAATCGGAAACCCATTTTTTAATAAAGTGACTTTTCTTTACTTTCCAAGAGTGCCCCTCCTCTCCACTTATAAAAGGCCCCCACCTCTACCACCTCATTCACACTTTCAAGCCATTTTAATCGGCCAAACTCTGCCAAAATACTCTCCCAACTTCCCCCTCTTACTCCTAGAGGCCTCACTTTGGGAAGAACGCTTCCCAAGGAAGCCTTTGGCTCAAATCAAAAAGAGTTACCCGATTTTAAGGTAATGTCTTCTCTAATGTTGTTTTGTTTTATTTTTCTTCTCCAACCCCCTAAATTTTTTTTATTCATTTCTTTTGTAACTAAACCAGTATCCTCAATATACTAGGATGTTTTTATAAGAAGGATTCTAGCTACACTCACACACACCTACATCTAATGGTTAAAGAACATACTATTTCTGTGGATGGAAAATTTTTGCCTCACGAAACGATGATTGTTCAACACTCATATAACACCTCTAATGGTGGCCATTATGAGGAAAATATTTTTATATATGATATATAATATGTTAATGTTTTACTTATGCTTCTTTATTTCTCATTTATGACATACTTTATGATTTCCATTATGGGTAAACGCGATAATTTCATTTTAAGAAGTGCGGACTACCGCCCCCTCAAAGTGATTTGAATCGTTAATGCCATATGTGGGATGTATAAAGGATGGAGTAAATGGTATTATACACTATATTATACTGGAATTATATTATACATTTATATCATTATTATTTCATTCCATCAAATACGAAATAGAAATGAAATTAGCGTTCATGCGTACGTACGGCTTACCGTCTCCATGAATGGTGCATTTCATTTCTTACCTCTAAATGTTACGTAATATTATTAATGAATGTATATACTGGATATATATGATATATATGACATCTAAATCATGAATATAATTCTAGAGATAATGGATATTCTACCACATAAACAACTTGTAATTATAAGAATTTTATTGTTGACTCAAGTACCAAAGATCGACAAAACGACCGTTATTAACTTAAATAATTACATATTGTTCATATCATTGTAATACGTGATATAAAAAGGATAATTAAATTGAAAATGGTTCTTAATAAGGTATATATTAACTCTAGTTTATTATTCAGGAGGTTAAAGAACGGTTGAGTCAAGTCAGACACGAGGTAAGGGAATTTCTTAACCCAACTTCCATTCTTTGGGTTAATCTCCTACTTTCAAGTTATGTCATGATATTATTATGTCTTATTTTGCATTTTTAATTTCTTCATGTGTACCTAGAGTGAATACACATAATATATCTATTTAAGTTTAAAAATTGTCTTTTTAAGGACTTCGTCTCAATCTCCTTTCATTGAGGCATATTTGGTTTTATACACAACTTTCTTTTATACGTTGTATAAACCCCTTTGACTTTTACGTTTATTCAAAAGGAATCTTTTTATACAAAGCGTTTTACTAAAAAACAAAAAGGGAATGTTTTTCTTTCCGTACATATGCGGTGACAATGACTTCTCCGCCGCCGTGACTATTATTTGAGTTTCGGCTTCCTCTACAAGCCATCACTTTTTTTAAAGAAAAATATATACAAAGTTTTAACATTCTTTTATTTTGGTATTGAAAATGGGTTTGAAAGCGTTTTTATTATATCAATGTGTTTTATTGATATCTTGTGATTGAAATGTGGAAATGTTATGTTTCCTTTATGCATATTTTATGTGATACGATTATGTTATGGTTTATGATATGTTTAAACCTATTCATAAGAGGAATGCATTGGACTTAATAAGTGACGGGTGGAGCCCGCTATAGCTCCTCGATGCATCGACAGGTCTCATGAGACAAACTAGTGTCTTGGCACGAGGCCTTGACAAAATCTTGTTTGTGGTCTTGGCATGAGGCCTTGGCTACATGGTTATGATAGTCTGTAATTATATATTCCCTCATTATGAAAGTGGTTATTGATATTGCATGTGATTATTCGACCTGTAGAATATCCATGTAAAGAAGTGAATGGAATTATCTAATTTTACTTTTGCCATATTATGTTTATGTTCAAGTTTAAAAGGCTTTTGTTTTAGTTATACATTGCCTTAAATTTTTATGTTTATTTATGAAAGCTTCCGCAATGTTGTTATCCTTACTGAGCATCTGAGCTCACCCCTTTCAATGTTTGAATATTTTTCAGGATGTGAAGAATTATAATATGAGTGACCTGCATGGATAATATAAGGGGATATGAAGAGAAGATGTTGTAGTTTTGTTTTACTTTATGATGTAATGTAAGACTTATGAATGTATCTAGTGTTTCCAAGGCTACTAAACTAATCGGTCTTTCGAGACTTGATCTTTTGTGATCATGCCAATGTTACGAAGTAATGCACCGACTCCGGGTAGCTAGGTTCGGGGCGTTACAGTTAAGGTCACATTTTGAAATGCAATACTAAAAAATTGTTTCATAAATGTTATCAAATTGAATAATTTTTACTCATTCTAAAACCTTCATCAAATTAATTTTATTTTGATGGTATTTTACATATATACCCATGCCAATTCATTTCCCCATGACTAATAATTTACCATAATTGTTTCATGATAGTGAAACCAGCCCCACAATTTGATAAAAATTTGGAAACTTCAAATATCAAGATCCAAATTCATTGGATGAATTTATATTTTTTCCATATATATGGATCAATAATTTATTGATTACATTTTAAATTAAATTAAAATTTTAACAGTTTTTTTCATTTTCTATATGGGGATTCACTATCATAATTATAAAGGATTGTCTTATTAATCGTTACATTTGAAAACATCATTTATAAAAACCCTTACATTCCATAAATAAATATTATTTATATTTTTATTAATATTCATCACATAAAATCATTTTCCATTCCATAATCATAATGTTTTAATATTCGTCGATACTTGGATACTTTAAAATATTTCTATTTAGTGATCTTTATTATACCATGCTATACATTTTATAACAAGAACCTTATTATACAAATCATACATAAAAACATTCTTCTAATCAGATTGAAAGGTATCATAATGAAGTGTGATTTTAGATGTAAAATAATGGTAAACGAAGGAGATTAAAATAATCAGACAAACATAAAAATAATATAAGTATACAATAATGAGATATTAACATTCGAAAACCATACCCTTCATAGAAAATATCTTATTATTTACTAATGGAAGAAACAATAGAATTTCAGATGATATTAATAAAAAATGAATCCTTGATCCCGATAAATAAATGCATAAAATTTTCATAATACATTTATTTTTTTGCATATGTATAACCCAATATTTAAATTTCCTTAGTACTTTATTATCACTAACATGCCTCTTATTGTGGATTTGGTTAAATCCTAATTCATTATCAGTTGTCAAGGTTCATTCCTAAGATTGTTGTCATGGATAGAGTCACTAAATAAACCAGTTCCATCTTCATTCATCTCATACACATATCATGATATCACTATGTTAATCCATTTATTTTGAGTGATATATAATTATAATTCCACCTTTAACATAGTTAAAATAATATATATGAGTTGAATATGTTAATAAATAATTTATCGTATCATAACATTTAAAAATTTGTTTTAATAAAAAAATATTTTCTTAAAATATCCCACATAAATTAGATAGCTTTTATAGGCTTCATATAAGAATAATCACAAACCATCTTGATAAATAATAAATACATTATCCTTTGACCACATCCCCAAAAAAATATTAGGAAAAATAATTCTTCTTTTCATTGTTGACTATAAGTAAAACAAAAAATCATTAAAAAGTTTGTGTGGAAAATGAAAAACCAATTTGAAAATTACCTATTTAAAATATAAAAACTATAAAAAAAATATTAGTGTAAAAATTATATTTTGAAATAGCCTTATAATAATGTAACAAAATATTAAGATATTTTATTTTTCATGATGGAGGTAAATTGCATTCATTCAATATAAGATAATATAATGATTCTGTTATTTTTTTAATAAAATTTTAAATTTAAATAATTTAAAAATAGACAATAAAATTCATAATAATTTTGTTTGAAAATATAATAATAATTAAAATTGAATTAAAAATTAATTGTGGAGTCAAAACAATTCATAAAATATATTTAAATAATATTTAGAGATAGAAGAGAAAAAATTTTTTGATCGAAGAGAAAAAAATGTAGGTTTTCCATAAGAATAAATATCAGTATTATAAGTATGTAAAGTGAAGAAAATGAAGGAAAAATTGAAATATCAAGATATTACGAAATTATAATAAAAATAATGATATTCTTGAGTGTTTTGACATGATATTTTATCATTAGAATCATATTTATAAACAATCCTCACAATCGATAAGATTATAAAATAAAATAGTTACTTAAAGTTAAACTTCATTAAAAGGATAACAAACCTATGAAATAATGTAATTAAATTTACTAAATTTTATACATGAATCATTAATAAACTTATAATAATATAATAGATAATATTGTATTTTTTTAACACCCATTTATTAATAATTCATTTAAAAACAGTCATTTCCAAATGATAAGTGTTTCATTTGCAATGAGAATTTTTGATCATTTTTTGTGTTCTATATATATTGATCATGCATCAATCATCTCGTTAATGTTAATAATTGTATATGTTTCCTTTATATTCATTATATTTAAGAATTCCTAAATTAAATATATTGTAAATGAATTACACTATTAATTTCGATTGTAAGTCTTTTCTACAAATGAATGATGTTTCAGCTTTCATATGATGGAATGAAATATAGGTAAAAATTAATTAACCTTTAATTCCTAATTATTATATAATATATATTATATTGATTAACTAAAATTAGTCTAATTATAATATATTTAAAACATAATAAAAAATGAATCACATAGCTTCATGGAGGGGCAGTCCATATGTACACACAACTGATATTAACATTTTCAAATATATTATAAGATAGAATATATATATAATATTGTAATTCAGTAAATATAAGTAGAAAATAAATATAATATATAAATATTAAATCCATCATAATAGCCTTCCATGAAATATATAATGGAAAATGAATTCTATTTCTATGAGGAGGTGGCCGTCTACATGTACAATGAGTGATATATTATTTTATTATTTTATTAAACAGAGTTTGGATATTTATGGTTAAATAATAATTATAGTTTTTTATAATTAATATAATAAATTTATTATTTTAGGATGCATACCACCAATTTAAAGTAGGTATAAGATGAAATAAAATCATAAAGGTTAGGTTCAATAATTAGCTCTCCTTCAGTTGGCCTCCCTTAGAACATTTTTTTGGACCCTTAGAATATTATTTTAAGAGTCTAGATCCACTATAAATGGGGGATATGATGGAATTATAATCATACCATCAAAAAATTCAATAACATCAGTTATTTTGAAAAATAATAACTATGTTCAATAAAATAAAATATATGAAACACTGCGATAAAAAAATTACTAAATTGTTTTATTATATGGACATCATATAATAAAAGTTAAATAATAATAAATTAATAGTTTTAACATAATTATAAAATATAAAATTTTTCTATACATTAAAAATTTATTAATTATTCCTTATAAAACTAAGTAATTAATTTTAGTAAATTCATTTTTTTCTTTAAACGCAACTTCGTCGATAATGATTTTTATTGTTTTTGTGTTGAAAAAATATGAACAAATTTTGGAACATTTCTAAATGTTATTTAATGAAATAATTATTTTTTTATATGATTAAATAAAAATTATCTTAAGGTTAAATTTTTTGAATTTTGAGAAAATTTTTATTTTTCAATGAATTGTTAAAAATATAATTTTTTTTTACAAATTTTATTTTCTTTTCAAGTAATTAAAAAATAAAAATTATATTTTAAATTAGTTTCAAAATTTTAATTTAGTTTTTATTAAAATTAATTCAATTATGTGTTTTAATTGATTTTATTCTCAAAATTAGTCTAAATATATTTTATGTTTAAAAAGAGCATTTGTTTGAAAAACTATTTTCAATGATTTTTCTTGATTTAATATTATATTAAATATCACAAAATTATTAGTACATAAATTTTTACAAATTTAGTATGTATTTTGAATCATGACTTCCAAATTTATTTTATAAATAAATTTCATTTCTGGACAATGGGAATAATAACCTTAATAAATTTTGTTATTATATTAAATGGGTTAATCTGGTAATTACAGGTAAAAATAAAATGTTAAGTACTAGAAAATGATAGTATCACTAACCCAGTTTTATTATAATATTATTATTCATCAATGAAAATTCTAGGTTTAGTTAATGACCATTTATGACTATTTGAATTAAATTATTAGTTTATACTATTTTATATGATGAAAAGTCAAACATGTTACAATCCTGTTTTTGATAAGTAACGTATTTTTAATAAAATTTTATCAAAACTATATGTTTGACCATAAATATTGTTTAAAAGTATATTTTTTTCTCACAAACATTTTAATTTATTTTTAATTTGATGCGATGATATATGTACCTTAAATTCGTTCACTACATTGATGACATTTTTATTAAATTAATAGAAAATTACAAATAAATGATATTAAAGATATTAAATTAAATATAATATTACATAATTAATTTAATACAAAAAATTTATATATCTATGAAATGATTTATTTTTTATTTTATTTGGTTGTGTTTTTTATTTAAAAGTCAAATTAATGAACAATATATTTTAAAATAAAAAATATTTTTTTAAATTTTATACAATTACAAAGTACGATAAAATCATATTATGGACAATGAAAGGTATTAAAATATCATCCAAGGTCCATTAATTGGTCATTTCTATTTTTACTATATCTATATTAAGCATCGTGGTTTTAAAATAAGTGTAATATTGGTCAGAGTTAAAGGGGTTAAATAAGGGTTAAAGAAAGAAGATAAGTGTATAAATTTAGGATAAATAGATATAAATTTTAATGTATTATAGTATATTAACCCATAATCAATTTATCTTTGTAATAACTCACATTTTATCCATTTTGAGTAGAAAATTAATTTATATTAATTTAATGAGTAAGGAAATTCAAAGAGGGTCCCTCCATTCCCCAATTAAAGGGATCCTCTTATTCCCAATTATTCAGACATAAAAACAATCATTTTTTAGAAAAAATAATTTTTAATACCATTCTAAAATCTATAAACTAATTACATAAGCCATATGTTTTGAAGAACAACATTCATTGTGGTATTATGGGGTTAATTAATAATGTTTTTCCAATAAAGAGGTATTGTTTTATCCTCATTTTTCAGTTTTTTTCATCATCAAACTCTTTTATATATTTCAAAATATTGATAAAATAAATACTTAAGTATTATAAATTTACTTATATTTATAATTTTCTTTTTGGACCCATATCCATATCATCTTCTATAAAATTGGAAAAGAGTTCCTTATCCATCTATATAGTATACTACCTCATTACGAACCGATATTATTTGTTTCCCCTCACTGTCACTCATGACTAGTAATAATGACAGAGTTAATGTTTATATGATATATTTAGGAAATAATTATCATTATTAATATATTATATATTATTTAACTTATTGACATTCTATTTACAAAAAAATTATAATGTCATTCATGAAAATGTTTGAACTATAACATCCACAAAGCATTGTGATTCATTTTTTATCACCACATCAAAATGATAACAGGCACACACACATACTAATATATATATATGTAAAGAATTAATTTGAAATTTTAGTTATTTTTATTATTCTAAAAATATTAAAACATAATTTTTTTCTTTTTTTTAATGATTTTTTAAAAATGGAAATATTACTCATGTGTACGTACAACCAACCACATCCATGATTAAAACATAATTTAATTTTCATAACAATATTTTATTTTATAATTTAATTGTATAATAAATATATTAAAATAATAATTATCTTATCAATATTATTATATAGATGGTGGAGTAATGATCACTTTGACCATAATCAATATAATAAATTTATTCAGACTTATGAATTGAATATCGTCAAAACATATAATGTGAACATAAATAATTATATAAATCTATATAACATGGAAATATGATATATAATATGAATAATAAAATCAAAATAGGATCTCACGAAATTATATAATTATAATTATTTTATTATTATTGAATATTGATAATTTATGTGATGTGTCTAACTTGAGGTAGGAGTCATTCTTCATGAAAATGTATTTTAAAATTCCACTTTCAACTATTTTTACTAAATTTAAAATAATATTTTATTAAATTATACTTCAGGTGTGTAGTTTCCATCAATTAGACCTACATAATGTTTTGGATTATACAATAAAATATTATATATAAATTTTATAGGAAATGTTTTCTATTTATAAGTGTACATTTAAAAACAATTCAAAATTGAAAATGTTATTTTACTCAAAAATATTTTTAATTATAATTTTTTGATAAGAATGAATCTATTTACATTGGTCATTGTATATTTATATTAATTTTTTTATAGAAAATGGTATTTTGATATACCAAATGTTTTCATATGTGGTTTAATGTCTTTTTGAGAGGTTTTATTTTGAATAGTGACATCATAAAATGTTTTAGTCATGTTATGGTACATGAGCATTATATGTGGAACGATTGAAGGATATATAATATATAAGAAGGGTTGTTCCCAATTATATCTCATGAGTGAGCCTGATATAGTTTATATGAAGGGTAAAGCCACATTATAGGTCATGAAAAATGGGTGAGTGTGATCAAGATTATATGAATGGTGATCCCCATTATATCTCCCCAATGTATCGTGTAATGATTATTTATACAAATAAATTATAATAGATTTCATCCATATGGTCATTCAAAAAGTAATACTTTGAATGTATTTTTTTGAATATGGTGTTATATGTATCAGAAAATGGTTATAATTTTTATGATATGGGTTTTAAAAGATTTTTTCTAAAAATCATGTTTGTGTTTTTTGGGTGAGAATTTTTTATTTCATTCATTCAATGAAAATTGAATATAAACAAATATTTTATGATATTTCATTTTTTTCACTAGGCTAGTGGTTTCATTTCTTTTCAACCCCTACGGAGGGTTTTGGGCACATCTTGTGTTTCCAAAATTCTTTTCACCCGATTTTATGGAAGAGTGTACAAATGGATGAGGTCAAGATATAAATTGAGAATATTTATCATGAAAAAACAAATTTTATTTTAAAAGGATTTCCTTAAGTTGAAAAATATTGTATAATGAGTATAACTATCCACTTGTTATGTACATGTTTATATTATAAGATTTTATCTAAAATCATTAGAAAAATATACCTAATAGAACTTTTTGAAAGTAACATTATTTATAGTTTTTAAATGACTATAATATATATTGTATATGTCCACGTCGTTATAGTTCATATGAGAGTTGGTTTTAGATAATTTTGGAGAAAAAGATGTCATTCAGTGAGGTAATATTACGATTTATGGACAATATAACGGGTTTATTATTTTAATGTTGGATCTTAGATAAATTTCATAAAATTTTTGTTGAGGCATTATGTTCAGAAATATTTGGTTGTATAATATTATTTTTAGGGAGAATTATTTTTTGAGGTAATTATGGGTAATTAAATTTTGGAATGAAAAATTAAAAGAATGAGTTTACATTTTAGGTTAAAAAATTTCTAAAATTTTTAATATATTAATTTTATTAAATGGATATTATAATATTTTTTTGAATTTTATAATAAATTTATAGTTTTATAAAAGGACATCCTTCAAGTCATGTGAAAACTTGCCACATCAATTAACCCTTTTTATGATGTGGTATTTCTAGAGACAAATTTGAAAAATAAAAACATCTATACCAATGATGAATTAAAAATTTCAAGTATGGAATTTCCAAAAGGGGATGAATGTAAAATCCCGAGTTTTTTAAATTGGTGACAATATTCAATAGCGTAAAAGTTATTAAACACCAATCTTAAACATACAACTAATTTTTTTTACTTTATGACTTTTATAAACAAGAATCAAATTAGAATGAATGAATATAAAAAAACTAAATTATGAAATATAAATTTCCCTAATCACTAATAATGAATTAATTAATGATTAAGACATTATATACGTAATTTTGGAAAAGTCATGTTATTCTTCAAAAAAAAAATTTTAAACAATAATTTGAACTAAATTTATTAAGAAAAAAATAATCACTTTTAATAAATTGTAGAGATTTTATTTATTGAAATAAAAATAATTGTTGAGAAAATAATTTCAAAGTTATCCAATAGTAAATTTTTTTACAATTATTTGGAAAATTTTATTTTTTCAGGAATATTAGAAAATAAATATTTTTATTGAATAATTTTATCAATTTTCAATTATTTAAAAAATAAAAGTATATTATATATTAGGATTGAAATATAATTTCTTTATTGTAATTTAAAATAATCCAATAATGGGTTATTAAATTATTTTTATACTTGAATTTATATTAAAAAGATTTTATATTTTAAAAGGTGTTTTTAAAAAAAAATAGTGGTTTTACTTTTTCTAATTTAATTTTAAATTAATTAAAAAACACTTTTTTTTAAATTTCCCAAATTTATTTCATGTGTGGAATCCTGATATACAGATTCAACAAATATTTCATTATTATTTTAGGAAAAAATTAATAATAACCATTGAAAATTACTTATCATTGTATCTTGTAATTAATGGTAAAAATGAAATGCAATGGGCATTAAAATTAATCTAAAACATCAATATTTTTTACATGAGTTATATCTCACAATAATCACTTTCGGTTCGGTTTTATGTCCATTTAAATCCGTGAGGATTATATTATAACCTCTATAATATTTTATTTAATGAGAAGAAAAATGGCACAACCTTTTATTAATAGGAATGAAATATTTAATATTGTTTATCCAAAAAATATGTTTAAATATAAATTGTTTTTTAAATATAATAGATTTATATTTAACATAGTGAATTATTTTTAATTTTAATGGAATATATATCTACCTTAAATATTTTCACAACACTGATATAGGAATTATATAATTAATGGAAAAATAATATTAATTATATTAAATAATGTAACTATAATATTATATAGTTAATGATATACATGAATTTTAGGGATTACTATTCCATGATACAGTTTTATTAAAATTTTATTTTTAAATTTATCTTATTGTATCGATATTATTAAACGTCAATGTAATGAATAGTGTTAAAAATGACATTAATGATATTTTAAAATAAATAATATTTTCTAAAATGATATAAAATTCATATAAATCAAATATTCCATTCAATTACTGGGTTATGTATGATAAATTCATATATGATCCGTATATGGGGTTTTTTGAAGTTTTATTGTTAGTATATTAACCCCCAAAGACTAAAAATAAATGTTGTCACTATAAGAGTTTCATATATTAAATAAGGGATAAAAAAAATGTTATGGGTATAAATATAGATAAAAACTAATATGATTTCAATTTTTCTAGCTTATTCGGACCCAACATGTTATTATTATTCAAATAACCTACTTTGGAGCCATTTTTAATTGGAAATAAATTTATATTAATTTAATTTATTGAGAAATTCAACGATTTCCCCCCTTTTATCCCCTTATAATGAACCATATTTTCTCATTTATTCCATCATAAAAAAATGGAAATTAAAATATAATTTCCAATACCTTTTTAGAATCCATAACCACAATCTATAGGCTATAGTTTTTAAAAAACATTATCCTTATAGGTTTTAAGGTGTTAATAAAAGGATATCTTCCAAAAAAGATGTATAATTTCATCCACTTGTTTTAGATTTGTTTTTAATTATAAATTGATAAAATATTCTTAAACCACGAAATTAAAATAACACTAGTATCCTCATTATGATTAGATGTTATTATTTTAGTGTAATTATAATATATTAACTTCAGAGACACTAAAAATTTCCCTTAGAAGGTTGGTCACATGTCCTAAACCACGCCTCCCTTAATGCCAAAGGGTGTATAATAGAAGCGAATACCTAAGGTGTTTCTTGGGTAGAGTATTACATCAATTAAAAGTGTATCAATGATGTAGTAATCATAAAAAATTAATAGTTTATGTAGATAAAAAACAAAACAATAGAAAGAAGATATCGTTAAGAAAGAAATAAAAATAAAAAAACCAAAACATGTGTGATGTACAGTATGATGATAATGTCATATATCTATACAATAAGTTTGGATGAATGTGTAAATAGGGAACAAGTAAAATAATTGTATCAAAATACCAAAAGTCCAAAATCAAACTCCCTTAAGCTAGCATCATGATCCATGACCAGTCATTTTCTCCCCTTCTCTTAAGAAAAAAACTATCAATCTTTATAAAGTTATTTATTGTCATGGTCCATACCCAAATTAATGAAGTCTTTCTGGGTACCCAATACAAGTTCAATCCATAAAAATTACTTAATCTTGAGATAAATCAATTATATGACATTAATTCACATTAAGTATCTTTTCGTGTTTTGAGAATTAGAAAATAGGCCATAAATATAACATAATAAAAACATCGAAATAAAATGCGGATTCTTCCCATAAAATCCATTTCTTCCATAATAAAAAACAGTTAAAAAGAAACCTGGTTTCTTTTCTTTTTTAATCATTATAACATTTCTTTGATTATATACTTCAATTAATCACCCATAAAACAAAATAAAACATTTTAAACATGGGATGATAACAAAAATTCTCATCAAGGTATATAAAAATAAAAAAAACTATTAGTCTAGTTAAAACCTGATAACCCATTCAATTTTTTTGAGCTGATGAAACAAATCATTTTCAGATGATTAACACTCATTCTTTTTTCTCAATGAAATGCACTAAAACAAATAAAAATCAATTAAAACTCATTTATGAGAGTTATAGAATCATATATAATAATCCCTTTCAAACATATTCTAATTGGAATAACCATATAGTTTACTTCCAAATTAGAGATCTTTAATGGGGATCACCCTTCTTATAATCTATATCAGGCACACCTCGAGCTATAATAGTGTTCTACCCTTTGTATAAGTTGTGTCAGGATCACCTATAAGGTATAATGGGGCTCAAAACTTTGTATAAGCTATATTTGGCTCCCCCATGAGCTATAATGGGGCTCAAATCTTCGTATAAGCTATATCAGGCTCACCCATCTCATATAATCCCCATGTACCTTCTTATGAATAAAACAACTTCCTTAAAAAACCCATTTTTTAACCTTATTAGAATCCCATATGGCAAAAATTTCCATATAAAAATACCATTTTCATTTAAGTAATCATTTTCATTAACAAGATACTCAAATAAAGGAATAAGGGATTTAATTTCATTTTAAATGACATTAAGTCTTATACAGGAATCCAAATATCAAATAACAGTTACAGCGGTGTGGAATTCGTTGTCAACGAATATGGTGAAAAAACTCATTTTTTTGGTTTTGTAAAACACTTTATTGAAAAAATTCCCTTATAATGAAATTAATTTCAAATGTGTTTATTATATATCTTATAAAATAAATATGTATATAAATCAAAATATTCCTCAATGAATGTAGATTGAGATGAAGTCCCATACCTTGACTCCAACATATCTCATTCGTCATTTATATTTTTGAATAATAATATTAGGTTAACTTTTAAATTATTAGAAACCTTTTTCATGTTTATTATTCAGTTTATATTACTTATTATCATGTTATATAAGAATAAAAAAAATATAAATATAATATAAATAATATATAAATACAGTGCATCATAATGGTCACCATAAAAGGTGGTTGGAAAAAATTGAACAATCATCGTTACGTGAGACAGTAGTTCACCGTACATTGAAACAGTATGTTCGTATCCATTAGATAAATGAGTGTGTAACTATAGTTTTAATAATTATCATAACAATATCCTATAATATTGGGGCTTTTGGGTTTGTTATTTAATAACATTATAATAAAATCACATGGAGTGTAGAAGTAAAATAAACGAACGTAAGTTGAGAGAAGAGGTTACGTCTAAATCGGTAAATTTAATTTTATTTCATCCTAAAGGATTTATTGAATTTAATTATGCCCAATGTGAGGCCTCTAGGAAGAATATATTGATTTTGGGAGATTATTTGAGTCAAAATTTGATGATCCAATGGGGATTTAGAGATTTGAATAAGTGTCTAGAGTTGGTGGTCATTTATAAAAGAGAGGTTGGAGACTATAGGATGGTCTGGAAATATTATTTTATTATAAATTAAAAATCAATTAATAATGGTCCAAAATCATTTAATTGGAATATAATATGATATTGATTTGAATACCCATCATTAAAAAAATGTTAGATGAGTTTATTTCTTAAAATCAACCAAATATTTTAGCTTTAACCCTTTTTTAAAAACATTAACTCTTACCAAGGGTTCATTTATTTTCAAAATATGTTGTTTCGAAAGATACTATAAAATTCCAATAGAACAAAAAGTGGATTATTAATAAAAAATTTAACATATTTAGATTTATGATGGATAAATAATAAATTTTTAGGACTATTTTATCATTTAATGAAATAGTATTTGTTTTAAAAACTCATTTATGAAAATTTTGACACTCTTTAGTAATTTATTTTTTAAATGTCATTACAATGTTATCACTTCCAAAAAGGTATTAAATAATATATAATGCATCATAATAATTTAAAAAAGTCATGGATGACATCAAAATGTTCAGGTTATATTTATTTTGAAATTTATATTATCATTTATTTGATTCTTTCATTATTAAGGTAATCATTGCATTATCTTTGTGTCATAAATAAAATTAATATTTAATGTCTATAAATTGTAAATAAAATAAAATGATGTATAAAATATTAATATATTTCGAATCACTGTTTATATTAAAATATATTAGTTATATAACCCTATATTAAAATTATTTTATTAAAAGATACATGTTTATGCTAAATTTCCCTTTACAATTAATTAATTCATGTAACAAGACATTATCACACCAAAGTGGGTCCATGTGTTCTCAAAATCGATCCAAGGATGAATATGTTCAGACATATCTCATATAATAGGAATATAAATTTTTTTGGGTTGTCTAATATTATTATAATATTATAGTTTTACACAAATGTTCCATATTTACACATTAACCATTATATATAAAAATAATTACTAAAATTACTATTCATAATGTCAAAAACAGAAAGGTAACTATTTAAAAAAATTTAAACCTATTATTAAAAATTGGGAATCCATTTCTCTAAATTTAAAACAATGAATTGATATAAATTAATTTAAAATTAATTTCCATTGTCAAAACCAGAAAGCGTGTTTTTAAGAAGTAATAACTATCAAACGTTTAACATTTGTTTATATCCAATTTCAATATTAAATTACAATAAATGAATAATATTGGATTCAATTATAAAAATAAAACCCAATTAAAAATTAAAACCAATTAAAAAACATCATAACTATATAAATAAATTTTATGAAATGATAGTTTTGAATTAAAATGCAGTATTTTCCACTATTAAATAAAATATGAATTTCATCATTAAAATAGTAATATTTCAACTAATGTAAATTTTTATTCTGATTATAAAGAATAATATTTATTTAATAGAATATATAAAAGTGCGAAAAATTATATTTAAAAGGGGTTCGCCTTTAAAAGGTTGTAAAAGTATTTTTTTTGAAAAAACCCTCTTTTATCTGAAAAATTGTATTTTTTCATCTATCATATCCAAAAAACATATATGATGGATTTGAAACATTACATTTAATATATAACATATATTCAATCCTTAAATAAAACTCTAAAGATTCTGATATTCTTTTATAAACACAATTATTATCTTTTAAATAAGTTTTAATAAAAACTCGTCTTTTATCTTCAATTGGTTTTTATTTGCATTACTAATAAATTTGGTAACCAATGAATGTGTAAACAATGTTTTCATAATTCAGTTGATACTTTTAAATCCCTCCATACAAAATCTAAGCATAAACTACAATTTAAAATAATTATAATATTATTATTTTATTTTTCTATTTAACTCATTGTTATGTGAAATGTAAGATTTCATAGAATCCCATTATTGTGGGTCATATACGATTTCAGACATAGTGTCCTATTTAACATAACAACTATCATATTATTAATAAATATAAATAGATAGGAAATTTTATAATTCTTTAAAATCCTAGGCATTTTCATCATTCCCTCCATTTGGAAATTTCTTACTCACAATTTTGAAGTTGGGCCTAGAAATTTCATTGAAAATACAACATCGTTAAAAGAGTCAATAAATATATCAAATTAAAAGAATAAAAGAAAAGTGAAAATGTTATATAAGATAAAAAAATACTTGTAGTCCATGTAATAAATCATGGATGTAAATGAAAAACTAACCCTCATTACTTGAAGGAGTGTTGTGGAAAATAAGATCAGGAGAAATTTAAAAACCAGAAAACCATAAACATTTTTTAGGTTACACAGTATTTGATTTACTAGTAGAAAAAAAAATGGATAATGTTTTTTAGGTAACTTTTAATAATGATGGGTAATTTAATAATTATCTAGACTAAGAACATAAGGAAACATAATTACTAGTATAATTTCTATTTTATAAGCATAATTTCATCCTCATAATATTCCCATAATATGATTTACATCCCTAAGAATATCCTTAATCATAAAAGATCACACAACACATAAATTATATCAATATCTTAAAACATAAGTCCAAAATTAAAGGTATACTTCCACATTAAAAAGCATACATAAACATAACCCCATAAAACATCTCGAAAAATTTACCTTAACAACTTATTATTACATCACATGAATCCACATGAGGCCTATCTGGAACCCTGAGATTGTGGTTAGACATTGTAAATATTGGTCTCTCATGAGATTTCATCACATCCCGAAATGTCTCAACATCAACTACGTAAGTATAAAAAAATTTTCCAACTATTTTTTGTTCTAGATCATACAAATTTTCTCCCTAGATAATTACCTTTAGATACATATTTGCATAATTACCCTACACATTGTAACTAATGCATCATATTGTATATTAGATATCTGTTATCTAATTATATGAATGTTACAAACCTTTTTATTTATAGTCACGAACCTTATGACAAAAAAAAAGATCACTAGTAACACTTTCTGGATCCTAACATATATTCCATAAAATGAAATTTAACATACTTGGAATATGTTTTGGGCTTACCTCTAGAATTATTAGATTATTTCTTCTCTATTTATTAGTACCTGAAATACTTTTTTACACTTACCATCTTGTGGAACATAAGTGTCAATAAATCCATTTCAACATTCTCAGCACAACCAAAAATGTTTTCTTTACTTTCAAATTCATGGGAGGTTAAATCTCTTTATATCCTCAAATTCAATCCAGAGTAAAATCTATTAATTTTACTGTTAATGTCTCTAATAAAATCCAGAACATACATAGCCAATAATGTGATGTTTTCTTCATATGCGGCAACTGAATCATTATCCTTTATCTTTAATTCCAAGAATTGTTTCTCCATCCTAATCTGAACATCCTTTGGGAAAACATTCTCAAAGAAAATATGCTTAAATTTCCCACATTCAATGGCATCAAGATAATTTCTACTAGTATTCTTAATTAATGATCTCCATATATCACCTTAGAAATCAAAAATATAAATGGAAATAGTTACATTTTGATATTCTGAACATCCCATGACTTCAAATATCTTCTGAAGGGGATTTATTCATCCTTTATCTACTACTGGGTTAGATGATCTACTGAATAATGGGAATTTTACCTCATAAAATGTTCCCATGTAAACATATTCTTATGTGGTAGATCGTGATAATCTCGTGCAAAGATACCACTACTATTTTTATCCTGAGTTAACTGGTCCATCACTATAACAAACTTTTATATTAAAATTCTCAAAACCTCATGCTTTTATATGAAATGTTTATTTCCCCTCGATTCCTTCCCATTATATATTTCATATTTCCTATTAGGAAAAAAAATTAAATAGACATGTTTTTGATAAATAAAAAAGGCTATTATATAAATACAATCCTTTCAAATAGCTTCCAATTGGAATAACTATCTGATTAACTTCACAATTAGATATCTATAATGTGGATCACCCTTCATATAATTTTTATTGGGCTCACATGTGAGCTATAATAGGGCTTAATCCTTAGTATATGTTGTTTCGGGGTCACCAATGAGCTATAATGGTGGTCAATCCTTCATATAAGTTATATCAGGCTTGCCCGTGAGCTATAATGGGGATCAACCCTTCATATAATTTATATTGGCCCCACCCATATCATATAACCCATAGTTACCATTTTATGAATAAAACATGTTCATCACAAAAACCTTTTTCGAATGATTAATCTAATACCAGATGAAAACAAATTCCGTAGAAAAAGTTCCATTTTCTTTTATGAACCCATTTTCAATACCAAGAATCTAAAATTAAAGAATAAGAGGTATATTTTAAGTAAAAAACTCATTATGGCTTATAGAGGAAGCCAAATATCAAATAACGATTATGGTGGAAAAGATGTCATTGTCACTGTATACTATAAAAAAATTCCATTTTTTCTTTAGTAAAACAATTCATAGAAAAAAATAATCCCTTTTATTGGGATTAAAATTCAAATATCTTTATTATACACCGTATAAAATAATGTTGTATATAAATCAATTTATGCCCCAACAAAAAGAGATTGAGATTAAGTCCCTTACCATGAGTCAAAATTTTCCCATTCATTCTTTATAATCCTGAATATTAAAATTATGATAAATTTTAATTTCATTAGAACCATTTTAATTTTTATTATTTATTTTATATTACTTATTTTCATGTTATAAAAATTATATAATTATTTATGTTGATTTCGTTCGTTTTGTCAACATTCGGCACTGGTGTTGAATGTGAACATGTTTTGAGAGAAATTGTCCATGTGTTTATAAGTATATCATGTCAGAAATGATATTCATGATTTAAATATCATACATATTCAGTATATATGTATTTATAATCATGTATAATATTTGGAGATAATAAATTAAATGCACCATTAATGGAGACAGTAGGCCATACATACACTTAAATCCTACATTCAATACTTTATCATATTAAAGAAATAAAAATTGATATAATTTTATATAAAAATACTAGAATCATACTTATTTAATTTATGTTTGATAGGTTTAATAAAACCATTGGTAAAATGTTCCATGTATGGCATGATCTAGTTATATCACTTTGAGGGGTGGTAGTGCGCATATTCTGAAACGAAAATATCGTATTTAAACATTATGGAGTAAAAAATCAATGTTTTAAATAAAAATTTAAAAAATTATATAGAAAATATAAATATAACATATAACATATATAATTAATGTTCAGTCATAATGGCCACCATGAGAGGTTGTAGGATAAAATTGAACTATCATTATTTCGTGAGGCAGTAGTTCTCTATACACAGAAAAAGTATGGTTATATCCATTTGAATGAGGCATTTGTATGTGTAGATTCTATACATTTCATAAACAAATCCTAGAATATTTTCTATAATTATTTTTTAATGTAATAATTGAATAATAATATCATTAGGAGTTGAGAAACAAATAATGGAAAGGAACATGAGAGAAAATGTTACCTCTAAATTAGGTATCTTTTATTGATTTGAGCCAAAACGATTCCTTGAATTGAATAATTTCCAAGGTGAGTCTCATAAGAGGATGTTTTGGATGTTGGGAGCATATTTGAGCAGATTTCAGATGATACTATGGGCTTTAGTGGTGTAATTAACTGGGTATTAGGGAAGGCCTTTTGTAAGAGGGAGGTTGGGGAACTTTATGATGATCTTGAGATATTACTTCATTATAAATTTAGTATCAACAAATAATTTCCCAAAAATAATTTAGTTATAATATAACATGATTTATGTTCTAATAAACATAATTCAATAATTTTTAGGCATGTTTATGTCATAAAATTAACATTAACTTTTAACTTCATCCCTTAGTTAAAAACATTAACTATTATCATGTCTTCTTGTATTTTTACAATATGAGGTTAATATTGTTACTAAAAAATGATAATATTATAAAAAGTGGATGCATAATGACATTTGTGATGTTAAAATAGTCATTTGACAAAATTATATATTTTTAGGACTATTATATCATGTAGTAAAAGAGTATTTGTTTTAGAAACACATTTAAGTCACTTTCGACAGTAGTTAGTAATTAATTTTTGTTAAATTCATAATAAAATGTTTTCATAAAACCAATGTCATTAAATCAAAGATAATATGTATTAATAATCCAAAACATTCATGGATGGAATCAAAATGTTCAACTTATATTTTTTTAATAGTTATAATATCATTTCTTTAAATCTTTCATAAAAAGGAAATCATTGCATCATCATTGTGTCATAAATAAATTGTTTATTTAATACCTAAAAATAATAAATAATATACCATGATATTGGAAATATTTTTTTAATTCTATTTAATATTTATTGTCAAATTTTTCTATTATATAACTCTATATTAAATTTTTTATTGTTAAAGATACGTGGGTCTGTTATATTTAACATAACTTTAAATTATTTCTTATAACATGCCATCATCACACCCAATTGCCTTCATAGGGTCTCCAAATGTACACATAGATTTACATGGTCGGAAAAATCTCATCCAATAGGATTAAGACTTGTGTTAGGGTAGTTTAATATTATTATTATAATATTCTTTCCCATATTTAACATATTTTCCCTTTAACCGTTGTAACAAAAATAATTTCTAAAATTACTATTCGTAATTTCAAAAAATAAATGGTACATTTGTACATAACATGGACTTGTAATTAGAAATATGGAATCCATTTTTCCAATTTCAAAACACATAATTTGCAGAAATTAATTTTAAATTAATATATGTTGTCAAAACCAAAAAGCTGGTTTATAATAAGTAATAACTGTCAAAATATTGACTTGTGTTAATGTCCAATTTCAAGGAAACAATACATCCAATGATAAAATAGGATCAAATGATAAAAAATCAATCTAATTATAATTTAAAACCAATTAAAAGAACTATTTATATATATATATGTATAAATTAGATGAAAATGTAGTTTTTGAATAAAAATGCAGTATTTTCCACAATTCATTAAAATATGTATTTCATCATTAATGTTCCAAAATATAAACCTAAGTAAATTTAGATGTTACTATTCTAAATAATAAGATTATTTTTACATATAAAAAATATACAACTGAAAAAAACTGTATTTAAAAAGGTTTCACCTTCTAAAGGCATTAAAAGTGTATTTTATTGAAAAATTCTTTTTTATCCAAAAAAATGAATTTGTTCATATATCAAATTTAAAAAACATATAAGATGAATTTAAAACATTAAATTGAATATATAACATATATTTTACTTAAATAAAAATCCATAAAGAGTGATGCTATTTTAAAAAAATTATTATTCTCTTTTAAATAGGTTCGTATAAAAATTAATCCATTATATTCAAGTGGTTTTTATTACCATTAATAATAAATTTGTTAACCAATGAATGTGTAACCCATATATTTATTATATAGGTGATACTATTCATTACCACTATATAATGAATAGGTGTTAACTACCAATTAAAATAATAATAATATCATCTTTTTATTTTTCAATATAACTCATTATTGTGTGCAATGCATGATTTCAGAGTAACTTGTTGTTGCATGTTGAGTACAATATTAGAAAAATTGTCTCCATTAAATTAAAAATAATATATTATTCATTAATATAATGAGATATGAAAATTTAATATTATTTAAATACCTGTGTAGTTACACCCAAAGATGGTCTGAAAATGGATTGAGAATAACATTTGTAGGCCACCACCAATTGTGTCTAAAAAATATCTATTCTCTATATATAATTAAAATTAGTGTGAAATTTATAATAGGTATATCCATAATAAAGGAAAACAATTAAAAAATGAATTAATATTTCCAATTCTACCATCTTTAATCAAACACCGCTAACAAGGTTCAACTGCAAATAATGCACTATTTTTACAAGATATTATTAAAATTTGAAGTAAATTCAAAAATGGCCATCCCATTTAATGATTTTTTTAAAATTTAAAATGGAATATGCATTATAATCATCATTAAGTATATGAAGGGATGGATCTTTAGTATAAAAGACCAATTAATCCTCATCGATTCAATGGAGAATCTGGATGGAAACTTAGAAATAACATGGGTGGAGTCTAGTGACCATGTGATATATAAAGTCCTATGTGATTGCAAGTAAGTGGGATCATAGGGGTTGCAATTAACTTGGAATCCTATGTAGTCACTATTTAGGGACTTGATCTTTTTATCCACTACCATAATCAATACAGATTGATAGTTTTGAAATGTAGATGAAATCAAATTGAATCCAGATGCAAGGGTTATAAATGTCTAAGGAATCAAATATGATTATCAATACAGGTCAATAGAGTTAATATTTACATTGTATATAATTTAATAATGATACATGTAGCTTATAAAATGATTCTACCATAGTTTTCGAGTCTTCAATCAATTCATTATCCATTTAATAAACATTAAAAATACACAACTTCATCCAACCCATTCAACAACTTCCATATAATACATTTAACAATTTATATCATAGTTCATCACATGAATTGGAGGAATAACCCTTATCATATCATTCATTAAAATCTCATTCGGTTAATTAAGGATCCAAAAAACAAGATGAAAGGATAAACACATCAAACAAGGTGGTATATCTAGGGGAAGAAGCCTAAATACAACTCAATGGTTTCTTTGGTTGAGGTGGTCAACCTACAATCATAAAACTGTACAACTAGCCAACATAAACAGTTCCAAAAAAATTTAAAAAGTATATCTATTAAATTTTAGGTGAAACTGTAGAGGATCAAATTTATGTCACCACAATTACAATGAATAATAAACATCAAACCTTTTGGGAAAATTATAGATCGCATATCATTTACCCATGGTAGAACACTTATCTATTATTGACTCATAATATATGATATATTGGATGAAATCATAAGATCATATGATTACCCTAGAAATTGGTAAAATTTCATTCAGATAAATATCACCGTCAATAGGTAGAAAATGAGAAATTATACAAGTTGAATAAATATCATATTAACACTAATCCAAAAAGATGAATAGTTGTCAAATTGAATTTTGGATTAGAATATTATAAAAGTGTCTATCTTAAGGGAGGATTTAGGTCAAATGGGATAAAAATACAAAAAAATTCCATCAGAAATGAAAATAGAATAGGATTGAATAATTAATAAATATATAGAGGAAAAATTGTAACCCCCCCCCCCAAATTTGGGATTTCATAGTTTGTCTTCACGTTTGAAAAAAACCAATCTCTAACTAGGAACACCACACTACCTATATAGTGAACCCTCATGGTTTGTGAGTATAGTTCGGAAAACCATGTGGAAACTATTCCATATGAATCTTACCTCATTCACCCATCACATGGTCATAACGCACGGTTAAGAAAATAACGTTCCAACCATGCATTTAGCCTCTATTGAAAATTGAATGTGGACATGCCCGTGCATGTTTCCCAGGGTACATAGTCTGGGAAAACCATGTTCCTCCTACTGCCTTACAAAACACCCCACATGGGTTCTTGAAACTATGCGGCCTTTGATAAATTGTTCTTTCTAACTGTACGACCCAACCACCTTTCTCCTAAATTTGAGCTCTATGATCCAAATAAACATTATAAACCCAAGAAACATATCGTTCATAATTTTCAATCTATATATGTCATTACTGATCATTTAAACTAAAATTAAAGAGATCAATACCTCATAAAAACATGAAATCATACAATCGTCCCTGTATAATTAAGCTCATACATGAATTTCCCTTCATATTATGGTCACGAATCGTCCAAGAATAACTATGACCAATGAGTACATTTATGGGAATACTTCCCCCATGTCTCATCCATTAATAAATTTTGTTTCTATAGCACTGATACTAGAGCATCCTACCAACCTCATAGATCCTCTAGGATCCTTTTAATGTTATGAATATGATTCTTCATGAAGGACGCATCTACTGGGATCTCAAAATTTTCTATCTATAGAGTATTAATAGGGTCTGAATGATAATAAGAAAAATCAAATACATTGATGATATCATGAATTTATAGATACCTATTCGGTAACTACAATTTATGGTATACTAGCCTAAATTGTCTTAGAATCCTGAATTTCCCAACATATCATTGTGATATATCTTATCTCATAATTTCTATATTTCTCATAGTTGGTGACATTCATAAAAAGACCCAATACACATACTAGAACTCCAATGGTCCATTTTGATGATCGACATACTCTATCTCTCTCTATTTTGAATATGTGAACTACTTCCTGATATAACAGAACAACTCTGAATTCTCCTACTAGAGATATGGTTCAAGAAGCACTGCCTCACTTTCCTTTAACTAGCACATGGATGATTAGCATGGCCTTCCATAGAAATCCTAATAGGTTACTTCTTTATTTTCTAATTGTAGATATTAATGTTTTATAACTCCACAAGGGTTATATGCCTCTTCCAACATTCCCCAATGTCAAGAATGAATTCTATATGGATTTTCTATTGAACCTATTTAGGGTGCTCTCACTTGAAATCAATATTTTCTTGGTTGATTGTTCTTATAAGATCCTCTATACCCTAGATCTCTGTAATCCTTTAAAAATCTAATATGTTAGCCAGTTTTTCTCTATTTGATAAAATTCTATGAGGAAATTCATGAAGGTTCACAACCTCATTAATATAAATACTTCCTAGATCATCAACTAATTAGGTCTCCCTCAACCACATGAAATAAATGATATTCTAATGCATGTCGAAAACAACCCATACAACATTACCACCTCATTAAAAATTCCGCAACATAGTCCCTAAATACATCACAAAATCTTCCAATTTCCAATCTGGAATGGGGAGCAACTATAAATGTCAAATAGTTATATTGTGTCCTATCTTCACATACTAAATAGTGGAACATTTCTCCAATATTTTTATTTTATTTTATTGAATAAGACACTTTTATGGAAAAGTGGAAACCTATAGAAAATCCACAAAAGTCACATTACTAATTTCAAAATTCAAATTATCAAACAAAACCATCCACATCGTGCCACAATCCCTCATAACACCCTGATTCAAAATTGAATGGAGATCCATTATCACCACCTCGTTATTCACACCATGACACATCACATATTTCGTGTTTCAAAATATAGACCATCATCACTCCCAGAGCCAACCGCAACATGATCCAACTCCAATTGAAACCAGCTCGTTAGAAACCAGCATGCTGGAAACCAACATGAACACCAGAAGCATGCACATCGCCATCACAAAACTCCATTAGAGACAACATCGTAGACCACCAAAGACACAATTCGAATCTTACAAAAAGGAAACAACTAGATCAAGCATCATAGACACGACAGAAACATCAATGAGAAGGAAGAAAACACCCAATAAAATTGAAAATACAGAAACCTAACTTCAAGAAGAAGATTCGTTGCACTGAACCATCGTCAAAGTTACTCATGCTTGGAGCACCACCATTTTACGAACCACACACCCAAAACTCTTTAATTACCACCACACCCAGTCTGCCTTGGAGAGGCGTAGAGGATAGAGAGATCAGAATAGGGAAAGGGTGGATGAGAGCTCCTTATGCACATCATCGATGAGGCAGAAAAACCAGATTCAACAAAACAAAACAAAGCAGACTCAGGAATATCCTGAAAACAGTCAACCCCCAAAAAAAAAACCCAAAACCACTATGTAACCACTACTAAAAATCTATCATAAATATTTTTTGAGTATCGTGAGGTTAGAGAAGCAGATTAGCGACCAAAGTATTCAACACAACCTTTAATAGATCAGTAGAACCACCAATGAAAGATGATGATGACGGAGTGGCCACCGCTGAAGATGAAACCAGAGAGAAAAACAAGCAGGATTCTGGAAAGCTGTGAATGAGTAAAGGGGGAAGATCTCTTGAAGAAGTCACCCAATGGGGCAGGAAAAAGGCATGGAAGGAGAATAGAGGGGGAGAAAGGAAGAAAGGGAGAAGGAAGAAACTCAGATGCACCGTTGGGCCCATAGTGAAGGGTTTCAGAGGGAAACCCCATGAGAATCTGAGAGTGGGAGGAGGAAACTAGGTGAGAAAGGAGCCATTAAAATAGTGGAACATAGTATGAAAAAACCAACTACCTCATATTTCACCATCGACCACCAATACTATTGGCATAAATTCCAACACATATTTATAATTTCAGGATGTACTTCCAATGATGACTTATGAAATTTCTACATTATCATATCATATATTCCCACTAGATCCAAAAATAAGACAATATATGAAAATTATTTCATTATCTCCCATGCTTTGAACAGAGGGCCAGTCCTCACCTTCTACTCGCTAAAATACGACTAGGCCATTATCATCATATAAATGTATCATCCTCAATATATCTTGAGGAGGGGAATTATAAACTATGGTTGAATTAATAGTATTATTTTATCCGTAATGAATCTCTATGTGAATCTATGAATTAATTTCCATAAGATTCCACTCACTACTATCTTCAAAAACAATCAATATCTCTGTCCTCCTATTTAGTGAATCAGTCACTTCATTCCACTTAATTGGTGTGTATGAAATCTCTAATTCTAAATATTTTATTTAATCAACCCACAATCATTTCCTCAAATTAGTATCACACTATGTCAATATGCAATCGTGTCATTTGTGATCCATTTATAAAAAAAAATTCCCTCCAAGTATATAAATAACTCAAAAACTCAAGTCATAAAAATGATGATAAATCTACATCATGTGTCGGGTATTTCCCCTCACATGGACATCACTACTATTTCCCATACTCCCTGGAACTATCCCAATATATTAGAACTTATCCTAGAAATATTCTTGATTCTTCACAATATACATTGTACATCCATCATGACTCTCATAGAATAATGACTGGTGCTGAAATCAATCTCCATTTCAACTTCAAAAAATATGTATGTTAGGTACCTGACAATAAAAACATAATATCCTTATTATTCATTCCCATAATAAGTTTTTATATGTTCGATATGTCCTTTATGAAATGAATATAATATCCAATTATTCCTAAGAATATAATTATGTCAAATAATTTCTTGGGATTGTACCATAAATCAATAGATCTGAAATTATCTTGGTCGACTATTAATCATGTATCATATATAATATGAAAAATGAAGTTAATATTATCAATACAAATGTGCCACTATGTGATTATATCATAAAAATAATTCACTCTCAGTGTATCCAAAAAATCTCATGAATCATGGAATGTTTGTGTTTATTTTGAGAATACCCAATGATATCATCCAAAAATACCACAAAAAATATCTAGATACAGATGGAAAATTCCATTAATCATATACATGAAAATAGTGGGTGTGTTCTTGAGACCGAACAACATATCCAAATACTCATATAGAATAGACCTAATATGAAATGTTAAATGAATTTTATATTCTTGTCGAGAACATACAATGTTAAAACCTAAACAAAAATCAATCATCGAGAATTTATAAGCTCTTTTGAGCTGGTCAAATTGATAATCTATCTAAGGAAAATGATATAGGTTCTTAAACCACCATTGGTACAACCATTAGTAATACACCAAAAGCTTGATCTTACTATCAACCATTTTCTCAAGAGGGACCTCTGAACTCCATAAAAACATAATAGGTTGAAAATAACCCTTTCCTCCAAGTCCTCCAACAACCTTTTGAGCTCTTAAAACTCCATTTTAGTAATCAAATAAGGATGAAGAGATAAACTTTTATCTCTTGTAAATAACTTGATAGAAAACATAACCACTCTTTCAGATTGTAGGATAGAATATTTTCATGGGAAAAAATACATAAAATGATAAACCATTAAATGTATATCTATTTGATGTGAACCTTGATTATACGAATATAAAAAATAAATTTGGTATGTCATTACGATAATCGGAAAATTTACAGGTCTATATTGGATCACATAAAAATCCTACTAACCCTTGTAAATAAAAAACATACCATCCGATTATGTGAAAGTCACCCAAAGACCATTGAAATCATCATGGGAATGATAGGAAATTCTATAGTAAATCACATATATGATGTCAAAAGCCTTCATATTGGGGTTGAAGATATTCCATCTAATATGATACCCACCTACCAGAAGGGGGAACACCCTGAACAATCATAAATACTCCAATATTATTCCCATTGGATTATTAAGAATCATAACACAATAAAAAATATAATAAGGATCACCAAGGTATCCAAAATAGTTATATATATAAATCTATGATAAGTAGTTGTGTAAAAAGGGTATATGCTAATGTATAAGCTAAAAATATCACACCTGTTATCATTGATGGTCTAGAACTATTCTCCTCAAGTGTAGGATATATAGAATATATATGGGTTGAATCATAACCCTGTGAACCATCTTCACTACCTGAGACAAGAAGACCCTATTTTCAAAGTACAATGGGTTCCCTTTTGGATCTGACTTGACTACTACCTTAGCATAATTGAGAAAAACTACTATAACTACTATCATAATACTAAGAATTGAATTCCAATATTCCACCTAGAGTTAGAGTAAATATGAATCCAATGACTGATAGAGGAATTGTGAAACAGAATCATTATATATGGCCTATAATTCCACATAATAAGCACTTGAATGAGTCTATATAATAATGGATCCCCATATTTCCCCACATCTCATACTGATTATAGAAGGAAACACCACCAGAAATAAAAGCAGTGATGCTACTCCACTCATGAAAAGGCTTAGAAAAACACTTCATACCCCTAAAAGATGAAGCACGTGATTGAGAGGATGAAATTCCCTTCCTTACACCCGCATTTGTTACTCAGGTTCGACTTATTAATATGTTCCTAATTCACTATCTCACCAAAATTAGTCATCTGAAACACATTGATTAGTGAAGTAGTTACCTGTGTGTGACCTTGTTCCATGATTATCTCCCTTGACAGATAATCATTAAAATAAAATGGCATATTATTATGAAGCTGTATATAATGTGTGGAATACTCCACACCAATAATCACAACCTTCTCCAGAAACATAACCCCACTAGTTATTTCAGTACTCAAGGTCTCTAGAGCGATTTATTCATAAAACAATGATTTGAAATCCCTCTAATTAGTATCTCATAGTTTATTATCCAAGATCATGATGTCCATCCATCACTAAGCTTCTCCCTGAAGAATGTTTGTCATGAGGTTCTCTCTCTTCGCAATAAATAACTCTATATGCTTTAATGTATAAAAAATATTCTCAAGAAAAATCTCATCAGTGTGTTAAAAACCATTCCATGGAAACATGGGTGGATAAAAATTTCATAACAGTCGTCTTAGCCATTTTTTGTCATAGATGGTTATAGGTCTCCCTAAATGGTCTTCATAAAGATCATGATGGTCTCTTGGAAATGGGATTTTTCACCTATAACTAGTAATAACTGGTGGTTCCACAAGAGTAATTACAATAATTAATATTGGAAGATCATGGCCCACCATCTCCAGAGTTTGGTCATCTCCACCCTTCGAGAACATGACCAAATGTCATCGTGGTGGCATCTCTCTACCATTCAAAATAGATACAAAAATAAAATAATTAAATATATTCCTTGACATGGATATAAAATAATAGGATAGGTTTAATCCTTTGTATGAAAAAGCCACACACCTATGCATACTTATAAATCCAATACGGGTTAACAATATCTATAAATAAAGCACTAGATTTACAGTCTGTTTCCCACAATAAATTTGGGCCAAGCTCAGTAGATATGATTCTCTATTTAATAACATTTAAATGAATATTTATATTATAATTTTTATTAAATGTGTTAACCAAATTAATCAGTAATTATGATCCATAAGGTCCCACACACCACATAAAAGGTGGTGTGGCCTCTATTTTATCCAAACTATAAAATATTCCAATCCATAAAACCAATGTTCTATGAGTCAAGGTACCATAATGCAGTTGATGGAGTGCCTGATGTAGAAAACATATACAAAGACTATACAGGTCACAAACAAAAATCTATGTAACATATATTCTTCTCATTTAGATGATTAAAATATCAATCAAATCAACAATATATCACACAAGTAACTCTAAATAATGTAATAATGTCAATAAATTCATCGTATATTGAATTGAATATGCATTGAATGTGAATCCTAATTGGTGGATATAATGTTTCATTGGATGGAATTACCCCATATAATTTGTCTAACTTTAAAAATATAAAATAATAATAGATATCAAACCTCATACACATCACCAAACAATGTATTCAAATAATATGTTATAAGAAAAAAAAAACATTTACTTGCCTAGAAATTTAGAATTTTCTTATACGTCAGATAGATAATCCCAAAAACCACTCATTAACTAATACGAACTCCATAATATCCTATAAACTTCTCAAAAGAGTATGAAAAATTGAAATGAAGAAGATATGATACCACTTTCAATAGTCCGAACCAAGGAGTCACTAAATGATGCCCCAAGACGATGATTCATATTCCAACAAGCATGGATACAAACTAAAATTGAGGACCTAGGGAGTGTTCATGAGGAGACTATCCCATCATACCAAATGTATCATAGTGATAGTAATAAAAAAAATCAATTGTGGAAACTGAAAAAATTACTGAATAAGTGAGGGAAAATAACATCTACAATACTGTAATAATAAATAAAATAAAAGTTCTATCATGTAAAATATGATGATCATGTAATATCATTGTATAATTATATTTTATATACATGGAAAGAAAAAACTTGTAATAGTCATGAATTAAATTTAAAAAATGAACAAAGGGGAATTATCTCCCATTAGCATTGTGATCCATGCTCAGTCCTATGATCCCCTCCTCTAAAGCATAATCAGGAAAGTATCATAAACTAGGCACTTAAGCCAGTACCTATTTGCAACCCTGATATCCATCTGGGTACAAAATGGATTCTCGAACGTGTGAGAGCTAACACTCAGTAGGCCACCCCCAAATGATTCTATAACATGACCAGTCTCTATGTGCAATATATAACAGTTATAATACTAATATAATTAATGATACGAATTCGTATATTATGTTATCTAGTCTACAAAATCTAATAATAACCATTAATTTGGCTCAACAATAATCATCACACCATAGTCAAAATCTATCTTTAATGAATAGAAAAAAATCAACAATGGGCATATTGTGAAATAAAGTGTATAAAATCCGAAATTTCTTGTGAAGTGAAATATAGTGTCATGCTAAAAAGGGCTAGATACAAGCTATAAAATACAGAGGCATCCTCATTGAATACATGAAGAATCTGGATGATTAATCAGTAATGACTTTAGTGGATTCAAAGGACCATATCCATAGATCATGTCCAATACGAGTCAAAAAATGAATGATTCATGTTGTAAAAATTCAATTAGAATCATTTTTAATTGTGATCCAAGGAGAAGAAAATGTCATAACAACACACTTCCATAATAAATAGTGGTCGATGGATTAAAATTTCCATAAAATAATATCGAATTAAGACCCAAGGTGTGAAATAGTCTAAGGCATGCACTACTAGTATCAATACAGAATAATGAAGTTGAAATTTCCGTAGAATCCCGATCATAGATATCATCTAAGACATCCTCTATGATAATAAATTGATCAATAAATTCTTTAATAATTTCATCAAAATTCACAATCTGTGTATTTATACAAACTATTAAAATATATCTATATAATTTATTTAATCATTTAAAACATATGTCATCTCATGTTGGAATACAAATCTATTATGTTTCTTAAAATTTATATTCATTTTACTAAGGTTAATAAACCAAGTGGTGATATCACACACTGTAAATATGGTGGAATATTATGGGGGAATATATATAAATAAACCTAAAAGGTTTCATGAGTTTAGGTGATCAACCTCCAACCAAATAACAATACTAGTGGGAAACCTAATCATGTCTTAAACAATCCAAATAGTGATTAATTTTATTACAGTGGAAACATTGGTAGGTTCATTTTGAGTAATAAGTTAAAATGGTTTAATTAATATAATGTATTAAGGTAAGTGTATAGACCACCTATAATAAATTATTTTAAGAACACACTTTCATTATCGACCCATAACTTCATCTAGAATGGAAAAACTGGAAGAACAGGAAAAATACCTCATAAATAGGGGAAATTATCTCTCACTTAACCAATTATGTCAATATGATGTCAAATGAAGAATGATAGAATATGAATGAGATCATACTAGAATTTATACATTGAGATGAACATAGATCAAATGAGAAATATAAGAACCTAGACTGAGGGAGGCATGAGATCAACTAAGATAAGAGTGTGCATCCTATGTACATGAACATAAAATAAAATCTGCGGGATTAATTATAATATAAATATAATAAAATGGTAAAATCAAAAAAAAAATCAATGTTTGTAGTGATTGGTAAAACGGTTCTCTAGACTATGTGCCAAATTTGTTCCCAATGTTGCCCATACAAGGAAACCACATGGATAATGTGTACAATTCGGTAAACTATTCCCAAACAATCCAAGATTCCATTATTAATTACCACTCCAAATATATAACGGTGTACAATTTGGTAAATTATGTGCCGACTATGAATTTGGAATATGACAAATATTATAGGTGGGCATCCATGGGTGTGCGACTTTGGGTGGATGGATCAGGTGAACAGTGTTCCCCTATCTACCTTACAAAATTCTATATTGTTGCCTCAAAATATGTGTCCTGGTTTATATGATATAAATTACTGTGTGGACTAGCTACATTTATCTGATGATAATGGTTTGGGATTTGTTAAAACCCTATACACTATGACAACCCATATATTAGTTAGAGAATAATTATTTTTTATTAAAAAAATTACACAATATAAAACCTAAAATATTAACCACTCAAGTGTAATTGGATAATTAGGTATATTATACTACACAAAAATAACTATGGGGGTACAATAATATTATTTTAATTTTCCTTTACATTCAAATAAAATTTCATCATAATTAAAAATTAATAAGATAACCAGGGGAACTAATAAGGAATGGGTTGTCTTTAAATCCGAGTTAGGGAGTAAACATTAAAAAACATAAATAAATTATTATATTTTGGAGGATATTCATTTAAACAGAACCTTAAATAGGTGATATACATTAACACGAACAATGAGGCATAATAAATCATGAAAACTTAAAGGCAACGTGGTAATGTGGGAAAACTTTAAAATAGACATCATAACATTGGTCATTGATAACTAAAAAGACATCATAAAATGGTGTAAATGGTTTCATGATAGATTTGGTTTAATCAATAATAACTTTAATGAAGTCTCATGAGACTAAAGTAGAATCCAATGCATTGTATCACTATATAATTATGGGCACATTAGTCCCCGTCATATCATGTACATGAATATGTGAGAAACATAGATTATTAAACATTGTTTCATATTCCGTAGCATTAGTTTATAAAGTCTAGTAATGTTGAATAAATAAATGCAAGTATCCCATAAAGTATTTATATGTGCATAATGGTCAAAAAAATTAATAGGAATTAGGTATGGGTATTCCATATACAATTTTTTGGAAGGAAAATCACAAAAAAAATCAACATCATAACAAGCATATATAATGGTAAATGGGAGAGAAAAATTAGAGTGAAAGGGTTATATAATCACATAGAAATAAAAATTAATGTAATAGGAATGACGGAAAACATACGAAAATAATAACCAATGTAAATGAAGGGGGATAACATAAAATATGTGTCTCAATAAAAAGAAGAGATTAAGATATTATACCATTATAGGTTGATAATAAATTATTGGGAGGAGAATATTAAGAGATTAGGGCACCTTGGGAAGACTATAGAGAGGGTAGGGAATAGTAAGGTAGTTCTATAAGGATTTTTAGTAAAGACTATTGGGATATTGGGTGAGATTATATATGTAATAAGAGGGGTGTTCTTTATTATTTCCCAAACATAGTTTTTGGTTTCTATTTAACAAAGCATACAAAAAAATCTTAACCTGGGGTTTTCCCATTCTTTCTTCTAAATGAGAGTTTATTTCATTATTTCACAAGGCCATGTGCCTAAAATGTTATGATATTCCCTTTGTTGAAGTGCATGTGAGTCTAAATCTTAATAAAATTCTTTAAAAACAATAAAATATATTATAGGATTTGGGGATTCGTAATGAATTTATAAAATTAATCAAATAACCTCAAAATCACATTATATTATATATGAAAAATATACTTGGTTGTGGATATAATATTTAATGTTTATTATATCTATTTTGGGTCATTATGATGTTATATTACATGAAGTATTTTTATATCATATTTAATTGTTACCCAAAAATTCGTATATCTTAGAAAATAGTGGTAAATTTAACATTTCAAAATTTAGATATTATGATTACAATAATAATATTTCTTTTATTTAAATAAGTATCTGAATATGTTTTTTTTCACATATAAAATATGAATTAACATTTATTGAGAAATAATGGGGTTTTTACAATATTTTTTAATAAACCCCTATATAAATTATATTTGATTTCGTAAAATTATATTATCAACTATTAATAATAAATTTGATATAATAATAAAATTATATCAATTTAATGTTTTATTAAAAATTTCATTAATTTACCAATTATATTTTCTTAATTCAAATTAAATTTTATAGAAAATATATTTTTTATTGAATAATAAATTTTTTCTTATTGTAATAATATTAATAAATAAACATAGTCATTATTATATTTCAAATAAAGTATAAATATTCATATTTTGAGGGTCTTGATATATATCTTTTAGTACACCGACAAAAACCCAAATTGCAAGGGTTGTAATGATGTGTCTTTGATGTGGTGGTTCAGGAGACATAGTTTGGGTCATAATCTATATATGGTGAAAGTATATCACCAATAATTTATGTTATACTTTTTTTTGATATAATATTGTTCTTGTTTAAGGTCAATCCCATTTTTTCTATCTTTATTATATGTATAGATAAATTAGATTCCTAGGGTATAATCCTATTGGTCGAGTTTGTCACTTATATTTTCTCCATCAGTTGAATTTGTATGAATCATATATTCAAACTAGACACATGACCATTATTCAATGAATACATTATTAATGGTATTGAGTCTTAATGGAATTTTTAATCCAATATGAAATAATAAAACCTAGGAATTTCATGTCTTTTCTATAACCATAACACATAAGAATAAATTTAATTAAATATCAAATGGAATTTTATTTATAATGGTTTGGGAAGATATAATATTACTCCATTCATAAATTTCACCATTGAAATTTTTATTTCACACACTAACATAGATGAAGATTAATTTATTTCTGCACATCTTCCAGTTCCCATATCACTTTATCAAACATATGGTTTCTAAATATTATTATGACTAGGTGAGTTGTCTTACGTTGAAGAATGATGTTGATACACTCTAAGATCTTCCCCAGCTACTCCTCATACGAGATATCATTTATAATGGTACCACAAATTGATTTATTAAACATGTGAGGGGGAAAATATGTAATTCCTCAAGAGAGAAAGATGGGACAATCATGTACTTGGGATAGGTTAGGTGGGAGTTCTAGTTGATAAGACACCACTCTGATGTGATCAATGAAATCTAAGGGACCAATATATCTTGGAATAAGCATTCCCCTTTTCATAAATATAATAACATTCTTCCATTGATACATGAAGAGGAATACCATATCAGTTTCCTCAAACTCTAGGTCTCATCCATGATTTCCAGCATAACACTTTTGTAAACTCTGAGAAGCCATGATGCGTGGATAAATTTTCTAGAAATTTTAAATGACATCCTAGAATATTTCAAGACAGATAAATTTGTGGTTCCAAAATTCATCCCATCATATATGTTTTCGGTACTGCTTCCCATAAAAGGATTCAAATGAATACATTTATATTCATTAGTGGAAAATATTATTGTGTGAGAACGCAATCGATAGAAGATATTAATCCCATCTTTCTTTAAAGTCAATTGAGAATTCCATCCACATGTACCATACTATTTGGATAGTACACACATAATTTTCATTAGTTTAAGTGTGATAGGTGGTCATGATGTTCAACATAGTATTTAGCACATGTTAGATAAACATATAGAACATGGTGGTAAATCAGATATTTTGATCAGATACAATTGATAGTGATAATCTGTGTAGCCTCCCAACCTCACCAATGTATATCATTTCATATTTATTGGGGGTAAATGTCCTAAAATATTGTAATTAAGTGTCCTAACAATGTAAAATAATCCACTATAACCCATGTATCATTATTTCCTCTTGATGTCTTTGAAATACTAGTGACAAGGTCCACGGTTTTGAATTCCCATTTTAATGAAGGCACATTCCCATTATAAATTTACATCCATCCTTAAAATTTTGAAATTCAAGAAACCATGATGTATATTATATAATATCATTCTTTATATTTTACACTAACTACTTCTCTTAAATATCTCAATACATCATTGTGATCCATTGATCTATTGCGATGGTTGAACAATGTGCATTACCCAATATCCTCATCATTAACTTAGTATTTGATCACACACATTTTTTTACCCAAATATTAAAACTCCATATTCATTACCATTTACCTCTAGGGGTTTACCTTTAAAATATATTTCAATTTCAACAGAATTCCAAAATCATCCTATTGAGCACCCTCGTTTTCTCTATAAGGGAAGGTTGAGCATAATTTGTAAAAGTATTGATGATGTTCCTTATTTTTTTATTTGTACATCCATACATTTTATGTATATGATTAGGATACCCTTTTAATATCTCTTAAATTATAATATTTATTTTCCATTCTAACATTGAGAGTCGTCCATTTTATTTACTTTCCGTGGATGGTAGTGGACTGAGAAGTCAGAGTCCTTAATCGGCTCAAATCATCTTCACTAGTATATATTTATCTATTTTTATGTGAATATATTCTTGAGTATATTATGATTAATACAATACTATATTCTTATCCTATTACCATGGTTTATAAATATTGATATTTCCTATAAAAAAAGGTTGTAGGTTATACCAATGGTTCAATGAACTGTGGGAGCTTAAGCCATTAGTATAGGGCTATACGAAGGGTTTACTTAGAAATTTTTGGCATATCCAATATGGTATTAATAATACCCACTATTTAATAAGAACCTTGGGTATATATATCCATATTATTGGTTCGGGAAACTATGGGTAAAAATTTTCAACCGTGACACTATATAACCATGGTTCCATGAATGTTGCTATGGCTACCTATCCAAAACAGGCAGCAACATTAGCCTGTCTAACCCATTAGGAACAAATAAATAAAATAAAACCCACGGTACAAATTCAATAAATTAAATATATTTCATATTCAGTATTCATCTAACATCATTGACTGTTTTTCAAACCAATTAAAATATTTTAAAACCCATATACATCCATATAATCATTAAGTTCATGCCATCAAACGACATCCAGATGTCTCTTTATCACCAACTCATAAATGGAGGGTATAAATATCTTCTGCATAACCCAAATCCTCATCCTCATCTACATCAGTAACGTCGTTATAACCACTATCACCAACATTTTCATTTGGCGCAAAAATATCATCACCATTATTAGAACCATCGTCACGACAGCCACCACACATATCATCACCTCAAGCACCACTTGTACACTTATTCAAATGACATGTCAGATCATATATAAATCATATTATTTCAATAAATTAATCACAATAATTTTATTTTTCTAATGTTAGTGATATACATATAACATATATAACATTTTAGAATAGTTTTGTGACCATCCTTCCTCTTTATCATTTTATATGGCTGTTTTGTCCATCAAATGATTTTTTCATGAGGTTTTTTATCTTGATGGTGTGTAAGGTTTGATAGGAACTTCATGGGTGGAAATACATTGGGAAGATGATATTTCCTTTATAGAATTTTGATAAGACACTCCCGTTTTCCACCTCAACTGATACCTATCACAAAAGATCATTTGGGCAGAATTTTCCATCAACTTTCTCAGCGAGGGCCTCCATGAAACACTATTTAAAATATAAAATATAAATTAGTTTATTAACTATGTATCCAAATTTTAAATATGAATAAAAATTATTACATTATATTATTTTCTTTTGTATGTGTATTTACAACACTTATATAATTTTTCTTTCTGCCGGAGAAATATAATTTTTCTTTTGCCACACAACCATTCATGCCCAATGATGTATATTGTCAATTAAATTTCAAATAATAATATTACCTTATTGAATAATATGTATTTGAAAACCCAAAAATGAGTGAATATTTTTTAATTGAGTAAAAACATAAAATGTTGAAGAATCTAAATATTGATTTAATTAGTTACGTAATACTAGTCAAATAATAAAATCATTGAGAACTAATTAGAATTATTATTATTATTTTGATATAGATTCACATTGTATGTTAATTTTGGTTCAATTATACTTATGTTACATAATTTGGGCATTCAGTCACTGGTAAATTTTGATTATTTTTTCAATTGGTTCATTTTTATGTTATGTGTTAGGGTAATTTGTTTAGTTGGACATTTGATCAACCAGTTAGAGTATTTTCAATATTTTTTGGTTTTGTCATTTGATTGATATTTATGAGGGATTTTATTTAAATAATGAGTAAAGTTATTATTGAAATTTTTTGTGTTAAATATTTTTTATTATATTTGTCGATTTGGCCATTTGACATAACCATTTCATTTATATTATGTTTATTTATCTTAGTAGATTTACGTTAGACTATTTAATTTAATTATTTTGGTAGGTGATTTTTGAGTTATATAATTTGGTGTATTTTGGGAAATGTTATATTTTTCACTATGGTTTATGTGATTTTGTGTGTGATCATTTAGTTATTACTTTAGTTATTTCATATTTTATTGAGTTAATTTTGTTTATTTTGGGTTACGTTATTTGGTTGGTTTTAGGGTTTTATAGGTTTTGGATAGTTCATTTTATAAATTATTCATTTTTATTATAATATTTAGGTTTATTGGGATTAGGTAATTTTTATAGTGCTATTACATTTTATTCATTAGGGATAGCTATTTTTAGGTCAGGTTATTTTGTTCATTTTTGTGATATAACTTTTTTATGTTCTTTTGATTTCTATTTATGAAATTGGGTGTGTTTTGGGTTATTTATTTTTTGGGTTACATCATTTTGTTATTTCTAATCATTATTCAATAGTTTTATTGGAATATTCAATTTAATCATTTAATCATTTTCATGGTTAGGTTATCAGTTTGTTTTGGAATAGGTTATTTATATTTTTGGGGGCTAGTTTATTATTTCATTTTTAGTGTTCACTCATAATCGTGGTTTTTTTAAATTGGTCAATTTCATGTTTGGTTTTTCCCTCTTAGGTTTCATCATTTTGTTTATCTAGGGTTTTATCATTTGGTTAATTTTGGGTTATGTAATTTGGTTTGGGGTTTGGTCATTTGTTTCATCTTATGTTGTGTTAATTGGATAATATATTGTTATGTCAATTGGTAGATTTTTAATTATATCAATTTGTTAATCATGGATTTTTCAATTGGTAAATTGGAAAATTGGATAATATTGGGTTATGTGAAATGTATAATTTTAGGTTATGTCCATTGGTTAATTTTGGTTTCTATCTATTGGTTAATTTTTTGGTATGTAAATTGTTTCATTTTTCCTCTGGTAATTTGGTTAATTTTTGATTATGTCAATTGGTTAATTTTTAGTGATGTTAATTGGTTAATCTAGGGTTATGTAAATTATTTAATTTTTTAATTGGTTAATATTGGTTTATGGAAATTTGTTAATCATGGGATATATCAATTGGTAAATTGGTTCATCATTTGTTTGGTTATGTAAATTGGTTTATTTTTTGTTATTTCAATTTGTTATTCATAGATTATGATCGTTGGTTTGTGATGGTTTTGTAAATTTGGTTAATTATGGTTTGTGTCAATTCTTTAATTTTGGGGTCTATCAATTAGTTAATCATTTATTATGTCAATTGGTTAATTAGTCAATTGTTGAATCTTGGCATCTTTTATATGGTTAATATTGAGTTATGCTAACTGGTAAATTGGTTGATCTTTCATTTGTGTAATGTAAATTTTTTGATTTTGGGTTATTTTAATTGGTTAATCTTAGGTTATAATGATTGGTTAAATTTGGTATATGTCAATAAGTTATTTTTCAGTTAGGTCAATTGGGTAGTTTTGGGTGATGAAAATTGTTTATATTTTGGATCTCTCAATTGGTTTATCTTGGTATATGTCCATTGGTTAATTTTTTTTTCATTTTAGTTGGATAATTTTGGGTTTCCTCAATAGGTTCATCATGGGTTTAGTAATTTGGTTAATTATGATTAATGTAATTTGGTTTATTTTTGGTTTATTCATCATAGGGTTGTTTATTCGTCTTATTTTTTGGTTATTTCAATGGTCTAATTTTTGGATACATCAATTTTTTAGTCTTTAGTAATTTCTATTGTATAATTTTGGGTTATATGAATTGATTAATTTTTGGTCACATCTATTGGATCATCTTTAGTATGGTCTGTTGTTCAATTTGGGGTTCATTCATTTAGTTCATCATGTGTTCTATCAATTGGTTATGTTAGGGTTGGTAAGTTGATTCATTTTTTGGATAATCATATTTCTATTAAATCATTTGCAATAAATTGTGTTAGGCCAATTGGTTCACCTTATTTTATAGAATATTTCAGATTGTCTGTTTTTTATTTTTTGGATACGTCATTAGGTTTGTTTTAGGGTTATGTAATATTTAGATATCTTATTTGGTCCTTTTTTCATTTTTTTGGTTTGAACAATTTGATTACATGGGTTTAGGTTATTTGTTTTATTTTTTGTTCTTCCATCTTGATCATTTTGGGTTTGGAATTTATAGGGTTGGTTATTTAGTAAAATTTGGTTTAGGTCATTATTGGTTAGACATAATCCCCCCTCTAATTCAAACAAAAAATACTAAATCCCTAATACCTAAGAGGTAAATAATATCCAAAAAATTATTACATAACCCAAGATAAAAGTTCTATCCTTTAATATAATAACTTTTAAGATATGAAGGAGAATCACTATGGATTTACCATTTCCAACCCCCTAATTAATTTTGGTTTATTAAAAAACTACACTTCTACATTGTTTCACCAAAGTAATATAATTCGTAAAAGCACTAAAATAATTATTTTAAACTTCTATTATGCTTCAACATTGACATTATTTAATGTGAGTTTCGAAAACCAATCTACAAAATATATTACAAGAAGTAATAATTTCAATATACCCTCCCCTTTTCAAAATTAAATATCATTTTAAAAAAATTAGATAAATATTTTCATTAATAAAAATTAATATTTTAAAGGTATTCTACCCATGCCAGTAACCTGTTTCGAATTATTAGGTGGAAAATTAGCATTTTCATCGTCATATTAATGGGATCTATTAGAATAAAACATTGATTTTGGCATGTAATTCTTTTTAAATTGGAAAATGTATAGCCTTCTATATTAAATTCCATCATGGGAATATTAATTTTTATGTTTTTATACCTCATTAATATCCGAATAAAAATAAATTACCACATTAGTGACAATGTAATTAAATATATCATTTCTATTCATATTAAAATACTTGTTTCTTCTCAATATTGAGCATTGTAGTGCTCCCCAAAGTGTAAAAAAACATCATAGAATATTTCTTACTATTGTTACTATTTGAAAATTCCTAAAAAATTAAATATAATTAATATTAAATAAATTTTCAATGATAAAGATTAAATATTAGAAAAACCATAAACTCACAACTCTTCTAATATATGACAATTTCATGTTATTGTGATGATATATAGTTAGGGATTTTTTCGGTATTCCCTCAAAATTGAAATTGATTCTATTATTCCAACCAAAATTTAATTCATGGTTATATAATCACTCCAACTCTAGATAATCCATTAAACATGCAACCTTAGAAGCTTCACCATTGGTAAATTTAATTCAACACATGAATGAACATGTTAATTTATATAGATACAACAATACTATATTTATCAATTGAAAATATTTTCTATCAAATATCACTTCCCATTCATACTTATTGATTTAATTGCAGATATGACTCTATGGGTCTTGTTTTATAGGAATGATTTCAGTGTACATGTCTAATTTTCCTAAAAATATATTCAATTAATAGAATATTTATCTATAATTTTATGGTATTCATTGTAATCCAACATTATTAATGCTTGAATATTCCAAGAATCGTGCATTTGGATTCACCCATATCACCAATTAGAGGATCCAAATGAAATAGATAAAACAGAATAAATAATAAATAATTAAATATCTATAGGAAAAATGATGCAATATAAATTGACACACATATAAAAAACCTAAAAACATGGTATTATTTATGCACTCATATATATTTGGGTTATCTTAGATTGGAAGCCTCATATGTACTTTCCTTTGGCATGAAAGAATTGGGTCATCAGCTACCACTGGAGTGAAAAATAAGGAATAGAATCATCAGTTCATTGATTGACAGTTTGTAATAGAGTTAACATATAAATGGATGTATTAGAATAGAAGGGATATGAATACAATAGAGGATATGCATATGGTATATTTGGGAACATCCATTGAGGAAACATAGACATGGTATGTGAAGAATAGGTTCAATAAAATGATAATAGAGGCATTGGTGGGATCATCCCTAGAGGATCTGTTAAGGATGAAATTGTGTTGTAGATATGGTTTCCTCTAGTAGGATAGGGTGTTATTGGGTACAAAAGGTGCATATCGTATCTCTAGGATCATCAAAACTCAAAACTACACTATTAGGATGAGAAGGAGAAGTCAACTCTATTATAGATGAATGTCCCAAAAATGGTTGATAAATAATAATAATATTCAAATTAATTTAATCTATACTAAAAATATTACATTTAATATACTAACTAAGGGTACCAGAGCGGAAAACCCTAGAATATGCATATGTCGATCATTTCTGAATAATATCTTACTTGAAACTTTGTTAATATCAATCATAATCTTCAAAAAGAATTAAAACAACATTTTATAGAATCATTTTTTATAAATACTGCATAAAAATTATATGTCAAAAACTCATAAATAATGTCATATAATATTTTAGAAACTATAATGTAAATACAATTAATACCTTTTAAAAATAGAAATAAATAAGCTTTTCTAAATTTAAATAAATATAATTAAAATAAAATAAAAAACCTGTAGTAAAATAAATAATTCTAAACCAAAAATAAATTAACATTATTACAGTATTACCAAAATGAAAAACCAACGTCGAGGTTAACTAAATGAACTATTAGAAAATATAGTTTCAACTATATATTACCAACCTCCACATCAGGTTGAACATTAATTCTCATAATGGGGAAATTTTAGTTGTCACGTAAAATATTTTTATTGACATCAATGGAAGAAACAGTGCTGTAAATTTATTTCCCACCATCATGAAAAATGTGTATTTTGATTACATCAATAATGTCATTGTAATCATGTCTCATATGATATTTCACATAAAAAAACTGTTTTTACATTTATTCCCAAATATATAGTTCATCGATCACTATAAATCGAGTCATTGCAATATCTCTAAATCCATAGTCATTAATAAGGTTTCCATGTAACCTCATTATATGAAATCACTAACAAGTCATCATAGTGTATTGACCATGAAAATATTATTCCAATAACAATTATTTATGAACAATACCATAATAAGACTCATTTTCATATCGAGTCTTTCAATATGATGTGTATGTACAAGAATCTATTGTTATAGTTAACATAACACCATCATTTTTGTTCTCATTTTCACAAGATGATCAATTGAAACATATTAATACCCATTGATTATTTTATATTTTCATTGATGAAACTAATTATTGAGGGAAAATTACAATGATCATAATTATAGAAAGAAGAAGTCATCATATAAACTCAATACCTAAATTATATATGAATAATATAATTATATAAATTACTATAATTTAATTTAATCATTTTAATGGCCATACCGTCAATTTTAAGAAAGATGGAATCTTTTTTTATGAAAGCAATATCACTTTATGAAATGAAAATATTAATGAGATCTATATATTATTTTCTTATGTTATCTATATAAAAGGATAATTAAATTTTATGGTATATGTAAATTTACATAGTATGTTCTAACATATAAATATTTGAACTATATACATGACATGGCCCATGAAAAAAGTATTGTTAGAAAAGACTATGTAATGTAACTTATCCCGCTATTCAACATTCAATGTAGATAATGTATATGACCCATCAATTCCTCCTATGTTTGGGATGATATAGCGACAAATTCCCTATTTCTTCATACTAATAATATTTATTTATAATTGGATGATTTTTTCTTATTCTCACAATATAAAATACATTGAAAAAAACCATAAATTCTTGTTCTAGATAACCTATATCAATGAAACCTTTTTTTGAATATTATTTAATATATAATAGTTTTTTTGTGAACCTATTTTTCTTAGTAGGATACTTCCATCGAAAATTAAGGGATCCGGCAATAAGTGTTTTATTTGGAAGATAAACATTTAAATGAAACATTAAACTGAAAAATGATGAAGAATTTTTTTTCCAACTCAAAAAAATAATGGTTCTTATGGATTTATTTCTGACAAGAATAAATTAGATATCCTTTTCCCCATATTATCAATAAAAATAAATCATATGAATAACCCTCACCCTTACATTATTGGATAGTAAACTCCGTATTAATATTGGAATCAATTCATGAAGAAGGATTTTGAAATAAATATTTTTTAGTGATTTTAGTTTCAAATCCCTTATTTTAACTGATATTTATTTATTACTTGTATATCTATCCATAACCATGATAATATCCAGTACCTATAGACAATTTGTTTCTCTAAATTTTTATCTACAGAAGAATAAAAAAGAAATTTTCATTTGTTTTCTCACATACACAGAGGATATAATTCTAAGAGAATACACCAATAAAACATGAACCAGTGAGATCAAAAGTCATATTTGATCTTCCCCTTGATATTTAGATAAATTAAAATCACACTTTTACATATATTTTTATCAGTTTTCATTACATATAAACAATTATATAAAAAACTTAGACTGATATGGAAACTAAAAAATGATTCATTACATTTTCGAATTGTAAGTGGAATCAATGTGAACATTCTTCCTTTTAGATTTCATATAAAATGGCTATAGTGAAGCAAATGAAATATTTTAATTCATTGTCCACATACATTCCTGGCATATATTGAACTGGATATATAGTGGCAATAATATTATCAGATCTATATTGATCCTTCTTGGATTGAAGATCCATAGGAAAGAATTGTTCATGCCCCATGATACTGAAACTAAATGAATATTTAAGTCTTATCAATCAGGTATTCTTGATAAAAAATAGAAATGAGAGTTTTCCATTCATTCGATAAACATATATAATTTCGTAATTTGGAAAATAATTTATAGTTCATATAATGGATGTTTTGATATGAAATATATTTTTTAAAGAACCATCAAATGTCCCCACACTCATATCCAAATGTTACTTAAACTCTCTTTTTAGAGGTCTATAGTAGACATCAATATCATTTCAAAGATTTAAAGGTACTTATAATAGTTTTCTCAATATATTAAATGGGTTTTTCATAAAAATCAATGGATTTAGATTATAAACATGAATAAAAACTAGCCACATATTTTGAGCAGTAATTACCTACCAAAATACATTAAACCTATCATAGGATAGACCCATCCTCACATTTTGCCACTTGTTGAAAAATAATTATGTTAGGAATCAAATTTCTTCCATGATAATACATATAATATATTTTCCACCTCAAAATTATATTTAATTATATAAAAATAATGTCATCACATATTGGTTGACACTTCTACAGACCTAAATATATTTTCATGCTTTGGAATCTATGAAAAATTCCACAAGAATTTCAATGTCACGTTAGATGGTTTTACATATAGATTTACCTTCCATGAAGTTGTGTCACATTTTTTACTATTATTAATGTCTTCTTCTTCCTCCCTAAACATAAATAAATCTTCTAGAAAATAATGGATGTTATTTTATAAAATCCAAGCGTCTTAATGAACATACATTCCTTATTATTATTGGAGAGAATATTTGAACCATCATGATGTAGGGCCTTAAAGAGGGTATGAGTAGAATCAATAGAGGTTTTATAAATTCCAAACATGGTTATTATGTGACATAATCACATTAACTATTCCATACTTTTCATTCTAGGTCTTTCTTGATATAAATGTGTTCTATAATTATTCATTACTCTTTTTCACTCCCACAACTTAATCATATTATTTATACTTCTCATGTATATTAATATAATTATATTCAACCATAGGAAAACAATATCTATAATGATAAGACACAAATGAAAACTGATAAAATATCAAATTATCAATTCCAATAAATTTTTTTGGTTCATTAATAATAATATATTGTCCCATCATTCTATTATGATAACAAACATAATAGTTTGTTTGGAATCTATATTTTTTTATTTGGTAGATAAATTTATCCTGGCATAACAATGGTATTCCACAACAATTAGGATAGGTACACTATATAATTCCTCCATCAAAAGCATTATTAAATTATAAATATAAAATATCTATCAAAATTTGTTTGGAAACTCAGGTGAAATCCAATCACTCTTATTCATCTAGATTTTTTCCATTTAATTACAGGGAATAAAATTTAATATTTAAGTCCAAAAGATAAAACATAGTTAAAAAATTCATTATAATGATTTTCAAACTAAAATTCATCAAACCATATTACTATATAGAAAAACAATAAGACAAATAACATATTCCAGATTTTATTTCTATAAAAACAACCCATAAAAATGATAAGGCATGGAATAGGAAAACATAAATTACATAATGAAATTAATTACTTATGTCTTTATGAAATAATTATTTTTGAAACATCTATGTTTTGAATATGACATTATTATAATTTAATAAATTTGTACTTATCCTAAAAAACATTAACACATGAAAAATAAAATGTTTCATCCAACATCAAAAGAAAAAAAAACTTGTTATAATAATATCATATAACTTATACCACAATTGACATGAGGATGTCATAGCAACCACTATATGCTTTTACATTAATATTAAATATGATACATTGAATGATGTGGGACAAAGCGGTAGATATAACCCAGGGAGGGAATTCACCATGTCTGCATGAAAACGAGTATTACAAATAAAATAGTGCATGATGAAATGATATTTATTGATAAAAATAAAATTACAAATTCCTAAATTAAGTATATGGAATTGTAAATATGACCATAAAATCTGGAATATATATTAATATATATAAATTTTAATGTTAAAGAGTATTTCATTCCTATTTTGGTGTGATTCAGGTTTCAAATTCTTGTTTTTGTTTTATAAATGAATTTAGGCTATTTAGGAATCATTTCAAAGAATTTTTTATAAACTATCACATTGCAATCATTTGAATATTTATTGGGATACTCAGAAGTGTCATGTAAAAATAATTATACGAAAAGAGTTCCTAACAGAAGTGTCTAATAGATGTTAAAAAATAATGGTTTAAATTTTGGATTCTTAAAAACACTTTACCTATGATTAAAGAATATATCATTATAGTGAAATTTTAAAAAATTGATTTCTAGTGTTGTCCACAATTTCTTCAAGTGATAATCTCATCACCCAATTTTTAAGGGTAAGAGCAGTCCATTAATTAAATTACCTAAGTTAAATTCAATATATTCAATACTTATGTAATGGTGAGACTAAATTTCAATCATGGGTAAGAGTACAATATCATATATAATGGTAAGCATTAAAATTGGTAGGAAGAATAGGGGTATACTGATCTATATATAAGTAACTCATGAATTATTCCATATAATCACCTGCTATAAAATAACCCAATTTACAATAATAGAATATTAATATTAAGAAATTAATTAAATAAATAATCAGTTATTATATATTACAAAAACAATTGTGTATGATTTATTTTAAATAAGTTGATAAGTAAACTATAACAAAGAATATATATAGTACAATAAAATTTATTATGAAATAATAAATAATAAATAATATAAATGAAATTTTTTCAAAAAATATGGAATAATAATGACCAAAATATATCTTGGTTAGGTTATAGTATATAGATAATATTTTATAAAATGTTAGAACAAAAAAAAGAAGGATTCAAGACATTGTAATCTGATGTTGTAGATGATTAGAAAAAAACTATATGTTCCTGGTGAACACATGAGGAGATGAGATTTAGTCGTACATAGGTGAGGGGAGAATGGGTCTAATGACTAGGGGGGAGAGTGATAAGAGAGAAGGATATCCCAATGGTTTGTATAAACTATTTTTATAGACACATTGCATCTAATATATACCGATTATTTCTATAAAATGTGTGCTTATATGTGTGTGTATAGGATATGATTCTAGTAGTGGAATATTTTTTACACTTGACCCCAAATAGACAATTCTGTAAGATTTGCAATGCACATGTCACTACATCAAACTCTAGATCGTGTATTTCGTAGATATATTTATGGAAACTCATTTTTTTGAAGTATAGGCTATCACTTTGTCATTCTGAATTAACAAAAAACCTAATCCCTTCCTAAAATCTTCATCATACCCCATGAAATGTTACCTAAATTGTGGAATCAAATTTTCAAATGTTTTGATATTTTTTTCAACATCCTGGTAATGTATTCACATCCCTTATTCCTATCAAACATGAAACCTTTATTTTTACAGTCATGATAAATTCCTAAAAAATTAATAATAATACCAAGCTATGAAATGGAAACTGTGGATTTCATTCACCAATATTGGCCTAATCCATACTTCAATATCATATATCATTGAGGGGTCCACATATATCACAATAATTGTGATAATAATCTCAATGAATTTGACTTCCTTCAACCAGAACTCACATTTGGTGTAATTTGAAAAATGTTTCTCCTTTTATAAGGTCTTCAACATAGTGATGAATGGCTCCCCATGCCCCTTCTAAATTTTGGTGTATATTTTAATATTTTATATAAAGACTACATTAAAATTACATGCCATTCTCTCCAGACTCTATCAATTTTTTTTCATTATGATTATTGGAGAATTAGTGAGTCCAAATAGAATTACTATGAACTCAAAGATCCCATACCTTTCACGAGATGAGGTTGTTGGAATATCCACAATCATCACCATTACATAATAATAACCCAACAAAGGATACACCTTTGATAATTATTTTCATCCACATAGCTGGTCAAATATGTCATTATTCCATGGTAGGGAATATTTTTTCATTATCATGATCTTATTGAGATCATTTTTATCAATGTAATACTGTAATAACAGATCCTTATGCCTAAAAAAGAGTGCTAGCTCACCGCATGGACAATTACATTGGTGTATAAACACATTATCAAGATTATCTTATATTTTCTCTTCATTTACACATATTTCTCAACAACCAATATATATAGACTCTTGGATAATGGTAAAACCCCAATTATAAGCACAATTGAAAATTCAATGACTCTGCAATGAGAATGATTCAGAAATTCATCAGGAGACACGTCAGCATAATCACTCATAATGTGCATGTATTTAGGGATGATATATTCCATATAATAAATCATTTGAGATAGATATAAACTCCCATAGTGAAATAATATCCATACATGAATTGTTGTAGAAAAAAAATATTCTTTCCCCTCCATACATTTCTACAGAATCATTGGATGATTCACAATTTGAAGAGTTATTTCCTTCTAACTTACTTTTTTTAACTCTATAATTAAATATATCCATGCATATAATTGAATAAAATTCCACTAAAGGTGTTATCACAAATTTTAGGGAATTAAGTCGATAAATATTGATAAGAGGGTTATATATACTTGTCATGAGATAATTTCCAGATTATTCATTCCCACTGATAGCTCTACTTCCCAGATATGGGGTGGTGTTTGAACTATTCTACTAAACATACATAATATGAAGTAATACGTATAAATTTCATAACTTTATATATATTATTTTCACCAATTTATAAATATTACAACTATCACAACATCATTATGGGGATCAGCCTCAGGTTTTCTAATATCATAAGCTCAACCTTTTTTCTATGATGGTTATTACCACTAATTGTCTCTCACCACCATTAAGATATTTCATTGGTTTTAAGAGTTCTGTTGTACCTTGCAGTTGAAGCATTAGTATAATAGTTGTGGGTTGAAAGGATAATTCTCTTTACCTATTACATTGGTGGGTTTTTCCTATAAGAAATTTCTAGCTATGTCCCCTTCATTCCCAAGACTAAATAATATCCTCATCCCATTTCAGAAATTTTTGGTGTACTTCATTCATCACATTTGGAAAGTGGGATAATGAAATTTCATATCATCTTTTTATTCTTTCATCACACTACCATAATTAAATTTCAATTTATACTTCTTATCAACATGATTACATTGATATTCACCATGTTCAATTTACAATTTGTGGTCACACTAAGCAATTTACTCATAGTTATCGAAACCTCAGATTCCAAGGGCTTTTCATATACTAGGTTTTATCCCACCAAAGAAGCTGTCAACATAAAATTTTATTGGTAATGAAAAATCAAAACATGTATCATGAAATTATTGTTTAGTTATTAATTTACCCCTTGATTTATTCATTATATATTTTCATGAAGGAACATAAATCCCATTAAAGGTAATGTCAGAGAGTGTGAGGAAAATATTTTTGGAAAAATATTTGATGGAATTAGTCCCACCCCTTCACGTATATATCATTATCATGATTCATATTCTTGATCAAAGTCCACAAAAATCTATCTTCTCCCTCTATATGATAAAAATAATGTATAACATTTTCTTTCATGGTACAATGAATGATCAAGATGATATTCTCAATGGAGTTTGTTCATTATTATGAAATTAAGGGATACAATGTCCCATTGATAGTCATACGTGTTTTTCCACATAAAGGTATCAATATCATATTTTTATTTATAATGGGGATTTGGGTGTTCCAACAGATTTATGATTATTTTTAAAATTTGTGTCGACTGAGAGTTTATCCTTATAATGATCACAACCCCTTATCCCACTGGGGTGGGAATATCATTGGGGATGTCATAGCATTTCTCCTCACATTTTTTTTTTATATTTTTCATAATATTATCTTATATTTGGTAAAATAAAAGGAAAGTTATTGATGACTATTTTTAAACAATTAAAATCAAAAATGAGAACCAAAAAAATATATTGAATAATTTATAAGTGACTACTATTTATTAACTCACGAATTTATGGTATATAATTTATTTTATACGCAATATTTTCTCTATCATAAAATAATATTAGTATATTGGTTTAACTAAAAATTATGATCAACTGTATTTTGAATTTACTAAGGTATATTCCTTGGTAGTGACAAACTAGGTGTGTGGAATGGTCCATTTTATTGCACCATTTACCAATCGAGTCTTTCTCAATGTGGAATTTTCAATTTTTACACCTAGGTACATCATTCTAGTGCCACATCCCCTATTAGTATCCACCCATGGATGGATTTTCTTGGAATAAAATTAATTTACAATTTACTAAATCCTAATGATAGTTTCCTACATGTTTTTTTTATCCATATGCCATTCAGCATACTATTCTAATGCTAATCCAATAAATAACTAAAATTTCCATCAAAATCAATATTGATAACTAATATATTTATTATTGATTAATTCATCATTTATTGAAATATATTACATAAAAAACTTCCAATAAGATAATGTAGTCTGGTGTCTTTGTGTAATTATTTTCATTACATAACAACCTTAAAAATTCTGCATCCCCATTACTGATAACATCATTAACATGATCATAATATTACATCCTACCTAAAATTTCATGGGATAAAATGGGGACATATATAAGAATATGGAGATATATAAATCCTAGAAATGGAACCAACAAGGAATAACATGAAGAAAGATTAACATGACTGATAATAGTTATTTCAATGGAACATAGAATGGGTGAGAAACATTAACTTGATCAGTGAGGAATCATTAATAATTACATCATAAATGAAACATGGAAATGTGGAAACAACTTTTACAAATACATCATAATATTGTTCAATGTTAACCATCAACACATCATGACATGCAGTAAACATTATCATGATGGGTTATTTTCATTCCAAAATCCCTTTCATGATGTCTCATGAGACAAAATCATTACCTCATTCATTGGATCAATATATAATTTTCGAATCCCTAGTAATGTTCATATCATGTACATGCATAAGTGTTCCATATACATTATTAAACATAGGTTCACACTGTATCAAATTCGATTCCATGATCATGGGGTGTAAAATACATACATTTAATTCCCCACTAAAGGATTTATATTATCATAATGGTTAATATCTTTAATAGGAAATGGTTGTGGGTACTTACTTCCAAATATTTTAGCATGTAAAATGGTAATGACATTTTGGTTTCATAATATGTTTATGTAAATGTTCATGTGAATGATTAATTAGAGTAAAAATTGTCTATCATCAAATGGAAATAAAAAAGAAATTGATATTTTTATAGGAAAACACTTCCAACCCTGAACAAATTGAAAACAAGAGGCATAACATAAAAGAGGTTTGGTAATAAAAATAACAGGAGGTCACTTACTATGAGGGATGATTCAAAATTCTAGGGAGGATATTCTTGAGATGTTTTTTGTAACATCGTGATGAATACATAGAGGGTTGGGAAGAGTAAGTACATGCTCTATGGGTTTTTATTAACGAGTAATTGGATTATGTGTGGGTTTATATAGGAATTAAGAGGGGTGTTGTTTAATCACAATATTATGTTTTGAAATCAATAAAAAAACTAATTAAAACTAAAAAACCATATAGTTGGGTTTTACCATGTTTTCATTCAAATGAAATTATTTTTAATAATTTTATAAGGGCATGGACTGAAAATTGTATAATATTATCATTGTTGATTTGGAAGTGAGTCACGTTCTTAAAGAAATGGTTTAAATACATTATAATATAATATAAATTTTTGAGGATTCATAAAGTATTTTTAAAATTAATAAAATAACCCCAAAATCAAAATATTTTATAGGGTAAACATATATTTACTCGAGTACAGTAGTTATATTATTTATCAAAGCATTTTGGGTCATTATTATGTTCTAATACAAACTGTATATTTATATGAAATTTTATATTTAACTGAATAATATATTAACTCATAAAATTATAAAAACTTCACTATTGGATTATTACCAAATTATATATCCATGAAAATAAAATATATTAAAAAAGATAAAAAACACTTTAATTTTTAATTTTAAAATAATAATTTTCATTTATTGATAAATGTTGGGTTTTTTGGAAATAAGAGTTTTGAAACCCATATAATAATTATTTGTGAAATAAATAATAATAATTTTATCAAATGTAGAGGCTAAATATTATATAAAAATAATATTTTATGAATTATCATTTCTGTCCAAAATTATAAAATTTATAAAATGGAATTTGAAAATTGAAATTATAAATTAACCAAAATAGGGCTTCTGTTTTATAGAATAAAAATCAATATCATGTATAATGTGTCAATAATTAGAAGTAAATATAAGTATTATTGAAATGAAAATAAAATATACATTTTAATATTGGTTTGTTCTTGAGACATAGAACTTCATTGCACTAGAAATACCATATTGGTAAGGCACACAATTCGGAGACATTCATGGGGTGGTTTATCGTACAAGGTATGGGTCATCATCTCATTGAGCTAGAACTTCTCCCATAAATAGTTTTGATCATGAATTAGTTTTAGGGAATTATATTAGGCTCATTTAAGGGAAAATTTATATGATGATATCTCTCATAGAAGCTTTTATAAAGGGGATTCATAGGGTATGATCATACTGGTTTTGTCCATAACATACTTTTTCTTTGTCAATTGGATTTTTCAAAAAACATATTTTAATACTAATCATGTGATCAATATTCAATGGTATATTATTTGTGGTTATGATGAATAATGGTCTTTTAAATATGATAGGATAAAATAAATCAATGGAATATCATTTGTTTTCTATAACCATAATATGTAATAATACATTTCATTATATCACATAATAACTTTCATTATAAATGTTCTAGTTGTTACAGAAACCGAAAAAACTCATGTGACCTCATTAAGAATTAAAATTAGGTAAAACCAAAGAATATAATATGAAATTAATGAGATATATTGCTAAATAAAACCCCACGATCATGTAGTCATGACCCTTATCAATCTCCTATTCCATCAAATGGTAAAATAATTCATAACTCTTGTGTTTGGTGGATAACCACATTGTGGACAGATCTAATTATTTTTATAAATCCATCTCTCAAGACTTGTTATAATGATGTAATTGAAGTTAATATTTGATATTAATTAATTACTAATCATTTGAAAATTATAATATATCATTTATCGTATTACCATTCCATGTACTGATTCATTTATGACATCATTTGTGTGTACATGTAAACTATCACCACTACGAAGCGATGTGATTCATTATTATCACCACATAAAATGGATTATATATATTTATATTTAAATAATTTATATGATATTTAATATATTATGAACATTATGTAATGATAAATATAGACTTACCTTCTTTTAAAAATGGCCATTGAAAAAGGGAATCACTGCCCATGCATATGTTTGGGATACCATCTATATGATATTAACGTAATAGTTTTTTCATAAATAATTATATGGTTGGATATAAAAGGATAAATGATATTTAATATTTAAAATAATTTCCTGAATATTATTCTAGATATGATATAATATTGATCAATTTTACCATAGGGAACATACCATCGTAATTTGGGACTATTGAACTAAATATCATTAAAATGTCCAACAAGAGATTAAATAATTATGTAATATTGTTTGACATAGAACTAAGTGGTATAAAAAACACAAATGATGAATTTTTTTCTAAATAATGTATGAAATTAATGAATTTTTAATATAAAGGATGATGGAGAACTTATTTTATATGTCAAACTCAATATAAGGGAATTTTTTTTTAAAAAATATCTTCTAAAATTACTCTTTCAACTCATTTTATAAAATTCAAAAGTAATTTTTCACTTATATATATTGAAAGAATTTTTTAAATTTTCATTATATCTTAATGTTATGAAGCTTCCTATATAATATTATATGGTAATATTCAAAGGAAATATTTTCATTTATATGTGTGTGTATCTTATAAAAAATAAGTGTTTTTAAAATGGAAAATATTACATTCCTAATTTTTTTTTCTAATGATGTTTTCTTCCATGAAAACCCCTTTTTACCATGTTCTGTTTGTTATGGTCTTGAAATTGTTTTCTGAAATAATATTTATTTAAATAAATAAAATATTTTTTCAAATGCAGTTGAAATCATTTTTAAATGGTTTACGGATGGAAAGTAAACACATAAAATCTTTTATTTATGATTTGGTTATTGAGAAATATATGTGTAATGGGTGATAAAAATATAGATCATATGAATATATCTGACACATTATATCTATAGGGTTAGCTTTATATTAATTATATTAAGTGTTGATCCACATTATATCTGATGAATAATATATGGGACTTGTCATGCCCGGACTTTTTTGAGGTATACGTTTAATTTTAAATTTTTATTTCATAAATTAATTCCGGTTTATTTAAATTATTCGGTTTTATCATGAGCCGAACCTGGTTTGGGTTTCCCGTTGGGGTAACGGTGCGCGCGCGGGGGCCTTACGCCGCTCGGCGCACGGGTAGGGGATGGGAAAGGCCATGCAGATTTGCCTTTTTCAACGCACGGTGCCCCTTGCGTGGACGAGTCAAATGGCAGATGTTAACTTTTATTATTATTTAAATTATTATTATTATCATTGATACTACTACTATTATTATTATTATTAATGTTATGCTTTTATTATTGTTATTATTATCTTTATAATTATTATGATATTATTATTATTATTGCTAATATATTATTATTATTACTATTGTTATTATTATTATTATTATTTTTGCTATGCGATTATTGTTATTAAGATTTTGATAATTCGTATTAATATTAATATTATTATTTCTAATATTATTATGGTATTGATTTATTATTATTATTATTTTTTTTCTCTACCTATCCCCCCTAGGAAACCCTAGCCGCCACCCCCACTCTCATCTTTCTTTTTATTCTTTTCTTTTTTTTCTTCTTTCCTTCTCCTCTTCTTCTCCCCACGTCGTTCTCTCCTCCATCCGCGGCGCTCCCCTTCCCCGCTCATCCGCGCCCTCCTGGTTTTCGGTTCGTTTTGCCCAGCCGAGCTTGCACCTCCACCCTCCCTCCGCTCAATCAGGCCGCACCTCCTCCACCAGCCTCCAGAAAGCCGCCGCCCCCGCTGTCCCGCGTCGGACCATCAGCCGGACTCCGCACCGGCGACGTCGCAACCCCCTGCCACTCTTCCTTCCTCCTCCGCCCAGCCGGCGCAACACCCCCCTACTGCTCTTCTTTTCTTTTTTCTTTCTTCTTTCTTCTCTTCTGCTTCTTCTTATTTTCTTCTCCTTCCTCCTCCGACCAGCCGGCGCGCCACCTCCCCACTCAGCCGCTTCTCCTGTTCCGCCTCGGGCCGCCCCTGCTGCTTTTCTTCTCTTCTTCTTCTTTTCTTCTTCTCATCTTCTTCTTCTCTTCTCCTTCTTTTCTTCTTATCTTCTTCTTCTTATCCTCTTCCTCTGCTCTCCTTCTTCTTCCCTTTCTTTTTCTTCCTCTTCTTCCCCGTTCCGGCGCCCCTGTTCGGCACCTCCTCCTCCCATGCATGTCTGTTTTTCTTTTTTTATTTTATTTTATTTTATCATTTTAAGTTATCTAATAAGATATTATGTTTTCTTTTGTTATTATTATTAATATTTTAGTTATTATATCATTACTATAAATATTAATATGTTATTATTATAATTATGCAAATAATAATAATAATAATAATAATATTATTATATTATTATTATTATTATATTATTTTTATTATTTTTATTATTATCATATTATTATTATTATTATTATTATCTTAATGATACTATTATTATTATACTACTATTGTTGTTATTATTATTATTATTATTATGCTATTATTATTATTATTATTATTATTATTATTGTTATTATTATTATTTATAATTAATAATATCATTACTATTATTATTGCTATTGTTATTATATTATAATTATTATTCTATTATGTTATTATTATTATTATTATTATTGTTATTATTATTATGTTATCGCTATTATAATTATCATCATTATTATTATGTTAACAATTTTCTAAACTCGTTGAGCGTTCTGCTGTCTTTAGGACCTTGTTGACGGCTCAAGACGGTGCGACCGCGGCGCAACTGGAGTCTTGCGTCGTGTCCTTTCCCATTCCTGTTTGAGGTAGGTGTTTCCACACTCAATTATCTTTTGGCGATCTTTTGCATGCTGGTTTAATTTTTCATCACCCTGCTGATTAGTTTTCATATTGACAATTAGTTTTAATTACTTTTTTTTAAATGCGCATTCTAATTTTCCAGTGGACTATTTATGTGGTGCAAGTCCTTTTCTTTTATTGCGGAAACTCACTTTGGCTGTTTATTATTAATTGCAAACTGTGTAGTGTGGTTTATGTTTTTTTTAAGAGGAAAAAGAAAAAGGAGGTTTTGGTGTGTGTGTGTGGTTTTTCAAAAGGGATATAAGTGTGCAGGTGACACGTTTGGCTCTAAGTGATAATGTGACATACTATATGAACGTTGATCTCTAGGTGAGCACAAGGAGGGAAGCCGAGGTATTAGGTGGGGAGACTGGGACTAGTGAGCTAGTGTTCCGGAGATGACCCGACCCGGTTTCACTGATAGGTTTGACGACTGCAACACTAACTAAACATATGATATCTGAGGGTCGTGGCCTTCTAATCCACGCGTTCTGAGGGTCGTGGCCTTCTAAGACACGTTATCTGAGGGTCGTGGCCGCCTAAGCCACGTTTCACCGAGACACGACGTTCTAGGATCCCACTAGTTCTAGTACCCGTAGGGCCTTTCCCATCCCTTGGTGCCACCAGTTACCTTGCGTGCATACTGATATGTGATATGTCACTTGAACTGCTATCCTAATGTGTTTATCTTGAACTTCCTTTCTTTTAAATCATTTTTATGAAAACCATTTTCCTTTTTCACTTCTTTCTCTCTTTATTTTAGCATTGCAAATGGTTTGTCTTTTGATAGTTGTGCATGGAATCCTTTATTGGTGATATCCTGTTGGGCGATTTCTCACACCCTACTTACACCCTTGGGTGTAAGTAGACTTGTTTACTTCTAATACAGGTAGGGGTCCAGCTTTTGGGAGTAGTGGTTCAGGTTGTTAGTAGGACTATTTACGTGGCATTTTGGTGGTGGCTTAGAGGCGGTGTCCTCACACCGGGCGACCATCCTTAGGTTGGTTTTTGGTTATCTTGTTTTGGTGTTATTTGGGTTTTGAATACTTGTGAACCAAAAACTTGTTTGGTCAATTACATGTTTAACTGTAACCTTTACATTTGTTTGGTTTACTTTGGTTGGATGCTTTATATGTGTTCACTCGGGTAAACCGTTCCCAAGGTTTATTTTGATACCCGGGCACTTGTGCCAGCCACTGGGGATCGGGAACGCCCTTCGGGCCTTGCCGCGGGCCGGGTCGGGCGTCGGTTCGGATGGAGACCCGATTCGGTTCGTGACAAAATGGTATTAGAGGCAGGTTGGTGGTGGTTTATGTTATTTGGGATGAGTTGGGTTATACATGAGTTGGGTCTGTCGGGGCTCAGAATTCATGTTGCGAGTAGGGTGCCTGGCCAGCACGCCTCGTGACAGATACTGAGTCGCCATGGGTTGTCAGGGTGCTTGTTTCACATTCTTTCTGGGTGGGATGTGCAGGCTGCAGACTGTACGTGGACACCAGATAAGGAAAGTAAAGCTTTTATATGTATTTTTTTGCATGATTGTTTTATTGATGAATAATTATCTTGTTGGAAAATTTATTCATTTTTTATTGATGGGTTTCTTTCTTGATTTCTGCTCTTTTTCAGTAAGATGCCTCCCCGGAGAGTTCCCATGCATCCACGGGAGGAAGCCGGAGAGAGTTCTCCCGCGCCGCTTGATCAGAGATTTGTTGAGGTGATGGTCCGAGCCGTTCAGGGTTTAGGACAAGGGGAGAATCCTGCCCCCGCCCCTGTTCCAGCTAGAGGGGAAGAATTTGGCTCCAGCAAGGATAGAGCTCAGGAGTTTCTGAGGAGCAAACCTCCTTCTTTCCGAGGTGGTTCAGAACCTCTGGAGGCCGAGGAGTGGCTTGAGAAGATAGAACACATGTTCGATTTCCTTGAAACGCCTGAGGAAGTCAGGGTGAAGTGCGCCTCGTTCCAGCTGGAGGGTTCCAGTCACAAATGGTGGGAATCAGTGGTCCAGGCTGGGAAGCATGAGCACATGAGCTAGAAGGATTTGAAGTGTATCTTCAACGAGCAGTATTGTCCAGAGTTTGTAGCCTATGCCAGATCTCGGGAGTTCATGGAGCTATCGCAGGGGAATCAGACAGTGATGGAGTATTCCAATCGCTTTGCTGAACTGGTACGGTACGCACCTGAGATAGTTTCAAACGAATTCTTGAAAGCTCGAAAGTTTGAGAAGGGCCTTCGACCAGAAATTCACTCCCAGGTTTTCTTGTTCAAGCTGAAGACTTATGCTGAGGTGGTCGATCGTTCTTGTATGTCCGAGATTGACCAGAAGGGAAAGTCAGGGTTTTCTGGATCGGTGTCAGGGCTTGGCAGTGGCAGTTCATCTGAGAAGAAAAGGAAGCGTGATGAGCAATGGAAGAAGGGTGATGGCAGCTCAGGTAATCCTCCCAGGCAGTTTTCATCTGGGGCTTCTGGTGCAGGGTCTGTTGTGTGCCATCAGTGCGGAAGGGCAGGGCACATCCGACCTGTTTGTCCATACCCTCCCAGACCATGCCATGGATGTGGAGTGGTGGGACATCTACAACGCTTCTGTAGGAATGCACGCCCTTATCAGAGTGGGGCTGGATCAGTGGCTTCTAGAGGGGTATCCGTTCAGTCAGAGCCGACCAGGATGACAAGATCTCGGTTTGGTGGGCGTGGTGGTAGGACCAGATCGTCTTCAGGGCAGAGCCATATCAGGGCAGAGCCTCAGGCCAGCGGTCGCTCTCAGGCAGGGACCAGACAACTGCATGTTGTGGATCAGGCACCAGCGGGATCTGATGCAGGGCCTTCGACGGTTCGAGGTACTATTCTGGTTGCATCTTCTATAGCTGTAGTTTTATTTGATACTGGTGCTTCAGTTTCTTTCATATCTGCTCGTTTTTTGAATCTGCAGAACCTACCAACCGAGTTGTTATCATTTTCTATGTAGTTGGTAACGCCATTGGGGAAAAAGAGGGAGCAAGGCCTTAAGTGCCGATCGTGCGCACTCTCTGTGTTGGGTGTCGAGATGGAATAGGATTTCTTGGTCCTTGACATGGACCTATTTGATGTGATCCTCCGTACGGATTGGCTGGTGCGCTTCCAGGCGCACATTGATTGCTATCAACGCCGAGTCAGCTTTACAGCACCAGATGGGACTCCTCAGCTATTTCACGGAGAATGGGATCCTCGGTCGGGACGTGTGGGACCTCCACTCCCTGAGCTTGGAAATCTTGCTTATCAGTTATCGTTGATCGCGCTGGAGGACGATGGTGGTATTTCACAGGGAGGGTTACCTCTTGTAGTGGATGAGTTCCCAGAGGTTTTCCCAGATGATTTTTTTGGCTTACCCCCAGAGCGAGACGTGGAGTTCTCGATTGAGTTGGCTCCGGGAACACAACCTATATCTCTTCCCTCGTATCGCATGGCCCCCACCTAATTGAGGGAATTAAAGATACAGCTGGACGATTTGGAATCCAAAGTATTCATTCGCCCGAGCGTCTCTCCTTGGGCCGCACCGGTTTTATTCGCAAAGAAGGCCGATGGAACCCTTCGGTTGTGCATTGATTGCCGGACGTTGAACAAGGTAACCATCAAGAATAAATACCCTTTTCCTCGGATTGACGATTTGTTTGACCAGATGAAGGGGGAAAAGTGGTTCTCCAAGATTGATTTGCGTTCGGGATACCACCAGCTCAGGGTGAGAGAAGCAGATATCCCGAAGACGGCTTTCCGAAGCAGGTACGGTCACTTCGAGTACTTGGTCATGCCTTTCGGAATGACGAATGCTCCTGCAATTTTTATGGAACTCATGAATAGGGTGTTCCACCAATATATCGACTCATTTGTCGTGGTATTCGTGGATGAAATCCTGGTCTACTCTGGATCTGAGGAGGAGAGCACCACCTGCGCATTGTTTTGGGCACTTTGCGGGATCCCCGCCTGTATGCCAAACTCTCGAAGTGCACTTTCTGGATCAGGGAAGTGAAGTTTCTGGGGCATGTCGTCTCAGAACAAGGGGTTTCAGTGGATCCCGAAAAGATCAGAGCAGTTATGTCTTGGGAGCAGCTGAGAAATGTGTTTGAGATCAGGAGTTTTCTGGGCTTGGATGGTTATTACAGGCGTTTTGTCCGGGACTTCTCGCGGCTTTCCTCCCCCATGACCGCACTCACCCGGAAAGGGGTGAAGTTTGAGTGGAGCCCACAGTGCAAGACATCTTTTGAGGAGCTGAAGCGGCGGTTGACCACCACACTTGTGTTAACCTTACCGGAGTCAGGAAAGGTCTATGTGGTGTACTGTGATGCGTCAGGTATGGGCCTTGGATGTGTGCTCATGCAGGATGACCATGTGGTGGCTTATGGTTCTCGCCAACTCCGGCTGCATGAGAAGAACTATCCGACCCACGACTTAGAGTTGGCGGCAGTGATGCATGCTTTGAAGACATGGCACCACTATCTTTTTGGGGAGAAGTTTGTGGTCTATTCTGACCACAAGAGCCTGGCCTATATTTTCTCTCAGAGGGATCTCAATTTGAGGCAGCGCCGCTGGGTCGAGTACCTGCAGGGTTTTGATTTTGATATTGTCTATACCCCTGGCAAGGGTAATGTGGTAACTGACGCATTGAGCAGAAAAGTTCCAGTGCAGGCATTGAAGAAGTCCAGCGATGAGTGGACTTTGATGGGGCTCTTCGCCCAGTTGCATTTGGAGAGCAGGGAGCACAGTGGAGGTACTTTCTTGGCTAGCATCCAGTTGACTCCTGCCCTTCTATAGTTGATTCAGCAGGAGCAGCCTGGTGATGAGTTTTTTCAGTGATCTATGCAGTTTCTTCATGGTGGGGAGACTTCTTCTGATTGGTCTTTGTCTTCCCAGAGGGTCCTATGCTTCAAGGGCCGTGCTGTAGTGCCGTTGTCTCTGCGAAAGGTGGTGATGCAGGATAGCCACCAATCTCAGTGGGCCGTCCATCCTGGTACCACCAAGATGTACTACGATGTTCGTCATCAGTTCTGGTGGCCAGGTATGAGACGGGACATAGCCAACTTCGTATCCCGATGTTACACTTGCCAACAAGTGAAAGCAGAACATCAAAGACCATCTGGCCTACTCCAGCCATTACCCATTCCTACCTGGAAGTGGGACGAGGACGCCATGGACTTCATCATTGGCCTGCCTCGTACACCTCGATGGAGGAATGCTATCTGGGTGGTGATTGACCATTTGACTAAGTCTGCTCACTTTATTCCGATCAGAGATACGTCGAAGGTAGAGGAACTAGGCCGCTTGTATGTTCAGGAGGTGGTCAGACTTCATGGCGTGCCGTCGGCAATTGTTTCTGACAGGGACCCCCGCTTTACATCTCATTTTTGGGGAGGCCTCCAGAAGGCCTTGGGGTCGCAGATTAAGATGAGCATGGCATACCATCCTCAGACCGATGGCCAGACGGAGCGGGCGAATCAGATTCTGGAAGACATGCTCCGAGCCTGTGTGTTAGATTTTGGAGGCTCATGGGATAGCCATTTGGGGCTGGTTGAGTTTGCTTACAATAATAGTTACCAGTATTCCATCAGAATGGAACCCTTTGAGGCGCTCTATGGCCGGCCTTGTCGGTCTCCTTTGTGTTGGGCTGAGGTAGGAGAAGCCTCTCTCTTGGGACCGAGTCTTGTTCAGGAGACGTCTGAGAAGGTCAAGCTAATTAGGCAGTGGTTGTTGATAGCTCAGAGTCTCCACAAGTCTTATGCAGATCAGAGGCGGCGTGAACTTGAGTTTTTAGTGGGGGACAGAGTGTTCCTGAAAGTGGCCCCTCGCTTGGGTCACCGTCATTTGGGGAAACAGGGGAAGCTGACACCGAGATATGTCGGACCTTTCGAGATTCTTGAGAGGATTGGCAAGGTGGCATACAGGCTAGCTTTGCCCTTGCAGTTGACGTCAATTCACGACGTATTTCATGTCTCCCAACTAAAGAAGTACAACCCCGACCCGTCGCATGTGCTGAATTGGGAGGAGCTGGAGATAGAGTCCGACTTGTCTGTGGTCGAGCGACCAGTGCGTCTAGTGGATTCTCGGGAAAAGGTGTTGCGTGGAAAGTCCATTCCTCTGGTGCGTGTTCTTTGGCAGCACGGGAATGATGAACACGAGACTTGGGAGCGGAAGTCATGGGTTGAGCAGGAGTACCCATTTCTATTCTCTGATCAGGCTTTGAGCTGACTTTCCGAGGGCGGAAAGTTTTCATGGTGGGGAGAACTGTCACGCCCAGACTTTTTTGAGGTATACGTTTAATTTTAAATTTTTATTTCATAAATTAATTTCCGGTTTATTTCAATTATTCAGTTGTATCATGAGCCGAACCTGGTTTGGGTTTCCCTTTGGGGTAACGGTGCGCGCGCGCGGGCCTTACGCCGCTCGGCGCACGAGTAGGGGATGGGCAAGGCCATGCAGCTTTGCCTTTTTCAACGCACGGTGCCCCTTGCGTGGACGAGTAAAATGGCAGATGTTAAATTTTATTATTATTTAAATTATTATTATTATCATTGATAATACTACTATTATTATTATTATAAATGTTATGCTTTTATTATTGTTATTATTATCTTTATAATTATTATGTTATTATTATTATTATTGCAAATATATTATTATTATTACTATTGTTATTATTATTATTTATATTTTTTATATGCGATTATTGTTATTAAGATTTTGATAATTATTATTAATATTAATATTATTATTACTAATATTATTATGGTATTGATTTATTATTATTATTATTATTATTATTTTCTCTACCTATCCCCCCTAGGAAACCCTAGCCGCAACCCCCACTCCCATCTTTCTTTTTTTTCTTTTCTTTTTTTTCTTCTTTCCTTCTCCTCTTCTTCTCCCCACGTCGTTCTCTCCTCCATCCGCGGCGCACCCCTTCCCCGCTCATCCGCGCCCTCCTGGTTCTCGGTTCGTTTTTCCCAGCCGAGCTTGCACCTCCACTCTCCCTCCGCTCAATCAGGCCGCACCTCCTCCACCAGCCTCCAGCAAGCCGCCGCCCCCGCTGTCCCGCGTCGGACCATCAGCCGGACTCCGCACCGGCGACGTCGCAACCCCCTGCCACTCTTCCTTCCTCCTCCGCCCAGCCGGCGCAACACCCCCCCTGCTGCTCTTCTTTTCTTTTTTCTTTCTTCTTCTTTTCTTCTTCTATCTTCTCTTCTTCTTCTTTTTATTTTCTTCTCCTTCCTCCTCCGACCAGCCGGCGCGCCACCTCCCCACTCGGCCGCTTCTCCTGTTTCGCTTCGGGCCACCCCTGCTGCTTTTCTTCTCTTCTTCTTCTTTTCTTCTTCTCCTCTTCTTCTTCTCTTCTGCTTATTTTCTTCTTCTCTTCTTCTTCTTCTCCTCTTCCTCTTCTCTCCTTCTTCTTCCCTTTCTTTTCCTTCCTCTTCTTCCCCGTTCTGGCGCCCCTGTTCTGCACCTCCTCCTCCCGCGCAGGTCTGTTTTTCTTTTTTTTTATCATTTTAAGTTATCTAATAAGATATTATGTTTTCTTTTGTTATTATTATTAATATGTTAGTTATTATATCATTACTATAAATATTAATATGTTATTATTATAATTATGTAAATAATAATAATAATAATAACAATAATAATAATAATAATAATATTATTATTATTATTATATTATTATTATTATTATATTATTATTATTATTATTATCATATTATTATTATTATTATTATGTTAATGATACTATTATTATTATACTACTATTGTTATTATTATTATTATTATTATTATTATGCTATTATTATTATTAATATTAATATTATTGTTATTATTATTATTTATAATTAATATTATCATTACTATTATTATTTCTATTGTTATTATATTATATTTATTATTCTATTATGTTGTTATTATTATTATTATTATTATTATTATGTTATCGCTATTATTATTATCATCATTATTATTATATTAACAATTTTCTAAACCCGTTGAGCGTTCTGCTGTCTTTAGGACCTTGTTGACGGCTCAAGACGGTGCGACCGCGGAGCAACTGGAGTCTTGTGCCGTGTCCTTTCCCGTTCCTGTTTGAGGTAGGTGTTTCCACACTCAATTATCTTTTGGCGATATTTTTCATGCTGGTTTAATTTTTCATCACCCTGCTGATTAGTTTTCATATTGAAAATTAGTTTTAATTACTTTTTTTTAAATGCGCATTCTAATTTGCCAGTGGACTATTTATGTGGTGAAAGTCATTTTCTTTTATTGCGGAAACTCACTTTGACTGTTTATTATTAATTGCAAACTGTGTAGTGTGGTTTAAGTTTTTTTTAAATGAGGAAAAAGAAAAAGGAGGTTTTGGTGTGTGTGTGTGGTTTTTCAAAAGGGATATCAGTGTGCAGGTGACACATTTGGCTCTAAGTGATAATGTGACATACTATATGAAATTTGATCTCTAGGTGAGAACAAGGAGGGAAGCTGGGGTATTAGGTGGGGAGACTGGGACTAGTGAGCTAGTGTTCCGGAGATGACCCGACCTGGTTTCACTGGCAGGTTTGACGACTGCAACACTAACTAAACATATGATATCTGAGGGTCGTGGCCTTCTAAGCCACGTGTTCTGAGGGTCGTGGCCTTCTAAGCCACGTTATCTGAGGGTCGTGGCCGCCTAAGCCACGTTTCACCGAGACATGACGTTCTAGGATCCCACTAGTTCTAGTACCCATAGGGCCTTTCCCATCCCTTGGTGCCACCAGTTACCTTGCGTGCATGCTGATATGTGATATGTCACTTGAACTGCTATCCTAATGTGTTTATCTTGAACTGCCTTTCTTTTAAATCGTTTTTATGAAAACCATTTTCCTTTTTCACTTCTTTCTCTCTTTATTTTAGAATTGCAAATGGTTTGTCTTTTGATAGTTGTGCGTGGAATCTTTTATTGGTGATATCCTGCTGGGCGATTGCTCACACCCTACTTACACCCTTGGGTGTATGTAGACTTGTTTACTTCTGATACAGGTAGGGGTCCAGCTTTTGGGAGCAGTGGTTCAGGTCGTTAGCAGGACTATTTACGTGGCATTTTGGTGGTGGCTTAGAGGCGGTGTCCTCACACCGGGCGACAGTCCTTAGGTTGGTTTTTGGTTATCTTGTTTTGGTGTTATTTGGGTTTTGAATACTTGTGAACCAAAAACTTGTTTGGTCAATTACATGTTTAAATGTAACCTTTACATTTGTTTGGTTTACTTTGGTTGGATGCTTTATATGTGTTCACTCGGGTAAACCGTTCCCAAGGTTTATTTTGATACCCGGGCACTTGTGCCAGCCCGTGGGGATCGGGAACGCCCTTCGGGCCTTCCCGCGGGCCGGGTCGGGCGTCGGTTCGGATGGCGACCCGATTCGGTTCATGACAGGACTGATATAACTTAGACGAAGGGAGAGCCCCATTATAGATCTTAATTGCTTTGGGAAGTGATTTTTTCTCTAGAGAATAATATCGGGAGTCGGTCGTATGTTTATTCAATTTTCATGATTTTGAAAGGTTTTGTTGTCTATGACATTATATGTTACAAAAAAATGTTTTATGTTGCTTTTTATGGGATTTCATGTATTTATTTAATAAAAGAGTGTGTATGTTTTCGATTTGAGAATGTTTTATTACATTCACTCAATCAATATTGAAGGTATAGGGAAATGATATATGATTTTTCCTTTTTACTATACTAATTTGGATTTGTATTTTTATGTCCCTTACTAATATATTTTTAGCATATATTATTTTTAAAATGTTCATCACCTATTTTTTGGAATAATTGGGAAAAGGATGAGGTCATGGTTAAATTGATAAAGTTATGTATTTAAAATAAAATATGGTTTATTTTTAAATGGAGTCCTTTAGTGGAAAACAAGCATATGTATTATATATTTTCATATGTAATGTATGAATTTACTCGTTTAGATTTTTTCATAATTACTTCAAACTCTTAACATAAATGATCATTTAAAAAATGTTATTTCACTATGTATATTATATTTATAGTATAAAGTTTTTTACTTAAAATGGCCAAAACGTTTCAGACATAAATATAATATTATTTTATTAATATTAATTACATAACATTATAATACACTATATAATTTTGTAGTATTAATTAATATCAGAACATGGATACATTAAAAGATATTCATAACTGATCTAAACTATGTCCAAATATTCCTTTCATAACATGATTCCTTATTTGAAAAATATTATATGAAAACATTCTTCACAACCCTAGGAATGAAAAAAAAATAACAGATAAGATTATATGCTTTGTAATGGTAAATAAGGGAGAAAAATATGATTTCTCAATCATCCGTTGGGGAGGAGATACACATGTATATTATTAAATAATTAAAATATGTTTATAAATTTCTAAAAAATAGATAAAAAAATCATGATATTATTTTTTGTGATGTTATTTTTTAAATCTTGAGCCCTACGATATGATTTCAAAAAATTTATTTTGAAACCACGCCCTTATCATTTTGATTAACCCCATGTATACCAATTCTAACATTAACCGCAATGATTTTATTTAGTCTATACTATTCATTCTAAATATAATGATTTTATAATCATTAAAAACCTTGGACATTATCATTAAATATATGTAATTTTTTTTTAAAATTAAATTTTTTCAGAGTTTTATAAAAAATTCGTAAAATAAACATAGGAGATTTGATAAAAATAATTTTCAAGATAAAATATTTTCTCAAATATAAAATAAATTTTCACCAAAATACATATGAAATTAATTAAAATTTCAATAATAATATTATTAATAATATAAATGATCTAATTTATCATTAATTTTTTTTAATAAAATGGACCTTTGTAGATTCTTTAAATGAAGAAGGTGTTTTCATTAAATATTTGTATTTCCACTATTCATTGATAAATTATAAATTAATAAATATAAATGTTTTTAAAATATACCCTTAAAAATTAAGATGATTTTATAATATAAATATTATATAAATGGAATAAAAAATTATATTATTTTTTTATAAAAATTAATAGAATCCATTTTACAAAATATGTATTATTAAAATATATATTGACATATTAATAATAATTGAGTACTTATTTATCAATAAATTATCTTAATCAAAAACATTAATACATATTCATAATTTTTTTTATTTTTTTAACCTCCAATGTAATGGATATGTTATAATTGTATAGTTTATACAAATTCTATTAGAAATGGTGTTGCCTAAATTCAAATATATTAAGGAGATTTTATTTTTTTAAAAATAAATATATTATAAAATATCCAGAAAATACATTACATAAAAAATAAATTATTTATTCTTCCCAAATTTTATTAATATGATACTAAAAATTGATATTCCCTATGCATCATCACATCCTCTAGTTCCCACGTAACTTCCATAAAAATATGGTTTAAAAAACATTGTCTAGTTTAGTGGTCATGTTTGATTCCACTTTTTCTATATGATCCATAATCTCTATCAATTTTTCCTCATAAGAGAGATATTTCACTATTGGTATGGCCCCTATGTTCATTAATTTTTAATTATACGATATATAATTCGTTATAATAGATACCTTTTGTACATCATGACCATGAGAGCTATTGGGTGGATGTGTCGATCGATAAGCTACTATCCCAATATAGGGAAAAATAATAATGTGACCAGAATAACTATATCATATAGTTCACTTCATTCGTTATCTAATATATTTATTCCCATGATAATTTCATAAGAATATCTTAGCACAGAATTCAATCTCTATGTTTTTAGGATGATTGTTAGTATATATATTTTTTGAATCTGAGAAAACCATTATGTGTTGTTAAATGTATTTATCATTCAATATAGTTTCTAAAAATAGAATATGAACAAATACTTTTATTTTCTGAAATTTTATAAAAAAACATTGTAGTTCTACACATCCTAGACTAGTGTGATTTATAAAGATGCATATGAATTTGTTAGTTAAAGCTATTATAGTATGAAAACTGCACCAAAATTACGTTTTGGACCCATAACATTTTTAAATTCATAGTGAAATCTCTCAACATGTGTAATATAGTTTGAATGATCAAATAAAAATTACAATCTATTAGAGGATAAAAATATGTTATGAATCTCATCTGTGTTTCCAAAAACTATTAAATACATATCTAGAAGATCTAGGTAAACAACATATAATGGTGAGATACAATTGATTGTATTACTTAATACTATCGCAACATTTCATTAATCAATTACAAGTAAGTAGATCAAGAGTGAAATTTATTCTTTACTTGAAGGAATTGTGTATTATTGTTATAGTGATCGACTAGAAGGTTTTTAATATTGTTCCCATTATATTTTTTGTTGTGTCTGATCAAAAAATACACAGGTATGTTCTCTGATTACAATTCCTTTATACGTAATTGTTATAACAACCCCTTAAATTTCAGTCCCCAATCCTTAATAATATAACAGACTTATCACTGAGAAATATACTCTACATTATCCCCTATATGTTTTCCCACTAGAAATAATCATTCAAATCTTTATACATCTTCATATATCCATTATGAATAGAGAATCAAGAACTGTGAAATTTATCCAATAGAACCTTATTCAAATATAGTATGGTTGAGACATGTGCATTATCTAAGAAAATTTTCATTCAATCACATATAATATTAAAATTAATATTTTTTTTCGTTTTTATCTACTGCTTTATAACCTAATTAATCATTAGCAAGTTAGATAACTAAATAGTGTCCTCAAGAAGACATGATTATCCCCTTTATTCCTAATAATGATATCCAACATTTTTTAATTTTTTTTATATTTTTTTCTGCATAATAGATAGCAAAAAATTATCTTTTAAACTCAAATATATATCCACATTTATCACTTTCCTATAGTAATGAATTAAAATGTAATATTTTTCATAATATATGAAAATATGAATTTCAAAAAAAAAGTACCAAATTATCAACCTAAACACATTCAGATATTCCTTTTTCCAAAGAAGAAGTTTATTTTTTCATATAAAACATATAAAATTGATGAAAACTATAATTAAAAAGGTTTCACCTTCAAAAGCTGGTGAAAGAGTATTTCTTTGGTAAAATAACATTTTATCCACGAAATTGAATTTGTTCATATATCATATGTAGAAAACATATAAGATGAATTTAAAACATTACATTGAATATATAACATATATTTTTCTTAAATAAAAAACCAAACATATTGATATGATTTTATAAAAACAATTATTTTCTTTTAAATAGTTTGTATAAAAATAAATCCATTATATTCAAGTGGTTTTTATTTCCATTTATAATAAATTTGTTAAACACTGAATTTATAAACCATATTTTCATAATATAGGTGATACTATTTAGTCCCACCATACAATGGACAGGTTTTAACTACCATTTAAAATAATAATAATATTATTGTGTAATTTTTTGGTATAAATTAATGTTGTGTGCAATGTATGATTTTGGAGTAACCCTTTTTGGCATGTCGAGTATGATATCAGAAAAATTTTCTCCTTTAAATTAAAATTAATATATTATTCATGAATAAAAAAATATATGAAAATGTATTATTCTTTAAATACATGGGCCGTTACACCCAAATATGATCTGAAAATGGACTGAGATTAACATTAGTTAGAAACCCCCAATGGTGTCTAAAAAATACCTATTATCTATATACAATTAAAATTAGTGTGAAATATATAATAGGGATATTCATAATAAAGGAAAAAAATTAAATAATGAAGTGATAATTCCAATTCAACCATCTTTAATCAAACACCCCTGACAGGGGTCAACTGTAAATAATGAACAATTTTCACTATATATTATAAAAACGTGAAATAAATTCAACAATGGCCATTCCATTGAATATTTTGTTTAAAATATTCAATGGAATATGAAATATAATCTTCATTCAGTTTATGAAGGGATGTATCCATTGTATAAAAGACCAATTAATCCTCATCGATTCTATGGAGCATCTCGATGGAATCTCGGAAATAACATGGGTGGTGTCCAGGGACCATGTCATATATCATGTCCAATGTTATTGCAAGTAATTGGGATCATAGGGCTAGCAATTAACTTTTAATCCTATGGAGTCACTATCCACGGATTTGAACTTTTTATCCACTACCATAATCAATACATATCGATATAGTTGAAATGTAGATGGAATAAAATTGAATCTAGATGCAAGGATTGGATATGTCTAAGGAATCATATAAAATTTGCAATGTAGGTCAATTGAGTATAAATTTACATTGAATTTAATTGAATAATGATCCAAGGTTCATATAAAATGAATCTACTATGGTCTTCAAGTTATCAATCAATTCACTAATCATTGAATAACAATTAAAAATCCATGTCTTTATTCAACCCATTAAACGTCTTCCAAAAATCAATTTAACCATTTATATCATTTTTCATCACATGAAATGGTGGTATAACACTTCTCCTATCAATCATTAAAATTTCATCCAGTTAATTAAGGAACCAAAAAAACAAGATTAAAGGAAAAAACACCGAACTAGGTGATATATCATGGGAAGATTCCGAAATTAAATTCAAAGGTTTCCTTGGTTGAGGTGGTAAAACTAAAAGTATAAATGGTACTAGTGTCCAACTTAAACAGGTCCCAAAAATTTTATAAAAGTATATCTATTAAATTTTAGGTGAAACTTCAGAGGATCCAATTTATGTCACAACAATTACAATGAATAAAAAATATCAAAATTTTTGGGAAAAGTATAGACCGCATATCGTTTACCCGTGGTAGAACAGTCATATATTATTGACTCAGAACATATGATATATTGTATGAAATCATAAGAACATATGATAACCATAAAAATAGGTAAAATTATCATGTATCTAAATATAACCATCTTTATGTATAAAATGATGAGTTATACAAGATGAATAAATATCATATTGGCACTCATCCAAAGAGATGAATAATGGTCAAATTGGATCTTGGATCAGAATATTATACAAGTTCCTTTCTTAAGGGAGGATTTGTATTAAATGGGATTGCAATACACCAAATTTACATTAGAAATGAAAATACAAGAGATTTGAATAATTAATATATATATATATAGAGAGAAAATTATAAAATACCCCCAAAATTTTGTGTCGCATAGTTTTGATTCGCGTTCGAAAAAACCAATCTATAACTAGGAACACCACACTACCTATATATTGAACACTCATGGTTTATGAGTATAGTTTGGAAAACTGTGCACAAACTGTTCCATATGAATCTTTCCCCATTCACCCCTCACATGGAAATCATGCACAGTTAAGAAATGCATGTACCAACCATTAATTTTGCCTCTGTAAAAAAATTGAATGTGGCGAAACACATGCATGTGGCCCGGGGTAGATAGTTTGGGAAACTCATGTTCCCCATACTAACTTACTAAACACCCCACATGGGTTCTTCAAACTATGCATCCTTGGATACATTGTAATTTTTATCTATACGACATAACCGCATTTCTCTAAAATTTGAGCTCTTGGATCCAAATAATCCTCAGAAACCCAAGAAACTCCTCTGTTGTAATTTTCAATCTATATTAGGTCATGAAGGATAATTTTAACAAATATTAAATAGATCATTACTTCATAAAAAACATTAGATCATACAATCATCCCTGCATAATGAAGCTCATACATGAATTTCCCTTCATATGGTGGTCACAAATCATCCGAGAATAACTATTACCAATGAGCACATATGTTAGAATACCCCCCATGTCTCATCCATTAACCAATTTGTTTCTATAGAACCAATAAAAGAGTATATTACTAACCTCATAGAGCCTCTAGGATTCTTTAAATGTTATGAATATGATTCTTCTTGATTGACGCATCTACTTGATTCTCAAATTTTTCTATCTATAGAGTATTAGAAGGGTCTGAATGATAATAATGACAGTCAAATACATTGATGACATAATGCATTTATGGATACCTACTAGGTAAATACAATTTATGGTAAACAAGCCTATGTTGCCTTAGAATCCGGAATTTACTAGCATATCAGTGAGATATCATACCTCGTCTGATAATTTGTATATTTCCCATAGTAGGTGAGATTTATAAAAAGTCCCAATACCCAGACTAGAACACCAATGGTCATTTTTGATGATCAGAATAATATTTCTATCTCTATTGTATAAATTTGATCTAAATATTGATCAAATAGAACTACTCTAAATTCTCCTACTAGATATTTGGTTCAAGTAGCGCTGCCACTATATCCTTTAACCTACTCATGGATGATCGACATGACCTTCCTTAGAAATATTTACAAGGTTACTTCTTTTTTTATTAATGGTAGATATTGTTTTAGTGTAACTCTACTAGGGTTATATCCCTCTTCTAGGATTCCCCAAAATCAAGGATGAATTCTATAAAAATTTTCTATAGATCCTATATAGGGTGCTCTCACATGAAATCAATATATTCTTGGGTTATTGTTCTTATAAGATCCTCTATACCCTAGATATCTATAATGTTTTAAAAACTATGTTGTTTTTCGTGTTCCCATATATGATAAAATTCTATAAAGAACGTCATGAAGGTTCATAAAATTATTAATATAAATGCTACCAAGATCATCAACAAATAAGGTCTCCCTCAACCACATATAATAAATGGTCTTCTAATTCATGTCGAAAACAACCCATAAAACATCACCACCATAAGAAAAAATCATAAACATTATCCCTAAATACATCAAAAAATATTAAAATTTAAAATACGGAATGGGTAACTACAATAAAAGTCTATTAGTTCACTTTGTCCTTTCTTAACATACTGAAATGTGGAAAAAAAAAGAAAAAACCAACCACATCCTATTTCACCATCAATAACCAATAATGTTTGCATAAATTCCAATACAACTTTATAAATTCGGGATGTACATCCCATGATGACTTATGAAATTCTGACATTATCACATCCTATGTTCCCACTGGATCCAGAATATAGGACAATATATGATAATAATTTCATTATCTCTCATGGTCTGACCAGATGGTGGGTCCTCATCTTATACACCCTAACATAGGTCTAGTCCATTATCATCATATAAATGTCTCATACTCAATATATATAGATGAGGTTAATTCACAACTAAGGTTTAATTAATAGTATTATTTTATCCATCATGCGTCTTTATGTGAATCTATGAAAGAATTACCATAAGATTCCACTCAATACTATCTTCGAAAACTACCAATATCATTATCATCCTACTTAGTGCATCAATCACTCCATTCCCCATAATAGGTGTTTAGCAAATGCTCTAATTCAGAATATATTTTGTAATAAATACACCATAATTTCCTCAAATTCAGGTCACACTATGTAAATATGTTATTGTGTCATATGTGATCTATTAAAAAAACATTATCTCTATGTATATAAATAACTCAACAAATCAAGTCAAAAAAAAGTGGATAAATCTTCATCATGTGTCAAGTATTTCCACTCATGTGGAATTCACTACTACTACCCATACTCCATGGAACTATCCCACTATATCTGAACTTATCCTAGAACAATTTTTTGATGTTTCCCAATACACCTTGTAGATCCATCATGACTCTCATAAAATCCTGACTAGTGCTGAAATCAATTTCTTTTTCATCTTCAGAAAGAAATTCTATTAGGCATATAGCCATAAAAACATGACATCTTTCTTAGTCAAGCTCATAATAAGTTCTTATATGTTTGAAATGTCCTTTATGAAATTAATATAATATCCAATTATTCCTATGAATATCATTATGTCAAAGAAGTTCTTGGGATGGTCCCATAAATCTATAAATCAGACATTCTCTTGGTCAACTATTAATCATGTATCATATATAATATGAACCATGAAGTGAATATTATTGATCCAAAATTGCCACTATGTGATCCCATCATAAAAATAATTCACTCTCAGTGTATTCAAAAAGATATAATGAATCAAGGAATGTTTGTGTTGATTTTGTGGATACCCTAAGATACCATAAAATAATACCACAAATATATATATATATATATACAGATGTAAAATTCAATTAATCAGATTGATGAAAATAGTTTGTGTATTATTGAGACCAAACAATATATCCAAATACTAATATAGACTGAACCTAATATGAAAGTTTTATGAAGTAAATATTCTTGTTGAGAACATACCTTGTTAAAACCTAAACACCAATCAATCATAGAGAAGGTAGAAGCTCCTAGGAGCTGATCGAATAGATAATCTATCTAAGGAAAAGGATATTGGTTGTCAAACATCCATTGGTTCAACCATTGGTAATCCACCAAAATCTTGAGCATACACTCCACCATTTTCACAAGAGGGACCTTTGAACCAAATAAAAAGGAAATAGGTCCTAAAACCCCTTTTACTCTATGTCCTCCCACTACCTTTTTATCTCTTAAAAACCATTATATTAATCAAATAATAATGATGAGATAAATTTTCAGATATTTTATATAATTCAATAGAATACATAACCACTCTTTCATATGGTATGATAGAGTATTATCTTAAAAAAATCCCTAAAATGATAAAAAAATGAATAGATATCTATTTGAAGTAAATCATGATTATCCAGATATAGAAAATAAATTTGGTATGTTATTATTATAATGAAAAAATTTACAGGTCTATATTAGATCACATGAAAATCCCACTAACCCTTGTAAATAAAAAACATACCATCTGGTTATGTGAATGTCACCAAAACACCATGGAAATCAACATGGTCATGATGAGAAATTATCTATTCCATCACATAAATGATGTCAAACACCCTTATATCAGGGTGGATGATATTCCATCTAATATGATACCCACCTACCTCAAGGGGGGACTCCCAGAGCTATCATAAATCATCCTATATAATTCCTATTGGATTAGGAAGTGACATAACACAATAAAAAATATAATAAAGATCACAAAGGTATCCAAAATAGTAATATATCCGGATCAATGAGAAGTAGTTGTATCAAAAGTGTATATGCAAATGTATAAGCTGAAAATATCATACCTATTTTTATAGATGGTCTATAACTGTTCTCCTCAAGTGTATGAAATACAAAATATAACTGGGTTGAATCATAACCCTGTAAACCATCATCACTACCGAAGACAAGAAGACATTATTTTCACGGTGCAACGGGTTCCTAGCTAGCTCTGACAGGACCACTACCTCAGCTTAATCGGGAAAAACATTTATTACTCATAACATAATATTATAACGTGAATAACAATATTCATCCTATAGTTGAGTAAATCTGAATCCAACAACTGATAGAGGAATGGTGCAACAGAATCATTGTATATGGCCCATCCCGCCACATACTAAGCACTCGACTGGGTCCCTATATTAATGTTTCCTCATATTTCCCCATATCTCACATTGATTATACAAGAAAACACCACTAAAAAAATAAGGTATGCTACTACCCTCATGAGAATCCTTGTGAAAAAATTTCATATGTAAAGACTTGGAAATTTCAAGGGAATTTTTTTTTCTTAATTTTCTTTGGGATTTTAAAAGAAATAAGTTTCTGACGGCTCCTGATTCCGAGGCCCGGTGTGCCCGGAATATTTTTCCGAAGTTTAGCTCGGGTACGTTCAGTGAACGAACTAGTGGGGTCTTCTAACTTTTGAACTGGTGCTTGGGATCAAATTTTGAGGGCACCGATGGAATCACAGCGCCAATATTTGCTTAGAATCACCTTTTCCAGAGTTGCGTTTCCTCGGGTGTGGGTTTTAGTTTTTGGGGTTAAGTTAAGAAATAAAATAAGTGGTGCGAAAACCTTATTTTATTTCACATTAAGACACTTAAAGCCACTTTTGCTAAGTTAAGAGGATATGGTGGAACCCAAAATATCCTACCCTCTTGGTAGGATATTTGTGAGGTTAGCCCCACCGTTTCTTTCCTCCTAAGTAACGCACCCGCAACCCCCTCTTAATTGAAAGTCAACCATGCATTTAGTCTGGTTAATAAATGCGTCATTAATTGGGCAGTTTTAAACTCCTCAATTAATTGATCGTTTCTTTTCTTTTTGATTTTCAAACGTTGTATTCTGCATTAATTAAATAAGACCGTTCTTATTTTATTTGAGTTGGAACTTGTTGCGTGGAGAGGATTTGGAGGAAAGCATTCTTCTTCGACGAAGAACGCGAAGAACACACTGATCTACGACGAAGAACGCAAAATCCTCAGAAATCAACAACGCTCCTTCTACGATGCTCCTTCCACGATGTGACGATCCCCCTTCCGCGACGCTCCTTCCGCGACACGACGATCCTCCTTCTGTGAGGCTCCTTCCGCAACGCGACGATCCCCCTTCCGCGACGCGACAATCCCCCTTCCGCGACACTCCTTCCGCAACACGACGATTCCCCTCCCGCGACGTCTTCTTCCACGACATCCCTTTCCATGACAAATCTCGTTCGACGACAACGCTTGAGGTAGTGAATTAATTTGAGAATGATTTTATTCCCTTGTTTCATTCATTCTAAAGAAATCAAGGAAACACGGATCAACTTATTATCTAGTTGATCCGCGAACTTTTTCCATGTGGGTTGGGAATTTCTGTTGCAGGAAGTTATGGGGGTTTATTTTTATTGTTGACCGTGATCTCATCTGTCGCCTTTCTTGGTTTTAATCGGGCCACCTCTTATCGTAATAATGGGAGGAGGTCGGACCACACGAACACGGCCGACCCTCCTACCCCCTTTGTTTGTTTGAGTTTGTTCTGGCACGTGAAAGGAAGCGCGGTGCCATTGCACCGCGCAGAAACGAGAAGAAAGAACGTGGCGAAGAAGCCCGGCACCATCGCACCGCGCCGTTGGGGCCGAACGAAACTGTGGGTGGAGTTGGGGCCGAGGAGGCGATTTTAAGACCCCACTTTTTGTTATCGAAGTGCGGATCGACGGATGATGGTGAGGCGGGCCGCAAAGGAATTCTGAAGGCTTTGCAGCGAAGGTCGGGTCCTGGGATGATCACTGGTGAAGACTGCAGGCGAATCGGACCACCGGAGAGCGTCCGGTTGTCCGCGGAAGCCCCCGTCGGCGTGCCACGCTGGCGCGGCGGCACCGACGGTTGGGGGCGGCGGCGCTCGGCGCACTGCCAAAAGAATCCACCGTGGCTGAAGCCGCGGTGGCGAACGAGGGTCTCGTGGCCGCGCGGGACCGGGGAATGCGGGACGCGGCAGCGCGCCGCGTCCGGTGACAAGAAGCGGCCCCCGCGCGTGGGGGGGGGGGGGGGGGGGGCTTCTTGGGCGTGACCGCTCGGCCAGCGTCGAGCCACCCCGACCGGCCGGGCCGCACCGGCTGGGCCAGTTCGGGCCGACCCTGGGGGGGTTGGGCCGGGTCGGTCTGGGCCCAGACCCCCCGTTTTCGGACCTCTTTCAGTCTTTCACCTATATCTTGAGATGAGGACCTCCGATCGATACACCGTCAGCAGATATGCGACCCTTGGATCGAGACGGTCGTTTCGGTATATTATACTCATGGTTTCCGAGAACTTTGTGTTCGGCCGGGTCGGTTCGGATACGAAACCAACCGGGCCCTCGGAGCGGAAACACTTATAACTTGAGCTCCAGACGTTCGATTAACGTGCTGTCGACTTTGTTGTATTCCTCTTGATGAGACAGAACTTTTGGCTTGCTCTGCTCAAGGATTGGATGTTTTCGGAGTGCGGTCGGGTTGGTTCGCTCATGAAACCAACCGGGCCCCTAGAACAAAAAAGTCAATAACTCACAGACCGGGCGTCCGATTGACGCGCCGTCTGTCTCGTTGAATTCCTCTTGATAAGACGGAACTTTTGGCATACTTAGACTGAGTTTTGGATGCAGTTGTATAGTGGCCAGGTTGGATTGTACCCGAAATCCAACTGGGCCCCTAGAACGGAAAAGCTGATAACTTTCAGCCCGGACGTCCGTTTGACGAACCGTCATTGACATTGGTGATCATGTGGAGAAACAGTCCCTATGAGTATACCCTTTAATAGTTCAGGGTATTGTTGAGATACATCCGGGTTGGTTCTCACATGAAACCAACCGAGCCCATGGGACGAAAAAGCTAGTAACTCACAGACCGGGCGTCCGATTGACGTGTCGTCTATTGTGTCGAGACCCATATGACGAGGGGGTCCTTTGAGATACTTGGAGTATCGAACTGTAGCTCGTGGAGAGGACCCTACCAGAGATGACCGTGCGGAGTACGAAGACCGTGTAGCCAGCTGAGACCTGACGACTGCTTGACCGACTCGACTTGGAGTGAGTCGACTAGCCCAGTGGACGGAGCACTACTTTGTTTGGGTGCAGACCCATGGCAGACGGAGCACTACCTCTATGATAGTGAAGACCCATATTACTCATCCAGAGAGTACCTATGCAGGCTACTAGGGGGTGTGCACTACTGTGTTTGGGTGGCATACCCCGGCGAGAAGCACTACTGTGTTTGGGTGGCTAACCCATGGTACTCGACAGGAGGATTATCTCAGTAGTCTTTGGTTAGTGGGCAGTACCTCAGAGTCGTGAGAGGACCATTGTACACTCTAGAGACGGGGCTCTTCAGCAGTTACATTTTCGATAATGAAAATCTTGGTTTGAGGTGAGTCTATAACATTTGTGTTTCCTCATGATTGAGATGGTTCACTTGATAACTTAGGTATATGTATGGGCATATACCTGTGTGGTGGTTATACGTTGATTTCATAACCTTTGTGTTTCCTCATGTTTGAGATGGGTTACTTGATAACTTAGGTATATGTATGGGCATATACCTAAGTAGAGGTTATATGTTGAGATATTCTTTGTGGTTATCCATGTTGGTTTTAGTGAGACCTTGATGGTCTCAGGGTCCCTATTGAGTATCGTTATACTAACCCCAGCACGGGCTATGCCCGCACCTTGTTGTGTTGGTTGCAGACAACAGGCAGTGCTAACGGAGGCCGAGTGTTTGGGGATTGGATGGTACCTGGAGGTGGACCACACGACAAGTCAGTACTTAGAGGTGGACCACACGACGATTCAGTATCCGGAGGTGGACTTCACGATGAGACGACACACAGAGGTGGTTGACGGGCGAGAGCATTGTGGAGGCTATCTGTACCTACCCTTCAGGTAGGATCCATGGTGGACGATCCAGGAGTTGTGCCATCTATACCTACCCTTCATGTAGGATCCTAGGAGGACAACCTAGGATCTGATTCCTTTCTTCTAGCTATTAGTCTTTTTCGGTTGTACTTTTGTTCAGTTATAGTCGTACATTCAGTTGGGTTTGTATTCTGGCCCATTTACTTTTCAGCACTTTTTTTGTACTTAGTGTTTTACTTCCGCTTGTACTCTGTGGTGTTTTCTTTACTTTTATAAAGGCAATTCCTTCCCAGTTATCGGGATTTACGCCTTTGGTGCTTGTCGCCAGCCCCTGGCCTATGGAAGGCGGGCTTGGGGTAGTCACGACACGGGGCCCGAGGATGGGTCGTGACATCATACCACAAGAAGTGTATGCACTAGATCTAGAGGCTAAAATTCAATTCCCTACGACCCCATTTTCAATAATGTTCGACTTAGTAATATGTCCCTGATTCACTATCTCACCAAATTTATTCATCCGAAACACATTGACTAGTAAAGGAATGAAATGTGTGTGACCTTCCTCAAAGATTATCTCCCTTAATAGATAATCAGAAAAATAAATTGGCATAAAATTATGAAGATGTATAGAATGTGTGGAATACTCCATACCAGTAATCACACACATCTCTAGAAACATAATCTCACTAGTTATTTCATCTCTGAAGGTCTCAAGAAGGATTCATTCATAAAGAAAAGATTTTAAATCCCTCTAATCAATATCTCATAGAATATTATCCTAGATCATGAAGTCCATCCATCACTAAGATTCTCCATGAAGAATATATGTCATGAGATTCAGTCTCTTATCAATAAATATCCTTTGAAGCTTTAATATATAAAAAATATTCTCAAGACATATCTTATCAGCGTGTTAAAAACCATTCCATGAAAACATGGGTGGATAAAAATTTCAGAACACTTTTATTTGCTATTCTATTATCATGGATGGATGCAGGTCTCCCTGAATAGTATTCATAATGATCATGACATTCTATTTGAATTGGGATTCATCGCCCATAATAGGTAATAACTTCTGGTTCCACAAGAGTAACTACAAGAATTATTATGGGAAGATCATGTCCCACCATCTCTAGAGTATGGTAATATCCATCCTCCTGGAACACGACCAGATGTACTCATGGTGGAATTTCTCTACCATTCGAAACAGATACATTAGAAAATAATTAAACATATTCAATGACATGGATATAAAATAATAGGATGGGTTGAATCCTTCTTATGAACAAGACACACCCCATTTCTTACTTATAAATCCAAGACATGATAACAATGTCTACAAAAAAATATCTAGATACACTGCCCTTTTCCAACTATAAATTTGGGCCTAGCTCAAAATATATGCTTACCTATTTCAAAAAAAAGTATACATATTTATATAATAATTTTAATTAAATTTTTTAACCATATTAATCACCAATTATGAACTATATGGGCCTATAAACCCCATAAAATGTGGTGTGGCTTCTATTTTTTCAAAACTATAATATGATACAATCCATAAAACCAATGTTCTGTGAGTCAAGGTACCATAATGTAGTTTATAGAGTGTCTAATGTAGACTACATAAGAATAGACAATATAGTTCACCACATACACTCTATGTAACATATATTCCTATCATTCCCATGCATGAAATATCATTCAAATCCCAAAAATATCACACAAGGAACTCAAAATAATGTAATGAAGTCATGAAATTCATCATAAATTGGGTTGAATATGCATTGAATGTGAAGGCTAACTGGTTGATATAATGTTTAATTAGTTGGAATTACCCAAAATCCTTAATCTATGTTTAAATATATACAATAATAATATATATCTAACCTCATAGTCTTCACCAAATGATGTAGTCAAATAATTTGTTATAAGAAAAATACAAAAAACAATTACCTGCATAAAATTTGGAATTTTCATATACGTCAGATACATAATCCCTTAAAAAACTCATTAACAAATACCAAATACATAATATCCTATCAATTTCACAAAATAGTAAGAAAAATTGAATTGATGAAGATATGATACCACTTTTAATCATCGCAACCTAGGAGTCACTAAATGATGCCCAAAGACATTGGGTCATATTACAACTAGCGTGGATACAAAAAATGAGGTCATAGGAAGTGTTCATGGGGAGACAATCCCCTTATACCAGATGTAGCATAATTATAGAAATAATAACAATCAAATAGAAGAAGCGTAGAAAATAATTGAATAAGTGAGTGTAAATAAAATCTAGAATACTAAAATAATAAATAAAATAAAAGTTCTATCATGTTAAATACGATGATCATGAAATAGTGTCATACTATAATATTGAAAATACATGTAAATAATAAACTAGTAATAATCATGAATTTAATTAAAAAAATTACAAAGAGGAATTATCTTCAGCTTGCATCATGAGACGTGCTCGGTCTTATGATCCCCTAATTCAAAGCATGATCATGTAGGTATCATAAATTAGGCACTTGAGCCGGTCCCTAATAGAAAACCTCATGTCCCTCAGGGTACCCAATTTTTTCCTGAATGTGTGTGAGCTAACACTCAGTAGGACACCACCAAATTTTTCTATAACACGACTGGTCTTTTTGTATAAGCTAAAGATGGGTGCAATATATAATAGTTATAATACTAATATTTTTAAAGATTAATATTCAAATATTATACTATCCAGTCTGCTAAATCTAATAATAACATCTTATTTGGATCAACCATAATCATTACACCATAGTCACGAGCTATCTGTAATGAATAGAAAAAAGTGACAATAGACAAGTTGTGAATTAATGTGTATAAAATCCCATATTGTGTGTGACCTGAAATATATTATCATGCCACGAAGGAATATATCCAAGCTATAAAAAACCAAGGAATCCTCATTGATTACATGAAGAATCATTATTATTAGTCAGTAACAACATTAGTGGAATCCAAGGACCATATCCATTGATCATGTCCAATACGAGTCCAAAAAGTCTGATTCATGTTGTAAAAATTCCCTTAGAATCAAATGTAATTGGGATCCAAGGAGTAGAAAATGTCATAGCAATCCACTTCCCCAATAAATAATTATTAATAAATTCAAATCTCTATATAATTATATGGAATCAAGACCCAAGTTGTAGAAATGTCTATGCCAAATCCTGATTCAGAATATCATCCAAGCCTTCCACTATGATTATCAATTCTTCCATCAACTCTTTAATAATTTCATAACAATTCACAATCCGCGTGTTCATACAAACTATTCAAATATTTCTATACAATTTATTTATACATTTTAAACATATTTCATGACATCCAAGAATAATAATATTTTATAATTATTTAAATTTAGATTCATTGGACTAAGGCTCATAAACCAAGTGGCATGCTCACACACCCTGAATATGGTGGAATATTATTGGGGAAAATATATAAATAAACCTAAAAGGTTCCATTAGTTTAGTTGATCAACCTCAAACCACATAATAGTACTAGTGGGAAACCAAATAAACTATCAAACACTCTAAAAAAGACTAAATTGTCTTTTAGGGGAAACATTGGTAGGCTCATTTTTAATAACAAGTTAATATGGAATAATAAATACCATGTATTAAGGATAGAGCATATACCACCTAAAGTAAACGTTTTTAATAACACACCTCCATTATTGACTCATAACTTCATCAGGAATGGATGAAACTGGAAGAACAAAAAAAATACATTAGAAATATGGGAAATTGGAATTCACATAAACAATTCTATCTATATGATGTCAAATGAAGAATGAAATAATATGCACTAAGATCATACAAAAATGTATACAATTATATGAATAGAGATCAAATGAAATTCTATATCATAAAGTAATATAACAACCTAGATTGAGGGAGGCATGAGGTCAAATGAGAAAAGAGTATGCATCCTATGTACATGAATATAAAATTGAATATGTGGGTTGAATTATAATATAAATAGTGGAAAGTGGTAAAATCAAAAGAAAACCATCATTTGTAGTGATTGGTAGAAAAGTTTTTCCATACTGTGTGCCAAACTTGTGCCCATCGGTTCCTATACATGGAAACCACTTGTATAATGTGTAAAATTTGACAAACTATTCAAAAAAACTTCAATATGACTCAATTAGCTATCCTCATACTATATCATGGTGTAAAATACGGTAAATTGGGTGCCGACTATGAATTTTGAATCTGAAAAATATTGTATGTGGTCATCCATGGGTGTGTGACTCTAGGTGTATGGATAAGGTGAATTGTGTGACCTTATCTTCCATAAAACATTCTACATTGTTGCCTCAAAACGTGTGTCCTGGTTTATCTGATTTAAACTACTATGTGTCCTAGCTATGTTTCTCCAATAATAATTGTTTTGGATCTGAAAAAACCCCATACACTATGACAAACCAAATATTAATTACAGAATAATTATTTATTTATTAAAAAAATTACATAATTTAAAACCAAAAATATCAACCATTCAGTGTAATTGGATAATAGGATTATTATATAATAAAAAAATAATAGTGGGGGAACATTTAAATTATTGTAAATTTCCTTAACATTCAAATAATATTTCATCATAATAAAATATGAATAAGATAACATGGGCACAAATAAGAAATGTGTCAACAATAAATCTGAGTTGGGGAGTGAACTTTAAAAAACATAAAAAAGTTATTATATTTTGGAGGATATTCATTTCAATGGAACCATAAGTATGTCATAAAAATTAACACGAACAATGAGGCATAACAAAGAATGAAAACATAAAGGAAACAAGGTAATGTGGGAAAAATTTAAAATGGACATTATAACATAGGTCATTGATAAATAAAAAGACATTATAAATGGTGGAAATGCTATCATGATGGATTAGGTAAAATCCATAATCACATTCATGATGTCTCTTGAGACTAAAGTAGTATCCAATGCATTGGAGCACTATATAATTCTGGGTATATAGGTCACATTCATATCATGTACATAAATACGTGAGAAACATATATTATTCAATATTGTTTCATATTTCATTGCATTTGATTAAGAAGTATAGTAAAGTTGAAAAAATAAATCTATGTATCCAATAATGTAATTATATATGCATAATGGTGAACAACCTTGATAGGAATTGGGTATTTGTATTCACAATTCAATTATTTGGAATAGAAAATCACAATGAAAATTTGAAAACATAACGTGTGTATATATTGGTACATGGGAGAGAATAATGTGAGTGACAGGGTTATATAATCACATAGAAATAAGAATTAATGTAATAGGAATGATGAAAAACATTGGCAAATATGAACAAATGTAAATGAAGGGGCATAACATAAAAGAAGTGTCTCTTCTAAAAGAAGAGATGAATATATTGTACCATTAGAGGTTGATACTAAAGGATTGGAGAGAGAATCTTAAGAGATTGGGGCACCTTAGAAATACTCTAGAGAGAGTTGGGGAGAGTAAGGGAGTTCTATAAGGATTTTTAGTAAGTACCTATATGATATTTTGAGGGATTATGAAGGTAATGAGAGGGGTGTTATTTATTATTTCCAAATAATTTTTTTGGTTTCTATTTAACAATGCAACCAAAAAAACTATAACATGGGGTTTTCCCATTCTTTCTTATAATGGGGAGATTATTTTATTATTTCACATGGATAAGGGCCTAAATTTTTAAGATATTACCCTTGTTTAAGTGCATGTGAGTCTAATTATTATAGAAATTCATTAAAAACCATAAAATATATTATAGGAATGGGGGATTTATAATGAATTTATAAAATTAATCAAATAACCTCAAAATCACATTATATTATATGTGAAAAAATATATTTTGTTGTGGATATAACTTCTAGTGTTTATTATATCTATTTTGTGTCATTATGATGTTATATTACACACAATATTTTTATATCATATTTAATTGATACAAGAAAAATAGTATATCTTAGAAAATGATGGAAAATTTAACATTGAATAATTTAAAAATTATGATTAAAATAATAATATTAATTTTATTTAAGTAAGTATTTGAATAATATTTTTTCACTTTTAAAATAAGAATTTACATTTATAGAGAAATAATGGTTTTTTAACAATAATAGTTAATAAACCCATATAAAAATTATGTTTGACTTCATAAAATTATATTATCCACTATTAATAATAAATTTTTTATAATAATAAAATTCTATCAATATAAAATTTCAATTAAAAGTTTATTTTTTTATCAATTAGAATGCCTTAATTCACGTAAATATGTTTATAAAAAATAATTTTTTATTGAATAAAAAATACATTTTTAAGGTAAAAATATTATTAAATTATAATAGACATTATTATATTGAAAATAAAATATTAATATTAATATTTTTATAGTCTTTATAGATATCCCTTTAGTACATCAGCAAACACCCTAATTGTAAGGTGTGTGATGGTTTGGATTTCATGTGGTGGTTTGGGAAACATGGTTTGGGTCATGATCTTTATATTCTTGAAATTATCTCAAAAATAATTTTTGTTATAATTTAATTGTTCGATATAATATTGGTCTTGGTTAAGGTCAACCCCGTTTTTTCTATCTTTATTTTATGTATAGACAGAAAATATTCATAGGGTATAATCCTTTTGGTCGAGTCTGTCACTTCTACTATCTATGTCAGTTTTATTTGTAAGAATCATATTTTTATACTAGCCACATGAACATTGTTCAATGAATTCATAATCAATGGTAATAAGTCGTAATGGTATTTCCAATCCCACATGAAATAATATAAAAAAGTAATTTCATTACTTTTATATAACCATTACACATAAGAATAAATTTAATTAAATATCAAAGGGAATTTTATTTGGTTTGGGATATTATAATATTTCTCCATTCATAAAGTTCACCATTGAAATTTTTTTTCACACAACATAGATGACGGTTACTCTATTTCATCCCATCATCTAGTACCCATATCACTTCATCAAACAGGTGAATTGTCTCTACACTCTAAGATATTCCCCAAATTAACCTCATATACGAGATAATTAATAATGTTACCACTTATGGATTTAAAAAATGTTAAGGGAAAAATATATAATTCATCAAGAGCGATATGTTGGACAGTCAGGTACTCGAGATAGGTTAGTTGTGAGTAATAGTCGATAATCCACCACTCTGATGTGATCAATAACATAAAAGGGACCAATGTATCTTGGATGAATCATTCCTCTAATCAAAAATATAATAACATTCATCCATAGATACATGAAGAGGAATACCATATCAGTATCCTCAAAACTCTAGGCCTCATCCATGATTTCCTGAATAGCCCTTTTGTCATCTCTAAAAATCCATGATGTGTGGATAAATTGTCTAGAAATTTTCAATGACTTCCATGAATAATTCCGGACAGAGAAATTTAGGAATCTAAAATTCATCCCATCATATATCTGTTTGGTTCAACTTCCCAAAATGGGCTTTATATGGAGTCATTTATATTCTTTAGTGGAAAATATTATTGTATGAGAACTCAATCGATGGAAGAAATTGATACCATCTCACATTAAAGTCAATTCAGAATTCCATCAACATGTACCATAATATTTGGATAGTCCACACATATTTTCCATTACTTTTAGTGCAATAAGGGGTCATGATGTTCAACTCAGTATTTAACACATGTTAGATAAACTTCTAGACCATGGTAGTAAATTATATATTTGGATTAGATACAATCGATAGTGACAATCTGTGTAGCCTCCCCACTTCTCTAATGTATATCATTTAATTATTATTGGGTTAAATGTCCTGTAATATTGTAATTAAGTGACCTAACTATGTAAAACAATCCACTACAACCCACATAACATTATTTCTTCTTGATTATTTGGAATACTAGTGACATTGTCCAGGGTTATGTTTTCCCAATTCAATGTTGGAAAAATCGCATTATGAATTTACTTCATTACTTAAGATTTTTAAATTCAAGAAACCTTGATCTATATTATATAATATCATTATTTATATTTTACACCAAAGAGTTCTCTTGGATATCCTAATACATCACTGTGATCCATGGATGTATTGTGAATGTTGAACAATGTGCATTACCCAATTTCCACATCAGTAACTTTGGATTTGATCACACACATTTTTTTGACCCAAATATTACATCTCCATATTCATTAACATTTAAATCTATGGTTTTACCTCTAAAATAGCTTCTAATTTCATTTTAATTTCCAAATCATCCCATTGATCACCCTCATTTTCTCTATAACGTATGGTTGAACATCATTTGTGAAAGTATTGATTATTTTCCTTCCTATATTATTCATACATCCATACATATCAAGTATCTGATTTTGAGATCCTTTTAATCTCTCATAAATGATAATGATTATGTTTCCTTCCAACTTTGAGAGTCCTCTACTTTATTTTTTATCCTTGGATGGTAGTGGTCTGAGATGTCGGAGTCTTTAATCAGCTCTAATCATCTTCACTAGTATATATTCATCTATTTTTATGCGAATATATTCTTGAGTATATTTTTATTCATACAATAATAGATTCCTATCCTATAATCGTGGTTTATAAACATTGATATTTACTATAAAACCATGGGTGTATGCAAACCCATGGTTCTAAGAACTGTCAGAGCTTAATCCATTAGTATAGGGCTATACCCAAGGTTTCCCTAGAAATAATTGGAATATCCATTGAGGTATTCATAATACCAACTATTTAATAAAAACAATGGGTATATATATCTATATTCATGTTTAGGGAAACTATGAGTAATGATTTTCAACCAAGGCACAATATACCCGTGGTTCTGTGAAAGTTTGTATGGCTACCTATCCTAAACTGGCATCAACATTATCCGGTCCAACCAATCCAACACCAAAAAATAATATAAAAACTATGGTAAAAATTCAATTAAATACATATATTTCATATTCAGTATTCATCTAACTTCATTGAATATTTTCCAATCCAATTAAAATATTATAAAACCTGTATACATCTACATAATCATTAATTTCGTGAAATTAAATGACATCCAGATGTCTCATTATCGCCAACTCAGAAATAGAGGGTATAAATTTCTATTGCATTACCCAAATCCCCATTATAAACAACATCTCTAACATTCTTATAACCATTATCACCAAAATATTTATATGGAGCACTAATATCATCATCATTATTAGAATCATCATCATCCCGACAACCACCACACATATCATCACCTCTAACACCACTAGAACACTCATTGAAATGAATCATTTCATCATATATAGAGTCTATTATTTACATAAATGAATCACAATAATTGCAATCTTCTAATGTTAGTGATATACATATAACTAATATATCATTTAAGAATAGTTTGGTGGCCATCCTTATTCTTGAACACTTTTATATATCAATTTTTTCCATCAAATTCTTTTTCATGAGGGTTTTATAGCTTGATTGTGTCGGAGGTTTGATAAGAAATTCATGGGTGGAAATACATTGTGCCAATGATATTTGTTTACAGGATTTAGATATGACTCTCCCCTTTTCCACCTCACCAAATACCTGTCACAAATGATCAATTGGGATGAATTTTTCTTCTTCTTTTTAATCGAGGGAATCCATGAAACACTATTTAAAATATTATTTATAAATTTATTTATTAATTTTGTATCGAAATTTTTAATTTTAATTAAAATTATTACATTGTTTTCTTTTGTATGTGTATTTACAACACTTACATCCTTTTTATTTCTACCGAGAAATATATTTTTTCATGAGGAACACAACATTCCATTCCCATTGATGTATACAACCAATGAAATTTCATAAAATAATATTACATTATTGTGTAATTATTATTTAAAAACCCTAGAATTAGTGAATATTATTGAATTGATTAAAACCTTAAAATGATGAAGAATCTAAATATCAGTTTAATTAGTTACATAATACTAGTCACGTAATAATATCATTGAAATCTAATTATCATGGAAATTATTTTCATGATATGGACTAACATTGTATGTTAATTTTGGTAAAATTATATTTATGTTACATAATATGGGAATTATATCAGTTGTAAATGTTTATCATTTTTTCATTTGGTTTATTTTTGTTTTAGGTGTTTTGGTAATTTGTTCATTTGGACATTTGGTCAACCCATTAGAGTATTTTCAATATTTATTGGTTAGGTCAATTGATTTATTTTTTTTCAAATATTTTCTTTAAATAATGTGTAATGTCATTTTTTATCATTTTTGTGTTAAATATTTTTTCATCATATTTGTCGATTTGGCCATTTTACAGAGCCATTTCATTCATTTTAAGTTTAGTTATCTTAGTATATGTAGGATAGACTATTTTCTTTAATTTTTTTGGGTATGTGATTTTTTAGTTATTTAATTTGGTGTATTATGGGAAATTTTATATTTTTCACTTTGGTTTATGTGATTTTTTTTGGATCATTAAGTTATTATTTTAGTTATGTCATATTTGATAGAGTTAATTTTTTTTATTTTGGGTTAGGTTATTCGGTTTCTTTTAGGGATAAATAGTTTTTGGATAGTTCATTTTCTAATGTTTTCATTTTTTATTATAAAATTTATTTTTCTTGGGATTAGGTAATTTTTATAGTGTTATTTCATTTTATTCATTTAGGTGTATTTCTTTTTAGTTCTGGTTAATTTGTTTATTTTTTGGGATATATCTTTTTTATGTTCTTTATTTCTATTTAGGACATTTGGTTTGTTTTTGGTTTATTTATTTTTTGTGTTAAATTATTTTGTTAATTTTGATCATTTGGTCAATAGTTTTTTTGGAATATTCTATTTAACCATTTAATCATTTTCAGGGATAGGATACCCGGTTAGTTTTGAGTTAGGTTATTTGTATTTCTTTGCGTTAGTTTATTATTTTTTATTTTAGGGTTCATTCATAATCATGGTTTTTTTTCAAATGGTTAATTTCTTGTTTGGTTATTGTTTTCATATTGGGTTTGGTCATTTGGTTTATTTGGGGTTTTATTATTTAGTTAATTTTGTGTTATGTAATTGATTTTTCGGTTTGGTGATTTGTTTCATCTTGTGGTGTTCCAATTGGATAATGTTTTGCTATTTAAATTGGATAATTTTTAATTATATCTTTTATTAAATCATGGGTATGTCAATTGGTAAATTTGAAAATTTGATAATATTGTGTTATTTCAATTTGTAAATTTTGGGTTTTGTGAATTGAATAATTTAAGGTTATCTCGATTGGTTAATTCTATTTCTATCTATTGGTTAATTTTGTGGTATGTAAATTGATTCATTTTTTTCTTCTGTAATTTGGTTAATTTTTTGTATGTCCATTGATAACTTTTGGGTTATGTTTATTGGTTAATATAGGGTTATGTAAATTATTTAATTGGTTAATTAGTTTATCTTGGGTTATGTCAATTTGTTAATCATGGGTTACGTCAATTATTAAATTGGTTCATCATTGGTTTGGTTATGTAAATTGGTTAATTTTTTGTTATTTCGATTTTATATTCCTAGTTTATGATATTTGGTTTGTGACGCTTTTGTAAATTTGTTTAATTTTATTTTTGTGTCTATTCATTAATTTTGGGTTATATCATTTGGTTAATCATATGTTATGTCAATAAGTTATTTAGTCAATTGTTGAATCTTGGTATCTTTCATATGGTTAATATATTGGTTATTCAAACTGGTAAATTGGTTCATCTTACATTTGTGTTATGTTAATTTGTTGATTTTAGGTTATGATAACTGGTTAATCTTGGGTTATAAGGATTTGTTAAATTTGGTTTTTTTCTCTAAGTTATTTTTCAATTAGGTCAATTATATACTTATGGGTGACGTCAATTAGTAAAATTTGGGATATGTCAATTGGTTAATTTTTTTGTAATGTTAGTTGGAAGATTTTTGGTTTCCTCAACTGGTTCATTATAGATTTAATCATTTAGTAAATTAAGAGTTATGTAATTTTGTTTATTTTGGGTTTGGTCATCTTAGGGTTATTTATTCAGTTTATTTTTTGGTTATTTCAATGGGTTAATTTTTGGATATATCAATTTTTTAGTCTTTGTAATTTCAATTGGTTAATTTGGGGTTATATCGATTGATCAATTTTTGGTCATGTCAGTTGGATCATATTTGGTTTGGTCTGTTGTTTAATTTTGTGTTGAGTCATTTGGTTCATCATGTGTTCAATCAATTAGTTATGTTAGGGTTGGTAATTTGATTCATTTGTGGGTTAATAATATTTTAGTAAATTTATTTTCATTAAATTGTGTTAGGTCAATTGGTTTACCTTTTTGTTATGGAATATTTCAGATTGTCCATTTTTTTAATTGTGGATACATCATTTGGATTGTTTTAGGGTTATGTAATATTTATATAGTTCATTTGGTCCTTTTTTCAATTTTTGGTTCGTAAAAATCGATTATATGGTTTTATGTTATTTGGTTTATTTTTGGTTATTCAATCTTGTCTATTTTCGGTTAGGACTTTATAGGGTATGTTATTTTGTTAAATTTGGTTTAGGTCATTATTACATAGACAAAATCCCCCCCCCCTTTAATTCAAACCAATAAATATTAAATCCCTAATACCTAATAAGTAAATAATATCCAAAAAATTATTACATAACCCAAAATACACATTTCATAATTTTATATAACAATTTCAAATTCATGAAAGAAAATCACTCTAGATTTTCTATTACCCACCCCTAACAAATTTTAGTTTGTCAAAAAAATTACACTTCTAAATTGTTTCACCATAGAAATAATATTCTTAAAACCCCCCAAATATTTATTTCAAACTTCTATTATGTTTTAACATCAATATTATTTAAGTTGAATTTTGAAAAAAATCCACAAAATATATTACAATAAGTAATCATTTAAATATACCCACCCCTTTTCAATACTAAATCTCATTCAAAAAAAAATTTTAGATAAATGTTTTCATTAATACAAATTAATAATTTAAAGGTATTCTTCCCATGCCGATACCTTTTCCCAATTTTAATGTAGAGAATTATCAATTCCAGTATTATATTAATGGGATCTAAAATAATATAACACTAATTTTGTCATGAAAATCTATCGAAATTGAAAAATTTATTGCCTTCTATATTAAATTTCATTATGAGAATATTAATGTTTATGTTTTTATACATCATTATTATCCGAATAAAAAGAAATGACCCCATTACTTATAATATAATTATTAATATTTTTTCTATTCATATTAAAATATGTGATTCATCTCAATATTTAGCATTGTAGTGCTCCCTAATGTTTGAAACTACATCATAGAATATTTCCTACATTTGTAATTTTTTAATGAATCAATAAATAAATAAATATAATTAATATTAAATAAATTTTCAATGATAATGTTTAAATAATCGGAATACCTTAAACTCAATACTCTTCTAATATATGATCATATCATGTAATTGTGATGCTGGATAGTCAGGGATTTTTTTGTTATGCCCTCCAAATTGAAATTGAATCTTGTATTCTAACCAACATATAATTCATGGTTATATGATCACTCCAACTCTAGATAATGCATCAAACATGCTACCTTAGAAGATTAACCATCGATAAATTTAATCCAACACTTGAATTAACATGTTAATTCATATAGATACAATAAAATTTTATTTATCAATTGAAAATATTTTCATTGAAATATCTCTTCCCATTCATACTTCATGATTTTTTTGCTGATATGACTCTATGGGAACGGTTTTATAGAAATGATTTCAGTGTACATGGATAGTTTTCCTATATATATACACTTTAAAGAATATTTATCTATCATTTGATGGTATTCATTGTAATCCACCACTATTAATGCTTGAATATTCTCGGAATCATGAATACAGATTCACCCACAACACCTATTAGATTATCCAAATGAATTAGATAAAATTATATAAATATGAAATAATTAATTATCAATTGAAAAAATGATACAATATAAATTGAAACACATATAAAAAACCTAAAAACATGGTATTATTTATTCTATGGTTGATATTTGGGTTATCCAAGATTGAAATCCTCCGACGTACGTTCATTTTTCATGAAAGAATTAGGTCATCAGCAAGAACTGGAGTGGTAGCTTAAGGAATTGAATCATCAGTTCATTGATCGATAGTTTGTAATGGAGGTAACATAGAAATGGATTTATCAGAATAGAAGGGATAGGGATACAATACATGATATGAATATGGCATTGGTGGGAAAATCATTTGAGGAAACATAGACATGGTATGAGAAGAGTAGGTTTAACAAAATGATGATAGAGGCATAGGTAGGGTCATCCCTAGAGGCTCAAGTTAATGATGAAATTGTGTGGTATATTGGGTGTCCTCTGGTGGGTTAGGGTGTGATCGGGTACAACAGGTGTGTATCATAGCTCTAGGATTATCCCAACTCAAACCCACACTATTAGGCTGGGGAGGAAAAATCAACTCTATTATTGATGAATGTCCCAAAAAAGTTTGATAAATAATAATAATATTCTAATTAATTTAATTAATATGAAAATTATTACATTTAATATACTCAATAAGGGTTCCATATGGGACAACCCTAGTGTGAACATATGTCGATCACTATCGAATAATATCTTTCATGAAACATTTTTAATATCATTCATAAAATTCAAAAGAATGAAAACAAAATTTTATAGATTCTTTTACAAATTCGGCATAAAAATTATATATCAAATAAGTCTTAAATAATGTCATAAAATGTTTTAGAAACAATAATGTAAAACAAAGTTATACATTTTTTAAAAACCGTTTTAAATAAGGTTTTCTAAAATAAAATAAATATAATTAAAATAATTTTAAAAACCCGTAGTAAAATAAATAATTCCAAACAGAAAATAAATTAATGATATTATAGCATTACAGACATGAGAAACAAATGTCAAGGTTAACTAAATGAACTATTAATAATACAGTTGCTACTATATATTACCCACCTCCACAGCAGGTTCAACAATAGTTCTCATAATGGGGAAATTTGAGTCATCACATACAATATTTCAGTCAACATCAATGGGGGAAACAATGGGGTAAATTTATTCCCCATTATCAAGAAAAATAGGTATTTTGATTAAATTAATAATTTCACTATAATCAGGTCTCATGTGATTTTTCACATAAAACAACTATTTTTTCATTTATTCCCAAATATAAAGTTCATTGATCACTAGAAATCAAGTCATTTCCATATCTCTGAATCCACAGTCATCAATAAGGTTTTGATGTAACCTCATTATATCAAATCACTGACAACTCATCATAGCGTATTGGCCATGATAGTATTTATCAAATAACATTTATTTCCAAAAAAACAATAATAAGACTCATTTTTATATTGAGGCCTACTATATGATATGTAGGTATAAGAATCCATTGTTATAGTTAACATAAAACCCTCATTTGTGTTCTCATTTTCACAACATGATCAATTGAAAAAAATTAATAACCATTGATTATTGTATATTTTCATTGATGAAACAAATAATTGAGGACAAATTCCAATGATCTAAATTCTAGATAGACGAAGTCATCATATAAATCAATACTTAAATTATATATGAATAATATAATTAGATAAATGAATATTATTTAATTTAATTAATTTTATGGTCATACTCTTGATTTCAAGCAAGCATGAATCTTTTTTTATGAAAATCCTCTCACATCCTAAAAGGAATATATTTATAAAATCTATATTTTTTTCTTATGTTCACTACAAAAAATGAAAATAAAATTTTATGGTATATGGGAAATTACATAGTATGAGTTAACATATAAATACTGGAACTATTTATATGATATGGACAATGAAAAACCCATAGTTAAAAATTACTATGTAATGTGATATATCCCACTATTCAATGTTCAATGTAGACAATGTATATGACCCATCAATTTCGCTTATTTTTGGGAAGATATGGAAAAGAATTATCTATTTCCCCATACTAATCATCTTCATTTATCACTGGATGGTTATTTCTTGTTCTCACATTAGAAAACTACATTGTAAATATTATTGTTCTAGATAACCTATATCAATGGAAGCTTTTTGATGAATATTATTTAGCACATAATATTTTTTTGTGAAATTTTTTTCATCAGTATGATACATCCATAGAAAATGAATGGGTCTTGAAATAAGTGTTTTATTTGGAAGATAATCATTTAAATGAAATATTAAACAAAAAAATTAATAAGTAAATGTTTTTTCCAACTAACAAAAAAATAATGGTTCATATGGATTTATTTTTTCCAAGAATGAATTAGATATCCTTTTAGCCCCTTAATATCAATAAAAATAATTCATATGTGAAACCTTTACCCTTATATTATTGGATAGTAAATTCTATATTTATATTTAAATCCATTCATGAAGAAGGATTTTGTAATCAATGGTGTTTAGTGAATTTAGTTTCAAATCCCTTAATTAAACTGATATTTATTTTTTAATTGTATATATATCAAGAACCCTTATAATCATCAGTACTTATAGACAATTTTTTTCTCTAAATGTTTATCTATATAATAATCAGAAGTAACTTTTCATTTATTTTATCCATACACAGATGATATAGTTCGAATAGAATACAGAAATCTAAAATGTACCAGGGAGATCACCAGTCATCTTTGATATTTCCCTTGATATTTAGAAAAATTAAAATCAAAATTTTATATATATTTTTCTCAAGAATCATTACATCTAATAAATGATAAAAAAAATTAGACTGATATAGAAACTTGAAAATGATATGTTCCATTTCCAAATTGTAAGTGGAATCTATACGAACATTATTCCTTTTAGATTTCATCTAAAGTGTCCATAATGAAACAAATGAAATATTTCAATTCATTTTACACATACATTATTGACATATGTTGAGTTGGATATTTGGTGGAAACAATATTATCAAATCTATATAGATCGTTCTTATATTTATGATTTGTAGGAAATAACTGTTGATTCCCCATAATACTGAAACTAAAATAATATTATGGTCTTATCAATCATGTATTCTTGATAAAAATTAGAAATAAGAGTTCTCTATTTATTCTATAAACATATAAAATTTCATAATCTGTAAAATAATTTATAGTCTAAATAAGGGAAGTTTGGATATGTAATTTGTTTTTTGAAGAAGCATAAAATGTCCCCACAATCATATCATAATGTTTCTTAAACTCTCTTGTTGATTGTCCCTAGTAGACATCTGTATCTTTTCCAATATTTGAAGGTACATATAATAGTTTTTTAAATAAATTAAATGATTTTTTTCATACTCATCTATAGAGGATGACTATAAAAATGAATAAAAACTAGCCACATATTTTGAGAAGTATGAATCTGAAAAAATGCATTAAACCCATCACAGGATAGACCGAGCCTCACATTATGCACCTTGCTGAGAAAAAATGATGTTGTGAATCAAATTTCATCCATGTTAATACATCTACTAGATTATCCAACATAACATTATATTTAACTATATAAAAATTATGTCATCACATATTGGTTGACACTTCAGCAGTCCAAAATATATTTTCATGCTATGGAATCAATGGAAAATTTCACATTAATTTTAATGGAACGTTAGATGGTTTTAGATCAAGATTTTACTTCCAAGAAGTTGTGTAACATTTTTTACTATTATTATTGTCTTCTTCTTCCTCCAAAAACAAAAATAAATATTTTGGAAAATAATGAAAGGTATTGTATAGAATCCAAGCTTCTTAATGAACTTACATTCCTTATTATTATTTGTGAGAATATTAGAACCATCATGATTTAATGAGTTAAGGAAGGTATGAGTAGAATCAATAGTTGATTTAGAAATTCTATACATGGGTATTCAATGACATAATAACATTAAATATTCCATACTTTTCATTCTAGTTCATTCATAATATACAAGAGTCCTTGATTTATCCATTAATTATTTTCACTCTCTCATCTCAATCATTTTATTTGTAGTTCTCAGGTATACAAATATAATTATATTCAAGCATTTGGAAAAAAATCTCTATAATGATGAAACACAAATGGAAAAAAATAAAATATCAAATTAACAATTCCAATTATTTTTTTGGTTCATGAATAATAAAATATTGTCTCATCTTCATATTATGATAACAAACATAATAATTTGTTTGGAATATATATTTTTATATTTGGTAGATAAATTCTTCCTGACCTAAAAATTGTATTCCAATACAATTATAACATGTACACTATATAATTACGCCATATAAAACATTATTAAATTATAAATCTAAAAGAACCATTGATTTTTTTTGTAATATCAGGTGAAATACAATCAGTCTTATTCATCTAGATTTTTTCCATTCAATTAGATGGAATAAAATTTAATATTTAAGTCCAAAATATAAATCATAGTTAAAAAAAATCATTATAATGATATTTAAAATGAAATTAATCAAACCATATGACTATCTATGAATATAATAATATAAATAACATATTCGCGATGTGATTTCTACAAAAACAACCCCTAAAAAGGATAAGATATAGAATGGGAAACAACATAATGAAATTAATTACTGATGTCTTTATGAAACAATTATTTTTGAAACATCTGTATTTTGAATATGAAATTATTATAATTTAGTAAATTTGTACTTATCATGAAGAAAATAACTCAAGAATAAAAAAATGTGGCACCCAACATCAAAAGAACAAAAACAAGTTATAATAATATCACATAACTTATACCACTATTGACATGAGGATGTAAGAGGTACCCCTATATACTTTTACATTAATATTAAATATAATAAACTGAATGATGTTGGACAAAGGGGTAGATATAACCCATGCGAGGTATTCACCATATGTACTTGAAAAGGAGTATAACAAATACAATATTGCATGATGAAATGATATTTATAGATAAATATAAAATTAAAAAATCATAAATTAAGTATAAGCCATTTTAAAATTTTACCATAGAAGTAAGAAAATATTTTAATATATTGAAATATTAATTTTATAGTGTATTTAAAGCCTATTTTGAAGTGATTCAGGTTTCAAATACTTGATTTAGTTTAACAAATGAATTTAATATATTCAAGAATCATTTCAAAAAAATTATTATAAACTAACATATTGCTATAATTTGAATATTTATTGGGATACTCAGAAGCATCAAGGATAAGTAATTATACCAAATGAGTTCCTAAAAGAAGTGGCTCATAGTTGTTAACAAAATCAGGGGGTAAATATTAGCTCTTAAAATATACTTTACCTAGGATTAAAGAATATTTCATTAAAGTGAAATTAGAGGATATTGATTTATAGTGGTTTCAATAGGATCTTCAAGAGATAATATATTCACTCACTTTTTAAGGGTATGTACATTCCATTAATTAAAATACCTAAGATAAATTCAAGATTTGTAATACTTATTTAATGGTGAGAATAAAATTCAATCATGTGTAAGAGTACAGTATCCTACATAATGGTAAGCATGAAACGTTGTCGACAGAACATGGGTATACTGATTTATGTATATATAACTCATGAATTATTCTATATAATAACATACTATAAAATAACCCATAAAAAATAATTGAACAATAATATTAAAAATTAACAAATTAAATGATCAATTATAATATATTAGAAAATAAATTGTGTTTTATTTATTTTAAATTAGAGGATTAGTAAACTAAAATAAAGAATATATCTAGTACAATAAAATTTATTATGAAATAAAAAATAAAAAATAATCTAAAAGAAACTTATTTAAAATAATATGGAATAATCATGACTTAAATATATCTTGGTTAGTATATAGTACATAGTTAAAGTTATAACAATAGTCAGAACCAGAAAAAAATAATTTAAAACACATTAATCTGATGTTATAGATGATTAGAAAAAATTTATATGTTCTTGGTGAACACATGAGGACAGGAGATTCGGTGGTACTTAGGTGAGGGGAGAATAGGTCTCATGACTAGGGGGTGTGTGATATTTGTGAAGGATATACCAATGGTTTATATAAACCATTTATATAGACACATTCCATCCAACGTATACCCCCAATTTCTGTAAAATGTGTGTATATATGTGTGGGTATATGATAAGTTTCTGGTAGTGGTATATTTTTAACATTGATCCACAAATAAACCATGTATTTAGATTTTAAATGAACATGTCACTACATCAATCTCCTGATCGTGTATTGGGTAGATAGATTTATGAACATTCATTGTTTTGAAGTATAGGATATCATCTTATCATTCTGCGTTAACAAAAAAACCCAATCCCTTCTTAAAATCATCATCAAACACCTAGAAATGTTTCCCAAATTCTAGAATCAAATTTTCAAGTGTTTTGATATTTTATTTCCACGTCATGGTACTATATTTCCATCCATTATTCCTATCAAACATTAAAACTTGATTTTAACAATCATGATAAATTCCTGAAAAATAAATAATAATACAAAGTTATGCCATTGAAACTGTTTATTTCTATCACCGATGATGGCCTAATCGATATTTAAATTACTTATATCATTGATGGATCTAAATGAATCACATTAATTGTGATAATAATCCCTATGAATGAGACTTCCTTCAACCAGAACACACATTTGGTGTAATTTGAAAATTTTTTCTCCTTTCATAAGGTCTTCATCACAGTGAGGAAATGCTCCACATGCCCCTTCATTATTTTGGTTTATATTGTAATATTTCATATAAATACTACATTAAAATTACATTATAGTCTCTCTAGACTCCATCAATTATTGTCCAGATGATTATTATAGAATTAGTGCATCCAAATATAATTACTATGAACTCAATGATCCCATACCTTACACGAAATACGGTAGCAGGGATATCCACAATTTTCACCCTTACTTAATAATAACCCAACAATGATACACCTATGATAATTAATTTAGTCCACAAAACTGATCAAATATGTCATTATTCCATTCAATAAGATTTTTTTCATTATAGGGATCTTATTGAGATCATTTTTATCAATGTAATAGTGTAATCATAGATCCTTCTACCTGACAAAGAGTGATTGCTCACCCCATGGTCAAGCACATTGGCTTATAAACACATTATCAAGATTCTCTGATTTTTTTCTCTTTATTTACAAATATTTCACAATAACCATTATATACAAACTCTTAGATAATAGTAAAACCCCTATTATAAGCACATTTGCAAATTCAATGACTCAACTATGCGGAAGATCCATAAATTCATCAAGAGACACATCAACATATTCCCTCATAATAGGCTTGTCTTTAAAGGATATGTATTCCATATAATCAATAATTTCAACTATATATACATTCCCGTAGTGAAACAATATTTCCTACTTGAAATGTTGTAGATAATTAAAATTCTTACTCCTCATTACATTAGTAATGAATCGAAGGATGATTCACAATTTGAAGAGTTTTTTCCTTCTCACATAAATTTATTTTTTTAACTCTATAATTTAATAAATCCATACACGGAATTGCATCAAATTCCAATAAATGTATTATCATTAGTTGGTTTTTGGAATTGAGACCACAAATCATGATAGGAGGGAGTTATATACTTTCCATGTGATAATTTCCTGATTTATCAATTTCTCAGACATCTCTACTTCTCATATATGGTGTTGTGTTTGAATAGTTCAACTCAAAATGCATGATATGAAGTAATAAATATAAAATTAATAAATATATATAATTTATTTTAACTAATTAATAAATATTATAACTATCACCACATCATTATCAGGATCAGCCTTAGGTGTTTTAATATCATAATATCATCCTTTTTTCCATGGCAGTTGTTTCCACTGATTGTCTCTGACCACCATTAGGATATTTCATTGGGTTTAAAAGTTCCATTGTACCTTGTAGATGAAGCATTGGTATAACTGTTGTGGGTTGAAATAATAATTCCACTTATATATTACATTGGTTGTTTTTTCAAATATAAAATTTCTACCTATGTCCCCTTCTTTCCCAGAACTAAATACTATCATCATCCCATTTTAGATATTTCTGTTGTGCTTCATTCTTCACATTTTGAAAGTGGGATATAGAAATTTCCTATCATCATTTTATTTTTCCATCTCACTACCATAATTAAACTCTAATGTATACTTCTTATCAACATTATTCCATTTATTTTCACCATGTTCCATTTCCAATTTGAGGGAACACTAAGTAATTTACCCATAGTTATCGAATCCTCTTATTTCAAGGGATTTTCATATACTATGTTTTATCCCACTAAAGAAGTTGTCGAAATTACATTCGATATGTAATGAAAAATACAACAATGTATCATGCATGTATTTTCTAGTTTTTATTTTACCCCTTGATTGATTAATTATATCTTTTCTTGAGGGAATATAAATCCCATTAAATTTAATGTTAGAGAGTGTGAGGAAAATATTTTTTGGAAAACATTTGTGGGAATTCCTCCCACCCCTACACGTATATATCATTATCATGAATCTTATTCTTGAAAAAAGTCCACAAAAAACTATATTCTCCCACTATTTGATAACAATAATGTATAACATTATCTTCCTTCGAAAAATGAATGATCAATATGATATTCTCAATGGAGATTTTCTATTATTGTTAAATTAAGGGATATAGTGAACCATTGTATGTCATAAGAATTTACCCCATAAATATATACATATCAATGTTTTATTTATAATAGGAATTTTGGTGTTCCAAAGGATTTAGGATTATTTTTAAAATGTGATTCGACTAAGAGTTTATCCTTATAATGATCACAAATCCTGCTCCCACTATGGTGGGAATATCATTAGGGATGTCATCTCATTTCAACTCAGATTAGTTTTTAACACATTTCCTAATATTTTCTTCCATTTGTTAAAATAAATTGAAAATTATTGATGATTATTTTTAAACTATTAAACTAAAAAATGTAAAAACCCATAAAATATAATGCATAATTTATAAAAGACTATTATTTATTAACTCATGAATATTTGGGGTATAATCTATTTTATTTATAATATTTTTGTTATATTTAAAACATATAATTATTTTGGTTCTACTAATAATTATGATCAATGGGATTCTGAATTTACCAAGGCATATTCCATGGGAGTAACAAACTAGGTGTGCTGAAAAGTCAATTTTCATGCACTATTTCCCAATGAAGTTATGATCAATGAGGTATTTTCAATTTTTACCCCTAGGTACATCATTCTTGATCAGCATACCCTGTTAGTGTCCACCCATGGATGAATTTTAATGTTAATAAGTTAATCTATAATTTACTAAAACATAGGGATGGTTCCCTACACTTTGTGTTATCCCTATGGAATTCAACATAGTATACTAATCTTAATTATAGAAATAACTAAACATTCTTTCAAAATAAATATTGATAACTAATCACTTTATTATAGATTAATTCATCATTTATTACAATATATTACACAAAAAACTACCAAGATGATAATGTAGTCTAGTGTCTTTGTGTAATTATTTACATTACATAACAACATAAAAAATTCCCCATCCACATTATTGATAACTTCATTAAGATTATCATAATATAGAATCCTACCTAAAATGTAATGGGATAAAATGGGGACATACATTATATTGTGATCGTCTATAACTCCTAGTAAATATGTGTTTTCATTTCCTTCCATGTTTTCTTTCAAAAAAATGTGCATTGCTTTTTCTATGTTGGTGTTTTAACCCTCTTCTTCTCTCTCTTGGACATTATATTCCTATCGTCCCATATATATAGAAAAATCCCTTAAGAAGGAATCTTGATTCTTGTGCACTTTGTATAGGGATTTTAAGCTGAGAGCTCTTTCAAACTCTAAGATTTTCACTTTTGGTTGGTGAAAGAGTGAACCTCCGCAAATAAATTTTATCATCTTGAGAGGTGTGAGTTTTTAGTGTCCACATTTTCCATTTCTAAATTTGATCACGACAAAATGAATTAGTTTTGGAACATTTTTTCTGTAACAACTTGTGGTGTAATTCAAAATGGACGAGTGAAATAGTCTAAACCTCCCCTGATTGAAGAAAACAAATTTTTAATATCTATTGGTGAGTGAAAATGATATTGTTATGTTTTTATATTTGTTTCACATGAGGCCATTAACAAAAATAAGTGTGGGGGAGTTGATTTTATTAATATTTTCATGTCTTATTATATACTCCCTTTACTGAATTTATATGAAATGTGCATAATTTGTGTGAAATATTAGTGTTTTAATATTAAGTATAATTTTTGAGCATTTTCAGAAGTAGTCCAATTGCGTCAGTTTACTATTTTATTTATAAATATCACCCTAAATATCCATATTGTGTGGTTCTAGTTTTTTCAGATTTCTAATTAAATATAAAACATTTCATTAGAAGGGATCATGGGACAATTATGCCATTTGAAGGATCACATTTACCGCACAAGATGACCACCAGAATTTGTGAAGATATTGGACCAGCCATGATGATCGTATTCCTGGTATAACTCCCGAAGCCCAAATTTCATTTAACTCTACCATATATTCTTTAATATCCAAAAAAATCATGGATAAAAATTTCAGGGCCCAACTATAAGAACAAGGGGCCCAAATAAAGCTTTAAAGTCCAGCCCACCATTCTGGACGAGAAATAAAATCAGTATAGTATTCATGACATATCACATGTTTTAAGCATAAAATAGAGCTGAGATTTTTCAGTGGGAAATAGGAGATATAGGTTGCCGACTTTGTTGAAGAAATCATTCGGCTTTGATGTCATATTCCTATTCAAAAACTCTTTTACATTTTAAACATTAAAAAGACTGGATTGAAATGGAAAGATTGAAATTGTTTAACCAACCGGTCATAACATTGTCTACATAGGTCTAAATTCCTCCAAACATTGAGAGTAGTCGGCCAACGTTATTATCTACAACTTTGAATAAGGAGACTTCTCATGATTCGGCTTTCTGAATAGCCAACTTGGTGATGAAAGTGGAGGGACAGATTGGGAATGCAAACAGTCCACTCCTTAGGCTATAAGTACTCTCCCCTTCTCTCTTTTAGAGGGGTTGGAATTTAGGAAGAGAGGAGAACATATTGGCATGAACAAAGCCTTTCCAAAGGCATGGGAGGACCTTACATACTCCTTTTTTCACTTGAGAGACCTTTCCTCCTCTCTTTGTTTTCACTTACTTTTATGTTCTTCGTTTTTGTATTCTTATAAGTCTCTTTCTTTGTAATTCTATTTTAATGCAAGTTACTTATTCAATATCTCTTATTCTAATCAAACATCTGTAGTTTAATATTTATGTTCTTAAAATAGTTTAAATTCAGTTGAATCCACTACCCTTATTTTTCTTCCTCATTCAATCGAAAATCCGTTTTTAATTTTCTCCATCGTTTGTGTGTGTGTTCGGTGCACTACTCTTATCTTGTCCCTTTATTTCTCTTCTCTTTATAATTAATAACCATAAACATATATTAACATATTAATAAACATCTTAATGTCTGAGTAAATCTGTCATTTAGGTGAGTTTTAATTTAGGTATGTTAAGCGATTGAGAGCTTTCGCTCGATGAGTATTCGTTGAATTAACATTGTGTATGTTGGACTTACCATGCCATGGATTAATGACTTTTTTTGTTTAACGTGTGGTTCCAATGGATTATTGGAACCATAAATACAGTACCATAAACAATATATGATCCATATTAGAACCCTAAGTTTAGTTAATGCTAGGATTAAAGCCTTAACACTTGGTAATTGAAATCAACGTCAACTTGTGACATGGGTGTTAATTTAAATGCAATATAAAGCAAAGCTCAAGGATTTCACAAGCTTAACTAACCTAATGATGAACTCACCCCAATCATTATCAATTTTTTAAATAAATAATAATCAATTATTCATTTCAATTAAGCTATGTAACCCCCCCCCCAATCAGAATACAATCAACTAAAAACAAACAACTATTTCAAAGTATTATCACTGATGATTCGACCCGAGTGCTGCTATACACATTAGTAGAGCACCAGAACTTTTACCGGTCGATAGGTGAAAATAAGCTGTGCATTTCAAATGGTGCCATTGCCGGGGATGGTGCTTTTAATTATTCATTAGTTTCTGGTTGTTGAAATAAAAAATGAAAAAAAAAAATTAAAAAAAATGAAAAAAAACACAAAGAAAAACCCGCCTTCTCAAAAAAATCATAAATTGAAAAATTAAAAAGAAAACCCATCTTCCTCTTTCTTCCAAAATCTCTTTGAATTCCCCATAGCCTTCCAAACAATACCTCATATTTGTTTGACCCTGAAATCGAGAAAACTATTCGCCTACTTAGGAGGAACTTAAGAGATAATCAACTAATTCAAGAACCAGTACTTGTCCAACCAGTTGAATTAGAAATGGCCAATCCTATTGAACAAACCCTTAAAGAACATGCTGCCCCTGATATGAATTACCAACCTCTTGGTATTCAATATCCAAACATAGAGGCTGACTTCAAACTCAAATCGGGTTTGATTCATCTGCTACCACATTTCCACGGGCTAGCCGGTGAGGATCCATATCTCCACCTTAAAGAGTTCCAAGTGGTGTTCTCTACCATGAATCCTCAAGGGGTTTCTGAGGAACAAATCAATCTCCGAGAATTCCCTTTCCCCCTAGATGACTCTACCAATTCACGGCTCTACTACTTACCTCTTGGTTCCATAACCACATGGAATGACATGAAGAGACTCTTCTTAGAAATTTCTTTCCTACTTCTCATACAGCTTCTATCCGAAATGAAATAAGTGGTATCCATCAGTTCCCATGTGAATCACTCCATGAGTACTGGGAGAGAATCAAAAATTGTTTTGCAACATGCCCACATAACCAAATTCCTAACCAACTTTTTATCCAATACTTCTATGAGGGGTTATTGGCTATGGAGAGAACTCTCATAGATGCCACAAGTGGTGGTGCTCTTGTGGATAAAACTCCTACAGCAGCAAGATATCTCATAAGTAACATGGCTGAAAACATACAACAATTCCATACTCGAGCACATGCTTAAGTCAAACAAGCCTAAGATAATCAATCGATTGAGATGAACAAGATGGCCGAGTGGATGAGTGAACTTAGAGGTCTTATGCGACAACTAGATGGGGCATCCAAATCCCCAACATCATCTTCTCCACAATCAATGCTTCCTGGACCTGTCAAAAACTGTGGAATCTGCAACTCTCCATCCCATCCAACTGACACATGTCCACAACTACAAGAGGGTCAATCTGATTCATCTGGACCAATGGAGCTCAATGCAGCATATGCTCAGCGGAACACCAACCCTCAACTATCAGGTCAGTTTGTTAGAAACTTCAACCAACCTCACTCTAAGCCCTTATCTTCTTCCTATAACTAAGGCCATAGGTATGGTAATCCCATATCACATCCTTCTCAATTCCCTCCTCAAACCCCAAACCAGTTTCAATATGTTCAAGGGGTTGGTAACTTCCAAAACCCTTATCGTTTTATTCCTCATCCTCAAAGGAACAATCCTGCTCCTGGATTCCATTATCCTAGTGAGCCTTCCCTATTCCCAAACCAATACAATCGCTTTCTCAAGAACTAATATCAAGGCAATCCCAATTCAGGACAAGCCTCTTCTTCCAAGAAACCTTTGGAAAGAACTATTTAAGATCTTTCCTCCTTCACCCGTTCAATCCTCAGAAACATTGAAACCCAAATTGGTCAACTTGCATCCCACATTAGTCACCAGAAACCATCCAATTCTTCCCCACTTCCAGCTCATCCATTACCCAACCCCAAGGGTAATGTAAGTGTAATTTCACTTAGATCAGGAAATCAAATTACTATGCCTCTAGATAGTCCTCCAAACCTCCTTTGAATGCTGACCTAGAAAATGAAATGAAAAAGAAACATTAAAAGGAACCTCAATCCATTCCCTCACCTCCTTCCATTCCACTTAGGAATCCAATTCCTTTTCCTCAAGTTGTTTCTAAACCAAGGAAGTCCTTTGAACTTCATTATAAAATTCTTGACATGTTTAGACATGTTGAAGTCAACATTCCCCTCTTAGATGCCATAAAACAAATTACTAAGTATGCCAATTTTCTCAAGGAGTTGTGTATCCACACGAGGCAACTTAGGACCTTCGAAAATGTTGCAACCCAAGAGTCCATACCCATTATGCGCAAATATCCAGGGACCTTTACGGTTCCATGCCAAATTGGAAGTTCCAACTTTGATGATACACTCATAGAACTAGGAGCCTCAATTAATGTAATGCCCAAATCAATATTCTCCAACCTTGGTTTAGGTACCTTACATCCAACGGGTGTTGTTATTAATTTATCCAATCAAAGCACAGCCAGTCCAGAGGGAATAATTGAGGATGTCCTTGTCCGAGTTAATGATATTATCTTCCCTGCTTATTTTTATGTCCTTGACATGGAAGGTGAGAAGAACTCTTCTCGATCTCCCCTAATTCTAGGAAGACCATTCCTCATGATTTTGAGAACCAAGATTTATGTCCATTCAGGAATCTTATCCATGGAATTCGGTGACCAACTAGTTAAGTTCAACATTTTCCAAGCCATGCGATATCCATCTGAGGATCACTCTGCATTCTCAATCCATGCTTCCGAGTACACTTCTAAGAGTGAAACGAACCCCAATAAACCATGTTCTTCATGTTCTAATGAAAATGGATCTTGTGAAATATAAACCATGATTAACAAAGTCCTAAATGGTGAAGTTTATATGGACCTCTCATTCATAGACTCCATCAATCTAGAGGAACTTTAAAACTCTCTTGAATCCCACATCAACTCTGATATCTACTACTCCACCTTGGAAAGTATTAAGGAAAATGAATCTAAAGCAACTAATGTCCCTTCATCCATTCCTGATATGCCTAACCCACAAATTAGAGATGAGACTGATCTAAAACCTCTTTCTAAACACCTAAAATATGCATTCCTTTTCCATGATCACCCTTATCCTATCATTATCTCTTCTTCAATTACCAAAACTGAGGAGTACAAACTTTTCCAAGTGTTAGAGGAAAACAAAAAGGCTTTAGGTTGGACCCTAGTTGACATTCCAAGAATCAACCCTACCCTTTTCATGCATCACATCCATCTAGAGGAGTCATCCGAACCAATTAGACAACCACAAAGAAGACTCAATCCACTCATACTTGAGGTAGTTAGAGAAGATATCACCAAGCTTCGTCAAGCTTGTATTATCTACCCAATTTTTGATAGTGAATGGGTTAGTCCAATTAAATTTGTAACTAAGAAGGGTGGGATAACCGTTTTCACAAATGAACATGGGGAGGTAATCACAACTCGAGTGAAGAAAAAATGGTGTGTGCTTCGACTATAGGAAATTGAATGTTGAAACCCGAAAAGATCATTACCCTCTTCCATTCCTTGATGAATTGCTAGAATGATTAGTTGGAAAGTCACACTATTACTTTCTTGATTGATACACTGGCTACTTCCAAATCCCAATCGCACCTCAAGACCAAGAAAAGACTACATTCACAAGCCCCTTTGGAATATATGCATATAGAATAATGCATTTTGGCCTTTGTAATGCTCCTGAAACATTATAGAGGTGTATTATGAGTATCTTTTCAGAATTCATTGAACACTGCATGGAAGTCTTCATGGATGACTTTACCATTTATGGTGAGTCATTTTTTTTGGGCTTGCATTCACTCTCTCTAGTCCTTCAAAAGTGTTTCAAGTGTAACCTTGTGTTAAATTTTGAAAAATGTCACTTCATGGTTGTAAATGGGATTTTTCCAGGGCACATAGTTCCAAAAGATGGTTTTGAAGTCGATCCTGCCAAAATTGAAGTGATCCAATCACTTCCTGAACCCACTTATGTTCGAGATATCCGTTCATTTCTCGGTCATGCTGATTTCTATCAGATATTAATCCATATCTTCAGTAGGATTTCCCTCCCACTCACTCGGTTTCTCCAAAATGATGTCACCTTCCATTTTGATGAGGTTTTCAAGAGATCCTTCATTGAACTCAAAACAGCTCTTACATCTGCCCCAATAATCCAACCCCTAGATTGGTCCTTACCCTTTTAATTGATGTGTGATGCCTCTGAGAGAGATGTTGGGGCTGTTCATGGTCAAAGAAGAGAAATAATTCCTATTGTCATCTATTATGCCTCAAAAACATTAAATAAAACTCAATCTCACTACACTGTCACTGAAAATGAACTTTTAGCAGTGGTTTTTTCTTTAGATAAATTCTGACCCTATCTCTTAGGTTCCAATATCATCATATTCACATACCATTCTTCTATAAAGTTCTTACTCAAGAAAAGTGATTCCAAACCGAGGCTAATAAGATGGATCCTAATGCTCCAAGATTTTTACCTCAAAATCAAAGATAGACCAGGAAAATAAAACCATGTGGCTGATCACTTGAGTAGAATTTCTAATTCTTCTCATTCTGGAATCATCGATCCTGAATTCCCCACTAAGCACCTTTCATCTCTCACTCCCAAAATACCATGGTATTCCCCTATTTTAAATTACTTGGTTTGTAGTGTTTTCCTGAATTTTTTTCAAAATCACAGAAAATGAAGTTGAAAAGTGATTCAAAATACTATTTTTTGGAAGAAAATAAACTTTGGAAAACTGGGGCTAAAATGGTAATAAGGAGATGTGTCGATGACAATGAACATTCTTTCATATTAGAATTCTGTCACTCAATGCTTGGTGGTGGACACTTTGGACCACAAAGGACCTCCCGAAAGGTCCTAGACTCTAGATTCTTCTGGCCTTCACTCTTTAAGGACTCACATGAGTTCTATCAATCATGTCCCACTCGCCAAAAGTTTGGAACTATTTCAAAGAGAAATGAAATTCCCCAAAAGCCTCTAATTTTTTATGAGATCCTCGATGTTTGGGGTATCGATTTCATGGGACAATTTCCCCCTTACAATGGATTCTCATAAATTATTCTTGTAGTTGATTATGTTTCTAGGTGTGTTGAGGTTAAACCCACTAGAAAGGATGATTCACATACTGTTAGTGAGTTCTTAAAGACAGACATCTTCTATAAATTTGGCACACCTCATGCCTTGATAAGGGACACAGGAACCCATTTTTGTAATAAAACCATGGAATCTATTTTGAAAAAGAATGGGGTTCTTCCTAAAACTTCAACTGCATATCACCCCCAAACAAGTGGCATGGCTGAACTTTCTAATAGAGAAATGAAAAGAGTGCTTGAGAGAATTGTAAAAGCCACCAGAAAAGACTGGCCAGAAAGACTTGGTGAAGCACTTTGGGCTTATCGAACTGCCTATAAAACACCCATTGGGATGTCTCCTTTTAGGAATGTTTTTGGTAAAGCATGTCATCTACCAGTTGAAATCCAACATAAGTCTTTTTGGGCTGTGAAAACATGTAATTTTGATCTTGAAAAATCTGGTGAAGAATGATTGTTGCAATTGGCTGAACTGGAGGAGCTTCGATTTGAATCCTATGAGAATTCCAATCTGTACAAAGAAAAGGCTAAGGCACTCCATGAAAAACACATCTTGATAAAGGTATTTCATGAAGGTGAAAAGGTAATTCTCTTCAATTATCGATTTTGGATTCACCCAGGTAAGCATAATTATCATTGGGAAGGGCCTTTTGTTATTACTAATGATTACACATTTAGTATAGTGTAACTCCAAGACCCCTCTTCCAAAAGAACATTCACGGTTAATGGACATCAGTTAAAGCATCACCATGAGAGGATGCACAATCCTCAGTGATGATACTCTGAAATAGTCATTTTTTAGTTGATTGTATTCTGATTGGGGGTGGGGGGTTTGTAGAGCTTAATTAAAATGAATAATTGATTATGATTTATTTAACAAATTGATAATGATTGGGGTGAGTTCACAATTAGGTTAGTTAAGTTTATGATATCCTTGAGCTTTTCTTTATATTGCATTTAAATTAACACCCATGTCACAAGTTGACGTTGATTTTGTTGTACCCCTCTCTCTTGGATTTTAATGATCACAATCACTCTTTTTTTGTTCTAACTTGTTTTCAAGTGTTTTTGTTGATAGGCAAAAGGTTGCCAAGGAGTTGGTCCAAGAAGGACTGAAAGTAGACTCTCTGAGTCTACCGGCCAACCGGTGGATTCCCATCAGCCAGCCGGTGGTCTCTGGCAGTAGTAATGGTTTCTGTCCAGAGCCACCGGTCAGCCGGTGTGCGCTCCCCGGCCAACCGGTATTGTCACCAGCCAGCCGGAGGCTGACCACCGGCCAGCCGGTGGCTCAGGACCAGCCAGCCGGTGGACCACCGGCCAGCTGGTGAGACACCACCGACCAGTCGGTGTGCCCAGTCAAACTAGCCGTTAGGGCTTTGACCAGACTTGTACTTTTGACTCCCAACGGCTCCGAAGGCCTCTCCAACGGCTCCGAAGACCCCCAACGGACATTTGGGTGTTCCTCTCCAATAAATAGAGGACTAGGAAGCCCCGAAAAAATATAGTAGCCCACGGGAACATTTTTCGATCATTTGGCGAACCACCGGTGCATTCCTTCAAGGATCCCCACCTTCTCCAACTCACTTCCACAACCAAGGAGCACCACCATAGAAGCTTGGGAGTGCTCTTCATCATCACCAATCAATCCATTGGCGCCCAAGACTTCTCCTCTTTACGGTTTTTATTGTTTTATCATTTTGAGCATTATTTTGAGTTTGGGCATACAAACCCTTCTTTCTCTCATCCTCCTTTTTTTGGGTTTTCACACAACATTCAAGGTGTGAAGAGGTTAGTCAAGCCTTCCCTGTAAAAGACTTGAGTCATAGGTGAGCTAGCCTTCACCTGTAAGAAGGATAGTGGGTTTCTTGCTACAACCAATAAAAAGCAAGCTATAATAGGTTTCTAGGCTGCCTTAAAGTCTAGTGGGTTTCTTGCTACAACCATTAAAAATCAATCTGTCGTATAAATCTCTCAACGGTTGAGTTGGGAGCGGAGACATAGTCTTGGGATTTAGGCCGAACTCCGTTATCAATTTTGTGTCTTGCCTCTTTTATTTCCGCTGCGCTTTAACTTTTTCTTAAATTCTTTAACTTTTTTAAAAGGAAATTCACCCCCCTCTTGCCATCACTCTCCGTCCCAACAATTGGTATCAGAGGGAGTGTTTGTGTAATACCTTAACCGGTTTCAAATTCAAGATCCATTGTGATGGCTTCATCTTCTTTCGCCCCCGAAGGTTATTCATTGGGTCGTGCTCCATTTTTTGATGGAACCGACTATACCTATTGGAAAACCCGCATGTCTACTTTTCTTAGAAGTATAGGTTATCCTATTTATAGAATTGTCATGCATGGTTACTCTCTCTCTTCTCCCGATGAATCCAAATGGACTCAAGACGATATTAAAAATTTCGAGCTTGATGGCAATGCCCTGAACGCTCTTCATTGCGGCCTTGATCGTAATGAATTCAATCGAGTTTCCACATGCACTTCATCTCATGAAATCTGAAAACTTTTGAAGGTTACCCATGAGGGGACCAACAAAGTTAAGGATACTCGATTGGATATGTACCGTCAAGATTTTGAGTCTTTTACCATGCATCCATCTGAAAATATTAATGATATGTTTACTCGCTTTACTGATGTTTGTAATGGGAGAAAGTCACTTGGAGATGATGTTTCTGCAGAGATGACGGTCAAGAAGATCCTTTGGATCTTACCAAGTTCATGGGCACCGAAAGTCATGGCAATTCAAGAAGCGAAGAATTTAAAAGAAATGCTGGTCGTAGAGCTCATCGGATCCCTCATGACCTACGAGATCACCATGAGGAGGCAAGCTGAAAAGGAAGGCAAACTCATCGAAACTCCAAAGAACATCGCCTTCAAAGTTCAAAAAGTAGAAAGATCCTCCTCCTCATCTGCTTCCTCTTCAAGCGGCGATTCATAAATAGAGAATCTTGCCCGCAAGATGCACAAATTCATGAAGAAGAACAAAAAGAAGAAATCTCACAAGGCTCGAAAGAAAGAACTCGACGAAAAATCCGAGCCCGAGGTAATATGCTATGGGTGCGGCAAGAAAGGACATTATAAGCCCGATTGCCCACTACACAAGACAAGGGCCAAGCAAAAGGAAAAGAAAAAGGCATTCAAGGCCACTTGGAGTGATAGATCCTCTTCCTCCTCCTCCTCAAAAGACAACGGTAAAAAATGTCTAATGGCATTTCATGAGGTAACCTCTTCCGACTCCTCTTCCTCTTGTTCTTCCAATTAATTCAATCATTTATCTTACGAGGATCTCCAACATACGAGAGATCAATTGGAGGAAGGTTTTCACGAACTTTCTTCCAAAATTTATTGTTTTAAAAAAGAAATTCAAAATTCTTTATTCCGAAAAGGATCAACTTCTAAAAGAGAAGGAAGACTTGTCCCTCAAGATCCAAAACCTTCCCGATGTTGACTCTATGGAATCAACAATCAAGGATTTAAGGAAATCCCTAGCTAAGTTCACCGAAGGTGAACATAACCTTTCGAAGCTCCTTGGTTCCCAATGCATATCTAGAACCACCCAAGGGCTTGGCTATTCCAAGCAAGCTTCCTCTTCCCATGCCCCTACTATTTTTGTAAGGGGGAGCTCCCAATATAAATTTTGCAACTATTTCAAAAAGATCGGGCACTTAATTTACGAGTGCGACTGCAAAAATGCCTGGTATGGAAGGCCCAAAACCATTTCCTTTAACGATGAATTTTATAGGAGAAGACCCGCCACAAGAAATGTTTGGATTGAAAAATCCCTTTTAGCGAGTCTCTCTGGACCAAAATTTGTCTCGGTTCTAAAATCCTCTCCCCGGTGATTTGTTGTTTTTATTTAGGGGGAGTTAGGATCGTTTAAGCCTTTTTCCATTTTTTCTTTCAAAACTTTCAATTCAAAACTTTCAATTTAAAACTTTCAATTCAAATTTCAAAAATTTCAATATGGTTTAAAAAAACTCTATCTTGTTTTTCAATCCTTTCCTTCAATCAAATTTTATGCCCCGTGCTATTTTGATAATCACAAAGGGGGAGATTTACTTGGTTGATTGGGGGAGAAATATTTCTCTCATGCTTTGCTTTACTTTTCAATTTATCCTTTAAAGCATGCCTTTCATTTCAGTCTTTTACTTTGCTTGTTTTGGTGATTGAGATCATCAAAATAGGGGGAGATTGTTGTACCCCTCTCTCTTGGATTTTAATGATCACAATCACTCTTTTTTTTGTTCTAACTTGTTTTCAAGTGTTTTTGTTGATAGGAAAAAGGTTGCCAAGGAGTTGGGCCAAGAAGGACTGAAAGTAGACTCTCTGAGTCTACCGGCCAACCGGTGGATTCCCACCGGCCAGCCGGTGGTCTCTGGCAGTAGCAATGGTTTCTATCCATAGCCACCGGTCAGCCGGTGTGAGCTCCCCGGCCAGCCGGTATTGTCACCAGCTAGCCGGTGGCTGACCACCGGCCCGCCGATAGAACCTGGGCAGAGAGCTTGCTCTCTATCTGGAGCACCGGCCAGCCGGTGGCTCAGGACCGGCCAGCCGGTGGACCACCGGCCAGCTGGTGAGACACCACCGGCCAGCCGGTTTGCCCAGTCAAACTAGCCATTGGGATTTGACCAGACTTGTACTTTTGACTCCCAACGGCTCTGAAGGCCTCTCCAACGGCTCCGAAGACCCCTAACGGCCATTTGGGTGTTCCTCTCCTATAAATAGAGGACTAGGAAGCCCCGAAAAAATATAGTAGCCCACGGGAACATTTTTCGATCATTTGGAGAACCTCCGGCGCATTCCTTCAAGGATCCCCACCTGCTCTAACTCACTTCCACAACCAAGGAGCACCACCATAGAATCTTGGGAGCGCTCTTCATCATCACCAATCAATCCATTGGCGCCCAAGACTTCTCCTCTTTACGGTTTTTATTGTTTTATCATTTTGAGCATTATTTTGAGTTTGTTCATACAAACCCTTGTCTCTCTCATCCTCCCTTTGTTTGGGTTTTCACACCACCTTCAAGGTGTGAAGAGGTTAGTCAAGCCTTCCCTGTAAAAGACTTGAGTCATAGGTGAGCTAGACTTCACCTGTAAGAAGGCTAGTGGTTTTCTTGCTACAACCAATAAAAAGCAAGTTGTAATAGGTTTCTAGGCTGCCTTAAAGTCTGGTGGGTTTCTTGCTACAACAATTAAAAAGCAAGCTGTCGTATAAATCTCTCAACGGTTGAGTTGGGAGCGGAGACGTAGGCTTGGGATTTAGGCCGAACTCCGTTATCAATTTTGTGTCTTTCCTCTTTTATTTCGGCTGCGCTTTAACTTTTTCTTAAATTGTTTAACTTTTTTAAAAGGCAATTCACCCCCCCTATTTCCATCACTCTCCGTCCCAATAGATTTGAATTCCCAAGTGTTAAAGATTTAATCCAAGCCTTAACATAACATAGGGTTATAATATTAATCTTATCTTGTTTTTCGTAGTGTATTTATGGTTCCAATAATCCATGGAAATAACATGTTAAACAAAACAAGTCATTAATCCATGATATGATAAGTCCCACATACACAATGTTAATTCAACGAACACTCATCGAGTGAAATCTCTCAATAACATAACATACCTAAATTAAAACTCACCCCTATGATAGATTTAATCAGCCATTAAAATGGTTATTAATCTGGTAATAAATGTTTATGGTGATGAATTATAAAGAGAATAAAAAGAAAGGGATAAGATAAGAGTAGTGCACCGAACACACACACAAATGATGAAGAAAATTAAAAATGGATTTTCGATTGAATGAGGAAAAAAAAGAAGTGAAGGGGATTCAACTGAATTTAAAATATTTTAAGAACATAAATATTAAACTACAGAAGGTGTATGAGAATAAGAGATATTGAAGAAGCAACATGCATTAAAACAGAATTACAAAGAAAGAGACTTACAAGATTACAAAAACAAAGAACACGAAAGTAAGTGAAAACAAAGAGAGGAGGAATGGCTTCTCAAGTAAAAACAATATTATGTTAGGTCCTTCCAAGCCTTTGGAAAGGATTTGGTCGTGCCAATATGTTCTCCTCTCTTCTGAAATGCCAACCCCTCTCAAGAAGAGAAGAGGGAGTATTTATAGCCCAAGGAGTGGACTGTTTGCATTCCCAATCTGTCCCTCCAATTTCATCGCCATGTTGGCTATTACGAAAGCCGAATATTGAGAAATATACTTATTCAATGTTTTCAATAATAATGTTGGATGAATACTCTCAAAAGTTTGAGGAATTTGGACCTATGTAGACAAGGTTATGTCCTGTTGATTAAACAATTTTAATCTGTCCATTTCAATCTAGTTTTTTAATGTATAACATTTGAAAGTGTTTTTGAATAGGAAGATGCCCCCAATGCCGAATTATTTCTTCCACAATTTTGGCCGTCTATATCTCCTCTTTCACACTGCAAAATCTCAGCTCGATTTGATTTTTACATCATTAGATATATCATGAATAGTATACTAATTTTATTTATCATCCAGAATGGTGGTCTAGATTTCAAAGCTTCATTTCGGCCACTTGTTCTTATAGTTGGGCAATGAAATTTTTATCCAAGATTATTTTGGGATATTCAAGAACATATGGTAGAGTTTCATGAAATTTGGGCTTTAGGATTTAGACTAGTAACTCAATCATCATGGCTGGTCCAGTTTCTTCACCAATTCGGTAGGTCATCTTGTGTGGTAAATGTGATCCTTCAAATGGAAGAATTGTCCCATTATCCCTTCTAAGGAAATATTGTATACTTTATTAGGAATCCTAAAAAAACAATAACCACACAATTTGGATCAGTAGGGTGATAGTTATAAATAAAATAGTAAACTGATGCAATTGGACTAATTCTAAAAATGCTCAAAAATTATACATAGTATTAAAACATTAATATTTCACACAAATTATGAACATTTCATATAAATTAAGTAAATGGAGTATATAGTAATACATTAAAATATTAATAACATCAACTCCCCCACACATAGTTCTGTGCATGTCCTCATGTGCAACAAATATAAAAACATAACAAAATCATTTTCACTGACCAACAAATATTAAAAATTTGTTTTATTCAATCAGGGGATGTTTAGACTATTTCACTCATACATTTTGAATTCCACCACAAGTTGTTATAGAAACAATGTTCCAAAACTAATTCATTTTTTCAGGCTCAAATTTAGAAATGGAAAATGTGGACACTCAAAACTCACACCTCTCAAGATGATAAAATTCATTTATGGAGGTTCACTCTTTCACCAACCAAAAGTGAAAATCTTAGAGTTTGAAAGAGCTATAATCTTACAGTCCCTATCCAATGTGCACAAGAATCGAGAGGTATTTTTAAGGGGTTTTTCTGTATCTATGGGATGGTAGGAATATAATGTCCAAGAGAGAGAAGAAGAGGGTTAAAACACCAATATAGAAAAAGCAATGCACATTTTTTTGAAAGAAAACATTGAATCAAATGAAAACACATATTTACAAGGGAATGATTGTGTGAAAAAAGACACAATAGAGGAAGAAAATATGAATTTAATGAAAATATGTAATATTTACAAAACAAAAAACTTCTCCCAATAAGAATATAATTCAAGTGTTTTTTGTCTTTTCCTTTTTTCATTGTTTTTTCGAAAGTTGACCTTGAAACAGATCTCACACTCATATCCCAACCCATGTTTGATCTCCTTATGACACTAATTGTAATAGTTATAACAAGATCAGAGGTTGATGAAGAGTGATTTTGACCTACACAAGACACAACATATTTTTCAATATTTTTTGATTTTTTTCATCATTTTTGAATTTTTTAAAACCCTTGTCAATAAGATTTACAAAATTACATAAATGGAAGTACATCACATTACCCAAAACACACAGAATGAAAACCTCTCCCCCACACTAAAATGGATGCTTGCCCTCAAGAAGATGATAACTCATTGAAAATCAATAATACGGTACCCAAACAATGAAATCCATTCCCCCACACTTAAATTTCAAATAAAATTAAGCAATGAAAATCCATATTGATATTTGGTGGGAAAATGTATTGGGATTGTAATGCGGCTATCAAGGAAAAGGTTTTCATAGGCTCGAAGGGGATTTCAAAAGTAGGATTAATGTAAGGTAAATGTAAGTCTATTTGGCTATTGTGATTCTCATTTGGTTTATAAAATGCCTCTATCATATTAATGAACACTGAGGTAGGAAATTCGGCTCGAAGGTCCACAGACTCTAGACTCAAAAATAGGGGTAAAAACACACATTTTGAAAATATGTCCATAGGTGGCCTTGGAATAAAAGCTAATGTTGGTTCTCACGGTTTGGGAGAATCATTTTCCAAATCAAAAAATGATCATTCAAAAATTTGTTTGTTTTGACACACTATTCTTTATCCAAAGTCATGATGAAAAGACAAACATTTTGAGATGAAAAAATGTCTGTTAACTCCCCAAAATGGTTGGATAAAATTTCAAAACTCGGTGGTGAGTAAGAATGATTATTTTTTTGTATTTTTTTAAGTGATTTTGTTTTTTGGTTTTTTTAATTTATTTTTAAAATACACACCCACAAAAGAAAGAGAAAAAAGAAAGGGTGTGATAAAGAAAGTGGTAAAAAATGAAAGAGCGAGGAAAAAGAAGAAAGAGGTAGAGAGAGAGTTAAAGGGAAATAGGTTCCCCCTAGTTTGGATTTGGTGGGTTTTCATCTCCATCTAGTGGTAGGTTGAATACAGAAGGTGGGGATCCAATAAAAGTTGATGTGGAACTAGGAATGTGCGTCCACTCATGGTGATGCTTTAACCGATGTCCATTAACTGTGAATGTCCTTTTGGAAGAGGGGTCTTGGAAATGCACTACACCAAATGGGTAAACATTAGTAATAACGAAAGGCCCTTCCCAAAGAGAATTAATCTTACTTGGGTGAATCCGAAATCTAGAATTGAAGAGCATTACCTTTTCACCTTCATGAAATACCTTTCTCAAGATGTGTTGGTCTTGGAGTACCTTAGCCTCCTCTTTTTACAGATTATAATTCTCATAGGATTCAAGTAGAATCTCATCCAGTTCAGCCAATTGCAATAATCTTTATTCAACAGATTTTTCAAGATCAAAATTAAATGTTTTCACAGCCCAAAAAGACTTATGTTGGATTTCAATTGGTAGATGACATGATTTACCAAAAACTAGCCTAAAAGGAGACATCCCAATGCGTGTTTTATAGGAAGTTTGATATGCCCAAAGTGTTTCACCAAGTCTTTTAGGCCAGTCTTTTTTGGTGGGTTTTACAATTCTCTCAAGAACTCTTTTCACTTCTCTATTAGAAATTTCAGCCATGCCATTTGTTTGGGGGTGATATGTGGTTGAAGTTTTATGAACAACCCCATTATTTTTCAAAAGAGATTCCATGGTTTTATTACAAAAATGGGTTCCTAAGTCACTTATCAAGGCACTAGGTGTGACAAATCTATGGAAGATGTGTGCCTTTAAAAACTCACTAACAGTAAGTGAATCATCCTTTCTAGTTTGTTTATCCTTGACCCACCTAGAAACATAATAAACTGTAAGAAGGATGTATGAGAATTCATTGGAGGGGGGAAATGGTCCCATGAAATCGATACCCCAAACATCGAGGATCTCACATAAAATTAATGTCTTTTGGGGCATTTCATTTCTCTTTGAAATTGTGCCAAACCTTTGGCAAGTGGGACATGATTAACAGAACTCATGTGAGTCCTTGAAGAGTAAAGGACAAAAGAATCTAGAGTCTAGGACCTTTCGAGAGGTCCTTTGTGGTCCATAGTGGCCACCACCAGGCATTGAGTGATAGAATTCTGATATGGAAGAATGTTCATTTTCATCGACACATCTCCTTATTACCATGTCAGCCCCAATTTTCCAAAGTTTATTTTCTTCCCAAAAATAGTATTTTGAATCACTTTTCAACTTCATTTTCTGTGATTTTGAAAATATTTCTAGAAAAACACTAGAAACCAAGTAATTTAAAATTGGGGAATACCATTGCATTTTTGGAGTGAGAGATTAAAGGTGCTCAGTGGGGAATTCAGGATCAATGATTCCAGAATGAGAAGAATTAGTAATTCTACTCAAGTGATCAGACACAGGGTTTTCTTTTCCTGGTCTATCATTGATTTCAACGTCAAAATCTTGGATCATTAGGATCCATCTTATTAGCCTCTGTTTGGAATCACTTTTCTTGAGTACGAACTTTATAGCAGAATGATCTGTGAAGATGATGATTTTGGAACCTAAGAGATAGGGCCGGAATTTATCTAAGGCAAAAAACACTGCTAAAAGTTTTTTTTCAGTGACAGTGTAGTGATATTGAGTTTCATCCAATTTTTTGAGGCATAATATATGACATGAGGAATTATTTGTCTTCTTTGACCAAGAACACCCCCAACAGCTCTATTAGAAGCATCACACATCAATTCAAATGGTAAGGACCAATCTGAGGGTTGGATTATTGGGGCACATGTAAGTACTGTTTTTAGATCAATGAAGGCTCTCTTCCAATCCTCATCGAAATGGAAAGTGACATCATTTTGGATCAGCCGAGTGAGTGGGAGGGAAATACTACTGATGTTATGGATGAATCTCTGATAGGAACTGGCATGACCGAGAAATGAACGGATGTCTCGAATCAGAACTAGGTTCACGAAGTGATTGGATTACTTCAATTTTGGCAGGATCGACTTCAATACCATCTTTTGAAACTATGTGCCCTATAACAATCCCATTTGAAACCATGAAGTGAAATTTTTAAAAATTTAACACAAGGTTACACTTGACGCACTTTTGAAGGACTAGAGAGAGTGAATGCAATCACGACTCAAATGACTCACCATAAATGATAAAGTCATCCATGAATACTTCCATGTAGTGTTCAATGAATTATGAAAAGATACTCATCATACACCTCTGGAATGTTGCATGATCATTAAAAACGCCAGAAGTCATTCTTATATATGAATATGTTCCAAAGGGGCATGTGAAAGTAGTCTTTTCTTGGTCCTGAGGTGCGATTTGGATTTGGAAGTAGCCAGTGTATCCATCAAGAAAGCAATAGTGTGACTTTCCGGCTAATTGTTCTAACATTTGATCAAAGAATGGAATAGGGTAATGATCTTTTTGGTTTTCAACATTCAATTTCCTATATTCGATGCACACACGCAATTTGTTCTTCACTCGAGTTGTGATTACCTCCCCATGTTCATTTGTGACAACAGTTATCCCACCCTTCTTAGGTACAAGTTGAATTGGACTAACCCATTCACTATCAGAAATTGGGTAGACAATACCAGCTTGAAGAAAATTGGTGATCTCTTCCCAAACTACCTCAAGTATGATTGGATTGAGTCTTCTTTGTGGTTGTCTAATTTGGTTTGGATGACTCCTCCATTTGGATGTGATGCATGCAAATGGCAGGGTTGAGTCTTGGTATGTCATCTAGGGTCCAACCTAAGGAATTTTTATTTTCCTCTAATAATTCAACAAGTTTGGACTCCTCAGTTTCAGTAAGTGAAGAGGAGATAATGATAGGATAAGAGTGATCCTGGAAAAGGAATGGTTATTTCAGGTGTTTAGGAAGAGGTTTTAGATCAGTCTCATCTCTCATTTGTGGGTTAGACATCTCAAGAATGGATGAAGGGACTTCAGTTGCTTCAGATTCATTTTCCATAATATTTTCCAAGGTGGAGTAGTAGAGATCAAAGTTGATGCGGGATTCAAGAGAGTTTTCAAGTTCCTCTAGATTAATGGAGTCTATGAGTGAGAGGTCCGCATCAACTTCACCATTTATGACTTTATTAATCATGGTGCATATTTGACAAGATCCTTTGTCATTAGGACATGAAGAAAATGGTATATTGGGGTTCGTTTGACTCTTAGAAGTGTACTCAGAAGCATGGATTGAGAATGCAGAGTGATCCTCAGATGGATATCGCATGGCTTGGAAAATGTTGAACTTGACCATTTGGTCACCGAATTCCATGGATAAGATGCCTGAATGGACATCAATCTTGGTTCTCGTAGTCATGATGAATGGTCTTCCTAGAATTAGGGTAGATCGAGAAGAGTTCATCTCACCTTCCATGTCAAGGACGTATAAATCAGCAGGGAAGATAAGATCATTGAATCGGAAAAGGACATCTTCAATTATTCCCTCAGGACTGTCTATGCTTCGATTGGCTAACTGAATGAAAACAACCATTGGATTTACGGGACCTAAACAAAGGTTGGAGAATATTGATTTGGTAATGAAATTAATTGAGGCTCCTAGGTCTATGAGTGCATCATCAAAGTTGGAACATCTAATTTGGCATGGAACCGTAAAGGTCTCTGGATCTTTGCACTCAATGGGTATGGACTATTGGGTTGCAACATTTTCGAAGGTCCTAAGTTGCCTCTTGTGGGTACACAACTCCTTGAAAAACATGGCATACTTAGGAATTTGTTTTATGGCATCTAAGAGTAGAATGTTGACTTCAACATGTCTAAACATGTCCTGAATTGGTATTTCCTTGAGATTGGTTCTTGGGAAACCGATTGTATTGGTTTGGGAATTGGGAAGGCTCAGTAGGATAGTGGAATCCAGGAGGAGGATTGTTCCTTTTAGGTTGAGGAATAAATGGATATGGTTGTTGGAAGTTACCAACACCATGATCATATTGAAGCTGGTTTGGGGTTTGAGGAGGTAATTGAGAAGGATGAGATATGGGATTACCATACCTATGCCCATGGTTATAGGAAGAAGAGATGGGCTCGAAGTGAGGTTGGTTTAAGTTTCTAACAAACTAACATGATAGTTGAGGGTTGGTGTTCCACTGAGCATATATTGCATTAAGCTCCATTGGTCCAAATGAATCAGATTGATCCTCTTGTAGTTGTGGACATGTGTCAGTTGGATGGGATGGAGAGTAGCAGATTCCATAGATTTTGATAGGTCCAGGAAACATTGATTGTGGAGAAGATGATGTTGGGGCTTTGGATTCCATATCTAGTTGTCGCACAAGACCTGTAGGTTCAATCATCCACTCAGTCATCTTGTTCGGCTCAATTGATTAATTATATTGGGCTTGTTTGACTTGAGAATGTGCTCGAGTATGGAATTGTTTTATGTGTTTGCAGCCATGTTACTTATGAGATATCTTGCTGCTGCCGTATTTTTATCAACAAGAGCACTTCCACTTGAGGAATCTATGAGAGTTCTCTCCATATCCAATAACCCCTCATAGAAGTATTGGATCAAGATTTGGTTAGGAATTTGGTGGTGTGGGCATGTTGCAACAAACTTTTTGAATCTCTCCCAGTACTCATGGAGTGATTCACTTGGGAACTGAAGGATACCACTTATTTCCTTTCGGATAGAAGTAGTACAATAAGCAGGAAAGAATTTCTCTAAGAAGAGTCGCTTCATGTCATTCTATGTGGTTATGGAACCAGGAGGTAGGTAGTAGATCCATGACTTGGCTGAGTCGGCTAGGGAGAAAGGGAATACTCTGAGTTTGATTTGTTCCTCATAAACCCATTGAGGCTTCCTGGTAGAGCACACAACTTGGAACTCTTTAAGGTGGAGATGTGGATCATCACCAGCTAGCCCGTGGAAATGAGGAAGCAGATGAATCAAAACTGATTTGAGTTCGAAGTCAGCCTCTATATTTGGATATTGAATACCAAGAGGTTGGTAATTCATATCAGGGGAAGCAAGTTCTTTAAGGGTTTGTTCCCTATGATTGGCCATTTCAAATTCAACTGGTTGGACAAGGACTGGTTCTTGAATTAGTTGATTATCTCTTAAGTTCCTCCTAAGTTGGTGAAGATTTATCTCAATTTTAGGTTCAATCAAATATGAGGTATTGTTTGGAAGGCTACAGGGAATTCAGAGAGATTTTGAAAGAAAGAGGAAGATGGGTTTTTCTTTTTAATTTTTCAGTTTATGATTTTTTTGAGAAGACATGTTGTTCTTTGTGTTTTTTTCAATTTTTTTTAAATTTTGTTTTTTTTGTTTTTTATTACAATAAAATGAAACTAATGACTAATTAAAAGCACCATCCCTAGAAACGGTTCCATTTGAAACACATGGTCTATTGTCGCCTATCGACCGGTCAACCTTTCGGTGCTCTACTAATTTGTATAGCAGCACTCGGGTCGAATCCTCAGTGATGATACTTTGAAATAGTAGTTTGTTTTTAGTTGATTGTATTCTAATTGGGGGGGTTTGTAGAGCTTAATTGAAATGGATAATTGATTAGGATTTATTTAACAAATTGATAATTATTGGGGTGAGTTCATCATTAGGTTAGTTAATCTTGTGATATCCTTGAGCATTGCTTTATATTGCATTTAAATTAACACACATGTCACAAGTTGACGTTGATTTAAATTCCAAGTGTTAAGGCTTTAATCCAAACCTTAACTTAACTTAGGGTTCTAGTTTTGATCATATCTTGTTTATGGTAGTGTATTTATTGTTCCAATAATCCATGGAAACCACACGTTAAACAAAATAGGTCATTAATCCATGACATTCTAAGTCCAACATTAACACTGTTAATTCAACGAATACTCATCGAGCGAAAGCCCTCAATCACTTAACATACCTAAATTAAAACTCACCCCAATGAGATATTTACTCAGCCATTAATATGTATATTAATCTAGTAATATATGATTATGGTGATGAATTATAAAGATAATAAAAAGAAAGGGACAAGATAAGAGTAGTGCACCGAACACACACACAAATGATGAAGAAAATTATAAACGGATTTTTGATTTAATGAGGAAGCAAAATAAGGGAACGGGATTCAACTGAATTTAAACTATTTTAAGAACATAAATATTAAACTACAGATGGTGAATGAGAATAAGAGATATTGAAGTAATAACTTTCATTAAAACAGAATTACAATGAAAGAGACTTACAAGATTACAAAAACGAAGAACACGAAAGTAAGTGAAAACAAAAAGAGGAGAAAAGGTCTATCAATTGAAAAATTGAGTATGGAAGGTCCTCCCAAAACTTTGGAAAGTATTTGTTCGTGCCAATATGTTCTCTTATCTTCGAAAATTCCAACCCCTCTCAAGGAGAGAAGGGGCGAGTATTTATAGCCCAAGGAGTGAACTGTTTGCATTCCCAATCTGTCCCTCCAATTGCATCTCCAAGTTGGATAATCATATAGTCGAATCATGAGAAATATACTTCTTAAATGTTTTATATAATAAAGTTTTCCGACTAATCTCAAAAGTTGGAGGAATTTGGACCTATGTAGCCAAAGTTATGGCTGGTTGATTAAACAATTTTAATCTGCCCATTTCTATCCAGTCTTTTTAATGTTTAAAATGTGAAAAGGTTTTTTAATAGTAATGTTCCATCTAAGCTGAATTATTTCTTCCACAATGTCGGCCGACTATATCTCCTCTTTCACACTGAAAAATCTAAGCTCGATTTGATGATTACATCATGAGATATGTCATGAATACTATATTGATTTTATTTCTCTTCCAGAATAGTGGGCTGGACTTGAAAGCTTCATTTGGGCCCCTTGTTCTTAGATTTGGGCCCTGAAATTTGTATCCATGATTCTTTTGTATATTAAAGAAAATATGGTAGAGTTTAATAAAATTTAGGCTTCGGTATTTATACCAGGAACTCAATCATCATGGCTGCTCTGGTTTCATCACAAATTTTGTAGGTCATCTTGTGTGGTAAATACGATCATTCATATGGCAGAATTGTCCAGTGATCCCTTCTAATGAAATGTTGTATATTTAACTAGGAATCCTACAAAACAATAACCACTCAATTTGGATCATTAGAGTGATATTTATAAATAAAATATTAAACTCACGCAATTGGACTACTCCTAAAAATGCTCAGAAATTATACTTAGTATTAAAACATTAATATTTCACACAAATTATGCAGATTTCATATAAATTAAGTAAAGGGAGTATATAATAATACATGAAAATATTAATAACATCAAACATGGTGAAATTATTACATTATTGATGAGATTTATTTCAATGGAATATAGAATGGGTGAGAAACATGAATTCAATTAGTGAGGAATGATTATGAATTATATCTAAAGGAAACACGGTAATTTAGAGAACACATTTACAAAGATATCATAATATAGGTCAATATAAACCATAAAAACTTAAATACATGTTTTTAACATTATCAAGATGGGTTATTTTCTTTCTATAATCCTTTTAATGATGTCTCATGAGACAAAATCATTACCCAATTCATTGGATCAATATATAATTCTCCACTCCCTAGTAACATGCATATCTTGTACTTGAATAAGTGTTACATATTGATCATTAAACATAGGTTCATATTTCTTCACATTTGACTCAATTATCATGGGATTTGAAATACATTAATTTAATTCCCCACTAAAAGATTTATAATATAATAATGGTCAATATGTTTAATAGGAAATGGTTATTGGTACTGACTACCAAATTGTTTAGCATGGAAAATCATAATGACATTTTGGCGGCATAATATGTTTATATAATGGTTCATAGGAAGGATTAATGAGAGTGAAAATGGTCCATAATCAAATACAAATAAAATTGAAATTCATATGTATATAGGAAATCATATCCATTCCTAAACAAATGGAAAAGTAAAGGCATAAAATAAAAGAGGTTTGGTAATAAAAAGAAGAGGAGGTCACTTACTATGAGGGGTGATTCTAAATTCTAGGGAGGATATTATTGAGATATTATTGGAACATTGGAAGGAATACATAGAGAGGTGGAAAGATTAACTACATGATCAAATGGTTTTTATTAAAGAGTAATTGGATTATGTGCGTATTTATATAGACAATGGTTTAAATAAATTATAATATAAGGTAGGTTTTTGATGATTCATAATGTCTTTAGAAAAATAATAAAATAACCCCAAAATAATATTATTTTTAAGGGTAAACATATATTTTCTCATAGACACTAGTTATATTATTTATCATGACATGTTGGGTCATTATTATGTTACAATACAAACTGTATATTTATACCAAATTTTATTTTTAACTGAATAATCAACTGCCTTATGAAATTATAAAAACATAACTGTTGGATTATTGCATAATTATAAATATAAAAAAATAATTTATATAAAAAATTCTAAATATTTTAATTTTTAATTTTAAAATAATAATATTCATTTATTGAGAAATGTTGGGTTTCTTGGCAATAAGAGTTTCGAAGCCCATATTATAATTATTTGTTCAATAAAAAATTATATTATCAAATATACAAGATACATATTACTTAAAAATAATATTTTATGAAATTATAATTTCTACCAAAATTAGTTAATTTATAAAATGGAATTTGATAATTATAATTTTAAATTAACCAAGATATGACTTCTGGTTTATGGAATGAAAATCAATATCTTGTATAACGTATCTATAATTAGAAGTAAATATAAATACTATTCTGATGAAAAAATATATATTAATATTATTATGGTCTTGAGAAATATCACTTTATTACAGTAGAATCACAATATGGGTATGGCGCACAATTCTGAGACATTAATGGTGTGGTTCATCATATATGGTATTGGTAATTATCTCATTGAGCGTGGAATTCTCTCATAAATATTTTCAAGAATGAATTAGTTATTGGATAAAATATTGGTCTCATTTAAAGAAAAATTTATAGGATGACATCTCCCATAGAATCTCTGATAATTTGGAGTCATAGGATATGATCGTATTGGTTTTGGCCATAACATACTTTTTCTGTGTCAATTTGATTTGTCACAAACCTATATATATACCAATAATGTTATCTATATTCAATAGTATATAATTAGTGGCTATGATAAATAATGGTCATTTAAATATGATAGGATAAAATAAATCCATGGTATTTCATGTGTTTTCTATAACTATAATATATAATAATACATCTCATTGTATCACATAAAAACATTTATTATGAAGGTTCTAGTTGTTACAGACACCCACGAAACTCATGTGACCTGATTTGGAATTAAAATTAGGTAAAACCAAAGAATTTAAAGTAAAATTAAAGAGATACGTGGATGAATAAAAACCCAATATTCTGTAGTCATGACCCATATCAATCTCCCATTCCATCTAATGGGAAAATAATTCATTATTCTTGTGTATGGTGGATAACCACATTGTGGACCGATGTAATTCGTTTTCTAAATCCATCTCCCATGACTAGCTATAATGATGTAATTAAGGTTAATATATGATATTAATTAATTACATATAATTTTGGAATTATAAGATATCATTTACCTTTTTACCATTCCATGTACTAAAACATTTATAACATCATTTGTGTGCACATGTAAACTATCACCTCCATAAAGCGATGTGATTCATTATTATCACCACATAAAATGGATTATATATATGTATATTTAAATAATTAATATGATATTTAGTATATTATGATCATTATGTAGTGATAAAAATAGACTTACCTTCTATCCAAAATGATCATTGAAAAATGTAAATGTTGTTCATGCATATGTTGGGAATAGCATCTACATGATATTAACATAATACCTTTTAATGAATAATTTTATTATTGGATATAAAAGGTTAAATGATATTTAAAATTGAAAATAAAAATTTGAATATTATTCTAGATAAGGTGGAATATTAATCAATTTTACTATAGGGAATATTCCATTGTAATTTGCGACTTATGAACCAAATATCATTAATCTGTACAATAAGGGATTAAATAATACTGTAATACTATATGACATATAACTATGTGATATGAAAAAAAATGATGATAAATGTTCTAAATACTATATTAAATTAATGTAAATTTAACTTTAAGGATGATGAAGAACATATGTTATAAGTCAAACTCAATGTAAGGCACTTTCTTTTAAATAATATCTTTTAAAATTCATCTTTCAACTTGTTTTAAAAAATTGAAAAGGAATTTTTTTACTTCTATATATTGAGAATATGTCTTACATTTTCATTATATAATAATGTTGTGAAGCTTAATTTATGATATTATAAGGTAATATTTAAAATAAATGTTATCATTTATATGTATTCTTATCTTTTAAAAAATAAGTGTTTTCAAAATGAAAAATATTACATTCCTAATAATTGTTTTAAATGAAGTTTTCTTCAATGAAATAACCTATTTACCATGTTCGATATGTTTTGGTCTTCAAATTTTTATCTAAAATTTACTTAATTTCTATATATAAAATATTTTTTAAAATGTGGTTGAAGTCATTTTTAAAAGGATTACGGATGGAAAGTAAATGCATAAAATGTTTTATTTATGAGATGGTTATTGAGAAATATATATGTAATGGGGGATCAAAATAAATCTTATATGAAGGTATTTAACCCTTTACATATCTAGGGTTTTTTCTATATTTATTATATGAAGGGTTGGGCCCCATTATAGCTCATGAAAAATAGATGGGACTGATAAAACTTATACGAAGGGAGGGGCCCATTATTGAACTTTATTGCATTGGGAAATGATTTTTTTCTCTAGAGAATAATGTCAGCAGTCGGTCGTATGGTTATTCCATATTCATGGATTGGAAAGTTTTTGATGTATATGACATTATATGCAACCAAAAAATGTTTTAAGATGATTTGTTATGGTTTTTAATGTATTTATTTAAGAATAGAGTGTGTATGTTTTCCATGTTAGAATGTTTTATTACGTACACTAAATGAAAATTGAAGGTTTAGGAACATGGTATATGATTTTTATTATTTTTTTACTATACTTATTTTATTTTTTAATTTTATGTTCACTACTATTATTTTTTTTATCATATATAGTTTTTAAAAAGTTTTTCACCAAATTATATGGAATAATTGGGAAAAGGATAAGGTCAAGGTTAAATTGATAAAGAAATGTAGTCAAAATAAATTATGTTTTATTTTTAAATGGAGTCCATTAGTGGAAAATATGCATTTGTATTACATATTTTCATATATAATATATGAATTTACTCTATTAGATTTTTTCATAACTACATTAAACTCTTAACCTAAATGATCATTTAAAAATAAATGTAATTTCACTATGTATATTATATTTATTGTATAATGTTGACTGATTGAAAATTACCATTTTTATTGATACTAAAACAAAAACCATAAGCAACAAACTTCCATATGGTGGTCAAATGTAATGCAAGTCCATCACATCATTTACAAAAAGACATAACCCCTCACTAGGAAAGGAACCCAAGTCAGTGAAGGAAAACATGATTTGATCAGGAGTAGCCAGAGATGCTAAAAAGTCAGCGACCATATTACCCTCCCGCTAGATATGATAGACCTCCGTGTGAGCCTCCAGAAGAAAATTGCACCGCCTCACCATGTAAGTAATATCCAACGAGATCCTTCCCTTTCCCTACAGCGCGTTATAGAGAAATTTGGAATCTGTCTCCACCCGACCCAGATGAAATCGCCTGATCATGCACATATGTAAACTAGCAGCAAAAGCCAAGGCCTCTGCCTAGAGCGCATCACCTCTCCCAATCCACCAAGTGAACGCAGCTATGACAGACCCTGACTGGTCATTGACCATGCCTCCACCACGTATCTCCCCTTGGATCACCAACCCATCCATGTTGAGCATAATCCCCATGCTCGGAGGGTTCCAGTGAACCCAATAACCCAGTCATGGAGATCCATCCCGGGACATAGTATGAAGGTTGGATGTGACTGCGCGCACCGATGGCACATCAAAGCTCTCAGGACACAGCCTGATCGTGTCCAAAAAATTATTCTTCATCTAGAAAATAATACTGACCAACGATCCAGAGAAGTTGTTGTTCCTCATATTGTTCCTTGACTTCCATATCATCTAGTATCCTGAAATTAAAATGATAGTCTTGGATTTTCATTCAGTTCTATGGTTCCCAGCTCCTCTAAACCAAGTACTAAAAAAATCACCACTCCACCCTTCAATAACACTCTACCCAAAGAAGGACCCGAAGGTCTGCCAGACAGTTCTACCCACTCACTGTCATAAAAGAGATGCCCCACCGTCTCCTTCTTGGAAGACTTGCAACACCAACTCCTTGAGGCCATATTAACTCCCATTCGCTGCAAGTTCTCATCTGTAGGTACGGCCCTATACCTCATTCTCCAAAACATTATGATTCACTCTATAATCATGTAGTATTAATATATATCGAAACATGGATACATTAAAACATATTAATAATTTATCTACATTATGTCCAAATATGTCATTCATAAAATGATTCCTTATTGGAAAAATATTATATAAAAACATTCTTTACAACCCCCGGAATGGAAAAATAATAATATATTATATTATATTCTTAGTAATGTTAAATGAGGGAGATAAAAATGGTCACTCAATCATCTGTGGGGGAGGGGATACACATGGATATTATTAAATAAATAAAATATGGTAATATCTTTATAAAAAATAGATAAAACATTCATGATATTCATTTTTTCAATGTTATTGGGTAAATCTACAGCCATGCAATATGAGTTAATTTTTTTTTTATTTTGAATCCATTCCCTTATCATTTTGATTAACCCCAAGAAAACCCATATTAACATTAACCGCAAGGTTTATTTTAATTTTAATATTCATTATGAAAAAAATGATTCTACAATCATTAAAAAACTATGAAATTATGATTAAATATATGTAATCCATTTTTAAAAATTAAAATTTATAGAGTTTAATTAATAACTCGTAAAATAAACATGAAATATTTTATAAAAATAATTTTCAAGAAAAAATATTTTCATAAATATAAAATTATTTTATAACAAAATACATATGAAATTAATTAAAATTACAATATTATTATTATTATTATTATTATTATAAATGAACTGATTTAACCTTTACATTTTTTTAATAAGATTGACCTTTTTAAATTCATTAAATAAAGAATACGTTTTCATGAAAATTTTGTATTTTCATTATTTGTTGATAAATTCTAAATTAATAAATAAAAGAAAAATTTGAAAATATACACTTAAAATTTTAGATTATTTTATAATATAAATTTTATAAAAAAATAATAAAATAATTATATTATTTTCTAAAAAAATAAATAGAATAAACTTTTTGAAATATGTATTATTAAAATATATATCGACTTATTAATAATAATTGAGTACTTATTTATCAATATATTATCTCAATAAAGAATATGTATACATATTTATAAAAAAAATATTCTTTTTCAAACCTATAATGTAATGGCAATGATATCATTTTTCAGTTTATTTGAATTCCATTGGACATGGGGTTGCTGGTATCCCAAGCTATTACTGAAATTTTATTTGATTTAAAATAAATATATTATTAAATATCAGAGAAATACATTATGTACCAAATAAATAATTAATTCCCCAAAAATTCTATTAATATGATACTAAAAAATGAGGTTCTTTATGCATCATCACATCCTCCAGTTCCCTCGTAACTTCCCTAAAATTATGGTTTTAAAAAAACATTGTCTTGGTGAGTGGTCATGTTTCATCCCACTTTTTCCCTATGATCCATAATATCTGAAAAACATTCTCATAATAGAAATATTTCACCATTTTTATGGCCTCTATGATCATTAAATATTAATTATATGATTTATAATTCTTTATGATTGAATAATTTTGTACATCAGGACTATGAGACAGATTTTGTGGATGTGTGAATCGATAAGCTATTGTCCCAATATGATGAAAAATATTAATGTGATCAGAATTTCTATATCATAGAGTTTACTTCATTCATTATCTAATATCTATAATCCCATGACAATTTCATAGGAATATCATAGCACCAAATTCAATCTCTCTATTTTTCAGACGATTTTAAGTATATTTTATATTGACTCTAATAAATCCTTTATGGTTTGTTAAATATGTTTATAATTCTTTATCATTTCTAAAAATAAACCATGTACTAACAGTTTTCATTTTTCAAATTAACAAAAAAACATTGTAGTTCTACAAATATGGGATTAGTAGGATTTATAAACATGAAAAGGAAGTCAATAGTTAAAGCTATTATGGTAAGAAAACTGTACCAAAAGTAGGTTTGGGTCCTAGAATGTTTTTAAATTCATATGGAAAGATCCCAGCATGTATTATAGATTTTTAATGATAAAATAAAAATAAAAAACTATTAGGGGACAAAAAGAAGTTACGAATCTCATCTGTGTGTCCAAAAACAATTAAAGACATCTCCATAAGATCAAGGTAAACATCATATACTGGTAGGATACAATTGAGTGTTTCACATCATGCCATCATAAAATTTCATTAATTGATTACTAAGTAAACAGATCAAGCATGAAAATTTTCCATTATTTTAATGAAATGTGTAATGTTTTTATGGTGATCGACTGCCTTTTAATATTGTTCCAATTATATTTTTTGGTTTGTATGATAAAAAAAGACATGGTGGTGTTCTCTGATTACAATTCCTCTATAGGTAATTGTTATAACATCCCATAACATTTCAGTCTCGAATTCTTAACTCTATAACATACTAATCTCTGAGAAATATACTCTACATTATCTCCATGCTTGTTTTCCATAGTAGAAATAATTATTCAAATCAGTATACATCCTCATACATCCATGGTGAATAGAGAATCAAGAACTATGAGATATATCGAATATAACCTTCTTCAAATATGGTATTAATGAAACATGTGAATTATCTTGGAACCATTTCCTTCCATACGAATATTTATTGAACTTATGAAAATTTTTATTTCTTAGTTTTTATATATTGTTTTATCACCTCATTAATAATGAACATTTTAGATGACTAAATAGTCAACTCAAGAAGATATGATTTTCCCCTTTATTTATAATATTGAGATCTGTCCTTTTCGAAATATTTTATATACTATTTTCATCATAATAGATAATAGATAATTATCTTTTAAACTCAATGAATTATCCAAATTGATCACTTTACCATAGTAGTAATGTGTTGAGAAGTCATAATTATCAATCCAATCCAACTATATTCTCACAAGAATATTCATCTCATTATGAGATAAAATGTACTATAAATATTTTTCGCCAGTATAAATATCACACATTTTTTAATAATGATAAATTCTCCATATATTTTATGAAAAAAATACCACCACATACTCTATACCCTTAGTTTGGTAAAATTACTCATTAACCATAAACTGGAATGAAGAATAAACTATCACTATAGAATATTTCATGAGGAAACATATCAGTAAAATTATTGATTCAACAATATAAATAACATTAACATATATATAATTTGGAAATGTATTCAAAAGTGAACTAACCAATATAGTATTCATTTCCTTGAAATTATCTTCACATTAATTTGTCAAAAGTAACCATTATCTCTTACATGTAAACATACTGAGAAGATTGCATGTTAGTGAAAATATTTCCCCAATGCTTTAATTATATCCATCCAACCCAGGAAAACTACTCATATCAGTAAATTTGTATTATCTCAGCTAAATTTCAATGAAATATGTTATTATGGATCTATATATAGACCCTCTCATGAGATTAAATAAACAAAAAATGAAACAATATGTATACAAATTCATACGATGTTAATTTATTATAGAATATATCCTCACTTAAGGTCTTCTATAAAACCCTTATGTTTTCCCTATTCACATATAGTCTCTTTGAAAAATGACAAATATCCTCTACATAGACTACCAAAAATTGATAATGTTAATATCTAAATAACTGATTCATTAAATATATAAATATATATGTTTAACTATTAAGGCCAAATGGAAACACTATAACATCATAGTGACTATGCCTTATATAGAATTTTTTCATACATAAGCAATCCTTAATATTTCTCAAAAAATGATTGATAAGATAATATTCTATCTTTGATTAATATATAGCTCCACATAGTTGACCAATAAATCCATCAATACAGGTAAATGATTCTTTTTCATCATAGAGATATTTTTATGCTTTCAATGATAAATTTATATACACAATGGACTATAATTTTTTTAAAAGTACAAGTGATCCCTATGATGATTCACTTTCATAAATGAATCCATCATCAGGATTACCCTAGATCAATTTATTCAATACCTATAAATCAATCTGGTCCATTCAATATAGAGTCATTGAAATAGGTGTCTCTTCAAGTAGGAGTTCTAATAAATATTAAAATTCACAATTTGGGGGAAGATGATAAGAAAATTATAAAGAAAATATAGAAACTCAAATAGAATATAAATATCATTTATTTTTGTTTTCTCACCAACCATCTATGATAAAAACTTGTTTTAAATAGGAATCGTGATCCTAAAAATTAATATAATTTCCATAGGATTTCAATATTTATTTTATAACTTATAAATGATCACAGTTATAATAATAATATCCAAAATATATTCCCTTGAAAATTTAGGTGGGATTGATGTAAATGAATCCAATTCACATATACGAAATCATAAAATTCAACTAGAGGGAGAATAACATGATTTATATAAATTATATTCCTCGGAAAGTGATTATAAATTAATCATAGTCATAGGACGTGATTAGTAAACCAATATGTGTTTCATTAATAAATCAACATGTAATTGTTGAGGCGGTACTATGATTAGATTTTAAAATTCCTTAGAGATAAATGTTTTTGTTGAACCCGAATCAAATAGGATACTAGTAAATCTAGAGTTGATGGTAAGTGTAAAATTCACCACCTTTTATTATACCCCACATCAGTAGTACTTACCATCTGAGATTTTCTTTTTTTTATTTAAGATTAAGTGTTTACTTACATATATCAATATAATTAATCATAAGAGTTGATAACTAGTTCGAATAATTACCATAATCCATTCATTCGAACTACTAGAGTGTGGGTGGAGCATTCAATGGTTCCATTTTATCATCATTATATAATGCTTATTCCCATCTTATCTACATTCAATTTATGGATAAAATTCTTTTAAACATATAAAAAATTTAAAATTTCACTTCTAGAAATTTCCTCTATGTTATCATTTACACATTAAGCATAAAGAAAGTGTCATCTTCCTATCTCCCAGGATTTTTCAATTTCCATTTTATTTCATTATTATTTTCAAATAAAAACTATGATATATATATGTAAATCTAATCTCCCTCTATATCATGATAGAAAATCAAATGGGTTCATCATAGATATTAATTTACCTTATGGGTAAATCCTTTTATATACATGGTTCCAGGCCACTAAATAATCAATAATCCATACATTAACAATGGATGAAAATATAAGAATTATACCTCCAAAGCACAGTGAAAATATCCTCATAGGTACTAATGGGTTCATCATCGTTATTTTTAGGTTCTAGGATTCAATTATCCATATCCATATAACTAATTCAATGAAAATACATATTGATAATAATCACATATTCTCATCCCACTCCCAATATTAATATTCTTCATATTGCATATTGTTCCTTAAATGTTTCCATTATTGGCCATATTCTCCTTTAAATGACAGAAATCCAATATAATTATTTCACATGATAAACAATAGAGGAAGGAATATATATATTCAATGGCACTAATCAATTACTAATCATTTAGTCGATTAAAATATCCACTAAATGAAGGTGGATGTTTCTTCATGAAGGACTAAACAAAACATTGTTCTCTCCTATACTTGTTTAGAAGATATTAGTGATTCCTATAATGAACATTTTTTGTATGAATAGAAATGGCATTTTTCACACTAGATCCCAAAACATTTGGATTCTCATGAGTAAAATCCTTTATTTTATAATCCGATTCCTCATTAATATAATTACTTCATGTTCCAAAAATTTGAAAAATTTAAAAAACATTATAATAAAACCAACTCTAGTATCATAGAGTTAGTTAAGACTTCATAATATTGGAACTATATATTATGAATGACATTTGGAAGGACCATATAGATTAGTATTATCGAAAAACTATATACAAAAATGATTTTAAAAATAAATATAAAATGTTTCAAAAAAATGATTAAAAATTTCATTCAGCTTCTATATTATTCATAAAATCCTTCTTCATATCTTAAGTAAAATACGATAAATAAAAGTGTGAGATTAGTTTCCCATAAATAGTTACATAGAATGGATTTTGGGATGATTAAATAAAAAATAATTAATGTATTATGAAAAATAATTGAAAAAAAATTACATTTTATAAATAAAATGATCAAAAATTATATCCATTGATAATATCAATTTATTAATATCATGAATGATAATAATAAAGAATTCTGAATGAAATAAATGAATAATTGTGTATGGTGTGATCGTAGAAATCATGTAATATATAACATCATGGTCATATTCAAAGAAGTTTAAATATTTGGGAACACATACACCAATAAACAATTCAATGATAAATTACTAATTTATCACATAATAGAAATTTTTTTATCAAGGGGCTACATAATTCTAACCCCCACCATTTCTACATTTATAATAAATTCTTTATATATCGAATGAATTTTTTAATTCATGAATTATATGTCTTATCCACAAGTATATATTGATTAGATTCTAAATCATTATTAATATTTCCTTATTGAATCAAATAATTTCAACACAAAACAATGTACAAACAAAAGGTATTTTCTTAAATAAATTGTAACATCCATGATATAGGGAATTTAGTGATTTTAGATAAGTAATATACAACGATCAGAAGTAAGTGAATTTTTAAAATTATTGTATAATTACAAAATATAACCATGAGTGGATATGTTAAATTAGGGGATATTTTACCAGATAAATTAAAATTAAATTTATATATTATTAATAAAATCTTGAAGAAAATAAACTTTCAACTTTTGGGAAATCACCTAATTAAAAAATAATACGAAATTAAAAATAAATAAAATTAAATTTTAAAATAACATTGTGTATTTGTAAAGAATTTTTCAAATAAATTTTTACTGATAATATTGGGAATTTTTTCTCAATAAAATTAAGTTTTTAAAACATTCCTTCTTAGTTTTTTCGGAAAATTATGAATATGCATAGTTTGGAAAAGGAAAAAATGATTCGTTTCAAAAAAATTACAATAAGTCGAAAATTGTTAATATTTTATTTTGATAAATCAATAAACATGTGTAATATAATTTCATAAGTAAATTTAATTTTTTTTAATATGGATGAAAAATATATCTTATCAAGATTGAAATTAAATCATTTTTTCTTTTAAAAATTTCCTTGCCTGATTAATGTTCAAAATTGAAAACAAATTGGAAACAAATATTGAAAATATTAAAGATTTTAAAAATATAATAAAAATTAATCATAATTACTAGATATATGTTCATGTTAATTACCTCAATGGTTCATTATATAAACCATATATAAATAATGTGATTTATATTACCAAATACGCTTCAACAAATTAGAAATTGAGGCGCAAACCTTACTATAGATTCGAATTGTCGTGAATGCAATCTAACATACAGTATAATAAATTTAAAATTATTATAATTGAATAATTTAACAATATTCATATATATGATATCATATTTGATCCATTTATAAAATATTATAACATATTTTTATAGTATTTTTTTATTTAAATTATTTCAGGTGATGACAACCGAATTTTTCATGTTTGTTTCTATTTTCTAGTCCTTGTATTTGTGTCATTATCATGGTCACATAAAATATATAATGTTTATTTGACATATATATATCATATTTATCCAAAATAAAAATATTTATAATCATCCATATAGATACAAATTATAAAAAATAATTCCACCTTTCATAGAGACTCTAGGATATACGTATGTATGAAGGTTGTTCTCACATTTCAGTTTATAGAATGAATGAATGTTAAAAGGTAATTATTAATTTAAAAAATTAATATATCATATATATCACATATATATATATATAATTCATCTGTATTACCATTCCGACCACATGTATATTTAAAATGGATTACATCTCTTCGTGGGGGTGGTATCGAACACATATGCATGACAGGAATTGTCATTTTCAAATGGATTGGAAGACTTAGAAGTATATCTAATATTATTGTTATAGAATAATATTTATTTAATATATATCATAAATATAAAATATTTACATCATTATAACCATCCCTGTGATATAGTGATGAAAAACTTATTACAAAACTATGTAGAGTTAGTAAGACATATATGGAATGAGAGGAGTTTTTTTGTATGATATAAAAGAGATTGAATATGGTTATCTCATAACCATAATAATAAATAAGTTTTTTATGTTACAGGAGTAATTACTATTAGTTGGGTATAACATTTTTGGAGGAAGAAGATTAAAAATAAGCTTAAAGGACTTAGTAAATATAGATATATATTATTTTATAAATTATCTCTATATCTCTCCATAAGGGACCTACGTTATGTATATTGGGGAAAATAGGATATTAAGAACTTGAATATGGAATTATAAAAGAGGAATTGGTAGTGTTTGGTTGATATATATTATCAATTTGGATTAAATTAGTGACCAATTAGACATTGATATGGATGTTTAAAAGAGGAATGGATTGGGGTTGGATGGTCTGGTTAGCTCAATATTGTGTAAATATGTGAAGGGGTTTTATTTTACAATTGAGTCAAGTAGAAATTTTTAAACTTATTAAAAAAATAAAATATAAGAATATTTCTATAAATCCAAATGATTCAAAATGTTCATGATCTCAAAGGAAAAGTGTCTAGGTCATAAATTACCTTCATAATGATATTTAGGGATCTTATGATATAATTTAAATCAATATATTTTTTATTAACCTAGTTAATTATTTTTTTCCACAATGAAAATAACCAATATATTAATAACAATAACATAATAATTCTACAATAAAGGTCCATGTGACTCATAAATGGATCATGAATAATGTGTTGAATCATATTTCATTAACAAGGTCAAAGATCATAATTTCATGAAATTTAAAAAAATTCATAATATATTATTTCTATAAAATTTCATTAATACCAATTACATCACTACTGAGATATTTTGACATTAAGTACCTCAATAAAAAAGTTTACTTATAATTTAATTTTATTATAATACTAAAACATGTTATATTTATATATATAATGTTTCACGGATATATTATCTCATTAAAATTATATCAATTTTTATTTTTTATTTTATATATATTAGTTTTATGTAAATTATATAAATATAAATTTATTGTTGAAAGAAAATTAAGGTAATAAAATAAAATCAAAAAAATATAAACATATATGTTTAATTAAAAAAATTAGTTAATATCAAGATATATATTTAGGTTTATTAATATATTAATTTTTTCTTATGTCCACACATAATAGGTGTTTTAATCTAAGAGAGTTACATTTTGTATCTTTCTATGATTTAAATATAATAATGATCCTTTTCATTGTCACATGAACATTAAACTATTTAAAATTGATGCTATGGTTATAAGGTTAAATGTACATTAACAAAATAATAATTAATATATAAAATTATTATCTTAAAACTAATTTTTATTATATATTTATTGATTTTTCCTTTTATTATAGTGAAATAATTTACCGATGTTATTATTGATATTGTCCTAAAATAAAAGATAAATAATTATCAAATATATACCTCTAGATTCCAAAAATTGAATATATTACATAAAATTAAATAATAATAAGTGGTAGAAATAAAATTTTATAATAATTGTCAAAAAAAAATGGTGAAATGGATTTTATAAAAAATGATGTTTTCAAGCTCAATCTAGATTTATTATTATCCAATGTATACTTAAAATAATATAAGAATGATAAAATAATTAATTGAACACATGAAATATAAATATAACTTTAATGATTTACCAATATTTTTCCTTTTAATTTATTAGAATAAAAATACATATCAAGCATAAAAATAGTTATATTTTTTAGAAAAATGAATTTTCATATATAAATATTTTTATACCAAATTCTAACATTTATTTTATTCCAATGAAACTAATGGAAATATTAATAATTCGGTAGAACTAATTTTATATTGAAAAATATTTTAAATTAAAACATATCTTGTAAAATAGGTGAATAAAAAACAAATATTTAATAAAAACAACAAATTTCATTATTTACTATAAGATGTATTTTTATAGGAAAACCAAAAAACATTTACCAAGATAAAAAATTGATATTATAATTTTAAAATTGATATTTTTTTATAAAAAATAATTTATAGAATATTCATAAATCATTTAAACTATTTGCTCACAAAAATATATGAAAATATTTTTTCAATAACATATTTTTCTGAAGGGTAAGATAATCATTCTAAAAATTGAGTACATATTTCCTAATAATTAATAAATTTATTTTCAGTATGTATTTCAACTATATAATTTTTTCAAAATCAATTGAATCCATTTCAAACATTGAAATTCATTAGGTAGGTGAAAATTGTTCTGATATAATTCAATAAATAATAATATTTTCATTGTATATTGGGGTTTGTTTGTTGAATATGGTTGTAGAATAATAATAATAATAATATTTTTATATTTATGTTAAAGGTGTTATTATTTTATTACTAGTACAATACTTTGTGAGTAATTATATGAAGAGATAAAATAGAAGGACTTGGTAAAGATGATTACCACATCTATGTTCGATGTACTCCATATATCTCTTTAGGGGCCCTAGTTTAGGACTTTTGGGGAGTGAGATACCTCAAGAACATGAATATGGATGTCAATATGAGGAATATTAATATTTTTAGTGAGAAGTATTTATCACTATGGTCCAATGGGGAGAATGCAGTGGTTCTATTTTAAATAGAGGTAAGGGGAACGTTTATAATATCATCATAAAAAAATTATATTAAGACTATTCAAGATCTAATTTCTTCCATGTGGTTCAGCAATTCAAACAAAAATGGTATTCCATTGAAATAAAATCAAAAAATATAATATTGACATGTTTCTATTTATTTTAGTCCCTATTATTTTTACTAACCCACTTGTTTATTTCTTTTTGATATTTATATAATGAATAAATATTTTAATCAGAAAGAGTTAACAATGTTTTCAGAAATGGCCTTGTGAAGAATAAATCAACCATGTATGATGTGTTCAACTAGTTTCTATTCATATAGATAATATGATATTTTTAAGTGTTTTAAATAATTTAATAAAAATATTATTTTGTTAAAACATCTTTAATGTAAATACAAACTTTAGTAATTTAATTTGATATTAAATAGATAAATAAATAAGGGGAATTCAAATATAATCCATTAAAAATACCATAACATTTCATATTGATCTATAAAATTATTGGGACACGTAATCTTATTCCAATTATATCTGTTTTTGTATTATTAATTTAACTTTATTCATAATATATAAATTAATATTTTATTATTCTTTCATGTGAGTTAAGGTAATTCTATAATTTCTAAAATTTATTAATATATATATATATATAATAAAAATAAGTAAATTAAATTTAAAATAGATATATAATGGAGAATTCATATCTTAATTTTCTATATTTTGACCCATAAATGATATTTAAGACTAAGAGTGTCACTTTTTGTAACATTATTTGATTTAAATATTATATATGTCAATTTAGTGGAAACAATTTGATTGAACAATCCCATTTCATGGGAAATTTTATACCATTATAATTATTTTAATAAACTAATAATTACGATGATTAATTATGGCCTTATTAGTGAGTCTTAACCTATATTGACAAATGTTACACTTTACTGAGGTGATAAATTTTTTCATAGTTATTAATCATGTTGAAAAAAAAGAGGCATATATCCCAAATTTTAGCAAAAAAATTAAAAATAAGGAATCATTTTTATAAAATTGAAATCAAATAAGAGGAAGAAATTAATTTTAAAAATAATTGCGCAAAACATGAAAAAACATTCTTTTATATAAAAACGTAGTTTTAAAACAATAACTGGATTTATTATTATCCCTGAATAGAAAAAATAAATTATTAATTTTATAATAATTTATTGAATAATATAAATATATATTTATAATTAATATAAATCAATAGTAGTTATTGAATTGTTTTATTAATATAATATCGCCTATGGTCTAATAATATATTTTTTGAGAAATGAATTTTTTATGTATAAAAAAGTTTTTATACAAAAAATAATCATATAATTGATTCTACTTACAAATATTGTATTATTAATAATATGATTGAAATTATTATACTTTGAAACAATTAAAATAAAATTTTATTTCTAAACAATATTTTGTAGAAAATTAGACTTTTTAATAGAAATTATTATTTTTCATTTTTGGTCTGAAAAAGAAACTTTTAATAACAAAATCCAAAAAATACCACCCTATAAAACTATTTATATGATTACATAAAAATATATATTATGTTCTTAAATTAAAATTTTCTAATTTACCTAAAAATATATATAACAACTTCTCACAAAAAAAACTAAAAAACATTTTTTTGTGAAATCTGATTTCTAATGTGTAAGACAACCATACTTAAAATTGGGTGCAGAATTCCTAAGAATTTATCAAGGAATTTATACTAAGTTGGTTCCCTATATATAGTTCATATTTTGGTTAATACAGTTCCTACCTACAAAGTCAATGACTATGTGAAATTTGAAACATTTTATAACAAAATTTTAATAGCCATTTTAGTCTTGGTGTTTCATGTTTTGTATGGTATCGAACATAGTGTTCTTAATTTAGCTTCATAGGGAGTTATAGGAATTGATTAAATAAAATTATTCATATTTAGAAATGATATGATAATGAAAAATAATTTATATTATGTAAATAATGTGTCACACTCTTTTCATTCTATAACATCTTAGGTATCACCTATGAAATTAATGGTCGTCATCTATTCAAACAATTCCTAAAGGATCATAAATAAAATTTAAATTCACCCAAGAATTTACCAAAGGAGTATCAAATATGTTTTTTAGTAAGTCAAAACTCACCATGAACCATTATTATTGATTAGATATACTTGAAAAACAATTTTTTTGGGTTTTACACTATGATTAATTTATTCCAAAACCACATACACCCATAGTATCTATATAGGAATTTATTTTCTTTGTAAAACCACACTCAATTATTTAACAAAACATGCGACATTATCCTTTAAATATGAATATCCTATCAGTATTAAATAATCATTTCTCATTGTTACTAATCCTTAATCAAATACCAATTTTAATGATGGGTACATTGCATACATAAATATCAAATCTTTTTCAATTAATATTCATTAAATAACATTATAATACTTCCATGAACAATATATCTTTAGTAACATTGTAATGAAAGATACATTATATAATTTTTCATTATAGATATACATTATGTCCCATAATGTTCATCATAAATAGTATTTTTCTTATAAAAATAAAACATAAAACATTTTTTCATAACATGGGGAAAAGAAAAAATAAGAAAGGGATTGATCAAATTCTCAGTAAGGGTAAATAATGAAGGTATAAATTATCACAAAAACATAATATGATCATAAGGGTATTATGAAATGATATCAATATTTTAAAACCATACCCATCATTTCAAATATCTCAATATTGTCCAATTGAGTAATGACAGGCAATTTATAAATTTTGAATCATAAAGGAATTATAGATCATCATCACTCAAAATATAATATTGGTATAAGAGATTGATTTGTGGAATACACATAATCATGGAAATAAATTTACCCACTATTAACTGATTACATCCAAGATAATCATAGCTAATTTGATTCACTCTAAATTTAATTGCAGTACTCTAGGTTTTCACCGAGGACTATCATAAGGTAAAGATTACAATATAAAAGTAGGGTCAATCCACATTCCTATTCTTTTCATGACCTAGGATATCAATATTTACCAAATGGTTTGAGGGGATATCAAATTATGGTTCCAAAAAACATGAAATGAAAATAATTTATTTTTCTTCCAGAAGATCATAAACAATTCATCATTTCATCACCTGCATAATGGAAAAAGATTTCTTAAACATTTCATTATACCATAAATTCTAGAAAGTAAACTGGTTTTAAATAATTATAGTCCTCATAATCATAAACCATCTAATGAAATAATGAGTATGATATTCTATGATAATATATGTAGTAAATAATTTTGTGCATCAAATCCTATTGCCATTTATGAATATAAATGCTATAAAAAGTTCATTAAATAATTTTTGAGGAAAATGCCTTTTCAATTTTTAAATTAATTTATAAAAATATAAAATCACTAAATGAATTATGAAAAAAACCATCAAAAAACCATGGAAACAGATAAATTATGCTTATATGTATATAAATTTCATGAAAATAGAAATCTATTTCAATTCATATACATTAATAAAATTATTTCACTCTAATTTTTTTAAAAAAATAACAATTTATTTATTTGAATAGATTCAAGTATATTTAATTTAATATATATATAATCTAAAATGATAGATGATAAAGTCTTTGTAAATTAATATTTGAGTGGAAAAAAATTATTATACATTATAGAGTACACATGGATATTGAAGATAAATGATTTTTTTAGTCAAAGTGTGAAAATAGAACATTTCCCATAAAATGATCTTTCAGTCTATTGATAACATTAACAGAGAAAAATGAATGTAAAATATTTAATATCATAAATAAAATAGGTAAATAAATTTTTATGATACATTTAATTTTTATGGTGAAATTTTTTCATTAAAAATATATTCATTGAAAATCTCAGTAAATAATGAAATTTTAATATAAAACACATACTACATGTTCTAGTTGATTCAAAATGTATATATACATAGGTATAATAAATTTAAATTTTTTATAAATTAATTCCAAAATCACATACATAATTATACAATTATATATGATCCCTTTATAAAATTTAAACTCCAATTTATTAATATGATTTTTATTAAAATCCTCATTTTCTGGTGTTATCAATATCATTTATGTTGATAATTTCTGTAATGTAGTTATAATCCTTATAAAATTTTCATGGATCCAACATACTTGTAATATTAATAATGATATTAATGTTATATATATTAGTTATATAAATATATATAGATTCATTCATACAAGATTTAGATGAAAAAATTAATTACACTACTCATGGAGACGGTATGCCATATGTATACATGAACACTCTTTTAACTTTTACAATGATCGAAAAAATTTTAATAATAATTCATAAATTTATTTTCAACTATTAAATCATATATGTGTTATATATAAATCAAATATATCCTTATCAACATCCAATGAAAATGGAACTGAAAAAAACTCATTGCTTTGTGGAGGTGGAATTCCACACTTGTACACGATCAATGTTATGAATTTCTAATGGAATGTAATTTACTAAGGTAGATATGATATTATTATTTGGAATGATTAATTATATAATAAATATCAGGTAGAAAAAATAATCCAATCTTACTAAAAAAACATGAATGAAGGTGATAGGTAGAGGTGGTATCCAAAGTAACGCATGAGTTATACATTAACATAATATTTTATTTAATAGTTAGTGGATATTTTTTGTTTCATGATTGTAAAAAAATTTAATTATATTTATTATGATTAATAATGTATTTAATGTTTAGTAACATATATGTAGAGGATGTAAAATTGAAGAAATAAACTAAAATAGGTTGGGTAACATGATTACCTCTACTTCAATTGAACTCTCTTATATACTTTTCTAAAAAACATAGAATTGAATTTTATGAACACTAAAACCTCCAAATTGTTTCTAGGGATGTTTATACGTGACTTGGTAAGATATTTGTTGAGATAAAAGGCTCAATGTGGTGTAATGTTGATAGAGTATTAGTGTTCTTTTACAAGTGGGGAGAAGACACAATTGAATTTCCTAAACAAATATAATATTATAAAATCACTATAAATCAATTTTACCCAAATGAACATATATTATATATCATAATATTATTTCATGTATAAATATATATACAATATTATTTAGACATTTTTAATTATAAAAAAGCTCGTGAAAAGTTTTCAACCCCTATAATCCTATTTTATCTATATTTATAGTGAAAAAATATTACTGTTTTCACTATTAATTATAAAAAAACAAAGGTTCATTAATTAATACTGTCAGAAATTGTGATTCCAAATATGGAATCAATTTAATCATATTCATGTTATAAAATTGGAACCCAATATTTTTATTATAAACAAATAAAATATGATAAAATTTCCTTTCAAGAAAAAGTATTTTCTTAAATACACATTTTTTAATACCAAATTCCTTATTCAATTAATTAAAATATAACAAATTAAATTATTAATAATATAAATTAAATTATTTAAATTTCAACAATATATTAAAACAAATTTTAATTTCTTAAATTCTTTAATAGAAAATCAAGTTTTTAGTAAATTTTTTTTTTGAATATCAATAAATATATTAATGTTTTCATAAAATTCCTAAATGATCACTATAATAATATTTTGACATCGCGATTTTAATAATAAAGTTATTTTATTCCAATACATTTTATACATGATTTTTTTAATCATTCTAATTGATCAAAAAATGTAATAGAAAAAAAATTATAAATATTTATTTTAAAACATATAAAAAATATTAAATAATATTGTGTACTTATTTATCAATATGTTTGATATATCTAAAACATTTATAAATATAATACCTTTTTATTATAATTCTAAAAAAATTATCATCAATGATATAATGATATAAAAAATTATAGTTCCATTAGATCCATGGTTTTTCTTATCAAAAGCATTCAAGGAATTTGATTTTATTTAAAAACCAATATTTTATAAAAATTTAGTGTTATACAAAATTTAATTTCCTTCATCATTTTATATTAATATTCCTTTATACATTTTTATGGCTTCTAAATTTTTATACTATTTTTATAATTTTTTTCATATAAAATTCATTATAAGGTCAAGAATATTTATTATTTGAAAAGAAGTTTTTATAAAACATCACAAACATGTTTTTTATGCTAGAAATTATTCATTGACATTTATTACTCCTGATTAAGGTTACTCTTCCTATTATAACATCCCCTGTCATAACTAATATGTCTTATGGAATTTTCTTTTTATCCAAGAAATGATCCATTAATACCTTTTTCCCTAGTCATTAAAGTATTATAACTGAATTGTTATACCTATTTCCATCATTACTGAATACCATAGTTTTTATTCCACCGATTGAAAGTTGTTTAATTGGATTTAATGCGTTGAATAATTAGCTTAACTGTGGACTTCTCTGTATTCCTGTTATCTACATGAAGTAAAAACCTTATGATTTATCTTCATTTAATTGTATTAACCAATAATAATACTTGATTTAATTGGATACCCATTTATTCCCTGTGATTTTTTCATGTTAGGATTATTGATTGGGATTTTGATTATTTACATAGGTTATATAATTTGAATGTGTTACTAAAATGATTTTATTTTAATTATTTCTTTTTTTATATATTTAATGAATCTCGTTATCATTAAAATTAGTATTAATGATATGAAAAGTCAATTATTTTCCCAAGAATGTTTTATAAAAACTTCTTTAATTCCATATGTTATTTATGATATTATATGTGAATTAATTTAATGTGGCACTTATATGTTTGGGTGAGTGATATGTGGGGTCATATATCTCCATAAAAATTAGTAGTTTAATGTTTATATATCATGTGTTAATTATTCATGAGTATATTTTTGTTTCACGTAAGTGTGGGAACAAATGTTTTGGATCAGTAATTTAATGTTTCCTTATAATAAATTTATTTACTTTTTATACATATGTTTATATGTTTTAAATTTGTTTTCAAGAAAATGTTATGATCCCATGGATCATGTTTGTTGACTCATACTTCTACACTCTCTTGATTCTTGTATTCTGATAAGAAACACTATATTCTATGATTTATGATATATGATTTAGTTGTAATAATTTTCTTATGTTTTGTTATTATACCCACATTATCATATTTTCCTATCCTATGAAGCATGATAATATTTAACCTCACTACTAATCTAATTTCACCACTTTTTTATATCTCCATTTCATATGGCTCTGAACATAAGAAATATATGTAAATTATAGAAGTTTCTTTTATGAGGAGTGTTTATGGTCAACTATAAAGACATAATAAAGTTCATGTAGTTTCATTTACAATTTGAATGATACCTAATTGATAAACTTATCATTGGGTTGGTTTGTTATATTTTACCAAATTCCAAATCACAATAATCCTTGATGTTCATTGGAATGTAATGTAATGAATGTTTTACTTCATGCTATGTTGATGAGACTACAACATCAGGGGTCAGTTAAAATTTATATGGGAAAAATTTGGAACATTTTAGTGAAACAATATCCCATAAGAAATAATCATTGATTTATTAATTAAGAGGGCAGTCATCCTATTAATCCACCATGATTCCATATAGTTAAATTATTAATCTAGTGGAAGATATGATTTACAATTGATCTGATGATTCTCTTCAAGAAGAAGATGCATCACTCAAAAAATTCCATTGGAGGTGGAGTCCTTATACTTAGACCAAATAAGCATCATAACAATTTTTTATTAGGATTATATGAATAAATCATCTTACTAGTGAGGGAATTCATCGAGTACCTATAGCTAAAACATGTGTTTTTTTATCATTATAGGTTGTTAATCCTAGATCCAATGTGTGATGACCATCCCCCCTAGGGCCCGTGTTGTGACATACCTCAATCCCGCCTCCTAAAGGCCAGGGGTTGGAGACTTGAGTCGAAGGCATCAACCTGCAAGCTGGAAGAACTTTATAGAGTACCTATACATATGCACACACAACAATGTCCCAAAGCTGGAAAAGTAATCATTCATTCTAATAAACAACCACTGAGTAAAAATACAAACTCTATGTCAAATGGGCCAGAATACCAATCCAACAAAAGATGAACTAAAAATAGGAAATTACAAGGAAAACTCTAAATTTCATCCACTGTAAACCTCACCGAATGAATAAGTTTAGATTATATGTTGGAAGCCGTAGAAGTACCCCCTATCCGCCTGGTCAAACTAGACACCACGAGGTCCTTGTCTACCAAGTCCTCTATTAAGGCAGTTGCCATCTCTACAAGACAAAACACACGTGGCCAAAGCCTGTGTAGGGGTGAGTAACAATATACTCAGTAGGGACCCCCAAACCAACAAGAAATGACAGAAAATAAATCCTTAAGAAAACCAAAAAGTATGATTATGAATCATGATCACGATGCAAGATAGCTCACACCATGTATAATTTTGAGAGTGAAATTATTTCCATTAGTCATATAATCGAACACCTCGGCCTGTGAGATAACTCCTCCTTAATGAGTATCGTGGGCCTTCTTGGTCACCCAAAAGCATCTTCCCACTAACCTTAGAATGATGTGTTACTCATCCCTGATGACTAACATAGCATGATGGGTTACATAAAAAGTGCTTTCCACCGTGGGCATGTTGGGTCACATAGAAGTCGCTTCCCACATTGGCAAAACTAAGGTACTCATAATGTTGATTACCTTGGGTATGCCAGGTCAGATTGAGCCGCTACCCACCATGGGCATGTTGAGTCACAAAAAAGATTCATCCCACAAGGCCATCATATCTAATCTATATAGGATTTCTTTTCAACATTCATCATGTCTCATCCAACCACAGCATTTCCACACATAGTGCGATTAATTCTAGAAGAACTACTCCTCAAGCCATTCTTCATTTTCCAACCTCAATTAAAGCCTCTATATAGTATTCCAAAATATCCGCCTCACCACAAGGGTTCCAACGCTGAAAAAATCTCATCAATTATACACCTAGTTCAAAAAATTCATACATTCTTATAAAAATGGTTTGGTTGGGTAAGGGTCTGATACAACCTGGTCGGACCGACCCAACCCGACCCGGATCTGACCTGGCCAGGGTCTGGCCCAATCCAGCCTATTGGGAAGTGGGTAGAGGCTATTGGACCACAGGTCTAGTACAATGGGGCTACACGCACCCTGCCCTGTCCGCAAAAGGCATACCAGTTCTTACCCGGTCGGGATGGGGCTGGATGCCTTGTCCGCTCACCCTACCCCGCAGGTTGTCCGTAGGGCTAGCACCTCCACCGCAATTGATTGAATAAGGCCTGCCTTTTGAGACACTGCATTGATCCACATATGTTGTGCATGAACGTCACTAGGTGGCCACCTTCACCTGCCACCAGCCACCAGAACAGACGCGAGTGGCTTCGGTCAAGGTGATCCTTCTAGTGTTCATCCATGGTACTTATTATGGTGAGCCGCCACCCACCCACGACCACTGCCATGGACCACCAAGTCCACTCTGGTGGTCTATTCTTCATTCCTCTTGCGTCATTGGAATCCGAGGGATGCCATCATACCTACAATGGCCTCAAATCCTACTTGTCGTGAATTCGAAGATGTGATCATGAAGAACAGACAAAAAAACACAATGTTGAGGGGCTCGGGACATTGACGTGTTGAATCACGCCCTAAGATTTAGAGGTTTAAACATTGTTATTTTTTGATTGATGTTATATCAATGAATAATCAATCTTGTTATAAAAACTCCATGAAAAAACACTCCTGAAAAAAGTGCGACCTGAAGATCAACCTATTCATGGGTTGATATGTGTTCATTGTTTGGAATAAATAATAAGGAAACATAAACCAAAAAAATCCCCTACCTCATTGGAGTTTGTTGTTGATGTGATCCGCTCATGAGGATTCATGTTCTATTCTGTGAAATCAGATTTCATTGCCCTCTGGTCTTGTTCATCAAGGTGCATTGATGTCGTTAGTGATTTACCTGTGTTCGTCATTTGTCTTTGGAGAGGGTTTTTTCCATAGGTTCGACAAAAGAATTCCCAATCTAATTCCCCATCATGTAATCTCATTAATAAAGAAACGTTTCGTGGGATTTTTGTTACGTTTCATTACCACATTGTTATATAGGTTCATTAATGAAACATCATGGCTGTTTCTTTTTTAATGGGGTCTCATTAAAGAGGGTTCTCGCCGCTTCATTTTCGCACTACAGTTCTAGAGTTTCACCGCTCAATGGAGAGAAACGAAAATAAAATAACATTTTATGTATTTTTATTCTTTTTTGAAATGTATGAATTCTATATTTTTCATTCATTCCTTTTTTGTCGATGTTAGGTACAATTTAGGAGAATCCTTCCATTCTGAGTTCAAATGTGCCCTCGTATTTTTGATATGAGCACCAGTTTCAACGTTAGAAAATCATTCCTACACATTTACATAAATTAACAAAAACTAGATCAAAATATTATTCTAGGATCACCAGACTATGGAATCAAGCAACGTCAGAGCACCGGGTCTCAGAAAAATTCTATATAATTAAAAAATTTACACATATATTCTGAGAAATTACATTATTCCCCCATTTTCAAGCATCACTACCTCATAAGTAAATAAAGGATAATAATCCCGCTGTGGTGTACTGAGCAAAAATCTGTGACTCCCACTCCCATGTGCTCTTTTGGAGATTCATGTGCTGCCAACGAACATACACCAGGGGAATCAACCATCCACGAAGGACCCACACCTATTGATCCTCTATGTTCATCAGGAACTCAAAAAACCTCTCCTCATTATTAATGTATATCTCTCCCCAATTGATGGCATGATATGGGTCATGCACGTACCTCCTCACCTGAGATACATGAAAAACATCATTCACCAAGTTCATATGTGGGGGAAGAGCTAGGCGGCACACCACCTTTCCAAATCTGCTAAGAATCTGAAAAGGTACAATCATCCTCGAAGATATATTTCCACCCTGACCAAATCTCTAAATAAAACAACGAGGTAATACATGAAGGAACAAAATTTCTACCTCCTCGAACTCCAGGGGTGTTTATCTCCTATTAGAATACGATTTCTGCCTACTCTGTATTGTCCTCATCCAATCCTGGATGATTTTCAACTTCTCAATGGTAGCCCGAACCAACTCTGGACCCATGAGTGTTGACTCCCCTAGGTCTTTCCCACATTGAGTTGATCTGCATGTCTATCTATACAATTCTACAAATGGTGTCATTCCAATGTTTGAGTGATAACTATTTTTGTATGAAAACTCCACCAGTGTAATGTTATCATACCAACTATGACCAAAATCTAGAATGCAATCATGAATAATGTTTTCTATGGTATGTATGGTCTACTCTATCTGACCATCTGTGTGTCGGCGAATGACTGGGCTCATGTATTGTTAAGTTCAAAACTCCTCCTACAATCCAATCCACAATAGGGATGTAATGTGTGCATCACAGAATGATAAAATCATCGAAGGATCCCCATGAAGCCTCGCTATCTCCTCAATGTAGAGGCATCCCAATCCCATGAATGATCCCTTATCCAATATGGGTAGGAAGTGAGTTGACTCAGTGATTTGGTCAAAGATCGCCCAGATGGAATCATGCCCCCTAGACGTGAATGGTAACTCTATCACAATGTCCATCGAGATACCATCCCATTTCCACTCTAGTACCTAAAGGGATTAGGCCAATCCTACAAGAACTAGATGCTCAGTATTCACTAGTGGCCAAGTAAGGCATTGTGAACCGAACACTGCCTCCACTTTCTCTATTATTGGCCATCGGCACTAACATTGGAGTTCCTAGTAAGTCTTCACCACACCAAGATGTACCTCCAGGTGGGATGTATGGAAGTCCCTCAAAAACTCCTTCTACGATGTCAGTGGTTTCATGGTTTTTCCTTTAAAAAGTATTTCATGCTCCCTTCCTTTTAAAAATCAATCCAGAATATGTCTATGGTATAACTAAGCACGTCAGGTCTCCTAGTCAACACACACAAGTTTTTCCTCCCTAACTCGCAATTAGAGTGGAGGAGTGACAGTCATTGACTGATGGTAATCTAATACATCTTAACACATGATGGATATATGCATCGTGGATAACTACTCTATTTCCTTACTCATCAGCTGTAAACAATATATCATGTTGAGAGAATTTTCCACCATGTTACCCTTCCTACGAGTGAAGACTATATCAATGTCATTGTCTTGGAAAAACTTCATCCATCTTCATGGTCTCAAGTTCACATCTATCTACTATATGATATACCTAAGACTTCTATTGTTGGAGTAGATGTTAAAATATTCCTCAATATAGTAGTTTCACCACATCTTCAAGGAAAAGACCACTTTTTCTAACTCTAGGTCATGGATCACATAGTTATTCTCATATTTACTCCACTTTTGTGAGTCATAGGTGATCACTTCTCGCTCCTATAATACGACGAAACACGGTCTGGTCCCTGAAGCATTAGAGAAGACTACATACACAACACTATCTTTTGGTAGTATAAAAACTGGGGGACTCGGTAGTCTCTACCGCATCTCCTAGAAACTCTTCAAGAACTTCTCCATCCACACAAATGGTATTTACTTTAATATCATGGATGATAATGGTGTTTCAACTCTGGAAAATATAGGAATGAACCTCCTTAAGTATATAGCCAACCCCAATAAACTATGAACCTCAGTAACGCTCATGGGTAGATCCGAAGAAATCACTTCCTCTTTCTTCACCAGATCCACTACAACTCCATCAACAAAGAAAACGTGTCTTAGAATGTGGAACACCCAAATCCAGAACTGGCACATCGAGAGGATCCCAAAAATCTAGTGGTCTCTATGTTTATCAAGGACTATGCGCAAGTGTGTAGCTTGTTCCTCTTCTGATGCCAAGTACACCAAGATGTCACAAATGAAGACCACCAAGAAACGATCGATGTAATGCTGGAAGATCCATATAATTAGTCCCATAAAAACTACATGGGTATTGGTCATCTCAAAAGGAATCAAAAAAACACATAGTGGCCATACTGACATATAAAGGATTTCATTGGTACATCCTTATCCCATACTCAAAACTGATTATAGCCTGATTTGAGGAAGATCATTGAGAACCACCTCAGTACATTAAGCTAATAAAAGAGGTCATAAATCCTTTTAAGTTAATACTTGTTCTTCCCGGTCACCTGGTTCAGGTGCTGGATGTCCACAAAAAATTTCATGCTCCCGTCTTTCTACTGGGAAAACCACACCCAGGCTACCCTTGGTGAAACACAGGGCCTCATAAATCTCATCTCCTAAAATTACACCAAATTTACCCTAAATTCACGAATCTCCGCGGGAGCCATTTGATATTATGGGATGGATAATGGTGTCATCTCGAGGTACAGATCAGTGTATAAGTCTACCTCTATATGAGGAGGTCATCCCATAACATTCTCTTCGAAGACGTAATCATACTCTTGCACCACTACAAAAAAATCTTGGAATCATGTCTTCCACCTCACCAAGGGTGAGGCTAGAAAATTGGTGTGTGATCCGTTTCACCGTCCCATTAGAATGTTTTTTCTATGCTGTAAACGTTCCATTCTTGTTGGTGAAGTAAATACGTGTACCATCCTTGTGAACACACCACACTTTACGCCTAATACATTCAATCTAATTTTAGACTATAGATAACCCATCCATACCCAAGATGATGTCGTAATGCCTCGATATGCTACTAGGAGTCATCATATGAAGCTCTAACCTCTTAGAGTAAGCTCACACTACTTACAACAGTGTGTAATGGTCTAATCCCCTCCTGTAAGAGTATATAATCATAATGATCGACCCAACGGCTCCACTAGAATCACTCAGCCTCGAATGGGGATTGTGGAATTGAATGATTGATAAGAATCGTTGTATATTAGAACAACATATATGGTGGATAAGGCACAAATTCTACAATTAATGTTTTTCTGGAGTGCTGCGGTTTTTTGCCTTTATTGCATGATGCTGGCCTCGCCCCTACCCACCGGCTCCATGAGGCCATGGTGGACTATGTAAGGGAGGTGGTGGAAGAACCTAGAACCTTCATCAATATAATAATGCTCATACAACTCCCTTACCATGTCTGACGCCCTACAGACAACACTGTACAATCCCATGCCTCTTTCTTGGAGGTCACTTAAACGTTTGCTGATCATCAATGTGATGGGTCGAGGAAGTCACCAACCATGTGTCCCTGCCCGCCACATGAAAATCCCATCCTAGTTCCTTACTGACTCTAGGATCCTTGTAATTCCAACCCCAACTTTTGGGGTTGTCCCCTGAACAATCTGACATGCATGGGTCCATGCATCTGCTACCCGATGCTCACTACAGAAGACTCGGCCACCTTCCATCTGATGGTGGCTCTGGTTATAGGGTCTTACTATTCTTGGAATCTCTCTATAAGAAGGGATCTTTCCAGCATCATATAAAATGTGGGGAGGCTTAGATATACCATGGATTCCATAACCTTCTTTCAGTGTCCCTACTCAAAGGTCTGGTCCCAGAAGAAAAAGTCCCACACCATTTATGTGGAGTAGCGAGATATGTCGGTAAACCTCGCATAGTACTCATCCACTGACATGTCGCCCTACTATAGGAGAAGCGCCTCTTCTATGCACATTGAGTGTATGTTAATAGGGAGGAATGTATCCAAGAAAAGCCGCTCAAAATCATACCAATAGAGGGTCTCCTCATCATGAGTCTCAATCTTCAAGCTCTACTAGCACCCTATTGATCCTTGAATAAGGCTTGTAGTTAAGATCACCATCTTGTCAAGTGTCATCCACGCTATTTGGAAGACCCACATCACTGCCTACAACCAATTTTCAGTAGCATGAGGATATATCTCTCCCTAGAAACTAGGAGGTCTCTGTGTCTAAAACTCATGCATGGTGTTGAACCTGTGCGCGTCATCTACCTGTAACACATGTATTTACATAAGATAAATTTGTGGTTTTAATACTGGTGCACCACTCAATGCAGCCATCTCTATAATGTGTCCCTAAACTAATGCCTCATCTCTAGGCGTCTTTCCTCCCAGTCACACATCTAAATCCAAGCTATCCTTCCATAGGGAGGAATCCATAGAGAGATCATGATGTTAAATGATTAATATATTATAAATGGTGAGACGAATCATATTAAACAAGATCATTAAGAAGAACCCAATTACTATATGATGAATGCGACATGTTTTATTATGTATAGAGTCGAAAAGAAGAATTCAAGGTCTTGGTGTATGGATACGTCAGCAACCGCACCAATACTGGACTCCCTAAATTGTAAATTTTAACTCAAAACATTTAATACTATTTCCAAAAAAATAACAAGAGACTCTCGATCTTTAAGGTAGAACCGACCACCCTAGATACCACTTTTTGATGAACCATCCCCTAGGGCACATGTTGTGACATACCCCGATCCCCCTCTTGAAGTCCAGGGGATGTCAACTCTCACCGAATGTGTCAACTTTTATGTGGAAGGAATTTTCATAAGTACCTGTATGAATGCACACACAACCACATCCCAATTCTGTAAAATTAAACATGTATGCCAACTAAAAATCTTCTATGTAAATGTTCAACTTTTAGTTCTAATGACAAATAATAAAAACCCAACAGAAGGGGAAATCCAAAAAGGAATGTACAAAGAGAACTGTGAAATTCTTCCATTTGAAACCCCACCTAATGGAAAAGTGACGAGTATCTTCTAGAAGTTGAATAAGTAAAACCTACCTGCCTAGTCTCACTAGGAACCACTTGGTCCTAGGCCACCATGTCCTCCATCAAGGTGGTGGTAGTCTGCACCAAACAAAACACGTTCTTGTGAATATAATTCTTGTGTGGATAAAAAATACTCAATACAGTCCCCAAACCAATAAGGAAAGACAAAACAAAATCCAAAAGAAATCCAAGAAGTATGTCCATGATACATGATCATGAAGCAAGATAGGCCACACCAGTTATAATTTAGAGTATGAATATAGGACCATCAGTCATGTCATAGAAAACCATGGTCTATGGGAGAACTCCTCCTTAATGATTATATATTGCCTACCGGTTCACATATAATACTCTTTCGACAATCCTTGGATAGTTTTAGTACACATCCTTGATGAGTACCTTGAGTATGCTAGGTCACACAGATGCCCCCCCCACTCTGTTGGCTTATCAGATCACACATAAGCTACATCTCACCTAGGTCATGCTGAGGTACTCCTCCTGTCGAGTACCATGAGTCTGGTGGGTCATGTAGAGCCACTCCCCACCATGGGACTGTCAGGTCAAATAGAATCCACTTCCTACTGGGCCATCGTAGCTGATCCACACAAGGTCACATGTGAGTAGTTTCCATATCTCATCCAACCGTAGGGTCTCCACATGTTGTGCACATGATTCCAGAAGAACTGCACCTCAATACATCTATTGTATTCTAACATCCATGAAGGAATCCATTATGTAGGTCAAAAAGATAAACCTCACTAAGAGGTTTCCAACACCACAAATAGATCATCAATCCAATTCACGGTTAGAATGATATTGACATTGTTTTGAAAATGATCTTGTTGGGTCTGAGTCCGGTTCACCCTGGTTAAACCGACTTGACCTAGACTGTGGTCCATAGACCTAACCTATGTCCCTCAACCTGACCCTGATCCTTTCTAGCCTGGGTCTGACCTGATGGAGTGGGTATGGCCATTCGGGGAGGCCCAAGACCTGCTCGGTTTTCCCTATGCATACTAGTTCTTACATAGTATGGACGTGGTTGGATTCCGCATCTACTCCCCCTGCCTCATGGGTTGTCTGTGGGGCCAGCTCCTCCACCACGTTCAGTTGACCACATCCTACCATGTCCACAGTGAATCTATGAGGCAATGTGGCCCTATCCCCCCACCACTAGCTTGGAGGCTAGCCGCTCCTACCGCACCATTGTAGCCTGAGTCAGTTGTGTCACTCCTTTAGGCATCCCCCCCACCTCATGCCCCCGCCAACGTCACCGCTCCAGCGGGATCTTCCGTGGACCATCAAGTCTGCTCCAGTTTTATGTTCGTCGTGCTTCTTGTACCTACAACCTCTAAGGGATTCCATATTCCCAATAATGGCCTCAAATCCTTTTTGCTTCCATATTGGAGATGTTGTCATGAAGAACTCAAAAAATACACAAGGTAGAGGAGATTAGGCCATATACTTATTGTCTCGCACCCTTTGCATTATAATATTAAACATGAGGGATTTTGATATTGAGGTTCTGTCAATGAATAATCAATCTCGCTGTAGAAAGCCCAAAAAACACCCTTCCTCAAGAATGAGGAATCTTCAGATCGACATGTTTGTGGTTTGATCTGTGTTAATCATTTAGAATAGAGTGCAGAGAAACATAAAACAAAACACCCCTACCTCATTGGAGTTCGTTGTTGAATTGATCCTCCAGCAAGGATTCAAGTTCCATTCAGAGATGTCCACTTTCATCGCCCTTCGTTCATGTTCTTCGAGATGCATTTATGTCTCTAGCTACACCCAAGTGTTCGATATTCGTCATTGGAGAGGATTTTTTCTATAGGATATTTAGAGAAATTCCTAGTTTGATTCCCCAACATGATATCTCATTAATAAAGATTTACATTGTAGTTTTTTTGTTACATGTTTCCACGTCATTACAATATTTTTTTAACAAGAAAATGAGTCTGTTTCAATTCTGTTATAGAGTATCATTAACAGGGCTCATCGTACACCGCAGTGCTAGGGTTCCAACACTCAATGGTGGGAAAAGAAAATTAAATTAATTTTTTTGTTATATTATTATATTATGTAAAGTATGAAAATAATCTTTTCTGGTTGAACCTTTATAGTCGATGTTATGTCCATTTTAGGTGAATTCTGTCATTCTGAGTTCTACAGGGCCCTCATATTTGTGATTTGAGAACTTATTTAGAAATGATAAAATCTCGCTCAAACATTTAGATAAATGAAGTAAAAAAATATCAATATTGTATTACGGGCTCACTAGGCCTCAAAATCTAGCTTCGTTAGAGCGCTTGGTCTCATAACAATTCCATATAATTTAGAAATAATTACATAGAAATTTTGGGACATTACACAATGTCTCGCCTAATTGTAGAACGGAGGATGATATGTGGTATTTTGATGTTGTAAGGGATGTTTTGTTGTTGAGTCCACAAAAAATCCAAAACATCCTTTAAATACAGGTATTATCATAGGTATTTATGGAATAATTTTACATCATCCATAGTGAAGGTCATCTTTAACTGAGGGGTGAGTGAAAAATAACATTTATGGGGGGGTGTTTATCTAGTGTCTGATATTTAGAAATATCTAAAGTAACACAACGTTAGTTTTTCATTCCTCACATATAGTGTAAGTGAAAAATATCCCTAAGTGAAACATTCTTAAATAAATATGGATAAAATCAATTTTAATTGGAGTTTGTTCTATGGTAAGGACCTCTATGGTTGTTGGTGGCCTCTATAACCTAGAGTGGAATTTCAATCAAGTAGACTCTTTATGCACATTGAGGACATCTACATTCTTAATCATCTTCTCGAGGATGATCTTCATGACAACTATTAGTGGATATATATTCAAGGATTTTTAACATAGTTATCCATGTGAACTATATGGGTCCTGATGCTAGCCTCAAAACAACATCTCCTATTATTCTAGGGAGAATGAAAGAGGGTTAATGATCATTTTGTTTAGTAGTGGGAGCTACTAGAGAATTGTTCCATCTAGGAGGCTTATTGGACTATCCCATGAATGGGTAAAATATTGTCTCAAATTGAGAAGGATGAACTAGGATCAAATCAACTAGTTTGTCTATCAGTTGGGCCGCCTATAGTATTAATTATATCTGGTGGTTCAATCCATCCTTGGAGAATCATTTGTAGCATCCAAGACTTAAACAACATAAATATCCCCAATATATTTGTTTTATCTGAGGGTATTTTCATAGTGTTGTAAGTAAAGTCTCAAAATAGTGTTTTTTGGGTAATGAGAGTGGAAATATCACCTTTTATACTTCATTATCTTTTTGATGTCGACATGAGTCCACAACATCTAAATCATTATGATCTATCTCTTTTATGATGACGACTCCATCATTATCATTTCAATGGAAATGTTTAGTAATAACCCTCTACTAGATTTGATTCGATAGTGAAAAGTGGTAATATTTTACCATGAAGTTTATATAGTTTCCTTCAATGAATAGAAAATGATGTATATGATGTCTACATGGTTTTACATATTCTCCCATTCCTATTCAATATGGATAGGTTTGTTGTTTATCATTTTGTGTCGGGAATTCATTACAATTCATTTAAACAAAACAATGAGAATATTTATAATGAAGGTGAAGAACAACCTATTTGATGTCAAATATTACTTGAGGTGTAAAATAAACAATTATAAACTTCCTCTCATTAATTAAGAGGAAGGTATTCACATCAGGTTGACCATTCTATTTACAAATTTTTTCCCATGAGGAACACTATAAAACAAGATGGAATCCTTTAAACATTCATGGTTCAATGAACACACATTAATTTACTCTAATGGAGTGAAAAAATACATCCTCATGGTTAATAGTGTCTATTCGTGGTTTATAATGGGATTATTAGAAGCAAACACTTATATCCTCATATTCATAAACAAATTTCATTTCATAGTCTTTCCCTCAATTACATATTTAATTCATTATCATGTGTTTAATTCCCAAAAGAATATTATTTTGTAAAATAGTTAATGGTATAAATTTACATCTTAATAGGATGACCTCAATCATTTGGAATGGAAGAGGTGAATTTTAAAATGATCATACATCATTAGGTATATTAAATATTTATAAATACCTCACATTGAATGTGCCATTGAGTTATCTTATGTAGGGTGCATAAGGTATCATAAATTTGATACATGATTCGTGCCCTTTTAAACATATGGGGAAAGTAATTATCATTATATATGTCATCCTTTGCCCATTTCTAGTGGAAACAAAAGGTTTTCTCTAGAAACTACTCATTCTTGTCACATGAGACATATTATGGTCATCAAACACAAAATATTTGTCTTATTATCTAATTATTCCATGGATCTTCACTATAACATACTATTCATTTAACACAATATAGTACTCTTAGGTCCTTTAGTTAATTATATTATGCAGGTGTCCAAATTCATTAATAATGTATTATTATTCTTTTCACAAAAGTTATCTCATTGTCATTCCATGATGTTAGAATATAGGCTCATCATCTATGTAATGTGTAGAGAGATCCTACTCTCATTACATAAGTATCATATAATCATAACATAAGGTATATCATGCTCATAATATGAGGAAATATCACGGTTTTCACCTAAGTAGTGGGACAAGATATATTTTTCTCACCATAATTTCATATTATTCTCTCAAGCTAAGGATTGACAGGTATGTCTCCCAGGGATGTCATTCTAATGAACCAGGTTAGGTTCCATATATGAACATGAGGTAATAGATGATCATTGGTATGGATTATAGCGGGTATAATCATAGAAATTATCTTCACTTATGGGTTAGTCATAGGTTTAAATTCTTGTAAGGATGGTCTCATATAACATTTCCTTTTCGGGTTGGTCAGAGTGTTTATGTTCATTGGGGATGCTTACCAAATATTCTTGTCATGTTTTTTATATAATTATGATAAGATCATATGGTGGATAACAATACTAATAAGGAAATTTGGATGTTTGGTGGATTCTTTATATAATACTAAAATATGGTTACTCTCTATACATTAATCATTATAGGAGGAGAAAACAATTTATGGCATGGTTTTTTGGGATGATATGGTTAGGTCCAACTTGTCATCCAAGGAACCATGTTTTATTGGGGAAGAATGTGATAAAACCTAGTTAATCCTATAAATAAATCAATCTTATTATTTAAATTTAATCCTTTTATGTGTTTATATTTATTTAGGTTTTGTAAATAAATTTTTAAATGGTTTTAGTTGAGAAGGTAATAATTTAATTTAAGTAAATCAAATTTCAATGAATTACATCATTTAGTTTAAATGATAAATTTTAAGGTACTGATATTTAATTCTATAAAAATGAAATATTTTTAGTATCAGTATATCAAATATATGTTAGTGTGAATGTTTTTTATTTTTATGTCCTTAGTAGTGGTTGTGTGAATTCACAGAATTGCTGATTTTTATAAAAATCACATTTTATTTTACAAATATAATAAATTTAAAAGTATCATTATAAATATTTTTAAATTAAAAATATTATATTAATTAATAGTATTATGTATAAATTCCATAGTAATATGAATTGCATTTTATTTTCATATAATTTCATTTTTATGCTAAATAACACAGGTTTCTGAAAACTATTTTTTATTTCATTTCCCATTCTTTTGTTTTAATTAATTGTAAGAAAATAATACATTATTTTGAAAAATGGATTCTAAATTTTTAATCATGAATTAAACATTTATTAATGAGTTAATTTCTGTATTAGTTCATTTTGAATAGTAACTATAGTGAAAATGTGTCATAACGTTAAAGGGTAAATAAATTTAATTAATGTAAAAAATATGTTATAAAGGAACATAATATCATAATCAATATTATAAAATTATGGTATTTTAAACCTTGTTACATTTAATTAATAATTATATATTTTTTAGACACATTATATAAATAATGATTTTCAAAATATTAACAGCATTGAAAAATTGTGATTGGGGTACTCCCCTAATTTGTAAAAGGAGTGATCTTATCCTCCTGTCCTCACACATTTTGAGAAATATAAATAAGAAAAATTCTACCCAAAAATATCAAAAAAATCGATCCCCAAGTCCTATATTTCCTTTTATTCGCAAAATATAATCCAACAAGTCTTAAGTTTCTTTCTAAATGGATACATATGAGGAGATTGTAAAAGTCCCTATCGAACAATTCCATTTTTATTTTTTCTTTTACCTTAATCAATTCATATTAAAAAATGATAACATAATAAGATAAATAAAATTAATATATTTATATATAGTGAAATTTTATTTTATTTCTGGTAAAACCATTTTTAATTTCCCTTTACATCTTATGAGAAATTGAAACATTGCTTGTGTGTATTGGTAGGTAACCACATCCATGAAGTGTTGTGTTTCATTTATCACCAATAAATCATATGGATATCTAGAATTATTTAAAAAAAGAATATTTAGAATATTTATGACGTTATTATAAATCAATAAAGACATTATATTACTTAACATTTTACTTATTCCATCTATTATTTATTGACAATGTCACTCGGGCCTACTTGTCAAATACCACCTCCATGAGTTGAGGTGAATAATTTTTCATTTATAGTATACTATGTTCTTTATAAGTATGAATCTAATGATTAAATATAAAATGTATAAATATAAACAATTAAATATGATATAAATATTTCCTAGTTTATTCTTCTTCCACCGATTCAAAAAATTAAAAAAAATTATGCATGTCCACTGACTACTATCCCCATGAAAGAACAATTATTATTTTAAGTGATCCAAATACAAGGTTGGTTTTAGATGTGTATTTCATGTATAAATATAATAGATATAGTTATTTCTTAATATAGAGTTAATGAAACCATTATCCTCATGACAACACATAGCACACTAATTATATTTTTTAATATTATAAACTGTACGTACACAAAACATCCAAGGTGAACACTACCATTTTAGTAGATAAAATATATATTTTAATAATTAAAAAAAAGGAATAATAATACAAGAAATTAATATCTATAATGTTATTATTAATTTTGAAAAATAATACAATTAAATGACTCATGATCTGGAGAGTGTATGAATTTAGACAACACATAATTTATAAACATTTTTTTATTAAAACATTAATCTAAAGTATTTTGTTAAAATCATTTTACTCTATATAATTTCTCATAAAATTTCCCTAGGAATGTTTATATTTTCCAATTAATTATTTTTAAGGAAATTTTAAACTAATAATTAATTTTTTATTTATTGATAATGAAATCATTAATATATTTAATGCAAGAATAATTTTTATATTTCTAAATAGTTTTTTAATGAAAATTAAATTTATTGTATACATAATATATATATATATATTATAATTTATAAATATTAATTTAAATGATTTCATATATATTTTCATATAAATTATATCATTTAATAATTTTGGAATTATTATTTTTTATTTTTTTACAAAGTAAATAGAATCTTTTTCTCTTATTTACAGGATAAATGAAACTAATTTCTATTATGTGATTAGATACCAATTAAAATGATTTATATGAATAATGTGAGAACATGTGTTTCATTCACTGCATGGTTCTTTTAAATTATATATTACTGATGGGTTATCCCTATATAGTTCTACAAGGCATTTCGTAAAGTGAATGAATTTACTAGTTATAGTTTACCTCTAATAGATATGGTAATTATGAGGATAGGTGACTCCATTTGAAGTGTTTTTATAAGGGTTAATGTAGGGATAAATCCCCATGGAAACAAGATTATAAGGTTATAATTTATTATAATTTATTTATTTAAATTACAAAATAAAATAAAATATGAATTTTTTTAGGAAGGTTTATAATTATTAAAAACCATAATGTTTAATTTAATATTTTAATATATATTTATTGATAATATATTTTCCTTCAAAGAAACCAAATTATTATGTCACTAAAAATATTATTTTTAATGATATTTTATTTTAATTATATTAATCAAATAATTTTTTTTCATGAAAAATTATACTTATTTTTTTAGGAAAAATGTTCATTGCTATTAATGAAAATTTTATTATATTTTTTTCATGATTAAAAATGGAATAAAGTTTTTATATAACATTTTTTAATTAAATGAGATTCTATTTATCATTCTGTTTTTTCAGCTGGTTTTTCAATTCTATTAAGGTTGAATAAAAATGATATTAATGTTAGAGATATAGATATAGGATTTACTATGAATGTTTAATTTATTTCAATATAAAGAACATATTTGAATGGAGTACATGATACTATGGTGAAATATATAATTATTTTAAAAAAAACATTAAAAAACATCCCTAAAAATATAAAAAAATCATAGAAATGTAATGAGTTGAAACCCAAACTATAAATAACATAATTACAATTGTTTAAGGTGTGAAGTGTTACAGTTGGTATCATATGATAGTTTTAGATAACCATTTATGTTATAGTGATGTTAAGAGTATGTTTAAATTGATTATCATTTTTGGTGATACATTCAGGAGATAATAATTGTTAATTTTTTTGTTTCTTCATCATATTATTTCATATTAATATGGGTTTTATGTTTATGAAACTGTTATAATGTATTAAAAAAAATTTAGGAGGATAATATCCATCTAAACCAAAAACCAGGAAGGGTTAGAATTTCAATAGAATAGTTTTTATCTGTACTGACTCAATTAAAAATGGATATCAATTGAGGAATCAACATAAGAGTGTGATTCAATTACCCATGGTGTATCATTTCAATATTAGAGTGTTTCATCAAATAGGACTCTCCGGATATTAGTGTATCTTCATATGTAGTGTTTGAAATATGATGGAATAATATTATAAAGAATATATATGATGTTCTAGGATATTAAAAACATACAAAATAATCCCTTTCAATTAATATTATTGAAACATAAATTGATAATTGGTGTTCATTGATTAAAAACACTAAGGAAATGGTGGAATTTTATTCCATTTAATGGGTAGTATTTAATAATTTCTTCCTTGAGAATAATTTATTTAAATTTTATTTACATTAAATATAATGAAAATTAAAAGAGATACAGATAAATTATGAAAAAAGTGGTACCTCATATTAGGTAAACATTATATATCGTAAAAGTATACACAACATCTATGTATGCACCATGACATTAAAATGGATTGATTTTAATTAGTATCGAATACATGTTTATAAAGGGATCTATTCACTTTCTATTTTGGATGTAATGTGGAAATTATTATACTATGATTGTGGACATAGTGTTTAAGAATTTTTAATAAATAATTTTATGAAGAGATTTATTTTTCATTAAATGGCGAATATTTTATTAATAAAACATGAAGTTAATACTATTTAACAACCCTCTGATGATAAATATGGAAATAGAAAATTTATCAAAATACCATTTGAGGTTTGGGATATTTTACAAATGTATAAATTCTAAAACATGGATTGTGAATTTATGGAAATATTTTCTCTAATGGTCAAACTAGTTATGAAAATAATAGAGTGAAATAATTTATTTATATTGTGTTGGTTTATTACTCTAATTCATGAACAATTTTAGTTAGAGTAGGGGGAAATCATCATGATAAAAAAATTATAGTAAAATATTTTTCTACTCTTATTGCAGACATGATACAGTGAAATTATGTGGTGGTAGGTAGATAACATTCCTATTTAGTTTTTTAAAAATTCATATTTGTGTTATTATCGATCTATTCAATAAAAATTGGAAAATAGTAAATTAATATGAAAATACCATAATGTGAAATAATGCTAGAGTTGTTGTAAAAAAGACAGATGTTGCTAATACAATAAAAGAAAAAAAATATAAACATTTTCCTTATATAATATATGTAATTACGTATTGTAAAAACATTATATTATTTCATATTTTAGATTTAGATTTTATTCTATTTATGTATTTACTTCCATTTTGTCAATTTATGATTGATTGTAGAGAAAAAAGTAATTTTTGTGAATGTGTTTAACTGTTTGTATATGAATGAATTCATACCTTTGATAAGAAATCCCAAATCTAAGAATATAATAATGAATAGAATTTATTTTTAACTTTCACATATATTTTTATAAAAAATTAACTATTTAAATTGGTGCTGTGACATATGTAAATGATCATCATGATGTATGTTATGATGATTTCTATAGTGTTGTTTTTATTTAATGGTCCAGTTAATTATTGAATTACTTATTGAAGATATTATAATTTCAAAACATCTGTATGAAATTTATTTATATTAGTTTTTAGAAATGATAAATAAATTATATTATTTTCATTATTTGTAATTAATCCTCCCTTGCACTTCCAAAATATTGGTCCCATGTTCAAATAGTTAGAAGGAATCATTATACATTGTAATATAACAGTGATTATATACCACTAAATAACATAAATTTGGAACATATATTCCTCGCTTCATATTGATAATTTTTTTGATCAAATAATTGGTGGAATATATTTTTTAACTACTAATGTAACATAACCATTCCCACACACCAAAATAGGTTCTAAAAACACCAACCTTACATTTATATATTTCATAACATCAAATATTTGCCAATTTAAAACATACAAATCAAAAATCATCCGAATGAAAAATGGGATCACATACATTCAAAAGTTCCATTGTGTTTTATAGTTTAAGATAATAATGAAAAACATTTACATAAAAATACCCATGTCATTATGATAGACTTATTCACAATATAACACGTTTTTTATTTTAAATATTAATTCATAATAAATATTCATACATTTCCTTTGACATAGTGAAAAAGGTTTCATAAAATGGGATTAGAATCAAAATAGCAGTATGGGATATATAAAATAAAAAAATCATTTTTAAACCCATGAAGGAATGGAATATAGTATTCTATTATTAAAAAAATTATATCTCTAATAATAAGATACATATATCTGAAACTATCATTATTTACAAAATCTAATTTTTTAAAACACATCCTTAAAAAGTATAATGTTATTATAATAATCATAGTGATTTTTTATAAAAAATTAAAAACCATGAATAATATATTCTTAAAAAATATCATTTTACCCTTAAAATTAATTTACATGCCATTAAAATAAATGGTTGTAACCATTCCCTTTGAAATATATTTTTTCATAAAAAATAAGTATAAGGAATATACAGGTCTTGTAGGTTCCTATGCGAGTAATCATCAAAAGACCCTTATAATTAACCTAATAAGAACCCTTCCCTGTTGAATAACCAAAATGGTCTCCATCCAATAAAATTATCCTAATAACAAAATCATTTCCCAATTCTTGGGAGAGCCATATCAGTCCCAGCCATAATTATGATATATATCATAATCACCCATCCTTATAACCAATTTCCATTGGCTATAATATTCATTAAATGACAAAATCTTCTCATATCCATCATCAAAATCAAAAAACATATAATTTTGAACCCATGAGAAAAACATTTTATTATATTGGTACATCCAATCCCATTAAAACAAATTTAAAAAAAATATATTTTATAAATAAAACGTAAAGGGGATTTTTTATTTTAAAAAATATGGATTTTTTGTAACGGAATACAATGTTAAAATAATTTTTATAGAAGATTTATAACCATTGACTCGTTATACATTATTATGGAAAATTCGGTTATCCTTTTGTAATGAAAGTCAAAAACATTCTATAATAAGATTCATTTTGAAAACCATAAAAAGAAATAAATATTAATTTTTCTTTTCTAATTTATGTATTTAATTATAAATAAATTATATATTTAATTTTTATGAATTTTTACATTGAATAAAAATATTTATAAAATATACCATTATAACGTTTGACATTAGTTATTAAGTTATATTGTCCCTAACATGGAGTCCAATTCATCACAAAAATTTTCTAACGACCAGAATAATAAAATAATTTATTATTTATATTATAAAAAATTATTTTTTATTATTCCTTTTATTCTATTTATTTCCATGATATGTACAATTACTTAATCAATTATTTTTGCATCATAAGTTTTGATGATATTATTCTCATATTTCAAAATTGTCCTTGGTTAGTTGACTATAGTTAGTAATGGAATTACTAAAGAATATATATATTGATAATAATTTCATAATTATATTTTTTAATAAATTAATTAAACATTTATAAATAGATGTTAAATATGGTTATAAAATATATATTACCTTACGATCATTGAGGCAGTAGGATGTACATATGCATGAGTAATGTTCCCACGTTTCAATGAACAAGATATTAAAAAGTTGGTGTTTTTATATATTTATATATTGCTTATTAGATTATAAATTTAATTTTATTACATTAAACTAAATTATATGTACCTTCCATTTGATGGGATATGAAAAATTAATCACATCTCTTGATGAAGGTGACAATCAACATGTACAGATGAACAACGTTATAATTTTTTTAATTGACCGAAATATATAGATTTAGATAATATATTTTCTTTTAATAATGATTAATATGTCATGGATATCTTATATAATAATTACTTAATTATATTTAACTATCCATGAGAGGAAATAATGGTACATTTATTACATCATTTCATGTTGTGGTTATCCATCTAACACATGAAATATGGTTTCGTTTACATTTTCTAAGAAGTTGAGATGAATACGGGTTATTCCATTAATAAAATAACTATCTAGAGGATAAATATTTTATTATTCCACTTTTTTATGAATAATTTAATGTGCTTGAACAATATATATTATGAACAGGCTCCATGAATAACTACACATCATATACGGATATCCTACTTTTCGTTACGTACTTACCCCACTACAGTTGATATTTTTCAAAAGCTAATACCTCAATAACATGGGTATGGGTTTAAATAAGGAACATGGGTTATTCATGGATAATATAAATTGATTTTGTGGTTTAGAAACAAAATTAGATTGGGTTATGTTTCATAAGTAAGTGAAATGGAATTCATGCAATTTCATAATGTATTAAATTAATATAATTTATTTATTTCAATTTAAAATGGTCCAAAATTTATATTATTAATATATAATAAAACATGGAGTAAAACTAATATAATAAAATAATATTTCTCTATATTGGGTGATGTTTTCAAACTTATAAGAGGGTATAAATTCAGGTTACCCCTTTTTACAATTATCATGACATCATTGTTGTTTTTTCTCTAAAGGATTCATTATAGTTAATATAAAAGGAAAAATTAAGCCATAAAAGAAACTACTATTAGATTAAAAACCATATGAACTGAATATTTATGAATATAATATTTATATTAAATTTAAATTACTTTATTAAATATAATATATTATAAAATTTCATTATTTTCATTTTTAATGATATATGAAATTTTATTATATAATTGGTGTATGACTCATGTTAAATGTTTTAAAAATTACATGGAATATAATATATAGATGATGTTTTAAGTATATAATCACCAAATAAAATATATATTGGATTAGATATAATTTCATACCTTATCATTTTCATTGACCCCATAGTTAACCAATGTTCCCCATAATGATTGTATTGCATTTCTCAATATTGAATTATTATAATTTAACATATAAGATTCAAATATTATCATAAATAAAAAAAATATTATCTTTTTACCATTTAAAATAAATTTATTTTCATTATATTTTTTATTATTTTAAATATTTTAATAAAATATTACAAGAAATGAAGTAATTTTAATTCCATTTTGTATATTATTCATATACAATTAATTTCAAATCTTGAATAAAATACTATGTTTTGAATCTAAAAGTTTCACACAAAAATAATACGCAGTATTGATATATGAAAATCATTGGATAATATAAACCTCCAAAAAATTACTATTTATACTGTTTTCAATAACAATTTCTTGATAGTTTTATTTCTTGTATATGCATTATGTTTGGGTTTGTTAAGAATTTAATGAAATTATACATTCTATAAAATTTATATACAAAATAAATAGATAAATAAAATAATTTATATTTTATTTAAACATATCATCTCAACATATGTTATTTTTAATAATTTAATACAATATTATTAATATTAAAATGTAGAAAGATTCATTTGTTTTTTCATCCTAGATTAAATAATTATAAATGATGATATAAAAAATAAATAAATAATTTCATATTTTTTAATTTTGGATAATTAATGATTAAATAAACAAAAACCAATTAAATTGAAAAATGATTTGGAATGATTATTATGCATTTTCACATCAGTCTTAACACAAATTAACCCATATTCCATAAATTTTCATAACAGAAAATTACTATGGTTATAATTTATAATGACAGATAAAAAAGGGACCAATTTACCAAATTTAAACAAAATTATTTCATTGATAGAATCTATTTATAAATAAAAAATTTATATTAATATAAAAAATTTTTTTATATTAAATCACAACCCCAATGAAAAAGAGTATCTTTCAATAAATATCCATTTATGGTATTTGTTTTTTATGCCAAATTAAATTGTCAAAAAAATGGATAATTATTAATATAGTAGAACTCCTTTGATTTTAAACTATTTTAAAAATGTTACTTAGTAAAATAAAGAAATGAAAATTGAATTTTAAAAAAATCATTATTTTCTATATTTATGGAAATGTGAAACTATTCGTGAAAATTCTAAAAACATACTTATAATATAATTATCATTTGTTGATTTAAAAAAAATAAGAATTTTTTAAAAAATCATATTAATAAATTTTTGGGAAATTTCATATAATTTTATCTCATATAATGAAATTAAAAATAATACCAGTTTAAGAATACATATTTTTGAAGAAAAAAATGATGTTACGAAAAATTATTTATTATTTATTAAACATTAATAAATAAATTATTTTAAGTAGGTTATTTATAAATATATTACATATCATTGTTAATACTATTATTTCCTTCCAATTTAATGGCTAGGATATAATGGCCATATTTCGATAATAATATTTAACACTTTATTTTTTTTGTGTTGTGTATCTTATAGGATATCAAACAAAATATATATCATAAAATATCTTGACATTACATTATCTCACATTGTTAATCCTTTCCCTCATAATTTCAACTTGATCTTAGTAATACGAGGTTTAAAATTTAAGAGTACTTTTATTTAAATCCCACATTAATGAATGTTTAATAAACCATAATCTTTCAAAATCGGGAATTAGAAAAATGAATTTCAGTAAGAATAACTCAAAATAGGATTCAATGTAGGTAAAAATTAGTGGGAACAAAAAATATGTACATGGAAAAAGTTTAATGTAATAATAAAGATGATGAGTGATTGATAAAATTTATTTCACGAAATTGAATTATCATGTGAATGTTAATGAATACAAAATAGTACATCAGTGATGTTTGTAAAAGGCCACATATTCATTATATGTAAAGGAAATATGATAATATTTTTTTATTTAAATATTATTTTTCTTGTGTTGGGGAATAATTTTACTATCTATTTTTAGAATTTATGTAAATTTAATTATAAGAAATGTAAAATATCAAGCATTAATAAATTTCCACCAATCTATCATCCTTTTTTCCCAAAAAAGTGTATTCCAGATTATTTTTTCATGTTTAAATCAGAAAAATAAACTTCAATATAATCACATGATCATTAAAATGACACATGTTATTTCCAACAATCATTATAAATTAACTGAAACCAAAATTGTAATCAAATTCAAGATAATTATCATATTTAATTGACTATAAACTTATCAAATAAAAAATTATTCCTTAGATATTCAATATTAATACCCAAGGTCCAATGTAGGTTATTCAATAAATAATTACCCATAAAATTTTCAAAATAATTTCCAACCATGTTTGGAACCCCTAAATCATAATTATTTCATCACATATTCTTTAAATAATAATTTATCATCTATCTCCAATGAACATTTGTCACTCATGAATTCATATATACAAATGTATATGTCAAAATCCTATAGAATCCAAAATCATAAAATAATTTCCATAAATTTTCATAAATCAATGTTCAACAAAAATAATATCATATAGACTTCGAAAATACTATTCAATTTTTTTTTAAAAAATATAGTCTAATAAAAAAATATTTCTATATACCATTATTTTATAATTTCCCCTATATAGTGAATTTATTAAAAATTATCATTAACTAGATTTCTATCATATAATATTCTATTCATAATGGTTATCATTGTGGAAACTATAAATTTTCATCATATAATAACACAATTACCTAGGATAAAAATTATTACCTCAACACCAATAATCATCATAACCTCTAAGGTTATCATCGATGATATAAACATGTCCATAAAATATAAAAGAAATATTACTTCAATAACCATTTCCCTAAAAAATACTAATACAATGGGTTGTGTTACATTAAAAGTATCTCGAAATAATTATATTCATCATAAATTCATATAAATTATGACATTAAAATTTATGTGAAATACTTTTAGCATATGATGAAAAATAAAATTATTATTCCAAGATGGAATTCATATATCTTATGTACACAAAAAATAAATGTATCCCCATTTCCAATTATATCTAAACACTACAAAAATAAAAACAATAATGGACCTGAAACCATACTCCCATGTTAAATGATAAAAACATATACTTAAAATGTATAGCATGATTAGAAAAAACGATATACAATTTCAAAATTCGATAACATAAAACAAATAATGTAAAAATGGTATCACTTACACACCCAATGACCTTTTAGAATTATAGATTACCCATACTGAGAATTTTTTGTCAAAAATTTTGTATTCTTAGTTCCCCCATATTTCATTATTTTCTTTATGATTGTTATTAATGGTTGTTATAAATTAAATAATTATAGTCTCAAAAAAATAATATGTTTTATTTTTTTATATTCTAATTTGAGATTAAATAATGTATCTAAATTACGCTGATTTCTAAAACATTTGGTCATTTTGGATGTGATTTATTGTATGTAGTGACAATTTATTAATGTCAAAAATAAATATGGGATAATAACATCAGGGTATTTCTAGTTTTATCATTATTTTATCTATCTATTACATTTTTTCTTTAACTTCTCATATTTTTAAATATTTTAATAGGGTTTAAGGATGATTAGAAATATTGATAAGGAATTAAGAAAGAAAATGAGAAGATAGGGACATTTGAAATATTACTCATTTAATGTCATGTGTACTATTTTGAGATAGTGTTTCCTAACAAATAATGAATAATATATTTGAAAATGGAAATAACTAAAAAACATAACATTTAATCAATAAAATGAATAATAAGAATAAATTGAAGGAATAAATGGAAAAAATATATCCTTTTAAATAATCACAAGATATTTAAACATATGTATGAATAATCTAACTAATCGAACAATGACATGAACATCAATAAGTAATTTCATCATAACCTATTTCAAAATTTTGGACAAAATATTTATATTGTAACAACCTCATTCCATGATGTATTACATAATTGGGTATGTACTTGGATGAATTCTAAAGCTAGTTTCTCTCAAAAGACCTACCAATGCATTGAGGGGCTATATCATGCCTCTCTCATCAATTATTAAGCCCAATACATTAATCCTATGAAATGGATGCAGTATAATCATTAGAATAATTTTTTTGATTAATAACATCTTTAATGTTATGAAATACCAAATTAATTGAAAATATAAATAATCCATAAAGGGTAATATGGAGAATGGTATCAAAATAGTGCACTTATAGTCAAACTGATCATAAACCTTACATGGAACTAATAATGATGGAATTATTAAATCATTTCCCTAGTAGAGCATAATCAAGAAATGTTTTGTTTTCATTGATGAATATTAATGCAGTAAAATTATCCTCAAAAAATATTCTGGTGTAAAATATCATTTTTAATTTCGAAAATTAATTTTAAAATTTTAAAATATCCTGATTTTTGGGAAATAAAATTTATTTGAAAAATCAATGTTAAATTTTAAGTGATTCATTAATGAAATTATTTTTCATGAAATATGGTAATTATATAATGATCATATAAGTTTTAAACCTAATTCCTTTCACATTATTGTGAAATGGTTCAAATTACTTCATTTGGAAAACGACAAGAAGACTCCAATCAAAAATGTTTTTATAAAAAATAAAACATGTGTAAAAATATAATTGAAGACCAATATTTATTAAGTAAAAATATTTCCTGAAAACTATTTAAAAAATATTGTTATTGAAAAAAGGATTTCGAAATGAAGAGAAAAATAATGTTAGATTCTATGAAAAGAACATTCTCAAACATATTATTTCCAAAGAGGTGAAGATGTTACTATTACATAAAACGTTTATGTATTATTATAATATAAGAAAATAATTATTTTCCATGCTAGTGAGACTAAATAATTGTCTCAAGGGAGATTAAAACATAATAAATAATAATTAATAATAATATTGTGAAATAAACTATTAATACTATACCATGTTTTCAATCATAATCCCCATAAAAGAAATTAAATCAAAAAATATGGTGAGTGAATTAAATAAAAATAGAATCATGATATGAAATATCATATATGTTTTATATATTACACATAAAATACTAACTATTGAACGTGACTTATGTCTAGTAGAAGTAAATGTGTGATACGAAATCCTTACTTCATGTCTGGTTTCCCTTGTATATGTTGGAACCTATAGTATAATAAAAATGGTTTCATTATAAATATTATACAGAACCATGAAAATATGTATAATAGAATTTATGATCTATATAATAAATCTTCACAAGTTTATTAATATTTATTTATTAAAATCATTGTTTTGGGTAATAAGTTCATCCGTTTTCATTATTGTTTTGGTTTGGTTGTTTTAGTCCATTTATATTGATAATAACCATGTGAATAAAGGAATAAAATTATATATATGTGTATATATCATATATATATTTTATATTTATTTAGTTTTAGGAATCAATAAAATTTGGAGGTTGATAATAGATTACACTGTTCACGAAGACGGTAATCCCTACTCACGCATTGATGTTGTTTCACTTTTTTAAGGAATCAAAAAAAAAATAAGAAAATAATCCTAAAATTATTATTATAACTTATATATCATATATTTTAATTTAATATATTATTTTTACCATCCATTCCAAAATAAAATTAAAACATATCACATCCCAAAATGGAGGCGGTAGACCACACATATGAAAGAGAAACATTATTATTTCGCATCATATTGGGTGGTAATAATTAATATGTGACATTATAATTCCAAAAGTATAATAATGAAAACAATACTGAATAAATATTTTAAACCCATAATTATTTCTTCATTTTTTGTGGTGATTGTAATGAAAATGCAGTGGTTCACGTGGTAGTAGTCCTACAAACATATAATCGATGGTTTCATCTCATATCAGATGAAATTAAAGATATATATTGGCCCTAAAAATACAATAATTAATTATAAGTACATTATAGATACTGATTTTTTAATTTATCATTGTTTTATAATATTAAATAGAGTTTGAAGATGAATTTAAACAAAGATTAACAATTATGAACCTCACCTCTTTCTCATAAAACATGTTTAGGTTTATACCGAAAGACTTACTAGACTAAAAATATGATTAAAAATTATTGTTTGATATGGGGAGGTATGTATGGGATATATGTTTTAGGAATTTTTTAAATCATTAGTTTTTGGGAGTGTAATGATGATATATGAGTGGATGGACTTTTATAAGTAGGGGAGAGGACACACTTGGAATTTGTTGAATAGTAAAAGTGATATAAAATATTTTTTTCATGTAAAATGGATCCAAAGTGGATCATTATTAATCCATGGAAAATATTGTTTATAAATATTTTTGGAAAATATAAATTACACATGTTTTCAAGTCATTTTAACATTCATATTTTTATTTTAACCCCATTAAAATCTATTTTAACCTTTACTGTCATAATTAAAATTCAATATATTCACTACAAATTATTTCACAAGTTTAATTTTACCATATTATAAAATATACATTCTTAAAATTCATAATATGGAATAATTTTTACCAATTTAAATTCATACAATCTGAATTATTTAATTTAAAATTAATCTCATAGAGATGAAAAAATTACATTTTCAAAAGAAAATATTTTCATAAGTATAGAATGATTTAATTTGAAAATTAAATTTTAATTTTCTTCCAAAAATCCATATTGTATTAAAAGATATAAAATTTAGTAAATATTACTATTAATGATATATTAATATATATTATAAATAATATATTTTTTAAATGGAAATATTATTTCAAATTAAAAATAGTATTTTCCAATATTAATAGGAATATTAGTATTCTAAAAATCATATAAAAATTTAAATCTTTGCAAATTTGGACAAAATAAATTAAACCATTAATTTCAATTTTCATTTAGTTTTTTTTAAAATAAAATAAAATAAAAATATTATTTAATTTGTGACCAAAACGTTTTAGAAATATATATATATATTTATAATACATTGATTTATCATTTCACTGTCTTTTATTTTTATTTATAATAGAAATATGACAAGTGATTTTTTTATAAATGTGTACACTATATAAGTTTTTAATTTGTTTAGTCCAAATCATACTATCCAATTTAACAGCTATGTTACAACATTATTATATATTATAGTTCCTTAAGGCTCAGGATCATGTTTAATATAAACAATTAATGGGATTGAGTTTATATAAAAATAAATAAATGTTACATACCATGGTGTTGCATTCTTCTCTCATACAAAAAATATCATCCTAAAAATATCCATAATGACACCTTTTGAAAATATATGGGTTGTTATTCGTCATAAAAACTTAAGTTTATAGAGACACCTATTCTGTCATATTATTTCTGTATAGTATCATTACTAGATGATTTGTCTTATTCCTATATACATAATCTCTATTCTATAAAAACTAGTAAGGATCTTCGTATTATGATATATCTATACCAACACTATTAGGAACTGAATGAGGCTAATATTCATTGTTATATATATATATTATTTATGTTATTTATTATCCATAAACACCATTTTAGTTTGGTTTACACTTTGAAAGTCATTTCAGATTATTATTGTAATTCCCCCTTAAAATGAATAATTACATGGTACAATTTTGAACACCCCCTAAAATACTAAATGACATTGATTTTACTTTCATATTTTATTTTTAGGTCTCCCATGATACATGGAATAATTCATACTTTTTAATTATCTTTAGTGATTTGTTTAATTATAATGTTATGTTGTGAATTTGTTGCCTTGAGTTTGTCTTTCTCATGTAAGTTGTTCAATTCACCTTAGTTTCTTAATAAAATTAATTATTCTACTCTTATTTTGTTTGTCTTAATATCACGGTGATACTGTTGGTTCATGGTGTGATTTTATTCACACAAAACATTGTGAAATTATCACTTAATGGTGGATTGGGCGTTATTTCATTATCTTCTTTTACTTCAACAATTCTTCCCTCATGAATCCACATTCTGCTTCCATTGAAACCACGGAATAATTGGCGGGGAAACCCACTTGTGGGATGATCCTATGGAGTAGAAAGGGGATTGACTGGATGTTATTTAACACCCCATTAATTCCTAAGCACTTATTTTAATTGAGATTGTTACTTTATGATATTATAACTTCTTCTTGCTCGATGAATTTTAATGCCAAATATTTCAAGTGCTAATACGAAACTTAACCTTGGAGTGATCATAAATTTGATCCTACAAGTTTATAGGTGATTAGTATATTGGGTTTTTTGTACTAAACTAGTAAGTGATCCACTGAATGAGGCTAATATATATTTTTAATGTATATAATATTCATGTGCTTTATTTTTCATAAACACCATTTTAGTGCATTTTACACATTGAACATCATTTCACATTATGATTGTAATTCCCCCTTAAATTCACTATTACATGGTATAATTTTGAACACATCCTAAAATACAAAATGGCCATGATTTTATTTTCATATTTTATTTTTAGGTATCTCATTCTACAGGGAACAATTCACAATTTTTAAGTATGTAAATATTCCCATAGGAAGACCAACAAAATGAGCATTCATGGGAACACATTATAGGCAAAGTAAACTAGAAAATATCTCAATAAAAAGACAGTAGCGACCAGGATATAATCCCACTAACTCTAAAAATATAACTGAAAATATTGTAAATTATGGTCAATAATTCAATCAATTGTTGAAAAAGCTAATTCGGATGTTTTCATGGAGTTCCAGGTAGCTCATGTTGGGTATAAATTTCTAGGCCAAATTTTCTGTCCCAGAAAAACAGCCCACCATTTCGATAATATCTTGCAAACCAAAATTCAATTTTGGATTCAATTTTATTTTTGGTTATAATACATCTGGAGATCCATTTTCTTCTTCTCTGTCCCTCTCTAATTCTACCATCTAGAAGGTCATTTTCACATGTCTGTTCGGTGGACGCAAGTTACCTTCTACTTTGGGTCATGATTGGAAAAGTCCAAGTTCCACAATCATTCCACCTCCCTAAATCTACCATACACAAGAGGGATGACATTCCCTATTGGTGGATCTACCGAAGGCTCCTAAAATGAATATTTAAGGTAGTTATATAGGAGGATTAATTGATCTTGGAGCTTTGTTTTCATTATAATCTTATTATGCAGATTGGTCTTTGTAACGTTCTTTTATCTCATTGAGTTATTTGAATCACCGTAGTTCTAAATAAAATTTCTTCCATTGCTTTTATGATTTTTTTATCTATATCAAATTGATACCTTTTCTTTGAGGTGTGAATTTATTCACACTATACCTTGTGATATTCTTCATACAAAGGTGGAGTGATTGTTATTTTGTTGTTTGTGGTTCTATAATTTCACCCTTCTGAGTCTACTTCTGTCTTCGGTTGAAAACATGTCATCAATGAAAGACTAAATATTTTATGGGTTGATAAAAGGGAGTACCAAGAGGATTATTCAATGTTGTTTTTCAATCTATAAATGTTATTTATTTATTTTACTTGAGATTCTTTTATTCAAGGATTCTCTCTCTTCCCCTTCTTTATTAAATTCTATAGCCCTATTTTTATGTTCTTTTAAGATCCTTTACCTTAGAGTGCTCATGAAAATAAACCTACATGTGTATAGGTAATTAGCATGAGTTTGTGAAGGTTTTTAACTAGATAGTGATGAGGTTATATTGAATTAATACAATGAATCATTCTTGAGTTAATAAAATTGAAATTGTTAAAAAAATGAATTCATCCAATCCACCCCAAGTGAAAACCTAGGATCAACTCGTTATTTAAATTTAAATGTACTTAAGACTCTTAGAGTACACTTAAAACCATCAAAAAATCCCATGATGGCCACTTCATTTCTAAAAAAAACCCATAGAATGTGTGTTTCTAGAGGTTTCTTTTTAGGACTCTGAGGAATCGACAACCCAAACTAGTCAACATTTGACATCTTAACCATTAAAACTTGAGTATATTTGGGCGAGAACAAAACTATATTTATTTAGAGGTGATATCTTGTATTGGATCCATCATTCGCTTCCTTAACAATGATATATGGATCAAATATTGTACTTTAGTGAGGTCTGGTGTAATTTCCAAATAGTAGTCATTTGATATAATTATTTCAATGTTTTAAAATGGTTTAATGTACAAGGGATTTTGGTGTCCTTCCTTCTGGAAACATATATAACCCTTTAATAGATTAACATAAAAAATGTGATATCCCTTTTAATACTCTAAATCCATCATCTGGTTAGCAGCATAGATATTTTTATTATATTAAGCTACATTGTTATGGGATTTAATAGTCTTTAATTTTGTCATTTCATATTCAATGTGATATTGGAAAACAAGAATCCTATCACAAATATCATCCCAAAAGAAGTGAGTATGACATATATTAATGAATAATTATTCATTGGATGATAATGGAATACATGAATGGAAGATATATTGGTAAGATATTTCACGACCCGTCCCTCAGGGCCCGTGCCGTGACTACCCAAAGCCCGCCTTCCATAGGCTAGGGTCTGGCGACTAGGATAGAAGAAGTATTCCCTAAAACTGGGAAGGCATTACCTTTATAACCTGTAACACACACAACCAATAACATAGCATGATATGAACTGATGTAAAATAAATAGTAAATAGAGTGAGTAATGTAAGTAAAAGGAGTTAGAATACATGCCCAATTGGAGTTTACAAGGAAAACAGGAAAGTACAAGATTACTAATAGGTGAAAAGAAGCACCTGGATCATCCACCACGAATCCTACCTGAAGGGTAGGTACAGTTAATGAATGACCATCTCAACAGTTTTCCTCAAATAACATCCACCTCTGAGCCACCTCCAGTCCTGGTACTCTGGACCTCAGTCAGCGCTACCTGTCTCCTGTACCAAACTCAATAGGGTACAGACATAGCCAATGTAGGGGTGAGTATAACGATACATAGTAGGGACCCCGAGACCCTCGAGGTCTAAAAAAATCCAAGCTAGTGAAAAGGATATTGCTGGTGCTGGTGAAATGGGATGTTCAAAAGGTATTATTGCAGTCGTGTTGGATTTACAGTATGATGTGTGTGTGACTTTATCTAATGGAAAGATGGAGAATTGGTGTAAGGGAGTAGAAAATGTGGCTAAAAGAATGTTTGATGATTTTGGTTGTGCTAGCGGTCCTTTGGAGTTGTTGGATGTTGATAATGGGGCATAAGGGAAGGCTGTGAATGATGAGGGTGTGCGCTTCACAGCTTCTACTTGAAATTGTTTCCAGGAGTTGGAGTGAGAGAATGTGGAGGAAGACCTCCCAACGAATGAAATGCATAATGGGTCTCCTTCGTAGGAGGGTGGAAATGGATCCATAGTTGTGCAACAGGGGACTTTGGTTAATTATGAGACTGTAAAACAACCATGGTGCCTCGCTATTCACACCAATGGCCATTTCCGGAACGGTAGCATAGGGGAAGATAATTTTCAGAATTTGATCATAAATGGGAAATGGGGGGATTTCTCTGATAGTGACAAATAGAACTATGGCGGTATGATCAAGCCTTCATTTAGTGATGTGGTCCAAGGAAGAAGGACAAAGATGACTGAGACCCAAGAAGTATAGACTTCCCCTCCGCAACGCAGGTCAAGGATGGACTACTCCTACCTGCCAAAGTCATTGGCCACTAGGCCTTATGGTGGTAACACTGAGCTCTTAGCCTTGTAACAGATGAATCTATGAAGGAAATATGTTAAGGATCTGAAGCATTGTGAAAACTTGGAATGGGAAACTGATACAGCGGAGGAATCTTGCTACCAGGGGTGTGGAGATGGGTATGGTTTTTATGACATGTAACTTTATCTTTTGAATTATGTTCCTTGTCTACTGTCCTTTTCTTTTATTTTAATAAACGGTCAGGGGCTTATCCCATGGATGAGCCTCTTGGGTATATTCCCATAAATATACCTAATTTATCATGTATACCATCTCAATCATGAGGAAAACACCGAGTCCAACTCAAATCCAAAAGCTCATCTGTTCCACAAAGGTAGGAATACCGCGAAGGAAAGTACCACATAGGTACGCCACACAGAAGAATACCACCAAGGTATTACCATGAAGGAAAGTAAAACAAGGTACAGAATAATCTCACACCATGTATTTCATTGGTACAGTAGTAGAGATGATTAGATGTAATTACTGAATCATTTTACTATGTTAAGAGGCAGACCCACGAAGGATCTCTAAGTGCTGACCCACACATGATTACTTGATGTTGACCAACACAGGATCACTTGGTGCGGACCCATACAAGATCACTAGGTGCTGACCCACACATGATCACTAGGTGCTGACCCACATAGGATCTCTCGGTGTTGACCCACACAGTATCGCTTGGTGCTGACCCACACATGATCGCTCTTCATTCTTTATGTCACAGCCAACTACTGTGTTCCCTCACTAAGATTTATCGTCTCTCGTAGAGTCCCCTCATCAAGACACAAGTAAATACACTAACTGCCATGAAGTCCCACAAAGAAGTATTACAAAAGACTGTCATGCCATAGGGGTCTCAACTCAACAGTTATTGTGTCAATCGGACGCCCGGTCTGTGAGTTACTAGCCTTTTAGTCCTGAGGGCCCAATTGGATTCATGTTCAATCCATCCTGAATGTACTTAAACATTGCCCAAAACACCCGTGGGTTATACTCCAAGGTACCCTCTCGCTACATGGTTTCTAGTGCCGCTGACGGTTCGTCAAATGGAAGCTAGGTGCCAAAGTTATGGATGATAGAGAGAAAATTTCGATGTTGGCCTGGGTCTGGTCCGTCCCGGCCCACTGGGTCTCTTCCGCCCATGCTCGGTGGCCCGGCCCATGCTGGTCGGCGTAGAGGCCATGAGGTCAGCGGAGGCTGCAGGGGCCATGAAGGCTGCGAGAGCGGTGTGAGGCCCCAGGGGGGCTCGAGGTCCATGGGCGGCGAGGCCACGCGGGGGGGAGGGGGGGTGCATGGGCCATGGGGAAGTGAGGCCACAGGGGGACCAAGGGCGGTGCAAGGCCGCAGGGGCCGCATGGGCTGCGAGGTGGAGAGGCCGCGGGGCGCCGTGGAGGGCCGCATAGCGGTGAGGCCATGGGGCGGCGTAAAGGGCCACTATGCTTCAAGGCCGCTGGGTGGCGGAGTCCACGGGCGGCATGGTTGCACCATCGCCTTCATCGCTACCGACAATATGTCGGCCGCCACATCTGTTTTTCATCATTCAGAAAGCTACCTTCATCCATCGTGAAGGACACACCATTCAAGAAGAACGACAGAGAGGTCAGGCTATGATTGTTTGTCCCGTTACCTCCGCGTTATAGAGGTAGAATAAGGAACAAAAAAATATTGAATGAATAATGTCAAACCCTACAACCTCTAGAAATGATTATTCCCAAACCCGCAAAAGAAATCATTTGTAGGTCAACTAGTAAGAGAGATGATCCGCATTCATCTTTTTAGAAGGGAAGGAATTTGGAATATAAAATCATACACAACTAAATCACTACCTCTAAGGTTTTTTGTTGTGTTGAGAGAGAGAAGTCGAAGATGATGACGTTCATCATGCCCGCCACACGCCTCTGATCCCGAGATCGTTCGACGGATAGATGATCTTCGATGGAGGTGGTTCTTCATTTTTGAAGATGTCGACCATCGGATGTGTTCCTCCATGTCCTCCCAAAATATTTTCCAACCCTTTTCCCATCGAATTCTTTCAAAATAAATGTCCAACCAAAATAAAAAGTGTTTTTCCAATTTTTAATTGTTGGCACAAAACACGTTCAAAACATTATTCAATTGACGAGGCATAATTAAATGTGAGAATAATTAAAGGGTAGGATGTCCAGTGGATAATTATTCATTAATGAATAAGTTCAAAGGGTTTATCCAATTAATAGGGTTCAGGTGGTCCCCACAATTAAATTAAAATTAGGGGAGGTTTTAGGCTCGAGTGGTCCCCACCACCGAGCATTCAATTTGGAGGATAACCTCTTGTGGTCCCAACCACCATAAATTTAAGGAGGTTTCTACAATAAAAATAACATGTTAAATAATTTTATTTTTATTTTCCATCGAAAAAGTGAAAACTATCTTTCTCCCTCGACCTACTCCAGTTGAGGTAAAGGTATCCTTAAGTGAATACCAATGCAGCGAGTTCAATGGTTCCCTTAGATTTAAATTTTGAGCACCGGTTTAAAAGTTACAAAAATAATCTTTCACGTTTACTGAATGTACCCGAATTTTTTTTCAGAAATTCATTCGAGGGATACCGGGCCTCAGAGTCATGCACTATCAATTTTTGCAGACTCTTAAAATTCCCATATATTTTTTTAAAAAAATTACATGGATATTATGGGTCTCTACATTATCCCCAACTCAGGGCTTTGTGTCCCTGAAAGCCACATAAAAAAACTAGAAAAACAAGTGGGGGTACTGAGCATGAATCTAAGCCTCCTGCTCCCATGTGCTCTCATAGAGGTTCCCAGGCTGCCAGTGTACGCGCACCAGAGGTATCGACCGCCCATGAAGGAACCACTCCTATAAATCCTCAATATCAACTATAATCTCTGAAAATGACACGCCATCATTGATGTCCAACTCTCCATGGTCGATGACGTGGTATGGGTCATGCTCGTATCTCCTCAGCTAGGATACATGGAATATGTCGTGCACCTAGTGCAACTGAGGGGGAAGAGATAAGAATTAAGGCACCTCTCCCACTATGACGAGGACCTGAAAAGGTCTGATTAACCTCAGAGATAACTTGTTGCCTCGGCCAAATCTCCTTAAACCTCATCGGGGTGAGACCTATACAATGACCTGGTCGCCATCCTCGAACTCCAGAGGTCTTTGTCTCCTATCCGCATAAGAGTTATTCCGGCTTTGTGCAGTCTTAATCTGATCCTAGATGATATGCACTTTCTCTGAGGTATCTTGTATCATCTCTGGTCCCACTAGTGTTGAATCCCCTGGGTCAGTCCATCACAATGGTGATCTGCAAGGCCTCTTGTACAACACCTAAAAATGTGCCATCCTAATGGTGGAGTGATTGTTGTTGTTTTATGAAAACTCCACTGAAGGAAAGTGATCCTCCTAGATATGACCAATGTTGAGGACGCAAGCATGTAGCATGTCCTCGAGGGTCTGAACGGTCTGCTCAGTCTGACCATCCGACTAAGGATAGAAGGTGGTGCTCAAAAAAAATCTATGTCTCGAAAGCCTCCTACAACCGCTTCCATAGCTGGGAAGTAAAACGTGCATCACGGTCGGAGACAATCTTCAGGGGTACTTCATGTAGCCACACAATCTCCTATACATAGAGGTGTCTCATGCTCTATATTGAACCCTGCTCTCTGATTGGTAGATTGTGGGCCGACATGGTGAGTCAGTCGACGATCACCCAAATTGAGTCATGACCCCTCTACATACGAGGATGTCCTGTCACGAAGTTCATGGATATCCAGTCCAAATTCAACTCTAGGACCTCTAAAGGCTGAACCAAGCCTGCTGGTACTTGATGCATTGCCTTCACTTTCTGACAATTGAGGCATCGAGATAAAAACTCTGCTACTTATTTTTTCATTCCCGGCCACCTGTGCTATCATCAGAGATCCTGGTACATCTTCACCACTCCTGGAAGTACATCTAGAGTGGGTGTGTGGAAATCCCTCATCATTTCCTCCTGAATTGATACTGGTAAAATTATATGTTCTCTGAAAAAGATGACGTGCTCCCTACCTTCATAAAATCAATCAGGTTCATGTTGTTTGGATATCTGAGCACGTCAAGTCTCGTAGTAAGTGTCCTCACACTGTGCTTCACTGACTTGCTGAAGAAGTGGGGGAGTGACTGTAAGTGACTAAAGGGAAGCTGCTCCATCCTGAACCATAATGGATATCTGTAAAGCATCCAGTTGCTCTGTCACCTTGCCTATCAGCTGTATACTAGATCTACAGTAGAGTGAATCTGCTACAACGTTCTCCTTCATAGGAGTATAGACTACCTCGAATTCATAGTACTAAAAGAACTCAAGCCAACTTTGATATATTAGATTCAGGTCCTTCTGAGTGAAGATATATCTGAGACTCTTATGATCAGAGTACACAGTAAAATACTCACCCATCAACTAATGTCGCCACATTTTCAAGGCGAAGACCACTGCTGCTAACTCCAGGTCATGGGTAGCATAGTTCTGTTCATGCTATCTCAGCTATCAAGAACCATATGATATCATTGTTCACTCCTGCATCAGGACACACCAAAGCCCAGTCCTTGACGCATCGCAGTAAAATACATACCCTACTCCCTCTGGTAGCCTCAATATGGGGGACTAGTCAGCCTATACCTTAGCTCCTGAAAACTCTGAAAGCATCTCTGTTACCACACAAAGGTTTCCACTTCTTCTTCAATGGTGATAGTGGTGCTACAACTTTGGATAAATCTGGCACAAATCATTGGTAGTATCCGGCCAATCCCAGAAATCTCCATACATCCTTCACAATCTTGGGTGGCTCCCAAGAATGTATTTCCTCAATCTTCACTGGATCCACTGCAACTATAGCCTCTGAGATAACGTGTCCCAAAACATGAAGCTCTCAGATATAGAAATAGCACTTCGAGAGATCAACCTAAAGCTAGTGCTCTTGGAATGTGTCCACTACTATCTAAAAATGATAGGCATGCTCTTCCTGAATAGTCGTGTAGATCAGAATGTCGTCAATGAAGACTAATACAAAAAAATCAAGGTATGGCCAAAAGAATTTTTTCATGAGTCTCATGAACACTTCTGGAGCATTGGTTACACTAAATGGAATAAACAAGAACTCATAATGGTTGTACCGACATCTAGAAGATGTCTTCTGCACATCCTCATCTTGTACTGAGAGCTGGTGATAACTTGATCTGAGGTTTATCTTCATAAACCACCATGCTCACTTCAACTGATCAAAGAGGTCGTCAATCCTCAAGAGTGGGTACTTGTTCTTCACAGTCACCTAGTTCAGGTGCCGATTGTCGACACAAAGTCTCAGGATCCCATCCACCTTCTTGGTGAACAAAATCAGGTCCTCTCAAGGAGAAACACTGGGTCGAATGAACCCTTTCCCCAATAAGTCCTCTAGATATACCCGCATCTCACGAAGCTCTACAGGAGCCATCTGATATGCTTGTGTAGATATATGTGTTGTCCTGGGGTATAAGCCAATGTAAAATCCAACCTCTCTGTGTGGAGGAAGACTCAAAACATTATCAGGGAAGACATTTGTGTACTAGTCCACCACACCAGGATAACTTCCACTCTCCACATCAACTCCTCTGTGGGTAAGGCTAGCCAACTAAGGAGTTATCAGTGGGACTCTTCTCTAGGTAAGTCCATCTTATGCTGTAGAGTCTCCCTTCTCATCAGGGAAGGTAAAACTGGTCCCATATGTGCGGATACACCACACTTTGTGCCTAATATAGTCAATATGAGCATATACTGTAGATAACCAGTCCATACCCATGATGACATCGTAAGGCCTCGAAGCCAGTACAAGGAGATCCAAGCTGAAGCTCTCCCTTCCTAGAGTAAGCTCGCACTGCCAGCAACAATGCATAATCGTCGAATCCACTCTGGTAAGAGTCTCTATCGGTAAGTATCGATAAAATGGATCCATCGAAATTTTAGAGCTCTGAACGAGGGAAGTGACAATAAAAGATTGACTAGAACCTGTTTCTATAAGAACTGCAGCTAAGGTAGAGTATAAATATATCGTACCTCATATCATCTCCAGAGTGTTATGGTCGTAGGCCTCAGCTTCCTAGAGATGACCTCACCCCTATCCACCTGGTCCCTATGGTCGGGGTGGATCACCTGGTGGTGTTGGTGGTAACGTCTTGAATCGTCTCCCACCACCAGGTGCATGAACGGCTCCTCTGCCACGTCTTCCTACTCCTTGCGGACCACCTCGATCGAACCGCTTTATCTACCTGGGAAGTCCTTCAACCATATGTTGATCATCCATAAGGCGTGTCAGACCGTCATGTGCCATGTGACCCTGCCCGCCGCTTTTGTAACACAACCTGATGCTAGCATTTCTGGCTCTGCCTTGGGTGTCCCGCACCCCCGAACCTGAGTCCTACGACCATCTACCTATATGTGTGGTCCTTTTGGACCTATGTTTCATATGTCCACTGCTAACTATAGAAGACTCCGCTACAAGACGACAGGTGGTGGGTCTCACTGCTGGTGATAGTTCAGCAAGGAAACAGTCAACTAAGAGGGAACTCTCTAACACCCCCGCCTGTGTTGGGATGCTAAGAGAAATCATTAATCCCTAATCTTCTATCTGATTCCCTGATCAAAGGTCAGGACCCGGAAGAATGAGACTTGCACCATTTCAGTGGACTAGCATGAGAGTTCAGTGAACCTCACCGAGTAATGAGCCATAGTCATGATTCCCTACTGTAGATGAAGAAGCTCTTATATGCGCACTGCGCGAAGAGTTGCTGGTACAAACTCTGCCCGAAACAGGCTCTCGAAGTCTACCCAGAGAAGCGTCACCTCATCGTGAATATGAAGCATCATGCTCCACCATCTTCTTGCTTTTTCCTATAGAAGACTGACATCAAGGACCACCATGAGATCGGTTGGTGTCCCTACCAGTCGGAAGACTCTCACTATGGCCTCCAGCATATCCTCAGCCACCTGTGGCTCCATCTCTCCCTGGAACCTGGGTGGTCTCTAGTGCTGGAACTCGTGAAATTCACTCAAGTGATGTGCACCCTCCACTACTGGGGCTAGATGCATCAGTGGACCAACGGGTAATGGTACTGTTGGTGCCTCCATTGGTGCCTCTACTAAAAGAGGGCTCTGCACCGAGGCCTCGTCGCTTGGTGGGCTGTTAGTGTGTACTATATCTGAAACCCTAGATGGCTGTCTATGTGGAGGTATCCTAATAACAAATAGGTGCACTATGGTCAAAATGTTATACCTAGTGAGATGATTCAAAGATATCACAATGAAAACTCTTCAAAACACACACGTAATTAGTGTTTGGTGCACTGACTCAAAAATCAGAACTCAGGGCCCTGGTTTATAGATGCTTCAACCACCGCACCAACACTTGTTTGCCTAGATTGATAACCACACTCACTACACTTAACACTATTACCCGTAAAATGAAAAATAAGAGTCCTATGTTCTATGGTAGAAATGACTCCTCTAATACCAATTTTTCACAACCATCCCCTGGGGTCCGTTCCGTGACTACCCCAAGCCCGCCTTCCATAGGCTAAGAGCTGGCGACTAGCACTGAAGGAATATTCCCTAAAATTGGGAAGGAATTACCTTTATAACATGTAACACACACAACCATGTACACAACGAGATACAAACTCAAGTAAACTGAATAGTAAACAGAGGGAGTACAGTATGTAAAAGGTGCCAAAATACATGCCCAACTAGAAAGTACAAGGATGACTGGAAAGTACAAGACAACTCATTGGTGAAAAATTACTTTGGGATCATCCACCATGAATCCTACTTGATGGGTAGGTACTGCTCACAAACAGCCATCTCTGTGGTTCACATCGTCTAACTTCCACCACTGAGAAACCTCCGGTCCTGGTACTCTCGACATCAGTCAGCGCAATCCATTGTCTGCACTAAACACAAAAGGGTGTGGGCATAGCCTGTGCAGGGGTGAGTATAACAATACTCAGTAGGGACCTTGAGACCCTCAAGGTCTCACAAAATCCACCAAAGATAAACCAGAGAACATGAAATCAACTGACAAAACTACTTAGGTATATGCCCATACATATAACTATGTTATTAAGTATTCTTATCTCAATCATGTGGAAAACACAGATTCCAACTCAAATTCTAATGCTCAACTATTCCGCAAAGGATGGAATACCAAAAAGGCAAGTACCACACAAGTACACCCCATAGAAGAATACCACGAAGGTACCACGAAGGAAAGTACCACAAGGAACAGACTTAGATGACACTAGGTATTTTAATGGTACAAGAGTAGAGATGATTATATGTAACTACTGAATCATATTACTCTATTAAGAGGCAGACCCACAGAGGATATCTAAGTGATGACCCACACAATATTTCTCGGTGCAGACCCACACAGGATCTCTAGGTGATGAGCAACATAGAATCGCTATATTTTGACCCACACAAGATCACTCAGTACTAACCCACACATGATTGCTCAGTGCTGACCCACAAAGGATTGCTCGGTGCTGACCCACACATGATCACTCTTTTTTCTTCATGTCACAACCAGCTAATGGGTTACCGCACTAAGCTTTCTCATCTCTCAGAGAGTCCACTCTTCAAGACACTGGTCGATACTCCAACTGCCACAAAGCCCCATTAAGAAGTATCACAAAATACCTCCATGCCATAGGGGTCTCAACGCAATAGACGGTGCGTCAATCGGACGCACGGTCTGTGAGTTATTAGCCTTTTAGTCCCGAGGGCCCGGTTGGATTTGTGATCGATCCATCCAAACCGTACTCCAAAAATATCCCAAACTCATGTGGGGTATACCCAAAGGTACCGACTTGCTCCATGGATTCTAGCACCGCTAACGGTTCATCAAATGGACACCCGATGCCAATGTTATGGCTTGTAGAGAGAAAAGATCGAAGTTGGCTCAGGTTTGGTCCGACCCGGTCTGCCCAACCCAACCCGACCCGGCCCACTGGGTTTGGTCCGGCCCATTGGGTATAGCCCGGCTGTGCTGGGTGGCCTAGACCATTCTAGGTAGCACGGAGGCTGTGAGGTCCACAGAGAATGAGGGGGCTGCAGAGTCCGCGAGGGCGGGGTGAGTCCCCGGGGGGCTCCGAGGGTCGCGGGGGCCTACGAGGTCCGCAGGGTGATGAGGCCATAGGGGCCATGAGGGTGGAAAGAAGCCGCGGGGGACACATGGGTCGTGAGGCTGGAGAGAAGCCCTGAGGGGAAATATGGGCCACGATGCGGTAAGGCCACGAGGCCATGAGGTGGCGGAGGCTGCGGGAAGCAGAGGCCACAGGCGGCATGGTTGCGTCGTCGACTTTGTCGTGGTCGGCTGTATGCCGGCTCCCATATATGTTTGTCACTAATCACAAAGCCACCTTCTTCCATCGCGGTGAACACACAATTCATGAAGAACGGTGGAGGGTTCAGGCCATTTTTTTTGGCCCAATCCCTCTAAGTTAGATAAGTATCAAGCGGCTCAACAAAATATTGAATGAAGAATGACAAACCCTATAACCTCCTCCAATGATTATTTCCAAACCTGCAAAAGAAATCATCCGTAGATCAACTAGATAGAGAGTTGATCCTTGTTCTTTGTTTTAGAAGGGAAGATCATGGGAATATAAAATCATACAAAACTAGAACTCTACCTCAATGTTTTGTTGTTGTGTTGTGAGAGAGATGTTGAAGATGTCAATGTTCATCGCACCCACCACGCGCCTCTGATGCCGAGCTCGTTCGTCGGTTAAATTCTATTCGATGGAGGTGGTTCTTCATTATTGAAGACTTCCACCATTATAAGATGTCTTGAGAAAGGATTCAAAGTTTTTGGAGAACATCATCATTCGTTGTATGAAGAATCATTCTTCATTGGAGGATGTGTTCCTCCATGTTCTCCCAAAAGCGTTGTTAACCCTATTCCCAACGAATGCTGTGAAAAGAAATAGCCAACCAAAATAAAAAGTGTTTGTCAAATTTTAAATTGTTGGAAAAAAACATGTTGGAAACATTAATCAATTGAAAAGGCATAATTAAATGGGAGAATAAATAATGTGGAGGAAATCCAATGGTTAATTCCTCATTAATGAGAAATTTCCAGGGGGTTCTCCCATTAATAGGGTTCGGGTGGTCCCCAACACCGAGCATTAAATTTGGTGGAAAAAATCTTGTGGTCCATACCTCCATAAATCAAAATAAGTTTCAATAATAGAAATAAAATGTCAATGATTTTTTTTTTATTTTCCCACAAAAAAGTGAAAAACTATCATTCACCATTGACCTACTACAGTCGAGGCAATGGTCTCCTTAAGTGAATAACGGTGCATCGAGTTTAACTTTTCCCTCATATTTTAATTATGAGAACCGGTTTAAAAGTTACAAAAACCCTCTCGCATGTTTACTGAATGTACCCAAAAGATGGTTCAAGAATTCATTCCAGGGACACCAGGCCTCAGAATCACGTACCGTCAATTTTCTTAAACTCGAAAAATTCCCATATATTTTTAAAAAAAATACATAAAAATTATACGACTCTACAAGATAACTCCACAAAATATATATATCAGCCAAAAATTCATTCAAATTCATTATGGAATGGCCTAAACATGTATTCCAATGTTTTATCCCTTCCTTTCATAATTTCCATCACTTTGTAGGTGATAAGAGGTTCACAAAATTAAATTAGTATCTACATAATTCAAAATTATTTTCTATAATATATATATCATTTATCTCGATTAAAAATATAATAAATACATTATCCATGAATTCTTACAACTTATTTATTATGGATTGTTTCGGGGAATTCAATATTTAACCATTCTCTATAATGTGGAAATTACTTGATTTTGTGGGAAGACAAAGAGTATCCAATATTACAACATTCCCCATTTGATTATTTTCTTATAACATGATTGAGTACATTGTATTGTTTTCATATTTCCTAGTTAGAATATGTTAGGGATTTAAGACTCTTCTGGGACGAAATCTATCAGCCTTAATTTATTAACAAACCAATCCCCATTAAACATAATTAAAAATTTTCTACTTATTATTATACAACAAAAAGTTGTCTATAAAATTTCTATAAATATTGGTGATACTAGGGTGTATTGATAAATTAAATCTATACGAATCATCCAATAATTTTGTTTCATGTATAGTTCTTGATAGAACACATTGGTTATTTCCAAACTTCAAGTCTCCACATTTATAAAAAAGTATAATAATTTTTCATTATTCATATAATAAAATTTCATTGAAAATTATCATCATATAGTTTATAATTTTTTTATTTTCCATAACTATTTTTTAACAGTAATATGAAAAAGGTTTGATGTATCACCTTATTTAATGATTCCTACATCCATCATTATAAAATACAAGAAAATAATATAATGATCAATATTATTTTCGGTCCGGATTCCATGGTCCTTCTAGGTCATTCCATCTACTACCTTATTTTCCATCCATGTTTTATAGTGTATTGATAAATTTTTTCTCATGAGTAGCTTGAGTCATCTATATTTATTCATGATGATATTTTATATCAATTTATATATTTAAAACTTCTATAATCCACTAATATCACACATTTTTGAACATTTATATAATGTATCCAATTTTTCAGAAAAAATTATTATATCATCCAAATAAATATTATATGTGGATATTTGTGTTCCTAAATCAATAACTACCTTGAACAATTTGAAATAAATTTATCTTTCAGAATTAAGACACAACCAAGTCTCTTTTTTTGATGTATCACAAAATATAATAAACAAATCATTTCATGATTGTATAATAAAAATTATAGAATTCAAAATTATAATATTAAATTAATTAAAACATTCTTTAAATTACAATATCCTTAAAAAATTAACTCTGTTACGATTAATATAGGATAGTGGGTTAGGAAATCAAGAATTGTTTTAGACTAATAGAAAATTGTAACATGAAAAACCAATGAATATACATACATTAGTTATGTTTGATGGTGTAGGATATTATTAGTCTTCTCATATCTTCATTGGATCAATTAAGATATCATTTGTGGGGAGAATATAACAAAGAAAAGAGACTTTCATATTCCATAACTAACCATATCTAAATTTTCCCTATTAAAATTCACTTATCAGTTTATTATAAATGTTTTTCTTGAGATTATCATGGTTCTTATAGAATTTAGAGTAATCTCATATTTCATCAATAAATTTAACAATAAAATATTCTAAAAATTACATGAATACCTTTTTCAGAAAGTACATGATGATATTTAGGGCATTAGTCAATCCATATGGAGTTAATATAAACATTTATTGTCTATACCTTAAACTAAATAATTTCTTTAGAATATATTACATCATTAAAGGCAATTGAAAATAGACATAATAAAGGTCAACCATTGAAAAATCACGAGATCCTTGATGTTTATCGAATAAGTCATCATTCTGATGTATATAATCAATTTTATTTACCATAATAACATTGATTTCCCTGTAATTAATGCAATTCATCATTATTTAATCTTTCTCCTTACCAAAAAGAATTTAGGATGCCTATAGTGAAACACTATGCCAAGAAATCAATTATTCTGAAATTCCTATTGTTTTTTCTTCAAATACACTATTTTTATAGTTTACATTTTATAAGGATTATTTAATAATGATATTTCATTAAGGATTCTGTGAATGGAAAAATTAACTTCACACTTCATTGGATATCCATGAAATTTTTATAAAACTACATCAATACTTTCTTGAATAATATCTTTATCTTCAATTTGATGATTATTTTTTCCTTTCCTAGATTTTGACTTGTCTTTCACTCCAAAAAACTCATTTATAATATCTAAAATCTGTAGATCTACACAGGAATTAACTGAGGAATTGACCCCTCTAAATATATGGACTTCCACATCCTCTTAACGAATCATAATTTCAATTTATTGGAAATAATGTTTTTTCATTATTTTTTTATCCAATCTATATCGTGGATTATATCAAAATAAACTGTAGGGTTAATAATGAATTCAACAAATATGGCACACTTTTGTGTTAGGATGGGAACTAACTCACAAATTCTTATTGTGTCAAGACTTCCACTAAGAGACTTGACTGACAATTCACTTCATATTGTGCTAGAGAAATTCACAATTTTCATGAAAAAATTTATTGATATAAATGATTGTGAACATCCTAAAACAAATAATGAATTAACTAAATTTGAATATCTATTTAATGATTGTACAACCACATATTTATGGACATCAAACCTGGTTGTTGTGATCATATAAGGTTTTCCCCATTCCCATGTAATTTTCTTAGGAAAATTCCTCTCAAATAATGGAATATCATTTACATAGTGTCCCATATAATTATAATTAATGAATTTAACATTGATAGTATATTTATTTCTTATTAAGTATTAATCATGATAGAATTATATTCACACATTTATAAAAATATGATTCCCAAAAAACAAGTGTGACGATGAACCATTCAACATTTTTATAATATTTAAATATCATTATTCCCTTCATCCATTTTTCCATATTTCATTTTTTAGTGTGTACAAAATCCCACTTCTTATATCTAATTTTTTTAATAATAAATTTGTGGATAATTATTACTCTATCTTGATATATATTTATTCTATTACCTCATATGATGATAATGTTTAGGAGATTGTTGGCCTTTAATGGATTGTCTTGTACTTACAAAATAAATGGTCAATATTTCTCTTGGATTTTGTATGATTTCTATAACATTTTTTTTCTAACCGTGTAATGTTGAATTCATACATAGAATCATCTTCATCTCATTTTTTCTTATACCCTATAATTTCCCTTCCATATCCACTAATAAGTAGTGAGAGAAATATTTTTCAATGAATTGTAGTTTGAAATATGTCTATTCAGTACACACTACTTCTTAATCACTCTTATTATATTGATTCATTGATCAACATTGATCCACATCCAATAATATATGATCAACCACATAAATAACATTCTCTACATCATTACATCCCAATGCGAGAAATATTTTCTCATAAGGAACATATATATTGCTCATTTGTAGATCTATTTTTCGTCACATTGAATGATATAGGTGGTTGAAACATTAAGTATTCTAACATCATTACACAATGTAGTGGATCATAAATTAACTCTATACTAGAAATTTTATTACTCATAAACTAATTCAACTAAACCAATATGGTTATAATTTTATTAGTTCCTACTATAGAACTTGTTATAAGTTCTATATCTTTTCCATGAGGGAAATTCTTAAATGGGGTATATGAATTGAAATTAGTCCTATTAATTACATAATTAGCCATTTATAAATAATGAAACAAACAATATTAAATAATGAAATTTTGAAACATAATTTATAATCCCAAAACTTGTGAAATAATTAACAAAAAATAAAAAATTTATGAATAAAAAATATTTTTATCATAAAAATGGTGTCATTGGGAATTTTTATAAATTATAAAGATATTTTTAAATATATCATAATAAATTGTAAAGAAAAATTAAATTTAAAAAATAATATCACCCAAAAGAGTCACATTAAGTAGGAAATAAGTGTATAGTCACCATGCACCAGAATAGTTGCAGAGATATAGTCAATGAAACCCAATTTTGGGTTATTACTCTAATATGCATCTATTAAAAATCTATATCCACTTATAGTATTGTTATATATATGTATTTCTAGGAAAACAACATAATTTAAACCTTACCAAATTTTTGGACGATCTATTATATTTATATTTATACTAAAATTCAGTAAAATGGTTATATTACCTAATTATTTGTTTACTTAATCTAGTTCACATAGTTTCTAAAAAAATCTATCACATTGAAACAATAAAGATCCTGACCATAATACCGAAAAGTTGATTATTACTTTATTAAATCTCCACTGTATACAATCATCCATATCTCAATAGACCGGATTGGGTAGTAGTATTAGAAAACAAGATACATAATTTAATATCACTTTACAATTTAAAATATTAAATATAACTCAAAATTTTCATTTATTGCATCCTTGTTGCTTCTATAATAACCCAACATATCAATTACAACACATATCTTGGCATCTTGTGGAATGAAAAATAAGGAAGTCGTGAGATCAAATGTTTTGTAGGGTTATTCCTACAACATAATCATTCATCAATATAAAAGAAATAATTAATATGAAAAGGTAAATAACTAAAACACATTCTTTTAATAAATTACATGAAAATGAAGAAAGATATGGAATGAAAAAAAGAAGATCAAATGTTTCCTTATAAATTTTCAAAATTTGATGAAATTTATCCATTAATATTCTATATAATTGAATAATCACATTAACATAAATAAAATCTCTCATAATAAGAGAATTAACAATTTAATACATTATAATCATACAATCAAGGCCTAGATACTTTACATCATACATAAATGGGTATGTCCATGTGGAAATACATAATCTATTTTGTCTCTTCTAATCAACCAATGTATCAAGGTGATATAGTAGGCCATGCCCATCACATTTTATGGATAATTAATTCTTCATATGAAAGTCTTGATACATAATCAATGTGAAAAATTAATATTAAAAAATAGGATATTAAATGTTAATATATTCCCCAAACTATTAACATGATCCAAAAACATGTATAATAATATATATATTTGTGTTGAAATTATACACGTGTAGTAAAAAAGATCTTAAACTATTGGGAAAACAAATAAGGATAGTATTACTACAACATGTCCCTATTGGATCATTGGAAAGATACTGATTTTCCTCATCGGTGATTACAAATACCATAAAAATATCCTTTAAAACATTCTTGAGAAAAATAAACATTATAATTTCAAAAATAATGATTTTAAAACTAAAATTATTTAGATTATTGGTCAATCAATATCATTTTAAGGAATCCCAATAATTTTTTAATATATTCTTAAATTAAATAAATGGTATTGTTGGTGGGTAAAAAATATCGATCTTATATTTTATTATAAATAATCCTTTAACACTATATTAAAAGTAATAACAGTAAATCATTAAATAAATTTCTAAGAATATTATATTGAAACAATTTTACAAAATGATGAAATGGATAAAAATTTATTTCATACACCATTTTGAGAATGATAAAATGTTCCTTGATTTTCTTAGAAAATGTTATTTTGGAAGTAAAATGATTTTCAACCAAAGAAAATATATATATAATATTTGCAGAAAAACATTATCTGAATAGTTTTTATTATAAATCATATGAGAAATTGTACTATTACATGAAATTTTAACAAATAACCAAATGAGAAAAAATGAGTTCAAGAGAGAGAGTTAAATAGTTATCTCAATAGAGAATTAAATTTAAAAAAATCCTAAATAGTAAAGTGATTGTGAAATATATCATTGATACTTTGGTAACATTTGAATCATAATCCCCATGAAAGGAATTATGAAAAATGAAATATTAAATAACAAGAAGTTAAAAAATTTCATGAAATTTCATATCAAAGACTAATTATATTGGTCATAAAACAAAATAAATGGGGAATACGGATTATGTATCCCGTAAGTAAAATTGAGATGCGAAACCCATACCTCAGGTCCTATTTTCATCATACATGTTTAAACTGTAAGAACCCAGATCTTCGTTTCAGGTATGTATTTCTCTTTCTGGAGTTTAGATAATTTTTGGAATTTCTAGAAAATTTCAAAGTACACGCCATGTACTTTATGAGTTCATTCCATGTACTACTCTCCAGCTCGAAGCCGTGTGCTGGCCATGCCCAGGCCACACACACGGGGTGTATGGGTGACGTGGAGCCCATTTTGGCGGAGTACGGAAAAACCCACTACACGCCGTGTACTTTACAAATACACGCTGTGTACTTTTATTTTCACTAAACGGACCGGGGTCGCACCTCATCACATTATTTGCCTTCTTCTAGGTCCCGTTCGTCCGAGAGTGACCCGTATGACCGAATCTTCCCCGAGCTCCCGCCGCTCTGTCCGATCTCTGATTCAAGCACGGCCGATTGCGTTAGAAGCGCATTGGTGAGTTCTTACTTCTTCTTGAACATTGTTTTCCTATTATTCCTCCTTCTCAAGTTATCTAAGGTTGAACATTTTGTACGTTTTCTCATATCTACAACGATCTAGGGAGAATCATCCATCGTGGTTTATGTATATCGATCTCTTTGGATCGAGGTAGGTGGTTTGTGCCTTACCGTTCAAATTCTTTGAGTTTATGTACAAATTTCCACCAATACCCTTGAACAGGGTATCGCGTGTTTACGTTTTTTCCCTTGTTGTTTTCTTTCCTTTTCTGTATACTTGTGTAGAGGTAATTTTACCATGTTAGGGGATAATTTGTTTTTCTTGGATGTGTTTGCCCTTGATTTGTTCATTTTACGACCTTTAGGTCTCATTTTCCTTTGGTTGTCTCTCATGTTTCCATGCCTTGCGGTTATAGGTTGAAGTGGAATTCATGTTATGCTTGTTTCCATGTAGACTGTCTTGCCAAGTAGCTCTATAGGTGTACTTCAATTAGCCAAGTATCTCTATAGGTGTACTTTGGACTTATATCATTGTTATGCACTGACCAGCACGAGGCTGAGAGAACCTGGTGCTATAGACTATAAGGGATAGACCAAGTGAGCTTCCCAGAGAGTCTTAGACATTATAGACTACAGAGGGGATGGATAGAGTGAGCTCCTAGAGAGTCTTGGTTTTTATAGACTACATGAAGATAGACCGAGTGTGCTTCTTCATAGAGTCTTATATTGTTTGAATCTCTTTAAGAACCTTCCCATGCTAGAGGGGGAACTGACCGACTGAGCTTCCTCAGAGAGTCTGTGGTATACCTGAGGCTACAAGAGGAATTGACTGGGATAGCTTCCTCGGAGAGTCTCTAGACCTTAGGTCTAAGAGGGTTAGACCACATGATCTTCCTCAAGAGATTCCCTAACTACCCTATACTATAAGGGGAATTGACCGAGTGAGCTTCCCCAGAGAGTCTCATAAATGCGTATGACCAAGCCAGAGGGGTTAGGCTGAGTGCACTGCCCAGAGGGTTGTGGTACTTATTGGATAGGACAAGAGGGGATGGTTGTATGTACTTCTCATAGGGTTTCATGTTTTTTAGCTTTGTGCTTCGCTGCTGTTATTGGTTGTGGTTTGATTGTTGTTGTATCATCCTTCCTTACTGCTTATTGTTACTGCCTATTGCTTGCTTTTGTTGTTTACTACTTTTTTTACTTTTACCTGTGATATACTCACTGACTGTTAGGCACAGATCTTTGGGTAAATTCCTACTGGGATTTTATATCACACCCTGTTTGGTCCATGATTTTGGGCCCAAGCAGACTATGTTGCTGCAGGTATAGACAAGGGTAAGCACCCTTTGACGTCTGGAACTTGATTGCTTGGAGAATGAGAGCATATGACTGATCTTTGGCTCGCGATGTTGAGGATATGTTTACTTTTATTTTTTACTTGTTTTGGTACTGTGGTGGTTCAACATTGTGACATGTTTGGGTACTTTCATAGTTATGTATCATGCATCATTTCTTATATACATATGTGCTCTAGTTTACTGATTTAGTTTTCCGCTGTTATATTGTTGGTTATTATTACTTCCGCTATTGTATGTTATTCTTCGTCCACTGTGTACTTTTCCAATGAGGTCATAGTTTCCCCACTAACATAACTAAGGCCCTCACTGCTAGTCGGTAGCCTTTGGTGTTTGGGGAAATGAGCTTGAGGCCATGTGACCAACCGGGTACAGGGAACCTCTGGGTGGCTTCCAGAACTAGGACGTTACAAAGTGGTATCAGAGGAATTATTTTATCTTGCATTACTATATGGAGACTTTCGCCAGGGATAGGATGAATTGGGTACTTGGTAATAAGCTGTGCCCGGGAGTAGCAAACTCGTGTACAGGGAAAATCCATACTACCTTGTTACTGCAGTTTTCTGGTTTTGAGATTTTACGATTGATACTATTTCACAAAGAGTGATTCACATGATTTGTACTATTATTGTTTTGATATTTCAATTCTATTTCTGTCGCAACCCAATGAGATGAGGGTATTCCATCTCATGCATCATCTAGGAACTTGTAGAAATCACATTCCATGCATTCTTGTCATTCCATCTAGGGTGCATTAGCGATTGCATGCTGTTGTGATAGACTTTGTGTAGATTATGCATGTTGTTTTGATATATGCTTGATAAAATCTCTGATGCTTTGTTAGAGAATTTTTTGTAATGCACTTTGCTCAAATGAAATCCAAAATTTGAATCTTGAGGTGTTATGGGCCCTCTTGGATCGGATGTTGGTGGATCAGGATCATGTTTTCTCTTACACAAGACTGTTAGAGATGCCAAGATTTGATTTGCGGGGAGTATGGGCCCTCATGGATCATAATTTGGCACCTATTAGCTTGGTTTTTTGTGTTTCTGGGTATTCTATGCAGTTTCTGAGTTACTGCCCAGAAAAACACAGAATACACAGTGTGTACTTTCTGGTTACACGCCATGTAATTCGCAGGCCGTGTTATAGAATGTATGTGCAGGAACACGGTGTTGTAGAGATAACTTCAAGAACACGTCGTGTACGGAAGTTACACGCCTTGTAGTTAGAGTTGTGTACCCGGCCATGTCACCAACAACACAGGTCGGGGAAGCTCGAGTAGACACGTCGTGTCGCTTTCAGAACACGCCGTGTAGTCTTGCCAAGGTACTCGGTCGTGTCACGAACAACACAGCATGGTGTCACCTTCACCTATACATGTTGTGTTTGTTCTGAACATGCCGTGTAAGTGCCAACCGTGTAGACGGTTGTGTAACTAACAACACAGGCCACCGAGTCCGTGTCTAGTACATGTCATGTCCCTAGGGAACACATCGTGTAATCTGTGGTTTGTTTGACCGTGTGAGTTAGCCGTGTAAGAGACTCGGGCAGGGGAATAGTCTTCAAGTACACGCCATGTGTTGGGTCAACACGCCGTGTAGTTGGGGTGTTACACTACCTGTCAGGCAGGGGTACATGCCCATGTTAGTTGCTTAAGTGAACACATCGTGTAGTTTTCATACATGTCGTGTAGTCAGGTTTTGTAAAACCTGATAGTTTCTTTTCCATGTTCCCATTTTGTACTCTTTTGTTCTCTGTACTTGTTTTCTGATCTAAGGTATACTTTTGATATTTTAGAGTTTTGCCTCTGAGACGTCCTCCGGTGTACTTCTGTCGTCTGGCAATGATCAGACGCCAGATATGGCTGATCAGGGACTTCCTGCCGATCCTCCAGTCGAGCCAGCCTTGGCACCAGCTGTTATACCCATTGCAGGTGCCGAGGCGTAGTTCAGGGAGGACATCCTGAGAATGATGCAAACCTTCCAGGGAGTGCCACCTCTTTCCCCGTTGATGGCTGAGTTGACACAAGTTTTCCAGCAGCATCATCCTCCTACTTTTTCAGGGGATAGAGGACCTCAGGCTACAGAGCTGTGGATAGAGGCCACACTGACCATATTTGAGCACCCAGAGATCCCTCCAGATAAAAGGGTAAAGTTGTCTACTTATATGCTCCGGGACACTGCTAAGAGGTGGTGGGAGGTGATCTCATGGTTAGGGTGTCAGCAGGATATATCATGGGATGAGTTCTGTTGCACCTTCTATGACTACTTCTATCCGGAGACCTTGAGGGCCAATCGAGCTTGGGAGTTTATGAGTCTGCAGTAGGGTACTCTCTCTGTTATGGAGTACTCATCTCGTTTCACTGAGCTGCAGCGTTTCAAACCGATCCGATCATGTGATGATTTGTTCTTTGCTAGGAAGTTCGAGGATGGTCTCAGGCAAGAGATCTATTCCCAGGTGAATATCTTCCAGTTGAATTCGATATCCTCCATCATCAACCAGGAGTTGATCACTAAGCACAATCTGAGGGATTCTGGAGCAGTGAGCCCGGGCGGTTCGATATCCAGAGCTGGTGTTCCTCGTATAGATAGTAGGAAGCATCACAGAGAGTCTTCTCGAGGAGATCAAGGTTCGTGGGATGCATCTTCGGGCAGCCAGGTTGTATGATACCAGTGCGGTAGGATTGGGCATACTAGCCCTCAGTGCCAGAGGGATCTGATGGAGTGCCGGTCTTGCAGTAAGATGGGCCATCTTCAGCGTTTCTATCACATCTTATCAGCTTCAGTTGGTGGTAGGGATTCCTTTATGACCCCACATTCTGGAGATGCTTCTCCAGTTTCCCACCAGTCTGAGAACTAGAGTACTTCCGGCCATTCAAGACGAGGTGGAGGTCGCGGCCGTGGTGGTCAGTCACCAAGTCATCAGTGACAGTAGAGTAGATCAGCTCAGAGCGGTCATCTAGGGGTGCAGGGTCGCGGTGCAGTCCAGTCTTTCGCCGTGGAGCAGATCTATCAGGATCAGGATCCCGACCCTTCTATGGTTCAAGGTATGATCTTAGTAGCCTTAGTTTTATCTTCATCTCTTTTCGATACTGGTGCTTCCCATAGCTTTATCTATATTGCAGTTGTGGAGAACCTTGATCTCTCTATCTTTTCGTCTGTCGATTTGTTGACTCTTAACACAATGTTGGGAATGAGGAAATCTAGTGTACGAAAGTGCAGAGAGTGCCCTCTTGAGGTTATGGGGTGTCATTTCTTATGGGACCTCTATATCATAGAGATGACGGGTTATGATGTCATTCTCAGTATGGACTGGTTGGTTCCCTTCTAGGAAGTTGTTGATTGCAATCACTGCAGGGTGAGTTTCATATCACCAGAGGGTGGATATTTCATTCATATAGGTGAGTGGGATGTTCAGGTAGGTAGAGCTGGACCAGAGCATCATGGGCTAGGGAATGTTACAGCCCATATTGCTAGTCATTATCTGGATGACCAGGGGACTTCACAGTTATACTTTCCTCCAGTGGTGGAACGTTTCAGGGATGTCTTTCCAAAAGACTTTTCAGGTTTACCTCCATAGCGTGAGGTAGACTTCTCGATTGAGGTCATTCTAGGAGTGGCACCGGTGTCCATTCCTCGTTATAAGATGGCTACACATGAGTTTCAGGAGCTCAAGAAGCTGTTGGAGGAGTTTTAGGTGAAGGGTTTCATCTGACCCAGTACTTCTCCTTGGGGTTTTCCTGTCCTGTTTGTAAATAAGGAAGACGGTACCCTTCGGCTTTGTGTGGATTATCGGAATCTGAACTAGTTGATGGTCAAGAACAGATATCCCTTGCCGAGGGTCGATGAACTCTTTGATCAACTTCGAGGAGCCCGGATGTTCTCGAAGATCGACTTGAGGTCTGGTTATCATCAGTTGCGCGTTAGACCATTAGATATACCTCTGATAGATTTTAGGAGAAGGTATGTTCTTTACAAGTATACAGTCATGTTGTTCGGTCTAATGAACGCGCTTGTAGTCTTCATGGAACTGATGAACCGAGTGTTCCATCTGTACTTGGACTCCTTTTTCGTGGTCTTCGTGGATGATATCTTAGTGTACTCTCACACTCGACACGACCATGCCACATATCTTGAGATCGTACTGAGTACACTGAGAGAGCATCAGCTGTATGCTAAACTCTCGAAGTTCCATTTTTTGATGAATCAGATTCACTTCTTGGGTCATGTCATCTCAGAGGCAGGAGTGTCAGTAGACCCAGAGAAAGTGAGAGTTGTAGTTTCATGGGAGCAGCCGAAGAATGTCTTTGAGGTGTATAGTTTCCTAGGGATATCCAAATACTACAGATTCTTTATTCAGGACTTCTCGCGCCTAGCATCACTGTTGACAGGTCTGACCAAGAATGGGGAGAAGTTCTTATGGTAAGACTCTTGTGAGTCCACCTTTCAGGAGGTGAAAGGGAGGTTGACGTCAGCATCAATACTAGTCTTACCAGAGATGATAAAGGGCTACATTGTTTACTGTGATGCTTCAGGTATCGGGCTGGGATCTATGCTCATACAGGGAGATGGAGTCGTTGCGTACAGGTCTCAGCAGTTGAGGCCACACGAGAGGAACTAACCGAGGCATGATCTGTAGTTGGCAGCAGTTGTCCATGCCTTAAGTTGTTGGAGACACAATCTTCTGGGATATCACTTTGTGGTTTTCACTAACCACAAGAGTCTCAAGTATATCTTCACACCCCGTGATCTGAATTTGAGACAGTGCAGGTGGGTCCTGTATCTTTAGTCCTTTGACTTCGAGCTCTCCTATACGCCGGGAAAGGGAAATGCAGTGGCAGATGCGTTGAGTAGACGAAATCAGATTTAGGCAGTTCAGGAGGCCAGTAGTGAGTGGCAGCTTATGGCTCTGTTTTCTGTGATGCATCTAGAGGTGCGCGAAATGTAGGGAAAGACTTTCCTTTCTTCTGTGGCTATTACCTCTTCACTTCTTGATCGGTTACGAATGAGGCAGCTATCAGACTCAGATGCCTTGGTCCTGCGGGAGAGTGTGTCAGGAGGGGACCCTCTTCCTAGATGGACAATGGGCGAGGATGAGATCATGTGTTTCCAGGGACGTGTATGGGTGACAACAGACATACACGAGGAGATGATGCAAGATTTTGATTCCTCAGTTTGGGCAGTTCATCCTGTCTTCACCAAGATGTATTGGGATCTTCATTGCCAGTGCTGGTGGCCAGGTATGCAGAGAGATTTTGCTGGTTTTGTCATGAGATGTTCTACTTGTCAGCAGGTGAAATCAGAGCATCATCGACCAGCAGGGCTTTTACAGTAGTTACCCATTCCGGAGTAGAAGTGGAACGATGTCGTGATGGAATTTGTGACCGGGTTTCCGAGGTCACCATGGGGAAGTGATGTTGTATGGGTCGTTGTCGATAGGCTTACGAAGGTTGCAAACTTCTTACCGATCAAGGAAACCTTCAGTGCGGATGATTTGGGATGACTGTACATCCTAGAGATTGTACTTCTACATGGAGTTCCACACTCCATTGTTTCAGACAGGGATGTGCACATTACCTCTCGGTTCTGGCAGGGACTTCGGAAGGATTTGGGTACACAGGTACTTTTGAGTACAGTGTACCATCCCCAGACAGATAGCCAGTCCAAGCACACGATCCAAGTTCTTGAGGATATGCTCCGAGCTTTCTTTCTAGACTTCGGTGGTTCTTGGGAGAAGCATATACCTCCTGTGGAGTTCTCCTACAACAATAGTTTTCAGGCGACAATTCATATGGCACCATACGAGGCTTTTTATGGTAGGCCATGCTGATCACCCTTATGCTGATTGGAGGCAGGAGAGGTAGCTTTGCTGGGACCTCGTCTTGTTCAGGAGACTTCGGAGCAGATAGAGTTAATTCGGAAGAGGATGGCTACAGCACAGTCTTGAAAGAAGTCTTGTGCTGATCAGCGGAGATGACCTCTAGAGTTTGAGGTCGGAGACCATTTTTTCCTACATGTCACACCGAGGTTGGGACACAAGAGGATTCAGAGATAGGGTAAGCTTTCATCGTGGTACGTCGACCCATTTGAGGTAGTGGAGAGAGTTGGGATGGTTGCCTATCTGTTGCAACTACCACAGAGGTACCATGCTATGCACGACGTCTTCCACGTCTCTCAGCTCCGATGTTACTTCTCAGACCCATCTCATATCTTCCAACCCGAGGAGGTTGAGCTGGAAGTGGATGCGTCGTTTGAGGATAATCCTATCCGGATTGTCGATCGCAGCACGAAGGTTCTCCAAGGCCGATCTGTTCCTTTGGTATGGGTGCTATGGAAGAATGGGCGAGTTCAGGACGAGACTTGGGAGAGGGAGGTCGAGGTTCGATCGCAGTGGTCAGAGCTGTTTGAGGATCCTTCTTCTACGCACATCTAGAGAAATTCAGGGATGAATTTTATTAAGGGGGGAAGTTTGTAAGAACCTGGATCTTTGTTCCATGTATGTCTTTCCATTTCTATATTTTTGAGATTTTTTGGAAATTCTGGGAAATTTTGAAGTACACACCATGTAATTTATGAGTACACACCGTGTACTCTTCTCCGGCTCGAATCCGTGTGTTGGCTGTGCTCGGGCCACACACACGGGGTGTACGGGGGATGTGGAGCCAATTTTGGTGGTGTATAGAAAAAACCACTACAACTCGTTTACTTTAAAAATACATGCCGTGTACGTTTTTTACACTAAATGGACCGGGGTGATGTGGAGATGATTTTGGCGGAGTACGGAAAAACCCACTACATGCTGTGTACTTTAAAAATACATGTCGTGTACTTTTTTTTTACTAAATGGGCCGGGGTCGTGCCTCATCACGTTATTTGCCTTCTTCTAGGTCTAGTTCATCCGAGAGCGACCCGTATGGATGAATATTCCCCGAGCTCCCACCGCTTCATCTGATCTCCGATTCGAGCACGGTCGATTGTGTTGGAAGCGCAGCGGTTAGTTCTTCCTTCTTCTTGAACCTTGTTTTCCAATTCTTCTTCCTTCTCAAGTTATCTAAGGTGGAAAATTTTGTGTGTTTCCTCAAATCTAAGATGGTCTAGAAAGAATCAGCTGTTTTGGTTCAAGTATATCGATCTCTTAGGATCGAGGTATGTGTTTTGTGCCTTACCGTTCAAATTCTTTGAGTTTATATGTGAATTTCCACTAATACCCATGAACGGGGTATCGCGTGTTTACCTTTTTTCCATTTTTTTCCTGCCTTGCATGTATTCTTGTCTAGACTTAATTTGACAATGTTAGGGGATAATTTGTTGTTCATTGATGTTTTTGCTCTTTCTTTGTTTAGTTTATGACCTTTGGGTATCGTTTGCCTTTGGTTGTCACATCTGTTTCCATGCCATACAGTTATAGGTTGAGGTGGAATTCATGTTATGCTTGTTGCCTTGTAGACTATCTTGCGAAGTAGCTCTATAGGTGTACTTCAGTTATCCAAGTATCTCAATAGGTTTACTTTGGCCTTATAGCATTATTATGCACTGAAAAGCACGGGTCTAAGAGAACCTGGTGCTATAATATATAAGGGATAAACCGAGTGAGCTTACCAGAGAGTCTTAGACATTAGAAACTACAAAGGGGATGGACCTAGTGAGCTCCCAGAGAGTCTTTGTTTTTATAGACTACAGGAGGATAGACTGAGTGTGCTTCCTCAGAGAGTCTTACCTTGTTTGAATCTCTTTCTGAACCTTCCCAGGCTAGAGGGGGAATTGATCGAGTGAGCTTCCTCAGAGAGTTTGTGGTATACCTGAGGATATAGGAGGAATTGATCAGGATAGCTTCCTCATAGAGTCTCTAGACCTTAGGGATAAGAGGGTTAGACCGCGTGATCTTCCTCAAGAGAGTCCCTGACTACCCTAGACTATAAGGGTAATTGACCGAGTGAGCATCCCTAGAGAGTGTCAAAAATGCATATGACCAAGCCAGAGGGGTTAGGCTGAGTGCACTGCCCAGAGGGTTGTGGTAATTCTTGGATAGGACCAGAGGGGATGGATGTGAGTACTTCCCATAGGGTTTCCTTTTTTTAGCTTTGTGCTTCACTGCTGTTGTTGGTTGTGGTTTGATTGTTGTTGTGTCATCCTACCTTACTGCTTACTATTACTACCTATTGCTTGATGTGGCTGCTTACTGCTTATTGTACTTTTACATACCATATACTCACTGACTGTTAGGCATAGATCTTCGGGTGAATCCCTACAAGGATTTTATCTCACACCCTATTTGGGCCATGATTTTGGCCCCAAGAAGACTATGCTGCTGCAGGTATAGACAAGGGCAGGCACCCTTTGACTTTCGGAACTTGATTGCTTGGAACAGGAGAGCATGGGACCGAGCTTTGGCCCGCGATGCTGAGGAATTGTTTACTTTTATTTTGTACTTGTTTTTGTACTGTGGTGTTTCAGCATTGTGATTTTTTTGGCTGCTTTCCTAGTTATGTATCACTCATCATTTCTTATATACATATGTGCTCCAGTTTGCTAATTTAGTTTTCTGCTGTTATGTAATTGGTTATTACTTACTCCACTATTGTATGTTATTTTTCTTCCACTTTGTACTCTACCAATGAGGGCATAGTTTCCCCACTAACACACCCAAGACCCTCGCTTCTAGTTGGTAGCCTCTGGCATTAGGGGAAATACACTTGAGGCCATGTGACCAACCGGGTACGGGGTGCCTCTGGGTGGCTTCCGGAACCAGGATGTTACATAAACCTTATATATAATAAATATTAGTTTCTAATAAATCTAATAAATATCCATAATAAAAAATTTTCATAGAAAAATCTATTAATGGTATATATTGAAATTGGATTATAATGTTGATGGACACTCTAGGTCATATGTATGCAAGAAAGTTGATTACATATTAAAATTGATCAAAATAAATAAATTGAAGTTGTAATTAAACATTCTAGTATCATAATTATACAATATATATCATATATTTTTAATAAATCTATAATTTTTACCATCTATTTTGAAATAAAATTAAAAAATATCACATCACTTCGTGGAGGTGGCAGTGCACACATACCCGGAATCAATCTTATTATTTTCCAATAGTTTTCCAGGATAGAAATAATGTGTAATATTATGATTTTAGAAGTATATGTATTTCATAAATATCATATAAATATTTTTAATCTATCATTATATCCATTTGTGAGATGTGGTGATAGAAAATGGGTTTATTGGGTCGTCAGGCGATAGTACACTATACACTTGATCAATTGTTTCATTTCACATTAATGGTAGTTGATGTAGATATTGTAAAAATTATTTTTTTGTAATAATTTTTTATATTCCAAAGAATTTTTTTATACCATGGAATAAAGGTGGTTGTTGTTTCAAGGATTAGTATGGATGGAATTGATATTGTCAAAATATTTAATATATGAATGTCACACGTGGGGAGTTTTTAATAAAACTGTAATAGATACTAAATAGAGTCTAAAATCTTAAATAATAGGCTTAGAATAATTCTTGAATTTGGGATTTATCAAAGGTGATACCTATGGGTGGAAGGTGTGGGATTTATGATAGAGGCATATGTTGGTGAGGATGTAAAATTTAATCATTTATTTATTTATTTACTATAACATTATATATATATATATAATACTCTATTAATATGTTATTATAATAAATATTCATGTTATATGTATAAACCTTGTATTCTTTTATATGGGACATTAATTTATTTAATTGTTGGATAGATATTGGATAAAAAAAAGTGATTAGATCGAGGTGAATCAAGAGGCATCGAAAATAGTAGGGAGTCTACATAAGTGGATAATTAGTTCATCATCAATTAATAGTAACTAAATTATGTAGTGATAATAAATTTTGGGATTAATTATTTTGATTAATATTTTGATCATTTATTCATACATTTTTTGTTTATATTTTATTATCTTCCCATCGCTCGATATCCTTCAATATTTTTAATTATTTAAATGAAATATTTAATTTTTTTATTCGATTTTATCACCCAAAACGCATAACCAATGGTAGTTTTCCGATATCGCATTGTAAAATGATTACTATCATCTTTTTTTGAATGTATTCCACCATTGTATTAATTCATCACCGATGGACTATAGGTTCATAGTTCTACAGTTTTTGGGGGATGGTTTGAGCACAGTCAAACGCACAAATTCAAAGCAGTTATGTGATTATTGAGTGGGATTGAGATTTTCAAATGGATTACTTCAGTAACATAGGTTGCAGTTTCTAATTTAGGATTCTATCAAGGTGATATTGTTTGTAAGATGATCAGAGGTTGCTTGAGGTCCGATCAATTGACCTCATTTGATAAATTTATGCATGACGAGGGAATGTTTTTCCACAATATCAGTTCATAGTAGAGGCAGTGTCTGAGGCCTCACGGTAGAGGCACATTAGGTTTTCATAAACCTCGTTGCTACCAATAATAATAATAATAATAATAATATAATTTTCATACATTTGTGTGGTGGAGGCATGTGTTGTATGTTTATGTGGAGGACTCCAGAGAGATTACATGCACATATAGAGATTGAAAAATTAATTAATTTATTATAAATAATTAATTATTTTCTAAATTAGATAGATGAAAATGGGGCTCTTAGAAAAAGGGGAAGGGAGATATTGGGATTTTTCTGAATTCATGAAAACATTGGGATGTTTTTGTACACATAGATCGTTATTATATACATTATAATAATGATTATAATAATAAAAATCTTATTATTTTTATTAATCATTGTTTATGGAACAAATATTTCATCTAACATCATATTGATGCACCATGTATTGTATTCAGACCCTGATGACGATGAAAACTTTAAAAAACCCAATGTTGGGTACCTTTTTTCAAATCATTGATAGGTCCAAAGGAATAACGAGTAAATGTTCTTTGAGAGAATATATTTTCTGAAGAAGATTTTGATTTGTGAATGTACACAGCCTCCCTAGATTTATATTCTATGAGGATCACAATAGAAGTATCTATTTTGATTTTCATGACTATTTCCTCTAGGATATTAGTGGATTTATGTTTTGTCCTTGCATATTTTTGACGATCCTTATGAACTCGATAGTTTTTGTGATAGACTCAGATTTTGGAATACGAGAGACCAATCATTAGTAATATTCCACATTGAATGTGATAAATTCTTTCATAGAGGATTATGAAATATGTTGTAAGATGTACTGATTTTTATTCTTCAACAAGTGATTCTTGAATATGGTAGTTATTGGTTAGTCTGATTTGAGAGAAGTCGTGTTTGAAACCCACTATAACACTTGGGAATGGGTCACCCATTTTCTTCTCTGTCTACTAAGTCGACCCCCCTAATTCACTACTGTGTGGGTACAATATCAATAGAGTTGAATTCCCATGATACACTATAGATTGGATCCTCTATCTAATGGGTGGAACCCCCAAATGTACAATTTTTTGGGTCCCCTATCTATTCAGTGATACCCCATGATGCACTAGACTATGAGTCTTATATCTACTAAGTGCCACACCATAACAAACTAGGAAACATGCCCCCTATCAATTGTGCGGATCCATTGACACACTAGGGAATGTGTATTCTATCTATTAAATGGAATCACATTGAAATATTATGTTACAGACCGTCTATATAACAATTGGAACTCCCCTTACACAATAGGGAATGGGTCCCCAATATATTGAGTGGACCCCCCCCCCCCCCAACTCTCTTGGATGTGTTTGAACTATCTACTTAATGAAACCCCTAATGAACTGGGGGTTGGATCATATATTCGATATTATTCCCCTTAGACTAAGAGGCATAATGTAAAGGTGTGGGTCCACTACAGGATTAACATGATGGTTACATGAGATATTGGGCATTATAAATGAACTCATAGGATATATTGGAAGGCTCATCATCCTAGGATTAGATTTGATGTGGGGATCACATTTATCTCTCCTTGGGGATTCTGTTGAGCATCAATATATTTATTTTTTAGGTTTTTTCCCTATTTTTTTGGGATGGGATAACAAAATCTCTCATATCTTCTATTTATCCCTCTTATTTTTTGGGGTGTCATACATGTTATGTATTTACGCATCCAACATGGAATTTTCCCACATGTGTCGTGTCTTATGAAGATGATGGACAAGTAAAAATTGAAATTGGTAGAGTATAGAGATACATGGGTTCATAGGGAATATATGGTGCATGGGATTATAAATTAGGCTTTGGGATATCTCATCATTCTATATATTAGTTTACTGATAGGTTGGGGTTAAATTATATGTTGGGAATTTATTTTTACCCCATTTTCTATGGTTTTTTTTGTTCTATTATGATTTATTCCTTTGATGTTATTTTAATATTTTGTTTAATCTTGATAACAAATTTTCATTATTTATTTATCTATACTATTTCATGAAGAGATTTTGCTCTGTGTGTGTCTAGGTACACTAGGAAAAGGTGTCTCATTTACATTATTCATTGTTTAAAATTTACCCCTTCCCCTTTTCTTTTGTAGGAGAGTTTGGGGCTCTGATGGATCATCCTTCCATCAGTCAATCCAGTACTACTAGGTCAATTCATTATAGAGTATTATCATTGTAGTTAATTCCATTGAAGGGTATTTGGATTTTCCACATATGATGAATTAGTTGGGACAGTAAAAAATGGTTTAGAGGTTTCATGCGTTTGGATTTTTTGACAAGGAACCAATGTTTTTTTGATAGCAAATGTGTCCATTCACATGGACTCTGAATCATTTCCTATTGAATTTCAATATTTGGATATCGATTATATAGAAAAATTAATGCATGAAATATATAGGATTAAGTAATTTTATTCTTTTTATTGATTAAGATCACAATATATTTTCACATTTTCTATGGTAGGTCCTGATAACAATTAATATTCTCCTTAAATACATCTAGATATGATTTATAGATAATTTTATGATGATTCCTAGTTATGTAATGAGTCCAAAATTTAAGATTACACCAATGAGTTTTTTCTCTATGGGGCATCGACTTGTGTTATGACCTATTTAGTAGCACAAGCATACATATGTTGATCATGTTGTTGATCGAATATGTGATGACCAGTTGATGGATCTAGTAGGACTTGATAATGGTACATGCATGCTTAGTGTGCTATGTGAGTTCCATCAATTGAAAAAAATTATGTTTTTCTATAATAAAAACCCTCATTTTTTAGAGGTTTTATTTGAGGATGTTGTTTATCTATTCCAACATTAATACTATAACATAAAATATGGCAGTTTATGGAACCATATTTTTCTAGAGAGCTGTAGTTGGTTACAGAGGAACTGAATGATGTAGAACTTTTGCTGAGTGGACATCACAGTATCTAAATATAATTATTTCCTAGGGTTAATAGTGAACCTAACCCCACATATCATGCCATAGAGGACTGGCATGATCCTACGTTCTATTTTTTAATCTAGGAAATGACCACTCATAAGGGTGGTCCTGGAAAAATGTCATCTCCAAGGTGATGTGAGGTATCCATAAAGAATGATGTTAGTTATGTTTTCATCGCTTTATAGATGACTGTAAGAGGGACACCTATTTTCCTGGGATGCATTCTATAAATGTGATTCAAGATCGCGAGGGTGATTCAATACCACTTAATTAGGATAAAGCCTAATTTTGGAAGATGAATTCATTTTGATTATATATTTGAGTTTTTTCTAATGGGAATGTGATAGAGAAACATATGGTTATATAGAATATGTATGAAAAAGGATATATGACTTCATGTGTTAGTGGCTTGTGACCCTGATAATACATGTGGGTATGTGGTGTGACCTTTGTCTTATCTGATCTATTTTCAGTTTTTCTATGTGGTTACAAGAACCATTCCATTTATCTACCCTGGTTTAAAACCCTGTGATAATAGTGGTAACCTTTTTTCTCAACCCTTGTAGTGGAGGATCCATAATAGTGGATTAGTGATCACACACTTCTTTAAATAGTGTCACTTAACACATTCAAAATAGGGAGCCTTAAATAAAATTATTTGGTAGTTATAGTGGGATCCGATGACTTTTTCCTTAGTATTGACTAGTCAACTTCCATTCAAGTAGAGTTGATTTATAACTATTATTGCTTCTAATTTTTTTGGGGTGGATTTTTCAATATTTGATAAGAATTGATCCCCATAAAAAGGATGTATAAAACCAATAATATGTGGCTACAATCAATTTCCTATCAAATTGGTCATAATTACCCATGGTGTAGTTGTTGTTTTGAGAATCCATATTCCTACAATAATAGGTTTCATAGATTGAGGATTTGAATCAAAAGGATGTGTTATTATTACCTCCCCCTAATGAGTTAAACTACTAAATTTACCTACATCATGGGATGGTGTGAAAATTTCTTCATCATTTTGGATGGATCACTGGATTTTCATGAGTTTATAATGTGGTGGGAACGTCTGCAGAGGTACGCTCTGTAAGACTCGGGTTTTTAATTGGACAATGTAGTGGTATTCACCAAGGAGGCCAATGATGGACTGAGGCTAGGTGTTCACCGATGACACCCAAACCTGGTGACATTCGTGGGGGTCTATCTACCCCTGATAAATGATTCTTTATTTAATAAGTGATTATGAAAACGGTGGTTCTTAGATTTTGACCTCAGTTCAAGTTATCACCATCTCCTAGTTCATGAGGAGGATTCACTAAATGTGGCATCCTAAAGCCAACATAGTTTTAAGAGTTCATGTGGATTCCTATTGTCATGTTCAATTCCCATAAAGTGTTTCTAGAACTTATGTGTGTGATAACTAACCCTTAATGGATTTTATCATAATAATAAAATGTGATGGTACCCTCATGTCCTCATAATAAAATTTCAGCCACATTAAAAATAGGATGATGGTGCTAGACATAATCTGGGAGAGCTTTTAGAATGGAAAATCTCATGGATTTTGTTATACAGTCTGATGTCCACTTCTTAAAAAATGCCTTCTCAAAAATGGGAGTGATAGTTAAACATGTAGGGGTTAATGTGATGTATGACTGAGGTAAATGAATGGGAAATACATTTTAGAAGATGCTCACAATGTTATTTTTTTTAATTTTTGTTGAGTGAGTTAACATATATGTTGACCTCATTAAAGATGACCCTTGTGGGTTAGGATGGTGTAGCAAACCATCAGCTGATAGTTGTTAAACCTCCACTACATGAGGGATTCATGGATACATAACATTGGGATATTGAGTAGGAATCCTTCCTAAATATATTTCAAATAGATATTCTTGTGATGTATTCCCTAATAGTGGGGGCATGCCATCCTTGTTATTTGATTATAATTGCCATTGTTCATTTTTTGATATGACGTGAATAGTAGGATGTTCTCACATAGTAGTACTCCTTATAGAAGGGTGGTTTTATTGACATAAATTGATATTGGCTTTTGGTGACATGATATTATAGCATATTTCCATGTTTAATACTTTTTTTCTCAATTTCCCATGGGTGCACACCGAAGTTACAAGTGAAATTCGAAATGGGATGATTTTTTGGTTCTAGTGATAGAGATTCAAAAAACATTTATGAGTTCATGATGCTTATTGAGTGGTCATATAATTAATCTCCTGGATAAACCACTCCTAAAAAAAATAATATAATATAATATTGGAGATTTTATGATTCATGTGCATGTACAAGGTTGTACATCTTCTATGTATTCCTTGGATAATAATTCCATGACATAATTAACACATAATTTCTCTATCATAAAAAGGGTGAAATAGGCCATTGGGATTTGGTTTCTCTTGAGAATAGAGTATTTACACCAGACAAATGGAAATGGAGAGAATGCCATTATGGTTCTAAATAACATGATTCGGGATTTAATGGTATCATTGTTTCATATTTCAGAAGATATACAACCATCGATGCAGTTTTTATCATAGTATTTATCACTCCACCAAAAATGTAGTACCATTTGATTCCATGTTTGGGAAACCATGTAGGCCACCAATACACTAGTCTAATCCATTGGGATTCAAGCCTTGTAGTCCTATAGTTATTTCTAGTGATGTTTTTGAATGGTGTTAAATTATTCTAGGGTAGATTGGGATTTCAATAAAACTATCACGAGTCCTCTATGGACTCATGATGGTTGGAATTATAGTTTTAAGACAATATAATCTATTCCAATATAACTCACCATGCCAAGGATCTTTGATATTCGTACAGAACAACATAATATCTATGAAGATGGTTTATACTTTTTACAATTATTGCATTGGATTAGTGAGTTCGTGTTATACCAAAACTTTAGATTATAGTAATATTAGATTAATGGTTATTTACAATTATTTAAGCTGAGGAGACATCTGAGACAATCAATGCACATTTTTGACATGGGTGATCTGGGTATGGGGTGTGGAGTTCAATTTGAGTTACTTAGTGTTAGTAGTGAACTGCCATGGGAAGACCCATCATGGGAATATGGATCCCCAAGGTTTACATTAATAGATTACCTGATATCATTATTTTGATCTCTCTAGAGTGGGGGACCTAGTTGAGAGATTAGTTTTACTCCCTTCATTTTCATATTTCACTATTCATGATGAAACTCTTTAATGGTGGGGAGTGTATAGCGACACTAGTGTTGTTGTGTAAGACCGCAGCATACTCTAGGGATTATTTTAGGATATAGGACAAATGAAAATGTAAGATTCCAACAACCTATTATCATAGAATCCATATTACAAAAAATTAAACATATTATTATCATTGGTTAGTAATTGTTTTTGAAATAATATAATTACACCCAAATAGAGACTTCAAAATAAAATTCGAGGACATAGTTATATCGAAAATGCTGGGTTTACCATAGGAATGCCCATTAGTTGGTTAGTCCGGGACCTCTAGTAGAGGTAGCTGTTGGTGGGTATGAATAATAAAAATAATGGATATCTATATTTATTTTCATATAAATTACCAAAATATATATTTTTTATAAATATGTACATATAAAAAATCAACAAGATTTTTTTCATAAGAAAGGGTGGATTTAATAGGGGATTTCATTTCCTTCATTGGACTATTATGATTAGGAATCCAAATGAGATCATATGGAGGTGAATCAAGAGGCAGTGAACACAGCTAGATTTCTTCATTGTCGATGAATGCATTCTTCACCAATGACCTCCCAAAAAACTAGGAAGGGATCATAAATTTATGTTTTGTCCCTTTTTTAAAGATTCAACAAGGAGTTATTTATAATTATAATTATCTATGACTATCTACCCCTTACAAGATACCATTCAATAATTTTAGATGTTTTAAAAAATTATATATTTCTTATGCCATTTTACACCAACTATTTTCCACCAATTGAGCTTTGGCCTCGATCGCATCAGTGAACAAATTTTTTTTGCATTTTATTATTATTTTAAAATAAATTCATCATTTTATTCTTCATTTTCATGAGCATTCATTATTTGGAATTGTCGGGGATGGTTCAACCCTGATAAAACCCATGGATTCCAAGGGGTTGTGCATGTAACATGTGGTATTGTGATTTTAGAATGAACCATATGTGTATAATGGGTATGGTTTCATGATTATGGATGATATTTAGGTGTGATAGAGAACATTTTTTTATCATTTGTGGTTCGAGATCGTATTAGTGTTCCTCATATTACCAGTTGACACATTATGACAATGTGTATTGTTATGGGATTGATTCTGAGTGGATTCTATCCACGAGGTCTTTTGGATGATCTGTTTTAGGTATAGAGAATCCGTAATATTACATATAACAATAATTATACTACTATAATAATTATATTCCAAGATATATGTTGAGGCACATGCTCGGTGTGTAAATGGGGAATAGGGGAGGGTGTGAACTTGCATATTATGATAGAAAATTTGATAAATCTATTATAAATTACTAATGAAATTATATAGGAAGAGAGACTAAAATGAGGTGCATAGAATCATGGTAAGGGAGAGAGGTGGCCTAATTTACACATGTGAAAATGTGGGGAGGTATTTATAACACATGTCATTATTATATATATATATGTATATTAAAAAGTAAGATAATAATATTTTTATTAATATTAGTAATCATTTTTTCACTGATAACTCCTCCATCCGATGATAAATCGATGCATCATCTACATAATTTTGAACCTCATAATTTGGAGGAATGGTTAAGAGAAATGTGGGGTACCCTTTTCTAAATCGTGGGTAGATCCCATGTTTTGACATATGTATATGTTATGATAAAAGACATTTTTTATGGGTTTTGTATTTGGGAAAGTAAATAGCCAATCATAAGTTATTTTCATGATATATTTCAATGGAATAATCCATTTTTTCATCTGTGACCATTTTTAGGGTTATGTCAGTGGAGTGATGTTATAGCATGATGAATTGATGGTGCGTGTAATTTCTTGGGTTTTTTGAGAAGGATGAGATCGTCACATGTTTTGATTTTTTAGATATTGGTTGGTATAGAAACTCTTTTATTGTTTATCAGAACATACTTATATGTGTTTTTTTAAAAAAACTCTTTTTTTTGTATAAGATTCGAGTCTAGTAAAATTTATCCATGTTTTGGTTGGGTATTGAGTGTATCAGATTCTAGAAAAAAAATTGGGCTCTATAGCCTAGGGAACATGGTTTAAAAAAACTATGTCACCTCAAGAGATAAATCATATCCCTCTACGCATATTGGACACTATTTAGAAACTCTTGATAGAGGGGGTCTGTGACCACGCAATAAATATGTATTTTTAAGGAGAGGTTATTCTTACTGTATTCCCAAGGTTTGGGAAACTATGCGGGGAAGTCCAGTTAGGTGCCTCTATGGGAGGTGGATGATTCAAAGTTAGTGCACAATTGTAAAACCATGTGAGTAAAATGTGTGTCTCACTAAATATGAGAAAGAAACATTTTCTCTCCACCATTATCCATGATTCCTTCATTTTCTTGTTCTCCACCTCACACTCAACATTGGGGTGCCCCATTTGTACTCCTTCTCTAGGATTTGTGCCACATTCTTTTCCGGGACACTATTCTGCAAGCCGTCTGGTGCATTAGATCCACATTAGTATGATATCAAGTCCTATTACATATATTTTCCTTTACTCTATCCATACAGTGTGTTAAATTATTTTGAGATATTTTACAAAATTTTCAGGTAATTAATCTAAAATTATAGTTTCATCTAAATAGGATATAGATAGAGGATAACATCAAACAAGTATATGTATACCAACATGCGGAAGGTGTTTCTTATTATTTACCTTTTTTTTCAAGGTTCTTCTTGGAGAACACTATTTTCAAACTGATAGAGGACCTTACTAATTAATTACATTACCTTAAATTAATTTTGAGACCATATGGGATGATTCTAAGAATTCAATAGACATCGCATCCATGAACCGGTTGGGTGTGGGGATTTTTACCACATGGGAGGGTATGTCAGGTGTTTATATTTAATTATATTTAACTATTTAAGATACATACATAGTTTGTGATAGTTCAAAGGGAACATGAAGAGCTTAGCTTTATGATTGAGATGGCATTGGCCAACTGGTATGATGTGATGTAATCATCATGTTGGAAGATAAATGTATTCTATTAGTGATAATGATCACATATTGGGTGACTTGGTCATCAAATATAGACGATGGGGCCATCATGTTGCAGGCAGAGACAGAGTGATAAGAGACGGTGATGACCATTAGGTTGGGAGACATGGTCACAAGGGAACTAGGTTATTGTTGATGTGTCAAAGGGACATAATTTTTGATTTTATCTTACCCATGTTATTCGAGGAGCCATTTGGAGTAATGTTCATGTAATAGGACACTGAGGAAGATGTTGTATTGACCAAACATGCAAGTAGATACCTCTATTAAATTTGATTTATGATGATTGGATATAGTTGATTTCTATATAAATCGATGAGAATGTTGAGGATCCATCATTTTATTGTGTTGGGAACATCAATCGGGGGCTCCGACTCTCCGTACCAGAGTCTATTAGGATAAGAATTATTTTCAAGGACAAACATCACTATTCATTAGGATGTTGTCTATTGTGACAACAATTTTATTATATGGAGGATATATATCATTGTACCTGAGAATTCTTCTTCTGTGTCTATGGTGTTTCATATTAGCTAAGGTCTATGGGACCTGATTCCTTTTTGGGGTGTGACTTCTAGACGTAGAATCTAGTGGTACATGAGGTGTCAATTGGAACAAAGTCCCGAGTGATTTTATTAGAGGTGGAACAAGATGGTTCACCAGGAAAAATTTACATCATGGGATAACTTACGCTATAAGATAAGGATCATCTTCTATATAGTTTCCATCCATATATGAAGCATGTGATTTCATTCTTGTGGATGTTGAGCCCAAGGGATAATGTTTCTTTATGATACTCACATGTTCTATTATATTATTTTTTAGATACACTCACTAAAACAAAAAGGAATGATAGGAAGATGTCATTGGTGGCCTAATGAGACTCTATCTCACACCATACATGAGCCCTTTATAAGGTATGTAGACTTTATGGGTTTGGGTTCTGGTAAAGGATTGGAATTCAGATCTATAATTTTGTGATCAAATTAGCTTGGGATGGAGGCCATGTATCACGTTCTCATGCCTTTTCAGGATTTTTCATTTATTTTTTTCATTATGTATCATCATTATATTATATGTACATATAGTGGGTGTCTATTGGAGATCCTAGTTATTAATATTCTTTTATGAAATATCTTGTACACATGTTCTGTTTCAATATCAAAAAAAAATTATCTTGTGGTGTTTATATCTTCAAAAAGATATATGAGATTGTTTATTATTCATTCATTTGTAGTTCTATATTGTACTTCCCCCAGGGATGGGTTAACTATTTATTTTCATATGGTCGATATTCTTATCAAATTTATATTTATATGGACTAATATTATATCATCCCCAAATGGTATTGTGACCCAAATATCACACCTTTACACCATCACTTCTAGTAAGTTGCCTTTTTCATTTGGGGATGCTCAAATAAGGGCATGTGTCACTATAAATATAGCACTATTAGTGTGGATTAACAGGATGTAGAACTACATTGGGTATTATAGGTGGTTACTTTACATTATTGTTGGTATTAAAAAATTATCTATTTTATAATAGTGATTTTGATTCCATCATAACTTGTTTTAGAAGTCATATTTGGGTTTCTGCTGCCCCATGCTTATGGGACAGACCATGTTTTAAAGGGTGGGAATTGTTGTCCTACCAATCTAAATTTATAGTTGATATTATTTAAATATATATTGGATTAATTTTATGTGATTATAAAATGTAATTATATGATAGACTAGGCCTTCTATGGTAAGGGATTTTCTTCGGATCCTTGTCCCAGAATAGAAAGGCGGTTTTGATATTCATTCTAATTTTCCAAATAGAATGTTTTATATATGTAAACATATAATTCTATATTAAATTTATTAGTGATAAGTGATATATATATATTTAATTTCATTGATTATATGGTATTATGGTTTTTATGATGATCATTTCCCGAAATAGTGTAGGGTAAGCTTCCTAAAATGTCAAAACAAAATTAAGCTAATCGATGTGTTCCTATGAATCTTATCTTTTTCCAAAAGAAATTACTCAGCTATCACGGGATGATACCTGATGACTGGATTTAGTGTGGGTATGTGAGGGGCCATGAGACCAAATATATATGTGATATCAGGCTCTAATATATATATATGTAATGGAATACTATGATGAATTCCATGTACTATGGTTATACTGGGGGAGAGTAATAATAGGGAGATTTCCCTTCCAGTTACTACAATCCCTAATTGAGTTATATTTTTTTTATTATATATGTTCAACATTATTTTCATATTCATTGGGATTCCACCTAGATGGTATCTAATGGAGTTTTAGAAGGTTGGAGATTTGGGGCCAAAAGATCAGGCATATGATGAGAACCTCGATGGTTGAGATGAGGCCCTTAAGTGTCTAGATGAGAATGAGTCATAGGTACATGCTCAAGAATATGGTCATTTGTATGCAGGGAATGCAAATTATTTTTCAGATTTTAGTCCATTTAATAGATACAAGATTATAGAGAGCTTGGTATGTGTCATACAAGGGATTGGAAGGGGACATAGGGGTAGATCCTTCCATGTAATACTAGACATGAGAGTTCTAGTAAAAAAACATACCAATATTTTAGGAAAAGGGTGGAATACATGTGGATGATAACTAAATCATGTAGATTTATATGATCTTTGATCAACATGATACACCCCATGGGTGGTGGGTGAAGTTGGACACATATATGCTCATAGGACCTTCTATGCACAAGTGGGACATACAGGTATAGGTGGTCATACATAAGGTGATGTCATAGAATGATTTTGAGGCATGTTTCTTCATGAACTTCTTCCCAAAGAATCAAAAGAATATAAAAGATTTGAATAACTGGGGACTATAGTATGGTGTCAAGATCATCATGGACTATTCTTTGACATTCGCCGAGTTGTCTTGTTTCACACCCAGTATGTTGGGTGATGAAACATATAGGGTTGAGTTTTTTGGAGTATGGTTTAAAGAACACTATTTAGATGAAGGTAAAAAAATTCAGTTTTGACTCAGTCTTAGAAAAAATGAGTCTAACAATCCTAACCAAAGGAAACATGATGGATCAGTCTTACCAGAGTTGGGTGACTAGTTTTGGTGATGTTAGGGAAAATGCTTTAGATAACATGAATGAAGGATAATATTATTCATAGTATGAAGGCTAGGCTAGGTACATAACCATACCACATCAATGGTGGTATTTTAGGATCTTATTCTACTATGGGAGGCCAATCCTTTTTCTTACATAGTGTGATTGGGCACCAAAAGGAATGCTGATCATGATGTCAAATAGGGAATTAAGAGAATTTCTATAGGAAACTTTATCAATCAACCTATAGTTAAGGAATATGACAAACTCTATGTTTTGAGATTAGATATGGATTAGTACAAGGATTTTGTAGATGAGATATTGCTTCAAGTTGTTGTCATGGATGAGACTGTAAGATCCATCAGTGAGGCTAATGGTTGGTAGATGGGGTATCACCATGAGGAGGCCATGCATTAAGTAGTCTAGAAACATGACAACTACCTACAATAGGGCTTCCATTTGTAGGGAAATATGAGTTTCCAGTTACACATACAGCATAATTTCATGTAGTGATTGTGTTTTTTCGTTTTATTTTAGCATGGAATTTTGTATATGTGTCCATTTTGGGGACACGAGGTGTACAAGATGTATCTATTCACTAAGCCGACACATGTTAGTAGGTAAGAATTCTATAATATGAAATATATTCATATATATTTATGAGGTTCATGGAATTATAATATTTTATGACTATCAATGGTTTCATAGATTTTGATGATTGTTTGAATATTGGAATCATTGCAATGTAGGGATTTTTTGAGGTGTGGGGAACCCTGTCTTTAGTTGAGTATCTGTTTAAATGTGGGTCCTCAAAAGTTTTATTATGTGCAATGGACCTGAGGTGGGTCTCTGATGATATGTGATACATAATGTTTGTATTCTATTATATAGGATAACCAGATGAGGGGAGCGAGTGATAAATCTTCTCATGTGAAATTTTGAGTCCAAGGGTGGTGGATGGACAAACGGTTTCATTTTTTGGGGTTGGGAAGAAACCAAGGGTAACTCCTATAGTGATGATACCATTAGGGTTTTTGACATGATAATTTGAGAATGGGGTAGATTATGTTGTTTTGATAGATAAGGGTATGTTTAGTACCTTCTCAGCTTTATTCTAGATAGATCAGGGATGATATATGTTAATGTAGGGTGATTATATCATCTCAAGTTTTTGGATCTGATCAAAATCATCAAAGATTTTTAATTTTTGGAGATTAGTGGGTATAAAAACTCTTTTATTGTTTATAGTAATAAAATTCCTAGAGTTTCTTAAACAAAAAACTATATATTAAATGGTTTTATAGGTTTGTATAGTTCCTCTATGTTTTTGTTGGGTTTAGGTTGTTTTGGACACCGAAAATCTATGTTTTACAAGTTGGGAAGATTGAGGAACAAATTTTGTAAAAACAATAAGCATACTAGGGGAAACTGTGTGGCCCTCCGGTTATAATGAAGTTTGTTTGTAAACCCATAGTGCAGGGGGTGTAAGGATGTGTAGAAAATCCGTATTTTTCATACTGGTGATTCTCATTGTATCTTCATGGTTTGGAAAATTGTGCAGGGAAACATGTGAGATACCCCTTTGGGAAGTTGGTGTCATAAGTATTGTAAAAAATTATCTATATTTTGTGAGAAAAATCATAATCTAATTAAAGAGGAAACCATACATTTTTATCTCTCCTCCAATCATCTCTCCAACTACCTTTCTTCTTCTCTACTACACACAATGTCGATGGGAGATTAATTTATCATCTTCCTTAGGCATTACACCATACTCTTCATTTGTAATCTACAATTGAATCCCTCATGTGTGTTGGGACCACATTGGTAAGATCTCAAGACCTATTAATTATCTTTTTTATTTCTCTTATTATACAGTCACTAAATTGTTTCAAGATGATTTACCCTATTTTCATGGAGTTCATTTGAAATTTTAATTTCATCGGAATCAACTCGAGTATGGGGAAAGTTTTATATGATCGTATATATACTATTGTGAGGTAGTTGGTTATTATATTTATCCATGATTTTATTTTTATTTGATGTTTGAGTTTTTTATTGAGTTTTTATGATGAAATATGGAGAAAATAATTAATTAATTAATTCTAATTAAACTAAATATGATGCCATGTGGGAATCTTTTAGTCATTCTCAAGCCATTTCTTCTCTGACCATATTTGTAATGGGGCTTCAAACCAAATGGGTGGTTAGGCCAGATGTAGTATTTAATTAAATTAATTCATTTAATTTATATATATTGTTTTTTATGGTTCTAAATAAACATTATAGCCTTGTCCTAAATTTTTTGATGGAATTGGTCATCTAGTATGGGGTGATGTAATCATCAGGATTGGAGAGGCACATTTATATGAGTGATGGAGATCACAGTATTAGTGAAATGGTCTTCAAATTGATGTAAAAATTATTCCATGTTTTTGGAATGACATGAATTATATGAAATGGTGTTGACTATCTAGTTTAGTGACACCATTGAAGTGCATCATAGTGTCAGCTATTGTAGATTTGGGATATATTTGGTGATTTCTACTCACCCGTGTAGGAAAATGTTCTGTTTGGAGATGTGTACAAATAGTAGGACTCAGATGTTGTTGTGGTATTGACCAATTGTGTGGGTTGAGGCCATCATTAGTTGTGTCTTATTGTGATTTGTTTGCAGTCACATGATGTAGAAATCTATGAGGATGGTGAGGAGCCAACCGTTGATAGTGTTAAGTCCATCTATTTGCGGGTGGGGATCACAAAAAATGAGGACATTTTGAAATTTCCTATTTTCAAAGATTAACATGATTGTTAATTAGGACATAGGCTATTTTAAAAAATAATTTTTTATATGGTTGACATATATCGTTATTTTTTAGACATTGGGATTTGAACCAATTTGGTTTCTTATGAGTTATGGTCTGTGGGACTAGATACTTCATTGGTGAATTCCTTTGGGATATTAGATATTTTGGGACACAAGTTGTTTGTTGGAATAATGTTCTAGTTTATTTTATTACGGAATCAACCTGATGGTTCACATGTACTAATTACTATAGTGGATTGCTTGGGATATATGCTATGGATCCTCTCATCTATCGTTTTTATGTGTTAGAAGAAGAATGTGATTGTTTCCTTGCAGATATTTAAAATAAGGGACAATATAAATTCATATGACACACTGGTATTATTTTATTATTATTTAGATTGAAATTCTAAATCAAATATATCATATAAGCACATGTTGGTGGTTTCCCACTTAGATTTTTTCTCGCACCCTATACATGCCCTTCATGATATTTGTAGACTTAATGGATTTCATTTTAATTAATGGATTAGTCTTAAGAGATGGATCATAGAGATCCATTTTTCATGATATTAAAGGGAAGGGACTACATGCTCTTTCTTAGATGGAGGATCCTTTTTTCTATCAAAATGAGGATGTATTTATATCTATGTACTGAGGTAAGCCATAGGAGATCATATTTATTAATTTTATTGAATGAACTATCATGTATTATTGTTTTGTTTATATATCTATGAATGGTACATTTTGATATTTAAATCATAAAGTTTTATCTGATATTGTTTGTAAATATTTCGTTTACTTCTATATATTTTTCTTCCATAATTAGAGGGTTACTATTCCTGTGTCTTATGATAATTCATTTCTACTACATTACATTTATGTGGACCCTTATTTTTTCATCACCACAGGTGATAGTCTCCCCATTATAACCCCTTTAATACCATTATTCCGATCAAAAAATTTTTTTCATATGGGAGGTAACCTTAAGGGCATGTGGTACTTGGCCTCCATCACAGTTCATTTTCAAAAATCTGCCAGGGTTCTACAATGATCCTCATATTATCATCCATCATATATATAGGATTTTATAATTGAATTCAATCATCATATGTTGAGAAATATTACACATAAAAATTGATGAGGGACTTTGTAGAGGCTTTTGGAATTTTATGTGGGGTGTACATAGTATGTTGACTATTCCGATGATTCGTTGTGGGTGAACAGAATTTACCACATGAAACATATTGAGGTTGGTTTCTCTTAAATTTCACAATAGAGTGGGTCCCCCACATTCCACTCTATCTGTGGAGTGGTACCCCTTGATGTAATTTGGTATGAGTCCTCTATTTACTCAGTGGACCACTGAAGAAATAGGGAGTGTATCCTCATTCTACTTCATGTAAACGCTAGTTATGTATGATGTGGGTCCTTTGACTAGTGAATGGAACCCCTTAATTAACTTAGGAATGTGTCCTCATTATACTTTTATGAAACACCCTAACACCAAGGGGTATTGATCTTCTTCATACTAACTAAATCCACCTCAAGGACTACTGTGCGGGTCCTCTGTCTATTGTGTGACACCCCCATGATGCACTAGAGCATGTGTCCTCCATCTACTATGTGTATCCTAACCTAAATAATTGGGGAATGGTTCCCCTATTTTTAGGGTGGAACCCCCTGACAAACAAGTTTGTGTGTCCTCTATTTTATATTTTATCCCCTATATGTTTTGTAATTGTGGTGAGGTGTTGTCCTACTCAAGGTTACATTGACGGTTACACAAGATTCTAACAATCAGAGACAATCACATTGGATTTATTGGTAGACTCATCGTCCTGATATAGGCTATGAGATGTAGAACCCCTTACATCTAATCTGGGTTTCATTGAGCATAGATATGTGTATATGATGGGTATTATTTCTCTATTGGTTTTGGTTTATATTACTACTTTTATTTTACATTATTAGTCCACCAAATTGGTTTTCAGAGAATCTTATTGGGTATCTATATAATCACCCTTAAATAGGGTTTCCTAGAACTTGTTGTGAAAATTCAGATAATAAAGATATCAATAATGATTTTAGAGGATTATATGTATACATAGGTGCATAGTACTTTTTTGAGGGTTGGTTTTATATATCTAGATACATGTTCTATCATATTTGTATATATCCAGTGGCTATCATTTTGGGACCACATTTATATTTAGGCATGTATTTTACCCCTTTAAAACTTGGTTTTATTTTCTTTTACACTGATTTATTCCCTATTGGTTATTGCATTCATGGTATATTCTAGATGATACATATACATTTATTATTCTGTTAGACTCTTTAATGAAAAACAATGGGTTAATACCTACAGGTACAGTAATAATAGTCCTCTCATTTACATTATTCCTTCTTAGGGATTATCACTATCCCATATCCTATTTAATGTGGGAAATGGGTTGTGATAACTCGACCATATGCCATACGGGCATGCTAAGGTGGTTTAGGTCATTATATATACAAGTTATTCCCCTAAAAGAAGTAAATATAATTGCATAGAATATACTACTATTATTATTTTATAAAATTTTTGGGTTATTTTAGGTATATATAAAAAAGAATAAAAATGAATACGCGTAGCTAATTAGATTATCTATTCTTTAGATAATCTTTTTGGGATTATTCCTAAAGCATTCCTATATTAGATTTTATATCAAATAATGGCTAGGATGATGTAGCTATTGGTGTAAATAATATATTATATTATTTAATGGATGAGAAAATGTTTTTGTGAGTTTGAATAGGATATGAGAGGGGTGACTTTTTAAAGTGGGGGAGAGGACACAATTGGAGTCTTTGAAAGGAAATTGTGATAATACAATTTTTGCTTTCTAAAAGACTTGAAAAATGGAACATTACTATACCATATATGTTCTTTGTCACAAATATTTCCATCCATTATAAATTAGACAGCATCATAGGTCTTTTTAATAATAACCATTTAAGATTAACCCGAGATAATCATGTCATAACCTTAACTACGATTATTATATTTTATAGATTTTACAATTCCACATGAAAAAAATAATGACTTAAAAATTATATAATATAAATTTTGGTTATAGAAAATATGGAATCCAATTTTAAAAAAAATAAACTCATTGATGTGGAGTAATTTAATTTAAAAGTTATCCAACAGACTCAACAAATAGTTATTTTCTAGAGAAATTTTTTTAAAAAGTACTAAAATTTACATTATCAAAATTCAAAATGAAATTGATTTAAATGAATTAAATTTGATTAATAAATAAAAAATTGTACAAATTTTACTTTTAATACCATATTAATATTAAATTTTGATTATAAATTCTTTAAAAAAATAATTTTTCAATAAAAAAAATAATTTTAACAATTCATAAAAAACTCACACTTCAAGTAAAATTCAGTAATATCAAATCAAAGGTAATTTTCAAAGGGACATTAAAAATTGAATTTAAATTTTTAAACTAAATTTCATAAAATTTATTTAAATTAATTTTCATATATGTTTGAAAACATTGGTGAAATCCCTTTTTAGAAAAAATGAATTTCTTCGAAAACAATTATTTTTTCATTAAAATAATTTTAATTTTTATTTATAAACATTATATAACATCTAAATTTAATTATAAATTTGTATACAATATATTATCATAATTATGTTTTTCTACTAATACATTGTAATTTAATAGCTAGTTTATAAGTATGTTCGTTATTACAGCTCATTTAGTCTTAGGGTTATATGTACCACAACCTATATAAGGGACATAATATATATATATATAATTAATTAATTATTGTGGTGTTATATAGACAGTTTATGGATTTTTTAAACTAGGAAATCATTAATGAGCGTTTTTATTTAACATAATAAATTTATTTTGTCAAATTATCAACTATTTACACCTAAAATCATCTTTACAACAAATTTTCATATAAATATCATAATAAGAAAAAAATAATGTAAAAAAATAATAACAATTGTTTTTATAAATAATGAGAACCAATTAATCCTTTTTACTAAAAATACTATTTTTTCCTCAAACGGAATATTATTTCCATTAAATAATATCATTATCATACATTTTTATGTCATATAGATTGAATGGAAACAAATTAGAAAGCATAAAAAATTCAGGAAGGTTGATCGAGACATTATAATAATAGAACCCTTATTATAACCCATACAAGTTGAATAAATAATATGATCAAGTTAAATTATAATTATCAATAGAACACAACAATTACCTAATGTGATGGAGATATATATCAGGATCACTAATCATCATGACCTATATGAGGAATAACCTCCATCAGGAGCTATAATGGGAACATCCATCATTATAAAAATTTTCCACTTAAGATAATATATAAGAAACACATAAAATATTTATTTTTTCCAAAAAAAATTATAAATGTTATTTTTTTCAACATGAATTTTATTTTGGATGTTGATATAACCCTTTATTTATAAACAAAATTTCATGAAGTAAAATTTACCAAATAGAGGGAAAGTGTGATTTTTATTTTAAGAAAACATTGAAGTATGAGACATGAAATTTTATTTTTAATTTATTTTTTCATATATAAATATATCTAAAAAGATTTTATCAATATGGTCATAGATAAATATTATTTAAAAATACAACATTAAAACAAATAAATTATGGTTTTTAACATGATTATTATCTTACCTTGAGTGAGACTCATCACATACAATATATACATCAATGAATTATAAAATTAGTATAATTACTTAAATTATTAATGAAAATTTAAATTTCGATTATCCTTTTTATTTTCTTTATTACCATGTTATATATAATTATAAAATTACTAAAGGTCACATTGGAGGTTTTAATGATATTATACCCATGTATCAAAAATGACAATGTAAGGGTAACAATGGTTAATGAAGTCATTGTTACAAAATCTAGAGAATAATAATACTATAATAAATATTTTTTTATACATTAATTATATTATTAAAAATAACCATGTTTTAAAAAAAATATTATCTTATGATTATGGACATGGTAGGACATATATGGTCATGAATAATGTTCTCTTTTTCATGGAACATAAATAAATTAAGATAAATTTAAATTTAAATTTAACAATTTCTGATTATATTATAAATATAATATTATTTCATCAAATACACATATATATACTTTCCATTTGATGTGGTGTCTAAAAATGAAACATATCACATCTTATATGTGGTAATCTATATGTATTCTAAAATGAAATTTTTTCCAATAGACAGAACATTATGAACTTTTATGACATATTATCCATAAATAATTATAAATATCAAATTTTTTCATATATAAAAACCATCTTTTCTACCGACTGAGATAGGCGGTGTTGAAAAAAAAAGTTACATCAGCTCAAGGGGAGATCATATATCTTACACATGAATGATAGTTTAATTTTCCTTTTAATAGAAGAGTATATTGATATAGGTTATTAGATTGAAAAAATAATATATAATTATAATTTATATAAGGAAGTTATAATTTCATTGTGGATGAAGTGGACTCAAAATAGTTACAAGATGCAAAAAAAAATCAACAACTAGGAACCATACATTTACTTTGAACAAACACCTTTGAATTACACCATCATCCATCAATGGGTCATATAATAACGAATATAATACATCTATATTGTTGGTATAGATGTTAGGGGTGGATTCGGGAACTTAATGGTAGAAACAAATTGAACTTCAATCCTAGAGAGAAGTGGGGATGTGAGACCTTTTATAATTGTGGTAGGAGACATTTTTGGAATTTTAAAAGGCATAAATTAATATAAAAAATTATTCCAGTTAAAATGGATAAAGAATGATGTTATCTGAAAATTTTACAAGGATGTGTCAAAGTCATCTCATCTAAAAAAATTCTGATATGCATTTTTGATATTTTCACTTGTATTCCTCTGTTATAGGCCCCATTAACTATTTTAACAATAATCATGGTATTAATGTTTTTACCCTAAAGGAGCCAGGAAATAGTGTATAAAAGGAAAAGTTAAAATAAATATAAAATTTTGATATTTTCAAACATATTTTAATCCCATGGATTAATAAATGGTTCTATTTAATTTTACACCGTTTGAACAAATATTTTGTGTTATAAAATATCATTAATTGCCTTTTTGAAAATACATAAAATACTATATTATAATATAATTTTAACTCTTTTAAAATAATGAAAAAATAACATATCATACAAAATAAAGAGTTTTTGGTATTTATTTATTCATATTATAATATTATTTAATGTTTAGATATCATTTTAAATAATATATTTTGGTTCACACCCTTATTCAGTAAATTGTATCCTTGATCTTGGTAATGACTTCTTCAATTTTAATGGATTAAAATTCTATATATATGGAGTAAATTTCCCCATAAATGTACAATTAATTAAAAATTTTACCATTTCATATCCTTAATGTAATCTTAAATGTTTTTTATGATTTTTATGTATTGTAATAAAATATTATTTAACATAAAATAACATTTATTCAATTTCGGAAATTATTATTTTAGAGTGTCTATAATGAAAATAATATATTATTTTTTTCAATATAAACCATTATCACATCCCTACTATATTATATTATTCTATTAATATCATGATTATGTGTAAAGCATTGAAAAAAGTTAATTTACAGGGTTTAAATTCTTTTAATTGGTTTTTCTATTTCATGCACAAAAACATGGTCAGTGTTGTGTAAATATTTTTTTAAATATTTTAATCATTAAAATTTTGAAATAAAATAACATGATTAAAATGTAATTTATCATTAAAATTATCATTTTTAACAAAAAAATAATTTGTTTTTATGTATTTTAAAAAATATTTTAAATATTCAATGAAAAAAGTGTAATTTGTTTATTTTTATTTTACATAAAATATTAAACTTTTTAAAGTTAATTCTATATAAAAATGGTCATATTTTAATATTTTGGAAGATTCTAGATGAAATTTACTGACCTAATAGATTTAAGGTAATTTTTTGAATGAATATTAGGCCATATAGTATAAAATTCCACCCCTCCTCAGTGGCTCAAGTTGAGGTGGAATTTCTACAAGGCCATAACCGATATCCCCAATATTCTAAAGGTTGAATTAAATTCCAAGGGCATAAATATAATCGAATTATGATTTTAACATTGAAAATAAAACTAAAAAAACCATAAAACCATAAAAACACTATATGATTCATGATAACAAATTTCGAAAACTCATTGTATAAAAAATCAAGCGAACTATATAAGAGTACCAAGAGGAAACCCAGCTAAACATCAACTACAATGTGGAAGAAAAAACCAAAAAATATCAAGACACTCCAAATCCAACAACTAAAAAATATCTTACAAGTTATAATCACCAAATACAATCAACATTACCAAGTATCATGAATCAATACTATGTAAATGTGATACCTTTCCTTAACTAGTGTCTCAAAAAAAATATTTACAGAAGGACCAAATTTACAAAGAAGTGGTGATTAATGAAGATCACTAATATTTTACTAAAATACTTCCAAACTCACACCACTATGATAGAACATGTTAGAAAATTTATATAACATAATAAATATAAAACAATTGGAAATAGATTATATCAAAACTCACCCTTTTCTATGTAAAACTATTTTCATACCAAAATAATTTTCCATAAAAAATCCCCATCCCTAAAACAAAACCATACATTTAAATCAACCAATTCCCAATAATAATTTGGTGTATACCACTTTTATTTCAAACAACCACACATATAAACTCAACCATCCCATTTTGGTGTTACTAGTGTTGGAAGATCTTAATGTTCTTATCCCATCACTTGGATGGTGATAATTCAGAACCAATATACATCTCTTTCAACTCACATGTAATCGTTTATTCCAACAACCATTTCAATATAACCATTGTCAAAATAAAGTTCAATAAAACTAAAATTTTGTTGAAAAAACTTTTTCCATGCATCAAAACCAATCAACCATTTTAAAATCATTGTTTTATTATTATAATACAACATTCACCTTCCAACAAAACACCTAATTTTCAAAATTTTATTAAACCATCACTAATGGGAATTCCAATCAATAATTGACCTATAATTTCTTGATCTATTTCAATAGAAACATTCCCTTCTAAATCAACACATCTAATTTTAGAAATATGAGTTGAGAGTTAATCCACATACCTTTGAAATGATTGTGAAAATTATGAAAAACATGTGTTATTTAACAAAAACATGTTGAATCTCCAAAAACCGACCACAGATTTAATTATAGAACCTAATAAAAACAATATATTATCATTATTAACAGCGACTATAATAGATATATTTCCCACATAATAGATCTATGAAACCATGATTGAAAATATAATCAGATCTGTGAAAAAACACATGAACTGAGAAAAACCATGAAATATGGCATTCAACACAGCATGATTTTCCAATGGGTCACTCCCGGATCGAAGGGGGTAGTCTCCACAACCATTGGGTGGATGAAAAATAGAGTTTCTGTCGAAGTGGTGGAAAATGAGTGGATTTGGTGTAAATCCAAGTGAGATAAAAATTGATAAAACATTTTTGTGTTCATTGTTGAGCACATAGTTAGAAAACATTTGTGCTAATCATGTTCTATCCTATTCAAAAAGATTTAACTCAGATTGTTGGCTTGCACAGTTTTATAAATCATGCACCAACAATGTAGAATCCCACTTCTACACATTGAATGGATAATCATAGTGTGTCATCATTGTTTTTAAAAAATATAAACATAATTGTATTCCTAACCAAAGGTCTCTTCCTTATTGTGCATTGTTTCTATTAGAAGTTTCATAGTTTCTATTAGTTATGCTCAAACTGTCCACCTTTATAAAACCCCGCGAAATGTTCTAATGTTCCTCCAATCTATCACAAAAAGTTCCAAAAAAATTTAATATGTATTATAAATAAATAATTGTTTACATATTTGAATCCCTGGGGTTATACATTCTCTTCACCATTTTCCATTCCATCCACATTAATTAGAAAATTACTACAATCCTAAAACAGTTCAGTCTATTACTCAACCTATTATTTCTCTAATTCCCATGTTTCTTTGTAAAAATCATATTTCAAATAATCTTTGACTAGAATGGTGCTTTTAAAATGAAATAATTTCTATTGCATATCAAAAATATGTACCTATGTATGAACTATGGATGCATTTGGATATAGTTAAATGTGCCCCATTGAATCACATGGTCATGATCAAGCTCACACTTTTCAACTAAGATACATAAATGAGATTATTCACGGCACTAAACCATGGTCACAATGATTGATTATATTCCACCTAACCAACCTTTTAAACATATCAAAAGGGCCTATGCATTGAGTTGATAACTTTACTTTCTTCCCGAATTGATGATTCTCAATCCTTAGAGAGGATCTCAAGAACACATGATCACACACCGTAAATGACAATGCCCTTTTATGATTATCCACATATAATTTATTAAGATACTAAGTTATCTACATTCTCTTTGGATAAAATGTATATTCTCCATTGTCTCTTTGATAAGTCTGGGTTCAACAAATAATGTCTCAACTATTTCCCCCCATCATACTAGGGTACGATAAGGTTTCCCATACAATGATTCAAAAGGATCCATATATATCGAAGCCTGAAAAGTGTAGTTATTTGATAAATCCACTAATTATACATTCTCCTTCAATGAGGACTCAAAATCCATTACACAATAACTCAACATGACTTCCAAAATTTGTATCATCCTTTTATATTGTCGATCCATTTGTGGATGATATGTTGTATTTATGTTTAAATGATTGCCATGGTTATCAGGCATGAATTTCCATAATTGATACATAATACTCAGATCTAATAATTTGATAAAATTGAAACTAGTATTCAATGCCACATTGCCACATCATAGAAAAAATGTTTGGGCATGTCCTCCACCATATGAGGTTCATTAATAGAGATGAAATTTGTCAAATTTGTGAGATGATCCACTATCATACATACATCATCGTGTTTCAAAACCATTATTGGGAGAACTATTTCATAATACATGGTTATCTACATCCATTTATATATGAGGATAGAATGAATATAACATTCTAGTTGGTCACTGATGCTCTTCCTTGACCTTATGAGGTGTTAAGAACCTTGAAAGATGATCAGCTACCCTCACTTTCATGTATACCAAAAAACAGTTCGTTCAATTACCAATAAATATTAAATATTCCTAGATAAACAACCCCTATAGACTTGTTCTAACATAGATTATTTCATCCATAAAAATCCATATATGATCCCATGAAATCTAAAACCACAAAATAGATACCATTTCCAGCTTCTATCCCTCTATGGTCTCCCAGCCATTTATGTATTACCTCATCTCAACACATTCTAAATGAGATGTATCTTTTTCATTAACCATCTCCATCAAATCAGAAATATAAAAAACTGGAATGAAAACCATAACATCACCATGGTCTTCACATTATAATTTCATGTCATATTGGACTGACAAAAACTGTCACTAATCTGATGTTTTCTTTGCTAACATATCATATGACCTTCTTCTAAATGAATCTACCACCAAATTTCTGTTACACGATGAATAAATTTTGTCAATGAAAATAATTTTGATATACTATATCCAATATCATTGTCTTAGGTTAAATTCCCTTCGTTATAAAACATGTATAATGATCCTATGTTCTATAAACACAGTAAATTTCACAACTAAGATGTAATGATACCGAGTCTTCAAAGCATGGAACGTGGATTTTATCATTAAATTTTTTGTTTGGTAGTTATTATAATGAGACCATAAATGATATGAGCCATAATAAATAATATGATATCCCTGAATAATACACATCTTTACCCATATCTCGAGGAATCACGATACACCACATACAATGTCTTAATTCTGGTGAAATCAAGACTGGTGATGATGTAAGGAAAACATTTAACTCTTTAAGAGACATCTTTCATTATTCATCCCATTAAAAAGGAACATATCCCATTTTTAATGTTATCATAGGTGGATCTTGTAATAATACATTATAAACAAAACATTGGTAATAAACATCTAGACTAAGGCAACTAGGTATATCAAAGAAATTATTTGGAAGTTTCCAAAAGGTAATGGCCTCTATATTATCTGGATCCACAAAAACACCACTTCCCAAGATTACATGGCCATGGAAACGTGCCTCATGAATTAAAAAACAACACTTTGATAATATTTCATATATAAGATGATCCATTAAGATTTATAACACTATCAAAATGTGTTTTTCATGTTTAGACATTTCCCTTGAATATGCAATTATATCATCCATTTTGACTTCCAAAAAAATCGATATATCATTGAAATATTTTATTCATCTATCCCATAATTTTTGATTGAGATTTCGTGAGATCGAAATACATATACACATACTCGTAATGGCCATAACTACATCTGAAAATTGTTTTCAAAATATCCTCATTTTGAAACTAGAAATGGTGATATACTAATTTTGTGTCAATTTTAGAGGACCACCAGGATCATCTCAATTGATCGAATAAATAATCACTATATAGAAAGGGGTACTTAATCCTTCTCTCTACATCATTATGTTTATCATAATTGATAAAAAGGTGAAGAGTTACTACCAAATTTTCAAAAAAAATTCTTGTGCTACCCATAGAGTTGTTCTTGGATGAATGATCCCTCTACATTATAGATCATAATGTTTCACATTCAATTACCTTAATTATATTATTTCTCTTTAATAAGACAGTTGTGATATATGACTAGTCTATGAATGAGTAAAAATGAAATACTCACCTTTTCTTGTCGGGAGTAACCATAAGAAATTTTTGGAAAATAAATCAAACAAATTGATCAACCACTACTAAAGAACTACTATTCCTGATCTCTTCCATTTATTACAATATCATATATTCAAACTAGATTCATATCATTCAAAAATTCATTCCAAAATTCCCGTTGAACCTTCCATAACATTTCAATCTTCTTTAAATATATTCTTGATGCATTAATTTGTCTTAAAACAAACCAATCCCGTATAATAGTAGATGTGAGACTTAAAAATTTTCAAATAATCCATACCATGAAATATGTCATATAAATCCATCTATAGAACAGGGAAATACAATATCAACTCAAATCCATGAATAGTTTTTAAACACGATCTACAAATAAATTTTCAATATTCACTTTTACCTAGATGAGTATGATGATTCAAGACATAAGGCATAATCTCAATATTTAAAACTAGAAAATATGCATCATGGGAAGAAATAATGTAATGGGATCCACCCATATTGAAAAATACATACATGATGTTGGAATTAAAATTAGTCATACCTCTCACCAATAATGGTTCAGATTAAACATCATAATTAACATGATCTACTCTTTATAATTTCTAACTTACTACTTCTGATGCCTTCACCGGGGCACGCACGTCTGTCTTATTCAGGGATGCGGGACATGGTTTTTGTTGCCCCGCATTACCTCTTTCCAAATGTGGTAGACATCCACTCATTATTGAGGGATGTCTGCTACTTGATCGAAATAGGATTATGGGATGTCGGTTCTTCCTTCTGTGGATTCCACCTAGGAACTCGTCACCTAGTATGGGTCTCCCTCATAGACTTAAGACGTTTTTTATGAAACTATTCCCAACTCCATATCTTTAAGGACACTAGTTAATTACGTTGCTTCTGTCAGGACATTCTAGGGGGTCAGGTCTGGGCAGCAACCTTCATTTAGGGGAGTAGTCATGTGTCTAGAGGTTGGGGTATTGGCATGTTTGTCTTATGTACCTTATTATAGGGCTTCTCTAGGGCACATAAGCCTAAGTAATCTAACATCAAATGTGGGGAATCATATGCCATGGGAATGTATCTATGGTTTTCCTCAGCTTCCCATGTTTAACACGGGGTATGCCGCAAGTTTAACATCTGGTGGAGATAGATCACGCTGATCAGAACACTGACTAGGGTGGATCAGATGGATGAACTCCCTGTAGGGAATACTCATATTAGGGCCAAAACGTGGGTGGCTTCTTGAATTCTGAAAAATGGAACATGGAAAGTGGTGGCATGATTCCACTGGGATGTGGTGGCCTGGGTAAGAATCAGTATGGTTAATGGAAGGTTATGTGAAAGGGGTGGTGAATGGGATGGCACCGTCATGGGGACGATGATGGTTTTGGGCTTAAGCCATGAAGAGTCTTCCTACGTATCCATGGGCATGGAATAAAAGTTCACGTAGTTCATATAATGATGGATTACCGCTAATAAGGGTTTTATGGAATACCTCTGGATGAGATCAGAAAGGCTGACCATTGGATAAGGTTTCAACGGCTTACCGCTGATTGAGGTCACAGCAGCTTACCGCTGGACGGGGCTATCAATGGCTTACCACTAATGGGTTTGCAATGGCTTATTGGTGCCTAAGGTTACAATGGCTTACTACTGCAATGAAAACGACTTACCGCTGAATGGAGTGACAATGACTTACCGTTGAATGGAGTGACAATAGCTTACCACAGAGTGGAGTGACAAAAGATTACCACTGAATGAAGGTTCATAGTTTAACGTCATGTGGGATATGGGTGAACCAACGTGAAGAGGGTCGGAACTGCTGGGTGTTAGTCTTGAACCTCATGGAGGCTTCCTACATACCTCGCCTTGGTAGGGATCAAAGACCACGTAGTTCAGGTGGGTGAGAACCAACCTGAAGGTGGACCTAGGGCCCAATGGTTGGTGGGATTGGTGCACCGATATGAAGATGGTCGAGACCAATGGATGGTGGTGGTCTTGAACTTTAGGAAGGCTTCCTATGTACCCTTCCTTGGCAAGGATCAAACTCCACATAGTACAGAATGGAGAATACAGTTTAAAGTCATGCGGGACACGGTAAAACAAATGTAAAGGGGGTCAGATCGACTAGAGTGGTGGTCTTGAAACTCATGGAGGCTTCCTACGTACCCTGTGTTTGAAAGGATAAACATTCACATAGTTCAGTATATGGGGGAATTTGGATATTACACTCTTAGGTGGCCCAAGGTTTCGGTGAACCGATGTGGAGGTGGTCGGAACCAATGGGTGGTGGTCTTGAACCTCGTGGAGTTTTCCTACATACCTTACCATGGAAGGGATCAAAGTCATCATAGTTCGGAATATGTGCGTCAGGATTACACTCTAGGCTACCCAAGGTTAGGCAGGAGCCAGTGAACCGACGTGAATAAGGACCTGGGGTCCAGGTAGATGGTGGGCTTGAACCTCGTGGAGGCTTCCTACGTACCTTGCCTTAGCAATGATCAAAGTCCTGAAAGTTCTTAATATGGGCATGGGGCCTACACTCTAGGATGCCCTAGGTGAGGCAGGAGCTAGCGAACCGACGTGAATAAGGACCTGGGGTCCATTTATATGGTGGGATTGAACCTCTTGGAGGCTTCTTACGTACCATTCCTTAACAAAGATCAAATTCCTCGTAGTTCTGAATGGCGGTGTGGGGATTATACTCTAGGCTTCCCAAGGTGAGGCAGGAGTCGGTTAACCGACATGAATAAGGAACTGGGGTCTAGGTGGATGGTGGGATTGAACCTCGTGGAGGCTTCCTATGTACCTTGCCTTAGCAAAGATCATTGTCCATGTAGTTCCGAATATGGGTGTGGGGCATACACTCTAGGCTGGCTAAGGTGAGGCAGGAGTCACTGAACCGACGTGAATAAGGACCTAGTGTCCAGGTAGATGGTGGGATTTAACCTTGTGGATGTTTCCTACATATCTTTCCGTAGCAAAGATCAAAGTCCTCGTAGTTCATAATGGTGGTGTGGGCCATATACTCTAGGCTGCCCAAGGTGATATGTCATGGTTAGTGCTCACTCTAAGTCCACGTGAGTCTTGTTGGGTGTGATAAACAAGAGATAGCAGAGACCCGTCAATCACATCGCGAAAGTTGCATCTGTGGTAAGTGAAGAGGGACTTACACATGGTTAGCGGCCGAGGGAGAGAAAGATTGGGACTTACTCGAGGATGGAGGCCCAATGGCGAAAAAGCACAGCGGGAGAGGGACTTGGGACTGAAGAAAGGAGAAGCATTATTCCCTACCTGACCATTTGCTGTCCCTGGGGACCGAAGATGAAAGGAGGAGCATGGATGTTTCCTATTACAAGAAGGCTATGGGATTACACCGAGATGTTCTCCCTTCCCCTGTAGAAAAATGCCACTCCCATAAGGAGGATATCTTCCTTGTGGAGACTAGCGGGCGTGGAGAATGTCCAAGGTGGGGGTACCCTTCATGCGAGGCATGGGGAAAGATCATAGTTTAACTTCATGGGTGGAGGAAAATGGTTCTTGGTAGTTTAACATCCTACATCTCAGACGAGGTGGGTTTTCTCCACACCCCTAGGACTTACATAACTAGTACCCTCTACTCCTTGGAGAAGATATGGGATAGGAAAATATGTGGCAAGGGTTTTTCATGGGGCGTACCATCGAGGGGGCCATGTCAGTGTGGCTATGAAAAGAAAAAATATCCCTTAGTGTGCCAATACGAAGAAGTATGAGGCGATGCAATGCAATGGGTTGTGTCATCCAAGGGACTTTGACGTTACTTCGTGCGAACCTAGGTGGTTTCATGGGTAATATGTATATGGTGAAGGCACCGTGGGTGAGGGAGGATCAAGAAAATGATGCCCAGAGGAGGGAAATCATGGTCGCACAATGAGGGAGGCTTGCATGAAAAATTGAACATTGCATGAATATGGGTTCTGGACGGTGCGCAATAGTAATTGCACGTGCGAAAAACCTTAGGCCATCGCAAAATTGGGTGATGGCCGTGAAATAGTGGGACTGGCATACAAAAGGAATTGCGCACTGAAGCCCTAATTGCGCACAATCAGAAAGAATTGCGTGTGGGGGAAGGGGTTCGAGGGGATGTGGAAAAGGATCAAGCTCGAGTTGTCACGTGCAAAGGCGGACCCCAGGGTGACCTGGGGAGAAAAATTTAGTATGTGAGAGCCATCTTCGTTGCGTGCATGAGAGAATAATTTCATGCGGGAGAGGCTGTTCAAATTATTCGGGATGAAGTCGAAGGGGGTGGCCTTGTATTTATAGAAGATCGGGATTGCGGGTTTGTGTGAAAAATGCTTTGCATGAAATATTTTATGTTCCGGTGACGGCAGTGAAAATTTCAACCACGAGGAGCGGTGGCACAATGAAATTCCTCGCCGCGTAGAAAACTATCATGAATCTCAATGTTTTTCACATGGGGCATATTTTTTCGTGCAACCCATTTATTTTTTTGCGCCACCCCTCCGGGACCCCCAGAAGGGATCTCTGGTTCCATATATGGATTCTATTTGTCGCGTTCCAACCTTCTTCAGCTCTTAAGCATATTTCGGAATTTGCAAATTCCCCCCCCCCCTCGGAATCGAACCGGCGAGGGGCTGCAAAGGTCAGATTCTGAGGGAAATGTTGAGATACAGGGAACCCAGGGGTTGCTGCATGATTCTTACCGCATAGGCGTGAAATTCCGGGCTGAAGCACATAATCGAATTTTCACGTGTGGGCGAAAACCTATCATCACGCCTATAAATGGAGTCGTGGGTCCCTCCATTCTGTATGGATTTTCTCACGCGATAATCCAGAGCTCACATGTGTGAATAATTCATTCCCTTATGTGAAAACGTTTTCTGTTGTACATAATTCACCACTATCAGTCGTCTATTTTCGTGCGAACCTGGGATTTTTTGTGCCGGCTTCCGATTTTCCATGCCGACCGCTAATTTTTCGTGCCAACATTTTCTTTTTCACACCACCTCCTAAATTTTTGCGGCAGCTCCATAAAATCTTTTCGGCAAGAGATGGTTTCCAATCAGGCTGATGGTGAGAGGGAAGACACATCTGCTGCTCAAAGGGCTGAGATAGTTTCCATCCCTGAGGATTATGGTGCCCGAAGGGTCATTTCCAACAACCATACTCTCTTTAACATGTTGAACCCATCATAGACGAAGTATGAATTGTCTTTCAATCTACCGATCTGGGACTTCAGAATCCTTGAGGAGGTACTCGTTTCAATGTTCGATGTCGACACACTACGGTCATGGGTGACGCACGAGGATGACCTACCACAGTAAAAAATCACCAACAATGGTCGTCCTGCTAGAGAAACTAGGAATATGGACGTTTACATCCAGAATCCCTGTACCATGACCATTTCGGGAAGTGAACCGGTTGAGGAAGATTCTCCAACTCTTTATGCAAGCACCTTCTGTCAGAGTTTTACTGACAAGACCAAAGGCTGGATCCAGGATTGGGATCTGCAGTCTGGAGGCAACTTCACTATTGAATGGTCCTGGGCGTATTTGGTTCTCCAAACATGCGACCAGTTTGTGGCTGAACTGTGGCACATAGGTTTGTTCGAAGTGGTGTGGACGTCACATTTTCCCTTCTATCACCAGCCTGAGCTCAGGCTAGAGCTATTCACTGGATGGTACCTTGAAACCAATACCTTATACCTTCATCATGGGGAAGTCAGCATTAGCCTGTGGGACGTCCATTGCATCGGGGGCATCCCTCTAGAGGGGCATCAGTACGATGAATTCCTCCTGACGAGTAACACATGGGGTGAAAGATCACGAACCCCTATACTGACATGGCACCTACTGGAGCTGGCCAAGGAGAGGCTGGGGGTCAAGGATTTCTTGAAGGACATTGCCTACAAGAAATGGTTCAGCCTATTCTATAAAAAAGATCCAGAAGTCAAGATGGTGGGGTGGGGGAGATGGTGTCTAACCGCAGCACAGAGGATCAAGATTGGATCGTACTAGAGGATCTCAGAGGCCACAAGTGAAAGGGTAGTGGAGCCAGAACGATCCATCCAAGATGTTAACTGTTAAGTGCCCTATTTGGGCCAAAATCATAAACTCATTTCTTATTATTTCTTCTTATTCTGAACTGCATGTATGGATAAATTTATTTACTTGTTCATTTATTTTAAAAAATCCAACCACTATCCTGGAATAAATAGCACTCCATTCCTAATCACACTCATGTCTCCCCCAATGTGAGTAACAAGGGATATTTTTATTATTACTTCACATGATCGCAGGAGCATCAACCCAGATTCGTGCATTCAGGGTTTGAATAACAATCCCATATTTCTAAGAGGAAATGGGAGAGACCTAACTGGAGGATGAAGCTCTCGAAATAGCCGAATTACTATTTTACCAATGTGCTCTTATTCATGAAATGGATAACTCCATGGGTGTTGGAAAAAATCCAAACAGGGGAATGGAATGTGCGAACCATGATACCCAAGATTCGGAACACTATGGGGGTTGCGTGACAATGAAAAATAACTATTGACTGCATTTGACATGCATTATCCTTATTGGGTTAGCCTAGAATGGGGATAGAAAATGCGGGCTGAACATTGACCATGTTCGGGACACGGGGCCCGACTCAAAATGTCATCCAACTGCCTTCTGGAATGTTGTCCAGGGACAATAGGTGGGCCATAGGCCGAGCATCCATACTGTTAGGGGGTTCCCTTAGACATGAAAGGGGACGAGGTTCCGAATAAGGGGAATGCAAGGCATGGAATGTGGAGTGATGGTTCATTCGAAAAGAATCATACACTCTTAAAATTACACCCCCATGGTGGAAGCACATTAGATGGGCGCATTGGTTTGATCAGGTATCATTCTTTCATTCAGACAGGATCTCTCTAGCGAGGGAGCTGTCGCTTCCCAAATTCATCATGGGGAATCCCAAACTTGATCAGGGAAAATCTTCAATTACATGGTTCCCTATGGGGGGTCAGGCCAGGGGGCGAGAAATGTGGAGGAATAGGATTTATGATTCCTGGGGCAGGACCCAAGGTGAAATGTCTGGGTGTCCCAATGTATCGCATGGGGATGGGAATCAAGCCATACATAGTTCTAAAAGAGATCTTAGTTTACGGTCATAGATCTCGGACCATGGATAGTACGAAACGCGGGAGACACATGGTGGGATAATTATAAAAACCCGATGTTAATGGGAACTTGGGGCTCTGACCACCACGTGTTCCCTAAGAAGGTTCTAGATCAAGGGACTAGAAACGAGAGTTAAGCTGGGCTCGTGGCAAGGTTCACGGATGTTCCTTCGTACCCCATGAGGATGGGGATCAAGATGGACGAAGTTATAGAGGTGGAATGGTAAGGTACTAATGCTAGGGATAAAAAGGGGCATGCAGGTATGGACCTCACACTTAAAGAAGAGTTATTTGATAAATATTGTTTGTCCTTTAAGGTGAATGGTTTTTTGTGAAGCAACAGACTAGGATAGAAATTCCCAACATCGCCACAAGAATCATTCCATATGCAGGTATTAACAAATTGTATGGCGTGTGACCGATAACAAATACGATGTCACCTTGAGGGAGGACGCCACAATGCAGTGCCATTTTTCTTCATGCATCCAGGATGATAATGTAACAGTTTACGGTCATGTGATAGGACCTGTCGTTCATTTTATCATCATGTGGCACAAGAGTAATAGAGACGATGCAAAGTGGGGAATGTGTATGGTTCAATAAAACATATCTTATGTGAATTATGACATAACAACATACCACACTATATGTAATTCCAAAAAAGGATCCTTGGGATAAGGGTCCTAAGTAGAGGTAAGAGGGTAAGGGGCCAAAGAAACAAGCTCCCAATTGAACTGGACCTGAAATTGAGACGTCTGGGTGTTCCTAAATATCCCATGAGGATGGGAATCAGGCTATACGTAGTTCTAAACGATATCTTAGTTTATGGTTTTAGAGCTCGGACCATGGATAAGAGAATTCGGTGTGGAGCCTCGAATGATGCCTTTATAGTGGCTTTGTCCTCATAACGTGTGGATGCGCACTAAGGAATAGTACCAAGAGTTTCGAAGTTCTACATGGACATGATGAGGTGGAGAATGATTTGAATTATGTAACCATCATTTTGGTATTTATGGGGTTGGCATGGTGATAGAGGATTACTTTTGATTGTGTTCGAAACACAGAATCCATATCATCTTATCCTGAAATGGGGACAATCAAATGAGCATCGACTGTTGACCATATTCGAAATGCAGGATTTGTAACAATTTTTTGTCTTCGACCCTCGAGGAATTTGGCCCATAATGGTAGGAGAGCCCTTAGGCCTAGCATCCATGCCACTTGGGGGTCCCTTCGGGTTTGGAAGGTGGTGGAAGCCCTAATGAAGGGGGAAAATGCCTGAAAATTGATTAAAGCATATCCGAGTAGAGTCTGAAATTCCATACATTAAACCAGAGTACCCTTAGGCACATTGGTGAATCGCCGAAGAGTACAGAGGAGTGCATCTTGAGAGCAGCTGATTTGAAAATATGTGTATAGAATAAGGGGATAGAGAACCCTCAGGAGAAAGTGGCACATGGCATGGTTGTTCCTAACCTGATGTGAGTGAAGATATAACCTCGTACCACAGAGTGTATCCCTTTTAATGGAAGATTACGGGCCGAGGGGACAAGATGGGGTTGGACCTAAAGACAAGATGCTTGAGCGGTCTTACATATCCCTTGAGTATGTGAATCAAGCCATACGTAGTTATATAGTTGCAATTAGGGGGTAGGATACCCTAATGAGGGAGGTGTATGGCGTGGCGAGTAATCTGATGTGAATGAGGACATAATCCCATACCACACCGTACAACCCTGAATAAGAACTTGGGCCTGGGGCCCGAAATGGCCAAGGGGCCTGAGGCTGGGCCCTGGTTGGAAATGCCCGACCATTTTGTATTTTAATGTCTTACAGTGAGGACGTAGAGGGGAGTAAGATGTCCCACAAAAGGGCGGTGTACGGCTTGGAAAATAACCAGACGTGAATGAGGACATAATCTCATACCATACCATAAAGTCCTATACGAGAGATCCTGGGTCGGGGTTCGAAAAGGCCAAGGGGCCTAAGGTTGGGCCTCGTATAGGAGGGCCCAACCAGTTTTCAATTTAACATCTTGTAGTGACAATAATGAGAGGATAAGGTATCTCAACCGAGGATGTGTACGGAATGGAGAGTAACCCGATGTGAATGAGGAAATAATCCCATACCACACCATACAATCCCATAAGAGAGAACCAGGTCCGGGGTCCCAAAAAGGCCAGGGGGCATGAGGCTGGGCCTCGAATTGGAAGGCCATAAGTCCTCTTGTACTGTTACTGCCTCATCACTACTCTTAAGAACACGTGAGTTGTGCTCGGTGTGGGAAACAAGGAGTCGGTCTCGGCTCTCCCCGTCATATGGGGTATAATAGATATAATTTCTCGAAGGGAGTTTGTTTCTAAAAGACATAACGAGGCATAATGAACCACTACACTCAATTTTTGGGACATCTTGGGCTGGTTCTAATGATCCAGGAGAGCTATTTATCGTGTTCTAAACCCATCATCCCCATAGTGACATGAAATGTGAGCAAAAAATGATCATCGACTGCTGACCATATTTTAATGCGGGACTTGTATCAGATTTTTTCTCAACATCCTCGAGGGTGTTGGCCCGAAATTGTCGGAGAGTCCTTAGGCATAGCATCCATACCATTCAGGGGCCCTTCTGGATGGGGAATATGATGGAGTCCCAATAAAAGGATTTAGTGAGGCATAGTTGTGCCCATATATGAAAGGGGCGAACGCCTCTAGGGAGTGAGGCGTCTGGCCGGATCGAGGTTAGATTGATTTGAATCAGGTCCAAAGTCTGCACCCCACCATATGTCTTAACCCACGGGGAAGATTCTGGCATTTGGGTTGGGCCAACAGAAGAAATGCCCAGGCGTTCCTACGTATCCCATATAGATGGGAATCAAGCCTTATGTAGGTATTGAAGGCCATGCAGTTTAACATTGTGCGGTGAGGATGTGGGATAATAGAAGAATGAGAGAGCACATGGTGCAATCGTCGCAACTCCCACATGAAAAAGGCTAAGGAGGCCTACACTACACCACATAAGGACTCTCTGAGAGGATTATACCTAAGGGGGATAGTTGAAAAAGAGCATTTTGGGGCTTGTCTCAAGACGGGGTGTCTGAGTGTTCTTACGTATCCATTAAGGGTGGTAATCAAGCCATATGTAGTTCTAAGGGCGTCGTTTTACGTCTTGTGGGATGATGCACTGTTTAAAGTCACGTAGGGCCGGACAGCTTTAGGACATGTGGGACCAGCTTTCATTTTAGGGTCATGCGAGACCATCCGGTTTAAGGTTGTGCAGGACCATTAGGCTCGGGAAATGCATTGCTTGAGGAACTTGGCATTGGTGGAAGGAGTTATACGCTAACATTCCATGGTAACCAGGGAGTATGCTCAATTGGGGTAAGTCCTGTGAACTATGTAAGATCTTTACCATTTAGGCTCCAGCTTGGGTGGTTTCCTGCCAGGGATCATTGGAGCCCTGAGGGCCAATACCAAGTCGCCTTTTTGAAAAGAGTGGAGGAGAACCTTTTTGTTTATGGCTCTAGATGTCTTATTTTGATGCCTTTCAAGATTGTGTAGGGCACATATCCTATTCTCCTCGAGTGTTCCCAATTTAGACAGATGAATTTTGGCCACCTTATCTGGTGCTTGTTGGTCATAGACCACGGTGCGTAACGAAGGCAGCTAGATCTCGATGGGCAGGACAGCCTCAGCTTCGTACACCAGGGAATACAGGGTCACCTGGATGGAATTACGAGTCATCGTCTGATAGGCCCAAAGGGCATTGGGGAGCTTGTACGACCAACTCTTCTTGTTTTGGAAAACCATTTTCATAAAAATGTTAGATAGGGTTTATTTTAACACCTCGATATGTCCATTTTCATATGCGTGATAGCGGGTGGTATGGTTCAAATGGATGTTGTAATTGGCGTAAAATTTCATTAGCTCGGCTACTCGGAAGTTGTTGCTGTTATCGGCAAGGACATCGTATGGGACTCCAAACCGGTGTATGATGTTGGAGATCACTAAGTCAACGATAGAACATTCCTTGACCTCATTGAGAAGAACTACCTCTACCCACTTGTATATAAATCATTGGCGGTAAGGATGAACCTACATTGTCGAGCTGTTGCTGGTGGATATGGTCCCATGACATCGAGTCCCCAAAATGTGAACAACCAAGAGTACATGGTGAAGTGGAGAGGTTCGGGAGGACTATGCATTAAGTTATCCTGAATTTGGAATGTGTGACATCTGTTGGAGAACTCGATACAATCATGGATCATGTAGGGCTAGAAGTACCCCAGTCTCTGGATCTGGTGGGACAACATCGGCACAGCTTGGTGGGAACCGCAGGAACAGGCATAAACCTCTTGCATGACCTTAGAAACCTCGACTTCATGGATGCATTGGAAGATAACAACATCGAACCCATGCTTGTAGAGGATATGCTCGAGACTAGGACTACCCTGGAGGGTAAACTACAATGTGCGGCATCGAATTCGCTCACGCTCAGCACGATCAGCCAAGAGGTAACCATTTTGGAGATACTAGACAAATGGTGCTCTCCAGTTGGGAGTCGCTTCAACAACTACATCTAAAGAACATAGGGGTTTGTACGTGGAGGATCTAGCAGTAATATGGATTACTAGTAGGCCATTTTCATCCTTTGGGGTGATTTGGGCAATGACTCTCTGGTGTGCCACATGTATAATCAAATCATCTGGCTCAGGTTCTACAAGTGATGCAGTCAGGCAGGCCAGGGCATCAACTCAACCTTTCTGAGATCAAGGGACATGAGTAACATCCGGACAAGATTGAAACTGATCCATTAGATGGAGGGTGCGTTCCATCAATAGTAAGATCTTTGGATTTCTAACGACATAGACACTGTTGACTTGCTTGATGACTAGTTTAGAATCCCCTTTCACATGCAAATGGGGTACATCGATCTCGAGGGAGAGCTCGAGGCCAGTGATAAGATCCTGATACTCTGCCTCGTTGTTGGTGTAGTTTTCTAACAAAAAGAATGAGTATGGTAGAATGTCTTGTTCTAGGGTAATAAAGACAACACCCTGGCCCACTCTGTTGAGTCAGGAATCATTCAGTATTTAGCCAGTGGGGCTCTGGGAGGCACCATCAAAGTGCATCTGCCAACATGAGATGGCATGATCTAGCGAGAGGATTTCATCGTCGGGAAAATCCAGCTCCAGGGGCTGGTCCGCGGTGGTTGGATGGGAAGAAAGAAAGTCTGCCAATGCATGTACGTTGATAGCTTTCTGGGGGACAAACATGATGTCGAACTGGTGGAGGATTACTGCCCACTGTGCAAGATGGCCAGTCAACATGGGGCGGTTCAGAATGTACATCAGTGGGTCTACCCGACACACCAGCTATACCCCATGGTGCTGCATGTAGTGTCGTAACTTCTGTACTACGAAAACCAGTGCAAGGCATCTTTTCTCGATGGTAGAGTATCTGGTCTTCGTATTGAGGAGAATTCGGCTGAGATAGTAGAGGCTATTCTCTATCCCCTCATTGTTCTTCTAGGAGATAATGTCACTGATAGATCATTCGAGGGCAGTCACGTACAAGATTAGCGGTTTTCCAGAGATGGGTGGCATCAAGACTGAAGGCTGGAAAACATACTGCTTGATTTCCTCGAACATGGTCTGACACTCTTCGTCCCACTCGTAGGATAATACTTTCTTCCTGATCCTGGAAAAGGGCTTACACTTGTTGTCCATATTCACAATGAATCGGCGTATGTAGGCTAAGTGGCCTTGAAAACCTTGAAGCTCCAGAATATTTCTTGGGGGAGGCATCTGGCTGATTGCCTTTATCTTCACTGTGTCGATCTGGATGTCGTGTTACAAGACAACAAAGCCAAGAAACTTCCCGAAGGTGACCCCGAAGGCACACTTCAATAGGTTCATCTTCATGTGGTGGGAACAGAGGAAGCAGAACACTTTCTCAAGGTCTTTGAGATGGTCCTGATGCTGGAGAGATTTCACCACCAGATAATCCACATAGAATTCCACCGATTTCCGGATGATTGTCTTGAATATACGGTGCATTTCCTACTGATAGGTGGCACCTGCACTCTTCCGGCCGAAGGGCATAACCTTGTAACAGAAAGTACCTTGTGGCATTATGAAAGTGGTGGACTCTTCATTATCAGGGGCTATCCAGATCATATTATATTTAGAGTAACCATCCATGAAGGAGAGTTCTTGGAACCATGTCATAGCATCGATCAACTATTCTGTCACTGGAAGGGGAAAATCATCATTCAGACAGTGATAGTTGAGATCTCAAAATTCGATGGAGACTTTGATCTATCTCTTCTTCTTCCTGACTGGCACGATGTTGGCTAGCCACATGGGGTACTGGAACTCGTTGACGAAGTTGGTTTTGATGATCTTTTCAACCTCCTCATTGACCATGGCCCCGTGAGAAGGATGCAGCTTTCTAGGAGGATGCTTGAAACTGCGATTATTTGTCGGCAGACTGAGGTGGTGGATGGCTACCAGAGGATCTAGTCCTGGAATCTCATCGTAACTCCAGGAGAATACATCATGGTGATATTTAATGAAGTCCACGTACCGTTTATGCTCCTCGAGGGACATGTCGGCACTGATCAATGTGGTTCTCAGATCTACCTCGCTACCAAGGTTCACTTTTACCAGTTCATCCACTGTGGCATAGATTCCTTCTTCAAAAGTGGGTGGAGCATCCTCCAGATCCTCTTATTCACTTGTGGTTAATATATTTCTTGTGGGAGGATCTTCCTATGGGTCAGAAGATCCTACTGAGAGGTTGGTACTATCCTGGACAGCAGTGGACATCATATCAGGAGATTCATGCGTCGTTGAGACCATATCGATGAAAGCAGTCAATCCAATCCCATCTGGTCTTCGGACCAATGGGCCACACTTGATGATATCAAAGAAATAGTGTCGCGTCGGCTTGAGCTGGTTAATCCCAACTCGGTGAAATAGAAACTGATAACATACTATCATTTCCATGGTGCAGACATCTCGATACCGTACGAGGGTAGGAGCCTCTGGGATCACCCGAGCCTCGTTTTTGTAGGTGTACGAGGTGATTTTATATCGTCACTTGGACTTTGGAATATTCCTTCCTCTTGTACCAGAGACAACAAATCATTGCCCTATGTAGGGGGTCGTGGCCTCCAATCGATAGATTGGGAAGACATAGGCATCATCCAGACTTTCCTATGGGTCATTTGTGATTGTGGCAGGCTCAACCTCACTGTCCAGAATCTGTTTATCCTTGCTCTTATAATAGTCATCATCTAGATAATGGGATTCACAAGAAGAGAAAGGAGATGAATCACCTTGTAGTAAGACTACTCAACCATTAAGATAGTACTTAAGGAATTGGTGATACGATGAGAGGATAGTCGCATGTAGTTAGAGTCGTGGTCTTCCCATCAACACATTGTACGCGGTGTCCTAGGAGACAACCATAAACTCAGAACTGGAAACTAGGACACTGAACTGGGTATTCAAAAAAATCATGCCAATCGGGGTCTTCTCTTTCCTCTCATATCCATGTATCCTTAAATTGGAGGGAGTCAGGTCATCTTCGAATAACCCCATCTTTCGTAGTGTCCACATCAGGATCAGGTTGATCCCGGAGTCGGTGTCAACGAGACATCGGCGAACCTCCACATAGTTAAATTGGCCGATGATGTATAGCGAGATGATGTTCCCCTGTATGGTAGAGCCTTCATCTTCTCTTGAGAACAAAATGATGTTCTGGAATTCGACATTCTCAACTATTTTAGCATTAAAGTCTTCTACAGCTAATACATCCGTCTCAAACTGGAGGGGGCTTCTTAAAGCCTTAGTGAGGGCCTCAAACATATCTGACGATAGGAGAAGAGATTCAAGGATGGAAATCCTCACTGGGATGCTGGAGAGGTGTTTGAGAACATCATACTTCTATGACAGTTGCGATCGTCTGCTTACAAGAGGCCCCTCTATGATTGGAGGCATGGCTGGCCCTGCCGGCTGGACTGGTGGCTGGCTAGTGCTAGGTATGTGCCGTTGTTCACTAGTCGAAGCCCAGAGAGTTGTTGTTGGATGAGGATTGGATGAATTAGATCGCCTGTAGCTGGGTGAGGCTGGTCGTGGTCTGGACGAGGTATCTCTTACTAATCCAGTAGCACAAACGGTGGTGGAGGCATTCCTGATGACACCAGATGAAGAGGTTACACGTGCTGAGCTCTGCGTTGGGCCTGCTATGTAGTCTCAGTGGAATTCATGGCTTGGATGGTGGTGCAAACTAATGCGCCTCGACGAACCACATGGTTGCGGCTTCGCCGACGTTGGCATTGGCTGGGGACATTGGGCATGTTCTCCTGGTACTCCCCGTCGTTGAGAGTCATATAAAGGTTTACCAACTCCAAGGTATTAACCGAAACGTACCCCTTACTATAACTTGAAGAGTCATCCACCCCTAGGAAGATTCTAGGAGGGATCCCCATCTCAGGGGGCATGAAGTCACTGAGAGTGAGGGAAAATTATGGCATTGGTGGGGCATGTTGTTTCTTCTTGCGCCACCATTTCTTTCTCTTCTGGGAAGAGGTCGGCTGAGATAATGTTGCAGAAGTGGTGGCCACATCTTCTAATGGCTTCGGTAGATTTAGGCGTGCCTGGATGATACCATGGGCACGATAAACCATTATGTGAGCCATCCAATCATCATACTTCTAGGACCCACTATTATAAACCTGTTTCCACTCGCCTTCACTGTCGCTACTATTGTCTGAATTTACAATGACACTTGCCACTTGTGCTAGGGTCGGGCCCAGCCTGAATATATTATTATCGACCTAGTCTTAGATCCAGTCTTTAAACACATAGAACTTCTTGAGGGTGTGTCCTAGAATCTGATGATAGGCTTATTAGTTGAGGAGATCAGTGCGATTATCCTCTTTTAGCCTTTATCACTTGGGAAAGCGTACAATCCCCTGATCTAGTGCTCTACAGAAGTAACTGGGGACCAGATTCTCATTGAACGAGTAAGTCCGGTTTCTTATTTACAAAAAGGGGTACCTTGGAGCCTGGCCCTGATGAGGAGCTGGAGGGGCTTGTCAAGGAGGCATAGCCTATTTGTCCCTCCGGGGCGGTGGTGGCGCATTATGCGGAAGAACTTGCTGATTTTGAGGATGTTGTTGAGCCAGAGGTTGTGCCTGAGGATGTATGCCTCTATGAGGTTACAGGTCCAGTACCACAGGTAGTAACTCTAGTTGTTTGGGGGCTTCTATTTGGGACATCGTAGCGGGCTTGGCTCTGGCAGCTCTCCTAGCTGGGATTACAGGGGGCAACGGATGTTCCTGGATGACCGGTTGCAGGACTTCATCAGGGCGCTGGGCCTTGTCAGAGAAGTCTCGGAATCCTCCATGGTAGTTCTGAGTGATCAGAGAAGGAACCAGTTCCATCTTGATGGTCCCTATGCACATCGTTAGTGGTTGATCCTGAGTCAGTGGAATGTCAAGGGAGTATGTGAGCCCCATCCACTGGGCGATAATGTATGTGACTCTTTCATCAGGACATTGGTTTCACTTGAAGAGGTTTGTGATGCTGGTCTTCTGGGTGGTAGAGTTGAACTGGTAGAGGAATTTCTTGCGAAGGTCCTCCCAGCTAGTCACGTATTTGACGTGGAGCTGGCTATTCCAGACGAAGATCAGCTCCTCCAACGTCTGAACAAAATAGTGGATCCTGGCAGCCTCTTATGGTGCTGGAGTCTCCAACATAGGCCCACACCATGAGTTGTAGTGGGTTAGATTCTACATAGGGTCCCCCGTCCCATTAAAGGGGGTGGAAGGTGGGATTTCTGAATCCCAAAGGCACTAGTATATCATCCACCCATGCTGGGTATGGCTTGCCATCTGGTGGGATTACCACCTGTCACATTTCCAACGCCTCAAAGAGAGCTATGAGCGACGCCACAAGATCATCTGGGTGGGGTTACCTAACTTGATGGGGATCCCTAACCATGAGCGTGTTTCCAGGTTCTTTAACATGGTAGGCAGGCTCAGCGGCTCGTATAATGGCTGGTGGAGTGACTTGCGGGGTAGCTGGGGGAACCTGTGAAGGATTCCTTGGATTTCTGCATCATTTGGGAGTGTTTGGAGAGACATACCGCACCCTCTTTCCTGGAACTCTGGCTTTAGCCCTATCCACTAGAGCGGTATGATTAGGGTTGCTTAAGGGAATCTTGTCATGGGGTACTTGTTCCTGCCCCTGCTACCCCGGCCTAGGATCACTGTATTTTGGTCGTCGCACTACAGTGCGTTCAGCTAGGAGTTTTTCGACTAACATCTTCTGCTAAACAAGTTTCTGGTGCAATGTGGCCTCCTCGTGGTCCTCCGTCTTCTGAACTGAGGTGGACGGGTTGGAGTTCTTGATAGATCTGATGTGCTCTTTTCCCTTACGGGCATTCCTGCCGAGTACCAACCCCATGGTGGTCATAAGGAGTCCTAGGAGGTTCCTCTACTGATGAGTAATCCTCCCTGATGTGTCCAACAGTGGTGGCACACCCTCGATGGGTATGTCTTAATCGAGAAACTACAACTCATCCAAATTTTCCACTATATCAGCCATGTTGACCGTGACCCTTCCTGGGGGCATGTCCCCAACATCGCATAGTGAGTCAAGCTGCCGCCGGATAGGGCTGAAAAGGAGGGCAGCATACTGCCCCCATCCATGGATTTTCACATGGTGGGTTGCCTCCCTAATAATTTTGTAGAGTACCTTTATACTCTGAACGCATTCCTGCTGTAGAGCCTCATGAAAAACTGGTGACTTGGGGCACTGGGCCATAGGCAGTGCAGCCAGATCGACAAGATGGCACTGTTCACTAATGTCATCGAAATGAGCTTGGATCCTTGGATAAACCACGTACTGGTGATGAAGACTGAAATGTGTCACCAAGAGGGTGTAGCAGAAACACTAAATGTCCTCCAGAGTAAGGGATTCTGGTATGCAGATATTATGTGTTGTCACGGGCTAGAACTTCTCGAGGAAATGATTCGCTATAAGGATGATCCATATTCTCCTTGGGTCAAATTCAGGGTTTGGACCATAATTTCCCCACTCAATAGCTGGGGGTGGTTGAGGAACTGGCTGAGGTACTGAAGAAGACTGCTGGGACGACAGGTCGACCGGTGGAGAATATGGCGAATCGGCTGACTGGCCGCCAATTCTCATGATGTCCTATGATGAGTTTAGCGACCTAGCCGCTACACCATGATAAGAGGGGCTGACAGTTGTCATTCTTGGCTTAGGGTCCAGGGCTGTTGGTGATAAGCTTCAATTCTGCTCCCCTGCCATTGGTCCCCATAATAGCTCTTCGTGATGTCTTCTGGAGGTAGAAAGCCCTTCCAGTGATGATGGTGGTGACTGCACAACCGTAACCTGTAGGGTCTCCATATTTTAATCTTCTTGAATATACCAACAAAGGGAGACAGGAATCCTTATCACCTTGCATTCCGAGAGCCCCAGGCTTATGCGCCTTGTCCCTACGTCGGCCCTTGAATCATATGAGCGAGTGGAGGGTTCTTGAGCTGAGTCATACTCCACTTCATATTTTGATAAGTGGACTAGTTTGACCTCTGTTCGGGCCCTGGGTGGCAACTCAGGACAGGGATGATTTCTAACATGGGGTCCTTCGGCCGCATTGGTGCTAGGGTAGAGAGGGTTTCCACCTGAGAAAGTTGAGGTGCGAGGAGCACTGGGAAAAATGTTGAAGGGGACATGGGGAGGACATCCATGAACAACACTATAGTGGAAAAAACCTCTGTTGGAACCGTCATGAGTGTGGGGAGGACCTCCATGCTTGGTGCAGGTGGAGAGAGGCTGGCCTTCACCCATTTGGTTGTCGAGGTGAGGAGGACCATCGCCAGCTACAGAGAAGATATAGGGAGGATCCCCACGTTGGAGAGGGACTGGATGGGCAATGTCTTTACATCGGTGGTCAGGGGCAGGAGGAATGACCCCATACCCAGTGTAATAGGCATGAGCGAGGCTTTCGTACCGAGTATGATGGCCACAAGGCAGACCCTCATTAGGATTGGGGGTGACACGGGGCGGACCTCCATGTCGAGCATCAAAGCGGGGAAGGCCCACGCTCTCTCTGGTGGTGGTATGGGGAGGATCTCTGTATGGGGTGGCACTACTGTGGGATGTTTGGCAGTGACCAATGCATGTGCCTGTGACCAGGAGAGTCGACCCAGCCTACCTGTGGGGCAGTTGGGGCCTCGATCCCGATTGGGCGTATAAGCTCCCATGCTCAGTGTATGAATGTACTTGATGGTATGTGTCAGCGGTGGCTCGGGCCACACTAGTCGTTGATGTTGGCACCCCTTGGCAGGCATCCTCATCAGCACATTCCGGATGCTAGCATCAGGTCGGATGAGATGGGCCTGGTGGTGCAGGTGTATAGCTTACCTGCTCCTCCTCCAGCAAGACCGGTAGGCGGCACTGATGCAGCCGGGTGGGAGCCCTTGTTTGGAGCCCCTGGAATGGGACTCAGACCGGGTTGGGTCGGACGTCACCTACCTCATCAATGTAAGGCAGGGAGTCATCAAGACACTCTGAGGATAGGATCCCGAAGCGGTTGTATGTCGGGGTGGGGAGAAATGGCTCCCTGCGCGGCCCTCGGGGTAGCATTGGCAACGACGCGCGGATGCCTCCAGGTCCAGGGGTCCATATCTTAGGATGGAATTATTCTCTCCTCCTTGTAAAAACACATGAGATCATTAATTACCCTTCGCTGGATAACTTATGATGAGGAGATAGGGCGTGAGGGCCCTATGGTCGCAGATGTAGAGGTCGTCATGGAAGATGTGGAACCATGTGGGAAGGCCATGCTGGTGTTGTCCCTACCCATTCGTAGATGGGCAAGCGGTGATCGCACCCCTGATGAAGTAACCTGATTCATGAGAAGTAGGGATATGAACTCATCAGTGCTGAAAGAAAAAGTAATCGATGACTAATGACCCATCATCATCCCGTCTTCCAGGACCGGTAAGAGGGATCCACATTGACAACATCACAGAGTGGGATGTCCAACGTTCTACTACCCAAATATCTGGTGAGAGTCACGCCATGCCTGTAATATTGTTGGCGGGACCTGACGTCAGATATCTGGATCTGTTGACATGTCAATCCATTGATGCCCCGAGTGCTACTAATCTCCATATTGAGGAGAATAATTTCACGTCAGGTTCACCATTTCTGTTTCTGAAGCTTTCACCAGGTTGCGCGTATCCGTCTTTTTCGGGGATGAGGGACGTGAATTTTTTTACCCTGCATTTCTTCTTTCCAAAGGCGGGCAACATCCTCTCCTTATTCAGGGACATCTGCTCCTTGATCGAAACAGGATGATGGGATGTCGGTTCTTCCTTCCATGGATTCCTCCTCGAAATCCGTCACCTAGTCCGAGTCTCCCTCATAGACTTAAGACGTTGTTCCTGAAACTCTTCCCCACACCATATCTTCATGGACACAAGTTAATTATGCTACTTCTATCAAGACATTCCAAGGGGTCCGGTCTGGGAAGCAACCTTCGGTTTGGGGAGTAGTCACATGGGGCATCACTGACATGTTTGGACGCAGGGGGATTGGCGTGTCTACCTTCTTTCCCTTATTATAGGGCCTCTCGAGGGTGCGGAAGCCCAAGGCATCCCTCCTCAAACGCAGAAAATCATATTCCATGGGCATGTATCTAAGGTTTTCCTCATCTTCCCATGTTTAAAATGTGGTATGTGGTGTGTTTAATGTCCAACGGAGATGGATCTAGCAGATCAGAACACTAACTAGAGTGGATTAGATGGAGGAACCCCGAGGATGGAGCAGCTGTATTGGGGCCAACAAGTGGGTGGCTTTCCGAATGCTGTCAAATAGAATAGGGAATGGGGTGGCATGAATCCACCAGGATGTGGCGGCCTGGGTAGGAATCAGGATGGATGATGGAAGGTTATATGAAAGGGATGGTGAATGGGATGGCACTGTCATGAGGATGATGATGGTTTTGGGCTTAATCCTTGATGATGCTTCCTACGTATCCCCGTGGAAGGGAATCAAAGTTCACATAGTTCATATAATGATGGATTACCACTGATTGGGGTTTTAAATGGATTATAGCTGGATGAGATCGTAATGGCTTACCATTGGATAAGGTTTCAACAGCTTACTGCTGATTGAGGTCACAACGTATTACCACTGGACGAGGATTTCTATGGCTTACCATTTATGGGGCTTCAATGACTTACTACTGCATAAGGTTACAACATCTTATCACTGCAATGAAAACTACATACCGCTGAAATGAGTGGCATTGGCTTACCACTGAATGGAGTGACAATGGATTACCACTGAATGGAGTGACAATGACATACTACTGAATGGAGGTCCACATTTTAACGTCATGTGGGATAGGGGTGAACTGATGTGAAGAGGGTCAGAACCGCTGTGTGTTGGGATTGAACCTCGTGGAGGCTTCCTACGTACCTCTCCTTGGTAAGGATCAATGACCACACAGTTCTGGTGGGTGAGAACCGATGTGAAGGTGGACCTGGGGTCCGATGGTTGGTGGGCTTGGTTCCCAGACATGAAGATGGTCGGGGCCAATGGATGTTGGTGGGCTTGAACCTCAAGGAGGATTTCTATGTACCCTACCTTGGCAAGGATCAAATTTCACGTAGTTCAGAATGGCGAATACAGTTTAACGTCATGGAGGACAGGGCCGAACCGACATGAAGGGGGTCAGAGAAACCAGAGTGGTGGGATTAAACCTCATGGAGGCTTCATACGTACCCTACCTTGGCAAAGATAAAAGTCAATTTAGTTCAGGATATGGCTGCATTTGGGGCATATGCTCTAAGGAGGCCCAAGGTGGTTGTGAATCGACGTGGAGGAGGTTGGATCCAATGGGTGGGGGATTGAAACTCATGGAGTCTTCCTACGTACCTTACATTGGAAATGATCAAAGTCCTTGTAGTTCGGAATATTGGTGTGGGGATTACACTCTAGGCTTCCCAAAGTGAGGTAGGAGTTGGTGAACTGACGTGAATAAGGACATGGGATCCAGGTAGATGGGGGGCTTGAACCTCGTGGAGGCTTCCTAGGTACCTTTCCTTAGCAAAGTTCAATGTCCTCATAGTTTCAAATATGGGCATGGGGCTTACACTCTAGGCTGCCCAAGGTGAGACAGAATTCGGGGAACCGAAGTGAATATGGACCTAGGGTCCAGGTAGATGGTGGGATTGAACCTTATGAAGTCTTCTAATGTATCTTTCCTTAGAAAATATAAAAAGTCCATGTAGTTCCGAATGGTGGTGTGGGCTTATACTCTAGGATACCCAAGGTGAGGCAGGAGTCGGTGAACCGATGTGAATAAGGACCTAGTGTCAAGGTAGATGGTGGTCTTGAACCTCATGGAGGCTTCCTACGTACCTTTCCTTAGCAAAGATCCAAGTCCTCATAATTCTGAATATGGGCATGGGGATTACACTCTAGGCTGCCCAAGGTGAGGCAAGAGTCGGTGAACTGACATGAATAAGGACCTAGGATCCAGGTAGATGGTGGGCTTGAACATCGTAGAGAATTTCTACGTACCTTGCCTTAGCAAAGATCAAAGTCCTCGTAGATCGGAATGGTGGTGTTGGGCTTATACTCTAGGCTGCCAAAGGTGAGACGTCAAGGTCGATGCTCACTCTAAGACCACGTGAGTCATACTCGGTGTTAGAATCAAGAGATAACAAAGACCCAGAAATCACACCACGAAAGGTCCATCTGTGGTAAGTGAAGTGGGGCTTTTACGTGGTTATAGGCCCAAGGAGGGAAATATTGGGGCTTACTCTAGGATGGAGGCCGGATGGAGACAAAGAACATCAGGAGAGGGACTTGGGACCAATGAAAGGAGAAACAAAGTTCCCTACCACACCCTTCGCTGGCCCCGGGGACCGAAGATGAAAGGAGGAGCAGGGATGCTGCTTCCTACAAGAAGTCTAGGGGCTTACACCGAGATGGTCGCCCTTCCCCCCGTGGAAAAATGCCACTCCCATAAGGAGGATATCATCCCTTGTCAAGACCAGTGAGAGTGGAGAATTTCCATGGTGGGGGTAACCTACGTGTGAGGCACGAGGTGAGGTCACAGTTTAACGTCATGTGTTGAGGACAATGGTTCTTGGCGGTTTAACATCATCCAGCTTCAAAGAGGTGGGTTTTCTCCACACCACTAGGACTTAAATAATAGGTACCCTTTGCTCCTTGGTGTATAGAGGGGATAGGAAAAGCAGTGGTGAGGGGGTGTCATGGAGCGAACTATCGAGGGGCCCATGTTAGCGTGGATATGCGATGAAGCAATAGCCATTAGCATGCCTATGTGAAGAAGCATGAGGCGAAGCTACACAACGGTCAGTGTTGTCTAGGGGACTTTGAAGTTACTTTGTGTGAACCTAGGAGGTTGAATGGGTAATAAGTATATGGAGAAGGCGCTTTGGGCGTGGGAGGCAGCTGCAAATGCTGCTCGGATGAGGGACATCATGGTCGCACAATGTGAGAGGCATGCACGCAAAAGGGACTGTTGTGACAAAAATGGTTCGGGCTGGCGCGCAAAAGCAAATGCACATGCGAAAAACTCTGGGCCAACACACAATTGGGAACTAGGCACAACATATAGTGGACCGGCACACAAAAGTAATTGTGCACCAAATCCCTAATTGCATGCAATCGGAAGGAATTGCATTCGGGGGAAGTGGTTCAAGGGGATTTAGACAACGATCAAGACTGGGTAGTCAAACGTAAAGGCAGACCCCCTGGTGACTTGGCGCAAAAAATTTAGTACCTCAGATCCATCTTCTTTGCGCGCACGAGAGAGGAATTTCGTGCGGGAGAGGCGATGAAAATTCTTCGAGATGAATTCGAAGGGAGTGGACTTGTATTTATAAGAACTCAGGATCACGGTTCCACACAAAAAACAATTCAGCATGAAATATTGTGCGACCTGGTGTCTGCAGCACGAATTCTAACCATGCAAAGCAGTGGCACGAGGGGTTCCGCGCCACGGGGAAAACTCTCACCGGTCCCGATGTTTTTCACACGGGGCATATTTCTTTCACACAACCCATTCTTTTTTTCACACTACCCCTCCAGGACCCCCAGAACATATTGTAGGTTCCAAATATGGCCTCTATGATCATTAAATATTAATTATATGATTTATAATTCTTTATGATAGAATATTTTTGTACATCATGACCATGAGAGGGATTTTTTGGATGTGTGAATCGATAAGCTATTGTCCCAATATGATGAAAAATATTAATGTGATCGGAATTTCTATATCATAGAGTTCACTTCATTCATTATCTAATATGTTTAATCCCATGACAATTTCATAGGAATAACATAGCACCAAATTCAATCTCTCTATTTTTTCGATGATTTTTAGTATATTTTTTATTGACTCTAATAAATCCTTTAGGGTTTGTTAAATATATTTATAATTATTTATCGTTCCTAAAAATAAACCATGTACTAATAGTTTTCATTTTTCAAATTAAAAAAACATTGTAGTTCTACACATCTGGGATTAGTAGGATTTATAAACATGAAAAGGAAGTCAATAGTTAAAGCTATTATGGTAAGAAAACTATACCAAAATTAGGTTTGGGTCCTAGAATGTTTTTAAATTCATAGGGAAAGATCCCAGAATGTATTATAGATTTTGAATGATAAAATAAAAATAAAAAACTATTAGAGGACAAAAAAAAGTTACGAATCTCATCTATGTGTCCAAAAACAATTAAAGACATCTCCATAAGATCAAGGTAAACATCATATACTGGTAGGATACAATTGAGTGTTTCACATCATGCCATCATAAAATTTCATTAATTGATTACTAAGTAAGTAGATCAAGCATGAAATTTTTCCATTATTTTAATGAAATGTGTAATGTTTTTATGGTGATAGAATGCCTTTTAATATTGTTCCAATTAGATTTTTTGGTTTGTATGATAAAAAAAGACATGGTGGTGTTCTCTAATTACAATTCCTTTATAGGTAATTTTTAAAACATCCCATAACATTTCAGTCTTGAATTCTTAACTGTATAACATACTAATCTCTGAGAAATATACTCTACATTATCTCCGTGAATGTTTTCCCTACTAGAAATAATCATTCAAATCATTATACATCCTCATACATGCATGGTGAATAGAGAATCAAGAACTATGAGATATATCGAATATAACCTTCTTCAAATATGGTATAGATGAAACATGTGAATTATCTAGGTAACATTTCCTTCCATCCGAATATTTATTGAACTTAGGAAAATTTTTATTTTTTAGTTTTTGTATATTGTTTTATCACCTCATTAATCATTAACATGTTAGATGACTAAATAGTCAACACAAGAAGATATGATTTTCCCCATTATTTATAATATTGAGATCCGTCCTTTTGGAAATATTTTATATTATGTTGTCTTCATAATAGATAATAGATAATTATCTTTTAAACTCAAAGAATTATCCAAATTGATCACTTTCCCATAGTAGTAATGTGCTGAGAAGTCATAATTATCAATCCAATCCAACTATATTCTCACAAGAATATTCATCTCATTATGAGATAAAATTTACTATAAATATTTTTAGCCAGAATAGATATCACAAATTTTTTAATAATGATAAATTCTCCATATATTTTATGGAAAAAATACCACCACATACTCCATACCCTTAGTTTGGTAAAATTACTCATTAACCATCAACTGGAATGAAGAATAAACTATCACTATAGAATATTTCATGAGGAAACATATCCGTACAATTATTGATTAAACAATATAAATAACATTAACATATATATTATTTGGAAATGTATTCACAAGTGAACTAACCAATATAGTATTCATTTCCTTGAAATTATCTTCACATTAATTTGTAAAAAGTAACCATTATCTCTTACATGTAAACATACTGAGAATATTGCATGTTAGTGAAAATATTTCCCCAATGCTTTAATAATATCCATCCAACCCAGGAAAACTACTGATCTCAGTAAATTTGTATTATCTCAGCTAAATTTCAATGAAATCTGTTATTATGGATCTATATATAGACCCTCTAATGAGATTAAATAAACAAAAAATGAAACAATATGTTTACAAATTCATACGATGTTAATTTATTATAGAATATATCCTCACTTAAGGTCTTCTATAAAAACCTTATGTTTTCCCTATTCACATATAGTCTCTTTGAAAAATGAAAAATATCCTCTATATAGACTAAAAAAAATTGATAGTGTTAATATCTAAATAACAGATTCATTAAATATATAAATATATATGTTTAACTATTAAGGCCAAATGGAAACACTATAAATTCATAGTGACTATGCCTTGTATATAATTTTTTCATACATAAGTAATCCTTAATATTTCTCAAAAAATGATTGATAAGATAATATTCTATCTTTGATTAATATATAGCGCCACATAGTTGACCAATCAATCCATCAATACGGGTAAATGATTCTTTTTCATCATAGAGATATTTTTATGCTTTCAATGATAAATTTATATACACAATGAACTATAATTTTTTTAAAAGTAAAAGTGATCCCTATGATGATTCACTTGGATAAATGAATCCATCATCAAGATTACCCTAGATCAATTTATTCAATACCTATAAATCAATATGGTCCATTCAATATAGAGTCATTGAAATAGGTGTCTCTTCAAGTAGGATTTCTAATAAATATTAAAATTCACAATTTGGGGGAAGATGATAAAAAAATTATAAAGAAAATATAGAAACTCCAATAGAATATAAATATAATTTATTTTTGTTTTCTCACCAACCATCTATGATAAAAACTTGTTTTAAATAGGAATCGTGATCCTAAAAATTAATATAATTTCCATAGGATTTAAATATTTATTTTATAACTTATAAATGATCACAGTTATAATAATAATATCCAAAATATATTCCCTTGAAAATTTAGGTGGGATTGATGTAAATGAATCCAATTCACGTATATGAAATCATAAAATTCAACTAGATGGAGAATAACATGGTTTATATAAATCATATTCCTAAGAAAGTGATTATAAATTAATCATAGTCATAGGACGTGATCATTAAACCAAAATGTGTTTTCCTTAATAAATCAACATGTAATTGTTGAGGTGGTACTGTGATTAGATTTTAAAATTCCTTAGAGATAAATGTTTTTGTTGAACCCGAATCAAATAGGATACTAGTAATTCTAGAGTTGATGGTAAGTGTAAAATTCACCACCTTTTATTATACCCCACATCAGTAGTACTTACCATCTAAGATTTTTTTATATATAAGATTAAGTATTTACTTACATATATCAATATAATTAATCTTAAGAGTTGATAAATTTTCGAATAATTACCATAATCCATTCATTCTAACTACTAGAGTTTGGGTGGAGCATTCAGTGGTTCCATTTTATCATCAGTATATAATGCTTATTCCCATCTTATCGACATTCAATTTATGGATAACATTCTTTTAAACATATAAAAAATTTAAAATTTCACTTCTAGAAATTTCCTCTATGTTATCATTTACACATTAAGCATAAAGAAAGTATCATCTTCCTATCTCCATGGATTTTTTTAATTTCCATTTTATTTCATTATTATTTTCAAATAAAAACTATGATATATATGTGTAAATCTAATCTCCCTCTATATCATGATAGAAAATCAAATGGGTTCATCATAGATATTAATTTAACTTATGGGTAAATCCTTTTATATATATGGTTTTAGGCCACTAAATAATCAATAATCCATACATTAACAATGGATGAAAATATAAGAATTATACCTCCAAAGCACAGTGAAAATATCCTCATAGGTACTAATGGGTTCATCATCGTTATTTTTAGGTTCTAGGATTCAATTATCCATATCCATATAACTAATTCAATGAAAATACATATTGATAATAACCACATATACACATACCTCTCCCAAGATTAATATTCTTCATATTGAATATTGTTCCTTAAATGCGTCCATTATTGGCCTTATTCTCCTTCTAAATGACAGAAATCCGATATAATTATTTCACGTGATAAAAAATGGTGGAAGGAATATATATATTCAATGGCACTAATCAATTACTAATCATTTAGTCGATTAAAATATCCACTAAATGAAGGTGGATGTTTCTTCATGAAGGACTAAACAAAACATTGTTCTCTCCTATACTTGTTTAGAAGATATTAGTGATTCCTATAATGAACTTTTTTTGTATGAATAGAAATTCCATTTTTCACACTAGATCCCAAAACATTTGGATTCTCACGAGTAAAATCCTTTATTTTAGAATCCGATTCCTCATTAATATAATTACTTCATGTTCCAAACATTTGAAAACTTTAAAAAACATTATAATAAAACCAACTCTAGTATCATAGAGTTAGTTAAGACTTCATAATATTGGAACTATATATTATGAATGACATTTGGAAGGACCATATAGATTAGTATTATCGAAAAACTATATACAAAAATGATTTTAAAAATAAATATAAAATGTTTCAAAAAAAATGATTATAAATTTCTTTCAGCTTCTATATTAGTCATAAAATCCTTCTTCATATCTTAAGTAAAATACGATAAATAAAAGTGTGAGATTAGTTTCCCATAAATAGGTACATAGAATGGATTTTGGGATGATTAAATAAGGAATAATTAATGTATTATGAAAAATAATTGAAAATAAATTACATTTTTTAAATAAAATGATCAAAAATTATATCCATCGATAATATCAATTTATTAATATCATGAATGATAATAATAAAGAATTCTGAATGAAAGAAATGAATAATTGTGTATGGTGTGATCGTAGAAATCATGTAATCTATAACATCAAGGTCATATTTAAAGAAGTTTAAATATTTGGGAACACATACACCAATAAATATTCAATGATAAATTACTAATTTATCACATAATAGAAATTTTTTTATCAAGGGGCTATATAATTCTAACCCCCACCCATTTCAAAATTTATAATAAATTCTTTATATATCGAATGAATTTTTTAATTCATGAATTATATGTCTTATCCATAAGTATATATTGATTAGATTCTAAATAATTATTAATATTTCCTTATTGAATCAAATAATTTCAACACAAAACAATGTACAAACAAAAGGTATTTTCTTAAATAAATTGTAACATCCATGATATAGGGAATTTAGTGTTTTTCGAGAAGGTAATATAAAATGATCAGAAGTAAGTGAATTTTTAAAATTATTGTATAATTACAAAATATAACCATGAGTGGATATTTTAAATTAGGGGATATTGTACCAGATAAATTAAAATTAAATTTATATATTATTAATAAAATCTTGAAGAAAATAAACTTTCAACTTTTGGGAAATCACCTAAAAAAATAATATGCAATTAAACATAAATAAAATTGAATTTTAAAATAACATTGTGTATTTGTAAATAATTATTCAAACAAATTTTTACTGATAATATAGGGAATTTTTTCTCATTAAAATTATGTTTTCAAAACATTCCTTCTTAGTTTTTTCGGAAAATTATGAATATGCATAGTTTGGAAAAGGAAAAAATGATTCGTTTCAAAAAAATTACAATAAGTCGAAAATTGTTAATATTTTATTTTGATAAATCAATAAAAATGTGTAATATAATTTCATAAGTAAATTTAATTTTTATAATATGGATGAAAAATATATCTGATCAAGAGTGAAATTAAATCATTTTTTCTTTTAAAAATTTCCTTCCCTGATTAATGTGCAAAATTGAAAAAAAATGTTAACAAATATTGAAAATATTAAAGATTTTAAAAATATAATAAAAATTAATCATAATTAATAAATATATGTTCATGTTAATTACCTCAATGGTTCAATATATAAACCATATATAAATAATGTGATTCATATTACCAAATACGCTTCAACGAATTAGAAATTGAGGCGCAAACCTTACTATAGATTTGAATTGTTGTGAATGCAATCTGACATACAGTATAATAAATTTAAAATTATTATAATTGAATAATTTAACCATATTCATATATATGATATCATATTTGATCCATTTATAAAATATTATAACATATTTTTTATAGTATTTTTTTATTTAAATTATTTCAGGTGATGACAACCGAATTTTTCATGTTTGTTTATATTTTCTAGTCCTTGTATTTGTGTCATTATCATGGTCACATAAAATATATAATGTTTATTTGACATATATATATCATATATATCCAAAATAAAAATATTTATAATCATCCATATAGATACAAATTATAAAAAATAATTCCACCTTTCATAGAGACTCTAGGATATATGTATGTGTGAAGCTTGTTCTCACATTTCAGTGTATAGAATGAATGAATGTTAAAAGGTAATTATTAATTTAAAAAATTAATATATCATATATATCACATATATATATAATTCATCTGTATTACCATTCAGACCACATGTATATTTAAAATGGATCACATCTCTTCGTGGGGGTGGTATCGAACACATATGCATGAAAGGAATTATCATTTTCAAATGGATTGGAAGATATTGAAGTATATCTAATATTATTGTTATAGAATAATATTTATGTAATATATATCATAAATATGAAATATTTACATCATTATAACCATCCCAATGATATAGTGATGAAACACTTATTACAAAACTATGTAGAGTTAGTAAGACATATATAGACATGGGAGGTGTTTTTTTATGATATAAAAGAGATTGAATATGGTTATCTCATAACCATAATAATAAATAAGTTTTTTATGTTACAGGAGTAATTACTATTAGTTGGGTATAACATTTTTGGAGGAAGAAGATTAAAAATAAGCTTAAAGGACTTGGTAAAGATATATATATATTATTTGATAAATTATCTCTATATCTCTCCATAAGGGACCTAGGTTATGTATATTGGAGAAAATAGGATATTAAGAACTTGAATATGGAATTATAAAAGAGGAATTGGTAGCGTTTGGTTGATATATATTATCAATTTGGAGTAAATTAGTGACCAATTAGACATTGATATGGATGTTTAAAAGAGGAATGGATTGGGGTTGGATGGTCTGGTTAGCTCAATATTGTGTAAATATGTGAAGGGGTTTTATTTTACAATTGAGTCAAGTAGAAATTTTTAAACTTATTAAAAAAATAAAATATAAGAAGATTTTTCTAAATCCAAATGATTTAAAATGTTCATGATCTCAAAGGAAAAGTGTCTAGGTCATAAATTACCTTCATAATGATATTTAGGGATCTTATGATATAATTTAAATCAATATATTTTTTATTAACCTAGTTAATTATTTTTTTCCACAATGAAAATAACCAATATATTAATAACAATAACATAATAATTCTACAATAAAGGGCCATGTGACTCATAAATGGATCATGAATAATGTGTTGAATCATATTTCATTAACAAGGTCAAAGATCATAATTTCATGAAATTTAAAAAAATTCATAATATATTATTTCTATAAAATTTCATTAATACCAATTACATCACTACTCAAATATTTTGACATTAAGTACCTGAAGAAAAAAGTTTACTTATAATTTAATTTTATTATAATACTAAAACATGTTATATTTATATATATAATGTTTCAGGGATATATTATCTCATTAAAATTATATCAATTTTAATTTTTTATTTTATATATATTAGTTTTATGTAAATTATATAAATATAAATTTATTGTTGAAAAAAAATTAAGGTAATAAAATAACATCAAAAAAATATAAACATATATGTTTAATTAAAAAAATTAGTTAATATCAAGATATATATTTAGGTTCATTAATATATTAATTTTTTCTTATGTCCACACATAATAGGTGTTTTAATCTAAGAGAGTTACATTTTGTATCTTTCTATGATTTAAATATAATAATGATCATTTTCATTGTCACGTGAACATTAAACTATTTAAAATTGATCCAAAGTTATAAGGATAAATGTATATTAAAAAAATAATAATTAATATATAAAATTATTATCTTAAAACTAATTTTTATCATATATTTATTGAATTTTCCTTTTATTATAGTGAAATAATTTACCGATGTTACTATTGATATTATCCTAAAATAAAAGATAAATAATTATCAAATATTTACCTCTAGATTCCAAAAAATGAATATATTACATAAAATTAAATAATAATAAGTGGTAGAAATTAATTTTTATAATAATTGTCAAAAAAACGATGAAATGGGTTTTATAAAAAATGATGTTTTCAAGCTCAATCTAGATTTATTATCATCCAATGCATACTTAAAATAATATAAGAATGATAAAATAATTAATTAAACAAATGAAATATAAATATAACTTTAATGATTTACCAATATTTTTCCTTTTAATTTATTATAATAAAAATACATATCAAGCATAAAAATAGGTATATTTTTTAGAAAAATGAATTTTCATATATAAATATTTTTATACCAAATTCTAACATTTATTTTATTCCAATGAAACTAATGGAAATATTAATAATTCAGTAGAACTAATTTTATATTGAAAATATTTTAAATTAAAACATATATTGTAAAATAGGTGAATAAAAAACAAATATTTAATAAAAAGCAACAAATTTCATTATTTACTATAAGATGTATTTTTATAGGAAAACCAAAAAACATTTACCAAAATAAAAATTTGATATTATAATTTTAAAATTGATATTGATTTATAAAAAATAATTCTTAAAATATTCATAAATCATTTAAACTATTTTCTCACAAAAATATATGAAAATATTTTTTCAATAACATATTTTTTTGAAGGGTAAGATAACCATTCTAAAAATTGAGTACATATTTCCTAATAATTAATAAATTTATTTCCATTAAGTATTTCGACTATATAATTTTTTCAAAAACAATTTAATCCAATTCAAACATTAAATCTCATTAGGTAGGTGAAAATTGTTATGATATAATTCAATAAATAATAATATTTTCATTGTATATTGGGGTTTGTTTGTTGAATATGGTTGTAGAATAATAAAAAAATATATTTTTATATTTATGGTAAAGGTGTTATTATTTTATTACGGGTACAATACTTTGTGAGTAATTATATGAAGAGATAAAATAGAAGGACTTGGTAGAGATGATTACCACATCTATGTTCGATGTACTCCATATATCTCTTTAGGGGCCCTAGTTTAGGACTTTTGGGGAGTGAGATACCTCAACAACATGAATATGGATGTCAATATGAGGAATATTAAGATTTTTAGTGAGAAATATTTATCACTATAGTCCAATGGGGAGAATGCAGTGGTTCTATTTTATATAGAGGTAAGGGGAACGTTTAGAATTTCATCATAAAAAATTATATTAAGACTATTCAAGATATAATTTCTTCCATGTGGTTCAGCAATTCAAACAAAAATGGTATTCCATTGAAATAAAATCAAAAAATATAATATTAACATGTTTCTATTGATTTTTGTCCCTATCATTTTTACTAACCCACTAGTTTATTTCTTTTTGATATTTATATAATGAATAAATATTTTAATCAGAAAGAGTTAACAATGTTTTCAGAAATGGCCTTGTGAAGAATAAATTGACCATGTATGATGTGTTCAACTAGTTTCTATTGATATAGATAATATAATATTTTTTAGTGTTTTAAATAATTTAATAAAAATATTATTTTGTTAAAACATCATTAATGTAAATACCAACTTTAGTAATTTAATTTGGTATTAAATAGATAAATAAATAAGGGGAATTCAAATATAATCTATTAAAAATAGCATAACATTTCATATTGATCTATAAAATTATTGGGACACGTAATCTTATTCCAATTATATCTGTTTTTGTATTATTAATTTAACTTTATTCATAATATATAAATTAATATTTTATTATTGTTTCATGCGAGTTAAGGTAATTCTATAATTTCTAAAATTTATTAATATATACATATATATAATAAAAATAAGTAAATTAAATATAAAATAGATATATAATGGAGAATTTATATCTTCATTTTCTATATTTTGACCCATAAATGATATTTAAGACTAAGAGTGTCACTTTTTGTAACATTATTTGATTTAAATATTATATATGTCAATTTAGTGGAAACAATTCGATTGAACAATCCCATTTCATGGGAAATTTTATACCATTATAATTATTTTAATAAACTAATAATTACGATGATTAATTAGGGCCTTATTAGTGAGTCTTAACCTATATTGACAAATGTTACAGTTTTCTAAGGTGATAAATTTTTTCATAGTTATTAATCATGTTGAAAAAAAGAGGCATATATCCCAAATTTTAGCAAAAAAATTAAAAATAAGGAATCATTTTTATAAAATTGAAATCCAATAATCGGAAGAAATTAATTTTAAAAATAATTGCCGAAAACATGAAGAAAAAATTCTTTTATATAAAAACGTAGTTTTAAAACAATAACTGGATTTATTATTATCCCTGAATAGAAAAAATAAATTATTAATTTTATAATAATTTATTTAATAATATAAATATATATGTATAATTAAAATAATTCAATAGTATTTATTGAATTGTTTTCTTAATATAATATCGCTTATGGTCTAAAAATATATTTTTATAGAAATGCATTTTTTATGTATAAAAAAGTTTCTATAAAAAACATAATCATATAATTGATTCTACTTACAAATATTGTATTATTAATAATATAATTGAAATTATTATACTTTGAAACAATTAAAATATAATTTTATTTCTAAACAATATTTTTTAGAAAAGTACACCATTCAATAGAAATTATTATTTTTCATTTTTGGTCTGAAAAAGAAACTTTTAATAACAAAATCCAAAAAATACCACCCTATCAAACAATTTATATGATTACATAAAAATATATATTATGTTCTTAAATTAAAATTTTCTAATTTGCCTAAAAATATATATAACAACTTCTCACAAAAAAATAAAACAACATTTTTTTTGTGAAATCTGATTTCTAAAGTGTAAGACAACCATACTTAAAATTCTGTGCAGAATTCCTAAGAATTTATCAAGGAATTTATACCAAGTTGGTTACCTACATATAATTCATATTTTGGTTAATCCAGTTCCTACCTACAATGTCAATGACTATGTGAAATTTGAAACATTTTATAACAAAATTTTAATAGCCATTTTAGTCTTGGTGTTTCATGTTTTGTATGGTATCGAACATAGTGTTCTTAATTTAGCTTCATAAGGAGTTATAGGAATTGATTAAATAAAATTATTCATATTTAGAAATGATATGATAATGAAAAATAATTTATATTATGTAAATAATTTGTCACACTCTTTTCAATCTATAACATCTTAGGTATCACCTATGACATTAATGGTCTTCATCTATTCAAACAATTCCTAAAGGATCATAATTAAAATTTAAATTCACCCATGAATTTACCAAAGGAGTATCAAATATGTTTTTTAGTAAGTTAAAACTCACCATGAACCATTATTATTTATTATATATACTTGAAAAACAATTTTTTTTGGGTTTTACACTGATATTAATTTATTCCAAAACCACATACACCCATAGTATCTATATAGGAATTTATTTTCCTTGTAAAACCACACTCAATTATTTAACAAAACATGTGACATTATCCTTTAAATATGACTATCCTATCAGTATTAAATAATCATTTCTCATTGTTACTAATCCTTAATCAAATACCAATTTTAATGATGGGTACATTGCATACATAAATATCACATCGTTTTCAATTAATATTCATTAAATAACATTATAATACTTCCATGAACAATATATATTTAGTATCATTGTAATGAAAGATACATTATATAAATTTTCATTATAGATATAAATTATCTCCCATAATGTTCATCATAAATAGCATTGTTCTTAAAAAAATAAAACATAAAACATTTTTTCATAACATGGGGAAAAGAAAAAATAAGAAAGGGATTGATCAAATTCTCAGTAAGGGTAAATAATGAAGGTATAAATTATCACAAAAACATAATATGATCATAAGGGTATTATGAAAGGATATAAATATTTTAAAACCATACCCATCATTTCAAATATCTCAATATTGTCCAATTGAGTAATGATTGGAAATTTATAAATTTTGAATCATAATATAATCATAGATCATCATCACTCAAAATATAATAATGGTATAAGAGATTGATTTGTGGAATACACATAATCATGGAAATAAATTTACCCACTATTAACTGATTACATCCAAGACAATCATAGCTAATTTGTTTCACTCTAAATTTAATTGCAGTACTCCAGGTTATCACCGAGGACTATCATAAGGTAAAGATTACAATATAAAAGTAGGTTCAGTCCACATTCCTATTCTTTTCGTGACCTAGGATATCAATATTTACCAAATGGTTTGGGGGGATGTCAAATTATGGTTCCAAAAAACATGAAATGAAAATAATTTATTTTTCTTCCATAATATCATAAATAATTCATCATTTCATCACCTGCATAATGGAAAAATATTTCATAAACATTTCATTATACCATAAATTCTAGAAAGGAAATTGGTTTTAAATAATTATTTTCCTCATAATCATAAACCATATAATGAAATAATGAGTATGTTATTCTATGATAATACATGTAGTAAATAATTTTGTGCATCAAATCCTATTGCCATTGATGAATATAAATACTATAAAAAGTTCATTAAATAATTTTTGAGGAAAATGCATTTTCAATTTTTAAATTAATTTATAAAAATATAAAATCACTAAATGAATTATGAAGAAAACCATAAAAAAACATGGAAACATATAAAGTATGCTTATATTTATTTAAATTTCATGAAAAATAGAAATATATTTCAATTCATATACATTGATAAAATGATTTCACTCTAATTTTATTAAAAAAATGACAATTTATTTATTTGAATAGATTCATGTATATTTAATTTAATATATATATAATCTAAAATCATAGATGATAAAGTATTTTTAAATTAATATTTGAGTGGAAAAAAAATTATTATACATTATAGAGGACACATGGATATTGAAGATAAATGATTTTTTCAGTCAAAGTGTGAAAATAGAACATTTCCCATAAAATGATCTTTCAGTCTATTGATAACATTAACAGAGAAAAATGAATGTAAAATATTTAATATCATAAATAAAATAGTTAAATATATTTTTATGATACATTTAATTTTTATGGTGAAATGTTTTCATTAAAAATATTTTCATTGAAAATCTCAGTAAATAATGAGATTTTAATATAAAACACAAACTACATGTTCTAGTTGATTAAAAATGTATATATACATAGGTATAATAAATTTAAATTTTTTATAAATTAATTCCAAAATCACATACATAATTATACAATTATATATGATCCCTTTATAAAATTTAAACTCCAATTTATTAATATGATTTTTATTAAAATCCTCATTTTCTGGTGTTATCAATATCATTTATGTTGATAATTTCTGTAATGTAGTTATAATCCTTATAAAATTTTCATGGATCCAACATACTTGTAATATTAATAATGATATTAATGTTATGTATATTAGTTATATAAATATATATAGATTCATTCATACAAGATTTAGATGAAAAAATTAATTACACTCCTCATGGAGACGGTATGCCATATGTATACATGAACACTCTTTTAACTTTTACAATGATCGAAAAAAATGTTAATAATAATTCATAAATTTATTTTCAACTATTAAATCATATATGTGTTATATATAAATCAAATATATCCTTATCAACATCCAATGAAAATGGAACTGAAAAAAACTCATTGCTTTGTGGAGGTGGAATTCCACACTTGTACATGATCAATGTTATGAATTTCTAATGGAATGAAATTTACTAAGGTAGATATGATATTATTATTTGGAATGGTTAATTATATAATAAATATCATGTAGAAAAATTAATCCAATCTTATTAAAAATACATGAATGAAGGTGACAGGTAGAGGTGGTTATCCAAAGTAACGCATGAGTTATACATTAACATAATATTTTATTTAATAGTTAGTGGATATTAGTTGTTACATGATTGTAAAACAATTTAATTATATTTATTATGATTAATAAGGTATTTAATGTTTAGTAACATATATGTAGAGGATGTAAAATTGGAGAAAGAAACTAAAAGAGGTTGGGTAACAAGATTACCTCTACTTCAATTGAACTCTCTTAAATACTTTTCTAAAAAACATAGAATTGAATTTTATGAACACTAAAACCTCTAAATTGTTTCAAGGGATGTTTATACGTGACTTGGTAAGATATTTGTTGAGATAAAAGGCTCAATGTGGTGTAATGTTGATAGAGGATTAGTGTTCTTTTACAAGTGGGGAGAAGACACAGCTGAATTTCCTAAACAAATATAATATTATAAAATCACTGTAAATCAATTTTACCCAAATGAACATATATTATATATCATAATATGATTTCATCTATAAATATATATACAATATTATTTAGACATTTTTAATTATAAAAAATCTCATGAAAAGTTTTCAACCCCTATAATCCTATTTTATCTATATTTACAGTGAAAAAATATTACTTTTTTCACTATTAATTATAAAAAAACAAAGGTTCATTAATTAATACTGTCAGAAATTATGATTCCAAATATGGAATCAATTTAATCATATTCATGTTATAAAATTGGAACACAATATTTTTATTATAAACAAATAAAAGATGATAAAATTTTCTTTCAAGAAAAAGTATTTTCTTAAATACACATTTTTTAATACCAAATTCCTTATTCAATTAATTAAAATATAACAAATTAAATTATTAATAATATAAATTAAATTATTTAAATTTCAACAATATATTAAAACAAATTTTATTTTCTTAAATTCTTTAATAGAAAATCATGTTTTCAATAAAAAATTTATTTTGAATATCAATAAATATATTAATGTGTTCATAAAATTCCTAAATGATCACTATAATAATATTTTGACATCGTGATTTTAATAATAAAGTTATTTTATTCCAATACATTTTATACATGAATTTTTTTAATCATTCTAATTGATCAAAAAATGTAATAGAAAAAAAATTATAAATATTTATTTTAAAACATATAAAAAATATTAAATAAAATTGTGTACTTATTTATCAATATGTTTGATATATATATAACATTTATAAATATAATACCTTTTTATTATAATTCTAAAAAAATTATCATCAATGATATAATGATATAAAATATTATAGTTCCATTCGATCCATGGTTTTTCTTATCAAAAGCATTCAAGGAATTTTATTTTATTTAAAAACCAATATTTTATAAAAATTTAGTGTTATACAAAATTTAATTTCTTTCATCATTTTATATTAATATTCCTTTATACATTTTTATGTATTCTAAATTTTTCTACTATTTTTATAATTTTTTTCATATAAAATTCATTATAAGGTCAAGAATATTTATTATTTGAAAAGAAGTTTTTATAAAACATCACAAACATGTTTTTCATGTTAGAAATTATTCATTGACATATATTACTCCTGATTAAGTGTACTCTTCCAATTATAACATCCCATGTCATAACTAATATGTCTTATGGAATTTTCTTTTTATCCAAGAAATGATCCATTATTACCTTTTTCCCTAGTCATTAAAGTATTATAACTGAATTGTTATACCTATTTCCATCATTACTGAATACCATAGTTTTTATTCCACTGATTGAAAGGTGTTTAATTGGATTTAATGCGTTGAATAATTTGCTTAATTGTGGACTTCCCTGTATTCATGTTATCTACATGTAGTAAAAAACATATGATTTATCTTCATTTAATTGTATTAACCAATAATAATACTTGTTTTAATTGGATACCCATTTATTCTCTGTGATTTTTTCATGTTAGGATTATTGATTGGGATTTTGATTATTTCCATAGGTTATATAATTTGACTGTGTTACTAAACTGATTTTATTTTAATTTTTTCTTTTTTTATTTATTTAATGAATCTCGTTATCATTAAAATTAGTATTAATGATATGAAAAGTCAATTATTTTCCCAAGAATGTTTTATAAAGACTTCTTTAATTCCATTTGTTATTTATGATATTATATGTGAATTAATTTAATGTGGCACTTATATGTTTGGGTGAGTGATATGTGGGGTCATATATCTCCATAAAAATTAGTAGTTTAATGTTTATATATCATGTGTTAATTATTCATGAGTATATTTTTGTTTCACGTAAGTGTGGGAACAAATGTTTTGGATCAGTAATGTAATGTTTCCTTATAATAAATTTATTTACATTTTTTACATATGTTTATATGTTTAAAATTTGTTTTCAAGAAAATGTTATGATCCCATGGATCATGTTTGTTGACTCATACTTCTACACTCTCTTGATTCTTGTATTCTGTTAAGAAACACTATATTCTATGATTTATGATATATGATTTAGTTGTAATAATTTTCTTATGTTTTGTTATTATACCCACATTATCATATTTTCCTATCCTATGAAACATGATAATATTTAACCTCACTAATAATCTAATTTCACCACTTTTCTATATCTCCATTTCATATGGCTTTGAACATCAGAAATATATGTAAATTATAGAAGTTTCTTTTAGGAGGAGTGTTTATGGTCAACTATAAAGACATAATAAAGTTCATGTAGTTTCATTTACAATGTGAATGATACCCAATTGATACAATTATCATTGGGTTGGTTTGTTATTTTTTAACAAATTCCAAATCATAATAATCCTTGATGTTCATTGGAATGTAATGTAATGAATGTTTTCCTTCATGCTATGTTGATGAGACTACAACATCAGGGGTCAGTTTAAATTTATATGGGAAAAATTTGGAACATTTTAGTGAAACAATATCCCATAGGAAATAATCAATGATTTATTAATTAAGAGGGAAGTCATCCTATTAATCCACCATGATTCCATATAGTTAAATTATTAATCTAGTGGAAGATATGATTTACAATTGATCTGATGATTCTCTTCAAGAAGAAGAAGCATCACTCAAAAAATTTCATTGGAGGTGGAGTCCTTATACTCAGACCAAATAAGCATCATAACAATTTTTTATTAGGATTATATGAATAAATCATCTTACTAGTGAGGGAATTCATCGAGTACCTATAGCTAAAACATCTATTTTTTTATCATTATAGGTTCTTAATCCTAGCTCCAATGTGTGATGACCATCCCCCCTAGGGCCCGTGTTGTGACATACCTCAATCCCACCTCCTAAAGGCCAGGGGTTGGAGACTTGAGTCGAAGGCATCAACCTGCAAGCTGGAAGAACATTATAGGGTACCTATACATATGCACACACAACAACATCCCAAAGCTGTAAAAGTAATCATTCATTCTAATAAACAACCACTGAGTAATAATACAAACTCTAGGTCAAATGGGCCAGAATACCAATCCAACAAAAGATGAACTAAAAATAAGAAATTACAAGGAAAACTCTAAATTTCATCCACTATAAACCTCACCTAATGAATAAGTTTAGATTATATGTTAGAAGCCGTAGAAGTACCCCCTATCCGCCTGGTCAAACTAGACACCACGAGGTCCTTGTCCACCAAGTCCTCTGTCAAGGCAGTTTTCATCTCTACAAGGCAGAACACATGTGGCCAAAGCCTGTGCAGGGGTGAGTAACAATATACTCAGTAGGGACCCCAAAACCAACAAGAAATGATAGAAAATAAATCCTTAAGAAAACCACAATGTATGATTATGAATCATGATCACGATGCAAGATAGATCACACCATGTATAATTTTGAGAGTGAAATTATTTCCATTAGTCATATAATCGAAGACCTCGGGCTATGAGATAACTCCTCCTTAATGAGTATCGTGGGCCTTCTAGGTCACCCAAAAGCATCTTCCCACTAACCTTAGACTGATGTGGTACTCATCCCTGATGACTAACATGGCATGATGGGTTACATAAAAAGTTCTTGCCACCGTGGGCATGTTGGGTCACATAGAAGTCGCTTCCCACATTCGCAAAACTAAGGTACTCATAATGTTGATTACCTTGGGTCTGCCAGGTCAGATTGAGCCGCTACCCACCATGGTCTTGCTGAGTCACAAAAAACATTCATCCCACAAGGACATCATATCTAATCTAAATAGGATTTCTTGTCAACATTAATCATGTCTCATCCAACCGCAGCATTTCCACACATAGTGCGATTTATTCTGGGAGAACTACTCCTTAAGCCATTCTTCATTTTACAACTTTAATTAAAGCCTCTATATAGTATTCCAAAATATCCGCCTCACCACAAGGGTTCCAACACTGAAAAAATCTCATCAATTATACACCTAGTTCAAAAAATTATTACATTCTTATAAAAAGGGTTTGGTTGGGTAAGGGTCTGATACAACCTGGTCGGACCGACCCAACCCGACCCGGATCTGACCCGGCCAGGGTCTGGCCCAATCCAGCCTATTGGGAAGTGGGTAGAGGCCATTGGACCACAGGTCCAGTCCAATGGGTCGGCACGCACCCTACCCTGTCCGCAAAAGGCATACCAGTTCTTACCCGGTCGGGATGGGGCTAGATGCCTTGTCCGCTCACCCTACCCCGCAGGTTGTCCGTAGGGCCAGCACCTCCACCGCAATTGATTGACTGAGGCCTACCTTTTGAGACACTACATGGATCCACATATGTGGTGCATGAACTTCAGTAGGTGGCCACCTTCACCCACCACCAGCCACCAGAACAGACGCGAGTGGATTCAGTCAAGGTGATCCTTCTAGTGTTCATCCATGGTACTCCTTGTGGTGAGCCGCCACCCACCCACGGCCACCGCCGTGGACCACCAAGTCCACTCTGCTGGTCTATTCTTTATTCCTCTTGCGTCTTTGGAATCCCAGGGATGACATCATACCTACAATGGCCTCAAATCCTACTTGTCATGAATTCGAAGATGTGATCATGAAGAACAGACAAAAAAACACAATGTTGAGGGGCTCGGTCCATTGACGTGTTGAATCGCGCCCTAAGATTTACAGGTTTAAACATTGTTATTTTTTGATTGATGTTATATCAATGAATAATCAATCTTGTTATAGAAACTCCATGAAAAAACACTCCTAAAAAAAGTGTGACCGGAAGATCAACCTATTCATGGGTTGATATGTGTTCATTTTCTGGAATAAATAATAAGGAAACATAAATCGAAACAATCCCCTACCTCATTGGAGTTTGTTGTTGATGTGATCCGCTCATGAGGATTCATGTTCTATTCTGAGAAATCAGATTTCATTGCCCTCTGGTCTTGTTCATCGAGGTGCATTGATGTCGTTAGTGATTTACCTGCGTTCGTCATTTGTCTTTGGAGAGGGTTTTTTCCATAGGTTCGACATAAGAATTCCGAATCTAATTCCACATCATGTAATATCATTAATAAAGAAACGTTTTGTAGGATTTTGGTTACGTTTAATTACCACATTGTTATATAGGTTCATTAATGAAACATCATGGCTGTTTCTTTTCTTTTATGGAGTCTCATTAAAGAGGCTTCTCACCGCTTCATTTTCGCACTGCAGTTCTAGAGTTCCACCACTCAATGGAGAGAAACGAAAATAAAATAACATTTTATTTATTTTTATTCTTTTCTAAAAAGTATGAATTCTATATTTTCCATTCATCCCTTTTTTGTCGATGTTAGGTACAATTTAGGCGAATCCTTCCATTCTGAGTTCAAATGTGCCCTCGTATTTTTTATCTGAGCACTGGTTTCAATGTTAGAAAAACATTCCTACACATTTACATAAATTAACAAAAACTAGATCAAAATATTATTCTAGGATCACCAGACTATGGAATCAAGCAACGTCAGAGCACCAGGTCTTAGAAAAATTCTATATAATTAAACAAAATTTACACATATATTCTGAGAAATTACATTATTCCCCCATTTTTGGGAATCACTACCTCATAAGTAGATAAAGGATAATCATCCCACTGTGGGGTACTGAGCAAAAATCTATGACTCCCACTCCCATGTTCTCTTTTGGAGATTCATGTGCTGCCAACAAACATACACCATAGGAATCAACCATCCATGAAGGACCCACACCTATTGATCCTCTATGTTCATCTGGAACTCAACAAACCTCTCCCCATTATTAATGTATATCTCTCCCCAATTTATGGAATGATATGGGTCATGCACGTACCTCCTCACCCAAGATACATGAAAAACATCATTCACTAAGTTCATATGTGGGGGAAGAGCAAGGTGGCACACCACCTTTCCAAATCTGCTAAGAATCTGAAAAGGTACAATCATCCTTGAAGATATATTTCCACCCTGACCAAATCTCTCCATAAAACAACGAGGTAATACATGAAGGAACAAAATGTCTACCTCCTCGAACTCCATGGGTGTTTATCTCCTATTCGAATATGATTTCTGCCTACTCTGTATTGTCCTCATCCAATCCTGGATGATTTTCACCTTCTCAATGGTAGCCCGAACCAACTCTAGACCCATGAGTGTTGACTCCCCTAGGTATTTCCCACATTGAGTTGATCTGCATGGCTATCTATACAATTCCACAAATGGTGTCATTCCAATGGTTGAGTGATAACTATTTTTGAATGAAAACTCCACCAGTGTAATGTTATCATACCAACTATGACCAAAATCTAGAATGAAATCACGAATAATGTTTTATATGGTGTGTATGGTCTACTCTATCTGACCATCTGTGTGTCGGTGAATGACTGGGCTCATGTATTGTTAAGTTCAAAACTCCTCCTACAATCCAATCCACAATAGGGATGTAATGTGTGCATCACAAAATGATAAAATCATCGAAGGATCCCCATGAAGCCTTGCTATCTCCTCAATGTAGAGGCATCCCAATCCCTTGACTGATCCCTTATCCAAGATGGGTAGGAAGTGAGTTGACTCAGTGATTTGGTCAAAGATCGCCCAGATGGAATCATGCCCCCTGGACATGAATGGTAACTCTATCACAATTTCCATCTAGATACCATCCCATTTCCACTCTAGTACCTAAAGGGATTGGGCCAAGCCTACAAGAACCAGATGCTCAACATTCACTTGTGGCCAAGTAAGGTATTGTGAACCGAACACTGCCTCCACATTCTCTATTATTGGCCATCGGCACTAACGTTGGAGGTCCTAGTAAGTCTTCACCACACCAAGATGTACCTCCAGGTGGGATGTATGGAAGTCCCTCAAAACCTCCTTCTACGATGTCAGTTGTTTCATGGTTTGTCCATTAAAAATTATTTCATGCTCCCTTCCTTTTAAAAATCAATCCAGAATATGTCTATGGTATAACTAAGCACGTCAGTTCTCCTAGTCAACACCCACAAGTTTTTCCTCCCTAACTCGCAATTAGAGTGGAGGAGTGACAGTCATTGACTGATGGTAAGCTTATACATCTTAATACATGATGGATATATTCATCGTGGCTAACTACTCTATTTCCTTACTCATCAGCTGTAAACAATATATCATGTTGAGAGAATTTTCCACCATGTTACCCTTCCTACGAGTGAAGACTATATCAATGTCATTGTCTTGAAAAAACTTCATCCATATTTAGGGTCTCAAGTTCACATCTGTCTACTATATGATATACCTAAGACTTCTATTGTTGGAGTAGATGTTAAAATATTCCTCAATATAGTAGTGTCAACACATCTTCAAGGAAAAGACCACTTTTTCAAACTCCAGGTCATAGATCACATAGTTATTCTCATATTTCCTCCACTTTTGTGAGTCATAGGCGATCACTTCTCGCTCCTATAATACGACGAAACACGGTCTGGTCCCTAAAGCATCAGAGAAGACTACATACACAACACTATCTTCTGGTAGTCTAAAAACTGGGGGACTCGGTAGTCTCTACCGCATCTCCTAGAAACTCTTCAAGAACTTCTCCATCCACACAAATGGTATTTCCTTTAAATTCATGAATGATAATGGTGTTTCAACTGTGGAAAATATAGGAATGAACCTCCTTAAGTATCTAGCCAACCCCAATAAACTATGAACCTCAGTAACGCTCATGGGTAGCTCCGAAGAAATCACTTCCTCTTTCTTCATCAGATCCACTACAACTCCATCAACAAAGAAAACATGTCTTAGAATGTGGAACACCCAAATCCAGAACTGGCACATCGAGAGGATCCCAAAAATCTAGTGGTCTCTATGTTTATCAAGGACTATGCACAAGTGTGTAGCTTGCTTTTCTTTTGATTCCAAGTACACCAATATGTCACAAATGAAGACCACCAAGAAACGATCGATGTAATGCTGGAAGATCCATATCATTAGTCCCATAAAAACTACATGGGTATTGGTCATCTCAAAAGGCATAAAAACACATAGTGGCCATACTGACATATAAAGGATTTCATTGGTACATCCTTATCCCATACTCAAAACTGATTATAGCCTGATTTGAGGAAGATCATTGAGAACCACCTCAGTCCATTAAGCTAATCAAAGAAGTCATTAATCCTTTTATGTTTATAATTGTTCTTCACGGTCACCTGGTTCAGGTGCTGGATGTCCACAAAAAAAATTCATGCTCCCGTCTTTCTACTGGGAAAACCACACCGGGGCTACCCTTGGTGAAACACAGGGCCTCATAAATCTCATCTCCTAAAATTACACCAAATTTACCCTAAATTCACGAATCTCCGCAGGAGCCATTTGATATTATGGGACGGATAATGGTGTCATCTCGAGGTACAGATCAGTGTATAAGTCTACCTCTATATGAGGAGGTCATCCGAGAACATTCTCTTGGAAGACGTAATCATACTCTTGCACCACTACAACAAAATCTTGGAATCAGGTCTTCCACCTCACCAAGGGTGAGGCTAGAAAATTGGTGTGTGATCCGTTTCACCGTCCCATTAGAATGTTTTTTCTATGCTGTAAAAGTTTCATTCTTGTTGGTGAAGTAAATCCGTGTACCATCCTTGTGAACACACCACACATTACGCCTAATACAGTCAATCTAATTTTAGATTATAGATAACCCATCCATACCCAAGATGATGTCGTAAGGCCTCGATATGCTACTAGGAGTCATCATATAAAGCTCTAACCTCTTAGAGTAAGCTCACACTGCTTGCAACAGTGTGTAATGGTCTAATCCCCTCCCGTAAGAGTATATAATCATAATGATCGACCCAACGGCTCCACTAGAATCACTCAGCCTCAAATGGGGTTTGTGGAATTGAATGATTGACAAGAACCATTGTATATTAGAACATCATATATGGTGGATAATGGAAAAATTCTACAATTAATGTTTTTCTGGAGCGCTGCGGTTTTTTTCCTTTATTGCATGATGCTGGCCTCGCCCCTACCCGCCGGCTCCATGAGGCCATGGTGGACTATGTAAGGGAGGTGGTGGAAGAACCTAGAATCTTCATCAATAGAATAATGCTCATACAACTCCCCTACCACATCTGAAGCCCTACGGACAACACTATACAATCCTATTCCTCTTTCTTGGAGGTCACTCAAACGTCTGCTGATCATCAGTGTGATGGGTCGAGGAAGTCACCAACCATGTGTCCCTGCCCGCCACATGAAAAACCGATCCTAGTTCCTTACTGACTCTAGGATCCCTGTACTTCCAACCCCAAATTTTGGGGTTGTCCCCTGAACGATCTGACATGCATGGGTCCATGCATCTGCTTCCCGATGCTCACTACAGAAGACTCTGCCACCTTCCATCTGATGGTGGCTCTTGTTATAGGGTCTTACTATGCTTGGAATCTCTCTATAAGAAGGGATCTTTCTAGCATCATATAAAATGTGGGGAGGCTTAGATATAATACGGATTCCATAACCTTCTATCAGTGTCCCTACTCAAAGGTCTCATCCCAGAAGAAAAATTCCCACACCATTTATGTGGAGTAGCGAGATATGTCGGTAAACCTCACATAGTACTCATACACTGACATGCCACCCTACTGTAGGAGAAGCGCCTCTTCTATGCACATTGAGTGTATGTTAATAGGGAGGAATGTCTCCTAGAAAAGATGCTCAAAGTCATACTAATATAGGGTCGCCTCATCATGAGTCTGAATCTTCATGCTCTACTATCACCCTATTGATCCTTGAATAAGGCTCGTAGTTAAGATCACCATCTTGTCAAGTGTCATCCTCGCTATTTGGAAGACCCACATCACTGCCTACAACCAATTTTCAGTGGCATGAGGATATATCTCTCCCTAGAGACTAGGAGATCTCTATGTCTAAAACTCATGAATGGTGTTGAACCTGCGCACGTCATCTACCTGTAACGCATGTATTTACATAAGATAAATTTGTGGTTTTAATACTGGTGCACCACTCAATGGAGCCATCTCTATAATGTGTCCCTAAACTAATGCCTCATCGCTAGGCGTCTTTCCTCCCAGTCACACATCTAAATCCAAGATGTCCTTCCATAGGGAGGAATCCATAGAGAGATCATGATGTTAAATGATTAATATATTATAAATGGTGAGACGAATCATATTAAACAAGATCATTAAGAAGCACCCAATTACTATATGATGAATGCGACATGTTTTATTATGTATAGAGTCCAAATGAAGAATTCAAGGTCTTGGTTTATGGATACGTCAGCAACCGCACCAATACTGGACTCCCTAAATCGTAAATTTTAACTCAAAACATTTAAGACTATTTCCAAAAAAATAACAAGAGACTCTCGATCTTTAAGGTAGAACCGACCACCCTAGATACCACTTTTTCATGAACCATCCCCTAGGGCACATGTTGTGACATACCCCGAGCCCCCTCTCGAATTCCGGGGGATGTAAACTCTCACCGAAGGTGTCAACTTTTATGTGGAAGGAATTTTCATAAGTACCTGTATGAATGCACACATAACCACATCCCAATTCTGGAAAATTAAACATGTATGCCAACTAAAAATACACTATGTAAATGTTCAACTTGTAGTTCGAATGACCAATAATACAAAACCAACAGAAGGGGAAATAAAAAAAGGAATATACGAAGAGAACTATGAAATTCTTCCATTGGAAACCCCACCTAATGGAAAAGTGATGAGTATCTTCTAGAAGTTGTAGAAGTAAACCCTACCTGCCTGGTCTCACTAGGAACCACTTGTTCCTATGCCACCATGTCCTCCATCACGGTGGTGGTCGTCTGCACCAAACACAACATGTGCTTGTGAATATAATTCTTGTGTGGATAAAAAATACTCAATACAGTCCCCAAACCAATAAGGAAAGACAGAAAAATCCAAAAGCAATCCAAGAAGTATGTCCATGATACATGATCATGAAGCAAGACATGCCACACCAGTTATAATTTAGAGTATGAATGTAGGACCATTATTCATGTCATAGAAAACCATGGTCTATGGGAGAACTCCACCTTAATGATTATATATTTCCTACCGGTTCACATATAATCCTCTTCTGACATTCCTTGGATCTTTTTAGTACGAATCCTTGATGAGTTCCGTGGGTATTCTAGGTCACACAGATGCCCCCCCCCCACTCTGTTGGCTTATCAGATCACACATAAGCTACATCTCACCTAGGTCATGCTGAGGTACTCCTCCGTTCGAGTACCATGGGTCTGGTGGGTCATGTAGAGCCACTCCCCACCATGGGACTGTCAGGTAAAATAGAATCCACTTCCTATTGGGCCATCGTAGCTGATCCACACAAGGTCACATGTGAGTAGTTTCCATATCTCATCCAACCGTAGGGTCTCCACATGTTGTGCAAATGATTCCAGGAGAACTTCTCCTCAATCCATCCATTGTATTCTAACATCCATGAAGGAATCCATTATGTAGGTCAAAAAGATAAACCTCACTAAGAGGTTTCCAACACAACAAACATCTCATCAATCCAATTCACAGTTATAATGATATTGACATTGTTTTGAAAAGGATCTTGTTGGGTCTGAGTCCGGTTCACCCTGGTCAAACAGACTCGACCTGGAATGTGGTCCGTAGACCTAACCTATGTCCCTCGACCTGACCCCGATCCTTTCTGGCCCAGGTATGACCCGATGGAGTGGGTATGGCCCTTCGGGGAGGACCAAGACCTGCCCGGTTTTCCCTATGCATACTAGTTCTTACATATTCTGGACGTGGTTGAATTCCGCATCTACTCCACCTGCCTCATGGGTTGTCTGTGGGGCCAGCTCCTCCACCATGTTAAGTTGACCACATCATACCATGTCCACAGTGAATCTATGAGGAAATGTGGCCCTATCCACCCACCACTAGATTGGAGGCTGGCCGCTCCTACCCCACCATTGTAGCCTGAGTCGGTTGTTTCACTCCTTCAGGAATGCCCCCCCCAACCTCATGCCCCTGCCAACGTCGCCGCTCCGGCAGGATCTTCCGTCGACCATCGAGTCTGGTCCAGTGGTATGTTTGTCATGCTTCTTGTACCTACAGCCTCTAAGGGATTCCATATTCCCAATAATGGCCTCAAATCCTTTTTGCTGCCACATTGGAGATGTTGTCATGAAGAACTCAAAAAATACACAAGGTAGAGGAGATTAGGCCATATACTTATTGTCTCGCACCCTCTGCATTATAATATTAAACATGAGGGATTTTGATATTGAGGTTCTGTCAATGAATAATCAATCTCGCTGTAGAAATCCCAAAAAACACCCTTCCTCAAGAATGAGGAATCTACAGATCAACATGTTTGTGGTTTGATCTGTGTTAATCATTTAGAATAGAGTTTAGAGAAACATAAAACAAAACAACCCCTACCTCATTGGAGTTCGTTGTTGAATTGATCCTCCAGCAAGGATTCAAGTTCCATTCGAAGCTTTCCACTTTCATCGCCCTTCGGTCATGTTCTTCGAGATGCATTGATGTCTCTAGCTACACCCAAGTGTTCGATATTCGTCATTGGAGAGGATTTTTTATATAGGATCTTTAGAGAAATTCCTAGTTTGATTCCCCAACATGTTATCTCATTAATAAAGATTTACATTGTAGTTTTTTTGTTACATGTTTCCATGACATTACAATATTTTTTTAACAAGAAAATGAGTCTGTTTCAATTCTGTTATGGAGTATCATTAACAGGGCTCATCCCACACCGCAGTTCTAGGGTTCCAACACTCAATGGTGGGAAAAGAAAATTAAATAAATTTTTATGTTATATTATTATATTATGTAATGTATGAAAATAATCTTTTTTGGTTGAACCTTTCTAGTCGATGTTATGTCCATTTTAGGTGAATTCTGTCATTCTGAGTTCTACATGGCCCTCAAATTTCTGATTTGAGAACTTATTTAGAAATGATAAAATCTCGCTCACACATTTAGATAAATGAAGTAAAAAAATATCAATATTCTATTACAGTATCACTAGGCCTCAAAATCTAGCTTCGTTAGAGCGCTTTCTCTCATAACAATTCCATATAATTTAGAAATAATTACGTAGAAATTTTGGGACATTACACAATGTCTCGCCTAATTCTATAATGGAGGATGATATGAGGTATTTTGATGTTGTAAGGGATGTTTTATTGTTGAGTCCACAAAAAAAATACAAAACATCCTTTAAATACATGTATTATCATAGGTATTTATGGAATAATTTTACATCATCCATAGTGAAGGTCATCTTTAACTGAGGGGTGAGTGAAAAATAACATTTATGGGGGGTTTTTATCTAGTGTATGGTATTTAGAAATATCTAAAGTAATACAATGTTAGTTTTTCGTTCCTCACATATAGTGTAAGTGCAAAATATCCCTAAGTGAAACATTCTTAAATAAATATGGATAAAATCAATTTTAATTAGAGTTTGTTCTATGGTAAGGACCTCTATGGTTGTTGGTGTCCTCTCTAACCTAGAGTGGAATTTAAATCTAGTAGACTCATTATGCACATTGAGGACATCTACATTGTTAATCATCTTCTCGAGGATGATCTTCATGACAAATATTGGTGGATATATATTCAAGGATTTTTAACATAGTTATCCATGTGGACAATGTGGGTCTTGATGCTATCTTCAAAAAAACATCTCCTGTTATTCTGGGAAGAATGAAAGAGGGTTAATGATCATTTTGTTTAGTAGTGGGAGCTACTAGAGAATTGTTCCATCTAGGAGGCTTATTGGACTATCCCATGAATGGGTAAAATATTGTCTCAAATTGAGAAGGATGAACGAGGATCAAATCAACTAGTTTGTCTATCAGTGGGGCCGCCTATAGTATTAATTATATCTGGTGGTTTAATCCCTCCTTGGAGAATCATTTGTAGAATCCAAGACTTAAACAACATGAATATCCCCAATAGACTTGTTTTATCTGAGGGTATTTTCAGAGTGTTATAGGGAAAGTCTCAAAATAGTGTTTTTTGGGTAATGAGAGTGGAAATATCACCTTTTATACTTCATTATCTTGTTGATGTCGACATGATTCCAAAACATCTAAATCATTATGATCTATCTCTTTTATGATGATGACTCCATCATTATCATTTCAATGGAAATGTGTAGTAATAACCCTCTACTAGATTTGATTCGATAGTGAAAAGTGGTAATATTTTACCCTGAAGTTTATATAGTTTCCTTCAATTCATAGAAAATGATGTATATGATGTCTATATGTTTTTACATATTCTCCCATTCCTATTCAATATGGATAGGTTTGTTGTTTATCATTTTGTGTCGGGAATTCATTACAATTCATTTAAACAAAACAATGAGAATATTTATAATGATGGTGAAGAACAACCTCTTTGATGTCAAATATTACTTGAGGTGTAAAATAAACAATTATAAACTTCCTCTCATTAATTAAGAGGAAGGTATTCACATCAGGTTGACCATTCTATTTACAAATTTTTTCCCATGAGGAACCCTATAAAACAAGATGGAATCCTTTAAACATTCATGGTTCAATGAACACACATTCATTTACTCTAATGGAGTGAAAAAATACATCCTCATGGTTAATAGTGTCTATTCGTGGTTTATAATGGGATTATTGGAAGCAAACACTTATATCCTCATATTCATAAACAAATTTCATTTCATAGTCTTTCCCTCAATTACAAGATTTAATTCATTATAATGAGTTTAATTCCCAACAGAATATTATTTTGTAAAATAGTTAATGGTATAAATTTACATCTTAATAGGATGACCTCAATCGTTTGGAATGGAAGAGTTGAATTTTAAAATGATCATACATCATTAGGTATATTAAATATTTATAAATACCTCACATTGAATGTGCCATTGAGTTATCTTATGTAGGGTGTATAAGGTATCATAAATTTGATACATGATTCGTGCCCTTCTAAACATATGGGGAAAGTAATTATCATTATATATGTCATCCTTTTCCCATTTATAGTGGAAACCAAAGGTTTTCCCTAGAAACTACTCATTCTTGTCACATGAGACATATTATGGTCATCAAACACAAAATATTTATCTTATTATCTAATTATTCCATGGATCTTCACTATAACATACTATTCATTTAACACTATATAGTACTCTTAGGTCCTTTAGTTAATTATATTATGGAGGTGTCCAAATTCATTAATAATGTATTATTATTCTTTTCACAAAAGTTATCTCATTGTCATTCCATGATGTTAGAATATAGGCTCATCATCTATGTAATGTGTTGAGAGATCCTAGTCTCATTACATAACTATCATATAATCATAACATAAGGTATATCATGCTCATAATATGAGGAAATATCATTGTTTTCACCTAAGTAGTGGGACAAGATATATTTTTCTCACCATAATTTCATATTATTCTCTCAAGCTATGGTTTGAAAGGTATGTCTCCCAGGGATGTCATTCTAATGAACCAGGTTAGGTTCCATATATGCACATGAGGTAATAGATGATCATTGGTATGGATTATAGCGGGTAGAATCATAGAAATTATCTTCACTTTTGGGTTAGTCATAGGTTTAAATTCTTGTAAGGATGGTCTCATATAACATTTCCTTTTCGGGTTGGTCAGAGTGTTTATGTTCATTGGGGATGCTTACCAAATATTCTTGTCAAGTTTTTTTTATATAATTATGATAAGATCCTATGGTGGATAACAAAACTAATAAGGAAATTTGGATGTTTGGTGGATTCTTTATATAATACTGAAATATGGTTACTCTCTAGACATTAATCATTATAGGAGGAGAAAAAAATTTATGGCATGGTTTTTTGGGATGATATGGTTAGGTCCAACTTGTCATCCAAGGAACCATGTTTTATTGGGGAAGAATGTGATAAAACCTCGTTAATCCTATAAATAAATCAATCTTATTATTTAAATTTAATCCTTCTATGTGTTTATATTTATTTATGTTTTGTAAATAAATTTTTAAATGGTTTCAGTCGAGAAGGTAATAATTTAATATAAGTAAATCAAATTTCAATGAATTACATCATTTAGTTTAAATGATAAATTTCAAGGTACTGATATTTAATTTTATAAAAATTAAATCTTTTTGGTATCAGTATATCAAATATATGTTAGCGTGAATGTTTTTTATTTTTATGTCCTTAGTAGTGGTTGTGTGAATTCACAGAATTGCTGATTTTTTAAAAAATCACATTTTATTTTACAAATATAATAAATTTAAAAGTATCATTGTAAATATTTTTAAATTAAAAATATTATATTCATTAATCGTATTATGTATAAATTCCATAGTAATATGTATTGCATTTTATTTTCATATAATTTCATTTTTATGCTAAATAACACAGGTTTCCAAAAACTATTTTTTATTTCATTTCCTATTATTTTGTTTTAATTAATTGTACGAAAATAATACATTATTTTGAAAAATGGATTCTAAATTTTTAATCATGAATTAAACATTTATTAATGAGTTAATTTCTGTATTAGTTCATTTTGAATAGTAACCATATTGAAAATGTGTCATAACGTTAAAGGGTAAATAAATTTAATTAATGTAAAAAATATGTTATAAAGGAACACAATATCATAATCAATATTATAAAATTATGTTATTTTAAAACTTGTTACATTTAATTAATAATTATATATTTTTTAGACACATTATATAAATAATGATTTTAAAAATATTAATAGCATTGAAAAATTGTGATTGGGGTACTCCCCTAATTTGTAAAAGGAGTGATCTTATCCTCCCATCCTCACACATTTTGAGAAATATAAATAAGAAATATTCTACCCAAAAATATCAAAAAAAATCGATCCCCAAGTCCTATATTTCCTTTTATTCGCAAAATATAATCCAACAAGTCTTAAGTTTCTTTCCAAATGGATACATATGAGGAGATTGTAAAAGTCCCTACCGAAAAATTCCATTTTCATTTTTTCTTTTACCTTAATCAATTCATATTAAAAAATGATGACATAATAAGATAAATAAAATTAATATATTTATATATAGTGAAATTTTATTTTATTTCAGGTAAAACAATTTTTAATTTCCATTTACATCTTATGAGAAATTGAAACATTGATTGTGTGTATTGGTAGGTAACCACATCCATGAAGTGTTTTGTTTCATTTATCACCAATAAATCATATGGATATCTAGAATTATTTAAAAAAAGAATATTTAAAATATTTATGACGTTATTATAAATCAATAAAGACATTATATTACTTAACATTTTACTTATTCCATCTATTATTTATTGACAACGTCACTCGGGCCTACTTGTCAAATACAACCTCCATGAGTTGAGGTGGATAATTTTTCATTAATAGTATACTATGTTCTTTATAAGTATGAAGCTAATGATTAAATATAAAATGTATAAATATAAACAATTAAATATGATATAAATATTTCCTAGTTTATTCTTCTTCCACCGATTCAAAAAATTAAAAAAAATTATGCATGTCCACTGACTACTATCCCCATGAAAGAACAATGATTATTTTAAGTGATCCAATTACAAGGTTGGTTTTAGATGTGTATTTAATGTATAAATATAATAAATATAATTATTTCTTAATATAGAGTTAATGAAACCATTACCCTCATGAAAACACATAGCACACTAATTGTATTTTTTAATATTATAAACTGTAAGTACACAAAACATCCAAGGTGAACACTACCATTTTAGTAGATAAAATATATATATTAATAATTTAACAAAAAGGAATAATAATACAAGAAATTAATATCTATAATGTTATTATTAATTTTGAAAAATAATACAGTTAAATGACTCATGATTTAGAGAGTGTATGAATTTAGACAATACATAATTTATAAACATTTTTTTATTAAAACATTAATCTAAAGTATTTTGTTAAAATCATTTTCCTCTATATAATTACTCATAAAATTTCCCTAGGAATGTTTATATTTTCCAATTAATTATTTTTAAGGAAATTTTAAACTAATAATTAATTTTTTATTTATTGATAATGAAATCATTAATATATTTAATGCAAGGATAATTTTTATATTTCTAAATAGTTTTTTAATGAAAATTATATTTATTGTATACATAATATATATATATATTATAATTTATAAATATTACTTTAAATGATTTCATATATATTTTCATATAAATTATATCATTTAATAATTTTGGAATTATTATTTTTTATTTTTTTAAAAAGTAAATAGAATCTTTTTCTCTTATTTACAGGATAAATGAAACTAATTTCTATTATGGGATTAGATACCAATTAAAATGATTTATATGAATAATGTGAAAACATGTGTTTCATTCACTGCATGGTTCTTTTAAATTATATATTACTGATGGGTTATCCCTATATAGTTCTTCAAGGCATTTAGTAAAGTGAAAGAATTTACTAGTTATAGTTTACCTCAAATAAATATGGTAATTATGTGGATAGGTGACTCCATTTGAATTGTTTTTATAAGGGTTAATGTAGGGATAAATCCCCATGGAAACACGATTATAAAGTTATAATTTATTATAATTTATTTATTTAAATTACAAAATAAAATAAAATATGAATTTTTTGAGGAAGGTTTATAATTATTAAAAAAACATAATGTTTAATTTAATATTTTAATATATATTTATTGATAATATATTTTCCTTCAAAGAAACCAAATTATTATGTCATTAAAAAGATTATTTTTAATGATATTTTATTTTAATTATATTAATCATAAAAAATTCCATGAAAAATTATACTTATTTTTTAGCAAAATTGTTAATTGCTATTAATGAAAATTTTATTATATTTTTTTCACGATTAAAAATGGAATAAAGTTTTTATATAACTTTTTTAAATTAAATGAGGTTCTATTTATCATTCTGTTTTTTCATCTGGTTTTTCAATTGTATTAAGGTTGAATAAAAATGATATTAATGTTAGAGATATTGTTATAGGATTTAATATGAATGTTTAATTTATTTCAATATAAATAACATATTTGAATGGAATACATGATACTATGGTGAAATATATAATTATTTAAAAAAACATTAAAAACATCCCTAAAAATATAAAAAATCATAGAAATGTAATGAGTTGAAACCCAAACTATAAATAACATAATTACAATTGTTTAAGGTGTGAAGTGTTACAGTTGGTATGATATGATAATTTTAGATAACCATTTATGTTATAGTGATGTTAACAGTATGTTTAAATTGATTATGATTTTTGGTGATACATTCAGGAGATAATAATTGTTGATTTTTTTGTTTCTTCATCATATTATTTCATATTAATATGGGTTTTAAGTTTATGAAACTGTTATTATGTATTAAAAAAATTAGGAGGATAATATCCATCTAAACCAAAAACCAGGAAGGGTTAGAATTTCAATAGAATAGTTTTTATCTGTACTGACTCAATTAAAAAAGGATATCAATTGAGGAATCAACATAAGAGTGTGATTTAATTACCCATGGTGTAACATTTCAATATTAGAGTGTTTCATCAAATAGGACTCTCCGGATATTAGTGGATCCTCATATGTAGTGTTTTAAATATGATGGAATAATATTATAAAGAATATATATGATGTTCTAGGATATTAAAAACATACAAAATAATCCCTTTCAATTAATATTATTGAATCATAAATTGATAATTGGTGTTCATTGATTAAATACACTAAGGAAATGGTGGAATTTTATTCCATTGAATGGGTAGTATTTAATAATTTCTTCCTTGAGAATAATTTATTTAAATTTTATTTACATTAAATATAATGAAAATTAAAAGAGATAAAGATAGATTATGAAAAAAGTGGTACCTCCTATTAGGTAAACATTATAGATCGTAAAAGTATACACAACATCTATTTATGCACCATGACATTAAAATGGATTGATTTTACTTAGTATCGAATACATGTTTAAAAAGGGATCTATTCACTTTCTATTTTGGATGTAATGTGGAAATTATTGTACTATGATTGTGGATATAGTGTTTAAGAATTTTTAATAAATAATTGTATGAAGAGATTTATTCTTCATTAAATGGGGAAGATTTTATTAATAAAACATGATGTTAATACTATTTAACAACCCTCTTATGATAAATATGGAAATAGAAAATTTATCAGAATACCATTTGAGGTTTGGGATATTTTACAAATGTATAAATTCTAAAACATGGATTGTGAATTTATGGAAATATTTTCTCTAATGGTCAAACTAGTTATGAAAATAATAGAGTGAAATAATTTAATTATATTATGTTGGTTTATTACACTAATTCATGAACAATTTTAGTTAGAGTAGGGGGAAATCATCATGATAAAAAAAGTATAGTAAAATATTTTTCTACTCTTGTTGAAGACATGATACAATGAAATTATGTGGTGGTAGGTAGATAACATTACTATTTAGTTTTTTAAAAATTCATATTTGTGTTATTATCGATCTATTCAATAAAAATTGGAAAATAGTAAATTAATATGAAAATACCATAATGTGAAATAATGCTAGAGTTGTTGTAAAAAAGACAAATGTTGCTAATACAATAAAAGAAAAATATATATAAACATTTTCCTTATATAATATATGTCATTATGTATTGTAAAAACATTATATTATTTCATATTTTATATTTTGATTTTATTCTATTTATGTATTTACTTCCATTTTGTCAATTTATGATCGATTGTAGTGAAAAAAGTATTTTTGGTGAATGTGTTTAACTTTTTGTATATGAATGAATTAATACCTTTGATAAGAAATCCTGAATCTAAGAATATAATAATGAATGGAATTTATTTTTAACTTTCACATATATTTTTATAACAAATTAACTATTTAAATTGGTGCTGTGACATATGTAAATGTTCATCATGATGTATGTTATGATGATTTCTATAATGTTGTTTTTATTTAATGGTAGAGTTAATTGTTGAATTACTTATTGATGATATTATAATTTCAAAACATCTGTATGAAATTTATTTATATTAGTTTTTAGAAATGATAAATAAATTATATTATTTTCATTATTTTTAATTCATCCTCCCTTACACTTCCAAAATATTGGTCCCATGTTCAAATAGTTATAAGGACTCATTATACATTGTAATATAACATTGATTATATACCACTAAATAACATAAATTTGGAACATATATTCCTCGCTTCATATTGATAATTTTTTTGATCAAATAATTGGTGGAATATATTTTTTAACTACTAATGTAACATAACCATTCCCACACACCAAAAGAGGTTCTAAAAACACCAACCTTAAATTTATATATTTCATAACATCAAATATTTTCCAATTTAAAACATACAAATAAAAAATCATCCAAATGAAAAATGGGATCACTTACATTCAAAAGTTCCATTGTGTTTTATAGTTTAAGATAATAATGAAAAACATTTACATAAAAATATCCATGTCATTATGAGAGACTTATTCACAATATAACACGTTTTTTATTTTTAATATTAATTGATAATAAATATTCATACATTTCCTTTGACATAGTAAAAAACGTTTCATAAAATGGGATTAGAATCAAAATAGCTGTATGGGACATATAAAATAAAAAAAAATCATTTTTAAACCCATGAAGGAATGGAATATAGTTTTCTATTATTAAAAACATTATAGCTATAATAATAAGATACATATATAAGAAACTATCTTTATTTCCAAAATATATTTTTTTAAAACAAATCCTTAAAAAGTATAATGTTATAATAATAATCATAGTGATTTTTTTATAAAAAATTAAAAACCATGAAAAATATATTCTTAAAAAATATCATTTTACCCTTAAAATTAATTTACATTGCATTAAAATAAATGGTTGTAACCATTCCCTTTGAAATATATTTTTTCATAAAAAATAAGTATAAGGAATATACAGGTCTTGTAGGTTCCTATGCGAGTAATCATCAAAAGACCCTTATAATTAACCTAATAAGAACCCTTCCCTGTTGAATAACCAAAATGGTCTCCATCCAATAAAATTATCCTAATAACATAATCATTTCCCAATGCATGGGAGAACCATATCAGTCCCAGCCATAATTATGATATATTTCATAATCACCCATCCTTATAACCAATTTCCATTGGATATAATATTCATTAAATGGAGAAATCTTTTCATATCCATCATCAAAATCAAAAAACATATAATTTTGAACCCATGAGAAAAACATTTTATTATATTGGTACATCCAATCCCATTAAAACAAATTTAAAAACAATATATTTTATAAATAAAACGTAAAGGGGGTTTTTTATTTTAAAAAATATGGATTTTTTGTAACGGAATACAATGTTAAAATAATTTTTGTAGAAGATTTATAACCATTGACTCGTTATACATTATTATGGAAAATTCGGTTATCCTTTTCTAATGAAAGTCAAAAACATTCTATAATAAGATTCATTTTGAAAACCATAAAAAGAAATAAATATTAATTTTTCTTTTCTAATTTATGTATTTAATTATAAATAAATTATATATTTAATTTTTATGAATTTTTAAATTGAATAAAAATATTTATAAAATATATCATTATAACGTTTGACATTAGTTATTAAGTTTTATTGTCCCTAACATGGAGTCCAACTCATCACAAAAATTTTCTAACGACTAGAATAATAAAATAATTTATTATTAATATTATAAAAAATTCTTTTTTATTATTCCTTTTATTCTATTTTTTTCCATGATATGTACAATTACTTAATCAATTATGTTCGCATCATAAGTTTTGATGAGATTATTATCATATTTCAAAATTGTCCTTGGTTAGTTGACTATAGTTAGTAATGGAATTACTAAAGAATATATATATTGATAAAAATTTCATAATAATATTTTTTAATAAATTAATTAAACATTTATAAATAGATGTTAAATATGGTTATAAAATATATATTACCTTACAATCATTGAGGCAGTAGGATGCACATATGCATGAGTAATGTTCTCACGTTTCAATGAACAAGATATAAAAAAGTATGTGTTATTATATATTTATATATTTCTTATTAGATTATAAATTTAATTTTATTACATTAAACTAAATTATATGTACCATCCATTTTATGGGATATAAAAAATTAATCACATCTCTTGATGAAGGTGACAATCAACACGTACATATGAACAACATTATAATTTTTTTAATTGACCGAAATATATAAATTTAGATAATATAATTTCTTTTAATAATGATTAATATGTCATGGATATATTATATAATAATTACTTAATTAAATTTAACTATCCATGAGAGAAAATAATGTTTAATGTATTACATCATTTCATGTTGTGGTTATCCATCAAACACATGAATTGTGGTTTCATTTACATTTTCTATGAAGATGAGACGAATACGGGTTATTCCATTAATATAATAACTATCTAGAAGATACATATTTTATTATTCCACTTTCTTATGAATAATTTAATGTGATTGAACAATATATATTATGAATAGGCTCCATGAATAACTACACATCATATACGGATAACCTTCTTTTCGTTACGTATTTACCCCACTACAGTTGATATTTTTCAAAAGCTAATACCTCAATAACATGGGTATGGGTTTAAATAAAGAACAGGGGTTATTCACGGATAATATAAATGGATTTTGAGGTTTAGAAAGAAAATTAGATTGGGTTATGTTTCATAAGTAAGTGAAACGGAATTCATGCAATTTCATAACGTATTAAATTAATATAATTTATTTATTTCAAGTTAAAATCGTCCAAAATTTATATTATTAATATATAATAAAACATGGAGTAAAAATAATATAATAAAATAATATTTCTCTAGATTGGGTGATGTTTTCAAACTTATAAGAGGGTATAGATTCAGGTTATCCCTTTTTACAATTATTAGGACATCATTGTAGTTTTTTCTCTAAAGGATTCATTGTAGTTAATATAAAAGGAAAAATTAAGCCATAAAAGGAACAACTATTAGATTAAAAACCATATGAACTTCATATTTATGAATATAATATTTATATTAAATTTAAATTACTTTATTAAATATAATATATTATAAAATTTCATTATTGTCATTTTTAATGATATATGAAATTTTATTATATAATTGGTGTATGACTCATGTTAAATGTTTTAAAAATTACATGGAATATAATATATAGATGATGTTTTAAGTATATAATCACCAAATAAAATTTATATTGGATTAGATATAATTTCATACCTTATCATTTTTATTGACCCCATAGTTAACCAATGTTCCCCATAACGATTGTATTGCATTTCTCAATATTGAATTATTATAATTTAACATATAAGATTCAAATTTTATCATAAAAAATATTATATTTTTACCATTTAAAATAAATTTGTTTTCATTATATTTTTTATTATTTTAAATATTTTAATAAAATATTACAAGAAATAAAGTAATTTTAATTCCATTTTGTATATTATTCATTTACAATTAATTTCAAATCTTGAATAAAATACTATGTTTTGAATATAAAAGTTTCACACAAAAATAATATGCAATATTGATATATGAAAATCATTGGATAATATAAACCTCTAAAAAATTACTACTTTTACTCTTTTCAATAACAATTTCTTGATAGTTTTATTTCTTGTATATGCATTATGTTTGGGTTTGTTAATAATTTAATGAAATTATACATTCTATAAAATTTATATACAAAATAAATAGATAAATAAAAAATTATATTTTATTTAAACATATCATCTCAACATATGTTATTTTTAATAATTTAATAAAATATTATTAATATTAAAATGTAGAAAGATTCATTTGTTTTTTCATCCTAGATTAAATAATTATAAAGGATGATATAAAAAATAAATAAAAAATGTCATATTTTTTAATTTTGGATAATTAGTGATTAAATAAACAAAAACCAATTAAATTGAAGAATGATTTGGAATGATTATTATGCATTTTCACATCAGTCTTAACACAAATTAACCCATATTCCATAAATTTTCATAACAGAAAATTACTATGGTTATAATTTATAATGACAGATAAAAAAGGGACCAATTTACCAAATTAAAAAAAATTATTTCATTGATAGAATCTATTTATAATTAAAAAATTTATATTACTGTAATAAATTATTTTTATATTAAATAACAACCCCAGAGAAAAATAGTATCTTTCAATAAATATCCATTTATGGTATTTGTTTTTTATGCCAAATTAAATTGTTAAAAAAATGGATAATTAGTAATATAGTAGAACTCCTTTGATTTTAAACTATTTAAAAAATGCTACATAGTAAAATAAAGAAATGAAAATTGAATTTAAAAAAAATCATTATTTTCTATATTTATGGAAATGTGAAACTATTCGTGAGAATTTTAAAAACATACTTATAATATAATTATCATTTTTTGATTTAAAAAAAATAAGAATTTTTGAAAAAATAATATTAATAAATTTGTGGGAAATTTCTTATAATTTTATCTCATATAATGAAATTAAAAATAATACCAGTTTAAGAATACATATTTTTAAAGAAAAAAATGATGTTACGAAAAATTATTTCTTATTTATTAAACATTAATAAATAAATGTTTTTAAGTAGGTTATTTATAAATATATTACATATCATTGTTAATACTATTATTTCCTTCCAATTTAATGGCTAGGATATAATGGCCATATTTCGATAATAATATTTAACACTTTATTTATTTTTTGTGTTGTGTATCTTATAGGATATCAAACAAAATATATATCATAAAATATCTTGATATTACATTATCTCACATTGTTAATCCTTTCCCTCATAATTTCAACTTGATCTTAGTAATACAAGGTTTAAAATTTAAGAGTACTTTTATTTAAATCCCACATTAATGAATGTTTAATAAACCATAATCTTTCAAAATCGGGAATTAGAAAAATGAATTTCAGTAAGAATAACTCAAAATAGGATTCCATGTAGGTAAAAATTAGTGGGAACGGAAAATATGTACATGGAAAAATTTTTATGTATTAATAAAGATGATGAGTGATTGATAAAATTTATTTCACGAAATTGAATGATCATGTGAATGTTAATTAAGACAAAATATTACATCAATGATGTTTGTAAAAGGCCACAGATTCATTATATGTAAAGGAAATATGATAATATTTTTTTATTTAAATATTATTTTTCTTTGTGTTGTGGAATAATTTCACTATCTATTTTTATAATTTATGTAAATTTAATTATAAGAAATGTAAAATATCAAGCATTAATAAATTTCCACCAATCTGTCATCCTTTTTTCCCAAAAAAGTGTATTCCAGATTATTTTTTCATGTTTACATCTGTAAAATAAACTCTAATCTAATCACATGATCATTAAAATGATAGATGTTATTTCCAACAATCATTATAAATTAACTGAAAACAAAATTGTTATCATAATTCAAGATAATTATCATATTTAATTGACTATAAACTGATCAAATAAAAAATTATTCCTTAGAGATTCAATATTAATACCCAAAGTCCAATGTAGGTTATTCAATAAATAATTAGCCATACAATTTTCAAAATAATTTCCAACCATGTTTGGAACCCCTAAATCATAATTATTTCATCACATATTCTTTAAATAATAATTTATCATCTATCTCCAATGAACATTTTTCACTCATGAATTCATATATACAAATGTATATGTCAAAATCCTATAGAATCCAAAATCATAAAATAATTTCCATAAATTTTCCTAAATCAATGTTCAACAAAAATAATATCATATAGACTTCGAAAATATTATTCAATTTTTTTTAAAATAAAAATATATTCTAATGAAAAAATATATCTATGTACCATTATTTTATAATTTCCCCTATATAGTGAATTTTTAAAAATTATCATTAACTCGATTTCTATCATATAGTATTCTATTCATAATGGTTATCATTGTGGAAATTATAAATTTTCACTATATAATAACACATTTACCTAGGATAAAAATTATTACCTCAACACCAATAATCATCTTAACCTCTAAGGTTATCATCGATGATATAAACATGTCAATAAAATATAGAAATATATTACATCAATAACCATTTCCCTAAAAGATACTAATACAATGGGTTGTGTTACATTAAAAGTATCTCGAAATAATTATATTCATCATAAATTCATATAAATTATGACATTAAAATTTATGTGAAATACTTTTAACATATGATGAGAAATAAAATTATTATTCCAAGATGGAATTCATATATCTTATGTACACAAAAAATAAATGTATCCCTATTTCCAGTTATATCTAAACACTACAAAAATAAAAACAATAATTGACCTCAAACCATACTCCCATGTTAAATGATAAAAACATATACTTAAAATGTATAGCTTGATTAGAAAAAACGATATAAAATTTCAACATTCGAAAACATAAAACAAATAATGTAAAAATGGTATCACTTACACACCCAATGACCTTTTATAATTATATATTACCCATACTTAGAATTTTTTCTCAACAATTTTGTATGCTTAGTTCCCCCATATTTCATTATTTTCTTTATGATTGTTATTAATGGTTGTTATAAATTAAGTAATTATAGACTCGAAAAAAATAATATGTTTTATTTTTTTAGATTCTAATGTGAGATTAAAGAAGGTATCTAAACTACACTGATTTCTAAAACATTTGGTCATTTTGGATGTGATTTATTGTATGTAGTGACAATTTATTAATGTTAAAAATAAATATGGGATAATAACATCAGGGTATTTCTAGTTTTATCATTATTTTATCTATCTATTACATTTTTTCTTTCACGTCCCATATTTTTAAATATTTTAATAGGGTTTAAGGATGATTAGAAATATTGATAAGGAATTAAGAAAGAAAATGAGAAGATAGGGACATTTGAAATATTACTCATTTAATGTCATGTGTACTATTTTGAGATAGTGTTTCCTAACAAATAATGAATAATATATTTGAAAATGGAAATAACTAAAAAACATAACATTTAATCAATAACATGAATAATAATAATAAATGGAAGGAATAAATGGAAAAAATATGTCCTTTTAAATAATCAAAAGAGATTTAAACATATGTATGAATAATCTAACTAATCAAACAATGACATGAACATCAATAAGCAATTTCATCATAACCTATTTAAAAATTTTGGACAAAATATTTATATTGTAACAACCTCATTCCATGACGTATTACATAAGTGGGTATGTACTTGGATGAATTCTAAAGCTAGTTTCTCTCAAGAGACCTACCAATGCATTGAGGGGCTATAGCATGCCTCTCTCATCAATTGTTAAGCCCAATACCTTAATCCTATGAAATGGCTGCAGTATAATCATTAAAATAATTTTTTTATTAACAACATCTTTAATGTTATCAAATACCACATTAATTGAAAATATAAATAATCCATAAAGGGTAATATGGAGAATAGTATCAAAATAGTACACTTATAGTCAAACAGATCATAAACCTTACATGGAACTAATAATGATGGAATTATTAAATCATTTCCCTAGTAGAGAATAATCAAGAAATGTTTTTTTTTCATTAATGAATATTAATGCAGTAAAATTATCCTCAAAAAATATTCTGGTGTAAAATATCATTTTCAATTCTGAAAATTAATTTTAAAATATTAAAATATCCTGAATTTTGGGAAAAAATATTTATTTGAAAAATCAATGTTAAATTTTAAATGATTCATTAATGAAATTATTTTTCATGAAATATGGTAATTATATAAAGATCATATAAGTTTTAAACCTAATTCCTTTCACATTGTTGTGAAATGGTTCAAATTACTTCATTTGGAAAACGACAAGAAGACTCCAATCAAAAAAATTTTATAAAAAATAAAACATGTGTAAAAATATAATTGAAGACCAATATTTTTTAAGTAAAAATATTTCCTGAAAACTATTTAAAAAATATTGTTATTGAAAAAAGGATTTCGGAATGAAGAGAAAAATAATGTTAGATTCTATGAAAAGAACATTCTCAAACATATTATTTCCAAAGAGGTGAAGATGTTACTATTACATAAAAAGTTTATGTATTATTATAATATAAGAAAATAATTATTTTCCATGCTAGTGAGACTAAATAATTGTCTCAAGGGAGATTAAAACATAATAAATAATAATTAATAATAATATTGTGAAATAAACTATTAATACTATACTAAGTTTTCAATCATAATCCCCATAAATGAAATTAAATCAAAAAATATGGTGAGTAAATTAAATAAAAATAGAATCATGATATGAAATATCATATATGTTTTATATATTACACATAAAATAATAATTATCGAACATGACTTATGTCTTGTATAAGTAAATGTGTGATAAGAAATCCTTACTTCATGTCTGGTTTCCCTTGTATATGTTAGAACCTCTAGTATAATAAAAATGGTTTTATTATAAATCTTATACAGAACCATGAGAATATGTATAATAGAATTTATGATATATATAATTAATATTCACAAGTTTATTAATATTTATTTATTAAAATCATTGTTTTGGGTAATAAGTTCATCCGTTTTCATTATTGTTTTGGTTTGGTTGTTTTAGTCCATTTATATTGTTAATAACCATATGAATAAAGGAATAAAATTATATATATGTGTATATATCATATATATATTTTATATTTATTTAGTTTTAGGAATCAATAAAATTTAGAGGTTGATAATAGATTACACTGTTCACGGAGACGGTAAGCCCTACTCATGCATGATGTTGTTTCACTTTTTTAACGAATCAAAAAAATAAAAAAAAATAAAAAAATAATCAAAAAAATATTATTATAACTTATATATCATATATTTTAATTTAATATATTCTTTTTACCATCCATTCCAAAATAAAATTAAAAAATATCACATCCCAACAAGGAGGCGGTAGACCACACATATGAAAGAGAAACATTATTATTTCGCAACATATTGGGTGGTAATAATTAATATGTGACATTATAATTCCAAAAGTATAATAATGAAAACAATACTGAATAAATATTTTAAACCCATAATTATTTCTTCATTTTTTTGTGGTGATTGTAATGAAAATGCAGTGGTTCACGTGACAGTAGTCCTACAAACATATAATCGGTGGTTTCATCTCATATCAGATGAAATTGAAGATATATATTGGCCCTAAAAATACAATAATTAATTATAAGTACATTATAGATACTGATTTTTTAATTTATCATTGTTGTAGAATATTAAATAGAGTTTGAAGATGAATTTAAACAAAGATTAACAATTATGAACCTCAACTCTTTCTTATAAAACATGTTTAGGTTTATACCGAAAGACTTACTAGACGAAAAATATGATTAAAAATTATTTTTTGATATGGGGAGTTATGTATGGAATATATGTTTTAGGAATTTTTTGAATCATTAGTTTTTGGGAGTGTAATGATGATATATGAGTGGATGGACTTTTATAAGTAGGGGAGAGGACACACTTGGAATTTTTTGAATAGTAAAAGTGATATAAAATATTTTTTTTCATATAAAATGGATCCAAAGTGGATCATTATTAATCCATGGAAAATATTTTCTATAAATATTTTTAGAAAATATAAATTACACATGTTTTCAAGTCATTTTAACATTCATATTTTTATTTTAACCCCATTAAAATCAATTTTAACCTTTACCGTAATAATTAAAATTTAATATTTTCACTACAAATTATTTCACAAGTTTAATTTTACCATATTATAAAATATACATTCTTAAAATTCATAATATAGAATAATTTTTACCAATTTAAATTCATACAATCTGAATTATTTAATTTAAAATTAATCTCATAGAGATGAAAAAATTGTGTTTTCAAAAGAAAATATTTTCATAAGTATAGAATGATTTAATTTGAAAATTAAATTTTAATTTTCTTCCAAAAATCTATATTGTATTAAAAGATATAAAATTTAGTAAATATTACTATTATTGTTATATTAATATATAATATAAATAATATATTTTTTAAATGGAAAGATTATTTCAAATTAAAAATAGTATTTTCCAATATTAATAGGAATATAAGTATTCTTAAAATCATATAAAAATTTAACTCTTTGCAAATTTTGACAAAATAAATTAAACCATTAATTTCAATTTTCATTTAAATTTTTTTAAAATAAAATAAAATAAACATATTATTGAATTTGTGACCAAAACGTTTTAGAAATATATATATATATTTATAATACATTGATTTGTCATTTCACTGTCTTTTATTTTTATTTATAATAGAAATATGATAAGTGATTTTTTTATAAATGTGTACACTATATACGTTTTTAATTTGTTTCGTCCAAATCATACTATCTAATTTAACAGCTATGTTACAACATTATTATATATTATAGTTCCTTAAGGATCGGGATCATGTTTAATATAAATAATTAATGGGATTGAGTTTATATAAAAATAAATAAATGTTACATACCATGGTGTTGCATTCTTCTCTCACACAAAAAATATCATCCTAAAAATATCCATAATGACACCTTTTGAAAATATATGGGTTGTTATTCATCAAAACAACTTAAGTTTATAGAGACACATATTCTGTCATATTATTTCTCTATAGTATCATTACTATATTATTTGTCTTATTCTTATATACATAATCTCTATTCTATAAAATCTAGTAAGGATCTTCGTATTATGATATATCTATACCAACACTATTAGGAACTGAATGAGGCTAATATTCATTGTTATATATATATATATATTATTTATGTTATTTATTATCCATAAACACCATTATAGTTTGGTTTACACTTTGAAAGTCATTTCAGATTATTATTGTAATTCCCCCTTAAAATGAATAATTACATGGTACAAATTTGAACACCCCCTAAAATACTAAATGACATTGATTTTACTTTCATATTTTATTTTTAGGTCTCCCATAATACATGGAATAATTAATACTTTTTAAGTATCTTTTGTTATTTGTTTAATTATAATGTTATGTTGTGAATTTGATGCCTTGAGTTTGTCTTTCTTATGCAAGTTGTTCAATTCAGCTTAGTTTCTTAATAAAATTTATTATTCTACTCTTATTTTGTTCGTCTTCATATCACGGTGATATTGTTGGTTCATGGTGTGATTTTATTCACACCAAACATTGTGAAATTATCACTTAATGGTGGATTGGGCGTTATTTCATTATCTTTTTTTACTTCAACAATTCCTCCCTCATGAATCCACATTCCGCTTCCATTGAAACCACAGAATAATTGGTGGGGAAACCCAGTTGTGGTATGATCCTATGGAGTAGAAAGGGGATTGATTGGATGTTATTTAACACCCCATTAATTCTTAATCACTTATTTTAATAGAGATTGTTACTTTATGATATTATAACTTCTTCTTGCTCGATGAATTTTAATGCCAAATATTTCAAGTGCTAATACGAAACTTAACCTTGGAGTTCTCATAAATTTGATCCTACAAGTTTATAGGTGATTAGTATATTGGGGTTTTTGTATTAAACTAGTAAGTGATCCACTGAATGAGGCTAATATACATTTTTAATGTATATAATATTCATGTGCTTTATTATTCATAAACACCATTTTAGTGTATTTTACACATTGAACATCATTTCACATTATGATTGTAATTCCCCCTTAAATGCACTATTACATGGTATAATTTTGAACACATCCTAAAATACAAAATGGCCTTGATTTTATTTTCATATTTTATTTTTAGGTATCTCATTCTACAGGGAACAATTCATAGTTTTTAAGTTTGTAAATATTCCCATAGGAAGACCAACAAAATGAGCATTCATGGGAACACATTATAGGAAAAGTAAACTGGAAAATATCTCAATAAAAAGACAGCAGCAACCAGGATATAATCCCACTAATTCTCCAAATATAACTAAAAATATTGTAAATTATGGGTAATAATTCAATCAATTGTTGAAAAAGCTAATTCGGATGTTTTCATGGAGTTCCAGGCAGCTCATGTTGGGTATAAATTTCTAGGCCAAATTTTGTGTCCCATAAAAACAGCCCATCATTTCGATAATATCTTGCAAACCAAAATTCAATTTTGGATTCAATTTTATGTTTGGTTAGAAAACATCTGGAGATCCATTTTCTTCTTCTCTTTCCCTCTCTAATTCTACCATCTAGAAGGTCATTTTGACATGTCTGTTCGGTGGACGCAAGTTACCTTCCACTTTGGGTCAAGATTGGAAAAGTCCAAGTTCCACAACCTTTACACCTCCCTAAATCTACCATACACAAGAGGGATGACATTCCCTATTGGTGGATCTACCAAAGGCTCCTAAAATACATATTTAAGGTAGTTATTTTGGAGGATTAATTGATCTTGGAGCTCTGTTTTCATTGTAATCTTATTATGCAGATTGGTCTTTGTAACGTTCTTTTATCTCATTGAGTTATTTGAATCACTGTAGTTCTAAATAAAATTTCTTCCATTAATTTTACGATTTTTTATCTATATCAAATTGATACCTTTTCTTTGAGGTGTGAATTTATTGACACTATACCTTGTGATATTCTTCATACAAAGGGGGATTTATTGTTATTTTGTTATTTGTGCTTCTATAATTTCACCCTTCTGAGTCTACTTCTGTCTTCGGTTGAAAATATGTCATCAATGAAAGAATAAATATTTTATGGGTTGATACAAGGGAGTACCAAGAGGATTATTCAATGTTGTTTTTAAATCTATAAATGTTATTTATTTCTTTTACATGAGATTCTTTTATTCAAGGATTTTCTCTCTTCCCCTTCTTTATTAAATTTTATAGCCCTATTTTTATGTTCTTTTAAGATCCTTTACCTTAGAGTGCTCATGAAAATAAACCTACATGTGTATATGTAATTAGCATGTGTTTGTGAAGGTTTTTAACTAGATAGTGATGAGGTTATATTGAATTAATAAAATGAATCATTCTTGAGTTAATGAAATTGAAATTGTTAAAAAATGAATTCATCTAATCCACCCCAAGTGATAACCTAGGATCAACTCAATATTTAAATTTAAATTTACTTAAGACTCTTAGAGTACACTTAAAACCATCAAAAAAGCCCCTGATCGCCACTTCATTTCTAAAAACAACCCATATAATGTGCGTTTCTAGAGGTTTCTTTTTAGGACTCTAAGGAATCGACAACCCAAACTACTCAACATTTGACATCTTAACCATTAATACATGAGTATATTTGGGTGAGAACAAAACTATATTTATTTATAGGTGATATCTTGTATTGGATCCATCATTCGCTTCATTAACAATGATATATGGATCAAATATTTTACTTTAGTGAGGTCTGGTGTAATTTCCAAATAGTAGTCATTTGATATAATTATTTCAATGTTTTAAAATGGTTTAATGTACAAGGGATTTTGGTGTCCTTTCTTTTGGAAACATATATAAAACTTTAATAGATTAACATAAAAAATGTGATATCCCTTTTAATACTCCAAATCCATCATCTGGTTAGCAGCATAGATATTTTTATTGTAATAAGCTACATTGTTATGGGATTTAATAGTCTTTAATTTTGTCATTTCATCTTCAATGTGATATTGGAAAACAAGAATCCTATCACAAATATCATCTCAAAACAAGGGAGTATGACATATATTAATGTATAATTATTCATTGGATGATAATGGAATACATGAATGGAAGATATCTTGGTAAGATATTTCACGACCCGTCCCTCAGGGCCCGTGCCGTGACTACCCCAAACCCGCCTTCCATAGGCTAGGGTCTGGTGAATAGGATAGAAAATGTATTCCCTAAAATTGGTAAGGCATTACCTTTATAACTTGTAACACACACAACCAATAACATAGAATGATATGAACTGAAGTAAAATAAATAGTAAATAGAGTGAGTAATGTAAGTAAAATGAGTTAGAATACATGCCCAATTGGAGTTTACAAGGAAAACAGGAAAGTACAAGATTACTGATAGGTGAAAAGAAGAACCTGGATCATCCACCACGAATCCTACCTGAAGGGTAGGTACAGTTAATGAATGACCATCTCAACCGTTTTCCTTAAATAACATCCACCTCTGAGCCACCTCTAGTCCTGGTACTCTGGACCTCAGTCAGCGCTACCTGTCTCCTAAACTAAACTCAACAGGGTACGGACATAGCCCGTGTAGGGGTGAGTATAATGATACATATTAGGGACCCCGAGACCCTCGAGGTCTAAAAAAATCCAAGCTAGTGCAAAGGATATTGCTGGTGCTGGTGAAATGGGATGTTCAAAAGGTATTATTGCAGTCATGTGGGATTTACAGTATGAGGTGTGTGTGACTTTATCTAATGGAAAGACGGAGAATTGGTGTAAGGGAGCAGAAAATGTGGCTGAAATAATGTTTGATGATGTTGGTTGTGCTAGCGGTCCTTTAGAGGTGTTGGATGTTGATAATGGGGCATAAGGGAAGGGTGTGAATGATGAGGGTGTGCGCTTCACCGCTTCTACATGAAATTGTTTCCAGGAGTTGGAGTGAGAGAATATGGAGGAAGACCTCGCAACGAATGAAATTCATAATGGGTCTCCTTCACAAGAGGGTGGAAATGGATCCATAGTTGTGCAACAGGGGACTTTGGTTAATTATGAGACTGTAAAACAATCATGGTGCCTCACTGTTCACACCAATGGCCATTTACGGAAGGGTAGCATAGGGGAAGATAATTTTCAGAATTTGATCATAAATGGGAAATGGGGGGATTGCTCTGATAGTGACAAATAGAACTATGGCGGTATGATCAAGCCTTCATTTAGTGATGTGGTCCAAGGAAGAAGGACGAAGATGATAGAGACCCAAGAAGTATTGACTGCCCCTCCGCGACACAGGTCAAGGATGGACTACTCCTACCTGCCAAATTCATTGGCCACTCGGCCTTATGGTGGTAACACTGAGCTCTTAGCCTTGTAACAGATGAATCTACGAATGAAATATGTTAAGGATTTGAAGAATTGTGACAACTCGGAATGGGAAACGGATAAAGCGGAGGAATCTTGCTACCAGGGGTGTGGAGATGGGTATGGTTTTTATGACATGTAACTCTATCTTTTGAATTGTGTTTCTTGTCTACTATCCTTTTCTTTTCTTTTAATAAAAGGTCAGGGGGTTTTCCCCTGGATGAGCCTCTTGGGTATATTCCCATACATATACCTAATTTATCATGTATACCATCTCAATCATGAGGAAAACACTGAGTCCAACTCAAATCCAAAAGCTCATCTGTTCCACAATGGTAGGAATACCACGAAGGCATGTACCACATAGGTACGCCACACAGAAGAATACCACCAAGGTATTACCATGAAGGAAAGTACAATAAGGTACAGAATAATCTCACACCATGTATTTCATTGGTACAGTAGTAGAGATGATTAGATGTAATTACTGAATCATTTTACTCTGTTAAGAGGCAGACCCACGAAGGATCTCTAAGTGCTGACCCACACATGATTACATGATGTTGACCAACACAGGATCACTCGGTGCTGACCCATACAAGATCACTAGGTGCTGACCCACACATGATCACTAGGTGCTGACCCACATAGGATCGATCAGTGTTGACCCACACAGTATCGCTTGGTGCTGACCCACACATGATCGCTCTTCATTATTTATGTCACAGCCAACTACTCTGTTCCCTCGCTAAGATTTATCATCTCTCGGAGAGTCCCCTCATCAAGACACAAGTCAATACACTAACTGCCAAGAAGTCCCACGAAGAAGTATTACAAAAGACTGTCATGCCATAGGGGTCTCAACTCAATAGTTGTTGCGTCAATCGGACACCCAGTCTGTCAGTTACTAGCCTTTTAGTCTTGAGGGCCCAATTGGATTCATGTTCAATCCAACCTGACTGTACTTAAACATTTTCCAAAACACATGTGGGTTATACTCAAAGGTACCCTCTCGCTACATGGTTTCTAGAGCCGCTGATGGTTCGTCAAATGGAAGCTCGGTGCCAAAGTTATGGCTGATAGAGATAAAATTTCGATGTTGGCATGGGTCTGGTCCGTCCCAGCCCACTGGGTCTGTTCCGGCCATGCTCGGTGGCCCGGCCCATGCTGGGCGGCGCAGAGGCCGTGAGGTCAGCGGAGACTGCGGGGGCCGTGAAGGCCGCGAGTGCGGTGTCAGGCCACAGGGGGGGGCACGAGGTCCATGGGCGGCGAGGCCACGCGGGGGGGAGGGGGGGTGCATGGTCCATGGGGCAGTGAGTCCACGGGGGGACCAAGGGCGGTGCAAGGCCACAGGGGCCGCATGGGCTGCGAGGTGGAGAGGCCGTGGGGCGCCGTGGAGGGCCGCATAGTGGTGAGTCCATGGGGTGGTGTAAAGGGACACTATGCTTCAAGGCCGCAGGGTGGTGGAGGCCGCGGGCAGCATGGTTGCACTATCGCCTTCATCGCTACCTACAATATGTCGGCCGCCACTTCTATTTGTCATCGTGCAGAAAGCTACCTTCATCCATCGTGAAGAACACACCATTCAAGAAGAATGACAGAGAGGTCAGGCTATGATTGTTTGTCTCGTTACCTCCGCGTTATAGAGGTAGAATAAGGAACAAAAAAATCTGGAATGAATAATGTCAAACCCTACAACCTCTAGAAATGATTATTCCCAAACCCGCAAAAGAAATCATTTGTAGGTCAACTAGTAAGAGAGATGATCCATGTTCATCTTTTTAGAAGGGAAGGAAATTGGAATATAAAATCATACACAACTAAATCACTACCTCTAAGGTTTTTTGTTGTGTTGAGAGAGAGAAGTCGAAGATGTTGACGTTCATCATGCCCGCCACACGCCTCTGATCCCGAGATCGTTCGACGGATAGATTCTCTTCGATGGAGGTGGTTCTTCATTGTTGAAGATGTCGACCATCGGATGTGTTCCTCCATGTCCTCCCAAAATATTTTCCAACCCTTTTCCCATCGAATTCTTTCAAAATAAATGTCCAACCTAAATAAAAATTTTTTTCCCAATTTTTAATTTTTGGCACAAAACAAGTTCAAAACATTAATCAATTGACGAGGCATAATTAAATGTGAGAATAATTAAAGGGTAGGAATTCTAGGGGATAATTATTCATTAATGAATAAGTTCAAAGGTTTTATCCCATTAATAGGGTTCAGGTGGTCCCCACAATTAATTTAAAATTAGGGGAGGTTTTAGGCTCGAGTGGTCCCCACCACCGAGCATTCAATTTGGAGGATAACCTCTTGTGGTCCCAACCACCATAAATTTAAAAAGGTTTCTACAATAAAAATAACATGTTAAATAATTTTATTTTTATTTTCTATCGAAAAAGTGAAAACTATCTTTCTCCCTCGACCTACTCCAGTTGAGGTAAAGGTCTCCTTAAGAGAATACCAATGCAGCGAGTTCAATGGTTTCCTCAGATTTAAATTCTGAACACCAGTTTAAAAGTTACAAAAATAATCTTGCACGTTTACTGAATGTACCCGATTTTTTTTTCAGAAATTCATTCGAGGGACACCGGGCCTTAGAGTCATGCACTATCAATTTTTGCAGACTCTTAAAATTCCCATATATTTTTTTAAAAAAATTACATGGATATTCTGGGTCTCTACATTCTCCCCAACTCAGGGCTTTGTGTCCTTGAAAGGCACATAAAAAAACTAGAAAAACAAGTGGGTGTACTGAGCATGAATCTAAGACTCCTGCTCCCATGTGCTCTCATAGAGGTTCCCACGCCTCCAGCATACATGCACCAGAGTTATCGACCGCCCATGAAGGACCCACTCCTATCAATCCTCAATCTCAACTGTAATCTCTGAAAATGCCACGCCATCGTTGATGTCCAACTCTCCATGGTCGATGACGTGGTATGGGTCATGCATGTATCTCCTCAGCTGGGATACATGGAATATGTCATGCACCTAATGAAACTGAGGGGGAAGAGATAAGAATTAAGGCACCTCTCCCACTATGATGAGGACCTGAAAAGGTCTGATTAACCTCAGAGATAACTTGCTGCCTCGGCCAAATCTCCTTAAACCTCATCGGGTTGAGAACTGTACAATGACCTGGTCGCCATCCTCAAACTCCAGAGGTATTTGTCTCCTATCCGCATAAGAGTTATTCCTGCTTTTTGCAGTCTTAATCTGATCCTAGATGATATGCACTTTCTCTGAGGTATCTTGTATCATCTCTGATCCCACTAGTGCTGAATCCCCTGGGTCATTCCATCACAATGGTGATCTGCAAGGCCACTCGTACAACACCTCAAAATGTGCCATCCTAATGGTGGAGTGATTGTTGTTGTTTTATGAAAACCCCACTGAAGGAAAGTGATCCTCCTAGATATGACCAATGCTGAGGACGCAAGCATGTAGCATGTCCTCGAGGGTCAGAACGGTCTTCTCAGTCTGACCATCCGACTAAGGATGGAAGGTGGTGCTCAAAAAAATCTATGTCTCGAAAGCCTCCTACAACCGCTTCCATAGCTGGGAAGTAAAACGTGCATCACAATCGCAGACAATCTTCAGGGGTACTTCATGTAGCCACACAATCTCCTATATATAGAGGTGTCTCATGCTCTATACTGAACCATGCTCTCTGATTGGTAGATTGTGGGCTGACAAGGTGAGTCGGTCGACGATCACCCAAATTGAGTCATGACCCCTCTACATACGAGGATGTCCTGTCATGAAGTTCATGGATATCCATTCCAAATTCAACTCTAGGACCTCTAATGGATGAACCAAGCCTGCTGGTACTTGATGCATTGCCTTCACTTGCTGACAATTGAGGCACCGAGATAAAAACTCTTCTACTTCTTTTTTCATTCCCGGGAACCTGTGCTATCGTCGGAGATCCTGGTACATCTTTACCACTCCTGGAAGTACATCTAGAGTGGGTGTGTGGAAATCCATTAGCACTTCCTCCTGAATTGACACTGGTAAAATTCTATGTTCTCTGAAAAGGATGACGTGCTCCCCACCTTCATAAAATCAATCAGGTTTCTGTTGTTTGGATATCTGAGCACGTCGAGTCTCATAGTCAGTGTCCTCACACTGTTCTTCACTGACTCGTTGAAGAAGTGGGGGAGTGACTATAAGTGAATAAAGGGAAGCTTCTCCATCGTGAACCATAATGGATATTTGTAAAGCATCCAGTTTCTTTGTCACCTTGCCTAGCAGCTGTATACCGGATCTACAGTGGAGTGCATCTGCTACAACGTTCCCCTTCATAGGAGTATATACTACCTCCAATTCATAGTACTAAAAGAACTCAATCCAACGTTGATATATTAGATTCAGGTACTTCTAAGTGAAGATATATTTGAGACTCTTATGATCAGAGTACACAGTAAAATGCTCACCCATCAACTAATGTCGCCACATTTTCAAGGCGAAGACCACTGCTGCTAACTCCAGGTCATGGGTAGCGTAGTTCTATTCATGCTATCTCAGCTATCAAGAACCATATGAGATCATTGTTCACTCCTGTATCAGGATGCACCAAATCCCAGTCCTTGATGCATCGTAGTAAAATACATACCCTACTCCCTCTGGTAGCCTCAATATGGGGGACTAGTCAGCCTATACCTCAGCTCCTGAAAACTCTGCAAGCATCTCTGTTACCACACAAAGGTTTCCACTTCTTCATTAATGGTGATAGTGGTGCTACAACTTTGGATAAATCTGGCACAAATCATCAGTAGTATCCGACCAATCCCAGAAATCTCCACACATCCTTCACACTCTTGGGTGGCTCCCAGGAATTTATTTCCTCAATCTTCACTAGATCCACTGCAACTACAGCCTTTGAGATAATGTGTCCCAAAACATAAACCTATCAGATCTAGAAATGGCACTTTGAGAGATCAACCTAAAGCTAGTGCTCTCGTAATGTGTCCAATACTATCTAAAAATGATAGGCATGCTCTTCCTCAACATTCATGTAGATCAGAATGTCGTCAATGAAGACTACTACAAAGAAATCAAGGTATGGACAAAAGAACTTTTTCATGAATCTCATGAACACTTCTGGAGCATTGGTTACACTAAATGGAATAAACAAGAACTCATAATGGTTGTATCGACATCTGGAAGATGTCTTCTGCACATCCTCATCTTGTACTCTGAGCTGGTGATAACTTGATCTGATGTTTAACTTCATAAACCACCATTCTCACTTCAACTGATCAAAGAGGTCGTCAATCCTTGAGAGTGGGTACTTGTTCTTCACAGTCACCTAGTCCAGGTGCCGATTGTCGACACAAAGTCTCAGGATCCCATCCACCTTCTTGGTGAACAAAATCAGGTCCTCTTAAGGAGAAACACTGGGTCGAATGAACCCTTTCCCCAGTAAGTCCTCTAGATATACCTGCAGCTGACGAAGCTCTACAGGAGCCATATGATATGCTTGTGTAGATATCCGTGTTTTCCTGGGGTATAAGCCAATGTAAAATCCAACCTCTCGTGGGGAGGAAGACTCAAGACATTATCAGGGAAGACATTTGTGTACTAGTCCACCACACCAGGATAACTTCAAATCTCCACATCAACTCCTCTGTGGGTAAGGCTTGCCAACTAAGGAGTTATCAGTGGCACTCTTCTCTACGTAAGTCCATCTTATGCTGTAGAGGCTCCCTTCTCATCGGGGAAGGTAAACCTGGTCCCATCTGTGCGGATACACCACACTTTGTGCCTAATATAGTCAATATGAGCATGGACTATAGATAACCTGTCCATACCCATGATGACATCGTAAGGCCTCGAAGCCAGTACAAGGAGATCCAAGCTGAAGCTCTCCCTTCTTAGAGTAAGCTCTCAATACCAGCAACAATGAATAATTGTCGAATCCACTCTGGTAGGAGTCTCTAGTGGTAAGGATCGATAAAATGGATCCATCGAAATTTTCGAGCTACGAAAAAGGGAAGTGACAATAAAAGATTGACTGGAACCTGTTTCTATAAGAACTGCAGCTAAGGTAGAGTAGAAACATATCATACCTCATATCATCTCCAGAGTGATATTGTCGTAGGCCTCAGCTTCCTAGAGATGACCTCGCCCCTATCCACCTGGTCCCTATGGTTGGGGTGGATCACCTGGTGGTGTTGGTGGTAACATCTTGAATCGTCGTCCACCACCAGCTGCATGACCGGCTCCTCTGCCACGTATTCCTACTCCTTGCGTACCACCTCGATCGAACCTCTTTATCTACCTAGGCAGTCCTTCAACCATATGTTGATCATCCATTCGGCGTGTCAGACCGTCATGTGCCATGTGACCCTGCCCGCCGCTTCTGTAACACTACCTGATGCTTGAATTTCTGGCTCTACCTTGGGTGTCCCTCACCCCCGAACCTGAGTCCTATGGTCATATACTTGTATGTGTGTTCCTTTTGGACCTATGTTTCATATGTCCGCTGCCAACTATAGAAGACTCCGCTACATGATGACAGGCGGTGGGTCTCACTACTGGTGATAGTTCAGCAATGAAACAGTCAACTAAGAGGGAACTCTCTAACACCCCCGCCTGTGTTCGGATGCTAAGAGAAATCATTAATCCCTAATCTCATGTCTGATTCCCTGATCAAAGGTCTGGCCCCGGAAGAATGAGTCTTGCACCATTTCAGTGGACTAGAATGAGAGTTCAGTAAACCTCACCGAGTAATGATCCACAGTCATGATGCCCTATTGTAGAGAAGAAGCTCTTATATGCACATTGCGTGAAGAGTCGCTGGTACAAACTCTTCCCAAAACAGGCTCTCAAAGTCTACCCAGAGAAGCGTCACCTCATCGTGAATATAAAGCATCATGCTCCACCATCTTCTTGCTTTTTCCTATAGAATATTGACGTCAAGGACCACCATGGGATCGGTTGGTGTCCCTACCAGTCGGAAGACTCTCACTATGGCCTCCAGCATATCCTCAGCCACCTGTGGGTCCATCTCTCCCTGGAACCTGGGTGGTCTCTAGTGCTGGGACTCGTGAAACGCACTCAAGCGACGTGCACCCTCCACTACTGGGGCTGGATGCATCAGTGGACCAATGGGTAATGGTACTGTTGGTGCCTCTGTTGGTGCCTCTACTAAAAGAGGGCTCTACACCGAGGCCTCGTTGCTCGGTGGGCTGTCAGTGTGTACTATATCTGAAACCCTAGCTGGCTATCTATGTGGAGGTATCCTAATATCAAATAGGTGCACCGTGGTCAAAATGTTATACCTGGTGAGATGATTCAAAGATATCACAATGAAAACTCTTCAAATCACACACGTAATTAGTGTTTGGTGCACTGACTCAAAAATCAGAACTCAGGGTCATGGTTTATAGATGCTTTGGCCACCGCACCAGCACTGGTTTCCCTAGATTGATAACCACACTCACTACACTTAACACTATTACCCTTAAAATGAAAGATTAGAGTCCTATGTTCTATGGTAGAACCGACTCCTCTAATACCAATTTGTCACAACCATCCCCTGGGGTCCGTTCCGTGACTACCCCAAGCCAGCCTTCCATAGGCTAAGAGCTGGTGACTAGAACTGAAGGCATATTCCCTAAAATTGGGAAGGAATAACCATTATAACATGTAACAAACACAACCATGTACACAACGAGATACAAACTCAAGTAAACTGAATATTAAACAGAGGGAGTACAATATGTAAAAGGTTCCAAAATACATGCCCAACTAGAAATTACAAGTATGACTGGAATGTACAAGACAACTCATTGGTGAAAAACTGTTTTGGGATCATCCACCATGAATCCTACCTTATGGGTTGGTACTACTCACAAACAGCCATCTCTGCGGTTCACATCGTCTAACTTCCACCCCTGAGCAACCTCCAGTCCTGTTACTCTCGACATCAGTCAGCGCAATCCATTGTCTTCACTAAACACAATAGGGTGTGGGCATAGCCTGTGTAGGGGTGAGTATAACAATACTCAGTAGGGACCTTGAGACCCTCAAGGTCTCACAAAATCCACCAAAGATAAACCACAGAACATGAAATCAGCTGACATCACTACTTAGTTATTTGCCCACACATATAACTATGTTATTAAGTATTCTTATCTCAATCATGTGGAAAACACAGATTCCAACTCAAATTCTAATTCTCAACTATTCCGCAAAGGAAGGAATACCAAAAAGGAAAGTACCACACAGGTACACCCCATAGAAGAATACCACGAAGGTACCACGAAGGAAAGTACCACAAGGAACATACTTAGATGACACTAGGTATTTTAATGGTACAAGAGTAGAGATGATTATATGTAACTACTGAATCATATTACTCTGTTAAGAGGCAGACCCACGAAGGATCCCTAAGTGATGACTCACACAAGATTTCTCGGTGCAGACCCACATAGGATCACTAGGTGATGACCAACATAGGATCTCTAGATTTTGACCCACACAGGATCACTCATTACTGACCCACACATGATTGCTCAGTGCTGACCCACACAGGATTGCTCGGTGTTGACCCACACATGATCTCTCTTTTTTCTTCATGTCACAACCAGATAATGGGTTGCCGCACTAAGCTTTCTCATCTCTCAGAGAGTCCACTCTTCAAGACACAGGTCGATACTCCAACTGCCACAAAGTACCATTAAGAAGTATCATAAAATACCATCATGCCATAGGGGTCTCAACGCAATAGACGGTGCATCAATCGGACGCCCAGTCTGTGAGTTATTAGCCTTTTAGTCCCGAGGGCCCGGTTGGATTTGTGATCGATCCATCCAAACCGTACTCCAAAAATATCCCAAACTCATGTGGGGTATACTCAAAGGTACCGACATGCTCCATGGATTCTAGCACCGCTGACAGTTCGTCAAATGGACACCCGATGCCAATGTTATGGCTTGTAGAGAAAAAAGATCGAAGTTGGCTCAGGTTTGGTCCGACCCGGTCAGCCCGACCCAATCCGACCCGGCCCACTGGGTTTGGTCCGGCCCATTGTGTATAGCCCGGCTGTGCTGGGTGGCCTAGCCCATTCTAGGTAGCATGGAGGCTGTGAGGTCCACAGAGAATGAGGGGGCTGCAGAGGCCGCGAGGGCGGGGCGAGTCCACGGGGGGCTGCGAGGGTCGTGGGGGCCTGCGAGGTCCGCAGGGTGATGAGGCCACAGGGGCCGTGAGGGTGGAAAGAAGCACTGGGGGACACATGGGCCATGAGGGTGGAGAGAAGCCGTGGGGGGAAATATGGGCCATGATGCGGTAAGGCCATGAGGCCATGAGGAGGCGGAGGCTGCGGGAAGCAGAGGCCACAAGCGGCATGGTTGCGTCGTCGACTTTGTCGTGGCCGGCTGTATGCCGGCTGCCATATATGTTTTTCACTAATCACAAATCCACCTTCTTCCATCACGATGAACACACAATTCATGAAGAACAGTGGAGGGTTCATGCCATTTTTTTGGCCCAATCCCTCTACGTTAGATAAGTATCAAGCGGCTCAACAAAATATTGAATGAAGAATGTCAAACCCTATAACCTCCTCCAATGATTATTTCCAAACCTGCAAAAGAAATCATATGTAGATCGACTAGATAGAGAGTTGATCCTTGTTCTTTGTTTTAGAAGGGAAGATCATGGGAATATAAAATCATACACAACTAAAACTCTACCTCTATGTTTTTTTGTTGTGTTGTGAGAGAGATGTTGAAGATGTCAATGTTCATCGCACCCACCACACGCCACTGATCCCGAGATCATTCTTCAGTTAAATTCTTTTCGATGGAGGTGGTTCTTTATTGTTGAAGACTTCCACCATTATAAGATGTCTTAAGAAAGGAGTCGAAGTTTTTAGAGAACACCATCATTCGTTGTATGAAGAATCATTCTTCATTGGAGGATGTGTTCCTCCATGTTCTCCCAAAAGCATTGTTAACCCTATTCCCAACGAATGCTGTGAAAAGAAATAACAAACCAAAATAAAAAGTGTTTGTCCAATTTTAAATTTTTGGCACAAAACATGTTGGAAACATTAATCAATTGAAAAGGCATAATTAAATGAGAGAATAAATAATGTGGAGGAAATCCAACGGTTAATTCCTCATTAATGAGAAATTTCAAGGGGTTTCTCCCATTAATAGGGTTCGGGTGGTCCCCAACACCGAGCATTAAATTTGGTGGAAAAACTCTTGTGGTCCATACCTCCATAAATCAAAAGAAGTTTCAATAATAGAAATAAAATGTCAATGAATTTTTTTTATTTTCCCACAAAAAAGTGAAAAACTATCATTCACCATCGACATACTACAGTCGATGTAAAGGTCTCCTTAAGTGAATAACGGTGCATCGAGTTTAACTGTTCCCTCATATTTTAATTATGAGAACCGGTTTAAAAGTTACAAAAATCCTCTCGCGTGTTTACTGAATGTACCCAAAAAATGGTTCAAGAATTCATTCCAGGGACACCAGGCCTCAGAATCACGTACCGTCAATTTTCTTAAACACATAAAATTCCCATATATTTTTAAAAAAAATTACATAAAAATTCTACGACTCTACAAGATAAATCCACAAAATATATATATCAGCCAAAAAGTCATTGAAATTAATTATGGAATTGCCTAAACATGTATTCCAATGTTTTAGCCCTTCTTTTCATAATTTCCATCACTTTGTAGGTGATAAGAGGTTCACAAAATTAAATTAGTATCTACATCATTCAAAATTATTTTCTATAATATATATATATCATTTATATCGATTAAAAATATAATAAATACATTATCCATGAATTCTTACAACTTATTTATTATGGATTGTTTCGGGGAATTCAAGATTTAACCATCCCCTATAATGTGGAAATTACTTGATTTTGTGGGAAGACAAAGAGTATCCAATATTACAACATTCCCCATTTGATTATTTTCTTATAACATGATTGAGTACATTGTATTGTTTTCATATTTCCTTGTTAGAATAGGTTAGGGATTTAAGACTCTTCTAGGATGAAATCTATCAGCCTTAATTTATTAACAAACCAATCCCCATTAAACATAATTACAAATTTTCTACTTATTATTATACAACAAAAATTTGTCTATAAAATTTCTATAAATATTTGTGATACTAGGGTGTATTGATAAATTCAATCTATGTGAATCATCCAATAATTTTGTTTCATGTATAGTTCTTGATAGAACACATTGGTTATTTCCAAACTTCAAGTCTCCACCTTCACAAAAAAGTATAATAATTTTCCATTATTCATATAATAAAATTTCATTGAAAATTATCATCATATAGTTTATAATTTTTTTATTTTCCATAACTATTTTTTAACAATAATATGAAAAAGGTTTGATGTATCACCTTATTTAATGATTCATACATCCATCATTATAAAATACAAGAAAATAATATAATGATCAATATTATTTTCGGTCCGGATTCCATGGTCCTTCTAGGTCATTCCATCTACTACCTTATTTTCCATCCATGTTTTATAGTGTATTGATAAATTTGTTCTCATAAGTAGCTTGATTCATCTATATTTATTCATGATGATATTTTAAATCAATTTATATATATATAACTTCTATAATCCATTAATATCTCATATTTTTGAACATTTATATAATGTATCCAATTTTTCAGAAAAAATTAGTATATAATCTAAATAAATATTATATGTGGATATTTGTGTTCCTAAATCAATAACTACCTTGAACAATTTGAAATAAATTTATCTTTCAGAATTAAGACACAACCAAGTCTCTTTTTTTGATGTATCACAAAATATAATAAACAAATCATTTCATGATTGTATAATAAAAATTATAGCATTCAAAATTATAATATTAAAATAATTAAAACATTCTTTAAATTACAATATCCTTAACAAATTAACTCTGTTACGATTAATATAGGTTAGTGGGTTAGGAAATCAAGAATTGTTTTAGACTAATAGAAAATTGTAGCATGAAAAACCAATGAATATACATACCTTAGTTATGTTTGATGGTGTAGGATATTATTAGTCTTCTCTTATCTTCATTGGATCAATTAAGATATCATCTGTGGGGGGAATATAACAAAGAAAAGAGAATTTAATATTCCATAACTAACCATATCTAAATTTTCCCTATTAAAATTCTCTTATCAGTTTATTATAAATGATTTTCTTGAGATTATCATGGTTCTTATAGAATTTAGACTAATCTCATATTTCATCAATAAATTTAACAATAAAATATTCTAAAAATTACATGAATACCTTTTTCAGAAAGTACATGATGATATTTGGGGCATTAGTCAATCCATATGAAGTTAATATAAACATTTATTGTCTATACCTTAAACTAAATACTTTCTTTAGAATATATTCCATCATTAAAGGAAATTTAAAATAGACATAATAAAGGTCAACCATTGAAAAATCATGAGATCCCTGATGTTTATCGAATAAGTCATCATTCTGATGTATATAATCAATTTTATTTACCATAATAACATTGTTTTCCCGGTAATTAATTCAATTCATCATAATTTAATCTTTCTCCTTACCAAAAAGAATTTAGGATGCCTATAGTGAAACACTATGCCAAGAAATCAATTATTCAGAAATTCCTATTGTTTTTTCTTCAAATAGACTATTTGTATAGTTTACATTTTATAAGGATTATTTAATAATGATATTTCATTAAGGATTCCATGAATGGAAAAATTAACTTCACACTTCATTGGATATCCATGAAATTCTTATAAAACTACATCAATACTTTCTTGAATAATCTGTGTATCTTCAATTTGATGATTATTTTTCCCTTTCCTAGATTGTGACTTGTCTTCCACTCCAAAAAACTCATTTATAATATCTAAAATCTGTAGATCTACACAGGAATTAACTGATGAATTGACCCCTCTAAATATATGGACTTCCACATCCTCTTAACGAATCATAATTTCAATTTATTGGAAATAATGTTTTTTCATTATTTTTTTTATCCAATTCATATCGTGGATTATATCAAAATAAACTGTAGTGTTAATAATGAATTCAAAAAATATGGCACACTTTTGTGTTAGGATGGGAACTAACTCACAAATTCTTATTGTGTCAAGACTTCCACTAAGAGACGTGACTGACAATTCACTTCATATTGTGCTAGAGAAATTCGCAATTTTCATGAAAAAATTTATTGATATAAATGATTGTGAACATCCTAAAACAAATAACAAATTAACTAAATTTGAATATCTATTTAATGATTGTACAACCACATATTTATGGACATCAAACCTAGTTGTTGTGATCATATAAGGTTATCCCCATTCCCATGTAATTTTCTTAGGAAAATTCCTCTCAAATAATGGAATATCATTTTCATAGTGTCCCATATAATTATAATTAATGAATTTAACATTGATAGTATATTTATTTCTTATTAAGTATTAATCGTGATAGAATTATATTCACACATTTATAAAAATCATTATTCCCAAAAAACAAGTGTGACAATGAACCATTCAACATTTTTATAATATTTAAATATCATTATTCCCCTCATCCATTTTTCCATATTTCATTTTTTACTGTGTACAAAATCCCACTTCTTATATTTCATTTTTTTAATCATAAATTTGTGGATAATTATTACTCTATCTTGATATATATTTTTTCTATTACCTCACATGATGATAATGTTTAGGAGATTACTGGACTTTAATGGATTATCTTATACTTACAAAATAAATGGTCGATATTTCTCTTGGATTATGTATGATTGCTATAACGTTTTTTTTCTAACCGTGTAATGTTTAATTCATACATAGAATCATTTTCATCTCATTTTGTCTTATACCCTATAATATCCCTTCCATATCCACTAATAAGTAGTGAGAGAAATATTTTTCAATGAATTGTAGTTTAAAATATGTCTGTTCAGTACACACTACTTCTTAATCACGCTTATTATTTTGATTCATTGATCAACATTGATCCACATCCAATAATATATGATCAACCACATAAATAACATTCTCTACATCATTACATCCCAATACGAGAAATATTTTCTCATAAGGAACATATCTATTGCTCATTTGTAGATCTATTTTTTGTCACATTGAATGATATAGGTGGTTGAAACATTAAGTGTTCTAAAATCATTAAACAATGTAGTGGATCATAAATTAACTCTATACTGGAAATTTTATTACTCATAAACTAAGTCAACTAAACCAATATGGTTATAATTTTATTAGTTCCTACTATAGAACTTGTTATAAGTTCTATATCTTTTCCATGAGGGAAATTCTTAAATGGGGTATATGAATTGAAATTAGTCCTATTAATTCCATAATTAACCATTTATAAATAATGAAACAAACAATATTAAATAATGAAATTTTGAAACATAATTTATAATCCCAAAACTTGTGAAATAATGAACAAAAAATAAAAAATTTATGAATAAAAAATATTTTTATCATAAAAATGGTGTCATTGGGAATTTTTATAAAGTATAAAGATATTTTTAAATACATCATAATAAATTGTAAAGAAAAATTAAATTGAAAAAATAATATCACCCAAAAGAGTCATATTAAGTAGGAAATAAGTGTATAGTCACCATGAACCAGAATAGTTGCAGAGATATAGTCAATGAAACCCATTTTTGGGTTATTACTCTAATATGCATCTATTAAAAATCTATATCCACTTACAGTATTGTTATATATATGTATTTCTAGGAAAAAAACATAATTGAAACCTTACCAAATTTTTGGATGATCTATTATATTTATATTTATACTAAAATTCAATAAAATGGTTATATTACCTAATTATTTGTTTACTTAATCTAGTTCCCATAGTTTCTAAAAAAATCTATCACATTGAAATAATAAAGATCCTGACCATAATACCGAAAGTTGATTGTTACTTTATTAAATTGCCACTGTATACAATCATCCATATCTCAATAGACCGGATTAGGTAGTAGTATTAGTAAACAAGATACATAATTTAATATCACTTTACAATTTAAAATATTAAATATAACTCAAAATTTTCATTTATTAGATCCTTGTTTCTTCTATAATAACCCAACATATCAATTACAACACATATCTTGGCATCTTGAGGAATGAAAAATAAGGAAGTCGTGAGATCAAATGTTTTGTAGGGTTATGCCTACAACATAATCATTCATCAATATAAAAGAAATAATTAATATGGAAAGGTAAATAACTAAAACACATTCATTTAATAAATTACATGAAAATGAAGAAAGATACGGAATGAAAAAAAGAAGTTCAAATGTTTCCTTATAAATTTTCAAAATTTGATGAAATTTATCCATTAATATTCTATATAATTGAATAATCACATTAACATAAATAAAATCTCTCATAATAAGAGAATTAATAATTTAATACATTATAATCATACAATCAAGGCCTCGTTACTTTACATCTTACATAAATGGGTACGTCCATGTGGAAATACATAAGATATTTTGTCTCTTCTAATCAACCAATGTATCAAGGGGATATAGTAGACCATGCCCATCACATTTTATGGCTAATTCATTCTTCATATGAATGTGTTGATACATAATCAATGTGAAAAATTAATATTAAAAAAATAGGTTATTAAATGTTAATATATTCCCCAAACTATTAACATGATCCTAAAACATGTACAATAATATATATATTTGTGTTGAAATTATAAATGTGTAGTAAAAAAGATCTTAAACCATTGGGAAAACAAATAAGGATAGTATTACTACAACATTTCCCTATTGGATCATTGGAAAGATACTTATTTTTCTCATTGGTGATTAAAAATACCATAAAAATATCCTTAAAAACATTCTTGAGAAAAATAAACATTAGAATTTGAAAAATAATGATTTTAAAACTAAAATTATTTAGATTATTGGTCAATAAATATCATTTTAAGGAATCCCTATAATTTTTTAATATATTCTTTAATTAAATAAATGGTATTGGTGGTGGGTAAAAAATATAGATCTTATATTTTATTATAAATAATCCTTTAACACTATATTAAAAGTAATAATAGTAAATCATTAAATAAATTTCTAAGAATATTATATTGAAACAATTTTACAACATGATGAAATGGATAAAAATTTCTTTCATACACCATTTTGAGAATGATAAAATGTTCCTTGATTTTCTTAGAAAATGTTATTTTGGAAGTAAAATGATTTTCAACCAAAGAAAATATATAGATCATATTTGCAGAAAATCATTATCTGAATAGTTTTTATTATAAATCATATTTGAAATTGTACTATTACATGAAATTTTAACAAATAAACAAATGATAAAAAATGAGTTCTAGAGAGAGAGTTAAATAATTATCTCAATAGAGAATTAAATTTAAACAAATCCTAAATCGTAAAGTGATTGTGAAATATACAATTGATACTTTGGTAACATTTGAATCATAATCCCCATGAAAGGAATTATGAAAAATGAAATATTAAATAACAAGAAGTTAAAAAATTTCATGAAGTTTCATATCAAAGACTAATTATATTGGTCACAGAACAAAATAAATGGGGAATACAGATTATGTATCATGTAAGTAAAATTGAGATGTGAAACCCATACCTCAGGTCCTATTTTCATCATACATGTTTAAACTGTAAGAACCCAGATCTTCGTTTCAGGTATGTCTTTCTCTTTCTGTAGTTTTGATAATTTTTGGAATTTCTAGAAAATTTCAAAGTACACGCCATGTACATTATGAGTACATGCCATGTACTATTCTCCAGCTCGAAGTCGTGTGCTGGCCATGCCCGGGCCACACACACGGGGTGTATGGGTGACGTGGAGCCCATTTTGGTGGAGTACGGAAAAACCCACTACACGCCGTGTACTTTACAAATACACGCCATGTACTTTTATTTTCACTAAACGGACTGGGGTCACGCCTCATCACGTTATTTTCCTTCTTCAAGGTCTCGTTCGTCCGAGAGTGACCCGTACGACCGAATCTTCCCTGAGCTCCCGCTGCTCCATCCGATCTCCAATTCAAGCACAGTCGATTGCGTTAGAACACAGCGGTGAGTTATTCCTTCTTCTTGAACATTGTTTTCCAATTCTTCCTCCTTCTCAAGTTATCTAAGGTTGAACATTTTGTACGTTTTCTCTTATCTACAACGTTCTAGGGAGAATCAGCCATCGTGGTTCAAGTATATCGATCTCTTTGGATCGAGGTAGGTGGTTTGTGCCTTACCGTTCAAATTCATTGAGTTTATGTGCGAATTTCCACCGATACCCTTGAACAGGGTATTGCGTGTTTACGTTTTTTCCCTTGTTGTTTTCTTTCCTTTCATGTATACTTGTGTAGAGGTAATTTGATCATGTTAGGGGATAATTTGTTGTGCTTGGATGTGTTTTCCCTTGCTTTGTTCATTTTATGACCTTTAGGTCTCATTTTCCTTTGGTTGTCTCTCATGTTTCCATGCCTTTCGGTTATAGGTTGAAGTGGAATTAATGTTATGCTTGTTTCCATGTAGACTGTCTAGCCAAGTAGCTCTATAGGTGTACTTCTGTTAGCCAAGTATCTCTATAGGTGTACTTTGGCCTTATATCATTATTATGAACTGACCACCACGAGGCTGAGAGAACCTGGTGCTATAGACTATAAGGGATAGACCAAGTGAGCTTCCCAGAGAGTCTTAGACATTATAGACTACAGAGGGGATGGACCAAGTGAGCTCCTAGAGAGTCTTGGTTTTTATAGACTACAGGAAGATAGACCGAGTGTGCTTCTTCATAGAGTCTTATATTGTTTGAATCTCTTTAAGAACCTTCCCAGGCTAGAGGGGGAACTGACCGACTGAGCTTCCTCAGAGAGTCTGTGGTATACCTGAGGCTACAAGAGGAATTGACCGAGATAGCTTCCTCGGAGAGTCTCTAGACCTTAGGGCTAAGAGGGTTAGACCTCGTGATCTTCCTCAAGAGATTCCCTAACTACCCTGTACTATAAGGGGAATTGACCGAGTGAGCTTCCCCAGAGAGTCTCATAAATGCATATGACCAAGCCAGAGGGGTTAGGCTGAGTGCACTGCCCAGAGGGTTGTCGTATTTATTGGATAGGACAAGAGGGGATGGATGTATGTACTTCCCATAGGGTTTCCTGTTTGTTATATTTGTGCTTCGCTGCTGTTATTGGTTGTGGTTTGATTGATATTGTATCATCCTGCCTTACTGCTTATTGTTACTGCCTATTTCTTGCTGTTGTTGTTTACTGATTTTTGTACTTTTACCTGTGATATACTCACTGACTGTTAGGAACAGATCTTTGGGTAAATTCCTACTGGGAGTTTATATCAAACCATGTTTGGTCCATGCTTTTGGGCCCAAGCAGACTATGTTGCTGCAGGTATAGACAAGGGTAAGCGCCCTTCGACTTCTGGAACTTGATTGCTTGGATCATGAGAGCATGGGACTGAGCTTTGGCTCGTGATGCTGAGGGTATGTTTACTTTTATTTTTTACTGTTTTTGGTACTGTGGTGTTTCAACATTGTGACTTGTTTGGCTGCTTTCCTAGTTATGTATCATGCATCATTTCTTATATACATATGTGCTCTAGTTTGCTGATTTAGTTTTCCGCTGTTATATTGTTGGTTATTATTGCTTCTGGTATTGTATGTTATTCTTCTTCCACTGTGTACTTTTCCAATGAGGTCATTGTTTCCCCACTAACATAACCAAGGCCCTCACTGCTAGTCGGTAGCCTTTGGCATTTGGGGAAATGCGCTTCAGGCCATGTGACCAACCGGGTACAGGGCGCCTCTGGGTGGCTTCCGGAACCAGGACGTTACAAAGTGGTATCAGATGAATTATTTTCTCTTGCATTACTATATGGAGACTTTAGCCAAGGATAGGACAAATTGGGTACTTGGTAATAAGCTGTGCCCGGGAGTAGCTAACTCGTGTACAGGGAAAATCCATACTACCTTGTTACTGCAGTTTTCTGGTTTTGAGATTTTACGATTGATACGATTTCACCAAGAGTGATTCACATGCTTTGTACTTTTATTGTTTTGATATTTCGATTCTATTTCTATCACAACCCGATGAGATGAGGGTATTCCATCTCATGCATCATCTAGGAACTTGTAGAAATCACATGCCACGCATTCTTGTCATGCCATCTAGGGTGCATTAGCGATTGCATGCTGTTGTGATAGACTTTGTGTAGATTATGCATGTTGTTTTGATATATGCTTGATAAAATCTCTGCTTCTTTGTTGGAGAATTTTTTTAATGCACTTTGCTCAAATGAAATCCAAATTTTGATTCTTGAGGTGTTATGGGACCTCTTGGATCGGAAGTTGGTGGATCAGGATCCTGTTTTCTCTTACACAAGACTATTAGAGATGCCAATATTTGATTCACAGGGAGTATGGGCCCTCACGGATCGTAATTTTCCACCTCTTTTCTTGGTTTTTTGTGTTTCTGGGTATTCTATGCAGTTTTTGAGTTACTTCATAGAAAAACACAGAATACACGGCGTGTACTTTCTGGTTACATGCCATGTAATTCTCAGGTCGTGTTACAGACTGTATGTGCAGGAACACGGTGTTGTAGAGATAACTTCAGGAACACGTCGTGTACGGAAGTTACACGCCTTGTAGTTAGAGTTGTGTACCCGGCCATGTCACCAACAACACGGGTCGGGGAAGCTCGAGTAGACACGCCATGTTGCTTTAAGAACACGCCGTGTAGTCTTGCCAAGGTACTCGGCCGTGTCACGAACAACACAGCATGGTGTCACCTTCACCTATACACGCCGTTTTTGTTTGAAACATGCCGTGTAAGTTCAAACCGTGTAGAAGGCCATGTAACTAACATCACAGGCCACCGAGTCCATGTCTAGTACATGTCGTGTCCCTAGGGAACATGGCGTGTAATCTATGGTTTGTTTGACCATTTGAGTTAGCCGTGTAAGAGACTCGGGTAGGGGAATAGTCTTCAAGTACATGTCGTGTGTTGGGTCAACACGCCGTGTAGTTGGGGTGTTACACGACCTGGCGGGCAGGGGTACATGCCCATGTCAGTTGCATAAGTAGACACATCGTGTAGTTTTTATACGCGTCGTGTAGTCAGGTTTTGTAAAACCTGATAGTTTCTTTTCCATGTTCCTATTTTGTACTCTTGTGTTCTCTGTCCTTGTTTTCTGATCTATGGTATACTTTTGTTCTTTTAGAGATATGCCTCCGAGACGTCCTCCGGTTGTACTTCTGTCGTCTGGCAATGATCAGACGCCAGATATGGCTGATCAGGGACTTCCTGCTGATCCTCTAGTCAAGCCAGCCTTGGCACCAGCTATTATACCCATTGCAGGTGCCAAGGTGCAGTTCAGGGAGGACATCCTATGAATGATGCAAACCTTCTAGGGAGTGCCACCTCCTGCCCCGTTGATGGCTGAGTTGACGTGAGTTTTCCAGTAGCAGCATCCTCCTACTTTTTCAGGGGAAGGAGGTCCTCAGGCTGCAGAGCCGTGGATAGAGGCCACACTGACCATATTTGAACACCTAGATATCCCTCCAGATAAAAGGGTAAAGTTGTCTACTTATATGCTCTGGGACACCGCTAAGAGGTGGTGGGAGGTGATCTCATGGTCAGGGTTTCAGTAGGATATATCATGGGATGAGTTCCATTGCACCTTCTATGACTACTTCTATCTGGAGACCCTGAGGGCCGATCGAGCCCGGGAGTTTATGAGTCTGCAGTAGGGTACTCTCTCTGTTATGGAGTACTCATCTCGTTTCACTGAGCTGCAGTGTTTCACACTGATCCGAGCATGTGATGAGTTGTTCCTTGCTAGGAAGTTCGAGGATGGTCTCAGGCAGGAGATCTATTCCCAGGTGAATATCTTCCTGTTGAATTCAATATCCTCCATCATCAACCAGGAGCTGATCACTAAGCACAATCTGAGGGATTCTGGAGGAGTGAGCCCAGGCGGTTCGATATCCAGAGCTGGTGTTCCTCGTATAGATAGTAGGAAGCATTGCAGAGAGTCTTCTCGAGGAGATCAAGGTTCGAGGGATGCATCTTCGGGCATCCAGGTTGTATGCTACCAGTGCGGTAGGATTGGGCATACTAGCCCTCAGTGCTAGAGGGACTTGATGGAGTTCCTGTCTTGCAGCAAGATGGGCCATCTTCAGCGTTTCTATCACATCTTATCACCTTTAGTTGGTGGTAGGGATTCCTTTATGACCCCACATTCTGGAGATGCTTCTACAGTTTCCCACCAGTCTGGGAACTAGAGTTCTTTTGGCCGTTCATGCTGAGGTGGAGGTCGCGGCCGTGGTGGTTAGTCACCAAGTCATCAGTGACAGTAGAGTGGATCAGCTCAGAGCGGTCACCTAGGGGCGCAGGGTCGCGGTGCATGCCAATCTTTCTCCATGGAGCAGATCTATCAAGATCAGGATCCCGAACCTTCTATGGTTCAAGGTACGATATTAGTAGCATTAGTTTTATCTTCATCTCTTTTCGATACTGGTGCTTCCCATATCTTTATCTCTATTTCAGTTTTGTAGAACCTTGATCTCTCTATCTTTTCGTCTGTCGATTTGTCGACTCTTAACACACTGTTGGGAATGAGGACATCTAGTGTACAACAGTGCAGAGAGTTCCCTCTTGAGGTTACGGGGTGTCATTTCTTATGGGACCTCTATATCATAGAGATGACGGGTTATGATGTCATTCTCAGTATGGACTGGTTGGTTCCCTTCTAGGAAGTTGTTGATTGCTATCAACGCAGGGTGAGTTTCATATCACCAGAGGGTGGATCTTTCATTCATAGAGGTGAGTGGGATGTCCAGGCAGGTAGAGTTGGACCAGAGCATCATGGGCTAGGTAATGTTACAGCCCAGATTGCCAGTCTTTATCTGGATGACCAGGGGACTTCACAGCTATACTTTCCTCCAGTGGTGGAACGTTTCAGGGTTGTCTTTCCAAAAGATTTTTCGGGTTTACCTCCAGAGCGTGAGGTAGAATTCTCGATTGAGGTCGTGCCAGGAGTGGCACCAGTGTCCATTTCCTCCTTATAAGATGGCTACACCTGAGTTTCAGGAGCTCAAGAAGCAGTTGGAGGAGTTTCAGGCGAAGGGTTTTATCCGACCCAGTACTTCTCCTTGGGGTTTGCCTGTCCTGTTTGAAAAGAAGGAAGACGGTACCCTTCGGCTTTGTGTGGATTATCGGAATCTGAACTAGTTGATGTTCAAGAACCGATATCCCTTGCTGAGGATCGATGAACTCTTTGATCAGCTTCGAGGATCCCGGATGTTCTCGAAGATCGAATTGAGGTCCGGTTATCATCAGTTGCGCGTTAGACCATCAGATATACCTCTGACAGACTTTAGGAGAAGGTATGGTCTTTACGAGTATACAGTCATGTTGTTCGGTCTAATGAACGCGCCTGTAGTCTTCATGGAACTGATGAAGCGAGTGTTCCATCCGTACATGGACTCCTTTGTCGTGGTCTTCGTGGACGATATCTTAGTGTACTCTCACACTCGACACGACCATGCCACATATCTTGAGATCGTTCTGAGTAAACTGAAAGAGCATTATCTGTATGCTAAACTCTCGAAGTGCCATTTTTGGATGAATCAGATTCACTTCTTGGGTCATGTCATCTCAGAGGCAGGAGTGTCAGTAGACCTAGAGAAAGTGAGAGTTGTAGTTTCTTGGGAGCAGCCGAAGAAAGTCTTTGAGGTGTAGAGTTTCCCAGGGATATCCAAATACTACAGATGCTTTATTCAGGACTTCTCGCGCCTAGCAGCACCATTGACAGGTCTCACCAAGAAGGGGGCGAAGTTCTTATGGTAAGACTCTTATGAGTCCGCCTTTCAGGAGCTGAAAGGGAGGTTGACGTCAGCACCAATACTAGTCTTACCAGAGATGAGCAAGGGATACACTGTTTACTGTGATGCTTCAGGTATTGGGCTGGGAGCTATGCTCATGCAGGGAGATGGAGTCGTTGCGTACGGTTCTCGGCAGTTGATGCCACATGAGATGAACTAACTGATGCATGATCTATAGTTGGCAGCAGTTGTCCATGCCTTAAGTTGTTGGAGACACAATCTTCCGGGATATCACTTTGTGGTTTTCACCGACCACAAGAGTCTCAAGTATATATTCACACGCCATGATCTGAATCTGAGACAGTGCATGTGGGTCCTGTATTTTAGTCCTTTAACTTCAATCTCTCCTATACGCCGGGAAATGGAAATGCAGTGGCAGATGCGTTGAGTAGACGAACTCAGATTCAGGCAGTTCAGGAGGCCAGTAGTGAGTGGAAGCTTATGGCTCTGTTTTCTGTGATGCATCTAGAGGTGCGTGAAATGTAGGGAAAGACTTTCCTTTCTTATATGGCTATTACCTCTTCACTTCTTGATCGGGTACGAATGAGGCAGCTATCAAACTCAGATGCCTTGGTCCTGCGGGAGAGTGTGTCAGGAGGGGACCCTCTTCCTAGATGGACAGTGGGTGAGGATGAGATCATGTGTTTCCAGGGACGCGTATGGGTTCCAACAGACATACACGAGGAGATGATGTAGGACTTTCATTCCTCGGTTTGGGCAGTTCATCCTGGATTCACCAAGATGTATTGGGATCTTCATTGCCAGTGCTGGTGACCAGGTATGCAGAGAGATGTTGCTGGTTTTGTCATGAGATGTTCTACTAGTCAGTAGGTGAATTCAAAGCATCATCGACCAGAAGGGATTTTACAGTAGTTACCCATTCCGGAGTAGAAGTGGAACGATTTCGTGATGGACTTTGTGACCGGGTTTCTGAGGTCACCATGGGGAAGTGATGTTGTATGGGTCGTTTTCGATAGGCTTACGAAGGTTGAAAACTTCTTACCGATGAAGGAAACCTTCAGTGCTGATGATTTGGGATGACTGTACATCCTAGAGATTGTACTTCTACATGGAATTCCACACTCCATTGTTTCAGACAGGGATGTGTGCTTTACCTCTCGGTTTTGGTAGGGACTTCAGAAGGATTTGGGTACACATGTACTTTTGAGTACAGCGTACCATCCCCAGACAGATAGCCAGTCCGAGCACACGATCCAAGTTCTTGAGGATATGCTCCGAGCTTTCATTCTAGACTTAGGGGGTTCTTGGTAGAAGCATATACCACTTGTGGAGTTCGCCTACAACAATAGTTTTCAGGCGACAATTCATATGGAACCATACGAGGCTTTGTACGGTAGGCCATGCTGATCACCCTTATGCTGGCTGGAGGTAGGAGAGGTAGCTTTGCTGGGACCTCGTCCTGTTCCGGAGACTTCGGAGCAGATATAGTTAATTTGGAAGAGGATGGATATAGCACAGTCTTTACAGAAGTCTTTTGCTGATCAGCGGAGATGACCTCTGGAGTTCGAGGTCAGAGACCATGTTTTCCTATGTGTCGCACCGAGGTTGGGACACAAGAGGATTCAGAGACAGGGTAAGCTTTCATCGTGGTACGTCGATCCATTTGAGGTAGTGGAGAGAGTTGGGATGGTTGCCTATCGGTTGAAACTACCACAGAGGTACCATGCTATGCACGACATCTTCCACATCTCTCAGCTCCGATGTTACTTCTCAGACCCATCTCATGTCTTCCAACCCGAGGAGGTTGAGCTGGAAGTGGATGCGTCGTTTGAGGAGAATCCTATCCGGATTTTCGATCGCAGCACGAAGGTTCTCCGAGGCCGGTATGTTCCTTTGGTATGGGTGCTATGGAAGCATGGGCGAGTTCAGGATGAGACATTGGAGAGGGAGGTCGAGGTTCGATCACAGTGGTCGGAGATGTTTGAGGATCCTTCTTCTACGCCCATCTAGGGAAATTCGGGGACGAATTTTATTAAGGGGGGAAGTTTGTAAGAACGTGAATCTTTGTTTCAGGTATGTCTTTCCCTTTCTAGAGTTTTGAGAATTTTTGGAAATTCTGGAAAATTTTGAAGTACACGCCGTGTACTTTCTGAGTACACACCGTGTACTCTTCTCCGGATCGAATCTGTGTGTTAGCTGTGCTCGAGCAACACACACGGGGTGTACGGGTGATGTGGAGCCAATTTTGGTGGAGTATAGAAAAAACCACTACAAGTCATTTACTTTAAAAATACACGTCGTGTACTTTTTTTACACTACATGGACTGGGGTGACGTGGAGCCGATTTTGGCAGAGTACGGAAAAACCCACTACATGCTGTGTACTTTAAAAATACACGTCGTGTACTTTTTTCCACTAAACGGACCAGGGTCGTGCCTCATCACGTTATTTGCCTTCTTCTAGGTCTAGTTCATCCGAGAGCGACCCGTATGGACGAATCTTCCCCGAGCTCCCACTGCTCCATCCAATCTCCGATTCGAGCACGGTCGATTACGTTGGAAGCGCAGTGGTGATTTCTTCCTTATTCTTGAACCTTGTTTTCCAATTCTTCCTCCTTCTCATGTTATCTAAGGTTGAACATTTTGTGTGTTTTCTCAAATCTACGATGTTCTAGAGAGAATCAGCTGTTGTGGTTCAAGTATATCGATCTCTTAGGATCGAGGTATGTGTTTTGTGCCTTACCGTTCGAAGTCTTTGAGTTTATGTGTGAATTTCCACTGATACCCATGAACGGGGTATCGCGTGTTTACCTTTTTTCCCTTTTTGTTTTCTTTCCTTGCCTGTATGCTTGTGTAGACTTAATTGGACCATGTTAGGGGATAATTTGTTGTTCTTGGATGTTTTTTCTCTTGATTTGTTCAGTTTATGACCTTTGGGTCTCGTTTTCCTTTGGTTGTCTCACCTGTTTCCATGCCTTACGGTTATAGGTTGAAGTGGAATTCATGTTATGCTTGTTGTCTTGTAGACTGTCTTGCCAAGTAGCTCTATAGGTGTACTTCAGTTATCCAAGTAGCTCTATAGGTTTACTTTGGCCTTATAGCATTATTATGCACTGAACAACACGGGGCTGAAAAAACCTGGTGCTATAGTCTATAAGGGATAGACCGAGTGAGCTTCCCAGAGAGTCATAGACATTAGAAACTACAAAGGGGGTGGACCTAGTGAGCTCCCAGAGAGTCTTGTTTTTTATAGACTATAGGAGGATAGACCGAGTGTGCTTCCTCAGAGAGTCTTACCTTGTTTGAATCTCTTTAAGAACCTTCCCAGGATAGAGGCGGAATTGACCGAGTGAGGTTCCTCAGAAAGTTTGTGTTATACCGGAGGATATAGGAGGAATTGACCGAGATAGATTCCTCATAGAGTCTCTATACCTTAGGGATAGGAGGGTTAGACCGCGTGATCTTCCTCAAGAGAGTCCCTAACTACCCTAGACTATAAGGGTAATTGACCGAGTGAGCTTCCCTAGAGAGTGTCATAAATGCGTATGACCAAGCCAGAGGGGTTAGGCTGAGTTCACTGCCCAGAGGGTTGTGGTAATTCTTGGATAGGACCAGAGGGGATGGATGTGAGTACTTCCCATAGGGTTTCCTTTTTGTTAGCTTTGTGCTTCACTACTGTTGTTGGTTATGGTTTGATTGATTTTGTGTCATCCTACCTTACTGCTTACTGTTACTGCCTATTGCTTGTTGTGGCTACTTACTGCTTATTGTACTTTTACCTACCATATACTCACTGACTGTTAGGCATATATCTTCGGGTGAATTCCTACTATGATTTTATCTCACACCCTATTTGGGCCATGATTTTGGACCCAAGAAGACTATGCTGCTGCAGGTATAGACAAGGGCAAGCGCCCTTCGACTTTCGGAACATGATTGCTTGGAGCAGGAGAGCATGGGACCGAGCTTTGGCTCGCGATGCTGAGGAATTGTTTACTTTTATTTTGTACTTGTTTTTGTATTGTGGTGTTGCAGCATTGTGACTTGTTTGGCTGCTTTCCTAGTTATTTATCATTCATCATTTCTTATATACATATGTTCTCCAGTTTTATAATTTAGTTTTCTGCAGTTACATGATTGGTTATTACTTCTTCCACTATTGTATGCTATTCTTCTTCCACTTTGTACTCTGCCAATGAGGACATTGTTTCCCCACTAACACACCCAAGACCCTCGCTGCTAGTTGGTAGCCTCTGGCATTAGGGGAAATGTGCTTGAGGCCATGTGACCAACCGGGTACGGGGCGCCTCTGGGTGGCTTCCGGAACCGGGATGTTACATAAACCTTATATATACTAAATATTAGTTTCTAATAAATCTAATAAATAACCATAATAAAAAAAATTTCATAGAAAAATCTTTTAATGGTATATATTGAAATTGGATTACAATGTTCATGGACACTCTAGGTCATATGTATGCAAGAAAGTTTATTACATATTAAAATTGATCAAAATAAATAAATTGAAGTTGTAATTAAATATTCTAGTATCATAATTATACAAGATATATCATATATTTTTAATAAATCTATAATTTTTACCATCCATTTTGAAATAAAATTAAAAAATATCACATCACTTCGTGGAGGTGGCAGTACACACATACCCGGAATCAATCTTATTATTTTCCAATAGTTTTCTAAACTTGAAAGAATGTGTAATATTATGATTTTAGAAGTATATTTATTTCATAAATATCATATAAATATTTTTAATCTATCATTATATCCATTTGTGAGAGGTGGTGATAGAAAATGGGTTTATTGGATCGAAAGGCGATAGTACTCTATACACTTGATCAATTGTTTCATTTCACATTAATGGTAGTTGATGTAGATACTGTAAAAATTATTTTTTTTGTAATTATTTTTTATATTCCAAATAATTTTTTTATACTATGGAATAAAGATGGTTGTTTTTTCAAGGATTATTATGGATGGAATTGATATTGTCAAAATATTTAATATATGAATGTCACACATGGGGAGTTTTTAATAAAACTGTAATAGATACTAAATAGAGTCTAAAATCTTAAATAATAGGCTTAGAATAATTCTTGAATTTGGGATTTATCAAAGGTGATACCTATGGGTGGAAGGTGTGGGATTTATGATAGAGGCATATGTTGGTGAGGATGTAAAATTTAATAATTTATTTATTTATTTACTATAAAATTAAATATATATATATATAATACTCTATTAATATGTTATTATAATAAATATTCATGTTATATGTATAAACCTTGTATTCTTTTATATGGGACATTAATTTCTTTAATTGTTGGATAGATATTGGATAACGAAAAGTGATTAGATCGAGGTGAATCAAGAGGCATTGAAAATAGTAGGGAGTCTACATAAGTGGATAATTAGTTCATCATCAATTAATAGTAACTAAATTATGTAGTGATAATAAATTTTGGGATTAATTATTTTGATTAATATTTTGATCATTTATTCATACATTTTTTGTTTATGTTTTATTATCTTCCCATCGCTCGATATCCATCAATATTTTTAATTATTTAAATGAAATATTTATTTTTTTTATTCGATTTTATCACCCAAAACGCATAACCAATGGTAGTTTTCCGATACCGCATTGTAAAATGATTACTATCATCTTTTTTTGAATGTATTCCACCATTATATTCATTCAACACCAATGGACTATAGGTTCATAGTTCTACATTTTTTTGGGGGATGGTTTGAGCACAATCAAACCCACAAATTCCAAGCAGTTATGTGATTATTGAGTGGGATTGAGATTTTCAAATGGATTACTTCAGTAACACAGGTTGGAGTTTCTAATTTAGGATTCTATCAAGGTGATATTGTTTGTAAGATGATCAGAGGTTCTTTGAGGTCCGATCAATTAACCTCATTTGATATATTTATGTATGACAAGGGAATGTTTTTCCACAATATCAGTCCATAGTAGAGGCAGTGTCTGAGGCCTCATGGTAGAGGCACATTAGGTTTTCATAAACCTCGGTGCTACCAATAATAATAATAATAATATAATTTTCATACATTTGTGTGGTGGAGTCATGTGTTGTATGTTTATGTGGAGGACTCCAGAGAGATTACATGCACATATGAAGATTGAAAAATTAAATAATTTATTATAAATAATTAATTAATTTCTAAATTAGATAGATGAAAATGGGGCTCTTAGAAAAAGGGGAAGGGAGATATTGGGATTTTTCTGAATTCATGAAAACATTGGGATGTTTTTGTACACATAGATCATTATTATATACAATATAATAATGATTATAATAATAAAAATGTTATTATTTTTATTAATCATTGTTTATGGAACAAATATTTCATCTAACATCATATTGATGCACCATGTATTGTATTCAGACCCTGATGATGATGAAAATTTTAAAAAACCCAATGTTGGGTACCTTTTTTCAAATCATTGATAGGTCCAAAGGAATAACAAGAAAATGTTCTTTCAGAGAATATATTTTCTGAAGAAGATTTTGATTTGTGAAAGTACACAGCCTCCCTAGATTTATATTCTATGAGGATCACAATAGAAGGATCTATTTGGATGTTCATGACTATTTCCTCTAGAATATCAGTGGATTTATGTTTTGTCCTGGCATATTGTTGACGATCCTTATGAACTCGATAGTTTTTGTGCTAGACTCAGATTTTGGAATACAAGAGACCAATCATTAGTAATATTCCACATTGAATGTGATAAATTCTTTCATAGAGGATTATGAAATATGTTGTAAGAAGTAGTGATTTTTATTCTTCAACAAGTGATTCTAGAATATGGTAGTTATTGGTTAGTCTCATTTGAGAGAATTTTTGTTTGAAACCCCCTATAACACTTGGGAATGGGCCACCCATTTTCTTCTCTATCTACTAAGTCGACCCCCCTAATTCACTACTGTGTCGGTACAATATCAATAGAGTTGAATGCTTATGATACACTAGAGAGTGGATCGTCTATCTAATGGGTGGAACCCCCAAATGTACAATATTTTGGGTCCCCTATCTATTCAGTGATACCCCCTGACGCACCAGACTATGAGTCTTATATCTACTAAGTGTCACACCATAACACACTAGGAAACATGCCCCCTATCAATTGTGCGGATCCATTGACACACTAGGGAATGTGTATTCTATCTATTAAATGGAATCACATTGAAATATTATGGTGTAGGCCGTCTATATAACAATTGGAACTCCCCTTACACAATAGATAATGGGTCCCCAATTTATTGAGTGGACCCCCCCCCCAACTCTCTTGGATGTGTTTGAACTATCTACTTAATGAAACCGCTAATGAACTTGGAATTGGATCATATATTCGATATTATTCCCCTTAGACTAGGAGGCATAATGTCAAGGTGTGGGTCCTCTACAGGATTAACATGATGGTTACATGAGATATTGGGAATTATAAATGAACTCATAGGATATATTGGAAGGCTCATCATCCTAGGATTAGATTTTATGTGGGGATCACATTTATCTCTCCTTGGGGATTCTATTGAGCATCAATATATTTATTTTTTAGGTTTGGTTTCTCTATTTTTTGGGATGGGATAATAAAAAATATCTCATATATTCTATTTATCCCTCTTATTTTTTGGGGTGTCATACATGTTATGTATTTATGCATCCAACAGGGAATTTTCCCACATGTGTCGTGTCTTATGAAGATGATGGACAAGTAAAAATTGATATTTGTAGAGTATAGAGATACATGGGTTCATAGGGAATATAAGGTTCATGGGATTATAAATTAGGCTTTGGGATCTCTCATCATCCTATATATTAGTTTACTGATAGGTTGGGGTTAAATTATATGTTGGGAATTTATTTTTACCCCATTTTCCATGGTTTTTTTTGTTTTATTATGATTTATTCCTTTGATGTTATTTTAATATTTTGTTTAATCTTGATAACAAATTTTCATTATTTATTTATCTATACTATTTCATGAAGAGATTTGGCTCTGTGTGTGTCTAGGTACACTAGGAAAAGGTGTCTCATTTACATTATTCATTGTTTAAAATTTACCCCAGCCCCTTTTCTTTTCTAGGCGAGTTTGGGGCTCTCATGGATCATCCTTCCATCAGTCAATCCAGTACTACTAGGTCAATTCTTTATAAAGTAGTATCATTGTAGTTAATTCCATTGAAGGGTATTTGGATTTTCCACATATGATGAATTAGTTGGGACAGTAAAAAATGGTTTAGAGGTTTCATGCATTTGGATTTTTGGACAAGGAATCAATGTTTTTTTATAGAAAATGTGTCCATTCACATGGACTCTGAATCATTTCATATTGAATTTCAATATATGGATATCTATTATATAGAAAAATTAATGCATAAAATATATAGGATTAAGTAATTTTATTATTTTTATTTATTAAGATCACAATATATTTTCACATTTTCTATGGTAGGTCCTGATAACAATTAATATTCTCCCTAAAGACATCTAGATATGATTTATATATAATTTTATGATGATTCCTAGTTATGTAAGGATGCCAAAATTTAAGATTACACCAATGAGTTTTTTCTCTATGGGGCATCGACTTGTGTTATGACCTATTTAGTAGCACAAGCATCCATATGTTGATCATGTTGTTGATCGAATATGTGATGACCAGTTGATGGATCTAGTAGGACTTGATAATGGTACATGCATGCTTAGTGTGCTATGTGAGTTCCATCAATTGAAACAAATTATGTTTTTCTATAATAAAAACCCTCATTTTTTAGAGGTTTTATTTGAAGATGTTGTTTATCTATTCCAACATTAATACTATAACATAAAATATGGCAGTTTATGGAACCATATTTTTCTAGAGAGCTGCAGTTGGTTCCAGAGGAACTGAATGATGTAGCACTTTTGCTAAGTGGACATCACAGTATCTAAATATAATTATTTACTAGGGTTAATAGTGACCTTAACCCCACATATCATGCCATAGAGGACTGGAATGATCCTACGTTCTATTTTTTAATCTAGGAAATGACCACTCATAATGGTGGTCCTGGAAAAATGTCATCTCCAAGGTGATGTGAGGTATCCATAAAGAATGATGTTAGTGATTTTTTCATCGCTTTATAGATGATTGTAAGAGGGACACCTATTTTCCTGGGATACATTCTATAAATGTGATTCAAGATCACGAGGGTGATTCAATACCACTTAATTAGGATAAAGCCTAGGTTTGGAAGATGAATTCATTTTGATTATATATTTGAGTTTGTTCTAATGGTAATGTGATGGAGAAAGATATGGTTATATAGAATATATAGGAAAAAGGATATATGACTTCTTGAGTTAGTGGCTTGTGACCCTGATAATACATGTGGGTATGTGGTGTTACCTTTGTCTTATCCGATCTATTTTCAGTTTTTCTATGTGGTTACAAGAAACATTCCATTTATCTACCCTGGTTTAAAACCCTGTGATAATAGTGGTAACCTTTTTTCTCAACCCTTGTAGTGGAGGATCCATAATAGTGGATTAGTTATCACACACTTCTTTAAATAGTGTCACTTAACACATTCAAAATAGGGAGCCTTAAATAAAATTATTTGGTAGTTATAGTGGGATCCTATGACTTTTTCCTTACTATGGACTAGTCATCTTCCATTCAAGTAGAGTTGATTTATAACTATTATTTCTTCTAATTTTTTGGGGTGGAATTTTCAATATTTGATAAGAATTGATCCCCATAAAAAGGATGTATAAAACCAATAATATGTGGTTACAATCAATTTCCTATCAAATTTGTCAGAATTACCCATGGTGTAGTTGATGTTTTGAGAATCCATATTCCTACAATAATAGGTGACAGAGATTGAGGATGTCAATCAAGAGTATGTGTTATTATTACCTACCCCTAATGAGTTAAACTACTAAATTTACCTACATCATGGGATGGTGTGAAACTTTATTCATCATTTTGGATGGACCTCTGGATTTTCATGAGTTTATAATGTGGTGGGAACGTCTGTAGAGGTACACTCTATAAGACTTGGGTTTTTAATTGGACAATGTAGTGGTATTCACCAAGGAGGCCAATGATGGACTGAGGCTAGGTGTTCACTGATGACACCCAAACCTGGTGACATTTTTGGGGGTTTATCTCCCCCCGATAAATGATTCTTTATTTAACCAGTGATTATGAAAATGGTGGTTCTTAGATTTTGACCTCAGTTCAAGTTATCACCATCTCCTGGTTCATGAGGAGGATGCACTAAATGTGGCATCCTAAAGCCAACATAGTTTTAAGAGTTCATGTGGATTCCTATTGTCATGTTCAATTCCCATAAAGTGTTTCTAGAACATATGTGTGTGGTAAATAACCCTTAACGGATTTTCTCATAATAATAAAATGTGATGGTACCCTCATGTCCTCATAATAAAATTTCAGCCACATTAGAAATAGAAGGATGGTGCTAGACAAAATCTGGGAGAGATTTTAAAATGGAAAATCTCATGGATTTTGTTATACAGTCTGATGTCCACTTCTTAAAAAATGCCTTCTCAAAAATGGGAGTGATAGTTAAACATGTAGGGGTTAATGTGATGTATGACTGAGGTAAATGAATGGGAAATACATTTTAGAAGATGCTCACAATGTTATTTTTTTCATTTTTGTTGAGTGAGTTAACATATATGTTGACCTCATTAAAGATGACCCTTGTGGGTTAGGATGGTGTAGCAAACCATTAGCTGATAGTTGTTAAACCTCCACTACATGAGTGATTCACGGATACATAACATTGGGATATTGAGTAGGAATCCTTCCTAAATAGATTTCATATAGATATTCTTGTTATGTATTCCCTAATAGTGGGGGCATGCCATCCTTGTTAATTGATTATAAATGCCATTGTTCATTTTTTGATATGACGTGAATAGTAGGATGTTCTCACATAGTAGTACTCCTTAGAGAAGGGCGGTTTTATTGAGATAAATTGATATTGGCTTTTGGTGACATGATATTATAGCATATTTCCATGTTTAATAATTTTTTTCTCGGTTTCCCATGGGTGCACACCGAAGTTACAAGTGAAATTGGAAGTGGGATGATTTTTTGGTTCTAGTGATAGAGATTCAAAAAAATTTATGAGTTCATGATGCTTATTGAGTGGTCATATAATGAATCTCCTGGATAAACCACTCCTAAAAAAAATAATATAAGATAATATTGGAGATTTTATGATTCATGTGCATGTACAAGGTTGTACATCTTCTAAGTATTCCTTGGATAATAATTCCATGACATAATTAACACATAATTTCTCTATCATAAAAAGGGTGAAATAGGCCATTGGGATTTGGTTTCTCTTGAGAATAGAGTATTTACACCAGACATATGGAAATAGAGAGAATGCCATTATGGTTCTAAATAACATGATTCAGGATTTAATGGTATCATTGTTTCATATTTCAGAAGATATCCAACCATCGATGCAGTTTTTATCAGAGTATTTATCACTCCACCAAAAATGTAGTACCATTTGATTCCATGTTTGGGAAACCATGTAGGCCACCACTACACTAGTCTAATCCATTGGGATTCAAGCCATGTAGTCCTATAGTTATTTCTAGTGATGTTTTTGAATGGTGTTCAATTATTCTAGGGGTAGATTAGGATTTCAATAAAACTATCACGAGTCCTCTATGGACTCACGATGGTCGGAATTATAGTTTTAAGACAATATAATCTATTCCAATATAACTCACCATGCCAAGGATCTTTGATATTCATACAGAAAAACATAATATCTCTGAAGATGGTTTATACTTTTTACAATTATTGCATTGTATTAGTGAGTTCGTGTTATACCAAAACATTAGATTATAGTAATATTAGATTAATGGTTATTTACAATTATTTAAGCTAAGGAGACATCTGAAAAAATCAATGAACATTTTCAACATGGGTGATCTGGGTATGGGGTGTGGAGATTCAATTTGAGTTACTTAGTGATAGTAGTGAACTGGCATGGGAAGACCCATCATGGGAATATGGATCCCCAAGGTTTACATTAATAGATTACATGATATCATTATTTTGATCTCTCTAGAGTGGGGGGGCTAGTTGAGAGATTAGTTTTACTCCCTTCATTTTCATATTTCACTATTCATGATGAAACTCTTTAATGGTGGGGAGTGTATAGTGACACTAGTGTTGTTGTGTAAGACATCAGCATACTCTAGGGATTATTTTAGGATATAGGGCGCATGAAAATGTAAGATTCCAACAACCTATTTTCAAAGAATCCATATTACAAAAAATTAAACATATTATTATCATTGGTTAGTATTTTTTTTTTAAATAATACAATTACACCCAAATAGAGACTTCAAAATAAAATTTGAGGACATAGTTATATCGAAAATGCTGGGTTTACCATAGGAATTCCCATTAGTTGGTCAGTCTGAGACCTCTAGTAGACGTAGCTGTTGGTGGGTATGACTAATAAAAATAATGGATATCTATATTTATTTTCATATAAATTACCAAAATATATATTTTTTATAAATATGTACATATAAAAAATCAACAAGATTTTTTTCATAAGAAATGGTGGATTTGAGAGGGGATTTCATTTCCTTCATTGGACTATTATGATTAGCAATCCAAAAGAGATCATATGGAGGTGAATCAAGAGGCACTGAACACAACTAGACTTCTTCATTGTCGATGAATGCATTCTTCACCAATGACCTCCCAAAAAACTAGGAAGGGATCATAAATTTATGTTTTGTCCTTTTTTTAATGATTCAACAAGGAGTTATTTATAATTATAATTATGTGTGACTATCTACCCCTTACAAGATACCATTCAATAATTTTAGATGTTTTAAAAAATTATATATTTCTTATGCCATTTTACACCAACTATTTTCCGCCAATTGAGCTTTGGCCTCGATCGCATCAGTGAACAACTTTTTTCTGCATTTTATTATTATTTTAAAATAAATTCATCATTTTATTCATCATTTTCACGAGCATTCATTATTTGGAATTGTCAGGGATGGTTCAACCCTGATTAAACCCATGGATTCCAAGGGGTTGTGCATGTAACATGTGGTATTGTGATTTTAGAATTAACCATATATGTATAGTGGGTATGGTTTCATGATCATGGATGATATTGAGGTGTGATAGAGAACATTTTTTATCATTTGTGGTTCGAGATCGTATTAGTGTTCCTCATATTACCAGTTGACACATTATGACAATGTGTGTTGTTATGGGATTGATTCTGAGTCAAGTCTATCCATGGGGTCTTTTGGATGATCTGTTTTAGGTATAGAGAATCCGTAATATTACATATAACAATAATTATACTACTATAATAATTATATTCCAAGAGATATGTTGAGGCACATGCTCGGTGTGTAAATGGGGAATAGGGGAGGGTGTGAACTTGCATATTATGATAGAAAATTTGAAAAATCTATTATAAATTACTAATGAAATTATATAGGAAGAGAGACTAAAATGAGGTGCATAGAATCATGGTAAGGGAGAGAGGTGGCCTAATTTACACATGTGAAAATGTGGGGAGGTATTTATAACACATGTCATTATTATATATATATATGTATATTAAAAAGTAAGATAATAATATTTTTATTAATATTAGTAATCATTTTTTCACTGATAACTCCTCCATAAGATGATAAATTGATGCATCATCTACATAATTTTGAACCTCATAATTTGGAGGAATGTTTAAGAGAAATGTGGGGTACCCTTTTCTAAATCGTGGGTAGATCCCATGTTTTGACATATGTATATGTTATGATAAAAGACATTTTTTATGGGTTTTGTATTTGGGAAAGTAAATAGCCAATTATAAGTTATTTTCATGATAGATTTCAATGGAATAATCCATTTTTTCATCTGTGACCATTTTTAGGGTTATGTCGGTGGAGTGATGTTATAGCATGATGAATTGATGATGCGTGTAATTTCTTGGGTTTTTTGAGAAGGGTGAGATCGTCACATGTTTTTATTTTTTAGATATTGGTTGGTATAGAAACTCTTTTATTTTTTATCAGAACATACTTATATGTGTTTTTTAAACAAAACTCTTTTTTTGTATGAGATTAGAGTCTGGTAAAATTTATCCATGTTTTGGTTGGGTATTGAGTGTATCAGATTCTAGAAAAAAAATTGGGCTCTATAGCCTAGGGAACATGGTTTAGAAAAACTATTTCACATCAAGAGATAAATCATGAATCCCTCTACGCATATTAGACACTATTTAGAAACACTTGATAGAGGGGTTCTGTGACCACACAACAAATATGTAGTTTTAAGCAGAGGTTATTCTTACGGTATTCCCAAGGTTTGGGAAACTATGCGGGGAAGTCCAGTTAGGTGCCTCTATGGGAAGTGGATGATTCAAAGTTAGTGCACAATTGTAAAACCATTTGAGTCAAATGTGTGTCTCACTAAAGATGAGAAAGAAACATTTTCCCTCTCCACCATTATCCATGATTCCTTCATTTTATTGTTCTCCACCTCACACTCAACATTGGGGTGCCCCATTTGTACTCCTTCTCTAGGATTTGTGCCACATTCTTTTCCGGGACACTATTCTGCAAGCCTTCCAGTGCATTAGATCCACATTAGTGTGATCTCAAGTCCTATTACATGTATTTCCCTTTACTCTGTCCGTACAGTGTGTTAAATCATTTTGAGATATTTTACAAAATTTTCAGGTAATTCATCTAAAATTATAGTTTCATCTAAATAGGATATAGATAGAGGATAACATCAAACAAGTATATGTATACCAACATGTGGAAGGTGTTTCTTATTATTTACCTTATTTTTTTTCAAGGTTCTTCTTGGAGAACACTATTTTCAAACTGATAGAGGACCTGACTAATTAATTACTTTACCTTAAATTAATTGTGAGACCATATGGGATGATTCTAAGAATTCAATAGACATCACATCCATGAACCGATTGGGTGTGGGGATTTTTACCACATGGGAGGGTATGTAAGGTGTTTATATTTAATTATATTTAACTATTTAAGATACATACATAGTTTGTGATAGTTCAAAGGGAACATGAAGAGCTTAGCTTGACGATTGAGATGGCACTGGCCAACTGGTATGATGTGATGTAATCATCAGGTTGGAAGATAAATGTATTCTATTAGTGATAATGATCACATATTGGGTGACTTGGTCATCAGATATAGATGATGGGGCCATCATGTTGCAGGCAGAGACAGAGTGATAAGAGACGGTGATGACCATTAGGTTGGGAGACATGGTCACAAGGGAACTAGGTTATTGTTGATGTGTCAAAGGGACATAATTTTTGATTTTATCTTACCCATGTCATTCGAGGAGCCATTTGGAGTAATGTTCATGTAATAGGACACTGAGGAAGATGTTTTATTGACCAAACATGCAATTAGATACCTCTATTAAATTTGACCTATGATGATTGGATATAGTTGATTTCTATATAAATCGATGACAATGTTGAGGATCGATCATTTTATTGTGCTGAGAACATCAATCGGGGGCTCCGACTCTCCGTACCAAAGTCTATTAGGATAAGAATTATTTTCAAGGACAAACATCACTATTCATTAGGATGTTGGCTGTTGTGACAACAATGTTATTATATGGAGGATATATATCATTGTAACTGAGATTTCTTCTTCTGTGTCTATGGTGTTTCGTATTAGCTATGGTCTATAGGACCTGATACCTTTTTGGGGTGTGAATTCTGGACGTAGAATCTAGTGGGACATGAGGTGTCAGTTGGAACAAAGTCCAGAGTGATTTTATTAGAGGTGGAACAAGATGGTTCACCAGGAAAAATTTACATCATGGGATAACTTACGCTATAAGATAAGGATCATCTTCTATATAGTTTCCATCCATATATGAAGCATGTGATTTCATTCTTGTGGATATTGAGCCCAAGGGATAATGTTTCTTTATGTAACTCACATGTTCTATTATATTATTTTTTAGATACACTCGCAAAAAAAAGGAATGATAGGAATATGTCATTGGTGGCCTAATGAGACTCTATCTAACACCATACACGAGCCCTTTATAAGGTATTTAGACTTTATGGGTTTGTGTTCTGGTAAAGGTTTGGAATTCAGATCTATAATTTTGTGATCAAATTAGCTTGGGATGGAGGCCATGTATCATGTTCTCATGCCTCATCAGGATTTTCCATTTATTTTTTTTCATTATGTATCATCATTATATTATATGTACATATAGTGGGTGTCTATTGGAGAGCCTAGTTATTAATATTCTTTTATGAAATATCTTGTATACATGTTCTGTTTCAATATCAAAATTTGTTTTATCTTGTGGTGTTTATATATTCAAAAGGATATATGAGATTGTTTATTATTCATTCATTTGTAGTTCTAGATTGTACTTCCCCCAACGATGGGTTAACTATTTATTTTCATATGGTCGATATTCTTCTCAAATTTATATTTATATGGACTAATATTATATCATCCCCAAATGGTATTGTGACCCAAATATCACCCCTTTACACCATCACTTCTAGTAAGTTGCCTTTTTCATATGTGGATGCTCAAATAAGGGCATGCGTCACAATAAATATAGCAGTATTGGTGTGGATTAACAGGATGTGGAACTAAATTGGGTATTATAGGTGGTTATTTTACATTATTGTTGGTATTAAAAAATTATCTATTTTATAATAGTGATTTTGATGCCATCATAACTTGTTTTAGAAGTCATATTTGGGTTTCTGCAGCCCCGTGCTTAGGGGACAGACCATGTTTTAAAGGGTGGGAATTGTTGTCCTACCATTCTAAATTTATAGTTGATATTATTTCAATATATATTGGATTAATTTTCTGTGATTATAAAATGTAATTATATGATATACTAGACCTTTTATGGTAAGGTATTTTCTTCGGATCCTTGTCCCAGAATAGAAAGGCGGTTTTGATATTCATTCTAATTTTCCAAATAGAATGTTTTATATATGTAAACATATAATTCTATATTAAATTGATTAGTGATAAGTGATATATATATATGTAATTTCATTGATTATATGGTATTATGGTTTTTATGATGATCATTTCCCGAAATAGTGTAGGGTAAGCTTCCTAAAATGTCAAAACAAAATTAAGCTAATCAATGTTTTCCTATGAAGCTTATCTTTTTCCAAAAGAAATTACTCAACTATCACGGGATGATACCTGATGACTGGATTTAGTGTGGGTATGTGAGGGGCCATGAGACCAAATATATATGTGATATCAGGCTCTAATATGTATATGTAATGGAATACTATGATGAATTCAATGTACTATGGTTATACTGGGGGAGAGTAATAATAGGGGGATTTCTCTTCCAGTTACTACAATACTTAATTGAGTTATATATTTGTTATTATATATGTTCATCATTATTTTCATATTCATTGGGATTCCACCTAGATGGTATCTAATGGAGTGTCAGAAGGTTGGAGATTTGGGGCCAAAAGATCAGGCATATGATGAGAACCTCGATGGTTGAGATGAGGCCCTTAAGTGTCTAGATGAGAATGAGTCATAGGTACATGCTCAAGAATATGGTCATTTGTGTGCAGGGAATCCAAATTATTTTTCAGATTTTAGTCCATTTAATAGAGACAAGATTATGGAGAGCTTGGTATGTGTCATACAAGGGATTGGAAGGGGACATAGGGGTAGATCCTTCCATGTAATACTAGACATGAGAGTTATACTAAAAAAATTACTAATATTTTAGGAAAAGGGTGGAATACATGTGGATTATAACTAAATCATGTAGATTTATATGATCTTTGATCAACATGATACACCCCATGGGTGGTGGGTGAAGTTGGACACATATATGCTCATAGGATCTTCTATGCACAAGTGGGACATACAGGTATAGGTGGTTGTACATAAGGTGATGTCTTAGAATGATTTTGAGGCCTATTTTTTCATGAATTTCTTCCCAAAGAAGCCCAAGAATATAAAATATTTGAAGAACTGGGGACTATAGTTTGGTGTCAAGATCATCATGGACTATTCATTAACATTTGCTGAGTTGTCTTGTTTCAAACCTAGTATGTTGGGTGATGAAACATATAGGGTTGAGTTGTTTGGAGTATGGTTTAAAGAACACTATTTAGATGAAGGTAAACAAATTCAGTTTGGAATCAGTCTTAGAAAAAATGAGTCTAACAATCATAACCAAAGGAAACATGATGGATCAGTCTTACCAGAGTTGGGTGACTAGTTTTGGTGATGTTAGGGACAATGCTTTAGATAACATGAATGAAGGATAATATTATTCATAGTATGAAGGCTATGCTAGGTAAATAACCATACCACATCAATGGTGGTATTTTAGGATCTTATTCTACTATGGGAGGCCAATCCTTTTTCTTGCATAGTGTGATCGGGCACCAAAAGGAATGCTGATCATGAAGACAAATAGAGAATTCAGAGAATTTCTATAGGAAACTTTATCAATAAACCTATAGTTAAGGACTATGACAAACTCTATGTTTTGAGATTAGATATGGATTAGTACAAGGATTTTTTAGATGAGATATTGCTTCAAGTTGTTATAATGGATGAGACTGTAAGACCCATCAGTGAGGCTAATGGTTGGTAGTTGGGGTATCACCATGAGGAGGCCATGCATCAATTAGTCTAGAAACATGCCAACTACCTACAATAGAGCTTCCATGTGTAGGGAAATATGAGTTTCCAGTTACACATAGAGCATAATTTCATTTAGTGATTGTGTTTTTTCGCTTTATTTTAGCATGGAATTGTGTATATGTGTCCATTTTAGGGACACGAGGTGTAAAATATGTATCTATTCACTAAACCGACACATGTTAGTAGGTAAGAATTTTATAATATGAAATATATACATATATATGTATGAGGTTCATGGAATTATAATATTTTATGAGTATCAATGGTTACATATATTTTGATGATTGTTTGAATATTGGAATCATTGCGATGTAGGAATTTTTTGAGGTGTGGGGAACCCTGTCTTTAGATGAGTATCTGTTTAAATGTGGGTCCTCAAAAGTTTTATTATGTGCAATAGACATGAGGTGGGTCTCTGATGATATGTGATACATAATGTTTGTATTTTATTATATAGGATAACCAGATGAGGGGCGCGAGTGATAAATCTTCACATGTAAAATTTTGAGTCCAAGGGTGGTGGATGGAAAAACGGTTTCATTTTTTGGGGTTGGGAAGAAACCAAGGGTAACTCCTATAGTGATGATCCCATTAGGGTTGTTGACATGATATTTTGAGAATGGGGTAGATTATGTTGTTTTGATAGATAAGGTTATGTTTAGTACCTTCTTAGCTTTATTCTAGATAGATCAGGGATGATCTATGTTAATGTAGGGTGATTATATCATCTCGAGTTTTTGGATCAGATCAAAATCATCAAAGATTTTTAATTTTTGGATATTGGTGGGTATAAAAACTCTTTTATTGTTTATAGTAATAAAATTCCTAGATTTTCTTAAACAAAAAACTATATATTAAATGGTTTTATAGGTTTGTATAGTTCCTCTATATTTTTGTTGGGTTTAGGTTGTTTTAGACACCGAAAATCTATGTTTTACAAGTTGGGAATATTGAGGAACAAATTTTGTAAAAACAATAATCATACTAGGGGAAACTGTGCGGCCCTCCGGTTATAATGAAGTTTGTTTGTAAACCCATAGTGCAGGGGGTGTAAGTATGTGTAGAAAATCCGTATTTTTCATACTGGTGATTCTCATTGTATCTTCATGGTTTGGAAAATTGTGCAGGGAAACATGTGAGGTACCCCTTTCGGAAGTTGGTGTCATAAGGATTGTACACAATTATCTTTATTTTGTGAGAAAAATAATAACCTAATTAAAGAGGAAACCATACATTTTTATATCTCCTCCAAATATCTCTCCAACTACCTTTCTTCTTCTCTACTACACACAATGTCGATGGGAGATTAATTTATCATCTTCCCTAGGCATTACACCATACTCTTCATTTGTAATCTACAATTGAATCCCTCATGTGTGTTGGGACCACATTGGTAAGATCTCAAGAACTATTAATTATCTTTTTTATTTCTCTTATTATACAGTCTCTAAATTGTTTCAAGATGATTTACCCTATTTTCATGGAGTTCATTTGAAATTATAATTTCATCAGAATCAACTCGTGTATGGGGAAAGTTTTATATGATCGTACATATACTATTGTGAGGTAGTTGGTTATTATCTTTATCCATGATTTTAGTTTTATTTAATATTTGAGTATTTTATTGAGTTTTTATGATGACATATGGAGACAATAATTAATTAATTAACTAATTCTCATTAAACTAAATATGATGCCATGTGGGAATATTTTAGTCATTCCCAAGCCATTTCTTCTTTGACCATATTTGTAATGGGTCTTCAAACCACATGATTGGTTAGGCCAGATGTAGTATTTAATTAAATTAATTCATTTAATTTATATATATTGTTTTTTATGGTTCTAAATAAACATTATAGCCTTGTCCTAAATTTTTTTATGGAATTGGTCATCTAGTATGGGGTGATGTAATCATCAAGATTGGAGAGTGTAAAGACCCGGAAATTTCAAGGAGATTTTTTTCTTAATTTTCTTTGGAATTTTACAAGAACGCAGTTTCTGACGACGCCTGATTCCGAGGCCCGGTGTGCCCGGAATTAATTTCCGAAGTTTGGCTCGGGTACGTTCAGTGAACGAGCGAGCGAGAATTTCTATCTTTTGAACCGGTGCTCGGAATTGAAATCTGATTGCACCGATGAACTCGCAACGCCGGTAATCGCTTAAGATAACCTTTACCGTAGTTGCGTTTGTGCGGGAGGAGAAGTTAATTTTTGGGGTTTAATTAAAAAAGTGAATAAAATTGTTAAATCAAATTTTAACAATGTTAAGTGGTTAACTTCTCCCATGGGAAGTTGGTGGTGGGCCCACATCCATCCAACTTCCCATGTGTGGATATTTGAAAGGGTTGGGCCCACATGAACCCCCCCCCCCCACCTTTTCAAATTCCTTAAACTCCCTAACCCTCTTAACCCCTCACATTCCAACTCCCCATTAACTCACATTCTTTAATATTTGACAACTTGATTAATTAATGAGGTGAGTTATGTATGGCTTATTTGAATTTCAATCTTTTGAAATTATTGCCAACACTTTGCAATTAATTAATTAAACCAACTTAATTAATTATTTTGAGTGTTTGAATTCTTTTGAATTCATTTTGCCAACATTAAAAAGAGAGATTATATTCTTCTTTTTGGGTTGGCATAAACCTTGTGGGGAGAACTAAGGAGAGGAGAAGAACTCTTGGAAGATCACCAACCCCTCGAGGAAGAACGTTCCACGTTTCCGAAGAACGTGAAGCAACACCTCCGACCATCTTCAACCGGAGTAAGGAAGGGAAGCACCGCCGCCTACAAAGTATTCAGAGGGTGACGTCTCGGCTCAACTTCACCGAGCTCTTCTCCCACCAACCTAGATGGAACGACGCCCGACCTCCGCGACGCTTGTCTTCCGTGGGTCGTTGAAGAACTCCGTTCCTGAAGCCGAGGTAGGGGAATTTATTTTGGAATTCTCTTATCTTTTGAGAAACAATGACGAGCGCGGACCAACCAATACCGGGTTGATCCGCGGATCATCTGATCAAGCGGTTGATGATTGAGGGTTTTTATTTATTTAATTGTTCGTGAATACAAACTTGGTGATGATCGTGGATTAAAACCCTTTTTGTTATCGAATAACACGAGGGGGTCGGACCGCACAAACACGGCCGACCCTCCTCCTTTGTTTTTCGTGATGATTTCTTGAGGATGATACGAGAAAACGTGGTGTCGTCGCACCACGCGTTTTATTGCGGAAGATACGCACGGCGCCGTCGCGCCGCGCCATAGAAAGAAATCCAAGAACGCGACGCTGTCGCATCGCGTCGAAGAAAGTCAAAGGCGCCGCGACCGGAGCGGGGCCGCGGCGGAGGGAAGCGATGTCGTCGCATCGCGTCGAACGGCATAGGCCGCGGCCGGTTCCGAGCCGCGGCGGAGCAAGATGACCAGCGGCCAGCACCGGGCCGCCGGTGTCGGCGAAGGAAGGACCGGTCGTCGCCAGTCCTTGCAGGCGAAACCGGCCGGCCAGTGCGGGCCGAACGGGCAGTGGAGACCAGGGGAATTAATTTCCCCCGGCCGGGTCTCAAAAGCGGCCCCAGTTAAGGGGTCGCGGTTCTCAAAGGGGGGGGGGGGGGCTTTGCCCCCCGAGCGCGGCACCCGAACGACGCCCAGGCCGCGCCGCCGTGCCGGTCCGCGCAGCCGTGCCGGTCCGCGCCGCCGCGCCGGCCCGCGCCGCCGCGCCACCGGCCGGGCCGTGTTTTCGAGGCCGGGCCGGGTCGCCACCTGGGGCGGGTCGGCCCGGTTCGGCCGACAGAGGGGGGGGGGGGGGGGGGCTGGGTCGGCCCGGACCCAGACCTCCAGTTTCGGACAACTTGTGGTGAGATGCCCGTATCTTGGGCTACGAGCCTCCAAACGACTCGCCGTCAGCGACAACGCGATCCTTGGATCGAGACGGTCGTTTCGGTATACTATACTCAAGGTACACCTTCCTTTTTGGGAGCCTACATGATTAAAACTCCATAGTTAAATGTGCTTGGCCTAGAGTAGTGATCAGGATGGATGACCTCCTGGGAAGTTTCCCAGGGTGGGTGTGAGACGGAAAAGCCAATAACTCTCAGACCGGGCATCCGATTGACGCGTCGTCTGTTTCGTTGAGTTCCTGTTGACGATACAGAACTTTTGGCATCCTCTGCCCGAGAATTGGATGCAGATGGGTAGTGGCCGGGTTGGATCACACCGAAATCCAACCGGGCCCCTAGAACGGAAAAGCTGATATCTTTCTGACAGAACGTTCGTTTGACGAACTGTCAGCGGCGTTGGTGATCTCGTTGAGAAACGGTCCCTTTGAGTATACCCTATGAGAGTTCGGGGTACAGTTGAGATACGGTCGGGTTTGGTTCGCTCACGAAACCAATCGAGCCCCTGGGACGAAAAGCTAATAACTCACAGACCGGGCATCCTATTGACACGCCGTCTGTTGTGTTGAGACCCCTATGACGTGTCGGTCCTTTGAGATACTTCTTAGTGGGACGTTGAGATACTTAGAGTATCGAACTGTAGCTCGTGGAGCGGACCCTCCCAGTGACGAGCGTGCGGAGTACGAAGACCGTGTAACTGGCTGAGACCTGACGACTGCTTGACCGACTGGACTTGGAGTGAGTCGACTAGCCCAGTGGATGGAGCACTACTTTCTGAGGTGCAGACCCATGGAGGACGGAGCACTACCTGTGTGACAGTGCAGACCCGTGGTACTCGTCCGGAGAGTACCTCAGCAGGCTACTAGGGGGTGTGCACTACTGTGTTTGGGTGACATACCTCGGCGGGAAGCACTACTGTGTCTGGGTGGATGACCCGTGGTACTCGATAGGAGGAGTACTTCATCAGTCTTAGGTTAGTGAGAAGTACCTCGGATTCGTGACAGGACCACTGTACACTCCATAGACGGAGCTCTTCAGCAGTTACGGTTTCGATAATGAAAATCCTGGTTTGAGTTGAGACTTTTGACCTTTGTGTTTTCTGCATGATTGAGATGGGTCACTTGATAACTTAGGTATATGTATGGGCATATACCTGGGTAGTGGTTATCCGTTGATTTCATGATCCTTTTGTTTCCTCATGATTGAGATGGGTTACTTGATAACTTAGGTATATGTATGGGCATATACCTAAGTAGAGGTTATCTGTTGAGATCTTCTTTGTGGTTATCCTTGTTGGTTTTAGTGAGACCGTGAGGGTCTCGGGGTCCCTACTGAGTAACGTTATACTCACCCCTGCACGGGCTATGCCCGCACCTCGTTGTGTTGGTTGCAGACGACGGGCAGTACTGACGGAGGCTGAGTGTTCGAGGACTGGACGGTACCCGATGGTGGACTACTCGACGAGTCAGTATCCGGAGGTGGACTTCACAGCGAGACGACATTCAGAGGTGGTTGGCAGGAGAGATCGTTGTGGAGGCTATCTGTACCTACCCTTCAGGTAGGATCCGTGGTGGACGATCCAGGATCTGCGCTAACTGTACCTACCTTTCAGGTAGGATCCGAGGAGGACGACCCAGGAGCCGCTTCCGTCCCACCAGCTGTTGTCTTTTTCTTTTGTACTTTGTTCAGTTGTAGTTGTACTTTCTTTTGGGTTTCTATTCTGGACCATTTTTCCTTTTTGCACTTCTCTTTGTACTTAGTGTTTACTTACGCTTATACTCTGTCGTGTTTGTTTACTTTTATAAAGGCAATGCCTTCCCAGTTATCATGATTTACGCCTTTGGTGCTAGTCGCCAGCCCCTGGCCTATAGAAGGCGGGCTTGGGGTAGTCACGGCACAGGCCCCGAGGACGGGTCGTGACAAATTGGTATCAGAGGAGTTCGGTTCTACCGCAGAACTTATAACTCTGATGTTTCTTTCTGTGAAGCAATAGTGTTGAGTGTACCGAGTGTGTTTTTCAGTTCAGGTAGTCCAGTGTTGGTGCGGGCGGCCGACGTATCCATACACCAGGACCCTGACAACTGATTTCTGACTTTGTGCAAGAAACACTAATTGCGTGTGTGTTTTCAAAGGTTTTCCCATAAAACAGCTCAAACCAGGTCAGCTCACCAGGTAAAAACGTTTGACCGAGTCACAATATTTATTTCAGGATACCTTTTCACGGACGACCAGCTAGAGCCCAGAGGGATGTGCGTGCCGACAACCTGTCGAGTGACGAGGCTTCGGTACAGGGCCCTCTTGCAGTTGAGGCACCAGCGGAGGCACCAGCGGTACTGCTACCCGTTGGGCCACCGATGCCACCATCCCCAGTAGTAGGTGATGCACGACGCTTGAGCGCGCTGCACGAGTTCCAGCGCCAGAGGCCACCCAGGTTCCAGGGATAGACGGACCCGCAGGCGGCTGAGGTTTGGCTGGAGGCTGTGGTGAGATTCTTCAAGCTAGTGGGGACGCCGACAGACTTCATGGTGATCTTTGCTGCCAGCCTCCTTCAGGCAGCAGCAGGCAGGTGGTGGAGCCACTTGTTTCAGTTTTGCGACGGGATGACCTTCGGATGGGAAAACTTCGAGACCTTCTTCAGGGTGGAGATTGTGCCAGTAGCTCTGCACCCCGAGCGTGTAGAGGAGCTTCTGCCTTTGCCGCGTGTTTTTCGATCAGTATCCGAGTCATCTGTGGGTAGTAGACAGATGATGCAGAGGTCCAGGAGGACAAGACTAGCAGTTGGACGATCTCGGGTTTTAGGACCGATGGTGCGGGGCACCCGGGGTGGGGTCAGAGCCAGGCGTGCCAGAAACAGACAATGTTACTCCTGTGGCGGGAAGGGTCACCTGGCACGTGATTGTCCGACTCCTCGTAGGGTTGATCAGCGGGTGTTGGAGGAGCCACCGAGACAGAAGCAGCGGCAGGTGCTTGAGCCACATCCGAGCAGTGGACAAGGCAGTAGAGCTCCGGGAACAGGTGGACAGGAGAGGAACTAGTGGATACGTCCCTTGTACATCTAGTTCCATTTTTCTGTTGTATTTTTGTCTTGTACTATGAGCTGAAATAATAAAAAGACACTTATCTTTGAGATGTTTTCTTTCCTGTCCTTTTATTTGGTTGATACTGAGTGGTCCCGGTTAAACTGTTGACTTGACCCTCACTTTCGAGATTTCTACTGGAGGGGACCCAGTCACCTCACACTGATGCCGATAGTGTGACTCGACCCTTGGAGGCGAGAGTGACAGTTGGATCTTTTAGTAGTTACGTCGAGGCCTTACAACATCATCCATGGAATGAATGCATCATTCATGTCAGGATTGACTGTATTAGGCAACGAATGTGGTTCATCCAGGGGATGAGACCGGGTTTCTCTTATCGAAAAGAAGAAATCATAGCAGCTCTTATGAGACTAAAGGAGGTTCAGTTCATCCAGGAGCAGATGAAGACTGCACAGTGCAGTAAGAAACAGGGAACCGGTGCCAGTCATAGAGACTCGGGCGTGTTAAATGTTTCAAGAAGAGGAAACTTTAAATAGAGATGATTCGACGAAGTAGAAGACGTGGAGGCAGAGCTAGGAGAGCAGCATGAGGTGTTGTACATCTTATCATGCTACAACCACCCACCTTAGTTATCCCCGCCAAGCTCAGGGATCTTGAGGGCGGTGGAAGAATGCGGCTGCATGCGGTCAAGGAGTGTGACCCAATGGCTCTAGAAATGATTCAAGGGACAGTCTGTGTCCACTACTAGCTGCTGTAGTAACAGACGTCGATATGAATCATTCCTCGCTTTCAAAAATCTTGTTCCAGACCTAGAGTTTTCGGTAAGCCGTGGACTTGACCCTCACGTCTGGAGATACCTTGGGAGGAGACTCGATAATCAAACTTACGCCGATGGTGTGGTCAGACCCACGAGGCGAGAGTTTCGGTTGAAATCTCTTGGTGATAGCGTCGAGGCCTTATAAAGTTAGTTTGAGTATGGAATGGGTAATAACTGCTCATACTCAAATTGACGGTTTTAGGAAAACGTCGGGATGGGTTTTCCTTGGTCGGCGAAAAGGAAACCCCAGGCAGCACGGGATAAACTCTTTCACGGGAGGGTGCGACCGATCACTCTTGAATCGTCCAACCTTACCCTCATGGCAGCAGTCGTTTGAGTTCCAGTTCTAACAGGAATTGGAAACCTCTGGAGTTTGAGGATGGAAACCACGTTCTTATACGGGTCTCACCTCGATGAGGTTTACGAAGATGTGGCCAAGGCGGCAAGTTATCTCCAAGGTTCAGCGGACCTTCTTAGGTCCCCAGCTGGGTAGGAAGGGTGGTTTACCACTTGACCCATTCACCGCAGTTGCACCAGGTGCACGACGACTTCCACGTATCTCAACTGAGGAGATACGTGCTCGACCCTTCACATACCATCAACCATGAGGAGCTGGACAATGGCGATGGGGTGTCTTTCACGGAGGTTCCAGTGGGGGTCGAGGATCGACATGATCATATCCTACGAGGACGATCGATTCCTCGGGTGCACTTTCTTTGGCAGTACGGAACCTCCAGGTAAGCACATGGGAGCGGAAGGCTCAAATGCATCCTCTGTACCGCTTTTGTGACCCTAGTTTGTGTTGAAGCTTTACGGGGACGTAAAGCCCTGAGGTGGGAGTAATGTAAAGACCGGGAAATTTCAAGGAAAATTTTTTCTTAATTTTCTTTGGAATTTTACAAGAACGCAGTTTCTGACGGCGCCTAATTACGAGGCCCGGTGTGCCCGGAATTAATTTCCAAAGTTTGGCTCGGGTACGTTCAGTGAACGAGCGAGCGAGAATTTCTATCTTTTGAACCGGTGCTCGGAATTGAAATCTGATTGCACCGATGAACTCGCAACGCCGGTAATCGCTTAAGAGAACCTTTACCGTAGTTGCGTTTGTGCGGGAGGAGAAGTTAATTTTTGGGGTTTCATTAAAAAAGTGAATAAAATTGTTAAATCAAATTTTAACAATGTTAAGTGGTTAATTTCTCCCATGGGAAGTTGGTGGTGGGCCCACATCCATCCAACTTCCCATGTGTAGATATTTGAAATGGTGGGGCCCACACGACCCCCCCCACCTTTTCAAATTCCTTAAACTCCCTAACCCTCTTAACCCCTCACATTCCAACTCCCCATTAACTCACATTCTTTAATATTTGACAACTTGATTAATTAATGAGGTGAGTTAAGTATGGTTTATTTGAATTTCAATGTTTTGAAATTCTTGCCAACACTTTGCAATTAATTAATTAAACCAACTTAATTAATTATTTTGAGTGTTTGAATTCTTTGAATTCATTTTGCCAACATTAAAAAGAGAGATTATATTCTTCTTTTTGGGTTGGCATAAACCTTGTGTGGAGAACTAAGGAGAGGAGAAGAAATCTTGGAAGATCACCAACCTCTCGAGAAAGAACGTTCCACGTTTCTGAAGAACATTAAGCAACACCTCCGACAATCTTCAACCGGAGTAAGGAAGGGAAGCACCACCGCCTACAAAGTATTCCGCGGGTGACGTCTCAGCTCGACTTCACCGAGCTCTTCTCCCACCAACCTAGATGGAACGACGCCCGACCTCCGCGACGCTTGTCTTCCGCGGGTCGTTGAAGAACTCCGTTCTTGAAGCCGAGGTAGGGGAATTTATTTTGGAATTCTCTTATCATTTGAGAAAAAACGACGAGCGCGGACCAACCAATACCGGGTTGATCTGCGGATCGTCCGATCAAGCGGTTGATGATTGAGGGTTTTTATTTATTTAATTGTTCGTGAATACAAACTTGGTGATGATCGTGGATTAAAACCCTTTTTTTATCGAATAAAACGAGGGGGTCGGACCGCACAAACACGGCCGACCCTCCTCCTTTGTTTTTCGTGATGATTTCTTGAGGATGATACGAGAAAACGTGGTGCCTTCGCACCACGCGTTTTATTGTGGAAGATACGCGTGGTGCCGTCGCTCCGCGCCGTGGAAAGAAATCCAAGAACGCGACGACGTCGCATCGCGTCGAAGAAAGTCAAAGGCGCCGCGGCCGGAGCGGGGCCGCGGCAGAGGGAAGCGATGTCGTCGCATCGCGCCGAACAGCATAGGTCGCGGCCGGTTCCGGGCCGCGGTGGAGCAAGATGACCATCGGCCGGCACCGGGCCGCCGGTGTCGGCAAAGGAAGGACCGATCGTCGCCGGTCCTTGCAGGCGAGACCGGCCGGCCAGTGCGGGCCGGCCGGGCAGGGGAGACCGGGGGAATTAATTTCCCCCGGCCGGGTCTCAAAAGCGGCCCCAGTTAAGGGGTCGCGGTTCTCAAAGGGGGGGGGGGGGCTTTGCCCCCCGTGCGCGGCACCCGAACGGCGCCCAGGCCGTGCCGCCGTGCCGGTCCGCGCCGCCGCGCCGGACCACGCCGCCGCACCGGCCCGCGTCGCCGCGCCGCCGGCCGGGCCGGGTTTTCTGAGCCGGGCCGGGTCGTCGGGCCGGGTCGCCACCCGGGGCGGGTCCACCCGGTTCGGCCGACCCAGGGGGGTCGGGCCGGGTCGGCCCGGGCCCAGACCCCCAGTTTCAGACCACTTTTGGTCAAATGCTCGTATCTTGGGCTACGAGCCTCCAAACGACTCACCGTCAGTGGAAACGCGATCCTTGGATCGAGACGGTCGTTTCGGTATTCTATACTCAAGGTACAGCTTCCTTTTTGGGAGCCTACGTGGTTAAAAATCCATAGTTAAACGTGCTTGGCCTAGAGTAGTGATCAGGATGGGTGATCTCCTGGGAAGTTTCCCAGGGTGGGTGTGAGACGGAAAAGCCAATAACTCTCAGACCGGGCGTCCGATTGACGCGTCGTCTATTGCGTTGAGTTCCTGTTGACGATACAGAACTTTTGGCATCCTCCGCACGAGAATTGGATGCAGATGGATAGTGGTCAGGTTGGATCGCACCGAAATCCAACCGGGCCCCTGGAACGGAAAAGCTGATATCTTTCTGACAGAACGTTCGTTTGATGAACCGTCAGCGGCGTTGGTGATCTCATTTAGAAACGTTCCCTATGAGTATACCCTATGATAGTTCGGGGTACAGTTGAGATACGGCCGGGTTTGGTTCGCTCACGAAACCAACCGGGCCCCTGGGATGAAAAGGCTAATAACTCACGGACCGGGCGTCCGATTGATGAGCCGTCTGTTGCCTTGAGACCCCTATGACGTGTCGGTCCTTTGAGATACTTCTTCGTGGGACTTTGAGATACTTGGAGTATCGACCTGTAGCTCGTGGAGCGGACCCTCCCAGTGACGAGCGTGTGGAGTATGGAGACCGTGTAACTGGATGAGACCTAACGACTGCTTGACCGACTCGACTTGGAGTGAGTCGACTAGCCCACTGGATGGAGAACTACTTTCTGAGGTGCAGACCCATGGCGGACGGAGCACTACCTGTGTGACAGTGCAGACCCGCGGTACTCATCCGGAGAGTACCTCATCAGGCTACTAGGGGGTGTGCACTACTGTGTTTGGGTGACATACCTCGGCGGGAAGCACTACTGTGTCTTGGTGGCTGACCTGCGGTACTCGACTGGAGGAGTACTTCAGCAGTCTTAGGTTAGTGAGCAGTACCTCAGAGTCGTGATAGGACCACTGTACACTCCAGAGACGGAGCTCTTCAGCAGTTACGGTTTCGATAATGAAAATCCTGGTTTGAGCTGAGACTTTTGACCTTTGTGTTTTCTGCATGATTGAGATGGGTCACTTGATAACTTAGGTATATGTATGGTCATATACCTGGGTAGTGGTTATCCATTGATTTCATGATCCTTGTGTTTCCTCATGATTGAGATGGGTTACTTGATAACTTAGGTATATGTATGGGCATATACCTAAGTAGAGGTTATCTGTTGAGATCTTATTTGTGGTTATCCTTGTTGGTTTTAGTGAGACCGTGAGGGTCTCGGGGTCCCTACTGAGTAACGTTATACTCACCCCTGCACGGGCTATGCCCGCATCTCGTTGTGTTGGTTGCAGACGACGGGCAGTGCTGATGGAGGCCGAGTGTTCGAGGACTGGACGGTACCCGGAGGTGGACTACTCGACGAGTCAGTATCCTGAGGTGGACTTCACGGCGAGACGACACTCAGAGGTGGTTGGCGGGCGAGATCTTTGTGGAGGCTATCTGTACCTACCCTTTAGGTAGGATCCGTGGTGGACGATCCAGGAGCTGCTCTAACTGTACCTACCTTTCAGGTAGGATCCGAGGAGGACGACCCAGGGGCCGCTTCCTTCCCACCAGCTATTGTCTTTTTCTGTTGTACTTTGTTCAGTTGTAGTTGTACTTTCTTTTGGGTTTGTATTCTGGCCCATTTTTCCTTTTTGCACTTCTCTTTGTACTTAGTGTTTACTTCCGCTTATACTCTGTTGTGTTTGTTTACTTTTATAAAGGCAATGCCTTCCCAGTTATCAGGATTTACGCCTTTGGTGCTAGTCGCCAGCCCCTGGCCTATGGAAGGCGGGCTTGGGGTAGTCACGGTACGGGCCCCGAGGATGGGTCGTGACAGATAGGCACATGTATATGAGTGATGGAGATCATAGTATTAGTGAAATGGTCTTCAAATTGATGTAAAATTTATACCATGTTTTTGGAATGACATGAATTATTTGAAATGGTGTTGACTATCTAGTTTAGTGACACCATTGAAGTGCATTATAGTGTCAGCTATTGTAGATTTGGGATATATTTGGTGATTTCTGCTCACCCGTGTAGGAAAATGTTCTATTTGGAGATGTGTAAAAATAGTAGGACTCAGATGTTGTTGTGGTATTGACCAATTGTGTGGGTTGAGGCCATCATTAGTTGTGTCTTATTGTGATTTGGTTAAAGTCGCATGATGTAGAAATCTATGAGGATGGTGAGGAGCCAACCGTTGATAGTGTTAAGGCCATCTGTTTGCGGGTGGGGCTCACAAAAAATGAGGCTATTTTGAAATTTCCTATTTTCAAATATTAACATCATTGTTAATTAGGACATAGGCTATTTTAAAAAATAATTTTTTATATGGTTGACATATATCGTTATTTTTTAGAAATTGTGATTTGAACCAATTTGGTTTCTTATGAGTTATGGTCTGTGGGACTAGATACTTCATTGGTGAATTCCTTTGGGATATTAGATATTGTGGGACACAAGATGTTTTTTGGAATAATGTTCTAGTTTATTTTATTACGGAAGCAACCTGAGGGTTCACATGTACTGATTACTATAGTGGATTGCTTGGGATATATGCTAAGGATCCTCTCATCTATCGTTTTTATGTGTTAGCAGAAGAATGTGATTGTTTCCTTGAAGATATTTAGAATAATGGAAAATATAAATTCATATGACACACTAGTACTATTTTATTATTATTTAGATTGAAATTCTAAATCAAATATATCATATAAGCACATGTTGGTGGTTTCCCACTTAGATTTTTTCTCGCACCCTATACATGCCCTTCATGATATTTATAGACTTAATGTATTTCATTTTAATTAATGGATTAGTCTTAAGAGAGGGATAATAGAGATCCATTTTTCATAATATTAAAGGGAAGGTACTACAGGCTCTTTCTCAGATGGAGGATCCTTTTTTCTATCAAAATGAGAATGTATTTATATCTACATACTGAGGTAAGCCATAGTAGATCCTATTTATTAATTTTGTTGAATGAACTATCATGTATTATTGTTTTTTTATATATCTATGAATGGTACATTTTGATATTTAAATCATAAAAATTTTATCTGATATTTTTTGTAAATATTTCGTTTACTTCTATATATTTTTCTTCAATAATTAGAGGGTTACTATTCCCGTGTCTTATGATAATTCATTTCTACTACATTATATTTATGTGGACCCTTATTTTTTCATCACCACAGGTGATAGTCTCCCCATTATCTCCCCTTTAATACCATTATTCCGATCAACAAATTTTTTTCATATGGGAGGTAACCATAAGGGCATGTGGTACTTGGCCTCCATCACTGTTCATTTTCAAAAATCTGTCAGGGTTCTACAATGATCCTCATAATCTCATCCATCATATATCTAGTATTTTATAATTGAATTCAATAATCGTATGTTGAGAAATAATACACATAAAAATTGATGAGGGACTTTGTAGAGGCTTTTGGAATTTTATGTGGGGTGTACATAGTATGTTGACTATTCCGATAATTCTTTGTGGGTGAACAGAATTTACCACATGAAACATATTGAGGTTGGTTGCTCTTCAATTTCACCATGGAGTGGGTCCCCCACATTCCACTCTATCTATGGAGTGGTACCCCTTGATGTAATTTGGTGTGAGTCCTCTATTTACTCAGTGGACCACTGATGAAATAGGGAGTGCATCCTCATTCTACTTCATGTAAACGCTAGTTATGTATGATGTGGGTCCTTTGACTAGTGAATGGAACCCCTTAATTAACTTAGGAATGTGTACTCATTATACTTTGTTGAAACACCCTAACACAAAGGGGTATTGATCTTCTTTATACTAACTAAATCCACCTCAAGGACTAGTGTGCGGGTCCTCTGTCTATTGTGTGACACCCCCATGATGCACTAGAGCATGGGTACTCAATCTACTATGTGTATCCTAACATGAATAATTGGGGAATGGTTCCCCTATTTGTAGGGTGGAACCCCCTGACAAACAAGTTTGTGTGTCCTCTGTTTTATATTTTATCCCCTATATGTTTTGTAATTGTGGTGAGGTGTTTTCCTACTCAAGGTTACATTGATGGTTACACAAGATTTTAACAATCAGAGACAATCGCATTGGAGTTATTGGTAGACTCATCGTCTTGATATAGGCTATGAGATGTAGAACCCCTTACATCTAATCTTGGTTTCATTGAGCATAGATATGTGTATATGATGGGTATTATTTCTCTATTGGTTTTGGTTTAGATGACTACTTTTATTTTATATTATTAGTCCACCAAATTGGTTTTCAGAGCATCTTATTGGGTATGTATATAATCACCCATAAATAGGTTTTCCTAGCACATGTTGTGAAAATTCAGATAATAAAGATATCAATAATTATTTTAGAGGATTATATGTATACATAGGTGCATAGTACTTTTTTGAGGGTTGGTTTTATATATCTAGATACATGTTCTATCGTATTTGTATATATCCAGTGGCTATCTGTAACACCCCAGGTAAATAAGGAATATGACATTTTCATATTTATCCATATTTGTGAATAAAATATTAATATTACTTTAAAGGGGACGCTATGCTCGATGGCGTACCCAACACGCAACAACGAGTTTCTTGGGAATCTTACGTTGCACTCTAATAATAAAATAATATTATTTTAAATGGTAGTTAACATGTAGCCATTGTAATGGCGGGAATTGATAGAAATAACTAAAATATGATTATATATGTTCTTAAATATTTTTACATTTATACAATAAAAGATAAAGGCTTAAAATACGGAAAGAATTCAATTTTAGGCGTATATAACCTAGTTTTTACTAAAGGTTCTCTTATCACCTTTTGATGGAGAACCGTCATTAAATATAGTTTTGTTCACTCTTAAACATTCTTTTGGACCAAATAAAACTCTTATTAAGAATCGGGACATCAAAATTTACTTTGTGTAAATTTTTGGTATCATTCCGATAAAGTTCATTTTATTAATGAATAGTGTAAAATGTTGTATTTTAATTCAAAATCACTTTTTAATCTAATTTATTTATATGATTGGATTATATTTTGAATTGGTTTTAAAGTGAAATTAGAAAATATTTTTACCATTAAATCCAATAGTGGTCATTGGAATCAATTTCACTTTGAAATCAGACTTAAACTAGTATCAATCTTTTGATACTTATTGTTTCATAAAACACGCTATTTGTCATGACAGCGGGAATTAATTATTAAATTAATTAATGTGACTTATATGTTTTGAATTTTGTAAAACAGACTTCATTTTTTAATTCAGAATATCAAATAAAGCTTAGGGTGAATTTTTGGGATTTTTCTGAAAAACTTCAAATTTTGATGAATAGTGAAACCACTAAGTGGTACTTATAAAAACTGATTTTCTGTTTAAATGAAATTTTGCCATCATTGTGTTTTGATTTTCAAAAATCCGACATACATGGTTTTCATTAAGAAGTAAAATGTGGTTCAATGAGATTAAAATATTTTTTTGGTGAATAGTAACTTATTAAGTTTTTAATCGCGATTAGTGGTAATTAGTGTAGTTTAAGGTAAAAATAATGCTTTAATAAAATGAGATGAGCTTGACACATGTATTACCCTCATTGGTTGTATCATGGCCGACCAAGAAAAGCCATGGGTCAACTTGGGGACCCCATGGATCCACTTTGGTTGGGAAATGACATAAATAACATTTTATTTAATGTAAAAGTAAAATTGACACAAACATGATATGTTTTACTAAAACAATTTTTAAGTGGGGTCATACAAGTCATAATTTTGATTATAAATATTAATTGGAAATATAAAAAGATTTCATACATCATAGTATTTTTTTTTATAATTTTTAGACATTAAATAAATTAAATTATTTAAGACATAATAATGATGCAGCGATGACATCATTATTTGACGATTTAAATAAAATGGAAAGATAATGTAAAATCTATGAACTACACATGTCCAAAACTTATTGGATGAGTGGATTTCGAAGCCTTATCACCTTATCCACGAATTATATCAATGTGGGACCTTTTGAAACCGAAAAACATTTTCAAATAAAGTAATATTTCTTTACTTTCCAAAAGTACCCCTCCTCTCCTCTTATAAAAGGCCCTCACCTCTACCTCATTTAACACACTCCTCAAGCCTTTTTCTCGGCCAACCCCTGCCCATTTACTCTATCCACATCCCTCTCCTCATCCTAGAGGATTCCCTTTGGGCAGAATCCTTTCAAAGGAAGCCTTTAGGCTCAAATCAAAAGGAATTACACTTTTAAAGGTAATTCATTCTCTCATGTTCATTTGTTTTATTTTGCTTCTCCAACCCCATAAACTCTTTTTATTTACTTCTTTTATAACAACACAAGTATCTTAAATATACTAGGATGTTTTTATAAGATTTATTCGTGCTACACTCTCACACAACTACATCAAATGGTTAAAGAACATACGGTTTCTGTGGATGGTGAAATTCTGCCTCCCGAAACGATGATTGTTCAATACTCATTTAACACCTTCAAAGGTGGCCATTATGATGTCACTATTTTTATATATGATATATAATATGTTTATGTTTTATTTATGATTCTGTATTTTTCATTTTTGTCTTACCTTTATGGCTTCCATTATGGGTATACGCGATATCTTCATCTAAGGAAGTGCGGACTACCGCCCCCTCAAAGTGATTTGATTCGTTAAATACCATATGTGGGATGTATATAGGATGGAAATATGATATTATATATGATATTATACTGGAATTATAATATACCTTTATATCATTATTATTCCATTCTATAAAATACGAAATAGAAATGAAAGTAGCGTTCATGCGTACGTACGGCTTACCGTCTCCATGAACGGTGCATTTCATTTCTTACCTCTAAATGATTATGTTATGTTATAAATGCATGCATATACTGGATATATATGACATATATGATATCTACATAATGAATACAATTATGTATATAATAAACATTTTTCCACACGAACAACATGTAATTGTAAGAAGTCTACTTTCGACTTAAGAACCAAATATCGGCAAAACAAATATTATTAACTTAAATGATTACATAATGTTTATGACATGGTAATAAGTGGTATAAAAGTAATAATTAACTTGAAAAAGGTTCTTAAGGAATTATAAATTAACTCAAGTTTATTATTCATGAGATTAAAGAATGATCGAGTCAAGTCGGACCCGAGGTAAGGGATCCTACAACTCTCTTTCTTTTTAAGTACACTCTTTTATGTCATTTATTTTAAGCTCATCTTTCTTATGATTGGGATGTTATTTTATATTAAATTTACTGTAATTTTTATGTTCATGTGATGAGAGACCCTATTATCTCTCATCAATCCATTTTGGAAGTTTTGAGTGGCGCCGTTAGGCTGCCGAACTTTCGTAAGAGATCTAACCTCTCTCTTTCTTTTTAAGTACTCTCCTTTATGTCACTTCTTTTAAACTCCTCCTTTCAATGTTGGGGGATTTCATTTTATATTACACTTGCTGTAAATTCTATTGTAATATGATGGGATACCTTATTTGATCTCATCAATCCATATTCGGAAGTTTTATGTGGCGTCGTTAGGCTGCCGAGTTTTCGTAAGAGATTTTTCATCTCACTTTTATTCCCGTGAGATTTATGCTACATTCGCCACAAATTCCATTGAGTGGTGTATGTACTGCCAATTATTCTACTCTTTGTGTAATATACTTCCATTTATGAGTATTTACATCAATGATCTATTGTCCTTCTTTCATGGGGTGTATGTTTTGAAAGATACCCAAGTCGGTAAGGGAACCTTTCACCCTCCTCCTTTTTAAAAGACTTTTTTTGTTGGGTCTTTTAATTTACATATTGTTATATTGGGATATGTTCTCATATATCCTTATTGATGTAAATTTTATGTCCAAGTGATGAGATACACTTTTTATCTCTCATCAACTCATTTTGATGTGATGCCTTTAGGCTGTCAAGGGAACTTTTTAACCCAATTTCGATTTCTTTGGGTTCAACTTGTAGTCATTGAATATGTCATCCATTGAATATGTGTGAATGACCTTTTATTGTTTTACACTTAATATCCACTTATATTGGGTGTATATATATTTGTCATACATATTTTTGAGATTTATTTGTCCTTAATTTAAGGATACCTTCTTTATAAGGGATTTCATCACATTTGACATTTCTATTGAGGGTTCATTGTTGTTATGCACCAATTCACTCTTATATGGTGTATATACTGTACTTAGGAGTATTATATCATGAATCCTTTTATTCTCATGATATTATAAAGTTCTGACTAAATGTTATTCCTCGATTATTTTATTCAAGTGTCTCTAATTTTGGTAAAACCCCTTTAACCAAAATATCGTTTTAAATGTTTTAATTATTTGTTCTTATTAATATCCATGTTTTCAAAATGGTTTTAAGGATTTATTTATATGGATATTAATGGTTTAAAATGTTAAAATCTTCAAGGTGGTATGGGACACTTTGATTCAAAAATCTCTTTATTAAATGTTTTAAATGGTTTTGGAAATGGTTTCTTTTTGAATGGATTCATTATTTCAATATCCTAAAATATTATATTGTGATTGAAATATGGAAATGTTATGTTTCCTTTATTCATGTTTATGTGATATGATTATGTTATGGTTCTTGGGCATTGTTATGAAGAACGGGTGGTTCCGTGATAAACTAAGGGCGGGTGAGCCCGATATAGCTCTCCAATGCATTGGGTAACGTGAAGGAGTGAAACGTTAAGGTTTCTCCGAAGAGATTTAGGGAATATACTGTGATGGGTATTCCAAACGTAACCAAGAGGGCTACTCCCTACATAAGAATGTTATGAATGCCTCAAGTTACCTTTATGTCTTATGTTTTCTATGATTTATTCATGATTTGATATGCCTATGTTTTATGGGTAAAGTATGATTTCATTCTTATGTATATATGAACTCATGTTTCCTTTCCATATTTTTATAACCCTTACTGAGCTTTTTATGCTCATCCCATGTTTTTGAAATTCTTTTCATAGGTCAAGGGAAAGGTACATGATGTGACGATAGTGTCAAGGATGTGTCAAGAAGGAATCCGTGTTTTATTTTAAATAGGTTTCCATTGATGGGAAGAATGAATATTGTCTTTTATGTAACCACCTTGTTTAAATGTGGAATGTAATGCATGTTTCATGATCTAATTCTCTAAAACTCTAAACCTGAAAAGATCCTCAATGTGTAATATTGTAATAACTCAAGTTTAAGTAAGGTTTAAGGTTGGGGCCTTATAGTTGGTATCAATGGTCGGTTTAGATAACTTTAGAGGTTAGGGTATTCTTTAAGCATAAGTGACATTACCATAATGGTTAGGATTTCAGAAAGAGTCCTAGTTTTAGATAAAGTTAATGAGTAAGTATATCTTAGTGTTTACCTTCCTCATTAATACATGATGATTTGGTTGATATACTCACACTGACATTTCTGTTTTTAGTGAATGGATTGATCTAGCAGGCACCAAAGAGACAACAGGTTTGAAGGAAATGGTGGTGGTTCTCTGATTGAGAGACTAGATAAAATGGAGGATTCAATGAGGAAACTCATGGTTGTTCTAAACCAAATATCAAGGAGTCATGATCAACCACTTGAACCATTGTATGTTCTATAATGCATCATGTACGAGATGACCAATCGATGTGGAAGTTCAGGTAATAATTAAAAAGGTAACCATTAGGGTTTATATGATCCTTACTTTTGAGGTAATTATGGGTTACCATATATTATGATTGAAGTGAAAGGCATGAGATAAAATTGAGGTTAAATTATGTTATGGTTATTTTTGATGATTTTATCCCTTTTTGGGTAATGATTTGAGAATTATATAGTTTTGGAAAAAGGACAACACGCAGACCGTGTGACAACCCGTCGCGTCAGACAATGCTGCGGGAATCGAACCCACAACCAAAGTGCGACTGGTATTTATCACCTACCACTGGACTACGTGAAGTGCCTGGTTAGTTTGACTTATTCTTTTTAGTTATATGATTTTATGAATTAAGAGTAAGTTGATTTTGGAGGATATGTGATTATGATAATTACTTTTCAATGTGAGACTTTAAGAGCAACTGATGTTGTTTGGAGATAAATGTTACGATTTAACTTGGAAGACTATGTGACTAAATCCTTCAAATATTTGGGTTTCAATCTTATATTGGTTTACTTTGAAGAATTTTATGGACAAATTGTTTATCGGATGGTCCTCGTTGAACTTTGGGTTTTGGTGGACAAATTTTGGAGATTATGAATAGATTTTCTTTTTATAAGGGGTTATCCTTTTCTGGATTATCTGATCTTGTACAAACCTTTTTGGTTTTGGTTTGGTTAAATCCTAAATACATGGGATGTATATAGTTCTCTTTTGGGGATTAGGTGATTCTCTAGAAGTTGATTATAGTACTCTTAATGCGAACAAGTCTCCCTAAATACTCGTCTTTTGGAAAAAATATGAGTTTGACTAAGGAATCTAGTAAAAGTTGAAAGTCAACATGATAAGTGATTATGCTTCCTTATGAATAAATTCTTCAATAAAAAGTAACATAAAACAAAAATGTTGTCTATTAACTTTTCCTACTGGGGAACCCAACACCGTTTAACCCATCACAAGTTTGTGATTTTCTTATTGTTAACTTTCTCCTAAACATGTTTTCTATCACTCTCCATCGGAACATGACCCTATGTTTTCTCCTCCATGTCCATATTTTCATACTTAGAATCCTAGTATGGGTTATCTCGGGTGACCTCTGTGCTTATCTTTCTTTATTTTAAAGTGATTGTTTTACCGACTCTTGTTCCAATGTGGGACGTTCAAGGATGTTTCCAAGCGCAATTTTAAAATTGCGAGGACGCAATTCCCAAAAGGGGGGAAGGATGTAACACCCCAGGTAAATAAGGAATATGACATTTTCATATTTATCCATATTTGTGAATAAAATATTAATATTACTTTAAAGGGGACGCTATGCTCGATGGCGTACCCAACACGCAACAACGAGTTTCTTGGGAATCTTACATTGCACTCTAATAATAAAATAATATTATTTTAAATGGTAGTTAACATGTAGCCGTTGTAATGGCGGGAATGGATAGAAACAACTAAAATATGATTATATATGTTCTTAAATATTTTTACATTTATACAATAAAAGATAAAGGCTTAAAATACGGAAAGAATTCAATTTTAGGCGTATATGCCCTAGTTTTCACTAAAGGTTCACTTATCACCTTTTGATGGAGAACCGTCATTAAATATAGTTTTTTTCACTCTTAAACATTCTTTTGGACCAAATAAAACTCTTATTAAGAATCGGGACATCAAAATTTACTTTGTGTAAATTTTTGGTATCTTTCCGATAAAGTTCATTTTTTTAATGAATAGTGTAAAATGTTGTATTTTAATTCAAAACCACTTTTTAATCTAATTTATTTATATGATTAGATTATATTTTGAATTGGTTTTAAAGTGAAATTAGAAAATATTTTTACCATTAAATCCAATAGTGGTCATTGGAATCAATTTCACTTTGAAATCAGACTTAAACTAGTGTCAATCTTTTGATACTTCTTGTTTCATAAAACACGCTATTTGTCAGGACAGCGGGAATTAATTATTAAATTAATTAATGTGACTTATATGTTTTGAATTTTGTAAAACGGACTTCATTTTTGAATTCAGAATATCAAATAATGCTTAGGGTGAATTTTTGGGATTTTTCTGAAAAACTTCAATTTTTGATGAATAGTGAAACCACTAAGTGGTACTTATAAAAACTGATTTTCCGTTTAAATGAAATTTTGCCATCATTGTGTTTTGATTTTCAAAAATCCGACATACATGGTTTTTATTAAGAAGTAAAATGTGGTTCAATGAGATTAAAATATTTTTTTGATGAATAGTAACTTATTAAGTTTTTAATCGCGATTAGTGGTAATTAGTGTAGTTTAAGGTAAAAATAATGCTTTAATAAAATGAGATGAGCTTGACACATGTCTTACCCTCATTGGTTGTATCATGGCCGACCAAGACAAGCCATGGGTCAACTTGGGGACCCCATGGATCCACTTTGGTTGGGAAATGACATAAATAACATTTTATTTAATGTAAAAGTAAAATTGACACAAACATGATATGTTTTACTAAAACAATTTTTAAGTGGGGTTATACAAGTTATATTTTTGATTATAAATATTAATTGGAAAGATAAAAAGATTTCCTACATCATAGTATTTTTTTTATAATTTTTAGACATTAAATAAATTAAATTATTTATGACATAATAATGATGCAGCGATGACATCATTATTTGACGATTTAAATAAAATGGAAAGATAATGTAAAATCTATAAACTACACATGTCCAAAACTTATTGGATAAGTGGATTTCGAAGCCTTATCACCTTATCCACGAATTATACCAATGTGGGACCTTTTGAAACCGAAACACATTTTCAAATAAAGTAATATTTCTTTACTTTTCAAAAGTACCCCTCCTCTCCTCTTATAAAAGGCCCCCACCTCTACCTCATTTAACACACTCCTCAAGCCTTTGGCTCGGCCAAACCCTTCCCATTTACTCTCTCCACATCCCTCTCCTCATCCTAGAGGATTCCCTTTGGAAATAATCCTTTCAAAGGAATCCTTTAGGCTCAAATCAAAAGGAGTTACACTTTTAAAGGTAATTCATTCTCTCATGTTCATTTGTTTTATTTTGCTTCTCCAACCCCCTAAACTCTTTTTATTTATTTCTTTTATAACAAAAACAGTATCTTAAATATAATAGTATGTTGTTATAAGATTTATTCGTGCTACACTCTCACACAACTACATCAAATGGTTAAAGAACATACGGTTTCTGTGGATGGTGAAATTCTGCCTCCCGAAACGATGATTGTTCAATACTCATTTAACACCTTCAAAGGTGGCCATTATGATGTCACTATTTTTATATATGATATATAATATGTTTATGTTTTATTTATGCTTCTGTATTTTTCATTTTTGTCTTACCTTTATGTCTTCCATTATGGGTATACGCGATATCTTCATTTATGGAAGTGCGGACTACCTCCCCCTCAAAGTGATTTGATTCGTTAAATACCATATGTGGGATGTATAAAGGATTTAAATATGATATTATATATGATATTATAATGGAATTATAATATACCTTTATATCATTATTATTCCATTCTATAAAATACGAAATAGAAATGAAAGTAGCGTTCATGCGTACGTACGACTTACCGTCTCCATGAACGGTGCATTTCATTTCTTACCTCTAAATGATTATGTAATGTAATAAATGCATGAATATACTGGATATATATGACATATATGATATCTAAATAATGAATACAATTATCGATATAATAAACATTTGGCCACACGAACAACATGTAATTGTAAGAAGTCCACTTTCGACTTAAGAACCAAATATCGGCAAAACAAATATTATTAACTTAAATGATTACATAATGTTTATGACATGGTAATAAGTGGTATAAACGTAATAATGAACTTGAAAAAGGTTCTTAAGGAATTATAAATTAACTCAAGTTTATTATTCAGGAGATTAAAGAATGATCGAGTCAAGTCGGACCCGAGGTAAGGGATCCTACAACTCTCTTTCTTTTTAAGTACACTCTTTTATGTCATTTATTTTAAGCTCATATTTCTTATGATTGGGATGTTCTTTTATATTAAATTTACTGTAATTTTTATGTTCATGTGATTAGAGACCCTATTCTATCTCATCAATCCATTTTGGAAGTTTTGAGTGGCGCCGTTAGGCTGCCGAACTTTCGTAAGAGATCTAACCTCTCTCTTTCTTTTTAAGTACTCTCCTTTATGTCACTTCTTTTAAACTCCTCCTTGCAATGTTGGGGGATTTGATTTTATATTCCACTTGCTGTAAATTCTATTGTAATATGATGGGATACTCTATTTTATCTCATCAATCCATATTCGGAAGTTTTATGTGGCGCCGTTAGGCTGCCGAGTTTTCGTAAGGGATTTTTCATCTCACTTTTATTCCCGTGAGATTTATGCTACATTCGCCACAAATTCCATTGAGTGGTGTATGTACTGACCATTATTCTACTCTTTGTGTAATATACTTCCATTTATGAGTATTTACATCAATTATCTATTGTCCTTCTTTCATGGGGTGTATGTTTTGAAAGATACCCAAGTCGGTAAGGGAACCTTTCACCCTCCTCCTTTTTAAAAGACTTCTTTTGTTGGGTCTTTTAATTTACATATTGTTATATTGGGATATGTTCTCATATATCCTTATTGATGTAAATTTTATGTCCAAGTGATGAGATACACTTTTTATCTCTCATCAACTCATTTTGATGTGATGCCGTTAGACTGTCAAGGGAACTTTTTAACCCAATTTCGATTTCTTTGGGTTCAACTTGTAGTCATTGAATATGTAATCCATTGAATATGTGTGAATGAAATTTTATTGTTTTACACTTAATATCCACTTATATTGGGTGTATATATATTTGTCACAGATATTTTTGAGATTTATTTGTCCTTAATTTAAGGATACCTTCTTTATAAGGGATTTCATCACATTTGACATTTCTATTGAGGGTTAATTGTTGTTATGCACCAATTCACTCTTATATGGTGTATATACTGTCCTTTGGAGTATTATATCATGAATCCTTTTATTATCATGATATTATAAAGTTCTGACTAAATGTTATTCCTCGATTATTGCATTCAAGTGTCTCTAATTTTGGTAAAACCCCTTTAACCAAAATATCGTTTTAAATGTTTTAATTATTTGTTCTTATTAATATCCATGTATTCAAAATGGTTTTAAGGATTTATTTATATGGATATTAATGGTTTAAAATGTTAAAAGCTTCAAGGTGGTATGGGACACTTTGATTCAAAAATCTCTTTATTAAATGTTTTAAATGGTTTTTTAAATGGTTTCTTTTTGAATGGATTCATTATTTCAATATCCTAAAATATTATATTGTGATTGAAATGTGGAAATGTTATGTTTCCTTTATTCATGTTTATGTGATATGATTATGTTATGGTTCTTGGGCATTGTTATGAAGAACGGGTGGTTCCGTGATAAACTAAGGGCGGGTGAGCCCGATATAGCTCTCCAATGCATTGGGTAACGCGAAGGAGTGAAATGTTAAGGTTTCTCCGAAGAGATTTAGGGAATATACTGTGATGGGTATTCCAAACGTAACCAAGAGGGTTACTCCCTACGTAAGAATGTTATGAATTCCTCAAGTTACCTTTATGTCTTATGTTTTCTATGATTTATTCATGATTTGATATGCCTATGTTTTATGGGTAAAGTATGATTTCATTCTTATGTATATATGAACTCATGTTTCCTTTCCATATTTTTATAACCCTTACTGAGCTTTTTATGCTCATCCCAAGTTTTTGAAATGCTTTTCACAGGTCAAGGGAAAGGTACATGATGTGACGGTAGTGTCAAGGATGTGTCAAGAAAGAATCCGTGTTTTATTTTAAATAGGTTTCCACTGATGGGAAGAATGAATATTGCCTTTTATGTAACCACCTTGTTTAAATGTGGAATGTAATGAAAGTTTCATGATCTAATTCTCTAAAACACTAAACCTTAAAAGATCCTCAATGTGTAATCTTGTAATAACTCAAGTTTAAGTAAGGTTTAAGGATGGGGCCTTATACTATCATTTTGGGACCACATTTCTAGTTAGGAATGTATTTTACCCCTTTAAAACTTGGTTTTATTTTCTTTTACACTGATTTATTCCCTATTGGTTATTGCATTCATGGTATACTCTAGATGATACATATACATTTATTATTCTGTTAGACTCTTTAATGAAAAACAATGGGTTAATACCTACAGGTACAGTAATAATAGGCCTCTCATTTACATTATTCCTTCTTAGGGATTATCACTATCCCATATCCTATTTAATATGGGAAATGGGTTGTGATAACTCGACCATCTGCCAGACGGGCAGGATGAGGTGGTTTAGGTCATTATATATACAAGTTATTCCCCTAAAAGAAGTAAATATAATTGCATAGAATATACTACTATTATTATTTTATAAAAATTTTGGGTTATTTTAGTTATATATAAAAAAGAATAAAAATGAATATGCGTAGCTAATTAGATTATCTATTATTTAGATATTCTTTTTGGGATTATACCTAAAGCATTCATATATTAGATTTTATATCAAATAATGGCTAGGATGATGCAGCTGTTGGTGTAAATAATATATTATATTATTTAATGGATGAGAAAATGTTTTTGTGAGTTTGAATAGGATATGAGAGGGGTGACTTTTTATAGTGGGGGAGAGGACACAATTGGAGTCTTTGAAAGGAAATTGTGATACTACAATTTTTGCTTTCTAAAAGACTTGAAAAATGAAACATTACTATACCATATATGTTCTTTGTCACAAATATTTCCATCCATTATAAATTAGACAACATTATAGGTCTTTTTAAAAATAACCATTTAAGATTAACCCGAGATAATCATGTCATAACCTTAACTACGATTATTATATTTTATAGATTTTACAATTCCACATGAGAAAAATAATGACTTAAAAATTATATAATATAAATTCTGGTTATAGAAAATATGGAATCCAATTTTAAAAAAATAAACTCATTGATGTGGAGTAATTTAATTTAAAAGTTATCCAACAGACTCAACAAATAGTTATTTTCTAAAGATTTTTTTTTTCAAAATTACTGAAATTTTCATTATCAAAATTCAAAATGAAATTGATTTAAATGAATTAAATTTGATTAATATATAAAAAATTGTAAAAATTATACTTTTAATACCATATTAATATTAAATTTAGATTATAAATTCTTTAAAAAAATACTTTTTCAATAAAAAAAATTAATTTTAACAATTCATAAAAAACTCACACTTCAAGTAAAATTCAGTAATATTAAATCAAAGGTAATTTTCAAAGGGACATTAAAAATTGAATTTAAATTTTTAAACTAAATTTCATAAAATTTATTTAAATTAATTTTCATATATGTTTGAAAACATTGGTGAAAGCCCTTTTTAGAATAAATGAATATCCTCGAAAACAATTATTTTTTCATTAAAATAATTTTTATTTTTATTTATAAACCTTATATAACAGCTAAATTTAATTATAAATTTGTATACAACATATTATCATAATTAAGTTTTTCTACTAATACATGTTAATTTAATAGCTAGTTTATAAGTATGTTCGTTATTACAGTTCATTTAGTCTCAGGGTTATATGTACCACAACCTATATAAGGAACTTAATATATATATATATATATAATTAATTATTGTAGTGTTATATAGACAGTTTATGGATTTTTTAAACTAGGAAATCATTAATGAGCGTTTTTATTTAACATAATAAATTTATTTTGTCAAATTATCAAATATTTACACCTAAAATCATCTTTACAACAAATTTTCATATAAATATCATAATAAGAAAAAAATAATGTAAAAAAATAATAACAATTGTTTTTATAAATAATGAGAACCAATTAATCCTTTTTACTAAAAATACTATTTTTTTCCTCAAACGGAATATTATTTCCATTAAATAATATCATTATCATACATTTTTATGTCATCTAGATTGAATGGAAAAAATTAGAAAGCATAAAAAATTCAGGAAGGTTGATCGAGACATTATAATAATAGAACCCTTATTATAACCCATACAAGTTGAATGAATAATATGATCAAGTTAAATTATAATTATCAATAGAACACAACAATTACCTAATGTGATGGAGATATATATCAGGATCACTAATCATCATGACCTATATGAGGAATAACCTCCATCAGGAGCTATAATGGGAACATCCATCATTATAAAAATTTTCCAATTAAGATAATATATAAGAAACACATAAAATATTTATTTTTTCCAAAAAAAAATATAAATGTTATTTTTTTCAACATGAATTTTATTTTGGATGTTGATATAACCCTTTATTTATAAACATAATTTCATGAAGTAAAATTTACCAAATAGAGGGAAAGTGTTATTTTTATTTTAAGAAAACATTGAAGTATGAGACATGAAATTTTATTTTTAATTTATTTTTTCATATATAAATATATCTAAAATGATTTTATCAATACGGTCATAGATAAATATTATTTAAAAATACAACATTAAAACAAATAAATTATGGTTTTTAACATGATTATTCTCTTACCTTGAGTGAGACTCATCACATACAATATATACATCAATGAATTATAAAATTAGTATAATTACTTAAATTATTAATGAAAATTTAAATTCCTATTATCCTTTTTATTTTCATTATTACCATGTTATATATAATTATAAAATTACTAAAGGTCACATTGGAGGTTTTAATGATAGTATACCCATGTATCAAAAATGACAATAAAAGGGCAACAATGGTTAATGAAGTCATTGTTACAAAATGTAGAGAATAATAATACTATAATAAATATGTTTTTATACATTAATTATATTATTAAAAATATCCATGATTTTTTAAAAAAAATCTATTATCTTATGATTATGGACATGGTAGGACATATATGGTCATGAATAATGTTCCCTTTTTCATGGAACATAAATAATTGAAGATAAATTTAAATTTAAATTTAACAATTTCTGATTAAATTATAAATATAATATTGTTTCATCAAATACACATATATATACTTTCCATTTGATGTGGTGTCTAAAAATGAAACATATCACATCTTATATGTGGTAATCCATATGTATTCTAAAATGACATTTTTTCCAACAGATAGAACATTATGAAATTTTATGACATATTATCCATAAATAATTATAAATATCAAATTTTTTCATATATAAAAACCATATTTTCTACCGACTGAGATAGGTGGTGTTGAAAAAAAAAAGTTACATCAGCTCAAGAGGAGATCATATATCTTACACATGAATGATAGTTTATTTTTCCTTTTGATAGAAGAGTATATTGATATAGGTTATTAGATTGAAAAAATAATATATAATTATAATTTATATAATGAAGTTATAATTTTATTGTGGATGAAGTGGACTCAAAATAGTTACAAGATGAAAAAAATAAAATCAACTACTAGGAACCATACATTTACTTCGAACAAACACCTTTGAATTACACCATCATCCATCAATGGGTCATATAATAACGAATATAATACATCTATATTGTTGGTATAGATTTTAGGGGTGGATTCGGGAACATAATGGTAGAAACAAATTGAACTTCAATCCTAGAGAGAAGTGGGGATGTGAGACCTTTTATAATTGTGGTAGGAGACATTTTTGGAATTTTAAAAGGCATAAATTAATATAAAAAATTATTCCAGTTAAAATGGATAAAGAATGATATTATCTGAAAATTTTACAAGGATGTAGTCATCTCATCTAAAAAAATTCTGATATGTATTTTTGATATTTTCACTTGTATCCCTCTGTTATAGGCCCCATTAACCATTTTAACAATAATCATGGTATTAATGTTTTTACCCTAAAGGAGCCATGAAATAGTATATAAAAGGAAAAGTTAAAATAAATATAAAATTTTGATATTTTCAAACATATTTTAATCCCATGGATTAATAAATGGTTGTATTTAATTTTACACCATTTGAAAAAATATTTTGTGTTATAAAATATCATTAATTGACTTTTTGAAAATACATAAAATACCATATTATAATATAATTTTAACTCTTTTAAAATAATGAAAAAAATAAAATATCATACAAAATAAAGAGTTTTTGGTATTAATTTATTCATATTATAATATTATTTAATGTTTAGATATCATTTTAAATAATATATTTTGGTTCAAACCCTTATTCAGTAAATTGTATCCTTGATCTTGGTAATGGCTTCTTCAATTTTAATGGATTAAAATTCTACATATATGGAGTAAATTTCCCCATAAATGTACAATGAATTAAAAATTTTACCATTTCATATCCTTAATGTGATGTTAAATGTTTTTTATGATTTTTATGTATTGTAATAAAATATTATTTAACATAAATTAACATTTATTCAATTTCGGAAATTATTATTTTTGAGTGTCTATAATGAAAATAATATATTATTTTTTTGAATATAAAACATTATCACATCCCTACTATATTATATTATTCTATTAATATCATGATTATGTGTAAATCATTGAAAAAGTTAATTTACAGGGTTTAAATTCTTTTAATTGGTTTTTCTATTTCATGCACAAAAACATGGTCAGTGTTGTGTAAATATTTTTTTAATATTTTAATATTTAAAATTTTGAAATAAAATAACATGATTAAAATGTAATTTATCATTAAAATTATCATTTGTAACAAAAAAATAATTTTTTTATGTATTTTAAAAAATATTTTAAATATTCAATGAAAAAAGTGTAATTTGTTTTATTTTTATTTTACATAAAATATTAAACTTTTTAAAGTTAATTCTATATAAAAATGGTCATATTTTAATATTTTGGACGATTCTAGATGAAATTTACTCACCTAATATATTTAAGGTAATTTTTTGAATGAATATTAGGCCATATAGTATAAAATTCCACCCCTCCTCAGTGGCTCAAGTTGAGGTGGAATTTCTACATGGTCATAGCTGATATCCCCAATATTCTAAAGGTTGAATTAAATTCCAAGGGCATAAATATAATTGCATTATGATTTTAACATTGAAAATAAAACAACAAAAACCATAAAACCATAAAAAACACTATATGATTCATGATAACAAATTTCGAAAACTCATTGTATAAAAAATCAAGCGAACTATATAATGTACCAAGAGGAAACCCAGCTAAACATCAACTACAATGTGGAAGAAAAAACCAAAAAATATCAAGACACTCCAAATCCAACAACTAATAAAATATCTTACAAGTTATAATCCCCAAATCCAATATACATTACCAATTATCATGGATCAATACTATGTAAATGTGATACCTTCCCTTAACTAGTGTCTCAAAAAAAATATTTACAGAAGGACCAAATTTACAAAGAAGTGGTGATTAATGAAGATCACTAATATTTTACTAAAAGACTTCCAAACTCACACCACTATGATAGAACATGTTAGAAAATTTATATAACATAATAAATATAAAACAATTGGAAATAGATTATATCAAAACTCACCCAGTTCTATGTAAAACTATTTTCATACCAAAATAATTTTCCATAAAAAATCCCCATCCCTAGAACAAAACCATACATTTAAATCAACCAATTCCCAATAATAATTTGGTGTATACCACTTTTATTTCAAATGACCACACATAGAAACTCAACCATGCCATTTTGGTGTTACTAGTGTTGGCAGATCTTAATGTTCTTATCCCATCACTTTGATGGTGATAATTCAGAACCAATATACATCTCTTTCAACTCACATATAATCATTTATTCCAACAACCATTTCAATATAACCATTGTCAAAATAAAGTTCAATAAAACTAATCTTTTGTTGAAAAAACTTTTTCCTTGCATCAAAACCAATCAACCATTTTAAAATCATTGTTTTATTATTATAATACAACATTCACCTTCCAATAAAACACCTAATTTTCAAAATTTTATTAAACCATCACTAAAGGGAATGAAAATCAATAATTGACATATAATTTCTCAATCTATTTCAATAGAAACATTCCATTCTAAATCAACACATCTAATTTTAGAAATATGAGTTTAGATTTAATCGACATACCTTTGAAATGATTGTGAAAATTATGAAAAACATGTGTTATTTAACAAAAACATGTTGAATCTCCAAAAACCGACCACAGATTTAATTATCGAACCTAAACAAAACAATATATTATCATTATTAACAGCGACTATAATAGATATATTTCCCACATAATAGATCTATGAAACCATGATTGAAAATATAATCAGATCTATGAAAAAAACACATGAACTGAGACCAACCAAGAAATATGGCATTCAACGCAGCATGATTTGCCAATGGGTCACTCCCGGATCGAAGGGGGTGGTCTCCACAACCATTGGGTGGATGAAAAATAAAGTTTCTGTCGAAGTGGTGGAAAATGAGTGGATTTGGTGTAAATCCAAGTGAGATAAAAAATTGATAAAACATTTTTGTGTTCATTGTTGAGAACATAGTTAGAAAACATTTATGCTAATCATGCTCCATCCTATTCAAAATGATTTAACTCATATTGTTGGCATGCACAGTTATATAAATCATGAACCAACCATGTAGAATACCACTTCCACACATTGAATGGATAATCATAGTGTGTCATCATTGTTTTTAAAAAATATAAACATAATTGTATTCCTAACCAAAGGTCTCTTCCTTATTGTGCATTGTTTCTATTAGAAGTTTCATAGTTTCTATTTGTTATGCTCAAACTGCCCACCTTTATAAAATCCCGCAAAATGTTCAAATGGTCCTCCAATCTATCACAAAAAGTTCCAAAAAAATTTAATATATATTATAAATAAATAATTGTTTACATATTTGAATCCCTGGGGTTATACATTCTCTTCACCATTTTCCATTCCATCCACATTAATTAGAAAATTACTACAATCCTAAAACAGTTCAGTCCATTACTCGACCTGTTATTTCTCTAATTCCCATGTTTCTTTGTAAAAAATCATATTTCAAATAATCTTAGACTAGAATGGTGCTTTTAAAATGAAATAATTTCTATTGCATATCAAAAATATGTACCTATGTATGAACTATGGATGCATTTGGATATAGTTAAATGTGCCCCATTGAATCACATGGTTATGATCAAGCTCACACTTTTCAACTAAGATACATAAATGAGATTATTCACGGCACTAAACCATGGTCACAATGATTGATTATATTCCACCTAACCAACCTTTTAAACATATCAAAAGGGCCTATGCATTGAGTTGATAACTTTACTTTCTTCCCGAATTTATGATTCCCAATCCTTAGAGAGGATCTCAAGAACACATGATCACACACCGTAAATGACAATGCCCTTTTATGATTATCCACATATAATTTATTAAGATACTAAGTTATCTACATTCTCTTTGGATAAAATGTATATTCTCCATTGTCTCTTTGATAAGTCTGGGTTCAACAAATAATGTCTCAACTATTTTCCCCCAACATACTAGGGTACGATAAGGTTTCCCATACAACGATTCAATATGATCCATATATATCGAAGCCTGAAAAGTGTATTTATTTGATAAATCCACTAATTATACATTCTCCTTCCATGAGCACTCAAAATCCATTACACAATAACTCAACATGACTTCCAAAATTTGTATCATCCTTTTATATTGTCGATCCATTTGTGGATGATATGTTGTACTCATTTTTAAATGATTCCCATGGTTATCAAGCATGCATTTCCATAATTGATACATAATACTCAGATATAATAATTTGATAATATTGAAACTATTATTCAATGCCACTTTACCACATAATAGAAAAAATGTTTGGCCATGTCCTCCACCATATGAGGTTCATTAATAGAGATGAAATTTTTCAAATTTGTGAGATGATCCATTATCATACATACATCATCATGTTTCAGTACCATTCTTGGGAGACCTATTTTATAATACATGGTTATATACATCCATTTATATATAAGGATAGAATGAATATAACATTCTAGTTGGTCACTGATTCTCTTCCGTGACCTTCTGAGGTGTTAAGAACCTTGAAAGATGATCAGCTACCCTCATTTTAATGTATACCAAAAAAAACAGTTCTTTCAATTACCAATAAATATTAAATATTCCTAGATAAACAACCCCTATCGACTTGTTCTAACATAGATGATTTCATCCATAAAAATCCAGATACAAGACCATGAAATCTAAAACCACAAAATAGATACCATTTCCCGCTTCTATCCCTCTATGGTCTCCCACCCATTTATGTATTACCTCATCTCAACACATTCTAAATCAGATGTATCTTCTTCCTTAACCATCTCCATCAAATCAGAAATGTAAAAAACTGGAATGAAAACCATAACATCACCTTTGTCTTCACATTATAATTTCATGTCATATTGGACTGACAAAAACTACCACTAATATGATGTTTTCTTTGCTAACATATCATATGAACATCTTCTAAATGAATCTACCACCAAATTTCCGTTACACGATGAATAAATTTTGTCAATGAAAATAATTTTGATATACTATATCCAATATCATTTTCTTATGTTAAATTCCCTTCGTTATAAAACATGTATAATGATCCTATGTTCGATAAACACAGTAAATTTCACAACTAAGATGTAATGATACCAAGTCTTCAAAGCATGGAACAGGGATTTTATCATTAAATTTTTTGATTGGTAGTTATTATAATGAGACCATAAATGATATGAGCCATAATAAATAATATTATATCCCTGAATAATACACATCTTTACCCATATCTCAAGGAATCACGATACACCACATACAATGTCTTAATTCTGGTAAAATCAAGACTGGTGATGATGTAAGGAAAACATTGAACTCTTTAAGAGACATCTTTCATTATTCATCCCATTAAAAAGGAACATATCCCATTTTTAATGTTATCATAGGTGGATCTTGTCATAATACATTATAAACAAAACATTGGTAATAAACATCTATACTAAGGAAACTAGGTATATCAAAGAAATTATTTGGAAGTTTCCAAAAGGTAATGGCCTCTATATTATTTGGATCCACAAAAACACCACTTCCCAAGATTACATGGCCATGGAAACGTGCCTCATGAATTAAAAAACAACACTTTGATAATATTTCATATATAAGATGATCCATTAAGATTTATAACACTATCAAAATGTGTTTTTCATGTTTAGACATTTCCCTTGAATATGCAATTATATCATCCATTTTGACTTCAAAAAAAATCGATATATCATTGAAATATTTTATTCATCTATCCCATAATGTTCAATTGAGATTTCGTGAGATCGAAACACATATACACATACTCGTAATGGCCATACCTACATCAGAAAACTGTTTTCAAAATATCCTCATTTTGAACCTAGAAATGGTGATATACTAATTTTGTGTCAATTTTATAGGACCACTAGGATCCCCTCAATTGATCAAATAAATCATCACTACATATAAGGGGGTACTTAATCCTTCTCTCAACATCATTATTTTTATCATAATTGATACAAAGGTGAAGAGTTACTACCATATTTTCAAAAATAATTCTTGTGCTACCCATACAGTTGTTCTTGGATGAATAATCCCTCTACATTATAGATCATAATGTTTCACATTCAATTAACTTAATTATATTATTTCTATTTAATAATACAGTTGTGAGGTATGACTAGTCTATGAATGAATAAAAATGAAATACTCACCTTTTCTTGTTGGGGGTAACCGTAAGAATTTTTTGGAAAATAAATCAATCAAATTGATAAACCACTACTAGAGAACTACTATTCCTGATCTCTTCCATTTATTACTGTATCATAGATTCAAACTAGATTCATATCATTCAAAAGTTCATTCCAAAATGCCCGTTGAACCTTTTATAACATTTCAATCTTTTTTAAATAGATGCTTGATGCATTAAGTTTTCTTAAAACAAACCAATCCCATATAATAGTAGATGTGAGACTTAAAAAATTTCAAATAATCCATACCATGAAATATGTCATATAAATCCATCTATAGAATAGGGAAATACAATATCAACTCAATTCCATGAATAGTTTTTAAACATGATCTACAAATAAATTTTCAATATTGACTTTTACCTAGATGAGTATGATGTTTCAAGACATAAGGCATAAACTCAATATTTAAAACTAGAAAATATGCATCATGGGAAGAAATAATGTAATGGGATCCACCCATATTGAAAAACACATACATGATGTTGGAATTAAAATTATTCATACCTCTCACCAATAATGGTTCAGATTAAACATCATAATTAACATGATCTACTCTTTATAATTTCTAACTTACTATTTCTGATGCCTTCACCGGGGCACGCACGTCCATCTCATTCGGGGATGGGGGACATGGTTTTTGTTGCCCCGCATTCCCTCTTTCCAAATGTGGTAGACATCCACTCATTATTGAGGGATGTCTGCTACTTGATCAAAATAGGATTATGGGATGTCGGTTCTTCCTTCTGTGGATTCCACCTAGGAACTCGTCACCTAGTCCGGGTCTCCCTCATAGACATAAGACGTTGTTCATGAAACTCTTCCCGATGCCATATCTTTATGGACACTAGTTAATTGTGTTGGTTCTATCAGGACATTCTAGGGGGTCAGGTCAGGGCAGCAACCTTCCTTTAGGGGAGTAGTCATGTGGGGAATCACTAGTGTGTCTGGAGGTTGGGGTCTTGGCATTTTTGTCTTCTGTCCCTTATTATAGGGCTTCTTGAGGGCACGGAAGCCTAAGTAATCTAACATCAAATGTGGGGAATCATATTCCATGGGAATGTATCTATAGTTTTCCTCAGCTTCCCATGTTTAACACGGGGTATGCCGCAAGTTTAACATCCAGTGGAGACAGATCACGCTGATCAGAACACTGACTAGGGTGGATCAGATGGACGAACTCCCTGGAGGGAACTCTCATATTAGGGCCAAAACGTGGGTGGCTTCTTGAATTCTGAAAAATGGAACATGGAAAGGGGTGGAATGATTCCACCGGGATGTGGCGGCCCGAGTAAGAATCAGTATGGCTGATGGAAGGTTATGTGAAAGGGGTGGTGAATGGGATGGCACCGTCATGGGGACGACGATGGTTTTGGGCTTAATACATGAAGAGTCTTCCTACGTATCCCTGGGGCAGGGAATAAAAGTTCACGTAGTTCACATAATGATGGATTACAGCTAATAGGGGATTTATGGAATACCGCTGGATGAGATCAGAAAGGCTAACCATTGGATAAGGTTTCAACGGCTTACCGCTGATTGAGGTCACAGCAGCTTACCGCTGGACGGGGCTATCAATGTCTTACCACTAATGGGTTTGCAATGGATTATTTCTTTGTAAGGTTGCAATGTCTTACCGCTGCAATGAAAACAAATTACCACTGAATGGAGTGACAACGACTTACCGTTGAATGGAGTGACAATAGCTTACCACAGAGTGGAGTGACAACAGATTACCACTGAATGAAGGTTCATAGTTTAACGTCATGTGGGACAGGGGTGAACCAACGTGAAGAGGGTCGGAACTGCTGGGTGTTAGTATTGAACCTCGTGGAGGATTCCTACATACCTCGCCTTGGTAGGGATCAAAGACCACGTAGTTCAGGTGGGTGAGAACCAACCTGAAGGTGGACCTAGGGCCCAATGGTTGGTGGGCTTGGTGCACCGATATGAAGATGGTCGGGACCAATGGATGGTGGTGGGCTTGAACTTCAGGAAGGCTTCCTAAGTACCCTTCCTTGGCAAGGATCAAACTCCACATAGTACAGAATGGAGAATACAGTTTAAAGTCGTGCGGGATAGGGTAAAACAAATATAAAGGGGGTCAGATCGACCAGAGTGGTGGTCTTGAAACTCGTGGAGGCTTCCTACGTACCCTGTGTTTGAAAGGATAAACGTTCACATAGTTCAGGATATTGGGGAATTTGGATATTACACTCTTAGGTGGCCCAAGGTGTTGGTGAACCGACATGGAGGTGGTCGGAACCAATGGGCGGTGGTCTTGAACCTCGTGGAGTCTTCCTATATACCTTACCATGGCAAGGATCAATGTCATCATAGTTCGGAATATGTGCATCAGGATTAAACTCTAGGATACCCAAGGTTAGGCAGGAGCCAGTGAACCGACATGAATAAGGATCTGGGGTCCAGGTAGATGGTGGGCTTGAACCACATGGAGGCTTCCTACATACCTTGCCTTAGCAATGATCAAAGTCCTCAAAGTTCTGAATATGGGCATGGGGCCTACACTCTAGGATTCCCTAGGTGAGGCAAGAGTTAGCGAACCGACGTGAATAAGGACCTGGGGTCCATTTATATGGTGGGATTGAACCTCTTGGAGGCTTCCTACGTACCTTTCCTTAATAAAGATCAAATTCCTCATAGTTCTGAATGGCGGTGTGGGGATTATACTCTAGGCTTCCCAAGGTGAGCCAGGAGTCGGTGAACCGACATGAATAAGGAACTGGGGTCCAGGTAGATGGTGGGATTGAACCTCGTGGAGGCTTCCTATGTACCTTGCCTTAGCAAAGATCATTTTCCACGTAGTTACGAATATGGGTGTGGGGCATACACTCTAGGCTGGCTAAGGTGAGGCAGGAGTCACTGAACCGACGTGAATAAGGACCTAGTGTCTAGGTAGATGGTGGGATTAAACCTCGTGGATGTTTCCTACGTATCTTTCCATAGCAAAGATCAAAGTCCTCGTAGTTCATAATGGTGGTGTAGGGCATATACTCTAGGCTGCCCAAGGTGATATGTAATGGTCAATGCTCACTCTAGGCCCACGTGAGTCTTGCTGGGTGTGATAAACAAGAGATAGCAGAGACCCATCAATCACATCGCGAAAGGTGCATCCGTGGTAAGTGAAGAGGGGCTTACATGTGGTTAGAGGCCGAGGGAGAGAAATATTGGGACTTACTCTAGGATGGAGGCCCAATGGCGACAAAGTATAGCGGGAGAGGGACTTGATACTGAAGAAAGGAGAATCATTATTCCCTACCTGACCATTTTCTGTCCCTGGGGACTGAAGATGAAAGGAGGAGCATGGATTTTTCTTGTTACAAGAAGGCTAGGGGATTACACCGAGATGTTCTCCCTTCCCCTGTAGAAACATTCCACTCCCATAAGGAGGATATCATCCCCTGTGGAGACCAGTGGGCGTGGAGAATGTCCAAGGTGGGGCTACCCTTCATACGAGGCATGGGGCAAGATTATAGTTTAACTTCATGGGTGGAGGACAATGGTTCCTAGTAGTTTAACATCCTACATCTCAGACGAGGTGGGTTTTCTCCACAGCCCTAGGACTTACACAACTAGTACCCTCTACTCCTTGGGGAAGATATGGGATAGGAAAATATGTGGCGGGGGTTTGTCATGGGGCGTACCATTGAGGGGTCCATGTCAGTGTGGCTATTAAAAGAAGAAATAGCCCTTAGTGTGCCAATGCGAAGAAGTATGAGGCGATGCAATGCAATGGGCTGTGTCATCCAAGGGACTTTGACGTTACTTCATGCGAACCTAGGTGGTTGCATGGGTAATATGTATATGGTGAAGGCACCGTGGGTGAGGGAGGATCCATAAAATGATGCCCGGAGGAGGGAAATCATGGTCGCACAATGAGGGAGGCTTGCATGCAAAATTGACCATTGCATGAATATGGGTTCTGGACGGCGCGCAAAAGTAATTGCGCGTGCAAAAAACCTTGGTCCAGCGCAAAATTGGGTGATGGGCGCGAAATAGAGGGACTGGCGTACAAAAGGAATTGCGCGCTGAAGCCCTAATTGCGCGCAATCAGAAGGAATTGCGTGTGGGGGAAGGGGTTCGAGGGGATTTGGAAAAGGATCAAGCTCGAGTTGTCACGTGCAAAGGCGGACCCCCAGGCGACCTGGGGAGAAAATTTTAGTATGAGAGAGCCATCTTCGTTGCGTGCACGAGAGAATAATTTCATGCGGGAGAGGCTATTCAAATTATTCGGGATGAAGTCAAAGGGGGTGGCCTTGTATTTATAGGTGCTCGGGATTGCGGGTTTGCGTGAAAAATGATTTTCATGAAATATTTCATGTTCCGGTGATGGCAGTGCAAATTTCAACCACGCAGAGCGGTGGCACAAAGAAATTCCTCACCGCGTAGAAAACTCTCATGAATCTCAATGTTTTCACACGGGGCATATTTGTTTTCATGAAACCCATTTATTTTTTTACGCCACCCATCCGGGACCCCACAGAAGGGATCTCTGGTTCCATATATAGATTCTATTTGTCGCGTTACAACCTTCTTCAGCTCTTGAGCATATTTCGGAATTTGCAAATTCCCCCCCCCCTCGGAATCGGACAGGCTAGGGGCTGCAAAGGTTAGATTCTGAGGGAAATGTTGAGATACAGGGAACCCAGGGGTTGCTGCATGATTCTTACCGCAGAGGTGTGAAATACCGGGCCGAAGCACGTAATCAAATTTTCACGTGTGGGAGAAAACCTATCATCACACCTATAAATGGAGTCGTGGGTCCCTCCATTCCGTATGGATTTTCTCACGCGATAATCCAGAGCTCACATGTGTGAAAAATGCATTCCCCTATGTGAAAACGTTTTCTGTTGTACATAATTCACCACTATCAATCGTCTATTTTCATGCGAACCTGGGATTTTTTGCGCTGGCTTCCGATTTTCCATGCCGACCGCTAATTTTTCGTGCCAACATTTGATTTTTCGCACCACCTCCTGAATTTTTGCGGCAGCTCCTTACAATCTTTTTGGCAAGAGATGGTCGCCAATCAGGCTGATGGTGAGAGGGAAGCCACATCTGCTGCTCAAAGGGCTGAGATGGTTTCCATCCCTGAGGATTATGGTGCTCGAAGGGTCATTTCCAACAACCATACTCTCTTCAACATGTTGAACCCATCATAGACGAAGTTTGCACTGTCTTTCAATCTGCCGATCTTGGACTTCGGAATCCTTGAGGAGGTACTGATTTCAATGTTCGATGTCGGCACACTACGATCATGGGTGACCCACGAGGATGACCTACCATAGTACAACATCACCAACAATGGTCGTCCTGCTAGAGAAACTAGGAATATGGACGTTTACATCCGGAATCCACGTACCATGACCATTTAAGGAAGTGAACCGGTTGCGGAAGATTCTCCAGCTCATTATGCAAGCACCTTCTGTCAGAGTTTTACTGACAAGACCAAAGGCTGGATCCAGGATTGAGATCTGCAGTCTAGAGGCAACTTCACCATTGAATGGGCCTGGGCGTATTTGGTTCTCCAAACATGAGACCAGTTTGTGGTTGAACTGCGGCACATCGGTTTGTTCGAAGCGGTGTGGATGTCACATTTTCCCTTCTATCACCAGCCTAAGCTCAGGCTAGAGCTATTCACTGTATGGTCCCTTGACACTAATAACTTATACCTTCATCATGAGGAAGTCGGAATTAGCCTGTGGGATGTCCATTTCATCGGGGGCATCCCTCTATAGGGGCATCAGTACGATGAATTCCTCCCGACGAGTAACACATGGGGTGAAAGATCATGAACCCCTATACTGACATGGCACCTGCTGGAGCTGGCCAAGGAAAGGCTGGGGGTCAAGTATTTCTTGAAGGACATTGCCTACAAGAAATGGTCCAGCATGTTCTATGAAAAAGATCCAGAAGTCATGATGTTGGGGTGGGGGAGATGGTGTCTAACCGCAGCACAGAGGATCAAGATCGGATCGTACTAGAGGATCTCGGAGGCCACAAGTGAAAGGGTAGTGGAGTTGGAACGATCCATCCAAGAAGTTAACCGTTAAGTTCCCTATTTTGGCCAAACTCATAAACTCATTTCTTATTATTGCTTCTTATTCTGAACTGCATGTATGGATAAATTTATTTACTTATTAATTTATTTTAAAACATCCAACCACTATCCTGGAATAAATAACACTCCATTCCTAATCACACTCATGTCTCCCCCAATGTGAGAAACAAGATATATTTTTATTATTACTTCACATGATCGCAGGAGAATCAACCCAGATTCGGGCATTCAGGGTTTGAATAACAAGCCCAGATTTCCAAGAAGAAATGGGAGAGACCTAACTGGAGGATGAAGCTCTCGAAATAGCCGAATTACCATTTTCCCAATGTGCTCTTATTCATGAAATGGATAACTCCAGGGGTGTTGGAAAAAATCCAAACAGGGGAATGGAATGTGTGAACCATGATACCCAAGATTCGGAACACTATGGGGGTGGTGTGACAATGAAAAATAACTATTGACTGCATTTGACATGAATTATCCTTATTGGGTTAGCCTAGAATGGGGATAGAAAATGAGGGCCGAACATTGACCATGTTCGGGACACGGGGCCCGACTCAAAATGTCATCCAACTACCTTCTGGAATGTTGTCTAGGGACAATAGGTGAGCCATAGGCTGAGCATCCATACTGTTAGGGGGTTCCCTTATACATGAAAGGGGACGAGGTTCCGAATAAGGGGAATGCAAGGCATGGAATGTGGAGCGATGGTTCATTCGAAAAGAATCGTACACTCTTAAAATTACACCACCATGGTGGAAGCACATTAGATGGGCGCATTGGTTTGATCAGGTATCATTATTTCATTCAGACAGGATCTCTCTAGCGAGGGAGCTGTCACTTCCCAAATTCATCATGGGGCATCCCGAACATGATCAGGGAAAATCTTCCATTACATGGTTCCCTATGGGGGGTCAGGCCAGGGGGCTGTAAATGTGGAGGAATAGGATTTATGATTCCTAGGGCATGACCCAAGGTGAAATGTCTGGGTGTCCCTATGTATCGCATGGGGATGGGAATCAAGACATACATAGTTCTAAAATAGATCTTAGTTTACGGTCATAGAGCTCGGACCATGGATAGTAGCAAACGCGGGAGACACATGGTGGGATAATTATAAAAACCCAATGTTAATGGGAACTTGGGGCTCCGACCACCACGTGTTCCCTAGGAAGGTTCTAGATCAAGGGACTAGAAACGAGAGTTAATATGGGCTCGTGGCAAGGTTCACGGATGTTCCTTAATACCCCATGAGGATGGGGATCAAGATGGACGAAGTTATAGAGGTGGCATGGTAAGGTACTAATGCTAGGGATAAAAAGGGGCATGCAGGTATGGCCCTCACACCGAAAGAAGAGTTATTTGATAAATATTGTTTGTCCTTTAAGGTGAATGGTTTTTTTGTGAAGCGACAGACTAGGATAGAAATTCCCAATATCGCCACAAGAATCATTCCATATGCCGGTATTAACAAATTGTATGGCGTGTTACCGATAACAAATACGATGTCACCTTAAGGGAGGACGCCACAATGTGGTGCCATTTTTCTTCATGCATCCAGGATGATAATGTAACAGTTTACGGTCATGTGATAGGACCCTTCGTTCATTTTATCATCATGTAGCACAAGAGTAGTAGAGACGATGATAAGTGGGGAATGTGTACGGTTTAATAAAACATATTTGATGTGAATTTTGACATAACAACATACCACACCATATGTAATTTCAAAAAAAGGGGCCTTGGGATAAGGGTCCTAAGTAGAGGTAAGAGGGTAAGGGGCCAAAGAAACTAGCTCCCAATTGAACTGGACCTGAAATTGAGACGTCTGGGTGTTCCTACAAATCCCATGAGGATGGGAATCAAGCTATACGTAGTTCTAAATGATATCTTAGTTTATGGTTTTAGAGCTCGGACCATGGATAAGAGAAGTCGGTGTGGAGCCTCGAATGATGCCTTTATAGTGGCTTTGTCCTCATAACGTGTGGATGTGCAATAAGGAATAGTACCAAGAGTTTCGAAGTTCTACATGGACATGATGAGGTGGAGAATGATTTGAATTATGTAACCATCATTTTGGTATTTATGGGGTTGGCATGGTGATAGAGGATTACTGTTGATTGTGTTCGAAACACAGCATCCATATCATCTTATCCTGAAATGGGGACAATCAAATGAGCATCGACTGTTGACCATATTCGAAATGCAGGATTTGTAACAATTTTTTGTCTGCGACCCTTGAGGATGTTGGTCCATAATGGTAGGAGAGCCCTTAGGCCTAGCATCCATGCCACTTGGGGGTCCCTTCGGGTGTGAAAGGTGATGGAAGCCCTAATGAAGGGGAAAAAGACTGAAATTTGATGAAAGCATATCCGAGTAGAGTCTGAAATTCCATGCATTAAACCAGAGTACCCTTAGGCACATTGGTGAATCGCCGAAGAGTACAGAGGAGTGCATCTTGAGAGCAGCTGATTTGAAAATATGTGTATAGAAAAAGGGGATAGAGAACCCTTAGGGGAAAGTGGTACATGGCATGGTTGTTCCTAACCTGATGTGAGTGAAGATATAACCTCATACCACACAGTGTATCCCTTTTAATGGAAGATTACGGGACGAGGGGCCAAGATGGGGTTGGACCTAAAGACAATATTCTTGAGCGGTCTTACATATCCCTTGAGTATGTGAATCAAGCCATACGTAGTTCTATAGTTGCACTTAGGGGGGGTAGGATACCCTAATGAGGGGGGTGTATGGTGTGGCGAGTAATCTGATGTGAATGAGGACATAATCCCATACCACACCGTACAACCCTGAATAAGAACTTTGGCTTGGGGCCTGAAATGGCCAAGGGGCCTAAGGCTGGGCCCTGGTTGGAAAGGCCCAACCATTTTGTAGTTTAATGTCTTATAGTGAGGACGCAGAGGGGAGTAAGATGTCCCACAAAAGGGAGTTTTACGGCTTGGAAAATAACCAGAGGTGAATGAGGACATAATCCCATACCATACCATAAAGTCCCATACGAGAGATCCTGGGTCGGGGTTCGAAAATGCCAAGGGGCCTAAGGTTGGGCCTCGGATAGGAGGGCCCAACCAGTTTGCAATTTAACATCTTGTAGTGACAACAATGAGAGGATAATGTATCTCAACCGAGGATTTGTATGGAATGGAGAGTAACCCGATGTGAATGAGGAAAAAATCCCATACCACACCATACAATCCCATAAGAGAGAACCAGGTCCGGGGTCCCAAAAAGGCCAACGGGCATGAGGCTGGGCCTCGAATTGGAAGGCCATAAGTCCTCTTATACTGTTACTGCCTCATCACTACTCTTAAGCCCACCTGAGTAGTGCTCGGTGTGGGAAACATGGAGTCGGTCTTGGCTCTCCCCATCATATGGGGTATAATAGATATAATTTCTTGAAGGGAGTTCGTCGCTTGGAGACATAACGAGGAAGAATGAACCACTACACTCAATGTTTGGGACATCTTGGGCTGGTTCTAACGATCCGGGAGAGCTGTTGATCATGTTCTAAACCCAGCATCCCCATAGTGACCTGAAATGTGAGCAAAAAATGATCATCGACTGCTGACCATATTCTAAATGCGGGACTTGTATCAGATTTTTTCTCAACATCCTCGAGGGTGTTGGCCCGAAATTGTAGGAGAGCCCTTAGGCATAGCATCCATACCATTCAGGGGCCCTTATGGATGGGGAATATGATGGAGTCCCAATAAAAGGATTTGGTGAGGCATAGTTGTGCCCATATATGAAAGGGGCGAACGCCTCTAGGGAGTGAGGCGTATGGCCGGATCGAGGTTAGATTGATTTGAATCAGGTCCAAAGTCTGTACCCCACCATATGTCTTAACCCACGGGGAAGATTCTGGCATTTGGGTTGGGCCAACAGAAGAAATTCCCAGGCGTTCCTACGTATCCCATATGGATGGGAATCAAGACTTATGTAGGTATTGAAGGCCATGCAGTTTAACATTGTGCGGTGAGGACGTGGGATAATAGAAGAATGAGAGAGCACATGGTGCAATCGTCGCAACTCCCACATGAACAAGGCTAAGGAGGCCTGCACTACACCACATAAGGACCCTCTGAGAGGATTATACCTAAGGGGGATAGTTGAAAAAGAGCATTTTGGGGCTTGTCTCAAGATGGGGTGTCTGAGAATTCTTACGTATCCATTAAGGGTGGTAATCAAGCCATACGTAGTTCTAAGGGAGTCATTTTACGTCTTGTGGGATTATGCACTGTTTAAATTCATGTAGGGCCGGACAACTTAAGGTCATGCGGGACCGGCATGCAGTTTAGGGTCATGCGAGACCATCCAGTTTAAGGTTGTGCAGGACCATTAGGCTCAGGAAATGCATTGCTTGAGGAAATTGGAATTGGTGGAAGGAGTTATACGCTCACATTCCATGGTCACCAGGGAGTATGCTCAATTGGGGTAAATCCTGTGAACTATGTAAGATCTTTACCATTTAGGCTCCAGCTTGGGTGGTTTCCTGCCAGGGATCATTGGAGCCCTGAGGTCCAATACCAAGTCGCCTTGTTGAAAAGAGTGGAGGAGAACCTTTTTGTTGATGGCTATAGATGTCTTATTTTGATGCCTTTCAAGATTGTGTAGGGTACAGATCCTATTCTCCTCGAGTGTTTCCATTTTAGACAGATAAATTTTGGCCACCTTATCTGGTGCCTGTTGGTCATAGACCATGGTGCGTAATAAAGGCAGATAGATATCGATGGGCAGGACAGCCTCAGCTTCGTACACCAGGGAATATAGGGTCACCTGGATGGAATTACGAGTCATCGTCCGATAGGTCTAGAGGGAGTTGGGGAGCTTGTACGACCAACTCTTCTTGTTTTAAAAAACCATTTTCATAAAAATGTTAGATAGGGTTTATTTGAACACCTCGATATGACCATTTTCATATGCGTGATAGCGGGTGGTATGGTTCAAATGGATGTTGTACTTGGCGTACAATTTCATTAGCTCGGCTACTCAGAAGTTGTTACTGTTATCGGCGAGGACAACGTAAGGGACTCCAAACTGGTGTATGATGTTGGAGATCACTAAGTCAACGATAGAACATGCCTTGACCTCATTGAGAAGAACTACCTCTACCCACTTGGAAAGAAATCATTGGCGGTGAGGATGAACCTATATTGTCGATCTGTTGCTGGTGGATATGGTCCCATGACATCGAGTCCCCAAACTGTGAACAACCAAGAGTACATGGTGAAGTGGAGAGGTTTGGGAGGACTATGCATTAAGTTATCATGAATTTGGAATGTGTGACATCTCTTGGAGAACTCGATACAATCATGGATCATGTAGGTCTAGAAGTACCCCAGTCTTCGGATCGGGTGGGACAACATCGGCACAGCTTGGTGGGAACCGCAATTACCGGCATAAACCTCTTGCATGACCTTAGAAACCTCGACTTCATGGATGAAATGGAAGAGAACAACATCTAACCCATTCTTGTAGAGGATATGCTCGAGAATGGGACTACTTTGGAGGGTAAACTACAGTGTGAGGCATCGAATTCGCTCACACTCGGCACGATCAGCCAAGAGGTAACCATTTTGGAGATACTTGACAAAAGGGGATCTCTAGTTGGGAGTCGCTTCAAAAATTGCATCTGAAGAACATAGGGGTCTGTACGTGGATGATCTAGCAGTAATATGGCTTACTAGTAGGCCATTTTCATCCTCTGGGGTGATGTGGGCAATGACTCTCTGGTGTGCCACATGTATAATCAGATCATCTGGCTCAAGTTCTGCAAGTGATGCAGTCAGGACGGCCAGGGCATCAACTCAACCTTTCTGAGATCAAGGGACATGAGTAACTTCCGGACATGATTGAAATTGATCCATTAGCTGGAGGGTGTGTTCCATCAATAGTAAGAGATTTGGATTTCTAACGACATAGACACTGTTGACTTTCTTGATGACTAGTTCAGAATCCCCTTTCACATGCAAATGGGGTACATCGATCTCGAGGGACAGCTCGAGGCCAGTGATAAGATCCTGATACTCTGCCTCGTTGTTGGTCTATCTTTCTAACAACAAGAATGAGTACGGTAGAATGTCTTGTTCCAGGGTAATAAAGACAACACCCTGGCCCACTCTATTGAGTCAGGAATCATTCAGTATTCAGCCAGTGGGGCTCTGGAAGGCACCATCAAAGTGCATCTGCCAACATGAGATGGCATGATCTACTGAGAAGATTTCCTCATCGGGAAAATCTAGCTCCAGGGGCTGATCCGTGGAGGTTGGATGGGCAGAAAGAATGTCTTCCAATTCATGTCCGTTGATAGATTTATGGGGGACAAACCTGATGTCGAACTGGTGGAGGATTACTTCGCACTGTGCAAGACGGCCGGTCAACATGGGGTGGTTCAGAATGTACATCAGTGGGTCTACCCGAGACACCAGCTATACCCCATGGTGCTGCATGTAGTGTCGTAACTTATGTACTACGAAAACCAGTGCAAGGCATCTTTTCTCGATGGTAGAGTATCTGGTCTTTGTATTGAGGAGAATTCGGATGAGATATTAGAGGTTGTTTTCTATCCCCTCATTGTTCTTCTAGGAGATAATGGCACCGATAGATCATTCGAGGGTAGTCACGTACAAGATTAGCGGTTTTCCAGAGATGGGTGGCATCAAGACTAGAGGCTGGAGAAGATACTGCTTGATTTCCTCGAACGCGGTCTGACACTCTTCGTCCCACTCATAGGCAAAGACTTTCTTCATGATCCGGGAAAAGGGCTTACACTTGTCGTCCAGATTCACAATGAATCGGCATATGTAGGCTAAGTGGCCTTGAAAACCTTGAAGCTACAGAATATTTCTTGGGGGATGCATCTAGCTGATTTCCTTTATATTCACCATGTCGATCTCGATGTCGTGTTACAAGACAACAAAGCCAAGAAACTTCCCGAAGGTGACCCCGAAGGCACACTTCAATAGGTTCGTCTTCATGTGGTGGGAACAGAGGAAGAAGAACACTTTCTCAAGGTCTTTGAGATGGTCCTGATGCTGGAGAGATTTCACCACCAGATCATCCACATAGAATTCCACCGATTTCCTGAAGATTGGCTTGAATATACGGTGCATTTCCTGTTGATAGGTGGCACCTGCACTCTTCAGGCCGAAGGGCATAACCTTGTAACAGAAAGTACCTTGTGGCGTTATGAAAGTGGTGGACTCTTCATTATCAGGGGCTATCCAGATCTTATTATATTAAGAGTAACCATCCATGAAAAAGAGTTCTTGGAACCATGTCATAACATCAATCAACTATTCTGTCACTGGAAGTGGAAAATCATCATTCGGACAGTGATAGTTGAGATTTCAGAATTCGATGGAGACTTTGATCTATCTCTTCTTCTTCCTGACTGGCACGATGTTGGCTAGCCACATGGGGTACTGGAACTCCTTGACGAAGTTGGTTTTGATGAGCTTGTCAACCTCCTCATTGACCATGGCACTGTGAGAAGGATGCATCTTTCTAGGAGGATGCTTGAAACTGCGATTATTTGTCAGGAGACCGAGGTGGTGGATGGCTACCAGAGGATCTAGTCCTGGAATCTCATCGTAACTCCCGGAGAATACATCATGGTGATATTTAATGAAGTCCACGTACCATTTCTGCTCCTCGAGGGACATGTCGGCACTGATCAATGTGGTTCTCAGATCTACCTCGCTACCAAGGTTCACTTTTACCAGTTCATCCACTGTGGCAGAGATTCCTTCTTCAAAAGTGGGTGGAGCATCCTCCAGATCCTCTTCTTCACTTATGGGGGATAGATTTCTTGTGGGAGGATCTTCCTATGGGTCAGCAGATCCTGCTGAGAGGTTGGTACTATCCTGGACATCAGTGGACTTCATATCAGGAGATTCATGTGCCGTTGAGACCATATCCATGAAAGCAGTCAATCCAATCCCATCTGGTCTTCAGACCAATGGGCCACACTTGATGATATCAAAGAAATAGTGTCGCGTCGGCATGAGCTAGTTAATCCCAACTGAGTGAAATAGAAACTTATGACATACTATCATTTCCATGGTGCGGACATCTTGATACCGTATTGAGGTAGGAGGCTCTGGGATCACCCGAGCCTGGTTTGTGTAGGTGTACGAGGTGATTTTATATCGTTGCTTGGACTTTGGAATATGCCTTCCTCTTGTACCAGAGACAACAAATCATTTCCCCATGTAGGGGGTCGTGGCCTCCAATCGATAGATCGGGAAGACATAGGCGTCATCCAGACTTTCCTATGGGCCATTTGTGATTGTGGCAGGCACAACCTCACTGTCTAGAATCTGTTTATCCTTGCACTTATAATAGTCAGCATCTAGATAATGGGATTCACAAGAACATAAAGGAGATGAATCACCCTAGAGTATGACTAATCAACCATTAATATAGTACTTAAGGAATTGGTGATACGATGAGAGGATAGCCACGTGCAGTTAGAGTCGTGGTCTTCCCATCAACACATTGTACACGGTGTCCTAGGAGACAACCATAAACTCAGTACTGGAAACTAGGACACTGAACTGGGTATTCAAAAAAATCATGCCAATAGGGGTCTTCTCTTTCCTCTCATATCCATGTATCCTTAAATTGGAGGGAGTCAGGTCATCTTCGGATAACCCCATATTTCTTAGTGTCCACATCGGGATCAGGTTGATCCCGGAGTCGGTGTCAACGAGACAGCGGTGAACCTCCACATAGTTAAATTGGCCGATGATGTATAGCGGGATGATGTTCCCCTGTATGGTAGAGCCTTCATCTTCTCTTGAGAACAAAATGATGTTCTGGAATTCGAAATTCTCAACTGTTTTAGCATTAAAGTCTTCTAAAGCTAATACATCCGTCTCAAACTGGAGGGGGCTTCTCAAAGCCTTAGTGAGGGCCTCAAACATATCTGACGATAGGAGAAGAGATTCAAGGATGGAAATCCTCACTGAGATGCAGGAGAGGTGTTTGAGAATATCATACTTCTATGCCAGTTGCGATCTTCTGCTTACAAGAGGCCCCTCTATGATTGGAGGCATGGCAGGCCCTTCCGGCTGGACTGGTGGCTGGCTGGTGCTAGGTATGTCCCGTTGTTCACTAGTCGAAGCGCAGAGAGTTGTTGTTGGATGAGGATTGGACGAATTAGATCGCCCGTAGCTGGGTGAGGCTGGTCGTGGTCTAGAAGAGGTATCTTTTCCGAGTCCAGTAGCAAAAACGGTGGTAGAGGCATTCCTGATGACACCTGATGAAGAGGTTGCACGTGCTGAGCTCTGCGCTGGGCATGCTGTCTAGTCTCAGTGGAATTCATGGCTTAGATGGAGGTTCAAACTGATGCGCCTCGACGACCCACATGGTTGCGGCTTCGCCGATGTTGGCATTGGCTGGGGACATTGGTCAGGTTCTCCTGGAACTCCCCGTCGTCGGGAGTCATATAGGGGTTTACCAACTCCAAGGTATTAAACGAAACATACCCCTTACTATAACTTGAAGAGTCATACACCCCTAGGAAGATTCTAGGAGGGATCCCCATATGAGGGGGCATGAATTCACTGAGAGTGCGGGACAATTATGGCATTGGTGGGGCACGTTGTTTCTTCTTGAGCCACCATTTATTTCTCTTCAGGGAAGAGGTCGGCTGAGATAATGTTGCAGAAGTGGTGGCCACATCTTCTGATGGCTCTGGTAGATTTAGGCGTGCCTGATGATACCATGGGCACAAGAAACCGTTATGTGAGCCATCCAATCATCATACTTCTAGGACCCACTCTTATAAACATGTTTCCACTCGCCTTCACTATCGCTACTATTGTCTGACTTTACAATGACACTTGCCACTTGTGCTTGGGTCGGGCCCAGCCTGACTATATTATTATCGACCTAGTCTTAGATCCAGTCTTTAAACACATAGAACCTCTTGAGGGTGTGTCCTAGAATCTGATGATAGGCTTATTAGTTGAGGAGATCAGTGATATTCTCCTCTTTTAGCCTTTATCACTCGGGAAAGCGTACAATCCCCAGATCTAGTGCTCTACAGAAGTAACTGGGGACCAGATTCTCATTGAACGAGTAAGTCCGGTTTCTTATTTACAAAAAGGGGTCCCTTGGAGCCTGGCCCTGATGAGGAGCTGGAGGGGCCTGTCAAGGAGGCATAGCCTATTTGTCCCTCCGGGGCGGTGGCGGCGCATTATACGGAGGAACATGATGATTTTGAGGACGCTGTTGAGCCAGAGGTTGCGCCTGAGGATGTAGGCCTCTGTGAGGTTACAGGTCCAGTACCACAGGTAGTAACTCTAGTTGTTTGGGGCTTCTATTTGGGCCATCGTATCGGGCTTGGCTCTGGCGGCTCTCCTAGCTGGGATTACATGGGGCAACGGATGTTCCTGGATGACTGTTTGCAGGACTTCATCAAGGCGCTGGGCCTTGTCAGAGAAGTCTCGGAATCCTCCAGGGTAGTTCTGAGTGATCAGAGAAGGAACCAATTCCGTCTTGATGGTTCCTATGCACATCATTAGTTGTTGATCTTGAGTCAGTGGAATGTCAAGGGAGTATGTGAGCCCATCCACTGGGCGATAATGTCTGTGACTCTCTCATCAAGACATTGGTTTCACTTGAAGAGGTTTCTGATGCTGGTCTTCTGGGTGGTAGAGTTGAACTGGTAGAGGAATTTCCTGCGAAGGTCCTCCCAGCTAGTCACGGATCTGACGTGGAGCTGGCTATTCCAGACGAAGATCATCTCCTACAACGTCTGAAAAAAATAGTGGATCTTGGCAGCCTCTTATGGTGCTGGAGTCTCCAACATAGGCCCACACCATGAGTTGTAGTGGGCCAGATTCTATAGATGGTCCCCCGTCCCATTAAAGGGGGCGGAATGTGGGATTTCTGAATCCTGAAGGCACTGGTATATCATCCACCCATGCTGGGTATGGCTTGCCATCTGGTGGGATTACCACCTGTCGCATTTCCAACGCCTCAAAGAGAGCTATGAGAGCCTCCATAAGATCATCTGGGTGGGGGTACCTATCTTGATGGGGTTCCCTAACCATGAGCGTGTTTCCAAGTTCTTTAACATGGTAGGCAGGCTCAGCGGCTCATAGAGAGGCCGGTGGAGCGACTTGCGGGGTATCTGGGGGAACCCGTGAAGGATTCCTTGGATTTCTACATCGTTTGGGAGTGTTTGGTGAGACATATCACACCCTCTTTCCCAGAACTCTAGCTTCAGCCCTATCCACTGGAGCGGTATGATCAAGGTTTCTTGAGGGAATCTCGTCGAGGGATAGTTGTTCCTGCCCCTGCTGCCCTGGCCTAGGATCACTGTACTCTGGTCGTCGAACTACAGTGCCTTCAGCTAGGAGTTTGTCGACTAACCACTTCTGCTAAATAAGTTGCTGGTGCAATGTGGCCTTCTCATGGTCCTCCATCTTCTGCACTGAGGTGGATGGGTTGGAGTTCTTGATAGATCTGATGTGCTCTTTTCCCTTACGGGCATTCCTTCCGAGTACCAACCCCTTAGTGGTCTTAGGGAGACCTAGGAGGTTCCTCTACTGATGAGTAATCCTCCCTGATGTGTCCAACAGTGGTGGCACACCCTCGAGGGGTATGTCTTAATCGAGAAACTAAAACTCATCCAAATTTTACACTATATCATCCATGTTGACCGTGACCCTTCCTGGGGGCATGTCCCCAACTTCGCATAGTGAGTCGAGCTGCCGTCGGATAGGGCTGAAAAGGAGGGCAGCATACTGCCCCCATCCATGGATTTTCACATGGTGGGTAGCCTCCCTAATAATTTTGTGGAGTACCTTTATACTCTGAACGCATTCTTGCTGGAGAGCCTCACGACAAACTGGTGACTCGGGGCACTGGGCCATAGGGAGTGCAGCCAGATCGACAAGATGGAACTGTTCACTAATGTCATCGAAATGAGCTTGGATCCTTGGATAAACCATGCACTGGTGACGAAGACTGAAATGTGTCACCAAGAGGGTGTAGTGGAAACACTAAATGTCCTCCAGAGTGAGGGATTCTGGTATACAGATATTATGTGTTGTCACGGGCTAGAACTTCTCGAGGAAGTGGTTCTCTATAAGGATGATCCATATGCTCCTCGGGTCAAATTCAGGGTTTGGACCATAATTTCCCCACTCACTAGATGGGGGTGGTTGAGGAACTGGAAGAGGTACTGAAGCAGACAGCTGGGACGACAGGTCGACCGGTGGAGAATATGGCGAATCGGCTGACTGGCCGCCAATTCTCATGATGTCCTATGATGAGTTTAGCGACCTAGACACTACACCATGATAAGAGGGGCAGACAGTTGTCATTCTTGGCTTAGGAAACAGGGCTGTTGGTGATAAGCTGCAATTCTACTCACCTGCCATTGGTCCCCATAATAGCTCTTCATGATGTCTTTTGGAGGTAGAAAGCACTTCCAGTGATGATGGTGGTGACTGCACGACCGTAACCTGCAGGGTCTCCATATTTTAATCTTCCTGGATATACCTACGAAGGGAGGCGGGAATCCTTACCATCTCGCATTCCGAGAGCCCCAGGCTTATGTGCCTCGTCCCTACGTCGGCCCTTGACTCAGATGAGTGAGGGGAGGGTTCTTGAGCTGAGTCATACTCCGCTTCATATTCTGATAAGTGGACTAGTTTGACCTCTGTTCGGGCCCTGGGTGGCAACTCAGGACATGGCTGATTTCTAACATGGGGTCATTCGGCCGCATTGGTTCTAGGGTAGAGAGGGTTTCCACCTGAGAATGTTGAGGTGCGAGGAGCACCAGGAAAAATGTCGAAGGGGACATGGGGAGGACCTCCATGAACAACACTATAGATGAAAAAACCTCCGTTGGAACCGTCATGAGTGTGGGGAGGACCTCCATGCTTGGTGTAGGTGGAGAGAGGCTGGCCTTCACCCATTTGGTTGTTGAGGTGAGGAGGACCATCGCCAGCTACAGAGAAGATATAGGGAGGATCCCCATGTTGGAGAGGGACTTGATGGGCAATGTATTTACATCGGTGGTCAGGGGTAGGAGGAATGACCCCATACCTAGTGTAATAGGCATGAGCGAGGCTTTCGTACCGAGTATCATGGATACAAGGCAGACCCTCATTAGGATTGGGGGTGACACGGGGTGGACCTCCATGCTGAGCATCAAAGCGGGGAAGGACCACGCTCTCTGTGGTGGTGGTATGGGGAGGATCTCTGTACGGGGTGGCACTACTGTGGGATGATTGGCAGTGACCAATGCCTATGCCTGTGACCAGGAGAGTCGACCCAGCCTACTCGTGGGGTAGTTGGGGCCTCGATCCCGATTGGGTGTATAAGCTCCCCTGCTCAGTGAATGAATGGACTTGATGGTATGTGCCAGCAGTGGCTTGGGCCATAGTAGTCGTTGATGTTGGCACCCCTTGGAAGGCATCCTCCTCAGCACGTTCCTGATTCTAGCGTCAGGTCGGATGAGATGGGGCTAGTGGTGCAGGTGTATAGCTTACCTGCTCCTCCTCCGGCAAGACCGGTAGGCGGCACTGATGCGGCCGGGTGGGAGCCCTTGTTGGGAGCCCTGGAATGGGACTCAGACCGGGCTGGGTCGGACGTCACCTACCTCATCAATGTAAGGCATGGAGTCATCAAGACACTCTGGGGATAGGATCCCGAAGCGGTTGTATGTCGGGGTGGGGAGCAATGGCTCCTTGCGCAGCCCTCAGGGGTAGCATTGGAAACAAGGCGCGGATGCCTCCAGGTCCAGGCGGGCCATATCGTAGGATGGTATTATTCCCTCCTCCTTGTAACAACACATGAGGTCATTAATTACCCTTCGCTGGATAACTTATGATGAGGAGAGAGGGTGTGAGGGCCCTATCGTCACAGATGTAGAGGTCGTCATGGAAGATGTGGAACCATGTGGGAAGGCCATGCTGGTGTTGTCCCTACCCCTGCGTAGATGGGAAGGCAGTGATCGCACCCCTGATGAAGCAACCTGATTCGTGAGAAGTAGGGATATGAACTCATCAGTGCTGAAAGAAAAAGTAATCGATGAATAATGACCCATCATCATCCCGTCTTCCATGACCGGTAAGAGGGATCCACACTGACAACATCATAGAGTGGGATGTCCAACGTTCTACTACCCAAATATCTGGTGAGAGTCACGCCATGCCCGCTATATTTTTGGCGGGACTCAACGTCGGATATCTGGATCCGTTGACACGTCAATCCATTGATGCCCCGAGTGCTACTAATCTCCATTTTGAGGAGAATAATTTGACGTCAGGTTCACCATTTCTGTTTCTGACGCTTTCACCAGGTTGCGCGTATCCGTCTCATTCGAGGATGAGGGACGTGAATTTTGTTTCCCTGCATTTCTTCTTTCCAAAGGTGGGAAGCATCCTCTCTTTATTCAGGGAAATCTTCTCCTTGATCGAAACAGGATGATGGGATGTTGGTTCTTCCTTCCATGGATTCCTCCTCGGAATCCGTCACCTAGTCCGATTCTCCCTCATAGACTTAAGACGTTGTTCCTAAAACTCTTCCCCACACCATATCTTCATGGACACCAGTTAATTATGCTACTTCTATCAAGACATTCCAAGGGGTATGGTCTGGGCAGCAACCTTCAGTTTGGGGAGTAGTCACATGAGGCATCACTGAAATGTTTGGGCGCAGGGGGATTGGGGTGTCTGCCTTCTTTCCCTTATTATAAGGCTTCCCGAGGGTGAGGAAGCCCGAGGCATCCCACCTCAGACGCAGAAAATCATATTCCATGGGCATGTATCTAAGGTTTTCCTCATCTTCCCATGTTTAAAATTTGGTATGTTTCATGTTTAATGTCCAACAGAAATGGATCTAGCAGATCAGAACACTAACTAGAGTGGATCAGATGGAGGAACCCCGAGGATAGAGCAGCTGTATTGGGGCCAACAAGTGGGTGTCTTTCTGAATGCTGTCAAACAGAATAGGGAATGGGGTGGCATGAATCCACCAGGATGTGGCGGCCTGGGTAGGAATCAGGATGGATGATGGAAGGTTATATGAAAGGGATGGTGAATGGGATGGAACTGTCATGAGGATGATGATGGTTTTGGGCATAATCCTTGATGATGCTTCCTACGTATCCCCGTGGAAGGGAATCAAAGTTTACATAGTTCATATAATGATGGATTACTACCGATTGGGGTTTTAAATGGCTTAGAGATGGATGAGATCTTAACGGCTTACCGTTGGATAAGGTGTCAATGGCTTATTGCTGATTGAGGTCACAACGTATTACCACTGGACGGGGATGTCTATGGCTTACCATTTATGGGGTTTCAATGGCTTACTGCTGCATAAGGTTACAACATCTTATCACTGCAATGAAAACTACATACCGCTGAAATGAGTGACATTGGCTTACCACTGAATGGAGTGACAAAGGCTAACCACTGAATGGAGTGACAATGACTTACCACTGAATGGAGGTCCACATTTTAACTTCATGTGGGATAGGGGTGAACCGATGTGAAGAGGGTCAGAACCGCTGTGTGTTGGTCTTGAACCTCGTGGAGCCTTCCTACGTACCTCTCCTTGGTAAGGATCAATGACCACACAGTTCTGATGGGTGAGAACCGATGTGAAGGTGGACCTGGGGTCCGATGGTTGGTGGGCTTGGTTCCTAGACATGAAGATGGTTGGGACCAATGGATGTTGGTGGGCTTGAACCTCAAGGAGGATTTCTATGTACCCTACCTTGGCAAGGATCAAATTTCACGTAGTTCAGAATGGCGAATACAGTTTAACGTCATGCAGGATAGGGTCGAACCGACATGAAGGGGGTTGGAGCAACCGGAGTGGTGGGATTAAACCTCATGGAGGCTTCATACGTACCCTACCTTGGCAAAGATAAAAGTCAATGTAGTTCAGGATATGGGTGCATTTGGGGCTTATGCTCTAAGGCGGACCAAGGTGGTTTTGAATAGACGTGCAGGAGGTTGGATCCAATGGGTGGGGGATTAGACCTCATGGAGGCTTTCTACGTACCTTACCTTGGAAATGATCAAAGTCCTTGTAGTTCGGAATATTGGTGTGGTGATTAGACTCTAGGCTACCCAAAGTGAGGTAGGAGTCGGTGAACTGACGTGAATAAGGACATGGGATCCAGGTAGATGGGGGGGCTTGAACCTTGTGGAGGCTTCCTAGGTACCTTGCCTTAGTAATGTTCAATGTCCTCATAGTTTCGAATATGGGCATGGGGCTTACACTCTAGGCTGCCCAAGGTGAGACAGAATTTGGGGAACCGAAGTGAATATGGACCTAGGGTTCAGGTAGATGGTGGGATTGAACCTCGTGAAGTCTTCTAATGTATCTTTCATTATAAAAGATCAAAATTCTTGTAGTTCCGAATGTTGGTGTGGGCCTATACTCTAGGCTACCCAAGGTGAGGTAGGAGTCGGTGAACCGATGTGAATAAGGACCTGGTGTCAAGGTAGATGGTGGTCTTGAACCTCATGGAGGATTCCTACGTACCTTGCCTTAGCAAAGATCCGAGTCCTCATAATTCTGAATATGGGCATGGGGATTACACTCTAGGCTGCCCAAGGTGAGGCAACAGTCAGTGAACTGACATGAATAAGGACCTAGGGTCCAGGTAGATGGTGGGCTTGAACATCGTAGAGAATTCCTACGTACCTTCACTTAGCAAAGATCAAAGTCCTCGTAGATCGGAATGGTGGTGTTGGTCTTATACTCTAGGCTTCCCAAGGTGAGATGTCAAGGTCGATGCTCACTCTAAGACCACGTGAGTCATACTCGGTGTTAGAATCAAGAGATAACAAAGACCGGAAATCACACCATTAAAGGTCCATCTATGGTAAGTGAAGTGGGGCTTATACGTGGTAATAGGCCCAGTGAGGGAAATATTGGGGGTTACTCTAGGATGGAGGCTGGATGGAGACAAAAAACAGTAGGAGAGGGACTTGGGACCAAAGAAAGGAGAAAAAAAGTTCCCTACCAAACCCTTCGCTGGCCCCGGGGACCGAAGATGAAAGGAGGAGCAGGGATGCTGCTTCCTACAAGAAGTCTAGGGGCTTACACTGAGATGGTCGCCCTTCCCCCCGCGGAAAATGCCACTCCAATAAGGAGGATATCATCCCTTGTCAAGACCAGTGAGAGTGGAGAATGTCCATAGTGGGGGTAACCTACGTGCGAGGCACGAGGTGAGGTCATAGTTTAATGTCATGTGTTGAGGACGATGGTTCTTGGCGGTTTAACGTCCTGCAGCTTCAAAGAGGTGGGTTTGCTCCACACCACTAGGACTTACATAATAGGTACCCTTTGCTCCTTGGTGCAGAGAGGGGATAGGAAAAGCAGTGGTGAGGGGGTGTCATGGAGCAAACTATCGAGGGGCCCATGTTAGCGTGGATATGCGAAGAAGAAATAGACATTAGCATGCCTATGTGAAGAAGCATGAGGCGAAGCTACACAACGGGCAGTGCCGTCTAGGGGTCTTTGAAGTTACTTTGTGCGAACCTAGGAGGTTGAATGGGTAATAATTATATGGAGAAGGCGCTATGGGCGTGGGAGGCAGCTGCAAATGCTTCTCGGATGAGGGACATCATGGTCGCACAATGCGAGAGGCATGCACGCAAAAGGGTCTCTTGTGAGAAAAATGGTTCAGGCTGGCGCGCAAAAGCAATTGCACGTGCGAAAAAACTCTGGGCCGACATGCAATTGGGCACTGGGCACAAAATAGAGTGGACCAGCGCACAAAAGTAATTGTGCACCAAAGCCCTAATTGCATGCAATCAGAAGGAATTGCGTGCGGGGGAAGTGGTTCAAGGGGATTTAGACAACGATCAAGCCTGGGTTGTCAAACGTAAAGGCATACCCTCTTGTGACTTGGCGCGAAAAATTTAGTACCTCAGATCCATCTTTTTTGCGCGCACGGGAGAGGAATTTCGTGCGGGAGAGGCGGTGAAAATTCTTCGAGATGAATTCAAAGGGGGTGGACTTGTATTTATAAGAACTCAAGATCACAGTTCCACAAAAAAAAAACACTTCGGCATGAAATATTGGGCGACCTGGTGTCTGCAGCACGAAGTCTAACCACGCAGAGCAGTGGCACGAGGGGTTCTGCGCCATGCGGAAAACTCTCGCCAGTCCCGATGTTTTTCACATGGGGCATATTTATTTCGCACAACCCATTATTTTTTTCACACTACCCCTCCAAGACCCCCAGAATATATTGTAGGTTCCAAATATGGCTTTGCTTTGTCGTGTTCCAACCTGCTTCAGCTCTTGAGCATATTTCAGCGTCAACACTTACTGCACTAGGTTCATAATTTACAGGTTGAAATTATCCTTATTGAGGTATCATAGTATTTCTAGAATTAACATGGATATCATATTTCTAATATAGAGAGGAATTCTACCACCCTCATCCAATGAAATCATACATTGTCTGTGAAAAATATGATCTGTACTGAACAACCAAACATGGTGAACCGAGGTAATAACACTGAAGAATCCCTATCCAATTGAAATTGTTTCATTCTATAGATGGTGTCATACATTTATTCTTAATGTGGTCCAATGAACCACATTGTAAAAATAATGGGTATATTTTATGTTTTTTAGGATGATTTTCCAATATAGCCATCTGATTCAGATTAATTCCACTCCCCTGTAAATAGGGGTCCTCTTTCTATTAGTTATTATCACTAGAGTTATAATTGCTTCCTATAGGTATCAACATGATTCTTTGACCCATATCTCTTGATGTATCTCTTTATGAAACCATATATAGTTTGATCATATCTATATAATATGTTATACAAAGTATGATAATATTTGATAGAATCCTCTTTCTCATGCCCGAATAAAAAATTTCTTCCATCAAGGATGCACTTGCAGTAACATCATGTTCAAATAAGGATAAATTCCAAAAAAAATCTACAAACTCTATCAATGAGAGATTAAATTCCATCAATATGAAAAGGAATATCATTATTTCAATACCGAACATATGAGGACATAATTTTATGTTGAAAATTCTTCAGAATCATCCCATACAATGCCTTGGTCTTATTTATCCCGGTCTGTTAATTCAAGAACTAGCATGAAAGATATTACAGCAAATACATCTCCAAATTCAATTTTACCTCTCCTAGTGTTAAAAGGAAATAAAATATTTGATTCATCATATTCAGTTACACCTCTACCTTTTCTATTTTTGAATCACCACAAAATTTGGGTGGAATCTTCTTCTGAAAAAAATTGAATGATCAACATTAATTGGTTCTTCCATTTAGTTCCCTCTATCCACAACATTTAAATATTTTAATATTCATCAAACTATATGTTTTTTCACATCTGGATCAGACGAAACCATATTCCCATCATCCTCTTCTTCATGGATTCTACGATCCCTACTGGGTTCCATTTCTAAAAAACCCCAAAAGAATCAATCTATAGTAACTAAAGGCTCAATAATTTTAGTCTCTCCAAAATAATATTTCCCAATTTTACTTTAAGAAGTTACTAATTTTCCACATTGAACTATTTTTGATAAATTGAATCATGTGTTTGGAAATAAAAACATTTTCAAAATACAGCAACAATTTCATTTTCAAAATCTCACACTTGACTATAATCTATCAATACTTTTAAAAAATCATTATCTTTGCACCAAGTCATAATTAATATCTTATAAATACAGTGGGAAATCATAGAGGTTTCTAATTTATAAAATTCATGTTATACATATCTCATTATCTAAACCTATTAAAATGAGCTTATAACTCCCATATGTTTCTCTAAAATTCTTATGTACCCAAATCCATTGTAACTTGATGTTTATCAAAAAAATGTTAGGTACATCTTTTTTAGGTCCACATTTCATGATCCTATAATCCTACCCCTTTCTACCAATACAACTCAAGGAATAACCTGAATGAATTTTGACACCTAGACTGACCCTTCTGATAAAGTTTTATAGAACATGCTGGTAATACATGAATGTCATGGACTAAAAACTAGATACCACCTATAACATCTCTCCCCTCATCATTTTCTTGATTCAATTCATATTTTCTACTTGGCCTTAGTTGGCATCGCCATGAAACAAAATTTGACAATAAATGTCAGGGACTTCAATAAAATTTGTTTATCATTTGCCATTTAAAAAAAATCACTGATAAACATAGTATAATAAATACCAAAATATAACACATGATAAAAAAGTAAGAAAACATTTCGTATAACAAATCAATCAAACTAAATCCACATTCTAAAAAAACCAAAATCAATATCATGTACAAAGAGGGAGTAAAGACAAAAAATTCTCAAGAGGCTCAAAAAACACAAAATCAATAGGTTTGAACAAGACCTATTCATCAACTCTACAATCCATGACCGAGTATCATAAAGAAACACTGAAGAAATGTGATACCTTTAATTTACCCATGACTTGATAAATCATATCTTCAAAATCACTAATGTCATAAAACAAGGATGAGTAATGAAATTGAGTAGACATTCCCCAAATGTATTTCTTACACACACCTCTATGATAGAACTTATTATCACATTTATGATGAAAAATTTATATAAAATATTCCATAACTATTTATATCAATTCCAAAAATCATCAAATTAAAATATTCTTCATACCAAAATAATTTTTCATATCGAATCCATTTCCATGGAAAGGAACCAAAATACTCATTCAACCAATTATTATTCATATATTGTTATAACACACATTTATATCACACACCCACAAACACACAAACTCAAACACACATGATTTGAGTTACCATTGATGGTGGAACTTCACATACATAATCCATCCCATTTGATGTCATACTTCATGACTAATAATTATCCCATTCAAATCACACTTAACCATTTTAGAAGATGACCAGGAAAAAAAATATTTATCATGAATTTTAATAAAAATTACCTTTAATGTAAAACACTCTTCTTTTTTTTAATTCCAAAAAAAAATTTCAAAATAATTATTTTAAAATCAGATTACCTTATTTACTTTCCACCAAAACACACAGTTTTGACAATTTAAAAAATCATCACCAAATAGAGTTTATTTTATTCATTGAACCAAAATTGCACAAAACAATTCATGAAAAAAAAACCATTTATATATCAATAATCCTATTTATCAAAAATGGTGTATATATTGGGGCCACCTACCTTAGAAATTAAGGGGAAAATGAAGAACGGAAAAAATTCTATAACAAAACATGGTGGAATCTTCATAAATCTACCTTAGATCTCATTCCCTAACATCAAAACAACCATATACCATCATGAATGGAATAAAATATCATATATATATCCCCCAATGTAATGATAAATTAATCCAATATATTTAAGGGAAGTGTATCTCTGTAAAAACACCAATAATGGAATCATTCAAACAAATATGGCCTTTACCGCACCATGATTTTCCAAAGGGTCACCCCAGATCGAAAGCGAGAGTCTCTATAGCATTTGGAAAATTAAAAACATGTTTAGGGTCCAAATGGAAGGAAAAAAGATTTTATTTGGTGTAAAATTGTGTTAGAACCACTTATTAGGATCCAACAATTTATCGTGAATGGTTATTCACACTATCAGGAAAACTGTGCACCAACCACTTCCTTTAGAATCACCTCACATGGTCTTCCCAAATTTTTAGACAAACCATGCTCTAACTACGTAGAAACCCTCTACCTAATATTGCATGATCACCCTGGGGGTGTCTGCCTAGTTTGGTAAAATTGTGCACCTAACTGTGCGCCTTATAAGGGGAATATGTCTCATTATTCATGATTTCCTGTAGTTGTCGCACTATTTCGACTTAGCGTGCTCAAACCATGAACCCTTAGAGACACCAAATAATCATTACAAATGTCAAATATTTTCTCCCAAAGATAAATTTTTTTTTTACATAATTAATATACATAAATTAAAAGATACGTACATGAAATTTATCAGGGTATATATGACCTGAGTTTTGACCCCAATTGACCTATTTTACCTTTACTATGATATAGAAATTATAATATGGCTACTATTTATAATCACAAAAAATGGAATATTTTCCAAATACAAACCTTATGATTTAAAATATGGAATTAATTTCACATTATTCAATTTTAATAACATGATTAAATTAATTCTATATATATATATAAATATGAAACTGTTTTTATAAAACCCCTTTTAATGTATAGAAAAGTTTTCTCTATAGAATTTTGGAATAAAATTGGTTCCAATGAACTAAATTAAATATTTAACCATATAGGAGAAGTAATTTTACATTGAAACCATTTAAAAGAATTATCTATTTATATACATGAACAAATATATTTTTCAATGAAAATAGGTATTTTTAATATATCGTAGAAAAATAGAACTTTTTAGAAAATTATAAACCAATTACTATATGAAGGTTTTGAAAACATGATTTAACAAATTCTTCTTATTTTATAATTTTGTTTTGAAATTTTTTTGAGAGTATTAAAAATATTCAATATAAAAAAAATAATGTAAAACCTTTTTTTATTAAATTATATTCTTTAAAATAAAATAATATTACTAAAAATTGAGAGTTAATATATAATGAATTGATAAATAAATTTTTGGTCAGGGGAATTATTATATAAATTTTATAATGTGGTTAATGAAATTTATTTCCACCAATTCAATGTCTAGGTTAATAATTCATATTTATGAAATAATATTTCATGGTTTGTATAATATTGGTGTTGTGCATCATGTATGATATAGAACATCATTATCTCATTATATTGATGTTAATTAAAGATAATATCAGTATTGGGTATCAAATAAATTAATTTTATGGATGAAATCATTCCAAGGATGGTTTTCCATATGAGGTGTGGCCATTATGAGTATGTTGTTATTTAATTTGGGTTAACAAATAGACCCATTATATTTCATGATCTAATGAATATATTATTCTATTAGTGTTAGGAAAAAATATTTTGTTGAACAAATCATTGATAATATGCCATAAAATATAAATAATGATGATATTGAGTGTTTCAATCATATGTTTTATAAAAATATAATAATTTATTAATTGTAAAAGTTAGTAAGTATACATTTTAAAAAATGTATATTTGTTTCGCTGGGAAAATTGTTTCTAAATATGGAATAACCAATAATAATGATAAAACTAATTTTTGGGATGATATGGAATTCCAAAAACATTATTAATTTTATAATCATTCTAGGATTAATGGGATACTATAGTTTTTTGGTTTAAAACAATTCTTATTTGACTATCTCATTAACTAAGTAAACATGAAAATAATATAAATTCTTCATAGAGTTGGAATGTTGGGAGTGATTTTATTAATTTTAATGAATATTGTTTAAAACTATAGTTTTATACTTTTTAAAAAGTGATGTTAAATATATTAATTCATTTGATAATTCATTACAGGTAATTTGTTCTTCCTTGTTATAAAATGATCCTATTTTCATGTATGAATATCTTCAATTGATATCCCTTAAGTATTGTTTTCCAACACATGTACTTGATTTTGTTTCATTATTTTTTTCTTTTTAAATAAATTGGAACCATTTATATGGGGAGAAATTATAAATTCATATTGATCAGAAAATATTAATGTGCATATTCACTAAAAAATATTGGAATATGAGGTTGATAATATGGATAGAATAGATTAAGGATTGTGATTTCAAAATTTAATATCATACAAGTTTTTTTGAAGAGGTAGAACATTCCCTAGGTAAATAAGATAATTAATCAATAATAAATTTATGAGTATATAGTTATCTTTTTTATAATAATTTAAATAATTATATATTAGAAATTATATACATAGAATCATTATATATTTTGGATCATAAATATAGTTAAATACTCTAGTTAGATATAATTATAGAGGCTTGGATGGAAGATATTATTTGGATTGATATTTTAGAATTGATAAATAAGGGTATATTGGACAATAATGATTTTGAGAGAAAATTTATTATCAAATTTAGGAAGAGGTTTTATGTTTTTTGTTATTTTCATTTTATGAATGAATTATAACATAAACCTATCATATCTCCCTTTTTTATCCTAGTATCACTAGTATGTACATTGGACCATAGAAATATTTGTTTTTGGATGGTATGAATATTGAAAATGATGATTTAAACATGAAATTATTGAATAAGCATACATTTTATGTTGAATGACAACAATTAATTGGGTTGCTTCTTGTTTTTTCATTTCAACAATTAAAATTGGAGAACATGTCCATCGAATTTTTTGTGAGATTACTAAATATATCTTCAGGTAATAATGTTATTTGGGTTATTATTTATAGTTTTACAAAAACTATACATTTTATTCCTATTCAAGATATTATTTCAATATATAAACATGAAATAATTTAAATTTAACAGATATTTAGATTACAAAGGTTCCCTCACTCTAATGTATTTGATCAAGATCCTAGGATTATGTTAAATTTTTATTGAGTACTTCTGATGTTTATGGGTCATGAATTATATTTTAGTAGATTTTTGTGCTCAATATTATCTACAACTAAAAAATAAAATATATTCTTAAAAGGAAATTATTCATGGGTTCTCATTATATTTTCATGTAATTTGGATCATCATATTCAATGTGTATAATTTAATTATAATAAAATTTTTCAATCAAATAAACATATGAATCCTTTTGACGAATTATGTGGGAAACTATGTGAAACTCTATCATGTTGGGATGAAGTTTCTGAGGGGACATTATTTGGAATAAATTTAGTAAATTAAATTATAGAAAATGAAAATACAACTCTATAGAATATGAAGAAAAAATGAGTATAAAAATAAATATAAAAATAATAGGTGGAAAATATCTATGTTGAACAAGCATTCACATATTTCATTAATTATATACCTGGATATTAGTTATGTATTTTGGAATATAAGAATGATTAATCTGATAATTAAGGGTACATATGAAATTATGAAAAAATTTAGATTAGTTTCTTATATAGTATCATTACCTAAAATTTTATCTCAAGTACATGTTTTTTTTCATGGTTTATTTCTAATAAAGTTTTTACCCGATCCATCATTGAGTTTCATAAATCAAGTTATATTTTTAGAGGAGAATATATCATATAAAAAAAGTTATATCAGATTTTGGATCATATATAAAAAGTACTCTGAGATATGATTATTCACTAGGTAAATTATTTTTTGAAGAATAATATGATTTAGGAAGCAACATGTGAATTATAAAATATTATGAGGGGAAAATACCCTGACATGATACATTAATGAATACAATTTTGAGGAAACAGTTTCATAAGGGGGAAGAATTGAAAACCCTTGTAATCTTAGAAATAAATCATTCTTTGGAAATTTAAATTATAAATTTCAAGGACCTATATTCATCATTGTTTTATAAATAAATTATTTATTGTTTTCTCTTTAAAATAGAATAGTTTTAATTAACTAAATATATTTTCAATTAATTAAATGATTTTATTCAACGGATAAATTTCATTATTTAATGTATATAAATTTTAAAAAATCAAATAATTTTTTCGACCAATATATTAAATATAACTTATGATTAATTTTATATATTTTGATGAAAATACTTTTTTTAATAGAGAATATTTTATTTTTTACAAACTGTCAACTTTTGGTAAAATTAAGTAATTTAAAATTATAATTCAATTTTAGTTCTATTTATAAAATTACATAATATCTTGTTTATTAAAATTAATAAAAATAATTCTATTGAAACCAACATCATTTTTGATTTTGGAAGAAGTTGATTTATATCCATGAAATCAAATTTTTTAAAAAAATTGTTTTCATTATGCTTTGAAATTTTATGTTAATAGTGATTTCTTCCATTGATAAACACCTAACCTTGAAAAATGGATAAAATATTTTTAATTATAATGTTATGATTCTGAAATTTTTACATTTATATATTTGTTTGTTGAGAATAACTACTATTGTAAAAATATCTCACAACACTGAAGGGTATGATGGGTTAATTAAGAAAAAAAATAATGGGTAGCATAAAAAAATATTTTATACATCATAATTAGATGATAGAATTTTTAAATATAAAGAATTAACATTTAAATAGTTTATTTTATTAGTAAAATTATGAATATTAATACTATTTAATATTTAATTGTTTAACAAAATTAAAAGTGAGCCACTCCCCTCACTTATTAAAGGGGAAATCATCTCATCACTTACTAACAACCTTTAAGAAATCTTGTAAAACTAATCCCTTCCAATTAATCTTCAAAACATCCATCCTGAAAACCTATATTTCCATTCCTTCTCAAAATTAAAATACTAGAAAGAATAATTTGTAATATAATATGAGAAATCTAAGGAGAATATATAAATCCAAACAACATTATTTCAGGTTTTTTTAATTCTAACTCATTAAAATAAAACTAAAACATGATGAAATTATTTTCTATCTCAATAATACATAAATTTTATTATTATTATGGTAAAACCCCATTTCAAATCCATATTTATTTTAGGATAAATGAAATCATTGCTCAGTTCAATTTGTAGACTATCACCACCACAAATCCATGGGTTTTGTTATCCATCACCTAATCAAATGGATTGTTATAACTATTGAAAAAATTAATAAATATACAATTTATTAAATAATTATGATTAAATAGAGTTAATATATATCATAAATTCTTACTCATCTTGTCTGTTAGAAATTGATAACATCTCTCATCTGTACATGTGGAATACCACCTCCTTGAAGCGATGTAATTAAATTTCTACCACCTCGCTACAGGGATAGTTATAAGTAAAAAATGATTATATTTGATATTTATAAAATGTATATTTTTTAGTGTTAAATATTAGTTTACATGAATGGGTTTCACCTATTTGAAAAATTAAATTGATATTCATGTTTATGTATAGACTATCATCATCGTGGAATGACATTGTTCATTTTCTATGATGGATTTAAATGATTGGTATTAAAAGTGTATCTAATGGATATATATGAACAATATAACATTTTTATATTAATTAAATAAAAGAACCATAAAAAATATGACCATTTTTAACACCTCGATGATATTTTTACATTATAAATCAAACATCCACAAAAGAATAAAATGTTATGCTAAAAATATTAGTTTTAAATACATCATTATAATAAATATAATCAAATGGATATTAATAATTAAATAAAAATTGAAACATTTCAACAAAAATATAAAACTAATATTATTTTATTATTTATGAGTTTGATAACGTACATCTAATTAAAAATTTTAAGGTAATTAATGATTTTTTTACCATTGTATTACTGTATTTTTAAATCTCATTCTCTTCAAAATAAAATTTTCATGAAAAAATTATATTTATTTCTATATTTATAAATAAATATTATTATGGGAATTTTTTGTATAAAATTTTACATTTTTAATGGTTTTCCAATTAAACTTTGAAAAATATACCATATGGGTCATGTGGATGAGTTTTATAGATGTTCATATCAAATATTTTCTTAAAGTATAAGGATTGAATATTTCTCCATCCATCATTGAAATTATTATTTATCATGATTATGGGAAATCTGAAATTATTATATTAAATTTAAAATTTTTAATCATTATTTTTGGATTTCATAATTTAGAATAAATTTACTAAAAAAAATAATATTTTCCCCAAACATTTGAGATTACTGAATGTGTTTTTCAATGGTGTCGTTAATTCAAATTCAAATTCGTTTTTTGAATAAGGTGAGATATACATGTTATATAATAATCTCATGGTTATGAATAATTTTCTATGAATTATAGGCATTCTTGAAATAGATCACATACTGGGTGAGGCATAAATAGTTCTCTAATGCATTAGATAAACTCTCTTATTTTACTGATTTTATGTTACATCTACGAATTACTAGAAATATCATGTTTAATAATTCAATTAAAATTGTTAGTTAAAGGGTAAATGTAATGATAATTTCTTAATGTAAATATATTAAATTATTTAAATATTTAGTAAATAAAATATTTTGTTTTGAAAAGGCATGAAAATGGCCATATGTTTTGAAGAAGAGTTTATTATTTTTTCTAAAATATATGTGATTTCATAGTTTTTGTGGAATAGTATTTCATAGTTTTCACATTTTCCAAGAAAACATTCTTAATATAAATATTCATTTTTTAATGAATAATAAATAATATATGATAGATTTTAATTATTTAGGTTGTTTTATTGGATTTGTGAACATATATTTGAAATCAAATGTTCATTATGAAGAAAATAATATTTATACATATTTTTAGGATTACAAATAAAATATTCTGCTGCCTTTATATTGTATCAAATAAGGGTATTTTTTTCACATCCTTTGTTTTGAAATGATTTTATTTATTGATTCATTATTTTTCATATTATCAAGGTATTTATAGTTCCAATTAATTAATTTAAACCGACTGAGGATAATGTGTATTTATAAAGAAATTTATAATTGAAAAAATGGATATTATGTGGACATTTCATCTTTTCATTGTAATATTTTTTCAATGTCAATAAAATTATAAATAAAAATGATACTTAAATTTTTCAAGACAATTTACTTTTTATAAATTATAAAATTATGGATGTTTATGGTAAAATGTGTTACAAAATTAATGTGTAGTTTGCCTTATATGTTGGGGAATTATTTTTTACATCATATCATGGATGTTAATTAGAAAGCACATAGATTGACAATAGATTGTAATTCCCCATAACAAGAAAGAAGAAGATAGGTTAATATCATTATATAAATTTTCTTATGTCACAAAAGGAGGGACAATAAAGGGGCATTTTAGATATCATGCATTGGAACTCCAATGTAATTTGGGTCATCTCATGGTGGTCACGTGAGGCATTTTATGGTTTTTAAACAATGGGTATTAGGATATTCCCAAATAGAATCCATGTTTTTTTATTATGTAATATATATTTTAATGTCTATCACTATGTGCATTAGATATATCAATGCAGTATAACATAAATAGTTGTTTGAGGCATATGATTTAAGAATCTTAGAGTATATGTGAATCATCGCACACTCAACACATGTCCCCTCCAATTCTCATCACACTTGGAAAACTAAACTAATCCCACTGGAAATGAAATTTTCATCACATAGGGTACACTATATTTTAACCCCATATCATGAGGACTTTATCTATAGTTTAATTTATTATACTATGAATGGTATATATAGTTTACTATCATATTATGAGGATGATGGATGATGTAACGTGGGATAAAACTAAGGAGCATATGGGGATTTGAGAATATTTTTCTCAAACACATTTATAAAGGGAATATAGAAGGATTCCATGTTCATATAATCACTTATTTAGGGGGATGATGTGTGGTGTCAATCGATAATTCCATTGTTGGGGATTATATATCAACTTAGTTTATTTCATTAGAAGGAAAAAATGTAGAGACACTTCCCATTTTATGAATATTGATATATGATCATTATAACAGCTCTTATTCATATTTTAATTAGGACATGTGGCTTCATATCCCATTTAGAGTGTAATGAGATTATGTATAATGGTCCATGACATGAGGTCAGTGTATCTAATTTACATGAGTTAGCATGGGTCATGTGGAAGCCTGGACCATGAGCAGTGACTATTAAAAAACAATGTTTGGTGGAGGATGAATCGAATGGGGGTACATGATGTCTGGGTCATTCCATGCCATAGTAGTAAAAGTATATTGAGTTATGAACACAATGATACCTTTCTTACTGTTGTGGAAATGGTGGAAAATGATCAGTTTGATGAATTTTTATGTGTTTCACTACAAATAGAGAAATGTTAAGTATTTTAATTCTTTTTGAACTATGATATCCATCAATTATATCTATATAAATTAATATAAAACGCCATATAATTTTATTAAGTACTAATGTGATTTACTTCTCACATAAGTCTCGCCTATATAAATCCATGGGAGTCTCTGATCAACTAAATTTATGGAATACATATTTATACTGGCTATGAGAATAACAATTTTAGTTATGGAGATCTATCCCAAAAAATGTATGTCAATTCTAAATTAATATTACATTAATATAATATAATATCACATAACAATAAACAAAGATTGGATCTAGTAATATATGGGTTCTAGATAATGTCTAACATTTCGTTACATATTTCTTATTTTCACAAGATTGCATACTAGCTGATCTAATATTAAGGGGTTCATGAATTAATTGAAACATGTGTTTATTTTAGTCATATTTTAATAATTCTTTCAAAGGAAGATTTTCTCTTTAGATCCAAATCAAGAATTATTTTGATGGATATAGGATAACATTTTTCATGTCAAAATTTATGTTCATTCTATGTAAATTCCAATATTCCAAATGAACTATAAATTCATAAATACATAAAAAATAGAAGTTATACATTTTTTGGAATGATATCTACATTTATAAAAATAATTGTTTCCCTAGAGTTACAATGTTATATATATTTACCTCATACATTTGAGAAAGTTTCAAATGTTAGTCTTTATTTAACTACACCTTGAATTTCATTTTTCAATGATATAGACACAATCATCGAGTATAATTCATTTGAAATCTATGTGGGAATTAGATAATCTACATTGTTCATATTATTTTTACAAAAATATATCCAATTATACAAAAAAATAGATGAATTCTAAATGATTATAGATTTATTATAATTCTCTTAAAACATATTCCAAATAATATCAAGCATTCCCAAATACATTTCCTCAATTGAGAACCATTTTTCAATAGCATTTTGAATATAAATTTTATAATAAAAACAAAATCCATCAAATTAACCATACCAAAATGAAATGTTAATATAAATTAAATATAATATATCTTAATTAATACCATAATATATAGTAATTTCATTAATTAAAAATCTTACACAGTATTCCAAAATGAATATAATTTCACAATTTCCTCAACTCAATAGATTGTCTCAACCTTCCCCAAACTCACTAAGTACACTAGTAAATATACAACATGTTAATAATGAGGTTTTTCCCTTACAAACACTTAATCAACATACGATATAAAATATTATTGATCCTATTGGAGCCTTATAAAATTAATAATGGATAATAAAAAATCAGAACTTAGAAATATCATGAATTGTGATAATCTCTATAGCGAAAATAAATCTTCCATATTAGTTCATACTATAATAATATTTAACCATAAATAAATATAATAAAAATACCCCATTATAGTCTTAGAGTGAACCCTAAAATTATAATTATGGTGAGTAAATATCATTCTATAATCAGATTTGATGATTATGAAAATTAATTATTAATAGGGCATTAATAATTAATAATTTATCTACATTAATAATCATGAATGATGGTTCATGGTATAATTTCCCATTAATAGAACACTTTCTCACATTCCATATTCAATAATTTTCATACTAATGCACTTTATAAGGAATCTATTGTTCTTTAATATCTAATGGAGTGACGAATACAACTAATATATAATTACTACATCATATTAGATGAACATTCATTACATAAAATTAAAATAAAAATAAGAATTATAATGTTTTAGTGTATTTGGAAACATTGATAGTCAAAATTATCATACATAAGAGATCTAAATCACCTCATACATAATCATCAAATATAGAACCATTTTTAGACATATCTTACATAAAACAATACATCTTATCCTCTAGTAATTGAAACAGAACTACATTTTATCTCAAATTTATTGTAATAGTAAATAAGGTGTATATCTGTGATCATTTAATGATAAAATGATCATAATTGTATGATAAAATTGTTTTATCCCATGTAAAACATACCCATAAATTTATAAGTCATGAAATGATTCATGATGTAGATCATGGATGCTCATTAGACATGATTAATAATGTAATCTTATAAAATAATTCATGAGAGAATAAAATTGTCATATTTTTATGTCATAAAAGATTAATATAATTTGTTGAATAATCATAATAATAGAAATACTATTTTAAATCTACCCACTAAGATAATTATTCAATATTAAACATAGGAAAATCTACCATGTTCAGGAATCAGAATTGAGATAACTAACCATATACCCCCATTCCATATTGGGAAAACCTCCCTTGGAATCACTCTAAGGATTCTTATAATAGTCCATGTACTTATTTTGGGATTGGGATAACCTCCCTTGTACCCTTTGATGTCAAAAAATAATACCCACTGCACAATTAATTTGAGGGATATATAATTCTGCTCCAACTTTTTAAATATTCATATTCCATTCATTTTTCCCAAATATAATAATTAATTCATTATATCTTCATTGAATTACCCATGAAAAATAAATAGGGGTTTTAAATGTATCATTATAATAATATTGAACCATTGATAGAATTTTTAAGGATGATACCAGTTGATCAAATTACTATTATGATATAACTAATATCATAGAATGTTATCACAAAAGGAAAATGACATTAAATATCACTCGAATATTTCTTAAAGAAAATAAAATTTTCATTTGGGAATAACATATGTAAAATCTAAAAATACATGAAATAAAAATGAAAAAATTTTCATCGAAAATAATATTGTAAAATTTATATAAAATCCTAAAATAATGGAACCATCATAATTTCTAGAAATTTTTTCATTTCATGTTAGTTATAATAAATATTATATTATGACAACCAATAAAAATGACCTCAGTTATAAAATAAAAATAAGAATATTATTCATCATGTTTGTAAAAAATAATAAATTTGTTTGAATTAAAAGAAAAATACATTGAAATATGTTAAACAATATTTTTAAAAACAACATATAAAAATGGATATGAAGTGAATATTATTTCTCATCCAAATATGAGAAATATGGTTGTCATTTTTATAAACTATATTGTTGATACCTTTTTGAAAGACAAAGATATAAAAAAATTTCCAAAAAATTCATCATTATAAACACTTCCGGGGTGGATTAAAATTGATATTATTTTGTCTAAAATAGATAATATAAATTAATCAATTGAAATTAAAGCATAAAAAATCATGATTAAAATGGGACTGAAAACTAAGTGCATTACCGCTTTGGAAACTTTTAATTACTAAGCCCCATGAATGTATAAAAACATATTAAACCTTATATAACCTAATCATAGATAAATTAATGAAATAACATGTCAAATTTTACACACATACACCTCAAAAACATAAATAGTTTTATAACAAGAAATAAGTCTCACTAAAATAATATTGAGGTGATGATCCTTTACCAAATGTCTTGTCATGCTTTATATGCATTAGATAATACTGCATAAAAAATATATTTTTATTATTAATAAAAAAAATAATACTTATACATATTATATCATATATGATCCTCGTATAGAATTTCATCGAATGTGAAATTAGAATTATTTAATAAAAATTTCATTTCCTAAAATTAACATTTACATTTCTCCTGAATCTTCTACTTCAACAGTTCTGGTCCATATTTATTGATCATGGTTCAATCATCATTATAATCTTAGTAGTTTCATAAATTTAATTTGTAATAATTATATACCATGTTATAATGAATCATATATTGTTTTGATGAAATATTACTTTCATGACTTTGTGGAGACGATAGTCTATATGTATGTACGAATAATGTTTACACATTTCAATTGATGGAAGGAAAAAAATTAAATAAAAATTATCCCTTAAATATAAATATTATCATAAAATAAATATTATATATTTAATAAAAAATTGTAACCATCAATAAAAAATGGTGATGAAAAATGAATTGCATCATATCATTGAAATTGTAATCCACAAATAGACACTAACATTCATTAATTTTATCATAGGATGAAAAAGTAGTGGATAATGATTGTTAAATAATCATAATATTTATTAATTATATTTAATATATTAAATTAATTATTTCATGAAGGGTAAAAATTATTTAGATGATTTAGAATGTGAAAATCTATTGTACTCAGTTAAACGTTACAACGATTCGTTGATAAACCACTATTGAATTAGAACTTAAGCCATGATTGGTTGGTATAATAGAAATTCCAAAAGATATATGGTGATGATATGGAAGCTAATTTTATATTAATTCTTTTATTTTCTGATCTAATGTAATATTAAATTTGAAAAAATGGTATGATTATGTTCTCTTTTATATATGAGGGGATGTGTACCTTTGTAATTACATGATGTATTAAATTAATTTAAGTTAATTTTCTTGTTAAAGACATTGAAAATTTAAATGTTTCAAGTATTTTTGTAATATAATTTGGAATAATATCATCTAATAATTGTTTTACAAGTTTTGGAGACAGTTTAATGCCTATCTTGAAAAATTATCCACCTGTTAACCCTTTTTACAATTATTGTGATATGAGAGGTTTTAGTATCTATGCACCTTAAATGATAATATAAAAGTAAATCTGACCAACAAGTGTAAAATGTTTGATATTATAGACTTTATAATAGTTACTTGGTATATTATAATATTTTTAAAAAATTATTTCATGTAATAAAATATTGTTTACACAAGATACAATTGATATCATTTTTGGTACTATTCAAATAGTTAGACATTGACACTACAATATTGAAATTAAATAGGATTAAGAAATTTTAAAAAGTCACTATAATGTTATATTTGTTTTCATAAAAATGGAAGAAAAAAATTCAACAAAAATATATTATGTTTACTTTTTTTAGAATAGTTTTATTCATTTCATGAACATTTTCTTTTCAGTGTTGTGTAAGAATTTATGGTAACTAAGATATATCTATAAATTAAAGATAAATACCATAATTAAAAATTATTTATATTTTTTATATGTATTTATAAGTTTCCATAATCTCCTTCTGTCCCTATGACAAAATCGTATATATATTAAAACAGAGATGGTGTCATTTTGTATTTACCATTTTCATAAAATAATATAATCCTTATGATCAAAGAAAAAATAAACAATAATTATAAATTATTGAAACATTGACAATAATATCTGACCTCATCATATCCTAGAGGGTACAATTTAGTTTTTTAGAGATTTATAGGTCTTACTGTATAGATTTAACCATGTTTTACCTATTTTACCCTTATCGAGGTAATATATATTTATCATTATAACTATTCATAATGAACAAAAAATAAACGAGTAATATTTACAAAAAAATTTCCTACTAATTCAGAATATGGAACATGTTTTTCAATATTCAATTTAAGTAATTTTATAAGATATAATTTATATATATATGTAAAACACAATAGAAAACATTTTTTAGTGAAATGTGTTTTTACTGTAAAAATAATCATATACCAAAATAAAATATAAAGATAATTATGAGGTATTAAAATAGAATATATAATATTAATGGAGTATTTTATTATTCTAATATAAGATTAAAAACATAATGTCATTTTTAAATTAATTGATTTATTGAAATGAGATGATTATTTATAAAAAAAATCTGTATTTTTTCACTGTTCGTATAACATTATTTTTTTAAAAAATATAATATCATCCCCTAAGATAATTTTTTTGATGATTTAATATATTATATCATTTTTATAATATAAAATTTATAAAATTGGAAAAACTTTTTACAATATTTTTCCATAAAATAACGAAAGCCCATTTTTTGAAGAAAAATTATTATAATGAATAAAATAACTTCAATATTATTTTAGTATTTTTTTTAAATTAATAAATATAGTTTTATTGAGTTGGAATAGTTTAAATTTATTTCATTGTGTGTTTAACGTTATTCATACCCACTAATTAAATTTTATTTTATAAGGGTCCTATATAAATAATAATATATTTTCGATTATCAAAAATCACTTATAGATTATTATTATTACAAGTTAAAAAAGATCATGATTACTATTTTAAGATAATACCAAATTTTAGGGTGTTACATTATCCCCTGGTATATAAAAATCATCCACATATCGTATCTCATTCATAATATTTTTAATATTTTGAAGTACCATTTCTGGAAAAACAACATCATACAAAGGGATAATAAACATTCTTCGAAATGGGGAAGTGGGAAAAATAATTTTTACCTTATATAATTCATTCTATGATTCCAAGATGAGGATAAAATTAATAGGGTTTTAAAATATGCACATGGTGTAGAAAACTAATATCAATGGAAAAATGGAGACTGGTAGGGTATGTTTTCATGAGAATGTTAATAACCTCCTAACAATAAATCATTAGTTCATAAATAATACCAATATTTCATCGAAAATCAATGTAATAGGATAACATTTCAACATCCACATACTTTTCCTAGTAATGATGAATTCTTTTACTATTAATATATTGACTATGATAAAATATATGATATTTAATTCCATTTCATAATAATGATTTCATAATTTATTTATGTATTGATAATTTTACATTTCCTCCCTTAATCAATGAAATTAATATTCAAGAGGAAAATTTAATGGTCAAAGAACTAAAAATATATTATTATATCTCTTTTTTTTCATAATGTAATGAAATTTCATTCCTTATATATCATGAAATTTATAAAGACCAAAATGGTTAGCATATTTTTTACAACATGGATTAATCATCATATTATAATATTGTACATTAATATCTATTAACATAATAATAACACCTAATATTCAACTTATAAAATTCCCTAAATATTTTACCATATGATTGCTCAAATATATGTATGAAAAAAATTCATATCCAGCTTTTTTAATAAGGCAACTAAATTTTAAAAATCTAAATAATTTCCCTCCAAAAAAAGTATATCATAATTTCACTCACCAAGAATGTGAATATGATAATCAAATATTATCTCAAAACAAAATAGTACATTACCAAAATAACATGGATTGCCAGAAAATCAAAAAGACAACGAAACATATTGGAAAAGTTAACTCTCTACTTATTCCATATAACAAGTTACATAATATCAAATATATTTGATAAATTCCAAAATAAAATAAATTTAACTAAAAATAAAATAAATCAATGGTTCATTAAATAAAAAATAAATTACATATTTATCAATACTAAGAAAATTAATTTATTAATTTTGATCATATATTATTATGACCTAAACATTACTATCACAATTTGGGAACATATAAAGGGGTTTCTACACATATTTTATCTATTTTCTGAAAAACATATTACCTCTAAAAAAATTCCCTATTATATCTGTTTTGTTCATACTATTCATACAAATCATTAAATAAACACTACCATATAACAATAGTTTGACATTTATAAATACTAATGACCCTAAAATATTTCATTAAAAATATTTACATATTAATTTTTGAACAGCAATACTATAATATTTCACTCATATCTCTTTAAATTTAATGGTCCAAATCATCCAAAACATTATATTAGAAGAATTATAATAATATTGGTGTCCGGGGGAATTATGATGTATTTTGGAGGTAAAGGGAGGATATTTAGGTGGGAACATGATTGAGGAGGATTATGTTTTATGTATACATTGTCTAATTCATTTAGGATAGTATATGTGTTGTAGAGAGGTTGGCTATGATGTATTTTCTTAAAGATGGATTCTTGATTGTTCGATAATTTTTTTTCAAGGAAACGTAATGATTCATGGATATAGTGCATGAATTTCTTAATTGATGTCTTCTAAGGTGTCAATATTAATGATTATAGTGAAGCCCCTAGATGGATTTTGTTAGTTATGCCAAATAAAGTTTAGTTAATACATTTTGAAGGTACATGAAACACTGAGTATAGGAGGAAGAGTTTTATTGTTTTGTTTTACTCAGGTCAGATGACTCATTTTATTTGTCTATGGAATAACCTCCAAAGCTCTAAAATATGGTGGATTCTTATTATACTATTTTCTCACTGGTGGTTTTTTAAATCAATGGCGTTGACCTCTATGGGTTTCTCAAACATGGATTTAAAAATCCCAAATATTATGTTCTCCACTAAATAAGATTGTGTTTTATCAATTTTTTAGATGTTATGTGTCATGGAAATATTATCCATACTGTGGTATTATGTTTTCCAAACATCCTATAAATTCCCAAATCCCATAATTCATTCTTGTTTTCTTTATATTATTTTGAAACCTGATTGTTTCCATATAAGGTACTTCATCATATTTTCATTTGATTTAATCTATGGACATAATAGATCAATCCCTGGTGGTTCTAGGTGACATTACCTCTTTCGTCTTCATTTCCTTCATGTTCTTCATCTAGAAGAGGATTTTTTACCGATATTAATTGGAATGGGTGGTTAATTAGATAATTAATTAAGTCAGTTTCTGTATTCTATAATGATAAATGGTTTCCCCTTATAATGGTTCTTGGTATATTCTATCCATTTATTCCATCATTGGGAAAAAATAAGGAAGGCTTTATTTTATAGAGGGGTTTTTTTCATTCCTCCAATTTTATTATCTAGGAGGATCATGGTTTTTAACATTATGAATATACTATACACCAATATTATAATTATTATTAATTTGTTTCATTGAGAATGAACATGAATTTGGATGAAATTTATTCTTTATAGCTACTGATTTTATTGTTGTGTGAGATTTTACATTTTTTAAGCCTTATTGAGAATCATGATCATTGAGGAATTTTTTTCTTCATTGTTGATAATTTTAGAAGATCCTTACTTTTTTAATTTCTTTTATATCACATTGAATGAATATTATTTTAATATATAACACTCAAATAAAGTAGTTACCCATGTAAACCTATCTTATGTGGGAACTCCAATTAAATGTATACTTAATGTTATTATAAATCACTTCATTAATCATGGAATTAGATTTTTGAAATATGTGAATAATATTTTTGAGGTGTGGTTTTGATTTTGATAGTTGTTAAATGGATGTGGTGGTGATAATTGTTTTTGGTATGTTTGGATGTTCTGATGAGATATGCATGTGATACATGGAAATTTACATGTAGAATTTGTTGTAATGTGTGGTGATGGAATAATTTTTTATCATTTCTCGTTTATTCTACATTTATTTTATTAGTAAAGACACCATTCAAAATGTGTTAACTTACGACATTCAAGGATGAAAGGGTTTAAATTTCAATTTGTTTCCTTAATCCAAGTCATGAAACTATTTACACGGTTGAACTAGACCATTATATATGTATTATATGTTAGATTTGGTTCTATAATCTTTTTTGACACATGGTTTTAGTTTATAAAATAAAACATATTACTTGTGTTCAAAAACCTCCAATTAACCCAAAAGGTTGTCAATATAGTTTTATATATTGATTCAACTTCACTTAAAATAACCAAATTAAAATTTCAACACTATAAGATTTTGTTTGTTCAATAATAATATATAACTTCAATTCTTGACAACCACCTTCATCATACGTTTTTATCCAAACAAGAACCGATAATTAAAATAAAATCAAGCCAAAGGACCCGAGAAATGAAGTTGAACCTCATAACTAAACAAATTGGATATAAATTCATGTAAAAAGATTATAATAAAATTATACATATATGATATGTTCAGTAATTATTAATTAATGAACCTAATTTCATTATCTAGGACATTATGATCATGAAAAGATCACCATCATATTTAAGGTAATGGATCCTCTTTTTTCACGTTTATTCAAGAATGTTTTCTACGCTATGAAATGTTATATGCAATCCCTAATAATGGGTTGTGATTTTTACCTCCCCCATACTACTTTAATGATGTATATTTTATTATAATACCCTTTCACACTCATTAATTCCTCTTATGAACACATGATACCATGCGATAATCCATAAGGAATTCTACATGAATCTCCATTATTCCTTTAGGTTGCCTTATATTTCATTATAAAAGAATGAAGTTGTCTTATCTATTTTTGTTCATATTATAATTTTTTTGAAAATGTAAAAAATTCATTAATAAATTCCCTTCCATCATTTTCTTTCTGGGATATACATTATTTTATGTTATTCCCTCCTCAATACTTTTTAATAAGCAAACATGTTTTAAGAGATCTTCTAGAAATAATACCCAATTTCAAGTGAACTCTATATTCTATTTTAATCCACCATTGATATTATAAAATTAATCCTTTATTATGAAATCTTTCTGGGTTCACATGGGGTTTTTTATAATTTATTTTTCCCTTTTCAATTTTAAAGTCTCGAAATTATATTTCTTAAAACCTCCCAAAAATTTATTAATAGTAAAACATCCTAAATACAATTCTTAAATGTTGTCACTTCTATATGAAATCTTATCCCATGATAAATTCTAATTTTTCCGTATAAATTTCCATGTATAATTGTGTTCTTTCCTTTCATAGAAACTTTTATGATACACTCATTTGTTATTCCTAATGTCATGATTACGTTACCCAATCCTATCCATGGGTATATTTTATTTTTATATATGATTAATTGTATATGATTCATTATATTGAAAACATATATATGGAAATTTATGATGGGTGTGACCAGATAGTGTTTCAATGCATTGGGTAATGTGAAGTCTCATGAGATGTTACGTGTGACTGTCTTAGCTGTTAGCCTTGGCTTGTGCTACTATGTAAAGCAGTCTTGGAGGTTAGCCTTTTCCTCTGCTAAAATGGGAAAGAGTCTTGGATGCTAGCCGAGAATCATACAAAATTAATTTTTTTTATTTCTAGAACATTTTTATGATTCCAGGTTTATATAATCCCAAGTTTATATATTCTTATTCCTTATGTTACATGCTTTTTTATATAATCATGCCATGCCTTCTGTCTCACGTGGTAATGATTTGTTCATGTGGTTATTCCCTTACTAGTCTTTTAGCCCATCCCATTGATCATGGTATCCCTAGGTTATCCTATGATGATGTATCCTCACAATTGTATATAGGAATTTATAAGGATTTTTTAATATAAATTTGTTTTTATAATGTTTAATTATAAACATAGTCTTTAAACACACTAGAATTCATGATGCATGGATTATACTCTGATGTATAATCATGATTAATGTTATATAATGTATTATGTGAAAGGATAGGGTAACTATAGTTTGTATCAGAGGATGGTCTAGTTATTTTTGGAGATATTAATAGAGTAATTTATTAGGACAAGTTCAGATAATTTTTATACATGAGTATAATTCATCTATAAAGACAAATGATAAGTGGACGCCTGATGATATTAAATCCTTTGAGATTAATGGGAATTCCACGAATAAAAAACGTTATAGTCTTCATCAAAATAAGTTTAATGGTATTTAATAAAGTAAAAATTCCCATGAAATATGTATATTTATTGATGTTACTCATAAATGAAAATTAATTTCTAAATAAACTAGATTATACATGTTTAGGAATTTAATTTAAATGTTTCAGATGAATCAAAATGAATCCATTACCAGTATTTCTACATGACATACTAAAATTTAAAATGGTTTCATGCCTCTGAGTGATGAATTTTTCAACAAAAAACCAAATGAAAAATATACCTTGATCTTACCAAGAAATTGGGAACCCGAAATCGTTGTTATAAAAGAATACAATGTTTTTACAAAAACTATGGTTGATGAAAATATCAAATAAATAATGTTATAAAAAATTACAATGAATCCATGAGATGAGAAAGTGGCCAATAAATAAAAATATATAACAAATTATGTTTTAAAGATAATAATTATGATTCATATGAAGGCGATGTTCAATAATTTTATAATCTTTCGAAAAACTAGTAAAAAATATTCTAGAAAATTAATTAATCTAAGAGGATATATCAAAATTTTATACTATAAGTGACATGCTATAAATAGACGAAAAAGGGTCAGATCATGTTGGAATGTCGTGTCTATAAAAAGAAGTTCACTAAAAATAAACGAGGTAATAAGTCTCTCAAAGTTACAACCTAGGGTATAATAGATGGCTCCAGGGACTCAACATCCACATACTCTTCATGAAAATTGAGTGTTATGTTCTTTATGGAACATGATTTCAATGATATCCTGGTCAGTTCCTCTATTCCAATTTCCTATTATTCCTATACTTATCATAATTCATCCAACTCTTCTTTGTCTGCTATTTGATCCTTAAGTCACCGTAGTTCTGAAGACCTAAAATCTTATGTGATCAACTAATAATTACGAATCAAAAATTTTTCCAGTATAAAAATATAATAATAATAAATAAAAATAATTCCATAAAGAAAAATAACTTCTGATAAAACAGAAGGATAAAAGCATCAAGTAAAGGGAAGAATTATCCCAGAAAATTAGGAATCAACCCAAAGAAAATATGGTTGATTATAAAATAAAATTCATAAAAAATATATCATTCCAAATTAACCCGAAGTTAAATTAATATAAATGAAATTTTGGGATCTCAAATACATGGAAAATAAGTTGCTGTTATCTTTTTCTCATATCATGTTAGATACATGAAATGTATATCGAAAACCAATTTTATTTGAGGTTTACCAGAATATAAGATTTTAAATTATTCTAAAATAATTAGATAATTAATTTATGAATATTTTTGAACAAATACAATATATGTGGGACTAAAATAAATTAATATTTAATAAAATATCTTCAAAATACTATCTCATACAAAAAAAACATGGATGATTAAATCGATATTTTATAGCATTAGAAAATGTGAGTTCATTTTGGGATAAAAACCATTATTAATTTGAATTTTTTAAATTAAATCATTATGAGAAAATACCAAGAAGAACTATGGTACTTAGAAAGTGGTTTATTAAGAAAACATTATATATTCCTTCACATATTAAATTAAATTATTAAACTAAAAGGTTGTGATGTCACCTTTGGAGATAACTCTAAGGGTAAAAAATAATTAAAGGTACCATAAGTTACTATAACTCAAATCTTATTAATTTTTGTTATATTTTACAGCATTGAAAAAAAATCCTACTTTTTTTTTCAATTGTGTAATTATGGTTTTAAAATATTTAAAAAAATTCTTAAATGTTTTTAAATAAAAATGAAATATTTTATATTTATGATTCACATTTTCAAAATGTATATATAATCAATTTAAAATATAATTATAGACAAGACATAAAATTCGTGGGTACAAAAGTTAGTGATTAATAGATTTGGCATAGATTCTTTTACCCCTACATCACACACTCACTTATTAATATCAACCATTTTTAACAAGTGTAAAATTTAGATATGATTTATTTCAATGATGGAATAATTTTTGAATCATGAAAATAGGGGAAGCAACAAAAATATTATATTAAATAAAATGTAATTTATTTTTCAGAATATATTAAATTTATTTATCTTGAATTATTTAGAGCTTCTCAAATTAAAATTCTAATTGGAAAATAATATACTTTTGTTAATGTTTATGACTCTAACAAATTTTCATGTTCTTTATTATTATCTCATAAAAGCGAATATTGTATGGAACTCATGTAGTATTCTAAAAAATTTGAAAAATAAAAATAATATAAAATATTTCTTTTTTAAGTGACAATAGTAAAGAATTAGATTTTAATGAATTTTGTGACCTATTCTCTTCTAAAGGAAATAATTATTTTCTTCAGTTCATCAAACCCCTCAACAAAATAGGGTAATAGAGGTTTGAAATAAAACTATATAAAAAATCATCTAACTATTTTAAATGAATTTAATTTCAATAAATATTTTTTTTGAGTTTTTCATTAGTATTTTATTTATCATTAGTTATTTTATCAGAAGATTGTTTCTAAAAATATCCCCTTATGAATTTTTGAAATATAAAATTCCTAATTTTGTATTTTTTTTATTATGGTTTATGGTTGTAATTTGTTTATTATCAACACTAAATACAATCATATAAAATTTGATTCAAAATACAATGTATGTATCTTTATTGGGTACTACAACTCATGAAAGAAATATATAGTCTTTAACAAATGACTAAAACCTTGGAATAATTAATCCATGTTACTTTTTATGAAATTTTCCAAAAATGCCTTTTCTCAAAATGTTTTGGAAAATTACATTTTAAATGAACCATTCTAATCTAATTATTTTGTAGTTGAATATGAATCCCATATATGTTCTTTACATAAAGCCTTTAAAAAATAAAAATACCATACACTTGAAAATGTCATTGGATATTTAGAAGTGGGACCTCACACTATTATATCAGTCCTAAATAAGGTTGAACATATTAACTTTGTCTCTCACATAGAACCTAAAATTATTAATGATTCCATTAATTATTAAAAATAGGATTATTACATGCAAGGGAAACAGAATTTATTCACATGAAATAATATATGGACTCTCATGGAAGGAAACCTAATGAACATCCCATTATAGGCTAAAAATGGGTTTATATGAATATGATATTTGAACTTGGTAATATAATGATAATTAAATATTTCCAAGTATTTAATGTTTGTGGCCAATAAATAGGAATATAAAAAATTAAAAGTATCCTAATTTGTGTAGTATCTAGATGTGTTTGTGCTAAGGATCACAAAGAGGGTTGTTCATATCATCTCTTATTCGAGAGTGATTGGGAGAAAGAGGTTTGGAGATATTTGGGTGAGTTTACGTCTTTACCTAATCTTAGGATGGTTGATCAACCTATTATTTATCGTTGGTTCCACAAATTGGGTATGGGGACCATGGAGATATCTACTCATACATCAATTTTTCATGTAGAATGTTAGTGTTTGTGGAAAGTAAGAAATAAGAGGATCTTTGAGGGGGTGACTTCAGGTAGCAGCCTGATTATTGCCAAAATAAAAAATATGCATTCAAAAGTTTTCATGATTTTAACTAACAGGAAAGATATTCCTTTACTGTATTGTTTCATTACAGGTTTAATGAACTCTTCTCGTGATATTTGAAAGTTCAAGGGCTACTAGGTATATTGGTGTCTCTCTTCTGAGGGGTTGAAATTTAATAGTGATGGATCATGTGTGGATGGTTTTATCCAAGGGGTAGGGGTTGTGAGAGATAATAGTGGATCAATTGTATTATCCATCTCTATTAGATTGAGGTAGGGGTCTACACTTCAAGCTGAAGTAATGGCCATGCTTGAAGGCCTTTATATATGTAGGAAAAGTGATCTGAAAATTATGGTAGTTGAAACATATTTGATGATATTGTACAACACCATTCATGGTGTGGGTGTAACTTCTTGGGCGATTCTTTATATCATCTCAAAATTTCGTGTTATTTTAGAGGACTTCATCATGGTTTCACATACCTTTCATGAGGGAAACATGGTGGCAGACTACTTAGCCTTGATGGGTATCCCTGGTAATGAAATATTTATTTTTCAATACTTTAATTTTTAAATCTAGAATGGGTCAATATTATTAAAGGAGATTCCCTCGGTCTACATTACATTAAACCTCCTTAAACCTTGTTACCTATTGATCTGTCTTTAAAGGTCTGTTTTCAATATATCTTTTTTGTTTTCCTTCATAATAAAAATTTAATGTTTCTAGTAATAATAAATAATATACTATGGTGAAACCAGTCTACTATCACACATTTATAATCTATTAGATTATTGTTTGAATTCACCTCACCCATAAATTTCTAACACTTTTAAATTGATGTAAAAAGTTACATTAAAAATATATTTATAAATGAAAATATATTTATGAAACAACCACATTGTTTTTGGAAATTCTAGTTTTCAAAATCATGATTCAAAATTAACTAATGACCTTTATGATTTTTCCTCTTAGGCTTGATATAAACATTTTTCTAACTTTATTTTATAAAAAAAATTAAAATTTGAAAATATGATTGTCTCGTTCTTGGTCTTTCAGCCACGACACGCCCAACGGCTCTGTATCCAATGATTGATGGACCTTCTTTCCAAAGGCAGGCGTTTGTCGGATGGTCTGACCAGCGACTCTTAAAAACTCACATTGGTCGAGAGAATGGGAATTCAGGATCATCAAACCCTTTTTAGGGGGAAATTATTGCCTGTTCTGGGACTCTCTTATAGATTTAAGACGTATTCATATGTTCACGAATCTTTAGTTTATACCCAAACATAGTATCCACGGATTTAACCTTGGTGGGCAACGGTCAACTGGACGCAGGGGTTCAGAATCATTTATGCCTGAGGTTTACCATCCCTCGTTGGATTAATGACCCCGAAGGGTTGGAACTCGTTTGAGGCAGCACTAGGAGTGGCATGGTGAACCACTGTGGAGATGATCGGATCGACCGGTTGTTGGGCTTGAACCTCAGGGAGGCTTCCTATGTACCCTGCCTTGACATGGATCAAAGTCCCCATAGTTCGCTTAGGTGTTGGGGAACCGACATGAAGAGAGACCAGGTGGTCTGATGGGTGGTGGGATTGAACCTCATGGAGGATTCCTACGTACCCTATCTAGGAGGCAGGGATCAAAGTCCACATAGTTCGCTTTGGCTTCGGGGTTATGCTCTGCGGCAGCCCAGAATGATGGATTGGGGGTTACACTCTGAGGTGGCCCATAGGAGGATGTCATGGTCGATGCTTACTCTAAGCCCACATGAGTCATGCACGGTGTGAGAAAAAAGAGGCATCAGGGACCATAGAATCACATCGCGAAAGGTGTGTCAGTGAGAAGAGAAGTGGGGCTTACGCATGAAGGCGGCCCAGGGTGATGGATTGGGGCTTACACTCTAAGGAGGCCCAGAAGGTCAGGGCTTACTTCAAGATGGCCCCTGTGGTGACAAAGCCCAGCGGGAGTGGGAAAGGGGGTGCTGTTGTCCCCATCTCCTCTCTTGCAGTCCATGAGGGCTTCCTTCTAATGGGTATTTTAATACCCCCGAGGATCCCTGGACAAGTGGAGGGGTAAAAAAGGGATTCCTGAGCTCAGACTCCACATTACCGTGGGAATATGAACCTAGGAATGCTTCGAGAATCTTTTCAAGGGTCGGGGAAACCCCTTTGCCCCTATTTACCGTGGGTATGTGAACACAAAATGGCGCGCTGATATGCCTGAAAGTTACACCACGCGGATCTTGTGGCTCTGGTGGAGGCCTTGGATCGGGGCTGATGATTAGGCCAATGAGGGAGTCGCAGAGGACCTGGCTGGATCGGAAGGATTTTACCTGGCCCTGGAAATGAGAACACCAAAGTTTTTGGCTAGCCACCGAGATGTATGGGTGGTGGCGCCCTTCGCATGGGTAAGTGCCACGCGGATGGAGAAGCTGTCCGCGAACCACGGTGGTCTGCGGACTGATTGGCGTCCCGCGAACCAGAGCGGTTCGCGGCATCAGGTTCAATCCGCGAACCAGGGTGGTTCAGGCTTCGGGTTCAATCCGCGAACCAGGGTGGTTCGTAGAGGGTTCCAGGCAGGCAACGGTGGCCATGGGTGGCACCGATCGGAGGTTCGTCAGTCGGGGCTTCGCCCGCGGAGGAGGGTGCTACGCGGTACAACAGATGGGAAAAGAGGCATAAACTCCCTGGTTTGCGGGGAAGTCATCCGCGGAGGGGGTATGGTTCACAGTTCTCCCTTTTGTTTATTATTTAGGTTCTCGGTTCACCAAATTATTATGCGTTTTCCAATTCCTTCTTAATTCATATACCTACTGTGGTTTATGGATGGAAATTTCGATGTTTGCGAATTTTAAAGCCTTCCTTCAACCGATCTCCTTCCTCCGAATCTGATTCTAGTTCTCTGATCCTTTCTTCTTTCCCCCTTGGTCTCCTTTTATAGAGAGGGGAAAGGAATGTATCTGTGACCATGCGGCACCTTTTGCGGAGGCCCATAACCAAATACCCAGGTCAGACCTGACTTGGTCAATACGCGATTCGCGGTGGGTATTGATCGCTTCCCTCCTCCGCGAGGCGAACTCAGGGACTGTTCTGCGGCTATGGAGTGTTCCACCTCTATTCCGCGAATGAAAGCGGGTGCGGCTTGAGCCGGTTAATGCAGTCCGTGGTTGGGGCGGCTCGCGACGGTGAACCGGACTGGGACCCATCCTGCCTCACGACCATGGAGGCTCTCTGCCTCCATTTCGCTAACGAAAATGGTTCGTGGAGGGGGGTGCCTCACGGTGCCAGGCCACATTATGCTTCCATGGACCGGTTCGCGGACCGATCCCTTTTTTTCTGTCTCTTATTTGATTACTCAGCCCAATTCTTTGGGGAATTTGGGTAAAAGATTCTTTGCGGATTTTTCAGGACCCTACAAATGCCCCCATCGGAATGGGGTCTGATCGGAATGAAGAGGAGGCCATTCCAATGCAAAGTGGTCCTGAAACTAATATTATTTGTGGTATAAAGGTGGAACCGGTAGTGGACCATGCCTATAAATATGGGGATCCCTCACTTGTCCTTTACCGAATTCTTCACGAAACCGGAGCTCCTTCTCCTCCGCGTGTTTTCTCCTTCGCGAAGTGCCTCGTCCACGAACCGGCAGCAACTTTCGTGAACCATTTCTTCTTTCGCGGTTGCCTTCACCTGTGAACCGACTTCCCAACTGTGAACTACTACTCTTAATTAATTAAAAATTAAGTGATGATGGGTTAGAGAGGAACTTTCTTCGCGGTTTCGATGCTCCGTGGACTAAATATCTCTTGAAATTCAAAAAGTATTTGAGCCTTTCAAATAAACTCAAGATTGAATTTCCATGGAGAAACTTGGTTTGTGGATTCTTGGCCAATTCTCCATGGGCTAGGGCTTCGTGGACTGATTTCGCGAAGGGCTGGTTCGCGGGATGATGTCATCGTGAACCATCCTCCAAGGCCTCCTTGCAGATTTGATTATGAAGGCTCCTTAACCATTCATTTTGGTTATTCTGGTCCAGATTTTTATTCCGGACTGATTTCTCTCATTGTGCAGGGAGAAAATATGGTTCCCTCTCATTCTGCGATGAGGCCAACTATAGAGCCCATCTCAACCGCCTCAGAGAGACGTTTGGATATGATTCACAGAGCAGAGAGTGTCAAAGGGGACCCTAGCCAGTCCATCATTCCTGATGACGGTACATTGAAGAACCTTCTCTCTTCGGAGCTTCTGAGTTATCCATTATCTAATCAGCTCCCACTCTACACCTTCGGTCTTCAGGAATATGTCACTATCCCCCCTACTTTCACAGGTCTCCCTTACCCTTTCCTGGAAGCGCCTTCAAAATGCATTCAGGAAAACATTACCCAATCCAGGGAGATAATCTCTAATTTTGGTCTAAAAGACACATTCATTCTGAGGGGCTCTGTCTGGAACCAAAGCGATCAGTGCACTCAAGACTTTTCATAGAAATCCATCCTTAAGGACTAACCTTCTATTATCAACCTTCCTCGAAGGGATCCTGATGCGTGGTGGGTTCCGAGGTGGGATCTTTAGTCTGGCAGGCTCTTCTCAAATGATTGGGCTTGGGCTTTCTGGGTCCATCATCATTTTCAGGAGTCTCCTGATTCACTGGAAGTTGTCGACCTATACTCTACAGTGTGGGATTCCCAATTTTCTGTTTACCCACCATCTTTAATCCTGCCCGACCTGTTCAGCCGCTGGTGTTCAAGTACTAATACTTTCGACCTTTCCCACGATGAAGTCGGCATTAGTCTTTGGGACATCTACCAGATAAGAGTACTGCCGATTTCTAGCGAGATGTATGACAAATTTTTGCACACTCTCGATGCATGGGACGACATTGAACAGGCGCCTTTATTAGTGAAAGAGCTGCTGACCATGGCGGATCAGTCACTGGGTCAGGCCTTGCGTGCCCGCTCGCATATTTCTTATGGCACTTGGATAGGGTTATTTCAGAACACCACCGGCCCTATGCCGAAGATTAAGCGTCCTAGGACTCATCCTTCCAAGGAGTCACGAACCATTCAAGGTTCTTACTGCGTTGTTCTGGAAGTAGGCGAATACCTTTCATGGGGTTACGAGGCGCACCCTGGTGTGTTGCCTATGCTCAGGTTGGCTGGTCTGTTTGCTATGTTTTTGAACGGATGACTATTTCCTTCCTATGATGCTAACCCAGGTGTCCAGGCCTGCACCTTGATAATGGCGGCCAAGTTAGCAGAGGGCCTCTTGGTGAATTTAGTCATTCCCACTTTGGCCCGTATCTATGAGATATTGGGTCACATGCAGGTGGGCGGTTCACCCTACTGTCTAAGCGGGACATTTCAATTTTTGTATGGCTGGGTGGCAGATCACTATCACTGTTATGAATAACGTCACAACACGGCCATCCCGCTTCCTACCATTCGGCCTACCCTACTGGATATAGTCGGAGTTCTCTTGAAGTATCTCGACTCTAGTGAAGTCCTCAATATCCTGAATGACTTCTCCCAGTTCATCTTCACTCTCTACCCCACCCCTTCTGGCATCTTAATCGACAACCACCGGGGGAGCCTTGAGGAGCGCTCTTACATGGTCTCTCTACAGGACGGGTTTCTGTCTACACAGATTGACGGTGTTTCTTTGTGCGAGTTGTACATCCCATATCTCTTTTCTCACCAGTTCAGGTACATGAAAATCCTAGCTTCCCTTCCCCCTCCTCGAGCCCAAGGATTGCATCCATCCATACTTCGTCAGTGGTGGCTGATGCTGACATGAGAGGGATCTGACGCAAGCATTCCGCTGCCTGATACGGGTGCGGCTGCCGGCCTTTCGCTAGAATATGCAAAAACATGGGTAAAATACTATCCTGATGGGATCCTAGGGAAGGTTTTCTGGAAGACTCCCAAATTGGGAGGTATGGTGGCTGCTGCGTCTACTACACCTTCCTCATCAGTTTCAAGGGAGGACCGACTAATGGCTCGACGATCAAAGGGATTCAGAGAACCTTCCTCTCCCAACCCTATAGTGGACGAGGTTCGGGAAAGTTCATCCTTCTTGTGCATGGATGAGGAAGAAACTGTGGTGTTGGGTCCCATCGAGACCATCTCGGAGGTTCCGCCAGTCGATATCGGGCTTAGCAACTTGGTCCCCAAGCCTGAACCGGGGTTAGGAGCTCCATACATTCCAACTTCAGAGCCAACTTCTAGTGAGAACACGTCTGCATGGGTTGCCATGCCAGGCTTTATTCTCGTGTCTTCCAGCAGGGATACCAAGGATCCTCGCATCATGGCGGACCATAAGGAAGTTTCCAGGTGGGCCTGGCCCCAAATCTGTGAGATCATCACCGAAACCCCTTTAGTCGTAATGGCAACGAAAATCGATGCTCTTCGTCATCTCTTCCTGGGATTGGGGTCGGGTGGCTTTGACTATCAGCACTTACATTCTCTTGCTTTCCAAGTTGTCATGGCCCGCGAGGAATCTATCACTAGTGAATGCACAATCGCTCACTTCGAGACCACTCATTATGGGGCCCGAACCATGGAGGAAACCACCACAAATCTCCATCAACTGATATCACAGGAGGCGATCTTCTGAGATCGGGCGGCCATCCTATACTCCAATTGCATGCATGCGAGGAATGAGCCGCGATGCCGAGGGATTAGTTATCAGCTATGAATGGTCATCTTAAAGCCACCAAAAAAGTGATCAATGATCTCCAAACTAAAGTAGAGTGTATCTGTCTAGTGGCTGAGGCTGAGACCGGGGAGAATGTATTGTTCGAACAATCCTGCAACGGCCTTCACCGTGCAGTCGCTGATCTGGTGGGGAGAGCAATTCAAGATCCTTTATAACTATCAGATCTACTTTTGTATCCCCTGTTTTACTTACCCCTCTGTCCCCCTTTCTTTTTTGTATAAAGGAGAGACCCCATCTTATGGACATCGTCCCTTTTTTTTTCTTCTGAATGAAATACAATATCCATTAATCACTCGATGTTGTGGAATTTGATTGTTACTTAGCACAATTTTTGTGCAAATAACAATTCACTGAATCATAACTATTCATAACTCAAGAAAACAAGCTCAATTTTTTTTTGCCAGGACCATGGGATCCAGCGAGCGTAGTCTGACTATTTCTAGGGTTTTATAGGAAAACCCTACAAACCTTTTGTCTTTTTCTCCTTTTAATGACCTGATTTTTCCTAGGCCCATTAGTTATGGACCCAGCAGGTATAACCCAACTTTTTCTTAGGTCTCCCTTTTTGGGTTTTCGGCTTAACAGGCTTTGTGCCTCTTTCTCTTGTGAGCGGTTTAAAGTCCCGCCGACAAGACTATCATTACTAATGTTTTAGGTCAAACAGCTTTGACCAAATATGGTGGGGTGAGGGCCCCAATAGGGTTCAACTGATTAAAAGATGTCTTAATACACTTCAGGCATGCGTGGGGGGGAAACATGTTTGAATTTGAGTGGTATGTAGGGCATGTCTCAAGGCATGGGAGCCGTGTTGGCATACAGAGATAGGAAGAGCATTGACTAAGGAAAACGTTCCTTTGGTAGACGGGCCAGGGGAAATAAATATGCAGATCCGTTGAGGTCATGGTATTCATAGTAATACAATGGTGTCCTTAAGTCAAAGACTTATCCATTTATGATGGCCAGGGGACTTCATGGATGTCCGTCTTATGGAAACCACGATGGGTGGCATGGAAAAGAATCAAAACCATGAAGGGTGGCTTAGAAGGGGAGTGTGACATCTGAAAGGGTTTTGGGAACATCCGTACTAATTAGAATCATGGTCCGGAGACCACCTCCCTGTGCATTTAGTTTGCGTAAAAGATTATTGAGGCTTGGAGCAGTTTAAAGTCATGTAGCTGGGACATAATCTAAAATGGAACAACTTTTCCTGGTTCTGGGAAATATCGTCAAAGACGTTCTACCACATTAAGGAAGGATTTTGAAAGAGGTTGGTAATCTGTAGCTCATAGGGTTTCCGAATCCCAGGATAGAAATGGGGGCTCAGAGGCCAAGAGGCGTACGGAGAGAAGCATTGCCCAAGGAAAAATTTCCTTTGGTAGATGGGCTAGGGGCGATCAATATAAAGATCCGCTGAGGGAATGTTATGCATAGTCATACAAAGGTGTCCTTAATTCAAAAATATCCACTTTCGATAGCCGATCAACTTCAGGGAATTTGAGATTTGGAACCACCAGGGGTGGCTTATGAGAGTTTGGTTTTTTTAGTACAGAGTATGGTTTATGATGATTGTGTGCCTGAATAAGGGGGAAATATCTAGACCAAACTTCCTGATAACAGATGAAGTAATTCTTTCTCACGCTGGTGTGAGGTGGTGGTTCGTGAAGGTATGACTCGTTAACTGTAAGACAGAGAACTGCCTCTGTTCCTTACTGAACCCATGATGGGTTCGACCATGCAACTTAACGTCATGCGGTAAGGATGTGGAGAATTATTAAAGGTTACCCTGCAGTTTAACGTCATGCAGCGAGGACTGGGGCATTTTTAAATGTTTCTATGCAGTTTAACGTCATGTAGCGAGGATGGCTTCTGTGCAGTTTAACGTCATGCTTTAAATATAGGTATATCTTTAAAGGTTTTCATGTAGTTTAACGGCATGCGGTGAGGATGAGGAGCATTAATGCGAAGGCTACTCTTCATCAGAATATAATTGGGCTTGAATACCTCAATATTCCCCAGAAGTGGAAGGGGGGTTGATGGTGTAAATCATGGTTCTAGGGCCTTTTGGATCGGGAGAGGTGATATGAGGGCTCTGAGGCCGGTAAGCGTACGGAGTTAGGAAGAGTTTCACCCGAGGAAATATTTACCTTGGTAGACGGGCCAGGGGTGATCAATATGCGGATCCACTGAGGGTACAGTATGCATAGTCATGCAAAGGTTTCCACATTTTGATAACATTCCACATCCGATGGCTGTGAGTGGTCATGAGGATCCGCGATTGTCCGGGCGATGAAGTCTGTCGTCTGGTGAGGAAATATCCAGACATGTCGGGGATATTCATCCCTGGCTTCTATTAAAGCTTAAAGAGCCCCCCTGTGTTGATTTATATTTCTCGCGGGGGTGTGCCTTTACTCTATGTAGTTTAACGTCATGTGGTGAGGATGATGTACTCCTAGTTTATCGGTCATAGAGCTCAGACCATTGGGTGACGATTGTTGCAATCACTCGAAGGATAATTGGGTCAAGATGTTTTGATATACTAAGAACAAGATGGGGGATGAAAGTTGTAAATTTAATCTTTTAGATTTCCGGAATTAGGAGGCGTGGTGTGGGGCTCTGAGGTCGGTAAACATACAGAGCCAGGAGAAGTACCGCCCGAAGAAATCATGCCTTTGATGGATGAGCCAGGTGCTATCATTATGCAGATCCACTGAGGGAATGGTATGCATAGTCGTACAATGTTGTCCATAGGTTGATAACTTTCTACTTATGATGGCCATGAATGATTATGTGAATCCGTGATTACTCTAAGTGAAGAGTTCGGAATGTGGGGATAATGGCGTCCGGGTATACAGAAAACATCTTCACAGCAATTTTCTGTTGAGTTAAAGTAGCCTAGTCCTAGCTTGATGTTTGTTGATGCAGGTCACTACATGAACCACTAACAGACACATAGGATAGCCATATAAGGATACCCTAGAAACATCTAGATGTGAAAAGGGGAATGAACTTGTAAACCACTTCGCCATAAACTTCTGGATCAAGAGGTATGGTATGGGGGCTTTGAGGCTAGTAAGCGTACGGAGCTAGGAAGAGTGTCGCCTGTGGAAATCTTGCCTTTGGTAGATGGGCCAGGGGCTATCAATATGCAGAGCCGCTGAGTTAATGGTTTGCATAGTCGTACAAAGGTGTCCACAGGTCGATAACTTTCCACCTCTGATGGCCATGAGTGGTTATGAAGATCCATAATTATCCGGGCCGTGGAGCCTGATGTATGGAAAGGATGTATCCAAATGTGCAAGGATTATCTCCATCTCGTATCACCCTATGTCCTGGGTGGGTTGCGAAGAATTCCGTTTAGTTTAACGTCATGATATGAGGACAATCCCCATGCAGTTTAACGTCATGCAGTAAGGACGACGGTGACCCAACGTGAAAGAAAAAAAAGGGGTATGCACAGTTTAACATCATGCAGTGGGGATAACTTTTGTGTAGTTTAACGTCATACGGTAAGGATGAAGATATACACCCCGTGCAGGTCTGGTCCGTACACAGGGGAAGGGGTATTTTTTTATTTAGAGGTTGGGCCAAGATTGGGGACCCTGGTGTTGCTACGTATCCTGCGAGGGCAGGAATCAATCCGTATGTAGTTCTCTAGAATCCGTGCAGTTTATCATCATGCGGTGAGGACGGAGTCCATACAGTTTAATCGTCATGTGGTTTGGACGATGAGCACACCCCGTGCAGGTCTGGTCCATACACGTGGGGAGGGGAATTCTTAATTATTCTTCATCCGTGCAGTTTATCGTCATGCGGTAAGGACGAACTCCATGCAGTTGAACGTCATGCGGTGAGGACGTGAATACACCCAGTGCAAGTCTAGTCCGTACACGGGGGAATGGGCACTTTTTCTTTTTTTTTTCTTTTTTGAGATTGGTTGGCCAGGGTGTGGAATTCTGGAATCACTATGTATCCTACGAGGGCAGAAATCAAGCCTCACGTAGTTCTCTAAAAGACGATATACCATGTGCAGGTCTGGTCCGTACATAGGGGAAGATGTAATTTTTTTTCGAGTTGAAGTGGTAGTGCCATGATTGGGAATCCCAGCATCGCTACGTATCCTGCAATGGCAGGAATCAAGCTGTACGTAGTTATTTGTAAAGATGATAAACCCCGTGCAGGTCTGGTCTGTACACAGGGGAAAGGGAACATTTTTTTTTGAAGTGGATGGGCCAGGATAGGGAATCCCAGAGTCGCTACGTATCCTGCAAGGACAGGAATCAATCCATTCGTAGTTCTATGAAATCCGTGTAGTTTAATGTCGTGCGGTGAGGATGGGGTGCATTATTAGATTCCGTGCAGTTTAACGTCATGCGGTTAGGATGAGGTGCTTGGAAGTTTAATGTCATACAGCTCGGATGAGGGCCATACAGTTTAACGTCTTGTGGTTAGGACGAGGTGCTTGGACGTTTAGTGTCATACAGCTCGGATGATGTGTACATCTCATTCTTTTTTCATTCATGCAGTTTATCGTCATGCGGTAAGGATGAACTCCATGCAGGTTAACGTCATGCGGTGAGGATATGAACACTTTTTGGTCTCTATGCGAAATACTTCTTCAGGAATCTCGCATTCTTAGGAGCTGTAGTGAATTTCCCATCCATGGAGATTAGGGTGTATGCTCCGTTGGAGTAGACCTTGTGTATAGCATATGGTCCCTCCCACTTGGGCTCCAGCTTTGGAGGCTTCTTTCCAGGTATCATTGGGGTACAGAGGACCAGCACTAATTATCCTTCCAAGAAAGACCATAGGTGGGCCTTTTTGTTGAAGGCTCATGCGATCTGGTTCTGGTACAATTCCGGGTGGTGAAGAGTGTGCATCCGATTCTCATCTATCTGTTCCAATTCACATATCCGCTTTTCTGACTGCTCATCATCGGATAATCGATCACAGATGGAAACAAAGAGTGAGGGAAGTTGGAGTTCAATGGGCAGGACCGCCTCCGTGCCGTACACCAATGAGTACAGGGTAAACCGAGTAGCGGTGCGGATTGTGGTTCGATAATCCCACAATGCATGGAAGAGTTTATCTACCCATGAATTCTTGTCTTTGTCCACAATTTTCAGGATGATGCTGGACAGGGTCTTTTTGAAAGCTTCTATCCATCTGTTGGCCGCTGCATGGTAGTGGGATGAGTGGTTAGCCTTGATACCATACTCGTGGTATAGCTTTTCCAACTTAGTGGAGTAGAAATTGGTGTCGTTTTCTGTCAGTATGGTATGAGGGACACCAAATCTGGTGATGATATTGGTCTTCACGAAGCTGACAATATTTCTTGCCCCGACTTCCTTGAGGGGTATGGATTCTGCCCATTTGGAAAAGAAGTCGGTCTCCGTGAGGATATACTTCATCTATTTGGCCGTGGTGGGAGGATATGGTCCCATGACGTTCATCCCCTAGATGGAAAATGTCCAGGAGAACTTAGCTTGATGAAGTAACTCTGGGGGTTGGTGTATGAAGTTGGTATGGATCTGGTATGAGTGGCATTTTGCGGTAAAATGCTCTCAGTCTCGTGCCACTGTGGGCCAGTATTACCCAAGTCTTCGAACCTGATGGGAAAGCTTAGTCCCTGGTTGATGTGCCCCACATGCTCCTTTATGTACTTCAGTCATGACGGCGTCGGTTTCCTCTCCGTCAATGCATCTGATGAGCACTTCATCGAGGCCTCGTTTGTAGAGGACCTCTTGCTGACCAGCACTGCCATATAGGAAAAAATTGATTGCCCTTCTCCATATTTTCTCTTGTTCATCCCTTTCTGATGGAAGATCTCCCCATTGAAGGTAGTTCATAATGGGGGTCATCCAGCCGGTGGCAGGAGCATATGGCTCAGGGACAAGACTGACTTCATGTATCTCTTCTGTCTTATCTTGAACAAATGGCAATACCATTCGACAGTGAGCAATACTGATAATTGTTTCATCCCGGTCTAGGTCAGCTAGGGCTGTGGCCGCATTGGATAATGCATCAGCCTGGGCATTCTGGGACCGTGGAATATATGTCAATGTTGGTTCTGTAGAGAACTCATCCATTAGCCCTCATACATGGTCAAAGAAGGGGATCAACTCCTATTTTTTAATAGCATAGTCACCGTTGACTTTCTTGATGACCAGCTCTGAGTCACCTTTTACCTTAATGTGTTGTACTTGTGCTTGGAGTGCGAGTCCAAGCCTGTAATGAGGGCTTGATATTCCACTTCATTGTTCGTACATCCCTCTGACAGGAGGAAGGAATATGGAAAAACTGCATTTTCTGAGGACACGAGTATTATCCCCAGACCCACTTTGTTGAATCTGGGATCCTCCATCCTCTTCCCGGTGGGGCTTTGAGATGCGTCGTCAAAGTACATTTCCCATGTTGGGAACTCCTCTTGAACCGAGAAGATATCTTCATCAGGTAGTTCAGCATCCGTTGTAGTGGTTCTTGTTGAAGGATTCTCTGCTAGGAAGTCTGCTAATGCCTAGCCCTTGATGGATTTTTGAGGCACTAACCGGATGTCTAACTACTACAGGATAACCGCCCATTGGGATAGACGTCCGGTTAGCATCGGGTGACTGAGGATGAACTTGAGCGGGTTACTCCACGAGATCAAATGGACCTCATGATACTGCAGATAATGTCGCAGCTTTTGAACCATGAAGACCAAGGCCAGATAGCTCTTCTCGATATTTGAGTATCGATTCTCTGCATTAATCATGGTTCGACTTAGGTAATAGAGACTATTTTCACTGCTGGCGTTGTTCTTTTATATGAGGAAGTCTCCCAATGACCGTTCTAGGGCCTTCAATTACAGAATGATAGGCCTTCCTTCGACTGGGTGCATGAGCACCGGTGGGCTTAAGAGGAACTTCTTCAAGTTGCTGAACACCTCTTAGCAGTCATTCGTCCACTGGTACATGACCCCCTTCTTCATCAACCTGGTGAAGGGAAAACATTTTCCTACCAGGTTGGCTATGAACCTCCTAATATAGGCCAGGTGTCCTTGGAATCCCCTCAGCTCAGTGAGATTTTGCGGGGGTGCCAGGCTCTGGATATCCATTGTCTTCTCAGGGTCAACTTCGATGCAGTGATGGCATAAGACAAAGCCAAGGAATTTCCCTGAGGTAACCCCAAAGGCGCATTTCAAGGGGTTCGTCTTTAAGTTATGTTGTCGGAGCTTGTTGAAGATAGTCTCAAGGTCCGACAGGCGATCCGAGCTCTGTCTAGACTTAACTACTAGGTCATCCACGTAACATTCAATGCGTTTCTCCAAGAACGGCTTAAAGATCCTATGCATGGCACGATGATACGTGGCACCAGCATCCTTGATACCAAAGGGCATGACCCTATAATAGAATACCCCTTGAGGGGCCCTGAAGGCAGTGGCTTCTTCATCTTCTCAGGCCATCCTGATTTGATTATACCCAGAATATCTTTCCATGAAGGATAGATCCTCATACCCGACCATCGAATCAATTAACAACTCGGTGATTGGAACCGGGAAGTCATATTTTGGACAATGCCAATTAAGGTCTCTGAAGTCAATGCAGACACATATTTGCCCTTTCTTTTTCTTGACAAAGACGATGTTGTCCAACCAAATGGGGTACTAGACCTCCCTAATGAAGCCTGATTTAATAAGCTTATCAACTTCAGCCTCTATCTTGGAAGCATGTGAGGGGTGTGTCCTTCTAGAGGCCTATTTATAGCCCCGGTGGCCTTCTGGAAGACCCAGGTGATGCATCTCTACCTCGGGATCATGTCCTAGAATTTATGTGTAGTTCCATGCAAAGAAATTCTGATTTTGCCTTAGGAAGAAGGTATGTACCTCGTGTTCCTCGGGAGACATGGTCGCGTTAATGATAGTGGGCCTCGGGTCTTCTTCGGTACCCAGGTTTATTTCCCTGAGCTCATCCACAGTGGTGGAGATAACCTCCTCAAATATGGGAGGTTCATCTCTGAGATCTTCCCCCTCTTCTTCTCCCAAGTCCTCATCTTCTTGATTTGACGAGGAGAGAGTTTCCGGTCTGAGCCTTCGAGGGTCTGAGGGAGAGGCATCATGGGTATCCCTTCTTGATTATTTGTCCCCAAATCAAGGGTTGGTAGACGTTCCCACATTTTCATGCTCAGCCATCATGGCTGAAGTCATGAGGACATCTAAATGCATGTCTGGACTCGAACTCCTACTCTCAACAAGGTTGATGGGTAGGACATAATCTCTGCCAAGCTGCCTGAGAGGGTCATCGGGGACCATTTTCAGGCCATTTAGAGCAGGGATCTAGTCTACGTCGTTGATCAAAGGCTTCTTCTTATTTTTCTCATAGAACCTGGCGTCGATGTAATGTGACATGGAGAGCTAGAAAGGGGCCTTGCCGGCGTGCAACGTCCCGCTTTGTCTGTTGATGCAGTACTTGATACACTGGTGGTAGTATGAAGGAACGACCATGTGCTTATGCATCCATGGCCTTCCTAGTAGGGCATTGAATTTTGTGCTCTGCCAGACCACCAGGAATTCTGTTTAGGCTACTAGGTCACCAAAATGAGTCTTTAGCTTAATCCGTCCCATTGGTTTATACTCACTCTTTTCGTAACCTAACAGAGTTGTAGCTGAGGGAATTAGATCGTCCTCACTGTAGCCCAACTTACAGAGTGTCCGTAGGGGAAGGAGGTTAACTCCAGAGCCATTGTCTATAAAGACTTTTCAGATCTCAATACCATTCTGTGTGCTAGACACATATAGCAGTCTGATGTGTCCTTGCATGATGGAATCTTCATCCTGATCAATGAAGGAAATCACCGCACTGCATTCAGCCGGGCCTGTCTCCATCCAGTAAATATTGGTGGCAGCAACCTCAGCTTGGAATTTTTGGGGGCTGATCAAAGCTTCGATGAGCACCTCTCTAAGGTCAGCTGACAAACGTAGGGAATCCAGAATTGACAACCTAGCTGGTACTGATGCCAGCTGCTTAAGGATGTCGTATTTTTTCTCCAACGATCGATGCTTCTCCGTTGGTGGGAGAGTCTTAGCGAGTGCTTTGGGAGATGGAGCATTTGACGAGGAGGGACCGACTGCGGGGACGGATGTCGATGGTGTTCCCGCATTTTGAGGACTTGGCCTAGCCGGTCTGTTTGTGCGCACTAGGTGACCAGAAACTTTCTCCTCCTCTGGTGGGTATAACAGAACAATAGGGACAGAGTGGCTGTTTGTGGAGGTGGAGGGGAATTCCCTCTCTTGTTGAGTTCGCTGAAGGGCTCTCCCACGATTTTCTACAATATTGATGGTCTGGGCCGGGGTCCAACCATAGGGTTGGTTTCGGCCATGGTTGTGCCTCCCCTAGTACCCCCTGCCTCTGCAATTCCTCCTCCCGGATCCTCAAGCAAGAAACTTGGGTTCATAATCATACCCTTTGTTAGGGAATGATTCCATGAGATGGATGACGTTGATAGAACCAATGTTTGTCTCTTCATCCTCTGACAGGTCAACCTGTTCAGTTGTCTCTGATGGTGTCGTTTGGTGGGTCGGTGCTCGTTGTTCCAAATTCAAGGGCATGAAATCCGCCAGGGTCGAGACCAACTTTGGCCCCGTCGCGGACTGCTCCTCTTGTGATTGTTTCCTCCTTCGACTCTGTCCGGATGACCGGATTGTGGAGGGTTGTGAGGCTGATGTGGTCGGCTTTGCGGCTCCAGGGGCTACTGGTGTCAACACCGGCTGCTGTAGTTGAGCACGGAGTATGCACTGGGCTCAGTTGATAGTCTTCTGAGTCATCCAGTTGTCAAATTTCTACCCCTACATGCTGGTGACTTTCTTCCACCCCTCCTCTTTGTCAGAGTTGGTGGTAGAGATACATGCCACATGTTCTGGGGGTGGTCCCAGCTCGACTTGTCTGGAATCTTCCATCCTCTGTAGGATGTCTTTGAAGATCAAGCACTCTTGGATATTATGCCCCAGCATCTAATGGTAGGGGCAGTAATCTGGCCTGTCATAGCGGCCAACTTCTTTAGGTCTCCTTGGCTCTGGGAGGCGGAGTAAGTTGCAGTTCATGACGGCAATGAAGTATCCACGAACTTGATCGTCTCAGAACGAGTATATTTTTTGTCTTCGCACCTCAAACTGGTTCTGCTTTGTTCCTCGCTGATCATCCCATTTAGGCGGGGGCTTCCGCTGATATGCAGGGGGACCTTGACCATTTGGTGGAGGCCTGAGTGGTGGAGTGGGCATAGGGGATGGATTGAGTGTGACAACAGACGCTTCAGCTCTAGGAGCTCTCTTCACCGGAGCCTGCGAGGCTATTCGGTACTTTGAATTAGTCTGCTGCATGGAGTCCTCAATTCTATGGGCAATGGCCGAGAGATGGTGGAAGCCAGTGGTGCACTCCACCGGTATGAGCGGTGTTCGTAGCTCATCTCTAAGATTATCGATGCATATGGATAGCATCTCATCTTGAGGCATTATATTGTTCATAGAATAGGTCAGACCTTTCCATCTGGCGATGAAATCTGAGACCCTCTCATTCTCACTCTTCTTGTAGTTCATGAGATCACTGACCGTTGTTTTAGGCAAGGTTGAGCTGAAGTGGAACAAGAACTGCTGTCGGTGGTCCTCCCAGCTCTTTATCGACTAGGCCGGCAGACTCGTATACTAGATGAAGGCGGATCCTTGAAAGGTCCGTACGAAGCATCTGAGTTTCACTGCTTCTTCCTGTTCCGGAGTCCCCTCATAGGATCTCAATAGGATGCATAGTGCATCAAATGCTGCTCCGGATCGCCTGACCCATTGAAGATGGGGAATAAAGGGCTCCCAAAATTGGGTGGAGATGGTGTGTTGGTCACCTAATCTGGGTAGGGTTTCTGCTCCAGATGTATCGGAGATTGTCGACCTTCCATCGCTCCCAATCGAGCTTTTAATTCCTCGATGGTATTGGTGAGTCCCTTGTTTACATCTTGTTGGGCCCGGTCTTGGGCTAGTGTAGCCTAAGGAATTTCCCGAGGATCCGGATTGGCCGGCACCAAGGGTGCATATTTCATTTGAGGTACCCTCGGAGAGTTCGGGCATACTTTCTCTGGTTGCCTCCTAAGTGGAGGGAAATACTGGTATTCATCATCCACGTTTAGGTAGTTGGATGAACTAGGCGCCTCATTGGGCGGGAGCCCTGATATTGCTTTGTTTTTTGGGGAAAGCCTTAGCCTTTGAGGTGTACTTGCTGGGAGTGTATGATGTGGCTCTTCTTGGGATACACTTTCAATAAGGCGGTTCCTCTGGAGCAGCTCGGCATTAAGCCACCTCGACTCTTTCATATCTTCTTCCATTCGAGCGAACCTCTCTTTGAGCGTGAGTGGCTCGTTTTTTTTCAAGAGAGTGGGACGAGTTAAGGGTAACCGTTCCTTTTTTGTTATCCTTTCTGGAAGCTCGCAGGGTAGGTGGATGGAGATTAGCTCAAGGGGCGGCCATATTTAAAGCGGCCATCTGGTTCATGGCCTGACCCGAACCATCGTCTCCTGATCCCTCCTGATTTTCATTTTCTCTGGTGTCACCCGCGGGGATAGCCTCTATGGAATTGATGAACACATATTGCGGGGTGGAGGGGATGTCATCTTCCAAATAAGAAGAGGATCTCCCGTATCTTTGGTTGTCCCTCCCTTTCATGACCTGGGATTTCCCTCATACTTCTTGACGAAGGGTGACACAGAGAGTTCCTTGATGCGACCTTACGGTACGCCTTCCTCTTAGAGGGGATGATGATTCATATGAAGGGATAGGACAAGAACCTCCTCTTAGGACTGTCCTCCCTAGATGAGAGAATACTAACTCTCGTGGGGAGGTTGTTGTTGAAGGGGTAATAATGCCCCCATCCCCGAGGGCTGGGGTTGGCTCCGTTCCCTGGATGTTGAGTCTCTTCCCAGTTTCATTGGTCTTACGAGGGAATTTGTTGTTAAAAATTCCCCCAGACCTGCAGGCTGGGGTTGACTCTGGATTGCGGCAGTGGTTGCGGCTATCGCGACCTTCCTGATCTCGCGTGCCCCCATCCGGGGGTGAACGAGATCTGGTGCCGAATTCACCTATGGATCAGTCCCTTCTCGGGAGGCAGGAACAGATCTTTGATTGGCCTCTCTTAGGAAAGAGGCCTGTTGTATGCTCTTGGTGGCCTGATTCAGGAGTTTTTGAATGGATTGTTCTAGCCGGGCCTGACGCTTCTAGGACTTACTCGAGGCCCGACTCTGTTGGGTGTGTTGCCTTTCCTGAAAAGGGGGTCCACCCGATTGTCGTCTTTATGTGATGACGTTACATGATACCATGATTAATGGGTTCTTCTGGGTGGGGAGAAGAGTGAAATAAAGAGCTCCGTGTTCCCCCCATCCCCTGATATGGACTCCCATCGGAGTTTCACCGATGAGGCGGTGCAGTTTGTGCAGTGCACGAAGGCAAGCTGCCTCCATATTCCCTTTGCGCCTCTTGGGGCTTTGTTTTCACGTTGAGGAAAGGGCCTCTAGGTCGATGTGGTGCAGTAGGTCCCATATCATCTTGACATGGTATACATACCCGTCATATGGCAGGAATCTTGACTCTAGCTGGTGGATGGTCGTCCATATATTATGGCAGATTCCGTGCATGCATTATTCCGACAACTCTCTGGGTATGTCGAACTGAGAGGTGGTCATGGTACAAAACATGATAGGTATATCATTCATGTCTTGTCATTTCCTCAGGTGAAGAATATTGGCATACTCCTCCACCAGTGATTCCTCTACCTGGTCAGCCCAACTAGGGCTCTCACTGTAGTCGGAGGCAGCGTGATTGGTCGGTATCGTATTGTCTTGTGGGAGATTCTGAGGCAGTTCAGAAGATGAACGCGTCCCTGGAACGGATCTTGATCGAATAAGGGCATCGTTAGAGACAATATGGGAATCTAACATGCTCGATCCCGTCCTTCTGAGTGCCTCGGTATACGAGGGATTTTCGGTGCTTGACTCGGTAGGAGGAGGACCTTCCTGTCGATATAATATGTCATCGTGGGGAGGACCTTCGCAATGACATCCGTAATGGAAAGGACTACCATTACTGCTTGATGCTTCACTGCATAGAGGACTTTTGCAGTGCACACCCTCGGGAGGACCTCCACGACATGTTGCAGCAAGGGGAGGACCTTCTAGCTGTGTAGCATCGTTACGGGGAGGACCTTCGCAACAACTTCCATCATGGTGAGGATGAACATCATGGCTTGATGATCGGCGTGCATCCTGGGGAGGACCTTCAGGACATGCCGCGATGAGGGGAGGACCTTCTTGTTTCTTGGGGCCATTGCGGGGAGGACCTTCACAATGGAGGCCATGGTGGCGAGGACTACCATCACAGCTGCGGAAATGGAGAGGACTACAATTACTGCTGCCTCAGGGAGAATATCTGTGGGGTACATAGTGGGGAGGGACTCCATAATGTACCGCAATGAGGGGAGGGCCTTCTCGTTGCTCGACGTCTCTATGGGGAGGACCTCCGTTATTAGGGTGGCGAGGACTACCACCGTGACGTGATGCCTATCTGCGTGGAGTTCCGTTGCAGCGTAACCCCTGGGGATGACCTTGAGGGCAGGCTACGACAAGGGGATGACCTTCTTGTCATAATGATAAATCACTATGGGGAGGGCCTCCGTAGTTACGACTATGATAGCGAGGACTACCATCACAATCTTTGGTCCCACTGCATGGAGAGTGATTACATCGTATACCCCGGGGAGGACCTTCAGGGTGGACTGCAGCAAGTTGAGGACCTTCTTGTTGCTCGATCTTCTGGTCACGTGGAGGGTTCCCATGACTCGCATCAAGAGAGAAAATCTCATGACCGACCATTATATGCCTGCGGGGGAGGCCCCCACGGGTGCTCTGGGGAGGTCCTTCAGAGCTGCTGGTAGCGAAATTATGGGGAGGACCTTCGCAACTGCTACTAACACTCCCATAATATGGTAATTGGTGGGAAGGGTTTTGTGCCTTTGTGGCGTGCTTAGCGTCTTCAAAAAACCCCAGCTTCCAGCAGAGCGGATTCATGAACCTGCTTTTTATTTTCTGGATTCATTGGGCGCGTTCAGGGCACTCTTTTATAGGCAGTGGGGACCGTCTGCTGTTGACAACGTCCTCCACCTTTGGGTCCCTGTCTAATTGGATCCCGTGTTGTTACTGGGATACGCCGACGAACATCTTGTCTTTTATCAGGGATATATGCCTGCTCTAAAGAATCCACCATGATGGACGGGGGTCCCCCAGTTGGAACGAGTGAAGCTGCTCGATCCGGTTTCCCTTGCATCATGGAATATATCCGGTGACCCTCCTGGGCTGAATCAGGGATGCAGATCTTCTCCGTGGCGGCTATCTCATCTCTCAGATGAGTCGCCTCAATTGGGGAGACGGGCTCACGGTCCTGAGACCTTGCTATTGCCGCTGATGAAATCACATGCTGGCAAGTCTGCAAGATATGATCTGGGATCGATATCTGCTCCTCCATCAATTCCAGGATATGTAGAGGGACATCTTTGGCTGGAATGGGTATGAAGGCCCATTCCGGTATCGAAGAAGGAATATCCTACTCCGGTTATCCAGTGGTCAGTGGGTACTGAAAATTCTTCTGTGTCGGGGCAGGTGAACGAATATGCCCCTGTACTATGATATGCCGATTTTTATCTCTATTTGTCGCTACATCGGGGTGGTGGACATTACTTGCATCCACAGGGAGATGGCCTTGCATATATTGGTTTCCCACCGTATCGAGTCGGTGGCCTTTGTTGGTGGGGAGACATGTCCGCCTATGATATTCTGGCAAATCTGGGTGGCGGGCTTTGTTGATCGCCACCATATCTGGATGGCATGAATCTGAAGAAATTGCCAGAAGCCGGTCCTGCAGGTGCCGGGTCGCCACCACGTCAGGCTGGTGGGCTTCACGACCCTGGGTAGGGAGAGGTTCCTCCCTGGTAAGTGTCGTCCTGCATGAGCGATGAGTTTTATGAAGCTCCGTGGGGATGCGCTCCGGCCCGTATGAGGCCGCTATGTCTGGATGGAAGGCCTGGGAGGAGTGAAGAGGTGTGGGTGCCCATTTGTGGTACGTCTCCATGGCTGATCAGTGGAGCTCCTCCTCAGGGACCAGGGTGATGACTGGTCCCCGATTGTACGTCTGCCTCCCTCGTCGGGCTGTCTGAGGGGCCGGAGCTCGAGGAGAGTGGGCCTGAATCCTCGGGGAAACATCCTCCTCGGCGCGAGGATATTGAGTCGCGGTGTGATCACGATGACACCTTCCGGCGGGGGCCTTAGAGAGGAACCCCCGTTCGATAGGGATGAAGTCCTCAATGTTGACCTCATCTGCCTCCATAAGGTAAGGGAGGTACACATTGTCTCGTTTGGGGGATAGGCTCCCGAAACGGTTGGAGACAGCGACAAGGGCTGTATGGGTCCGCCTTTGCGGTCACTACTGGGCAGGCGACTGACGAGTCTTGACGGATTGGAGGGTGTGCATGGCCTTCTCCACCGTTTGGAGAGTACCATTTAGGTGGTACTCTCGGATCAGCATGTCAGAAAACCAGCGTTGAAAACACTAGGTGGGTGACGGTGTCCTCCGTTGTTGAGGAAGTCTCGTATTTGTGTTGTTGGAAGTGCACAATTGTGAGTTCCTTTGCGATTCCATTAGATCTAAAGGAGTTCTGAAAATAGTGCTTGCGAACCATTTTAGAAAATATAAGGAGAAAAACCATCAAAGCAGCATCACATAATACCATGTGTAGTTAATGACCTTGCTTGACCCTCTTTTAGAGCATGAGGGGGCACAGGGTGGGATTAGGTTAAATCCTTCATGTTTGGTTAAAGATTCACATTGGGTTCACCATTTTTTTCTCATTCTTGGTCTTTCGGCCATGAAACGCCCAACGGCTCCATATCCAATGATTGATGGACCTTCTTTTCAAAGGCAGGCATTCTCCGGATGGTCTGACCAGCAACTCTTAAGAACACACATTGGTCGCGAGGATGGGAATTTGGGCTCATCACACCCTTTTTGGGGGGAAATTATTGCATGTTCTTGGACTCTCTTATACATTTAAGACATATTCATATGTTCGTGAATCTTTGGTTTATACCCAAACATAGTAGCAACGGATTTAACTTTGGTGGGAAATGGTCAACAGGACACAGGGGTTCGGAATCATTTATGCTCGAGGTTTACCATCCCTCGTTGGATTAATGACCCCGAAGAGTTAGAACTCGATTGAGGCAGCACTAGGAGTGGTGTGGTGAACCGATGTGGAGATGATCGTATTGACTGGTTGTTGGGCTTGAACCTCAGGGAGACTTCCTACGTACCATGCCTTGACATGGATCAAAGTCCCCATAGTTCTCATAGGTGTTAGGGAAACGACATGAAGAGAGACCAGGTGGTCTGATGGGTGGTGGGATTGAACCTCATGGAGGATTTCTACATACCCTGTCTAGGAGGCAGGGATCAAAGTCCACGTATTTCGCTTTGGCTTGGGGATTATGCTTTGGGGCATCCAAGAATAATGGATTGGGGCTTACACTATGAGGCATCCCATAGGAGGATGTCATGGTCGATGATTACTCTAAGCCCACGTGAGTCATGCTCGGTGTGAGAAACAAGAGGTAGTAGGGACCAGTGGATCACGTCGTGAAAGGTGCGTCCATGAGAAGCGTAGTGGGGTGTACTCATGAAGGCGGCCCAGGGTGATGGATTGGGGATTACACTCTGAGAGGCCCAGAAGGTCAGGGATTACTCCGAGATGGACGCCCGTGGTGACAAATCCCAGTGGGAGAGGGAAAGGGGGTGCTCCTGTCCCCATCTCCTCCCTTGCAGTCCACGAGGGATTCCTTCTGATGAGTATTTTAATACCCCCGAGGAGCCCTGGACAAGTGGAGGGGAAGAAAAGGGATTCCTGAGCTCAGAATCCACATTACCATGTGAATGTGAACCTAGGAATGCTTCGGGAATCTGCTCAAGGGTCGGGGAAACCCCTATGCCCCTTTTTGCCATGGGTAGGTGAACTCAAAATGGGGAGCTAATGCACCTGAAAGTTACACCATGCGGATCCGGTGGCTCTGGTGGAGGCCTCGGCTCGGGGCCGATGAATATGCCAATGAGGGAGTCATGGAGGTCCTGGCTGGATCAGAAGGATTTTTCCTGGCCTTGGAAATGAGAACGCTGAAGTATTTGGCTAGCCACTGAGAGGTATGTGTGGTGGCGCCCTTCGCATGGGGAAGTGACTCGTGGCAGGAGAAGCCGTCTGCGAACCAGGGTGGTACGTGGACTGATTGGCGTCCAGCGAACCAGGGCAGTTCGCGGCTTCAGGTTAAATCCACGAACAAGGGTGGTTCATGGAGGGTTCCAGGCGGGCAACGGCAGCCAAGGGCGACACCGATTGGAGGCTCGTTGGTCGGGGCTTCACCCTCGGAGGAGGGTGCTACACGGTACGACGGATGGAAAAAGAGGAATAAACTCCCTGCTCTGTGGGTAATTCATCCGTGGAGGGGGTATGGTTCGCGGTTCTCCCTTTTTTTATTATTTAGGTTCGCGGTTCACAAAATTATTATGCGTTTTACAATTCCTTCTTAATTCGTATACCTGCTGTGGTTCGCAGATAGAAATTTCGCTGTTTGCGAATTCCGAAGACTTCCTTCAACCGATCTCCTTCCTCCGAATCTGATTCCAGTTCTCTGATGATTTCTTCTTTCCACCTTGGTCTCCTTTAATAGATTGGGGAAAGGAATGTATCTGTGGCCATGTGGAACCTTTTGTGGAGGCCCATAACCAAATACCCAGTTCACAGCTGACTTGGTCAATCCGCGATTCGCGGGGGGTATTGATCGCTTCCCTCCTCCGCGAGGTGAACTCAGGGAGTGCTTCGCGGCTGCGAAGGGTTCCGCCTCCATTCCATGAACGACAGCGGGTGCGGCTTGAGCCGGACGACGCGGTCTGCGGTTGGGGCAGTTCGCGAAAGTGAACCGGACTGGCGCCCATCCTGCCTCACGACCGCGAAGGCTCTCCGCCTCCATTTCTCGAACGACAATGGTTCACGGAGGGGGGTGCCTCGCGGTGCATGGCCACATTGCGCTTCCATGGACCGGTTCGCAAACCGGTCCCTTTTTTCTGTCTCTTCTTTGAGTACTCGCCCCAATTCTTTGGGGAATTTGGGTAAAATTTCCTTTGCGTATTTTTCAGGACCCTACAATGATTTAATAAATGTTTTAAATAAAATCTCAAATGATCTATTAATTATTCATATTTAGGATGATGATAAATTTTTTGTATCTAAAAATGAATCTAGTTGTCTTTAATCTTTTAATTTAATAAAAAATTTATTTGAAATGATTATTATGTGTTTAATCAGGTTCTTTATTGGGTTTTAATTTTTTTCAAAATAATGATTATATTTTTCCAACTCATTGAAAATAATTAATTATATATTAAAATGTATTAGAATTGATCTTGTTTTGCAAATTATTACACCCATGATTACAACATGTAATATTATATTGGATTAAGTTAGTAATCTAGTCAACAACAAGAGGAACTGAGATCATTTTTTCTGAAAAAACATGTTCCTTATTTGTATTTGTGCTCATTTTCAATTAAATCCAATTGAATCTCTTCTCAAATATCTTAAAATATTCATTATCAATTTAAAAGGAAATAAAAAACGTGGGTTGTCTTATCCCAAAGTAACCTATTTTGAATTAAATAAATTTTCAAACAATGATTTTGGTGGATTCTATCCCTATAGAAACATTACATGTGGGGATTTGCACCTACTTGAAAAATACCTATTCTCATGGAGATGTGAGAAGAAAAAAATCTATTGTTCATTCTAATGTAGAATTAGAATACATATCCAATTAGAGTTTTCAAACCCAAATATTACAGATGAAACACACTCTCTTAGACTTCAGGCTTATATTTGACCATAAATATATTATATGTGTTAATATAGGTGTAATTAATTTTTCCAAAAATTCTATCTACACTCTCACATTATGCACATTGATCTTTGGATCCATTTTTGGAGTGATCTCTTCCAAAATGGTGATATCTTAATGGAAATTCACAGGCTGGAATAATAACTCAATGAAATTCTCCCAAAACATCAAACCCAAGATCATTTCAACTTTATTAAAGATTATTTAGGTATTTTACACTTGTGATACATTCTATGATACCTATGGATAAATTTTGTAATATTTATAATGTTTATTTATTTTAAATTTTGATCTTTTTTAAAATATTTTTTCCATTTCTTCATAACAGCATTAGACTGTTGGTTTATTTTTCTATTATTTATTTATTTATATTTTCATTTTTTCCTACGATACCTATATCCCTCTTGAGATTTCATTTTAGGAGGATCCTTATCTAAAAAATTATGAAATATTTCTAAATATAGAATTTTTTTAAAAGACTATCTAATTGAAAAATATTTTCAAAGTTATTATATAAATCAATTACTTATTCTTATGAATTTTCAATTTATTAAAATTTTAATACACTCAGTAAATTGATTTAGTTTTCAATCTATTTTAATTTTTTTTTTAAAATAATATATGATAAATTATATATATTTTCACTCATATTAATAAAACATTATTTTATCTCTATTGAGGGAAGATTAATGATGACTAAAATTTATATATATACATTCCTCCATAAAATTTTTTCTGAGTTGAATTTGAAAAAATTTCAATCAAATTATGATTTTAAGGTATGTTTTCTCATTCAAGATAACTTCTTTATGATTTTTCAATGAATAAATCCTTTAATAGAGATAAAAAAATTACTTAAAGATTCTCTTGGAAATGTTATATAACAATTTTTATTTATTATTTTCTCTTTATTTATTCTTACTTTATACTCTTATTTTTCCTTTTTTTCCTTTCTCTATATTTCATTAATTATTTTTCTCTTTTATTTCTACTTTATTTTTCATTTCTAAATTTTTTAAAAATTATTTAAAAAATTCCATACACACTCTCTCTAATGCTTCTGTTAAATGGGATTTTGGAAGTTAAGAGGCATTTTTAAAACATTTTTTTCTCACTTATCATTTTTAAACCCCTCTTTTGGGTTTCTTAAAATCACCTTCTATCTAGAAATATATTATGATATATCTAGTTTTTACTTTTTATAATTTTTTTCTATCTTGAAATATATCTTCAAATACATGTTTTTAATTTTTCAAAATCTATTCTAAAATAATTATTGAGTATCTCTTTAAATATTTTCTTTTATGCTTTCCATTAGTATCCTTGTTTTTATTTTAGATAATCACTAAGTCTGAGAATTTTTTGTAATTTATGGGAAAAATTATTTTTATCACAAAGGGGGTGATTTTTGAACACTAAAGGAATGTATTGAAAAGTGGAGGAATTTAAAATTTTATTTTATATGTGTTATTGATAATTTTATTAAGAAGGGGAGTTATTGAAATTTTAGAAAAATGTTTCTCTATTTCTTGATATTTTCATAACAGCCCATAATTCTAGACTTCCATAAGTGTTGATATTTCTGATAGATTAAATTAAATTCCACACACAATTTAAAAGAACCAAAAGGTATTAGAATATGATTTTCACGGCAGATTTTTCATGTCTTTGTTTTGATGGCGTTTGTTAGTAATCCAAACCCTTTTATTAGGTTTCGGGTGAGATGAATGCTTATATTTTTACTCCCATATATATCTAATCATCTTACCATGGGTTCCCCATATCGTTTTTGGCAGTTTTTGGAGAAAAAGATGGTTACTTACTGATTTGGGCCAACCATGATCCCATTTCCATATTTGAAAAAAAAAATTGTTTCTTTTATGAATCCTTTGGTTTTGACATTTTTGCACTAATTCCATTTCCCACATGGCCTCCAATGACACATTCTAACCAAAATATTCATTTTTACCCCCTTAATAATTCATATTCATTGTGTATTTGTGTTATTCATTTAGGCACTGGGCCATCCCGTGGGCCCATTTCCATTTAAAAAAAATATTTTTTTCCCTTATATATTATTCATTTGTTAATGTTTTTCAATAATTACACATCTAAATAGAGACCAAGAACCCAAGATGAAACTCCCATGTTGTATTCCCCCTTTTTTGAGCTCATATTCATCGTGAATTATGGGAACATCATCAAGGTGAGATTCCATCTCTTTTCCCCTCCCTCTTCCTTCTCCTTCCATTATTTCTTGGTGTTCAATTCTCCCCTATTCATGATAAACCTAGGGTTCTATTATATTATGATTTATAATAGGTATTCTGTTCATTTGGGGCTATTTATCATAGGTTTATGGTTTATAAACACTCGGATGGTGATATTAGGTGTGTTTTTCCATTCAACCAAGGATTTGAGGTAAGTTTCCCATTGCACATGTCCTTTTTATTTAAGATTCATATTTTTAATGTTACTTTCACCCTCTAAAAATTATAAGTATTGTTTTATAAGCCTTAAATAATTTTATTTGTTGTTCTAAGTGGTGTTTATTCTTTGTTATGTGAAAAGTAGTGTTGATTGTTTATAAAAGTGCACACCAAGTGTTTATTTAAATATTCTGCTATCTTATACTCCAGGTTTCAGATGTATAGAACCTGATTTAGGTTATTTTGAACATGGTTAAGTATATTTAATAAAATTATGGCATGAAATTGGTATTTTTATTCCTTTTCAAGTGCATAAAATGAGTTTTGTTGTTACAAAGTGCATACCTTTCGTTCAGTAAATTTCTCGGTTGGATTTTATATGTTAAATGTGATTTAAAATGATTTTTTTATGATTAAAATGCATGGAAGGCATGAAAAATGGTATGTTTAGGTATTTTAATGGTTTTACAATGTTTATTTGGCTGTAAAAAAAATGGGATTTTGGTTTATATCATGTTTTGGCATGAGATGGTGGAAAATCGCCTGTTTGGCATCCTTATAAAAATGGTTGTCTATTTGATGTGTAACTTAAATGTTTTAAGGGATTTATTAAAGTAGTTTTTTGTGTTAAATGGTGTGTATACACCTCTTTATTAAAATTTAAATTTAGACCTTTGTAGAATGTTTGTTTTTAGAAATTCATAATGGCCCGTTTGGAAACATTATGAAAAATTGTGAAATTGTTTATTATGAAAACCTCCTATGGATGTTTCTCAGGCCATGATTGTATGTATATAATGTATGGGATTTACTTACATAGTAATCCTTGTTATCCATTACAATATTGCATCAGTTTGGACTCTTTATGTTTTTTTGATTAATGATGTGATATCAGTCCTTGGGGTGACTCAATGTGATATCTTTTGTGAATTATTATTATATATATGTTGTGATTGGATGCTCAGATGGAATCAGTGGGATAACCCCATTATATACATAAGACATAGGAACCTAGAATAATTGGAGAATATTCTAAGAATTATTTCTGCACTGGTAGGTCATGGTATAGAACAGTGTCCCTTAGTTGGTGGATATATTAGGTTTATTGCTTTGGGATTTCCCACAAACTTCTTGAGAAAGGATTGTAGAGAATTTTGAGAATTTTGATTTCATCATGTGTGACATGTCAATGGGGATTAGGTCTCATGTATTCATGTCTTCTGGCTTATTCTTGATCTCCTAGGTTCATTGATTTCTATTTGGATTTTAGTTGCTTTCAGTGATAAATATTATGCTTCTATGTACATTTACATTTCCCTTGTTGTGTTATTACTATCGTTCCTTCTTGTGTATTATTTTTAAGGGAAAGTGGTGGGATAGTTGTGATATGGTTTATGTTAAATGGTTTTAAAATTAATATGTTTTATACTCTTTGTAAAAATCTGAAAATGTAAACATCACTTTCCTCTTGAAAATGCAATTGGCACACTAGTTGATCGAATCTAGTTTTGGAAACTATTAAGATAAATGGGTTGTATGTTTTTTTGAGTAATCATGTAGAAAAAAATAATTTTATATATTGTAGTTGAAAATTGAAATTGAAATTTATTTTATTTTAAAGGAAGTGAATTGGGAATAGATTATCAGGCTAGCCTTCTGAGTTTTAATACTCACAGATATAGGAATTTCCTATTTTTAGTCCATGTGCATGATTCATCTTGAGTTTGATCACCTTGAGCGACTTGTGATCATTTTGTTGGAGAGTATCTAGTAGGATCACATGGATTTAGTTGGTCATCAGGTCTAGTCAGTTAAGTTATATCGTTCAATTGTACTTTATTTTTGTCAAAATACATGATGATCGGTTCAGTTTTTATAAATGGGTATTGGGATGTCCATTTCTTTTCATTTTTTGTTTTATTGTTTATATTTCTGAGAAATTGTTCCCTTTTCTACTCTAATGATTCTTGATACTAGTTTACATCATTTGGGGATCAGTAATTCCCTTCGGGCCATGCCATGGACTGGTTCGGGTTCTATGTTTGGGGTCGACCTGGGATAGTTTTGAAAACATGGTGTCAGATGAGGTAGGATTTTAGTGGACCTTGATTTTTAGAGAAACCTTTTTATTTTGGGGATTTAATTGATGATTGGGTAGGATTTTTTGAACATTAGGTGTAGGATCAGGATGTGAAACATGAACTCCTTCTCATTTCGGTCCTTGGGAGTCCATTGAAACTCGAGTTTTATTAGTTTCGTTGGTTCTTAGGGAATATTTGGTGATTGGGATACAACCAGGGGAGTTGGACTAATGGACTCTATGAGATTTCAGGTCCTAGAAATCCATGTGGAGTTAGGGAATGGTCATATGAAAGCACATCGTGTTGGTGGTGTGTTTGACATATGGTCTCCAACCATATGGTCAAGTCACCCACCGACACTAATTCCCTATTGAGGGTCACTTTTAACCATGCTTTCATTATGATTTTAAAAAAAATACTTTTATGAGAATTGTGGATGTGTAATTTAAAATTTTAATGTGAGAAATGTATTTTAATTTTGGGGTTTATGAAAAAAATTGTTGCGATAAAGAGGAAATGATTTAACCAGATTGGATTTCATTAATCTAAAAATATGGTTTCTTGAAATTAAATGTTGGGAAAGCTTCCATTATTTTAAAGTGATTCTGAACTATGTTTTAAATGAGGTGTTTTGGGCTATTCAAAAGTGTTTAAATATGATTAATTGGTTTTGAAAATTTAGTTTTGAGTGACTAGTGTTTTTCTGGAAATTGGTTTTTGCCTTTGTGTTTGTCATATTATGAAAATAGACCTTGCTAAATTTTTGAAAATGGGAATGGGATATTTAGATTATAATTTTTGTTTTTGGAAGTTCTATTAAATTAAACTAATTTTGTTTTTAATCAAATGGTTATTGATGAAGTGTGGTTTCTTTTGTGAAATCAGAAAATGGTTTTTTATTTGGTGGTTAATGTTCTTTTGGAAGGTACATAATTATGTTTGGATTCATGATTGTGTTATTTTATCCTTTGGTGAATTCATGGGTGCCCACATGCTTTGTTTTATTTATATACAGATGAATAGTCGGTATGGAATGGTGGTTGTGTGGCCGTGGTGGCATGGAAATGTGTATAAGTGTGAGACTTTATGAAACACTTTTCTTGAATGAGAAAATATACCTGGTTGGTTTGTTATTCAAAAGTGTTTTAAGCTGAAAAATTGTAGTGTTTGTTATAAACTAAGGGTTACGTGGCTTGTTTTTCCTATATCTGAGACGTTTTTTTCTTGGTATTATTCTTTATGATATGGAAGTCATACAATTGTTGTTTCTTGATATGGGATCTCATTGGTGGCTCGGTTTGGGAGAAATGTTCAGTGGGTTTCTAAAGATGTGTTAGATGTTTCATTGTGTCCACGGATGGTTCTCCATTGGAAAAATTCCACTTGATCAGCCTATAAATTCAATTAAATCATTAAATACACCTCTTAAGAATATTCCTATTCTCATATGAGGGAATAAAGGTCTGTTTGGGATTGATTTTAAGTGTTTTCCTTTAGGGATAATTCTTTTGGATATTTCAGTTGTGTTCTATAATGTTGATGTGTTTCATCATATTCCTTGTCCATTCTTCTCCTAATCCGGAGTGAGAGAAAATGGTTCCATGTATATATTAATTCGTATTTATATAAATGTGTGTTGTCGTGAAATTGAGTTTCATGGGGTTTTGTGATCCGTAGCTCCAAGATATGACACAACAGATTCTTCAAACATCAGGGCTCCCTCTATAGGCCTCAGACTGAAGCTTTTCAGGTATACATGGAATTTCCAGCAGTGTGGGGATCTCAACTAAGCTCCTTCTATCACCAGTTTGGTAAGTCCATTTCTATGGTTTTTAAAAAAATCATCCCTATTATTTTTCTTTTCCTTTTTTCACAAAGAGTATGGTCGACTTACCTACCATGTAGTGTCTATACTTATTCGTTCTTGGATGTGGGTTTCTAATAAATGTCCCTGTTTGAATATCCAAAGTGAGATAGGTGTGGACTTGGTTTTAACTGTTCTTAGATGGGATGTTTTTTGTGGTTCTTATAATTTTTGTGTTGTTTCAGTGGCCCAACGATTGAGTCTACTTCCCTCCCCTCCACAAGTGTTGTGGGTTTTGATCTGTGCTAAAAGTGTTGGCCTAGTTCTTGTCTCCTCCGTTTGGTATTGGTTTATTTAAATGTTCATGTTGTAAACCTCATAACATGATTTTTTAGGTTGTTTTGGTATTTTTTGTGGGATTGTTTGGGTGAGGCCCGATTCTAGTTCATGTTGAATTCTTGTTGGTTTATTTCTAGTTGGTCTCTAATGGTGGGGAGACCCACTACCGGTCTCAAAGATCATTCCATTAAGGATTTTTCCGAAGAGAGTTATTATTTAATGGTGGGGACTCCATTCAGTATACCCCACATTACATTGGATTTTGTGAGTGAACATTGGTATGGGTTATCTTTGTGTACATTAGGAGAAGAACCGACAATATGGTTCCTGGTTTGGCTATGGAGGTGATGGAATGATCTTTCCATTGATTCTTAGGAAGTGGCTGTAGGTTGGTGTTTTGTTTGAGAAATAGAATTAAGTTCCATTGATAGTAGATGATATTTCCTCGTCTTGAGTGGATGGACAGTGTTTTATGGAATCCTTATGTGCTGATCTTTCTTCTAGAAAGTGTCATGGATTTCTGAGGGTGTAAAGCATTAGTTGTGGGGAGAATTATCACACCTGGTTATTGATGTCTTAGTTTTTATCTAGTTCATTGGAAATACAATTCCCTTTCTTATTTTTTGGGTGAGATTAATGTTTTTTGAACTTCCATATTTTTATAATCATCCAACCATGGGTTTTCCATAGTTTTTTTGGGAGTTTTGGGAGAAAATGGTGGTTACATCAAGATTTGGGCCAACTGTGATCTCATTTCCAAATTAAAAAACAAAATTTATTTCTTTTATAACTCCCCATTTATTCAATATTTTTCACTCATTATACTTATAACTTCTCCTGAACTAACACAATCAGACCGCCATTTCTATTTGGACCCCCATAGGAATTCATAATCATGGTGGATTTGGGTTATTTATTCAGGTATGAGGCCAACCCGTGAACCCATTTCTAGTTTAAAAAATAAATTGTTTCTTTTATATATTATTAATTTGCTTATATATTTTGGTGATTAAACCTCTCAATAAATCCCAAGAACCATATGTGAACCCCCATGTTCCATTTACCCTATTTGGAGCTCAGAGTGAATGGGTATTAACATGAACAACCTCAAGGTTTTTCAAATCGTCCAAATTTGAAGAGGTTATTTTTTTCTTTAATAAGTAATTATTATTTTTACTATTTTCCACCCAAATATTATTCCCCTAGTTCGTAAAGACCTAAGGATATTATACAAGGAGTTACAAGCCATTCCATTTACTATAAGGGTGATGATGTAAATGAAGATAATGAGTTTTCTAGTTTCCATGGTTAGATTCCATCTCCTTTCTCCTCCCTCTTCCTCCTCCTTCCATTATTTCTTAGTTTTATATTCTTCCCTATTCATGATAGACCTAGGTTTCTATAATCCCTAGATTTTTAATGGGGCTTTTTTTGGGTATTTTTTTCACAGGTTTAGGGTTTATAAACACTGAGATGGTGATATCAGATGTGCGTTTCCATTCCTCCATGGATTTGAGGTAGGTTTCCCATTGCACATGCCTTTATCTAAGAATCATATTTTTCATGGTAATTTCAACCTCTAAAAATTCATAGTATTGTTTTATATGCCTTCAATAATTTTATTTGTTGTGAAAAGTGGTGTTTATGGCTTGTTTTGGGAAAAAGTAGTGTTGTTTTGTTATCAAAGTGAACACAAAGTGTTTGTTTAAATGTTCCATTATATTTTTTACCAGGTTTAGGATGATTAGTACTTGGTTTAGGGTATTGTTAACATTTTTCAATATATTTAATAAATTTATGGCATGCAATTGGTTTTTTTATTCCTTTTCATGTGCATAAAATGAATTGTGTTGTTAGAGAGTGAATACCATGTGTTCTGTAAATTGTCTAGTTGAATTTTATATGTTAAGTGTGATTTAAAATGATTTGATTGGATTTTTTAAATGCATGGAAAGAATTGGAAAATTTATTTTTGGGTCCTTGTATGGTTGTACAATGTGTCTTTGGATGTACAACCAATTGGAATTTTTTTTGTTTATATCATGTTTTGGCCCGAGTTATCGAAAAATGGCTCATCTGTCATTCTAATAAAAAAGGTTGTGCTTTGGATGTGTAACCTGAATGTTTCATGGGATTTATTGAATTTTTTTGCTTCTATTAATGCTGTGTATAAATCAGTTTATTAAAATTGAAATTGGTAACTTTGGAAAATGTTATTTTTGTGAAGCGCTTAATGGCCAGTTGGGAAACACTATGAAAAATGGTGAAATTGTTTATTATGAAAACCTTATATTGATGTTTCACATGACATGATTTTATGTATATAATGTATGGGATTTACTTATTGATAAATCCTTGTGATCTATTATGAGAGAGCCTTAGGATGGACTCTTTGTGTTCTTTTTTATTAATGGAATGATATCAGTCCTTGGAGTGACTCAGGGAGATGTCTATTGTGAATTCTTACTATATTTATGTTGATATTGGATGCTCAGATGGAATCAGTTAGATCAAACCATTAGATACGTAATGCATGGGAACCTGAAATATTGAGAGAATATTATAAGAATGAATATTGCACTTATAGGTTATGGTACAAGCGATTGGCCTAAAGTAGGTCGATATATTGGGTTTATTGCAATGAAATTTTCCCTCGGCCTACCTGAGAAAGGATTTCCAACCATATTGAGAATTTTGATTTCATCATGTATGACATGTCAATGTGGATGAGGTATCATGTATTGGTGTCTTATCGATCATTCTTGATCTCCTAGTTTCACCCATGTCTATTTGGCTTTTAGTTGCTTATAGTGACGAATATCATGCTTGTATGTACATTTACATTGCCCTTTATTATGTGAATACTATCCTAAATTCCTGTGTATTTTTTTCATAGATATTAGTGGTATGGTTTTGACAAGGATTGCAAAAAATGGTTTTCAAATGAATGTGTTTTATGTTCTTTGTACAAATATGAAAATGTAAACAACACTTTCCCCTTGAAAATTCAATTGGCACACAAGTTGATTGAATATAGTTTGGGAAATTAATAAGGGAAATGGGTAGTACTTTGTTTTGAGTAATCATGTAGAAAAACATAATTTTATATATTTTAGTTCAAACTTGAAACTGATATTTATTTTTTTAAATTATGTTCATTGAGAATAGATTATCGGGCTATCCTACTGAGTTTTAATGCTCACAACTACAGTTCTTTTCTAATTTTATCCCTTGTGATGGTTTTAGATTGAGTTTGAACACCTTGAGAGATGTGCGATCATTGTGTTGGGGAGTGACTAGCCGTTTGACATGGAGTTTTTTTGTCAGCAATTCTAGTCAGTTTAGTTGTATCGTTATGTTGTTCTTAAAGTTTTGTTGAATACATGATGATTAATTCAGATTTTATAAATGTGTATTAGGCTGTACATTTATTTCTGCCATTTCATTTATTATTTATATTTTCATGAAATCATTCTCTATATACTCTAATGATGCCTGACACTAGTTTCCAGCATGTGGGGATCGGGTACGCCCTTCGGTCTGAGCCATGGATCGGTTTGGGTGCCTAGTTCAGGGTCGACCCGAAATTTTTCATGAAAATGATTATTAATAAATCTATAGTAAACTCTATTATGGTAAAAATTAATAATTATTACATTTAGAAGATATACAATTTTTATGTTTTATTATTGAAAAATGATATCTTTAAATAAGGTTTTCCATATACCTTATATTTTATTTTAATAGATAAATTTTAAAATTTTAAAATTTTAATTTTATAACTGAAAATTAATCTTTTTAATTCGAAATATCAAAATTTACTTAGTATAGATTTTTGATCTTCTTCTAAAAAGGTTGATTTTTAATCAAAAAATAAATTTTTTTGGAAATTAATATTTATGTTATTTTATCATTATGCAAGAATGAACAAGGTGACTAAAAACCTTTTTATGAAATAAAATATGTATTTATGTATTATATTTATGAATTTTAATATATTATTTGAGATTATAAATTCCATTTTAAACATTTTTAGAAATAATATTCAATGTTTGTTTGTTAAAAAATGTTTTTATCCTTTTTTCATAGAATTAATTGTTTTCAATTTTATAATATTTTATGTATTTAAATGAATGCCTCATAACATTTATATAATGATTAATAAATCATCTTATTTCATTTTAATTATTATCAATAATAGTTTTATCTAAAATATAAATTTAGTACTGGAAAATATTATTTCTAACAACCAGTTTACATGATTGAGTGTGTTAATTTTAAAATTAAATTTTGATACCTTTAAAAATTTTATATAATAAAATGATATTAAAATTTGAAATAATGAGGTTTAAATTACATAATAAGTAAAATTTAAATTTTTATCAGTAAAATTAATTCCTATGGTTAAATATTGTTACCTAGGTAAAATGTAAAAATTGAAAAAAGTATTTTACTATGGATAAAAGGCTAAACCATGTAATTTTTTATCAAAACAAATATGTCTTTAGGGTGATTTTTTTTAACAAAACCCACTTATACCTTTTCATTGTTCCATTTTTTCATTTAAACTTGAGTGGTGACCTTACATAATTTAAAAAAATGTTTACTTCCAAAACAACCCTTCCATCCAATAATAAAAATCCAACACTTCTGCCACATCCGAATTCACATTACCTTTGAATTTATTCTTGAACCTATGAAACATTTCTACTCTTATAACCTTATCCCACATTAAAAATCCTCTATTCAGTATTATTAATCACAAGTCTTTCATTTCAAATAATAATTCATAGGTAACATTCATGTCCTTGATATGAGTATCCACTTCTTCTTTGTCTTTTCTTCTTAATTTTTACAATCCCCATAATATATAATATTATTCATATAATTAAATCAGAATTATTAGTATACATAATTTTAATTATATTAATTTATTAATAATTATTCTATAATTTCCATAAATTAGTGAATCAAAATAACATCAATAATGCATATGTTCGGATTACCACCTCCACAATGGGACATAGTTTTTTTCATCACAAAATATCAAGGATGGAACCAAAGATAAATTTTATGAATAAATATGTTTTTATTTCAAAAATAAAATTATTAAATGATAGTTTTTCATGTACCTTAATTTTTTACTTTAATTTAGAAATGAGATCGTTAGTCATGTGTACAACGGACTACAAACTACATTAATAATGGAGTTCATTTTTCATCACAAACCATCATAGAAGATTCTATAAATTGATTTACATATGATATTTGAACATTAATAAATTTTTAATCTTTTCAATATTTCATATTACCATTATTTAAATACATTCCCATACTCATGAAATCATTATAAAACATTTCCATTTGGGTGGTTTTTCCCCTATGTGGACGATGTTATAATATTTATGTCATAAGAAATTATGGGATGTCAAATAATGAAGTTAATAGTAAACTTGGCAAGCATGATTCAGTTCCTAATAAATCTGTTGATGATACCAAAAATGATGTTAACTTATTGAGTAAATAGGATGTGAAATCCCCCCAGCTTTAGCCTCTACTCTTAGAAGATCTAATAGGAAGAAAATCTCAAGAGTCTCTATAATGTAGAACAGGAGCTCTGGCTCCAAATCCAGGTTTTAATGGATATTATGTTTTGGAATTTCCAAGGTGTAGCTAACCCTTGCACAATTTTTGTTCTTAAAAGACTTGTTTCTATTCATAAACCAAAGATTTTTTCTATTTCTGATCCCAAAATATCCTTTACTAGAAAATACATGCACTTTGCTTATGTTGGCTACTCTTTTTTAGGTGCTTTTAAGAATGATAGTCTTATTGATTCCCTTTGGGTTTTTTATCGTAATTCTTTGTAGGATATTAAAATCTTTAATCTATCTGATCAACTTCTTTGTTGTGATTTTAATTTGGATGATCAACATAATTTTTGTTCATTTGTTTATGCCAAAAATCGATATCATGGTCGTCGACCCTTGTGGCTTGACCTTCTTGCGATGGATCCCGCCATCTATGATCCTTGGTTATTCATTTGAGGTTTTAATGATATTCTCTCACCTAGTGAAAAAATTGGTCCAACGCACTCCCACATTGCTTAATGAGAATTTTGGGTGGCTTTTTAAGACTGTAATTTAATTGAAGTCAATCTGACTGGTGCTAAGTTCACTTGGTATCATCGTCATTACAATAGGAATGTAGCAAGTAAACATGATATAGCTTTCGTGAGCATCCCTATTTAGGACACTAGGGACACCATCTCCAGTATTACGTTTCCTAAATTAAATTAGGACCACCATACAATTATTTTGAGTCTTCTTCCCAAATTTCCCAAGCCCAACATCCCTTTCAAATTTAATAATGTTTGGTCTACAGATCTGGACTGCTCCACTCTCATCAAAAAATGTTGGGACTCCATGAGTCACCACTCTGATGCCTTTGCCTGTGTCATTAAGCTTAAACATCTAAAACAGAATCTCAAAAGTTGGTGTGTGACTAAAGCTAAAAAAATTGATAAAGACATTTCCTCTTTGGTGGCTAATCTCAATATTATTAAAAACACTGCCACTAATGCTGACTTTGATTTAGATCCCCAGAATGAAACCATCATTTCTTTGAAACATAAGTCCCTTCTTGTGCTCAAAGATAACATTCGTAAGCAAGTCTTCAAAAAAATGGCTAACTAATGGGGATATAAATTCTAAATTCTATAATTCCTTGTAATGAATTAGGAATGTTTGTAAACCTCTTTCTTTCCTCAAGGATAATGAAATTCTTTTTAACACTGAAGCGGTCATTGCCAATCATGTTGTTTCTTATTTTGAAAACATTTTTAATGGTTCGTCTATTAACAAAGACCTCTTTACTAATATTTTTCCTGCTCTTATTTATGAGGAAGAGAATTTCTCACTTCAGATAATACCTCTTGATCATGGAATTAAAGAAACTATCTTTGATCATAATCCTGACAGTGCCCCGGGTCCAGGTGGTTTTAATAATGGTTTTTTCAAACTCATTGGGATGTTATCCATGATGATATTTGTAAGCTTGTCAATGCTTTCTTTTCTCATGGGATTCTCCCTCATGGTATCAACTCTCAATTCATTACGCTGATTCCTAAAGTTGAAAATGCTTCTGAAATTCATTTATTCTGGCCTACTACTCATATTAATTCACTTTATAAAATTATCACTAAGATCCTGGCTAATCGCCTCTCGCCACTCTATAATAAAATTATTTCGTGGAATCAATTCAGCTTCATTAATGGTAGATTCATTCAGCATTGCATTTTCCTTGACTCTGAATGTACCAATGTGATTAATAAAGCTTCAAGAGGAGGAAATGTGGCCATTAAACATGACATTAGGATGGCCTTTGATACCATTGACTGGGTCTTTATCTTCAAGGTTATCCGTCAATTTGGATTTAATGATGTCTTTATTAATATTATTCACTCTTTTTTAACTTCTTCTTCTATTTCTATCCTAATAAATGGGTCCCATTAAAGTTATTTTAAATGCACTAAAGGTGTCCAACAAGGAGATCCTTTATCTACCATCCTTTTTTCAATTGTGGAAGACTATCTTAGAATACTTCTCTCCATTTTAGTTTCTCAAAATAAACTGAAACCGATTCAAGCTGTTCGAGGCCTTTATGCTCCGACCCATCTTTTTTATGAGGATGATATTATCCTCTTTTAAAATGGTAGAAAAAGAAATATTTTGAATCTCAAGAATGATTTATCTCATTATTAGGATGTTTCTATTCAAGCTGTTAGTTGTCATAAGTCTTTTATCTTCATTGGAAAATGTTTCCCTGCCAACCATAAAACCAACATCATTGAAAACCTTGTAATCAAATAAGTTGACTTACCTTTTACATATTTAGGTGTTCCCTTATTCTGGGGAAGACCTAAAGTTGTTTACTTCTCTTCTGTGGTGGATCAGATTCATCATAAACTCTCTTCCTGGAAGTGAAAATCTCTTTCCATGGCTGGTTGGATTTATCTTGTCAAATATACCATTATCTCCAAAATGGTTTACTCCCTTATGATTTATAAATGTCCAGCCTCTCTTCTTAAAATAATTAATGGTTACATTAAAAACATTGTTTGTTCTGGCAGAATTGTTGAGCATAAACTTGTGTCTATCCCTTGGTCTATGTGTTTCAAACCTTTGGAAAAGGGGGACTCAGCATTAATAATATCAAACTTTTTAATGATGCGCTTCATGATATGGTCACTTGGAACTTGATTAATCAAAATTCAACCGCTACTAATTTTCTCTGAAAAATATTCTTAGGTAAACTTAAAAATGGTAACTCGGGTTATATTAGCTTCTCTATCTGGCCAGCCATCTGAGACTCTTTTCGCAACATTATGCATAGCTCTAGATGGCTGGTCAGCAAAAACTCCTCATTGAATTTCTGGCTTGATAACTGGTTTGGCTCCCCCTAATCTCTATTTTATCTTCTCACTCCTCTCTGGTAACAAAAATATCTCTATTCAGGAGGTTATGAATGACCTCTGTCCTAATCATCCGGAGTATATTATTCAAGGGGTTGATAGTCACACCTTCACTAATGTGGATGATTTCCTCATTTGGGAACCTTCTCCTAATGGTATCTTGGACTCAAAAGCTTTTTATAATCATAATTTTGATTCTTCTGATGATCTTTTTGGGTGGATCAAACCCTTAGATAACCATTGGATCAAGCCCTCTCATCTTAATCCTATTTGTATAATTTCTCATAATCGTGTTCCTACAGATGTTTGTCTCCAGACCTTTGGAATCCATCTTTGTTCTAAATGTCATATTTGTCCTCAACATAGAGAGGATACCGATCATCTTTTTCTATCTTGTGATACTGTTGCTACTCTTTGGAACTTTATTACTGAAATGTTTGATTGAAGATGGATTTGTTGTGACTCAATTCTTACTCATCATAAAAGTTGTGTGGAGTTCAATGCCTGTTGCCGAAGTCCTCCACATTATCTGGTATGATCGTAATGATATTTTACAAAACATGAACTTACTCAATCTCAATGTAGGTCATTCAAGAATTCTCACTGGAATCAGAGATGCCGCCTCGATCCAAAAATACTTTTTCAATAATTCTGTTGAAGACTTTGTGATCCTCAGATGGATCTGGGTTGTCGGCCTCTACAAACAATTGCGTTAATCTTTTGAGGTGTTCTAGAAAGCTCCCTTTCCTAGGTGGATCGTAATAAACGTGGATAGAGCTTTGAAAGGGATCCCGGGTCCAGCAGGATTTGGAGTTTTTTGGAGAGATTATCTGGGTCACTGTCATGGGTGTTTCTATGGAGGTTGAGCCAGTGCCACTTCCTTAGAAGCTGAGATGATCGCAGTGATCCAGGCTGTCGATTTTGTTCAAAGGAAAGGCTAGAATGACATTTTTATTGAAAGCGAATCTACCTCCATCGTCCAAGCAATTTGGAACGGCGTGATCCACCTTTCCTGGACTCTTACACCTTATTGGATGAGATGAATGACCACTCTTTAGGATATCAGATATATTTCCATTCATGCCTATCGGGAATCAAACATGGTAGCTGATTCTCTCTCTAATAAAGGCATCAACCAGGGTGTTACATGGTTTGATGATTTCCCAGTTTACCTTCTTCCACGTTATGAAAGATACTGTAATAAAATCCCATCTTTTAGACTTTTGTAGTTCCCCTTTTTTATTTTTAATATATTGTGTCTTGGTCTTTGTCCAAGACATTACCTTAAAAAATAATTAATTTAATATTTATTAATAATTATGGAAAGGTTTTAATAATATTTTAAATATTTATTAATACATCACCCTTCGATAATTACATATTTTTAAACAAGTTTGTTGAGTTTCCAATTTTCAAAAACAATATTCATGTCCTTTAATCAATGAAAATAAGACAACAAGAACAATTTGAAAAAAATTATTAAACCATCAATAGATATATGGAATTATTTACTTAATACAACTTATTATGAATCAACCTCATTACTATGATATTTGAATGATACAAACAAACAAAATGTCTAACTTTTGTTTGTGAAAACATCACTAAATAAGAAATATATTTATAAAATATATTAGAAATAATGTTAATAATGGGTTATAAATTTGAATAAGTTCATGAATTAATTACTTAAGTTAATTATGATCATTATAAATAAGGTTAGGGTAAGTCCTATTTTGAATAAGCTCAATGTAATGGTTTATCATTTCAATTTCTCTTTATGTTTCAATGTTATGCACCAATTCAATGTATTTATAGTGTATATACTACCCAATAATGTATTCTGTAATAATAGATGATTTATTTCATGGGATTTGTGGATGCATATTATTTTATGCTTCAAGTGAATTTTGATTTAATAATTTATAAAGACGTGAGGGTTTTGATAACTCAATTAACTTTCATTGAGTTATACTACTTTTATTGAACCATATCATTAAAATGTAATTCTAATCATCCCAATGAGGATATTATGTTATAAATAATCCTTTATTTTTGAATAATTATTTTTTATATCCATTTTTCTTCCATTTTTTCATTTATAATGTGATATATTGAACATAATGATTCCTATTTTTTTATGAACCTTTCTATTATAAAACAATATTTTCCCTCTCTTCCAAAATTTTACTTATTATTTTGAGAAAAAATTGTTTTATATCTTGTTACCTTTATATTTCTCATTATATATTTTTAAAAGTATGATTTATCAACTCTAAAAATGATATGGATTTCAATATTTTTTATATTTTTTATCTTTTATATAAAAATATTTTAATTTCATGATCTTATATTTTATCTTATAACCAAAATTTTATAATACAAGAAAATTATTCAATCAAGATTATTTTTTTCCAAAAATAATTTTTCACATCTTTTTTAAACTTTATAAAAAATATTTTAGAAATTATTTGGAACTCTATTTTACAAAAATTTATAGAAATTATAAATAAATAGTTTCTTTAAATAATAATATTCAAGATTCTTCTATCAGTCTCTAAAATAATTTCCTTCAATTGAGTTGTGTTTTGTGATTCACCATATATGGTATTTTATAATATATTTCACTTGTGTAAATAATTGTTTTATAATTTCATTTTATTTTATATGACATCTTATGATATACAATTTGATAATGTCATGTAACCCATTTTAATTCTACAGGTTCTTTTATGATGTGATGATTTGTTTTTAAAAAATCCAAAAAAATGTATGAATTATGGGATAGATGGGATCAATATATCCCCATAATTCATTGGATAAAGACTTATATCTCATGTTATATAAATGTTATGTGAATAGGTTATGATTTACCTAGGTTCCCATAGGGTGACTGTGATAGCGTTTAGCTCTACTCAAATTTGTTCATGTAAACAGGTTAGTAATTATTAGTTTCAGAAAGGTTGAGTGTTGTGGAGTTTATATCTACTCATAATTTTATCAATGAACATGTTTTTTGGTATCTGAGGTCATAAAGATAAAAAATAAATTTTTTATGGTTCCCACACTTTCTATTCTATGTTCCATTACCCATTATATATGATTCATGTTTTTACCCATGCCTTGGTAAAAGTTTTATGACTTGAGATAATATGTATATCATTCATGCTTATGGTTAACACATATTCATTTATGTTATTTTAAATAATTTATTTTTCTGTGTCTATGATTTTTCACATGTTAATGATCTAACCATTATGGCCTTTGATAATTTATCCCTTATTAAGAATTTGAGATCACCCATTTTGTTGGATTTCAATTTTATAGGACTTAAAGATGATTATTTGTCATGAAATATTTAATATGGTGTTTAATATATAGGTAAATGTTCAAAATATGTAAAATAATTTTTTTATGTTTCAAGTATCCAGGATGCTCAACCTTTAGGTCCTTGGGATGTGCGACTATTTTTGAGATGTATTAATTAAACAATGTTATTAATGAAATATTTATGTATGTTTATCTTGCATAACTTTTGTCTGTATTAGAGAAAATATGAGTTATTTTTGGATATTTTTACGAGAAAAAATGATTGAAAACCATAAGTGTAAATCTAATATAACAACCTTATATTTTTCTAATGTATGGATTATGTGGTTTTCTCGGAAAAATGATACTTTTTTGGATAATGTCAAGTGGATTTAGTATCTATAGAGTTGTACCTATGGGTAATAACCGGAAATAGGGTGTGTTTGGTATTAAGTGAACTATGACCTAATGAATGAATAATATATATGTTATACTGTAGATCTATTTAGACACTCCCATAGGATATGATTTTCTTAATTCAAATTCTTTTTAATGAACTATTATGAAGTATTTGGTTATTATGTAAACTAGCATGGTTAAGAAAAATCTTATAGGGAAATAACAATGGATAACCTAGATTGAATCTTATGGAGTTGTTATGGAAATATATACTCTTTATTCTTGAGTTATTTCTTCCAAAATCATAGTTTTCCATTTTAAATATATACTAATTTAAGTATAATCACCACAAAAATACATCTATCAAGGATATGGAAGAAAATAGAGAGAAACAATCTAATTATTGATGAATGGGAAAATGTGGGGACTATCCTAATGGGATGGGTACTAGAGTTTAAAATCACATAAAATGTTTTTTTCATCTATCTCATGTCATTAATAATAAAAAGAATAATACGGATCTCCCAAATTCACCAAAAAATGGTGGATATTTCAATTGAATATTTTTTACATCATCTACCACAATCCATTAATAGGTCTTCAATCTCATTTTTTTAGCATTGGATTAATGTGATGGAAAAAAATGATATCCTTCAATTCTTGTAGTATGAGAAGGTTGTTTTTGATATCTATCATCAAGAAGTTGATTCTGACCAATGGATGTATTTCATTTGGATTACAATTAATAGGGAATAATTTGAATCTATAGAGTGGGTGGATTTTGAGGGAATATTCTTAACGATTTTTTTCAGTCTTTTTGAACATAGATGTAATGGTAATACCAAAATTTTAAATTAATGGAATATTTATTAGTTTGATCTTATGAGGAATAGTTCATGATACTTAAAAGGTACTCCTTGAAGACTTTTTCTAGAACTAAAAATAATAATTATTGAATATTTTGTGCCTTAAAACCAATTTTTTGGAAGACATTATTTATAAGGTAATTTAGAATCTATGTTAAATTTTTCTAATGTATACTTAACATTGAAATAGAATATGGTGGCTCTTTTAATTATAATAATATTAAAATAAATGAGGAGTATCATGAAATCCCAAATGAATAGTCTCATAGGGGGTAAGAAATTCAAACCACCCACATGTGAAATATGTGGATGGAAATAACCAGGTAATTTACATAGAGGTTCTATAAAGTATTACAAGTGTGGTAAATCTGGCCACCTCAGGATTTTGGATGTAGTGTAAAGATGTCAAATAATACCACTGAAGGGAAGAAGGACCAAATTGATGATCCTACCAATCTTTAATAATTCATATTCTAGTAGTGTGGAAATTATTTTAATAAATTCACCAACCCTAGATTTAATTATGGATATATGTAGATATAACCTCATAAAATACGAAATCAAGAGAAGGAATATTCAATCACCACTAGAGAGGTGGGAAAAAATAAGAAAGTAGTGAAAGGTACTCTCATTATATACTCTAAAAATATGAATTAATTTTTTTTATGGTTCTTCACATTATTTCATATCTTGTAAAATTTCTACGAATATGGTTTCACCACCTAAAACTTTTATTTTTAAGTAATCCAGGAAAACACCTAATGGCACATTGAATGCAACTAAGATGTACTACTATTCTCTAATTGTGATTTTTGAGGATAGATTTTTAGAATATTTGGTTCTTCTTACCATAGTTTAATTTGACCTAATTATTCCTTGAGATTATATTTGCTAATATAAATATTATATTTATTTCTGATAAATATAAATCTCATTTTATATACCAAATTATCTAGTAATAATGTATCAATGAAAGGATGATCATTTAACATCTTTAGAATAAAATTTAATAACATTACTCTTTATACCTAATAATAAGGATCTTCTTGCACATATTATTTTAGGAACAAAACATTAAGAAAATTTCTACATCCAGGGAAAATTGGGATATATTTCATGACGCATTTTCTAGTCATCCCATAGAATGTGAGGTTGAATAATAAATCGCACTCATCCCTATATCATTGCCTCTCTCAAAGAAACTATATATAATGGATTCCATTTTATTAGTGAAATTTAATAAGAAATTAAAATAGAATCTTAGTAAGGCATTTATAGGCCTTAGTTCTTCACCATGGGGTGTACAAGTACTATTTTTATAGAATAAGGATAGAGCTATGTGTATTTTAATCGATTATGATTATCTCAACAATGTCACAATTAGAGAAAATTATCCACTACCCTGTATTGATTACATGTTTGATTAACTCAAAGAAGCTCAATTCTTCTCAATGATTGACCTAGGGTCTGGATATTATCAATTGGGGGTAAAAGTGAAGATGTTACAAAGATAGTATTTCATACAAGATATGAAAACTATGAGGTAATAGTGATGTAGTTTGGACTCAATGATGTCCCAACTATCTTCAAGGATATTATTAATAGAGTATTCATAGTTTCTTAGATCAATTTGTGGTAGTCTTTATAGATGATATCCACATAAATTCTGAAATAAAGTATGGAGATTAATATCACATAAGTATTGTGTTTAAAACCTTGCCGAAGGAGTAACTATATTCAAAACATATAAAATTTGAATTCTGGTTACAAAAAGTATCATTATTGGGTAATGACTTCTAAAACAGGGGTATGTCTCTAGATCCATCAAAGACAAAAGTTAATGAAAAATGGACCAGAATAACCAATGTGAATGAAATCCATTTTTTCTAGGATTAGGATAATATTATTAACAATTTTTGAGGAATTTCACAAAACTATAAAATTAATTAAAAACTTTAACACTGAAATGTGTGAAGTTACTATGGATATAAGAATATGAGTAAAAAATCATGAAGCCTAAGTAAAGTTTGGTCACTGTACATGTGCAGACATTACCTTATATGGATACTGGGTTTTTAATTTATAATTATTAATTATTCAAAGTCATGGAATTTTTCCTCATGTAAAATGAAGATATAATTTCTTATTCCTTATAGTAATTTAAGACTATTGAGAAAAAAAATCCAAATTCGTGATTTGAATTTAGCAACAATGATCTTTGTATTGAAAATTTAGTGGTCTTACCATTTTGGTGAGAAGTGTCATATATAATCTGATCATAATATCATGAAATATATATTCATGTATAAGGAGTTAATCATGATCCCAATGAGATTGTTAGAGCTAATAAAATATTATGACTTCTTGATACATTTAAACCATTTAAAGGAAAACAGGGTGACTATTTCTCTAAGTAGAAATGATCATGATACATTATCGAAGGCGATGTTTAAAAAGAACCAGTACCGATGGATCTAAAAAGAATGATTCATGAAGTGATAACAAAAGGGGGTAAATATTACCTTTCCCATGTTTATTCTTAACCATATATTCATGTGAGGTTTATAGATGGATAGAAAAATGATATAGAGTTCTAAATGATGGTAGAGAATATTTGTGACTTCAACTTTGAAAATGAAGGTGTTATACGGTTTGGAAAACAAATATGTGTCCCATATGTACCGAAACTAATGAAGTATATTTTGGATAAGCAACATAGATCATTTTTACATATTCATCATAGAATAAAAAATATGTATATAAAATTTAATATAAAATATTAGTGGGATAACATGAAGAGGTATATCATAGAGTTTATATCTTGATGCTTGGTATGTCAAAAATCAAAGGCCGATAAAATTAAGTCAAAACGGATGATTCAAACATTAACCATAAGTTTTTTTAAATGGGAAAGCATTACAAAAAGTTTCATTATAGGACTCCATAGGAAATATAATGTTCTCAATTCAATATGGGTTTTAGTCGATCTTCTAACAAAGTGAATTCATTTTATTTCAATAAGTGACAATTTATCACTAGTTAATCATTCCATGATATACAATAAAGAGGGTATTAGGCATCATTGATTTCCCATATCTATTATATCTAATTGATATCTAATATTTTCATTGAGAATGTGAAAAATGATTTAGAATGTTTTGGAGACTCAGCTGAATTACATCACAATTTACAACCCTCAGACAAATGGTTGGTCTGAGTGAACTATTAAAACTCAAGAGGATGTATTGGAATCTTCTCAAAAATATTTCCATGGATATTCGGATCAAAATATTATTTTTATAGAGTTTTAATATAAAAATATTTTCTAATATATTTTCTAAATGGTACCATATAAGGCTCTATATGGGAAGAGATATAGGACTCCAACAAGATGGATGATTTTGGGGGGAAAAGTTAATGTGGACTTACCATGTCTATGAAATGATGAAGATGGTACAAACAATTTAGTGAAATATTTAAATGGAACAAATTTAGAAGAATATCTATACCAAAAATAATTAAATAGATCTAGAATTTGAAGTTGTCGATAAGGTGTTCCTATGAATATATCTATAATAACTTATTATGATATTTTGAAATAAATAGAAGCTAACCCCAATATACATTAATCCATTTGTTATCCTTAATCATTTCAGTGTTCAAGATTATAACATAATTATACCGCCATAAATATACCTAGAGAATGATTTCCTCTATGTTTTATTTCAAAGGAATTAATTACTTGATCCATCACATATACAAAACTCAGAATCTATTCAACTGAAACATGACCTATCCAATAATGAAGAAACTATAGAGATATTAGATCAAAGTGACATGGTTGTTCAAAACAATAAAACCCATCTAGTGAATTTTAAATAGTTTAACCATAATATTGAAGAATATATGTGGAATCATAATGACGTAATGTGGAAAAAGTCTCCCCATATATTTTCTTCTATGTAATAAAATTTCAAGGATAATATTATTTTAAGGGGAAACATTGTTACGAACCAAAATTCAACACTTTTTAAAAATAATGATATGTTTGATTGATTATATTAAACACTTAAACCATCTTAAAAAAATAAATATGAGAAGAAACTCTAAGATGATAATCAATTAAAAACCTTTACCTTTATATGATAAAAAATAAAAAATTTATTATAGAAAAATGTTTTCTTTAAAAAAATTATTCATATATTTTGTATTTTATTTTATAGGATAAAAAAAATTATATAAAATTAATATATAAAAATAAAATATATTTTTTGAATTTATTATATCAAATTGTACTTAATGTGAAATTTTTTCCTAAAAATGATTATTTATAGCTGAAATATGTGCTTTTTTTTATGAAAAGTATGATTTATTTGATTTTATGAATAATTATAAATGAAAATAATAAAAAACCTTCAAAATAATAAAATATGTGTTTAAGAATAAAATTAGGAGTATTTATATATTATTTAAGCTTATAAATCATATGCCTAATATTTATTGAACTAAATTGAAATGTTAGCTTAATAAAAACAATTTTTAGTCTTTTCATTGAATAAAGAATTTTCAATGTAATATTTGGTTATATATTTTTGTGAAATACGATTACCAATTATTAAATTTTAAATAAACCAATTATTATTTAAAATCAAAATCAATTATAATTTTATCTTATTTATAAATTGAAATCTAAAAATGTTACTTTTATAAAAACTATTTTTACGTAATTAAGTATGTTTATTCTAAAAATAACTTTTAACACCATTAGAAATATTATATGATAAAATAATATTAAATTTTTATATAATATTCTTCAAATTAATAAATAGTAAAATTATAATTCTGTTTATCAAAATGAATTACTAATGTTAAAAAAAGTTATATAGATAAATGGTACAAATCGTCAAAATTATTTTACTGAGCATAAAAGGATAAACCTTTTAAAAAAAATTAAAATTATTTTTTATTATTTTTTACCAAAACCCACTTTTACTTCCACCTTTACCCATTTTTTCTATTTAACCATGAATATTAACCTTCCATTTTTTAAAATGTAAGAGTTAGTTCAAAAACTACACTTCTCGCCACTTATAAAAGTAAAAAACTTACTCGACATCAACGCACTACTTAACTGAATGTTTATCCTAAAAAATTTGCCAATTTTATCCCCTTATAACCCTCTAGGACTTATAAAATCCCATTTTCACATCTTTTAAAAAAAATACCTTCATTTCAAAGGGGAATTCCCAATAAAAATCCAAGTCCTCAACGTGAGTATTCACTACTACTTAGTGTTTCCATTGTAATTATCACTATCCTAACCTTATATAATCATATTAGATAATAAAATAAGTATCAATAATTTAATTAGGATTCATTATATTAATTTTAAATAATTTATTAAATACCTTCCATCCACTAATAAAACAAAATAACATTAATTGTGCGTACATGTGGACAACCACATCCACAAAGAATTGTTGTTCGATATTCGTCACAACATTACAAGAATGGTATCAAGTATGGATTTTATTAATAAGTAGTTTTAAAAAAAATACAATTATTAAGTGATAATTTTCATATCCCATCTTTTATTTAATTTATTCTGAGATGGGATCTTTAATTGTGCATATGATGGACAACTAAACCACGAAAAGTGAATATTGTTTGTCATCACCACCAATATTTGATGGTTCTAAGAAAGGATTTGCATAATATATATGACAATTACTAAAATTTTATGATTCTTCATATATCATATTATCCTTATCTATATACATTCCCTTACTCATTAAAACATTATAAATCATTATTTTTTGGTATGGTTTTTCCACCTAGGTGATTAATGTTATAATGTTTATGTCATAAACAGTCATGATATGTAATATAATGATGATATATTGTAATAATATTAATTTGAAGATATATAAATTTTTCTTTATATATTTTTATTTATATTTTCAATAATTATTAATATACCACCTTTCAAACATTACGTATATCGAACTATATTATCATGTTTCCCATTTTCACAAACCTTATTTATGTTTTTAATTAAAGGAAAATAAGACATGATAAAAAATAAAAAAAAATTATTATTATATCTTGAAAATTACTGTAATTATTAACTTTAAACCACATAGAAATATTCTACTCTATTATATTGATATGTGAACAAGAAAAAAACGAATGATAAAATATTTGTTAGTGAAAATAACTATAACTATGTAATACATTTTAATGAAGGATTATAAATAAAGATAATAAAGGGTCGTTAATTTTAATAATGACTTGAATTAAGTAATGAATTAAATTTTTCATTATAAATGTGGTTAGATCATGTTTAAGTCAACAGATGCTCAAGGTAAGGATCTTTCATCTCAATTTCTCTTCATTGAGAAACTTTTTAATGTTATGCATGAATTTATTATCTCTATAGAGTATATAATACACAAGAATATAGTATAAAATAATGAATTATTTTATTTATTTTATTTATAAATCCATAATAATATAAATATTCTAATTAATTTTGATTAATATATAACTAAATTCGTAAGGGGTTTCATAGATCAATTACCTTTTATTGAGTTATACTCCTCTTTGTTGAGCATTATCATTAATATTTGGTTATAATTATACTTATGATGATATTCTGTTATAAAACCAAATTATTTTACAGGTAATTATATTTTTTTATTAATTTCTTCTTCAATGAATTTTTCATTTATAAAGTATGATATTCTTAAAAATAATTCTCATATTTTCTAATGAGTATTTATTTTCTAAGTCCATATTTTACAAATTTTTCCTTATTATCTGGAATGATATTATCCTTTATCACTTATATACCTCTTATTTATCAATAATTTTTTTTAATGTATGTTTTATAAACACTTAAAATGTTGTTGGTATTCATAAAAGTATACTTTTTTCCTTTTGATATAAATGGTTTTTAATTTCAAGCTCTTAAATATATTATATTCTTACCCACATTTTCTTATTAAAGAAAATTATTATATTAAGATTATTTATTTCCAAAAATATTTATTTAAAATTACCTTTGAAACTGAATGGAAAATAATATTGAAATTATTTTAAACCATGTTTTACAAAAATAAATACAATGTTTTTAATGAAATACTTTTAAAAAATTGTTTTTCTTATAATTTATTCTATCTATCTCTAAAAGAATTACCTCTAATAGAGTTTTATTTCATGATTCACCTTATATGTTCTCATAGAATGTATTTAATTTGGGTGAACAAGTATGGTTCCATTTTATTTTATTTTGTAAAATTTTTTACGAGACACTATTTCATAATGTCACGAAACCCATTTTTCTTTATATTGGTTATTTTATGAAGTGATGGTTTTTATCAAGTTGAAAAAATATATAGATTATGATATGGGTTAAATTTATATATATATATATATATACTATTAATTGGTTATATGTTTATATCTCATCAGATATTAATGTTATGTGAATAGCTTAGTGGTAAGCACCCCTTAAATCTACATGAAAAATAGGGGTTCAAAACCCATTGGGTGCAGGTACTGTAGCGGCACTGTAGCGTACTGTAGCGTATTATAGTGTAATGTAGCATCGGCAGCACTGTAGCAATGGCGGGCACTATAGCGGCGGCAGGTCAATGTAGCAGCGGCAGAGCACTGTAGCAGCGGCGGGTACTATGCATTACTGTTGCAACGTGGGTACTGTAGCAGTACTATTCACAGAATGGGATTTGGGCCAAAAAAAATGGGCTTACAGGTCATGTAATGGGCTAAATGCCCACTGGGCCTTCGAGCTATTTTATGGGTCTCCCTCTACCCAGTTAAAGAGGTCTTTTCTATGATTTAATAAAAAAATGAGGCTTCGGCCCCAAGATTTTAAAAAAAATGTGAATATGTTAGTCAGAAGTTATAATAACAAAAGTGTGACTGTGATGGTATTTATATCTACTCACAATTTTACATGTGAACTGTTTAATGAGTAGTTAGGCGCACAAATGGTGAATGTGATGGAATTTATATCTACTCACAATTTTAACTATGAATAGTTTGGATAGTATTAATGTTCGTAATGATAATAAATATTATGTCTATAATTGTTCCAAATTATTTCCAATGTTCTGTGGATAATGATCTATTCTTAATGATTAATCTTACAAATCCATGGTAAAAGTGTTATCTTTTGTGATGATACATATATCATCAGGGATTATGGTTAATTATTTTTTTATTTATTTTATTTGAAATCATATATTATTTATTATCCATAATTACATACATGTTTATGATCTAATCATTATTTTCCTTGATATGTTATCTGTTACTGGGCATTTGAGTTAACTAGTTTATTATGTTTTCCAATCCTTAGGATTTTATGTTTATTGTGTCTCATGGAATGTCTATGAGGGGATTTATTTTCTGGATAGTTGTTAACTACATGTAAAATAACAGGTTTTATATTTTTAGACTCCAAGATACTAAACCTTTAGGTCCTTGGGTTATGAAACTATTTATGAGATATATTAATTAAACCATGGTATCAATGTAATATTAAAATATGTTTAGTTTGGGTAACTTTATGTGAAATTAATTAATTATTTAATTCAAGAATATATTGAATATCATATATTTACATCTTTTATAATATTTCAATATTTACATTTGATATATCAATTTATGTTAGGTGGTTGTGATCATCATAAAGGGATATATTATAGATCATCTCTATCTATAAATATTTTTTCTTGATAAAACGTACACTATGATGTTTCTAACATTATCATTTGATTGAATTTCATTCTCACCATATGAATTTTAGTATTTCCATTAATGGAATATATATAGTTATTAAAATATATTAAATTAATTCTTGAATATATTTTAATGTCTTGGAAAAATATTTTATTTTGTTTAAAGATCATGGTATGATGTTAAAAAATCTATCAAAGTCATTAAAAAGAAGTAAAGATGGAACTAGTTGTATTTGATGTATTAATAGTAACACAAGATAAGTAATTTATGGAACTATCCAAATGGTGCCTTCAGGTAGTATCTCCTCATGTATTAAAACACCACCGACTAGCTTTTGGAGGAGCATTAGCTAGCTAGCGATATATCCAATGGTGAAAAATTATTCCAAAAGTACATCGCCCCGATTTTGGAAAATATTAGCTAGCTGATGATAGATTTTTAGATCCATTAATCTCCATGTGACCAACTGACCAACCAGTGAGGTGCACAAGGTAGTTAGTGGTTTTTATACAAGTCATATGGGGGAGTATTTATTAATGTTCCAATTTCATTTCATTCATTCTTCCTTAAAATCAATGATCCCCAACATATTCCAGATGATTAATATCCCTTTTTCGCCTATAAATTGAGGCAAAAGGGTTTCTGGATCCCAAAAAAATAATTTCGATAACTAATCACTCAAATATATGATGTCGAACCACTTGAAATATCATGTTATCAAAAAGATCAAAATCTATCTTCAATCTCTCAAAGGAACTCATCTATTATTTCCTTATATCTCATATAAAATTTAAAAAATAAACTTTGATACATTCTAGGAACTGAATTTTAATAGTTTTGAACAAATAAAACATCTCTCTTCTGATATCCTTCGACAATACATTCTCACTAATAAAAAAGTGAGGGATGGCCTCTTTGGCTGCCCATGAAGATTAAGAAGGTGAAAACAACCATAATTATCAGGGATGGGTGACTTGATCACTTCAAAAATCATGGAAATAATAACATATAATCATTAACCTAGGTACATGAGACAAAGGGTCTCACAACGAACTATTTCTAAACACCTTTATCAAATCATGTTTTCTATCACATTTAATTTACACATTTAATCATTCAAATTTGAAAATATAATAAGTAAATTTTATTTCTTTATTTTACACTATACATGATCACTCAATCAATATTGAAATTTCCTTTCTTAAATGGATAGTATTTATCAATTAATTTCATTATGAAATTTATTTAATCTATCACATTATCATTTCAATATCGTTTTGAATTGAATATGCCTTTATTGTTTTCTTTAAATTTTAGGAAGGTAAATTCACCACCTATATACATTATACTCTAAACAAAACCAAACTATTCGAAACCCTATTTCAAAATTTCCTTTCCTTTATAAATATTTTATAGTATTCTAAAAACTCAATCACTCAAGGGCTTATCCCCCTTTGAAAAATATATAATTCATGGAGTGAGGTATAAATTCCTAACCGTTCCATTCACATTTCTATTTCATTAGGTACACTTATTATTCCTAAAATTAATTAGAATATATTAAACATAAAACATGTTTATCAATTTTATATGGTTATATTACTAAAATTATGGTATAATAATTAAACACCATTCAATTTTATTTTATTAAAAATTAACATGTGAATTTTGTATATGTGCGGACTACCACCTCCATGAAAATGATTGTTTCATTTTCCTTCACCACCTAACATGGATGGTCCAAACATGTAATTAACTAAATTTGTGTTATATATTTTATATTTATGTTCACAAACGTTAAAAAAATTACTTACTTATTCCTCCCTTTGAAAAATGAAATCACCATTCATGCATACGTGCAGACTACCATCTCTATTGAATAATGCTTTCCATTTTTTCAATATAGCCTTAATGGATTATTTTAGTATATATATGATGATTATATATGATATATATAAGTAATATAAATAATTTATATGGTTCAATAAAGATAGAAAAAAATTTAAAAATCATTATAGATTAATCCTTAAATATCAATAAATATTCCGAAACTAGTTTAACACCGATTGAATGTTCACAAAACACGACTAAAATTCTATGAAATAGAATTTTAAAATTATATATATTTATAAAAAATAAAATAACATACCTTTAATTTTTTCTAAATGATGGTGTTTGTAAGAAGAATTAATATCAACACCATTTTAATAAACCTTGTTCGAAATAGTCAAGATTATTTACACCCATTGTTGAAAAGAAATTATAATAATCTAATACAAGAAGATAATTATGATCATTTAAGTTTATAAATGGAAATTCATATGAATAATGTTATGACATACGTAATTTAGTTTTTTATCTTTAATGTATGAATTGTTAAATTAATTTCATGGAAATAAAGTGTAATGGCATGGGACATGGTAACTCATACTCCTTTCATTGAGTTACACTATATATTATTAAACATAGTTATAACAATACATTATATTTTGAATATTTTTATCTCATTTATTTCTATGGAAAAATATTTTTTTATCCAAATCAATTACCATGAAATTTTTTGTTTCCACCTTTTAAAATAAACTTTTAAAAATATACTCAAAACTATGACCATTACATTGATGAATACAAATTTATTTGAAGAAAGAGATATTAGTTATTTAGTTTTAATTTTCATATATATCTCTAATATGATCTAAACAAATTGATTTATGTCCCATGTTTCGCCCTATATTTTTGTTTTATCCAATTATTATTTTGGGTTATAATGTTTTTGATATAAAATATTTAAATTCATAACGTTGTTTTAAGAAATTTAGATTCTTTATAAAAAACATTTTTTTTACATGGGTTATTTATACAAAGTAAATTATTTTCATTATAAATTATTTATGAAAATAATTTTATTTCTTCATGTTATTTATGAAAATTTAATTATTTCCATCTATATGATTTATGAATCCTATTTTATTTCCATGTGTTCTTTATGAAATGTGAATGATTTCCAATATTATTTTTTATGAAACCCATTTTATTTTAATCTTTTATTATGAAAATATAATTAATTTCATTTGTAATTTTTATTATCACCTCTTTAATTCTTTGGATTATTTTTTATTTGAAAAGGAAATATTTTTTATATCGAACATATAAGTATATATGAATGATGGGTGGGGTCCCATGTCATCCTCCAATGAATTTTTTAAGAGTTTGTATCTAATGTGAAAATTATTACAGAGAATACTTTAGTTTCTTGTTATAATGTGCACTAATGGTGTGGCTCATGAATGTAATATTTCCCTATGCTAATGTTTATTCCATAGTTTAAGGATATTATTCATTATGATCTTATTCTCTAATTAATAAATATTTATGTTAAATAATTCTATGTTATATTATAACTATTATTCTTTCATATATATCAATTTTTTATTTAATTTTTTATACCATGTACATTGAAGCTCAATTTTATATCATTATTATTACTCATGATGTTATTAAATTTTTATTATTGTCATTTTTTACTTATTCTTATAAACTCATCGCTGAATAAATTTTTACTCATCCCATAATAAATGTTTTACCTCAACACTTCTTTATGTTTTCATTCTTTGAGTTATGAGGACATGTCTTAATAATAATCTGTATAGAATATAACTTAGTATTGATCCTATAATTATCATAGGTATTTTAAAATAATATGATTATATTAAAAATATTTAAAGACACTAAACCAATCTATCCTTGGGATTTTAAAATTTTAATTTATAAAATATATTTTTTATACGATGTAAAAGATTTTAAATAAATAAATTTTTAGCAAGGTTCAATAAAATAACCCCATTAATAGAATACAATAAATGAGTTAGTGCTACTAAAAAATATTTAGTTTTAATTCAAATCATTCAATGTACCTGATTTAGAATGAAATTATCCTTGATATGCCTTTTGAATTCATTCACTATTTTCCTCTATGGAAAACCATTGTGAAACTGAAACAGATTAGATGAAGAAAAATGGAAACAGTAAATGTTTTCCCATGATAATATAATCTATATATCAACAACCCTTAAATTTATTTTAATTACATCATAACCTTTAAAGCTATTTAAAATGTTCCTCTGATAATAACTATAATACTTCATAACCTAAACAACCCATGATTACTTGATTTAGGAAAGGTATTTTACTTTCTAACATTTATAAGAACTTTTTTGTTTAGAGTTTTAGGGAATTATAAAACAATATTACATATGAGAACCTTACAATAAAAATTTGTCACATCTGCTAAAAATAACCTTTTGAAAAAAACACGATTCTTAAAATTAAACTATTGTTTCAATGAAATCAAGACCCTTTATTGAAATTTTAATCATCATATATAAAATTTTGACTTTTAAAATGATCCTATTAATTTATAGGCCCTTTGAAAAGCATTATGAAACATGGGATGAGCAAAAAAATCCCAATAATTGAAATAAAAATAAAAAAAACTATATATTCCATTTAAATAATAATGATACCGTATGAAACGTTTCCCTTTTAACATAATAAAATTTCACATAGAATATTAATTTTATTATAGAATAAATAAGTTTCATTGAGAAACTATTTTAACAAAAAATATCTTATAAAATAACAAAGAAGAATCATAATAAAGTTGTTTTCTTGAAAGACATGGGTATAAATGAAAACATTATATTGAAAAACATACTTTTACCCTTAAAATGGGAATAAACATTCCTTTAAAATGAAGCTCATTATCAAAATTTATAGAATTAAAACACTTCTATGAAAAATCATGTTTAGGAATTAAAAATCATATATATACCTTAGGAAATCATATTCAAATAAATCATACAATCAATATTACATTAACTCTTATAAATGGAATAACCATCTTGGTTAATTCCAATATAATTTTCAGTAGAACAAAATCATTACCAAATTCATCAAAGTGATATATCGCGCTCACATCTTATCATGAACAGAGTCCAAGGACCCTAATAAGAATCAAACATAAAATTTATTACCTTTAATAAATAAAATCTCATAAAGTATTCCCTTTAATTTATATATAAATCCACTTTCAATCTTCACATTAAAATAATGAAAAAAAATTCCTTTGAAAACAATTTTAAAAAAAATTCATAGAGGAACTAGAAATAAAATATTTTTTTAAAACTATGATAAAATTAAATTTAATATAATTAAATAACATAATTGATAGTAGGATGTTTGTTTTTTGTTGTATACATTAATAAAATATCCCTTTCACACGTCTGAAAAAATATCAAAAAAACATGTTTGGAATACAGTTAAAAGTTATACTTTAAAAGCATTAAAAACTAAAATTAAACATGATTTAAAATTAATTTGAATATTTATTTCAGAATATTAATAAAAACCTTGAAACATATTAAAGAACATATATACAGAGGGAAAAATGAAAAAAACATTAATACATTTGTAAAAATGATTTAAAAAAACCTATTTTGGATTTATTAAATTTTTTATCAACTAAACATTCAGGTGGATAACATGAAAATAAACTGTAAACTGGTAAAATATTAGTTAATCAATGTTAAAAATTATCCATATTTTTTTTATACAACACACAGAATAAAACATATGGTGAATATGGAATAAGTCTCAATGAATGTAAATCGAGATAAGAAATCCCTTACATCGAGTATGAATCATGAGATACACAAAAACTATTATATTAAACATATATTAATTTTATATTTTAGTGAGATGTATTTTTAGTTTTATGTACTTATTATTATCCCTTTTATTTTATCTATAATCATGTCTTTTATAATTACTAAATTATGTAAGATCATGTTGGATATTTTGAGGACGTTCAATTCGTAATCGCAAAACAACATCAGTTGGTTGACTGTGGTAAAGGGTTCAATATTACCTAATATAAATTGTATTAATAATTACATAATTATCATGTTTATATAGTAAATATAATTTTATAAGTTAACATGGGGGGTATGAAAATAAAATCACATCGCTTTGTTGTGGTGGTAATCGGCACATACGTTGGACCAAGGTTATCATTTTCGAATAGATTAATGTGTAAATGTGTATGTAATATATTATCTTTCATGAATAATAATTACGTATTTAGTATCACACACACACACAGATATATATATATATATATATATATATATATATATATATATATTCATTAAATCCACCATGATCACCATCCTTGTGAGGAGGTTATAGAAAATCAAACACATCAGTTCATGGTGGTGGTAATCCACATATTTGCATAAGTGATGATTTCATTGCCCATAGGATAGAAAAGGTGACGAAAAAGGGTTGTAACATGATCCTATAAACATATCAGTATATTTAAGAAATTTATTTTAATTTTTATGAATGGTTAATTAATATATTTAGGGGGAGAATAAGAAAAAAACATGAAACAGTCATTTACGAATTATAACTATTGTTCCAAAAACCTCCATTTACCAAGACATAAATGATTAATAGTTTGGTATTTTGGTGATACCAAGTCCTATAAGACGTGGGGATGTATTTTGGTATGGTATTTTATAATGATACAATTTATATCAGTGGATTATGGTAAGTGATTAAGAGTGGACACGGTTTCCCTTTTATTAGTGAGGGGTGTGCCACTCTTGGAAATTTTCAATGTTTTAAAATAATGTAAATAAATATTCATGAGAATGTGGACCTAAAACTAAATTTTATTATATAATATGATATGGTTTTAAATATTCACATAAATAATTTTTAAAAAGATATTTTGGGACCTTTTGATTTAGTTAAACTGTTTTACCCTTTACCTCAGTAACATCTTTTTATCATGGATTCTATTCATTATGACCAAAAATGACATTTTCATCTTTACTAAATTTTAAAATCCAGATTAAAAAATGAAATAAATTTTTGATTTTTCATTTTGTTTTGATATGAGAAAAATTAATTTTAGTATAATTATATTAAACACGAGGAAATTGTTTTTTTCAAAAAATGAGTTTTAAAATGTAAAAATAAATTTATATTAAAGTCATGTATAATTTGATTATTTTAACATTTTATGGGATTTTTTTATTTAAAGGGGAATAATTTAACTTTAAAATAAATCCAAAATAGAATTTAAAATTTTAAATACTTAAAAATAATTAACCGTTTTTTTTAAATCGGTATTTTTTCACTATTAAACTAAAAATCAATGTATTTAGAAAAATACAAAAAATACACCTTAATATAATTTTAATATGATAATATTAAAAAAATCCAATATATCTAGTTAAATTTTTAAGAATTATAAATTTAAATTTTTATAAAATAATATAATAAATTGAAACACATTACTTTGTATAAAATTATTTATTTTTCAGTTTTTAATTTAATATAAAATTATTGTAATTATTATGAATCTATAAAATCTTATCATGATTATTAAGAAGAAATGAAATTGTTTTATTTTTATCATTACATGGGTTTTTTCATTTATCATTGTTCATATTGTACATTTTATGGGAATTTAAAGTTTAATTTATTTTATGGTTATAATATTTAAAATATGATGAATATATCCATTTAATTGAGGAAATTTGGAAACATATATAGAGTGAAATTATTGAATGTGGGTATTGGAGATTAACCTTATTTTATTTTATTTTTAAATTATCCACAAAAATCACTATTCTTATCTAAACTATATAACTTATCGCATTCAAATATTTGTCTTCCTACACAACTAATATCTTTCACCAAGTGAATGGTCTTTCATCACCCCTACTCACTTCCACCACATTGCCTCACTATCTTAGATTTTACTACCTTTATTTTAAGTCAGTGCCTCATTACACCATCATATAATACCTCATTATTTTTCATAATCAATTTATACCTCTTCTTTTCTCATTATCATCGACTCATCACCAAATCATGTGATTTACCTTTCCTCAATGGACACCACCTCAATTTTAATAATAATTTGAACCTCACCTCTATCAGCCTATATAATCTATCCCAATTTTACCCCACAACCTATCATCGCTGATTCTAACATCCCACCCCACATACCAACCTATGTTGTCTGGACTCAGGAGCCAATCATCATTACCTTGAACATCATTTTATCTATTGTTTTATTTTTTATCTAAAATAACTACAAAGAACTTATGTTTTTTTCTAACAAATATTATCTACTTCACCAACCGTGAACATCAAATGTGGTTATTAAGTATTTACAATGTCCCATTTATGACTACTTCTGATTGTCTCTAATAATTGTTTTTCTACTAATGAACATTCCCTTATCATTTCATAATGTTTTATTATAATTCCTATATTTAGTATATGAAAACATTTTCTTCATAAAGTTAAATGATATAAATAAAAGGGTTTATGGTTTTGATGAGGAATTTGGTTAAGGGTATTATTTTTAAATTTCAATTTCCAAAAAAGGTGAATAATATTTTATTATTCCAAATTATAATTAATGTTTTTCAACAAAACATATTCCCATTATGAATTTTATTTATTATATTTATATAAGGATCACCCCCTTTGTCATTATCAAAAAATTTATATCTTAGAAATAATAGCCTAGAATCAGTTTTTCTAGAATATAAGTGTCTATTATATAAATATTTGGAAACACTGTAGTTCATCTTCTCAATTTTTTATCATTCAGTAACTTCTTGAAATTTTATCACAAAACTACTTTTATAACCACATCTCAATTATAATTTATTCAACTATTTTATTATTTCACTCTCCTCATGTATTAGTATTTCACTGCATGTACTAAAATCACTCTTATTTCATGGTTCACTCATAATGAATGTGTTTATTCTACTTGCATCGTAGAATATAGTATCACATAGGGTCTTTAAAAAATTTATTATAGGTTTGTTATCCCGACTAAGTGAAATAACCTAAGGGGTTTAATTAGGGTATGACAGATGAAAAGTAAATCCCCTTTAGATCAGGTTTTATTATTAAAATGATATTCTGTTCCTTTCTTTTAGCAATATACTAGCAGAAATTAAAGCATGCATGATACACAATAGTTTTACACGGTTTAACCGCACTGGGCTACATATAAGTAGAATTGAAATGAAATGTACCTATGTAAAAAATACATTAAATTATACTACTATTAAAATGTTCAGAGAAGACTCATTATCCCTCCTATTTTATAACCAATCACAATTTTAAATCCCACTTATCTCTCAAATGATGTGTGCTCACTGATCGTTCATCAGAATATTCTTTTGTTATGAAAAACCTCGTAATTTTTTCACACATGGGTGTTCCATGGTGTACCATTTTTATCTATTAGATTAAATTCAATTCATCACGTAGCATTTTATTTATATATAGTCATTTCAGAAACCATTTTTGATCCTTCTCAAGCATCCTTAATCCCTTTGCGGAAACAACTACACCACATAGTATCATTTCTTCAAGGTATTCCTTTACCTCACATATTTCCTTTTCTTGGTGGATGGATAACACATTGAAACCCACTTTTACTTTGTGAGATATATTCCCAAACAAACCCCTTTCAAAAATAATATTCATGAACTAAATCTTTCGGGAACCACCTTCTTTTCAAAAATTATCTTAATGAACCATTTCAGACACAACCAAATTCTTTCAGTGATGATCTCATATAAGAAAATTCACTCTACTAATTATTTGATAATGGAAACTTTATATAGAAAAATAAGTAATTAAAAAACCACTAAAAATAATTAACATATATTCCATTGAAGATTACCCATCATTGTATACTATATACACCATGTGGTTCGCATAATGCTTGATTCCTTTCTAGTTCACTTTCACTCACTATCATTATCCCCAAACAAAAATCTGTTTATGGATACTATTAACTCACCATTTACAACTAAAAATTATGATCCTCTTAAAAACTAATATTTTTATGTAGTTCGCATAGCACATAATCCTTTTTATCAGCCTTAGTTCAATGTTTTCATACACAGAACAATGTGCATCCTACATGGTTAGCATGGAACAACTACTATGAAGAATCCGTGCCTTTTTTATTTAATTTTTTTAATTCACATACTGCCTATGTGGATATCAAATCGTGATATGTGGAAATTGTTCTTTTACCAGAAAAACTTGATTTTGAGGTAGATAAATATGAAAAACACTGGGAAACTATGAAACCATCAAAACCTCTAGTTTACAAACAATAACCATACCCTAATGTGATCAACTGGCTTTGAAAGCTAAACAAAATATTCCCAAAAACACTTATACAACTTCATGACATATTTTTTCCAAACAATATCACCCCTTTGTTTTTGTTAACACCACATCAAATCTGCTTGGTCAATTATGTAAACAAACACACTGACACTATCTTATGCAATCCACCACTCACATTGTTCGACAATATACAATGATCAAAGATTTTACTCAAAACATACTCTAAGACCACATGAATCAAGATTGGCATGTATAAAAATATTAACATGCAACATTAATCAATGAACCAACTCTTCCTTGATACCACTAGATAAAACATTATTAAAACCTCGAATTCTATGATACTAATTGGAACAAAACTCGTAGAACCTAATAATCCCTAATATTTTTAATATTATCATATCAATAACCCCTTATATATTTTTTATGAATTACCTGATCTAATTCTACACTATCAGATTTAAAAATCACCCTGCAACATTACCCCTATAATCTTTTACCCTTTTTAGATTAACAAATGTTTTCCCCTCTTGGCCTCAAAACTGCTCCTTCTTTATCAATGAACTCAATGGTCACTCGATTGTTGATGCAACACTGTAAATAACTCATATTATCTCATAATAGAACCAACTATACCTTGGGGAGTGGGGGTCCCACATAAAAACTTTCTCCATTGTGGGGAGTCAAATGAACTCCAAGAAGTAGTCGATGCTTTTCAAATACCTCTTTGGGTAAGGCCTTCATCAGAATATCTATAACATACAGTTCTGTAGGAACATACTCAAACTTAAAAGGCCCATGATCCCCCTTATCCTTGATAAAACGATACTTGATTTCAATGAGATATTTTCTATTAGTGATGGATTGGATTTTTTCTATAATTTACATCACTTAAATTATTAAAATGGATTATGATTGAAGACTTCACCTCAAATACTATATTATAAAGATGTTTCTTCTTCCAAAATAAACTTGTTCAAGCTATAGTAGTTATAATATAATCAGAATCTATAATGGTCAATGAAATGAAATCCTATTTCCTTCATAACCAAAACAACATCCACTCTTATATAATAGAATTCACCCCCTGATGTTGATTTCCTATCATTTTCTAATTTAGACCAATATGCATCTGTATATCCCAATAACTCTTATTAAGATTTTTTATTATACATAAAACTAAAATCTATGTTTCCCTTGATACACTAAATTATTATTATTACTAGAATTAAGTGGATTTTTTAGGGATTCCATTGATACTAATCTTCTTATAATGTGGAAAAAACAATTTATGGTCGCATTTCTATTAAGTAAAACAAACTACCACTGATATGCATGTATTTTGTGACATTTACCACATTTTTTTCATCATCTCATGATATTTTCATATGGGTAGACACTAGAGTCATCATCTCATTTTAATTATCAATTAAAAATATTCTCAAATTCTCCTTGTAATATTTTGATTGATAAATTAATGTGACATTCATTCCTGGTGTCTCCCATAAACCATGGAAAAGGTTAGTTCAGCAATCATTAACATTTCAATCTCACTTTTCACAAATTATATAAACTATTTGAATTGTGCATCATCTGATCCACAAAATATTATATCATCAACATAAACAGCACCAAAATCCTTTGATGACTTTTATTTTTGAATTAAATATTGAATTCAACTCCACAATGTTGAAAACCACGATTCCTCAAAAATTGACCAAGTCTTGGATATTGTGTCCTTGGTGTGTGTTTAAACCCATAAAATGACTTCCTTATCCAAAAAACTCTGTTATCATCTTCATGAATGAGAATACCATTTGGCTACTCAATTTACACTTCTTCTTCCAAAACTCCATTCAGAAATTCTGACTTGACATCTATCTGAAAAACATTGAATTTCCTTTTAAATATTAGGGAAAATAATCCGTTAATAGTCTTGATCCTTGCAATAGGTTCAAATCTCTCAACAATTTTGATTCACTAGATTTTAGAATATATATTGAAAACTAGTCATTATTTTTTTCAAATTAAAAGTCCATCTTCATTTGGTTTTTCAATGACTCATTTGGTCCCATTGAAATTATTATTTTCTTGTCTTGAAAAAATCTCCCTTGTCTGATTATTATCAATTTGGTCAAGATCTTTGTTCATGGTATGAACCCAGTTCTCATCACCAGCTACTTTAAAATTTTTAGGATCCCCCTAATATAAAAAGGATACCTTCTATAAACACTTCTTTCATTGAGTTTAGACTTTCATTTCCTGATCACCAGTGTTGTTTTTCCTATAAATTTAAACTCGACTCTTCAAATTTTGTTAAGTTAAAAATTTTACTCCCTCCTAATCATCATTGTTACCTTATTAAAAATCATTATTTTCCACTTCTATTTCCCCACAGTTACATACCTCCACATCATCTTCATTAGGTAACTAATCACTATATTGTTGAATATTCTGTTCATTTTCTACTATAGTGACATCATTAAATTCAACTACTTTTCCTAAATTCTTATTGAATCATTTTTATAATTTTACTTCTCGTCAATAACTAAGGAAAATCTCCTCATCTATATATGATTCAAATTTTATATGTTTCTTCATATAGAAAATAAAACACTTACTTTAAAATATTTAAAAATATTTCAATGTTCGATTATTTATATACCATATATTGTATGAAGTATTTTCTTCTTTCGACCATAAAAAATCCTTATTGGATATATAGACTGATATCAAGATAGATTCATTATAGAATTTATCTTATTGGTCCTTTTTAATACACATTAATTTGGCCATGTTGTTTATGATATGATATCTCCTCTTGACCACTAAATTTTTTAAGGAGTTATCACTACAAAACATTGGGGCCCAATCCCATTTTTGTAATGATAATTTTCTCCTCATATGTTTGTGAATTTTGTATAATTATTTGTATGAAACAACAAGATAATATATCCAACCATCCGTTTATATTCCCTCCAATATTTTTATGTAACTCAACACATCATACTTATGTAAAATGAAAAATACATATTAAATCTTGTTGAAATAATCAATTAAAAGAACAAAATACCACATCCCATAAATGTATCTTGGTGAGATAGGTCAACACACATCTTCAGATACCAATTAATCACTGTAGTTTATTTTTTTATTTTTTTGATGTATGTATCTATGACAATCATCACTTGTTGACAAGCATCCCATATGTGAGTATAATCACATGACAACTTAGGGAATTCTTGATATCCATCACATTTTACAATATATTCTAGGGATGGTAGACCAAAATTGACTAGACATTTAAACCACAAACTATTTACTTCCTATATAGATATAATTCACATATCTTCTTCTCTATTCATAAATAGAGATTAACCTTCATGTTCTTTCCTTGTAAAATAATTATATGATATTTTCCCTTGATGATATAAAATTTCATGTTAAATCTTATATAATTACATGAGTCACACATTTGACTTACACTTAGCAAGTTGTAACTGAATCCTTTAATAACCAAGGCACCAACAGACATCATAAATTTGCCTACAAGTTTTTATTTTCCCAATAATATAATCATTATCCCTTCTTCATTTCCAAATTTTATAATAAACTCTTTAACATAGTTTATTCTTGTAAAAATATCCATATTTCCCATTATATGGGATGTGAATCCACTATCAATGATCCATACACCATCACGGTTTGATGCGTTAAACGAAATCATAGTAACCACTATCTTCTTAGCTCATTTCTTTTTAATCCATGTATTTGACTTCATACCTATTATGGATTGATAATCTTGATCTTCCTTAGATTATGATGGACAAACATCATCTTGTATATTTGAAAATAAATTTTTCATTTTAGCGCATTCGTTAGTTCATTGATATTTTATTTTGAACCACTTTCAGTCTACTTTGGCACATTCCTATTCATTATTAATGAGAATGTTCTGGCCTTTCCACCAAATCCTCTAATCTATAAATAGTGTCAAGGAAAAAAATCTATGTGTTTACATTTTTTTCCCTTGTTCACTTAGTTACCTTTTGGATATAGAAAATATATTTTAAGAATATATCATCTTTCCACAAAAATAACATCTAGTATGATGTGTGTTTCTATACAATACTATAGGATTGGTTTATTCTTGGTTTATATGAGTCTCTAGATTTTTATTTATGCCCAAATAAAATTTCAATCACCACTAATTTATATTTTAAATTAGTTGGAACTTGAGGTTTGATATCAATTACCACAAATTCCTATTTTCAATTAGTATCTATACTAGCATTTTCATTTGGATATGGATATTTCTTTTCTCCTGATGGACCTCTATGTTGTACTTCCATATTTTTTATCATATAAGTGATATACTTTCCTAATTTCATACTGGGAGTCAAGAGTCTCTACCAATATTTTAATTTTACTCACATGTCGAAAAATTCCTCTTCAAATTCTTTGATACATTTTATTTTATATTTTTTTTGATAGTCAAACCGTAAAATAATCTTTTCCATTCTTAAATTTTGATTATTTACTCAACATCATTTTTTGAGTTCTTTGGTATTAAATACATAATCTTTTCAATTTATTCACCCAAATTATGCTTGTATTCTTAATTCCATTGCATTTAATGTTTGGTATTATGAACCACTCTATTTAATTTAATTTTTGTCTCTCCAAACATATATCTCATCAAAAAAAATCTAATTAATTTTGGAGAACATATCTTCCTTAAACATTTTCATCATCATTGTCTCTTTGTTCCATTGTTTGGAAACTACCATGAACTTCAACTATATACTTTTCTCCATGGTCCTTTAATTTCTTCATCTCTTCAACCTCATGTTATTCTATAATAACTTTTTCTTATAAAATAATATTTTTCTTTTTGAATAAACTTCTATTCAAAATTTTATTACCTTTTATATAGGCTATAAAATTCATCATGGGAATTTTTAATTCATCCACATATCCATCTTAAAACTTCTTAGGTAACTTTTCTATAATATTCCCGACCGTTCCGAATAGAAAGCACATGAGTGGGAGTTTCCATTAGAACTTCCCTTTTATTCTTTACATATTTGAGGAAATTAATGAAATAACGTCATCCATCTCTTCTTATTCCTAGACATATTCAATATTGTGTATCTTCATAGACATGAATACCACATCATTGGAATTCCCTTTTCCCACAAACTCAATATCTTCATTTTTCATTTCATATGTGATAATATTACTGTGCAAGATATCCAATTTTAGATCCTTTGGATATGTATCTTCTTGAATAGAGACATTCAGATCGAGCTAAGGTGGAATCCTTATCAAGATGCACATAATGATCATTAAATTTTATAAAATGTCTCCAATTCCATATATGTATTCCAAAACAACATTCACCTTATTAAATAATGAGTCTATAGGATCATTAGGGTTCATTCTTCGGTCCTCGTATATTTTCCATAGAACCTATAATTTTACTTCTCTGACTGTTTAATTTCCATCATATATAATTAATAGATTTTACCACAATGAATGTGTTAACTTAAATGAAATCACCTTTGGAGTACATTGAATTGAAAAATTTCCCATGAATTCATTGATTCATATGGATACAACATCCAATTCACTTCATCAAACTCTTGATAAAGCACCACTTTGCACACTAGATGAAATACCATGAATTGATTCTATAAATGCATCCATAAAAAAGATTATAAGTTGTGTTGTATATAATTATTCAATAATTGAAAATTATTTCCAATGAATATCCCAATACATTTATGATTGACAACCTCCATATAGATCAATGTTAGGGAAACCCTGATATTAACCCTTCACACTGATACCAATTGTTATCCCAACTATTTTTAATACAATAAGGGTGAGGTGAATCAATATATTTTAAATTAAAATTACCACCCCTTTAGATATTAATTATTTACTAAAACATCTCTTCTCTCCCTTTCCTAGAGAAATATATGATAATAAATTAAATCCTGCACGAGACACAAAAAATTACATGGTTCACCCGCACTGGGCTACATCCATGGAGAATACAAAGGAAATGTTCCTATTACCAAATCCATTAAAGTGAAAAACTTTTACAAATTTCAAATGGAATCACTGTCCCTCCTGTTTTTCAAGTAATAAAAAATTGAAAGCTCACTGCTCTCTAAACCAAAGTGTGATCACTTCTCATTCATAAAAATATTCTATTTTTATAAAACACAGTAGAATTGATTCACAATTGGGTGTTCTATAATGTATCATTTTCACCCAACGGTTTAAAAACAATTCACAACGTAGTATTTACTATGTGGAGAGTCTTTTAATGAACTATTTTCTATCCTTTGTTAACTACCTTAATATCTTCATTGAAACATCTACATGGAATAGAGTGAGTGATTCATAGATAAAATTTTATTCATAGACTACATTATCTTTATATATATAAGGTCCCAGCCTTAAACCTTACTTAATCTTGAGTTATTACAAGATTACACATTGAGGATCTTTTCGGGTTTAGAGTTTTAGAGAATTAGATCATAAAACTTGCATTACATTCCACATATAAGAAAAGTGGTTACATAAAGATAGTATTCTTCATTCCCATCAATGGAAACACATTTAAAATAAAACATGGATTATTTCTTGACACATCCTTGACTCTATCATCTTATCATGTACCTTTCCCTTGACCTGTGAAAAACATTTCAAAAACTTGGGATGAGCATAAAAAGCTCAGTAAGGGTTATAAAAATATGGAAAGGAAACATGAGTTCATATATACACAAGAATGAAATCATACTTTACCCATAAAACATAGGCATATCAAATCATGAATAAATCATAGAAAACATAAGACATAAAGGTAACTTGAGGCATTCATAACATTCTTACGTAGGGAGTAACCCTCTTGGTTACGTTTGGAATACCCATCACAGTATATTCCCTAAATCTCATCGGAGAAACCTTAACGTTTCACTCCTTCTCGTTACCCAATGCATTGGAGAGCTATAACGGGCTCACCCGCCCTTAGTTTATCACGGAACCACCCGTTCTTAATAACAATGCCCAAGGACCATAACATAATCGTATCACATAAAACATGCATAAAGGAAACATAGCATTTCCACATTTCAATCACAATATAACATTTTAGTATATTGAAATAATGAATCCATTCAAAAAGAAACCATTTCCAAAACCATTTAAAACATTTAATAAAGAGATTTTTGAATCAAAGAGTCCCATACCACCTTGAAGCTTTTAACATTTTAAACCATTAATATCCATATAAATAAATCCTTAAAACCATTTTTAAAACATGGATATTAATAAGAACAAATAATTAAAACATTTAAAACGATATTTTGGTTAAAGGGGTTTTACCAAAATTAGAGACACTTGATACAATAATCGAGGAATAAAATTTAGTCATAACTTTATAATATCATGAGAATAAAAGGATTCATGATATAATACTCCAAAGGACAGTATATACACCATATAAGAGTGAATTGGTTCATAACAACAATGAACCCTCAATAGAAATGTCAAATGTGATGAAATCCCTTATAAAGAAGGTATCCTTAAATTAAGGACAAATAAATCTCAAAAAATATGTGTGACAAATATATATACACCCAATATAAGTGGATATTAAGTGTAAAACAATAAAAGGTCATTCACACATATTAAATGGATGACATATTCAATGACTACAAGTTGAACCCAAAGAAATCGAAATTGGGTTAAAAGTTCCCTTGACAGCCTAACGGCATCACATCAAAATGAGTTGATGAGAGATAAAAAGTGTATCTAATCACTTGGACATAAAATTTACATCAACAAGGATGTATGAGAACATATCCCAACATAAAAATATGTAAATTAAAAGACCCAATAAAAGAAGTCTTTTAAAAAAGAGGAGGGTGAAAGATTCCCGTACCGACTTGGGTATCTTTCAAAACATACACCCCATGAAAGAAAGACAATAGGTCATTGATGTAAATACTCATAAAAGAAATTATATTACACAAAGAGTAGAATAATGGGCAGTACATACACCACTCAATGGAATTTGTGGCAAATGTAGCATAAATCTCACGGGAATAAAAGTGAGATGAAAAATCCCTTACGAAAACTCGGCAGCCTAACGGCGCCACATAAAACTTCCGAATATGGATTGATGAGATCAAATAGAGTATCCCATCATATTAAAATAGAATTTTAAGCAATTGGAATATAAAATAAAATCCCCCAACATTTCAAAGAGGAGTTTAAAAGAAGTGACATAAAGGAGAGTACTTAAAAAGAAAAAGAGAGGTTGGATCTCTTACGAAAGTTCGGCAGCCTAACGGCGCCACTCAAAACTTACAAAATGGATTGATGAGAGAGAATAGGGTCTCTCATCACATGAACATAAAAATTACAGTAAATGTAATATAAAAGGAAATCCCAATCATAAGATAGATGAGCTTAAAATAAATGACATAAAAGAGTGTACTTAAAAAGAAAGAGAGTTGTAGGATCCCTTACCTCGGGTCCGACTTGACACGATCATTTTTTAATCTCCTGAATAATAAACTTGAGTTAATTTCTAATTCCTTAAGAACCTTTTTCAAGTTCATTATTACTTTTATACCACTTATTACCATGTCATAAATATTATGTAATCATTTAAGTTAATAATATTTGTTTTGCCGATATTTGGTTCTTAAGTCGAAAGTGGACTTCTTACAATTACATGTTGTTCGTGTGGCCAAATGTTTATTATATCCAGAATTGTATTAATTATTTAGATATCATATATGTCATATATATCCAGTACATGCATGCATTTATAACATTACATAATCATTTAGAGGTAAGAAATGAAATGCACCGTTCATGGAGACGGTAAGCCGTACGTACGCATGAATGCTACTTTCATTTCTATTTCGTATTTTATAGAATGGAATAATAATGATATAAAGGTATGTTATAATTCCATTATAATATCATATATATTATCATATTTCCATCCTTTATACATCCCACATATGGTATTTAACGAATCAAATCACTTTGAGGGGGCGGTAGTCTGCACTTCCTTAAATGAAGATATCGCGTATACCCATAATGGAAGCCATAAAGGTAAGACAAAAATGAAAAATACAGAAGCATAAATAAAACATAAACATATTATATATAATATATAAAAATTATGACATCATAATGGCCAACTTTTAAGGTGTTAAATGTGTATTGAACAATCATCGTTTCGGGAGGCAGAATTTCACCATCCACAGAAACCGTATGTTCTTTAACCATTTGATGTAGTTGTGTGAGAGTGTATCTTGAATAAATCTTATAACAACATCCTAGTATATTGAAGATACTGGTGTTGTTACAAAATAAGTAAATAAAAAGAGTTTAGGGGGTTGTAGAAGCAAAATAAAACAAATGGACATGAGAGAATGAATTACCTTTAAAAGTGTAACTCTTTTTAATTTGAGCCTAAAGGCTTCTTTTTAAAGGATTCTGCCCAAAGGTAATCCTCTAGTATGAGGAGATGGATGTGGAGAGAGTAAATGGGCAGGGGTCGGACGATCCAAAGGCTTGAGGAGTGTGTTAAATGAGGTAGAGGTGGGGGCCTTTTATAAGAGGAGAGGAGGGGTACTTTTGGAAAGTAACGAAATATTACTTTATTTGAAAATTTGTTTCGGTTTCAAAAGGTCCCACATTGATATAATTCGTGTATACGGTGATAAGGCTTCGAAATCCACTCATCCAATAAGTTTTGGACATGTGTAGTTCATATATTTTACATTATCTTTCCATTTTATTTAAATCGTCAAATAATGATGTCATCGCTGCATCATTATTATGTCATAAATAATTTAATTTATTTAATGTCTAAAAATTATAAAAAAAATAATATGATGTAGGAAATCTTTTTATATTTCCAATGAATATTTATAATCAAAATGATGACTTGTATAACACCACTTAAAAATTGTTTTAGTAAAACATATCATGTTTGTGTCAATTTTACTTTTACATTAAATAAAATGTTATTTATGTCATTTCCCAACCAAAGTGAATCCATGGGGTCCACAAGTTGAACCATGGATTTTCTTGGTCGGCCATGATACAACCAATGAGGGTAATACATGTTTCAAGCTCATCTCATTTTATTAAAGCATTATTTTTACCTTAAACTACACTAATTACCACTAATCGCGATTAAAAACTTAATAAGTTACTATTCACAAAAAATTATTTCAATCTCATTGAACCACATTTTACTTCTTAATGACAACCATGTATGTCGGATTTTTAAAATCAAAACACAATGATGGCAAAATTTCATTTAAACAGAAAATCAGTTTTTATAAGTACCACTTAGTGGTTTCACTATTCATCAAAAATTGAAGTTTTTCAGAAAAATCCCAAAAATTCACCCTAAGCTATATTTGATATTCTGAATTCAAAAATGAAGTCATTTTTACAAAATTCAAAACATATAAGTAACATTAATTAATTTAATAATTAATTCCCTCTGTCATGACAAATAGCGTGTTTTATGAAACAATAAGTATCAAAAGATTGACACTAGTTTAAGTCTGATTTCAAAGTGAAATTGATTCCAACGACCACTATTGGATTTAATGGTAAAAATATTTTCTAATTTCACTTTAAAACCAATTCAAAATATAATCTAATCATATAAATAAATTAGATTAAAAATTGGTTTTGAATTAAAATACAACATTTTACACTATTCATTAAAAAAATGGACTTTATCAGAAAGATACCAAAAATTTACACAAAGTAAATTTTGATGTCCCGATTCTTAATAAGAGTTTTATTTGGTCCAAAAGAATGTTTAAGAGTGAATAAAACTATATTTAATGACAGTTCTCCATTAAAAGGCGATAAGTGAACCTTTAGTGAAAACTAGGGCATATACGCCTAAAATTGAATTCTTTCCGTATTTTAAGCCTTTTAGATTTTATTGGATAAATGTAAAAACATTTAAAAAACATATATAATCATATTTTAGTTATTTCTATCCATTCCCTCTAATACAACGACTACATGATAACTACCATTTGAAATAATATTATTTTATTATTAGAGTGCAACGTAAGATTCCCAAGAAACTCGTTGTTGCGTGTTGGGTACGCCATCGAGCATAGCGTCCCCTTTAAAGTCATATTAATATTTTATTCACAAATATGGATAAATATGAAAATTTCATATTCATTATTTACCTGGGGTGTTACATCCTTCCCCCCTTTTGGGAATTGCGTCCTCGCAATTTTAAAATTGCGCTTGGAAACATCCTTGAAAGTCCCACATTGGAACAAAAGTCGGTAAAACAAACACTTTAAAATAAAGAAAGATAAGTACAAAGGTCACCCGAGTTAACCCATACTAGGATTCCAAGTATGAAAATATGGAAATGGAGAAAAAAACAAAGGGTCATGTTCTGATGGAGAGTGATAGAAAACATGTTTAGGAGAAAGTTAACCACGAGAAAATCACAAACTTGTGATGGGTTAAATGGTCTTCGATTCCCCAGTAGGAAAAGTTAATAGACAACATTTTTGTTTTAAGTTACTTTTTATTGAGTAATTTATTCATAAGGAAACGTAATCACTTATCATATTGACTTTCAACTTTTATTAGATTCCTTACACAAACTCATATTTTCTTCAAAAGAAGAGTATTTATGAAGACTTGTTCACATTAAGAGTACTATAATCAACTTCTAGAGAATCACCTAATCCACAAAATATAACTATATACTTCCCATTTTTTTAGACTTTAACCAAAAACAAAACAAAAAAGGCAAGTACAAGATCAGATAATCCAGAAAAGTATAACCCTTTATAAAAAGAAAATCTATTCTTAATCTACAAAATTTGTCCTACAAAACCCAAAGTTCAACGAGGACCATCCGATAAACAATTTGTCCATAAAATTCTTCAAAGTAAACCAATATAAGATTGAAACCCAAATATTTGAAGGATTTAGTCACATAGTCTTCCAAGTTAAATCGTAACATTTATCTCCAAACAACATCAGTTGCTCCTAAAGTCTCACATTGAAAAGTAATTATCCTAATCACATATCCTCCAAAAACAACTTACTCTTAATTCATAAAATCATATAACTAAAAAGAATCAGTCAAACTAACCAGGTACTTCACGTAGTCTAGTGGTAGGCGATAAATACCAGTCGCACATTGGTTGTGGGTTCGATTCCCGCAGCTTTGTCCGACGCGACGGGATATCACACGGTCTACGTGTTGTCCTTTTTCCAAAACTATATAATTCTTAAAACATTCCCAAAAAATGAGATAAAATCTTCAAGAATAATCATAACATATTTTCACCTCAAGTTTATCTCATTCCTTTCATTTTCCATCATATCATAGAGTAACCCATAATTACCTAAAAATTAAGTATCATATAAACCCTAATGGTTACCTTATTAATTATTACCTGAATTTCCACATTGATTTTGTCATCTCGTACATGATGCATTAGAGAACTAACCAAGGTTGAAGTGGTTGATCATGACTCCTTGATATTTGTTTTAGAACAACCACGAGTTTCCTCATTGAATCCTCCATTTTATCTATTATCTTAATCAGAGAACCACCACAGTTTCCTTCAAACCTGTTGTCTCTTTGGTGCCATCTAGATCCATCCATTCACTAAAAATAGAAATGTCAGTGTGAGTATATCAACAAAACCATCATGTACTAATGTGTAAGGTAAACACTAAGATAAACTTACTCATTCACTTTATCTAAAACTAGGACTCTTTCTGAAATCCTAACCATTATGGTAATGTCACTTATGCTTAAAGAATACCCTAACCTCTAAAGTTATCTAAACCGACCTTTGATACCAACTATAAGGCCCCAGCCTTAAACCTTACTTAATCTTGAGTTATTACAAGATTACACATTGAAGATCTTTTCGGGTTTAGAGTTTTAGAGAATTAGATCACAAAACTTTCATTACATTCCACATATAAGAAAAGTGGTTACATAAAGATAGTATTCTTCATTCCCATCAATGGGAACACATTTAAAATAAAACATGGATTATTTCTTGACACATCCTTGACTCTATCATCTTATCATGTACCTTTCCCTCGACCTGTGAAAAACATTTCAAAAACTTGGTATGAGCATAAAAAGCTCAGTAAGGGTTATAAAAATATGGAAAGGAAACACGAGTTCATATATACATAAGAATGAAATCATACTTTACCCATAAAACATAGGCATATCAAATCATGAATAAATCATAGAAAACATAAGACATAAGGGTAACTTGAGGCATTCATAACATTCTTACGTAGGGAGTAACCATCTTGGTTACGTTTGGAATACCCATCCCAGTATATTCCCTAAATCTCTTCGGAGAAACCTTAACGTTTCACTCCTTCATGTTACCCAATGCATTGGAGAGCTATAACGGGCTCACCCGCCCTTAGTTTATCCCGGAACCACCCGTTCTTCATAACAATGCCCAAGGACCATAACATAATCGTATCACATAAAACATTCATAAAGGAAACATAGCATTTCCACATTTCAATCACAATATAACATTTTAGTATATTGAAATAATGAATCCATTCAAAAAGAAACCATTTCCAAAACCATTTAAAACATTTAATAAAGAGATTTTTGAATCAAAGTGTCCCATTACACCTTGAAGCTTTTAACATTTTAAACCATTAATATCCATATAAACAAATCCTTAAAACCATTTTGAAAACATGGATATTAATAAGAACAAATAATTAAAACATTTAAAATGATATTTTGGTTAAAGGGGTTTTACCAAAATTAGAGACACTTGAATACAATAATCGATGAATAACATTTAGTCAGAACTTTATAATATCATGAGAATAAAAGTATTCATGATATAATACTCCAAAGGACAGTATATACACCATATAAGAGTGAATTGGTGCATAACAACAATGAACCCTCAATAGAAATGTCAAATGTGATGAAATCCCTTATAAAGAAGGTATCCTTAAATTAAGGACAAATAAATCTCAAAAATTATGTGTGACAAATATATATACACCCAATATAAGTGGATATTAAGTGTAAAACAATAAAATGTCATTCACACATATTCAATGGATGACATATTCAATGACTACAAGTTGAACCCAAAGAAATCGAAATTGGGTTAAAAGTTCCCTTGACAGCCTAACAGCATCACATCAAAATGAGTTGATGAGAGATAAAAAGTGTATCTCATCACTTGGACATAAAATTTACATCAACAAGGATGTATGAGAACATATCCCAACATAATAATATGTAAATTAAAAGACCCAATAAAAGAAGTCTTTTAAAAAAGAGGAGGGTGAAAGATTCCCTTACCGACTTGGGTATCTTTCAAAACATACACCCCATGAAAGAAAGACAATAGTTCATTGATGTAAATACTCATAAAAGAAAGTATATTACACAAAGAGTAGAATAATGGGAAGTACATACACCACTCAATGGAATTTGTGGCAAATGTAGCATAAATCTCACGGGAATAAAAGTGAGATGAAAAATCCCTTACGAAAACTCGGCAGCCTAACGGCGCCACATAAAACTTCAGAATATGGATTGATGAGATCAAATAGAGTATCCCATCATATTACAATAGAATTTACAGAAATTGGAATATAAAAGAAAATCCCCCAACATTGCAAGGAGGAGTTTAAAAGAAGTGACATAAAGGAGAGTACTTAAAAAGAAAGAGAGAGGTTAGATCTCTTACGAATGTTCGGCAGCCTAACGGCGCCACTCAAAACTTCCAAAATGGATTGATGAGAAAGAATAGGGTCTCTCATCACATGAACATAAAAATTACAGTAAATTTAATATAAAATAACATCCCAATCATAAGAAATATGATCTTAAAATAAATGACATAAAAGAGTGTACTTAAAAAGAAAGAGAGTTGTAGGATCCCTTACCTCGGGTCCGACTTGACTCGATCGTTCTTTAATCTCCTGAATAATAAACTTGAGTTAATTTATAATTCCTTAAGAAACATTTTCAAGTTCATTATTAATTTTATACCACTTATTACCATGTCATAAACATTATGTAATCATTTAAGTTAATAATATTTGTTTTGCCGATATTTGGTTCTTAAGTCGAAAGTGGACTTCTTACAATTACATGTTGTTCGTGTGGCCAAATGTTTATTATATCCAGAATTGTATTCATTATGTAGATATCATATATGTCATATATATCCAGTACTTGCATGCATTTATAACATTGCATAATCATTTAGAGGTAAGAAATGAAATGCACCGTTCATGGAGACGGTAAGCCGTACGTACGCATAAATGCTACTTTCATTTCTATTTCTTATTTTATAGAATGGAATAATAATGATATAAAGGTATATTATAATTCCATTATAATATCATATATAATATAATATTTCCATCCTTTATACATCCCACATATGGTATTTAACGAATCAAATCACTTTGAGGGGGCGGTAGTCCGCACTTCCTTAAATGAAGATATCGCGTATATCCATAATGGAAGCCATAAAGGTAAGACAAAAATGAAATATACAGAAGCATAAATAAAACATAAACATATTATATATCATATATAAAAATAGTGACATCATAATGGCCACCTTTGAAGGTGTTAAATGAGTATTGAACAATCATCGTTTCGGGAGGCAGAATTTCACCATCCACGGAAACCGTATGTTCTTTAACCATTTGATGTAGTTGTGTGAGAGTGTAGCTTGAATAAATCTTATAACAACATCCTAGTATATTTAAGATACTGGTTTTGTTACAAAATAAGTAAATAAAAAGAGTTTAGGGGGTTGGAGAAGCAAAATAAAACAAATGAACATTAGAGAATGAATTACCTTTAAAAGTGTAACTCTTTTTGATTTGAGCCTAAAGGCTTCCTTTTAAAGGATTCTTCCCAAAGGGAATCCTCTAGGATGAGGAGATGGATGTGGAGAGAGTAAATGGGCAGGGGTTGGACGAGCCAAAGGCTTGAGGAGTGTGTTAAATGAGGTAGAGTTGGGGGCCTTTTATAAGAGGAGAGGAGGGGTACTTTTGGAAAGTAAAGAAATATTACTTTATTTGAAAATTTGTTTCGGTTTCAAAAGGTCCCACATTGATATAATTCGTGGATAAGGTGATAAGGCTTCTAAATACACTCATCCAATAAGTTTTGGACATGTTTAGTTCATAGATTTTACATTATCTTTCCATTTTATTTAAATCGTCAAATAATGATGTCATCGCTGCATCATTATTATGTCATAAATAATTTAATTTATTTAATGTCGAAAAATTATAAAAAAAATACTATGATGTAGGAAATCTTTTTAAATTTCCAATTAATATTTATAATAAAAAATATGACTTGTATAACCCCACTTACAAATTGTTTTAGTAAAACATATCATGTTTGTGTCAATTTTACTTTTACGTTAAATAAAATGTTATTTTTGTCATTTCCCAACCAAAGTGGATCCATGGGGTCCCCAAGTTGACCCATGGCTTGTCTTGGTCGTCCATGATACAACCAATGAGGGTAAGACATGTGTCAAGCTCATCTCATTTTATTAAAGCATTATTTTTACCTTAAACTACACTAATTACCACTAATCGCGATTAAAAACTTAATAAGTTACTATTCACCAAAAATTATTTTAATCTCATTGAACCACATTTTACTTCTTAATGACTACCATGTATGTCGGATTTTTGAAAATCAAAACAAAATGATGGCAAAATTTCATTTAAACGGAAAATCAGTTTTTATAAGTACCACTTAGTGGTTTCACTATTCATCAAAAATTGAAGTTTTTCAGAAAAATCCCAAAAATTCACCCTAAGCTATATTTGATATTCTGAATTCAAAAATGAAGTCCGTTTTAAAAAATTCAAAACATATAAGTAACATTAATTAATTTAATAATTAATTCCCGCTGTCATGACAAATAGCGTGTTTTATGAAACAATAAGAATCAAAAGATTGACACTAGTTTAAGTCTGATTTCAAAGTGAAATTGATTCCAACTTCCACTATTGGATTTAATGGTAAAAATATTTTCTAATTTCACTTTAAAACCAATTCAAAATATAATCTAATCAGATAAATAAATTAGATTAAAAAGTGGTTTTGAATTAAAATACAACATTTTACACTATTCATTAAAAAAATGAACTTTATCGGAAAGATACCAAAAATTTACACAAAGTAAATTTTGATGTCCCGATTCTTAATAAGAGTTTTATTTGGTCCAAAAGAATGTTTAACAGTGAATAAAACTATATTTAATGACAGTTCTCCATTAAAAGGCGATAAGTGACCCTTTAGTGAAAACTAGGGCATATACGCCTAAAATTGAATTCTTTCCGTATTTTAAGCCTTTTAGCTTTTATTGGATAAATTTAAAAACATTTAAAAAACATATATAATCATATTTTAGTTATTTATATCCATTCCCTCCAATACAATGGCTACATGTTAACTACCATTTGAAATAATATTATTTTATTATTAGAGTGCAACGTAAGATTCCCAAGAAACTCGTTGTTGCGTGTTGGGTACGCCATCGAGCATAGAGTCCCCTTTAAAGTCATATTAATATTTTATTCACAAATATGGATAAATATGAAAATTTAATATTCATTATTTACCTGGGGTGTTACAATATATGGCTAACATGTGGAATCACACTTTTCTTTTATGAGCTACAGTGCCCCACAAACCACTTCTATGAGTTGTCTTCGTCTACTACCTCATTTGCGAACCACCTCCTTTGATGATATTCTTTTTGAAAAACAAATTCATAAAATTCCATGTTCTTTAATTGATGGTGTTCTCTAATGAAATTCAATCTTTTAATTCTATGATAATGGGTCCTTTATATAGGAAAAGTATCCCAAAAAATCCGACAAATCATAATAACCATAAAAACTTTTTCTATTAGCCATCAGCATGTACTATAATTTCTATGAATTTCACATAATTCTTGATTCCTTTTAAACATATTTTACATCACTATAGTTATCTATAAATGAAAATCCATTTGAGGAAACAATCAAATCACCTTTTTTTACTACAAACAACGAGCCTCCCACAAACTGATCTTTCTATGGAGTTCACAAACTGCACAACCATTTGTGGCAGCCTTAGTTCTCCACCTTCATTCATAGATTGTCAAGAATCCATTGCAATCAACATAGATAATCTTCTATGTAAAATTTGTGCACTTTCTGATTTCTCTTTGAGGGATAATCCCTATGTGGTTCTCCAATTATGATATCTAGATATCATTCCTTTTCCATAAAAACATCTATGTTGAGGCACAAAAATATGGAAAATTATAGGAAACATCAAAAACTTCAAAACATATTCTCTGTCAACAAAAACTATATTGTAATGCAATCAAATGGATTTCTCAGCAAACACAGTCATCCCAGAAACACTAATACATCACCTTATGGAATTTTTTTATTAACACATGTTATCGTGAAAGTGACCCTCTCTAGTAATCCTTAAGTGTCTCTAAATGTAACACTTCGTAAATGGTTCATCTGTAAATTATACATTCAAATGATTTGATTTGGGGTATATATATAAAAATTTAATGTAGTTATTAATAATTTTCCACTACAAAAAACATTTAAAAAAATTTTCTACACCCTTTTCTACTATGAGAAACTGACATCAACCATTCAAAAAAGTATTTATAGTCACACTACATTAATGAAGTTTATCCATTTCATTTTAATTTATCAAAATATTAAAATATATAGCATCCATTGTTCATATATTTTTATGGTCTTTACCATTAGAATGTCTTTATCTTCCTATTTCCATATCTACTATGTGTGTATACTTATTTAGCTTCTTAATGAATTCTATAATATCCCAGTATTCATTCAAGGTAAAGATACTTTAATGTTTAGTTGAATATTTTTCCACAAGATAATGGAAGTGTATAAGAGAGAATGAAGTTTTCTGCCGGTGTCTAGAGATATTTCAAAATAGAGAGCTTCGGATTCTAGATCTATATAATGAAGCACGTCATTAGAACATGGTTAGTACCAACCATGTGTCTCAACCATGTGGGATGTTGTAATGAATTGTAGATGGGGAAAATATTATTTAATACATTCCATTTAGGTCACACGTTCATGTGGGGTTCTCTTTCCAGATAAAGGTGGGTCCCATGGGTTTCCCAAATTGTGAGCTCAAGGACACTCCCTTAGCGCCACTTAATCAGTATAGGTTCATAGTTTGGAAAATCGTACTACCAAACCACACCCCTCTTAAAAAATACCAAAATTATTATTTTTACCCTTCTTATTTTTATCTAATCCTCATCATATATTCTCCTACTCATTCAAAACATCTCAACCTCCCATTTTATCTCTCATCCAATAATCTAGGCTTTGACGGATATCTCTAATATAAATTCCAATTCTATAACAATTTTTTCCATTAGTTTCTTCTTGATAGGTCACCAATTCCTTTAAATTCTCTCACCATTTATCAATACATATATGATACTATTTCTTGGAGATCTAATATGCCAAAATTTTAGGGTTTTTTTATTTTCTAAATTTCTCCCATTATAGATTTAATTAAATTTTGATAACGGATGAGGGGAGTATTATTATGATAAGGTGGGTGGTCTAGTTATTTTCCCCTAAAGTATTGATTTTTATATTTTGTGTTGTTGTTCTGTGCACCAGACCTTTATGGTGATTCCAATAAACACACAAATTTATTAAATTTATAAATTTTTACATGATTAGGTTTGTATTGTAAACCTAAATTCTATCTTTGATGGGTTCCCACCTCAATGAAAGTCACTCATTCTATTATTTTCTATTAAGGGTCATGATTCTTATACCTTGGAAATAAATTGACCCACAAAAATAGATGTATTTTGGTTGGAACTTATTAATTAAATGTATTCAAAATCCATCAAATGGAATATGTATGTCCTTGTTCATTGGACCATTATTTTCTTATTTATTTATTGAGTATGCCTGTGATGTAAAATTACCAACTTGAATTAAGTGAATTGATTAATTGTATGGGTTAATGTTAACCATAACCACTCCCCATGACATTTCAGGGTGATATAAGGGTTTCATATTGGGATGACTTGGATGGGATCATCGATCATTATAATTATAAGTTCATAATTGAATTATAATACCCTATGAGTGATAATTGGTTACTTTTATAGGACACCTTGGATGGGATCAACATGAATTGATGCTAAACCAATCCATGAGCCATAATTGGTATCCTATATGGTATAACATGAATGATATCAACATGTTGGGACTTTATACCACACCATGAGTGATACATAGGATCATACAGAACAACTTGTATGGACTCCAATGTTGATGGGTTTTCATAATACACTTGCAGTGATTCCTATATTCTTTATATGGAACACCTAACAAGGGATTAGGATTCCTTATTAATTAAATAATCTATTCATATTCCATATAAAATAAAAAACATAGAATCTATATATGATTTATTTATTTTATATACTACTTATACTTACCTTTTATTCTTAAATTCCATTAGAATTACAAATTCATTTATGTTCACACTCGAATACCTTGGGGGCACACCTCAGGTCCTAGCTAGTATAATGTATATATATACACATATATGGCCATATGTATATGATGTATATATACATACATGATTATATATATAATTATACTTTCACATACATGTTGACATTAGTTCAGAGGCATTCCAACATAGTTCAAAGTAGGAAGAACGTGTAAAGAGTCCCATTTGGATCTCATACCAATGTTATTAATTTATTTACTCTTATAAATTGTTTATTTCATTAACACGTCTAATTTTATATACATTGAATGGATAGTTCTAGAAACCATTTGTGGTTTCCTATAGATTATATATAAGACCATGTTCAGGCTAATGATTGGTACCCAAATAAACATCATTGATGCAGGTAGGGAAAAGGAAAACATCCATATTTGGATTCATTTTTCTCAATAATAGGGTAAATTGTGAGATAATAGGAGGAATATTATTCTCAATATGTTAGTGGAGTGAGATTTTGGAATTTTTTTATATAGAATTTAATATGTGCCTACTGGTCTACTTCCATGCATTACATTTTAGTATAACATTCATACATAGAATTATTTTGTGCATGGTACTAGTTCTGTTTCTACTAGTTTTATATATATATATTTCTTGTGCATCTATTGTTATATTATTACATTGTTTCCATTATTTACTAAATATTTCCATTATTCCACTATTGTACCACACATTGACCATGAGGGTATAATCTCCCCACCATACTCTTATAGACCCTCGTTAGGAATCAAAAACCTCTATGATATTGGGATGTGCGCTTGAGGTCATGTCTCTAACTGACTCAAGAAACCATTTATTTGAACCTAGGTTTGGATTATATAATGTGGTATAGGATTATTTATTCTCCTTTCTATACAATTTTCAGTATGGTAGAAAGGATATTATGAGATTTCAGGATTTCATATTGAGACTGTACTTTGGGGTAGCTAACCCCCGTATAGGGAAAATCAAAATTACATAGGATGGAATATGTTAAACAAGATTATAATTATTACATATATTATGATTTCACCATTGGGTGATGCACTAGTTGCGTGATACAGAATTTATGGACTCTTTTTACCCATGTTCTGATATAGAAAGGAGGTGTTTGTCTCATACATCTTCGTAGGCACATAGTGATCATATGTCCTGCATTATTCCATTCCATAGTTGTTTATCTCAGTTATTACATTATAGGTATTTCTAGTGATTGATTATTATATTTTGAATATCGTATATATACTTGTGTTACTAATGTTTCTTATAGGGGATAAGAAACATAATTTGTTACTTATAGTTCCTATTTCAACATAATAGTATTTCCCTACATATCTTGATGTTGGTACCTTAATTATTCAATTATGGAATTTTTAGTCATGGACCATTGGTCTCATGGGATGGAACATGGTTGTGGTTGTTGTTAAATGGGAACCACATTTCAATTTATAAATTGTTTGGGCCTTTATAAATTGTAAATAGTGATACTTATAATTCAATTAATTTAAAGTATTTTCAATATAATTTTGTTCAAACCTAATGAATTTAAACTCTTAAATAAAATGGTTACCATTAAAAATGGAATCTGATTTCAATGTAAATGGTGTTTTCCTCTATAACTTGGAATTTAAAATCCATATATAGGGACCTCTACTATATGATGTGATACCATAACCATATACTGACCCTAGTAGTGGGAAGTATGATATGTCTCTTGTTGTTTTATATATCCTTCTATATAACATAGACTTATATTTAAGAGAATGCATAGAGTTCAAACTCATTATAATAATACTCATACCTATTATTTTCTTATAGCAATAATATGCATTATAATCAATTTTCTTCTAAGGAATAAGGTTTTAAATTTTATAACAATGACAACTTGACATCCTCTATTCATATACCAGGAGGGTAGCAATGACCGTGCTCTGAAGTTGTTGTCCACTGATCCACTAGAGTTACCTCCAGCACTGAGAATTGTGGAATCACATGTGATACCAAAGTTGGGGACTGATGATCAGTACGGAGAGTGATTCTTATAATTTATGAATATTGTGCATATATCTTCATGTCCATCCCCAAAAATGGTAGAGTTGATGTATGAATTCTAGAATTAGTACCCTCTTACCTTTTTGGGGGATTTTGGGCCTTAGGATGTAGAGACATGGATAGAGCCCATGCTACCCATCTTCAAGAATTTATAGACACCTTCATAGAGTAGGTTCAATCTCACAACCTACATGCTATATTATTTTCCATGAATTAGTGGGATATGATTACCCAAGATGATTTTCATTAGGTCATGTCCTAGGTGGGCTTTTAGACAGACTTTTATGATGAATTATTTCTACATACCCTAAGAGAGAACCATGTTGGGGGGTTTATGAACCAAAATTAGGGTCTTATGTCTATGATGAATTAATCCACTCCATTCCCTATGATTCAATGCTTCACACATATAGTAGTTAGTGACTAGTTAACGACAACAATATTGTTTGATCATGGTCTTATGTATTCCATTAGATCGCATGTGAATGTCTTCCAGTTGATTTTCATTTTGATGATAGTGAACTAGACCCTCATCACTGAGTAGTTCCTAAGGAATAATGGAAATTTAGGATATGGTAGTTCAACAATGAGACATGGTGGTGGTTTCTCTGGTGGAAGGAAATACTGCATTGAGTTTGATTATAGAGGAAGTTTCAATCAGATAGTGTTCACTGACAGATATGTGGTGTGTCACTAGTTTGGTAGATAAATAAATAAGAATACTGAGTACACCAAGAGCACAATTGAGTTCCAATATTGTGACAAGATGGGGAATCTTCAGTGTTTTTACAAAAAAAATATCTATAGTGAATAGTGATAAGGGATCTGAAATGACACCAAATTTAGGTTTAGGATAAAAAAATATATATTATTTAGGGACCTGGACGTATAATGGCTGATATGGAGGAGGATGTTGATGTGGTTGTAGAAGCTAGTGATATGAGATATTGTTTTAGTAGATCTGGTCTGCTCGGGGTAGCTGTGTTATACCCTCAAGGACGCAGATCTGTCCAGTTACACACAATAATGCATATACCAATGACTCAGAGCATTGGACTTTCTATGTTTAAGGTACTATTCTATAATCCTCTACTTATTCTATACCTTATTTGGAATTATTTATTTTCATACATTAATATCTAAATAAATTAAAGGGAGAATTGGGTTCAACTTTTAGTTCCTTTTATGAATGAGGACACTCAATACTTCATTATAGATTTGATCAAAGAGTGTATTCTAGATTAAGGATTTCCTCTCCAGATATATGGTATTTGTTTCTTATGGAACCACTTTTTACTCAAAATTGATGGGTTTAACATCATACTTAGGCTGGATTGGTTAGTTCAATTTCATGCCTTTATGGATTCCTATCACTAAAGGGTGTACTTTAAATCACTAAAGGGTGGTAGTTATATACATAAGTGGAATGAAATGTATAGTAGATTTGATATGGACTAGAGAATCATGGGTTATCAGAGTGAGTTCTCAGGTTACTAGCATTTTTCTAGATGATTAGGGAATGTTTTAGGATGATTTCCCTCCAATAAAAGATTTTTTTGGGAACATCTTTCCAAAAGTCTTCTCATGACTATCTCTTAAGAGGGAGGTAGATTTTTATATTGAGATAATACAATTAGATTCAAGGGTATCAATTCATCCTTATAGGATAGATACTACTTATTTATATAAGATCAAGAGGTATCTAGAGGACTTGTTAGCTAAGGGTTTCATTAGACCCGACACTTTCCTATTGTATTTTCCTGTGATTTTATCTAAGAAGAAGAAAATACACTCATAATTTGTGTGAATTGTCTCTGATTAAACCAACTTATAGTTATGAAATGATATTTATTTCTTTATATATATGGCCTCTTTAACCAACTGTATAGATAATGTATTTTCTCAAAGACTGATTAGTGGTTAGGATTCTATATGGTGCATGGTGGGACATCAGACATATATTGTAATGTGTTCATAAGTAGATATGGATTTTTGGAGTATCTGGTTATATGATTTGGTATTATGATGAATCTTGTATTTTTTTGGCTCTACTGAATCATGTCTTCCACTCACATTTAGATTCATTTCTGGTAGTATTTGAGGATAACATCTTATTTTATACTCATACTTGACATGACTATGAAATATATCTTCAGATAATACTGACTACACTAAGTGATTACCTATTATATTCTATGATCACCAAATTCCACTTTTGGATCAATAGGGTTCACTTCCCATGTCACATCATTATAGAGTCATGAGTATTTGTTTACCTAGATATGGTGAGAGCTCTTGTATCTTGGGAGTATCCTAAGAACATATTTCATATATGAAGTTTTGTGGGGATATATAGATATTATAAGAATCTCATACATGACATATCATGCCTTGAAACACCACTTATGATCTTATCTATGATTGGTGTAACGTTCAAATGGATTGAATCTTATGAGATAAACATTCAATAGTTTAATGTAAAATAGAATTCAACATTAGTCATCATTCTTCTAGAGCTGGGAAAAATATATACAGATTTTATAAGATATCAAAAATCAAGATATATGTACTTTTTGATGAAGCTACATCTAGTTATATCATATGTATCCTTCAATATGAGGCCACATGTGTAGAATTACTCTATGTAAGACCTCATGTGAGGTTCAAGATTTATGTTGCTGGAGGAACTATTTATTGGCAGAACGGTTCGTCGTTTACACAGACCAAAAAATACTCAAATGATCTTTCATACAGTGTTATTTGAGTCACAGACAACATAGGTGGGTATAATACCTACATTAATTATATATTGAGCTCACTTTTTCATATGAGAAGGTAAATACAGTAGCTGATGCACTAAGCTTGAAGACTTAGACACATCTCATCCAAGAGGCCAAGAGTGGGTGGTTGGTGGTGTCCCAATTTTCTACAATGCACATGGAGGTTTTCTAATATCCATAGAAGCCTATTTTTAGCCTTGTTTGTGAAACCCTCTCTATTACCACAAGTAAATATGAGTTATATTTAATATCTTAGGGGTGTAGTACTGAGGTAGAGTGTCTATGTCAAGGACACACTGCCTGGTTAGGTCATTTATGAGGATGAGTTTCTAAACCACCACAGAAATGTTTGGGTTCTCGCAAAATAAGAAAATAATTTATGTAGGAGTATCATGACTTTTTTGGGAAGAATATCCATCTATTACCATGATATACCATAATGTATTCCTTTATTCCATTGGTATTGGTTTCTGGGTATGAAGAGGTAGATTTTAGGTTTTATCACACGTTGTTCCACCTACCTACGGTTGAAGGAAGAGAACTAAAATATAGGTATATTTTTACAAAAACTATCCACTATCGAGTTGAAATGGGATGAAATAACCATATATTTTATGATAGGATTTCTAAGATCCCCTTGAGGTAGTGATGTGGTTTGGGTGATCCTCAATTAGTAGATCTAGTTTTCACTCTTCCTGCCTATCAAGGTGACCATATCGGTTGTTGATATTGGGAAGATCTATATTCATAATATTTCTTTCCTCGACTGTGTTCCTAATTTTATCATATCATACAAAGACACTCAGTTGATGTCATATTTCTAGAAGGGGTTGTATAAAAAACCGATACCACATGATCTTTTGGGTACAACATATCACTGTCAGATAGACAGTAACTCTGAGCAATTGACACATACGTTATAGGACCTGATATGGGAATGAATCCTTGTTTTTGGATGTTCTTGGAATAGTCATATACCTCTCTCTAAATTGTCCTACAATAAAACATTTTAGGAAACCATCTATATGGATCCCTATGATGCCCTATACGATAGGTTGTTCTGTTTATCCTTATGCTGGTTGGAGAATAGTGAGGCAATACTACAAGGACCATGTGTTGATCGAGAGAATTTGGAGTAGTTATAGCTTATATGGAAGCATATGGATACTTCTAGAGACTAGATGAAATTGTATTCCAATCATCATAAGTAGCCTCTAGAGTTTGAGTTGGTACGCTAGGTCTTTCTACTGGTATCACCTAAACTAGGTCCCAGATGGATTCGAAGATATGGAATGAAATATCCTTATAACATCATTCCTTTTGTGATATTAGAGAGTTTCAATCCAACAGCCTATATGGTATCATCCCATACACAACGTCTTCTATATCTCATAGATTCACCATTATTATTCTAACCCATATCATTCTTTTGATACTAAGGATATTGAAATGGAGGAAGTCATGTCATTTAAGGATTATCTTATATGGATCGTTGATTTGAGTACAAAAACTTTCCAAGGTATGTCAAATTTTTTTGTATTGGTGTTATGGCCGCACAAATGGGTGTAGGATGACACATGGCAGTAGGAGACCAATGTATGTACTCAATGGATAAAACTTTTCCTAGAAAATATTGATCAACCGCCCACATGTAAATTCAGGGATGAGTTTTCAAAAAGAGGGGAGGTTGTAACATCCCAATTATTCTTTGTGGCATGTATCCTTTAATGTTTAGTTATATCTTTCATCATATGCTGATGGAACTGCCTAACAATCCAAGGAGTAGTCCAAAAGTTTTAACAGCTAGTTCAGATATCATAGCACTATTTTTTGGTAAGGAGGACTAATAATTATGGTTATCACACTGTTAGTGCTGATTCTGTGATTCAACCATGCATGGTGATGCAGTGAACTGTAGAGGGGCTCAAAGTTTCTTTAATCTATGCACCTCAGGTACAATCATGTGGGGTGTTGTAGTGAATTAAAGGGGGTAACATGGTTTTCCAAAACTTTGTGTTTAGGGTATCACCCCTAGTGTCAATTAACTTATTTATCCACTTGACAAGGCACATGGTTTGGAAAACTATGTGGTAAAACCATGTTCCTTTTAAAAATGATTAAATTTATATTTTCCCCTTGTTTTATATAATCCTATTTCTTTCTTTTCCCACTCATGCATAGAAGCCCACCCTACCATTTGAACTCTTTTCCATATTTATAGGATTTGAAGTATCTATATTATAAAATATTTGATATAGAATTGGTTATCTCATTGATTTCTTCCAGGTAAGACCCTCATTTCTATAAATCCTTTAAATGTTTCTCTCGCCATTGAGGGTTGTATTTCCAGGTGACATAATACACACTATTTTTAGGGTTTTTGAATATTTCATTTATATATACCATTATAGTTCAATATAAATTACAAAAACATATGAAGATAGTATTAATAATAAAGGGTAGTTTTTATAATTATTTTTCCCTAAATTCTTATTGTTTATATTTTGTTCTATTGTTACATGCACCAGACCTTTCAATGGATCCTCCTAAAACACAAATTAAATAAATTTATAAATATATCCATGCTTAGGGTAGTGTTATTAACCTAAATTATATTTTCATAGGGTTCCCACCATGATGAAAGATACCAATTGGTTGGTTTTATCATAAATTTCATGGGCCTTATACCTTGTAATTAAATTAATCCATGTATTGAGGTGTATTTGGGTTGGACAATGTCAATGAAATGTATTTGAAATCAAGAAAAAAAAATGGAAGTACTTATCCATTGAACCTTTATTTTCTTTTTTATCACATGATTATGCATATTATATAAAATTCATAACTTGATTTATGATACTGGATTAATAGTATTGGTTATTGTTAACCATGACTCTTCCACATGACATGTCGAGGGTGATACGAGAGTTCCACTTTGGGATGTCGTGGACGAGATCATTGAGAATTATAATTAGAAGTTTATAATTGAATTAAAATATTCTAAGAGTGATACTTGGGTCCTTTCAATGGACACCATGGTTGGATTTACCTAGATGATTTCTCTATATTATCCATGATAAATACTTGGTTCCCAAGTGGATTACCTTGGACGGGCTCAATGGGAAATGATATTATATTATGCCACGAGCAATAAATGGTTCCCTAACTGTTATTCCATGGATGTTAATATAGGGTTGTGACATTATAACACATCATCACTGATACCTGGGTTCCTACAGAATTCCATGGATGGACTCCTATGGTGATGGGTTTTTATAATACACTTAGAGTGATACCAAGGTTCCTTTTACAGAATTCCTTGTATGGTCTGAAGATGTCTTTTTTAATTAAATGTATCAATTCATATTACATGTAAAATAACAAACTAGGAGTGTTTCTGTGATTTATTTATTTTATATCGTAGTTATACATACCTCCTAAGCATAAATTCCATGAGAATTTTGGATTCATTTATGACCATACATGGATGCCTTGGGTGAACACCTTTGTTCCTTTCTAGTATAATGTGTGTATATATATTGATATATATGACCTTATGCATATTATGTATATATAAATACATTATTATATATATAATTACACTTTTGAATACAAGTTGACATCACTTCAGCTAAACGTAAGCTTATCCCAAAGTAGGTAGAACTGGTTGGGAGTCCCATGAGAAACCCATGACGATGTGATTTATATATATGTTTTTGTTTATTACCTACAAAGAAGTAATTTTATATAAACATACTATATATTTTTAGATACCATTGGTGGTGGCCTATTAGGTATATCTCATGCCTTGTTTGGGATGCCGATTGGTACTCTGAAAGACTTCATGGATGAAGGTAGAGACAATGGTAAGTATCATGATTTAGATAGACGATTCACTATTCTATGATGGAGTAAAAAAGTAGAGGGAAGATATTATGATTCTAATTTTGGTAGATTAATATTTTCCCCTTTTATATTTTTTTATAGATTTTTGTATGTTCTCGCTTTTCAAAAATCATGTATTCCATTTTTATATAGAATTCAGACATGATATCATTATCTACATGATAATAGTTCCTTTTCTACGTGATTGGTATATCCAGATGGATTGTATTTCTATAGTAGTAATATTACATTGTTTTCAATATTGACTAATTGTTTACATTATTCAATCATTGTGCCACACTTTGGTCAAGAGGGTATAGTCTCCCCACTATACTGTAAGATACCTCACAGCTAGTCGGAAGCCTATGTTGTATGGGTAGGAAAACATGACACCATGTGGCCATATGGATTGGGGAACCATTCAGTAGCCCCTGGGTATAGATGATACACATTTAGCCTACTGTTATTAAACCAATTTAGCTTGAATCATGTGGTGATTCCAATCATCATGATGTTAATTACATTGAATAACTTGTCTAACATCAAATAATTCATTTTTTGATCAATCATTCAATCATCTTAAATATATCCAATCATATATACTCTCACTTTAGTCCATAAAATATTATTGATAGTGGAATCATAACATCGAGTTCCCCCATGAGTGTTTGGTTTTGCGATAATGGCTTGTTTAACAATGACACATCACTTTTTCATGGTTTAATAGAATGAAGAGCTCTATCATAAGGAATCATTCTGCATGAACCAAAACCTTACTTTATATCTCAAAAATATAATCTCTTCAATACAGTATATCCTCACAACTAACAATCATAGAATTCATCATCCAGATACCTTAAAATTAGGAAATAGTGACTCATATTCATCCTTTTTACTATTATAACTCATGTTGTTCTTCTCAAGATCTATAATAGAGGATAAATCAATTATTTTCGTAAATAAATATAACTAATTGGATAAAAAACCCTCACATGAAAATACAAGCATAAAGCATCAGATAATGTATCACAGTGTCATTATATTTAAATTTAGAAGAACTTATTTAAAATTTTTAGTGTTTCTTAATAGACATCCCACTATAATTTTTGATTTGTGTTATGAACATTTCATTACCCAGGATATGAAATATAGAAACATTAAAATCCTATGATTTCACCATGCACTATGACTACTAGTCTATAGTTACCTAATTTTGTCACACACCAAGATCACTCTTCTTATGTAAGAGATATTATGATGCCCCAATACACCATCACAGTTGTCTAAAATGGCATTGATCAAACATGGAAACTGCCTTATGGTCATATAGCCTTGATTTAATGGATATCTATGGTTGTAACATTTCTTAATACTTTGAACATATATTTTTTTATTTGAATTTCATTATCATTCATATCTTTCCACCTCTTGTATTTCAGATCTTACGAATATCCTTTAAAAATATGTGTTTAGAGACATTATTATTAAATTATTTAGGAATAATATTTATTCACCTTCATAACATTATATTTTTCACAATTAAAACCATATTACAAATATTTTGGGTATGGGGTGCTTACTAAAAATTAGAATCTCCTCAACATCAAACATATTTTTCAAAAAAGATGTATGATATGATTACTACAAAGTAGTATATCTTCAATGTAATTTTCTTCCAAATGTTATCTGATCCCCATGATTCTTGCAATGGAAGCAAACAAATTTATTAATCTCTGCCATTCCATGATAAACTCCATCAACTACGATGTACATAATTTGGATCATCCACAATTCCAAATATAAGAACACATGTAAATTTGTTCAAACATATTGAAAAAAATAAACCTCAACTCTAATTGTACTTTTAGATTATTTATTCTCCCCCTTGGTATCTGTTGTCAATTCCTTATTCATTTCTAAATCCAATGTTATTATTCTCCCACTTATTGATGATAAACACAATGGTGTATAGGTGTGGAAAGGTTTGTGTCAAATACATCTTCCAAAACTAAATTTTTGATCCTCTTTGATTTATTATACATGAACCTATGTCTATGTGATCAGTTCATTGTGGTGAAAATAAGAGTGGCTAATATGTACTATTAATTTTTCTATTAATTTTCAATAATGTCATATCAACTCAGAAATTATCATTTAGTGGTAGTAAAATGATTTTCAAATAATATCTTCAATCTATCTCAATATATAGTTTAAAATAATTTAACTACATGAATATCTCACCCCTTTTATTTTTATAATCACACACCCTTTAAAGAATCATGTTTGGTATAATTAATATCACAATAGGAACGTTATCATAATTATCAAATATTAGGATTTTTCAAGTGCTATCAAGAATTTTATGTCATTATTAAGAAATTGCATGACTCTAGTACCTTATACATCTTCTTATCTTCCAATAAATTGATACTTTTAATAATTATTCATTGTAATTTATTTTCTTCTGAAATAATATCCATGAAATATTTTTTATGTTAATTTATATGTGTCAATGAGATAACATGATTCCAATTGAAGGAAAATATTCTTTGATGGATATCATTTTGAATTTTACACAACATTTATGAAATTAATTTCATCAGGTATACCTATGAATATAAAAATCACCTTTACATTACTAATAAAATAACATACATAATATATACAAGTGAATAAGGCGGTTTCTACATTGATTCTTAGTTAGATAAACTGGGTTGATACTAATTTATCTACCCAATCAATCCCTTCAATTCCATTCTAAATTTGTTAAAAATCATTATTTTAGAATCTCCCTTTATTTTTCAAGTCTTAAATTCTTTGGGTATCATGAAATTATTATCTTATTTAACTTTATTATTAAGAGGAAAATTATTTCATACCTATACACACACAACACTTTCATTCTTTTGTTCTTTATCTAACATCCAATATATTTCCAACTATTCTCACTATATGGGTATGGACTCATTACATACATTATAATCTTTATTATTATGTGATAAATCCATTTTAGTTGCAACAGTCATGGTACATGGATTCACAAATGATTGTTCCTTTATTCATCGATGGATCCGTTCAGTAATTTTATAATTATATTCCTAGTCTTGTTTCACCTTCCACACTAATTATCATCTCCTTTAGCTTATTTTGGAATACTTTATTGTTTTTCATTTGGGATTTATTCAACAAATGCAGTCCCCATATTTCATTCCATGATTAATTTTGATATTTATCATAGTCTGTTTCCATTAACATTAATTTCAATGGAGTGTTTCTAGTGGACCATAGTAAGGGATCCCCTTTCTTAGTATAAGCATTTCCACACTACTTTAACATCATTTACATATCTATTCTTCAATGTAACTCTCTTGAAATCTTAATTCTTCATAAACCCCAATCAATAATGATCTTAATTATTAAAAATTCTATAATCATCAGGATATAATATAAATTTTCTAGAAATAGATATCATAGGTCCTTTATAATTGTGATCTTTTTTATCATATCTTCCATGAATTTCATCTTTTCATTCAAAATTATTTAGAGTGGATATAATTTTTCCACTATCAGCTAAATGTTTCTTTATTATGAGGGTGTTCCCCATTTTTATTCAGATTATTTTTTGATTTTGTGATATTCTCCACTCTTATGAACATAAATAATACTTAGTAGATTTATTTAGTCCCTCATCATCTTTATGACCACATATATTCCAAATTTTTTATAATTTCTATGAAATTATAAATTTGTTGTTGTAGGTATTTTTTTTCTTTTGTTTACTTTTATTTTTCATAATATTATTTATCTTCAATATTGATTTCATCCCCATAGGTAAAGATCATCATCATGTTATAGTGTTTGGAAAATTATGCCAATGGATAATGTCCTAGTGTCTAAACATTTCTTTGAAAAAACTATTCCTAAAAAATATTGATTTATTCATCAATGAAACATTCCAGATGAAATTGACACATTCATATTTTTAGATGACACACATATTTATTTGTGATATATTTAGGGATACCTACATATGAATCATAGGATTATTCTTTAGTGTTCCACAAATTTCTCAAATTTAACTCCAAATCTAGATATTTTTTATTATTATTGTACTTATTAGATTCATGTGTTATCACCCTATCATTACAATCTCTTGTCAATATTATAATCCAATAATCATGTACCTGATAATACTATTTTATATAATTTTAAAGCTCCTTGATTTTCAATTATTTAAATTCTATGTGTGAATCATATAAATTCATAGTGATTATGTGTTTTTTTAAAACATGATTCTCATTAGAAAGAACATAAACAATCAAAACTTTTTCACAACCATTTCTATATATTTCTACATTATTCTAGGAAAATGTTTCATTATAATTTGATACATACTATTCTTTTACTTCCATAAGTATAGAGTGATTGTTTTATTTGTGAAGCCTTTTAGATAACATATCTTTAGTTACAAAATCATCCAACAACAACTATTATTTTTAGTCTCATATACCCTTTATGTATGAAAGTATATATGCGGAAATATTAATAGAGACAATAAAAATACAATCCTTAACTTCATTATAAAATTAACTTTGTGATTCATCATTAAGATAATATTGTAATTAATTTTAGATTGTAATTTATTCATTATAAAAATAATTCTCATTTGATTTAGATAAAAACTAATTTTATTTCTTTCATATAGTGTTGTTTCCTCCTCAATTGATATTTTTCTAAGATCAGTTGCTTATATTTTTGTTATCTTTTTCAGATTATTCATCGAATCCTCAATCTCATCTTAAAAAGGAATGGGATCAAAAATTTCTACTTGAGGATCTTCTAAAATCTTTTAAAATACATACTCTATATTAGACTAATAAAAATCTCACGTACGTTGAAATAGATAAAACCATAGAGAACATGGTTAGTACTGATACCACATATACTTATCCAAAATGGGTATAGTCACATTCAGAGGGAGTGAACCAATGTGAAGTAGCATTATTGATTTAGTTAATGTTAATATTTTAACATTTTAATCAAACCTATACAAGCTATTATGAAGAATGGATATAATATATTCACAAACACACTCACATTACATGAAAGAAAACAACTAAATTAATAATAAAACATAGTATTTTTATAAGGATCACATCATATGTGGGTGAATATGTTATTTGTTTTGTTTGAGTCCCATTTGAGACATAAAGATTTTTATAGAATAAAATATTATTTTTTAGTTGGTTGGATCGGTATCATTCTTTGACCAAGGGAATTAATTATCCACATCCAAAACATTCAGTACATTGAACATGTGAAGGGTTTTTATTCTTCCTCATAATGAATTTTTGAAAAAGGATTAATGGGTAGCCTCAAGTATTCATTGGTACTCCTTATGAATAAGTCTTGAAAAAGAACATCATTTTTCTCTGGGATTTCACCACAAATACTTGAGATTGTATTTTTTAAAAATATATCTTGAACTAGCACTAAATAAAAATTTAGTTTGTATACATGCCAAACTTGTTCTATTCTAAATATTTGAAGGATTCAATTTATAATTAATATGAACGTATAATAAAAATATATAAAATTTAACTCCACTCACATAATGTAACCTATATTTTTGACCTTGTTCCAGATAGGGTAGTTGGGCTTTTTATTTATCATTCTGTTCATTTAATACTGGTGTTCTAAATGTATTCCAATTATATCAATGTTTGGAACATTGCTACACAATAAATATAAATTATTATTGCTCATAAATTAAATATCTAGAACGAAATACTCTGTAATATCTAAGATTCCACCTTATGTGTCTAGTATATAAACTTCTAAAACCACTATAGTTTATCTTCTCCATTATGCTCCATGTAATTACTTATTTTAATTTATTCATACTCCTACTTCACACCACTACATTTGGAATCACATTCTAATCCCACTTTTAAAATCACATAGTTACTGGTAAATTGTTTATAAAAACTTATTTCATTTCATGTACTATGTGAAACTCATATTTCATGGATATATATTTATTCATATGTTAAAAAAATGTACTTCTTATAATATAATATCACATTGTATTCTACTCACAAAATAATTGTGAGTGAAATATATATTGTGCAATGTATCCTCTCAAGTATGGCTTCTTTGAATACAGATAAAAAACTTCTCCAAACCGTAATCTCTTAATCTAACATGATAATGATCTTATTTGGTCTACTTATAAGAAAACTAAATGTAGTTATCAGTACTATTATACTACAAAAAATATTGCGAAATAGTCTCTTAACATTTGTTTACTACAATAAACATGGTGTCTCCCATTTTTAAACCTATTTGTAGGTGTCATACACCCATGTGCTTTATAATTGGACACCACCCCCTCAAAATATTGGAATATATAGATTCATGTAATCAAATGTTGTGGTGGTATTCATCTCAATCCTTCTCTATCTTTTGATCATTATAGAAATCATAGGCATGATCTTTTCAAACATCTATGTTTGTTTGGCCTATCATACTTCGATTGACTAAACCTGAATCATGAAGAAAATATAATCATCTTGAAGTTAATATTATTTAAAAACCAGTGTATAATCATCATAAATTTTTTTTACTTTCATTTGGTTATTATAAATTGATCATATCATTCGTACTCTCACACTCATCCATGGAATCTCATTAATGACAACATCATAATTTAATGAACCACCTTGCGATGTATTATTTTTTATCATCCATGTATTATTTTTACACAACATCCATTTACATTATAATGTAATGAAATGTTTCAAAACAATGATATGTTCATCATATATCAAAACCATAGTGTTCTTCTTAACAATAAGATCTCTTCCATTATGCATTACCTCATGGTTAAATTCTAGAGGATGTATCATCCAACAATATTATAATTATAGAACCATGGCTCAAGTTATACTACTCCACTACTATAAGTGAATTCAATATTATCATGTTAACTTATGGTGTTTCCCTCATATTTTATTCATTATATTGAAAAACTAGGATATATAGGATGAACCCCCTAATCCAAACCCATACACAAAGAAGAAGGTGATGCATGACATCATCATTCCACTGAAATCGGTTGGTGGTCATGAATTATAATATTTTCATGTATTAGGTGCCCCACATTAACTTTTATATTTAAGGGATCTCTTCTTCATTATCCATGATACATAATAGATAGTAATTGAAATATCATGGTGCATCCATATACTATGACTTGTGGTGCTCAAGTACATTGAACCACCTTTCACTAGGATTAATCTTCTTATGACAACACCCCCTTACATAGGCCCTGTGCTCCTCCATCAATTATAAAGTTGTGTTACATAAAGATTGGACACTACCATAGGGTGGGAGAGCCATGATCTTATATATGGCCAGGTATGGAACATTTTTTAACACATTGAATATATATATATCACTGATTTTTAACATCATCTGTATCTAGATATCATAATTATTTATGAACATCCAAATATCCTTCTAAAATGTATGTTCAAAAACTATAGTCTTAAATAATTTTGGAATAATATTTTTCAATTTCTTCATGTTACATTCATTACACTTATGTTCATATTAGAAATCATATTGTGTATGAAGTTATTATTAAAATGTAGCATCTCTTAAATATAAAACTTCTTTTCTAACTAAAGTATGATTATCAATAGTATATTTATTATAAAAACTAAATTAATCAATCAACCATTTCCATGAGACCCTTTATCCACCGTGAAGAACTTCATTGATCTTATCCACATTACTTAAATTTCACAAACATTGAGTTTCCTTCAAATAAACTTATTGAATCCAAGTACAACATTAAAATCATAATTCCATTTTGGTTCTTTGATGTGTTGTATTAGTTCATTGAATCTTATGAACATTATTGAAATGTTGTTGGCCTATTGAAGATCTAGTTAAGGATTCTTGTTAAATAAATGAGAATATTGGTTTGATTTATCTTTTTCCTTGTTGAAGATAGGTATCACTGATGGAATGGAACATATCCTATAACCCTTTTCTCTATTTTTGATTTTTTTTGGAAATTGTTGACATTTTTCATTGGATTTCATTACATAATCAGCATCTCCATGTACACTTTTTCCCATTAATAAAGGATATAGAACTTGGTTTTCTAATAATCATGCAAAACTATTTTATTATTATTATTTATTATATTATTTATTATTAGGAATTATTTTTTAATAAAATGTTAATAACAATATTAATTACATTATTATTCAACATTAATAATTTTTATGCAATAATATTAATAATGATTTATTTTAAATTTATCATTAATTAGATTATTTTAAACATTCAATTAATTATTATTATTCTTAACAATTAGTAATTTTTAATTATTATTAATCATAAAATTATTTTTTTTGAGAAAACTGAGCTCATTGGATCTTAAGATATTAAAAATGAGAAAGGTAACAAGAGTCTAAAGGACTGAATTTTACATTTGTCCCATTGAAAAATAGAAAGCATATCACAAGGAAGACTATTAGGGCAGCTTGAAACCTCATCAGAAAAATCTATTTTTTGCAAGGTTGTTGACCAGATGATTGGATTCGTGAATGATATGTGTGATGATGAAATTCATTGAAGTGAGCCTGTCAAGACAGTTAGCCCATTTTTCTGTCAGATTCTATGAGAGATGAATCTATCCCAGAATCATAGCCTGGATGATGGTAGTGGATTCATAGATAATTTCATAATATTGTTTAATTATTATTAGTATTATTTTAATTAAACTATGGAGATCATTTTTAATTATAATATTTTACACGTTCTTAATTATTATTAAACATATTAATAATTACATAATTATATGCATTATAAATTATGTTTTTATTACTAATAATTACTACTATTATTAAATATTATTAATTAAATTATTAATAAATAATTACCATCTATAACATTGTTAATTAATATTATTTATATTATTAATTTTTATTAAATAGTACTAAAAAATTAGTAATTGTATTATTATTATTAATTATGATTAAGTGAATTTTCACTAGTACTGATATGTTATTAATAATAATATATTTTTATTTTCATGTAAATGAGGTAGATTAATCTCACATTTATTGTATTCAAAGCATCGTATGTTTAAAACCATTATAAATGGGGGTGTGGGTGGGGTTTTAAGAGATGATTTTTTTGGAATACTTTAATGAAAGTTATATTCCCGCAATGATCTGACATATGAGTTTGTTACCCAAACCATATCCCCCCCCCCCAAATTTTATTAAATAAAAATTATATCTCAATTAATACACGAGGTATAAAGATCTTACACCATCTATAAATTGAGATGTAGGAAAAACATACATTTTATCATATCCACATTAATGAATAATCATGAATCCAATTGAAGTTCAAAACTGGTTCACTCCACTAAAACATCTCCACTTGCATCATCAATCATCCAATTATTATATAAATTTTATGTATATCAATATTTTATAATTAAGTCACATTCATAAATAATTATCAAAAATCGTTTATTTTAAGTTTCTATACCCCATCTTCAGGCCACATCTTTAACTTCTTATAATGGTTAATAAAAGTTGGAAAAATAAGATGAAAAAAGTGCACAAAAGGAATCCATAACTATTTGATAGGTCAAGAGGTTCCATCGAAATCAATTCCTTTTCATAAATAGATTTTAATTTAAGATCATTTATCAAGGGGAGAAGTCATGCATCACAACCTCTATGAACCATGTAGTGAAAACAGCTTCCAAATATGATGAAACGAATCCACAATCTGTTTCCAGATCAATACCAGCATTAAAAATCCATTGAGTACATATTTTAGAAATAGTGAAAATATTGATGATATTTTTTTCCTCATAATATCATTTCAATCCTAGACTTAGCTAGAAAAATCCATTATCAACAGATTTTGACAACCATCATTGATAGTAATGAGAATCTTCCCATAAAGACTTTCTATTATGTTTGTATGAGAATCCCATAATTATTTCAAATCATCTATCCGTAGAACCATAGATCTACTAAATATCATTTGAGATGTCTAATTATAAATCCATGTATAACCAAAACCATTTCATCATCAAATATTGACCACGTTATTCTCTCCATGTAAAGCTATTCCCAAAGAGGGTAAAAAAATAGAAATTAATGTTTCTAACAAGTTCAAATTACACCCTATAAAAAACCACCCAGTGATACATAGACAACCATATAGAGATATGTCCTATTTAATATTCCTTCTAATGTCCTTCCTCTCATGTTCCTCAATATATACCTCCTTATATCCCTCTTTAATAACACAAGTGAAATTATTAATCTTAATGGCATTGTCTAAATACTCTTCATCTGAGGAATAAATAGAATCATCACCATCCAATGATGAGGATGGATCCTCACCAAATTTTTTATGAGGATAGATATAAGTTTTTAAAAATTTAATTCCTAATGATCTCTTAAAATTAGTTCCCTCCAAATTAGTTTAATCTATATATTTCTGAATCTTCTTGGGATGTGGAGTAATAAAGACATTCATGTTGATAATTAGCTTAATAATTTTTTTGTCACTCAAGTGTGGGAATTCATACTCAAATTGGAATACTTGATCAGGTGAATCCTATTGGGGTTTACTAGAGATGGATTGAGTGTTTTTTTCTGTCTAAAATAGAGGAACTTCAGAGGCAACAGAAATGGGTTGAGAATTTTTAACAACATCCCCAATGTTGGATAAGGAATCAACATTAAGACCAAGAGGTTGGGGCTATTTTTAAAGACTATCTACATCCCTATTGAGTGTGATCCTAGTTGTATTAGAATTATCTATCTACCCAGTGCATGGTTGAGCATTATCCATTAATATAATCACCTGAGAATGTTGGGTATCAATAGGTCCAATAGTGGCCACATTTTCCCCTAACGTTTTATCAGTAGGATCCTTAATGACTTTAGGGGATAACTTTTTCTTACCATTTTACACACATAATGAATTTTTATGTGTAAAAGGGTGTGTTGTAGTTTGTTTATAAACAGAATTGTTGGAGTAATAAACAATTTTATGATAATTATTATTGTGGGATGGTAGATTTTTATAAGATACCTATTGGTAAAAGCATAATTCACTATATTGAATCCAAACATTGTATAAAAAAAGTTAGTAGATTCCAATTTTAGTGAAAACACTTACAACATAGGGCCTTAAAAGTATTTTTGTACCATATTCCAATTTTAAAGGCTGACCAATTACGTTGTAAATTGGAAACAGGTCTACTCATATATATTAGTGAATAAGAAGTCCAATGAATCCTAACCAAATTGGATTAATGGGAGGTTCAAATTTAGGACCGAAATTAGGGTTATATTTTTTCACTGTCAGGGAAAACACCAAAACCCCACAAGCACCTCATAAAAATCAATAGTAGTAATTTTTAGAATAAAACCAAAAGAAAACATTCACGAAGTTCATATATCCAATGTGAAAAACAACAAAACCAAGGGATTAGAGTGACATTCTAATGTAGTTAAAAGAAGTCCAATTCTTGAAATATTTTCTAATAAGCACAAAACATATCATAGGTATATATTAGCAGTAAAAAACAAAAATAGATGTGTAGCTATAGTATTTTCTTGATTGTAACACTATTAGAAAATTGGACTATAGCCATGGTAAAAAACTATGGCAATAAGCTATAGCCAAAGTTCCAGCTAATCGTGGAACATATTGGCATGGATATAGCTAAATGCTATAGCCACAGTTTTATTGTTCTATAGACATGTTTTTCCAAACCGTTTCTATAGCCCCCATAGCTATCCACTATGGCAGTGAGGCTATAGCCAATGTTTTCACCTGTTTTTATAACCCAAGTAAACTGTGACTATAACCCAAATATAATTTGTAACCAACCAGATTTGATCCATATACCTCTTCTATTTGAACCATCTACCATTCCACTACACCACATATGCATTTGGATATAAATATATTGTTATATATATTATTAAAAACCATGTCTATATCATATAAACTATGGCTATAACCCTTACCACCATTTTTTCACGGGTTAATATTTTTCCCACGTAAGGAAATGAGACCTATAAACACAATTTTGAGGTTATCTAGATATATAAAATGATAAAATATTCTATATATGCACGGTTCTACACAAAACATGGCTATAGAACATTAAAAAATAGAGTATAGCCATTTTTTTACCCAAACAGTGGATTTGGCCCATAGAAAAAGACCCTACAGCCACGATTCTCCAAAACTATGGATATCACCCTTGGAGAAAGTCCCTATACACACAATTTTACCCAAGCTGTGGGCATAGCCCTTATAAAATGACCCTATAGCCACAATTTAACTAAAATATGGCTATAGCTCTCAAAAAAATATACTATACTAGCCATTGAAAGTATACTATATGTCCATAGTTTTATGTAAAACCATGGCTATAACATTGGTATAAGAACCTATATACATAGTTTTGGAAAACATTGGCTATAGATCCATGGCTATAGAACATTTTTCTAGTAGTGTTACCTCTGGTATTGATTAGAGGTAAAAAAACAACATTTGGAGTCTGAGTATAGCTACACTGAAGCTGTTTGATGGAATGAAGGTTGTTAATTATTTTAGTTTGATGTTGCGGTCTATGGTTTTTGTTACAGATGTTCTATTTTGGATGATAGATATTATTGAAGTATTTATTTACACCCATATTTAGGGGTTCATTTTAGTGTATTTTGAGCTAGATAAGATTTAATCATAAATAGACATGAACAACCTAGAATTGGAATAATGAGATGAATGTTCCAGGTCTGTGCTAATGTGGATCTTCTTAATGTTTTGTTACTAATGGATGGAATATGTCAGTAATAATTTGTGTTTAAAAGGATGTATTATAGGAAAAAATAGATTTCAGTGAGTCTTTGTGAGTCTTGAGTGAGATAGAGGCTTGAAAATGTAGAGAATATTATAGTTTAGTGAAAATCTTCATTGATGATCCTAAATAACCCACATGATAAAGGGTGGGAGTTTTCAATATCTTCACATTTCTTATTGACAATTATCTTACTCCCATGGAAAACAAAAAACTCTTTGTGGATTCAATCATGAGATTTTTTAAAATTAAGATATTGAATTTGATATAATATTTCAAATTATTCATTGAAATTGAAATATCTTGTACTGATTCATTTTTATTCTATAAAATTTTGATTCATATTTGAGTAAATATTTTTTCATGGACTAATAGGGGAAGTATTATTCAAATATAATTTAAGATAGAAGATAATGATTAATAATAAAAATAAAATACAAAATATAACATTTACATGAAATTCAATATAATTGCATTTTTTGGATAAGAAGTGATGATGTTTCAAGAGCATAATCTTGGATTTCATTTCCTTTTTGAATTAATTATGTTTAATTTTAGGGAAGAAGTGTTCATATAATTTTCTATGTAAGAGTTTTATAGATCATGAATAACTTGAATCTTAAAATTATTTCATTAAAAAAAATATTTGACAATATCTAATTAAAATTTTAGGGATGCTCATAGTTTCATTATTATTTTTATCTCAAGTGTTTAATATTTTCTTTCTATGCCTTATGTACATTCGACTAGTTATTTAAGTATATGCTAGTTTTATTAATCTATATTCACTTTTATAATTTTTTTCAGACTATATTAAATATTAATTTGAAGCTTAATTGTTTTTTTAATATTTAAAATCTGATGAATACTTCTATTAACTAGTACAAATGTGGGAAAGTGTGGCGAGGGAAACTATTAAAGTTGGGTATTAAAGATCACCAATATTTTTATTTATTTTTTCAATGAAAACACATAAGCAACTCATCACCACAAACAAAACCTTATCCCCACTCTCACTCATAGACTTTCTCGTCTCTACCACCACTCTCCTTCAATGTGTGTGTGTAACAATTCATCTCCCAATATATCTTCATCACCTAGACATTCTTTCATTCACATTCCTATAGATCTATTAAAAAAATTGTAATTCCATTTGAAAATTTGTTAGATCATGGATTTTGTTTAGTTGGGGATTAATATATTAAAGCCTATATTAGTGAAAAAAATGACCCATTCAGAAAAATACAAAAAATGCATGGATAAGACTGTCTGATATCCACAAGTCTCATTAGGCTAACAATAATAATCACAAATAGCATATGCCTAGACAAGAAAATCATGTTCATGGAAAATTTCAAGAAACATAGGATATAATAAAATGGAAATCCACACTTCGTCCAAAGTTAGAAACATGTAACATCTCCATATATGTTTTCTCAAATTAATTGAATAGAGTCCTGCCAACTATATTTAAGTAACCTCGCCATTTTTCTGCATTGCCTTCCCTCCACCACACCAATCCATAGTCTTGATTCTAATCATAAATATATATTATAACATTTTTTAATAATATTTTTATTTATTTTTCTATTATATATTCGTGGTTAAATTTTAGAGTTGGATTTATTTAAATTTATAAATATAATTTATGAGAATAAAAAAATTGTTATTGTAAATTATTTTTTAGATATGTAGATCAATATATGTGTACGTTTCTATGTAGGTATGACTAGATTATTATTTTGACAACATGCTTTCTAAATGGGTTAGTACAACATGAAATGATAAATTTTTAGAATGCATGGTCTATACCACAGGCTTCTACATCCCTCCTCATTAACATCTATACATTCCCTATCTCTGGATCACCGCCTTACTACTTCATCACATCGTACCTCATTGTTTCACAGTCACATTGTGCATCACCATTTCTCTTCTTATTTGAATCACTATCGTATCATGTGATTCTATTTTTTATACTAACATTGTCTCCCATTTATTCAATACATTTATTTGAAAATCCAATATTGGTTTCATTGGAACCATACATAAACATTTTCACCATATACATGCATAAGATTACAAAATGAAATTTTAAATTTCAAAATTCAAGCTGATTCCATCATCATTTTCTTAGGCCAAGTGCTGCCTCACTTTGTGAACACTAACCTATGTGGTACCCAAAATCCACACCAGTTCTCCATATTGAAGCATGCATCTGAATCCAACATCATCACTATAAATACACCAAAACCAAGAAACCACAAGAAATTTGAATCAAAAAGTTGATGCATCTCCCCAACCCCCGCGAAGATCAAGCCCAGTAGGGACCCAATGATAGGGATAAACCTGGCATGAGATAAACCTATAGGAACCACATAGATCAATCAAAATTAACACCTCAAAATAGCTTGAAGCTAGTAAAAAAGTCTAAAAAGGAGAAGATTGGTGAAATACAAGAGAAAGAGTGGTGTAGAAGCAGAAAACTCCCCGAGAGTGATCTACGAATATCGCTATGACCACCAAATCTTGCCAGTGGAAATCAAAAACACTATTGAAGCTTCATCAGGGAAACAATACCACCACCACTAACTAGAACAAACACCTCAAAGATGAAAGTATCCAGATAAATCTGTAATCCACCACAATGAATAACAAAAAACAAATCTACCTATAGTGATCAGAAAACCAACAATAGAAACTACCACAACCTAACTATGAATCCAAGGGGGATTTATGGAGTATTGATCCCTTTATTTAAAACTAATTCCATGATATAATAGAAGAACCACCACCACTGATAAAAAACAAGTGAGAAAAAACTAGTGAGACAATGGGAAAAGAAGAGTATGATGAAGAACAAGGAAACATGAGTCATTATCTCTAGATCTGTTACTGACTCCACCAACACAATCCCAAAACCCCTTTAGATAAAAACATATCAGGGAAAAACTAAGCCTTGTATGGTAGAACATGCAGGAATTCCGAGTAGGGGGATGATCTATATCTTCAATCGTGAAACAACTGTAAGAAAAAACACCCAGAATAAACTGAAAGCCAAAGAAAACAAAACACAAGATTCACTCCCCCAACAGAAACCCAAGCCACCGAAAACTCCATATTACCATAATAAAATTGTATTCAGGTATGATAGATAAGTTAATAATATAGGAGATAAAGAGGAGACTATTTCAATGATGGTGAGAAACTAAAATATTAATAAATAGGACAAATATGAACAAATTCCAATACGTTACTCGTGATGAATCATGTCCATACATATGAATCATGATGAACATGCCATGTGAGATGAATTACGAATAATAAAATCTATAATACCAACACAAGAAGACAAAAATAAGGAAACCGAGTGAAAACCTGTTGGGGTGGATAGAATTGAAGAAAAAATCCCATGAGAAGGCACATCTGCTGTAAGAAAATTTGAGGAGAAACCCTAGGTAAGGGATGATTTGAGTGAACTATGTAAGTGTGGAGCCATCCCTCATAGGCCCAAAAATTGTTTTTATGTCCATCCTCACATACATAGTATAAAATCCTTGAATCCTAAGTCATCTATTTCCCCATTTTTTCATAATTAACTCTACACCACTTGTTATAGTCACTCATACCTATAGTTACCCCGAAAACCATAACTTTGATAAGTGGTAACATAGTAGTCAAAAATTACCATTGATGAATAATTTTGGTTGTCACTAATAAGTGTGTTTGAACTTTCCTCTAAATAATTTTTTCTAATTTTTTTGTATAATATTTTAGGGTTTAGTGGAAAACTCCCAAATTACTCAATACCAAATTCAAATACCAAAAAATAAAGAGAATTCCAAAATTTTAAAAACCTCATCTATGGAATCGACACCCAATAAAAAAAATTAAAATTTTGAAAAAATGAGACATAATTATAACGAACAACAAGACACCTCATGCTACACACCCTCATCATCAACCACCAGCAACACTGGTGAGGGACCAACTAAATATCACCATAATCACTATAAAAAATAAGAAGAACAAAAAAAAGTTCAATTGCCACAAGGAAACCTGTCAAATAGAAACCCACATCTTCATCATGAAGAAATAAAACAACATCAGAGATCCTAGCTATCAAGAATCACCCTCAGTAGGATCAACCATGATAACATGAATTGATCACAATGTTGGGGGGAAACAACAAATACAACAATCCCAAACCAACACAAACACTCACTCAAGGTTGGGAATCCTAGAATTCCGATTACCACAAAAGAAACAAAATACCAAATTCAGCACAAGAACCATATCACTAGATAGACCTAGTATGGGGTAAAAGAACAGGAAGCAAGAGCAAAGTTTGAAGTAGAAAATCCTACCAGTGGGAAGAAAAATTCGACCCATCGCCATCACCAAATTCATAAAAAATTACCACATTGAAGAAAAATCGATAAATGCAGTGAATCAGTAGTAACCATCATTGTGAGGATAAAACAACACACCACCGCCAGACCATCTGATTCAGCTAGAAACTGATGTGATGGATGACACTAGCCAAAAAAGTCCTCGACAAAAAATATATCCCTCTTACACCATCCCATGACACCACTAACACATTCATACAAACCAGAAAAGGGGTCCAGCACTGTGGCATGTGTAGAAAGTACATAGGAGGGAAATAATTCCTATAAGGAAGAGATTCCATGAAAAGATACAAAAAAATCACAAACTTTCAAAGCTCTTTTGTATCAAACCAAGATAGGGTTTTATCACAATGTTTCAGGTGATAAGATAGGTGGTTGTAGTGGTTATAGACCACTAAACAACAAGGAATTCATAACCAAAAGGGAAGCAATAGAGACATACCTCTGTTAATTCATGTGAGACACTGGATATGAAATACAGGATTGTCGCTGGTGGACGAGAAGAAAACATTGAGATGAAGAAAACCTAAAATGATAAGGATCATCCGTTTCTCTTTGTAGTGACCCAAAATTTTATAAATAAAATTCCCTTTTTGATTGAATTAAATGTACTATTTTGTATTATATTTATAGAAAACAGATGAACTTATTTGGTTTAATTATACCCTATTTAATTTTAAAAAATCCATTAAGGATCACAACCATTGATTATATAACTATTCCACAATGATCATATAATTATAATATTGGGTTTTGATAAATATTATTTACATAGAAAAAGGATGTGATGACCTAGAAATAGTAGGATCATACCATATGAATCCCATTTATCAGAGCATATGAAGGAGATAACATCATTGGGATTTATCATTGACCAAAACCAAGATCAAATACCACAATTGTAGCATGAGAAAAACAATTTATGGGTAAAGTTCATGCTCATTGAGACTATGAACCAAACCAATTATGTTGAACCATCCCATGAAATTATAACCATCCCGAACCTTACACTTAGGAAATTTTCTAGTGTAATATAGAGATATGTATCACAAACCTAATAATATAAATATTTATATTGTATAAAATAATAAATGAATTTACTTTTTATTTTTGTTACGTTATTACTATTTTTTATTTTGATGTAATTAAAAAAATTAAATTTTTGTTTTGTATGAAATTTCAATTAAGACATACATTTTTGTAGAATTCATGAATGTTTACATTAGATAAAATTTTAATAAAATAATACAATTATATAATTTTTATTTAATATAAATTGTAACATAGTTTTTATGAAGTCAACTGCTATTTTTTATAAGGGTTAGAATAATGTTATTGTAAAAAAACAAATCATTTCTCAATAAATGTCAATTATTGTTTCAAAATTGAAAATGGAAAAAATATTTTATTATTTAGACAAAATAAATATTATTTTTGGAATCATAACATTGAAATTAATCAAAGATTATTTTTTCAAAATTTTCTGAGATAGTCAAATTTTAGGGTAAAAATTAAATACTATATAAAATATAGTGTGTATTATGACATCATAAAATCCCAAAAGGGATATAATAAATGATATAAAAGGTATTGATAGAAAAATATATGTTTCCCCTTTATAATAGTATGTTTTTAGGTTATATTATTACTTTCATAAATCTTTTATGTATCCTCCAAAAACTATATTATATCTTAAGGTTTTGAAATCATTTCATTATAAACATGAGTCACTTTTATATCATCGAGGGTAATATTTTATTATGTTAGGACCTTTTCCATAATCTAACATCCTCTACCGAGACCTATCCCAATGTTCCAACAAGCTCTTAAGAAGATCGTCCAAATATTCTGGAATCACCATCTCAATATATGTGACCTCTCTCTCTTCAATTCATTTCAAGTACCTTCATTGAATTTAGCATTTTTAATCTCAATTGGTTATGTTTTCATGAAACTATAAGTATCTCTATACTATAAAATTTATTTCTTAATAATGATACATCATTTATACCCTATCATTATATTATTTACCTAATCTGTTACAATACAAAAAATTTAGTAAAAGATCCTCTATTTATCCTCCTCATTCAAAACTCTAATTTATGTAATAGATAGTGTTTTTCAAGTATTAATGATGGTATATTATTTTCAAAATCCATAATACTTCCCATTATATATCCAAATGATGAGATACCCCTTTCACTATTAATAAACCATTTTTGGAATATTTAAGTACTACTGTTATGATGTCAACATTTTACTATTAAATTTCATGACAAATAATTGCATCATGAATACCCACCCCCAATTACACTCAATGGTATTCACCTATATGTACATTTCCTTAATTTATTTAGGAATTCAATGTATATAACCATCACTCCTTGAGATCTTGGGGAAATATTTTTTAAATAAATCATTATGTAGTGTTATTTATGTGATTCACTTATGTGTGTTCATGATAGGAAACCGATGGGTGAACCTAAATTATATAGTGCTCCAATTCATTTTTTTAATATTTTTGACACATGATACATCATGTATGTGATTAGGGAGTTAACCTAATCCAATATGATAATTTTACACGAAATTATGATGTATTTGTGGTTAGGTTTGACCTACTTTTATGATGTCATGTTTAATGTTGTTGTCACATTCCCATGTGGCCTTTATGTTATCATGAAATATCACGCCTCATTGTTCATATTTATTATTCTCACCCATTTCATGTCCCTTTGAAATAACTATTTTATAACAAATAATACTTTCTTCATTTTATGTTTTGTTTATTCCCTTATTGTGCTTTATAACTTACCCTTCCTAATATATATCCTCATGTTATCTATAAGATCCCGGATCTCAGAAAGGTGTGTTCTCATTTATATTTTGGTTTAAATCCCTGTTATTTGTTAATTAAGTACTTACCCATGTCCTTAAGGAGTCTCGGGGGTGTTCTGAGGGTCTGATACATGAAAAATGGTGAAAAGGGGGGGTTTTCACGGTAGGTCTCATGGTCTACACACAATTAGTGATAACCCTGTGGACAGTCCACAAAAGTGTACATGAGGTGGTATTTTAGATAGTTTCCTCCACATAGTTTGCACATGGTTTGGAAAACTGTGTGGGTAAACCTTGTCTCCCAAATACTTTTAAAAAAATTAAAATTTTTCCACCCTAAGATTTTATTACCCTTCTCAGGATTTACTCTCCATTCATCCCTCATCACCCTAGGAACACACCAAATATTCCAATAGTTCTAAGAGATCAATATCCCTCATTTTTAAGGGGTTTTTGGTGTTGTAGGTTGCATATCGATGCTCGAGGTAAGGCTAATCCCATCCTTGCTTAAATTTTGAGTTTAGTGTTTATATATTCTTTTCCTCTCTTTCAAAATCTCTAGAACCCTACTACTTGGGTGGGATCTAGGTTAAAGCGTCAAGGGTTAGTATAATTAGAATCTAAGGGCTCTATTAAGAGTTTGTTCAACCATGGAATCGAGGTAAGTGGTATATAAGTTATATTCAATGGTTTGTTTCTGATTTGTGCATGTCTGGTTTTGATCCTGGGTGAATCTTGTTATGTTTTGATCACCCTTGGAATTTTTAGGTAAAATGGTCATTGAAATGGTAAATGGAGACCCTCATGATCCTCATGGGCGTCTAGGGTGATGAGACTAACCTGGGGCCACCCAATAGGTGTATCGAAGTTTCTGTACCAAGGGATTTATGAAGAACAAGTTAGATTGTTGTGTAATTATGTAGATCCCTTGATAAACATTTTGATGCAACTAATTGGGTTGGGTTAGAATCTAGGTGATGTACCTAGGATTGATAATAACCTAAGGGATACTGGGATAAATAGTGTAAATGATTAATGACCATAATGGAATGGATCATGATCATGGTAATGAAGCCTAGTGAGTTAGGCATCATGAACAAAGACTATTGAGATGGGAATAAGGAATGAATGATTAGTGAGATAATCATAATAAGAGGGTATTAGTTTAAAAGGATAAATGATGTGAAATGTGGTAAATGTGTTTATTGGTTATGACATGGTGTTAACTATCATGTTATTGTTATGGATTAAGTTTTCCTTGGGAAATGGTTGTGATGTTTTGTGAATGGTTAATGGATACAAATATGTTTATTATGTGAATATAACTTGGTTATGTGGGGTATTGACTGAGGTTCTACACCCACATGATGAGTTGGAATGATGCTCTAAACATCACACCTAATGCATGGGTTAAATAAGAGGATTGATGCACACTTTCCCTATCGGTGGCATCTACCTAGACTCAGGTTCAAGGTGGCGATATGGTTGAAATGAAGAAGTTGGTCCTAGTGAGATAGGACAACTATGTGTTTTCCTCATGTATGTGATTGTGTGATTTAAGCCCGTGTAACTGGTTGTGTTTGATGAACCCATGATAAATGCATCAGAAAGGGTAAGTAATAGAAAATGGGGTGAAATGGTAACATAAGAAAGTGGAAATAAATGTTGGTAACAAACCTAAGCTAGTGAATTCACTTCATATTTTCATGGTCATTTTAATTCATTCCTTTTCATGCACAATTTTTTATACTAGATTTTTTGTAAACAACATTGGTGGTGGCCTAATGAGTTGTACTCAAACCCTGTTTAGGCCACCACTGGGTTCCCGAGCAAACATCATGTTTGCAGGCTATAAGAAGGGAAAAGTCCCTTCCTAGGCAGTTGGGTGGGCATGGGAGTACGTGGAGGAGGACCCAGACATGGTGTCAGGACCATTTTGTGGATTTTTCAGTTTGTCTTCATTTTAGGGTTTGTTCACATTTTCACTTGTAACATGGAATGTCATACTTACTATTGGACATGGTTGTACCCCGTTTTGGGGAATGGTTCTTTATACATGCTCTGGTATTATTTATTTTCATTCCACTGTTTTTTTCTTTTGGATTGGATTACTCGAAAAAAAAGAAGGTATAGTCTCCCCTATTGACTATTCATACCCCTACTACTAGTCAAAAACCTTTGGAATATGAGGAGGTGCACTTAAGGTCATGTAACTACCCGACTCAAAGCACCAGTTTAGTGGCTTCATGGTCGGCGACGTTTCAAAGTGGTATCGAAGGAGGTATTTCTTCTCCTTCTCTGAAATATTATTATTCTGGGTGGAATATGAGAGTTAGGATGTTTCAGGTCTTGGTAATGAGCTCATGACTGGGAGTAGCTAACCCATGCACAGGGGAAAACCCAAGTCACCCAGGTTTGGAATTGTTTTTCTTGATTGTGTGGTGTTACAGTAGATGATATTTCACTGTTGGGTGATGCACATGCTGTGTGATGTGATTATTTTATGATATTTGGATTGTGGCCTCAATAGAACAAGTTTGGGAATACAAGGATCATTGTAGGAACCTAGATAGATTAGTGACATGAATCATGGTAGGCACACAGAGGTTGTGTGTCTGAGGCATAGATGATAGAATACACCTTGCACCTTGATAATTGAAAAGGGGGAAATGTTGTAAACGAAACAATGCATGTGGGTAAAGATAAAGGAATAAAAAATAATGATGAATGGAATATGTGTAATTAAGTGTTTGAAATGAATTGAAAATGTTGTTTGTAAAATGTTTTGAGAGCCTTGTGGTGGTGTAAAGTTGTTTACCATTGTGAACCATGGCCCACAATAGGGATAGTCGAGGTGGTGTTTTTCAGAATGTTATGGTTTGTTGGGATGGTTCATGTTTAGTGAGTTGTTGTGGTGGGTGAAGTGACTTCTTGTTATGACGTTGTGAATGTTTTATGTAATGTGTTCTGAACCTCATGTTAGGAAATGTAGTGAAATTCCACCACAACGTTGAGTGTCGGTTGGGAAACAAGAGGATGTTACCGAGAACACTCCTCAAGTATAGGAGAGAGAGAATGTGGTGATCTAGGAATGTGGGGAAGAGAGGCTCCCAAAGAACATTTCTTTTTTTGTACCGATGAAGGATCAAGACCTAGGGCAGGTCACACCGAGTATGTTTGAGATGACCAGAGAGTTTTAGCTGCAACACCCTAAGAAATTTACTGGAGAGGGTGGGCCAGAGGCAGTAGAGTTCTGGATAAAGTATATCCAGATGATACATGATCTTCTGGAGAATCTTGTTGGGAAGTGAGTCAACTTAGTAGCTTTTATGTTGCAGGGCCAGAAAAAGCGTTGGTCGAACATCCTGGCTCAGACTGAGTAGGCAGAAGGGATGTAATTGAGAGATTTCCAAGAAATGTTTCCAAATCATTTTTACCCAGAGACATTGAGGAAATAGTGAACTATAGAGTTCATGATTCAGACTCAGGGATCGATGTTGGTGAAAAAATATGCAAATAGCTTCACTGACCTGTGAAGCATTGTACCAGCATTGGAAGGGGATGAGGCAGGAGTGATGAGTTGTTTCCAGGACAGGGTGATACATGAGATTAGGTCTTAGGTGAATCTATTTTTCCTTAAGTGGTTTACAAAGGTAGTAGATCAAGCATTGATCTCATAAGGGAACCTAAAGGAATCTTCAGGTAGTTGTCTTGACATTCCAGGGGAAGTCAAGTGGTGCAGCTTCTGAGGGCTGGAAACTTTATTTTGGATGTATTTAGCTAGGGGGAAGTGTGAAAGGTGGTCAGATGAGAGGGGCAGCCACTCAGGGTGGTGATTGGGTGTTCTGCAATCAGTACTGCAGACTGAGGCCCATGCATGGCTAGTTTCCTCGACCTCCAGTTGAGTGTCGGCCATGCGATAGACTGGGACACATGAAAAGGTTCTGTAGGAACCCTCAGCTGGAGAGTGGAGAGCATGAATGTTAGAGACAGACAGATGCCAAAAATATGAAAGGGATTAGTTTCTCTATATCAGATAGGCAGTTGGAGGACCACAAGGGGTCGACCGCGCCCATAGGGAAGCCTAGGCAGAGCCAGCTCACAAGAGGCATGTGCGGGCCGTGTATAAGCCCCCGAAGGGCACACACGATGACCAACCTCTGCATAGGATGCAGAGTGGCGGCTAAGAGCACGCACGCAGGAGGCATAGGTGGGCACAGAAGCACGCCCGCAGAGTACGGGTGAGGGGTGGCACCGGAGGGGTGAGGAGAATTCGGAGCTATTTTCTGGATAAGCTTATTGATAAACCGAGAGAAAATCGTGGCGCGTTTCAACGTGGGATGCATATTTAAAACGCGGAGGAAATCCTGGCCGCCTGTCTATTCTCTCGGGAGATCTCGACTGCACGCCTCATCCCGTACCCTGTTTAATAATCTTGACCCTACATCGCATCCACGCCGTGTCGCGAAGAGTGAGAGTCGTTCGATGATCCGCAGCTGGTCGTCTTCAACCTTCGGCCGCCTCCATGTGCCATCCCCGATAAAGGAGCTCCAGACAATGTCGATCTCATACCTCTGACCACCATTCAATCTCATTCCGAGCTCATTGAGATCGTATGGAGAAACCAAATACATAGCATGCAGTTTCACATGAATGAACGAGCCAAACCGAAGTTTCAAAGGTTTCCGAGGCAAACGGAGTTGCCGAGGCCACGTGGATTCGAGTATGAATCTTAAACGAGGATCCATGCCAATTTCGTGCACTCGATCTTGACTCCATGCACGAAGATAGGAGTCCATGATTAATAGGAAACCCCCGTTGATCGCGGCATATCTATGACGCAAATTTGAATGATTTAAAAATATTAAAAGAGAATATCTCGGGCATTCAAACCTCCGATATTCAGGTATCTTCACACGAGATTTGAACGCGGACAAGATGCTTCCCTCTCTTATAAAAGTGTAGGGACCACTCCCAATTTGGGAGTGATTAGTGGAGTTTTTTGGTCGGCAGCATGGTCGGCAGCAGGTTTTCTTCAGGCAGCAACCAACTACAGTGGACAGGCAGCCTTCATGGACCTCCAGCAGCCAGCAGGGAAGACTCCAAGGGTAGATGAGCTACCCTCCACCAACCGGAGAAGAAATGGGTTTTCCTTCTCTCTATAAAACGGGATCAAAATCCCATGGATGTAGTGTGTGTGAGCTGTGTATGTTGTAAATCCTCCGACGAGAACGGAGAGAATAAAACACCCATGTTTCCCCGTGGACGTAGGCAACTCGCCGAACCATGTTAAAAATCCATGTGTTGCTCCGTTTGATCCTCGTTCTGTGTGTTTGAGGTACCACGCACCTCCGCTGCGCCCCAACAAGTGGTATCAGAGGCGAGTCGGAGCGAACAGAGGTGAATCGACGGGACGACGGCAAATTTTCCGGTGGCCGAAAAATTTAAAGTGGTCGGAAAATTTTTCCGAGGGCAGATTCGGGAAGAGGGTGGCGAGACGATTCCAACGGCGCAAACGGCGAGAAAAACGGAGTTGAAACGAAGGAGATATGGCCGGTCAAAGTTCGGTAAAACCCGCGGGTGAACAGTAACCCCGTGCCGGAGAAGACGGTACTGTTCATGACGCCGGCAACAATTCCGGCAATATTCCGGCATGAATTCCGGCATGCCACGTCAGCGACACGTCAGCGCCACGTCAGCGCCATGTCAGCGAGCGATCTGGACCGTTGAACGTGTTTTGACATTATCTCGGTCAATTGGTGTCCGATTTCGGCGATCCAGGAGTCGATTCCGACTATTTCGATCGTTCCGGACGCATTAGTACAGTTAGTTTTTGAAAATTAGCACTCTTTAAGGTGGTGATTAAAGGGTGTGACATCGACGGTGGTGATCGCGTTTTGCGACAACGACGATGACGGGTGGCGGAGCACTTCCAAGATTTGACATCGAGAAGTTCGATGGTCGAAACAATTTCGGCTTGTGGAAAAGCACAGTGAAGGATCTTTTGGTGCAGCAGGGCATGATCAGACCGTTGATCGGAGAAAAGCCCGAGAAAACCAGTGCCGATGATTGGGAAGAGCTCGAGATGCGGGTCGTCAGCACAATTCGACTGTGTTTTGCGAATGAGGTAAAGTACTCGGTGTTGGACAAGACATCACCGAAGGAGATCTGGAAAAAGTTGGAGCAGCGATATATGGTGAAGTCGCTGACCAACAAGTTGTTCTTAAAGAAGAAACTATACTAGTTGCGGATGGACGAGGGAACGAATTTGTTGGATCACACCAACGAATTCAACAAGATCCTGACGCAGTTATTGTGGCTCGGTGTGAAGGTTGGAGAAGAAGACAAAGCACTTTTGCTTTTGTCATCACTACCAAGCTCATTTGATGGGTTTGTGACTGCATTGCTCATGGTGAAGGAGACATTGAAGCTGGACGATGTGATGGCGTCACTTCAAGATTCAGAGGCATTTCGAAGACCCGTGATGCATTCAGATGAGAAAATCATGGCGATGCAAGATGATCAGCGTGGGAGGAGCCGACATCGACAGTCAGGAGGTAAAGAATGGCGGACAAAATCCAGGGGACGTGATCCGAGTGAAATCACGTGTTTCTGGTGCGAGATGAAGGGTCACTATAAAAGTGACTGCCCAGAGCGCAAACGGTACGTTGCTGGGAAGAAGAAAGTTGAAGAGGAGGATGTGAACATCACAGGATTATCCGCAGATGATGAAATCTGCGTGACAACAGGAATTTTGCACTCAGATGAGCGAGTTGAACGGGGAGAAGTGCAGTGTCATTACTGCAAAATATATGGGCACATGAAGCGGGAATGTCGATTTCTGAAGAGGAAGAACGTGAGGGCTCAAAATCCAAAGGAAGATAGATGGGTTCTGGATTCTGGGAGGTCAGCACACATATGTACGATGAGAGGTACATTTGATACTTTTCAGCAGATGCAGGACTCGGTGAGACTTGGTGATGTGTCAACATGCGAGGTTTGAGGAGTCGGGACGGTGAAATTGAAGACACCCGATGGAGGAGTTCGTAAACTGGGTGATGTGAAATTCGTTCCGAGGATGAGGCGGAACTTGATATCATTGAGTAGGCTCGATGTGAAAGGGTTCAAGATTTCCATAGCAGATGGAGTATTGGAAGTCTCACGTGGGGATGCAACGATGTTTACTGGGAAGGAGTCCCAAGGGTTGTATCATTTGATGGAGACCGCATTCAGCCCGAGATCGAGTGAAGATGGTGGAAGTGCCACGTCATCTGGCGTGAAGAAGCGTGTTCAATTTGCTGATGAAGTTTTTGACACCTGCAAGGAGACTGCAGGTCAAGCTTCTACCCCAAATTGGTCGTGAGGGGGAGATTTGTAGGGACCACTCCCAATTTGGGAGTGATTGGTGGAGTTTTTTGGTCGGCAGCATGGTCGGCAGCAGGTTTTCTTCAGGCAGCAACCAACTACAGCAGACGGGCAGCCTTCCTGGACCTCCAGCAGCTGGCAGGGAAGACTCCAACGGTAGATGAGCTACCCTCCACCAACCGGAGAAGAAATGGGTTTTCCTTCTCTCTATAAAACGGGATCAAAATCCCATGGATGTAGTGTGTGTGAGCTGTGTATGTTGTAAATCCTCTGACGAGAATGGAGAGAATAAAACACCCATGTTTCCCCGTGGACGTAGGAAACTCACTGAACCACGTTAAAAATCCTTGTGTTGCTCTGTTTGATCCTCGTTCTGTGTGTTTGAGGTACCATGCACCTCCGCTGCGCCCCAACAAAAAGGAAGACACCGAGGAAGAAGAGAGTGATGCCTCCCGCATTCCCGAGTGCCTCTTTTTGAAAAACAGAGCACTTCTACTTCGAAGCGCATTGTGGAAGAGAAGCCACTGCCCCACCATCCTTAGACAAGTGCTTATCACTCTTTAAGTGTCGTGCGAGGAAAAAGAGATCAACGAACCATTATGGTTGCGCGAGATAAGCGACCCTCACCCACTGTGTGAAGGAATCCACCAAGCGTGCGACCGGTTTACCCAAAACCCTTGTCACGTCGTGTGGTTGTAGTTCCACTGGTACACGACCGGTGCCTGTGCACTCTTGTTGTACTCTATGAAGTCAGAACCGCGAACCCATCATTTTACTATGAAGAAACGCACATACAATGCTAAAGGAGATCTGTGGAGCCGTCTTCCAACACGAGGAAGACACCCCCAAGGTTTTCTCGATATATCCTTCTGGTTTGAAGGGGTTTTTGATTGAAGGATTATTTGGAAGAAGAAGGTCATCATACACATGCATGCATGCATGAGCATGGTTTGAAGGTAGCCCGAGGCCTCGAGTGGTTCGTTGATCAAAGGGACTCGCACATGAAAGGGTAGAACCCCCTCGGGTGTTAAGAAACTTATAAACACACCCGATCTAAGTGCTAAGAAGAGAAGAATATGAAAAGGAATGAAGAGGATGTGTGTATGCTTAAAAAACATACACCCAGTGGGGTTTTCACATAAGAAAAGAATAAGAGAATTGTGCAGGCACCTTTTCATGCACATGCACACGCGATGACATTAAAATAAGAACCTAGACATTAGGTGCACGTGTGAAAAGAAGAAAAAGAGAAATGTTTCTAATTGCTACATGCATGATATCATGCATACCCGATTCCATGTGAGCTAAGCATCATCGATTGATCAATCACATATGTGGTTGTGATTTTGGCCAATAAGAAGAAGTTCTAGTGCATTCAGTCATTGCACTAAAGGAGAAGTTGGATCCAAAAAGAGCATCAACTCTGAACCGCGGTGCAAGCAAAGTCAAATGATGAAATAAGAGACAAAGAATGTCAAGCCAATCTATTGAAGATTCTGTCAAGTCTATAAACTATGTTGGGACTCAACTAAGGAAGTGAGCTTGGGGGAGTCAACGAAAGTGATTCGAGGGAAACAATGATCTATCCCTGAACCATTGTAAAGGCAGGGTGCCTGGGACAGAGTGACTATGCCCGAACATTTGTAATCCATAGCGAGTGAATATTAGTGGATTTAGGTACGATCGACAACGTGTCGGCATATGCTCTTTGGACTAGCCCTTAGTGGTGAACCAAGTAAAAAGTGTTGTGGTGTCCTTCTATGAATGTTTCAACTACTACACATATCCATCATACAGGCTTAAACAAGTTCCTACCAACATGGGAACAAGATCTAATAAAGAGGAGAAAAAGTTGACACCCTGATTCACCCCCCCTCTCAGGGTGACCTAGGGTCCTTCAATTGGTATCATAGAGAGGTTATCGTTTGTTGGATATTATCCAGTAATTATTTTCAGAAGAGGATTTGAGTTTCTTTCCTAAAGTCAATCTTGAAAAGAATTCTGGATGATGATTCAAAGCATAAATCTATATCCACCAAGAATTTGACAAATAGGAAAAAGAAAGAGAAGAAGCAGATGAGGAATTCCCTCGAAGAGGACTCTTCTAAAAGAAAGGACGACACCCCTATTTGAAGCTTTCAAGAAATATTCAAAACATATCAGCATGATATTCCTGAAGAAAGGGTTCCTATTATTTTCATCCTATTCTAATATATGCTTGTTGAGATCACTCGATTGGAAAGGGAAGCCGACAATATAAAAATGGGATTGGAAAGAAAAGTTCTGGAATGTATGAAGCTCTCCAAACAACTTAAGGCCCTTGAAAAAAAGATGAAGTCAAAAAACTCTGGAAGAAAAGATCCATGCACTTGAAAGTGAGTTGAAGAAGATAACTGATGTCAAGAGTTCATATTTGGAAGAAACTTCCACGAAATTCAAAGAACATGACTCATTCTTACAAAACAAAGTAAAGATGCATGAATATGAGGCTGAAAGTGTGAAGAATTCTTGTGAAGAAAATATGACTATGATTGAAGACCATAAAGTCATCCTCAATATGAAAAGTCTAGAATTGGAAGCACAGTTGACCAATCTTGAGAAGACAGATATTGAGACTTCACAGAATAAGGAAGCAGTAGTTGTTGGTACTCAATGCTCATTGGAGGATTCTACTGTAAAAATAACTCCAACATGTGATAAAAAGATCATGACATCACTGATTGACATATCACAAGAATCTGCAAAAGTGAAGGTACCATCCATACAAACTTGTACTATTGTTTGTAAAAATGTTTTTACAAAAAGTGCAGGTTTGATAAAAAATCCCAAAAAAGTATGGATGAGGAAAGGGGATCTGGAAAAGAATCTGAAAGTTCACCCCCCAGAGAAAGTACAACATATTATGAAGGATACTCAACAAACTTATAAAGAAGAGAGAAAAAAAATCTAGGATTGTTGGTCAATGCTGGTGTTGTAACAGATTTGGGAATTGTGCACTGGATTGTTGGTCCAAGCCCTAAAATGAAAAAGCACAGAGAAAGCCCATATCAAGGGGGAGAAATCCAGAGAAGAAGAAGCAACATCCCCAAATCTAGAAGCATTTGTTTACTGCATACAAATTTGGAATGCTTCACAACATTTGCGATATATGCAATGGGAGTGGTTACAATATTGGTGCATGCCTATGTCAACAGATATCCAGAAATGATAAAAACAGAAGACTACACAATCTAGCTAAGAAAGAAGAAGATTAATTTAGAGGAAATATGGAAAATTTTCTGAATTAAAATTATTCCAAGAAGATTCAGAGAAATAAGTATAAGGATTCCTTGGATTCTAAAGCCAAGAAGTCAAAGGGTGGATCATCCAAAAGGGATGTATCCTAGAATAAGCCATGTGGAAGGTCTAATCTTGATAACTCCATTCCAAATGATATGCTAGTCATCTGACCTGAAGATTTGGAAAGAATGAGAAAGACTGTTGAAACTCAAGCTAAGGCATGTACTAGGGGAAAAAGAAGATTCCAAATGATGAAGGCAACTCATTTAATGAAAAAGTTATGTGTGAGTGATGCAAGAAGCCTGTTCAAGTTGCAAAATGTTGTCTAACCCTATTACAAGATCAAGAAACGGTCCTAAGGAGGAGTAATGTTGCATCATCAATAAAGGCTGGTAAGAAGAATGATTCTCCAAACAAATCAGAAGATAATGTGATGAGATCCATGCTGCCACAACAAAAACTAGGAGAGAATCCCAGATGTGCAAGCATGAAGACTAGATCATATGGAACAAGATGGTTGAGAAAAACATATCAACATTTTTTTCACATTAATGAAGCAATGAGGATCCACCTTCTTCCCTAGACATGTTGCCCATTGAGGTTTCTAATGCAGGGGATTGAAGTTGAAGCAAGTTCTCAGGGGGAGAACTTGAGAAGTGTTCCCTTGAGAGGAAGACACATGAAGAATCTTCCAGAGTAACTATCTCAATCAGTATAAACACCAGTTGGTATAAAATTCTTATACTCTAAAGACTTTCTGAGGATTATTTCAATGGAAGAGGAGTTTTTGGATGTTTTATTTTCACACCATCTATCCTGGAATAAAAGTTGAAAACCCTTGAAGACAAGTATATGAGTTCTCATAAGGTATCATGATCAGTGAATAATGGAGAGATCTATTGTCTAAATCAAATCCTCTTTTTTTCTACACCTCCCACAACTCAAGTAGACCTAGAGTGAAATGATACATGACACATTTCTCAAGTACGGATTGATACCCTCTTCTCCATGAACTTTGTATTTCTTTTCAATAAGGGGGAGAGAAATTGATGTGAAGGTGAAAGAGAAAGGGAGGAAAAGTAGTGAAGGTGAAAGAGAAAGGGAGGAAAAGATTCACATACATTACATTGACACATTCATTTGAGAATGAACTTTGAGTATTGAAAACAAACTCAAAGGTGGAGATTGTTGGACCCAAACATGCGAATGAGTTGTATTTTTTGTCAAAGAGTGTCAATGAAGAAGGTGATCTCCTAAACCGGAACTAATGGAGAAAGAGGATGATTGGAGTACTATGGATTTAATAAATCCAAAATGAAAAGAAGGAAGAATAAGGGAGTGACATAATTTGGCACATGAAGGTGGTACCCATAAGGTTGATTTCTGTTCAAAGATTGCCCTGCATTTTTGTATACATAGTTTTATACTATGTATTTATTATGTGGATTACTACTAAAAAGAATGGGGCTAGCCCACGAGCTAGCTACCCCAACTTCAACCCAAGGCACATGTGGGACCACAGGGGGTCGACCGCACCCATGGGGAAGCCTAGGAAGAGCCAGTTCACAAGAGGCATGTGTGGGCCATATATAAGCCCATAGTGCACGCACGGTGACCAACCTGTGTGCAAGATGCATAGTGGGGCTAAGAGAGCGCCCGTAGGAGGCATAGGTGGGCGTAGAAGTGAGCCCGCAGAGAACCAGTGTGGGGAGGCACCAGGGGGGAGAATTCTGAGCTATTTTCAGGAGAATCTTATTGATAAACCAAGAGAAAATCGCGACACGTTTCAATGTGGGACACATTTTTAAAACAAGGAGGAAATTCTGGCCACCCATCTAATCTCATGAGGGATCTCGACTACACACTTCATCTCGTGCCCTGAGTAATAATCTTGATCCTCCATCGCATCAGTGCCGTTTCACGAAGCATGAGAGTTATCTGATGATCCGCAACTGGTCGTCTTCAACCTATGGCCGCCTACAAGCGCGATCCACAATACAAGAGCTCTGGCCAATGTAGATCTCATACCTCTGGCCACCATTCAAGCTCATTCCGAGCTCATTGAGATCACATGGAGAAATAGAATACATAGCATGCAGTTTAACTTTCATGCATGAGCCAAACCGATGTTTCGAAGGTTTCCGAGGCAAAGGGAGTTGTCGAGGCCATGTGGATTCAAGTATTAATCTTAAACGAGGATCCGTACGAAATTCGTGCAATCTATCTTGACTCCATGCACGAAGATAGGAGTACATGATGAATAAGAAAACCACATAGATCACGAAATATTTTTGATGAAAAGTTGAATGGTTTAAAAATATTAAAAGAGAAGATCTCGGGCATTCAAAGCTCCGATCTTCAGGGATCTTCACACAGGATTTGAACACGGGCAAGATACTTCCCTCGCCTTTAAAAGGAAGACAGCAAAGAAGAATAGAGTGCTTCCTCCCACATTCCAGAGTTCCTATTTTTTGAAAAATATATCACTTCTAGTTCGAAGCGCTGCGCGGAAGAGAAGCCACTGCTCCGTCAGCCTTAGAAAAGTTTTTAACACTCTCTAAGTGTCTTGCAAGGAAAAAGAGATCAACGAAACATTCTGGTTGCGCGAAATAAGTGACCCGCACCCACTGTGTGAAGGAATCCAGAAAGCGTGCGACCAGTTTACCTAAAACCATCACTATGTCATGTGGTTGTAGTTCCGCTAGTACACGACTGGTGCGTGTGCACTCTTGTTGTACTCTATGAAGACAGAGCCACGAACCCATATTTGTACTATTAAGAAACACACATACAGTGCTAAAGGAGATCAGTGGAGCCGTATGCCAACACGAGGAAGACACCCCCACGGTTTTCTCGATACATCCTACTGGTTTGAAGGTGTTTCTATTTGAAGGATTATTTGGAAGAAGAAGGTCATCATACACATGCACGCACGCATGAGCATGGTTTGAAGGAAGCCTGAGGCCTCGAGTGGTTCGTTGATCAAAGGAACTCGTACATGGAAGGGTTGAACCCCCTCAAGTGTTGAAGAAACATATAAACACACCCGATCTAAGTGCTAAGAAGAGAATAATAAGAAAAGGAAACAATAGGATGTGTGTATGCTTAAATAACACACCCATTGGGGTTTCCAGATAAGAAAAGAAGAAGAGAATTGTGTATGCACCTTTTCATGCTCATGCACATGTTACAACATTAAAAGGAGAACCTAGACATTAGGTGCACTTGTGAAAAGAAGAAAAAGAGAAGTGTTTCTAATTGCTACATGCATGATCTCATGCATACCCGGAAATTTGATTCTGAAGATGCCATGTGAGCTAAGATTCATCGATTGATCAATCACATAGGTGGTTGTGATTTTGGAAAAAAAGAAGAAGTTATAGTGTATTCAGTTATTTCACTAAAGGAGATGTTGGAACCAAAAAAAGAATCAACTCTGAACCGCAGTGCATGAATAGTCTCACGCTGAAACAGGAGACAAAGAATGTCAAGCCAATCTATTGAAGAGACCTTCAAGTCTATAAACTGAGTTGGGACTCTATCTAAGGCAGTGAGTCAGGGGGAGTCAATAGAAGTGATCCGAAGGAAGCAGCGAGCTATCTCTGAACCATTGTAAAGGAAGTGTTCCTGGGATAAAGTGATTGTGCCCGAACATTTGTAATCCACATCCAGTGAAGATTACTGGATTTAGGGACGTCCGACAACTTCTAGGCATATGCTCCTTGGAATATCCCTTATTAGTGAACCAAATAAAATGTGTTGTGGTGTCCTTCTGTGAATGTTTCAATTAGTACACATATCCATCATACATGCTTAAAAAAATTCCTACCAATGTGGGAAAAAGATCCCATAAAGAGGAGAAAAATTTGACACCCTGATTCACCCCCCTCTCAAGGTGACCTAGTGTCCTTCAATGGAGAGGTTGGGCCATCAATAGTCTGAGGTACAATCCTTGTAGCTTCTACTCTTTCTAGTTCACTGTTTGATACTGGTTCCACACACTATTTTATTTCTTCCCAACATGTGTTAGTGTTGGGTTTGCCTGTGGAGAGTGTTTGTGGGGAGATTCTGATTGAAACTTCGATGGGGGTGCCAAATGAAGACATTAGGTAGTGTAAGTGATGTGATCTGGAAGTCAGTGGGTATAGTTTTCTATGGAACTTTTTCATTCTCGAGATGTTGGGTTTTGACCTAATATTTGGAATGGACTGATTGGGGTTGTATCAGGTTCACAGAGACTATTATCGTCAAAGGGTATCGTTCAGGTCACATGGGGATGATGCTTACGTCCATCAGGGAGAATGGGTCATTTGAGCAGATCGTGTGGGACCATTTTGTCAGCAGTTGTGTAGCATTATGGCTCAAGTAGCTTGTCTAGGGCTCAATGATGATAGAGGGAAACAGAATATCTTCCCTCTAGTAGTGGACCAGTTTCAGAATGTGTTTCATGAGGAATTCATGGTGTTGCAACACAATTGGGATGTTGAGTTCATAATAATGTTTATACCAGGATCGGAGCTTGTATCTATTCCCCCCTAACGAATAGAACCAAAAGAACACCAGGAGTTAAAGGTTCATCTGGAGTAGTTGGAGCGTAAGGGGTTCATATTCTCTTGTGCGTCTCCTTGGGGATCTCCTGTGCTTTATACAAAGAAGGCTGAAAGTTTAATAAGGATTTGTGTTGATTATAGGTTCTTAAATCAGATGATGGTGAAACATTGGTACCCTATTTCTCGAATTAATGACTTATTTCACTATTTGAGGGGTGCGTCGGTGTTTTCTATGATTTATCTGAGATCGGGTTATCACAAGTTGAGGGTGAGGCCTTATAACATACCGCTAATAGCTACCAGGTGTTGGTATGAGTTGATTGATTTTGTGGTGATGCCTTTTGGATTGACCAATGCATCTTCGGTGTTTATGAATTTTATAAACCGGATCATTCATCCTATTCTGGATCATTTGGTGGTTTTCTTTATTGATGATATCTTGGTGTACTAAAAAAATCATGACAATCATGCCCAACATCTTGACATCATTCTTAGTACACTAAATGAGCATCGAATAAACACCAAATTTCAAAGTGTCAGTTCTAGATTGGAGAAGTTCATTTTTTAGGTCTCATCACCTATGAGGCAGGTGTGTCGGTTGATCCAGAGAAAGTGCAAGATGTTGTGTCTTGTGAGCAACACAAAAGTGCCTCATATGTTTAGTGTTTTATGGGTTTTAAGGGTATTACCATAGGTTCATCCAAGATTTCTCTCACTTGGTAGAACCACTGTCAGGCTTGACTATAAAGGGAAAGATGTTTGAGTGGTCTGAGGCTTGTGAGAATGACTTTCAAGAGTTGAAAAAGAGATTGACTACCGCACTGATCTTAATCTTACCCGATCTAGGTAGGAAGTATGTCATGTTTTGTGATTCATCCGGTATTGGGCTTGGAGCTGTGTTATAGTAATATGAGTGGGTCATGGATTGTGGGTCAAGGAAATTGTGACCCCATGAATATAATTATCCCACTCACAATCTTGAGTTGGCTACAGTAGTATATTCCTTAAAGTGCTAGAGGCAAAACGTGTTGGGGGAACAGTTCATGTTATATACCGACCACAAGAGTCAAATATATATCTTTTTGTAGCATGATTTGAATCTATGGATGTGAATATGGTTTGAGTATCTCAATTCATTTGACTATGAGATGGTATATAAACAATGAAAAGGGAACAATGTTGTTGATTCTTTGAGCAGGAAGGCTCAGAACTAGGTGGTTCATGAATCCAACACCGAGGGGAAGGTGATGGCATTTTTCGTGGAGATGCACTTGGAGGTGCATGATGAAAATGGTTGGGTGACTCTTGCATCCATAGAGGTTGAATCGATGATTTTGGGATGATTTAGGGAAATTCATCTCGACCAACCTGAATTTTTGGCCATGAAGGAAAGACTTAAAGGTGGGGAGCCACATTCTGGTTGGGCCATCGGTGTAGACGAGGTTGTTTGTGTTCATGGTTGTGTGGTTGTGTCGGTATGCAGGTGAGAGGAATTGATGCATAAATTACATGCATCAAAATGGGCTGTGCATCTTGGTTTTATTAAGATGTATTGTGATCTCCGTAAATAGTTTTGATGGATGGGAATGAAAATGGAAGTTGCGGTATTTATGGAATAGTGCCTTACCTATCAGCAGGTGAAGGGTGAGAATCAAGTACCAGATGGTTTGTTACACCCATTGCCTATTCTAGAATGCTAGTGGGATGATGTGACGATTGATTTTTTGGTGGTTATTTTGTGTACACCACATAATAATGATAAAGTCTAGGTGGTTGTGGATCGGCTAATGAAAGTGGTCCATTTATTTTGGATTCCGGAGACTTACAAAGTTGATCAGTTGGGGGATTTATATGTTCAGAAAATAGTTCGTATTCATGGTGTGCCACATGATATAGTTTCTGATCGTGATCCTCAGTACACATCACTCCTCCGGAAAGGGCTGCCGAAGGTTCATGGTACACAGGTACTTTTGAGTACGGATTTTTACCCGCAGACAGACGGGCAGTCAGAGTGTATAATATAAGAGTTGGAAGAATTTTTGTGGGCTTATGTCTTGGATTTCAATGTTTCCTGGAAGATTCACCTCTCACTTGTTGAATTTTCCTACAAATATAGTTTTCATGCTATGCTTCATATGGCCCCACATGAGGCTCTCTATGGGAGGGAGTGTAGATATCTCCTCTATTGGTTATAGGACGGTGAATCTGAGCTATTGGGACCTAGTATCGTGCAAGATACATCATGGAACGTTGAGTTGATTCAGAGATGGATGGTAACGACTCAGAGTAGGAAGAATTAATATGAAGATCAGAGGCGTAGACCCCTCGAGTTCAGGGTGGGTGAGAGTGTGTTCCTTCGGGTTTCACCAAGGATGGGTCATAGATGGATTCAGAAGCAGGGTAAGTGGGTGCCCATGTAAATGTGGCCATTTGAGATTGTGGAGAGGAATGGTATGGTGGCGTACTGATAGGATCATTCGCAGCATTATATCAAGATGCATGATGTTTTTCATGTATCGTTTCTTTGGTGGTATCACCCTGACCCAACTCACGTGGGGGATGTGGAGGATGTTGAGCTTCAGGATGATGCGTCCTTTGGGGAGAATTCAGTTCATGTCATGGATTATAGTGAGAAAGTAATGCTGGGCATGGTTGTGCCATTAGTGTGAGTACTATTGTAGCATGGGAAGGTTCATGAAGAAACATTTAAGCAGGAATTAGAAATGTTCGATCTGTGGCACAATCTCTTTTCCTTATAAGTACAATAATGTTGGGGAGTTCAATTCAAGGACGAGCCATTATAAGGTAGGGAGGTTTTTAGATCCAGAATCATGGAAAGGTATTTTCTCGTTTATGTTTTTGTTTGAATCCCTATTTTTGGTTAATTATGTACTTTCTCGGGTCATTAAGGAGTCTCGCACATGTTCCAAGGGTTTGAGACACAAAAAACGGAGAAAAGGGGGTTTTCATGGTAGGCCACATGGTCTGTGCACAGTTAGTGCTAACCATATGGACAGCCCACAAAACCATGCAGGAGGTTGGATTTTGGATAGTGGCCTCTGCACGGTTTTCACACGGTCTGGTAAACAATGTGGGTAAACCATGTGACCTAGAAACATTAAATAAATTACAATTTTTTCACCCGGATATTTTAATACCCAACTAGGTATTTCCTCACCATTCAACCCTCTTCAACCTATAAATGAACAAAATCTTCCATGATATTTAAGATATATTTCTCCCTCATTTCTAAAGAATATTTGGTGACATTGGTTGGGGATCGAAGCTCATGGTAATGCTAATCCCATCATTGCTTCTCTTTTGAGTTTATGATTTTTATCTTCTTCTCCTCCCTTTTTGAAGCATTAAAACTCCACTCCTTGGGTGATATATAGGATGAATCTTCAAGAATTAGTTGAAGCGGAATCTAAGGGATTGATTAAGAGTGTGTTCACCCACAGAATCGAAGTTGGTGGTCTAAAAGTTATATCCCATTGCGTGTTTGTGATTTGTGCAAGTGTGGTTTGGTTCTTTGGTGACTCTTGGTATGTCTTGATCTCCATTGGCATGTTTAGATAAAATGATTATTAAATAAGTAAACCAATACCATCATGATCCCCATGGGACACATCGAGGGTGATGAGACTAATCTAGGGCCACTCATAAGTTGTGTCTACTTTTCTAGACCTATGGATTTGAGAGGAACATGTGAGATTGGTGTGTAATTATGTAGAGCCCTTGATAAACATGTTTATGTGACTAATTGTGTTGGGCTAGAAGCTAGGTGATGCACCTAGGATTGATAATAACCCAAGGGATATTGGATAAATATGTGTAAATGATTAAAGAACATAACATAACGGATCATGAGCATAGTAATGATGTCTATTGAATTAGGCATAATGAACAAAGCCTAGTTATATAAGCATAATTAATGAATGCTTAGTGAGATAAGTGTAATAAATATGTATTATGATAAATGTATAATTGATGTGAAATTCAGTAAATGTGTTAATGGGTTAAGTCATGGTGTTAACCCTAATGTTATTTTTTTTGTTTTATGTTTGCTTTGGGAAATGGTTTTGATTTTTTTTTGAATGGTTAATGGATACATATATGTATAGCATGTGCACATAGCTTGGTATTTTGGGGTATTTACTGAGGTTCTATGCCCATGGGTCGAGCTGGATTGAGGCTCTAAAATATACCCCTCATAAAAGTTCTATGTAACACGCCGACCCCAGTTACCCAGAGTCAGTGCATTATTACATAACATTGGCATGATACCATGAATCATGTCCTGAATGACTGATATGATTAGTATCCTTTGAAGTAATATATACATACATATGTTTTACGCTACATCATGAAAAAAACATTGTGTCCCCTCTAATTACTCTTATATCTGTAAACCTATTCCTGTTGGTTAATCAAAATAAGATTATTCGCATCCTGGGAAACCTTTTAGCATATTGGGAGGCACACTTAAGGTTATGTAACTAACCGACTCAAAGCACCAGTTTAGGGGCTTCATGGTCGAGGACATTACAAAGTGGTATCAAAGGAGTTCTTTCTTCTCCATCTCTGGAATATCATTATTTGGTTTGGTATACAAGATTAGGATGTTTTGGGTCTTGGTAATGAGCTCGTGATTAGGAGTAGCTAACCCATGTACAAGGGAAAGCCCATATCCCTATGGTTGGGAATTCTTTTCTTGATTTTGTGATGTTGCAGTAGATGATATTTCACTGTTTGGTGATACACATGTTGTGTGATGTTATTATTTTATGATATCTCGATCGTCTCCTCAAATGAACAATTCTGTGCATACAAGGACCATTGTAGGCACATAGAGATATTAGTGACATGAATCATGGTAGGGACACAGAGGTTGTGTGTGTGAGACATGGAAGATATAATACACCTTGCATCTTGATAATTGCAAAAGGGAAAATGTTGTAAATGAAACAATGCATGCAGTTGAAGATAAAGGAATGAAGAAAATGATTAATGAAATATTTTTAATTAAGTGTTTGAAATGAATTGAAAATTTTGTTTGTAAGATGTTTTAAGATCCTTGTGGTGGGGTAAAGTTGTTTACCCTTGTGAACCATGTCCCATAGTAGGCTTGGTCGGGGTGGTGTTTTTCAGAATGAGATGGGTTGTTGGGATGGTGCATGTATGGTGGGTTGTTGTGGTGGGTGAAGTGACTTCTTATTATGAGGTTGTGAAATTTTTATGTAATGTGTTCTAAACCTCATGTTTGGAATTATAGTGAAATGACACCACAATGTTGAGTGTTGGTTGGGAAACAAGAGGATGTTTCTGAGAACATTCCTCAAGTATAAGAGTGAGAGAATGTGGTGATCTAGGAATGTGGGGAGGAGAGGTTCCCAGAGAACATTTCTTTTTTTATACCGATGATGGATCAAGACCTAGGGTAGATCACACTAAATATGTTTGAGATGGCCAGAGAGTTTTAGCTGCAAAACCCTGCGAAATTTATTGGAGAGGGTGGGCCAGAGGTAGTAGAGTTCTAGATAGAGTATATCTAGATGATACTTGATCATCTAGAGACTCATGTTGGGAAGCGTGTTAAGTTAGCAGCTTATATGTTGTGGGGCCAGAAATAGTGTCGGTTGAACATCCTGGCTCAAACTGAGTAGGAAGACGGGATGTTATTGAGATATTTCCAGGAAATGTTTCCGGATCATTTTTACCCAAATACATTGAGGAAATAACAGACTATAGAGTTCATGATCCAAACTCAGGGATCGATGTCAGTGATGGAATATGCAGGCCTCTTCATTGACCTGTGAAGCTTTGTACCAGCATTAGAAGGGGATGAGGCAGTAGTTATGAGGCATTTCCATGATGGGGTGATACATGAGATTAGGTCTCAGGTGAATCTATTTATCCTGAAGTGGTTTACAGAGGATTTGGATCAAGCATTGATCTCAAAAGGGAACCTAAAGGAAGATTCAGGTATTTGTCTTGTCATTCTAGCTAGAAAGTCAAGTGTTGTAGCTTTCGAGGGCTGAAAAGTTTATTTTGGATGTTTTTAGCTAGGACGAAGTGTGAAAGGTGGTCAGATCAGAGGGTTAGCCACTCAAGGTGGTGATTGGGTGTTCTGCAATCAGTACATCAGACTGAGGCACATGCATGGCCAGTTTCCTCGACCACCAGTTGAGTGTTGGCCATACAGTAGACTAGGACACATGCAGAGGTTCTGTAGGAACCCTCAGCTGGAGAGTATGAATGTTAGAGATAGACAGATTTCAAACATATAAAAGGGATTAGTTTCTCTATATGTGGCAGGCCGTTGGAGCTCCACATTCCAAACTGGCAGGGGTAGTGGATGTGGAACTTTGGGGAAAGATCCCCCACATGGACAGGGTTGTGCAGTGCAGGGCACACAGGTTGGAGCCCATGGTAGAGGGGAAGGACAACTTTAGGCAGTTCAGTATGCACCTGGTGATGGCGAGGATGGTCCATCAATAGTCTGAGGTACGATACTTGTAAGTTATACTCTTTCTAGTTCGTTGTTTGATACTGGTTCCACACAATATTTTATTTCTTCGCAGTATGTGGTAGTGCTGGGTTTTCCTATGGAGAGTGTGTGTGGAGTGATGTCGACTGACACTCTATTGGACTGATTGGTGTTTTATCAGGTGAACATAGACTATTATCATCGAAGGGTATCATTCAGGTCACATGGGAATGTTACTTATGTTCATCAGATAGAATTGGACATTCGAGCAGCTCGTGCGAGACTGTTTTGTCATCAGTTGTGTAGGATCATGGCTCAAGTAGCTTGTCCTGGTATCAATGATGAATGTGGTAAATAGACTATCTTCCCTCTAGTAGTGGACCCGTTTCAAAATGTGTTTCATGAGGAATTCACAGGGTTTCAACAAAAGAGGGATGTTTAGTTCACGATCAAGTTTCTAACAGGATCAGAGCCAGCATCGATTCCCCCCTAACGAATAGAACCAGCAGAACACTAGGAGTTAAAGGTTCAACTTGATTTGTTGGAGCGTAAGATGTTCAAATACCCTAGTACGTCTCCTTGGGGATCTTTTGTGCTTTATAAAAAGAAGGCTGATAGGTCATTAAGGATGTGTGTTGATTATAGGTAGTTAAATTAGATTAGGGTGAAAAATTGGTACCCTATTTCTCGAATTAATGACATGTTTCATTAGTTGAGGGGTGAATCGTTGTTTTCTATGATTTATCTGAGATCGGGTTATCACAAGTTGATGGTGAGGCCTTATGATGTACCACTAACAACTTCCAGGTGTTGGTATGAGTTGTTTGAGATTGTGGGGAAACATTTTGGATTGACCAATGCATCAGTGGTGTTTATGGATTTGATGAACCAAATCTTTCATCCTGATCTGGATAATTTGGTGGTTCTCTTTGTTGATGATATCTAGGTGTACTCGAAAAATCATGATAATCATGCCCAACATATTGACATAATTCCGAGTAGACTAAAATAGCATCAACTATACACCAAATTTCAAAGTGTCAGTTCTAGATTGTAGAAGTGCATTTTTTAGGTCTCATCACCTCTGAGGAAGGTGTGTCGGTGGATCCATAGAAAGTGCAAGCTGTTGTGTCATGCGAGCAACATAAGAGTGTCTCAAATGTTTAGTGTTTTCTGGGTTTGGTAGGGTATTACCGAAGGTTCATACAAGATTACTCTATCTTGGGAGCACCACTATCAGGATTGACTAAGAAGGGAAACATGTTTGAGTGGTCTGAGGCTTGTGAGGTTGAGTTTCTAGGGTTGAAAAAGAGATTGACGACCGCACCGATCTTAATCTTACCCAAACCAGGTAAGAATTATGTCATGTTTTTTGAAGCGTCCGGTATTGGGCTTGGAGTAGTGTAATGTAATATAAGTGGGTCATGGATTATGGGTCGAGGAAATTGTGACCCCATGAGTAGAATTATCCCACTCACGATCTTGAGTTGGCTACAGTAGTATATTCCATAAAGTGCTGGAGGCACTATGTGTTGGGGGAACAGTTCATGTTAAATACCGACAACAAGAGTCAAAAGTATATCTTTTTGTAGCATGATTTGAATCTACAGAAGCGAATATGGGTTGAGTATCTCAAGTAATTTCACTATGAGATGGTATATATACTAGTGAAAGGGAACAATGTTGTTTATGATTTGAGCAGGATGGCTCAGAACTAGGTGGTTCATGAATCCAACACATAGGGGAAGGTGATACCACGGTTTGTGGAGATTCACTTGGTGGTGTAGGATGAAAATGGTTGGGCGACTCTTGCATCCATGGTGGTTGAATTGATTCTTTTGAGATGAGTTAGGGATTTTCATCTTGACAAACCAGAATTTTTGGCCATGAAGGAAATAATTAAAGGTGGGGAGCCACATTCTGGTTGGACCGTCGGTGTTGACGAGGTTATTTGTGTTCATGGTTGTGTGGTTGTGCCGGTATTTAGGTGAGAGGAATTGATACAGGAGTTACCTGCATCTAAATGGGTTGTGCATCATGGTTTTATCAAGATGTACCGTGATCTATGTAAATAGTTTTGTTGGACGGGAATGAAAATGGAATTTGCGGTATTTATGGAATGATGCCATACCTATCAGCAGGTGAAGGGTGAGCATTAAGGCCCAGGTGGTTTGTTACACCCATTGCCTATTCCAGATTATTAGTGGGATTATGTGATGATTTATTTTGTGGTGGGTATTCTGAGTACACCCCATAAGAATGATAAAATCTAGGTGGTTGTTGATCGGATAATGAAAGTGGCCAATTTCTTATGAATTCCAGAGACTTACATAGTTGTTCATTTGGGGGATTTGTATGTTTGGAAAATAGTTCAGTTGCATGGTGTGAAACATGATATTGTTTCTGATCGTGATCCTCATTTCACATCATGCTTTTGGAAAGGGATGCTGAAGGTGCATGGTATACAGGTTCTTTTGAGTACGGATTTTCTCTTGCAGACAGATGGGTAGTCAGAGCATATAATATAAGTGTTGGAAGATTTTTTGTATGCTTGTATCTTGGATTTCAGAGGTTCCTGGGAGATGAACCTGTTGCTTGAATAATTTTCAAACAAAAATAGTTTCATGCTATGCTTTAGATGGCCCCATGTGAGGCTCTATATGGGAGGGAGTGTAGATCTCCCCTTTATTGGTTGTAGGCCGGTGAATATGAGCTATTGGGACTGAGTATCGTGCAAGATACATTAGAGAATGTTAAGTTGATTCAGAGATGGATGGTAATGACTCAGATTAGGAAGAATTCATATACTGATCAGAGGCATAGAAACCTTGAGTTCAAGGTGGTTGATAGTGTGTTCCTTCAGGTTTCACCATGGTTGGGTCACAGACGGATTTCAAAGCTGGGGAAGTTGGCGCCCAGATATGTGGGTCCATCAGAGATTGTGGAGAGGATTATTCTAGTGGCGTACTAATTGGATCATCCACAATGGTATAGCGATATGCATGATGTTTTTCATGTATCGCTACTATGGTGGTATCACCCTGACCCAACTCACATGGGGGATATGGAGGACATTGAGCTTGAGGCTGATATGTACTTTGGGGAGCATTCGGTTCATGTCATGGATTATAGTGAGAATGTCATGCAGGGCAAGGCTGTTCCATTACTGTGAGTACAATTGTAGCATGTGAAAGTTCATGAAGAATCATGAAACTGGGAATTATATATGTTGGATCAGTGGCCCAATCTCTTCTCTTTATAAGTACAATAATGTTGGGGAGCTCGGTTCAAGGATGAGCCATTATAAGGTAGGGAGTTTTTAAGATCCCGAATCATGGAAAGGTATTTTCTCGTTTATGTTTTTGTTTGAATCCCATTTTTTGGTTAATTATGTTCTTGCCCGGGTCTTTAAGGAGTCTCACGCATGTTCCAAGGGTTTAAGACACCAAAAATAGAGAAAAGGGGGTTTTCTTGGTAGGCCACATGGCGTGTGTACAGTTAGTGCTAACCATGTGGACAGCCCATGAAACCATACAGAAGGTTGGATTTTGGATAGTGGCCTCTGCACGGTTTTCATAAGGTTTGGTAAACCATGCGGGTAAATCATGTGACCTAGAAACTTTAAATTAATTATACTTTTTTCACCCTAAGATTTTAATACCCAGCTAGGGATTTCCTCCCCATTCAACCCTCTTCAATCTAGGAATAGAAAAAATCTTCCATGATCTCTAAGATATCAATCTCCTTCATTTCTAAAGATTTTTTGGTGACATTGGTTGGAGATCAAAGCTCAGGGTAATGTTAATCCCATCATCGCTTCTCTTTTGAGTTTAGGGATTTTATCTTATTCTCCTCCCTCTTCGAAGCATTAAAACTCCACTCCATGGGTTAGATATAGGTTGATGATTCAAGGGTAAGTTGAAGGAAAATCTAAGTTATTGATTATGAGTGCGTTCACCCACAGAATCATGGTTGGTGGTCTTCAAGTTATATCCCATTGTTTGTTTGTGATTTGTGCATGTGTGGTTTGGTTCTTGGGTGACTCTAGGTATGTTTTGATCTCCATTGGCATGTTTAGGTAAAATGGTTAATGAAAAAGTAAATAGAGAGGATCAAGATCCCCATGGGACACGTCGAGGGTGATGGGACTAATCTAGGGTCACCCGTAAGCTATGCCGACTTTTCTAGACCTATGGATTTGAGAAGAACATGTGTGATTGTTGTGTAATTATGTAGATACCTTTATACACATGTTGATGTGACTAATTGTGTTGGGTTAGAAGCTAGATGATTCACCTAAGCTTGATAATAACCCATAGGATATTGGTTAAATATGTGGAAATGATTAAAGAACATAATGGAATGGATCATGAGAATAGTAATGAAGCCTATTGACTTATGCATAATGAATAAAGCCCAGTGATATAGGCACAATGAATGAATTATTAGTGAGATAAGTGTAATAAAAATGTATTATGATAAATTTCTAATTGATGTGAAATGCTGTAAATGTGTTAATGAGTTAAGTCATGGTATTAAACCTAATGTTTTTTTATGTTTTATGTTTGCCTTGGGAAATGGTTGTGATTTTGTGTGAATGGTTAATGGATACATATATGTATTGCATGTGAACATAGCTTGGTAGTGTGGGTTATTGACCGAGGTTCTATGCCCATGGGTCAAGCTAGATTGAGGCTCTAAAATCAATCCCTCATGAAAGTGTTATGTAACACCCCAACCCCAGTTACCCAGAGTTAGTGCATTGTTACATAACATTGAAATGATACCATGAATTATGTCCTAAAATACTGATCTGTTTAGTATCATTTGAATTACTATATACATACATATGTTTTACACTACATCATGAGATAAAAAAACATTGTGTCCCCTTTGAACACTTATATCTATAAGACTATTCCTGCTCGTTAAAAAAAATATAATTCTTCACATCCTGGGAAAAATAAAACATAATAATGGGGTGCGCTAAGATGCCCAGTAAGGATAACAGTATAGTAGAAAATTTCATAAATAAGAATAAACATTTATGGCAATGTTTACAACTAAAACAAAAGCCTTTTAAAATTACACTTCAGCATAATATGTCAAAGAAAAAAAAATAATGCCATTTACTTATTCACATGGATATTGTACGAGTCTAATAATCACATGTAATATCAAAATCCAAATTTATAATGATGGAATGTATAATACCAGACATCATAACCATATAGTCAAGGCCTCGTTGCAAGACTACAAATAAGATTTTTTCAATGACTTGGGTCCAAGACACAAGTTTTTCTAATGAGACATACCGATGCATTGAGGAGATATAGAGGGCTCCAATCATCACTTACTAAGTCCAATGTCTTCTTCATATGAAAATTATGAATCATAATCTAAACATTCATAATAAAACTAACAAACGAAATGTCAATATTTTAACCAAATACCATGAATGGTATAAAAATATCACACCCACAGTCAATCATAATTTATCTGATACAATATGGAAGATTTTATTATAATAAATCAACCTCAATCAAGAATAATGATAGATATTGACATAGGTGAAAATAATTAGTAAAACTATGTGAGAGAAATATCCGGTTTTTCTTGAAAACATATAAAAGCTTCACTATTTTTCAAGAAGTTGTAAAAAATAGATTATTGAATTAAAGTGTCCCATACCACTTTTAAATATTTAAAAGGAATTTTAATTTCAAAACATTCATGTACATATAAATAAATCCTTAATACCATTTTTATAACATGGACATTAATGAGAATGATTTAATAAAATAGATATTTTGATGATTTAAAATGATATTTTAGTTATAGTTCCTAACCAAATGAGTGATGCATGAATATTGATAATTTTGGTAATAAAAAATATATAATATCAAAAGAATAAATGGATTCATGATATACCGTGTTAAAGTACAGTTTTTACACCATATAAAAGTGAATTGGTGCATAATAACAAAGAAGTATCAATGAAATGTCAATTGTGATGAAATATTATATAAAGAACGCATCCTTAGGATAATGATAAATCAATGAAATAATTACATGTGAAAAATATAAATACAGTCAATGTTATTGGATATTTAGTGAAAATCAATCAAAGGAAATTTACACATATTCTTGTATAAACAACACCATTGACTTGGATGTTTAACTCAATGAATGTAAATTTAGTTAAGATTAATCTTATCAAGTTCATATCGATGACTTTTAAATTTATCGATGGAGTGATTATGTGTATCAAAAGTATATCGACATAAATTAGAGTGGAAATTACAACATAAATAAATAAATAATTATTTCACACATTATCTTGGAGTAAAATAATCGATAAATTTTGCATAAAACAAAATGAGTGGAAATCAAAATTAGAAATTCCCTTATCGATTTGGTAACATACGAAACATACACCACTTGAAAGAAGTATCATAAAATGAAGATGTAAATACCCATAAATTAAATTATATTACACAAATAATGAAATCATGGGTCGTACACACACCCCACAATAGGAAATAGTGGCAATATAGCATGAATCTCATGAGAATAAGAAGTGAGATGAAAACCCCTTACCTTGTACATTTCCTTAGTCGAGGGTAGGTTAACCTCCTGTATAATGTTTAAATCAATTTTATTAAATTATAAATGAACTAGATACATAAATATTATATTTTATATGATATTATAATATTTCTTTGTTAATAATATTTATGTAGTATCATTGTTTCGGGTGTTAACTGATTTATTTTTCCTTTATATGTTTTGTTATGTAAGTCATGTTTGATATGGATATGATGTATTTGATTCATATAATGAATTATATTAATTTATAAATCATTATTTTTAATTATTAAATGAAAATTATTCTTGAATCGTAATGATGGGGAATGAATCGAATCGTGTTCACGGAGACGGTATTTTGTATGTACGCACGAGCGATAATTCCATTCTATTGATGGTGAAATAGTATGTAATTGGATGGTATATCATATATTCATAATAATTAACATGTTAAATTTATTATTTATATCAATTTTACACATTATTATACCCATCTAAATGATTAAGTGTTGAATAACAAGCTACACCACGGCATGCAGTACACACACACGTATGGTGACTTCGTATTTCATATGATGGATATAATAATGAATATGGTAGTACCATATTTATAATAACATAAAAATATGTAGAAGGTAGTTGAGATATTATTTTGTTATGGAAGCAAAAATGAAAGATGAGGTGGAAGAAGAAAAAAACATTGAAAGAGGTGATGAAATTATTAACTCTTCTTCTGGTGCTTCCTTTAGATTTGATCAAAAGGGATCCTTAGGATAGATTATGATAAATTTAAGGAATCTAGGATGAATTTAGGGTGGTTGGGAGGATATTGGAGCAGGTTTGGGCTATGAAAAATGTATTTGGAGGTGTGATTTTGAAAGATGAGAAAGTACAATTGTATAAGAGATGAGAGTGTCACTTTAGGAATAGCTTGAAATATTATTTTATTATACAATCATATTATATTAATAAAGGATTAAAAAGGATTAATTTCGAGGATAAGGTGTTTCTGGGTCGAAAACCTCTCAACCAATTGGTTTTATCAGGCTTAGGTCACCATATTAACATTATTGTTTAGATTTAACTCTTAGTTAAATAGTTTAACTTTTACAATGTCTTCTTGTATTTTTATATTACATGGTTAATAAACATACCATAAAATTCCATGAGAAACCCAAGTGGTTAGTTAATTATATATATATTATTATATAAGTATTTTTTAGGATCCTTATATTTTTAGTCATGTTATATCAATTAATAATATAGTATTTGTTTTAAAAACACATTTATGTCAATTTTGACACTATTTAGTATTTGGTTTTTTTGAAAGTCATAAAAACTATATCACTTCAAAAAAGTTTATTTAATGAATTATATAATGTAATATTAATCTAATAAATTCATTTAATACATCAAATGTCTCAATTTACAATTATATTAATATTTATAATAACAATTATTTTAATCATTCAACAATAAGGTAATTACTACATCATCATTGTGTCACAAATACTTTTAATTATTTAATGTCTAAAAATTATAAATAAAATACCATTTTGTAGGAAATAGTTTATGATTTTTAATGAATATTTATAGTCAAGTTTATCTTATGTATAACCCTATTATAAAAATAGTTTAGTTATTAAACATCGAATTTAACAATTTTAACTCTTCTTTAAATAAATTGATAATAAACGTCCAAATCTAATTAAAGTTGAAAAAAGGATCATATTTTATTAATAATGTTGGTTTTGGTATAAATACACTTATATAATAGAATTGGACATGTTTAAGGGTAATTATAATATCATTTGTACCTTTAATTACCATATTTACTTTTAATTGTGGTAAATAAAATTCAAAAGATATTATTCACCAAAAATTATTTTCATCCTATTAAACCAAATTTTACTTATTAATTTCAACCATGTCTCTTGTTTTTTTGAAATTCCATTAAAAAAAGTGGTAAAATTATGTTTTATGCAAATGTACAAATGTGCCGAGAAGGTGAGTAAAAGACGATAAAACGTTCAATAAAATTTTATATATCTAATCTTATTATTTAATGACTTCAATGAATTACATTGGACTAATATAGGTATTATCTATCTATTTTTACTATAAAATAAATCTAATTTAAAAATAATTATTTAAATAAAAACTCATCTTTAAACAATAACGCAGTGCTTTTCACTATACATCAAAATTGAAAGTTTTTAGAAAGATACTAAAAATTTATCCAAACTAAATTTTTATGTCCCACATCTAAAGAAGATGTTTATTTTGTAAAATTTAATATATAAAAGTTTCATATATTTTATTTAAAAAGGGATCGCCTTTAAAAGCCGATAAAATTCCATTTTTTGAAAAATACTACTTTTATCTAAAAATTGGAATTTGTTCTTATATTATATCTAAGAATCACATAATATGGTTGTTAAAATTATATGGAGTATATAAAAATCAATATTTGGTTATTACTATTCATAACCAATTTTAAAACAGCTTGTTTGATAGGTTGTGGTGCACTTGAACTCGGTGTTACGTACTTCACACGCTATCGTATTATTCAAAGAGAAATGTACTGTGGAAGCTTAGTGTGTTACAAGTTAGGGAATATGACTAATTCTCTGTTTCCCTTTCGGTTGTGTCTACTCATACTAAGGCATTAAGGTAAGGATATGGTTGACATGAGGAATTTGGTCTTACTGAGATAGGACAACTATGGGTTTTCCTCATGTGTGTTATTGTGTGATTTAAGCCCATGTAACATGTTGTGTTTGATGAACCCATGAAAAATGCGTCGAAAAGGGTTAGTGATGGAAAATGGGGTGAAATGGTAAGATAAGAAAGTGGTAATAAATGTTCGTAATGATCCTAAACTATTGAATGAACTTCATCTTTTCTTGGTCATTTATTATTCGTTCCTCCACAAGCACAATTGTTTATACCAAATATTTTGTAGACACTGTTAGTGGTGTCCTTCTGAGTAGAACTCACACCCTTATCGGGCCTCCGCTGTGTACCTGAGAAAAAATCATGTCTGTAGGTCAGTAGAAGGGAATTGGATCTTGCTAGGAAGTTGGGTCGGCATGAGTGAGCATGGTGGAGGGCCTGGACTTGGTGTTGGGACCATTTTGGGGATTTTGCAGTTTGTCTTTATTTTAGATTTTGTTCACTTTTCACATGTATAATGGCATGAAATACTTAATTTTGGACATGGTTGTACCCCATTTTTGGGAATAGTTATTTATACATGCTATGGTATTTTTGATTTTTATTGTTATATTTTTTTATCTTCGGTTGTGGCTAACTCTAATAAAAGGGTGTATAGTCTCTCCAATTAACTATTCAGACCCCCACTGCTAGTCAAAAAACATTGGCATATGGGGAGGCACGCATAAGGTCATGTAACAACCAGACTCAAAGCACCAGTTTAGTAGATTCGGAGTCGTGGAAATTAAATTATCCCATGTAGTTTTATGTACAATTTAATATTATGAGCATGTTAGGAAAGTTTTCACTAATGCTGATATACCGATGTTTTATGTTGTAATTCAATGCACCAAATTACCAAGACACTAGAATTATTTATCTAATGGGTTGTAATACGTTTATTCTTATATAATCAATCATCAATAAATAAGTAATAAATATAATGATTTTCATAGTTGGTATTAAATGAAAATGAAGTAATTCAATCCTTAGGAACACTCATGTGTGAGAGTTGGAGGAATGATGGCTCTCTACCCAATGGATTTATAAGGAATGGTTTGCCACTGGGGTTGTTTTTTGGTCCTTCACATGAGGTGTATCCCCCAATAAAGTTCTATTACATGAATCAGTCATCGTTATCTAGAAATAATTCCAAAATTATATAGTTTCTATGAATGAAATGTTTAGTTATTTTTTGGATTATGGTTAGGAAACTCTAGAGAAATCCTTAGGGATAAGGATAAATATAACAAAACAACCCTATATTTTGTTAAATTAGAGTGTAAAGGGTATATAAAAAAATAAATCCCTACATTAATACTACATGTGGATGTGGATATGGATTAGAGGCACCTAGTGGTAATAATTCTAAAAAATAAAAATAGAGCTTGACTCGATCATCACCTAGTGCACAAAAAAAGGGCCTTGCAACACACCTTGTTGGACACTACCAGGGGTATTTTTTTGTTAAATTAAAAAACTCAATTCAATCCACTATAAAAGGAAACAAAATTTTCCATAGGCATCCATGTTATAAAATAGATCATGGATAATAGATATTTATGCCTATAAATTCATAAGTCGGTGAAATAAATATCATTTATAAATTATCAATTTAACATTATTGGATTTCCATTAGTGTGTTTATTAGTTTAGAAGTACTCATCTATAATTATAACTTTATTATATAAAATTTATTGAAACCGGAGAACCACGTAAATAATCATTGTTTAAGTAAATATGATAATTTTATAAATGAGATGCATAACTTGACGATAGTTGAAGTAAGAAATATTATGATTTTTCAAAAATAACTATCAAATATCATGATTATAAGTGAAATATAGTTTGACTTATAAATAAATAAAAGAATAATAACATTAAACATAAAATATGTTCATATAATAAATATGATAAATGAAAGAAGAACCAATTTCAGTTTATAATAAATATGGAAAGAGACACCAAGGGAAATTTAACAAATGAACTGGGAGATGTTTTACGTGTAAAAAGATCGTACCTAAAGTATCCAATAGACATGGGAAAATGAATAATGTTATGGATGGAAACAATTTCCATTCTAATGTACCATATATAGTTCTATTTCATGAATGTGGGATAGTTGGGAATTATCCAATCCAATGCCCTATTCCAAGGGCTAATAGGCATGATGAGCACTAAAATTATCCAATACTAAGGGAATAAGGAAATTGTTATTCTGATATAAATCATGATGACTAAATTAAATTACATTCTTATCAATAGTTGTGTATGTCGTGTTTTATTTTGATTCAATCTATATTATATTATATTTTATGTTTTCTAATAACATCGAGTGACCACCCAAAATGATTTGATATCCCGAGGAAATAATTCAATAATTATTGTATCACATGTTTATGTTTCTGGGGATATTTTTATTGAAAATATTATTAGTATCCCATTATTGAAATTTTATGTTATTCTAGTTAGGGAATGTTTTTCCTTCTATAAATAAAACCTAAATTACAAGGAGAAGGAATTCACCCTATGCACCATTAATCACCCTTCGATTCTTACATGTTCAAGGAGGAGGATGAACCTTGTTTGGAATAATCATCTCAGTAATGGATATTATTTCCATATTAGAATGAGTATCAATCTCAAATTATTTATACTATGTAAAATATCATCCTTGAAGAAATAGAAATTTTGAGGGAATACACTGATGTGTTTCCAACATGATCTCCTAGTCCATATCCTAAACGAGTCTTTGAGTTCACAATAAAAATTATAACTAGTCCAAGTAACATTCGTACGGAATGTCATCATGAGAAAAGGGATATCTATGGACCCATCAAAGGTATAAGTAATTAAAGGATGGATGAGGTAACCATATGCGACTGAGATATATAGTTTAAATTGACAAGATGGGTATTATTTATGATTTTTAATAAATTTCACATGATTTTCAAAACCTCTAACTAAGATATCTAAAAAGGGAGTCATGTTTGTTTTGAATAATGAATACAAATGGAGATTTGAGGAGCTGAAAAAGATTCCTCTCACTGAACCTGTTCATATTCTACCCACATGTGGGGAAATTTTTTTGGTGTAAAACGATGCTTAAAAGGAGGTATTAGGATGTTTACTAATACAGAATTTAAAAGTGATAACCTATGACTAAATGAAATTGTATGTTCATGAAGAAAACTAACCAACACATGATCAGGAGTTGGATATAGTGATATTCAAATTAAAAATATTTCATCATTATATATATGGGGAAATGTTTTAAATATATATGGATCGTAAGATACTCAAGTTTATAATCACATAGAAATAGCTAAATATAAACCAATGTAAATGGTTAGAGATTATTAAAAAATATGTCATCTTAATATGTTACCATCCTTAGAAATAAAATAATGTGGTAGAAACTATAAGTAGAAAGGATCTAATAATTTTATCATTAATGAGATTTTATAAGGATATGATCTTCATAGATATGAAAATTGTAGAAATGTGTTTCATATAGGGAGGAACAAAATTAATCCTTTCAGAAATGATTGCTCAAGAATCCCTTCTAGAGGAGATAAAGGAAACTCAAAGAGGAGATGTGGAGATTCAAAAGATGTTGGAATTGATTAAAAATTTGAAATACCCATAGTTAAAAATTAATGAAGAAAATTTATAAGATTTGTCTCATGACGATGTGTGACATCAAATCTTGGGTTAAAGAAGGGGTTGTTGGATGATTCACATAGCTCGACCTTCTACATCGATCATGGTAGCACATATCTCTATGAAGATATCTAAGAGAACAATTGGTGGGGAAATATGAATAATAATATCACAGAATATACATTAAGGGGTCTTGTATCTTATTAAGTGAAGGATGAAAGGCGAAAATCCAAGGTGAATATGCAAAAATTACCCATAACTACATAAAAATAGGAAAACATAACCATGGACATTATTAGTAGTATTTTGAATAAATCAAGAAGAACCATTTATATATAGACTGTGGTAGACCGTCTTATAATTTCTTCACAATTCATTGAAATCTATTATGAATTATCACTCGATCAACTTACAAGAATATACATTATAGATGTTGCATGGTTTCATGTAATTCCTCCGTCAATTTTATCTGATCGAGACCCAAAAATTACATCTATGTTATAGAAGAGTCTCCATCATGCTCTAAATTCTGAGATAAAATTTTTCATGACTTATCACCCTCAAACTGATGGCCAATATGAACAGACAATCAAGAAACATGAGAAAATGATGAGGTCATACTTAATTGACTTCATGGGAGGATGGGATCAACACTAACCTCTGGTTTATTTTTCACAAAAAACATTTTTTACTCCAGAATCCCAATGGATCACAATGATGACCATTACATTAAGATATGGAGAACATCTTAATGATGGGATGAAGTTGGAAAATATAAAATGTTGGATCCTAAAATGGTTATGGAAATGGAGGAAAATGTAAAGACCATTAATCTGTACACTTGGGATACTCATAGTTGATAGAAGAACTATGATGACAATCCAAAATGATACCTTGAGTTTAAGGTTAGAGATATAGTATTACTCTATATATTTACTTTGAAGAAAGTCATTAGAATTGGGAATATGGGAAATATTAGTCCATGAAACAATGTTTCATTTGATATCCATGATCGCATAAAAGTGGTGGACTATAATCTAGAACTCCCACCTAACCTCTCTAAAGTACATGATGCGATCCATTTATCCCTGCTAAAGAAGATCATATCACCCACCTCACATGTGATGAATCTAGAGGTGCTCCATTATATAAATTCCTTTCATATTAGGAGAAATAGGTGAAGATCTTAGATCGTAGAGAAAAAGTTATAAGAAATAATACTATACACCTGGTCCAAGTCCTATAGAGAAACCACATGTTTAAAGATTATATATGGGATATGTAGGTGGTGATGGAATATAATCACCCTAATTTTTTTAGTGTATGAAATGAATATTTCAAGGGAGAACTTTTTTAAGGGTGGAATATTCTAATGAACAAAGTTTTAATAAATTAAATTCTATTTTTGATTGAATTATATTCCTTTTTTATGTATTCTAGTTATTGAAAAAATATACACTTATTTGGGTTAATGTTCACCTATTTTATTTAAAAGTCTATTAAACAACATTAACATTGATAATATATCCATTTAACAGTGATCATATGATTATTATAAATATTGGGTTTTGATAAATCTAATAGAAATAGACAAAAAAAGTGATACCCTCGACCAGTAGGATGGTACCCTATGAATCCCATTGATCAAAGATTCAAATGGATATAACATCACTATAATTTTCACATTACCAATACAAAGACAAGATCCAACAACTAAATCATCGGTGAATGAATTTATGGGAAAAGTTTTAGCTCATCGATATTATAGCCCAAACCATGTACATCGAACCATCCCATGAAAATATTACCATCATGAACCTTACTTTTAAGGAATTTTTTGGTGTAATAATGGGATATTAATCAAGACCACAATAATATGAATATGTGTATTTTAAATAATAATGAATATATTTACATCTTATTGGTTTTTACATTATAATTGATTTTTGTTTTGATATGATAAAACACAATTTTTTTAACATGCATGTCTAATTAAGAAATTACTTCTAAAAGAACTCATGAATTTTAAAATAAATTATATTTTAAGGAAATAATAAAATAAAATAATGTTTATTAATGAAAATTGATAATATAATTTTTATGAAGTCAAATTTCATTTTTTATAATTGTTTGAAAACTGTTATTGTCGAAAAAACCAATCATTTCTCAATAAATATTGATTCTTGTTTCAAAAGTAAAAATTATCAGAATTTATAGAATTATTTTAATAAAATAAATATTATTTTTGGATTCATCATGTTGAAATTATCCAATGTTTAATTTTTCATATCTTTCCAAGATAATCAAATTTTTGGTTAAATATTAAATACATTATGAAATACTGGGTGTATTATAACATCATAAAATCCCAAAAGTAATGTAATAAATGATATTAATGGTATTAAAAACCAAATATATTAGTCCTCTTTAAAATAATTTTTATGTTATTTGATTAATTTAATAAATCCCTTATGAATCCACTAAAACTAGTATTATATTTTAATGCTTTAAAATCATTTCGTTATAAACATGACTCACTTCCACACCACCAAGGGTCATATTTTATTGGTTTAGTCCCTTGTAATGATAAGATAATAAGAAAAATTCATTATTTTCAAAAACTATGGGAAACACTCATGTGATTTTTTTGGTTTTGATTATGTTATTATATAGTGTACATAACCTATGTTTGGGAAATAATAAAGAAATCCCCACCCTTTTCCTGTATAAACACACCGAGTATCTCATTACTATTCACTAAAAAACATGGACCATTTCCTTAATCTGACCTCCCATCTCAATAATTATCCCATGGTTCCCCGTGATCTCATGAATCTCCTCCCAATCTTTTTTAATCAACCCCTCAAGGTAAGGGACCACTCTATATTCTTTTCAATTAAATCACCTTCATTGTATGTATCACATTAATCTCAATTGGTTTGGTATTCATCACTTAATAAATAGACCACTAATGTAAAATTTATTTACTAAAAATGATATATCATTTATACCCTCTCATTATATTATTTACCTAAGTCACCACTATGCCAAAATTTAGTATGAGATCTTCTCTTTATACTCTTTATTCAAGAACCTTATTTATGTAACACATTTTTGTTTTATATTTATAATGTGGGTATATGATTTTACATATCCATATTACTTCCCTTTTGATATAAAAATAATGAGATACCCCTTTTACACTCATTAAACCATTTTATGCATCTTTAAGTACAACCATTATGCTTTTGAAACATCACTATGATTATTCATTCCATATGATTTCATTGTGAATATCCACCTCCATTTCGACTCAAGGGTATTAACATAGTAGTAAATATCAATAATGTATTGGTGAATTACATTTATTTAACTTAAACTCCTTGATTGTGGAGATAAAATTTATGAAATACATCATTACGTTGTATGATCTATGGTGAACACATATGCTTGTGGAAGATAAGAAAGTGATGGGTTCCCTTAGAATTATATAGTTCTCTAATGCATTGGGTAATGTTATACTATCATGGAAAATCGTTTATGGGATAATGGAGTGAACGTAATACCTTATAGAACTTTTCACACCATGTTATTATGTATTGCGGGTTATCCCTGACCTATGTTTACGATGTCATGATTAATGTTGTTGTTACATTCCCATGTTTCCTTCATGTTATCAAGTTATATTACGTATCATTATTAGTATTTTTGATTCCAAATCATTTTCTATCCCATTGAAATAAATATTCTCTAAAATTTAATGTTTTCTTTATATTTTCTTTTGTGTATTACTTCAATGGGATTAATAGATGACCCTATTCTTATGTATATCCCCAGGTTATCCCTAGAGGTTTTAATTACAATATAATATTATGTGAATGCTAAGGATGTTTTAAAGAATGCATATGTACCCTCTATTTTAATGCATTATTTAATGTACCTAATTGCCCAAATACAACAGGTTTCTCAATATTCTATGTTTTATTATGTATATTATTATGTAATAAATCTGAAATTAATGTGTAATAAATACATGTTCTATCATACTCATTCTCATAAATTCAATATTCATTAAGGAATATCCTGAAATCTATATTATTGAAAATTATTTTTCTAATATCTCATCTTCTAGAACCATATAGTCGATCTTGTTTAATTTTATTTTCATAACTACTTCATTCAACTATATAACATTTCTTCTTTACAACAATTTATCTACAATATCATCACAATTTCACTTTATAAAAGTCAGGTTTTATGGATATTTATCCATTAATTTGTAGTTAATTTCATGTAATCTGTGAAAGTCCTTGTACATGGTTATCTCATTATGGATACATTCACTACATGTCCTTCACGTAATGCATTACATCATAGTATCCTTCACACAAAATAAACTTGTAAAGAGTTTATATCATGATGAAAACCTTTTTAAGTGATAATTATTTGAATACTGAGAGAAAAATTATCAAAATATTCATCTATTAATCCCACCAAATAATGATGTGACAAGTGATATTTATATGAAAATTCAATATAGTTTTCACCACTTTTTGACTTTAAAAAACATGGCTGACAAATCGATCTACCATTTCTAACTATGACAAATATAATATATCTCATCCTCAAATTTATATGTAACCAAATTACTTCCATGAACATAATCCTTAGACTTTTCCCTACTCTAACTACTGGAATATACATTTTGAACTATTCACATCTTCCTGTTGTATTCCCCTAAATAAATCTCCATCGTCCAATCTCTATATGTTTTGTATGTATAGCCTTTTTTACCTTCTCAGTTCATTCAGCGGTCTATATATTGGTTGAGTCAGATTCAATTATGATTATCATCTAATTAACATGACTTTAATTACATTGAACAACTATTGTGTCTTCATCAAATTCATCTTTTGAACGATATTCCAATATTATCAATTGATCCTATCATTGGTACATTCACAATCATCATTAAAAAAACATTGATAGCAGCATTACATCTACAAATTCCAACATTAGAGTATGTTTTTTAAGTGATGAATATAGACCATCAACCTGTAGTCTATTCATGTAATAACGTCATTCAATGTTCCATAATATAGATGTGTTATTAAAGAAAAATAACGTCCTGGTGCTTCAAAGAAATATTATCCCATCCATGAAACATACCCTCATGTTATCATAAAAAAATATACCATTTTTATAGTTAAACTCAAGTGAATATATCATAATTATAAATTATCTCCATGTAATTTTGTATTGAGTTAAACTTCATCAATATTTGGAGTGACTTTGAGATACATAGGATCTCTAATAGAGGTTCTATTGATTATTTCATAAATAGTATGAAACTAGGAGGCATAGTGTGAACCCCGACAAGAAAACCCTAGCATGATGAAGAAGACAATACAAGATAGTGTCATTCAATTTAAGTACACTTGATATTCATTAATTTTAAAAGTATCATATATTAGTTCTCCCATACTATTTTTTTCTTCTAGTGGTGTCTTTTTCATTAAAAAAGTTTTAGGAAATACATGCATTGAAATCTTATTGTGTGGCCCCATGCTATGGACACTGGTCCTCAACTGCCTCACACCTTCTCACACTAGGGTCACTCTTCTCTTTCCAACACAAATGTGATTACCTTATACTCTTATATAAATACATAGGATATATTTTGTAAATGTTGGACACTACCTCATGGTGGAAGAGAAATATCCTATAAATGGATAGGTATAATGCATTTTTTTGATACTTTGATCAGATATTTCTCTCTATAAATTTCTATGTTATTCAAATATGGCCATCTCAATTATTTTAGAACACACTGATCTATTTTTGAAATATTTTTTTAAAACTGTAGTAGTAAATACTTTAAGAACTACATTTCTTCACCTTATACACTTTGAAATTATTTAAACATGATATTATCGAAGAGATCATATGATTTATATGCTACTTACAATAGATAATGATCTATTCAAATTCAAACCTATTTTCCAAATTATATTTATAGCAGATTAATAAAATTTTTCATCTCATAATATTTTATCATTTCAAAGAAAATGATTTATGATTCCAAAGAGTCTTACCATGGAAGAAACAAATTCATAAACCTCACCTTTCCATGAAACTCACTATAAACCATGGGGATATTTATCAGGCTCATCCACATTACCCAACATTAACACACATTGAATTTCATTCTCACAAATATATTGTCATAAAATTTACCCCATATTTATGTGTCCAATTTGGATGATAAATTTTCCCCATTGGATTTCTTGTTAATTACTAATTTAATTGTAAATTATTTTTTATTCTTCTTCCACTTATGAAAATAGATGAAATGGTGTAAGGGTAGGGGAAGGTTCTTCTCATCACTTTCCTCAAAAAAGAATATTTTCATATTCTCCCCTTTATTATTTCACTCTCATTATTCTACCCCTTGTTGAAAGGGTCTATAAATTCTCATGTAGATAAGGATTCAATAACTTTCCTTTTATAAATGATCCATAAATAGATCAACTGTCTGTGTACATGATTAATGTTCTATGTCGAAAATGAGAGTTACAAATACAGACTTAAATGAGTTCTTTTAACATTAAAGAATACAATACCAACTGAGAAATATTTATTCATGATTTTCATAATATTTTCAATTAATACCTTATATCTATACCATAAACAGTGTAAAATAATTCATGTGAGGGAACATCATTTCCCTTTTTTACTTTAACAATCACTTCCCCTTTAATTCATCAAATTAGATACAATTAAATTTTTAATAGGAATGTGATCATTATACCTAAATATTATACTTCTATAAGAATTATTTACTATAACATATCATTATTAATAAATAGTAAATATCTAGCATATTGTTTATCTTATGAGTTCCCACTTAAGAAATACATATTGAAAGACTTCAACATTTTTTTTGATTGACAGTAATAGTTTCCATAGAAGGAATGAATTCACAAAAAAAAAAGTTAGAGGAAAGAAACATCGAAACCGCCGCACAGAAATTACGCTAACAGCTAGCATAATCAACTGCCAAATCCATAGAGAGTCCTACCCTACCTATTCAAAGCGTACACAATGTCCATGAAAGTTACCATCTTCTGTCTGGAATGCTTCGTGTAGGCCACCGAATCTCGGATGGCATTCTTGATAAATACCTTCATAACACCGCAGGTTTCTTCATAGATGAGGCCGCTGATCCTCTTGACGCAGCCTCTCCTACCCAGTCGCCAAATTTCAGGCTTCGTGATACCCTAGATGTTATCACGCAGCACCTTCTTGTGACTCTTGGCTCCACCATTTCCCAATCCCTTACCTCCCTTTCCACGACCTTTCATTCTTGATATCATAAACATGGAAGATAAAATAACCTCATGACTAAGCTAGGAATTTCAGTTTCTCGAAAGCAGATCATTGAAAGACTTCAACATGATTTATCTAATTATGAAATAATCTGGAAGCACAGTTTTTTATACTAATTTAATTAACTAGATGAGAAAACATGATTGTACACAAACATATGTAATCCTAGTTGGATATATTTAACATTTTTATAAAAATTCCATAACATTCATTTCTTCAGGTATCCCTTAAATATATACAACACCTTTAATTCCTTGGATAGAATAATATGAAAAAAAATATATCATCATATTAAAGACAATATAACTAGGTTGAGGATCATTTCTCAACCCTGGAATACACTTTAATTTAGAAATAGATTTAAGGAAACTAATTATGAAATAATCTCCCTTGATTTTCTAAATCAGATATTATTTTAGAAACAATGATTTATTTTCATTCATGAATTTATTATTAGTTGGAATAGGGTTTGTTTTATATGCATTCAAATCACATTAATTCTTTTATTATTTCTTTAACTTCCTAGAAAATTAAATTTATTCTAGATATATTATTATGTACTTTTTACATACATTATCATCCATAATCTTTTGTGGGGAATCCATTTTTTATGCAATAGTCTTGGTACATTGAGTCGATAATGGTTTTCATTTATTCTTCAATAATTCCTCCAAACTAGGGATACATGTCTTGAATCAGTTAGTTGTATTAATAGATATTTTATAGCTTATTTTCAACTATTAAAAATCATTAGATTCTTTATAAAAACAATAATTTCCTTATTTAGGGTTCCCCTCCACTAAAAAATACTCTTATTTTTATATAAAAAAGATTCGGATTACTATTTTCTTAATTTCATCAAAATTAATATTCATTGCCTAATTTAAATAGTTCATGGAGTGGAAATTTCTTCAACAATTGAATCATATCCACTTTTGTTTTATATCCTCTGCCTCTCTCTTCTTGGGGGTAACCTTGTTGATAATTCTTTCTTTTTTATAACCCAAATAAAACTCATCTTCATCAATATGATTCTTATAATTTTCAGCATCATGTAGAATTTGTCTAGAAACATATTCCATACATAATTTTTCATTGAGAATTTTATCATATATTCCATATATTTCTTCTAGACATTCTAAATTATATTTAGTGTAGGGACCATATCTTATTTTAATCAAGACTTTCTTTATTCTAATGTTATTTCTCATTGTAACCCAGCTGATTATTATCTTTTTAAATATTTTCTTCTAATAAGAATATAAATCACACTTGGTTGATTTTTCCCAACACTCATAATCACCATGGACAAATATGATTAACTTTCTGAAAATTTTAATATATATTTCTAAATTTTTTTTTCTGAACATACATATTTTCATATATGTAAATTGTTATTTCATAGTAGGAATTATATTCATTATAAAATTTCTTCTCTTTAGTACTAGATTTCTTCTTCTTCTAGTGATTAGAAAGTTATTCCCAATTTCATTGAAATTATTTCTAAACCTTCCATAACATAGAAAATTACAATTAAATGTTTATTTTTTTCTATGTGAAACATTGTAGAAGGCTTTGGCACCTTAATGTTTTTAGACTATATGGATCATCTTTTGAGACTTCATTTAGGATTAATACTTCTTTATCATAACCGCATACACTATTTTTGAGGTGGTGAATTTCTTTAAGATTTTATTTTCACATTTTCCCCAAATTTCTATATATACATTGTATTAGTAGATGAAATAATATTATTAAAAATAGATTTTTTGGATAAGGGTTACCTTTTTTCTATAATCTTGAAATAGATTTCATATTGGATGATCTGAAGAAATTATTTTCACTAATATGAGTCTTTTTGATACTAATATAATATCAAAAACATGTATGGCATCCATTCTTCTTAATATTTTTTATGACTCTTCTTGGGTGTTTTCCAAATTTCTAAAATAAACTTTAAACTGTAAAATATTTAGATAAACAATGTACACAAGATATTTAAGTGTGTTTACACTATATTCATGGCCCCTTCACATATTTTTATTATAATGTTTATAAATCTAATATTCATATTTCATAGAACTATCACGATCCATAATTTTATTTCCTTTAATTTAAAGAATAGCATTATTTTCATTTATAAATGATCTATTTTATTTTTTAAATGTATTGATATCTCAATTAGGAATATCTTCATCGAAAAAAATTTCAAAAAATTTTAATGGTAATTTAACTTAAATCAGGGAAAATAGTTCATTGAAAAATAATATATATTTTTATTTTCCCTATAAGTTTTTAAGAGTCTTATATCTCTCCAATCATTTATCCAATTCAACTTGCATTACAGTAACTTCTAATTCATGCCATTATTTTTCTTCTTATATCACCTTGATATATGAAAATATATATGTGAAATTATCAATAGGGACTATTTTTTGAAAATTATTAACTTCATAATAAAAATAATGAATATATTCATCATGTATATACATCTCACATTTTCATAGCCTTTAGTAGTTTCTTAAAAATAACCAATTTCATAATATTAAGATAAAAAACCATTTTGATTACTTTCAAGTAGTTATGTTTCCTCATTCTCATTAATATTACTATAATATTACATGCCTATATTTTCTCCATGTTTTATAGAGTCATAACTAAAATCTCCAACTCATATTTAATTAGAATGGGAACTAAATTTTAAATCAATGGATATTCCAATTGAACATAAAATACTCAATTCATATTTGTCTAGTAAAAATAATCAAGGTATAGATATATATCAAACTAGATGGAAACACATCTTCCCTAATACCACTTGTAGTGCCCTATAATATATGTAGTCATAATAATTGGAGGGGGTGAATTAGTGTGAATAAGTGTTACTGATTTATTTCAAGTTAATATTTTACCCCAGTTTTATATTGAATCTCTAAAACCTATTTGGATGAATGGGTATCATATGTTTATAATCACATTCACACCACATTTAAAAAAATTAAATTATGTATAGAATAGATTATTTATATAATGTTCACCCCCAATGTGGGTGACAGTTTTCTTGTTGTTTTAGGGTCCTATTCATGACATAGATTCTTCACTAGAATCAAAAATCAATTACAAGTTGGTTGGAAATGATTCATTACATAACCACTGGTATGTATCATCCACATCCAAAATCTTACCTTTATTATATAAATGATAATTTCTTTATCCATCTTCCATATAATCTTATATGTACTTAATGGTTAGACATAGAGTAGACTCAAAGCATCTGATATTCAATGGTCATCCTTAGAAAGATATCAAAAAATGCAGCTCCCTTATTATCTTGTATTTAAATAAAAAAAATTAAGATCACATTTCTCAATATAATATATTTAGTTGGCAATAAATAAACAATTCAACTACATTGATGTCATCCCTATTATCATTTAAATATAAAAAAGGTAGAACTTTTGACTCATGTAATTATATAATCAGAATATATAAATTTCAATATTAGTCACATTAATTAACATAATTACAATTCCCGATAATATATAAGGATAGTTATCAATTCTCTTTAACTCCCAGTTCATTAATTAAAAAATGACTAAACTTCAACTAAAAAAATAAATGTTCAGAACATACCCACATTGAAGTAATAAATTGGTTTGCCTCAATAATTTAATACCCAAGATATATTAATCTTAAATTTCATTTCCCAGAAATTATCTGTCTAACACCTCAATAGCCAAAAACTCTACATTTTTTACTCTCTATTAAAATTCATGAAATTTATTTACAAAATAACTTCATAATACTACTTCACACCAGTTCTTTTAAAACCTCTTCTGAATTCTACATTACGAAACTCGCAGTTCATGATAGACACCTTATGAAAATGTAGTTCATTGCATGTAATTTTTAAAACATGTTGTTCATAGTTATATTCTTACATGGATGTTCATCTTATATATTTTATACAATATAATTTCTCATATAATCTGTTACAAGTAATAATTGTGATAGAAGTATATATCATGCAATGAATCCACTCACGTAAGGCTTATGTGAATAATTAGTTAACACTTCTTCAAATCATTTTATACTAATAAAACCCACTAATTTTTTTATTGGTGATATTAATAGGTAATCTAAACAATGTTAAGCATTTTTTTAGTCCAAAAAGAATTCGTGGGAAGTCACATAACTCTATTTTGATATAAAAATTATGGAATCTATTATTTAAAAATGTATCTATAGCTCCCTTACATCGGTTCAATTTTGCCTTTGACTTAACCGTACTGAAACTATCAAAATATATAAATTCCAATTTTTACATCTTATGGTGGTATTCACCTCATGCTATCTTCATATTCAAATTTATTTAGGAATTTCATGCACTAACTTATTAGTTACTCAGTTTTTTCTATCATATTCTTGTCAACTGAAATTGAATCATGAATAAAATCCAATCATCATGAAAATATTTTTGTTGAAAAATAATTGTATAATTTTCAATTTCATTTTCCATAGAATCCTTTGATTATTCACAAATGATTCTATCATCTGTAATCTTAGGATTATCCTTCATATATCATTTAGAAAAATATTGTAACCTCATCTTCTACCTTAAGAGTACAATCTCTTAATGATGGTAGATATACCATTGACATAGCATTCATTCTTAAGATAACATAATTAATAGTTTCATCATAAGGATTCATTATTTATGCATAAAAAATGTGTGGCTCTTCTAAACAATAATATTGCTTCTATCCATCTTAGAATCATAGATAAAATCAAGAGAATATATCATCTGACTAGCATATCCTCAATGAAACCCAAATCAAATATAAATGCATCATTGTTTCAAGTGATTTTGAGCTTCACATAATCTTTTATGGTGGTTAAGTCAGTTGTTGAAAACAAATAATAAAACTAGTATTCTATGCATGAACCCATGTACAAAAACCATAAAATGATAAGAAGATAATGGGACATAATGTATTTTTTTAATTCTATATACGCTTCTTGTAATTGAATATTTAGTTATATTAGTTTTCCAACATCAATTTTTTCTTTGAGTTACCTGTACTTCATCACCCATTCTGTGGGATAGAAAAATGATTAAATATTATGTTTACACCAAACACTACAACCAGTAATAGAAAAAAACCTTTTTTCACATTACAAAAAGGCCATGCCTCTCATTCTAGAACCCCCCATGTCAACACTAGGATAACTCAAAGAATCCCAGAATAGATGAAGTCGATATTGGATTTTTCCTGAGGGTGGTAGGGCCTTTCTTATTTGTCTAGGGAAGACATATTTTTTATTAATTTAGGCATATTGTTTTTATCATTTAAATTATACATCATTAAGATCTATCCATATAATGTATTGTTTAAAATATAGTTATCCTTCCATAATAAATATTTTTAAACTATAGTAGTCAATAACTTAGGAATAATATTTCTTCACCTTCAAAACTAGAAATTCTTCCCTCTTAATTTCAAATCAATAATCATATTAAGTATAAGTTTATTATGATAATGCATAATCTCTTGAACTTCAAACTTATTTTACAAACCATATGTATAAGAATCTTACTAAAAAGCAGTATCTCTTTAACATCAAACATAGGATCCAACTAATGTATTATTCCAAAGATAATTTCAATGGTAGAACTACATTCATAAATATCCACTTTCCACAAAACTCTTCATCAACCATAGGGAACTTCATTGGTCTCATTCACATTATCAAACGATAACATACATTGAATTTTATTTATATTAAAATTCTGAAAATTAATATAGCCTCAATTTTATCAATGTATTTAGGTTATTTTTTTTGTTTATTGAATCTTTTATACTTTCTTGAGATGTAATTTTCTTATTTTAGTGTTGTTTGATGTAGTCAGTTGCATGATTGAGTAGGCCAGTTTTCTTTATCTCAGGGTTGGTTGAAGGCATGTAGGGTATATCAAATTGCTAAAATCTTATAAGCTTTACACTATTTTTTGGATGTATTCCATTATAATTTATTTATTTTTTGTCATTATATATCGTCTTGTAATCTCCATCTCCCTACACTGCTTTAATTTCCTTTGATAAATGGGTTGGAGTATGGTTTTTCAGTTGACATGATCTACAACTTGTAATTAATGTTAATTATATTATTGATTACTTTTAATTATATTTAATTTACATGTTAATAATATTATTAATTTCAATATTATTTAAAATTAATAATTTTCATATATTAGAAATAATTATATTTATATTTTTAAGTATAGTACCATATTTCCTTAGCTCATCTATTCATTCAGGGAATGAATCACAACAAGAACCCTTGGATTCAATGGTTGAACTGAGAAACACAGAGGATTCATAAAATATAAATGAGGGGAATGGAGTAAATTTGGGTCTAAAATTGAATGGGGCCAGATCTATTTTGGAATCATTCAATGAATCTCATTTTGGGAGAATATATAAGAAGGGATCGATGGACCATGTTGAAGCGAACCCATATGCCTTTACAGAGAGGATTACAATAGAGAAACATCCCTTATCATGTGAATCATGTTAACTAAATATGTTGATCCTTGGAAGTTTGAATATTTGATTTATAAGCTCTCTTTCCTATGGGGATTTTCCAATTGGAGGTGTGTTTCCGATGGAAGATGTTTCTTTCATTACCTATTTTTTAAGACTGATTATAAGCTTTGGGCATGGAGCATCAACTCATTGTTCTTAAATCTTGGATGGGTTTATCTTCATGAGTTGTCTTTGGAATTTAATGAATCATGATCAAATAAATAGTTTTCTCAGGTGTGGATTTGACTTTACAGACTCAATTGTATCCTATGGAACTAATAATTTTTCATGATATTCCCAATGTAATTGGGACTTTATTTCTAATTCTCCACGTAGCCAGGGTAAACATAATTGTGGAAATGGCAGTTTTTTTCCACATTCCCACTTTACAAAGGAGGGAGGAAACTGCTTCCATGGTTGGTGATGATGTCTCCATGATCGAAATGTGATGATGGGATATTGATTCCTCCTTCAATGGATTCATCTTTAGAATTTTTTTCCTTCTCTAGGTCTCCCTAATAGATTTGATTGGTGTTCATGAAACTCATTCGCAATTCTGTATCTTTATAGACATTAGTTTATTACACTAATTCTTATTGGACATTAAAAGGGGTCCAGAGAAGGTATCAACATTTGGTTAGGGGAGTATATGTTAACACCAGGAAAGTCTTGGTATCTTTGGACACTGGGTGTGTGGGGAACCTGTATTCATCCCTATAGGAGGGAATCTCACCGCGGCATCATGGGCATGGAACCCAAGGAATCCCATATAAATCATTGGAAATCTTATGCCAAAGACATGTCTTCTATGGTTTTCCTCAGGCATCCCATGTTAAACATGCGATAGGTTCTGAGTTTAATATCCTATAGAGATGAAGAGAGAGGGGTTGATTAAGACACCCAATGGAGATATATGAAAGAGGTATATCCCAATGTGGGAGAACCTAGATGGTTTACTAGATGTATGGATCATATATTCCTTTCGAAAGAGGATTTCTCTTGGTTGTATAATTAGTGATGTGGGGCTTATGCATGGTTAGCTGATTAGGTGCTTCTAGCAGCAAAGATGATGTGGATGGGACTTACATGTAGGAACAACCCAAATGGATGACATGATTTTACTGGGATGTGGAAGACCAGATAAGATCTAGATTGACGTGAATTAAGGGTTGGGATGGAATGGATGGGGTTGATTAATTATTATGGGTGTTGGTATTGAAACACATTGAGGATTCCTACATTTCCTATTTGGTTGGAAATAAAATTTCATGTATTTATTAATGGGGGTATTAGGGATTACACATGATGTAAAGGCTCATAGGTTGGAGAGGGATGTCATATTCATTTCTAACCTCCAATCCCTTGTTATTCATGCTCAGTGTGAAAAACAAGAGGCAATGGTAGACCCAAATTGTGTTTTTCAAAAGATGCACTGATGAGGGATGGTGTGGGGCTTACACATGGAAGATTCTTGGGGGATATTTGGAGTAGCAAGGATGTGGTTGGGGATTACGTTTGGAAGAATTATGTGTGAATCTATGGAGTGTAAATAGCTTGGATGAGGCTTATGCATGGAAGCTACCCTTGTGCTGCTATGGAGAGACAATGGCGTGAATGAGGCTTACACATGGAAGCTAATGGGGCCCGACCAAAAAGAAGAAATTGTGCGAATGGGGTCTATGCATCGAAGATACTTAGGTGTTGATATAGAAAAAAATAGTGTGGAAGGGTCTTATTCATGTGATATTCTTGTGTCCTACTAGGGAGTATAAATTGTGTGAATGGGGTTTATGCCTATAAGCATCCTAGGTGACACTATGGAGCCACAATGGTGTGAATATGGCTTATGCATGGAAGTTTCCTAGATTATGTTATGGAGTGGAAATGGTGGGGATGGGGCTAATGCATGGGAGATGACCATGTGAAGCTAGGGGGAGACAATGGTGTGATTGGGGATTACACAGCGAAGCTACCCCCATTGGATGGTCAACGGTGTGAATTGGGCATATACATAAGAATTAATTAAGTGCCACTATGGAGAAGAAATTGTGTGGATAGGGTTTATGGGTGGGATCATTCTATGTGACACTTTAGAGGGGAAATGGTGTGAATGAGGATTACCCATGGAATATACCTGGGTGCCACAATGGATCAAAAATGGTGTGAATGTGGCTTATTTATGGAAGATGCTTGGGTTCCCCTTTAGAGTAAAAATTGTGTGGAGTGAGCTTACGTGTGGGAAATGCCCGTAATGTCTTCCTAATGTTTTGTTATGAGGGTATCCCATGGGAATTTATAGTGGTAATAAATCATTTTAACGTCAAGTTAATGGACATGGTGTCTGGGGATTATGAATTCATCTTCCCACTTAGGCTTTCCCATGTCAGGTCATGAGGGAATCCTGACTCTTTGGTGGGTTGAGGTATGTGATAGAGAATTAAACCTATGATAGAGGGCCATGGATTTGTCTGGTGGAAATATCATGGTCATGGAATGGGGAATATTAGGCTTGGAACATATGTCATCTAGGTTTTTCCACAAGAGGCATCCGATTTTTCAATGATAGGATATGATACAGTTTAAATTCATGTAGTCAGGACTATTGGAATAATTTGTTTGGCACATATGGAATCTATTTTTTGTTGGAAGAGGCATCCTATGATTTTCATATAGAGTATTCTTTAGTTTATAGTCATTTAGGGAGGACTGATATATAGAATATTCATTACAATGTTTGGTGTGGGACTTACGCAAGAGAGACTCTATTTGGTTCTACCTGGAATAGGATTCTGGTGATGGGGTTTGAAGAGGTGCTTGTAGAATATTTCGACTGAAGGTACTTAGGGAATCCAAGATGCTAATATAATCTCATGACCTGGTAAAGGGACCAAGAGGAGTAGGTCGACTCATGATATTTCAGAGAGTGTGTAGGAGTATCTCAAATCATTGTATTCAAGGGGTGGAAGTTAGGGATGCACAAGGGTGGCAGTGATAATGTCATTGAACTGAATTAAAAATTTTGCAGCGTGACCCCCCATTTTTCATAGGGGTTAGTGATGGTAGTGAAGTTATTGGGATGGAGGAATGTGACTGCAACATGACACTGATCCTCAGTGGGGGTGCAAGGGCGTAGCCCTAGTGGTATGGTCTAAGTGGTTCATTACTAGACACTATTTCAAGTAATATTGGTTTTTGTAACACTAGTTCATCCAAGATTGAGGTCTACCCATTTTATGTGGATGAATTGGTAGCTCTGTAATATTGTGCCGAATATTGGGTTTCCATGTAAGAGAAAAGGTTGCACACAAGATGTGGCCTTACGTGCACCAGGCTTAGGCTAGAAAGAGGTTGGTAGAGGATTGCACAAATATGGGCTCACATGAAGGGGGTAATAATGGAACATATCATGTAGGATCTTATAACTCATGGGTTCCTTTCATTCGTGCTACCGCAGATGAATGGTCTTACGTGTAGTAGAGCAACATCCGACATTCGGAGCTTTACCCTGATGAGGGTGGAGGGGACTTGAATATATTAGATATTTCATCTGCATTAGCACAAAATATTTTTGGGGTTAAAATAGGACTTTCACGTGACCTTAGAAGGGAGCATTCATAATGGGAAATTTTATGTCTCATTGGGTGTATAAGAGGATTGCACACATATTTCATTGTTTCACGCACACCTCAAATCTTTTGCACCCCTTACATGGCCATTTTCAGGTGGTTGGGGAACAATATTCCCCATTGATATCACTTTGGGAATTTAAGAGATTTTATTGAAGATGATGTGTGTGTGAACAATTCCATTCTTACACACCCAACTTTTTTCTTCCACACAAATACCTACTTTACCTCAAAAATTGACTTGTGAGGACATTTTTAACAATCTATCTTCGAACAGCCATAACTTATGATCTATAAATTTGTTCAGGCTATATGGACAGTCAAATAAAAGCATATGAAATGAGATATTACCATAAACCATGTGTTTCATCATTTAGTGAGTTATTTGAATGTTTTTGTTTCTGGTGCCAATAGACTCCCATCCGGGTTGATAATGATACAGGGCATGCATTGTTTGTGTAGTTTTCTAGGATGTTAGTAGAGATATATATAAGTTATACCATTTTTAGAAATGTAAATATTTATACTCCCATAGAAGATATCAACATTTATGCATAATATGAGAATAATCATCAGTTTTGTGATGTTTGAATGGTTGTTGATCACTTTTCAAACTCATGTCAAAGGAAGATTTCATGTGAAAGGTATGGGATAAAGGGAAAACATTCTTCAAATTTTTTAGTAAGGTCCACATGAAAGGTGATAATTTTAAAAGGACCCATAATCATGTAATATATACGTAGAAAAATCTTGTGGCCAGTGGAGTTACAGTGCATGACTATGATAAAGTCATTTCTCAGATGATTAAAGTAAGGGGATACTACTGAATGAGAAGCCTTCAGGTGGGAAAAGTAGTGGGCCATATAATTGGGTGGATCTTTGCATAGGATGATGTATTAATGGTGTAGGGTTAGTCCACTATGGAATTAGTGGAAGCTCAAAAGTCCATGTCCTTAGGGATGTTCTAATCACAAAATTTGGGAATGTAAATGCAATCAATTCGATAGACTAGGAATGGGATAGAGTGGTTGGATATTTTTTACAAGTGTGTGGTGATGTTGAAGTTGGAGAGGCTTGATCCTTTGAATAGGTTCCTTTTGGGACAAAAATCCTTGATCGAGTGTCTGGAGGTGATGATTCTAACTATGAGGTTTATCTGAAAGCTCATGTTGATGCTCATCTCATAAAGGAGACAACATTACTTGAGAAAAGGGATAAATAAAAGAAATATATAAATTATAAATCCTTCTCATCTTAAAATAATGGAAAACATAATAATGGAGGATTTCTATGATTCTTGTGTGGCTGGACCCCTCAAAAGTAATGCTACTACTGAATCACTTGTAGCACTGTTTGAGGGTGATCTTTGTCTTCTAGTTAGGCATGAAGGCACTATCAATGAGCTTTTTACTAAGATCATGAAAGGAGGAATAATAAAGGAGGAGATTTTTGGATGATTCTCATACATAAAAATAATATTATGATCATGCATGTGTAGATCAATAGGACTCCATTCATAAAAATATGAATGTAATGGTGTATGAAGAGGGATTTCAGCTAGTGATCCCTCAAAATATCAAGAAGAATGTTCTTACACCTGAAATGGTTCATACATATCCTTCATAGGAACATTCCATATAGGTGGAACATCCATATATAGGTATCTTAGTGGGTAAGAAGAATGTGGACTGGTGGTACCCATCAAACTTATTTAGTCTTATAAAAAATTAATATGAGTTTTTTTCTAAGGTTTTAGATGATGAATGTGTCACTACACAAGATAAAAATTCTCATATAACTCCTCCTGATGACTCTAAATATGAAAGGACCTTTGAAGTCACCTGGAAGGTTGTTGGTGATTGGTTATTTTTTCAACTTGATTCCATTTACTCTTGGATCAAACAAAGTTTTTTGGATTCAATGAGTATATTCTGGTTAGAAAATTATTGGCAATGAACATTCATAATGGATTATATTATCACCTGAAGATGGAATTCTAAGATCTCTCTTGGATGTTTAGGATATCTTCCATCATCATGGAATACTCTGATTCATTGTCGAAGGATAATCATGTGATGCCTCAACTGGCCAAGACATGGTGGAGAGGACGACACCCAAAGGACAGAGGGAGGCATTCTAAAAATATAGGCACTAAAGGGAGTTATAGGATGTGACTTTTTGTTTTTTTTTTGTGGGAATATGTGCTTTGGTTGACCTTCAATAATCCTTTTATGTTTTACTTTTTATTAATAAATTTGGATTCATAGATTTGGTTTCCAAATCGATGATTGATCCATTTTGATTTGTAACTAAATAATTAGAATTAATTAAAACTATTTTCTTAAAATTAATTTATTACAATTAATTATTATTTTTAATTAAATAAATGAAATTAACATTAATTATAAAATTAAACAAGTTTTCAATTATTATTAAATTAATTATTAGTTACATTCTTATATTACCACAGGGGATTGATTAATAGGTACATATAAGTTGGGCACTACCCTCTATATGGCAACCACCACATGATAGAGTATTTTTATGCTTAAATTTACAAAGGGGTGGATGGAAGACATAGTGGTAGGTAAAGACCATTAAAGGCATGGTGTGACACCTTCCAATACATTCATTACCCACATATTTGTTTTATAATGAGGGGATTATCTAAGTAGTATTTTCAACCCATAATTTTACATTAGTCCAGGGTTTGAATCTTGAAGTCCCTGTTAGATGGGGCTATGATGGCAATTTATGGAATTAAAAAGGGATCCCACAACGTACTCAATGACGTGGTGGATTTATAGAAGTAGTCATCAAGGAATTATGACAATACCAAAAAAGATGACATAGTGGGAAAGATAGGTTGTTCTTTGTGGATACACATAGGCATCATTTACATGGAATCTTGAAAGAGAGATTTGATTATTGGATCATATCAATAATATTTATACTAACTCAAATTTATGATATATTTTTTATGGGTACACTACAATGTGACAATGAGTAGAGTGAGAGAAATAGAATGACACAGTATAACTTCAGAAGTGGTGGTGGGGGGGGGGATAATGCATGCAACATGGAGTGGGAGGTTTGAAATATATTTGGATGTGTTGGAAACTATCATCTAACCAATTTAACATATTAATATAATGACCTGACCCTAGTTACCCGGATTTGGTGCATTATTAAATAACATTGGCACCATACATGGAATCATGTCCCGAAAGACAGATTAGTTTAGTAGATTTGGAAGTACTAGATATATACATAAGTTATACATTACATCATTAGATAAAAAAACAACAACATTTTGTCCCCTTTGAAAAGACTAATATCCCATATACTATCCCTGTAGGTCAACCATAAAATACTTGTTCATATCCTAGAAAAAATAAAACATAGAAAGGGGTTATCTCAGATGCTCAGTAAGGATAAAAATATAGCAGAAACTTCATAAATATGCATAAACATTTAAGGAAATGTATAAAAATAAAACAAAATCCTTTTAAACTTAAACATCATCTTAATATGGAAAAGATAAATCAAATAATTTCATTTACTTATTCACATGGATATTATACTAGTAGAATAATCACATGTTATATCAATATAAAATTTCATAATGATGGAATGCATAATGCTGGACATCATAACCACATAGTCAAGGCATCATGCCAAGACTACAAATTAGATTTTTTCAAGGACTTGTGAAAAGAAACTAGTTCGTCTCACAAGACTTATAGATGAATTGAGGAGCTATAGTGGGCTCCTCCCATCACTTACTACGTCCAATTCATTCCTCGTATGAAAACGTTGAAACATAACATAAACATCTGTATTAAAACTAGCATAGGAAAAGTTAATTCATTAACCATAATCCTTGAATGATATAAAAATAACACATCCAAAATTGACCATATCATGAAACCTTCAATAAAATATGGAATATTTGTATCATAATAAATCAACTTCAAACATGTATAAAGTCTATTGAAGGATGTTGACATATATGAAATCACAACTATTTGAGAGAAATACCTATTTCTATTTGGAAATCATTTAAAAGTCATGTAATTATAAAAGAAAACTTTTATTTTTAAAATATTATTATAATTTTGTTAGGTAAGCTTCAAAGGTTTTATAACAGTGGAGAATAACAACCCCCACTATTTAAGTTAAAAAAAATTCTTACCTTAATTTGCCGAAAAGTCAAAAAGTACCTTGTTTGGAAAATGACGGAAATATTTCTTTCAAACCATTTTATAAAAAGTCAAACATGGGTATAAATGAAATTAACCCATAGTATAATAAATAATAAAAAAAATTTTATATTCATTTTCATGAAAAATGGATGTGGATGATAAAGAGGTCCCAAAAGATACTTACAAAAAAATTACCTCAAATAATAAAGAAATTGTGTAATTAACCCTTACTATGTAATTTTCCTTGGTCGAGGGTACTTTAACCTTCTTTTCAATTGTTAAATCATTTTTATTAAATTATACTGTAATTGAAAACAAAAATATGATATCATATATGATCTCTTAATATTTCATTGATAATAATATTTTAGTAGTATCATTATTTCGAGTGTTAATTGATCCGCTTTCCTTTATATGTTTTGTTACGTAAGTCATGTTTTTTTATGGATAGGATGTATTTGATAAATATAAAAACTGATATTATGTTATTTATTATTTTTAATAATCAAATGAAAATTATTCTTGAATGGTTATGATGGGGAATGAATCTCATCGCGTTCTTGGAGACGGTAATTCGTACGTACACACAAACACTATTTCCTTTTAATTTTTTTTATTTTAAAAGGAATGAAGACCAAATGATACATAGGTATATTATTATTCCATTATAAGATAATATTTTATATATGTTACATAGGTTCATTAACACCATTCTTTATGTGTTCCATGTATGGAATGAATGTTTCATATCACTTTGAGAGTGTGGTAGTCTGCACTTCCTTAAATTAAATTATAGTATATATACAACATGAAAGGAATAAATGTATGTTATAAAGAGAATTATGGAAGATTATATATAAAAACAAATATCATAAATATCATATATAATTACATTTCTATTATAATTTCCACCATAAGTGGTAGGGGTAAATGATTGGACATGCATCTTTTCGTGAGGCAGTAGTTCACCGTCCACAGAAACATTATGTTCTATAACCATTAGATAGAGGTGTGTGTAAGTATAGTTAAATTACTTCTTATAACAACTATAGAGTATATTGAGGATACATTTTTTGTTATAAAATAAAATAATAAAGAGAGTTTAGGGTGTTGGAAAGTAAAATTAAATAAAAGAACTAAAGAGGAGATATTACCTTTAAATCGGGTAACTCCCTTTGGTTTGAACCAAAGGCATCCTTGAAGTGACTTATGACTAAGGTAAGGATTCTAAGAGTAATAGTGGGTTGTAGGGAGATTAATTGAGTAGAGTTTGGACTACCCAAGGGGCTTGAGAGGTGTGATAAATGGGATAGATGTGAGGGCTTATTATTAGGGGGAGGAGGGGCTCTTAAAAAATGTTTGAAAATATTATTTTATTATATAATGATTTTCAGATTCTAAAAACCCAAAACACATTAAAGTCAAAAATATGATGACTCCTGTTCAAAATAAAACCATTCAATAAGAATTGGATAGGTATTGAATATTAGTTTAATTTTCATAATCTCATTTATTTAAATAATTCATTACAGAGGAAAACAATGCATCATTATTATGTCATATATAATTGTATTTATATGATGTCTAAAAATTATAAAAAATTAACAAGATGTACAAAATATTTTTATCTTTAAAATTAATTTTTATATTATAAGATATAATTTATATTAACCAATGTAAAAATTATTTTACTAAAAGATATATGTTTATGTTGTTTTTGTCTTTACATTAAATTAATTAATATACAGTGTCATTATCAATCTGAAGTGGCTCCATGGGGTCCCAAAATTGACCCAAGGATAAAAATGGTCGGAAATTTATAATAAAATAATAATAGGACCCATGTTACGGTAATTTCATATTATTATAATAATATTTGTTTCCCTTATTTACTAGATTTACCCTTTCACCCTGGAAAATAAAATATTTATGGAAGTAAATATTCATAATATATAAAAATAAATGTTACCTATTTAAAAAATTTGAAACTCCTAATTTAAAATATGGAAACCATTTTTAAAAATTGAAATCATAGATGTGGCAGAAATTAATTTAAAATTAATTCCCTTTGTAAAAACAAAAAGTGTGTTTTTAAGAAATAATAACTATCAAAAGATGGGCATTTGTTTATTTATAGTTTAAATGTGAAATTACATCCAATGTCCTAAATTATATTAAATGATAAATATATAATCTAATTATACTTCCAAACAACTCAAATTTATAATTTAACACTATAAATTATTTTGATTAAAAAACTTTTTTTTAATTAAAATTTAGTATTTTTCACTATTCATCAAGAATTGAATGTTCTCAGAAAAGCACCAAAAATTCACCCTAAGCTAATTTTGATATTCCAAATCCAGAAATGAAGTCCATTTAGAAAAATAAAATTTCTAAAATTTCAAAAAGTGTGTATTTCTATTCATAATAGATAGTTTGATTGGTTGTGCTGTGTTAGAATCTCGAAGTTGCGTACATCACAAGCTATTGCATTATTCAAAATGAAATGTACCATAGAAGATTGGGGTGTTACATTCTGCAATTATTAAAATAATTTCATTCTTGAAATTTCTACTATATTACTACATTAAAATATTCAGATGGTTCATCCTCATAAGTCCCCCGGGTTCTAACGTTGCCTCTTCCATCTTATGATTTTTCCATAGAACATTCACAAAATGAGTCTCCAAGTTTTTCAACACTTGTTATCTATTATCAAAAATTATATAGGCTCTTCACAATAAGACAGATCAGGTTCTAGTACTATTTTTTCATAGGTGAGTATAGGCATTGGGTCAGGAATTTATTTTCCCAATTGGGATACATGGAATACATCATGAACGTTGGAGAGACTTGGCGGCATTTCCAAATGATAAGCTACAACTCCAATTCGTTCTAGAATTTCAAAAGGTCTGATGTACCTGGGACTTAATATTCATTTCTTACTGAATTGTACAACAACCTTCCATGTATATTCCTTTAAGAAAACATGATCTCATACTTGAAATTCCAATTCTTTTTTTCATTTATTGGCATAGCTCTTTTTCATACTTTGATCTGCTTTGATGTGGATATGGATAACCTTCACCTTTTCCATTGTTTCCTCAAAAATTTCTGGGCTTATGAGTTTTCATTCACCAACACCATCCCAAAAAGTTGGTGTGTGACATATCAATCCATATAACGATTCATATAGTGTCATCTGAATACTTGAATGGAAACTATTATTATAGGAAACTTCTACTAGAGGTAAATGTTGATCTCTCATACCTTGAAAGTCAAGTGGGAAAGATCTCAACATGTATTCTAATGTTTGAATAGTCTGTTCTTATTGTCCAACAGTTTATGGGAGGTAGGCAGTACTCAAATGAAATTCAATATCCAAGGTCTTTTGAAGACTTTTCCAGAATCTTAATGTAAAACGGAGATCACGATCAGAAAAAATCAATAGGGGTACTTAATGAAGTCTAAAAACATCACTAATATATATTCTTTCTAGACGTTCAAGTGGCAAATCCTCTCTCATAAAAAGAAAATGAGTTGACTTGGTAATCCGATCAACAATGACCCATATTGCATCATTCATTCTTGGAGTCTTTGGTTTCCCCATGATAAATTCCATCATAATATCATCACATTTCCACTCTGGTATGGGAATAAGTTTCATGACTCCCCTTGGATGTTTTCTTGCAAACGTAACATATTGACAAACCATACATCTTGATACATAATTAGAAATATCTATCTTCATGTTGTCGATCCAAAAATGTTCCATCAAATCTCTATACATCTTCGTGCTACCAGGGTGTATAGAGAAATTGGAGCTATGATCATCATCCAAAAATTCTCTTTTTAGATCAGGTATGCAAGGAACACAAATTCTCTTCCCAAATTTCAAAATCACATCTTCATATATGAAGTCAATTAATCTCCCATCATTCACAGGATTAATTTTTATTGAAACTCCTTATCATCAGTCTGAGAACATTTTATCCATTATAGTCAAGATGCTTTAGAAACCATTTGAAAAAGTATTGATGTTTCATCTTCCATGATTATTCCCATATCTATCTTTACTATATACTTAAACATATGATCCCTTTAAACTCTCATTATAAGGCCCCATCCTTAAACCTTACTTAATATTAAATTAAATGAGTAATTTACATTGAGGATCTTTTCAGGTTTAGAGTTTTAGAGAATTAGGACATAACTATTACATCTCAAAAGATTACAAAGTAGTCGCTTCTACTAAATTTCCATAAAATAAAAACTCTTTAAAAGAAACATGTATAGTTCCATGTTTTAGGTAGCATGACTTTCCCTTGATCCCATCCTTGACCCTATCCCACGCTATGTCCTGTGAAAAACATTTCAAAAACTTGGGATGAGCATAAGAAGCTCAGTAAGGGATACACAAAGAATGAAAACTGTTAGTTTTTCAAAACAACAAGTAAACCATGAATACTTTATCAATGTAATACTTTTCACCTTCATGAAGTAGTAAAAACTTTTCACTGAAAAAAATGTATCATTACATACCTTTTTGTAACCAAAGGATTACCATAAAACCCATATAAAGAACACATAACATATATAAAGGTAACTTGGGACATAAACATACTTAAGTGGAATAACCATACGGTCGACTTCCACACATATCACTTAATGGAATATCTATAGGGCCAATTTCCATACATACTTAATGGAATAGCCATACGGCCGACTTCCATACCCAATGCATTGGAGGTTATAACGTAACCACCCGTCCTGGTATTCACGGCACCACCCATCATAATGTCCAAGTACCATTATTACACATAAAATATGGAAAATATAAACATTTCAATAACAATATTTCATTTTCAATCACAATAAATAATTCCCAGATATTGAATTAATCAATCCATTTTCAAAAACCATTTAAAAGAGATTTTTGAATCAAAGTGTCCCATACCACATTGAAGCTTTTAATGGAATTATAATTTTAAAACATTAATGTACATATAAATAAATACTGAAAACCATTTTGAAAACATGGACATTAAAGATAAAGATTTAGAATAATAAATCTTTAAAACATTTAAAATGATATTTTTGTTAAAGAGATTTTAACAAAATGAGAGACTCTTGAATACAAATAATAGCGGAATAACATTTAATACGAACTTTATAATATCATGAGAATAAAAGGATTCATGATGTTATATGTCAAAGGACATTATACACACCATATAAGAGTGAATTGGTGCATAACAACAATGAACTTTCAATAGAAATGTCAAATATGATGAAATCCCTTATAAAGAACGTATCCTTGAATTAAGGACAAATCAATCTAAAAAATATGTGTGACAAATATAAATACACCCAATATAAGTGGATATTAAGTGTAAAACAATAAAAGGTCATTCACACATATTCAATGGATGACATATTCAATGACTACATGTTGAACCCAAAGAAATCGAAATTGGGTTAAAAAGTTCCCTTGACAGCCTAACGACATCACATCAAAATGAGTTGATGAGAGATAAAAAGTGTATCTCATCACTTGTACATAAAATTTACATCAATAAGGATATATGAGAACATATCCCAACATAACAATATGTAAATTAAAAGACCCAACAAAAGAAGTCTTTTAAAAAAGAGAAGGGTGAAAGGTTCCCTTACCGACTTGGGTATCTTTAAAAACATACACCCCATGAAAGAAGGACAATAGATCATTGATGTAAATACTCATAAACAAAATTATATTACACAAAGAGTAAAATAATGGGCAGTACATACACCACTCAAAGGAAATTGTGGCAAATGTAGCATAAATCTCACGGGAATAAAAGTGAGATGAAAAATATCTTACGAAAACTCGGCAGCCTAACAACGCCACATAAAACATCCAAAATGGATTGATGAGAGAGAATAGGGTCTCTCATCACATGAACATAAAAATTACAGTAATATTAATATCAAAGAACATCTCAATAACAATAAATATGAGCTTTTAAAGGAATGACATAAAAGAGTGTACTTAAAAAGAAAGAGAGGTGTAGGATCCCTTACCCTGGGTCCGACTTGACTCGATCATTCTTTAACGTCCTGAATAATAAACTTGAGTTAATTTCTACTTGATTAAGAAACTCTTGAAAGTTCATTATTCCTTTTATATCACTTTTTGCCATGTTATAAACATTATGTAACCATTTAAGTTAATAATGCTTGTTTTGTCGATATTTGGTTCTTATGTCGAAAGTGGACTTCTTACAATTACATGTTGTTCGTGTGGTCAAAGGTTATTTATATCCAAAAATTAAATTCCTGATTTGGATATCATATATATTATATATATCCAGCATATACATGTATTTATAAAATCACATAATCATTTAGAGGAAAGAAATGAAATGCACCGTTCATGGAGACGGTAAGCCGTACGTACGCATGAACGCTACTTTCATTTCTATGTCGTATTAATGGAATTAAAACTATATGAGAGGTATTTATATTTTAATTCCAGAATTATATTAATCATTTAGATGTATCATACATCATATATATCCATTATATATGTGTACTTATAATAGTACATTACATTTGGGGATAAGAAATGAAATGCACCGTTCATGGAGACGGTAAGCCGTACGTACGCATGAACGCTACTTTCATTTCTATCTCATACTTTAATGGAAATAAATAATAATGATATAGAGGTATATAATAATTCAGTATAACATCATTAAATCCATCCTTTATACGTCCCACGTATGGCATTAACGAATCACATCACTTTGAGGGGGCGGTAGTCCGCACTTCCTAAAATGAAGATATCACGTATACCCATAATGGAAGCCATAAAGGTAAGACACAAATGAAAAATACAGAAGCATAAGTAAAACATAAACATATTATATATCATATATAAAAATAGTGACATCATAATGGCCACCTTTGAAGGTGTTAAATGAGTATTGAACAATCATCGTTTCGGGAGGCAGAATTTCGCCATCCACGGAAACCGTATGTTCTTTAACCATTTGATGTAGTTGTGTGAGAGTGTAGCTCTAATAAATCTTATAACAACATCCTAGTATACTGAAGATACTGGTTTTGTTACAAAATATGTAAATAAAAAGAGTTTACGGGGTTGGAGAAACAAAATAAAACAAATGAACAAGATAGAATGAATTACCTTTAAAAGTGTAACTCCTTTTGATTTGAGCCTAAATGCTTCCTTTGAAAGGCTTCTGCCCAAATAGAATCCTCTAGGATTAGGAGAGGGATGTGGAGAGAGTAAATGGTCGGGGTTTTGCCGAGCCAAAGGCTTGAGGAGTGTGTGAAATGAGGTAGAGGTGGGGGCCTTTTATAAGAGGAGAGGAGGGGAACTTTTGGAAAGTAAAGAAATATTACTTTGTTTGAAAATGTGTTTCTGTTTCAAAAGGTCCCAAATTGATATAATTCGTGGATAAGGTGATAAGGCTTTTAAATCCACTCATCCAATATGTTTTGGACATGTGTAGTTCATATATTTTACATTATCTTTCCATTTTATTTAAATCTTCAAATAATGATGTCATCGCTGCATCATTATTATGTCATCAATACTTTAATTTATTTAATGTCTAAAAATTATAAAAAAATTACTATGATGTAGGCAATCTTTGTATATTTCCAATGAATATTTATAATAAAAAATATGACTTGTATAACCCCACTTAAAAATTGTTTTAGTAAAACATATCATGTTTGTGTCATTTTTACTTTTACATTAAATAAAAAGTTATTTATGTCATTTCCCAAACAAAGTGGATCCATGGGGTCCCCAAGTTGACCCATAGCTTGTCTTGGTCGGCCATGATACAACCAATGATGGTAAGACATGTTTCAAGCTCATCTCATTTTATTAAAGCATTATTTTTACCTTAAACTACACTAATTACCACTAATCGTGATTAAAAACTTAATAAGTTACTATTCACCAAAAAAAAATATTTTAATCCCATTGAACCAAATTTTACTTCTTAATGACAACCATGTATGTCGGATTTTTGAAATTCAAAACACAATGATGGCAAAATTTCATTTAAACGGAAAATCAGTCTTTATAAGTACCACTTAGTGGTTTCACTATTCATCAAAAATTGAAGTTTTTCAGAAAATTACCAAAAATTCACCCTAAGCTATATTTGATATTCCGAATTCAAAAATGAAGTCCGTTTTACAAAATTCAAAACATATTAGTCACATTAATTAATTTAATAATTAATTCCCGCTGTCAGAGCAAATATCGTATTTTTATAAAACAATAAGTATCAAAAGATTGACACTAGTTTAAGTCTGATTTCAAAGTGAAATTAAATACAATGACCACTATTGGATTTAATGGTAAAAATATTTTCTAATTTCACTTTAAAACCAATTAAAAATATAATCTAGTCATATAAATAAATTAGATTAAAAATAGGTTTTGAATTAACATACAACATTTTACACTATTCATTAAAAAAATGAACATTATCGGAAAGATACCAAAAATTTACACAAAGTAAATTTTGATGTCCCGATTCTTAAGAAGAGTTTTATTTGGTCCAATAGAATGTATAAGAGTGAACAAAACTATATTTAATGATGGTTCGCCATCAAAAGGCGATAAGTGAACCTTTAGTGAAAACTAGGGCATATATACCTAAAATTGAATTCTTTCCGTATTTTAAGCCTCTATCCTTTATTGGATAAATGTAAAAACATTTAAAAACATATATAATCATATTTTAGTTATTTCTATCCATTCCCGCCATTACAACGGCTACATGTTAACTACCATTTAAAATAATATTATTTTATTATTAGAGTGCAACGTAAGATTCCCAAGAAACTCGTTGTTGCGTGTTGGGTACGCCATCGAGCATAGCGTCCCCTTTAAAGTCATTTAAATATTTTATTCACAAATATGGATAAATATGAAATGTCATATTCTTTATTTACCTGGGGTGCTACATCCTTCCCCCCTTTTGGGAATTGCGTCCTCGCAATTTTAAAATTGCGCTTGGAAACATCCTTGAAAGTCCCACATCGGAACAAAAGTCGGTAAAACAAACACTTTAAAATAAAGAAAGATAAGTACAAAGGTCACCCGAGTTAACCCATACTAGGATTCCAAGTATTAAAATATGGACATGGAGGAAAAAACAAAGGGTCATGTTCTGATGGAGAGTGATAGAAAACATGTTTAGGAGAAAGTTAACCATGAGAAAATCACAAACTTGTGATGGGTTAAATGGTATTCGATTCCCCGGTAGGAAACGTTAATAGACAACATTTTTGTTTTAAGTTAATTTTTATTGAGTAATTTATTCATAAGGAAACATAATCACTTATCATATTGACTTTCAACTTTTATTATATTCCTTACACAAACTCATATTTTCTCCAAAAGACGAGTATTTAGGAAGACTTGTTCACATTAAGAGTACTATAATCAACTTCTAGAGAATCACCTAATCCACAATTAATCGAACTATATACTTCCCATGTCTTTAAACAAAACCAAAACCAAAAAGTCTAGTACAAGATCAGATAATCCAGAAAAGGATAACACTTAATAAAAAGAAAATCTATTATAAATCTCCAAAATTTTTCCAACAAAACCCGAAGTTCAACGAGGACCATTCTATAATCTATTTGTCCATAAAATTATTCAAAGTAAACCAATATAAGATTGAAACCCAAATATTTGAAGGATTTATTCGCATAGTCTTCCAAGATAAATCGTAACATTTATCTCCAAACAATATCAGTTGCTCCTAAAGTCTCGTTTTGAAAAGCAATTAACCTAATCACATATCCTCCATGATAAGTTAATCATTTTCATAAATAACCCAAAATCAACTTACTCTTAATTCATAAAATCACATAACTAGAATGAATCAGTCAAACTAACCAGGGACCTCACGTAGTCCAGTGGTAGGCGATAAATACCAGTCGCACTTTGGTTGTGGGTTCGATTCCCGCAGCTTTGTCCGACGCGACGGGATGTCACACGGTCTACGTGTTGTTCTTTTTCCAAAACTATATAATTCTTAAAACATTCCCCAAAATGAGATAAAATCTTCAAGAATAATCATAACATATTTTAACCTCAATTTTATCTCATGCCCTTCATTTTCCATAATATCATATAATAACCCATAATTACCTCAAAAGTAAGGATCATATAAACCCTAATGGTTACCTTAATAATTATTACCTGAATTTCCACATCGAGTTGGCCATCTCGTACATGATGCATTAGAGAACTCACCAAGGTTAAAGTGGTTGATCATGACTCCTTGATAGTTGGTTTAGAAAAACCATGAGATTCCTCATTGAATCCCCCATCTCATCGAGTATCTTAATCAGAGAACCACCACAGTTTCCTTCAAACCCATTGTCACTTTGGTGCCGGCTAGATCCAACCATTTACTAAAACCAAAAAGGTCAGTGTGAGTATATCAACAAAACCATCATGTACTAACGTGGAAGGTAAACACTAAGATATACTTACTCATTCACTTTATCTAAAACTAGGACTCTTTCTGAAATCCTAACCATTATGGTAATGTCACTTATGATTAAAGAATACCCTAACCTCTAAAGTTATCTAAACCGGCCTTTGATACCAACTATAAGGACCCATCCTTAAACCTTACTTAATATTAAATAAAATGAGTAATTCACATTGAGGATCTTTTCAGGTTTAGAGTTTTAGAGAATTAGGACATAACTATTACATCTCAAAAGATTACAAAGTAGTCGCTTCTACTAAATTTCCATAAAATAAAAACTCTGTAAAAGAAACATGTATAGTTTCATGTTTTAGGTAGCATGACTTTCCCTTGATCCCATCCTTGACCCTATCCCACGCTATGTCCTGTGAAAAACATTTCAAAAACTTGGGATGAGCATAAGAAGCTCAGTAAGGGATACACAAAGAATGAAAACTGTTAGTTTTTCAAAACAACAAGTAAACCATGAATACTTTATCAATGTAATACTTTTCACCATCATGAAGTAGTAAAAACTTTTCACTGAAAAGAATGTATCATTACATACCTTTTTGTAACCAAAGGATTACCATAAAACCCATATAAAGAACACATAACATATATAAAGGTAACTTCGGACATAAACATACTTAAGTGGAATAACCATACGGTCGACTTCCACACATATCACTTAATGGAATAGCCATACGGCCAATTTCCATACATACTTAATGGAATATCCATACGGCCGACTTCCATACCCAATGCATTGGAGGTTATAACGTAACCAGCCGTCCTGGTATTCATGGCCCCACCTGTCATAATGTCCAAGTACCATTATTACACATAAAATATGGAAAATATAAACATTTCAATAACAATATTTCATTTTCAATCACAATAAATAATTCCCAGATATTGAATTAATCAATCCATTTTCAAAAACCATTTAAAATAGATTTTTGAATCAAAGTGTCCCATAACACTTTGAAGCTTTTAATGGAATTATAATTTTAAAACATTAATGTCCATATAAATAAATACTGAAAACCATTTTGAAAACATGGACATTAAAGATAAAGATTTAGAATAATAAATCTTTAAAACATTTAAAATGATATTTTTGTTAAAGAGATTTTAACAAAATGAGAGACTCTTGAATACAAATAATAGCGGAATAACATTTAATACGAACTTTATAATATCATGAGAATAAAAGGATTCATGATATAATATGTCAAAGGACAGTATACACACCATATAAGATTGAATTGGTGCATAACAACAATGAACTTTCAATAGAAATGTCAAATATGATGAAATCCCTTATAAAGAAGGTATCCTTGAATTAAGGACAAATCAATCTAAAAAATATGTGTGAAAAATATAAATACACCCAATATAAGTGGATATTAAGTGTAAAACAATAAAAGGTCATTCACACATATTCAATGGATGACATATTCAATGACTACATGTTGAACCCAAAGAAATCGAAATTGGGTTAAAAAGTTCCCTTAACAGCCTAACGGCATCACATCAAAATGAGTTGATGAGAGATAAAAAGTGTATCTCATCACTTGGACATAAAATTTACATCAATAAGGATATATGAGAACATATCCCAACATAACAATATGTAAATTAAAAGACCCAACAAAAGAAGTCTTTTAAAAAAGAGAAGGGTGAAAGGTTCCCTTACCGACTTGGGTATCTTTAAAAACATACACCCCATGAAAGAAGGACAATAGATCATTGATGTAAATACTCATAAACGAAATTATATTACACAAAGAGTAAAATAATGGGAAGTACATACACCACTCAAAGGAAATTGTGGCAAATGTAGCATAAATCTCACGGGAATAAAAGTGAGATGAAAAATATCTTACGAAAACTCGGCAGCCTAACGGTGCCACTTAAAACATCCAAAATGGATTGATGAGAGAGAATAGGGTCTCTCATCACATGAACATAAAAATTAATGTAATATTAATATCAAAGAACATCCCAATAACAATAAAGATGAACTTTTAAAGGAATGACATAAAAGAGTGTACTTAAAAAGAAAGAGAGGTGTAGGATCCCTTACCCTGGGTCCGACTTGACTCGATCATTCTTTAACGTCCTGAATAATAAACTTGAGTTAATTTCTACTTGATTAAGAAACATTTGAAATTTCATTATTCCTTTTATATCACTTATTGCCATGTTATAAACATTATGTAACCATTTAAGTTAATAATGTTTGTTTTGTCGATATTTGGTTCTTATGTCGAAAGTGGACTTCTTACAATTACATGTTGTTCGTGTGGTCAAAGGTTATTTATATCCAAAAATGAAATTCCTGATTTGGATATCATATATATCATATATATCCAGCATATACATGTATTTATAAAATCACATAATCATTTAGAGGAAAGAAATGAAATGCACCGTTCATGGATACGGTAAGCCATACGTACGCATGAACGCTACTTTCATTTCTATGTCGTATTAATGGAATTAAAACTATATGAGAGGTATGTATATTTTAATTCCAGAATTATATTAATCATTTAGATGTATCATACATCATATATATCCATTATATATGTGTACTTATAATAGTACATTACATTTGGGGATAAGAAATGAAATGCACCGTTCATGGAGACGGTAAGCCGTACGTACGCATGAACGCTACTTTCATTTATATCTTATACTTTAATGGAAAGAAATAATAATGATATAGAGGTGTATAATAATTAAGTATAACATCATTAAATCCATCCTTTATACGTCCCACGTATGGCATTAACGAATCACATCACTTTGAGGGGGCGGTAGTCCGCACTTCCTAAAATGAAGATATCGCGTATACCCATAATGGAAGCCATAAGGGTAAGACACAAATGAAAAATACAGAATCATAAGTAAAACATAAACATATTATATATCATATATAAAAATAGTGACATCATAATGGCCACCTTTGAAGGTGTTAAATGAGTATTGAACAATCATCGTTTCGGGAGGCAGAATTTCGCCATCCACGGAAACCGTATGTTCTTTAACCATTTGATGTAGTTGTGTGAGAGTGTAGCTCGAATAAATCTTATAACAACATCCTAGTATACTGAAGATACTGGTGTTGTTACAAAATATGTAAATAAAAAGAGTTTACGGGGTTGGAGAAACAAAATAAAACAAATGAACAAGATAGAATGAATTACCTTTAAAAGTGTAACTCCTTTTTATTTGAGCCTAAATGCTTCCTTTGAAAGGCTTCTGCCCAAATAGAATCCTCTAGGATTAGGAGAGGGATGTGGAGAGAGTAAATGGTCGGGGTTTTGCCGAGCCAAAGGCTTGAGGAGTGTGTGAAATGAGGTAGAGGTGGGGGCCTTTTATAAGAGGAGAGGAGGGGCACTTTTGGAAAGTAATGAAATATTACTTTGTTTGAAAATGTGTTTCTGTTTCAAAAGGTCCCAAATTGATATAATTCGTGGATAAGGTGATAAGTCTTTTAAATCCACTCATACAATAAGTTTTGGACATGTGTAGTTCATAGATTTTACATTATCTTTCCATTTTATTTAAATCGTCAAATAATGATGTCATCGCTGCATCATTATTATGTCATAAATACTTTAATTTATTTAATGTCTAAAAATTATAAAAAAATTACTATGATGTAGGAAATCTTTGTATATTTCCAATGAATATTTATAATAAAAAATATGACTTGTATAACCCCACTTAAAAATTGTTTTAGTAAAACATATCATGTTTGTGTCATTTTTACTTTTACATTAAATAAAAAGTTATTTATGTCATTTCCCAAACAAAGTGGATCCATGGGGTCCCCAAGTTGACCCATGGCTTGTCTTGGTCGGCCATGATACAACCAATGAGGGTAAGACATGTGTCAAGCTCATCTCATTTTATTAAAGCATTATTTTTACCTTAAACTACACTAATTACCACTAATCGTGATTAAAAACTTAATAAGTTACTATTCACCAAAAAAAAATATTTTAATCCCATTGAACCAAATTTTACTTCTTAATGACAACCATGTATGTCGGATTTTTGAAATTCAAAACACAATGATGGCAAAATTTCATTTAAACGGAAAATCAGTCTTTATAAGTACCACTTAGTGGTTTCACTATTCATCAAAAATTGAAGTTTTTCAGAAAATTACCAAAAATTCACCCTAAGCTATATTTGATATTCCGAATTCAAAAATGAAGTCCGTTTTAAAAAATTCAAAACATATTAGTCACATTAATTAATTTAATAATTAATTCCCGCTGTCAGAGCAAATAGCGTATTTTTATAAAACAATAAGTATCAAAAGATTGACACTAGTTTAAGTCTGATTTCAAAGTGAAATTAAATACAATGACCACTATTGGATTTAATGGTAAAAATATTTTCTAATTTCACTTTAAAACCAATTAAAAATATAATCTAGTCATATAAATAAATTAGATTAAAAATAGGTTTTGAATTAACATACAACATTTTACACTATTCATTAAAAAAATGAACATTATCGGAAAGATACCAAAAATTTACAAAAAGTAAATTTTGATGTCCCGATTCTTAAGAAGAGTTTTATTTGGTCCAATAGAATGTATAATAGTGAACAAAACTATATTTAATGATGGTTCGCCATCAAAAGGCGATAAGTGAACCTTTAGTGAAAACTAGGGCATATATACCTAAAATTGAATTCTTTCCGTATTTTAAGCCTCTATCCTTTATTGGATAAATGTAAAAACATTTAAAAACATATATAATCATATTTTAGTTATTTCTATCCATTCACGCCATTACAACGGCTACATGTTAACTACCATTTAAAATAATATTATTTTATTATTAGAGTGCAACGTAAGATTCCCAAGAAACTCGTTGTTGCGTGTTGGGTACGCCATCGAGCATAGCGTCCCCTTTAAAGTCATTTAAATATTTTATTCACAAATATGGATAAATATGAAATGTCATATTCTTTATTTACCTGGGGTGTTACATCCTTCCCCCCCTTTTGGGAATTGCGTCCTCGCAATTTTAAAATTGCGCTTGGAAACATCCTTGAAAGTCCCACATCGGAACAAAAGTCGGTAAAACAAACACTTTAAAATAAAGAAAGATAAGTACAAAGGTCACCTGAGTTAACCCATACTAGGATTCCAAGTATTAAAATATGGACATGGAGGAAAAAACAAAGGGTCATGTTCTGATGGAGAGTGATAGAAAACATGTTTAGGAGAAAGTTAACCATGAGAAAATCACAAACTTGTGATGGGTTAAACGGTATTCGATTCCCCGGTAGGAAAAGTTAATACACAACATTTTTGTTTTAAGTTAATTTTTATTGAGTAATTTATTCATAAGGAAACATAATCACTTATCATATTGACTTTCAACTTTTATTAGATTCCTTACACAAACTCATATTTTCTCCAAAAGACGAGTATTTAGGAAGACTTGTTCACATTAAGAGTACTATAATCAACTTCTAGAGAATCACCTAATCCACAAAATAGAACTATATACTTCCCATGTCTTTAAACAAAACCAAAACCAAAAAGGCTAGTACAAGATCAGATAATCCAGAAAAGGATAACACTTAATAAAAAGAAAATCTATTCTAAATCTCCAAAATTTGTCCAACAAAACCCGAAGTTCAACGAGGACCATTCTATAATAAATTTGTCCATAAAATTATTCAAAGTAAACCAATATAAGATTGAAACCCAAATATTTGAAGGATTTAGTCGCATAGTCTTCCAAGATAAATCGTAACATTTATCTCCAAACAATATCAGTTGCTCCTAAAGTCTCGTTTTGAAAAGCAATTAACCTAATCACATATCCTCCAGGATAAGTTAATCATTTTCATAAATTACCCAAAATCAACTTACTCTTAATTCATAAAATCACATAAATAGAATGAATCAGTCAAACTAACCAGGGACTTCACGTAGTCCAGTGGTAGGCGATAAATACCAGTCGCACTTTGGTTGTGGGTTCGATTCCCGCAGCTTTGTCCGACGCGACGGGATGTCACACGGTCTACGTGTTGTTCTTTTTCCAAAACTATATAATTCTTAAAACATTCCCCAAAATGAGATAAAATCTTCAAGAATAATCATAACATATTTTAACCTAAATTTTATCTCATGCCCTTCATTTTCCATAATATCATATAATAACCCATAATTACCTCAAAAGTAAGGATCATATAAACCCTAATGGTTACCTTAATAATTATTACCTGAATTTCCACATCGAGTTGGCCATCTCGTACATGATGCATTAGAGAACTCACCAAGGTTAAAGTGGTTGATCATGACTCCTTGATAGTTGGTTTAGAAAAACCATGAGATTCCTCATTGAATCCCCCATCTCATCGAGTATCTTAATCAGAGAACCACCACAGTTTCCTTCAAACCCATTGTCACTTTGGTGCCTGCTAAATCCAGCCATTTACTAAAACCAAAAAGGTCAGTGTGAGTATATCAACAAAACCATCATGTACTAACGTGGAAGGTAAACACTAAGATATACTTACTCATTCACTTTATCTAAAACTAGGACTCTTTCTGAAATCCTAACCATTATGGTAATGTCACTTATGATTAAAGAATACCCTAACCTCTAAAGTTATCTAAACCGGCCTTTGATACCAACTATAAGGCCCCATCCTTAAACCTTACTTAATATTAAATTAAATGAGTAATTCACATTGAGGATCTTTTCAGGTTTAGAGTTTTAGAGAATTAGGACATAACTATTACATCTCAAAAGATTACAAAGTAGTCGCTTCTACTAAATTTCCATAAAATAAAATCTCTTTAAAAGAAACATGTATAGTTTCATGTTTAGGGTAGCATGACTTTCCCTTTATCCCATCCTTGACCCTATCCCACGCTATGTCCTGTGAAAAACATTTCATAAACTTGGGATGAGCATAAGAAGCTCAGTAAGGGATACACAAAGAATGAAAACTGTTAGTTTTTCAAAACAAAAAGTAAACCATGAATACTTTATCAATGTAATACTTTTCACTATCATGAAGTAGTAAAAACTTTTCACTGAAAAGAATGTATCATTACATACCTTTTTGTAACCAAAGGATTACCATAAAACCCATATAAAGAACACATAACATATATAAAGGTAACTTGGGACATAAACATACTTAAGTGGAATAACCATACGGTAGACTTCCACACATATCACTTAATGGAATAGCCATATGGCCAATTTCCATACATACTTAATGGAATAACCATACGGTCGACTTCCATACCCAATGCATTGGAGGTTATAACGTAACCACCCATCCTGGTATTCACGGCACCACCCGTCATAATGTCCAAGTACCATTATTACACATAAAATATGGAAAATATAAACATTTCAATAACAATATTTCATTTTCAATCACAATAAATAATTCCCAGATATTGAATTAATCAATACATTTTCAAAAACCATTTAAAAGAGATTTTTGAATCAAAGTGTCCCATACCACTTTGAAGCTTTTAATGGAATTATAATTTTAAAACATTAATGTCCATATAAATAAATACTGAAAACCATTTTGAAAACATGGACATTAAAGATAAAGATTTAGAATAATAAATCTTTAAAACATTTAAAATGATATTTTTGTTAAAGAGATTTTAACAAAATGAGAGACTCTTGAATACAAATAATAGCGGAATAACATTTAATACGAACTTTATAATATCATGAGAATAAAAGGATTCATGGTGTAATATGTCAAAGGACAGTATACACACCATATAAGAGTGAATTGGTGCATAACAACAATGAACTTTCAATAGAAATGTCAAATATGATGAAATCCCTTATAAAGAAGGTATCCTTGAATTAAGGACAAATCAATCTAAAAAATATGTGTGACAAATATAAATACACCCAATATAAGTGGATATTAAGTGTAAAACAATAAAAGGTCATTCACACATATTCAATGGATGACATATTCAATGACTACATGTTGAACCCAAAGAAATCGAAATTGGGTTAAAAAGTTCCCTTAACAGCCTAACGGCATCACATCAAAATGAGTTGATGAGAGATAAAAAGTGTATCTCATCACTTGGACATAAAATTTACATCAATAAGGATATATGAGAACATATCCCAACATAACAATATGTAAATTAAAAGACCCAACAAAATAAGTCTTTTAAAAAAGAGAAGGGTGAGAGGTTCCCTTACCGACTTGGGTATCTTTAAAAACATACACCCCATGAAAGAAGGACATTAGATCATTGATGTAAATACTCATAAACGAAATTATATTACACAAAGAGTAAAATAATGGGCATTACATACACCACTCAAAGGAAATTGTGGCAAATGTAGCATAAATCTCACGGGAATAAAAGTGAGATGAAAAATATCTTACGAAAACTCGGCAGCCTAACGGCGCCACTTAAAACATCCAAAATGGATTGATGAGAGAGAATAGGGTCTCTCATCACATGAACATAAAAATTACAGTAATATTAATATCAAAGAACATCCCAATAACAATAAATATGATCTTTTAAAGGAATGACATAAAAGAGTGTACTTAAAAAGAAAGAGAGGTGTGGGATCCCTTACCCTGGGTCCGACTTGACTCGATCATTCTTTAACGTCCTGAATAATAAACTTGAGTTAATTTATACTTGATTAAGAAACTTTTGAAAGTTCATTATTCCTTTTATATCACTTATTGCCTTGTTATAAACATTATGTAACCATTTGAGTTAATAATGTTTGTTTTGTCGATATTTGGTTCTTATGTCGAAAGTGGACTTCTTACAATTACATGTTGTTCGTGTGGTCAAAGGTTATTTATATCCAAAAATGAAATTCCTGATTTGGATATCATATTTATCATATTTATCCAGCATATACATGTATTTATAAAATCACATAATCATTTAGAGGAAAGAAATGAAATGCACCGTTCATGGAGACGGTAAGCCGTACGTACGCATGAACGCTACTTTCATTTCTATGTCATATTAATGGAATTAAAACTATATGAGAGTTATGTATATTTTCATTCCATAATTATATTAATCATTTAGATGTATCATACATCATATATATCCATTATATATGTGTACTTATAATAGTACATTACATTTGGGGATAAGAAATGAAATGCACCGTTCATGGAGACGGTAAGCCGTACGTACGCATGAACACTACTTTCATTTCTATCTCATAATTTAATGGAAAGAAATAATAATGATATAGAGGTATATAATAATTCAGTATAACATCATTTAATCCATCCTTTATACGTCCCACGTATGGCATTAACGAATCACATCACTTTGAGAGGACGGTAGTCCGCACTTCCTAAAATGAAGATATCGCGTATACCCATAATGGAAGCCATAAAGGTAAGACACAAATGAAAAATACAGAAGCATAAGTAAAACATAAACATATTATATATCATATATAAAAATAGTGACATCATAATGGCCACCTTTGAAGGTGTTAAATGAGTATTGAACAATCATCATTTCGGGAGGCAGAATTTCGCCATCCACGGAAACCGTATGTTCTTTAACCATTTGATGTAGTTGTGTGAGAGTGTAGCTCAAATAAATCTTATAACAACATCCTAGTATACGTAAGATACTGGTGTTGTTACAAAAGATGTAAATAAAAATAGTTTAGGGGGTTGGAGAAACAAAATAAAACAAATGAACAAAATAGAATGAATTACCTTTAAAAGTGTAACTCCTTTTGATTTGAGCCTAAATGCTTCCTTTGAAAGGATTATGCCCAAAGAGAATCCTCTAGGATGAGGAGAGGTATGTGGAGAGAGTAAATGGGCAGGGTTTGGCCGAGCCAAATGCTTGAGGAGTGTGTGAAATGAGGTAGAGGTGGGGGCCTTTTATAAGAGGAGAGGAGGGGCACTTTTGGAAAGTAAAGAAATATTACTTTGTTTGAAAATGTGTTTCGGTTTCAAAAGGTCCCACATTGATATAATTCGTGGATAAGGTGATAAGGCTTCGAAATCCACTCATACAATAAGTTTTGGACCTGTTTAGTTCATAGATTTTACATTATCTTTCCATTTTATTTAAATCGTCAAATAATGATGTCATCGCTGTATCATTATTATGTCATAAATAATTTAATTTATTTAATGTCTAAAAATTATAAAATAAAATACTATTATGTAGGAAATCTTTTTATCTTTCTAATTAATATTTATAATCAAAAATATGACTTGTATAACCCCACTTAAAAATTGTTTTAGTAAAACATATCATGTTTGTGTCATTTTTACTTTTACATTAAATAAAAAGTTATTTATGTCATTTCCCAACCAAAGTGGATCCATGGGGTCCCCAAGTTGACCCATGGCTTGTCTTGGTCGGCCATGATACAACCAATGAGGGTAAGACATGTGTCAAGATCATCTCATTTTATTAAAGCATTATTTTTACCTTAAACTACACTAATTACCACTAATCGCGATTAAAAACTTAATAAGTTACTATTCACCAAAAAAAATATTTTAATCTCATTGAACCACATTTTACTTCTTAATTACAACCATGTATGTCGGATTTTTGAAATTCAAAACACAATGATGGCAAAATTTCATTTAAACAGAAAATCAGTCTTTATAAGTACCACTTAGTGGTTTCACTATTCATCAAAAATTGAAGTTTTTCAGAAAATTACCAAAAATTCACCCTAAGCTATATTTGATATTCCGAATTCAAAAATGAAGTCCGTTTTACAAAATTCAAAACATATTAGTCACATTAATTAATTTAATAATTAATTCCCGCTGTCAGAGCAGATAGCATATTTTTATAAAACAATAAGTATCAAAAGATTGACACTAGTTTAAGTCTGATTTCAAAGTGAAATTAAATCCAACGACCACTATTGGATTTAATGGTAAAAATATTTTCTAATTTCACTTTAAAACCATTTCAAAATATAATCTAGTCATATAAATAAATTATATTAAAAAGTGGTTTTGAATTAACATACAACATTTTACACTATTCATTAAAAAAATGAACATTATCGGAAAGATACCAAAAATTTACACAAAGTAAATTTTGATGTCCCGATTCTTAAGAAGAGTTTTATTTGGTCCAATAGAATGTATAAGAGTGAACAAAACTATATTTAATGATGGTTCGCCATCAAAAGGCGATCAGTGAACCTTTAGTGAAAACTAGGGCATATATACCTAAAATTGAATTCTTTCCGTATTTTAAGCCTCTATCCTTTATTGGATAAATGCAAAAACATTTAAAAACTTATATAATCATATTTTAGTTATTTCTATCCATTCCCGCCATTACAACGGCTACATGTTAACTACCATTTAAAATAATATTATTTTATTATTAGAGTGCAACGTAAGATTCCCAAGAAACTCGTTGTTGCGTGTTGGGTTCACCATCGAGCATAGCGTCCCCTTTAAAGTCATTTAAATATTTTATTCACAAATATGTATAAATATGAAATGTCATATTCTTTATTTACCTGGGGTGTTACACTCATCTTGTTCAAAACTCAATGATACTTTCTAATCATAGAATCTGCCACCTTATTTACCTTCTTTGAGTGGTATTATATGGTAGAATAACAATCCTTGAGTTGTTAGATCCACCTTCATTGCCTCATGTTGAGTTCTTTTTGGGAGAAAATATACTTCAAACTATTTTGATCATTATTAATCCAAAATGTTTCACCATATAGATAGTGTCTCCATATCTTCAGAGAAAATATTATGGTTGCCAACTCAATATCAAGAGTGGGATTGTTTTGTTCATGAATTTTTAGCTAACGGGATGATTAGGCAATAACCCTATCATTTTGCATAAGGATACAATCTAGAACATTCGTTGAAGCATCACTATAAATAACAAACCCATCATTCCCCGATGGTAGATTCAATATAGAATCATTTACTAATCATCACTTCATTTTTTCAAAACATTATTCACACTATTTTGTCCAAACAAATTTAACCCCTTTATGTGTGTGCTTAGTAAATGGGTTATCCAATCAGGAACATTTTTGGATGGAACGTCGATTATAACCTACTCAACCAATAAAACTACGTACCTCAGTTATACATATTGGTGCTTTCCATTCTAGGATTGCCTTGGTCTTTGAAGGATCAATAGAGATTCCATCCATAGAGGCAATATGGCCTTGAAATGAAATCTCATGAAGCCATAATTCACACCAGCTAAACTTCCCATATAGTTCATTTCTACTAAGAGTCTTTAGAATAGTGCACAAGTGATTTTCCTGATATTCATAGATTTTAGAGTATACCAAGATATCATCAATAAATACCACTAAAAAGTCATCATGATATTCTTTGAAAACTCAATTAATTAGATTTACAAAGATAGAGGGTGTATTAGTCAGTCCAAAAGGTATTACTGTAAACTCGTAATGCCTGTAACTTGTTCAAAATTCCATCTTTGGAATTTCTTCCTTCTTCACACACAACTGATGATATCCAGATCGATGGTAAATCATTAAAAAATATTAATCTCCATAAATTTGATCAAATAAATCATCAATGTTAGGTAGGGGATACTTTTTCATTATTGTTATAACATTGATCTCCCTATAGTCAATGTACAACCTCATAGATCCATCTTTCTTATTAATAAAAATAACATGGGCTCCCCATGGAGAAACACAAGGGAGAATAACTCCTTTGTTACTCAAAACCTCTATTTGTTTCTTTAGCTCCAATAATTCCCCAGTGGCCATTCTATAAACGTTCTTCAATATGGGCCTTGAACCAAAAAATAAATCAATGGAAAACTCAATTTCTCATTCTAGATGATGTCTAGGTAAATACTCTAGAAATAAATCAACATATTCTAATACAATAGTTTCATCCTCTATTTAAAAATATATCTCCTCACCCATAGTTATTTCAACCTCTTTCTCCTCAATAAATGAATTTAGTAGAGATATAGGGGGTGGATCTAGATAAGAATTAGACGGTGACATTTCTGCGCTAAAGATAAGGTATTCTGTATCATCATCAAAAATTGTAACCTCCTTATTCTTACAATAAATTTCCACATCATGGTCTAAAATCCAATCCATACTGAGGATTATATCAAATTTAATTATGGGAATGATGTTGAGATCAGTAGATAAAGAACATTTATATTCCCAAATGGGGACTGATTCACAAAACATTGTTGCAATAATACTTCCCTTTGGAGTTTTGACTGATAACTCCCTTGTTAAATCAAATTTGATGTATCTAATTTTCTTAGATAAATGGGATGATATGAAACAATTCGATGATCCAGAAACCAATAAAGCATTGTGTAAACTTGAGGAAACCGGTAAATTACATACCACCACATATTTTTGAGCTTCATTATCAGCAGTAGTGATTTCATAATCTTGGCCTTGCTCCCCTGACCTTTTCTAAGGTAAGATTCCATAGTGCTTAGGACATTCAATTTACAAATGCCCCATTTTGTTACAATTGTAGCATTCGACAATGACAACATTTTTCTGTCCCTTGTAATCATGATCATGGTGGCCTTTTTCACCACACTTGTAACAAACTCACATTCCCTTCATGAAAGTACCAGGGTGTTTCTTACCACATTTACCATAGGATGGATATTCAAATTTTTCCTTCTTCCCCTTATTTCATTTTCCATAGTGTTTAACAGATCTATTCTTCTCTTTCTTTTCTTTGAAGTCATAAGAGATAGAGAATTCATTTTCTTTCTTGATTGATCATGAGACAATATCTTTGTATGATGAGATGGATTGTGATACTACTGCTCAATGGAGAAATGGTTTTAACCCATAAAATAATAAATCAATCATACTCTTTGGTTTAAAATTATAATATGCACCATGACTTTCTATCCTTTTAATGTTAGCTGTATACTTTGTGACATTCTTATCCTCCTTTTTCCTCTGACTCAGAAATTTTCCTTCCATATCTACTCGATAGTCACAAGGAATGTATTTTTCTATGAAAATATATTTGAACTCTCACCATTCCATATTTGACACTTCTTCATCTTCAATTTCATTTTGAATTAATGAACACCATTGATCTGCATCACCTGTGAGGCGATAAACTGCCCTGACAACTTTTTCCCTTTCGTTGCCCCCCAAAGCATGATAAATTTTTTCTAAGGAACATATCCATTTCTAAACTACAAATGATGTTTTATTCCCATTTAATGTTGGTGGTTTTTTCCTCATGAATTGGTCTAACATTTATCCTTTGAGTTGTGGATCATGGTCTTCCATATGGGTAAGGTTATTATTCATAACCTGAGTGTGTTGTCCTAGTATGGTTATAAGATGATCAACACTAGTTTCATCACCAGATCCACTATAATTATCTTGAGTAGGAAGGAAATATCTATATGTATTATGTGAATTCATACAGTTACCATTCCATCAAATATGTTCAATTTCTAAACAAAGGAATACACTAGATTAGTTTCAGAATCACTATACATGATTCCAAATTTGTAATAAACTTAACATAAATTGAACAGTTAATGGATATAATACCTAATCATAAATATGTTTTCTATTAAGAGGTATATATTCACAAATCATTTATAATGGTTTTTAAAGAAAAGGTGATTTATCCTAAACATATCCCCTGGGATTTTTGTAACCAAGAGTGTAGCAAGGCCTGTTGTCGTGTACCTGGATACCCCAGGTCAAGCCCGAAACTCTTTGTTAGAGTTTTCACTCATAGGTACATATGTGCCAGAGCTGTCTCTACATGGTTATATCCAGAATGGGATGTATTTCAGGGAAAACTCACAAAATTTCTATATTACCAAAATTCTTGGAAGTTATTCAGTACTAATCCTCAAAGTCTATCTTACGGTAGTGTTCTCTAATAAAAGTTTTTTCTAAATCTAGATTTCATGTTTTGTACTAAACTTCCTCTGATAAAATTTGTAATGCCCTGACCCTAGTTACCCAAAGTCGGTGAATTATTACCTAACATTGGAAGGATATAAGGAATCGTGTCCTGAAAGACCGATTAGTTTAGCAGCCTTAGTAGTACTAGATACATACAAAATTTTTATATTACATCGTGAGATAAAAACAACAACAACATTTTTCTCCATTGAAAACACTAACATACCTTAGGATATCCTTATAGATCAACCATAAAATACTTTTTCATTTCCTAGGAAAAATAAAACATAGAAATGGGTGAGCTCATATGCTCAGCATGGGTAACAATATAGAAGAAACATTATAAATAAGAACAAACATTTAAGGAAATGTATAAAACTAAAACAAAAGCCTTATTAAATTAAACATCAGCATAATATGGAAAATATAAACCAAATAATTCCATATTCTTATTCACATGGATATTATACTAGTTGAATAATCACATGTAATATCAATAGCTAATTTCATAATGATGGATTGCATAATGTGAGACATCATAACCACTTAGTCAAGGCCTCATACCGAGACTACAAATAAGATTTTGTTGAGGCCTTGTGTCAAGAAACAAGTTTGTCTCATGATACCTACTGGTGCATCGAGGAGCTATATCGGGCTCCACCTGTCACTCAGTAAGTCCAATGCAATAATCACATAGAAAGGTTGAAACAGAACATAAACATCAGTATTAAAACTAGTATACGAAATATTAATACATTAACCATAATCCATGAATGGTATGAAAATAAAACAACCACAGTCAAACATATCACAAAACGTTCATTATAATATGAAATATTTTTATCATAATAAATCAACTTCAAAAAAGTATAAAATCTATTAATGGATGTTCACAAAGATGAGATCAAATTTGAGAGAAATACCTCTATCTATTTTGAAATCATTTAAAAGTCATGTAATTATAAAAGAAAAAAATTGATTTGAAAATATTCTTATAAAATTTTAAAAGAAGCTTCAAAGGTGTTATAACAGTGTAGAATAACTGCACCCACCGTATAAGTTAAAAAAAATATTCTTTCCTTAATTTGTCATAAAGGTCAGAATTTACCTTGTTTGAAAAACAATGAAAATATTCCTTTCAAACCATTTTATAAAATGTCAAAAAATCGTATAAATGAATTTAACCCATAGTATATTAAATATTTTTTTTTAAAATAGATTTTTAAGAAACACAAATGTGGATGATAAAGAGGTTATAGTAGATACTTATGTAAAAACACCCTCGAATAATAAAGAGACAGTGAAAGTAAACATTACCCTATAGTTTTCCTTGGTCGAGGGTACGTTAACCTCTTATATAATTATTAAGTAATTTTAATTAAATTGTACAAGAAATACATATATATATATATATTACATCATATATGATCATCTAATATTTCTTTTTTAATTATATTTTAGTAGTATCGTTGTTTCGGGTGATAACAGATTTAATTTCCTTTATATGTTTTGTTACTCAAGTCATGTTTGTTATGAATAGTATAAATTTGATTCATATCCAGAATGATATTATGTTCTTAAATATTATTTTTAATAATCAAAATAAAATTATTCTTGAATGGTTATGATGGGGAATGAATCATATTTCATTCGTGGAGATGGTAATCCGCATATACGCACAAACGCTACTTCCATTTCATTTTTTTAAATGGAAAGATGACCAAATGACACATAGATATATTATTATTCAATTATAAAATAATATTTTTTATAGATTGTGTATTTTAATTAACACTATACTTTATATGCTCCATGTATGGTAAGAATGAGTCATATCACATTGAGGGGGCAGTAGTCCGCACATCCTGAAATAGAGTTATCACATATATACAAAATAAAAAGAATAAAGGTATGATAGAAAAGATAATTACAGTAGATTATAGATAAAATATATATTGTAAATATCATATATAATTACAGTGCATTCATAATGGACAATATAATAGGAGGTAGTAGAAGATTGAACAATCATCATTTCCTAAGGCAGCTGTTCACCATCCATAGAAACATTATGTTCTATTCCCATTAGACGGAGGTGTGTGTAAGTGTACTGAAAATAATTCTCATAAAAACAAACTATTATTTTTAATTTACTATTTTTATTATAAAATAAAGGAATAAATAGAGTCTAGTGTGTTGTAGAAGTTAAATAAAAGAAAATAACATTAGAAGAGATGTTACCTTTAAATCAGGTAACTTTATTTATTTAGAACCAAAAGGCTTCCTTGAAGTGCCTTCTACCTAAGGTAGTGATTCTAAGATGAATATATAGATGTATATATCTTAATTGGGTAGATTTGGGATGGACCATGGGGCTTGAGAGGTGTGATAAATGGGTTAGAGGTGAGGTCTTTTTATAAGGGGGGGGAGAGACACTTTAAGATTATTTGAAAATATTATATTATTATATAATTATATTCGGTTTCTAAAAGTTCAAAACTCAATAATTTAGAATATAAGATGACTCATGTTAAAAATAATATCATCCTATAATAATTGGAAAGGTTTTGGATATTGTTTTTTTTATAATCTCATTAATCTAAATCATTCACTAATGAAGTAAACACTGTATCATTATTGTGTCATAAATAATTTTATTTATATGATGTATAAAAATTATAAAAAAATACCATGATGTAGGAAATATTTTCAGTCTTCAAATTAATATTTATAGTCGAAGAGATAACTTATATTAACCCATGTAAAAAATATTTTACTAAAATATATATGTTTATGTCATTTTTGTCTTTACTTTAAATTAATTAATATAAGTTCTCATTATCACTCTCAAGTGGCTCCATGGTGTCCCAAAATAGACCCAAGGATGCCCATGGTCGGAAATGTATCAATAAATAGAAATATGACACTTTTTAGGGTAATTTAATATTATTATAATAATATTTTTTCAGTCTTATTTACCAGATTTACCCTTTATCCATGGTAAATAAAATATTTATTGAAGTAAATATTCATAATGTATTAAAATAAAAGTTAAATATTTAAAAAATTTGGACCTCCTAATTCCAAATAAGGAATCTATTTTTCCAAATTCAAAACACAAAAGTGGAAGAAGTTAATTTAAAACATAATCCATTTGTCAAAACTAAAATTGTGTTTTTAAGAAATAACAACTATTAAAATAATGATACTTATTTATGTCCAGTTTAAATGTGAAATTACATCCAATGACCTAAATAATATTAAATGATAAAAATATATTCGAATTATACATTAAAACAACTCAAATTTATAATTCAACCCTATAAATTATTTCAATTAAAAAAGTGGTTTTTAATTTAAATTTATATTTTTTATTATTCATCAACAATAATGTTTTCTGAAAATTACCAAAAATTCACCCTGAGGTAATTTATATATCCCGCATACAAAACTTAAGTCCATTTTGAAAACTAATATTTATAAAATTTCAAAAAGTGGGTATTACTAATGATAAAGTCTAGTTTGAATGGTCGTGTTATGTTAGAATCTCGAAGTTGTGTACTTCCTTAGCTATTGAATTATTCAAAGGGAAACATACCGTGGATGCGTGGGGTGTTACAATGAATATTAAATATGGGATAAAGGGATTATATACCAAAAAATGATATAGGGAATAAAGTCATGACAATTTTTCATAGGGTATGTGTGACATGCAGACTGGCGATACAATTTTTTTGATTGTTGGTAGAGGTTGCGGTGTACGAATAGTGAAATATTGTTAAATAGGATACTCTTTAGGGTATTCTAGTCATCTAATTTTTGTCCCTTTGAGACACATATATATAGGATTAGGGGATATCATGAATTTATCCTTTTGGACACTCTATGTAGTAAAATAATTCTAATTAGTGCCTCTTATTCGTTGGGGGAGGCATAAGGCATGACTCTATTACACATCGACCTGAATTACCATGTTCGAAAAAAGTGACACATAGCCATATGCATGCCTCCTAGTACACATGGGGTTTCCAAAAAGTAAGGAGGGAATGAGCTCCATTAGTGGGTAGACTATACCCTCTATATCAATAATGTAGGCACAAATAATAATAAATAATAATGTAGCAGAACAAATTAATAATGTTGTAACAGAATAGAATAGGATTGTATCTCAATTCATAGAGTAAAATAAATCAAGAACCCCCCAATGTGACGGGTAGAACCATATAATCAAGATAAAAACCAAATAAACATATTATAAATAGTTCAACGTATTTCATAGAACCACTTCCAAATCCATGCCTTCATCTCCTCAACTCCCCATCATAGGGCCCTTTCCCTTCACTAGCTTTCTTTTCAAGAAATCTTCATGCAGATCGAGATTCCCATGAGGGGTGTGATTAATAAAAATTGTAGGAAACCACCAATACATCCTTAAAATAAGTTAATATAAATATATGATAGTGTATATCATGAATATTTAAATGTGAAAGACAATAAACATACATCCAAACATGTTCTAAGTCATCATGTTCTAACCATGATGTCAAAAATGTAAACCCCATATGCCTCAACATGATGCCGGTAAGGATATCTATGTCAGTAACCACATGTTATAAGAAGTGCCTAAAGTCCTAGTACTTTTTGGTACCCTACACTTATCAATACAAGTTCCACCATTAAGGAAATACCAAACTCCCCACCATGATGGTTGTGATTTTCAGGAACACCGCACGCCACACCATGGTAGTGGTTGTTATCCTAGGATGATGGAAAGTCCCAACTGAAATGTTTGATGTAATTGGATAACACACCACCCCGGCATGGAATTATCCTTTATCAGCCCATTTTTGATGAATTATAAATTCACATGCCTGGTCTACTCCCATATCAACATGAATTTATATGATCTGACCAATACCATCAAACAGTCCATAGTCAGTAGCCACTTTGACGTGATCATGCTACCCCTCCAATGGGATGTCTAACCAAAATTGAAAAAACGGATAAACATGAAACCTATATAATGGTTCAACATGCTATACAATTCAAAAACAATAACTTATGATAGTAAGTAAAAACAAGGATTATAAATAACAATTCTTAAGGGGATACAAAAATATCACATGATCACATATCAACCATTGGTCTAAAGGGAAACTCACTCACCCACATTAAATCACATATCAAGCACGTTTCATTGAGAATAAAAAATATATTCATGAAAATACCATATTTGAGGCCCTATATGGAATGTAATTTCCAAACATTGTTTTTATAAAGTAATCTAAATTTCATCAAATGATCACAGACAAAATTATGTAGCGCACCATTAGATAAATAGATCTTACATCAATGAAGCCTAACTCTTATTTTTGTGCATCAAGAATAAGATATAAACATTATACCCAGAGATGTTACATATAAATAAGTGTTTTATTTTAATAATATAACATATATATTCCATCAATTGAATCGGTTTTGAGGTATGTCAAAGGAGTGACACCAATTCCTTAGATGTATTCTTGATCAAAGAATAGATAACAGATATCACTCAAAATATTGAAGTGAACCTTAGGTTCATCCAAGGAAGATTGATCCATACCAACAAAAATATATATTCAAGAATAGTAAATTCTCATGATGATCGATATATAAAAACATAAACAAAAATAACCACCACTGATGAATGATATTTTTCTATACAAAGGGGGCGTTGATGAGACATCGAACCCAACACCATTCAAGAAATGATCAATGAAATCATCATTAATTGTTATGGGGATATATATAATGAAAAGTGTCATGATATATTAGTGTATCACCTCAATGGATAAGAGGTATATCAAGAAGGGAACCCAAATACAATAAATTGTGAAACTATATAACTCAGTTAGAATTATTCAACTAACATGGATTTTCCAGAATATATATTTAGAAGAGAGGGAAACATCTGGGAAGGCTATAAGAGTCACTAAAATCATGTAGTATTCTTATAAAAAGAATAATTCTTCAAAAATGAAATACAAATTGTATTTGCGGAGGAATTAATATCATTAATTTCAGACATTCATAGTTTGGATGAATGTTTTGACAAACCATACAAAAAATATTCACCCATTATGGGTTTTTAAAAATGCCACACAGTTTGGAAAACTATATTCAAAACATGTTATGGGGAATTGAATATTTAATCATGGTATAATAGGTAAGGACACACGGTTTTTCAAAATATGTGTGGTAACCATGTTTCACACCTTCATCCGTTGTTTTATGTTTCACAGTTTTATAAAGAAACCCTATAGTCTTGAAAAAACATTCACCATTTAAAAGGGCACAAAAACCTTCTAAAACCATCAATAAACCCCAATAACTCAGTCCAATCAATTAAAGGATAAAAAATATTATATTAAAGTAGTAATTTTATTTGTAACAAACCTCAAAATATCAATGTTAAATATAATCGTCCCCTCTAAAAACATTTTATCCTTGAGAAACATCTCAAGGAATTAAGCTTGAATATCTTAGGATAATGAGTATGATCTTCTTGTCTCGTGCTCCCAAGTCTCATCTATTATTTTTTCATGACACTTATGTATTCAATAACCTGGTACCATAATTAATCATTGGTATTTATTTCATAGATATACAATCTACCCAAAGAACTCCATGAATGATGCATCAAGATCCATCTCAACAACCTCAATGTCAATGACATGTGTGATATTGGGCATGTACTATTAAATCATAGAGATACAAAATGCATCCTGAAAAAATTTGTAGAGATAATGAGGATCCAAACAATATGACACTATCCCAACCAACTTGTTGTTCTTGAAGGGTATAACATAATAAATGGATATCTTCTCCTTCATCCTCAAATATCAGTGTTCTAACAGAGGAGTCGGTCTTAGAAAAACCTATTCACCTATAGGGATCTCTATAGGCTTCCCCATTAAGTTAGTATAATATCTATATCTTCTTTGACTTGTGATCAATATCTTATGAAAACTATGTACTCTATTATAGGTCTATTATACAATAATGCTCCCACAACTACTGCCTCACCAGCCTCATGGAAACAAATTAGTGGAAGACATTACATACTAGAGAGAGGATCATAAGATTCCATCTGGGTAACGTCCCAAATTTATCCAAAGGTAAATAATGTATAATGTTTTGAGTTATTTCATTTAAATGTACCTAAAAATGATTTTTAATAAGTTAAAAGAGGCCTCAGTTGTGTTTGAGGCTCGTTTGAATCCCATACCACCAAAAAAAAAACAAACTGGGATGCATGGTTTGTCTGAAACTGTGAGACCTAGGGCACATGCCCATGTGGCTAGTTATAGGTTTCAAATAGTGAGGTTTCATGATTTGCGTGTGGTTAGTCAAATAATACACCTACCCATGTGAGGTGCCCTAGTGAAGCAGAACCTTGCACATAGTTGGCTCATGGTATGGCCAAACCATGCGGCTAGACCTTACTAATTGAAAATGTGGGTGAATTTACATTTTTTTACCTTCATTAATTTTTTAGGGATTTTCGTTTTTGTTCCCTTTTATACTCCATCATATTCCTTCTATACATCAATGAACAAAATCTTCCATCCTCACCTCCTTGGGGTTTTGAAAGATATACTTAATTTCTTAATAGTTTCCTTCACAGTTAGAATCTATTGACTCATCTTAGTAATATATACCTTCCTCACTCTTTTATTCCATAGTTTCCCCTCTATCTGTTACACTATTTTGATGACATGGAATTTTGACCTATTTTTAGGGTTTTGTTAAATCTTTTTATTTCTTTTATTTTATATTGAATCAAGTATTGTTATAAGATGAGTGGACTATTATGACATTGAGGTATGGTGTTTATGCCCTTTCTTGTATTTTCACTATGTTTTCAATGTTGTTCTATTGTGATGCTCACCAGAACTTTCCGGTGGTTCCTCACCGTTTTAAATAATTTTTTTAAATGAATTTCAATGTTCATAGTGACCTTAGAATGTAGAGAAACCCATTCATATATTTTCTCCATGTCTTCAGCCACCCATTTGGGTGTTCCATTCTATGTGGACTAAGTTTCCCTTATTCATTGATTAGGGTTTCACTTGGCGTGTGTGTGTTGCAACTTTTTTTAATGTTTTAAATTGATTAATTGATTTAAGGTGAGTAATAAACCATAAATTGTATCCCTTTGTAGAATTCCAATGATAAGGATATTATCTATTTTACCTACGTATAATCACTTATGAATTAAATTTAATTGATCTTTTCAAGTTACATGAATATGTCACTTCATATTGAAATCCTTCTGCCATATGTTAAATACTTTTTATTCTTTCCATGTGCCACTTATTTATTTATGCTATGATATGATATTTGTACCATATGACACACCTTGTGTTTACTTCATTATTCCATAAGTGAATGGATTGAATTGAAGTGCCATGATGGAAAATCATGTTATCTTAGGATTTTAGAATGTCATTAATGAAATGTGTTTTGTTATATGTTAAATTCTTGTGCTAAATTCTTATGAACTTATTTTAGTGCATTGAATTATATGCCATATTTTAGTAAGATTGTTGACATGAAATGGTTTAATGAAAATTATGACTTGTACATGATTATAAGCTATGATTTGTTTCTTATGCGTCATCCCCATTATTTTCTCCTATTTAATGACTTATTTATTAACACACAATTGTGCCATTACTATTGGTTTGTATTGTATAGATGGTTAGATTGTTAAGAAAGTGGTATTGAGATGGATATTAATTTTTGAATGTCATTACATATATATTTATTTATTAATTGTGTGACTTTCTTACTATGGATAACATGATATGGGTCTAAAGAGATCATGGGTCTGATATTATGGGCTCCATGGATGGACTCACGGTGCCCAATGGGTTACTCTTTACACACTAGGAGTGATGCCTTGGATTTATAAGTATGGGCTCACCGGGTGGTTTCATTTATACTTTTGAGTGATGATGAAACCCTTGGGGAGAAATCGAGGGAAAATCCATTGGAAATATTTTTAAACCATGTCATGGATGATACATGGTTCTATATGTGAGATAATTAGTACAAACATAGAGCCATCATGTCTTGAGTGGTACATGGAAATTTGTATGGGTTTCCTTAGATAGATTCAATGGCATTGGTTATATTGGGGGATCCATAGTGACACTTAGGCATCTGCATTGATTGCCTTGGATAGGTTAGAACTCCACCACATGGAATTGATAGATTAATTTATTAATTATTAATATGTGAAGAATCTATTATTATTATAATTGTGAATATATTTGTTTGGTGACATAGAAGATAAGACCCCAAGCCAAAGCACATGCTAGGGGGTTTCCTCTCTTAGGTTTCCATTTTTACTATGGCCCAGGTTATGTATATTATACCTTGAAAATGTACTTCTTCATATATCTGGCTTAGGCTGAATCAGGTGGTATGGGATGAGTTTCTTTTTTGGAAGCTATACCATGTTTTTGTTATTTTATTTATAAACTACTCATCTTTAGTTATATATTGTCACACTTCTCATTATTTACAACACAAAATGGAATGTCCTAGACACCATGGGTTCCAGACTGCCAAGCCTCATTTCTTACTCCCTTCTATAGTGTCGTTTGGTACCTGAGTAGAATTTATGACCATAATTATGGACAAAGGGAAGTGAGATGATTTTGATGCTTAATTTTATTGCTACATATGATGTATCTTGGGGGTAGAGGACTTAGCCTATGATCGAGATTTTGTTTTAGAAATATTTGGAATTCTTGTAGTTTTTCTATAGCATGTATTATATGCTTATACCTTTGCTTTCCCTATACAACCATTTTGTATAGAATCATGATGGGGAAATCATTTAGTACCTATTATTGAAATTATTATTTTTCAAGTTGATTACTCATATAGTTTTTTTATTCCTTTAATTTTTTTTATCTTTTTATATAAATGATTCTTCTATTTATTAGGTAGTAATTTCATATGGTTTACTTTTGTGAAAAATCTGATCCATGTGGGAATGGTATCCCCATGGAAATAATCTAGGACCTAATTATAAGTATGTAGCCTCTAGAATTCAGGGAGATGTGCTTGAGTTTATGTGGCTCCACATCTCAGGGAAATGATTAGTAGAACATGGGGTGGGTTGCTACAAAGTGGAATTAGAGAATCCCTTTCCTTTTATCTTACAGTTTTTATATAAAAGACTCGGATATGTGAATTTGGAATTGACATTCTTCATGGGCGTAGCTAACCCATGTTTAGAGGAAAACCAAATTACATAGGTTGGGAATTGTAGTTATATATTATTCCATTTATGGTAGATATGAATTTACTATTGGGTGACACACCTACATGATGGTATTACAAATATTTATATGATTGGAATATTTATTCCTATTAAATCATCACAAATGAAAGAATTTTATTACATGAATCATAATAGGGACTATAAGAAATGAATTTCCATGAATATTTCCATGCCTTGTCTACATTCAGCTTGAATTTAGTTGTTTGCATGTGATTAATATTGTTCCTTGTTATGTTATGCCTTATAGTTCTTATTTTTTTTGTAATTACATAAGTTCATCAATACTTAATCCATGGATATGTTATGGTTTTGGTTAAGTGGACATGAATTTCAACTCATCAAGTGTATTGGTCCTTATGAATTGGAATGCCGATCCAACTAATTTAGCCAAACTATATAAAATACATTAAAACACTAAAGTGAATAAATATGATAAAATAATAAATCCACTATAAATGAATGTTTTAATACCATAACATAGACTTTAACATGGAAATGGGATATATTCTGCATCTGTTATGATCATTATGAGGTATTTTCCTTCTTCTCTATAGCTGGATCTATAAGTAGGCTATTATATGTGTTATACTCATAGGAAAGCCATAAACATTTCCTCTTTATCAATTTCTTTATCTTCTGTGCCATGTTTCAGGGTGGATTTTCAACTTCCCTTACTTATCTATATTCCATATATTTTTCTTATATCTATTTTCCTCGCTGTTATGCATTCTTTTATGAGGTGTGCATTCATGGAAATTACAGATTTATTCCATCGCAACATACACATGATGTATTCCAAGAGAGTGGTGATGAGAACACTTTGGAGGTGGTGGTCCCTAATACACCTATTATAAATGATTTATATTCACTAGAGGAACCTCCTAATGATCATATTTTGGGAAATTATTCTTAGTTTAATGAGATATTCCTACATTTCATGTTGTCAGTTCAAGGTTCTCCAAGGCCAACCCTGACTTGGGAAAAGATTAATTATTACTTTAAGAAGCAAAATATTCTAAGATTATCAGTGGATGGTGGTCCTCATGATGTAGAGTCAAGGATAGAATCTATGGTTTCCATATTTTACCATCATGAGATGATACTAATGTGGAGGGTCTAGCTCGCTCCCTAAATGTTGCATGATTCCATCAAACATTGGTGGGATGTATTTTCTCAGTCAAGCCATTGCTGAGGTATGATATAGGAAGACTTATAGAGGTATTTATATGATCATTCACTTTAGAAAACCCCGAGGTCAAATAGTTTTAGAGAGTTCTTTCATATTAAATAGGGAACTATGAAAATGCTTGAGTATTTCGCTAACTTCTCCTAGATTTATCATTTTCCCTCATCTCTGACCAGTTATGAATTGATGATTGTGAGGGGTTTTTTGCACAGGCTTGGGAATGATGTTTTCTCAAAGGTGAACACATTACAGTTGACTACCATAATAGAGATAGTGAACCGAGCCTAAATTAAAGAGCATAATATCAGATAAACTAGAAATGTGAGCCAGGGCAGTTCTATTCTGTGACCATGTGATAGTTCTTATGGCAGTATAATGTGTCCTTTAGAATGTTCATATTGATATCACATATTGATAGCTTCATGGTATGTAACCAGTGTGGTAGGGCAGACCATAAGAAGCCCTAGTACACAAGGAACCTGATGAAATGTTGATCATGTATAAGGATGGGTTATCTTATGTGCCTTTTCTCTTCTTTCCTTCCAGAATATAGTGTTAGGGGATTCATAATAGAAACACCATCAGGTATATGATCTATGAATCCATTTTAGGATGGGAGTTGGCCTACAACCAACTAGTCTGGATGAGGTAATGTCCATGGTCGATGTAGTCAGGCTAGAGAGAATTAAAGATAGTAGAGTGGATCAACTTAGGCTAGTCAGGTAGCATCTCAAGGTCGTGGTTCATGCCATATGTATGAAGTGAAACCATCTCTTTATAATTAGAGTCCAAGTCCATCTATGTTTATGGGCAATATTCTAGTATCCTCTACCTTATTTTCTTCCCTTTTTGATATAGGGGCATCACAATCTTTCATAACTGCTACATGTGTGGAATTTTTTGGCCTTGATATAGAGTACTTTTGTTGTCTCATGTATATTAACACTACATTATGCTTCAGAATAAATGGAATAACCTAGTTTAAGGAGATTCCCCTTGAAATAGGTGGGTTCCATTTCTTCTAGAGTTTCTTTATTCGTGATATGTCAAGCATCAATGTCATCCTCTATATGGATTGGCATAAGCATTATCATGCCCATGTGTACTAAAATCACCATAGAGTTTCCTTTACATCTCTTGAGGGCATTACATATATAAATAACGGTGAATGAGATATCAAAAAATATAGAGCAAGACCCAGGCACACTGGTCATGGAATGGTGATAGCTTAGTTGGAAAGCCACTTTATGAGAGACCAGGGAATTGAGTGGAAGAGTTCCATCCTGTGGTGTATTTTTTTAGGGAGATCTTTCCTAAAATTTTCACTAGATTTCCTCTTGAGAGAGATGTCAATTTCACCATAAATCTAGTTCCACGTGTGACACAAGTGCCTATTCCTCCCAAAAGGATGCCACCTACATAGCACTAGGAAATTAAAAAGTAGCATGAATATCTAGATTCTAAGGGTTTTATTAGAGCCAAGACATATCTATGGGGTTCAAAAAATCCTTACTCACAAAGAAGAAGGATGTAACCCAAGGATTGTTAATTGATTAAAAATTGGTGAACCTAATTATAGTAAAGAACCATTATCCATTTTCTCATATAGAGACCCTCTTTGAACATATTTGAGGTGGAATCGTTTTATCTATCATCAATCTGAGGTCAGGATATCATCTGGTTTGTGTGAGACCATTAGATATACCTTTTATAACATTTTTGGGGAGGAAAAACATGTACAAGTATTTGGTTATGATGTTTTCTTTGATGAATGCACAATTAGTTTTTATATATTTGATTAATTGGGTTTTCCACCCATATCTTGATTCTATTATGGTAGTCTTCATAGATGAAATCTTAGTGTAATCTCTCTCCTGACTCAACCATGCCAATATTCTTGAGATCATTTTTTCACACTGAGAGAGAACATAATATATGTAAATATTAGTAGATTCCACATTTGGATTTATAAGTTTCACTTCATGGGTCATATTAAATCTGAGGTAGTCATATCAGTTGACCGAGATATATTGTGCACTTTTGTTTCCTGAGATCATCCCCAGAATGTGTTTGATATATAGAACTTCATAGGGAATTATGGCTATTACAGGAAGTTCATTCAGGATATATCCCACATAGAAGTTCCATATATGGCCTTGAGAAAGAAAGGTGTGAAATTCTAATGGTATGAAGCTTATGAGAAGGCTTTTTTGTATTTTAAGGAATGACTTGCTTCATCTCCGATTATAATTCAACATGAGCTAGAAAAAAGTTATATAGTATACTAAGATACATTAAGGGTCAGGTTAGGTGCTTTTATGATGTAATTTGATCGAGTCGTAGTGTATGGAAATCATTAGGTGAGGACCCCTGATCAAAACTATGAAATTCACAAACTCATGTTAAGATGTTGTGGTTCATGATCTATGCTATTTGCTAGAACAATCTGTTCTGTGAGAGATTCATTGTTTACATAGATCAAAAAGATTTAAATATAACTCCCCTCATCGGGATATGAATCTGAGGTAGTGCAATTGGGTAGAATAACTATAGTCCATTGATTTTGAGTTGGAATATACAACAACAAAGGTCACTAACATAACTGATTCCTTGAGCCAAAAAATGCAGAAATAATCCATACGGGAATCCAACAGTGAGTGGATGTTGATGGATATGTTTTCTTAGTTACATATATAGGTTCATGAATAGAATGGGAAACCGGTTTTTGAAGCTCTAGCAGTGACATCCTTTCTTATAGAACAAGTTCAGATGCATCAAATATCATATTTTAAAAGCCTTATTTGGGGTGGGGTCACAGGAGAGATCCCACATAATGTATAGGTTGTTTTTAGCAGTGAGAGCCTGCTCTACCATAGAAATTTATGGGTGACTTAAGATATTTGGGAAGAGTTGATGAGGGAATCACATGTCTATGATTGGTAATTTATCTTGGGATTATATGGATATACTGAGACATGAATTTCCATTAGTAGTGTCCATGCATGAAAAGGAAGATAAAGAGATGCATCACTCAGTGATCCACCAATCAGCAGGTGATGGGAGATCACTAGTGACATGTTGTAATTATAAAGCTTATTTCTAGTCCTGAGTGGAAATAGAATGACACCACCATGGATTTTGTGATAGGATATCTAAGATATCCTAATAGAAGTGATGAAGTATAGGTGATCATCGATAGGATGACCAATGTCACTAAATTATTTTAAACTGGGAAACATAATCTATCGATGAGTTAGGTAAGATATACCTCTAGGAGATAGTGGGGCATCATGGTGCGCCCTGTTCTATCATTTCAGACTAAAATTTCTAGTTCACATCACAGTTTTTTCATGGGTTAAATATGGAACTAGTTTCATTGGTTCTCTTGAGTTATGGATACCATCCTCAGACCGATGGTCAGTCTAAGCATACAATTTGGGTGTTAACGGATTTTATTTGGGTTGTTATCCTTGATTTTGGAGGTTCTTGGGGAAAAAATATTCCAGTAGTTGAGTTTTACTATAATAACTTCTTTCAGTAAACTATTCTGAGGGATCCATATGAGGCCCTCTATGTTAGAATTTATCATTTATTTTTATCTTGGCGTGAGGAAGGTGAGGCTAAATAATGGGTCCTCATCTCATTCAGGAGACTTCATAGAAAGTTAACCTGATTCCAATGTGTATGGATAAAAATCAGTCCATTCAAAAGAATTATACTGATCATTATTGTGGATCTATAGTGTTTGATGTTTGGAATTATGTCTTTATGTGATAATTACCTCATTTGGGTCCTAGACAAATCAAGATACAAGGGAAGTTATCACCTCAGTATGTCAGGACCTTTAAGATAGTGGAGATAGTTGGGTTAGTAGCCTAATAGGTTCTATTTCTTTAAAGGTATCGTTCCATGGATGATGTCTTCCACGTATCTCAACATTGAATGTATCATTCAGACCTATCTCATTTAGACCTAATTGATCATAGAATAATGGTTCTCTAAGGTAGTTCAATCCCTTTGGTCTTGGTGCTATGATAGTATAGACATGTTTAGGACAAGTCCTGGGAGTGGGAGGCTAGTGTACGTGCATAGTTTCCAGATCATTTCTGAGAAGTCATTCTACCACCCATATAAGGGAATCTCGGGGATGATTTGTTTTATAGAGGGTGATTGTAATGTCCGGAATTTATCCAAAGGTATAAACGGTTTAATTTTTTTGTTTGATTCATTTAAATGGAACTAAACCTAAATCTTAATAATTTAAAAGAGGTTTTGGGTGCATATATTTATTGTTTGAATCCTGTATCACCAAATAGAAGAAAACATTCTGGGTGAGATAGTTTTTCTGAAACAATCTAACCTAGGGTGCACACCTACATGACCAGTTGTATGTTTCAGACTATTATGTTTTTCTCGGTTTGTTAATGGTTAGACAAACTATGCTAGGTTCCAAAGTAATGAAGATACTTGTGAATGGTTAGCATGTGGTTTGCCCAAACTGTGTGGTCAAACCATGAACAATGAAAATCAGGGTGAATTTAACTTTTTGACCCTCATTACAACTTTAGGGATTTTCCTTCTTTTACCATTTTCTCATCTAGTGTGTTCCTCCACATCTTCTAGGTGCACGAGCCTCCCTCCTCGGAATCATGGGGTTTTGAGAGATCTCCTTCATTTACCCATCATTTCCTTCACCAATAGAAGATGCAGAATAATATCGGTAATTTCTACCTTTAACACTCTTTTATTCAATGGTTTTCCCACTATTTGTTTTGCATTATTTTGATGAAACATCCTTTTCTCCTATTAATTTATTCTTGTAAAATATTTTTATTTATATATATTTATGTTTAATTAAGGTTTTTATGATATGAGTGGAGTGTAAGGACATAAAGGTAGGGTTTCTATTATCTTTCCCATTATTTCTTAACATTTTAAATTTTGTGTCGTTGTTTCACTCACTGAAACCTTCTAGTGGTTCCTTGACATTGTTTAATAAATTTTTCTAAATTGGTTTCCATTTTCATAGTGACCCTAACATGATTTAAAACCTATTAATGAATGTTCACCTTGTCTTTGGCCACCCCTTTGGTTTTGCCTTCCTAAATGGCCTATGTTTCCCTTATTACATGAGTGGGGTTTCACCGTGGGTGTGTTTGCTTCATATTTTTTAAATCTATTAAATTCATAAATGAATTTATGATGAGTAATGAAAATTTATTAGATCAATTTGGTGAATTCCTATGCTAAAGCTCTCATTGATTACCCCATTTATAATCCCCTATAGCTTAGAGTTAATTTCTATTTTCAAGTTTCATGATTATATCACTTCAAATTGAAATCCGTATGCCATATGTTAAATGACTATACCTATTTCCATGTTCCATTTATTAATTTTATTCTATTATATGTTCTTTTTTCCAAAGGCCAGACCATGCACTCTTTGCTTGGTTCCATAAGTGATCATATTGAATTGAATTTCCATACTAACCGAGCTAGTTAGCTTGTGATTTTGATTTGTCATTGGTGAAAAGTATTTTGTTACATGTCAAAGCCTAGTGATTAATGTATATGAAATTCTTTTACTAGATTGAATTTTCTGCTATAAATTGGTAAGATAGTTAACATGAAATAGTGTAATGAAAATGATGACATATAAATTTTTAGATTCTATTTTTTTTAGCACCTTCCTATTTAATGGCTTGTTCCTTTACTCAAAATTGTTCCATTTTTGTTGTTTTGAAATTTCTAGTTGGTTATATTAGTAAATATGTGGTATTAAAATGAATATTCCTTTTTTGGTAGAATGTGATTACATATATAACTCTTTCCTTTTTTTCCTTATAGAATATGGATCCCTGGTATGGGTTGGGAGATAACATGGGTGCCATATTAAGGACTTTGTGGATAGACTCTCCATGATTGGTGGATTACTCTTGATGAACTAGGTGTGATGCCTTATCTTTCCATGTGAGAGCTCTCTCGGTAGTTTTACATATACTCTTGTGTGACATAAATCACCTATGGGAGGAAACTTGGTAGGATCCATTGGAATGATAACTATGGAATTCCAAGGATGATACACGGTCCACTATATGAGTTACATGTTATAGACTCAGAGTCATAATGTGTTGTGTGATACATGGAACACCGTATTGGTTTCCGTGGAGAGGGACTCAGTGACATTAATTATATTGGATGATTCATAGAAACACTAGGGATTGTGCTGAGATCGCCTTTCATGGGGTCAGACTCCACCACTTGAAATTAATTGATTGATTTATTGCTTATTCATATGTGAAGATTATCATTTTTTATCATTTGGAATTTATTTTTTTGGTTATAATGAATATGATACCCCAAGGATAAGAACTAACAGAGGGGTTTTCCCTCTCAGGTTTAATTATTTAATTTGACCATTGTTATGTATATTATACATTTAACATCCATCCAATGGCCCGAAGGCCTTCATTTTTTTTATAGATTTTGATAATTAAACTTTCAAGGGGTGGGGTGGAACCCTTACAAGGCCCATAGGCATAAGTATTACATGGATCCTAGGCCTTAGAGAAATTCATTTGCCCGTAGGCTTCACACATTACATAAAACCCAGACTAACTACTAGGAACTGCTTCTCCCTAGCATCTCCGTCATGAAATCAACTCTCCAACTTCGCATGGGTGTTCAACTAGGCATTACTATGCACAAAAAGTCTTGTCCCGATGGCAGGTGCCATACCCTTTCATTCTTGCAATCTGTTTAGATTATGCTGTGGTGAATGCTCCTTGCTCATCCTCTTTGTAGATCTTGTTCTTTGTCAGTAGTATGGTTTTCATATGCATTTAAGGTGTCCCTAAGGCCTTGAGGTGGCCTAAAGGCCTTACTGACCTGAAGGCCTGGGAGGCACGAAGGCCTTAAAAAACCCAGGGACCAAATCGGTGGCCCAAACGGCCAAACGAGGGCATATTCTCGACTGCTACATTGCCAAACAGTACCTAGATTTCATGGGTTCCAGAATACTGATATTCATATCTCACACCATACTAAAATGTTGTTTGGTATCTAAGTAGACTTTATCATCGCCGATATGGAGAAAGGAATATGATCTGATTCCAATGATTTATTTTCTTATTTCTTTAGATGGAGCTTCGGGACAAAGGACTGAGCCTACTATCGAGTTTTCATTGTATCAGTTTTTTGGAAATTTTGTTGATTTTGATAGAATGCAGTATATGCGTGTACCCATATTTCCCCTACACTACCATTTGGAATAGAATCATGGAATGGAAATAATATAGTATCTATTATTGATATTTTTCTTCCAACATCTTTTTAATTATATATAGTTTTTTTTCTTCCTTTACTTCTGTTGTTGACTATTTATATATATTTTTCCACTATTTATTTTGTATTGACTTCCAATGGTATACCACTCTGAATTATCTGATATATGAGGTAATATTATCCCCATAGTCACAACATAGGCCCTCACTACTATTCGATAACATTGGGAATTTGGGTAGATGTGCATGAGGTCATGTGGACCACCAAAATTGGGAATCGTTTAGTGGTACAGAGGTTGGGACACTAAAATATGTATTGAATCCAGGTAACTATTATAGTCCATAAACACAACCAAGGAGAAGTGGTCATCCCACTCTCCACCAATGTATTGAATGTAATCCCTAAGAATATCCTTCAATATATGGATTGATCACTCTGACAATCCATCTGTAAGTGGATTGTAATTTGTGCTCAATTTCAACGGACTCCCTAGCCCTTATTCAATCCATTTCAAAACCATGATATAAAATGCATGTCTCTATAAGATACAATTCTCAAAGTATGTGACATCCCATTTCATTATTTTAGGTAATTTTTATTCCTTGTTCGGATAATAATTTTTTTAAAAATTGTATCAATGTGTTTCTGGTGATGCTGGGAAAATTTCAGATCCTTAAGGGGAATCAATGGTTGGCTCATGGTTGGGGAAAACCATGTGGTTTGGACTAGATAATTTTGTGGCCATGTCAGATCCATCGAAAGGGGGAAAATAGTTTTTTTAAGATGTATATCCAACCCTTCCAAACAATCTACCCTTGAATATAGATAGTCACACAGTTTTTGAATGGTTAAAGTAATCGTGAGGAAAAACCATTCACTCCTTCTAGACATCTAGTGAGGACACATGGTTAAGGAATATAGTTACTCATAACTATTAGACCCTAACAACAAACCATGTACATAGTTTTTAATTCAATTAATTTTATAATTTAAAAACATAGGACCACTGTTTAAGATGATAAAATCTGATATTTGACACTAATACAACTCCTTAGTCCATAAAGGCTCTCAATAGGTGAAATTGACTCCTCTATTCTCTAATTTTTACAAATCTAAACACCAACGATTATATTAGATCTCCTTCTAGTAAGTGAATCTTCTCTTTTCTAGTTTATTTTAATATACTTTTCTCTCCTTCTTCAAGAGTGATAGAACAACATGTTATTGATTAATATAATATTCTATTTGATAAATCTCGATTCTATGACCTAATTCACCTTTGTTCATCATTAAAAGATCCCATCATGGGTGTAGTGTGGGATCAGTGATGAGATTAATGTGAGGTCATCCTATATGGTTTTACTATATAATAGAAACCTTGAATCATTTTTATTGATTTTAAATGAGTTTTTAATGATTTATAAAACCATATTTGATATTTTTTGATAATTTATTTGAAAAGGACATGGAAAATGTGAACCCCCCCCCCCCAATTTTAATGAAATTAAAATTATATGGAATAATTAAAGAACAATGAATGCTTAAATTGAATGTTTATTTGATTAAATAATTGTGTGAAGATTCTTGAAAAAACATGATTTAAATGAAATATTATGTGAAAAGGAATGAATTTAATAAAAACCTATGATTTTGTTTTGAAATTAAAAGTCTTGTTGAACTTGGAAACTAATATATTTCAATCTTAAAGATGAATTGATTTTAAATGAATTATTTTCATATGATTTATTGATTGATTTATTGAGAAAATGGGATCATGGGTAGGTGGTTTTGACATGAACAGAAGGATCTAACACCTAGCACTGAATATGATGATGACAACACAAACTAAACCATGTTCCACCTAATTATATCATAATGGGTCACTTGATAGGGTGAAGATAAATATCCCATAATGTGTCATTTATTAAGGTGTAGATTTACTGTGTACAAAAATTTTAATTCATTATCATTGGTGAGTAGTGTGAGAAACCTATATCCAGAAAATAATGTACAATATGACATTTGACAATATAGAGTTCTTTTTCATTACACATTCCATTTCTTATAGAATTGTTTGGTTCATTGAATTTTATTTATATAAATGTTTTTTATAAAATGTTCGTTTAAGATTATTTTAATATATTTTCCATTTTTCTATTTGAAATCATTTTTTGTTGAAAATATTTAAATTACATACCATGTTTTCTTTATTTAAATTTTAAGGATAAATGGTTTATTGTATTGGAATTTTTTATGGAATCACATTGTGGAATAATATTGCGATGTTAGCTCACACACTAAATTTACCCTTGGGAATTAGAATATTATCTTATACCAGATTCAATTAAAAGGAAATGGCCTCTTGGAGGAGGTAGATGTACATGATTATTGGGAGATTGTGTGATGGAGTTGATTGGTGGAGATGTGATCCACCAGTTTCATGTGCTTTATAACTTTTTTTATTGAATATGATTTGTCTTTTAATGATGTATTTCTTTGGTTTTATATTATCTGTTTGATTATGTTACTTTATCCTTGAGGATATTTGAGTATACCATGTTATTTTGATTATATACAGTTGTTTTGTGGAATAAAACACTCCCTCTTATTTTGTGAATGATTCTAAGTGATAGTATCCAAAGCAAGGTGATTTGGAACACCCTTCGGGATATGTGAGTGTTGGATTGTGTATTATTGTACTAGGGTATCTGGAATGGTTCCAGAAAATGTGGTATCAAAGAGGTTTTACATACTTCCTTGATATCAGTACGTAATCTTGGATGTCCTGGTAGAAAATTGGTAGGATTTTTAGGTCTTACGACATAGTTATGAGTGACTTATTGGACATCTCTCATCATAATGAGCCTTAAGTCAACATGGGTGTTTGAAAAAGTGTCATTGAGGAGTAATTTGACATCAATATAGTCTTTTCCTTATTCTTGATCCGGGTTTTTTGAAATCTCAGTGTTAAATTATATTGATTAAATTGATATTACTATATCCTTGATGATGTTTCAGTGTTGTCTATTGATTCTTTGTTAGATCATCCACCTAAGACGATGTTTGAATATTCTATGGGAGGAAGTTACTGGGGAATCAACACAAGAAAATACTCCCATGGACCAGAATAATGTTGAGTTAGTGGTTTCTACTATCAAATTTTTAGGATAGGTTCTTGAACCTATTCCCATTCTGGATCCCGTAGTGGTACCTAATAGGGATAAATCCAGGAATCATGCTCAAGAGTTCCATCACCAAAATCCACCTTGTTTCTTAGGCTCTAATTATTCTCAAGAAGAAGAGGATTTGTTGAAATGAATCGAGATACTTTTTGAGTTCATGAAAATTCAAGATTCTAATAAGGTGAAGTGTTCTACCTTCAATAATTAGGTACCTTGTAAGATATGGTGGGATACTGTAACTGTAACACCCTGAGATTTTATGAGATATATTATTTTTAATTTCATTGATGTATTCTATTATAAACTACACCATGATTATCTTGTACTATAAGAAACACCGTATTAGCTTGTAGTATACACAACACTATTCTTGGCTCGTGTTACACACAATTTCAAGTTCATTTTGTGGAAATTATTCTACGAAACATTAAGTATAGATTTTGTTTAGTGTATAAATGTAATATTTTTTGATTATGTTCTACGCCACACTAAATGGAGCATTTAATACACGCAGCCCCGACTTTGCTTGCATTACAGGCAATCAAGACCTTCCTGGATAGCGTGTGAAGTAAGCCATACCGAGTATTACTAAATAAGATATTATTATAATATTATTATGAAGTAGCCGTTATAAATAGTAATACCCACTTTTTGAAATTTTATAAATTTTATCTTTAAAAATGTACTTTATTTTTGGATTTGGAATATTGAAATTTTCCTAGGGTGAATTTTTGGTATTTTTTTAGAAACTTCCAATTTTTGATGAATAGTGAAACACTAGGTTACTATTTAAAAACTGAATTTTTATTTAAATAATTATTTATTTTATTTAAATTTATTTTTTTTGTCAAAATTGATATATAATACCTATATAAGTTCAATGTAATTCATTGGAGTCATTTTATAATAATTTTAGATATATAAAATTTTTATTGAACATTTCACCGTCTTTTACCCACCTCCTAAGAGAATTTGGAAATTTACATAAAACTTAATTTTACCGCTTTAGTGAGTGGAATTTCTAAAATCTGAGAGACACGGTTAATATCAAGGAGTAAAACGTGGTTCAATAAGATAAAAATAATTTTTTGGTGAATAGTAACTTTTTTACTTTTATTTGCCATGGTTAAAAGTAAATAGGGAAATTAAGGGTAAAAATGATATTATTATTACCCTAACACATGTCCTAATTCTATTGGATAAGTTAAATTCAACCAAAAACAACCTTAGAAATAAAATATTACCCTTTAGGTCCACTTGGATTAGATTAGGACACTTATTATTATTTTATTTAAAGAAGAGTTAAAAGAGTTATAATCGAAGTTTAATAACTAAAAAATTTATAATACAGGGTTATACAAAAGATAAATTCAACTATAAATATTCATTAGAAAGATAAAAACATTTCCTACGTAATTATAGTTTATTAATAATTTTTAGACATTAAATAATGTAATTTATTTATGAAACAATGATGATGCAGGAATTACCTTATTAATGAAATATTAACATAATTGATATTATAAATACCCAAATAAATGTAATTTGAGGATTTTTATGAATTAAACTAATTTTAAATGTTAATATGACAGGTTAGTATTGATATAAATAACTTTTTTGGAACTAATCATGCTGTTATAATTTTCACAAAAATCAATTACCAAATAGTGTCAAAATTGACATAAAATAGTTTTCAAAACAAATATTATATTATTAATTGTTATTATATTCCTAAAAATATAAGGTTCGTCCAAATGACTCAGATAAGGTTATATATATTAATAATTAACTACTTTGGGTTATTTTGGCTTGTTAGTAAGTTTATTAACCATATAGTGTAAGAAAACAAGAAGACACAGTAAAAGTTAAATTATTTAACTTAGAGTTAAATCTAAATGATAAGGTTAAAATGGTAACCTAAACTTGTCTAAAACCTATTGGATGAGATTATTTCAACCCATCCCCACTTTAACATAGAAATAAATCAATTTTGAGCTATTATAAACCGAATATTACTTTATTATAAAATAATATGTTAAGTTTTTTCTAAGGTGCCCTTCTCCTCCCTTATAAAAGGGCACCTCCTCCCTCTTCTCTTTACACAATTTTGAGCATTCAATGTCGTAAAAACCCTTCCAATTTCCCTTCTCAAATTTCCTAGAAACATTATAGACGTTCTGGTCTCCTCAAAAGACCAACTCTAGTTCATTAAGAGAAATCTTAAAAGAGGTGTGTCGAAGAAGAGGTAATCTCTTCTACCGATTCTTCCAAGTTTTCTTTCTTCTTCAACTTCTTATTATTTAGTTGTTTCATTATAATTTAATAACATCAGTATCAATAATATACTGATATGTTATTATAAATATGAAACAACCCTATTTCACCTTCTATCCATCCTACAAAAAACGAAATCACCGCGCGTGCGTACGTACGGAATATTATCTCCACGCCGTGGTGTAATCTGTTTTCCACCACCACCTTACTTGGATGGGTATAATGGTGTAAAGAATAACTATATATAGTTATTATAACATCATAATTATTCTGAGATATTATATCATCCACTCCAATTCAATTCAATAATTATGTGTACGATATCATCGCTCGTGCGTACGTACGGATTACCGTCTCCACGACGCGATGAGATTCATTCTCCATGTTAACCACTCAAAAATGATTATAATGTTTATATAATGAATAATAATGAAATATATGACATGATAAATCTAATGGATTTATGTATATATATATATATATATCATCTACTTACTTTTATTCAAGTCAATAAGGAAAAGAAAACAACGTTCATGCGTACGTACGGCCTACCGTCTCCATGAACGGTGTATTTAATTTCATTTATCTATCTATTATATATATATATATATATAAACTGAATATATATGATATATAAATCATGATTTACATTCTGTAAGTAATTAAATCATGATATAAGTAATAATAATATCAATACCAATAAGTCCAAACACGTATGATAAATAAAATGATTTTACCCAAAACGCTGCTTTAACATGGAATTTACCAAATAACGGGTAATATAAAGTCATAAATGAACCATATATGATATCATAAAAATGAATATGATTCTTTAATAAGTCAATTAAATTATTTAAATCATTATATAAGAGGTTCGGATACATACGAAGCATATCGGACCTAAGGTAAGGGATAATTTTGCAATCTCATTTTTATCCGAGATTGTTTATTCGTAAGTATTTACTGGATTTATTGATATCATCCATTCCCATGTTTTTAAAAAACGTTTTATGTATGTTTAAATCCATTTTTACCCATTTCTAAAATTTACCAAATGTTATGAAAGGAATCTTACTTTTGTTTACCACATGAGGAACTTTTTGACTTTTCTGACAAAAGTACGAAGAGAACGTTTTTTTAACTTATACGGCATGAACAGATTTTTTATGTTTCATAACACCTTATTTTCATTAAGTTTACTCTACAAGATTTCATGGTTATTTTCAATAAAATTCATTTCTTTTAAAATTTTGTGGCATTTTGTGAGAAGAAAATGATTTTTAAGAAGAAAGGATATTTTCCTTAAGAATTATTTTCAAGTGTTTTATCAAAACCATTTTCCATCTAAGATGACAATATTTCATATGTGTATGTTTCAAGTATAATATCTCTATGATTTACACGGTTTAACTTTTATTATGATGAAATTATATCTATTTTTTTATGGATTATGTTATGATGGGAAGATGTTTATGAAACCCGTTTTATTCTTTGGGTTATGATGAATGATTTATGTTTATTTTGTGGCACAAGTAAGAATGATTTCAATATGAGATGGGTGGGACCTATATATAACTCTAATTCATTGGGTAATGATTTATATCTCATGAGTAGAAATGGATAGAACGATAAATTAATCTGGTTCAGTGATACAGGACTGGAACGAGGAGTGAACTCGATTCAGAAAGGTACTTTGTCTACTAAGATGGTCTTGGCAGCAATGCTTTGGCTACTATGGAAATCATATCATGTGCTTAAAGCTTTTCCACAATTAAATGTTATATTCCCATGCTATTTTATCATGATTTATGTTCCATTATGACTTATGCCTTACGTACTACCAAGATTTATTTCACAACTCATGATTTTGATATGTAAATATTATGTTCATGTTTTGAAGTTCAAATGTATATGGTTTGTTTTATTTTCTCCATGAGTACCCTTACTAAGCATTTGAACTCACCATTTATATGTTTTATTTTCCCTAGGATATAAAGAAAGGTTTTAGTTAAGAAAAAAATGGAAGATCTTTATGGGAGATGTTGAAGATCATTCACCATGATTAGAAGATTATATTATCAGTTTCCAAAGACACTAAACTATTATGGTCCTTATGTGTTGGTTTTTGTTATGTATTAAGTATTCCGTAAAAGTAATGTAATTTCTATGTACGTCAAGCTTTGGGGTCTCTACAGTTGGTATCAGAGGAAAAGTTTAGTTAACCTTTGAGATCTAGGATAAAAAAACCTTAGTGAAATCCCTATAGATATTTCTAAGGTATATCTAGAGATGTCCCTAAGGTTATGTATAAGTAGAGGTTATAGTCCTAGAATTACAGTAATGATATTATAATTAAACCTAATATGTTAGATATTGAAGGTACTCCCCCTTTATTATGTTCTTTTCCCTAGCATGATTTTTCTTGTCACACTATTCTTTTTGGGTTTTAGACGATGGCTGGAACCGAAAGGAACTATGTTGATCAATGTAATGGACAATGCAATGATTGTCCTCCTGAACAAACCAATGTTATGCTAGATGGAGTGAAAATATTATTTCTATACTTACACAAGATATGAATCATTCTGGACTTCCAAATGACCAGAGAAGGGAACAATATTCTATTGAGTCCTTAATGAGGCAACATCCACCTTCTTTTAGTTGGTCTTATAATCCACTTGTTGGTGAACAATTGATCAATACCGTTGAAAAGATATTTTCCATAATTCGTTTTTTGGAACATGAAAAATTCATTCTGTCTGTTTACCATTTAGGAGGTGAAGCAGACCAATGGTGGAATCTAATTAAGAATACGATGCCCTGAGATGAAATTGAGTCCATGGAATGTGTTGAGTTCAAGAACTTATTTTTCAATAAGTACTTCCCTCATATTCTTTGAAAAAAGATCAAGAAGGACTTTCTTAAACTAATTCAAAAGGATGTTGAATCTATTGGTACCTATGAAGAAAATTTTACAAGGATTTCAAGGCATGCATCTGGCTTTATCATCCAACCTGATAGAAAAGTTGATCGATTCTTCAGTGGATTAAAACCAAGTCTTCAAAGGGCATTAGCTATAAGAGACTTCAGTAGTTATGAAGAAATTCTGCATTTTACTATCAAGGTAGAACTGGAAGCTGGTGTTACATATCCATCTCATGGTTTTAACAAGAAATGAAAGATGGAGTTCAAAGAAAATTCTTAGAAAAATGGTGAAAAGAAGATGAATGTTACTTTATTCTCAATGTGTGGAAAGAAGCATGGTGGATATTTCCAAAAAGGAAATAGAAAATTTTTTAAGTGTGGAAATGAAGGTCATCGAGAAGTTGAGTATCGAGGTAATGGGGAAAAGGTAGCTAATGATGTGAATAGAGAAAAGACTACAGAGAACGCTCCACCAACACTTCAATGCTTCAAGTTCAAGGAAATGGGGAATTATGCTAATCAATGCCCTAATCCAAGGGTTAATGATTATCGACGTGAGAAACCTCTTAAGGAAAATGATAAAGGGATGTCACATGCAATCACTATTTGCCATTTTGAGTATGAAAATGATGGTGTGGAGTGATTAAGTGTTTATGTAATGGGATTTCAAAATAGTATCAACGAATCTCATTTATAGTATCATGGAATTTTGGAATATCTATGTATTGGTTTTCAATAATTGTATGATACCGGTAACCATGAAAATTGATTGAAATAATTTTGGAATGAAGATGATATATCCATAATGAAGGGATAAGGAGAAAATGAAATGTTTGATAGTATTCATGATCTCATGACTGATATAAGGACAAAGTAATATCACAGATTGAGTATATAGAAATTTTGGGATTTTGGTATGTGGAAAGAGTTAACTTTTGAAAGATTTCATGTTTTCACTAAGGTTCTATAGTAACTCATGTTTCAAAAAATACATGATTAAGGTATTCACATGTTTGGAATGTGACCAGCAAGATATATCTTATGATATATGGGGCATAAATGATGGTATTCACATGCTTGTTATGTGACCTTTAAAGTAATCATTTTCTTTATATTATGAGATTGGACAGATGTATTTTGGATAAGCCTAAAGATTGGAATAGATTATATTTCACATCAGATAGTATTGTTTAAGGCTTGAACTTTTTGTTATGTTATAATAGTATAGTTTTAGAAAAAGGACAAACCATAAGACGGGCGAAAACCCGTCGCGTCGGACAAGGATGCATGAATCAAACCCACAACCGAAGTGCGATAGGCCTTTATCGCCTACCACTAGCCTACAGGAAGACCATGTTTTGTAGAAACTAGTTTTATTTTATAAAGAGCTATGATAGATGAAGTATAAGTCCATTTTAGGAACCATATATGATTAATCTCACTATAGATGGACTTATGTATATTTAATAATCTTTTCTATCATTTTATTTGAGACAGATGGAATGACCTATCATTATATCGCATGATCTGCTAACACTTCATAAAAGACAAATTCACCTTCATTTCTTTAAGAGATGAAGTGTAAATTGTTCAAGGCACAAAAAACAGTAAGATGGTACCAAATTCAAGTAAGTATTTCTTTTAATTCAACAATTATTTAACTTTAGGGAAATGATCTTGAAAAAAAAAATGTTATTCTAGTGTCCTTTTATCTGATGAATCAGATGGTACCTTAAATCATCACAAATTTATGGATTTGTGATTGTTGGATTTTTCATAGCCATGCCCTCTACCACTCTCTATCAGAACTTGATAGTTAGTTTTTTCATCCATATCCATATTTCCACCTATGTTCTCCTATGTGGAAACCCAGTGATGAGTTAATCTGGGTCACCGTTACATTTCTTAATTTACTTTTTAAAAATAATTTTTAGTATTCCTTTTACGATGTGGGTTTTTACGAACGAAACTTTCAAGTAGTAAACGATTTATAACCCTGATAAATTTCGAGGGAGAAATTCATTTTAAGGGGGGTAGAATGTAACACCCTGAGATTTTTATGAGATATATTATTTTCAATTTCATTGATGTATTATATTATACACTACCCCAAGATTAGATTGTACTATACACAACACCGTATTAGCTTGCAGTATACACAACACTATTCTTGGCTCGTGTTACACACAATTTCAAGTTCGTTTTCTGGAAATTATTCTATGCAACATTAAGTATAGATTTTGTTTAATGTATAAATGAAATAAGTTTTGATTATGTTATATGCAACACCAAACAGAGCTTTCACTACAGGCAGCTCTGACTTGGATTGCATTACACGCAACCAAGACCTTCCTCGATAGCGTGTGTAGTACGCCATACTGAGTTTCACTAAATGAGATATTATTATAATATTATTATGAATTAGCCATTATGAATAGTAATACCCACTTTTTGAAATTTTATAAATTTTATCTTTCAAAATGGACTTCATTTTTGGATTTGGAATATCGAAATTAGCCTAGGGTGAATTTTTGGTATTTTTCTGAAAACATTCAATTTTTGATGAATAGTGAAAACACTAGGTTACTATTTAAAAACATAATTTTTATTTAAATAATTATTTATTTTATTTAAATTTATTTTTTCTCAAAATTGATATATAATACCTATATAAGTTCAATCTAATTCATTTGAGTCATTTTAAAAAAAATTTAGATAGATGAAAATTTATTGAACTTTTCACCGTATTTTACCCATCTCCTAGGAGAATTAGAAAATTTATATAAAACATAATTTTACCGCTTATATGAGTGGAATTTTGAAAATCCAAGAGACACAGTTAATATAAAGGAGTAAAACATGGTTCTATAAGATAAAAATAATTTTTTGGTGAATAGTAACTTTTTACTTTTATTTATCACGGTTAAAAGTAAATAGGGTAATTAAGGGTAAAAATGATATTATTATTACCATAACACATGTACTAATTCTATTGGATAAGTTTAATTCGACAAAAAACAACCTTAGGAATAAAATATTACCCTTTAGGTCCGCTTGGATTAGATTAGGATACTTATTATTATTTTATTTAAATAAGTGTTAAAAGAGTTATAATCATAGTTTAATAACTAAAAAATTTATAATACAAGGTTATACATAAGATAAATTTGACTATAAATATTCATTAGAAGAATAATAATATTTCCTACATAATTATATTTTATTTATAATTTTTAGACATTAAATAATGTAATTTATTTATGACACAATGATGATGCAAGAATTACCTTATTAATTAAATATTAACATAATTGATATTATAAATACCAAAATATATGTAATTCGAGACTTTTTATGAATTAAAATAATTTTATATGTTAATATAACAGGTTTATATTGATATAACGATCTTTTTTGGGACTAATCATGCTGTTATAATTTTCACAAAAATCAATTACCAAATAGTGTAAAAATTGACATAAAATAGTTTTCAAGACAAATATTATATTATTAATTTTTATTATATTCCTAAAAATCTAAGGTTCTACCAAATGACTTAGATAAGGTTATATATATTAATAATTAACCACTTGGGGTTTTTTTTGCTTGTTATAGTAAGTTTATTAACCATATAGTGTAAGAAAACAAGAAGACACGGTAAAAGTTAAATTATTTAACATAGAGTTAAATCTAAATGATAAGGTTAAAATAGTAACCTAAACTTGTCTAAAACCTATTTTTTGAGAGTATTTCTATCCATAACAACTTTAGATTATAAATAAATCAATTTGGAGCTATTATAAACCGAATATGACTTTATTATAAAATAATATGTTAAGTTTTTTCTAAGGTGCCCTTCTCCTCCCTTATAAAAGGGCACCTCCTCCCTCTTCTATTTATGCAATTTTGAGCTTTCAAGCTCGGCCAACCACTGAAAATTTCCATTATAAACTTCCCTAGAAACATTATTGAGGTTATGGTCTCCTCAAAAGACCAAATCTAGTGCATTAAGAGAAATCTTAAAAGAGGTGCGTCGAACAAGAGGTAATCTCTTCTACCGATTCTTTCAAGTTTTCTTTCTTCTTCAAATTATTATTCTTTAGTTGTTTCATTATAATGTAATAACATAAGTATAAATAATATACTGAAATGGTATTATAAATGTGAAACAACCCCATTTCACCTTCTATCCATCCTACGAAAAACAAAATCACCGCACGTGCGTACGTACGGAATACCGTCTCCACTCTGTAGTGTAATATGTTTTTCCACCACCACCTTACTTGGATGAGTATAATGGTGTAAAGAATAACTATATATTGTTATTATAACATCATACTGATTCTGAGATATTATATCATCCACTCCAATTTAATTCAATAATTATGGGATTGATATCATCGCTCGTGCGTACGTACGGATTACCGTCTACACGACGCGATGAGATTCATTCTCCATGTTAACCACTCAAGAATGATTATAAAGTATATATAATTAATAATAATGAAATATATGACATGATAAATATACTTGATTTATGTATATATATATATATATTTCATCTACTTACTTTTATTCAAGTCAATAAGGAAAAGAAAACAACGTCCATGTGTATATACAGCCTACCGTCTCCATGAACGGTGTATTTAATTTCATTTATCTATCTATTATATATATATATATTGAATATATATGATATATAAATCATGATTTACATTATTGAAGTAATTAAATCATTATATAACTAATAATAATATCAATAACAACATGTCCAAACATGTACGATAAATAAAACGATTTTACCCAATACGCTGCTTTAACCTGGAATTTACCAAAGAACGGGTAATATAAATTCATAAGTGAACCATATATGATATCATAAAAATGAATATGATTCTTTAATAATTCAAGGACATTATTTAAATCATTATACAGGTGGTTCGGATACGTACGAATCATATGAGACCTAAGGTAAGGGATAATTTTTCAATCTCATTTTTATCCAAGATTGTTTATTCGTAAGTATTTACTGGGGTCATTGTTATCATCCATTCCCATGTTTTCTAAAAATGTTTTCATGTATGTTTAAATATCTTTTTACCCATTTCTTAAATTTACCACATGTTATGAAATGAATCTTACTTTTGTTTACCACACGAGTAACTTTTTGACTTTTCCGACAAAATTACAAGGAGAATGTTTTTTTTAACTTATACGGCATGAACGGATTTTTTCAGTTTCATAACACCTTATTTTCATTAAGTTTACTCTACAAGATTTCATGGTAATTTTCAATAAAATCCTTTTATTTTAGTCTTCTGTGGAATTTTTTGAAAAGGAAATTATTTTTAAGAAGAAAGGATATTTTCCTCAAGAATTCTTTTCAAGTGTTTTATCAAAACCATTTTCCATCTAAGATGAAATTATTTCATATGTGTATTTTTCAATTATAATATCTCTATGATTTACATGGTTTCACTTTTCTTATGAAGAAATTATAACCATATTTTTTATATGGATTATGTTATGATGGGATGATGTTTATAAAAACCATTTTATTCTTTGGGTTATGATGAATGATTTCTGTTTATTTTGTGGCACACGTAAGAATGATTTTAATATGAGATGTGTGGGACCTATATCTCCCTCCAATGCACTGGGTAAAGATATATATCTCATGAGATAGACATGGATGGAATGATATGTTAATCTGGTTTAGTGATACAGGACTGGAACGAGGAGTGAACTCGATTCAGAAAGGGACTTTGTCCACTACGATTGTCTTGGCAGCAATGCCTTGGATATTATGGAAATCATATCATGTGATTAATGCTTTGACACAATTAAATGTTTTATTACCATGCTATTTAATCATGATTTATGTTCCTTTATGACCTATGCCTTACGTACTTCCACGATTTATTTCACAACTCTATATTTTGATGTGTAAACATTATGTTCATGTTTTAAAGTTAAAATGTATATGGTTTGTTTTATTTTCTCCATTATTACCCTTACTGAGAATTTGAGATCACCCTTTATATGTTTTCTTTTCCCCAGGGTATAAATAAATGTTTTAGGTAAGAAAAAAATGGAAGATCTTTATGGGAGATGTTGAAGATCTTTCACCAAGATTAGAAGATTATATTTTGAGTTTCCAAAGACACTATAATATTACGGTCCTTGTGTGTTGGTTTTTGTTACGTATTAAGTATTCCGCGAATGTAATATAATGACCATGTACGTCAAGTTTCGGGTATCTACAGTAACATCCCATGTTTTGGGCCAGGTAGGAATTTCAAATAGAAATAGAAATTTATATTTTGTGGAAGAGTTAATTCATAATCAACGAAACATAATTTTCCTCCAAGAGTTTAAAAACATTAATGTGTTTTGTTTGTGGAAATGGTTTAAGATCAGGGATGTGTCTTATTAGTTTTGATTAGTCTTGGAATCATTAGGATTTGAAATCACTATTTCATGGAAGGCATCATTGGGTGCACGGTTAGAAAATGGCTAGTGATAACCATGAAACACAGACCAAATGACCTGTTTATAAGAGGGAATAGTTTTTCATAAACATGAATGTTTCCCAATTATCCATGTGGTGTTATTAATAGGTGAAGAGGAAGTCACGTATTTGGGGCATAGTTTTTCTAACTATGCACTACAACCATGCAAGGGGGAGCCACTTGGGATAGTTGCACAGCAAGGATGGAACATGGATTTAAAACCCATTCATCTAAACCATGTGGCTCTTAGAGAGGGGTTAAATAATATTTTTTTCACCTACATAATTCTTTAATTAATTCATCCCTTAATTATCTTACTTCTATTATTACTGGAAGCTACTCAAGATCCCCTTTCTTCTATGAATAGGTTTTCATTTATATCTTTTGGTCCTACTTTGAACTGCACACCGTTAATTTAATTTGTTCACCCTTTATAAGTATATGATTACCCTTTCCTATTATATCATTTACCATCATCTAATAGAATGATAAATCAATGGGGAATATTTTCCCCTATTTTTAGGGTCTTTGTCTTTTCCTCCAATTTATCCCATTCTGGATCAATGAAAATCCAAATTTAGGACGATTAAAGAATAAAAATCATGAGGTAGGTGGCCTATATGATTTTAATATAATGATTTTTTTATTTATAAAATGTCCCGTTGTGAAATGTGAATAAATTTATATGCATGACCCATAATATGTGTATCACTTTAAATTAATTCCCAATACTATGAACTAGACCCTTTTGGAGACCCTTTTTATGGTATGTATTCTATGAACTCAACCCAAACCACCACTAAAAGTGAGTTTAAATTAAATAAATAAATAGATAATTGTTTCCAACATTTACAAACAAATATTTTTTCATGTAATAATTTATCCTTTCTAGAGGGGTGTTATGATTAATTAAATGAGAGGAAAGTGATCTGGTAACACACTTGGAACTAGGGAATTATATATGAGATGATTAATGAGGGAATAAAATTAATTGATAAAGGGGTAAAAAATTACCCTAGTCCATATTATAAAATTTTAAATATAATCTACAAATCTTTTTCTGATGTGTATAATGATAAATAGAATGAAGTAAATTTCTGGGTGGATTGGACATTAAGTTTCATACACATTGGTACTTGACTATGTACATTACATTAACTTTATATAAAATTATATTCTATTATATTAATTTATTGTTTTGTGTCATGTATGCTTACATGGCCTCCCCTATTACGTATAGAATAATTGAAAAATTAATTATCGTGAAATATCATTTGGTTATGGGTGTTAAAATAGACATTGTCAATTATGAAGGGTTATTATGACCACTAAAATATAATTTCACTCGAACCCTTGTCACATGTAAATGAAAGGGTCATTATTAATTAAATGAAATGTGTAAATTTAATAAGTATAATGTGAATGGAATTAAAATTCCACTTTTACTATTTTTTCACTTATAATTAAACTATTAAAGTATAATTGAATAGTAGTTTACATGGATGTTTTAATATGTTCATGTGAAACTATTAAATGTAATGTCTTTATTTATGATGTTATTCCTTGAGCAATACTTTGACTCTTATGCGGTTTCCAAGGATGAGATGATAGGTTAAATGAATTATACTATACTTTAAGAGATACATGTGTTCCTCATTACAAATCTCCATGGATGGGTACATTGGATAAGTGTATTATATTACACCGTGATCAATATATGGGTTCCTTATTATGGAATTCCATGGACAAGATTATTGTAAAAGTGAATTATAATATAACTTGAGGGATACTTATGTTCCTCATTATGGAACTCCATGGAGGATCTCAAAGGGATGTGTCTTTATATTCCTCTATGAGTGAAAATTAGGTTCCATATATTTAATTATAAAGATGGGATCATATATAAATTCCATTATACCATGCCTAGAGAGATACATTTGTAACGACCCGAAATTTTGAATAAATCTTGTTTCCTAATTTTATGTGTTATTTTATTTTTATACTCAAAAAAAATGTTTCATTTAATAACATGAGTATAATTAAAATGAGACCATTGAGTTTTGACTGTTATATGACCATTGGTCAATATAACCCCTGGAAACAAAACGTTTTGATTATTGTCTCTAAATACAAGTAATCTTGGTTAATTATTATAGAAAGAAGATGCGATGGCCTCACCCAGTATTCTTGGACCGATCGAAGCCCATATAATAGAACTTGGGAAGGAGGTAGGACCACTGGGCTTTGCTCTGGACCAAACCCAAGCCGAACTTCATCGTGTGAAGCAAGAACGGAATCGCCTTTGTGAGAAGTTCAAAATGATAGAAATTACTACTCGTGCGATGTTGGCCGAGCCTCCCTCGGATTCTCTCACCTTAGCACACCTTACACTTAGGTCCTATACTGGTGTGATAAGGGGATATGTAAGGAGACCATAACTGCCTTATGTAATCCTTTTTTTAAATAAAAAGCGGGATTTCTTCCTATGATGATGTTTATGACTTTTCAAATGACCGTATAAATATAGTATGCATATTTTTGATGAATTTTAGAAAAAGGATATTTTTAAAATGTTTATGTAAACCTTAAATAATTAAAAATGTGTAATGATTTTTAAAAAAATGGTCTTCTACAATTATGTTCAGTATGAAATTTAGAGTCTAATAAGATCAACTTAATTTTTGATGAATAGTAAATTATGAATAGTGATTTTTTGATTAGGATTAGTAATGTGTCCAAATGGATTAGAAATCTCACTTAAAGAAAGTATTAATATAATCTAGGCACCTTGATTAAGTAATGTGATTCAATAAAATGGTTAAATAACGGTTTCATAAATTATTATTCAAGTATTAGTTTGTTCGAGTGAATAGTGTTTTTTAATTAAAAATTAAATTAAAAATATTTAAAAAATTATTTTTATAAAATGGATTTCATTTTTGAACTCAGAGCACCGATATTATGTTATGGCAATATTTGGGGTTTTTTCTGAAAAAATGAATTTTCAGTGAATAGTGTATTTATTTAAAAAATAAATTAAAAATATTTAGAAAATTATTTTTATAAAATGGAGTTCATTTTTGAAATCAGAGCATTGATATTTGGTTAAGGTGAAATTTTGGGATTATTCTGAGAAAGTTGAAATTTCGATGAAAAGTGAAAATACAGTTTTTAAGTTACGGGTGTTTAATGACATCATTAAATGATGTATTAATTATGTAATCAATATGGTAGACTTATTAATAGTAAGATAAGGTATGAGGTGTCCCAAGTTTTCAATACTATGGGAAAATACCATGGGCAATCCCATGGTTTTTCCAAAACCACTAATGAGGTGTCCCTTGGCCATTAATGCCTTGTCCCCTCACTTTCTCTATAAATACCAAGCCATCATCTCATCCATTCGACTCCCAACTCTTCCCCAACTAAGTTATGGTCTCATTACCTTACAAGGAGTCCTCCCAAGTTTCCCCCAAGCCCTCAAGGTCCCAACCTTTGAGTTTTAAGAGTTACGTGTTATGGTAAGGGATCCGACCTCTCTCTTTCTTTTCAAGAAATCTCTTTTATGTCATTTGTTTTATGCTCCATGTTCTTATGTTAAAGGATGTTATTTTATACTACTCTTACTGCCCATTTCATGTTCATATAATGAGATATTTCCTCTTACTCTCATTATTTCGTTTTATGAAGTTTTATGTGGCGCCATTAGGCTGCCAAAAGTTTTGTAACAGATTCCTTCTCCCTTCTCATTTTTCAAGATCTTTTTTCCATGTAAAGTATTTCAAGTTCCTTTTTGTTATGTTGGGGTATGATCTCTAAATTTATCATACTGATATTTTATGATCATATGATGAGAGACCCCATTTGATCTCTTCAATTCAGTATTTTGATGTTTTAAGTGGCACCGTTAGGCTGCTGAATTTTTAAGTGGTTCTTCACCCTTCTCATTTTGAAGTTCTACTTTCACGTCAATTCTTTCAAGTTACTTTTTTTATGTTGGGGTATTATATCTATATCTATCATACTGATCTTTTATTTTCATATGATGAGAGACCCTCTTTTATCTCATCAATTCATTTTTGGTTGAATATTATGTAACGCTGTTAGGCTGCCGATTTTTCATAAGAGAAATCTTATTTTTGTCTTCCTTTCATGTCCTTCATTTCATATGGTATAATTTCAAATTTCATTACCATGTTCTAAAATCCCTTATATTCTGTCGCTATACTGTTTTATGGGTCATTTATGAATTTTTGACCCATGTACCCTCTCTTTTCAATGTTTTCTGAAAACCTTGTAACATAGTTGTTATGCTGCAGAATTTTCGTCTCAAAATGTCTCTCTCTTTTTTCTAAAGATATTTTATTTTATTAAGTGAATACTCAAAGCTCTTATTTATATATGGGTATTCACATATATACCAAAATTTTCTATTTTAAATTCTGGCATTTACATACATGAAACCCGCTCTCCCCTTCCGTGGGTTTAAAGTGACATAAAGATCATGTCTTTAAAGCAGTTTTTAAAACGTTATGATTATGAAATGAAACCCATTTCTTTTATGCTATATGGGTTGTTTATGAAATTATTTATGATGATATATTTGGATCACATGATAATAAAGACATGTCAAGGGTGCGCCTAGATAGCGCTCCAATGCATTGGGTAAAGACATAATCTCTAGAGATGACCATTTTTAACGACACCTTGGGGAATAACCTTGGTAATTTTTAACGACACCTTGGGAATGGACCTTGGTGAAACTAAATGATTGTAAATATTAAATGTTGTAGCCACATCTTCAAGTTATGAAAAATGTTATTTTTATTATGATATGCCTCATGGTTTCATTTTTCATGCCTTAATGTTCTTTTCATGATCTTATTGAATTATCTCAGGTTCACATGTAAAATGTTTCTCTTGTTTCCCTTACTGGGCCTTCTGCTCACCCTTTCTTTTGATGTATGTCCCCAGGTTATGAGATGTAGTAATGAACCTAGTATGAACATGAGGAGAAGCCTTTAAAGTGTTTAAGAAGAATGTTTATATGTTTTCATGTTTTAAGTTCCTGGTTTCCAAGACACTAAATCTTAAAGATCCTCAGTTTTGTGTATTGTAATGAATGTTTATGTTATAAAAACGCGGGATTCTATAGTTGTTATCAAAGGATGGTTTAGCTATTTGTGGAAATTAGGATATGAAAACTCTTGGAAGAACCATATATAAAAGTTTAAATATAGGAAATCTTCCTGGTATTTTAGTAAGTATTGAGTAATGGGTTGCCAAGTAAATACATCCCTGTCTGGATACGAGCAGGTAGAGGTAGATCTGGCACAGATGTACATAGGGGTAAAACCCGAAAACACCTCTTTGATCTAGGCTTGAACGGGAACTGGTACACAACAACAGGCCTTTCTTCACTCTTGGTTACGACACTCCTGGAAGATATGCTTTGGTAAATTCATAAGCTTAGTACGAACCATTGTTAACGGAACAAAGATAAAATAAAATAAATATTCACATAAGAATATATGACCATGGATAACCTAGATGGGAACCTAGGGGATCACAAGTTAGGGTATACTTTTCTTCTACAAGTTATCCTTATATGCTTTCAGTTCCTTTTCATGATTATTGGATAAGTACTTAAGCCTCTAATTATGCTTTCTCTTCTTAGTTAATGGTGGGAAATGGAAGAACATGTCCCAACAACCAATGTGATAGGAAATGCGATTATTGTCGTATTCATATTACAGGGATGATTAGGGGATTAAAATATGATTATTATTTTGGAGGAGGTTTACTATTTTTGGGACCCTATATGATCGAGGTAAATAGATTACTACGGTATTTTCATTGAAGAGTAAGGTTGACTTATATTTTTAAAAATCGATGAATTTAAGGTGGACTTATAGTAATTTAGGTTACTTATTGGAATGATTACCCTATCTTGGGTAAAATATTTTTAGGTTAGATACTTTTGTTATAAGATGTTAGGAGTGGTTGATGTTGTTTGGAGATGAACAATGAAGTTTATTTTGGAAGACTATGTTATCAAATCCTTCTTGTATTTGGGTTTCAATATTAGTTTGGTTTATTTTGAGTAATCTTAAGCACCGTTATTTATGGAATGGTCTATGATGAACTTTGGTTAGTACCATGGAAATTTGAAGATTTAAAAGTAATTTCCATTCCTATGGGATTCTTTCTTTTTTTGAAGAGTAGTTTTACCTTACCCTTTCTGTTTTTGGGATAATGTTTAAAGATAGAAGAAAAGAGATATTTAATCTTTTGTGGATTATGTGATTATCTAGAAGATGATTATTGTGTTTTGATGAGACCAAGTAGTTTTGAATTCTCATCGTTTGGAGAAAATATTAGTTTTGGGTAGAAACTTATTAAAGGATGAAACTCTACATGAAGATAGGTATATTTTCATATGTTTTTGTTTTATGTTGTAAATGAATTCCTCAAAATTATGAAAAGGAACGTAAAACAAAAATGTTGTTGGTTTACATTTCCTACTAGGTAATCAAAGACCGTTTACACACATCATAAGTTTGGGATTTTTTTATGGTTAAATTTCTCCTAATCATGTTTTCTGTCACTCTCCCTCAGAACTTTACCCTTTGTTTTCTCCTCCATATCCATGTTTTCCTACATGGAATCCTAGTGTGGGCTAACTCGGGTGACCTTTGTACTTCCCTTTCTTTCTTTTAAAGTAATAGTTTTACTAACTCCTTTTCTGATGTGGGACTTTCAATGAAATTTCAAAAACCAATTTTAAAAATTGCGAGGATGCAATTTCTTAAGGGGGAAGATTGTAACGACCCAAAATTTTGAGTAAATTTTGTTTCCTAATTTTATGTGTTATTTTATTTTTATACTCAACAAAAATGTTTCATTTAATAACATGAGTATAATTAAAATGAGACCATTGGGTTTTGACTGTTATATGACCATTGGTCAATATGACCCCTGGAAACTAAACGTTTTGATTATTGTATCTAAATACAAGTAATCTTGGTTAATTATTATAGAAAGAAGATATGATGGCCTCACCCAGTAGTCTTGGACCGATCGAAGCCCATCTAACAGAACTTGGGAAGGAGGTAGAACCACTGGGCTTTGCTCTGGACCAAACCCAAGCTGAACTTCATCGTGTGAAACTATAACGGAATCACCCTTGCGAGAAGTTCAAACTGATAGAAATTACTACTCGTGCGATGTTGGCCGAGCCTCCCTCAGATTCTCTCACCTTAGCACACCTTACACTTAAGTCCTATGCTGGTGTGATAAGGGGCTATGTAAGGAGACCATAACTGCCTTATGTAATCCTTTGTTTTAAATAAAAATTGGTATTTCTTCGTAAGATGGTGTTTATGACTTTTCAAATGACCGTATAAATATAGTATTCATATTTTTGATGAATTTTAGAAAAAGGATATTTTAAAAATGTTTATGTAAACCTTAAGTAATTAAAAATGTGTAATGATTTTCAAAAAATGGTCTTCTACAATTATGTTCAGTACGAAATTTAGAGTCTAATAAGATCAATTTAATTTTTGATGAATAGTAAATTATGAATAGGGATTTTATGATTAGGATTAATAATGTGTCCAAATGGATTAGTAATATCACTTAAAGAAAGTATTAATATAATCTAGGCACCTTGATTAAGTAATGTGATTCAATAAAATGGTTAAATAATGGTTTCATAAATTATAAATCAAGTATTAGTTTTTTCAAGGGAACAGTGTTTTTTAATTAAAAATGAAATTAAAAATATTTAAAAAAATTATTTTTATAAAATGGATTTCATTTTTGAACTCAGAGCACGGATATTATGTTATGGTAATTTTTGGGGTTTTTTCTGAAAAAATGAATTTTCGGTGAATAGTGTATTTATTTAACAAATAAATTAAAAATATTTAGAAAATTATTTTTATAAAATGGAGTTCATTTTTGAAATCAGAGCATTGATATTTGGTTAAGGTGAAATTTTGGGATTATTCTGAGAAAGTTGAAATTTTGATGAATAGTGAAAATACAGTTTTTAAGTTACGGGTGTTTAATGAAATCATTAAATGATGTATTAAGTATGTAATAAATATGGTCGACTTATTAATAGTAAGATAATGTATGAGGTGTCCCAAGTTTCCAATACCATGAGAAAATACCATGGGCAAGCCCATGGTTTTTCCAAAACCACTAATGAGGTGTCCCTTGGCCATTAATGCCTTGTCCCCTCACTTTCCCTATAAATACGAACCCATCCTCTCATCCATTCGACTCCCCACTCTTCCCCAACGAAGTTATGGTCTAATTACCTCCCAAAGAGTCATCCCAAGGTGCCCCCAATCCCTCAAGGACCCAACATTTGAGTTTTAAGAGTTACATTTTAAGGTAAGGGATCCGACCTCTCTCTTTCTTTTCCAGAAATCACTTTTATGTCATTTCTTTTATGCTCCATGTTCTTATGTTAAAGGATGTTCTTTTATACTCATCATACTTCCCTTTTCATTTTCATATAATGAGAGATCCCCTCTTACTCTCATTATTTCGTTTTATGAAGTTTTAAGTGGCATTGTTAGGCTGCTGAAAGTTTTGTAACAGATTTTTTCTCCCTTTTCATTTTTCAAGATCTATTTTACATGTAAAGTATTTCAAGTTCCTTTTTTATGTTGGGGTATGATATCTAAATTTATCATACTGATCTTTTATGATAATATGATGAGAGACCCCATTTGATCTCTTCAATTCAGTATTTTGAAGTTTTAAGTGGCGCCGTTAGGCTGCCGAATTTTTAAGTGGTTCTTCACCCTTCTCATTTTGAAGTTCTACTTTCATGTCAATTCTTTCAAGTTACTTTTTTTTATTTTGGGTTATGATATCTATATCTATCATACTGATCTTTTATTTTCATATGATTAGAGACCCTATTTGATCTCATCAATTCATTTTTGGTTGAAGTTTATGTAATGCTGTTAGGCTGGCGAATTTTCATAAGAGAAATCTTATTTTTGTCTTCCTTTCATGTCCTTCATTTCATATAGTATAATTTCACATTTCATTACCATTTTCTTAAATCCATTATATTTTGTCCCTCCACTGTTTTATGGGTCATTTATGAATGTTTGACACATGTCCCCTCTCTTTTCAATGTTTTCTAAAAACCTTGTAACATAGCCGTTATGCTGCAGAATTTTCATCTCAAAATGTCTCTCTTTTTTTTCTAAAGATATTTTATTTTATTAAGTGAATACTCAAAGATCTTATTTCTATATGGGTATTCACATATATAACAAAATTTTCTATTTTAAATTCTGGGATTTACATACATGAAACCCGCTCTCCCCTTCTGTGGGTTTAAAGTGACATAAAGATCATGTCTTTAAAGCTGTTTTTAAAACGTTATGATTATGAAATGAAACCCATTTATTTTATGCAATATGGGTTCTTTATGAAATGATTGATGATGATATATTTTGCTCACATGATAATAAAGACATGTCAAGGGTGCGCCCAGATAGCACTCCAATGCATTGGGTAAAGACTTAATCTCTAGAGATGACCATTTTTAACGACGCCTTGGTGAATAACCTTGGTAATTTTTAACGACACCTTGGGGATGGACCTTGGTGAAACGAAATGACTGTCAATATTAAATGTTGTAGCCACATCTTGAAGTTATGAAAAATTTTATTTTTATTATGATATGCCTCATGGATTCATTTTCATGCCTTAAGGTTCTTTTCATGATCTTATTCAAGTATCTCAAGTTCACATGTAAACTGTTTCTATTGTTTCCCTTACTGGGCCTTCTGCTCACCCTTTATTTTGATTTATGTCCCCAGGTTATGAGATGCAGTAATGAAACTAGGATGAACATGAGGAGAAGCCTTTCAAGTGTTTAAAAAGAATGTTTTATGTTTTCATGTTTTAAGTTCCTGGTTTCCATGACTATAAACCTTAAAGATCCACAGTTTTGTGTATTGTAATTAAAGTTTATGTTATAAAAAGGCGGGATGCTATAGTTTTTATCAAAGGATGGTTTAGTTATTTGTGGAAATTAGGATATGAAAACTCTAGGAAGAACCATATATAAAAGGTTAAATATAGAAAATCATCATGGTATTTTAGTAAGTATTGAGTAATGGGTTGCCAAGCAAATACATCCATGTCTGGATACGAGCAGGTAGAGGTGGCTCTGGCACAGATATACATAGGGGTAAAACCCGAAAACACCGCTTTGGGCTAGACTCGAATGGGAACTGGTACACGACAACGAGCCTTGTTGCACTCTTGGTTACGACACTCCCGGGGGATATGATTTGGTAAATTAATAAGCTTTGTATGAACCATTGTTAAAGGAACAAAGATAAAATAAAATAAAGATTCACATAAGAATATATGATCATGGATAACCTAGATGGGAACCTAGGGGATCACAAGTTAGGGTATACTTTTCTTCTACAAGTTTTTCTTATATGCTTTCAGTTCCTTTTCATGATTATTGGCTAAGTACTTAAGCCCCTAATTATGCTTTCTCTTCTTAGTTAATGGTGGGAAATGGAAGAACATGTCCCAACAAAAAATGTGATAGGAAATGCGACGATTGTCGTATTAATATGACAGGGATGATTAGGGGATGAAAATATGATTATTATTTTGGATAAGGTTCACTATTTTTGGGACCCTATATGATCGAGGTAAATAGATTACTACAGAATTTTCATTGAAGAGTAAGGTTGACTTATATTTTGAAGAATCGATGAATTTAAGGTGGACTTATAGTAATTTAGGTTACTTATGGGAATGATTAACCTATATTGGGTAAAATATTTTTAGGTTAGATACTTTTGTTATAAGATGTTAGGAGTGGATGATGTTGTTTGGGGATTAACAATGAAGTTTATTTTGGAAGACTATGTTATCAAATCCTTCTTGTATTTGGGTTTCAATCTTAGTTTGGTTTATTTTGAGGAATCTTAAGGACCGTTATTTATGGAATGATCTATGATGAACTTTGGGTAGTACCATGGAACTTTGAAGATTTAAAAGTAGTTTCCATCCCTATGGGATTCTTTCTTTTTTTGAAGAGTAGTTTTACCTTACCCTTTCTGTTTTTGGGATAATGTTTAAAGATAGAAGAAAAATATAGTTAATCTTTTGTAGATTATGTGATTCTCTAGAAGGTGATTCTTGTGTTTTGATGAGACCAATTAGTTTTGAATTCTCATCGTTTGGAGAAAAGATTAGTTTTGGGTAGAAACTTATTAAAGGATGAAACTCTACATGAAGATAGGTATATTTTCTTATGTTTTAGTTTTATGTTGTAAATGAATTCCTCAAAATTATGAAAAAGAATGTAAAACAAAAACGTTGTTGGTTTACATTTCCTACTAGGTAATCAAAGACTGTTTACACACATCATAAGTTTGGGATTTTCTTATGGTTAACTTTCTCCTAATCATGTTTTCTATCACTCTCCCTCAGAACATGACCCTTTGTTTTCTCCTCCATATCCATGTTTTCCTACATGGAATCCTAGTGTGGGCTAACTCGGGTGACCTTTGTACTTCCCTTTCTTTCTTTTAAAGTAATAGTTTTACTGACTCCATTTCCTATGTGGGACTTTTAATGAAATTTCAAAACCCAATTTTAAAAATTACGAGGATGCAATTTCTTAAGGGGGAAGATTGTAACAACCCGAAATTTTGAATAAATCTTGTTTCCTAATTTTATGTGTTATTTTATTTTTATACTCAACAAAAATGTTTCATTTAATAACGCGAGTATAATTAAAATGAGACCATTGGGTTTTGACTGTTATATGACCATTGGTCAATATGACCCCTGTAAATTAAATGTTTTGATTATTGTCTATAAATACAAGTAATCATGGTTAATTATTATAGAAAGAAGATATGATGGCCTCACTCAGTAGTCTTGGACCGAACGAAGCACATCTAATAGAACTTGGGAAGGAGGTAGCACCACTGGGCTTTGCTCTGGACCAAACCCAAGCCGAACTTTATCGTGTGAAACTATAACGGAATCACCTTTGCAAGAAGTTCAAACTAATAGAAATTACTACTCGTGCGATGTTGGCCGAGCCTCCCTCGGATTCTCTCACCTTAGCACACCTTACACTTAGGTCCTATGCTGGTGTGATAAGGGGCTATGTAAGGAGACCATAACTGCCTTATGTAATCCTTTATTTTAAATGAAAATTGGTATTTCATCCTATGATGATGTTTATGACTTTTCAAATGACCGTATAAATATAGTATGCATATTTTTGATGAATTTTAGAAAAAGGATATTTTAAAAATGTTTATGTAAACCTTAAATAATTAAAAATGTGTAATGATTTTCAAAAAATGGTCGTCTATAATTATGTTCAGTACGAAATTTAGAGTCTAATAATATCAACTTAATTTTTGATGAATAGTAAATTATGAATAGTGATTTTATGATTAGGACTAGTAATGTGTCCAAATAGATTATTAATCTCACTTAAAGAAAGTATTAATATAATCTAGGCACCTTGATTAAGTAATGTGATTCAATAAAATGGTTAAATTATGGTTTCATAAATTATTATTCAAGTATTAGTTTTTTCGAGTGAATAGTGTTTTTTAATTAAAAATTAAATTAAAAATTTTTAAAAAAATTATTTTTATAAAATGGATTTCATTTTTGAACTCAGAGCACCGATATTATGTTATGGTAATTTTTGGGGTTTTTCTGAAAAAATGAATTTTCGGTGAATAGTGTATTTATTTAAAAAATAAATTAAAAATATTTAGGAAATTATTTTTATAAAATGGATTTCATTTTTGAAATCAGAGCATTGATATTTGGTTAAGGTGAAATTTTGGGATTATTCTGAGAAAGTTGAAATTTTGATGAATAGTGAAAATACAGTTTTTAAGTTACGGGTGTTTAATGAAATCATTAAATGATGTATTAAGTATGTAATAAATATGGTCGACTTATTAATAGTACTATAAGGTATTAGGTGTCCCAAGTTTCCAATACCATGGGCAAATACCATGGGCAAGCCCATGGTTTTTCCAAAACAACTAATGAGGTGTCCCTTGGCCATTAATGCCTTGTCCCCTCACTTTCCCTATAAATACCAAGCCATCCTCTCATCCATTCGACTCCCCACTCTTCCCCAACGAATTTATGGTCTCATTACCTCCCAAGGAGTCATCCAAAGGTTCCACCAAGCCCTCAAGGTCCCAACCTTTGAGTTTTAAGAGTTACATTTTAAGGTAAGGGATCCGACCTCTCTCTTTCTTTTCAAGAAATCTCTTTTATGTCATTATCTTTTATGCTCCATGTTCTTTTGTTAAAGGATGTTCTTTTATACTCATATTACTTCCCTTTTCATGTTCATATAATGAGAGATCCCCTCTTACTCTCATTATTTCGTTTTATGAAGTTTTAAGTGGCGTCGTTAGGCTGCCGAAATTTTTGTAACGGATTCTTTCTCCCTTCTCATTTTTCAAGATCTATTTTCCATGTAAAGTATTTTAAGTTCCTTTTTTTATGTTGGGGTATGATCTCTAAATTTATCATACTTATCTTTTATGATCATATGATGAGAGACACCATTTGATCTCTTCAATTCAGTATTTTGAAGTTTTAAGTGGCGCTGTTAGGCTGCCGAATTTTTAAGTGGTTCTTCACCCTTCTCGTTTTGAAGTTCTACTTGCATGTCAATTCTTTCAAGTTCCTTTTTTTATGTTGGGGTATGATCTCTATATCTATCATACTGATATTTTATTTTTATATGAAGAGAGACCCTATTTGATCTCATCAATTCATTTTTGGTTGAAGTTTATGTAACGCTGTTAGGCTGCCGAATTTTCATAAGTGAAATCTTATTTTTGTCTTCCTTTCATGTCCTTCATTTCATATGGTATATTTTCAAATTTCATTATCATGTTCTTAAATCCCTTATATTATGTCCCTATACTGTTTTATGGGTCATTTATGAATTTTTGACCCATGTCCCCTCTCTTTTCAATGTTTTCTAAAAACCTTGTAACATAGCCGTTATGCTGCAGAATTTTCCTCTCAAAATGTCTCTCTCTTTTTTCTAAAGATATTTTATTTTATTAAGTGAATACTCAAAGATCTTATTTCTATATGGGTATTCACAAATATACAAAAATGTTCTATTTTAAATTCTTGGATTTACATACATGAAACCCGCTCTCCCCTTCCGTGGGTTTAAAGTGGCATAAAGATCATTCCTTTAAAGCAGTTTTTAAAACGTTATGATTATGAAATGAAACCCATTTATTTTATGCTATATGGGTTGTTTATGAAATGATTTATGATGATATATGTGGATCACATGATAATAAAGACATGTCAAGGGTACGCCTTGATATCGCTCCAATGCATTGGGTAAAGACTTAATCTCTACAGATGACCATTTTTAACGACACCTTGGTGAATAACCTTGGTAAATTTTAACGACACCTTGGGGATGGACCTTGGTGAAACGAAACGATTGTCAATATTAAATGTTGTAGCCACATCTTCAAGTTATGAAAAATGTTATTTTTATTATGATATGCCTCATGGTTTCATTTTCATGCCTTAAAGTTCTTTTCATGATCTTATTGAAGTATCTCAAGTTCACATGTAAAATGTTTATCTTGTTTCCCTTACTGGGCCTTCTGCTCACCCTTTCTTTTGATGTATGTCCCCAGGTTATGAGATGCAGTAATGAACCTAGGATGAACATAAGGAGAATCCTTTCAAGTGTTTAAGAAGAATTTTTTATGTTTTCATGTTTTATGTTCCTGGTTTCCAAGACACTAAACCTTAAAGATCCTCAGTTTTGTGTATTGTAATGAAAGTTTATGTTATAAAAAGGTGGGATACTATAACATTGGTTTGTATTTGGAATTCTATGGATGATCTTGTAGGGTGATGAGTTCATTGTAAAACTATAGTGATACCTAGTTTACCTATATGAGACGCCTTAGATGGGATCATAATTATAATTAAAAAATCATTTAAATGATGTTTCTATCATGTTAAAGAACATATATATATTCACTAAATGCTTTAATTATGGGAAAAACTTTATTTTAATTCCTTATTAAAACCATGAATTTTGTGGGACCTATTAATTCCTTATATGAAAATGATTAATAGAGGAATCCTTTCCTAATATCTCCATGTACCAAGACTTTAATACACATTAAATTATAACTATTCAATGTTTAGAGACAATCAGACTAACACCAAAGTAGGTATGGTTAGACATATGGCATCCTTCTTTTTATTACATAAACTTTTATTTTAATTGTACAAAATAGGGGATATTTTAATGTTAGTGTCTTCGAAAAAAATACAAAATACATGAAAAAATTAAAATTTTCATATATACCACATTTAACGATTAATCATAGGTTCATCCTAAGTACAATTAATTCATCTCAGCAAATGGGGATATACATCAAAGGAAAGGGAGATCATAAGGCCTAATAAGGGAAAGAAAGGGAAATAGTTTACATGTGATGTTGAGAAATATCCATAGGAACTTGAGGAATATCCTAAAATAATGATAAAAAGGAATATCATAATAATAAGAACATGAATAATAACATGTAAATGTGGATAAAAAATTTATTGTATACATTAATAAGAATATCCCCAAGGTTTTCCATTGGGTGTAATATTAATTACCAAGTTTATTCACCAGGGTATTGTAAAACACATCATATCTAGAGTCTAAATTATTTACCTAATGTATTGGAGAAATATTAGGGTGAAACATTAATATGTAATAATTTTCATGTTATCTATATATATCATAACAAAATATTTCATTAATAACTCATGGAGGAAAAAATAAATGGGTTTTATAACAAAATAATGGCATTTCAAAAAGTTCTTAAAGAACACGATCATTATGTCATTTCTAACTGACGAAAATGGAATATGGGTTTTCTGTATGTCAATACCAGGAGAAAAAAAGTATTCAAACATATTTTTGAATACCCCAATAAAATTAATTCGCTGTGGTATTAACAAAAAGAAGATAATAGAGAATTTATTGAGGATAAGAAAAAAAATTTGGGAAGTAAAATCGGCAACATAATGGGAATAAAATGTGGTTTTAGAAATTGGTAAAAAGTGAGGGGAAGAGGGTATAACATTAATAAAATAATATTAATATAGTAAAGTGATATAAAAAAATATAAATAATATAATCTTTTGGAAATTGAAAATACATCCTACATAAAAATGGATCATGAAAGAAAGATATAAGTGAATATTTCCCTTACCATGAAGAGTAGCTCCTAAACTAGAAGATTTGGACATTGAGGGCTTGAGGACACCATTGGTAGAATCTTAGGGATCTAAAAATTTTATATATTCATGGAGGATGTAATTGGAGTGAAATGAAATTGATAAATGGGGAGGTATTTATAGAAAAATTGGGGCATTTATTTATTAATTTCAAATTAAATGCATTAGAAACCTAGGTGGTGGTATTTGAAAAACCATGGGTTTCCCATGGTATTTAAAACAAGTATCATATTTTATGTCATTTTATCAAACAATATTCTACCAAAATTTTAACTTGACTATATTCTCAAGAAAAATAAAATTTTTCTTTAAATAAATGTTTTAATGTTAAAGATTCCATTTTAGTATTTGGAAAGTCAATTATATATTTGGAAATTTATTAAAATCTATAAAAAATATATATTAATAAAATAAACTATGTTAAGTTTTGGATTATATTTAATTACTTATTATATCATTATGACATAATTATGATGTCACTAGAGAACTAAAAAACTGAAACTATATTTTTACTATTCATGAAAAAAATAAAGCATTTTATATAAATTACCTAAATTCACACTAAAATAATTTAGATGTTTGCATTAAAAATTCAAAATTTATTTTATTATATTAATTCTATAGATATTTTAATTTTAAATTTTTAATACATTTATGTTTATTTATTAAAAATAATAGTAGATTAAAAAAGATTGTAAAATTTCTGATACTTAAAAAAATAAAATTATTTTATCATTTATTTTTAACTAACAGTGTTTTAATCATACTATTCCATAAAAATAAACAACATTCATAATATATTAGTTTATTATAAATATTTATATCTTTTTTGGAAAGTACAATTTTCATCTGATAAATTAATTTTTCAAATTCAGTTTTAATGTTATTCATAAAAACTATTCATAAAACAGAATTGATGGAAAAATAATTTAATTTAAAAAATGGAATTACAGTTTATGTAACTAGAGACTCTACAGATAACACCTTATTACACCTATATATTACCTAAGGTTATGGGGTGTGATGGTGATATAATAACTTGTGGCTCATTTAACATCGACTCAGTGGTAATTTCCATTAACTTTAACTTTTCCCATATGAAATTTTGTTTAAGAATAACTTATTGAAGCTCATATTTGGATTGGTCAAGACTGAATCTGAGTGACACTACTAACCTCAGATGTTCTGATAAATGGGATTCATAATTCATAACTGTACCGGTTGATTCCATTGTTTCTTCTTTATTCCTTATTATCCTTTTTCATTTCTACTTATAAACTATAATTATAATTTTAATATTATTATAAAAAATATTGTTCTTAATGGTCATATTGAACTACACTCATATTGACCTATGGTCATATTGACCGGTATTCATATAAAAATCAAAATCATATGGTTAGATTTTAAATTATAATTAATTCATTAATAAAGAGTTATAGTTTTGTGTTGGTAATATAATATAAAACAAATTTTCTAGAAAAATATTTCTTTCAAAAAATTTGGGTCATTATATTATTACTCCATTAAGATATTTCATCCCTAAAATTTCAACACACTCCATCGATTGAGAAAACATGTGGGTACTTCTGCAATATTTTCTCCTCTAGTTACCATGTCACTTCATCATGTTTTTGGTACCTCCAAAACACTTTGACAATATGGGAAATATTTTTCATAGAACCTTGTCTGTATAGTACAAGATCACCATCGGCTGCTCATCATAAGAGAAGTCACGCCCTAGTTGCACCACCTATGGATTCAGTACATGTGATGGGTTAGGTATCCAATTTATTAAAATATATACATTGCTAAAATTATGAACATGATCTATATTTATAGGTAGTGAAACCTGATTAGGACACTTCTCCTTTGCAATCAAAGATTTTAAGGGGCCCAATCTACCTGGGGCTAAACTTACCTTTCATCCCAGACCACATAAATCTCTTCCAAGGGGAAATTTTATTGAATAATTTCTCCCCAACATAAATATCCAAGTCCCTTCAATGGTTTTCAGCATAGATCTTCTACTGACTCTAATAAGCCTTTATGTGTTGTTGGATATCATGACCCTTTTCTGTCATATCTTTCACATGATCTAGACAAATATGTTTTCTCTCCCCAAATTCATCTCAACAAGTATGAGTTCTACATCACTACTTATTTAGAGCTTTTAGGGTTCCATTTGAATATATTAATGAAATATTTTATTGTATGAGAACTAAATTAGAGGGATATGTTGATCCCATCCCCATTAAACTCTATTGAGAATGTTATATGCATGTCCTAGAGGGTTTGAATAATCTTTTTAGATTATCAATCATTTTGGGGATGATAGGACATACTGAAATTCAATTTAGTATTCAAATCATATTGATGAATTCTCATGAGTTTTGATATGATCCTTGGATCATGAATAGAAATGATAGAGAGTGGAACCCCATTCACCTTATCACTTCCTTCACATATTTCATGGAATGTTGGTTAAGTGATAAATATTCCAAAATAGAGATAAAATGGGAAGTCTTTATGAGATAGTCCACTATAACCCATATTAAATATTCTCCTTTGAATGTTCTTGGGAGACTAGTCACATAATACATAGTGATATTCTACCAAATCCAGGTTGTCATGGTAGGGGTCACAATACCCCTTTATGAATTTGTCACTATATCATGAGTTATGACACATCATTCAACTTATAGTGTTGTCAGGAATCTCCCTTTTCATGTTATCCCACCAATAACGAGCATGTACATCCCTATAGACATTAAGGCCTCTAAGATGTATAGAGAATGCAGAGATATGAGATTTATCCATCATATCCTTATTTATTTATAGAATATTTAAAACACATAGCCTTATATGCTGGTTCAGTACAGCTTCTTGATAAATACTAAAATCAAGAAACTTCATATTCTTCACATCGTCTATCTTCTTCTTTAACAATGGATATTCACATTGAGATTTGTTAATATTATCAATTAATGATGGTTAAGAAATAATTTGGGATAGGTTTAATGATTTACTTCTATTATTATTCCCGTGTCCTGTTTTTCTAGGTCTTTTATTAAAGGATCTCCTTAAATCCCCAACATTGAAAACACAAAAAGATCATTCCAACTTAATGCATCAAAAATTGTTTTTTTACCTCTTCAGGATGATAATGAATTGAATAATCATATTATTTAATAAATTCCAAAAATATCTTCTGTGTCATGTAAAATTTCTTTTGTGTGAAAATATAATTCATACTTTGGTGGTATGTGTTTATCTCACATTTTCCCCATAAATAAATTCCTCCATATCTTTATAGAAAATAAAACTAAAACCATCTCTATGTCATGTGTAGGATAATTATCCTCATTATGCTTAATCAATCAATATGTATAATAAATCACCTTGTTATTTTTCATCAGGACACACCTAATAACTTTTATATTTTCATAACAAAAAATAATTAATCCTTCTCCAATATAGGGTAGAGTTAACATGGGTGTAGTAACCAATATCCTCTTCAGCACTAGAAAAATTTATTCATACACCTTTTAGAAGATTAACATGGCCCATTTTCAAGTTATCTTGCTTAATATATTAGAATTTCATGAATTGTTTTTCATAAAAATTCTATAATATCCTATTAATCCAAGGAAACTATGAATATTAGTTTTTATTTTAAGATGAGGTCACTCCTCCACAAATATTTGTCTTGGTAGGGTAAATTGTGTTTCTTTCACTGGTTATAACGTGCCCCAAGAAAGAAAAATATATTAACCAAATTTCACATTTGATGAACATTCCAAATATTCTCTAATTACTCAGAGTTCATAATATGACCTATAGATGATTATCATGATCCTCATGAATTTTAGAATATATCATAATATAATCAATAAAAACCATGACACTGTTATCAAGGTTATCATTAATGACCCTATTCATTAAATCCATAAATATAGTAGGTGAATTATTCAAGCCAAATGTCATAACAAAAAACAAATAATGCCTATATCTTTATTAGAAGGAGGAATTGGGAATATATTCTTCCTTCACCATCAATTGATGATAAATAGATTTAAGATCAGTCTTAGAGAATAATTGAACCCCATAAATCTAGTCAAATAAATCATCAATACATGGAAGAGGGTACTTTTTATTTACTATGATCCCATTATGTTTTCTATATTCCTTGAACATACACATTGATCCACCATTATTCATTAAAAAGAGAATCTGTTCCCCCCAAGGGTACACACAAGGGTGGACGGACTCCTTTACCAAAATATATTGAAGATATTTATTTAATTCCTCCAACTCCACATTTTCCATTTTTTAAAGGGTCATTGATATTGTATTGGATCCATAAGTGTGTTAAATAGAGAACTATACCTCTACTTCTATGTGAGTTCTAGGTTACTCCTTAGGAAATAAATCAATGTATTCCAAAATTATGGTGACATTTTCTATCTGTATACTTGTATTTCATTCATTATATTCTCCAATCATTTTCATAAAGAAGGCAATGGGAGGTGCCTCTAAGAAAATATTAGATCGAGATATCTATCCTTTAATGATAACTATAGGTTTCACTTTCAAAAATACTAATGTTTTATAGCTTATGAATTTGATCTATGCATTATACTTTGAGATAAAGTCCATCCCCAGTATAATGTCTATTCTATAATGGGAATGACTACTAGACTTGCGATGATATTGTGATCACCAAAGTGGATACTAGAGTTTGTATATACTATTGATGCCTGGATAATCCCTCCATGAGTCTTGAATGAAAAATATACTTCAATAATTTTAGTGATTGATTCTATATGGAAAACCTGGAAAAATAAAGGAATGAATAGAACAAAAATAAAAAAATAACTTGATGTTTTTGAGAGATTAACAAGAGTACCATCCACCATATCATTTGAATAACCTACCTAATCAATAGTGATAGAAAAAGAATGACCTTGCTTACTTGGCCCATTATAAGTTAGACAGTGATTTCCCTCCATTAACATCAGATTTGGACAGTGAGGGGAAAACTGTCCATTCTATCCACACTTGAAGCATTAGAATTTTGACTGGGCATAAACTATATTTACATTTTCATTGTTAGTGATATTTAGAGGATTTCCCTTAGAACAATAGTTCCATGAAATATGGCCATCTCTTCTACACTTGTAACATTTCATTCTCTTGAGAAAATAGTTCCTCAAAAGCTTCTTATTTTTTTACATGTGGAGAGTTTCAATTTCCTTCATCCTCTTCTGTGTTAAATGTTACTCTATAAGAATGGATACATTGATATCTTCTTTTCATTAGATCTATTGAACCATAGTGTCTCTCCAATGTTCATTTTAAACATTATAGAACTTCACACTATCTCCTCATAGATGTCACAGTCTTGATTGAAAATATTAATCTATAGATAGTGACTCATTCCACCAAAGAATCTATCAACATTTCCATTAAGATCAATGAAAAATATAGTTGTTTATTGAGAAAGTCTATTTAATTTCATATCATTTATTCGCAAATATTCTTTTTAATTCTTCCTCATCTCAATTAATTTTTTCTCTATTTTCATTCACATCGAACCAGGAAAATATTTTTTTAAAAAAATATCCCATTAGATCTTACCACTCGATATCATTAATATAACTTTTTATCTTCACGTTTTTTTACTAGTTTCCACCACTGATCATCTACTCTCCTTATGTGGTACTCATCTATGGTCAATTTATCTTTCTCTAAAAAAGGACTTCATAAAACATATATTTCCTATAGATATTATCCATTTCCTAGAAACCCATGGCTTTGTAGATTCACTAAAAAAAGGTGGTTGTTGATGCACAAATTAATCAATGGAATGTTTTTTAATTTGACGTCAATCTGGTCTCTCAAATTGATTTATGTTATTATTCATAAATCGATTCAGTTGATTCAACATTCTCATGATGTTTTTCATTACTAATTCCATTATAGGTCCTTTAATTGATGATACATTGTGCTCACCATTTACATGGTTTCTCCTATTTTCCACCATTTTATAAAATAATAAATCCATAGTGAGAAACATGTTTCATTTAAGAATATATTTATTATAAAATAAGTTTGTATCTAGAAACATAATTCTTAAATATTTTATTCTTTAACAACAATTACATTTTCTATAAATCCTTCATAATGGTTTATAAAAATTTTATGATTAAGAAAACATTTCCCATGAGAATTTTAAACTAGGAGCTCATCAAGGATAATTTTTGTGCACCAGTTCCCATTTTATTCTATCTCAAAGTGGTGTTCTCATGTTTTAACCCTATAAACATTTGTTCTAGAGACACATCCACTTATTCATATCCAGAAATGGTTTTTTCATAGATATCACGTACCTAATACTGTACCAAAATACCAGGATGTTTTACTATATATTAACTTGTAACTAAAGTTATACCTAAAAATTCTAAATCTGAATGTACACAAATAAATAAATCATCCTTTAATTCCAACTATGGAATCCCTATTTTTTTACCAAAACTTTTCATTACATTGTACAAAACATATGATCTTTTAAAGTATAGTGTCTTGGAAGAAAGGAACTTAATACATGAAAGAATAAAAAATTCTTATAATACACTTGATAATATTCATCATAGGTTAATGTTTTATTCTATGTACATTTACCCTATCTCATAACATGGGGACATACATTAAAGTAAAGGGTGATCATAAGGAATAGTAAGGGAAAGCTAAGGAAACAATTTACTTGTGATCTTGAGAAATATAAATTTGAACCTAAGGAATATCCTAAAGGAATTAGAAATAGGAATATAATAATAACAAGAACATGAATCATAAAATGGAAATGTGGATGAAAAATTTATTTTAAACATTCATAAGCATATCACCAAGGTTTGTTTCCATGGTTTCATAAAATTACCAATGTAATCTAGCAAGGAATCTTAAAACAAGTTTTCTATGGAGATAATTTTTTTTCAAATGCATTGGAGCACTATCAGGGAAAAAACTTAATATATAATAATTTTTATTTGATCTAAATAGATCATAATTTAATATTTCATAATTAACCCATGGAGAATAAAAAAAAGGGTTTCATATGAAAATCAGGGCGTTTTTTGAACGGATTAATAAACATGATCATTATGTCATTTCTAACCCATAGAACGAGAATGTAGGTGTTATGTTCATCAATAAAAGAATAAAATAAATCTTTTAAACATATTGTTGAATACCCCTAGAAAATAAATAGGTTTTGGTATTCATTAAAATAAAAGAAAATTTCTTGACGAGTAGAGAGAACTTTTGGTAAGTAAAATCGATAGCATAACGGGTATAAAACGTTGGTTTAGGAAAGGGTAAAAATAGATGGTAATGGGGTCTAACATTCATTAAAGACTCGAAATATTGTAATGTGACAGAATGGAATGGACAGAATAACATTGTTTTAAATTTGAAAGACATTCCCCATAAATAGTGATTTTGAAATAAAAAAGGAAATTGAGATTTCCCTTACCTTGAGAAATTACTCCTAAAAATAAAAGAAGGGGAAATTAGGGGATTGAAGACTACTTGGGATGTAAAAATATCATATATTTGTGAAGTATGAAATTATATTTAATGGAAATGAATAAATGGGTGGGTATTTATAACAAAAGTGGGGTATTTGTTTATTAATTTTCAAATAAAGGCATTTGAAACCTACGTAGTGGTAATTGCAAAACCATTGGCTGGAATAAATAATTTTCCGTTGGATCATATATTAATGTATTTCTAACCCAAAAGATTCAAACACAATTTTATATTACTTATCATGGAATGAAAATTTAATGTTTTCATAAAATAACATTTTTAAAAGTAATGTTTCCTTTTTAGAATTTGGAAAGTAAATTATATATTTAGAAATTGATTAAAATATATCAAAATAATTTATATCAATAAAATGAAATATTTTATGTGTTGGATTGTGTATAATTAGTTATTACATCATTATGAAAAAAATACTAATTCATTAAACATACAGAAAACTAAAACTGTATTTTTACTATTCATGAAAAAACAAATTATGTTAACAATTATTATAAATTCACTCTAACCTAATTTCAAAATGATTATTTAAAAAATAATATTTTTATTATCATAATTATTCTTTAAATATGATAATTAAATATTTTAATTATAAAAGTATTATTTATTTAAAAAATAGCGAATTGAAAATGAATACTAAATTTTTTGTCACTTAAAAAAATAAATTTATTTTATCATTTATTTTTTATTAAGAGTGTTTGAATAATAATATTTAATCAAAATAAGAACTATTCCCAATATAGTATTTTATTATAAATATTAATATATTTTCTAGAAAGTGAAATTTCTTTCTAAAAAATCAATTTGTCAAATTCTATCAATTTGTTTTTATGAAAAACTATTCTGAAAACAATATTTATTGGAAAAAAATTATTTATAATATTGAATTACACTTTATGTAACTAGTTCCTTAATAAATAACCCCTTATAACACCCAGATACAATCTAAGGGTAAGTTATTCAATTATGATAGCTTCATGGGGTAGCTCAACTGACATTACATTAGTGGTAATTTAAACTAACTTGAACTTCACTAGGAGATATCATTCAATATTCACTCATTGATGATCATATTGGGATTGGTCATGAGTGAAGCCTAGTGAGGATACATACCTTCCAATTTCTGATAAATGGGCTTCATATGTTAAGACTATACTAGTTGGGGCCATAGTTTCTCATTTTTAATTTAATTATACTTTGTCATTTCTACATATAAACTCTAATTACAATGTTTAAATTGTTATCAAAAGTATAGTACCAAATGGTGATATTGAAAAAATGCCATATAATGGTTGAAACCATTAGGTCATAATTCAAATTATACTCACTTAATTATTAAATATGTATAGTTTTGTGCGGCTAATATAATATAAAATACATTTTTAGAAAATAATTATCATTCAAAACATATGGGTTGTTATAGGTAATGTTTCCCATGAGGTACTTGAGATCAAAATGATGTATTTATACGTCATTTATTAATATATATATTGAAATACCTAAAATATTCTTCATTTTATATTCATAGAATCTATTATTTATTTGGAAAAATTCATGGAGGCCTACTGAGTTTATCTCACACACTGGTTTTGACACCATTTGGAACCCAGACATAACTCTTGGTTTCAGGTTCGGTTTTTGATTGTGATCTATGCTGGAACTCTTGGTCATGAGAGATTAGGTGCATATGACTAAGTTGGGTCACAAAATTTTCCTGGATATATACCTTGGGCATTAGTTCTTTTCATTACTCTTATATTCAATGTCTACTAATTTTTACATAATAGAATTTTCATGCATGGGTGGTTATTTATTGGATTTTTTCAGTTGTATTTATCTTCCACTTTATTTTATTTAATTATTATGCCACTTTATTTATTTGTCAATTCAGAGGGAATATTTTCCCCATTGTACCTCCTTTAGACACTCAATAATAGTCGGCTTCCTCTGGCTTATGGAGAGGCATGTTTGAGTGCATGTGGAAAACCAGATTGGGGAATAGATATAGTGGACCCTAGGCTAGGATTTTAAAAGGTAGTATCTGTGCACTCTTTTTATTTTATATTACTATTTTTGGGATTATATACATGTGACTAGTACTGTGTTGGAACATGGAAGATAACTCGTCTCTACATGTGGACAACCTATGCCTGAGGTAATGATCATGTTCCCAGGGATGCAATTGTTGTTTGTACTATTCATTAATAAATTTGGTTGATATTTTGACTTGTGTGATTTATATATTTCCACTGATAATGATTTTTGGATTTTTTTCCTTTTCTAATTATAGAAAATATGTACTATTTCGTGAATCATTATAGGCATATAGAGATTTATATTCCATGAAAATTCCATTCCATGTAAGATTAATTTCTAGACTGTATGGTACTTATAATATGAACCTTCCACGTTATGCCATGTTTGTGTGATTATTATCATTATTCTTACCTTTATATCATGTTTTTTTTTATTATTTATATCTATATAAAATGATGTGTGATTTATTATCATGATTACCATTACAACATGCTTGTGTGATTATTTTGTATACTTATTTACTTAACATGTTTTGGTAATTATTCTCCATGCTTATTAGAATTAGATTATTGTGTGATAGTTTCCAACATTCTTACTTTGATAACATTTTTGGTTTAAATTTTTTTATGTTTACTAGTATTCTATACTGATTTGTTTTTTTTTCAAAAAAATGATTAAGAATAAATAATTTGATCCTCAAGGTTTATATAAAAACCTAATAATGTTCTTCCACATAGCATGTTGCTGACACCTTAAATAATCAAATATGACACAATAAGTCATGTAAAATTCATAGCATGGGATGAAATGTGAATGGTTACAATTTAAAATGGTTTCAACAATTTCCAATTTATATTGTGTATTTATTATTTAAAAATTGGGAAGGAAAATATTTATACTAGAACCATTATAATTTATTAGTTTTAATTAAATTATGATACCCTCATGGGTCACCTTTATTACTTACATGATGGGACCCTAATGGGTCATCTTTTTTTGATATTCTTTAATTTGTAACCCCATGGGGGTATATTCATGCGAAATGGGATTTTTATTTAATATTTTCACAACCACATATACATATTACATGTAAATGTTCGGTGGAATCTTACTTGACTGATCACCAATTAAATGATAAAATAACATTACTGTATGTTTTTACGAATTTTTATATCTGTATTAGGTTAATTACAATGAAATTTGTAACCGAAATTAATTTTTTCCTTTATATATTGACAACATAAATTTTCTTTACCCAATTTTTTTTTTAATATTTATGGATAAATAAATTGTAAAAAGAAAATTTCAAGTTATTTTCCCTATTACTACATGGTAAATATTAGATAAGGTGTAAGTATAATTTTATTCCATAAATGGTACTTGATAGCTCTTCTGTATTTGATTTTTAAATTTCATAATGAATAAGTATTGGTTAAATTACATAAAATGAAACATTTATAGGTGGTTATAGATCGAACCCCCAAGTATGGGTTAAAATTATTTTTTCTTCAATGATTTCTTTGGGTGGTAATGTGGACGTTTCCCACAAGTCCATGATGAATTATTCATAGGTTGTATTGGACCTAGAGGCTAAGAGATAAAAACTAGTTATTTTTCCGGTGTGACATTTTTTTAGGATCGATGACTTATGAATGTTTGGGCCCATCCTGGTAGAGGAACCACCCTTAGAACCTAAAGCATTACAAAATACTGTGATGAGTTCTCACACGAGAGGTTTCTTTTGGGTATTGTTTCACCCGATTATGACTTCTATTGATAAAAATTATCCATTGGAATTGAAGTTAGGTCATTCGATAATTGGATCCTTTTAGGTGTAAGCATCATAAAATTTGTTTTCAGTGGGTCACACTTGCCTCAGGCATGGTCAGCTAGTTCATTAGTCATGGGACCATACTTATTTTTTATGGGATATCACAATCTTGGAATTTTCAGCTCTTGTTTTGCTTTTTGATATTGTATATGCACATTTCATTATAGATGGTGTCGTCGATTTAAGGTGTGAGGTGTTAAATTGTATGGGTACCTAATCACTTGGAAAATGGGTTGTGTATTATTGAAGGACACAATTTGGGTTGTCCAAGGAGTATGGTGAACATGGTGTTGAGATATTGTTGCAACCATTATTGTCATGAGTTGGTAATCAGAATTTGAGTTGTCCCAGTGATTTAGCAAGATGATATAGAATGGATCAGGTGTTGTTTAATATATGATCCAATTTAGTTTTGGCTTTCATTATTGTTGTTATGACACATGCGATAGTAACTTTGGAGGAGTTTCACGTGAAAATATGTAAGTAAATCTGATAGAGTGCACATATAGGTGGGTTATTTACCTTCTCTTTTTCTTATTTAACACTTAGAATTATAATGTTGGCCACATTTATGATTCATGTTTGGGGGTGATAAAACATGTAACATGGGATGAATTCTATTTCTAATAATGTGATAAATTGGAGACTTCTACGTCCTAGAGTGTCATAGTGGTCATGGAAATTGTGTCTTTCCAAGTAGAAAGAACATGATAATGAAGGACCATTTGAAATTGGTATGAATGGATTTTGGAAGCTAGAAATCTTAGTTACTTCTTAAAATCCTGAAATACGGTTGTACAACAACTGGTAATTTGAGAATTAGTAAAATGTGTAGATTCCCTTTTGGGGATGATTTCTATGTGATCTCAGCCATTCTGAGGCTGACATGGCAGGTGGCATGATCAAAATGGACTAGATATTGAATGAATCATGGGAACATGATTTGGGTATTAAAATAGGTGGTATGGTATTGATAACATATTATACTAAGTGAGATAATAATAGTACATCCTTGTTGTATTGGGTTCCTTTTAATTAACAATTCAATGACTGGTCGTGTTCGAGTAGAGGGTGATGGTTTAAAGTGACGTTGTTAGGAATTTAGAAATGTATCTTTGAATAAATTAATAGAGAGTGCCCATGAATAGGAATATCTATAATTAATTGGTCACCATTATATGGATGACCCATGTTTTGACCTAGACACACACAACTAGGAGATGTGGTGTCAGGGGTAGGCAAAGTTCGTTGTTGCCTTTTTGAGGTGAGTGTGGCTCAAGATGAGCAACCCACATGTATCAATATTATCATTGTATACTCTCAGTTTAGTGGTGATAATTCCCAATATATTTCCATTATCATGAGAATGCAGAGAGTGGGCCAGTTATACACTAAGATGTATTAAAATAAACAAATTTCTATTTTATTGGATATAATCCAAGGGAGTTCACTTACGGAGTGGTTTAATGGAATCCTTACGGAGTGGATGTATCGTATGTTCTATTAGAGGTATACACACATGTGGTAAGGGTCATGGATATGTGGAACTAGTCATTCTATAGTCATATGAATTTTTAATGTTGTGGTTAAATGGAACCTAGTATGGCTAGATTCCTCAGTAAATGTAAGGTGTTGATCAAATAAGACTAAAGTGATGTCCATTTTCAGGTGTTGTATTTGGGTTAGATTTTTGTGATCTGAGGTTTATGGATTGGAATTACATTGGTGATCATGTTTTATAAAAACATAGTTTTTATAAGATATTATTTGATCATGGAATGTCCCAAGAAGATGGGTATGGGCTTTGGTGGTTTCTCTCAATAAAATATTGAGGATTATCGGTTAAAAGTAATCGAGATCTAGTTTTTAAAATTCGATGACTATATAAGCTAAGTTCATTAGAATGCATTCATCTTGGTGTTGTTCAACTCATGTTATTTCTTTAGATTCATGTTTTCAGTGAGAAACTACTTCAAATATGCTCATGTATTGATATGGTTTTAATGTGAATGTTGGCCAAGGATTTTTAAGAAAGACCCAAAACGACCAGTATGAACTAGGTCTATTGGAAATTAAAAATATTTATTGAATTGGGTACTGGAGGAAGTCTCCTCTTTTGTGATTTGGTGAATGTTTTTGATAAACATGATGGTAATGTTTTTAGAATGCCCAAACTATATATTAATAGATAATTCTGATGATTCAGGTGTTGAGAATTGGGATTGGCTATTCAAAAGTTAGGACCAATGGTGGAGAGAACTATAGGCTGGTTAATGATATAGATGACGATGTGATCATTTATCAGATTATATAGCCACATGTCATCTCTATCTAGTTATTTTTTCATTGGTTATGAGTTTTGGCTCGATTTTTAACAACTTCAGTACCATTTGTTTAAGGTAGATCTTAAAGGTTTATTGGGTGTTCCCAAATGAAATGTGGCCATTTTAAGAGAAATACCCAAAGCTAGTGGGTTAGGTGACGTCGTAGTTGTTCCCCAAGGATTCCTAAGGACAATAAGTTCTAAGGTGGGGAGATTGTAACATTCATTTTTGGACTATGTTTTAATTTTAAAAAAATTTGAAATTTCCATTTAGGGGATGAGTCAATTCTTAAAATGAGGGTAGGAATGTAATTAATAGAGTATAAAAACATAGATTTGTTTTTAACATGGTCTAAGTCCTTAGAGTTTTTTTGAGAGTTCAGATGAGTTTGAAAAGCATCATTCTTTGAAATAACCATTTCTAATAAAACAAAAATTGTTGTATAGTTTGGGCTCAATTAGTGCTAGCCCATGGGACCAAACGTTGTGTAATTCTTATAAGGGGGAATTATTTTTCATAACTGTGTGAGGTTCCCAAAAATCCATGAATGGCGGTGAATCTGTTAAGAGGAATTTATAATGTTGACACATGATTTGGTTAATCATGTACTGCAATCATGTGGGGTTGTGCCACAATGGGATTGTGGAACAACACAGTTGGTGCACAATTTTTCAACTTTTGTGGCCAAACCATGCGGATCTTAAAGAAGGGTGAAATGAACATTTTACCCTCTATCCATATTTCTTTTCATCCACCCTTTCTTTCCTCCTTTATCCTACTCCCGGGAGGTCCTCAAGATCCCCTTTCATCTTGGGATATGCTTCCATGGGTTTGCTTCATTCAAACTTGAAATTTCTCACTGTTATATTTTTTGGATCACCCTTATTAAGTCTATAGGTCCACATTCCTCTTATATCATTTCACTTCGCAAAATGTAATACTAAATCTATACAAGCTCTTTTGACCTATTTTTAGGGTTTTTCTTTATTCTTCCAATTTCTCTAAATCAGACACAAATTCACACCAAATTTTAGATATTTGAAGCATTCAAATAATGAGGAAGGTGATATATATAATTTTCAATTATACTTTAGTCATTTATAAAATGTGTCATTTTTATGTGCAATATACTTTCAATGTGTCTCCCCGAAAATGTGTAGCACCTAAAATTAAATGACTAGACTATGACCAAGACCCTTCATGAGTCTCTTATCATGGTTTGTGGTCTATAACCTCAACCTAAACCACCACATATAGTGATTTTGAATTAAATACATAAATTTATCATTGTTTCTCCCATTTCTAAACCACTTCCTAGGGGTTTTAGCCTTTCTATTTACTTGCGTTTTTTTATGATGGATTAAATGATAGAAAAGTGAGGTTGTTACACAATTGGACCTTGGTAAATATATGTGAGATGATTAATGAAGAAATTAAATTAATTGATGTAAAGGGTAGAGAATTACACTATTACTTGTTATTAATTTTCAAATGAAATGTGTTACTATATTTCTTTTGAGTGGAATGATAAATATAATGAAGTAAATTGTTGGGTGGGCTAGACAAGTGGTTTCATACACCTTATAACTTGAACATATAATTTATTTTAAATTTATATGATAGAACATTTTATTAAATTGGTGTATTGTACTGTGGAATGTCTATTTACATGGCATACTCTTTTACTTATAGCTAAATTAAAAAATGAATGATCAGAATGAATCATTTGGGTATGGGTGATCATATAGTTCTTATTAATTGTGAAGGGAGGTTATGACCACAAAATTATAAATTCACTTGAATACTTCTAACTTTTAAATGAATGGGTAATGGTTAAAGAATTGAAATGTCTAAATTTATTTAATACAATGTGAATGGAATGATAATTTCACTTGGACTCATTGGATATTATAATGAAATGATATAATAATTATAGAATAATATCTAACATGGATGTTTTACCATGGACTAGGTTTAACATTCTAATGAAATGTACTTATTTAGGATGTTACACATTGAGTGATACCTGGATATTTATGCGGTTTCCATTTATGGGCTCAAATGTTTAATGAATCATCACACACCTTGAGTGATACCTAGGGCCCTCAATTAAAAACATCCTAGATAATATTCTTGGATAAGAGTATTATATTGTGACGTGATCAATACAAAAGTTCTTCATTATGAACTAAATTAGATAGGATCATTGGATAACTGTATTATATTAATCATTTAGCAATAACTAGGTTCCTATTTATAGAATTCCATGGATCGGATCTGAGGGAAATGTATTCATATTATACCATGAGTGATATATGGGTTCCCTATTTGGAATTACAAGGATGGACCTAGAGTGAAATTCCAATATACTATGTCAAGAGTGACATTTGGGGTCTCCTGTGGAATGAAATGGATGGTCATATAGGGTGATGGGTTCATAGTACACTGGGAGAAATACATGTGTTCCCTATGTGGAACTCCTTGAAATATCATAGGATTCTAATTAAATAATTATTCAAATGAAACATCTCTCAAACCAAAGAACATACTTGGATTTGGTTAATAATTTAAATACAGGATGACCTAGATTTTATTTCCTTATTTAAACCATGAATGACATGGATCCTATTAAACTATTATATAAACATGATAAAAAAGTAATGACTTGGTTACGATCATGAGGTCCCAATACTTTTATACAAGTTAAATTATAACTATTGAATGTTCATATAAAATCTAGCTACGGTCTAAGTATATAGGGTTGGTCAGGTATCCCATGGTGAACCCGAGCTCAACATGGTTTATTTATTAATAAAATATTACCAATTAAATTTATATACCAACACACTTCTTCATTTTAAATTCATGGACTATATTATACATCAGAAATCATCATTGTTGATGTATTGAGTTTATCTCACACCATGCTTGAGCCGTCCTTTAGTGCTCATACAAACCACTAGGATTGAAGTTAGGTTCTTGATTGTACAGTGAGATATTACTCATGGACATGGGAGATGAGAAGCACATGACTGAGTTGGTGTTTAGTATGATCATGGATATAAAACATAGGAATTTTTTTACTTTGCAATATTATTTTATTATATTTCATCCACTTTTTACATTATTACCTCTTCATTCTTCGGTGGTTATTTATTTGGAATTTATTTTTATCTATTTTATTTTTATTCTTCTTTATTTTATTTAATTATTCTTATACTAAAATTATTTACTAATCCAAATGGTATGTTCTCTGCACTATACTATATTTAGAACCTCACTGCTAGTCGACAGCCTCTGGCATATGGGGAGGCACACCTGAAGTCATTGTTAAACTAGATTGGGGCACTGATATAGTGGGCCCTGGACTGGGACCGTAAAAGTGGTATCAATTATTTCTTTTTCAAATTTATTAGTATTTTGGTACGGTATTTAGGATACTATTTCTGTGTTATAAATTGGTAAATTGATCATGTTTGGGTCCTGAAAACCCACAGATGAAAAAATCAGGTTTCTAGGGATGACATTATTATTTGTTCTATTTGTTATTAAAGTTGGTAGATATTTCTTCTTGAGTTATTGGTGTATTGTTTCTTCTACTGAATTATGTAATTTTTCCTTGGCTTGGTATGGGAAGGTTTTTTTATTTCACGAATTATTATAGGCACATTGATACTCACATGCCTTGCATCTTCAATGATAACAAGGTTTTATTTTTTACTACCTAATACTTGTGATATGCTCCTTGAGTGTTATAAAATTTTTGTTTTATGATTAAAAATATTATTAACTATATACCATTAATTTAGGATTATTTATCATTTTTATTTGTATTTAATGATGTGTGATTTATAAGAATGTGGTCTTGTACAACTATCTTTTGTGATAATTTAGCATACCCATCGGGTTACCATTTTTTGGTAATTATTCACCAAGCTTATTATTTTTACATTCTTGTGTGATGTTTATTATCATGTCTAACTATATGTAATTCTTTGGTGATAAATTTTCATGTTTACCAAAATTCCATACTGATGTAATTGTTATTGGAATTATATTTAAAAACATAGAAATTATTCTTTAAGGTGTCAACAACAACGAAAAAGTTTTTTCTCATGTAGCTTATTGTTTTCACAATAACAAATCAATTACAACAAGTTCATTCATGTACCATTGGTAGAATAAAATTAAATATGAATTGTTACAATTAAATGGGTGTCATATTTTCAATTTATAAATTGTACAAGAACATTATAAATTGGGAATGGAAATTGATATTATTGTGACCCTCACTTTTCATACACTAACAACACATAATATTTTCGGAATACTTAAAACATTATCAAAATTGACGTCCAAGGACCGTACTACTATAGTTCCTTTGGAATCATGGAGACAACTATAATAAATAAGTGAGATACATTATATCCAACTAGGTTTTCTGTGACTATCACCCTTCTTAGACACATAAAACAAAATTCAAATCTTCATAACCTAGGGAAGGAAACATAAAAGGGGTGAGATCAAATTCTCAGTAATGGTAAACAAGGGAGATATGAAAGCATAACCATAAGCATAATGGTATGAGAACATGATCATGACCATATAAGATCATACCATACATATCAAACATCATATTCATGAATCATGTCATAAGGATTGGTAGTTTATAAGACATTAAATATAATAAAATAAATATCATAAGCCATGATAGCATAACATATGAATAAAACATGTAATTGTGGAATAGAAAAAATAATATATAATTATTAACGTATTAGTTAAGCCATTTCTACCAAGGCCATATTAGTGGACAATGTCCTTTTCTAAATCTAGTTCACACCCTATTCCATCCCTATATTACCGAACTGATTTGGATCCTCAATCTAGCCTTGTAATACAGAACCGATTTTGTCTCTCATTCCATCCATGTTTATCATAAGAGATATAAGTCATTACCTAATTCATTGGAGGGAGATATAGGCCTCACCAATCCAATAATGAAATCATACATACATGAACCAAAAGATCATAAATAACCATATCACAACCCATGAAATGAAATGGGAATTATAAACATGTAATCATATCATAACTTGTGTACATATATAGGTTTCATAATCATTTCATCATAAATATAATCTATGAAAAAAAGTAGGTTTGAAAAAAATATTTCATGTGAAAGGGAAATGTGTTTCATCAACATCATTCCATCAAAATGAAATCCATTTAGAGAAATAATATGAATGAAAAATTTGAATTATTTTACCATAAAGGCTTGACAAACCCCAACATATGTTATCTTAGATGTGAAATAAATTTAAAACATCTTTTAAAAACATTTATTGAAGAAAATATATTTTCTACATTGAAAAATGCTTTTTTAAAACATAAAACATATCAAAAAAAATTTCATTGAAAACATATAATGGAAAGCCTTAAATAATATATTTTTTTAGAATTATTTTTCCATGAAAATGGGATTCAAATATCATTTGAAAACTTTTTTGAAAACATTTTGAAAACAAGGTATTTGAATACAATTGATTTCCAACCAGAGAGAGAGACTGTTAAATTTTATATAATTTTTTTTATTAATAACCAAATAGTGGAGAAATGGTACTAATATATGGATATATCTTGGAGAAAAATTGTGTAAGGAAACTCATGAGTGTTATTGAGAGATTTATCTTAAGATTTCATCAAAGTAAGCATAAACATAAACGATCTCAAAAAGTGTTGAGATAGTCTCAATAAACACTTATAACATGGTAACTTTGGATTATGCTCTCCATTTAAGAAATGGAAATTACATGAAGCTTAAATTTTCATTCAAATAATTAATTTAAAGATATAACATGTATAATAGATATATATACACATCAAAAATGAATTTAGGTGCATAAAAAACAAGAGTCTGAAAGATGGAAAATTGATATAGAACTAGTTTACCAATTTGGTAACTTTTGAAACATAAAAACCATGATAGAAAGATAAAAAATGGTTATTTTAATACCCATTAATTTAAATATAAGATACATATAATTCAATCATGGTATTTACTTACATCACACAAAAGTAATGAGTGGGAAACATAGCATGTATCTCACAGAAATAAAAAGTGAAATGAAATCCCCTTACCTCATATCATGAATCTCTTTGTAATCATTAAAAACATCTATATAATAAATATAAATTTATTAGAAATATTTTAAATAACAATATTATTATATAAAATACCATATATGGTTTGATCGTAAACTTATATTACCCTCTTTATAACCATCCTATATTAAGGTTTCACTTTGTATAATGATCGCTTTTTTCTATGCATGTGTCTTAATTTTTTATATAATTGGTACTTTTAATTATATCACAATTAAATAATTAAAACAATTATATAAATATAATTTATATTCAGTGTAAATGTATTATAATAATTTATAGAATATATAATTATAAAATGTAATACACCTTTCATGGAGATGGTAAGTCATACGTACACATGAATATTGTTTTTCATTTTTATTGTTTTACTAAAACAAAGATATAAATTGATATATATGTATCTAATATCATTAAATTGTCATCATAATGTTATATATATCATATAATTTCACTAAACCCATCCTTAATACATTCTATGTACTATGTGAATGAATCACATCGCTTTGAGTGGGATGTAGTCCACACTTCCTCAAACAAAATTATCTTATTAACACCAAATGAAAAGTAAAAATTCATGTGTTGTAAAAAATATAGAAGATTAAAAACATAATAAATATAATAAATATAATATATAACATATATAAACATATTTTTAATCATAAATTCCACTATGAGAGTTGGTAATGGAAATATAAACAATCATCATTTTGTGAGGCTATAGTTCACCATACATGTAAACAGTATGTTTGTTTCCCATTAGATGGAGGTGTGTGTAATTGAAGGTATAAACCCTTTAATAACAACATAATAGTACATTGGGGATACTTTTTTTGTTATAAATTCATGAAATAAAGACAGCTGATAAGGTTGAAAGGGAAAATAACAGAAAAGATCTTGAGAGATGGTGTTACCTCTTAATCGGTTAACCCCTTCTGGTTTGTCCCAAAAGGCTTCCATGAAAGAATTTATGCACAATTTGAGGATTCAAGGGGGAAGGTAGGTATTTTTTGAAGTGTAATGGGTATATATTGGACAACCTAAGTGGTATGAGAGGTGTTAATAAAGGGGATGTGTGGTTTCCTTTAATATGGAAGGGAAATGGCACACATTCAATTTTTTAAAACAAGTTTGGTGTACCCACAGTTTTACCCAAAACTATTAGTAACAAAGAAAAAAGATAACTATTTTATGGTTAATGGAGGAAATATGTCCATTAAATGGTTGTTGGACATTGTTTCGGGTTGGTCTCAAAATGCCCAATGATTCTATATCCGATGACAAGTGGACCTGATTTCCAAAGGCAGGCGTTCACCGGATGATCTAACTAGCGACCCGTAAGAACTGACATTGGTCGAGAGGATGGGAAGTCGGGCTCATCGCACCATTTTGGGGGGAATTATTGCATGTTCAAGGAATCTATTATAGATTTAATATGTATTCATATGTTCGCAAATCTTTTGTTTATACCCAAGCGTAGTATCCACAGATTTCTCCTGGTTGGCAATGGTCAGCTGAACACAGGGGTTCAGAATCATTTATGCCTGAGGTTTACCATTCCTTGTTGGATTAAAGACCCCAAGGAGTCGGTACTCATTGAGGCGGTACTTGGAGTGGTGCGGTGAACTGATGTGAAGATATTCAGATCGACCGGTTGTTGGGCTTGACCCTCATGGAGGCTTCCTATGTACCCTGCCTAGGGGACAGGGATTAAAGTCCACGTTGTTCGAATGGGAGCGTCGGAGAGCCGATGTGAAGGTGGACCTGGGGGTCCGCTGGTGATTGGGATTGATCCTCATAGAGGCTTCCTACATATCCTTGTGGTAGGGAATCAATGTTCTCATAGTTTTCATTGGCTTGGGGATTACTCACTGAGGCAGCCCAGAGTGATGGATTGGGGCTTACACTCTAAGGAGGCCCATAAGAGGATTTCATTGTCAACGCTTACTATAAGCCCATATGAGTCATGCTCCTTGTGAGAAACAAGAGGCGGCAGGGACCAAACGATCATGTCACGAAAGGTGCCTCCGTGAGATGTGTAATGGGGCTTACTCATGAGGGCGGCCCATAAAGTCGGGGCTTACTCCGGGATAGACGCCCATGGCGACAAAGCGCAGCAGGAGAGGGAAAGGGGTGATCCTGTGCCCGTCACCTCTCTGGTTCTTGGGGGAAGTACCGAAGTTCATGGGGACTTTCTTCTGATGGGTATTTCACTACCCTCTAAAGAAGGGAGAATCACCCCAGCCCCAACAAGTGGAGGGTCAGAAAGGGGGCTCTCGAGCTCAGAATCCACATTACAGTGGGAATGTGAACCCAGGAATGCTCCAGAAATATGCTCAAGGTTCGGGGAAACCCCTTCCCCCCTATTTACCATGGGTATGTGAAATCAAAATGGCGTGCTGATGCGCCTGAGGGTTACATAACATGGGTCCGGTGGCTCCGGTGGAGGCCTCGGCTCGGGGCCGATGAGTAGGCCAGTGAGGGAGTCATGGAGGATCAGCTAGTATCGGAAGGATTTTATGTGGATCAAGGAATGGGAACTCCGAAGAATTTGGCAGGCCACACAAGGGTATGGGTGGTGGCGCCCTTTGTGTAGTGAGGTGCCACACGGTTGAAGAAGCCGTCCGCAAACCGGGGTGGTCTACGGATTGATGGGAATCCCACAAACCAAGGTGGTTTGTCGCTTCGAGTTTGATCCGCGAACCAGGGTGGTTCGTGGCTTCGGGTTCGATCCGCAAACCAGGGTGGTCCGCTGCTTCGGGTTCGATCCCTGAACCAGGGTGGTCCACAGAGGGTTCCATATAGGTAGTGGCAGCCAAGGGTGGTGCCGGCCGGAGGCTCATCGGTCGGGGATTCGCCTGCGTAGGAGGTTACTACACGGTTCAGTGGATCAGAAAAGAGGAATAAATTCCCTGGTCCATGGGGAGTGCATCCGCGTTGGGACCATGTTTCGTGGTTTTATCTTCTTTTTTATTTTAGGTTCATGGTTCACCAAGTTATTATATGTTTTTGGTTCCTTATTAGTTCGTTCCTAGGTTCATACCTTCTATGGTTTGCGAATTGGAACTTATGAAATCCTAAGCCTTCCTTCGAAATCCTTCCACACAAATCTGATTGATCTCCTCCGAATCCCCTCTCTCTTTCCCCCCGGTCTCCTTTTATAGAGGGGAGAAAAAGGGATCTATTGGGGTCATGTGACACCATTTGCGGAGGCCCATGACTGAAACCTTGGCTTACAGATGACTTGGTCAATCCATAACTCATGGGGCATTAAACACTCCTCCTCCATAAACCAAACTCAGGGAGTGAATCAAGGCCGTGGAGGGCTCCACCTCTATTTCACGAACGACAATGGAGTCGGTTTGGGCCGGTTGACGCGTCTCGCAGCTAGGGCAGTCCAGAATGGTGAACTGGGTTAGCACTTGTCCAGCCTCGTGACCGTAGAGGGTCTCCACCTCAGTTTTGCGAACGACGATGGTCCGCAGAGGAGGGTGGCTTCGTAGAACCGACAATGCGCTGTTACATTAGAACGGTCCATGGACCAGCTCGTCCTTCTCCCATCCTTTAGTATTCTTCTCATTTTCCAAATCCTTTGCGTATTTTTTAGGACCCTACAAATGCCCTCCATCGGAATGGGGTCCGATCGGAACGAAGAGTATACTATTCCGATGCAGAGTGGTCCTAAAACTCAGATGGGTTGCGGTAGGGAAGTGGACCTGGTAGGGGACCACGCCTATAAATACAAAGGGCCCTTCATTTTACTTCTACTAGATTCTTCATGAATACCAGTGCTCCTTCTATTTTCTGCCTCAGCGTGCTTGTTCCTTTGTGAAATGCTTCGTCCATGAACAGACTACTACTTCTGCGAACCATTTCTCGTTCATTCCGTTATTCATCCGTGGACTAATGTCCCAGCCGTGAACTAACACTTTTAATTAATTAAAAAGTATGTCACGATGGTCCGCATTGAAACTCGCTTCACGGTTTTGGTGCTCCGAAGTTTTGATGCTCCGCATACTAAAATATTCTGACCTTAACAAAATTTCTATGTATTTTGAACTCAATCACATAAATTTGGGATTGAAATTCCATGGAGCAACCTGGTTCTCGGTTTTCTGGCCAACAATCCACGGGCCAGAGTATCGCAAAATACTTCCGTGCAGGGTTGGCTCACGGGGTGTAGTCATCGTGAACCGTCATTCGAGGCCTCCCTGTGGAATTTGGTATTTTTGTCTGATTTTTTTATTCCATACTAACCAATTGTTAGCTTTCGTTGTGTAGGGAGAAAATATGGTTCCCCCTCGTTCTGCACCTACACTTGCTATCGAGCCTCTCCCAATTGGTGATCAATGCCTGAAGGATATGGACAACACTATTTAGGATGGAATCTTTCACTCCCCACTATCTTCCTTTCTTGCCGGTCGGCTCTCTAAGTCACAGCAGAAGTACTCCTTTTCTAACAGCCATCCTGCCTATGGGTTTGGTTTCCTATCTGATACCTCGATTCCGGTACCATCTAGTGACAACAATCCTGAAGCATGGATATTTACTGCTATTATCCCTCGGTTCGTGATACCTGTCAACGGACGACCTGCCCCAAGGGATACAATTGTTGGATCTGTGTTGAATCACCTTCCAGTGTCTCCAATAGGATAACAAAGTCAACAGGAAGGAACAATTCACTGCTACCAGAGCATTGCCCACAATTCCATGGTAAGCGACCAGCATGGCTAGTCAGCGAATTGGGACCTCCGGCCTGGAGGAGCATTTATTTCCTTTGATTGGGGGTGGCCCTTCTGGGTCTGCCAAACCTGTACAGATTTCGATGCAGAATTGCGAGCTATAGGCTTGTATGAAGCTGCTTGGGTGTCCCAAACCTATACCTATAGGCCTCAAGCCCTCGATAGGCAACTTACGAGCCATTGGATCCCGGGCACCAAAACCTTCCATCTGGTCCACGGGGAGGTAGGAATTAGTCTTTGGAATGTCTTTCATATTTCAGGGGTCCCCATCATTGGGGGTATGTATGATGAATTCCTGACTCCCCCTTCTGTGTGGGACGACGAAGGGAGAACCCCTCCCTTGGTGAAGCGGCTCATCGATCTGGCCCAGGAATGTTCGAAGGATATATCTCCAAAAAAAGCTTGTCCCTGGTCATGAGGAGCATTCGAAGGATACGTCTCTAAGATAGCTTGTCCTGTATCGTGACTAGATCAAGGATTTTTCCAGAGAGATCCAGTCTGTAGCTCTTCTGCGTAGGCCCATGACCTGCCCTACAATAGAGTCCCGAAAGAATAGGGGAAACTATTGGCTGATCCTGGAGTAAGGCCAATTAAACGACTGGGGCTGGGAACTTGTCTCGGACGTTGATCAGCTACTTCAACTGGCGGCATTTCTGGCCATGTTTTTGAGCGGCTGGCTATTTTCTATATGCGATTCTAGTGGCGTGTGGGTCTCTACCTTTGTCATGGTGGCACAATTGGCTACCAGAAATTTTATCAACTTAGTCGTCCCAGTACTGACCAGGATTTACCGGTTGCTCGGAAATATTACCGATGGGATCCAGCCAAACTGAGTGGCCAACCCATTTCAAATTATTTGGGGATGGCTAGGAGTACATATCAAGAACTGCTACACCTTCATCAACCCTCTTCAGATTCCGGGAACCTCATTCTGGCCATACTTGCAACTGACCAGAGGGGTTATGCCCGAAGAGTGGGTGACCTAAGAGAAGGATAATCAACAGATAGTTCAGAACATGCATTTTCTATCGAGACGAATCTCAAGTTATGATAATTTCAATTTCCATCCATTTTCTCCCCCAATTGCTGCAATCACGAATACCATAACAGAGGAGTTTAGAAATCAGGGCTACCTTTTCCCTCCGAGAGGGTATCCTGGTAGCTCATATTGGTGGGGAACTGATTTGTGAGGGGTATGTGCCTTGCTGATTCGGGCATCAATTTGGCAACGTCTGGGCACTGTGACCTCTTGCACTCAATGTATCCTGTGAGAATCATCATTTCATGGTGGTCAGGCAACTGTGGTTAATGTTTTCCTGGGAGGATACCAGCTGCGAGGTTATAACCCCCATGATTACAGATTCTACGCCCTTCTTATCCAAGATTTCTACTGACTCATGGGTACAATCATACCCAAATGGCCATCTAGGGATGTTGGTGCCTACCATCTCAAGTCCCAATCCATCAAAGTGCAATAGGAAGCGAAAGGGGGATGGTGCTTCAACTAGGCCGGGCAAGTCCTTCACCACCCTACCGGTCCCGCACTTCTGGGGAAGATTCTAACAGACAGAGGTGTATCCTCTAATGACCTCGAAGATGCCTGAAGGGGGTTGGTTATTCCTGCAGATGCTGCCTTCCTGACATCCTGGGGCCAATGGGACGAATTCAAAGGTCGATCATCCTTTCGTAGCCAGTACCCCCGTTCTTTGTGGCAGTATCTTCATGAATCAGAAGTGGTATTTGACAGGTTGGGCTACATATCCGCCCCTTTTGACATCCTTTATGATGTGGACCTAGAGCGGGTCAATCGGTATCTCCAGGATCTCGAAGCCTATATTTACGTGTGCCAGGGTTACGCAGTATTAACCCCCCAAGTCTAGGCCATGCTGAACTTGGTGACCGATGAAGAGGGGGAAGGAAGTGACCACTCATTATGGGGTGATGATTTCAATGATCTCCTCTTCATGGGCGAAGCAAGGAAATTCCCCTCCCTACATATGAGGTCCCGTACATAGGTATCCCCAGAGAATTATAGGGTGGTGGCGAGATCCAGAACACAAACATGGCCATTGGCGCCCCTACCATCCCCTTCCACTGCCCGAACCTCTCAGGTTGATCCTTCCAGGCTAGCCATTCCCATTACAGCCGCATTCCCAGACGCATGGAGGATTTGGGATGACCTGAGGGCCAGGGGATCAGATGAAGAGGTTTGGGCATCACTAAAAATGAGCCCTCTCAAGCTCCCATGTAATGGGGTTATCATCACTCTACCACACCTGTTGTTGGAAGAGGATTTGAGTGAAATAGTCTCCTCATTGATGGAGATGGACACCTATGTTCATTCATTCCGGAAACAACATTATGGTTCTACCTGAGTGTCCATGATGATAAAACATCCCGAATCGTCTGATCCCAAAGAAGAGGTCATCTCATTCGTCCATTCTGTCTTTCCATCCTCCTTTGCTGAGAAGGTTCTAAAGTTTCTTCCATTTATGCAGGGTGTCGAGGAATCCCCTAGGGCAATTCCTTCCCCGGAGTATACTCCCCATGGGACTACGGCAGGAGAACACAAATTCTCGGCCACGGGGATCACCGATGAGGGATCTCCTGGATCAGGTGAGCTTATGGAGGTGACCATTGCAGACCCAGCTAGGGTCTTTCCTACCTCGGCTCCCCCCCAGTGTCCTGAGCAGGGAATTTTCGCCGAGGCGGATCAAGAGACGTCAACAGGAGTCCCGTTTATCGGAATGGCTCAGGCAGGGGACATCGGGTAATAAAGACTTCTCGTTTCCTCAATTACCGACTCGTATGCTCTGATTCTGTTAGTTTTTGACTTTTTTGGCGCTACAGTTTACGACCATTTGGAGACCTGGTCATGGCTACCCAAGCGACTGTACCTCCTGCCCCTTTATCATCTGGGGGATCACCTGCCGCCACACCTGAGCATGACGAGATGACGGGTTCCACTGATGGGGAAAACAACATAGATGCTTTCCTTATTCCTTAATCCACCAGAGATATTTCCGGGGAGGGACAGCTGGAAGCCGAGACTCCTGCCGATCCTACAACCTCTATAATTGATAGAGAGGATGGGGTCCTGATGATTATCGAAGAGGCCCTAGATCTGATGGGGCCAGCCGCCTCAGACCCAGTGGGTCCCATGGCGACAGAGGAGGAGCCTTCCATCAGGCTAGTCATCAGGAACCCAAAGCGGGCCATCATTTTATTTACTGGGGGAGTGATTTCCCTGGGCTTGATCTCCATAGCTGATCAGTTGGGGGAAGCTTTGGGAGTTGATGGCCTTGGGTATAGCTATAGGTCCTGGGCACCTTTGGTGATTCTCTGGGCTCCTTCTCCCTATAAGGATGTAGCATCTTCCTCGAGTGGCTATCATAGCAGTGCAAAGATTGAGGATGTCGATGCATTGATGATCAGGAGTAAGCTTCCTAATATTTTTCCACTCACTCCTTTTTCTACCCTTTTCTAATTAGGGGTACTTTTCTGTCTGATTTAATCTAGGGCTTTAGGACGACAACCTTTGGCACTAGAGATTGTGTCATCAAACCCAACTGTGCTTATGACCACAACTGTCAGGGGTGAAGTTTCCGTAGTGCCAGAGTTTGCGGGTGAAACCTCATTGGGTCCCTCCTTAGTGAAGTTCATCCCTGAGTATGTTTCCTCGTCCGAGAGTAATTCTGAGCCCGATCAAAAAGTCCTTTCCAGTCTTCGGTCTGCTCTCCAAAGGGACTGGGAGAAAATCTGGAAGCTGATCTCTCAAACGCCCTTGGTCGAGATGCCAACCAAATTACCAAGGCTATGCAACTTGATTCTAATACTGGTTTTTGATGGCTTTGACTATCATGGTGTTTATGACATAGTCAAGAACGTGGTTGCTGATCAGGAAATACTAGGTGGTTTCAAATCTCACCTTTCTACTGCCCAATCCAAATCCAACCTTTACGCAACCAGACAGATTTTCCTAACATAGGCTCATGATCACGCTGGGGTAGTTGTGAGGCTCCAGGGAGAAGTTATTGTGCAGCGTTCTCACCAGGAGGTGCTGAGGAATGAGATACAGCGACTACAGTAGGAAGAGGCCAACATTGCCTCCAAAATTGAAGAATGAGAGCGGCAGATAGAGGAGGAAATGAGGGAGAGCACAAAGGCGACATAGGAGGCGGAAGAGTTGCGGGCTGGTGCAGAAGATGAAATGGCCTTACTCTATAATCTCTCTCAAACAATTGAGGATTCTCACCATCGCCTGATACAACTCTATGAATCTGCTGAAAACCTCCTGTAATAACCTTTCACACCAGAGGAGGATCCGGGTTCTGGGTGCCCTTCTTCCTAACCTTGATATGGAATAGAGAAATGTTTTTCTTAGCGCTCTTCTTGTCTCCCCCTCTGACATAATTTATTTGACGCGATTGCCATGTACGTTAATTCACCGATCTCAGAATAATCAGAGTTAGGGACCCGAAATAATTAACGAGCTCTAACCTTTTCCTGGATCATGGGATCCAACGAGCATAGTTTGACTAATTCTAGGGTTTTGTAGAAAACCCCTACATACATTTTGTCTTTTCCTTTAATTACCTAATTTTTCTTGGGCCCATTTAGTGTGGATCTAGTGGGTATGGCCCGACTTTTTCTTAGGTCGCCCTTTTCGGGTTTTCAGCCTAACAGGCTTTGTGCCACTTTCGTGAGCGGTTTAATGTACCGCCGTCAAGACTATCATTACTAATGTTTTAAGTCGAACATCGTTGCCCAGATATAGTGGGGAAAGGTCCCCAATGAGGTTTTGTTGATTAAAATATGCCTCAATATCCTTTAGACACATGTGGAGGGAGAATGTTTAGATTTGAACGACACGCATGGCATGTCTCAAGGTATAGGAGCCATATCGGCGTACAGAGGTAGGAAGAGCATTGACTAAGGAAATATTTCCTTTGATATATGAGCCAATGGTGATCAATATGCAGAGCTGCTAATGGAATGGTATGCATAATCGTACAAAGGTGTCCTCAAGTCAATGACTGCCCATTTCTGATGGCCTAGGGACTTCAAGGAAGTCTGGCTTATGGAAACCACCATGGGTGGCTTGGAGAATTATGAAAACCACCAAGGGTGGCTTGGAAAGGGTATGTGACATATGAGAGGGTTTTGGGATCATTTTTACTAATCAGGGGTGTGGTCGGGAGACCACTTTCCTACGCATTTAGTTAGCGTAATGGATGGTTGAAGCTTGTCTTAGTTTAAAGTCATGCAGTTAGGACATCATTTAGAATAGAACGGCTTCTCCTGGTCCTCAGTAATATTGTCAGATACGTTCCACCGTATTCAGGTAGGATTATGAAATAGGTTGGTAAACTATAGCTCAGGGGGTTTCCAAATCCTAGGATAGACATGGGGGCTCAGAGGCCAAGAGGCGTACGGAGAGAAGCATTGCATAAGGAAGTCTTGGCTTTGGTAGATGGGCCAGGGGCGATAAATATGCAGAGCCACTAAGGGCATGGTATTCATATTCATGAAAATGTGTCCTTAGGTCAATGATTGTATTCCCCTGATAGCCATGAATCTTCAGGGAAGTTGAGATTTGGGACCACCAGGGGTGGCTTATGAGAGTTTGGCTTTTTCTAAGTACAGAGTATGGTTTATGATGAGAGGGTGCCTGGATACGGGGAAAACATCTAGACTAAACTTCCCGAGAATGGGTGAAGTAATCCCTTCTCATGCTAGTGTGAGACTGTGACTTGTGAAGGTCTGACCCGTGCACTGAAGGACAGAGAAAAGCCTACGTTCCTTACTGAACCCATGACGGGTTTGACCATGCAGTTTAGCGTCATGCGGTAAGGACGAAGAGCATTATTAAATGATGTTGTATAGTTTAACGTCGTGCACCAAGGACGATTGACCATGCAGTTTAACGTCATGTGGTAAGGACGAGGAGAATTATTAAACCAGTGAAAATGATTTCTGTTGGAGGCATTACCCTGGATGTTTAATTCTTGGTCTTTACAGACCTACGTCAGGGGGCAAAGATTTGCTCCATGCCGTTTGACGTCATGCGGCAAGGACATAGTTAAAAAGTCCGCTCTTGATTAGAATGTAACTGGGCCCGAGTATCCTGGCATGTCCAAGACATGGAGGGGTGTTGATGGTGAAAATCATGGTACATGGGATTCTTGGATCTAGAGAAATGACACGGAGGCTCTGAGGCCGGTAAGCGTACGGAGCTAGGAAGAGTATCGCCTGGGGAAATCCTGCCTTTAGAAGACGGGCCAGGGGCTATCAATATGCAGAGCCACTGAGGGAATGGTATGAATAGTCATGAAAATGTGTCTCTGGGTCAATGAATTTCCACTTCCGAGGGAAATGAACGGTTATGAAGATCCACAATTATCCGGGCCATGAAGTTTGTCATCGGGGAAGGAAATGTATGAACATGTTGGGCATACTCGGCCCTGGTTGCCGTTAAATCTTAGAGAGCTCCCTGTGCTGAATTATTTTGCGTGCGGGGGTGTACCTTCACTCCATGTAGTTTAACGTCGTGCGGTAAGGACGAAATACTCATAGTTTAGAGGTCAAAGTGCTCGGACCATTGGGTGACTATTGCTGCAGTCAATCGAAGGATAATTGGGTAAACATTTTCTGATATACTTTGGACAAGGTGGGGGATGAAGGTCGAAAAATGAAACTTTGAGTTTTCCCGGATCAGGAGGTGTGGTGTGGGGGCTCTGAGGCCAGTAAGCATACGGAGCTAGGAAGAGTACTGACCAAGGAAATCTTTCCTTTGATGGACGAGCCAGGGGATATCATTATGAAGAGACACTACGGGTATGGTATGCATAGTCATACAAAGGTGTCCCCAAGTCGATAACTTTCCACTTCCGATGGAAATGAATGATTATGATAATCTGAGATTTCTCATACTACAGAGTTTGGAATGTGGGGATAATAGTGTCTGAGCATACTATAAACATCTTCACTGCAATTATCCATTGAGTCCCAATAGCCTAGTCCTGGCTTGATGTTCGTAGATGCAGTTCATCATGTGAACCACGGGCAGAAACATAGGCTAACCAGGTAGGGGTACCCTAGTGATTTTGGATGTGAAAAGGGGATGAAATTGTAAACCAATGCACCATAAACTTCTGGATCAAGAGGTATGGTATGGGGGCTCTTAGGCTGGTAAGCATACGGAGCTAGGATGAGTGTCGCCTGTGGAAATATTGATTTGGTAGATGGGCCATAGGCTATCAATATGCAGAGCTGCTGAGGGAATGGTATGCATAGTCATGTAAAGGTGTACATGGGTCAATGACTTTCCACTTACAATGGCTATGAATGGTTATGAAGATCCATAATTTTCTGGGTTGTGGAGTCCAATGTATGGGGAGGATGAATCCAAATGCACAAGGAGTATTTCTACCTCATTTCGCCATATATTCTAGGTGGTTCGCGACGAACTCTGTGCAGTTTAACGTCATGTGGTGAGGATGCAGTCCGTGCAGTTTAACGTCGTGCGGTGAGGACGATAAATACACCCCATGCAGGTCTAGTCAATACACGGGGGAAAGGGGCACTTTTATCTTTCATTATCCATGCAGTTTAACATTATGTGGAGTGGACTTAAGAATACACCCCATGCAGGTCTAGCACATACACGGGGGAAAGATGAACTTTTATCTTTCATTATCCATGCAGTTTAACGTCGTGTAGAGAGGACTTAAGAATACACCTCGTGCAGGTCTATCCCATACACGGGGGAAAGGGGCATTTTTAAATCTTGTTATCCATGAAGTTTTACATCATGCGGTAAGGACGAAGAGTACACCATATGTCGGTCTGGTCCCTACATGTAGGAAATGGAATTTTTATCTTTTATTCGGGGGGTTGGGCCAGAATAGGGAACCCTGGAGTCACTACGTATCCTGTGAGGGCATGAATCATGCCGCACGTAGTTCTCTGAAATAAGTACACCATGTGTAGGGCTGGTATGTACACGAGGGGAGGGTAAATTGTATTACTTTTATTTTATTTCATTTAGAGGTGGCTGGGCTAGGACGGGGAACCCTGGAATCACTATGTATCCTATGAGGGTAGGAATCAAGCCGCACGTAGTTCTCTGGAAGAAGTACACCTCGTGCAGGGGTGGTCCATTCACGGGGGAAGGGGACATTGTCTAACTATTATTTTATTTCATTTGGAGATGGTTGGACCACGATAGGGAACCCTGGTGTCGCTATGTATCATGCGAGGGAAGGAATCAAGCTGTACGTAGTTCTCTGAAAGAAGTACACCCCATGTGGGTCTGGTCCATACACGGTGGGAGAGGGGCATTGTTAAAACTTCTTGTCCGTGAAGTTTAACGTCATGAGGTAAGGATGTTGAATACACCTCGTACAGGTCTGGTCCATACACGGGGGGGGGAGAGGGGAATTGTTAAATCTTTTTCTCCGTGTAGTTTAACTTCGTGCGGTAAGGATGATGAATACACCCCATTCAGTTATAGTTTATACACAGGGGAAAATGGAATTTTTAAAACATCTTGTCTGTGCAGTTTAACGTCGTGCGGTAAGGAATAAATATACACCTCGTACAGGTCTGGGCTGTACACGGGGGAAGAAGGCATTTTTAACTTTTATTCGGGAGTGGCTGGGCCACGATGGAGAACCCTGGCGTCACTACGTATCCTGCATGGGATGGAATCAAGTCGTACGTAGTTCTCTGAAATCCATGCAGTTTAACGTCATATGGTGAGGATGAGAAATACACCCTGTGTAGGTCTGGTCCATACATGGGGGAGGGAGAATTATTAACTCATATTATATGTTATTATCCATGCATTTTAATGTCATGCGGTATGGACGAAAGCCGTATATTTTAACTTCATGTGGTTAGGACGATGGGAATTATTAGATTCCATGCAGTTTAATGTTGTACGTTAAGGACGAACTCCATGCAGTTTAACGTCACACGGTGAGGATAGACTCCATGCAGTTTAACTTCATGCGGTGAGGAAGGAAGGTACTTTTAGTTTCTATGCAAAATACTTCTTTAGGAATCTCACATTGGTAGGAGACGTGGTGACTTACCCATTCATGGAGATTAGGGTATATACTCTATTGGAGTAAACCTTGTGTACAACATATGGTCCCTCCCATTTGGGCTCCAGCTTTGGAGGTTTCCTTCCAGGTATCATTGGGGTCAAGAGGACCAATACCAGTTCTCTTTCCAATAAAGACCAAAGATAGACCTTTTTATTGAAGGCTCGTGCAATCCAATTCTTGTAGACTTCCAGATGGTGAAAAGTGGGCAGCCGATTCTCATCTAGTTGTTCCAATTCACCCAACCACTATTCTGACATCTCATCATCAGATAATTGATCACAGATGGAAACACATAGTGAGGGAAGTTGGTGTTCAATGGATAGGTCCACCTATGTGTCGTACACCAATGAGTATGGGGCAGCCCGAGTAGTGGTGCAGATTGTGGTTCGATAAGCCCACAATGCAAGGAGGAGTTTATCCAGCCATGACTTCTTGTCTTTGTCCACCATTTTCTGGAGAATTTTGGACATGGTCTTTTTGAAAGCCTATTTCTGTCTGTTGGCTGCCGCATGTTAGTGGGATAAGTGGTTAGCCTTGATACCATACTCGTGGTATAGTTTCTCTAATTCCACAGAGCAGAAGTTGGTGCCGTTTTCCGTCAATATGGTATGAGGGACACCAAATTTGGTGATGATATTGGTTTTCACAAAGCTAAAAATATTTCTTGCCCTGACTTCCTTGAGGGGTATGGATTCTACCCATTTATAAAAGAAGTCTGTTTCTGTGGGGATATACTTCAGCTGTTTGGTCATGGCGGGAGGATATGGTCCTACATCGTCCGTTCCCCAGACGATAAATGGACAGGAGTACATGGCCGGATGAAGTAACTATGGGGGTTGGTGTATGAAGTTCGCATGAATCTAGAATGAGTGGAATTTTTTGGTAAAACATTCACAGTCTCATGCCACTGTGGGCCAATAGTACCCAAGCCTTCTAACCTGATGGGAAAGCTTGGTCCCCGATTGATGTGATCCACACACTCCGGCATGTACTTCATTCATTACAGCAGTGGTTTCTTCTCCATCAATTCATATAAGGAGCACTCTGTCGAGGCCTCATTTATAGAGGACCTCTTTCTAACCCTCACTTCCATATAGGACAAAGTTGATTGCCCTTCTCCATATTTTCTCTCGTTCAGCCCTGTCTGATGGAAGTTCTCCCCGTTGAAGGTAGTTTGTAATGCGGTTCATCCAGTAGGTGGTAGGAAAATATGGCTCAGGGACAAGACTGACTTTGTTGATTTCTTACATCTTAGCTTGAAAAAATGGAAATACCATTCCACGGTGAGCAATACTGATAACTGTTTCATCCCGGTCTGGGTCAGCTAGGGCTATTGCCGCGTTGGATAATTCATCATCCTGAGCATTTTGAGACCGTGGAATATAGGTCAATGTTTGTTCTCTAGAGAATTCCGCCATTAACCCTTAGACATGGTCAAACAGAGGGATCATATCCTCCTTTTTAATAGCATAGTCACCATTGACATTCTTGATGACCACCTCCAAGTCACCTTTTACCTTAAGGTGTTGTACTTTTGCCTATAGTGTGAGCTCCAGGCCTGCAATGAGAGCTTGATATTCCACTTCATTGTTTTTAAATACCTCTAACTGGAAAAAGGAATATGGAATGACTGCCTTTTCTGGGGACATGAGTATTATCCCTAATCCCACCTTGTTAAATTTTGGGTCTTCCATCCTCTTCCAGGTTGGGCTTTGGGAGGCGCCGTCGAAATACATTTTCCATGTTGGGAGATCCTGTTGAACCGAGAAGATGTATTCATTGGGTAGCTCAATGTTTAGTATGATGGTCCCTACTGAGGGGTTCTCTACCAGAAAGTCTGCTAATGCCTGACCCTTGATGGCCTTCTGAGGCACAAATCGGATGTCAAACTGTTGCAGGAGACTGCCCATCAGGATAGGTGCCCGGTTAGCATTTGGTGGCTGAGGATGTACGTGAGCGGGTTATTACGCGAGACCAAATGGACTTCATGATGCTGGAGATAATGTCGTAACTTTTGAACTGTGAATACCAAGGTTAAACAAATCTTCTCGATATTTTATTATCGAGTCTCAACATAAATCATGGTTCGAATGAGGTAATAGAGACTGTTTTCGCTGCCGACATCATTCTTTTGTTCGAGGAATGCTCCCTGTGATTGTTCTAGGGATATCAAGTATAGGATGAGAGGTCTTAATTCAACTGGGGGCATTAGCACCGGTGGGCTTAAGAGGTACCTCTTTAGGCTATCAAACGCCTGTTGGCAGTCATCCTTCCATTTGTACGTGACTCCCTTCTTCATTAACCTGGTAAAGGGAAAGCATTTTCATGCCAGGTTGGCTATGCATCGCCTGATATTGGCCAAGTTCCCTTGTAATGCTCTCAACTTAGTGAGGTTGTGGGGAGGTGGTAGGTCAAGGATAACCTTTTTCTTCTCAGGGTAGACTTAGATACCATGATGACGTACAACTAATCCAAGGAATTTCCCAGAGGTAACCCCGAAGGTGCATTTCAAGGGGTTCATCTTCAAGCTATGCTGTCAGAGTTTATTGAAGACGGTCCCAAGGTCTGAAAGGTGATCTGAGCACTGTATGGACATGACCACCAGGTCATCCACGTAACATTCAATTAATTTCCCCAGGAAATGTTTAAAGATCCGATGCATGGCATGATGATATGTGGCGCCAGCATTCTTGACACCAAAGGACATGAACCTGTAACAAAATACCCATTGAGGGGCCCTAAAGGTAGTGGATTATTTTTCTTCTCGGGCCATCCTGATTTGGTTATACCCAAAATATCCATCCATGAAGGATAGAGCCTCATACTTGGACATTGCATCGATTAATAACTCGGTGACCGGGATTGGGAAATCATCTTTCAGACAATGCCGATTGAGATCTCTGAAATCAATGCAGACACGAATTTGTCCATTCATTTTATTGACATGGATGATATTGGAAAACCAGATGGGGTATTGGACTTCCCGAATGAATCATGCTTTAATGAGCATATCTACTTCAGCCTCTCTTTTGGAAGCATGTGAGGGGTGTGTCCTTCTGGTGGCCTGTTTATAGCCTTGGTGGTCTTCTGGAAGTCCTAGGTGGTGTGTTGCCGCTTCGGGATCGAGTCCTGGCATTTTCATGTAATTCAAGGCGAACACATATCGATGTTTCCTTAAGAAGGCAGTATATACCTCATGATCTTCGGGAGACATGGATGCAATAATGAGAGTAGGCCTGGGGTCTTCCTTGGTACTCAAGTTTATTTCCCTGAGCTCGTCCACAGTGGTGGAGATACCTTCTTCAAATGCATGAGGTGCATCCCTGAGATATTCTCCCTCTTCTTCTCCCAAATCCTCATCTTCTTGATCTGATGAGGAGAGAGCTACTGACATGGGATCTTGGGGGTCCGGAGGTGAGGTGTCGTGGGCGTCCTTACTTGAGTTTTTGTCCCCATATTGAGGGTCAGTGGATGTCCCCACATTGTCATGCTCGGCTGTTAGGGCTGAAGTCACGAGGACATATGAGTGTGTGTCCGGACTTGAACTCCTACTCTCAAAATGGTTGATGGGCAGGACATAATCTCTACCAAACTGCCTGAGGGGTTCATCAAGAACCATTTCTAGGCCATTTGGAGTGGGGATCCAGTCAACACCATCGACCAAAGACTTCTTCTTATTTTTCTCATAGAACCCGGCATCAATATAATATGACTCAGAGAGCTTGAAATGGGCCTTGTCGGCGTGCAATGTTCCACTTTGTTGATTAATGCAGTACTTGATACACTGGTGGTAGGATGAAGGAATGTCCGTGTGCTTATGAATCCACGACCTTCCCAGCAGTTCATTGAATTCTATGCTCTTCCGGACCCCCAAGAATTCCATGTAGGCTACCCAGTCACCAAAATGGGTCTTTAGCTTAATTTTTCCCATTGGTTTATGCTCTCTCTTGTCGTAACCCAACAGAGATGTGGCTGAGGGTATTAGATAGTCCTCACTGTAGCTCAAATTATAGTGTCTATAGGGGACGAAGGTTAACTTGAGAGCCATTGTCTATAAAGACTTTCTGGATCTCAATAATATTCAGTGTGTCAGACATATATAGTGGTCTGATGTGTCCTTGCATGATGGAATCTTCATCCTGATCGGTGAATGAAATCATAGCATTGCATTCAGTCGGGTTAGTCTCCATCCAGTAAATCTCGGCGGAAGATACATTGGCTTGAAACTCATGGGGTCTGATCAAATCTTTTATAAGTGCTTCCCTGAGGTCTACTGACAGACATATGGCATTGAAGATTGAAAACTTGGATGGTACCGATGCCATCTTCTTAAGGATATCACATTTCTACTCCAGCGACCAACGCTTCTCCATTGGCGGGAGAGTATTAGCCGTTGCTTTGGGTGCTGGAGAATTTGACTAGGAGGGACTAGCTACAGGGTCGGATATCGTTGGTGTTCCCGCATTTTGAGGACTTGGCCCGACCATTCTGTTTGTGCGCACTTGGCGGCCTGACACTTGCTCCTCCTCTGGTGGGTATTGCAAAACAACAGGTCCATAGTGTCTGCTTGTAGAGTTGGAGGGGAATTATTTCTCCTGCTGAGTCCGTTGAAGGGCTCTCCCATAGGTTTCAGCGATATTAACGGTTTGGTCTGGGGTCCAACCATATGGTTGGTTTCGGCCGCGGCTGCGCCTCCCTTGGTATCCCCTACCTCTGCGATTCCTCCTCCCGGCTCCTCGTGTAGGGAACTCGGGTTCATAACCGTAACCTTCGTCAGGGGACGATTCCATGAGATGGATGACGTTAATAGAACCAAATATTGGATCTTCATCCTCTGACAGGTCAACCTGGTCAGTTGTCCCTGATGGTGCCGTTTGGTGGGTCGGTGCCGGTGACGCCAAATTCAGGGGCATATAATCTTCCAGGGTCGGGACTAACTTCGGCCCCGTTGCAGACATCTCCTCTTGCGATTGTTTCTTCCTTCTTCGATTATGCCCAGATGACCAGCTCATGGAGAATTGTGAGGCCGATGCTATTGGTTGTGCGGCATCCGGGGCTATAGACGACAACACTGACTGCCATAGCTGAGCTCGGAGTATGCCATGGGCTCATTTGATAGTCTTCCGAGTCATCCAGTCATCTAATTTCTTCCCATGCTTTCTGGTGACTTTATTCCACCCCTCCTCTTTGTCGGAGTCGGCGGTAGAGATAGATGCCACATGTGCTGGGGGTGGCCCCAGCTCGACCTGTCTGGAGTCTACCATTCTCTGTAGTAGGTCTTTGAAGACGAAGCATTCTTGGATATCATGCCCCAACACTCGATGATAGGAGTAGTAATCTAGCCTGTCATCGCGTTTGACTTCTACAGGTTTTGGTGGCTCCGAGAGGCGGAGAAAGTTGCAATTCATGGTGGCAATGAAGTAGATACAGACTTGATCGTCTCGGAACAAGTATACTTTTTGTCTTCGTTCCTCAAACTAGTTCCACTTTGGTCCTCTCTGATCATCCCGTTTAGGCATAGGCGGCCGCTGATATGCAAGAGGCCCTTGACGATTTGGTGGAGGCATGAGTGGTGGATCAGGCACAAGGGGCCGACTTGAGTGTGACAGTGGACGCTTTAGCTCTAGGGAATTTTTTCGCAGGAGTCTGCGAGGCTATTCAGGACTTATAATTAGTCCACTGCAGGGAGTACTTAATTATCTAGGCAATGGCCAAAATGTGGAGGAAGCCAATGGTGCACTCCATTGGTATGAGCGGTGTCTGCATCTCATCTCAAAGATTATCGATGCATATGGCTAGCATCTCATCTTGAGGCATTGGCGTGTTCAGGGAATAGGTCAGTCCCTTCCATATGGCGATTAAATCTGAGACCCTCTCATTCTCCCTCTGCTTGCAGTTCATGAGGTCGCTAACCATTGTTTGAGGCAACGTTGAGCTGATGTGGAATAGGAACTGCTGCCAAAGGTCCTCCCAGCTCTTTATTGACTGGGCTAGTAGACTCGTATACCAGATGAAGGCAGATCCTTGCAAGGTCCGTACGAAGCATCTGTTTTTTATTTGTTCTTGATATTCTGGAGTCCCCATCATAGGGTCACAATAAGACTCGTAGTGCATCAAATGCTGTTCCGGATCTCCTGACCCATTTAAAATAGGGAATACAGGGCTCCCAAATTTTGGTGGAGGTGGTGTGTTGGTCACCCAATCTGGGTAGGGTTTCCTCTCCAGTTGTATCGGAGTGTGTCGACCTTACATCACTTCGAATCAAGCTGTTAGTGCCTCGATGGTGTTGGTGAGACCCTAGTTGACATCCTGCTGGGCCCGGTCCTAGGCAGGCATAGCCCGAGGCATTGCATGAGGATCCGGATTGGCTGGAACCAGGGGTGCGTGTGCCATTTGTGGCACCTTCGTAGGGTTCTGGTGTACTCACTCTGGTTTCTTCCTAAGTGGAGGGAAGTCTTGGTATTCATATAAATATACATTTAGGTAGTTGTACGAGTTGGGTGCCTCATTGGACGGGAGCCCTGACCCTGTTTCGTTTTCTAGGGAAAACCTTAGTCTTTGTGGTGCACTTACTGGGAGTGCACGATGTGGCTCCTCCTGGGACGCACTTTCAATAAGGCGGTTCCTCTGGTGTAGCTTGGCATTAATCCACCTCAATTGTTTCATCTCATCTTCCTGTCCATCAAATATCTCTTTGAGTGTGAGTGGATCATCTTTGTCGAGAGAAGGAGGAGGGTTATGGGTAACCAGTCATTTATTCTTATCTTTATTGGAAGCTCGCTGGGTAGGCGGAGGAGGGTTGGATAGAAGTACGACCATATTTAGGGTGGCCCTATGGTTCCGAGTGTCCACACCTGGGGGGTTCTTTGTGAGTCATATCTTGACTGGAACCATCGTCTCCCGGTCCATCCTGATTTGCAGCATCTCTGGTGTCATCTGTGGGGTTAACCTCTATGATGTTGATAGATGCATATTGCGGGGAAGAGAAGATTTCATCTTCCAAATAGGAAGAGGATCTCCCATGTCTACTGCTGGCCTCCCCTTTCATGACCTGGGATTTCCTTTGGACTTCTTGATGAAGGGTGACGCATAGAGTTCTTTGATATGACCTTACGCTGCTCCTTCATCTCGGAAGGGATGATGATTCAAATGATGGGATAGGATGGGAACTTCCTCTTCTAACTACCCTCCCTAGACGAGAGAATACTGACTCTCGTGGGGGAGGTTGTTGTTGAGGGGGTAATAATGCCCCTAGCCCTGATGGTTGGGGTTGGCTCCGTTCCTTGGATGTTGAGTCTCCTTCCGTTTTTATTGGTCTTACGGGGGAATTTGTTGTTAAAAATTCCCCCATCCCTGCAGGTTGGGGTTGACCCTAGATTGCAGTAGTGGTTGCGGCTATCGCTACCTGCCTGATCCTGCATGCCCCCATTCAGGGGTGAACTGGGTTTGGTGCCGAGTTCTTCTGTGAATCAATACCTTATGGGGAGGCAGGAAAAGATCTCTGATTGGCCTCTCTTATGTGAGATACTTGTTGTATGTTTTTGGTGGCCTGATTTAGGAGTTCTTGAATAGCTTGTTCCTGTTGGGCCTGACGCTTCAGGGACTTACTCATGGCCCAGATCTGTTGGATGTGTTGCCTTTCCTGAATAGGGAGACCACGTGATTTATGTCTTGATGTGATGACGTTGCAAGACACCATGCTGAACAGGTTCTTCTGGGCGGGGAGCAGAGTGAAATGCAGAGCTCCATATTCCCCCCATCCCCTGATATGGACTCCCATCAGAGCATCACCGATGAGGTGGCGCAGTTGTTGCAGCGCACAGAGGCAAGACATCTCTATGTTTTCTTTACGCCTCTTAGGTCACTGTTGTCATGCTGAAGAAAGGGCTTCCGGGTCAATGTGTGTAGGAGGTCACCTATTGTCTTGATGTGGTCTACATACCCTTCGTAGGGCTGAAAGCTTGATTTCAGTCGGTGGAGGGTTGTCCATATATATGTTGTGGATGTCGTTCATGCATTCTTCTAACAACTCTCTGGTTAAGTCATACTGAGTGGTGGCCGTGGGAAAAAACACAACTGGTATATCATCCATGGACAGTCGTTTCCTCAGGTGCATCATATCTTCATACTCCTCTACAAGTGATTCCTCTACCTGGTCAGCCCAACTGAGGCGCTCACTGAGAGTGTGGTCAGAGGTAGTGGGATCGGTAGGTATTGAACTTTCATGTGAGCGACTCCGAGGTGGTTTAGAGGATGAACGTGGCCCTAGACCATCTCCTGATTTAAGAAGGATGTCGTTGGAGACTAACTGGGAATTGACATGCTTGATCTCGTCCTTCTATGTGCCTCGACATACGAGGGATTTTATGTGCTTGATTCGACAGGGGGAGGACCTTCGTGTCACTATGATATGTCATCGCAAGGAGGACCTCCAAAATGGCGGCCATAATGGTGAGGACTACCATTACTGCTTGATGCATCACCGCATAGAGGACTTTTGCAGTGCACTCCCTGGGGAGGACCTCCAAGGCATGTTGCAGCAAGGGGAGGACCTTCTGGCTGCGTAGCGTCATTACGAGGAGGACCTTTGCAACAACTTCCATCATGGTGAGGATGACTATCATGGATTGACGTTCGATGTGCATCCTGGGGAGGATGTTCAGGACACACTGCGACAAGGGGAGGACCTCCTTGTTGCTTGGGGCCAATGTGGGGAGGACCTTCGCAATGGAGTCCGCGATGGCGAGGACTACCATCACAGCTGCAGCAATGGAAAGGACTACCATTACAGCTTCCACAGGGAGAATATCTACGGGATACACCCTAGGGAGGGCCTCTAGAATATACTGCAAGATGGGGAGGGCATTCTCGTTGCTTGACTTTTCTACGGGGAGGACCTCCATTATCAATGTGGTGAGGACTACCACCATGATCTAATGCCCGAATGTGCAGAGTGTCGTTGTAATGTAACCCCTGCGGAGGTTCTCAAAGCCGTCCATGACAAGGGGAGGGACTTCTTGTCGTGAGGAGACGTCACTGTGGGGAGGGCCTCCGCAATTGCGACTATGATATCGAGGACTACTGTCATAATCTATGGTCCCACTACATGGAGAGTGGTTGTAGTGTATACCCTGGGGAGGACCTTCAGGGTGGACCACAGAAAGTGGAGGACCTTCTTACTACTTGATCTTCCGGTCATGTGGAGGGTTTCTGTGACTCGCATCAGAAGAGGATCTCTCGGGATCAATCGTTATATGCCCGTGGGGGAGGCCCCCGCAGGTGCTATGGGGAGGACCTTCAGAGCCATTGGTAGCAACATTGCAGGGAGGACCTTCTCAGCTGCTACTTCCACTCCCATAATATAGTAATGGGTGGGCAGGGTTTTGAGAATACGATGTGTGATTAGCAGCGTTAAAACCTTAGCTTCTAGCAGAGAAGAGTCATGAACCCGCTCTTTTTTTTTCTGGCAACCTTCGGCGCGTTTGGGGCACATTCTTACGGGTAGCTGGGACCATCTACTGTTGATAATGGCCTTCACCTTTGGGTCCCTATCTAATTGGGTCCTGTGATGTTTTCGGGATACGCCGACGAACATATTCACTTTTATCAGGGATATAAGCCTGCCCTGGAGCATCCACCGTGATGGACGGGTGTCCCCCAGTTGAAATGAGTGAAGCTACTCGATCCGGTTGCCCTTGCGTCACAGAATATGGCCGGAAACCCTACTGGGAAGAAGTAGGGATGCAGATCTATTCCGAGGAGACTATCTCATCTCTTAGATGAGTCGCCTCAATTAGGGAGATGGGCTCATGGGCCCAAGTCTGTGCTATTGCCGCTGATGCAATTACATTCTGGAAAGTCTGCAAGATATGATCTGGGATTGATACTAGCTCCTCCATCATTTCCAGGATATGTAGAGAGACATCTTTGGCTGGAACGGGTATGAAGGCCCATTCCGGAATCAGAGTAAGAATATCCTACTCCGGTCCTCCAGTTTTCAGTCGATACTGACAATTATCCTGTGTCGAGGCAGGTGAACGAATATTCCCCTGTGCTAAGATATGCCAGTTTATCTCTCCATTTGCTGCCACATTGGGGTGACAGACATTACTTGCATCCACAGGGAGCTGGCCCTGCATTTTTTGGTTTCCCACCGTATCGAGTTGGTGGCCTTTTTTGGCGGGGAGATGTTCCCTCCTATTAATTGCTGCCACATCTAGGTGGCAGGCTTTTCTGATTGCCACCACGTCAGGATGGAGAGTATTAGAAGAATCTTCTAGGAGCTGGTCCTGCAGGTGCCGGGACGCCACCACGTCAACCTGGTGTGCTTCACGACCCTAGGTAGGGAGTGGTTCCTGCTGGGTAAGTGTCGTCTTGTGTGAGCGACGAGCCTGATGGAGCTCGGAGGGGATCTGAGCTGGCTTGTATGATGCCTCCATGTCTCGATGGAGGGATCGGGAGGAGCGAAGAGGTGTAGGTTCCTGTTCATGGAACATCTCTATTGCTGGGCAGCGGAGCTCCTCCTCAAAGACCAGGCTGATGATCGGTCCCCAGTTGTACGTTTTCCACCCTCATCGGGCGGTCTGAGGGGCTGGAGCTCAGGGATCATGGGCCTGAATCCTCAAGGAGACATCCTCCTCGGCGTGAGGATGTTGAGTCACGACATGACCACGATGACACTTTCTGGATGGGGCCTTGGAACTGAACCCCCGTTCGGCAGGGATGAAGTCCTCAGCGTCGACCTCATCCACCTCCCCATGATAAGGGAGGTACGCGTTGTTCCGTTCAAGGGACAGACTCCCAAAACGGTTTGAGACGGCAACATGGGCCGTTTGGATCTGCTTCTGTGGCCGCTGTTGGGCAGGATAACGGTGATTTCTGGAAGATTGGAGTGTGTGCATCGTTGCCTCCACTGTTGGGAGAGTACCATTCAGGTGGTACTCTTGAATCAATGTGTCTGAGACCCAGCGTTGAAGATGCTGGGTGGGTGACGGGGTCCTATGCCGGTGAGGATATCCCATCATCGCATAGCCTGAAGTGCGCACTTGCGAGTTCCTTTGTGACGCCATTGGATCGAAGGGAGTTCTGTATAGTACCTGTAAAAATTTTTAACAAATAGAAACAAAGAACCCGTCAAAGTAGTATCTCATGATCCCATGCGTAATTAATGACCTTTCTTGGCCCTCCTTGTGAGTAAAAGGGGGCATAGGGTGGTATTAGGTTAAATCTGTCATGCTTGGTTAAATATTCATGTCGGGTTCACCATTTTTGTTTCAGGTCGGTCTCAAAACGCCCAACGGTTCCGTATCCGATGACATGTGGACCTTCTTTCCAAAGGCTGGAATTCGACTGATGGTCTAACCAGTGATGCTTAAGAACACACATTGGTTGAGGGGATGGGAAGTCGGGCTCATCTCACCCTTTTTGGGGGAATTATTTCCTATTACAGGACTCTCTTATAGATTTAAGATGTATTCATATGCTCACGAATCTTTGGTTTATACCCAAGAATAGAATCCACATATATCTCCTAGTTGGAAATGGTCAACTGAACACAGGGGTTAGAAATCATTTATGCCCGAGGTTTACCATCTCTTGTTGGATTAATGACCACGAGGAGTCGGGACACATTGACGTGGTACTCAGAGTGGTGTTGTGAAATGATGTGAAGATAGTCGGATCGACCAGTTGTTGGGCTTGAACCTCATGCAGGCTTCCTACGTACCCTGCCTAGGGGATAGGGATCAAAGTCCACGTAGTTCGAATGGGATCGTTGGAGAACTGACATGATGGTGGACACATGGGTCCGCTGGTGATCGGGATTGAACCTCATAGAGGCTTGCTACATATCCCTGTGGTAGGGAATCAATTTCCTCTTAGTTCGCATTGGGTTGGGGCTTACACTCTGAGGCAGCCCAGATTGATGGATTGGGACTTACACTCTGAGGAGTCCCATAAGAGGATGTCATGGTCGACGCTTACTCTAAGCCCATGTGAGTCATGCTCGGTGTGAGAAACAAGAGGTGGCAGGGACCAGACGATCACGTCGCGAAACGTGCGTCTGTGAGAAGTGGAGTGGGTCTTACACATGAGGGCGGCCTATAAAGTTGGGGATTACTCCGAGACGAATGCCCATGGAGACAAAGTACAGCGGGAGAGGGAAAGGGGTGCTCCTTTGACCACCACCGCGCTGGTTCCTGGGGGAAGTTCCAAATTTCATGGGGACTTCTTTCTGATGGGTATTTTACTACCTTTTGAAAAAGGAAGAAGTAACACATCCCCAACAAGTGGAGGGTTAGAAAAGGGGGCTCCTGAGCTCAGACTCCACATTACCATGGGAATGTGAACCCAGGAATGCACCAGATATCTCCTCAAGGGTCGGGGAAACCCCTTCTCCCTTGTTTACCATGGGTATGTGAACTCAAAACGGCGCGTTGATGCACCTGAGGGTTACATCACACGGGTCCGGTGGATCTGGTGGAGGCCTCAGCTTGGGGCCGATGAGTAGGCCAGTGAGGGAGCACAAAGGATCAGGCCGGATCGGAAGGATTTTATGTGGCTCTGGGAATGGGAACTCTGAAGAATTTGGTAGGTCACACAAGGGTATTGGTGGTGGGAAACATCGTGTAGGGAGGTTCTATGTGGTTGGAGAATCTATCCACAAACCAGGGTGTTCCGTGGACTGATGGGCATCCCATGAACCAAGGTGGGTTGCGGCTTCAGGTTTGATCCGCGAACCAGGGTGGTTCGCAGCTTTGGGTTCGATCCGTGAACCCGGGTGGTCAGCGACTTTGGGTTCGATCCGCGAACCAGGGTGGTCTGCAGAGGGTTCCATGAAGGCAGCGGTGGCCAAGGGCGGTGCCGTCCAGAGTCTTGTCGGTCGGGGCATCGCCCGCGTTGGAGGGTGCTACGCGATGCGACAGATCGGAAAAGAGGCATAAATTCCCAGGTCCGAGGTGAGTGCATGCGTGGAGGGACCATGGTTCGTGGTTTTCTCTCTTTTTTATTTTAGGTTCACTATTCAACAAGTTATTATGCATTTTTGGTTTCTTATTAGTTCGTTCCCAGGTTCATACCTGCTCTGGTTCACAAACTGGATCTTTTGAAATCCTAAGCCTTTTTCTGAAATCCTTCCACCTGAATCTGATTGATCTCCTCAGAATCCCCTCCCACTTTCACCCTCGGTCTCCTTTTATAGAGGGGAGGAAAATGGATCTATTGGGGTCATGCAGAACCTTTTGTGGAGGCCCATGACCGAAATCCCGGCTTACGGATGACTTGGTCAATCCTTAACTCGCGGGGCATTAATCACTCCTCCTCTACGAACCAAACTCGGGGAGTGCTTCATGGACATGGAGGGATCCGACTCCATTTTTCGAATGACAGTGGAGGTGGTTCGGGCCGGTTGATGTGGCTCACGGCTGGGGTGGTCCGGAATGGTGATCCGGGTTAGCACCTGTCCTGCCTCGTGACTGCAGAGGGTCTCCGTCTCGGTTTCGTGAACGACGCCGGTCCGCAGAGGAGGGACGCTTTGCGGAACTGGCTGTGCGCCATTACATTAGACCGGTCCACGGATCGGTTCTTCCTTCCACATCCTTGAGTATTATTCACATTTTCCCAATCCATTTAATATTTTTCAGGTCCCTACAGACATGTTTATAGGTCATTTTGGGTAATAAATTTAATGTTTAATACATTATTAACCTAAATTCTCACTTAACTATTCTAATCAAATTTAAACAATTTCACTAATATATCTGGTCAAAAAAAGTTGACATTATTAGTCATTATATATTATGATTATTTTAAATATGGAATCCATTTTTCTAAATTATATTCACATAAGTGGTAGAAATTAATTTAAAATTAATCCCACAGTCAGGTCAAAAATGTGGATTTTTTAAGTAAAAACATTCAAACGTTTGCTAAGTATTTTTGTCCAATTTCAATGTAAAATTGATATAAACGACCTTAATTATGTTAATTAATAAAAATAGTATGAAATTAAACTTATAAACCAATTTAAAATATAATTTAACCTTATAAATAAATTATATGGAATTTTTTTTTGAATTAAAATATGTTATTTTTCACTATTCTTTCAAAAGTGATGTTTCGTAGAAAAATTCCAAAAATTATACATAAGATAACATTGATAGAATAATTTAATTTTTTTTTATTTTATCAAATTAAATTTCTATGTGTCTCTAAAATTAATTTTATTGTTTTTCATAGAAGTACATGGAACATAGTTTATTTGAGAAAATATTATTTTTAAACATATAAGGACATTACAAAAAATTATATCTTTTGTTATCAATATGCTTTATTTATTTAAAACCATTATAAAAAATATTTTATAAGTATTAATTATTATTCATATTACTATGTTTAATGGAAACATTATAATTATCTTGTTTAAATAATTATAAATACAAAAAAATGTTTCATAGAAGCATTGGTGTTACATGTAACAAACAAGAAGATGATGCTCTGTTTAACATATTCCATGTATGTGCCATGTGAAAGTAATTTTTTTACTTAGTTCATTATAAGACATAAATAAAATTTTAATTTATTCAAAAAAATGGTCTACAAAAAGTAAGGATATTACATTCTACCAACCATTAAATGCATTTCTCTCTCAGAATTCATCATTCAGTTAAAAAAGAGGATAATTATACTTCATTATATCTTAAATATCCCACATAGATTCCTATAACTTTTTATTTCTTCCAAAAAATGTTGAATAAGATAGTGGTCTTGTTTTGTATATCTTTCCCTGATCAATCTATAATTTCAACTAGTTGTTCCTCATATAAAATATCCTACTCCAGTGGTATAACCTCTGAGTTTTGTACATGTAAATGGCTTGGTATGTAATACATTTAGAGATATATATGGGACAAATCATGGAATTGAGATATATTTTGATGAGGTTCCATGTGATAGGTTATTTTCTCGATAAAATCTAGAATCTCAAAGAGAACGATATACCTATGGAGTAGTTTCCATTTCTTCATTATCCTCATTACATAATTCCATGTATAAATTTATAGAAAAATAATTTCCCAAACTTCAAATTATAGGTCATGTCAATGGTTATCAATAAAAAGATTCTTGAGATTTTGAGCTTCCTTGAAATCCCTCTGAAAGGTTCGAACCTTCCTGACCATTTCATCAATTATCTCAGGTCCCAATAGCTTTCCTTCTATAACCTCATACCAATAAATTGGAGCTCTAAATTTATTCCCATAAAGGGATTCATATGGTGACATCTTAATTTAGGAGTGAAATAAACTGTTGTAAGAAAACTAAACTAGAAAAAGTAGTTGATCCCAACAACCTTTTAAATCTTTAGAAGAAGATCTTAGTGTATATCTAATGGTTTTTATTGTTATCTCAAACTCTAAATCCAAATGAGGATGATAATCCATTCTGAAACTCAATTATGTATCAAAATATTGCTGAATACTTCTCTGAAATTTTGATTTCATCCTCAGATCCCGATATGATACAATAGAATGCGGTACTCCATGCAACCATACAACTTATATAATGAATATCCTCTAAATATGATCTATAGGAATGTATTCTATGATAGCGATGAAGTTTGTTGTCTTAGTAAGGTGATCAAATACCACCCGTATAGCATAAACCCCTTTAGTGGTACAGGTTTGTCCAGCGAAGAAATCCATAGTGATGTTCTCCAATTTCCATTCTTGTATGGGTAATGGATGCAACATCCCCTTTGACTTTTGTCTTTCAGCTTTAACTTATTAGAACACCAAGCACTAAGTTACAAACTCTGAGGTATCCCTCTTCATGTCATCCCACCATAAGTATTCTTTCATGTCCATATACGTATTTTTGCTTACAAGATGAATATATTATGATGAATTATGAGATTCCTATAAGAACTCCTTCTTCAAACATTGAATGGAAGGTACACATAAAGGGTTTTGGAACCTCATCATTGCACCATAATCAAGGATAAAATAAGGAATATTTTTTAAATTTCTTTTGTATCTCTTCATCTTCATTTTTCACCTCTATAATATTTACTATGATAGAGGTGTGAACATTCATTTCCAAAAGATAATATTTTTCCCCTTAAATCAGGATTTCTAGATCCATCTTTTTAAAATCTTGAAATTTTTGATATTTTTTATCCTCATAATGGATAGGATACCATGATCCTTTTAACTAAAAGAATCTTCCACCTTTTTTCCTTTCCTATGGTGGTAATATATAGAGGAGTCATAATCATTTATCTTCCCTATCCATCTTCTTTGGGGAAAGTTCAACTCCTTCTGTGTGAATATATATTTCATACATTTATGATCAGTATATATATAAAAACATTAAATATAAAGAAATTGCCTCCATATCTTTAATGAAGAATCACTACTACTAACTCCAAATCATGAGTTGGGTAATTTTTCTCATAAATCATAAACTACTATGAGGAATAAGTGATAACCATGTTATTCTGTATACGAAATCACCCAACCCTTCTTAGATACATCACTGTAGATTACAATCCATTCTCCACTATTGGGTAATGTATTCACATGTTCATTGACCATCCTTCCCTTAAGTTCCTTGAAATTTTCTTCACATTCATATGCCCATAATAACATGAAACTTTTAAAAGTTAACTTAAACAAATGATTATATATTCGTGAGAACTTCTCTACAAACCATCGATAAAATCAAGCTAAACCATGAAAGCTATAGATATCAGTCACCATGGTTTCTCTAGGCCAAAATTCAATTACCTCCATCTTTTATGGATCCAATTCCATAATATATCTTGAAGGTATGTGACCCATAAATGAGACATTTTGCAGCCAAAATTCAACATTTAAAATTTTTTCAAATAACTTGTCCTTCCTTAAGGTTTTTAGTATAATTTTTAACTGATCTTCATGATATTCCTTTCTCTTTGAATGAATAATAGTATAGTCTATAAATACTACTACAAACTAATTGGGGTAATCTCTAAAAAATCTATTCATTAAATCTATAAATATTCTAGGGAAATTAGTTAGAGAAAAAGGTATCATGATATATTCATGGTGTCTATACCTCTAATGAAATTAAATTATGATTATATCCTCTTTCATTAACCTCAATTGATGACATTTATAATTAAGATCAGTCTTGGAAAAATATTGAGCTCCACTAGCTGATCAAACAATTCATCAATAAGGGGAAATGGATACTTGTTCTTGATTGCGATCTTGTTCAAATCCTGATAATCAATGCAAAATCGCATTGATCAATATTTATTTTTAATAAAAAGAATTGGTGCACCCTAAGGTGATACAATTAGCTGAATAAATCCCATATCATGGTTTTCTTGGAGTTTCTTCTTCATTTCATTCAACTCAATAAGGCCAATTTTTTAAGGAGCCATCAAAATTGGTGTGGAACTAGGTAATTGTTATATTGAAAAATCAACATTGCATTTTGGTGGAAGGCTAGGAATATCTTCTGGAAATACAACCATAAAATCTTGAATAATAGGTATATCAACGATGTGAATTTTCTCGCCAACCATTTGAGATAAAAAATTCTTTTTGAAGAATAATTAATATCCATAAAATGGATGTAATATCTACAGAAAGTTCATACTTATCATCACATCGATGGACGATCATAGGAGGGTTTAAAATATCAATCATAACTTACCTTCCTTGAATATTTATGTGGGATTTACATAGAGAAAGATAATTAATGCCTATGATAACATCAAATTAAACCAAATTAATAATGATATGATTGGTAGAAAAGAAATTCCTATAAACTTCCACTAGATCAGAATCATAGACTTGAGAAGAAATCATTTTAGCATTAGGTGTTTAAAATGATAATTATACTTTTAATTGTTTTGGTGGAATCTTAACACCCTTATAAAATTTTTGTGATATGAAAGAGTGGGTAGATCCAAAATAAAATATGAGATTAGCAGTCCTAGAGTGGATGGTAAACATACCTTTCATCACATACTTATCGCACCCCTCACCTGAAATGGATATTTCATGAGATTCCTCCATGTAACTCAACTTAAGAGGTGGTTGAATTTGATCATCATCACAAGAACATCGGTTTGGGCAGTGGTTAGAATAATGAACATTCTCTTTATAGTTGTTACACTGAGTTTTGGATGGTGAATTCTAGGAGGCTTTCTATTCATCATCATTTTGATCTAACTTCTTCCCATGTTATCAAAAATCAATTTCCCAGCGGGCTTCCCATATACACATAAAATACTAATTAGACCACTTTAGAAAATTTCCTCGATGCTTCTTCTCACACATAGAGGATAATGAAAAACTCATCTTCTTTTATCCATGGTTTTTAGATTTTCCATTAAAATCCATATTCCACTTCTTGTAAAAACCATTGGGTTGATACATGTATCGAACCTAAATTTAAACACCTATAGCACAACAGAAAATCTATTCTTAGCTACTAAAGTCTCTTATGGCTATCAACCTTTTGAAAATTGGATCTATGAAAATAAATAACCTATCATGTTTTCATTCATGTTGGATGATAATTAATTAATCATACCTCACAAGTCTCATGAACTTAGCCTCGTGGGTACAAATTGATTCATCATTCCTTTGCTTCAACTCAAGAAACTATTTCTCCATCTTTGTATGAAGAATTCAAGGGAAATACTTATTGAAAAATAAGTTCTTGTACTCTTCCCAATCCTTGGATTAGATGACATACTTCTACCTCTTATTCTTGATTAGAGTTAACTACTGGTACCCTTCACATTCTAAATGACAAATAACCAGAATAACATTATCATGCTCTGAAAACTAGATGACATATAATATTTTTCTTGTAGCGCTGATCCATTATTCAGCAATAAGTAGATCATAAGACCCTTTGGAAGAAGGTGGATGTTGCCTCATGAAATACTGAACATAATTTTGTTCCCCCCATTTCCAATTAAGAAGTCCACCATGATTCATAGCCTGAGAATTCTATGTGATCATATCAACGATGTTTTTCATTCAAGATCACTTAGAATTCGGTTTCTTAAGTGGAAAATATTTGTATTACTGATCAAAATCACCATTAATGTGGTTCCATTGGGTTCCGACCATTTACTCAAAAAAAAAAAGAATAGAGTAAGAAATAGTAATCATATTAAAGAATCACATAATAAAAAAAGTCACTATTAGGATGTCTAAATTATGATAACATCCTTAATCTGTTACATTTTAGGTTTATCCCCAGTTATTCATAGACAACTTCAATTTAAATCCCTAGTGATGGTTTGGGAATAGTTTCTGAATTACTAAATCATACCCCCAAGAAGTGTCAAACTAGGTGTGAAGTAATGCCCGTTGTCCTGTACCTGATTATAGTAAGTCAGGCCCAGAATATATTGTCATAGTTATTACCTCAAGGTAAATCTGTACAAGATCCACATCTACTTGTAGTATCTAGATATGGATATAGTCCTTAGAAGTAACTCACTTTATCCTTTACCAAAATTCCCCTATGTTTTCCTATAATTTTCTTTATCCTTATAATTATCTTTAGATATGTCCTTAGGGTTATCGACAAGGTTTTCTAATCCTACATTATAATGGTTAACAATATATTTTCGCTGACACGAACTATAGTGATCCTATTTTTGATACATTAACATTACACAATATTTCTGTAATACTTAAAACATTAAACAAACAGGCATCCAAGTACCATATTAGTCTAGTGTCTTTGGATACATGGAAACTTAAACGCTGACACATAAGTGAGCTACATTATCTTCAAATAGGTTTTCCTCAACTAGAACCCTTCAAATATACATAATAAAAAATATACGTATACATAACCTCTGGAAGAAAACATTAAAAGGGGTGACCTCGAATTCTTAAGAAGGTTAAAAAAGGGATGTTTATAAGAATAATCGTGCTAATATGGTTATGAGAACATGATCATGAAAAGATAAAATCATACCCTGAATATCAAAGATCATATAAAATAATCATGGAATTAGGCATAATAGTTCATAAGACATGAATCATAAGAAAATAAAAAAAACATAAACCATGAAATCATGACATATGAATAAATCATGGAATTTTTGTTGAAACATAAGCATATATAATGATATTCATAGTAGTCAAGGTATTTCTTCCAAGGCCATCAGAGTGGAAAAAGTCATGTACTGAACTAGGTTCATACCCCGTTCCATCCCTATATTATTGAACCGAGTTCATCCCTTCTTGAAGACCTATAATATTGAATTGAGTTTATTTCTCATTCTATTCATGTCTATCTTAGAAGATATAAATATTTACCCAATTAATTGGAGGGAGATATAGGACCCATTCATCTCATTATGAAATCATACCAATATGTTCCAAAAGATCATAAATAATTTCATCATAAACCATGAAATTAAAAGGGTATTTTAAACATGTAATGATATCATAAACTATGGAAATATACATGTTTTACAATCATTTCATCATAAACAGAACACAAAAGAAAAGAGGGTTTCAAAAGCATATAGCCCATGAAAGAGAAACATGTTTCATCAACATCATTCCATAAAAAAATAATGCATTAAAAGAAATATTTTGAATGGAAATGTTGAATAATTTTCCCATAAAGTAATAGTAACACCAACTCATGTTATCTTATATGGGTAATAATTTTGAATGATCTTTTAAAAGCATTTCTTGAGGAAACTTTCGTTACCTCATTAAAACATTCTTTTTAAAACATAAACCACATTAAGAAATTTTTTTTGAAACTGATTTTAAAACATACAATGGAAGAATTAAAAACCATTAAATGTTTTTAAAATACTTTTTTTGAGAAAATGGACATCAATGATCTTTTTAAAGAATTTTAAAGAACATGTTTTTTGAAAATAATAGATTTATGAACAGACAGGAAGATGATGAGATTTTACGTAAAACATTATCTTAAGTACCAATGAGTGGTAACAATGGTAATAATACATGGATATATATTTAATAAATATAGGATAAGGAATCTCATCAGTGTTCTTGACAAATAAGTCCTAATATTTCATCAAAGTAATCATAAACATAAATAATTTTTAAAAGATAAAAGATTGTCTCAACAAACTCTTATAACTTGGTAACATGGGATCCCATTATTTATTTTAAAAAATTAAATTAAATTAATATCTAAATATCATGATAATAAATAAATTCATGATATAATTTGTAAAATTAAAGTATATAAACATAAAAAAAGAATTTAGGTTCATAACAAAACATGAGTCTCAAAGAAAGAAAATTGAGACAAATTTTTTTTATTGATTTGGTAACTTTTGAAACAGAAACTCTGTGAAATAAATATAATAAAATGGATATGTTAATAACCATAAATTTTAGTATAATATACATAGAGTAAAATCATGGTCAGCACATACACCACAAAAAACAATGGGTGGTGAACATCGCATGTATCATACAGAAAAAAAGTGAGATGAAATCCACTTACTTTGTATCTTTGATCTCGTCATACTCATTCAAACCAACATTATAATAAATATAAATTTATTGTAAATATTTTATAAAACCATATCATTATATATAATACCATATATTTTTTTATCATGACATTGAATTACCTTCTTTTTAACCATCCTATGTTAAGGTTTCATTTCAGATATTATTCTCTTTGTTCTTTGATTATGTCTTAGTTTGTTATATATTTTGTCCTTATAATTATGTGATGATTATAGAATTTAAACAATAATATAAATATAATTTATATTTAGTATATTTTTGTTATAAAAAATATATAGAATATATCATTATGAAATGGGTTACACCATTCTTGGAGACGGTAAGTCATACGTACCCATTAATGTTTTTTCTATTTTTATTATTGTATTGATAGAAATAAAGAAAATGATATATATATATATGTATGTATATAATATCATTAAAGTTGAATTATAATTTATATATATAATATAATTTTACTAAACCCATCCATGATACAATACATTTAGTTTGTGAATGAATCACATCGCTTTGGAGGGGCGTTAGTCCATACTTCCTCAAACAAAATTATCTTATTAACAACTAATGGAAATTGAAAATATATGTGTTGTAAAAGTAATAAATAATATTAAATAAATAATAAATATAATAAAAAATGTATATATATAGTTTATATCCCAATTTCCACCATGAGAGGTGGTAAAAGAAAAATGAACGATCATCGTTTAGTGAGGCAGTAGTTCTCCATACAAGTAAACAATAAGTTCATTATCTCTTATATGGAGGTGTGTTTAAGGGTAGGTTAAACAATTAGAATAAAAAAATTCTAGTATATTGATTATAATTTATTTTTCATACAATCATGAAATAAAGATAGTGGATGAGGGTGGAGAAATTAAAATTAAAGAAAGAGTTTGAGAGAAGGAGTTACCTTTTAATAGAGTAACTCCTTTTAGTTTGTTCCAAAAGGAATCCTTGGATGCCTTAATTCCAAAAGTATGGATTAGATAAATAAGGTAGGGATTTTACAATTCTTATTGTGCATATATTATCTTAACATAAGTGGTTTTAGATATTTTAATAATAGGGAGATGTGGTGGCCATTTATATGGAAGGGAAAGGAGAAACATGACATTTTTTAAAACAAGTTAGGTATACAAACATGTTTTACTAAAAAGTAATACCAATAAAAAATACTCAATAATGGAAGGTTAATGGATGAATAATGGCCAGAAAATGGGTGTTGTAATGGTTTATACATCTTTTCAGTTCTTAAATTTATGTTTTAGTACTTTATTAACCTAATTTTTTCTCTTAACTATTGTAATTAATTTTAATCATTTTCACTAATATTACTATTCAAAAATAAATTTTACATTATTATACATTATAAATTATGATTATTCTAAATATGAAATTTGTTTTTACAAATTAAAATCTAAGTAGTGTTCGCAATTAATTCAAAATTAATCTTGGAGTGGGGTCGACAATGCTGGTTTTTAATGTCAAAATATTCAAAAGTTTGCTAAGTTTCAATATCCAATTTCAATGTGAAATATATATAAATGACCTAAATATAATTAATTGGTAAAAATATTATATAATAAATCTTTTAATATAAATTAAATATAAAATCTAACCTTAAAATTAATTAGCTGAAAAATAATTCTTGAATTAAAATATGGTATTTTCACTATTCATTCAAAAGAGAACATCATTAGAAAAATCCCCAAAATTATCCCTAATAGTATATTAAAATTATAAATTAAAAAATAAATATTATTTAATAATATTAATTTTTTAAACATGTTTAAAATTAATTTCATTTTTTTCATAGAAGGACCTGAAAAGTAGATTATTTGAGAAAATAATATTTTTAAATACATAAAGTATTTTAAAAAAATTATATATTCTGTTATTAATATGTTTTATTTATATAAAACCGTTATAATAAATATTTTAAAATTGTTTTTTACGATTCATATTACAAATTATAACGATTTGGTTATAATTATCTCATTTTAATAATTATAATAATTAAATGATGTTTCAAAGGAACATCTGTGTGGAATGTAATTTAACCCAAGTCAATGTTTCTTGTAACATAAACTATATATATTACATGTAATTTAAAAAAAGTTGATGTTCTATGTAGTGTAAACTATTCCCTTTCCATGTGAATTAAATGTTTGAATTAATTCATTCCAAGAGATAAATAAAATTTCAATTTATTCGAAAAATAGGTCTATAAATAAATCAGGCAGTTATCTGTGTAATTGAACCTTTATAAATGATAGGATGAAATTACATGATGGGAACCTCATAGGCTGACATTATACTATACATTATGGAACCATAATATGATTCTTTTATGTTGATATTCTCTATTACTTTACCCCATGGGGGTATATTCAGGTTAAATGGGATGGGTATTTAACGTGTATGCAACCACTTATATAAATTTGATATAAATGTATAGTGGCATCTTACTTGAATGATCCCATGTTAAATGATAAAATTCCACAATTTTCTATTTTTATAACATTCTATACGAGGCTTATATTTATTAAAATTTTAGTTATAAACTAAATGGTGTTTTCCTCTATAGCATGGAAACTAAAATTTTCATTAGGCAATTCAAATGTGATAATTTATGGGTAAATAAATGTTTAAAATAAAATTAAAGGTATTTTTCTAATTTATGCATAGAGTTATATATATGTATTGATAAGTATAGTTTTTTATATAATTGGTACTTGATATCCCTTATGCATGAGATTTTTAAAGGTTGTAATGGATGACTATCAGTTAAATTCTTTAAAATGACACCTTTATAGGTGTTTATCGATTGAACTATAATGTTTGGGTTAGGTTTACTTTTTATTTGAAGAGTGATTGGGATAGAAATATGGAAATTGAAAATATTTCATACTTGATTTATTACTATGTTTCATTCGACACATAGGTTAAGAGATAAGTCATAGTGACATTTCAAGCAAGGTCTTGTTTTATGATCAATGCATTGTGTATGTACGAGCAATCCCAATAGAGGTAGCACCCTAAACACATAATTAATTGATAAAATATGTCATATGTTTTCAGATTAGATGTTCCATTTTTGTTTTTTTTGACCTCAATTAGACATCCAGTGATGAAATTACACCTTTTGATTTGATGGGTGGTCATTTGATAATTGGATATTTTTAGGACTATGCATCAAAGATATTGTCCTAAATAGGTTGGACAAGCCTAGGGAATGGTCAAAACATTATTGGTTGTGGGAAATTATTTATTTTCTATGGGATATCATATGATAGGAACTTATAGTACTTATTGTGGTATTTTATTTCATACAGTAATACATCACTCTACACAGTTCCACTGATTTATGGAATGAGGGGTTAAACTGTATGGTTACCAAACCTATTGGAATAAATTTCATAGGTTTCTAAAGTAGAAATTATAGTTAATTTATATATTATAGTTACTTGGTATTTAATAGGTCATTATGAGGGTTGTAACCTTGAGTTTTTAATCAGACGTTATGATTTCCAAGCTATTCGGGATGATGTAGTATAAAGGATCAACTTCTTTTCCATAATTGATCTAGTATAGTGTTGGTTTTTATGCATGATCTGAGTATGTGTTTGGATGTATTTCAGGAAGAGTGTCGTACTTATTTATCGATGTGAATAAGAATTATAACTCTTATATGATGATTTTTTACTTTTTTATCTTATTTAGTTCTTGGATTTATTATGTTTTCTACATTCATAAAGCATGTTCTAGGGTAATGAATCATGTTACATGGGAGGAATTATATTTTTAGTATTGTGATGAATTGGAAAATACTATATTAGAGAGCACCACAGTAGTCGTGGAAGGAATTTTGCATCTAATAAAAGGGAACATGACTGTAAAGGGTCATTTGAAAATGGTTTTATAAAATTACAAAAGTTGGTAAAATTGGTAAATGCATGAAATCCAGAAATGATGTTGTATGATGGGTGTTCAATAAAGAGTTAGTGGAATTTGTAGATTTCTACTTTGAGGATTATTTATAAGTGAGTTTCTTCCTTAGTTATAATAACATTCCTAGTGTCACGATCTTCTTGTTAACAGGAATTCTTTTTATTTTTCAATGTTGGAGTTTGTTTGGATCATTAATAATTTAAATCTTATGTTGATTTTTTAATTAATATAATTTAAAATATATAATAAAAAATTCATGTTTACATAATAATTTTATTATTATTTTTATCTTATGTGTTTACTTGTGTATTTTTTTGAACTATGCATCTTCTATTACTTATTTAAGTCATTCACTGTTCTATAAATATATTTTCACATTAGTAATCCTTTTATGGTATATTTTATGGTAATATGAACCTTAATATATTATTTATTTTTTATATAATTTAAAATCCAATGTATACATCCATTAACCAGTATAAAGTTGGAAAATATATAGGGTTAAATGATTAACAGTGGGTATTGGTGACCACGAAATTGGTAATTGATTTTTAAAAAAAAATTAAAACACACACTCCCAACCCCTGTCCAAAACGTTTTTCCTCTATATCTCTTGGATATTATCTCCTCCACCATTTCTCTCTATCAACATGTGTGTCCACATCTATTATTCTAACCCGTATCCACGACATATCCTCGATGTCTAGTTTATTCCTCCAGAGCTTCCAAAACACCAACAAACCAATGGGATAATCTACTAGCTTATGATTTTTTGGGATAGGGCCTTATATATTTAATCCTATATAAATGTATATTACAAGTGACCCTATACATAAAATTCAAATCATTAATTGGTAATACAACATGGTATCTATAGGTCCCATTAGGCCTAAAATAATAATCCTAAATAGCACAGAACTGGATAATAAATAAATAAATCGTTTGCAAGTGAAATTTTAAAAAATATATGTTTTGATGAAATTGAAATAAACTCTTCCACTTAATGTGATTCCTTAGAAACAACAGATAATGTTTTTTATTTTATTCAAATTAATTGAAGAGAGTCCCCATAAATGTACATACGACTTCTCACACAATGTCTATTACGTCTCTCCTCCACTAGAAAACTCAACGGTTTCAAGTCAATTAATAAATTTATAGTATTAAATAGTTATAAATATATTTTAATTTTATTTCAATATTAAATAGTATATATTGATTGTTTTCAAATTTTTATTTAGTTTTAATTAGTAATTATCACTTATTTGAGTTAAATGTTTTTATAATATATATATACATATATATATATATATATATATGGTTCGATACGTTTGTGTGTTGATACCATGTGGGTATAACCTCGACATTATATTAAAAAAATCCAAACTAAATGGGATTGACTGGCACACTCCACTTAATTGTTTTCCTACATGGTCTACCCTGTGATGCAGCTGGACCTATCCAGTTAAAAAATATGTTTTCCTTTAATTTCAATCATTTTATCACTACACCATCACATAAAACATCACTTTTACACATATTCACACCATGACCCATCATTTCATGTTCTCATATAAAAACCATCACAATGTGTGCTTCTTCATTGATTGCTAACACCACATCCCTTTTTTTTCTACCTCCACATGACATTCAACTAGAATTTTCCATCCTATGTTCACTCTGGAATCTAGATTCACTGACTATACCTTCTAGCTTTGTATACCAAAAACCGTTTTCCATCCTTTCATTCCTATAAACCATGCCTTATATTCACCCCTCATCTATTTCACCATTTTTTTCTAAAATAACTAAAAACAAATTGTGATACTTTCTAACACCTATTAGATACCTCTCTAACCATAATAATCAAAATGGGTCATGAAGCTGTCACAAATACCCATTGAAAACTTATTTTGGATTCTAAATATATTATTTTTTCTTCTAGTGATCTTTTTTCATTGAACCTGATTTATTATATTACATGTATTTAGTATATGAGAACAAAATTCTGACAAAAATGGTAAATTAAAAAATTAAAGACATGATGATGTTGACGGTTTGATTATGGACATTATATTGAAAATGACTTTATGTGACTAATATTTCAATTTCCAAAAATATAAGTATTTGAAATCAATAAAAAAATTACTTATTTTACAATTTTTTAATTATATTTACATAGGGACAATCCATTTAATTTTTAAAACTGTTTCATTATCACTTGATAAGTGTGGGTCACATCCTTGGTGCTCTGTCAACACTAATATTTCCAATAGTGATTAATGATTGTGCGGCCAAAAATTAATATTTAACTAATTTCAAAAAGTATTATAATGATTTATTAATGAATAACTACTAGAATCCATTTAATTTAGAACTACCATTTCTCATTTCCAAATAACCATTGAAAAATATCCCCCTTTCTCAGCACCTTTTCATTTACCACTGAGAAAGGATCTAAAAATATAACATAATGTGTCACCTTAAAATATCTATTTTCTTCAACAATGTGATCACCAACACCAATACAATACATTACCATCCCCTTTAATAGTTCACTTTAACAAATCAATATTACATCCAATGTATGTCATTAAAATTTTTCTGTTAATGCTAGTAACGAGTCTTTAATGAAATCCTTTAGTTTTTTGTATTTACATCGTTCTTTTTCACTGTTTATCGTAAACATCATTTTACACAGATTATATGTGTATATTGTAGATAAATATAGATATATATAATCACAAATGAATATATATATATATATATATATATATATATATATATATTCTGATATGTACTTGTGTGAGTGCATGCTAGTTTATACAGATACACACATACACACATCCGCAAACTCACAAACACACAAACACACACACATCTCTGTGTATGTGTGTGTGTCTATATGTATATATATACATATATGAATATATGTATCTAAATATCTATATATTATATGAATGTGTACATATTTACACACTCACACACACATATATTCATATATATATATGTGTGTGTGTGTGTGTGTCTGTGTGTGCATGTATCATTGGGTATGTGTGTGTTATATATTTGGACCCTAAATATATCTTCAAATTTATAAATAAGTATATATATATATATATTGTGTTTAATTTCTTCCTTTTTGTCCTATATATTTTTTATTCATAATATATCTAGGAATACATGTATAGGTTTTATCATATTTCTATATATGAATATTTTCATATTTAGATATGTGTAAATATTATCTATATAGTATTTTAATTTTTATTATATATATATAATTATACATTATGTTTATAGTATATTCATAGTTATGTACTATATATTTATGACTATAGACAATACTTCTACAGATATATTTATTTACATATTCCAAAGTTTATATGAATATATATGTTTCACATATTGCACAAACATATATATACAAATTTTTTCATAGTGTTAATGTATATATAATGTATATAATTATATTGTAAATTTTATAAATATTTATAATATAAAATATACTATGCCTCTTTTTTATGAATTGAGTGCTTATATATTCATATATAACCTATAAAATATATATAACCTATATTTTAATATATGTTAATACATATACATATAATTTTTCATTGTGATATATATATATATATATATATGAATAGTAAAAATCCAAAATTTATCTTCATGAATTCATGAGTGTCGTTGTTATACTATATAAAATCTATAATGAGAATGGATAGAATTAGGGAAATGGTTATCCAACCTAACTGGAAGAGTATGTAGTACGTAGAACATTGGTATCAACTAATAAAACCTTATAAGATGATCCAAAATATTGAATGTGTTATAGAATTAGAATATAAGTGTTAGATAAAATGGATATATATATGTTGATGACTTCATTTCATCAATAATTAGCAATTTGTTTTTTTGTCAAATCGAACCACTAATCCAACTGCCATGAATTAATTTTTTCATGAACACATATGTTTTCCATATAAGTATCATCGATTAAAATACATTTAAAACTGTATATAAAATTCATTAATAATAATTATTATACCATTGATATTTGTGTATTTTCATTTAGTAAAAAATATAAAACAAGAATGTGAGTATCAATTAATTAGAGTGTGATTCCTTGGGAAGAATAATTATTTCATTATATACACAAGAAATATGATGTCGTGTATGTTATAGAGACCATAAATATAGAATTTTGAAAATCAATAAGATGCTTTCATATTTATAATTTATTTTTCAAACATGTTATGTAGGAAGTATAATCTACGAATCATGATTAAACTCACCCTAATAAATAACATTTGATTAAAACCACCAACATTAGTAACCCTCATCCAATCATTATTTAATTCTAATTGTACATAATACATAAATCACATTACAAAACATAAAATTTTTTAGTTGTCTTTGGAGATTAGTTATAAACTTGAACATAATATTTTATATAAAACATAATGTATATCATAACAATAAATCAATATTAGTTATTTCTATTCTATTATCCTTAGGTCACATGTAGAAATATTCATGGTTACATAGGGACATAAAGAATCAATTAAAAGGGGTGAGCTCATGTTCTTATTAAGGGGTACTATTTTGTAGTAGTTTTCAGGATATAAATAATGTATACCCAATAAAAAAGGAATAAATAATCAAATAATTCAACATAAAAAAATCAAGTCATAATAATTTATAACCATATATATTACAAAAATAGATATAAATAATCTCATGGATAACAATAACCAATCTCATAATAATGGATTGGATAATTTTAGACATTATAATTTTACTATTAGGGTCTTATCCGAGACATCATACATAATTGGGCAGTCATACATCAAATTAAAAAGCTTGATTGCCTAAGGAGACAAACTGATGCATCCAGTATCTATATAATCCTATGCCCTGCCCATCACATAATAAGTTCAATAAATTCATCATATGAAAATACCAGCTTCTACAATATATAATCATGTTTCTTAATGAAACTCATACATAATAATATCTAAATACTCAATAGTTATATATATATATAAAAATAGTGAATATATAAATTTTTTATATTTCCATAGTCAAAGGAATAATATAGATATCTATGTGAATATCCATCAATCAAATAAGAAATTATTGGATATTCATAATGAAATTGAAGGTGTTCCAATCAAGGGGATGGTAATGGAGTAGTGAGGTAGGATTATTTTATCATATAATGATACCTATAGAAAGAATTAATTGAATTTAATATTGTGAAATGGTAACAATCAAAATAAATTAATGAATAATGTCACTAAAACAAAGCAGTATGTTCCACACATATTTGGTACTCATTAGGGATATAAAATTTATTCCATTAGAAACTTATAGAATGGTATGATTTGATGGAAAATGTTATATAAGGAAAAAATAATGTTTAATCCACCAGGGACATGATAAAGGATTTTTCAACAATATCACCATCATCCTTTCATAGATACATTCCCTCTCTTAGAAACTATCCATCCATAATAATATAAATACATGGTATATATATGGATTTAGATAATGTAGTTTTATGAAACATAAATGTTTTAGAAATATTACAACTTATGAATGTACTATAATGAGAGGGAATAGTGGTCAATAATTTATATTATAGTACATAATTCATAAGGGAGACTTTGTAATGGATTTGATGGACTTCTCCCAGGGAGGGAATTTACCACGTATAGCCTGTGCAACCAAGATGTCTATAATTCCAAAGATATGAAACCCACAATCAATTGATCAATATCGGCCCATAAGCATGTGTAATATGCCATATAAGGTTTTTTCTAGCATACTCAATAAAAGTATGGCCCCTCACTTGAACACTTGGGTGTCTCTCAAGATGCAAGGTTTTATTAAGGCGTGGTCAATATAGGGGGAATTTTGATTGGTTCAATAAATGTTTGGTGACATCAACATCATGTATTTTGAGGGTAACTTGGTAATCAAATTAGATATGAAAAAGGCCTATGAACAATTGGAATGGGGTTTCATTTTATGGGTGATGGATTGCATAGGGTCCTCCACATGGATTAGCGGTCTTCTTTTATATTTCTTCATCTTGGCCTAGATATCAACCTCATTTATGGGTATGTATTTTGGGTTATTCAAGGCCTGAAGAGGTCTCAAGCAAACAGATCCTCTTTCACCCACTATATTCTTCCACTCTCCAATTTTTTAGCTACTATTTCAACCAAGATATTCTCATTAGAAAAGTCCAACCCTTCAGGAATAGGCATTCCACAAGGGATATCTCGCATTTTATGTTTGCAGATGAAAAGATTTTGTTTATCAACATAACTTGGAGGTCAGTGTAATGGATGAATGATATTTTAAGACATTATTTCTTTTGGGGTAGGAAGGTGGTGAATAATGGAAAAATCATATATTATAAAACCATGAATATCTTTGAGATCAGGGTAGGGATCCTTGATGACATCATGAATATGAGTAAGGGATCATTAACTATGAAGTATCTTGGGGAACTAGTGAGTCATTTCTCACATATAATCTATCATTTTGATTAGTTGGTTTGCAATATCATAGGGTGCATCTATAATTGGAACACAAAATTCCTCTCTTTTGGAGGTTGCATAACCCTTGTGAAAAGTGTTCTTATTTCCATTACCATGCACATAATGTATACCTTGATGGTCCCCAAACGAATTATAACTAAAATAGATACGATATGGTGTCCTTCATATGGGATGGATAGATGGAAGGAAAAAATCATTGGCCATCGTGGAAGATTTTGGAAATACCTCTCTTGTAAGGGGAAATTAATTCGAGTAGTGTTTTATATATTTTTCATGGGATTCATGATAAACTATAATGGGAGGATTTGGAAGGATGAATAGTATGGGGAACCAAAATGCAGAATAAGATTGGCCTGACTATAAATGAGAAAAGTATGTGGCCCTCTATGATTTGGAATATGATTCACCCGTACAGGGAGGTCTTGCATCAGTATTCTAGGTGGATGGAGGGAAGATGAGACACCATCATTTGGAATCTAGATTGGGGGGATATTAGGTTGTGGTTCCCAAGCTGCCCAAATCCAAATATTTCATTTCTAGAGGCTTGTGGCCACCCCTATTTTATTTATTCCATTACTGATTGAAATCAACATGATGTTTTCAGTAACATTTTCACAAATAAAGAACCATTCAACCTTATTTTTACTGGATGTCCATCATGTGAGTTTTCATTAAATGAATTTTCTCATGTGATGAGGGGTGAAACGAATGATGAACCATGTGGGGTGACTCTATGGTGCATGGAGGTTCCGATCAAATTTTATTTCTTCTAGTGTCGGGTGAGAAATCTAGATTTTCCCACTGATGATAACATTCAACGCATGGGTGTTAGCATCGCCTAAAGGTGATGGTGTTACCATGATCCCAAGCTAGAAATGGTGGAGAATATATTTTTTGATTGCGAATGGGATAGATGGATTTGGAAGGCCGTCGGTGCTTTTACAGGATAAAACAGTTAGGGAGGGATGCAAGACACTTTTCTTAGTGCCTGGTTTCATGGAGCGGGTGACCATGGTCCCAAGAGGAAGGCGAGAGATATTATCCTATTGGAAGGATACTAGACCATTTGGAGGGCTAGAAATGATTCACACCACAAACGCCTAAGATGTTATCACGCTACTATTCTATTCACAATAAAGAACACACTTCATTATCTGGTACGATTATGTAAAGACTGATAGGATGCACATTCAGTTAAATCCCTCATTCAAAACTAGTTTCTTTTTAATCAGGCTAGTGTTCTGGGATGGGGGCATTGGGTTTATTTTCACCCTATCTGCCTTGGGATCATGCTCTATAGGTATGAGGATTCTATTATTGGAAATATGTGAGGATGGGGCGTCATCTCGAACCAGGAGGGTTCTATAGTAGTAGCATTTTCCACCATCTATAGCAGGGGCGACATCCTACAGGCTATAGAAAAAGAGATTCTCATTGGTTTGGAGCTATGTGGGTTGTGACACATCATTCTTAAGGTAGTGGAAACATATTCTTTAATTATCTTTAAAGAACATTTAGGTACATGCCATGTTTTGTGGAATATTGTATATCTGATCGAGAAATGAAAACAGATCCTAGGTAATCACATTGAGATCACCCACTCATGGCGAGGGGGGGGGGCAGGTGGTAGATTTATTTGCGTCTATTGAATCCCAAAATCAATGTATGTCCTATTTTCTTAGCATAGTATATTTTCCTCATGAGGGGATGAAATTTGTTATTAATGATTCTCTGGGCTTGAATATTTTTCGAACCACGTGATTTCTCTTGTACCTTGTGTTTATTTTCAAAATCAATAATAATGTATTTTTTAAGTTAGTATACAATATACACTTTAGGGTGTTTGGTTGGAAAATCCAATTGATAAACCACAACATCAATTATACCCAAAATATTAAAAGTAAATATATACCTTAGACTTAACTTCCCCTTCAAAATAAACCTTATAACACCATTCCATGGTGATAAGTTTAAGAATACATGATCCCCTACTTAAAATTAAAAGTAATTTAATCCATTATCAAAATAGATTTTCTATTTTCATTGATTCACATTAATATAATTTTGTATGGATTACAATTTTTCATTTATCACCTCAATGAATTATTTTCCAACAAGCCTCCTTTCACCAACATCTTCTAAGTAGGTTAAAGTGTTAATTGTTTCCCATACAATGATTCTTATAGAGTCATTTATATACTAGTGTGAATTTTGTTTTTAAAATGTTTTATACGAGAGTTTTATATTAAAACCATGTTCTATCTATGTCCAATGATCACGAACACATCATGTACTAAAATATTTAGATATTACTTTTAGAAAACCCATCTATAATTGATAAGGGTTCACCATGAATCCTCAAAAATTAATTAAATAGATTCATACAAAATGATTTTGGGATAAATACTCCCACATTAGTAGTAAATGTGTATACTTTGTAAGGTTATCCATAATAACACATTTTACCTCATTCCATTTATATATATTATGAAGCCTAGTAACAATATCCGTTGTTATATTATCATACTTCCATAATGTTATAGAGTGGGTTTTCATGACTCCCATTGGAATTCGTATCTAATTCATTCATTATTGGAAAATTGATCGTATTTATAAATACTCAATGATGTCCATATCCATGTTTTTTACATAATATTTTTTCTCTGAAATCCTGAGGTTTTTTTAAGAGGTGGTGCCTCAGTCAAAGACCAAGGCACAATTTATTTCATAAATGAAAAGGAGTTACAAAAGCTTGAAAGACGAAATCTATTACAATACTTATTAAAGAAAGGGAGAAAATCATCAGGCAAAAGATCCAACCAAGTATTGGCCTGATATACCCCCTTGTTGGCGAGACTATCGGCAACCATGTTCGCTTCGTGGAACACATGAGTGGCAATGTAGTTGAGGTTCCTAAGCGATGTAATACATTTCATCCATCGAGAAGTGAGCGGCCAAGTAAGGTGCACCACGACCTTCCAGATAGCTTGAACAACAGCGGTTGAATCACATTCAATCCACAGGTTGTTCCAACCCCTCTGCATGGAAAAGTCCACCGCATGAATGAATCCCAACATTTCCGCTTCCAGAGCCAAGGACGTGCCAAAACCACCAAAGAAGCAGCCAAGGAATATTCCATGCGAGTCTCTGAAGATGGAACCATAGCCTTCCGGACCCGGATTACCTCTAGAAGCACCGTCAACATTCACTTTAATCCATCCTGCCAGCGGGGCTTGCCAGAAGACCTCAAAGGTGCGACGGGGTAGCCTATAAGAGCCAGTAATTCTAAGCTAACGAAGGATCTCAAAATCACCAACAGAGTTGTCACAATGATCCTTATGAAGAGAGGCAGCATCCTTTATAGCAATGAGAATACACATTTTACCTGCATTGAGACTGAACGAGCAGTTATTATGAATAAAATTATTTCTGTCATACCAGATCACATGCAGAAGCTCAGCGACCGTATCCAGAAAAAGATTCCTTATTTGTTTAGAAGAATCCGTAATCACACAAAGTTGAAGATGAGAGATAATAGAATCAATAAGAGACCATATGCAACCAAAAATGTTAGAAATGTAATTCCAAAGAACAGTAGCTATAGAACAAGATAAGAACAAATGGTTAGCATCTTCACGATTTTGGTTACGAAGATGACATCTAGAGCAAAGACTAATCCCAAAATATTGGAGACACACATCAGTGGGGATCCTATTATGAGTGAGACGCCAAATTAGAGTATATTTTGAGGGTTTGATCCAAAGTTTGTTAAAGGCTTTCAACCAGAAAAAGTTGGAATTAGAGTTACTGAAGTTATTATTGTAGAAGCATTTAGAATCTAGGACACCGTTAAAGGCAGGTTCCCAAATAAGGAAATCATCAGTATCAGAAAAATGATAAATGTCAATGATGTGACTGATGTGGTCTGTAAGGATGATGTCATGGGAGTTAACAACATCAAGAATTGTGGAAGTGTTGTTCTCATAACTAGTGGTGGACGTATGCATAGATATTAAAGGGATACCAGTCCAATTGTCCAGCCAGAAGTTCAAAGCGGAATCAGCGCTAACCATCCATCTAGAATTTTTCATGATAGAAAGGAAATAATGTCTAATGTAAGTCCAGATGGAAGAAGAAATGTAACCAAAATGACCATTCCGAAGCTTATTAACAAACCTTTTCCTAAGAAAATCCAAGGAATAAGAGTTACTATGAATAATATTCCAGGTCATTCTAGCTTGAAGATCTTCATTAAAAAGATTAAGGTTCTTAATACCAAGACCGCCCCTATCCAGGGGTTTACAACAAGTTAATCAAGGTATGGTGACAAGTTTTCGTTCAATCGTACTACCAGTCCAGACAAATTTTTTAATGAAAGTGTTTATTCTTCTAAGAAGACTGGTGGGCCACTTGTAAACCATCATAGAGTAAACCATCTTGGAAACAATGGTAAACTTGACAAGACAAACCCTATCAGCCATAGAAAGAGATTTACCTTTCCAAAAAGAGAGATGTTTGATAATTTGATCCACAATGTTGTGAAAATATCTTGATTTTGGATTACCCCAAGAGATAGGGACACCTAAGTAAGTAAATGGGTTGGAGCCTTCTTTGATTCCTAAGTAATCAGTGATGTGGTTTTTTCTTTTGGGGAGGAAGTGTTTCCCAAAGAAGACAAAGGATTTGTTCCGACTAATATTTTGACCCGAAATTTCTTTGTAATGTGTCAGGGTACATTTGATATTTTTAATGTTCCATATATCTCCCTTGAGGAATAAAATTATGTCATCAGCGTATAAGAGATGAGTAGGAACATTTAAATTTCTAGCAGCTTGAATAGGGATTACTTTATTTTGATTCACAAGACTCGTGATGATCCTACTTAAATAATCCTTGGCAATAGCGAAATTAATGGCATAGAGGGGATCACCTTGCCTAACCCCCTTGGTACATTTGAAAAAACCTTTAGGGGAACCATTTACCAGCATAGATATGGTAGCTGAATTAAATAAGGTTCATATCATGGCAATAAAAGAGTCATTAAACCCAGAGTTCCTAAGAACCTTAAAAATAAAATTCCGGTCCATAGTGTCAAAGGCTTTCCTAAAGTCTAATTTAATGGCCACACTGCCTCCTCTAGTGGCTTTATTCAGCATATTAGTACATTCCGAGGCAAGGAAGATACAATCTTGTATAGTTATTCCTTTTATAAAGCCAAATTGGTTCCAAGAAACAATTTTGTTCATGATGGAGGTGAGACAATTAGCAAGGAGTTTTGTAATAACCTTATAGAGTGTGTTGATGAGAGAAATGGGACGGAAAAGTTGAATTTCATCAGCATTATCCACTTTAGGTATGATAGAAAGGAATTGGGAATTTATCCCACACTATTGGAGAAAAAGGTTTTCACCAGTTCACAAACATCCATATGAACAAGATCCCAGTATTTCTGAAAGAAACCATTGTTGAACCCATCTGGTCCCAGGGCACCGTCAGGGTTAAGGCTGAAAACCGTGTCCTTGATTTCATGGTCCATAGGAATTCTTAAAAGATAATCATTGTCCTCAGCAGTGACCATACTGGGAATGATGTCAGGGAGGAGATCCTTATTAACCTCCGGACCATTAAACAGATTATGGAAGTAATGAACAACGTGATTAGCAATTCTATCCTCAGTGTCAAGAAGAGTATCATCAACTTTAAGAAGGGGAAGTGGCTTACTGAATTTCCTGATTCTTTGAAGAGAATTATAGAATTTCATATTTCGGTCACCATCTGATAGCCATTTAGTTTTGAATATTTGCTTGTGCATGTTATATTTGTTCTTCAGAAGAGATCTAAGCTTCAAAGTGATAGAAACCTCAGCTTGAGGGTCTAGAGAAAAATCAGAACAGTTATTGGAGCTTTGGATTCGAATGAGATCATTCTATATGTCCGCATCAATCTGCTTTGTTTTAGAGATACACCACCCCTTGAGATATTGTTTCATAAGATTTAATTTGGAAGTGCAAGAAAAATAGTCGCTTTGATGCTTCAATCCATCCCAGAATTCTTTGATCATGTTGAAACATTCTGGGACTACAGTCCAAGCATTGTTAAATTTAAATGGAAGAGGAGATTTTGAGCCCCTAGAGACGAAGCTAACAAGAATGGGGTGATGATCAGAGTTGATCTTGGGTAAAGTAATGCTAGATATGGAATCCCAATTGTCTAGAGCAGCAGTATTAGTGAAAGCTCTATCAAGTTTGCTAGAAAAATCCTGTTGAGGGACTTTCTATACCATGTGTACTTGGAGACAGTAAGATTGATTTCACAAAGGTCACAATCCTCAACAGAGGCCTTAAAATCCCTAGTGGATATGGGAGAGTGTGACGGGCCAATATTTTCACTTGGGAGAAGAATAGCATTGAAATCACCAATCACCAGCCAGGGACCTTGAACAGAGGAAGACAGGGAAAGGAGGTCAGTCCAGAGGGATCTACAATCTTAATACCTATTTTTACCATTACTTAATAATTTCTACGATCCACTTCACTAGATCCAAGGAAATTTGATAATATTGTATTTACATTATACAATGAACTCTATAATCCTTTCTAATCAATGAATTTATTACATTATTTGTCTTCAAATGATAGTAGTTTATTATACAGTCATATTCTTTAGGTTTTTAAATTCATATGATTAGTCTCATGTTGAACTATTTCTTTGTGAATGTATAATATAAACTCTTGTGATATGAATATATGACACAATTTTCACTCTAAAAATACCATCTCTATATCATAAAATAAAAAATTAAAATAACTATATTGTGATCATTAGTTAGATAGTTTTTTTCATGTTTCATTAATTTCATTAACACGTAATAAACAACTCAATATTTTTTGTATAAGGGTACACGTTATTCCTTTCATTGACACATGAATATATATCCCAAATCCTTCCTTTCGAGATAATATGTTTACTATAGGTGTATTTATTAATCTATCATTTAGCTCCTAAAACATTTCAAAATATTTCTTTTTTCATGGGAATTTTAGACCATTATATTTCAACATTCTTAATATATTAGCTAATCAAGAACATGATTCTATTAATAGTTCATAACAGAAACATATGGCATAAGAACTATGTATACCATTTTTATTCAAAATAATTGGTGATTCAATAACTACTTTTTTCAATAAATGAAAAATTATATTCTATCGATGGAGAAAATATCGTGAAAAAGAAACCTTTTGAAGCCAAAATTCATAGTTAATGAATTTTCTATATAGTATATTATCACATAGAGTTTCAAAGAAAATACCCAAATTGATCCCATGAGCATTAAGGTCTTAGATTGTATAAATATATCACAAATAAATACCAAAAATAATTTATTATAATAATTATTGAATACTCAATTCTTTTAACCCATAAACACATCATGTTACATCAAAAACCAAAATGTAATTACCGTGAATTAATAATTTTCATACATTGTGTGAAAATATATCATTGGTATATCATCCTTATTGAAATTTAATCGATGTTTAATAGAGAGAAAATTAATATTTGATAACTAATAATCCCAATTAAGTTTATCAAATAAATATATTTTGGTAAATAGAACTTGTTATTAATGGAAATGCAATTTATTTCTCTACAATTGATGCAAAACCTCATTGAAAAATCATACATGTTTGATAATAAGACAGGTTCTCCCCAAAGTAAGGAACATGTGAATATGAATACCATATCTTAAAAACCATCTATTTTCTTATTTAATTCCATAATTAAATGAATTATTTCTACAAGGAGGCATGTATATAGGTTTTATATGCTGAATAAGATCAAAGCTGAATTCAAATTCAAGATTAGGTAGTTATATGGTAATTACTGATAAAATAGATCTATGTAATTTTGAATAATAACTAAATCATCTTCTTTTATGATATATTTATCATTCATTGATCCCTTTTAACTAAAATATTATTTAAGATTATCCAATAATGGTGATTCTGGATAGGACATAGGAAATTAACACTCTTCTCTAAAAATAAGGGATTATATTGTTTCCCTGATAATTATATTCTCATTCTATTAGTAATAAAAAATTATATTATACTAGAGACCAATTCCATAAAAATATTTAATTTAAATTCAATGATTATTATAATAACCAAAATTGAAAATGGATAACCCCTATGCATTTTACTAGAGACAAAATAATATTTGATTTATAAGATATCAACAATGGGTTTTAACTAAAAAAATTCATTAGTGAATCATGTAATGATTCAATTTTGTTATAAAACATTCATGATATAAAAGAGTGAATAGATCTAGAATCTTATATTACATTGCACTTATTATCAAAACACCGACTATTACAACATTTGAATCCTCAACTTCTCTTGTAGAAATTTCATATGATAAACCCATCCCACTTGGACTATTTTAATATATATTTAGTTGATGCATAGAAAATGTTTTAGAATAACAACCCATATCCTTGAAATTGATATATTAGGCATTAGTAAAATTTCTATTTACCTTGGACTCATGAGTTTTATGTCCATTATATCTACATTGGAAGAAAAATTTAATCCTCTCATATATTCCATAGGTTGTTTCTTTCTATAATTATTACTTCTTGGATATTAAACCTTTATATTTTTCTCTTCTCTATTAATTTCTATATAGAACTAAAATATCTTATAATTCTCTTATTTTCCATTTAAAATATAATACATGGAAAAATAATTCTCTATCTTGATATAACTTATCACTATCACCTCATACGAAGAAAATGTCTGTGACACCAGTGCCCTTTAATGGCATGGATTTAGTACATCAAAGAAGTAATCATTATTAATTTTATGATTTCATTCACAGTATATTGTAACAATCAACAGCCTTGTAAATTTATCCTCACACTTAGAAATAGATTCATTTCCATTTTTCATAAATTCAAAAAATTCATCTCCATGTCATCCTTATGCTCATGAGTAAAACAATTTTCAAGTAATAACACTTTAAAATTGTTCCCATAAATATTTACACCTCTTATTCTATGTATGTTATTTCAATCAATGAATACTATCAACCAACATCCCCCCTTAGATGATATACTATGATAATAACCATCTCACATTCCCTACAAATTAATTTGAATTACATTTCTATTGAATACTTAAACGATTTCTTCAGCACTAGGGGATTATTGGTTTCATTAGAAATAAGAGGTTTCTACAGAAACAATTGAGCCATCATAAAACTTTTTGTGTTTATATATGTTATTTCATACAGAAAAGGTTATTTTCCATAATCTATATTAACTACACCAATATATTTGAAATATATTTATCTCTAACACTCTCTTTTAATTTTTTTGGGTGGGTAGTCCATGAACTGGTTATGAGTATTGACATAGCTTCTATTATTTCCCTTAAACACTATTTCTAAATAATATAATATTCTGAATTATTTCATGAATAAAAATATAAATAATATATCATAGTATAAAATTTAATTTTTTTATAAAAATACCTGATATTTTTTATTTACATTCTAATAAAAATTTCAAGAATTTCCTTAGGTTTTTTCAGAAGGACCTATTCAATAACTATTTTTCTTATAAATCTAAATATTTGGTTTTCACTATAAATTATATAATATGAACTTTTAAAATGTAGAATCCAAAATCCAAGATCTAGCGATCATTTTATATAATTATTATATAATACATTGATCACATTAAATATATTCCAAGAGTTTATTAGTCTCAGGAGACTATTTGTAATCACGAGCATTATATTAAAAGGGAAACATAATGTATATCATAAAAATACATAAATAATTATTTTTTCACCTTTCTTATCATTATGTCACACATTGTTATCTTTATTGTTCTCTATGGAAATAAGGAATTAATGAAAAAAGGTAGCCCATTCACTCAATAAGGGGTAATATACAGTTGAAACTATCATGAAATAAAAAAATACAAAATATTAAAGGAAAAAATTATAAATATCACCATATAACTAAGAAAATAAATTTAATAAATTTCCATAGATAACATAACAATAGAAATAAAAAGTAACACAAATAATAATAAATTATATTATAGTGATGGAATTCATACTAGTGGATATCATATCCGTACCCTAAAGGTCTCGACCAAGTCATCATACATAAATAGGAATGCTTACACCAAATAACCAAGATATTTTTGTTAATGAGTCCTAATGATGAATTGAGAGGATATATAATTTTTGACTCCACTAGTTATATAATAAGTCAAATGCATAAATTAAATTAATAAAGTGGATAATAATGAATATCATCCTGATTATAAATGAAACAAAAACATAGTCATGGTTATGTATTCAATAGTTATCTATATAAAAACATGTTATATACAGATTTTCAATATTTACAAGATTAATGGAATAATATATCTATGTAGGTGAATATATATTAATTAATTTTGAAACTACTGGATATTCAAAATGACATGGAATATATCCTTATCAATGTTATGATAATGGTTTAGTAGTATAGTATATGTAAATCATATAAGGATATACATATAATATATTCAATGAATATAATATTTTAAAATGGTAGGGGACCGAATAAATGATAGAAATTCCCCCTCTAAATATTCTGAATTTGTTCCACACATATTTGATACATATTAGGGACAAAGAATTTCTTTACGGAGAAACTTATAAGACAATACGCTTTGATAAAAAATGTAAAATTGGTCCAGAATCGATTTTAATAAATTTTTCACCTAATAATTGATCCACCAGTTATATCTCAATCATAAAAAATAAATTTCCCCCAATTATAAATAATCCATCCTTAATACCAAAAACACATCACATATGTAGGGATATTGATAATGATTTTTTGGCCAAAAAAATAAATTTTTATTATAATTGCTTATAAATGTCCAAAAATGAGATATAATATTGATATCACATTCTTACCATAGTAAATAATTATTAATAATGAAGCATAATAACATTTTAAATTGAAATGAAAACTAATTGGAAATGATTACTCAAAATATGTTAAGAGAATATATTAACAACCCTTATGGAGTAAATTAGTGTCATAAAGAAATATATAGAATTTCTTAGAGACATAAAAATTCATTGTAGGGACTCTTGAAAGAGACTTTTATAGGAGAACCTTGATCACTGATTTTGGAGTGGATATGGATGGGAGGTTGGGAGGGTATTAATAAAAATTGTGGAGAGTTGGTATTAATTATTTCACATAGTATTTAAGAATCTATCTTGTGGAAAAAGAAAAAATATTGACATACCCATGGTTTTATGACTATGTTATACAAATTTTTTACATAGTTTCATATAATTTCTATTTTATATAATGGGCCATATTTTTATATTTTATATTCCCATAAACATTGCAGACATCCACACATAATTTTCTTTCAAACATTGAATCCCATTTATAAATTCTTAATGTCTATTATATGTTTGGAATCTAATTTTAACACTTTAAGATAAATTATTTTAATAAATTATCATATTGAATTCACAATATGTACAATATATGATTACATTGTTAGACTATTTACCAAAATATTTGATTGCATAATAATATTTAGAAAAATTACTTACTAGAAAATTTTAAATGTTGATTCCAAATTTACTTTCATTTTTCTGAAAATAATTTTCTATATATGAGAAATTTGTTTATTAAATAAAAATCTCGTTGTATTTAAAAATCATGTGTTTTGCGCTAAAAATTTAAAATATATTTTTTATTATTTTTTCCACTATAAAATATATACATATATTTACATTCTTATAAATAGATAATTATATAATATTATGAGAAAATTATTTTATATATTTTATTGTACATATTTATGTATAATGGATACATTAATATTACAATGTTTATATTGACAATTTTATTCTTATGGTCTGATTTTTATTTTTATATTATATTTGTCTTCTTACCCTTCCAATGATCATATAACCCCTAATATATACAATTCATTCAATCTTATAAAATAAATTATATCATTCTATTTGTTTATATATGTTTTATATTTCATTGGGTATTATTTTCTTCAGAATAGTAATGTATATTATATAAATTTAATTATTCTATGAGTATGATCCTTCAGAGTTCATAATTATTGATGTTACCCTGTATTTTTACATATAATTTATTACTAGTGATGGTTATTATTGTGAATTTAATTTAATTTTGTTTTTTATACTATGATAATGTAATAAAAATATTATATTATATGAGAGATATTGTAATAAGATATTTTTCACTATAGTAAGGTCCAGGGTATTAAAATTTTAGTTATCCTAATGTTGAGGAATAAAATATGCTGAATTAAAAATAGAATTATAAGTAACATCATCAAAATATTTATTTCACAAAAGTAGTAAAATCGGAAAGTAAAGGCAATCAATTATAGGTAGAATGGAATGACAATGGTAGATCCATTAACCCCAAAAGATTAATATTTGTTAGTGAAATTAGTGGAAGAACTAGATTTAATGTCTCAAAAATTATATGCAGTTAGAATAATATCAGACCATCCTCGAAGGCCATTATCTAAGAGTACATTTACGTAACATATTGTTACACATTTTATCCCATTCTCGTTCAATCATGAAGTGATGATTGTTTTTTCCTTTTTAATGGGGTATATATTCTCAATGATTTTAGTGTTAATTTTTTTTAAAGGTAATGGATATGATATGGATCATTCAGAAAAAGACATCCCACTAGGTGCATGAGAGATACTAGCAGGAATACCAATCCTCTCCCACTATAATTCTATTCTAGTTTTGTATCACTGGAAACATATATCTAATTAATTGTTAAACATGATGATGGGAGACTTATGGTAAACATAAAGTCAATTTATTTGTTTTAGAATTTTATTTTTGATAAATTAATTCCATATTAGTAAAATTATAAAAAAGAAAAGGAGTGATCAAGATAAGTAACTTATAGAAAATCTACTATATTCATATTGTACTGCAATGATGGGGTATGTAGTACTCGAAAAATAAATGGAACATCATTAAAATTTTTAATAATAAAGTTATTTAAAAATGATTTTTGTATCTATATTAAGATATAGATTGATTAATAAGGTCCCACTAAAACTTTAATCGTAAATCATATAGAGTGAATAGAATCCTTCCATAATAATAAGGGCCTGCAAAAACTTTTAAAAAATTATTGGATTAATATTAAAAATTTATAGAAATCTATTATTCCATTATATTTTAAATTAAAAGGATAATATAATATATTTTTCATTATAAGTTTTAAAGGCTAGATAATCCATATTCCATGGATTAAAAAAGAATAGCCTTTCACGGTTTTTCATCTACTAGAATAATATGGATGGGTTATAAAGATGGATTTTTGAGTCTCACCAAGAGAATACATTATGAAAATAAAAACAGGAAACCTTCCTTACTACGAATTTGAAGAGTTAAAAAACAATACTCATAAAAATTAAATGATGTAATATTTGAAAAAAATAAACTACTTGTGTAAATGATATAACATTATAAATTTGTAAAAAACCAATATATCTATCATAATTAATGATAAAAACACCAAGATTCAAGTATAGTTTTGACCCTCAGAAGTTCAAAATATCAGAGGTGCCAATTTTTTTAACAATTCTTTAAAATATCTATGCAATAAATAAGTATTTATTATTTAGTTATTTTTGGAATATTTAAGGTTGAAACTATTAAAGACTTATATTTATCATAAATCATGCAATAATGTTTTCAATAAATATAGCATACAATATTCAAGGTTAAACAATTGTTAATATAATATTAATTAGATGTCATGTGAGAGTCAGGATTGAGGCAGCACATGATCCAAGTGATGAGGTACCATTTTAATAAATGATATACATGTTTTATTAGTTTAACAAGCTAATTAAACATTTACATCATAGATTTGAAACATATTAATTCATCCAATAAGAATGGGGTATTTTATTTTGGGATTAAATTATATGCAATTTATTTTAAAATAAATAACATTTATAAAAAATGTTGTTTTTACATATAAATAGTAAATATATATTTACATTAATGAAGTCAACGGTATTATCTTCTACCTCATGAATTTAAAAATTGGTACAAAATTTTTCTCCACCACCAACTCTTTCATAACTAAAAAGTCGAAAGGAACTTTAGAATTCATATTTCAAATAGGGGAGCTCTATTGAAATTGAATTTTGACTATACATGGATGACCAAGATTACTTTGAAATAAATTTCCCACATAGTGTTAATAAAATTTTTGTGACCTTATTGGTTAGGATAATACATCATAAATTTATACATGAATTATGATGATATTTTTTTTCATATTATTGGTGACTTATTTATAATAAAATTTTAACAATATGTAATTTAATCATGATATTTACAATAAAAAATTATATTCAATAGATAATAAGAGAATATTTTAATATTTATAATTATATATATTCATTATTTAGAAACCTTATCAATAGATTAAGGTGAAATTTTGGATAGATCCAGTTAAAAAGAAACAGTGTTTCAAGAAAAGTCAATATATGATAATTAATTTTTAATACCTAACATGAATGGGTAAAACTATATACAATGAATAATATTATTATAATATACTTATATTAGAATGTATTACACTTTAATATTTAAATATTTTCTAGGATACACCAGATGTGAGCTATTGGGACCCAAGACCTCCTCAAATGGGAAAGGCTGAGTCATTTTGTTGCTAAATAAAAACTCTTCTTTATCTGATCATATCTTTATTAAATATTATTCCCTCATTTAATGGAACTCTATTCAATATCAATCTCCCCAAATAGCTTATACTAAATATTAATCATGAATTTATACATGTAATGCACATAATACATGAATCACATTTCATAGTTTTCACATAGTAAACTTCATCCAAGTAAAATACACATGACAATGTGTAGGTGTTCCAAATATATTTTCAATGCATTTTCTTCAGTAGATAAAATATTTTGGAATAGTTATCTAATGATTCCAATGTAAAAATCCTTTACAATGTTTTAGGATAATATCACTACATCCTAGGGGACACTCTGTCTAATTTACAGTCTCTATACTACTTCAATAAACCCATTTAATGAGTATAAATATAAGGGTATATAATCAATTTATAGATTTATATATCGGTATATTTTATATTATTATATTATGATAAAACCAATTATATCATTAATTGAAAATGTTTTTTTCTATTTTTGTCTATATTCACTCCACTATTATTCTCTAATCTAGATGAGACTAACATTTTAAGGTTATGGTATACACTTTATCTTCCTCGTGGTTACCAAAACTATGACTAACCACTTCAAGTTAAAAATAATTTTTCAATAAAATAATAACAATTCACATTATCTATTCAAAAACAAGATATATAGATGGAAAATATTCTACTTCTTATCCTTTAAACTAAATATTCTAATTAGGTTCTTATCTCTGGAAAACCAGATCAGATAATTATGTTCTTTTTCCTTAAACTACATATCATATCCATGATCTCCCTATTCCATATGTTTCAATGCCAAGAAATCTATCGACATATTATCTTATTTGAACATAAACATCAATATTTTCACTCATCATTCTAGAACTACAATGAAAATTTTATAAATAACATCTAAATCAACCATCCCATAAAAGGCTTGGATTACACAATATCTCACCAAGATCCATTATTATGGAGAGTGTCCCAATCAATTTTTTTGTGATGAAAATGTGTTATTAAAATTATTTTTATCTTTCCAATATTAAGGGAAAATATCTAGATTTTAATATTTAAAAAAAATTATTTTTGGAATTTTGGTCTACAAGGATGTATTCTCTTAATGAAATTCTCTCCTTAAGATTTAAATCTTCATCTACTCCATCTACCATAAAAAAATTTATTTAATTCCTCGAGATTATCTACTATTTCAAAAATTAAGTTATGTCATATGTTCATGAATTACAATTTTATTTGTTAAATACCAGGACATAACCAATTTATAGGATGAATGCCTTGTGAAGTTTATTTCTCAATGCTAACTTTCTTGATTTAGCTCATCTCTAGAAAACCTTAATGGAGAGATAGAATCATCTCGAGTATGTTAAGTCTATAATATTTTCATTCCCATAATATTATGTATTCATCACCACATATTCTGAAAAACCACTTATGGTAAACCATTTTTGTATTCTATAAATCATCCAAAACAATATTCTATTCTTAATAGACATTTAAAAACTCAACACCCCATATTGTTTCAACCATTTTCACCATGATCACTATAATTACTTTTACAATGGAAAAAATGTTGTTTTAATTTCTCTACCTTTTCATGATTTAACTTTGGATTTCAAAATGAATCTCTCTTCCCAAATGACTTCCGTTATGGCCGATTCATCAAAGTAGCATAATTGATCCTCTACAATGAAACAGTTCTAGATAATAACAATATTTCCATTTCAATCATCTTAAAAAAATCTTCCATGGTATAAATTCTCATATTATTCCCACATAAATTCATACATATAGAAATTAATTATAAAATTATAACAGGATACATCACTCTTTCTATTTCAACTATCCAACAAATTATTGTCGTTCTCAAAATGATCTTAGATCAGACTTCCTTCACTATCCCTTTTCATGCCTTCTTCAAATGAATTCATGCATACTAAATTTCCTCCAAACACTATGTTTATAAAAAAACAGAATATTTCACCCCATTTAATCATGATCCAATACATATAAATAATTGTTACTTATAATATTCTTTTAGCGACTATACCAGAAAGATCCTGGATTTGGATCCTGTTATCAATTAAATAAGATTGATTGTAAGAAATTGAATCCCGAGGGACCAAATAGTTTAGATATATTGGTAAACAAGATACATAAATTGGTATTTTATTATTAAATAATACACTAATTAAAATACATTTTATTCTTATAATGAAATAAATAACATTTTCGATAACTTTATTCCATTTAGTAAATCCTTACATATCATTCCTAGTATAGTTCTTGGATTCTTGAAAAAACGAACACTATAGGGGCGACCTAACATGACCTATAAAGATAAACTATAGCGCAATAAATAATGAATAAATGTGATTAGTAATTACTGCATGGAAAATAGTCTAACACACATAACATATAATTAAAAAACAGAGAAGGGAGTGCATAAAAAATGTGGAAAAGTAATAAATGGAAACACATTCCACTCAAATAACTAGATAAGGAAAAATCAATATTGAACAGTAAGAAACTAAAACACATTAATTTTAATCAATGAACTAAGTAAAGAAAATTCTCAATAAATATATCGATTAAATGTCTCATTGAAGAATAATATCTGAAATGAAATGAGGGAAATGGTTAATTATAGGACACAATGTTTCCTAGGTTTTTAGAACCATTACTGTCAAAATATAGTTTACCTATCTCAATTTAGGAAGCTAATTCATCCCATGAGACTACCATTTCATCGAGGGTATTTCACTAACTAGTCACCAACCCATAAGGCTTTCCTTAAACAGTCCCTAATCTATGTATTTCATATCCAAAACATTCCTCACGTAGAATAAACAATATTCCTTGTCAAATATTTGTATTGAATAAATTATAATTATATATATATTTCCCAAAATAATAAAACATGATTCAATGTAAACACCATATGAAAAACACTATATGTTTTAGTAAATAATCATATCCCCAAATAATGATATGGATATTTAAGGGAAATTTAAGGTCAAATGATCATAGAAAATTGAATATTTCAGGGTGACTAAAAAGAATCAAGTAAATGAATGTGAATACTATCCTAAGAAAAATAAATCATAATTCATACATGTGAATATTATGGAAGGTATAAATACAACATATCCCATGTGGAGTGAAATATTTTTTTTTCATCTATGAATGAATTATTATATAAAATATTTTAAAAACATTCTTGATGAAAATATCCTTTTTTTTGAAAAAAAATTTCTCTGAAAAACAATTTTGAAAATGTTTTATTCTAAAATAAAAACTTTAAAAATCAAATTTATTTTTTAAATAAATTATGGTGGGAAAATCCATTCAAGATGTATGAGGTAAAAAGTATATTCCTTTTTCACAATTAAAGAATAAAAAAATGTCTTGTTTAGAATGTGTCAAGAATAATCCTTTGAAAAAATAGATAAATGAAAAAAGGGTAAAGATATGATTACCAAATTTTTTTTCAATTTTTTTTTAATAAAATGTAGTTTTTAGATGAAAATAGGTTCTTTGACTAAAGAGATACAAACTGTCGGGTTTTCTGGAAATTCATTTTTTAAAATATTTTGAGTACCAAATAGTTAAAAAATTGTATTAATACTTGAAAATGGTCATGAATAACCATATGAGGAAAATTAAAGGTTTTATTTAACAATTTTCATATATTTTATTCTAATGGAAATACAATTGAAAGATAAGTAAAGTTAATGTTGAGGACCATAATCTTTAAACATTGCAAAGTGTCCCATAACATATCGAATCATTCTAAATAATAAAACTCATGAAGGAATAATATTAAATTAAAGTTAAAATATAATTATAGTAATTATATTAATGATATATCATGTAAAAGAGTAATATATACATCGAATAAAAAAACTAGGTGCATAAAAACAAATAAGTCTCAATATAACATAAATTGGGATGATATCCCAAAAATTAACCGTAATTTTGTTGTTTGGTCTTTATCATCACATATAATGGTTTAAAATATGTTACCAACTTATACTTTAACCATAATAATTTATTTTTAATATCGTATATTAATTCCATAAAATATTTTATTAACCGTTGGTTAATACTCTTTTATTATTTTAACTATTTATGGTGTTAATTACCTAGTTTTATCAAATATGTTTTTACTATTCATTTGTTGTACTTATTATATAGATCATGATTTCATCAAACCTAGAATGTAAACCAGTATTTAATTATCATATAACTTCAGTACACATGAATTTAGGATAATATATAATTATTGGAGATAAGAAATGAAATGCACTATTCATGGAGACAGTAGGTCGTACGTATGCATGAACGCTAAATTCATCTCTTTGTTGTATTAAAATAATTAAAAGTAAATGGTATATTTATATTATAATTATATTATCATATATATATTATATTATTTACATTTTATTACTAATACCATCATTTATACATTCCATTTATGGCATTAATGAGTCACGTCGGTTTAAGTGGGCGGTAGTCCACACTTCCTCAAATGAAATTATCCTATTCACACAATATTGAAAGCATACATATATGTCATAAATAAAAATTATAGAAGAATAATGAAATTATAAATATCATATATTTCATATATAAAAATAGTATTCATCAAAATTTCTACCATTAGTTGTGGTAATGGAAAAATGAATAATCATCTTTTCATGAGGCAGTAGTTCTCCATACATAGAAACCGTATGTTCATTACCAATTACATATAGGTTTATGAGCGTGTGAATAGAAATATTAAAATAAATACATACAACTATATTTATGATAATGTTTTTTTTATGTATAAATATAATAAGAATATTTTTGGGAGGGCGTAACATCCTGGTTCCAGAAGCCGCCCAGAGGCGCCCCATACCCAGTTTTTCACATGGCCTCATTCGCATTTCCCTAAATGCGAGAGGCTACCGACTAGAAGTGAGGGCCTTGGGTGCGATAGTGGGGAAACTATTCCCTCATTGGCATAGTACACAATGGACGATAAAAAACAAATAACAACAATAGCGGAAGAAGTAAACATCCATACAAGATTAAACACCGGAAGACTAACAAATAAAAACTGGAACATAATATAAGTAAATGATGGATGATACATATATGTCTAGGAAAACAGACAAACAAGTCACAATGCTGAATACAGTACTAAACCAATGTATGGAAGAAAAAAAATGAGCAACTCCTCAGCATCGCAAGCCTCATCTTGGTCCCTTGCTCTTCAGCTTCACAACAATCTATAACCTGAAGTAGAGGGGCACATTCCATTATCTATACCTACAACAATATAATCTATTTGGGACCAAAAGTATGACCCAAACAGGGTGTGAGATAAAGTCCCAGTAGGTAACCACCCAAAACTCTATGCCTAATAGTCAGTGAATATATAGAAGGTAAATAACAGTAAGCAGTAAACATAAATTAGTAAACAAGATAATACACAGCATTAAAAAAACCAAAATTCAAGCATATAATTTACAAACAAGAAATATCCACCCAAGAGAGTAGAACAAAAAGGGTAACCTATGGGTATTTCTCACAACCTAACCTCTATGGTTCAACCTACAAGTACTATCAACCCTATGGGAGGCACACATAGTCTCACCCCTATGGTTTAGCTATAGTAAGAAAGAATAGTCTCTCTGGGGAAGCACTCATCGTCAATTCCCCCTATAGTCTTGTATCATACTAAAGGCGCTTCAGGGAAGCTCTCAATGTCTCATTCCCCCTGTTGCCCACGTTGAGGAACTATAGACACTCTGAAGAAGCACTCAACATCAATTCCCCCTATGGTCTCACAACATAAATTAAAGTCACTCTGTAGAAGCCCTTAGGTCCATTCTCCCTATGATCTTCTACACTAGGTTCTCTCATCTCTATGTAAAGTCAGCAAGTATCGCATCGCGTAATGACCAAAGTGATCCTCAAGAACAACATGGATAGAATTCTACAACATCTCAATAAGGGATAACAGTCACACCATCCTATAAACAAGGCATGGAACTGGAAAAAGACTAACATGAAAAACTATACAAAATGGTCATAAACATGAAAACATGCAAGGGAAAAACATCCAAAGCATGGTAAAATTACCCAACTCACTAGAAATATCCTCTACTCAGGCTTATAAACAAAACAGGCAAACAAAAATGGAAAAACAAGGAATATGCAATACCCTGTTCAAGGGTATTGGTGGAATTTGAACAAAATACTCACAAACTTCCTACAGAAAGGCACAAACTACCTACCTAGATGTTAAGAGATCGATATTATTGGGCCATGAGGCTTGAATCTCCATAGAAAATTGTAGATCTATGAAAATGCATAAAAATTTCAACCCACGATAACATGCAAAAGAGGAGGAATTTGAAAATAAAGCTCTAGGAGAAGGAAGAGATTACCACTATGGTTCCAACTCAATCGACAGAAGTCGATTCAGAGGATAGATGGAGGCTTGGGAGCTCGGAGGAGATTTGCGGCCGTACGGGAGCTCTCGGATGAAGAACACCAAGAAGGAGACAGTTCTGTCCATCAGACGCGACCCAGGTCCATTTAATGAAGAAAAAGAAAGTACACTGCGTGTACTTTTGGAGTACATGGTGTGTACTAGGCATTTCTGTACTCTACTTTAGGTGGCCTCCACATCACCCCAACATGGCCGTGTGCATGGTCATGACACGACCAGCACACGACCTTGAGCGTCATCAAAGTACACGGTGTGTACTCATAAAGTACACGGCGTGTACTTAAAAATTTTCTAGAAACTCCTCTTTTCTCAAAAACTCCAAAAAAAGGAAAAAATGTACCTAAAAAGAAGGTCTGAGTTCTTACAAACTTCCCCCCTTAAAGAAATTCGACCCTGAATTTCCCTTGTGAGGCATAGAAGAAGAAACCCCGAATAGCTCCAGCCACTGCGATCGTACATCGGCCTCCCTCTCCCAAGTCTCATCCTGTACTCGCCCATGCTGCCAAAGCACCCATACCAGAGGAACAGACTGGCCAAAGAGAACCTTCGTACTGCAATCGACAATCTGTATAGGATGTTCTTCAAATGATGCATCTACTTCATGGTCAACCTTCTTAGGTTTAAAGACATGAGACAAGTATGAAAGGTAGCGTCAGAGCTGAGAAACATGGAAGACTTCATGCATTTCCCAGTACCTCGGAGGTAACTGCAACTGATAGGCGACCGAACCAACTCTCTCCAACACCTCAAATGGCCTGAAGTACCATAGTGAAATCTTACCCTGTCTGCAAATTCTCTTGTGTACTATACTCAGTGCGACAGGCAAGAAAACGTGATCCCTGAACTCGAACTCGAGAAGTAATCTCCGCTGATCAGCATAAGACTTCCGTCAAGACTGTGTAGTAGCCATCCTCTTTGGAATCAACAATAACTGCTCTGAGGTCTCCTGAACAATATGAGGTCCCAGCAAACCTACCTCTCCTACCTCTAGCCATCATAAGGGTGATCAGCATGGCCTACCGTACAGATCCTCATAAGGTGCCATATTAATAGTTTCTTGAAAACTATTATTTTAGGAAAACTCCACAAGAGGTATATGCTTATCTCAAGATCCTCCAAAGTACAAAATGTAAGCTCAGATCATATCTTCAAGCACTTGAATCATGCGCTTTGATTTTCCATCTCTCTGGGGATGGTATGCTGTACTCAAAAGTACCTGTGTACCCAAAGCATTCTGAAGCCCCTGCCAGAACCGAGAAGTAAAGTGCATATCTCTCTCTGATACAATGTAGTGTGTGAATACATGTATACATAAAATCTCTCTGATGTACAACCGCCCCAGCTCATCAACACTGAAGGTATCCTTGATTGGAAAGAAGTGAGCAACCTTAGTGATCCTGTCGATGACAACCCAATCAACATCATTCCCTCAAGGAGATCTTGGAAAACCGGTCACAAAGTCCATGATGACATCATTCTATTTCCACTCGGGAATGTGTAACTGCTGTAAAAGAAATGTTGGTCATTGATGATTTTCTTTCACCTACTGACAAGTAGAACATCTCATAAAGAATCTACCAACATCTCTCTTTATACCTGGCTACCAATACTGGCGATGTAGATCCTGATACATCTTGTTGACACCCGGATAAACTGTCCAAACGGAGGAATGGAAAACCCGCATTAGTTCCTCACGTATGTCTACTGGCACTCATACATGTCCCTGGAAACGCATTATTTCATCCTCGATCACTGTCCATATAGAAATAGGGTCCTCTCCTGACACGCTTTCACGTAGAACTAGGCCTTCAGAATCTAATAGCCGGATCATTCATACCGGATCTAGAAGTGTAGAGGTAACAACTATATAAGATAAGAAAGTCTGCCCCTGTCTGTCATGCACCTCCAAATTCATCTCAGAGAACAGAGCCATATGATTCCACTCACTGATGGCATCCTGAACTGCCTGTATTTTAGTTCTCCTACTCAACGCGTCATCCACTGCATTGCCCTTCCCAGGTGTATAGGCAAGATCAAAGTCAACGTACTGAGGATACTCGACCCACCTGCGCTATCTCAGATTCAGATCACGCTGCATGAAGATGTATTTGAGACTCTTCTGGTCAGTGAAAACCAAAAAGTGCTCTCCCAGAAGATAGTGTCTCCAAAAACATATGGCATGAACAACACATGCCAACTCTAGATCGTGCGTCTGGTCGTTCTTCTCATGTGGCCTCAACTGTTGAGACCCGTACATGACAACTCCCTCTCCCTCCATATGCACATATCCCAGCCCGATACCTGATGCATTTGAGTATACAGTGTAGCTCTTGCAAGAATCTGGAAAGACTAGTATCAATACAGACTTCAACCTCCCTTTCAACTCTTAAAAGGCTGACTCACAAGAATCTGACCACAAGAACTTCACACCCTTCTTAGTTAGATTTGTTAGTGGCGCTGCTAAGCGTGAAATGTCATGTATGAAGCGTCTGTAGTATCCAGACAGCCCTAGAAAACTCCACACCTCGAAGATGTTCTTCGGCCTCTCCCAGGAAACTACTACTCTCACTTTCTCTGGGTCTACTGATAATCCTATCTCTGATATAACATAAACCAAGAAGTGAATATGATCCATCCAAAAGTGTTATTTCGAGATCTTAGTATATAACTAATGCTCTCTCAATGTACTCAAAACGATCTCAAGATGGGTAGTATGGTTGTGTCGAGTGTGAGAGTACACCATGATGTCGTCCATGAAAACCACCACAACGGAATCCAAGTATGGATGGAACACTCGATTCATCAGTTCCATGAAAACTGCAGGCACATTCGTGAGGCCAAACGGCATAACCTTATACTCGTATTGACCATACCTACTCCTAAATGCTATAAGAGGTATATCTGATGGTCTAATGTGCAATTGATGATAACCGGACCTCAAATTGATCTTCGAGAACACCCGGTCTCCTCAAAGCTGATCAAAGAGGTCATCAATCCTCGGTAAGGGATATCAGTTCTTGACCGTCAACTGGTTCAACTTCCGATAGTCCACACACAGTCTGAGGGTACCATCTTCCTTCTTCATAAATAGGACAGGTGATCCCCAAGGAGAAGTACAGGGTTGGATTAAACCCTTTGCCTGCAACTCCTCCAACTACTTATTGAGCTCCTATAGCTCAGGTGTCGCCATCCTATAAGGAGGAATGAACACCGGTGCTACTCCTAGAATAAGCTCAATCGAGAATTCTACCTCACACTCTGGAGAAAAACCCAAAATTCCTCTAGAAATACATCCATAAAATGACCCACCACTAGAGGAAAGTCTAACTGTGAAGTCCCCTGATCATTCAGATATAGACTAGCAATCTGATCTGTAACTCCACCTAGCTCATGATGCTCGGGTCCTTCTCTACTCGCCTAGACATACCATTTTACCTTATGAAGAAAGGATCCACCCTCTGGTGATACGAAACTCAGTCTGCGGCGATAACAATTGACGACTGCCTAGAAGGGAACTATCGAGTCCATTCCGAGAATGACATCATAGAATGCCATCTCTAGGACATATAGGTCCCATAAGAAGTGACACCCTGAAACCTCAAGAGGGAACTCTCCATAGTAATGTATGTTAGATATCCTCGTTCCCAACGATGTGTCCAGAGTCAAAGTATCAGCAGAGGAAAAGATGCAGAGACCAAGGATCTCCACAAAAACAATAGATATAATGCTATGCATAACACCAGTATTGAAATGAGTTGAAGATAAAACTGAGGCTACTATGATTGTACCTTAAACTATAGAAGGTCCGGGATCCTACTCTGGCAGGGTCTGATCTACTGCAAAAGCCCGACCTGTACCACATCCCTCTGGCGCAGCCTAACTGCTCCTAGCTGATCCGCCCTGCTGTCGCTGATAGACCATCGACTGACCACCCTGGCCATGACCTCCACCTCAACCTAAACAGCCAAAAGTACTCCAGTTCCCATACTGGTGAGAAACTATCAGTGCTCCTCCTGAACGAGGATTCAAGGATGAACCTCTATCATCGGCTGCTTGTGAGACAACCTGACAGAAGTTCTGAAGGTGACCCATCTTGCTGCAAGATTAGAAATCCAATGGGTCCCTCTGGAACTACGACCTCATATGTCTAGCCCTTCCACACTGGTAGCATACTACCAGGCCACTAGAAGATGTGTCCTTCCACCTCAGATCACCTGCATAGACTCTCTACAGCGCTTCTTGCTGTCAGCTGGTGGAGCACTAACCCTGGAAGCAGAGCCGCCCTGGATATCTACTCTAGAATCACTCAGATTGTGATCTTCAATTAGTGTCTGGTTGACGATGGAAGCTATGGAAGTCAGCCTGAAGATATTTACCTATGAGCAGATCTCCCGATTGAGACCATCCTCAAAATTCCTTGCCAAGATCAACCCATCTGCGCTCTATAGGGGTGTGAAATTCTGAATCTTGGTGAAACAAGAGGAATAATCCATGATAGAAAGAGTACCCTACTCGAGGCTCAGGAACTCCCAGGCTCGATCGGACCTCAAGGTCTCTGTATAGAAGTAATCATAAATGATGCGCTGAAACTCCACCCACTCCATAACCTACAGATAACCTGCCTTTGAGATAACGGCCCACCACATATTGGAAGAGTCTCATAACATGTAGGTAGCGATCATGACCCTCCTATATGGAGGCATCTCCAGATGATCAAAGATTGTCATCATGGATTCTAGCCATGACATAGCAGCCTGAGGTCCTCCTTCTCCTTAGAAGGTGGTAGGATGCTGCTATTGGAAAAATCGCATAAGGTTTTCCATATTCAAGGCCGGAGGGGGATCTCCCTGGAAGGTCTCCAACATCCTCAGAAAAACATCCCCAAACTATGCATTGGCACCTACAACTAGTTTAACTACTGGTTCCAAGGCTGGCACAATAGGAGGATCTGCAGGAAGTCCCTGATCATCCATATCTAGCGTCTGATCACCGCCTGGCAGCTGGCGTGCAACTGGAGGACGTCTTGGTTCCATGACCCTAAAAGGTCAAACACACAATTTAGATCAAGATTAACGAAGACTAAAAAAAGATAACAAGAGGGAAATAGGAGAAGAATCATTCATGTTTTACAAAACATGACTACACTGCGAGTATAAAAACTACACGGCATGTTCTCTTAAGTAATTTACATGGGCGTGTAATTCTACCAAAACTGGTCATGTGATTCCCAGACCACACAGCGTGTTGTCCCCACACATGGAGTGTACTTGAACTATATTCCCCTTCCTGAGTCTCTTTACACAGCTAACCTAGACAGTCCCCTTAATCCTAGACTACACAACATATTCACTAAGGACCCGACATGTACTAGATATGTTTTAATGAACCATGTAGTTAATTACATGGCCGGCTACATGGCTCTCTCTACATGTTGTGCTCCATGGAAATACGACATGTACTTGAAGGACTTTCCCCAACACATGTTGTTAGTGACATGGCCGGGTACCTAGATTACAATGCACAACGTGTAAAAATAGCACACAATGTGTAAGGTCAATGTTTATCCAGCTGCGTCGTTGGTCACATTGGTAGACACATGGTCACGACAACACGATGTATACTTACGATACACGGCATGTTCATAAATATTTTACACAACCCTGTGTTTCCACCCACACAGTCAGGAACGCGGTATAGAGAACTACACATCATTTATCCATAAAGTACACGCCGTGTATTCTGGGTTTCTCCGGGTAGTAGCTTAGAAACTGCTCCGAAGGCAAGAGAACACAGAAAACAAGCACGAAGGTGCCAAATTCCGATCCGTGAGGGCCTATACTCCCCGCGAATCAAAGAGTGGCATATTCTACATGTCATATACAAGCGAAAAAGTCAATGATCCACCATGTTCAGATTTGTGAGCGCCCATAACACCTCAAGAATCAAAATTTGGTTTTCATTCCAGTAAATCTCTATACAAAAAATTTCCTATCAATAGCAGCATTTCAATCAAGGTAACTTTCACAATAGAATGAATATTTTTCACATCATCTACCACAACAACGTGAAATCACTAATGCATCCTAGATGGCATGGAAAAAATGCATGACATGTGATTTCTAGAAAGTGATTATACGATGCATGAGATGGCATACCCTCATCTCATCGAGTTGCAACAGAAATAGAACCTCAAAAATATCAACAGTAACAACACACATCCTGTGAGTCACTCATGGTGAAATCAAATCAACTGTAAAATTCGAAACCAATAAAATTTCAATAAATGAGGTAGTATGGATTTTCCCTGTACACGGGTTAGCTACTACCAGGCATAGCTTATTACCAAGTACATGTTCCTTCCTATCCCAGGATAAAGGCTAAAAAAATTTAGTCAAGAGAAATGAAACCCTCTGATACCACTTTGTGACATCTCGGTTCTGGAAGCCGCCCAGTGGCGCCCCGTAGCCGGTTGGTCACATGGCCTCAAGTGCATTTCCCTGAACACCAGAGGCTGCCAACAGAATATTTGGCAGGTAATGTATAGTAAGATGTAAACAAAAAGCAGTAAAAATGATAATAAACAGCAGTAAACAAACCACAGTTCAATCATATAATTTACCAACAAGAAACATCCACTCAAGAAAGTAGAAAAAAAGGGTAACCTCGGGGTAGTTCTCAGAGCCTAACCCCTATGGTTCAACCTACAGGTACTAGAGACCCTATGGGAGGCACACACAGTCTCACCCCTCTGGTTCAGCTATAGTAAGAAATAATAGACTCTCTAGGGAAGCACTCACATTCAATTCCACCTATAGTCTCGTATCATACTAAATGAGCTATAGGGAAGCACTTAATGTCTCATTCCCCATGTGGCTCACGTCAAGAAACTACAGACACTTTGAGGAAGCACTCAACATCAATTCTCACTCTGGTCTTGCATCGTAAATTAAAGACACTCTGGATAAGCCCTTACGTTCATTCTTCCTATGGTATACTACTCTAGGTTCTCTCAGCCCTATGTAAAGTTAGCAAGTATCGCATCATGTAACGGCCAAAGTGATCCTCAATAACTACTTGGATAGCATTCTATAGTATCTCCGCAAGGATGAACAGTCACAACATCCTATAAACTAGGCATGGAACTGGAAAAATACTAACAGGAAAAACTAGACCAAACGGTCATAAACAGGAAAACATGCAATGACCAAACTTCCAAATCAGAGTAAAATTACCCAACTCACTAGAAATATCCTCTACTCAGGCATATAAGAAAAAAAAAGCAAACAACAAGGGCAAAACTGGAAACACACAATACCTCATTCATGGGTTTTGGTGGAATTTTCACAAAATACACACAGAATTCCTTCAGAAAGTCACAAACAACCTGCCTCAATGCCAGGAGATTGATATACTTGAGCAACGAGGCTTGAATTTCTTTAGAACATTGTAGATATACAAACATGCATAAAATGTTCAATCCACGATAACATGAAAAAGATGAGGAATTGGAAAACAATGCTCTAGGAGAAGGAAGAGATTACCATTGCGGTTCTAACGAAATCAACGTTGGTCGATTTGAAGGATGGATGGAGGCTCAAGAGCATGGAGGATATTCACAGTAGTATGGGAGCTCTCGGACAATGAACCCCTATAAGGAGATGGTTCTTTCTGTCAGATGTGACCCCGATCTATTTAATGAAAAAAAAGAGTGTACACAGAATGTACTTTTGGAGTACACGACGTGTACTAGGCTTTTCTGTACTCTGCTTTAGGCGGCCTCCACATCACCCCAACATGGCCATGTATATGGTCATGACACGTTTATCACATGGCCTCAAGCGGCATCAAAGTACACATCGTATACTCATAAAGTACACGACGTCTAGTTCAAAATTTTCCATAAACTCCCCTTTTCTCAAAAACTCTAGAAAAAGGAAAAAATGTACCTGAAAAAAAGGTCCTGGTTCTTATAGATGGGATAATGAAAATAAAACCAAAAATATCGAGCAAATTTATTACCTCTTATTTTAGTAACTCCTTTTGGTTTGTACCAAAAGGCTTCTTTGGATTGAATCATTCCCAAGTTAAGGCTTCTAAAATTAGTGGAGGTATTTTTTGGGGATATTTTGGAATATATATTTTTATCCAAAATGGTTTTATAGGTGTGAGGAAATGGAAGGATAAAAGGATTTTTATAGTGGAAGTGTGACACTCTTGTTTCATTTCCCCAGAGGATTTCCATGCACATTTTTCACATTGAATGTTGATCAAATAATGAAGAAAATTCTATAAAAGACATTACTGGGTCTAAATATCACCATATAATGGATTTTTTTTACCAATTTCAATGTCATTTGGACCCATAAGATTACGGTTTAGTCAGTTATTAAGCTTACTATTGCCTTAATAATTGAAAAAAATATTAATTACATTCACTAAAATTTTTGGTCAAAAAGTAAGTCCACATTATTATAAATTATAAAATATTTTGATTAAAAATACGGAATCAATTTTCCCAAATTCCAATAACATAAGTGGTAACAATTAATTTAAATTTAATCCTCTAGATGGGATGACAATGCATGTTTTTAAAGTAAATCCATCCAAAAGATTTCTATGCTTTTACAGTCAATTCCTAAGTGAAATAGATTCCTACGAGATAAATTGATTGAAATGATAAAAATATGATCTAATTAAATTTTAAAACCATTTTGAAGTTATAATTTAACCTTATAAAAAATTATATGAAAAAATATTTTTGACCTAAAATTCAGTATTTTTAACTATTCATTAAATATAAACTGATTTAAAAAAATATTAAAATATCAACCAAATAAAATTACCATATTTACATTTAAAAAATGATGTTTATTTTTACATATTAGATCAATTATAGAGTAAAAATAATTACATAAAATTTTTTATCAATTAAAAGGCTGAAAATTGTCTGTATAAAAATATAAGTTTTTATATGTAAAATAGAGTTTGTTCTTATCTTACTCCTATAAAAGATAATGTATGAATATAAAAAATATTTTACTCAATATATTACATATATATTTCATTAAAATAATTCACTAATTATAACTAATTATGTTTATTAAGAAAAAACTCCTTTGGAAGCAGATAAATAATAATATTTCTTTTTTATATCTTACTTGTTCTTAATTTTATTCATAATTAATAGGTAACCAATGAATTATATTTATATTATATAAACCATAAATTCTTATAATTTATTTAATAATATTCATAACCACTAACATAATGGCTATGTTATATCATATGATATTAAATAAAAAAATTAATAATGCATTTTAATTTGGTGAAATTCGGTCTTGTGTGTAACACAAGCTATCAAGAAATGCCTCCCTAGCATGAAACACAAGCTATTGAGAAAGGCCTCAATTTCATGTAATACAAGCTATCGAGGAAGGCCACTCTTACATATAACTCTAGATAACTCGATGTTGTGTGAATTATAAGATACATAATATATTATATTTATTTGAGAGAGTAAATATATTATAGTATATCTAGTTAATATATTCCCTTTTTTACACATGGTTTTGCATGTCATAAACACAACTAAATACACAGATGTAAATTAGAATTTTGGGGTGTTACAGTTCCCTTTACACTATAGGAGCGGGTTCACTATAAACAATAAATTTTTTTACTTTATATTACTTATATATTACTAGCCATAAATATTAAAAAAATACTTTATCCCATATTTATTGTTCATCTATGTGAATTTAATGTGAAATTCCATGTATATCTATCTTATTAATAAGGTCATAGTGGTTACCCACTATAATGATAACCATTAGATATTGTGATGATATTCATAAACTATATATTTTATTATTCTACGAAATCTTTTTCTGGAACTTGATAATAGAAAAAGTTAATTGATGGATACTCATAAGAGGATAATAATTAATCTTATAATGTTTTCACTTAGTAATCGACATTGAAAATGATTATAAGAAAAAACCAACCATTGGAAAATGCATAAGTGTTTCTGTCATTGGATACTATATTCTTCAAGAATATGTATTGATCTGTACACATTAATATTATTGTTACATTATTTCATGATTCACACACATGGATATATTGTTGTCGACCGTAATAGTATATATTCAATTAAAAGTTAGGTCCATTGGGTACATCATGGGTTGAATATTATTAATGACTAAGATGGGGAATGATTTTATCATCCCGTCATTATAGATGTTAAAATCATATCAATTTTATTGGAATTCAATTATAAAAAACATCCCATGTTCATAGTGTATTGATGGGTTCATTCTAAATAATCAATGAAATTAAAATTGAGCATATGGTTTGATGTCATGTGTGTAAAACCTATTTGATGTGACATCAACACAAAGAGAATTTTATTACACAATGTGAATTTTTATGAAGGCATCATCATTGTGGCATTAAATACTTCTTCTTAGGTGACTTAATGTGTTTTTGGATACTGATATTGGATATTATGAGGACCTACCTATTACCATAGAGGATGAAGCTAAAAGGGGCACTTACTAACTGTTTCCATTGATTTTATTTAAATATTAATTATAATTAATGGAATATAATAAATATTTTTTATTCCATATTTATTTATTACATATATCTATAAATATAATAACTGTTTAATTAATTAATTATTACATGAATATAGAATATATATTATTTATTCAATGAATAATATATATTTTTTATCCGGGGATCAATACATTCAGTGGTGGATAAACATTCCAAGAAGGATCTTGTGATGATAATGACATAAGTTCAAATACCATTTAACAAATATTATTTTTTAATAAATAAAATTATATTTTACAATTTATGGGTTACCACATTCCATGTATAATTATTAGTATAGTTTTTATTATTAACATGAGGAATTTATAGATTTCATGATTTGATAAGTTCCTTATATAAAATTATAAAATATGGACCCGTATCAGTATAAATTCATTAATTATATACTTTTATAGGGTCAACCAAATTTTAAGAACCTATATACATACAGGTCATCTTTTTGAGAAAGAATTTTAAGTGTTGCCTGGTGAAGAGTCATATTTCTAATTTTGATTCAGAATTAAAACCTGGGAGTTGGAAATTGTAAAAATAGGTATTTTTGATCTATTTTAGGGATTGAAAGTGAGTTTAGGGAATCAAAAAAGTTTTATAGGCATAATGGGTTGGTCTATGCTACAACATGCTTACTGGTATAGTCACCAACTAACCACCAGCTATCCAGTGACCTAGTACCAGATTTTTGGTGGTATGTTTAATGATAAAAAACATAATTTATACCAATTTAATTTATAGAAGGGGGAAACCCATATTTTAATACATTTTTTCATGTGATATTCAATGGTTCCCTCCCCCATATTCCACCTTTATACTCATTCATACAGGGTAATTATAAGTGGATATTTTTCAAATATTAAATGTATGGATCATACTTTAGGTTTCTCTATCAATATCTAATGCAATTTTATATTAATATAGAATATATAGAATATGTATATGAGATGGTTCAACTAGAACTTAGTGAAATCATCTACTTCTCATGTGAATTTTACTTATCCCTCAAAGTGGAATTTTTATGATGACTTCTACCTGCCATTATTTGTTGATTCTACAACTGTATATTGAGCCCCAAAATTCATAATGATTTTCCCTTAATGACATATAGGATTATTTATCACATTGTGTTCATGTGATAGATCTTAGACCAGGTTAATTTTGGATGTCCATTTTTGGATCTCCCATGGATAGTTTTTCATGGTTTCAAGTGTAATCATGGGGGTCAATGAGTTGATCAACATTTTTCCAAATCAAAATAATTTTTAAATTAATTTTAATTGGTTAAATTAATTATAACATGAATATAATTAATGATTTTAGATCATGTGTCATGGTATTTCTCACCATGGGTGTGGGTGTTGGTTGGTTGATTGTTGAAATTATAATGAAGCAACATTCAGGTTGTGAAATAAAAAAATTATGATTCGTTAAATAGTAGGTGGTATTATATATATACCCCTATGGTATTTATGATTTTTATATGGTGTGTGTGGTGTGAAATGTCTCCCAAAAGGTTACTGACGTATTAAAAATGAAATAATTTGAACCATTAATTTATAAAATAATTAATAAACTTGTTACTTTGTTTAATTATTAATGAAAATCGCATTTTTTGGGTGAAGATTATAGGGCTATCAAGACCCTTAATTACTATATGGAATTATCAATCTCTAGTGGACTAGAAATTAAGTAAATAAATGAGTACCCTATGATGTTTGGACTTTAAAGAACCCATTATCTCCCTTGGTAATGGTGGTGATGGATTTATCTTATTGAACCAAGTAGGAAATGGATAGAATTGAGATTACTTATGGTTTAAGTGCTAGTAAATTGTTTCCCAACAATGGTCCAGGGATTATTTATCTATTTGATTGGTGAAATATAAAAATCATTAAGGTGTACGACTTAAATTAGGAAGAATAAAATTAATAATGATTGGATGAACTATATATAGGTGACATAAAGTTTCCACAAGGTGGGGAGTGTTAATGGATTAGTTGTGGAGACAGTTGAGCACCACTTTCACCTAGGGGTAAACCTTTTAGACTAGTTAGGAATATATGGGGTCCATATCATGGTATGTGGATATTGATGAATGTGATTTCTTCAAGATTATGGGTGATGAACAAAGAGTGGCATTGATTTAGAGGAATCGATGCAGGGTTTTTGTAATATGACATGATCCATGGAACAGATGGTAGGTATAAAATGTTAATACTAACCATGTGTGGGTTTGATATTAATAAAATAGATAAAATGATGAAATAATAAATGTATATGAAATCAAAATGCATTTCATTGATGTACCTAGACACACACACACACACACACAAATGACATGAACATGATCAGGTTGTGGTTTGACATATGATATGGTACTCACAAACAATGTTGCTATAAATAGGTTATAGTGTATGCTGATGGAATGTTTTCAGATTAATTTTGGGTCTAAAACAAGGGTGACTATAGACTATCATGTAATCTAGGCTAGCCACCAAATTATATTTGGGTGACTTTCCTAAGAACTATTGGTATGTGGGTAAGGATTGACTCACACCCCAACCACACACACAGATTAATATATGATATTATAATGCCTTGGGAATTATCCATGGGTCAATTAGTTGGGAGCATACCACCTCAACAATGATATATAATACTAGGATTCATTGGATATTCTATTTGTTTTTATGGGTAGGAAAAATACCCACACATGGATATAAGATACTAGGGAACATTGGATACACTCCATGGGTTTGTGGGTAGGAATTGAACATGGATATAAGATAACAGTACACCTTGGATTCAATTATTGTGTATGTGGGTAGCCCCCCCCCCCCCCTCACCAAACAATGATATTGATTACCATGATTACTTAGACATGATCCTTGGGTCTGAGGGTAGGGCTCAGACCCACCACAGAGACTAGGATCACAATAGTTGACACGATTCCTGTACATTTTTATATACACAATAGAACTATATATAATTGGTTTGTGATGGGTCATTAGTTACCACGGGATCACTTGTTCTACTAATAGTTGTACTTTTTAGATGATATGCTTTTAAGAATTAAGGAACTATTTAAAGTAGGTATAATTGTCCTTGGGTGTCATAGTGGAACCCTAGGATCAGTAGTGATTATGTATTTTTATCCAATATCCATTTATATAATATGGAACATTTCATATGAAAATATCCATACATTTAATATTTATGTACAGGGATGCATTGTCGATTCCTAACTGAGTTGTAATCACACCATTATCAAGTGTTCCTGGTACTATATTAATATATAAGCCTTCATAGATATTTTTTTCGTTGATCACAGAGTTTAGAGTAGTTGATTTGCATACACTAATTCGGATCTAGAGACTGGAACTAAGGTATGGCTTAGCGTTTCTGTTGAGCCTCTCATTTTTTCTTAAATTATTTATTTACATCAGTTTTATAATTGGCCAACTTTTGATCCATCCTATATGTTAGCAAAGAATTTAAATTATTCACTATAGAATTATATATGTTTTTAATTTTTTTAATTTTATATTTTTCTGCATACTCTGATGAGATGAATGTTCATGTTATTTTTTTTATTTTATTGTAACTATTAATATACTACAAAGAGTGTAGTATCATCTTTGTTTCACATTCAACCCTTATTTATAGTCAGTAGCTTTTTTGAGTATGAAGAGGAATCTCTAAGGTTATGAAGCACCACTATTCTAGTTACTTTTCAGAGTGAGTTGTTTTGGGTCATTACACTATGTAATGAGGCATTACATTCCTTGGATAAAAATTTGGTTACATGGTAAACTAGATATATAGGAATGTGTCAGGGTTTGTTATCGAACTGGACCTTGTGAATCAAGAACACGTTTATCAAGGGTAGTCTTGGCTACTAGAGATAATATTGGTATTTTTGGATTTTTCTATTATAATAATATAATTTCATATTGGGTGATGCACTTGGATTTTTTTGGTACATGGATATTTATGGATTTCTGTCATTTCCCATAGAGACAGGAGGCATCTACTATATCTTGATACACATATATTACTCTCATGAATTTAACCTTCTAAGGGGGGATTTTTTTGAAAATAGGTTAATTTGTATACATTTTCATCAATAGATCATAATAATATTTTTCTATATAAGTTCTTAGTGGAAATCTACTCAGCTGGACCTCCCTAAAAACAAATTTCATCTGATGAAGGTCACATGGATCTATAACATCACACTTGTCAATTATTTTTGATTAAATAGCCCCTTATTTCTAGGATGTATGGTGACCCTCAAATGGTCTGTGCAGGAATTGGATTCCCCAGTGGCGAACCCCATAAGGGTGGTTATTATATAAATATTTTATTTATTCTTTTGGAAATATTCATTATTTCTCCTTATCATATAGGTTTTTAGTGGAATTAAAATTAACCAACCCATGTGACTATTAATTGTTTGATAAAGATAGCAATAGGGTGATTCCACTTCATATATATATATATAAATATTATGAAAGATGTGACATGATAATCAAGGAGTAGTAAATATACCTTTTCTTAGAGAGGATGGGTTCCTTGGGTGCGGGCAGAGGTTTTTGGAACATGATATAGATTGTTTATAGGTGTGAAACCTTTAGATGGTGTCATATAAAAAATTTTATATGGTGGCAGGGGAGACACTGGAATGGGTATTATGAATACTCAATGTTGTATGATTCATCTAACGATAGCAAGGATGACTTCCCACAAACTGAGACCTTTGTGAGTGGGGTTAGGTGGGAGATCCCAAGAGACCCTTGATATATGACTAATACTAGTAGTGAGTCAATTACGTGTGTATTTTAAAACTAATAGAAACCTATGATAGGTGTATTAAATATGGAGGGCATGGTTAGATGCTTAAGTTATGATTTTTGAATGGGAACATCTAGAAGATATATTTTTTGGTAAATAGATTCATTTTGTATATATATTCCATTTGAGCGGTTTTATCAAAGGAATATGAGGTATACCTTGTGTTGTGAAACGTTAAGACCTAGGAGTGGTGAATAAATTCTATGAAACTTTTGGGTTTAGAAAAAAATTTAGGATTCTGGAGGGACTATGGGATGTAACAATGCTCTATGGACAACAATTGTTATTCGTGACTATGTGATTGACATGGTTGTGTTGTTATTTTTTTTGAGAAATGTGTGATTTAAAATTGTATTCCTATTGAATCTAAATAAGATAAGGAAGAATGTGTCAATCACACATTATTCCTAATGAGTTTGGATCTGTTAATAACTATGGTGAAGATGTTGATCGATTGATGTTGATGAAATTCTTGCAAGATAATTATCCTAAATCATCCAGATATATTTTTAAAATGACCTAAGGTGTGGGATAACACAATGAGAGGATCACGTTTGATGACATGACTAATCCAGGATGATCCTTGATGGATGTGTTAGAGGGTGATATAATAGATGTGTGATAATGGCTCGGTTCGGGAGGAACGCTTGAGATTATAATGACACAAGTGTGGGTAAAACTTGAGGTGTGATGTGAATAATGTTTCACTAAGGGAAATGAATCATGATAAGATGAGTTTATTAAAAACAATAATGATGAGAATTTGGTTTATTCAAGGGGTGGAAGTCATATGAGACTAGAATAGGTAATGTGTGATATTTTGTTATAGTGTTTAGTTATAATTGGGATGACCACATCTAACCAATACATCGAATATTGAGTGGAATGTGGGACATGAGAATATAGAATTTGATCTAGTAGACTAATGATAAAAAAAATACCATAGAAGGAATTTGGATATTGGTAATGGAAACATCAACCATTCATTAATGGGATGTGGTTGTGATAGATCAATTATAGATGATGAATATTGAATAAGATGTTGATGCACATATAAATTAAATTAAAATATATTCCTTGAATATTTTTTTGTTATTATTTATGATTTGATATTTTAATAAGTCTCGGTGATGGATTCAGGATAGAGTTAAAACATAGTAAATTAGAAATTCCTATCAAATTTTACATTTGTGGTGATCGTTTTTCATAGGAGAATAATGGAAATTTATTTTCCGTGGAGGGTAACATTAGTTTTACATTAGGATTTAGGTACAAATATTTCTATGAGTATATGATTGATCTTAGGATACCCTTGGTATTAGAGGAATCAAGATTAGGTGTTTGGTGACACATCGATGACAGGAGTTGAGTGGGTTTGAGGAGAGTTGAACAAAGTGGGTATTACTCATATTGATGCATTAAATTTGACATATTTATATGGATACCTTTTTTAGTTTCATTTAACATTTAAGTGATGTGTTTTAGTTAGGAATTATAATTATGGGAGCCACCTTTGTCTTGAATTGGATTTTGTAATCTGAGTCTTATGATGGGGATAAATATAGGTTATTTGTTTTTAATCAGAAGATAAAAAAGACATGTCTCTAGAGATATTGGATTGGTAGAGGTTCCATATCACTGATATGGTATGATTTTCAACAAATAATTCATTTTTTAAAAATCGAGAGGCTAAGATTTAGAGGTGCACTATTGGAGTGTGTTTGAATTTCAGAGACATACCATAACCCATGGATGATGATTTAGAGGATTGATAAGGTTAAGTAGTATGATTTAATGACTACCAATGATTATATAGGACATGAATAATTATAGTAAGAAATTTGTAAGAACTCACATCCGTATGATCCGTGTTTTTAAGATAGAATTTTTTTCATTGGAGGGTCATTTTTGAAATTTTGATTTGGAATTATAATCCAAGAGTTAGAACATCTAAAAAAGGTATTTTGGATGTATGTTTTGTGCTCATGATTAATCCATGTGTACCACCCCAAATAGTTAGTTTAAAATAATACCAATATTTATTTCTATATTAACAAACAACAAAAAGCATTAACAGAACTGTGATATACTATACCAATATTATTAAATTGTCTCTATTACAACCTAACAATTAAATAAAAAGTATTAGTGGTAATAAATAATCTACGAAAAAATATTTATAAATTATTTATATAATATAAATTCATTGAATAATGCATAAAAAATATATACTCACTTTTTTGTAAATACATTATTTGATTTAAATATATGTTTTTTTCCAAAAATGATTTTTATTGAATTTTGTGTGTGGGAAACGTAGTTATTTTTTACAATTCATAATGTTTTTATTTTTTTATGTGAATAAAATATTTTAATAAACTTCTAAATATTTGATAAATATGATTTTTTTGAAATGATTTATTTTTCATGAATAGTAAAACATAAAAATTTGTGTAAAACTGTAATTTCGTTTCATTAAAAAAATAATTTAGAGGGAATATTATTTTTTGAATTTGATAATAAAGGAAAATAAATATACTTTAATTATATATAATCTAATTAATTATAGATAAATCTTAATTATACAAGATTTTATTATAAGTTCATTTTTATGCATAAAAATGCATTTTCTAAAAAGAAATTTATACTCGCATTCTGTTTTTATCTTAAAAAATATAAAATACCATTGAATGATAATTTTAATGAAATATTTATAAAATTAATTCTGTAATATAATTTAATATCCATATATTAGTTTTAATATGTAATTGAATGAATGTGAATTTAGTTTTATGCTGAAAATGCATTGTTCTGAAATGGAGTATCGTTGCATTTTTCACACTTATTTTATTGTAAATGTTTTTCCCTTATAGAAGTTTATTATTATAAAATAGATTAAATTTTTTTAATAATATTAATTAATATAATATATTTGTTTCAACTTAATTATTATTCATAAAGAATAATAAAAATAGTAAAATTTTGATACCATGGTTAAGGTTAAAACAGGTTTACCCAAGGTCAAACTAAGAGATAATGGTATGAAAGAGACATAAAATTGTAAAATGGTTGTTATTTTTTATCATATTTAGAAATCATGATATCCAAAATTCAAATAATTCTCTATTTCATCCACTAAAACATTTAGGTGGCCTTATATTATTGAAATATTTTAAATAATTCCATTTGTGTCCATCCCCTCACTTATAAATTGAAACCTCCTATAATCCCTTATTAAAAAACTTTTAGAAATATATATTAGAAATTATATTCCCCAAAACCTTAATATATTTATTCAATTCATTCTTTATATTCATTTCTTCTCCTAATACCATCCTATGAAGGGTTAGGGAGCAAGGCACGTGAGGTTTCTCAAAGAAGTTATAATCATCTTTATTGTCCCTTTCATGTTTATTTATTCTTATAATTCCTTTAAATACATAAAAATCATACTAAAATAATAAATTTAGTAACAAAATTATACAGATATGTTTTTATTATTTTTTATAACCATTTTACAACTCTTTTCCATCCATTGGGAAACAAAAACATCATTTTTGCATAAATTTGATCTACCATTTCCACATCAAGTGGTAATTTATTTGTCATGAACACTATAATTATATGGTTATATAGATTGAAAGAATGAATTTTTATGTTATTTATGACGTAATAAAAATTATTATTATATAAATATAATATATAACTTACCACCATAACCTTATGCCCGTTAAAAAATTAACATGTCACTCGTTCGTGTATTAGGACTACCACCACCATGAAGCAATGCGATTCATTTTTTGAGTTCCCCATAATGAATAATAATAAATATTTATATAATTAATAGATATAATTTTAAAATAATAAATAAAGTTAAAGAGATTATAGAACCGTGAAAAATATTCATAGACTGAAACTACTGAAACAAAACATATATTAAAGATGAAATAAGTAACACTCAGAAATGATTAATTTAATAAATAAATTTTTATAAACTGGTGTTTAAATATTATAAGTGGATATTATATTCTATTATTAGTATTTATATGGATATTTTATAGAATTTAAATATATTTTAATTTATTTAAAATCACATACAAAGAAAGTCAGACCCGAGGTAAGGGTTTCTCATCTCACTTTTATTTCTGTGTGACATATGCTATATTCATCACTTATTTCATTCATGTAGTTTATAAAATTTCAATTTTATATCTTATATAAGCTATATATTTATATGTAATGATATTTATAGTTTCTTTTTAAGTTATTCCTTTCGTTGGTGGTTATGATTCAAACATTACCAAAGTGTAAAGGGTTTATTTCACAATATTATATGTATCCTATATTTTCTATGTTTAAATTTATAATGGGGAGCTATATGATATTTCTATATAAAAACATATATTTTATTATAATATTGTAATTTATATAATTATATGTTTTTATTTCATTTTATTATCTATAATAACTTAAAAAACTGAAATAATGTTTTAAGGAAAGATGACATTATTTTTTATTTAGTCGAGAAATCATTTCTTCCATGTACATATTTTATTTGAATGTTTTTCTGAATTTTTTTATATAATATAATTATTAATTAATGTCATTATTACCTATGTTTTAATTTCTATAATTTTTTTAAATGGAATATTCTTGTCATTTTAATAATGATTATCATTTTACCGAAGGTGTGATGGGAATATTTGTTTTATCATTTAATGCTCTAATGGATTTTCACATCATCATGCATATTATTTTTCATTAATATTATATTAAAAGTTTCCATTTTATTTCAATTTTTTTTCTTAATTTTATGGATATTTGTAGATTTTAATATATTTTATTTTAAAATAAAAGGGTATTTTCCTTAACAAATATTTCTGTGATTTTTAAAGTTTTTTTTTCTATATTAACATTAATTTATGAATATTCTTATTTACATTGGATATAATCTATCGATAAAATCTACCACATTATTCTGTATGGATTCTAATCATGCTCTCTTTATTTACTAGGGAAAATATTGACATTACATATGATAGTTTGTCAATACTAATGAATATATTGATTATATATTTAATTATTATTAATTTATTTCATATTATGAATTCATTAGACTTGGTAAGAGATGGGTGGGGACATTTATATCTCCTATATTAAATTATAGGTCTCATCGAAAAACTATCCTAGTTATTGAGTTCATTTCTACCCAATTGTTTATGATGTCTTGGCATGATTCCATATCAGTATGTTTATGATGTCATGGAATAAGGACATGACTATATGATTATGTTTCTCATCATTATTCATTTCATAATTATGAAATCAATTATTATTATCCATGTCACTATTTATGTTGTTATATCATACATGGATATATAACTCCTCTGTGATATTATTTATATGAATTTTTTATTATTATTTGTCTCTCCCATATTATTCAAACCTTATTTTTTCTATGATAGCTTATGTTTTTATGATTTTACTAACTAAGAATTTGGGATTAAAAATTATTATATTTTTCTTTCCACAATATTCTAAGATAGAATCTAATAACGATAATTGGTATTTATTAAATAAAATTGTTACATTATCACTATAATTTTTCGATTATATTCCATGATTTCATATGTAATATTATAATCATGTATTAATATTGTATTCCAAAAATACTAAACTATTTGATACATTTGGATTCAATCATTTTTATCTTGTGGAACTATAGTTAAATAACTACTTAATCTAAATTACTAGATTCAAGAAATTAAAATATGTTTAAACTGATTTTTAGTATAAAATTTGGGAACTAGATATTGGAAAACTTATTTTAGAGGATATAACCCTATAATATAATTTGAGGGTAATTATAATTATATGACTATATCCTGAATTTTTCATCTTGTATAGATTGTTTGTTTCTCCAAAAAATACATTCCTTTTTAGATATTGGAATATTAACAAGACTATGGTATAGATTCCCATATGAGTAACAAATATAAAAATTGTGGATGGTGTATTAACTCCATCATCACTAATGTGTGATGACTGGGACTGATACTGCACACCAAGATAGACGCTCCTAGGGGATATTCATATGTAGATTAAAATGATATTTCTGATAAATTATCATATATTTTGAGTATATTTTTATTATTTTAATATATTCCAAAAGATAAAAGCTTATTATTATGAGATTTCCTTTGCATAAATTTTCTATTTATGTTATGAATTGAACCGGATTTGGAATTATACATTATGATTCATAATGTAATGAGATAATATATTTTATTTTATTGTTTATAAATGGTTCGCAATGTAAATATTTAAAACATATAAATTATCATCATATTCTTAAGGATTTATCTCCAGTGAATGTTTAATAATAATAGAGTTAGAGCTACGAATATTATAAAAATATCAGGGAAAGATAAAATTAGTAATAAGGTATATATAGAGCACCAATTTCTTTATTGGATGATCTTATGATGTTAGAATAGTTTGAATAGAAGAAACATCCATCATTTAATGGAATTACTAATCATACAATTGATGAAAAATTGATTTAGTCCCTTGAAAATATATTTCTATATTTGGAATGTAATGAAAGGGAACCGTTAATGTTTTATGTGGTTTACTTAAAGGTGTTTGATAATCAACGGGGGAGGTGATTTGAATTAATAAGGAGTATAATGAAATAATGGGTATGGAATTTTATACTTTTAAATATATATTCATTATAAAATATATTCCTAATGGGAAACAAGTTGATTTGGATAGTTAGTTTAATATTTAGACAAAATGGAATATGAAAGTGTTGATAAGAATGAATCAAACACTACATGATTAGCAAGGAATTCAAAATTATACATAAATAATTCGATGAGTAAGATTTATTATATATTTGGTGGGATAAGTATAATACTTATAAAGGAGATACAATCTAAAAAAAATTTATCATTTGATCATACATAATCATGATATATTAAGAAGGATAAGGATGCCTAAAAGTCATATATTTTCCGAGGAAGTCAATTTAATACGAGTAAAAATGAAAACAATTAAAAAATAGGAAAATGAAAACAAGGGAATAATGGAAGTTACTAGTGGTGATAAATTTTCAATGAAACATTCTTTTATATTAATGAAGGGAAATGTAATTTTTTTATGTGTGGATAGAAAGGCTATTCAGAACTTAAATGTAATGTCACGAAAGAAACTGAAGATGTTTAGTGTTTAAACTATAAGTAAATGGGGAACCATGTAAATTAATGACCAATGTGTCTAGAGAATTTACATCAAAAAATATTTTTATAGAAAGGAAAAACATTTGAAATCACAATAGCTAATGTTGAAATCACATAATATATGATAAAAGTTACTTTAAATTGTAAAGAAATGATTTATTTGATTCTAAAGTTATGAAGTATTTCATATTTATTGTGGATTTAAAATCATCCAATGACACAATGAGGAATGAATTGAAAATCAAGGAACCTAGTGGGAATATTGATATTATTTATTGAGAGGTTTTCGTTAGATGAAAAATATTCCCTAATTGAAAACATTGTTATTATTCATATGTTTGAATTTGAAATAATTCTAATTTATAGGTTTTAATTTGTTTTTAGTATTTATTAATTATTATATTAATTATAATATAAGATATTTTAAACTCGTCGGATTATATGTTTATGTTGAAAGTGGCATAACATTTCTATGGGTTTTAGCATTGCTGTGTTAGGAATTAATGTTTTACTTCATTATAAGAAGGATTATTTATATTGAAAATTATTTTAAGTAGTTATAATAAGTTTTTAGATATGTGAATGAATTTTACATATTTAATGGATCATATGATTCATTAAGTTATTATTTTAGTTATCCATGCATTAAAAATTCATATTGTTCATTTGTTATTGAAATACAAGAATAAACATGGTTAAAAATATTTGAAACCCATACAAAAATAATGAAATTTTCTTTTATAATTTTGATAAAATAAAGTATGTTTATATCATTTTATTACATATTAAATGAATCCCTCTACTCTTGTAAAATGGATCTTGAATTAAATTTTTTTGTCTGGTTATCTTCTCTGAGGATAAATTGATGGTTTTAATTTTTCCATTACCAATTTATGGTTTTGTAATAATTATATTTCTCATGACCATGTACTCTATCACTCTCTATTATTACATGGATGTTATTATTTCTCCTCTATGTCTATATTTTTTTACTTTCCACTAATAAGCTCTTTTTTTGGAAACCAAGCGATGTGTTATCTTTGGTAACCTTTGTGTTTCCCACTTCAAAATTTCTAATTATGTTTTATTATCCCCTTGAATGATGTCAGTTTACCAAAAAGAAATTTTATATATAAAATACTTTATTAAAGATATAAAAATTATGAGTACACAATTTTTTTATTTATGAGATAATGTAATTCCCCCAATTGTTTTTAAAGAAATATTATGTTGGATATATTGCTTAATGTATAACATATATCATTAAGCGAACTGTTACATACTATAAAAATATTATTTTTAATTTTATTTTATTAAACATAGAAATTAAATTGGATATATGAATAAGAATAAATAAATTATGAAATAATTTGTATAATGGTTTTATATAATATAAATGTATTGATTAATATTTTATAAAAATATGCTCAACATTCAGTAATGTCATTTTATGCTTCAAAAATATGTTTTCATAAAAAATGGGATTTAAATCATTTTGGATTTGGAAATGATAATTATTTTATACCACTAATATTTATTTTATTTTTGGAAATAAATTCCATTTTTCAATAATTATTTCAAAATATTTTTAAGTATGAATGTTTTTTATTTTTCTAAAAAGATTTATCTTTTATTGAATAGTATGAAAATACAGTTTTTTTAAAAAACATTCATTTATATTCTTTAAAAAAAGAAATTCAAGAGTCATAAAAATTTTAAATTGATAATAAGGTAACATAGGTATCATTTAATTATAAATAATATAATTAATTACATTATAATTGATATTATGCAATATTTTTTTTATATTCCATTTTTGGAGTTAAAACACATTTTTCAAAAAACTATTTTTATGTGAACACACTACTTTTATATAAATAGGTTAAATAAATAAATATTTATCAATTATTATAATGAATTTTATTTAATATTTTTTCAATAAAAAATTTTTATATTCCTTTAATAGTTTTTATTAGGCAAGGAATGCATGTAAATTCATTTTTTCACTTAAAAAAAATTCTTCTAAAAATGAGTTTCGATGCATTTTAAATACTTACTTTAAAGTATATTTTTGAGAAATATAGATTTTGAATCTTTAATAATCTATTAAATATTTTAAAAATGATTAACTAATATAATTTAATTGGGTTTACATAATTTTGTGACCTAATGGATATTAAAAATAGTAAAATACTATAATCATAGTTAAGGTAAAAATGAGTTTATTAAGGGGTTAAACTAAGATACAAGGGAAATAATGACAAATAAAATTGTTTATTTATTATTTTATAAAGATATTGTCCCCATATATTATCAAAATTTTAATAATTTTCCATTTGGAGCCACTTTACTATGAACGAGACATTATATTATTTAACTCTTTTAAGTAATTTCATGTCTGTCCCTCCCCTCACTTATAAAAGGAACCCTCATATCCTACCTTATTAACAAACCTTAATCACTATATTTTGGAAAATACCTAAAAAATAAAATAAAATATTCCATCCATTCACTCATGGTATTATTTTAATTTCTAATACCATCCTATGATGACTTAAAGAGTAAGTTAAAGTATGTCATTCAATTAAGCGATAATCATCTTTATCAACTCTTTTTATTATTTATTCATATAATTTTTTAATTATTTTGTAACAATAAAAAAATAATGAATAAAATATCATAAATAAAATGATATTTTATTATAAATATGATACAAATAGTTTCAATCACATTTCCATCCTATGGAAAATGAAAACATCTCTCATGCGTACGTACTGTCTTCCATCTCCATATAGCGGTGTAACTAATTTTTCACCAAAAATTTTCTTGGATTAAAATACATTTGGATAAAATTAATATATATATATAATATTATTTACATAATTAGGATTCTGTAAATATAATATATCATTTACCTTTTTACCCTTATACACATTAAAAATGATAATGTCGTTTGTGCGTATGTGTAGATCATCACCTCCACAAAAGTAACGTGATTAATTTTTATTGTATACCTTACATGGATGATTATAAATATATATATAATTAATATATATATATCCTGATTAATAATTTATAAATTATCGAACCTGATCAATATGAAAGAACAAAAACATCCATACTAAAAAATACATGAAAAATGAAATAGTTAACACTCAGAAATGATGTTTTCTATAGAGTTATTAATAAATGGATATTGAAATGTTATGAATGAAACATATATTATATTATAATTTCCTATATTGTTATGGTATGTAATAATAATAAATGTAAATTTATTATAAATTTTGTTATAGTTACTTACAAAGAATATTATACTAGATTTCATGATTTCTCATCAATTTTATATCTTTAGAGATATATTATATTAACTGAATATTTAATTAATAGGGTATATATAATAACCATTTTATATGATATATAATGAATCTAATTATATCAATTATATTTAAATTTTTATTTTAATTTATTCCTTTCATTGTGGATTGTGATTCAAAAGCTACCAAATAAGTAAAAGTTTATTTCACAATCACATATTTATTTAGGATTATAGATATTTGAGTTTATATTGCTAGTATAATGTGATATTTTTCTAGTAAACCACATATATTTCCTAATATTTGGTTATTTATTTAAATTAAAATTTTTCATTTCATATACTTCTCTTTAAGTACTCTAATGTAAAGAAATGATGTTTTTATGGAAAATGGAATTGGTTTTTCCTTTTGGATGGGAATCATTTTCATTCATGTAAATGTTTTCTTTAAAATGTTTTTAGATTATTTTTACTATTCTAAAATGATTTATTAATGTAAATTATTCACATTTTTTAATTTTTATTAAAATAATTATAATTATAATTCATATTTTATCCCAAAGGAGGAAATATCTACTAATGATATGAAGGAAATCATTTCTTTAATGTTTACCACACGAACGACTTTTCCCAACATCATGAATATTCGTTTCCTTGAATCCTACATTACTATTTTACATTGTTGATTCAATAAAAAAATTTCTTAATGTTATAGGAATTTTTATTTTTGAATATATGTGATTTCAAAATGAGAAATGTATTTTCCTCAATAAATATTCTACTTATATTTTTGAAGTATTTTAATTTATGTCTAAAAACATTAGGTGTATATTTTTCCATACTAGGGATAAACATTATTGACACCATCTACCAAATTAATCTGTATGGATTAAGATCGTGTTATCTATTTATTGTACAGAGAACATATTAACATTTCATATGATTATTTTTAAATAATAGAATTTCTATTGATTATGTGATGAATAGTTTTTAATTTATTTCATTTTATTATTTAATTTGACATTGAAGGGACTGTTATCACCCCTTGATTCATCATTAGGTATCATGAATCAAAATATCCATGTTATTTAGTGTATTCATGCCCAATTTTTTATTTTATCTTGGCTAGGGGAATTGATGATATCATAAAAAAACCTTTGAACAAGGCCTTAATGATAATATTATGATGTTTGAAATTATTCATTCAATAATTTTGAAATAAATTATTATTATCCATGTAATTATTTATGTTTTTATGTCATGCGTAGATATATTCACCCTTTATGATATTATTTATATAAAAAATTTGTCAATTATTTATCACTTATATATTATTTGTGCATTATTTTTTCTATGATAGCTTATATTGAACACTTTCCCTTACTAAGAACCCAAGATCACCCTTTATTATGTTTTCCTTTCTCCATGATTATAATACGTTATTTATGAATTATGTTAGGTATTCACTAGAAGAAATAATATTTTTATTATATGAATGTTTAAGTTTCAATTCGTCTTTTGATGTAATGTGAGAATCGTGTATGTATCTAGTCTCTAATGGATGATAAACTATATGATACTTCGGGATGTGATCCCTTGTATTTTATGATAATGTAGTAAAATAACCACTATCACAGGGTTATTTCAATTAGACCTTTCCACTAGTGGACTCATAGAAGCAACAAAGGCAGTTTGTAGTGGCTAGGGATATTGCAGGCTCATTGCTGCAGCCACCGACTAGCCACCATATATCCATTAAGAAGAAATGTGATAACTTTTGGTGATTATAATATCCCCACCAATATAATTTCATAATGAGTAAGCCACTCATATCCTCCCTTACATTAGGAATCATTATGTAGTACCCTATGTCTTCTTCCCATTTCATGCTCAATCAAAATGGTGGAATTCAAAGTGTCTTATCATAGTGATTAATGTTATGGATAATACTTCAGCAATCACCCTTGATATCTCCTTCCACATTCTTTTAATTTAATCCCATCATGATTAGGGATTTGAGATGATTATACCAGAACATGGTTGAATCATTTTATTACCATGTGGATTTGTATTAGCCCTGATAGTTTGTATCCAATAATAATTTCTACCAGTAAATTTTCATTTATTCTCCAAAGGTATGTTGTTCCACCATGTTATATTATATTTTAACTTAAAATTAAATTAATTTATTTATAATATTATTTTTGTGTATTAGGTATCAGAATGGTTTAGTTTCAAAAGATTGTTGTAGACCTTCTATAGGTAGTGGTTCACAGTTTTGAGAATTATAATGGTGGATGATGAGTTGATAAGATTTCATTACAATTTGAATTAATTGAAAAATTAATTATAGTTGGATAAATTAAATATAATTTATGTATAATTAATGAATTTGGATCATTTGGATTGATATGAGGCCCAATGGGTTTGGGTGATAGTTGATTGATCGTATACATGCCTTGGAATAAACTATCAGTATGTTAATTAAAAAAGGAAATCTTCATTAAATGATAGGTGGCCTTGTATACATTCCCCAATGTAATTTTTTATTTTGATATGGTTTGTTTAGTGATTGGTATATCCACTAGGTTTTTTGACCAATTTCAATTAGAATATAATATTCTATAAAAAAGGAATTTAATTCAAAAAATGGATGAACTATTTAATTAAAAAATAAACAGCTTTTGTTTGGTTGAAGAGTGAAGGGATGGTGGTACCCTAGCACATGAGATGAATGATACAGACACTGGTGGATGATAAATTATGTATATAATTTATTAAACTATGATTTATAGACACCGTAATGTTCCCTTGATCTATTTTGGGATGGTACATGATGGATTATATATATATGGCTAGGTGTGAAATAAAAAAACATTGAGATACCTTTTGTATTAAGTTCTAGTGATATCATAATCATCAATGGATGAAGTCTAACTTATATATATAACTAGTTAAATATAAATACATATTAGGGGATTGTACTAAATAAATTGTAATCTAATTAATTAGTCATAAAGGACCAAAGGATAGGTTCATTAATGTTTTCCCATATTAGGGAATGTAGATGGATTAGAAATAGAGAGCCTCATGAATTGTTTTAGACTAAGAGTGAACCTTCTAGACTCATGAGGACCAAAAAGTGTCCATGTATGATTATGAGGATGTTAAGATTCATGATTCCATCTGAGTGATAGGTGATGACCCAAGTAGTGAGATTGATTTATTGGACCCCATATTGGGTTAGTATAATATTATGTGACCCAGGAGTCTCTTAGTTGGTACAACATGGTAAGACTGACCATGAGTTGTCATGTTAATAATTAAAATGATAATTTAATGAATTAATTAATGTATGAGAAATATATATGACTTTGGTGGAAGTAGATATATATAAAAATATTAAATGAACATGATTAGTGTGATGTTTGACATATGATTTAGTATATGCTCCTAGATTGGTTTGAATTATAGTTAGGTTCAAAAGGAGGATAGATACCCTGATATGGGGTGTGAATAACGGTATAGATACTCTATTTAATAATTATTCCTACCCCATAGTATCTTTACATCTCTATTACAAGGGTAACTTTTTTTCACTTATGTTTTAATATTTATCTTCATCATTTCTTATTTGTCTGATGGGGTAGATTTGAATGTAATGTAGGAAAAAAACTCACAGTCAAAGATATTTTAACATGGTTCACCCTCCATGGGCTACATCTATAGAGCATAAAATGATTTTGTGACAATGTACCAAATACACTAAAGATCATTTCAAATTACAATGTTCATGTGATATATTTTATACTAGGGTAATTTACTATTCAAGATTTAGGGTCTGCTCACTACATTACCAAGGGTCACTCCCTATTTTTATCTCTCTGGCTCACTGCTGGTGGAAATGATCATAGTCTTCCCCTTCCTTTTCTCATCACCTATTTAAGGGATCCACTAATAGTTTATAGAAAATTAGGTCCCATAATTATCACAAATAAATGCATACTTCACTATATGAAGATGCTCTATTTAATTGAAACATTCATTCACTAATGAATACTACTTTACCACAGATGTACATGGAAAATTACAACTTCTGTGAAACCCTAGGATGAATTGCACACTACATTAAACATGGAAAATAATTTTCACCAAACCAAATTAGTGAAACAGCCCTCTCAAACTAAACACATGTGTGACTCACACCCTTTTACACTAAACCCAATTTTGGCGTTGAACTACCAATTGGCACACAATTTCTAAGTAATTCTATATTTGTGTGCCCAAACCACCTGCCCAATCGGAGATAAGATTTCTTCTAACTGTAGAGATTCAAAAAAATTGTGGTGGGGTATCCATCAATTTATAGGTATTTTATCCTCCATGAGTGTTGTGTTCAACTTTCCTTTAGACATGCTAGACTATTTTCCCAAACCTATGCCTCCCTAGTCACCTTGGGTGATCAACTCCAAAACTTGTACCACCTTCAAATCATAAATTAATTTTTCGTGGTTATTTTTCTACATAGGATGTCAAAAATATATTTTTAAATAAAAAACTCACCATGGAAACCCTATTTGACCTCAAACAAACCAGCTTTTTCATCAAACACAATCCACCCAAAAAAGATTCAATGTTTTCTTGGGGGATTTTTTCCAAAAATATCCCCCATTCAGTATGTTGACAAATCCTCCATAAAATGATACCTCTTTATAAATTAATCTATCTTCTTACACCATTCTTTTTATGAAATTACTATAGTGATTAATGACTTATTAAACACACACATTAATCCCATATTAGTAATGCTTGGCTTGAGAAAAAGAGTATGTTGAAATGTTCATCAATGAATAACTTCATTCCTAACAAAAATTCTTTAAACCAAACAATCATTTTCATCAAGAACCTTAGATATCAATATATATGTTTTTTGATCGATCACTTATAGCATTTTCATATTAAAAATTCCAACATCTTCACTTCTTGGTTTGTCCAAGATAAGCTCTGGCTGATTACTTTGAACATCGAAGAATTCACATCATGTTTCTCTCCTATCTCTCTACTCCTCATATCTTGCTGCTCCACCTATTAGATTCTCCTTGTGTCTCAACCGAGACATTTTTCCCTTATTAAGCCACAATTTCTCCCCCTTAAATAATCACACATTCCACCCATTTGTAAAAAAACCCAATGGTCAGTCATTTTTTGGAGCACAATAGAGTATGGAACATAGATCAATACATTTGGAAAAAACTCACTATAACTTTGGGATAGGGGGTTCCCAAATCCACAAATTTTCAAGTGAAGGAAATCTACTAAACTCTCAATACCGGTTGATACCTGTCAAACACTTATTGGGGTAAGGAATTTGTATGAATGTCTACAACATTTACTTTTGTAGGAAAATACTCCAACTTCAAAATCATGTTCTCCGCCTTCTCCTTGATAAAATGACATTTGATTTCAATGTCATTGGTCATTTTGTGATGGAATAGATTTTTACTATGATTTATAGAAAATGAATTATCATAATGGATTCTAATATAATACATCACTTCTATGCCAAATCTGTCAAGCTACTTCTTTATTGACAATAGTTGTGTGCAAACTTGAGTGGTCTCAATATACTCATCCAATGTGGCACTCAACGAAATCAAATATTCTTTTTTCATCATACATGAAATACACAATCCACCATGATATAAATAACCTACATGATTTTATTTTTTATCATTTTATAAACTAGAATAATCGCCATATTTATATCTCAATAACTATTTCTGAGATTTTTCATTGTTCTGTAAATTGAAATCCACATTACACTTGATATACCGAGGTATTATTTTGAGAGAAATCTTGTGTAATTCCTTGGAATTTAAGTGATATGTCACTAATTGGGACAAAGAAAATACAATATTAGGCAATTTTTTTTACAAGAATAACATATTTCCAATGATTTCCCTATACTATGTGATATTAACCACCTTGCCTTCATCATCCCAATATAGTTTCATATGGGATCCTAATGGATTCTTCATTACCTTGGAATTGTCCATTTAAAACCATCTTAAAAATAATTAACATATTTATATTTATAAATTAATTTTCCATTATATCATTATGTCACCTATAAACCAATGAAAAATGATAGCTCATCAATCATTAACATTTCAAACACATTTGTCATAAAATCATAATATTTTCAGCACTTTGATTCATCTAATCCATCAAAGATTATGTCATCAATATTTTACAACCCCATCATCCATTGATTACTGTCACTTTCCACAAAAAATTTTCATCAATTCCATTCTAGAAAGTGAGCTTCTTCAAAAAACTGATCCAGCTTTGAATATGATTCTCTTTTTGCTTACTTCAACCCATATAAATCCTATATTAACCAAAAAACACAGTTCTAATATTCGTGAATGAGAAAACCATATGGTTTTCCAATATACAATACTTCTGCTAGAACCCTGATCAGAAATACTAAATTGATGTCCATTTGGAAAACATTGAACTTTCTTTGAACTACTATGGAAAAAATAATCTAATTGTCTCCAGCCTTGCAATAGGTGAAAATGTGTCATCAATAATCATACATTCTATCTAAGAGTACCCTTTTCACACTATTCATGATTTGATTCAAATCATAACACTATATTCATTTATTTTTTTGGGAATGACCTTTTTTCCTAACGAAATTCTTATCTATTGGCTTCAAAAAAATCACCCATGTCAGATTCTTTTATATTTGGTCAAGAACATCATTGTTTACTGAAACACAATTCTCATATCTTGATAATTGGTCCTACACATCATCAATATCTTCTTTTAAATAAAAATTTTCTACTTAAAATCACCTAGAGTTCATTATCATCTTATCACTATCAATAGGAAGTTGTCCACTATGTTGTTTTATATTCGGATCATTCTCTACTATAGTGACATCAATGCTCTAAACTACTTTCCCAGACTCATGATGACCCATTGCCAATATTCTATCATAGATAAGTTTTCTTTTTTTTACTGAAACAATTATTCATGATGTCATACAACAATAACTTTTGTCATTTATATCTCATTGAGATCATGAATGTTATTAGGAGATAGATTTCTCCCATTGTGATGTTCAACACTTCCTGTTGTTGGGCCCACTATTTTGACCCACAAACATTCTTCTTCTCTTGTATCATTTATTATCATGTGGAATACTTCATTAATCCATCAACAATAACAATAACACTAAGGTGTCAAAACTCAATGTAGGAAACAAGAGATAAATATAATTATATAATCATTGTCTGGTTCACTTAATTACATCCTTTCTTCTTCAACTCTAGTAACTGATTTGAATCAGTTGATATTCCCCAGCACATTACATCACCACATTTCATCTTTTCATGCTACTTCAAATTGAATTGTATCTCCCCTATGAAATCATTTAATATCATTTATAAACATAGGGAGAATTGTTTCTCTTGAATCCTCAAAAGGAGGATTGTGGTTGATCTTGTTGGATCAACCCATTGATGCTTTCATGCACCACACTGCACTCTTTATGTGATTATTCCAACTACATAGAAAACCTCAATTCTTCTAGGAATATTACTAAACATCATTTACCCACATTCTGAGTCTTCTTCTGATATTTAGTTTCTATGGGTTTAGAATTCTTCACAATTTGGGGTTTATACCCACTAGTAAAAATTTCCTTCTTCGAGGTTCCACCTGAATAGAATTTCTCATTATTCTATCTCTGACCATGAATATCTCCAATAGACATACTCTCTTTCTTATTCCTCCAAAGGAAGGATATTTTTCCTTCTTTCACTTCTCTCCTCATAAACCACGTGAGATTGTGGAGAAATATTCATATATTTGTCTTTTATCAGGTATTCACATATCAACACTAATTATTACTATTTTTGAGTTCTTCACTGAATGTAAATTCTTCATACTCACAACTAGTGTAGGTCGTCCCTTTTTCTTCATGGTTTGTTCACATTATTTTTTAGATAGTTTTTTTGAGAGTAGAAAAGGAGGTGATTGATAAAACTTTCATTGAGATACTAGAGATTCCCCTATAATAATAACACTATTTTTAAAATTATCATTATTTCTCCCAATATAGGCGTATTGTTATACACTGCCAAAATTTTGGGTCTTCTTTCGAGTTCTTTTTCCATCCTCACTTTCATCCTCCTATAATATCTAGCTAAATACCCATAATTATAACATATGAAGAATCTTACATTAAAAAAAACCTCATATAATTATTTCTGGACTAAGATGTTGATGCAGCTTGAGTTTTCCCCCTGATATTGTGCTCAAGTGATTCTTGACACATACTCATATTACGTCCATGTCTTACACTATAATAGCATCTGATGGATTTTTTCTTGTTAGAGGCATTTCATTCAAACTTTTCAAGAAGCTTCTTCTTATTCTCATATTTACATATATTTCTACATTCATTGCATGAAATATATTACATGTCATCTGAAAAAAAAACTAGATTTATGACCATGAATCCCACAGAAATAGCACATGATGTCATTAAATCCTTTAAAATCCTTTTTAACTCCATCTTTAGAACCCACTGGATGTTTTCTATTTCTGTAACTGTTTATGGCTCTTTTACTCTCATTCATGGGTGAGGGATCATCGTATCTAGGAATAGTTTTCCTATAATAGATGGCCTTTGGAATAATATATTCCTTTCATTATTCTCCTTTAAAGTAGCATATTTTCTATTCATTTCATCATCAGTTCCTATAGGTTAATAAAATAGTAAGTTCATTACATACATTAACTTGGGATTACCTTTGTCATTAGATTTCACCACTTATTTCATCACTGAGTTTAGATCTTCCCGCAACTGTTGATTCTTTATATCCCTTGATTCAAGTTGATCATTAATTTCTCTCTTGAGATTATTACCTCTACTCATATCATCTCCAAATTCAAATTTTATTGTATCCTCCATGTATCTTTTCACTTTATTTTAAATTTTCTTAAGGAGAAGAATTAGAACAACATGAATTCTCTTATAGTAGTCATTGGTCATTTTGAACTAGTCTAGATGGATGTGTAGAAAGATCATCATTTAAAGCTTTCATATTCTGAATTTCATTTCTCTTCATTTTCATCAGCTTTTTGTTTTTCTGTCTTTATAGACATATTTTTCATTTTTTCAGAATGAGAATCATTATTCATCCTCATATCTGTGTTAAAATCGATAAGACTATGATTTAAACCTCTTAACTTCTTCACCTCAAAATCGAGTAAATGTATTTGAATATCATTAGATGAAATTTCTTCAACAAATTTCTAATCGGATTCCTTTGTTTCATGGATAACTTACTCTTCAATCCTTCTTGAAATCCCATTATCATTAGTTGTTCCAGTATCAAAAGGAAATATAAAGTTCTTTGCACATTCCTTATACATCATTTAATGAGTATTTATTTTCATAGTATTGTTTATCGAAATCAATATTCCATTCACTAATTGATTCCTTCAACTAAATCACATTCTATCAATATAGACTTCCAATTTATGGAATATCACCTGAATCTTAATTCATCATTGATGTTATTCCCTTTACCATGGAATAAATAGATAATAGAAGAATAAATATTTGACTTCAATAATCATCTAAAAAAGTCATAGAAAACAAATCCAATAAAAGAAACCCATCCATTTGATGCCAATTTTTAGATCCAAGAGGAGCTTAGATACCCTAATAGGGGAGGGGGTGAATTAGGCTATAGATATACTTTTCTAAAATTATTATTTCCCCATTGGATCTTTACTAATTTTTTACAAGGGTAAATTTATGTGCACTTAGGTGTTAATGTTGATCTTATTCATTCTATGTTTGTCAGCTAATGATGATTTGAATTTAATACAGGAAAGAAAACTCACAGACACATTGATTTTTTATTGGTACACCATCATTGGTCTACATTCAAGGTGTATACATAGATGATGTTATGATATAGAAAATACACTAAATCACACAACCAGTTATAGTGTTTGGGGAAGGTCTTTTATGACCAATATTGCTACCCTTATAGGATTGAGTTTCTGATCACTACATTCTCATGGGTCACCCCTATCTATTTATTTGGATCACCATTGATGGAAAAGATCACCGTCTTCCTATTACATTTCTCACTGGATTTCGAAGGGATCCACTATTAGTTTTTGAAATTGTAGATCCCTTTATTATCAAAAATGAATGTATCCTCCACTGTATTTAGATTCTATATTTAAGTGAACTTTCATCCAATGATGAATAATAGTTTACCATAGATGTAATGGGAAACTTACAACATTCACACAACAACAGGATGAACTGAACACTACATTAATCATGGTGAAAAAGTATCACCTAACCACTACACTACACTACCCTATCAAACTAAAATCTTGGGTGAATCACACCCTTTTACTCCCAAAACAAATATTGGCATGCAACTACCAACTGGTGCGCAACTACAAACAATCGCACAACTTCTAAGTAATTATATACTTACATCCCCATATAAATTATATTAATAGGGATTAAATTGAATCTAAGTGTCGATATTCAAAAACAATGAGGTGAATTGTCCTTTAATTTATAGGTTTTTTGGCCATCCTGAGCACCGTGCAAAACTTTCCTCTAGGCGTGCTAGTCTAGTAACCCAAGCCTCTATCGGCTAATTAACCTTGCGCGAAAAACTCCAAAACATGAACACCTTTTTTACATTACCATTATATGATATTTTTATATTGAAAAACATATGGTGAAAAACATTCCAATCCTCTAAGACACTAGCATCTGAGTCCCTTTTCCAAAAAAACATATTTCACCATTTTCCGATTTTGAGGCCTAATATTTTGGAAAACACTAGAAAATAGTGCCACATTATATTTGTTCTTTCTATACTGAATCCAGATAAAAAACTCATTTTATGGGTTCTTTTTCAACATAAGTTCTCAAAAATAAATCTATAACTCGATGTCTCACCACATAAACCCTCTTTTACAACAAACAAACTATATTTGTAAAAAAAATCTACCCAAAAATGTTTCAATGTTTCCTTTAGGGATTTTTTCCCTAAAATCTCCAACTTTGGGTTTATTTATAAATCCTCCGTAAATGGATACTTATTTATATATTAAAACACCTTCTACACTATTCAATTCATGCAATTAAAATAATGATTAAATTACTCAACACACACTCTATGCCCACATGGGCAATGCTCAGCGTGAGAAATAATAGTATGATGACAAGATCATCAATGAGTCACTTGATTCCTGACAATAATTGATAAAAAATAATTATTTATTTATAAAAAAACTCAAATATCATGATACATATTATTTGATCGATCACTACTATCATTATCATATTTGAAACTCCTCCTTCATCACTTCATGGGTTCCTGTGTTGTCCAAGCTAAGTTCTGGTTGATCCATTCTAAAACAAAATAATTATCATCATGTTTCTCCCCCTATCTATCTTCTACCCCTATCTCACTACTCCTCCTGTCATCTTCTCCTCATGTCTTGAAAGTGGAATTTTCTCCCTTCTTTATCCATAATTTCTCTCCCTTGAATAGACACACTTTCTCCCCCTCTATCAATAAACCCAAAGGATACTTCTTCATGGTCCATAGTAGAGTAAGGACCACAGATCATCAAATTAAGGAAAAACACACCATACCAAGGGGAGAGCAGGTTCCCATATCTATATTTTTTTCAGGTACGGGGAGTTAACAGAACTCTTAGAGCCAGTTGATGCCTCTAAAATTCTTCTTTGGGTAAGGCCTTTGTGAGATTGTCTACATGATTTAGATCTATTGGCACATACTCCAACTTCCCAAGCCCATGATCCACCATCTCATAGATAAAATGATATATAATTTCAATGTACTTTTTCCTTGAGTGATGTAAAAGATTATTTATAATACATATATCACTTGAATAATTTTAATGGACTCCGATTGGAGACTTCACTTATATGCCCATGTCACCAATCTACTGCTTCATCAATAATAGTTGTGTGCATGCTTGAGTAGTCGCAATAGACTCAGCTTCTCTAGTGGTCAAAACAATGCAATCTTTTTTCATTCCTATACAATAATTACACAATCCTCTATGATAAAAATATCCTTAAAGAATTGATTTCTTTTTATTTTCTAAACCATCTCAATCCGCATTAGTATATCCAAATAACTCTGGCAGATATTTTTCATTATACAATAAATATAAATCTATAGTTCCATTGATATAATGAATTAATATTTTCACAACAACCATATGGATTTCCTTTTAATTACTTTGATATCCTCCTTCTTGTCATGTGGAAAATATATCATTAGGCTTTGTCACTAAAAAGAATAACAGGAATCCAAATATTTTCCCATTCATTGTGATATTAAATGCCTTGCCATCATCATCCCATGATAGTTTCATATGGGTTTCCATCAGAGTCTTCATCTTTATGGAATTTTCCATTCCAAGCCTTCTCAAAACCTCCTTTTCATATTTATACTGTGAAATTAATCTTCCATTCATTCCTTACTTCACATGTAAAACAAGGAAAATTTTTATCTCACCAATCATTGACATTTCAAACTAATTTTTCCTAAATTTATTAAATTTTCTACATAGTGCATCATCTGTTCCACATAAGATTTTTCCCTCAACATATAACAGCACCAACATCCTTTGATTACTATCATTAATCACATAATAATTGTAATCTACACCACTATAATGGAAAAATATGTTATTAAAAAACTAATCCATCTTGGAATATCATGCTCTTGGTTATAGATTCAACACATATAAAAAAAATCATCAGCCAAAAAACTCTATTCTCATCATCATGATTAATAAAACTATTTGGTTACTTAATATACACTATTCTTCCAAAAACCCCATTTAGAAATTTTGACTTGATTTCCATCCTAAAAAATTGAATTTTCTTTGTACTTCTATGTCCAAGAATAATATGACTATCTCTAGCCTTCCAATAGGTCCAAATTTTTAATCAACTTTGATAACTTATATCGAGTAGTACCCTTTTCACACTAGTGAAGCTTTAATTTGAATCAAAACTACATATTTATTAATTTATTTGTGAGATACCCATTGTTTCTAATGACATTCTAATATATTGACCTCAAAACAATCTCCCATTTTTTATTCTTCCCTATTTGGTTAAGCTCTTCATTGTTAGCCTAAACCCAATTATCATCTCTAGCAACTTACACCTACATATCATTAGTATCTTCTTATGAATCAACATTTTCCACTTTAACTCCCCCTGTGTTTCTTATATCATTATCAATATCATTTGAAAATTGGTCCCTGTATTGTTGAATAATTTGATCATTCTGTACTATAGGGACATTAGTGCCCTAAAATACTTTCCCATCCTCTTATTGAACCATTGTCTGTATTCTCTTGCAGATGAGTTTTGTTGTTTTTTCCAAAATTGGTCTTCATGATATCATACAACATAAACTTTCATCCTTTATATCCCATTGATATCATTCATCTTATTAAGAGATAGAATGCTCCCCCTATGTTGTGAAACTCTTTATATTATTGGGACCACTATTTATACCCACAAACATTCCACTTCTCATGTTCTATATACCCTTATGTGGAAAATGTATTAAGCAATCAACAAAAAATCTAAACAAGGTGAGTCAAAAGTAAATGTAGAGAACCAGAGATAATGTTAATAACATAATTACCATATGTTATTCAAAATTAATTCCTTTCATATTTAACCCTAGAAATTGATTTGAATCAGTTGACACTCCCAAGAACATTACATCACCACATTGTATCTTCTGATACAACTTACCATTGGAATGAATCAACCATTAGACAAAAAACAAATGTACATATGTTGATAGCATTTATACACATAGAGAGAAGTGTTTTTCTAGAATACTCAACAAGAGGATTGTGGTAAATCCTATTGGATCTACCCATTGATTCTTTCTTTCCAAGCACTATACTATTTATGTACTTGTTCCAACTTCCCAACCAACAACAACTATTCTAGCCGAATGAATAAACATTCTTTACCCACATTCGTAGTCTTATTTTGATATTTAAGTTTTATGTGTTTGTTGTTATTCAAAATTTGGGGTCTATATCCACTAGTAAAAATTCCATTCTCAGAGGATTCACCTGAATTCCATTTCTCACAATTCTTTTTCAGAGTAGGAATCTCTCCAATATCCATATTCTCTTTCTTATTCATCCATTGGAGGGATTTTTATCCTTCTTTCACTTCTATCCTTGTAAAACATGTGATATTATGGATGTAATCTTAATTCTGTTTTCTTTTATCAGTTATTCAAGTCTCCTCACTATTTCTTACTACTGGTGAGTTCTTCACTAATTGCACATTCATCTTACTCACAACTGGAGACGCACTTTCGTTTTTTCTTCAAGGTTTGGTTGAATTATTTCCTATAGAGTTATTGTGAGTGCAGTACTAGACATGATTGATACACCATTCATTTATCCCCTTGTGATTTTCATGTGGTAGTTAAACTATTAATCAACTTATCATTTTTTCTTCCAATATAGGACTTCGTGTTATACACTACTAGAGTTTGGGTTCTTATTCAATGTTCTTTTTTCTTAACCTCTTTCATACTTATACAATATCTTTCCAAATGGCCATAATCAAAACATATGAAAAATATGCCATTAAAAACCTACCTCATGTAATTATTTATCGGTTTAGATGTTGGTGTAGCTTCAGTTTTTCTTCTGATATTGATATCCATATCTTCTTGACATATACTCATATTATTTCCCTCTCTTTCACTATAATATCATTTGATGGATGCTTTCTTCTGAGAAGTGTTACTTTCATACTTTTCAATAAGCTTCTTTGTATTCTCAGATTTAACAATATTTTTTTCTTTACAGCATAAATTATATTCCAAAACCTCTTAAAAAACATGTTGTATGACCATGCATCCCATATAAATAGAATATGATGTCATTACTTCCTTTAAAAGACTTTTTAGTATAGTATTTAGAACCTAATGGATGTTTTCTATTTATGGAAATGTTCATAGATCTTTCTCTATCTTTCATTGGTGAGGGTCCATGATATCCAATACCTTTTTTACCAAACTAGATGGCATATGGAATAATGTAATACTTTCAATATTCTCTTATGATGTAGTATATTTTCTTTTCATTTAATCATCACTTACTAAAGGATAATCAAATAGCAAGTGTAGAGTTTCCTTTAACTTGGTCTTGCCTTTGGAATTATATTTCTCTCCTTCTTTCTTTACTAATTCTAGCTTTTCCCTCAATTATTTAATCATCATATCCCTTTATTAATGTATAACATTATTTATCTCCTAATATTATTCCCTATTCTCATCTTATCTTCTAATTCACATGTGATATTATCCACCATGTCACTTTGATCTATTATTTTAAGTTTTTCTCCAGATTTACTATCAAAATAGCAAGGATTTTATTATTATAACATTTGGTTATTATTAATTTTTTCAAATATCTATGAAATAAGATTATAATTTCTAGTTTTAAGATTATAAATTTCATCTGATTTATAATTCTCATCATTTCCATCAGCTTTGTGTTTTTCTATCATTGTAGACATTTTGTAGTTATTCATCATGGGAATCGTTCCTCACCTTCAGATCAGAATCCACATAGATAATCATTTGATTTAAAAATCTTAACATATTGAACTAAATATCCAGTACATGGATATAAATATCTTTATATTTAATTTATTTATTAAATTTCAGATCTAATTTCTTTGTTCCGTGGACAGCTTCCACTTCTAGTCATCCTCAAATTTTTTCATCATAAGTAGTTCTAGCATCACTTGGAATATCATGTTATTCAAACATTCATTCTATTTCCTTTAAAGAATAAATATTTTCACTATATGAGTTATCCAAATCATTATTTTGTTCAATCATTTATTCCTTAAATTGAATCATACTCTTTCCATAGACACTTTCACTCTGTGAAATATATCAGGACTTCTTCTTCTTCTTGATATTCATTCCTTTCCCATGGAACACAAATATAATAGTAGATTGAATGTTTTACATCAATAATCAATTAAACTAAGTCATTGAAGAAATATATAATAAAAAAACATAACCAATTGAAGCCAATGTTAGGTCCAAAAGGACCGTAGATACCCTAGGTGTGGGGGTGAATTAGGATATGGATATTCTTTTAGATAATTATTCCAACCCACTCGATCTTGACCTCTTTATTACAAGGTTCACTTTGTTTTCACTTAACTATTAATGTTTATATTATTGTTTCCTTGTTTGTCTGATGACAGTGCTTTGAATGTAATGCAGGAGAGAAAACTCACATGCATATATATTTTTTCTTGGTTCACCCTCGCTGAGCTACATCCAAGGAGCATACAAAGAAGATGTTCCAATGAACCAAATCCAATAAATATCTCATCCAATTAAAATTTTTGGGCTATATATTTTATTCCCATGATCACTGCCTTTAAAAGATTTAATGTTTTCTCATTGCATTTTCAAGGGTCACTCCTTATGTCTCTTTCTGTATATCACTTCCAGTGGAAAGGATCAACATATTCCTCTTCATTTTATCACTACTTCTGGAGGGGATCCACTCATATTTTATGGATACGTAGGTCCCTAGATTATATCAAATGAATATATCTGTATTTGTATATATATTCTCTATTGAAGTGAAACTTTCATCTACTGATTAATACAACTTACCACAGATGTGTTAGGAAACATCCAACTTTCACACAACCCTAGGATAACCTATGATCTAAATGTAGATATGCGTGCAAGTTTGACCTAACCACTTTCATTAAAATCCCCTCTCAAACTTAACACTTGGTTTACCGACACCCTTTTACACCCAAATCAGTATTGGCACACAGCTACCAAGTTGCGTGTAACTTCTATGTAATTTTATACTTTCATGCCCAAACAACATGCGTGGATATATATCTAATTTTATATAAGTGTTTATATTAGAAAAAAATTGAGGTGGGATATCCATCAATTTATAGGAAATTGTTACACCCGGAGTGCCTCGTTCAACTTTCTTCTCGGCGTGCTAGTCTATTAACCAAAGCCTCTGCTGCCCTAGTGACCTTGTGAGACCAACTCCAAACTTGTGTTCCCTTAATTAAATTGAAATATTTTATGTTATGATCTTTAAAAACGTATCTAATGAAAATTACAAATCCTCCAATCCACCAACATGAATGTCCCTTTTCCAAAAAACACTTTTCTCCATTTGCCTATTTAGAGGCCCAAATATTTGGAAAACCCTACAAAAATAGTGCCAAATTGTATCTATAATTTTTGAACTACCTCCAGATCATCAATTCATCTTCATGGTTCTTTTTCAACATAGGTTTTCAAAAATATATATAGACTTGAAAAATCACAATGGAAACCCTATTTATCAAAAAAAACATGTTTTGTCAACAAACACAATAAACCCAAAAATTATTTAATGATTCCTTAAGAGATTTTTGACCCACAACCCAACCCCTTTGGGTTGTTGAAAACTCTTTCATAAATTGATACCCATTTATAGATTCCTGCATGTTATGCCTCAATTTTTATCATGTGATTTAGATAGCGATCAGAGACTTTCTCAAAAAAACACTCAAATCCTACATGATAAATGCTCAGCATGAGAAACAAGAGTATGATGACAAGTTAATCCATGAATCCCATCATTCCTGAATCAAATTCTTGAAACAAAAAACTGATTTAATCATGAACCTCAACTATCGTGATATATCTTCTTTGATCAATAACTTCTAGAATTTTCATATTTAACACTCCCCATTCTCCACTTCTTGGGTTCTTGTATTCTCCAAGCTAAGCTCTGGCTGATCACTTAAAACACCAAATAATTATCACCACGTTTCTCCCCTATCTCAGTACTCCCCCTATCTAGTTGATCTACCTATTAGCTTCTCCCTGTGTTTCGAAAGAGACATTTTATCCCTTATTTAGCCTAAATTTCTCCCCTTGAATAGTCACAATTTCTCCCCCTTTGTCAATGAACCCAAAGGCCATTTCTTTGTGGTCTGCAATATTGTAAGGAACATAGATCAACGCATTAGGAAAAAACACACCATACCTTAGGGAGAGGGGGTTCCTATCTCCACACATTTTCAAGTGGGTGAAGTAAACTAAACTCAAAAAGCTAGTTGGTGTCGCTAAAATTCTTCTTTAGGTAAGGCCTCTGTAAGAATGTATGTAACTTGTAGTTATCTAAGTACATACTCAAACTTCTCAATCTCATGCTCTAACTTCTCCTTCATAATATTATATTTGATTTCAATGTGGTTTTGTCCTTGAGGGATAGAATGGATTTTTTTAAGATTTATAACACATGAATTATCATAATGGATTTTGATTAGAGATTTCACTTCTATACCTATGTCTTCAATATTATACTTCATCAACAATAGATAAGTTTGTTGTTGAGTAGCCGCAATATACTTAGCTTCTACAGTGATCAATGAAATGCAATCTTGTTTCATTCTAATAAAAGAAATAAAAAATCCACCATGATAGATAACACCTCCATGCATTATTTTCATATCATTTTCTAAACCATCCCAATCCACATCTATATATCCCAATAACTCTTGAAGTGATTTTTCATTATACACTAAACCAAAATCCATAGTTCCCTTCATATAACGATGTATTCATTTCATTGAAATCATGAGCCCTTACATGGAATTACTTTGATATCTCACTTCATGGCCTGTGGAAAATACAATATCCTGCCATTTAAATATTAATAATAAAAGGCTTCCAATTTTTTTCTCTACTCTGTGATATTAATCACCTTACCTTTATCATCCCATGATAGTTTCATATGGGTTTCAACCAGAGTATTCATCTCCTGGGAATTTTCCATTCCAAAACTTCTCAAAACCTCCTAGGAATATTTATATTGAGAAATGAATGTCTCATTCTTTCATTACGTCACCTGTAAACCAAGGAAAAATTTCATCTCACCAATCATTTCCCATTCAAACTCATTTTTCATAAATTTTGAAAATTCCCTACACTGCACTTCATCTGATCGACCGCAGATTATGTCATCGACATAGACCAGCACCATAATCTTTTGAATATTATCTCTATTCACATATAAATTGTAATATACTCCACCATGCTATAAATTGTGATTCATCAAAATATAATATAGCATGGAATATCATTCTCTGGGTGCATTCTTCAACCCATATAAACCTGTATTCAACCAAAAAACTCTATAATCATCTTCATGAATAATAAACCCATCTGGATTCTCAAAAAAAAATCTTCTTCTAAAACCCCATTCAAAAATGATGACTTGATTTACATCAACAAAATTTTAAACATTATTTATACAACATAGAAAAATAATAATATTATTGTCTCCAACCATGAAATAGGTTAAAATTTATCATCGACATCAATACCATCAATCTGATAATACCTTTTTCACACTAGTCATGCTTTGTTTCGTATCACAACAACTTCTTCATTAATTTTTTTTAATGAAACTTTTTGTCCAGATGAAATTCTTATTTATTGGCCTCCATAAAATCAACCATGTCTGATTATTTTCTATTTGGTCAGTCTCTTAGTTGTTATCCTGAATCTAGTTCTCATCTTTAGATACTGCCTCTAGCACATGATCAATGTCTTCTTATGAATAATCCTTTTTTACTTTAACTCTCCATGATTTTCTTATCTCCTTATCACTATCATTAGGAAACTATTCACTGGGTTGTTTTAGATTTTGATCACTCTCTACTATAGTGAAATTAGTGCCCTGAACTACTTTTCCAGCCTCTTATTGAACAATTTCCAATATACACTCATAGTTGGCTTTTTCTTATTTTTCCAAAATTGTTCTTCATGATTTTATACAATATAAATACTCATTCTTTATATCCCACTGAGATCTTATATCTTATTAAGAGATATAATGATCCCCCCATGATATGAAACTCTTCATATTTTTGGGCCCACTATTTATCCCTACAATCATTCAGCTTCTCTTGTATCCTTTATTATCATGTGGAACATTACATTGATCCATAAAAACCCTCTAAGCCCAATGAATCAAAAATCATTGTAGAAAACAAGAGATAAATTTAATAACGTAGTCACTAGCTATTGTGCTTAATTAATCCCTTTCTTCTTCAAATCTGGTAACTAATTTGAATCTATTTACATTACTAAGCACATTACATCACCTCATTTCATCTTTTTATATGAAATTCCCTTGGATATTATATCCCCTTGAACCTAAAACACTTGATCATTAATATAATTTATGTACATAGGGAAAGGGGTTTCTATAAAATCATAAGGAATAGGATTGTGGTCAATCCTATTGGACAATCCCTTTGATTCATTCTTGAAAAGAACACTACTATTTATGTGCTTGTTCCAACTGCTCATCCAACCTCAACTGTTTTGGCCATATGACTAAACATTCAATAACCACATTCCGAGTCTTATTATGATATTTAGATTTTGTGGGATTGGAATTCTTCACAAATTGGGTTTTGTACCAACTAATAATTTTTTTCTTTAAGGTTCCTCCTGAATTCCATTTCTCATGATTCATTCTCTAAGTTGAAATCTCCCCAATAACCATATTCTCTTTATCATTCCTCCATTATAGAGATATTTCTCCTTATTTCACATTTATCCTTGTGAAGCATTTGTGATTGTGGATATAATCTTCATTTATTTTTATTTTATCAGTTATTCAAGTCTCTACACTATTTCTTACTACTGGTAAAGTCTTCACTAAACATACATTCTTTTTACTCCCAACTAGAGTTTCTCCCCCCCATTTATTAAAATTTAGTTGACATTATTTCTTAAAGAGTTATTGTGAGTGTTGTAGAGGAGGTGATTGATAAAATTTCGGTTGAGATCCTTGTGATTCCCCTTTAGAAGTAAATTTTTTATCAACTTATCGTTCTATCATTCAATATTGGACTTTTTTGTTATACACTTCCAGAGTTTTGGGTTTTCTTTCGAGTTATTTTTTTCATCCTTTATTTTTTTCTACTAAAATATCTTTCCAAATTCCCATAATCAGAACATATTAAACATATACCATTAAAAACATATCTCATATCATTATTTCTTAGATAATATGTTGAAGCAACTTTAGTTTTTTCTTCTGATATTGAGATTTTGTGCTTCTTGACACATACTCAAATTATGTCCCTGTATTACACAATAACAACATCTGTTGGAATATTTCTTCTATGAGAAATTGATTTCAGGTATCTCATGAATCTTTTTCATATTCTCATATTTAGAAATATTTTCGGCTTAACATCATGAAATATAATCCAAATCCTCTAAAAAACTTTATGTGTTACCATGCAACCCACATAAATACCAGATAACAACATTATAACCATTAAAATCCTTTAAGGTCTATCTTTTGAACCTAATAGTTGATTTCTATTTAAATAACTGTTCATGTATCTTTTCATCTAATGTATCGGAGAGGGTTCATCCTATCAAATACAAGTTTTTCAAAAACTAGATGGCCTTTAGAATGAAACAATCAATTGTTGTTTCACCTCTGAAGTAGCGTAATTTTTTTTTCATTTCATCATCACATCCTATAAAGTGATCAAATAAGAAGTGTAGTAAATCCACTAACATATTCTTGCAAATTGGATTAGATTTATCTACTTATTTCCCCAATAATTCTAGATCTTACATAAATTGTGGAATCTTCATATACCTTAATTTATTTTGAGAAATATGTTCTCTCTTGACATTCTTACCTCTGCTAATCTCATCTTATAATTCACATGGGAGCTTATCCACCATGTTACTTTTCTTCTTTATTTCAATTTTTTTGTGAAGAAGAATCAGAAAAAATATATTCTCTTATGTAGAATTTGGTTCTTAAAAACTAGTTCAGAATGTTCTGTAGAAAGATCATCATTTCTGTATTTTGGATTTTGAATTTCATCTGACTTTTGATTCTCTTAATTTTCATCAGCTTTGTGTTTTTCTCTATTTATTTATATTTTTTTCCGTTATTCATCTTGAGAATCATTCCTCCCACTTAGATAAGTAGCCTCATCAATAAGAAATCGATTTAAACCTATTAACATGTTGATGTCATGATCCAGTAAATGGTTTCTGATATATTTAGATTTAATCTTTTAGTAAATTTATGAACTGATTATTTTTTTGGGGATAGCTTATACTTCAAGAATTCAAGAAATTCCTTCATCATCACCAGTTCCATCAACACTTAGAATATCAGGTTCGTCACCTATTCCTTCTACATCATTAAATGAGTAAATATTTTCACTATTTAATTTATCCAAATCATTATTATATTCACTACTTTATTCCTTCAACTGAATCACACTATTTCTATAGACACTTGCACTATGATAAATATCACCTGACTTATGCTTATTCATTGATGTTATCCATTTTCCCATGGAAAATAGAGATAATAGAAGACTGAATCATTGAATTCAATAATCAGCTCAACTAAGTCATAGAAAAAAATATGATAAAATAAACATATCTCTCTGATTCCAATTTTTAGGTCCAAAAGGGCCTATATACCCTTAGTGGGGGTGAATTAGGGTGTGGTTACACTTTTCTATAAATATTTTTGCCTCACTATATCATGACCCCATTATTAAAAGGGTAACTTTTTTTCACATAAGTACTAATGTTGTTCATATTATTTACTTGTTTGTCTGATGAATATTCTTGGAATGTAATGTAGGAAAGAAAACTCACAGGCACATTGATTTTTAGTAGGTTCACACTAAAAGGGATATGCCCAATAAAGATATAACGATGATGTGCGGATCTACCAATTCCAAAAAAACCCACTTCTAATTATATTTTTTGAGTTAGATCTTATATTACTAAGCTCAAATCATTTACAAGATTTAGGGTCTTATTACTACATTTCCAAGGGTAACTTCCAAAGTCTCTTTCTCTGGATCACTACTGGTGAAAAGGTTCTACATATTCATCTTCCATTTCTCACTACATTTAGAATGGATCCAATCGCAGTTTATAGACTTGTATGTCCCTTATTTTTTTAGAAAAAAAATGAATGCATCCTCCACTGTTTGTAGATTATCTATTGATGTGCAACATTTTTCCACTGATGAATACCACTTTACCATAGATGTACTGGGAAACATACTACATTCATAGAACCCTAGGATGACCTACATGATAATTTAACCATGATCCAAAACAATGACCAAAAATACTTTAATGAAACTCCCCATACAAACACAAAACATTGGTGACTCAAACCCATTTACACCCAAAACAATATTACCACACAACAACCAACTGGTGAATAACATCAAACAAAATATATACTGTTGTGACCGAACAATTTGGGGGGAACAAAGCTCGAATTTTCTCTAAGTGCTGAGATTTAAAAAAAATGAAGAGGGTATATGTCTATTTATAGTAATTTTTTCACCCTAAGTGCCCGGAACAACTTTCCTCTAGGCGAACTAGTCCATTCACCAATGCCTATGTCGACCAAGCCACCTTGCGTGACCAACTCCTAAACTTGTGCACCCTTCTTTCCTTTTCAATATGTTGATGATATGATCCTGAAAAAAAGATGGCACACAACAATCCAATCCTCCGTGATAATGGCATGCAATTCCCTTTTCCAAAAACACTGTAAACCGTTTAGAGATCTTAATGCCCAAATATTTGGAAAACACTAAAAATAGTGCCACCATATATCTATTTTTTGGTACCACCTTTATATTATTCATTAAATAATCATGGTTCTCTATCAAAAAAATGTTGTCCAAAATATCTCTAGAGATGGAAAAATCACCATGGAAACTCTCTATTTCAAAGAACAAAATCTACCCCAAAATTCTTCAATGCTTCATTGAAGGTTTTTGCACAATAATTATGTTATAGTATATACTCATGGAAAAGTCTCATATAAATCTAGGTTTAGGTTTCGGTGTGAATAAAGACATCATGTATTCAATTACTCATACCTGATTATATTAGGATACCATAGATGCCATTCATGGTTCTGTGGGTAGAGAAAATCCGACCCCCCACCCGCACATTGACATACGATACTAAGACACTATAGATATTATTTTCCAATTCATGGGTATTGAATAGACCCCAATAAAATGGATATAAGATACTACGATAACTTAGATATTCTCTTTTGTTATGTTGGAAGGGAATAGAACCCCTACCCACAAAAATTAATATATTATTGAGGAACCTTGTATATGCCCTTTGATTCCATGGGTAGGGAACATTCCCACATCACAATAATATTTGTTTCGAGGATGCCTTGACATGCTTCATAGTTCCATGAGTAGGGAAACAAACCCCTGAAAAAATTTGTATCACCATGTTTGGTATGATATAGTGACATCCTTAGATATACTACAGAATTGAGAGAAGTAGGTATGTTATTGGTTATTATTTTCTTGGGTTGAAATTTTTCAATCATTGATCCTATTTATGGTAAGTAAAATTATATGATCTTCATCTGGACCTTATAGAACTGTTCAATAAATGTATAACCACATAGAGTGTCAGCATATAAGTCAAGTTATGGATGTGTTTATATATTTTCATTCCCTAGCTGCTTATATTATTCAGATCATGTCACATAATCATATTCTTATATTAACATGATATGTATGGGACTGTATTGGTGGTTCCCTAATGAGTTTTTCATCAACCCTATTTGGGTGCCATGTTACTCTTGTGCCTGGGTATCTTTCAATATTTATTTTATAGTTGAGGATGGTTTATATTTTACTTGATCTTGATATCTTAGTTCATATATTGACACTAGGATTTAGATATAGAATGGAGTTGTAGTAGTGCATCTCCTCTTTTGTTTCACTTATTTATTTACTTCAATTTTATGATTGGCCTAGTGGGACATCCAATTTTAATGCTGGAATGTACTCTCAAGTCTATATGACTAAATTAAATCTATTAAATATTATTTTAATTTAATTATTTATATGTGTAATATGATGATTTGGATGTTTATTTTATTTGGTTATTCAATTGTTATTTATACCTTGATTCATGGGGTATGATTTCCTCATTGTATGACCCTAGACTACCACTACCAGTCGGTAGACTCTGGCATATGAGAAGTCACACCCCTTATCACCATGAACCACTAGTTTGGATACAATTCATAGAGTTATGCAAATAGATAACCCAAACAATTTTTTCTATGCCTATTTTTTACATAGACATCTCTATAACAACTATAGATTTTAATATATGATTACCTTTAATTATGAAAAATATTTTCGATAACTTCTTCCCATTAAAAAACAAAATAAAATTAAATAATGTACAAAAATATATATATATATATATATATTATATTAAATAAGGATTCTAAAAATATGTAATGAATTATATTCTATGAATAAAAATAACTAAATTATGTAATATATAAATATACATTTATATATAATGTTTACATTATTGGAATTTTATTAACTATTTATTGTGTTTAAGAATATATCTTTTATATGTTGAACATTTTATAAAATAAAACTGAGTATATAATTCAATAATTTATTTAATTGAATATAATATTGTCAATTTATTCCTTACTTTACTTGTGTTTTATATAAATTTATAATCATAAGTCTTTTAAAATTTTATTTTAATTTGAAAATATGTCCTCAGTATATTTTGTTATTTTATTAAAATTATGAAATTAAAAATTCTAGAAATTGAGTTTTTTAAAATAAAATATATTTTTATATTTATTATTTCAAACTTATATTATGATATATTTTTAGGTTTTTTTGTAGATGACTGTTTTTAGGATAACTGTAAAAATTACCATTTTTCAAATAACATGAATTTTAGGACATTATTAATATAGAAGTATAAATTTTTAATCCGTGACTACTTTATCAATAACCAACTATATATATTATAAGTGAATATATTTTTTAGAATTCTTTTTTTTATTTAAAAACCCATATTATAAATTTTAGAACATAAGTTATATTTCTCAAATATTAATTTTAATGCATTATACATGATATATTTTAGAATTCAATTTCATCAATCATAGAAATAGTATTAAAATAAACCTATTTAATATTTAGAATCTTTTTTTAAAAATTATCTAATAATTACCACTGTATTTTTAGGCATAATGATTATTTTACCTTAGGTAAGAACTTATTATCATTGTAAAATCTGAAATGGTAAAAGTAAATATTTAAAAGTATGTTACTTTAAACAAACTTAAGAAATTTGTGGGATTGATTGGTTAAAGACTTTATTGAACTTATTAATTTTCATCACCATTATTTCTCAGTGTTGGTTACACTTTCCGTGATAGTGACTCCAAATTTTTAAAGGTTTCAGGTGTTTATAAGAATATCAACTCTTTTCACTTAAATAGTTTTATTTTCTCCTAATTTCCCCCAAAACCCCCTATATTAAGAAAAAAATATTCTCAAAACTCTTATATAAATTCCAATAAAAATTAAAGATATTCTCATCTTCTAATAATACCACCCCAAAAATTCATAACCCTCTTTATGAAGGAGAGAATCAAAGATTTGAGGTATAAGTTCTTAACCTCTCTTTCTCATTTCTCTTTATTTTTTCCACACCGTTTTATTCAAATTTCACCAAAAATATTAAAATGATAACATTAGTATCATTATTATAATAATATATATTTATAATTATTATACTTACATTAAGGACCTATCCATTTTCCATTAAGAAAATTTAAAACGTTAATCATGTTTACATACACAGTACGACCTCCACGAAGTAATGTGTTCATTTTCCTTCACCTTCTGACATAGATTTTCTCAAAAGCTAATTTAATATATAATTATTTTATCCCTAAAATAGTTAATATTCTTAAATTATAAACCATATTACTTGTGTCTCCCATTCTATGTAAAATAAAATCATCATCAATTCTTAGGTTTAGACTAACACCTCCATGGAATGATGAGTTTTGTTTTTTATTACTATCATCTATTGATGGTTCTAAGAAGGGTTTTAAAATATAAATATTATTTTTATTTTAAAAATAATTCCCTGTTAATAAAAATTCAATAATATATTAATGATATGAATTATATGCAATCATTATGAAGTAAATCAACTTAAACAAACTAGCTAATAAGGGAATCTATTTCTTCAAACTATGTAATTATATCATATATTTAAATTCTTCTCTAGAATTATTATAGTCTGGATATATAACAAAAATTAACACTTAATTAGATCATTATACTACTATTATAATTATATTTCAACTAGAACATTTCATAATCACCCAGAAGTCATGGTATGTTAATGTCGATATCAGTTTAACCACCTACTCGAACAATGCTATGAACATATATCATTGATAACTATATGAAATTAATCACTAGTATAATAAAAGTTGAAAATGTAAAAAATTATATATTTTGGGTCCTGGTAAGTTATATCACTATTTAATTCATTAATTAATAAAACACCTTTCATTAATTAGGAATCACAAAAATAAGCTTTTTTTAAATTTTATCTTCATGGATAAATAATGAAAAAGTTATAAAAGAAAGTAAAAAAATAATAATTAATTATATTTTACCCTTTATAATAACTTTAATGATATTGGAATGATGAAATTTGAATGAATAATGAATGTTTACAACTCTTTAACTAACCTAATTAAAAATGATCAGGATTACTTATAATGAATATTAAAAATAAGTAAAAAATAAAAATATATATAATTATTATAAATAAGGATTATAAATGGTTATTGTTATAAATATGATTTTTAATTATGTATTTAATAAAAATAATTTAATTATTACTAATTTTTTTTAAGGGATGAATGAATCTGGACTAGGGTAAGGGTTTTTGCCTCAAATTCCACTATTTGATACATGTTTTGTATTATGTAACTAATTTTTTATATATTATTACTAATATAGATATTATATCATGAAATACCATTTGTCTTTTATAATTTATGATTAATTTAATTCATTCTCTTTTAAAATGTTTTGATCCTCCTCGAGTTGCATGGGTTTCATTGTACATTTTCAACTCCATAGGACATGTTTGATATTGTGTGCTATACTTTATTCTAAATGGTGTATTTTATAAGCAATTTATTTCTAATATTAAAATATATTCTATTTCTTGAAATGTTACTTTTAATTTATAATATTACTCTCAAGTTCCTTGATTCATACATTACCAATTCTGAGAGAGTTTACCAACTCAATTTATAATTCACTAGGTCATATAATTTATTAAATAAATAAAAATTCCAATATCAAAATGAACATATGATTACATTTTTTAAAATATATTTCCTTTTATTTTCAAGGGATTATAATCCTCATCAACATTTACTACTTCATTAATAAAATATTATTTTGAAATATAAGTTTGATATGGGTACGAATAACTCTCATTCCTACCAATGAATCTTTTCTTCATTGTCAATAATTTCATTCCTTGAAAGGTTACAAAACCTTTTGGGAAAGAAAATATGCATCAAATTATTTGATTCTCAAAATAATATCTACCATTTTTAAAATAATCATCTAACACACTTTGTACAATGTTTGTATAACAATAGAGGTATTTCAAAATATTTTCCATCCATTAAAAATATAATGTTTTATATTTCACCCCACCATTGTTTTTATATACTTTATGTATTTTAAAGGATATATTATTGGAGATTATTTTTAAAATTTAAATGTTTTTAATTATTTCACTTAACTATTTACAAAATATATTTTTAAACCGACCCTTACATTCTTCATTTTATGATAATATTTATTTTTTTCTAAATACTCTTTTTTTAGTTTTAATTTTAGGTGTATATATAATTACACTAATTGTGTAGTTTTATATTAAACTTTACTTCTACATTTTTACTATTTCTAAAAGAAATAATTTTGTCTCTTAGAATTATAAAATTTCTATTTTAAAATACTTTGAAAACGTCAAAGGGATTTATTATTTCTAAAATTTGTTTCTAAAACATCTAAAAAGAATTTATAACCATTGATAAATTTTATGCTTGATTCAAGGATACTCATAAAATATTAGCATAAAACATATTTATTTAAAATTATTATTTAATGTCCCTCTTTATTGTAAGAATTATCCCTCAGTTCCTTTTTTATTTCTTTATCATTTTTAGTGTATCACCATAATTTTTATATTAATGTTCTTCCTCTATGAATAAACTATATTTTCTTCATATTATTGAAGGTTATTCATTGAGATTCCACACATCAATTGATTAGGTAAAATTATTATTTAAACTATATTCCCTTTATCTATATGGTTTATCTACCATAATCTTTATAATATTGAATAAATGGAATTTACATAAAAATTGGTCTTATGTCATTGGATACCAATTGATGTTCCTTGGGTTTATCAAGTTATAATTTTTTGTAGAATTAAGAATTATTTCATTATGTGAATAAATTTTAAAAGGATATGAAACTGATTTTCTTTACATGGGTTACTTATTATGTGTTTACTGAACCCCATTTTAATTCCATGGGCTCTTTATGCTCTAACAAGTTAATTATTTTAATTATAAAGTTTCATGGAACACAAAATTGTTTATGAGATTTATTTATGTGATGGTTAGTTGTTTTCTTAGGTCACACATGTGTATTTATAATCCTTACGTGATTCATGGGGATAATATACATCTCCAATGAATTGGGTAAAGATTTAAATCACATGTGGTAATGGTGAAATGAGTATTAATTATTGATCTAAGTGGGAAACAAGTTGTGATGCATGATCCACAAAAGGAAATATGTGAGTGATTCCTGCTCCACCAAGGGAAACATGTTATTGATGCTTCATCCTCTATTTTGTGATTTATATTCTAGTGGATGTGCCACAAATCTCAGGTATTACTTGTTTCAAATCAGTATTTTCATGATTTATTTTCATGGTATGCTATGATTTTTGATCTATTATTTATTGGTTATATATTTCTTATATATCATGATTTTATCTATATTAATATCTTAATATCAATTACAATATTTTATTTATATCACTTATGTGAACCTGCAATGAGTTTCTGAGAACACCACTTTATTATGATTCATTTTACCCAGGTTATGATGAGAAGTATTATGTATGATGTGCCTATAGGGGTACGTTATGTGAAGAATTTTTAGGTCTTCTTGAAGACTTTTTATGGATTAAGAAGCTTTTTATATAGTGTAAAAATTTATATTTTGATGAAACATAAATGATTTTTTTAGTTATTGTCTTTATTAATTCTATAAAACCATAATCTTAAAAGTTCTTAGGAATATATTGAAATAATCTAATTTATTTATTTCATGTTATTTAGATGCTCAAATATGTGGGATTCTATAATTGGTATGAAATTAGTTTTTAGATAATATTGGTTATTAGGATTATATTAGTTGAGGATAAATTAATAGTTTGAAATATCATAAAAGGTTGATACGTTACGGTTGATAATAATTTGAAAGATATAAATAAACCTTTAAGAAGTTTGAGGAAATATTTTTGGGACTAATATAAGATACATTTAGTGAAAAATATGTGGATAAGTCTAAAAATTGGATAAAATACAAAAGTATTGGTAAAATAGATATTTTATTGTTCTCTTAATAATTTTATCCATGTATGGATATCAACATATTATTGTGGCTATGGAATAGATGTACATTGGGGTAATCACCCCTCAAAAAGATTATTTAGCATTGAATGGATCTTTACTCTAGGTCATGAGTAGTATATCTAAGATTTAATACATAGCTACACACTCCTAGGTGATATAATTTATTCAATCGTATTCTCTTTACTAGCCATTATAAAAGAATTAATTTCAAATTACATTAAGTAATTAGCTTAATATGTACGAGAGAACATAACTTAAAGAAGACTATGTAGAACCAATAGAGTTATAGGATGAAACCAATGTAACATTGTTAAAATTAAAGAAGAAAAGCTTTAAATGAATGTGTTTTTAGAGAATAAATCGTGGTATTGAACTTTATTATCGTATGATCATTTATTCTAATTTTATTGTATATTATCATAATGATTTTTGTTTTTTGTATTTGGTTGATACATGATCATAAAATTAAGTGAGGAAAGTTATGTATCTAAAAAAACTATTTCTTATTACTGATTGAAGGGGAATAATTAAATGTTTTAGAATTTTATAACACACTCTTTATGATGGAAAATATGTGTTTTGTTATGTTACCTACGGTTGTGTGGTTAACAAATTAATAGAAATTGAATCCGGATACTCATAGATATTTTTATTAGTTATTGATTTTTTTTCAATGATATTAAACTATATTATAATATTTATGATGATTATGTGAAAATATAAGTATTTTTCATTGGTGATCTTTCTTTAATGGTATGGATACATATATTAAATAGTCTCAAAATATTGAAAATTGAATTTATGATTATGTTATATTTTCTATGTATAACTATTGGAGAACACTTAATTGAGGTATGGATAACTCATTGGTATAATATATTCTTGATTTTTAGCTAATAATGAGTTTATTGATTTTGATAAATGCTATTTACAATGAATTTATCACCTTGTAACTGATTATTTAGTTAATGAAAAACTGATCCCTGTTATTTTTGGTGAATTTTATATCATTTTTTTAGATTATGGTATATATTATAATGTGAATTTATGAAATAGTGGTTAATAAAACTAATATTAAAATATATAAGTAATTTATATATAAATATATAGTATCTTTTTGTTTTAATGTCCTCAAGATTCAAGAGGTTTTTAGAGAGGTTGTTATGAAGAATATGTGATTAACTTATATACATAATGGTGTACGTAACTATTTGAATGGATAATATTATTTGAGGAAATACATGTATCTTTTTATATCATAACATAGTATGTTATATGTCATATTTGAAGTTATATAGTGATTAATGAATATGTTAAGAATAACCTCACCTAATTTCATTATTTAGGAATAATTAAAATTGTAAAGAAAAACATTATATTAGGGGGGATATAACATATCAATAGTATAATAGATGATTTCATCTAATAAAGTTAAATATTTCTAGTACCTTGATCTATGTAAAACATAATACTATAATGATACCATAGAATATATATATATATATAATATTAATTATTGCGTTTAAGTTAAAAACTATTTTACTAGGGGTTAAACTATGAAGAAAAGGGACAAAATGGACAAAATGCTTTTTAATTATTAGTTTGTTGACATGTTTCTATATTATCACATACAATGATAAATAATGGGTCATTTTAGGGACTTAGGGAATGTAAAAAAAGTTGGTATAATTCATTCTTTTAAAAAAATTCATGTGACTCCTCACCCCACATATAAATGGCCACTGCATTTACTCTCCCCTTCACACTTACAAATCAATTTTTTTGGTTAGTCCCTATCCAAATACCTTAATTTATTCCCTGAAAAAATAATATAGTTCATCTTTTCATCATTAATATATCCTAGGAAGGATTTTTGATAAAACCTAATGAGATGATCTGAACAATATTTAACATTCTTAAATGAGTATTTTTATTTTATTTCTTCTTCAACAACATTAAAAATTTATTCAATCATGAAGATATAATAACATAAATATCAATCATATAAGGATATTTTATTATTTAAATGTTAAAAAATATATCCCTCTACTCTTACATTAAATGGGAAACACAATAGCCGATCAAATATTCAGCGGACTATCGCATCTCAAACCGATGCAACTAATTTTCCATATTCACATGTCACGGTTTTATAAATGTATTAATTTATTATATATATATATATATATTATTTTAACATAATTATACATATGGAGTCACTATATTTCATATAATATCTTACATACCATTTCATGGGGGGGTGTGATTACATCGCTCATTTGTACAATGAACTACCGTCTCACGAAGTGATGTGATTCATTTTTCAGTAACTCTTTACATATAATTTAATAGATATAAATATAATGGAAATATGTGATATATAGAAAATTATAAGTATTGTGGAATATTAATATAAAATGCGCTTCCTTACACATTCACCCATTATGTAATTGATAACATCGCTCGTGCATATGTATAACCTACAATCTCCACAAAACGAAGTGATTCATTATCCTTGTTCAAATTTAAAAAATAATTATAAAAATGCATCTATTTATGAAATAATGATATAAATTACACTAATAAAATTTAGGGGATGATCTTACTATATTCTATGCTCAGGAACTAGAACATTTATGTTAAAACATACATTAAAAAACAAGACAGTTAACACCCAAATTAATCGTTATAATGAATTATTATTGAAATATTTGTGATAATATGTTATAAAAGGATCCTATATTGTAAAGGTGGTTAAAGAATGTTCAAATAATGGGATGTGTGAGGTTAGGGATTAGGATCCAATTTCCACTACATAAATAATTATTTGGAATTATGCTCCTTTTTATTTTTATATGGTGTATATATATCCCCATTTAGGTATTTTACATAGTTATACACTTATTCATTATGATTATGATTAAGTTCTAATATAATGCTCAAAAGATTATATAATCTTTTTATCTATCAATCAATTATATTTTTCTTTGATATCCATGTCTTCCTAATTATTTTACAAATGAAATTTTATTTATAGAAATGTTTATTTAGAAAATTTTAAGTTATCCTATAAATAATTTTTTTAAATTGAATCATTCTACTATTTTGTAAATTGGATTTTTTTGTATTTATTTACAAAAATAATATTTATATTAATGTATACGATGATAATAGGCTTCCCCACTGCCATAACCATTTTATAAAATTTATCTTATTTTATTTTCATTCAATGAATTTATTGAGAAAAAATCATTTATGATTGATTATTTTAATATTTCACTTCCATTTCCTTTATTCTTAAAAAAGATATGAATTTACCTGAAAAAAAACCCAGGTCCATGAATATTTTTATTATTTTGAATAATCCCATTTTAATGGTTAAGGGGAAACCTTACATGTCTGGTAGGCACAGAGGCGTATATGACATCAACATAGTCCTTGAAGGCCCCATATATTAGACACAATTATAGAAGGTCCACCAAACATATATATTTTACTAGACTTCCAGACATTTCAAGGCTGCACATTAATAATTTCCCCATAAAAATATGAACAGTGCTTAGTTCTGATGGCAGATATCATACCCTCTTGTTCATCAAATCAGGTACCTATGTGAAGGTGGGAGTAGTTAAAATAAACCCCATGTAAGACTACATAGGTAGAGGCAATTTTTTTCCTTTATTCCATTGATTCCTCTAATGTTGATGTAGATATCACTGTCATTATCTCCAAATGCCTTTGGGTCTGCCCTCTTCATCAACCTAGAGGAGCCAATTGATATTGTCCACAACATCCTCCCACGAAGGCACCCACTGCCTATGACTCATATGGGTTTCCCCTACACCTAATATCACTATTTGAAGCCCCCTGAGGATTTTCCTACCATTCTTACCTACCTGTCACTGGACCCACACCTCATGCACACCGCATGAACAATTAGTGGAGTGAAGTCACTACTGAAATACTAACTACCCCAAAATATTGTCGTTCTTCTTGTATTTTATCTTATTCTTGATGTTGCTTTACTGGGACACTTCACCACTAGGATAGAACCCAAATACCATGAATTTACCTCAAAATGTGTGTCTGGTATGATTTGTTTTTTGTGAATTTATTTTCACTAGAAACAATCACTTTCTTAGTATCATTTTTATCAGACATCACATTTCGCTTAAATATAGAAATTATCTAAATCATGAATAATATCGTTTCCTAAACCACATACTAATACTACATAATTTTTTTACGTATGGTATTAGATTGGTTGGGGAAAAGATTAATAAATATGTATCCTTTACTCTAAATGGATATTAGTAGATAAGGAATTTTAATTCATTAAGTAAATTAATCATTCAATATATGAATACTGATTTAGACATGTAATGATGGGTGGTGCTCAAAATTATATATCCCCTCAATGAATCGATAGATCCCATAAGACAAATATTTTGGCCAAATTTAATTGGGTTTACCCATATTTATAAACCATATTTTAAAGGATTTGACAGTATAGTTATTATGATTCTTAATATCATGGCATCCATTACAAATAATATTCTTCATTGAGAGTTTAGTTTATGTTATAACCCATGATATTATCTCACTATTATCATAAATAGATTCATTTAATTCAAATGTTATTGATTAAATATCTTGTGTTTTTATTAATTTACCTTACCATAATGATTATGACTTATCAACTCATGTTATTGAGAGAATGGAATGTGTTTCCATATATTTACCATTCCATATTGATTATTCATTATCTGCTATTGAAATATTTTTCAACATGTATGATCATTTTAGATGAACCTTATTTTTTTCCTTTCATCAGGATAAGAAAAAGAAATATTTTAATGATTTTTCAATAATTCTAAATATTTTATTTTATTATTTTCTATGTATTTATCCCAATATAATATTTGAACCACATATGTATAATGTTTTCAAGAATAGTGAACTGATTTTTCCATCAAAATGAGATCCATTTTAACATAATCCAAATAATAAAATAACCACAGACTATAAGTTATTGGGGTTTGGTTGGTTACATATGGTATCAAAAATAATTTCATGTAAACCTTTGGACCAAGATTCAGTAAAACATAGACTGGAGAACAAAATCCTATAACATACTTCGACGATATATATAATTGTAGGAGAATATCAATAATTTTTTGGAAAGGAATAAATTATGTGGTTTAAATAGAAATAAATCCTTCACTAAATAACACTAAAGTTAACGGTTCTAGAATAGATGTACCTAATGATAATAACTCTGAAATTGGTTTGTCCAGATTAACTTGAGTGTTACCTAGTTTAAAATAATGATCCTTTTAGCACACCTGGTTTGACAGTCATATGGAATATGATATAGCTACTTGAAATTTTCTTTATAAAAATTTATGAAATATATGATATTGTATTCCCAAAGATTCCATGCTTATGATTATGATATTAAAAATGCATAAAAATTCAATTTGTGTTATGTGCCACACCATATTTGGAATTATAAATTCTGATTAAAATTTCATAAAGTATTAAGATAATATATTGTATTTCATTGATTCGTAATGAATTATATATAAAATAAGGGTGTCAAATCTCATGGTGAATGTAGAGATTTCTTTAATAAGAAAGAAAATAATGATGGTATTAGAACTAAAAAAATCATGAATACATTAAGGGAAAATAATGATTTTATGAAAAATAACAACTATTGAATGGAAAAACTTATTTTCCCATTGTATGGTTATCTTATGTTGTATCAATTCATTCAATTGAATCCCCCATAATTTATTGGCACTAAAAATCATGTAGTATCTGAGCACTGAATTAATTCCATTGATAAGATATTTTTTTCCCTGGTACGTGATAAAAAAAGGTTATAATATAATTATAATATCCCATGTGATATTTTTATCAATGATTTTCATTAATCTAGAATACTAGAGGGGAAAAATAAATTAACTAGATGGAATGAAGAGATTTTAAATAGAAATTCTTTGACAAATATTCCCCTCATGAGCAACATATTGAAATGAAAATAATGTTACAATTCATAAAGTGAAAGGAAGAATAAAGTGACCAAGAGTATGAGGAAAATATTAAAAGTCTCAAAAAGTATTCAAAGGATTATATATGTAGTTTAGAATAAATCATTGGCCATTTCATTGAAGGAATTAATAAGAGACTCTATATGGAAATGGTTTCGAAAAACATTTTCATCATATGATTAATTAATTTTATGATCCATCAAAACCGAAAAGGAATTTTTTTAATCCTATATATTCTAGGGGAATCTTGATACGAAGAGGTTATATAAGAACCAAGATAATGGTAATTAATCATAGAAGTAGAAGACTGAGTGAATTATATCATTTGAAAATTATTGAAACAAACGTCCAAGGAAATTTTTGAATGGAATGTGAGTTTGTTTTAAGTGAAGTGATACAGATAATATTTCTCATTAATGTTAGGGGAAGAATAAAATAAATGATTTATAATGATTAATTTATAAATAAATGGTTAAGTATTCATGAAAATTCACCAATTATCAAAGTAGCATGACATAGAAGAGTACAAGGAGAGAATTAAATGTTTATACAACCACTATAGCTGAGGTGGATGTACCAAACAACATGAGGGAAAGTAGTTTAATTGTTTGATAAAATTTAGATAATTCTCTCTTTTATTATAGATCCCTAAACTCTTTTATGTATTCTAGGTATTTCAATAATGTTAGTTATTTTCCAAGAACATTAAGAAGGTGGTTTTTATTTAAATCTTGTAGTGGAAGTCTCATTCAAAAAATGATGTTTCAGGAATTCCCCATTATGACACATAAATGTGCCCTATTTTTTGAATTTATTTTAATACCTATGTATGAATTTTATATAAACATGGTTCATATTGGAAATTAAAATATGATGAAAAAAATTATTGCAAAGAGAAAGAGGTTAAGATTTGTGATGTGGATGAATAATTAAGTATCATTAAAGGGGAGAATACATAATCTGAGTAATGTCTATATCCATCCCCAGTATCTCCTAAAAGTAATACTATTATGTAATATGAACCTAAAAAATATATTTATGGAAGACTTAATCTTAAAATTTTGGATGTATCTAATGGAGACAAGTACATTAATATATCTCTTGAGTAATTACCTAGACATCCACTTGAGCGTAAATTTGATTTTTTCCATTGATTTAGTCCTTATTTCATAATCTATATCAATGAATCCCAATAGAATGAAGATTGTTGTATTAGTGTTCATAAATAAAAAAGTTGGAGGAGTTGTGTGATATGGGATTTATAAACCCTAGTTTTGCACCATGGGGAGCCCATTTTCTGCTTGTTTAGAAGAAATATAGATCTATAACGTTGTGCATTGTTTATGGGTAAATTAATTCTATTATGGTAAAGAACAAGTACCCAATAACTCACATTGATGACTTATTTGATAAACATCATGGAGCTCAACATTTTTCAAAGTGTAACATTCATCTCAGGTATCATCAATTATGAGTAATGAAGGAGGATTTTCCAAAAATATTATTCTAAATGAGGTATGAAAATTACATGTTTATACTAATTTTGTTGGATTGACTAATAGACCCTTTATCTTTACAAATCAAATTAATAGAGTATTAAAGTAATATATAGATAAATTTTTTGGTATTCATTGATTTATCTTTGTGTATTAAAAAATGTATTAGGATCATGAGAACCAATAGTATGACAACCCTGCTTTTTATTACAACTTAGGAATGCTTTATTACATAAAAATTCAATTGATAAAACAAAGAAGATCGAGAGGTTTAGTGTCTTTGGTGCTTAGTATCATTACATAAAAACTTTAAACTTGAAATACATCATCTTTATTGAAAACTTCTTTTACATGACCACTACATTCCTTCGTACTTAGCATTGCATGGGATAACCTGAGGACATGCATAAGAAAAGGGTGAACTATAAAGCCCAGTAAGGGAGTACACAATGAATAACATGAGAGGTACAATACATGTTAGGCAATAGGAACATCAATAGAGAATTAGATTAACATGAACATAAAGTCATGATAAAGCATGATAACCATAACATGGAAATGTGGCAACAACACTTAACATTGAATTAGCATGAGCCAAGGCTCATTGCACATGGAGCATGAGTAAACCCTCATTGCACTTGAAGCACGAGTAAACCCTCGTTGAAATTGAATTGGCATGAGTCAATACTCATTTAAAATGACGTATCATGATACTATACTTTACCCAATGCATTGGAGCGCTATAAGGGCGAACCCTTCTTAAACATTTCATTTCATGCATAAGTGTGCCACATGGATCATAAAACATGGATTCATAAAACATAATCATTTATTCCTTGATAAAGGAATGTGGAATTCATACATGAAACTTTACAATCAATATGTAACTGTGCATAAAGGTGAATACCCTTGATGGAGAAATGGGCATGGTATTCACTACACAATGACATTGGCTTAGAAAATCGGTGCGATTTTGGCAGCGTAACGGCGTGACATAAGAATTCATAAAAAAGGTTGATGAGAGAGAAAGGGGTTCCTCATCATATTTACATGTAATGGACAGTAAGTAGGTAATAGAGATACATGTCCCAACAATTGAAAAGGAATTTAGATTCATGATGAAAAAGTATTGCTTGAATGTAAAAGAAGAGAGAGAAGTTCCTTTCGGAATTTCGGCATAGTAACGGGTGTACATGGGAGGCATTTAATGAGAGAGAAAGGGGTCTCCCATCATTCAAAAAATAAGAGGGCAGTATGGGGGAGGTGCAAAACCATACCCCAACATTCACAATTGAAATTAAAAGGGCAATACAACTTAAAGAAAATTGGCAAAAAGGAGAAAGGAAGAAAAAACCCTTACTTGGAAGTGTGCTTCCAAAGGCTAGAGAGAGGCTTGTGAGAGGCTTATTGGGAGCTTGGGGCACCTTGGGAGGATTCTAGAGAGATATTAGGGTAGAGTTTGGACGAACTCCAAGGGCTTTGAGTGAGGAGGAAGTGGGATCTTGGGTGGGTTTATATAGGAAATGTGAGGGAATTCTTTATTATTTATGTTTGGGACCCCTTATATTAAAATAATCCAAACCACAAACCATCCCATGGTATTTGCCCATGGTTTCTGGAAAAGGAAAGAGGAAAAAAATATTTTACAAGGCCAAGGTCCGAACTTATTAAAAAATTAGGGTTGCTTATATGGAGGTGAGTCACACTCCCATGGAAATTAATTTAAAAAGGCAAAGTGTTGAATAAGTCTTGAGGGCTCCATTAATGCTTCGAAAAGTAAGTCAAACAAACCCAAAACCTCATTATTTTAATGGTAAAACACATATTGGCCGATCATAAGGATTATGTTATTTTATTACATCACCATTGGGTCATTATGATTTCATAAAACACATTATATATTTAAATGGTATTTAATTTTTACCCAAAAATTTGACTGTCTCAGAAAATTATAAAAATTTCACCGTTGGATAATTTAGACATCATGATTCCAAAAATAATATTTATTTTATCTAAATAATTTTCTACATATGTGAATTTTCACTTTTAAAATAAAAACCGACATTTATAAAAAAAATCACAGGCTTTGACAAAAATGGCTTTCAAACCTTAATAAAAAATTTAATTGCATTCATAAAATTATAAGATCATATATACATAATAAAAAAATAATATTTTATTAAAATAATATTTAATTCAAAAATCCTTTGATTTAATAAAATATAATTCTTAATTAAATAATAACTAAAAACACCATTTGTACTTTAAAAACTAATTACAATGTATCAAAATGACTAGAAATTATATTCATTATTATATACAAAAATAATGTACATGAACATGGTGCTACTTATTTGTTACATAACCCCTTAAAATAGCTGAATAAGACCTAAGGGTAAGGTGTGCGATGGTGACAGACTCTTGGGGCGGCTCGGATAACATCGCTCGAGTGGTAATTTCAATCAACTTCCACTTTTCCCGTAGACGATCACGTTCGAGCTTGACTTGATGAAGCTCAGCTTGGGCTTGGTCAAGGGAAAATCCCAAAGACGCCACCTCTTTTCCGAGCTCTGACAAATGGTCTTCGTAAGGGGAAATTCTACTGGATGAGGCCATCGCTTCCTTTTTCTGAGTAGAAATGGGTTCGTTAAAGCCTTATATTTATACTACTCAGATGATCACTGTTCAACGGCTATAAAAGTAACGGTGACAAATCTTAACGTAAAACTAAAGAAGTTGACATCTTATAAAAACATTTTTCATAAAGAAACATTTAACTGGATCAAGAGGGATTTTCTATTAATGAAACTTTGGGTCGTTACAATATTCCCCCCTTAAGAAATTTTGCCCTCGAAATTTTCCTTTTCCCACACTAAAACAAATGTGGGTAACTTAGCTTCATCATTTCCTCTGACTTCCAAGTTGCTTCTTCAAACTTGTGGTTTCTCCACAACACCTTGACGAGGGGCATTGTCTTATTTCATAGAACGTTTTCTCTATGATCTAAGATCTTCACTGGTTTCTCCTCATAAGAAATATCGTCTTCTAATTGTACCAACTCAGAAGAGAGTACATGTGAAGGGTCTGGTATGTACTTCCTTAAGAGGGTTACATGGAAGAAATCATGCACCTTGGCCATAGTAGGTGGAAGTGCTAGTCGATAGGCCACAGCCCCAACACGATCAAGAATCTCTAAGGGGCCGATGTACCTTGGACTTAACTTCCCTTTCTTTCCAAACCTCATGACCTTCTTCCATGGAGATATGAGTAAAAACACCATGTCTCCGACTTTAAACTCAAGGTCTCGTCGACGATTATCTGCATTACTCTTTTGTCGACTTTGGGCTGCCTTGATATGCTGCTCAATGGTTTTCACCTTCTCCACCATTTCTTTGACCATTTCTGGTACAAGCAGCTTACGTTCACCGACCTCATCCCAACATGCTGGTGTTCTACACCTTTTCCCATACAGGGCTTCATATGGTGCCATTTGGATGCTTGAGTGGAAACTATTATTATAAGAGAACTCAACTAGAGGAAGATGTTGATACCATCCTCCTTTAAAGTCCATTTACCACGCTCTCAACATATCCTCAAGTGTTTGGATAGTCCGCTCAGATTGGCCATCAGTTTGAGGATGATAGGCCGTACTAAAGTTCAGTTCAGTATTCAGAGATTGTTGAAGACTCTTCTAAAACATAGAGGTGAATCTTGGATCTCAGTCAGAAAAAATAGATAGTGGTACTCCATGAAACCATACCACGTCCCTGATATATATCCGTGCCAGTTGATCCAAAGAGAAATCCTCTTGAATAGAAATGAAGTGTGCAGTCTTTGTAAGACGATCCACAGCAACCCAGATTGCATTGTTGCCTTTGGATGTCCTTGGAAGTCCAGTGACAAAGTCCATGGTGATGTTCTCCCATTTCCATTCTGGTATGTGCAATGGTTGCACCATCCCCTTAGATTTCTGCCTCTCTGCCTTCACTTGCAGACACACCAGGCACTTTGATGTATATTAAGCGATTTACTTCTTCATATTATCCCACCAAAAGTTTTCTCGGAGATCTCGATACATCTTTGTGATCCCTGGGTTAATAGAGAAATTTGAACTATGTGCATCTTCCAAAAGTTCCTTCTTCAGCTCCGAACTTGATGGAACACATAGTCTTTTCCCAAACCACACAATTCCTTCTTCATTAACATTAAAATCTGAGGATTTTTCCTTTTTGATAGCTTCCACTTCTTCTTGGATTCCTGTATCATCCTTTTGAGCATCATTTAAGCATTCCAAAAGAGATGGTTGAGAAATAATTTGTGAAAGGATTGATTATGTTCCCTTCTTTATGATTCCCATGTCCATCTTCATCAAGTCTAAGAAGATTGGATCCTTTTCAATTCTCATCATTGATAGAATCCCTGGATCCTTTCTACTTAGGGCATCCGCCATCTTGTTCGCCTTCCCAGGGTGGTAATGTATTGAACATTCATAATCCTTAATGAGCTCTATCCATCTTCTATGGTGCATATTAAGCTCTTTCTGTGTGAATATATATTTAAGACTCTTGTGGTCAGTATATATCTCATATTTCTCTCCATAGAGATAATGCCGCCAGATTTTCAAGGAAAAGATCACCGCCGCCAACTCCAGATCATGCGTTGGATAGTTTCGCTCATGGATTTTCAACTGCCTTGAGGCATAGGATATCACTTTATCATTCTTCATCAGCACACATCCTAATCCCTTCTTCGAAGCATTACTGAATACCAAAAAAGCTCCCCACTTGTGGGTAAACTGAGCACGGGTGCAGTGATAAGCCTCCTTTTCAACTCCTTGAATCTTTCTTCGCATTCATCACTCCAAGAAAACTTTACTCCCTTTCGAGTTAGCTTGGTAAGAGGGTTGGAAAATCGTGACAAATTTCTCACAAATCGTCGATAATATCCAGCTAACCCCAAGATGCTACGGATATCAGTTACCGATGTTGGCCTCATCCATCCCTCAATTGCATCTGTTTTGGAGGGGTCCACAGATATCCCATTGCTTGTGATGATATGGCCCAAGAATGAGACTTCCTTCAACCAAAACTCACACTTGCTGTACTTTTCATAGAGCCTCTCCTTGCACAAAGTCTCTAGTACAGTTTTTAAATGCTCCTCATGGTCCTCCTTGGTTTTGGAGTATATTAGAATATCATCTATAAAGACTACCACAAATTTGTCAAGGTAATCTCTAAAGACTCTATTAATCAAGTCCATGAATATTGCTAGATCATTGGTGAGTCCAAAAGGCATTACTATGAATTCATAGTGCCCGTACCTTGTACGAAAATCTATCTTGGGGATATCTTACTTCTTCACCTTTACTTGATAATATCCCGACCGCAAGTCCACCTTGGAGAAGTATTGTGCTCCACGAAGCTGATCAAACAAGTCATCGATTCTTGGGAGAGGATACTTGTTCTTTATCGTTATTTTGTTAAGTTCATGATAATCGATGCAAAGCTGCATTGACCCATCCTTCTTCATGACGAAGAGGACTGGTGCACCCCATGGTGATGCACTTGGGCGTATAAACCCTTTATCCATATTCTCATGTAGTTGTTTCTTCAGCTCTTCAAGCTCAACAACAGCCATTCTATATGGATTCTTGGATATTGGTAGTGCCCCAGGTATAAGTTCAATTGAGAACTCAACATCTCTTCTTGGAGGAAGACCAGGAAGTTCCTCGGGAAATACTTCAGCGAATTCCCGCACAATAGGCATTTCTTCAAGGGTGGTTTCTTCCTTGGACTCAATCATCTGAGCCAGATATGCGTGCTCATAAGCCAGTAATATCCATGCTTGAGATGATGGATCTAAAGGAGATTCATCTTTCTCCTGACACTTGTAAAGAATCGGGGGTCGATTCTCCATATGGAGTGTGATTTCCCTCTCCCGACAATTTATGTTGGCTCTATATAAGGAAAGCCAATCCATGCCAATAATTGCATCAAATTCCACCAAAGGGAGTATGACGAGGTTTGCCGGGAAATTCAATCCACAGATTATAACAGGGGAGGACTTATATTCATGGGATGCAATGATTGCCCCATTTGCCGTACTCACCGACATCTTTACTTCCAGGATTTGTGGTGGTGCTGGGATTGTTCTACTAAACATTCGAGATATAAAAGAATGCGTAGAACCTGAATCAAAAAATACGTTCACTATTCTTGAATGAATAACTAGTGTACCTTTCACCACTTCGTTGTCGGGGTTCACTTCAGCAGAAGTGATGGAAAAAGATCTTCCTTGTTGTCTTGGAGGTTTTTGGTTGCCTCCAATAACCCTTGGATTAGGGCACTGATTCGCAAAATGACCCGGTTATTTTCATTTGTAGCATTGAACAACGTGTTGAGGTTCGAACGGAGTGTTCGTCTTCTCTGTCGCAGCCACGGGTCCTTCTTGCCGACAGTTAATAGCTAGGTTCCCTTCTTTTCCACACCTAAAGCATTTTATCGTCCCCCTAAGGCAATTTACAGGGTGCTTCTTTCCACACTTTTGGCAAGTGGGGTGCTGGAACTTCTTAGCACCATTGGATTTATCCATCGGACCACCTGCATTGAAGTCCACCTTCTGCTTCTTGTCCCCATGATACCCCTGTGATTCTCCGATCTCCATTTCAACCTTGAGGGCACATCGAACAATTTCCTCATAGCTGTCGAAGTCATGGATCGCTAATGCTTTCCACAAGCTAGGCTTCAGCCCACCAAAGAAGCGGTCAACCTTGCACTCGGGGGTAATGACAAAGCCGGAAGCGTATCGTGCAAGCCTTGTGAAGTTTTCCTCGTATGCTCCCATAGATTCTTCATCTTTCTTCTTGAGGGAAAGGAAGTCCCTTTCCATATTAAGACGGAGGGTGCGTGGAAAATATTTATCGAAAAACATCTTCCGGAATTCTTTCCATTCCAAAGCCTCGATCTCCTCCTCAGGCTTCGTATTTTTGATCAACGTCCACCATTGATCAGCTTCACCCTCTATACGATAAGCTACCAGGAGAACCTTCTATTGTTCAGAACATTGAAGGATAGAGAAGATCTTTTCAATGGAGTTGATCCATTGCTCAGCGATCGTGGGATCAGATGATCCACTAAAAGTAGGAGGCCTTTGTCTCATGAAGCTCTCGATAGTGACTTGTTCTTTCTTAGGGGGGGGTTGAACATTCCTCTTGACCCGTGTTTCTATTCAAAACATGAGTTAGCTGAGAGAGAAGCATGACAAAGTTCACAATTCCCGATCCCAATGGATTGGGCATCTCATTAGTACAATCATCACACTGATCTTCACAACGGTTGTTAGCCCGAATTCTCCTATTACTGGCCATTGGCTGGAATAAAAGGAAAGTTAGGGGTAACACATAAAGGGTAATCCAAAGACAAAAGTTGATGACTTATAAATAAACTTTAATCTCTTTAACTCATGAGTCTATAGGATTCAATCCAGGCTTTTCATGATCTTCCTTCTAACATATATTCTTAGGGGAATTTTTCCCTTAATAGGGGTTCATACTAAGATTGTGAATTTATCAAAACATATCCCCCGAGAGTGTCGTAACCAAGAGTGAAGCAAGGCCCGTTGTCGTGCACCAGTTCCCATTCGAGTCTAGATCAAAGCGGTGTTTTCGGGTTTTACCCCCAGGATACATCTGTGCCAGAGCCGCCTCTACCTGCTCGTATCCAGATAGGTATGTATTTGTTTGATAAACCACTTACTTAGTATTTACCAAAACATAGGGATGTTTTTATTATGCTTAGTCTTTTATCTAAGGCATTACTAGGGTTTCCTAATCCCAAAAATAACTAAACCTGTCCTCTGATACCAACTATGACAACCCTGATTTTTATTACAACTTCAGCATGCTTTATTACATAAAACTTCACTTGATACAATAAAGAAGATCGAGAGGTTTAGTGTCTTTGGGGCTTAGGATCATTACATAAAAACTTTAAACTTGAAAGACATCATCTTTATTTAAATCTTCCTTTACATGACCACTACATTCATTCGTACTTAGCATTGCATGGGATAACCTGAGGACATGCATAAGAAAAGGGTGAGCTATAAAGCCCAGTAAGGGAGTACAAAATGAATAACATGAGGAGTACAATACATGTTAAGAAATAGGAACATCAATAGATCATTAGAGTAACATGAACATAAAGGCATGATAAATCATGATAACCATAACATGGAAATGTGGCAACAACACTTAACATTGAATTAGCATGAGCCAAGGCTCATTGCACATGGAGCATGAGTAAACCCTCATTGCACTTGAAGCACGAGTAAAACCTCGTTCCACTTGAATTAGCTTGAGTCAACACTCATTTCACATGACGTATCATGATACTATACTTTACCCAATGCATTGTAGCGCTATAAGGGCACACCCTTCTTAAACATTTCATTTCTGCATAAGTGTGCCACATGGATCATAAAACATGGATTCATAGAACATAATCATTTAGTCCATGATAAAGGAATGTGGAATTCATACATAAAACTTTACAATAAATATGTAAATGTGCATAAAGGAGAATACCCTTGATGGAGAAATGGGCATGGTATTCACTACACAATGACATTGGCTTAGAAAATCGGTGCGATTTCGGCAGCGTAACGGCGTGACATAAGAATTCATAAAAAAGGTTGATGAGAGAGAAAGGGGTTCCTCATCATATTTACATGTAATGGAAATTAAGGAGGTAATATAGATACATGTCCCAACAATTGAAAAGGAATTTAGATTCATGATGCAAAAGTATTGCTTGAATGTAAAAGAAGAGAGAGAAGTTCCTTTCGGAATTTCGGCATAGTAACGGGTGTACATGGGAGGAATTTAATGAGAGAGAAAGGGGTCTCCCATCATTAAAACAATAAGAGGGAAGTATGGGGGAGGTGAGAAACCATACCTCAACATTCATAATTGAAATTAAAAGGGCAATACAACTTAAAGAAAATTGACAAAATGGAGAAAGGAAGAAAAAACCCTTACTTGGAAGTGTGCTTCCAAAGGCTAGAGAGAGGCTTGTGAGAGGCTTCTTGGGAGCTTGGGGCACCTTGGGAGGATTATAGAGAGAGATTAGGGCAGAGGTTGGATGAACTCCAAGGGCTTTGAGTGAGGAGAAAGTGGGATCTTGGGTGGGTTTATATAGGAAAGGTGAGGGAATTCTTTATTATTTAGGTTTGGGACCCCTTATATTAAAATAATCCAAACCACAAACCATACCATGGTATTTTCCCATGGTTTCCGGAAAAGGAAAGAGTAAAAAAATATTTTACAAGGCCAAGGTCCGAACGTATTAAAAAATTAGGGTTGATTATGTGGAGGTGAGTCACACTCCCATTGAAATTAATTTGAAAAGGCAAAGTGTTGAATAAGTCTTGAGGGCTCCATTAATGCTTTGGAAAGTAAGTCAAACAAACCCAAAACCTCATTATTTTAATGATAAAACATATATTGGCCGAAAATAAGGATTATGGTATTTTATTACATCACCATTGGGTCATTATGATGTCATAAAACACATTATATATTTAAATGGTATTTAATTTTTACCCAAAAATTTGACTGTCTCAGAAAATTATGAAAAATTCACCGTTGGATAATTTCGACATCCTGATTCCAAAAATAATATTTAGTTTATCTATATAATTTTCTAAATATGTGAATTTTCTCTTTTAAAATAAAAACCGACATTTATAAAAAAAATTCACGGGCTTTGACAGAAATGGCTTTCAAACCTTAATAAAAATTTTAATTGCCTTCATAAAATTATAAGATCGTTTATACTTAATAAAAAAAATAATATTTTATTAAAATATTATTTAATTCAAAAATACTTTAATTTAATAAAATATAAATCTTAATTAAATAATAACTAAAAACACCATTTGTACTTTAAAAACTAATTACAATCTATCAAAAATGACTAGAAATTATATTCATTATTATATACAAAAATAATGTACATGAACATGGTGCTACTTATTTGTTACATAACCCCTTAAAATAGCCGCATAAGACCTAAGGGTAAGGTGTGCGATGGTGACAGACTCTTGGGGTGGCTCGGATAACATCGCTCGAGTGGTAATTTCAATCAACTTCAACTTTTCCCGTAAACGATCACGTTCGAGCTTGAATTGATGAAGCTCAGCTTGGTCTTGGTCAAGGGCAAAGCCCAAAGACGACACCTCTTTTCCGAGCTCTAACAAATGGGCTTCGTAAGGGGCAATTCTACTGGATGAGGCCATCGCTTCCTTTGTCTGAGTATAAATTGGTTCGTTAAAGCCTTATATTTATACTACTCAGATGATCACTGTTCAACGGCTATAAAAGTAACGGTCAGAAATCTTAACGTGAAACTAAATAAGTTGACATCTATAAAAACATTTTTCATAAAGAAACATTTAACTGGATCAAGAGGGATTTTCTATTAATGAAACATTGGGTCATTACAAATAGGGAATAATTCTTGACACTTTGATAGGAAAAGAGTTATATAGGAAATTTTACAAGTGTGAAATATTGCATTATTATGTTTTTTGTTCTTAGCCATATTATATCCTAGGATGAGACCTCATTTGATCCTACGAACAAAAAGGAATTTAAAAAATTTATTACACCAATAGACACTAGTGTGGTACATGGTTTTATTATTTTTTTGGTATGTTATTATCACAGATTTGTTCCAAATATTACCTAATTGGATAACTCATTAATAAATTTTAATGTAACAGAGTTATGTTTTTATGGATAAATGAATATGAATAATGTTTTTGAAGAATTAAGGAATAGATTTTTCAATGCTCTAATTTTGACTCTATCATTAGAAAGTGATGAATTTTTTATATTTAACAATGCATCAATAAAGGGACATATTGGTTTCCTTATGAAAAATGAAAAATATTATTAAATGTACATCAAGTTTGTTGCAGAATCATGAACAGAACAATTAAACACCTGATTATGATTTGGAAACCATAATATTTTCATTGGTTATATGGATACATTATCTCTATGGTGAAATTTTTGAGATATACAGGGATCGTAAAATACTAAAATACATCATTTCATAGAAAAAAATCAATATAAAAAAGGTTATGTATTGAGCTGCTCAATGTTTATGATTTATTAATAAAATACCACCAATGGAAGGTAAATATGGTATAAGATTCATTGAGAATAAAATATCATGGAGTTCATACGAAAATGAGGATTAAGAGGGACACTATATTAATAGATCTTATAATGACAAATAAAAAAAATTATAAGGGGAGACATCACTAGTTTTTCAAATAGCTTCCAAAACATAATTATAGGAAAAGATAAAATGTTCTCAATCTTCTTATGATAATATCTTGTAAAACACTAAACCCACGGATGATCAATAATTGGTAGACATCATCTGTGAATATGAATTTATAATATTTGGAAAGAGATTATGTGCTCACTTTATAACTAGGATAAAAAGATAATATATTTATGATTCTCATAGATCTAATTTCTATATACACCTTTCTAGCACCAATATGTATAGGATATTGAGGGAAATATTTTTTTATGATAACATAAAAAAGAAAATTTCTGATTATGTATCATGATGCTTTGTTTGTCAATAAGGGAAATCTATGAGACTATATAATAGAGGATCCACTCAACCTCTTCTTATTCCTATGTGATAACATTACTGGGTACTTTGTCACTATATTACCCTATAATGCCATAAATAATGAGAGAATATGGGTTATTAGTGATTTCTTTACAAAATATGCACATTTGATTGCTATGAGATAATGTTTTCCTCTAATGTTCTTGGAAATGTTTTATGTTAATGAAGTGGTAAGACTTCATGGTGCCCCAATTTCAATTCTTTTTTATCATGATCTATGATTTCCATATAGATTATTGAAGAGTCATTAGAGATCTCTTGATACTTAGCTTCATTTGAGAAATTATTTACAAACTCAAATTGAGGGATAGTCCTAAAGAACTATTCAAAAATTATAAGAAATGTTGAGTTCATAATCACTTGACTATCTAGGTATGTTGGATCATTATCAACCCTTTATAGAGTTTTTCTCTAACAATATTTTATATTCATCTATCCAAATGGTGTTATATGAACCATTATATGGGAAGCGATCTCATACAATAACATTTTGGGATGAGGTTGTGGAATGGAAACTTCTTACTCCAAAACTTTTTGATGAGACAAAAATAATGGCAACAACAATTATGGCTCATATTAATGAAGCTAAAATGTAGAAAAAAGAGTTATAGTGGTAAAAGTGAGAAAGATTTGGAATTTCATATTTGAGAACATTTTTTCTTTAAAATATATCAATGAAAGTGTGTTATAAGATTTGGTAAGAAATAGAAACTAAGTCCTTGTAAAATAAAACCATTTGAAATCCCAAAAGAATTGGACCTATATTATACCATTTGGAAACTTCACAAGGCCTCTCAAAAGTAAATTATGTGCTCCATATATCATGGTTAAGGAAGTGAATACCAGAGCCAACACATGAAATCATCTCTAACGATGTAGAATCTAAAAACAATATTCCATACTATGAATTGCCAATTGATATTTTTGGAACTAGATATAACGTATTGAAAAAATAGATGACTCTACTGGTATTGGTAGTGTGGGGAACTCAAAAGATAGAGGATGAAACATGGGATATATAAGATGTTATAAATAAGAATCACCTTTTTTGGAATGTAATTAAAATAGAAATTTCTAGGCTAAACTTTTTGTAGGATTGAATAATTTAAAAACCATTGAAATCATCATATATTTATTTTATAATAACTTTATCTTCTTTTAAATTTTTGGGATATAACACTGAGATTAAACGAAACACGATACTATATTAAAAAGTTATTATTTGAACATGGCCATTAAAACCTAGCTGCTGGGTTGGTGGGTATGAATCAGTTTCCCTAATTATGAAAAAATATATTTTTTACAAATGTTCAATAGGTATATATTTATTATAAATAAATGTTATAATCCTTTTAATTTACAATAATGTTTTTCAGGGAAACTGTATTTTTCAATGAAAACAGTTTCATCATGTTTTTCACATATACAATAAAATTATCATTTAATAATTTTACATAATTTATTTTGAAAAATTTACGTCATTTTTTTAATCTTCACTGGTAACTTTCTAGGGATAAACTGTTGGTATTTTTTTGTAAATTTGATTTTTTCAATGATTTGTGAAAAGTAAAGATTTTTATTGAAAAATCGATTTTTTTTCAAGTATCTAAAAAGTTATACATTTCATTATAATAGTTGTAAAAGTAACATTAGTTAAAATATATTAAAATTAATTAAATTTAGGAAAATTTAATCAAATATATTTTCAATTTTCATATAATGTTTTTACACCTTTGAAATATTTTTCTTTTGAAAACTTCATTTTCATCACACATGTTGGTTTTATTTTAAATTAAATTATACCAATTATGTTATTTGGATTTGAAAAAATAAATTCATTTATCTAAATCAATATAAATAATATTATATAAATAGTATATATTATATTTTTTCTATAATTAATATTAAAAATATTAAAAATTAATTATTGTGGTTAATGTTCTAATGAGTTTACTGAGTAGTTAAAATAAGAAGATGAATGTTAAATATGACCTAATAACTATATAATTATTATTTTATGACAATAATATGAACATATATAATAATATTTTTTTTAATGTTTCATTTTATATCCTTTTATCATGTGAAAAACAAGGGTTTAATTATGCCTTTTAAAAAATTCCATGTGTTTTTTCCCTCTCTTAAAATTGTCACACTTATCCTCTCCATTTCACATTTGAAAAGCTATTTGGATCAGAAATTCATTTTCTAAATACCTTCCATACTTCCATATTAACATTTCATTGACCTTTTTTTATCATAATTCCAACCTATGATGAATGTTTTTCAAACTAAATTATGTTGTTCGAAGAAGAGGTAAAGTTATTAAATAAGTGTTTTTATTTTATTTCTTCTTCCAATTTCATCAGATATTATTAATAAAATCTTATAAAATAAAATAATTATATTCCATATTATTATATGTTATTATCTTATGTTCATGAAAAATATACAAGTCCTCCTCCCTCAAATGGGAAAGTAAATCATTGATAGTGAGTACAATTTTTCGTCGCCTTGAGAACTGATGTAACCCATATTCTATCCACACCTTTCATGGTTTCATATAATGATGTATTTAATATATATATATATATATTGAATATATTTTTAACAAAATTATACCTCTATATTCATGATATCATATGCCATTTCATGGAGGATATAATAATGTAGTTCATTTTTATGGTGGACTACTGCTTCAAAAAGCGATGTGATCCATTTTTAAATAACGCTTCACATAAAAGGTAGTAAAGGATAAAATGAATGATTATATGTGATATATATGACATGATTTTAACATTTTAACTTTTTGTTACCTTATTTAAGGTACTTCTTGACCCTTGTTTTGATCATTTTTTCATTGGGCATTTCTTTGGGGTTATTTCCAGATTTATTTCAAAAAATATTGAATCCCAAGTGGTTGTGAATCGTTGACACATATTTTGGGAAACAATTTAGTTATTTCAAGGAAACCATGGAAACAATAATGTTCCACTGGAAGGGGTTTACGATTTTTATACACCATGTGTACAGCCTTCCAAATCATGCTCTATTGGATTGTGGGGATTTTCATGGTTGATGTATGAATGAAGTAACAATGTGGAAAACATATGAACTCCATCAAGAAGTCATAGAGGAGAGAATATTTAAGGCACATGGTTTCTAATAACCATGAAGTCTCTCAGCAAGCCATGCATGAAGACTTTTGATCCCCCCAAAATTTAATGAAAAATTAGGGGAACCACTAATCGACCTCATTCGACCCCCAATCATTTTATAGTTTTGAAGTCTCATAATAAGTTATTTTGGCTCCTCAAAAAACTTCTCTTGGTTGATGAAATAACTATTCTCGTTCAATTTCTTATGAGTAAGTAAATATTCAATCATGTTGTTTCTTCAAATATAGTCTTATATTATCCCTATAAATTTATATATCATCATGCCATTGAAATATATAATCTCTTTTTTTATATGGATTTTGATTCTAGCTTTAATTTAATGTTATCATATGCATTCATTTTTAATTTTCAGATCCCATTGCTGGCGTTGAATTGATTCGATCACGGAATTAATGTAAACTGGATCAATAAATATTTTCCTAACAATTAATAAATTTAATTACTTAATTTATTTAAAATAAGTTTATAAATGATTTAAAAACCCATATATGTGGTTATTGAAGTTTAATTAAAAGATGTTCATTAAAATTTGTAAAAACCGAAAATTTCATTACAAATGATATTAATTGATGGATTTGAGAAAATCTATTTATTTATTTGAAAATTAATTTTATGAAATGAATTTATTTCAATTAATTATAAAAAATGTATTAAATTGAAAGATAATTTCAAAATTTAATGAGTTAATGTAAACCTATGTTTTGGTTTCGAAATTAGAAACACATGATAGAAGCAGAAAATTGGGAATTTTATTTTGAATTGATTTGAAATGTTCTATTTTCTATTGATTTATTGATTAAATAATAAAAGAACATGATATACAAGGTTTTTAATATCTTTTTTGGAAAATTATGTTATGATTTTACCCATGGTAACGAATTAATGATAAAAACACTAACTAAACCAAGTTTGGAAGGATGGATCATAATGGGATCCTCAAATGAGGTATAGATTGATTGATCATAATTGGATCCCCTAATTGGATAGAGATGGATTTCTTACAATGGGATGTTTAAATAGGGTTTATATTTAATTTTCCTAATCGATTACTCTAATGGGGTGTTAATATGAGTGTGAACAGACATATATTAAACGGTGATCACTGACGAGTGGTGCAAGGGTCATATAACAAGAAACTAATGTACCATAGGGTGTTTGACCATGATGATTTATTTTATTTTTCTATAAATTTTATTATAAATTTCACTAATTATAGAACAATTTTATTCATTCCAACTATTTTAAATATACTCTTATATATAAAATCATCATTTATAACAGTTTTGATATATCATCTATATTTTTATTTGAAAGAATGTTTCATAGAAAATATATAAAATATTTATCATACCTTAATTTAATTAAATTTATAGAATGTTTTTTATTTTGATATGGTATTTCTTATAGAACAATTAGTGAGACCCTATTGGGATATTTTTCTCAGACCTTACCTTTTCTGTTAGATATTTTTATATTTTCCTCTTATAGGTCTGAGAAAAGGGGAAGTGACACATTGAATAGGGGGATATTCTTAATCTATGGTACCATAAGTGACGAATGTGATTGGTGTAGATTTGATCCACCTGTTACATGATATGTAGGAGTTGTATATTTCTAGTTATTTGGTACATTGATGATGTACTATTTGGGTTTTCTTACCTATTTAATTGTGGTACTTTCTTCATGAGAAGTGTTGATCATAATGACTTGTACATTTTATCATAAATTGTTTTGTGGAAAAAACCATTCCCACTTGATTATGTTTTAATGAAAAGTTCGTATCTCCATCCTATGGGGCTGAAAAATTTATTGACACCTATCATATCTACTTTAGGAATCATGGTACCTAGGTATCCCAGATGGTTCATGGTAAATCATTATTAAAGGTATGAGGTTGTGAATAATTCATTATTGTCAATATGCAGTTGGGTTGTCTTGGAAAATAGAATGTGGGATTTTGGGGAATAAAGAGGTAGTTTCAAGTGATTTTATAGCCATCCCTCACTGTAATGAGCCTTAAGTTACCAATGGTGTTTGTGAAAATCATCCTTGATGAATAATTTGATTTAATTCTAGTATTTTCCCTACTTATTATTTTGTTATTTGGAAATCCAAATCCTAAAATTTTCATGATGGAATTGATATTGTTGTATGGTTTATCATTTTACCCTTGATCTATGAAATCATACTAATATATCAGAAAGTGCAATGATGGATGAGCATAACCTGGCTGGTAAGTCAGGGTTGATGGGAGTTACTTTTTCAACTGGTGGCAGTTACAGGAGTTCCTTTAAAGGGAAGATAATTAATTATGGAAGGATTAGTGGATCTAGATAATTTGAATTTTCCAAACCTACAACAATTCCATGAAGATGCCCTATGATTTGATTCAATTATGGAAAGGATATGAATTGAAATTGGGGATGCACTAAGGAACCTATGATCTACAAAACAAGGAGTCAGTCATGGAACCTACATATGTACTTTCATATCTTTTTTATTCAATAATGTATCATGTTCACATCATTACCAAGAAGTATAGTGGTGAATTTGGATGATTCAATATCTAAGGGGTTCTGGACATAGGCATCCAAAACAGATCTCATTCACATAGTGGAAGGGTCTTCAAAGGAATCTGTTAGGTGTCTAGTGACTATGTGAGGTTCCATCACAATAGAATCATCGTTAAATACGACTATATGTTATACTGGTGCAACATTCTCATTTATATTCAATCGCATTTTGAAACTGATAAATCATCCAACCAATGTTTTATCTTGTGTGATAAATATTATTATTCATCAGAGAATGAAGAGGGTGTAGAGGATTTATATTCTGTCCAATGTTTTCTCTTTATTGTAGATTGATATTACCTTGATATTTTTAGTTATCAATATAAATTCCCTTTAAGTAATTGTTATTTTGAATTCAATCATATATAATAATGCCCAAATTGATTGTTATCTTAACTGGGTCTCTTATTCAACACATGATGGGGTGTTCTATGTTTTTCAAGGAGAATAGGAGCCAAGGTCATGTAGATATGGAACTCCAATTCTAGAGTGAAGTAGGGTATTATTGGTGTTAAATTTTTTCTTGGAGTTGGAATCCTTGAGTGATGATGTCCCCTTACCCGTCAACGAGTTTCATGATGTCTTTCCCACTGATTTCTATATTTTATCAATGGTTAGAGAGGTATAGTCCTCTTTATATTTATTAACCATTACTAACCCAATATCTATACCATAATACCATATAGAACTAGATAAACCTAATGAGTTAGAGAATAAGCTAGATGGTATTTTGATGAAATGATTTATTCACCTGAGTGTGTCATCTTGGTAAGAACCTATTCTTTTTGGAAAGAAATATGGTTGACCACTTCACCTCTATGTGGATTAATGAAAAATAATTCTATTTATAGTATCTATTGCATTACATAAGAGATATATTTGATCATATGAGAGGGTTAAAGTGTTTATTTAATATTTATCATTGATTTGGTTATCACTAATTGAGAATAAAAGAATCAAAAATTATGAAGACTATCTTCATGATTAGGTTAGAACACTTAGAGTATCTTTTTATTCTATTTTTTCTAACCATCATTTATATTTCCTTCATGGGATTGATGAAAAATATATTCAATGTGTACATTGATTCATTAATTCTGGTATTTTGTGACTACATTCTAATTTACTCTATGACCAAGGAGGATCATGTGCATAATTTGAAATCATTTTTATAAATCTTGAAAGATCACTAAATTTAATGAAATATTTCAAAATGTAATTTTAAGATTTAGCAATTTATGTTCTTGGGACCTGTGGAATCAGAACATGGTATTTCAGTTGATCTTGAAAAGGTGATGATTGTTATGACATGGAAAAAACCATGCAAGGTTTTTTGGATTTATAGTTTCTTGGGTTTGGCTGGACATTAACACAATATTGTAAAATATATCTAGTAGTTTTCTTCTATAATAAATGTTCTCACTCTAAAAGGGGTTATTTTCTTTTGAAATGAAAAATATTAGTGGTATTATGATGATTTAAAAATTATTTTGACATTTTCACCAATGTTGACTCTTCCAACAGCTTGATAGGGCTATGTGGTATTTTGTGACCTGTTAGGTTTGGGACTAGGTTGTGTTCCAATACATGGTGATAAAAATATATAATATGGTTCTATAATCCTTAAGAAGCATGAGAATAATAATTTAACCCTTTATGTACCCAATTTTAGGTATTTATCTTCACTCTTTTTGTTTCCCTCTATATTTTTGTGTGTATTGGTACTCTCAAGGATGAAGAGAATTTGGTAGTAAAATGGCCTAAAGTTCAGGGTTGTATGTTTGTTGTAATTAATGTATTACATTTAGAATTTTGTTAAGGGATATTTGGGGTTATCCCTAAATTTAGAGAATTCGTGGGTAGGGTTGGGTTAGTGTGTAAGAATATACTGTTTTCACTATCTATAGAATAAATACACACTTTGTAATGTTTACATGTCATGTACTAGTTTACGAGTGCATATCGTGAACTATATCATGATGTGTATCAATTAAATTCATTCTAATGTAAAAAAATATGGATTTTAAAATAAGGTGACATGGTTTTTATTATTTTTGGGTTTCAAGTAGTACATGGCGTGAAAAGGGATTACACGCTTTGTAACTATCATGGTTTTTGTTTTTAAGGTAATGTATGAATGATTTGTTATTTCATTAAGCTAAATAATCTTCCCTCTTGTCCAAGTATCTCTTCTAGGTTATTTTGGATACCTTCTATCCTTTTGGATTTCTTCCTTCAACAACTGATCTCTATTTTCATAGTGGTGCTTTTCTCCTAGTGAGTAATCATTCCACTTCTTCATTCTCATTGATCATAGTAGTAACATTGTGTTGTGTTGTTTGATCCATTGATATGTGTATGATAATATTAATGATACATTCTTGATATATAGTGTGATCGTCCTCTGAAGGCTGATTGTTGTGTTGTTTGTGATGCGGCATGCATGTTTCTTTGAGGTATGTTTTGATCCATCCTCTCTGATGAGTGTTTTGTTTTTTTAATTTACTCTAAGATGTGAGGATTAATTTTTGGGTTTATTTTGTCATAGTTGTTTTCAATTAGGTAGGTGTATCCCATTGTAGACATCTGTGGCCTTTTTTAGGTAGGTGGTACCATCTATAGCATCTGTTAGATTAAATTTATTACTTTGGTTTTTTATTTATTGTTTTATATAATGAAATTTCAGGATTTATTGATTAATTTGTCTGTGTGGAATGTGAATTTTATCAAATATGGTCTCCCCCATATTTGGAAAAAATAAATGTTATTTTTAAATCATTATTATATGGATTTGTGAAATGATTTTCAATGATTGGTTTTTAGGAAATGGTTTAGAAAATAGAGTACATTGGAAGCCTTGGGTACTTAGTTGGATGGTGTAGTAACAAGCCTCATACATTAATTGGCGAGTTCACTCAGGGGGTGTTTTGTAATACCTATGAAAGTTCTTCTAGGGAATTGGTATAGCTATTTGAGGGTTCAACTTTCGGGGTGTTCTTTGTCTCTCTATATTTTAAACATATATATAGAGGCTTGATACAAATGATTAACTATGATTGGGTATGAGTGTCAAAGATATCATGACCTATAGTGATCTTTTGTGTGATGTTTCCAATGAATTTTATTGTACTATTTATATTGTGCATCGATGGATATGATAAGATATGTGACACATTCCTTTCTTTGATTTGAGAAGTTTTATGTATTTGAAATTCAATTAATTGTTTTTCCTTGATAATTTTAGAAATATGGGAATAGGGGGAAATAATGTTTTCCTTTCTTTTGATATAAAAATGTTAAATTGTATATCATGTCTTGTTTTCATTAATTTTGACTATGTTTATGTTTTTTTACAGAGATATCATATGGAACACCTATTTGAGATCATACTAATCTTGTTTTCCCACACCCTGCACACCCCGTCGGTGGTGTGTAGGCCATTGTATATCAATCAATATAGGGAAAGGAAATGAAATATAATGATACAGTGATGTTTCCATTAGTTGAGTTTTGGTAGCTGGTAGTGAGATGATGAGATTTTTTTATGCTACCACATGGAGTATGAAGTTTCCTATTTTAGTATTCCCTTGATGTTGGAATTGAACTTTTGAATGTTCAGACAATTTTAGAGTTGCATTATTTATTCACTATTGTTTTAATTATTTAATATGTTTTCTCTTTAACTATTTCACTCAATTATATATATATAAATATATTATGTTGGTGATACAGGATGGGAGAAATTGTTCCCTATTTTTTGTTTGTTTCCTATGTGATATCCACTAGCCCATGGGGATTGGGAATGCCCATCAAGTATGTGGAAATTCATCTTAGGTACAATTATGAGGGGGTATCCAGGATAGGTTCATTCGATAATGGCATTATAGGTGGCCTATCATCAAGATTAATTATCTTGGGATGCTTTTTAGACCAGAGATGGTATTTTTGGGATATGAGAGGCAAGTTGTAGTGACTTCCTATCCAGAACATTCCACTATGAGACTCATGTTTCATGGGGTTTTTGGGATGTGTGTCTCATATTTTGAGTTCTTGATCTTAATATTAGTTTTTTGTTATGGGTATCTAGTTTGAACTAAGAATATTGTATTTTATAAACATTTATTCTATATTAGTGTACAACAGTATACCTCCAAGACATGTTCAATGGGTTCCTCAAGAAATTAAAATGGATACCATCATGGGAATCTTAACATATAATAGAATCGTATCCTGTCTATCAAATGTGAATTTGAAATTGTAGAACAACATGTACCACATTTTCAAAATATAGTCGTTGAGAAAGAACCATGATCTTATGGTGAAAGAGATCGATCATAAGATTTCTTGCATAAGAATTCACTATCAATTAATGGTGTGAAGGAAACTCAAGTGGTGGAGATCTGGATGTAAAATATCAAATAGATCTTGTAATTCAGGGACACTTATGAGTGTTTCAAGATGAAGTGTGTTGTTTTCATACATGAGGGTCCCAAAAAGAGATTATTGGATTCCATGGAACATGATGATAGTCATGTGAGCATATATTAGAAGGGTATCAAGACTATATTTTTCGAGAGTTTTTTTTCAGAGTCACAGATGATGGTGAAATCTCTACGTTTCCTCTATTTAATGTGGTGATATCCTTTGGTGTCAGTATACTCTAATTGGTTTGATGAGTCAGTTCATTTTTCTCTAATATGTAGTGAAGATTGACAAAATCAATGCTCAAAAGTTCCTACAGGTTTTAAAAATAGATATAATATTTTAAGTATTTATGATGAAGCTTTCATCTTGTGAAGATATAGTAGATAATGTTATGATAGAAGAGATAAATATGATAGGAATGGTTGTTTATTCACACCTAATCTTCCACCAAGTTTTTAATTAAGTGAAAAATTAGGGATGAAGAAGAAGTGGAATGACCATCTCCTAAGTAGTAGAGGTGGTTCATAGTAGTAGGCCTCTTCTTCTCATTCTGTGGAATCCATTAGTGTTTCACTAACTTTCTATCAGTGTTTCATGGTTGGTTACACCCAACAATCTATTCCCACACCTGTGATGAATAGAAACTATTTTGGGGGTTGTGGTCACCTACAATATTTTCGTCAGGCTATGTCTATGCCTTGATATGTTTTAGGATAATTGAATTTGAATGTTTTTTTGTGTAGTTAGATGATTAAAAGACTATATGGATCCATCCATAGGCATTAGGTGTGATGCACCCTCACACATTAGGTTAGTTTTGGGAAGAGTAATATGTCAGTCTAGTGACAACGATAGGTATAATATATGTTGAATCTTTATTAGAGGTTGCTTTATTTGATGCTGGAAATTACCACTAATTTATGTATGTACATTTTTTATATTTTTAGAACTCAAATATAGCACATTTTCTTTGTTATTAATTTAGAAACACCTCTTGGGAAGATGAACGAGTAGGTGTTTTAGTGTCCTTATTTACTATTGATAGATGATATAGCAGTTTCATGGGATTATCTAATTCTTGATCTAGGTTTATTGATGTAGTCTTAATGATGGATTGCATTTTCGATCATCATGCTAAAGATGATTACTATCAATGGAATTTCCCATTTCCATCAGTTTATGGGAGTTTATATTTGTTTTGGGGAGAGTGGAATCTGAGGTCTTAGTGTGTATAGATTCCTCACATAGAGCTCAAAAGTATTTTTACTATAATAATTGATAATGATGACATTTCTTCTTCTTTTTGATCTTCCTACTATTTCTAGGACTTTACAAATGATTTCCCAGATGATTTTTTAATCTTCCTCCAGAGGGAGTGGTAATTGTTTTGAATGATCTAGTTCCATGAACATAGATTATTTGGATACCCTCTTATCATATTGAACTAGTATAGATTAATTAGATCCAGATTAAATTGGATGACCTAATGGAGAAAGGTTTTTTTCACACTAGTGTTCCACATTGGGCATCACCCATTCTCTTTTTGAAGAAGGTAGATAGTTCACTCTGATTGTTCATATACTATCCGAAGCTGAATAATGTGAAAGTTAAGAATAATTATCCTCTTCCTCATGTGGATTATTTGTTTGATTTTTTTAAAGAGTGAATATTGGTTCTAAAATAATGATCTTCGGTAGGGCATCATTTGATAAGAGTCTGGAAGTATGACATATAGAAGATGGATTTCATGTGAAAGTATGACCATTATGAATATCTTTTAATGCCATTTGGTCGTACTAAAAACCAATATTTTTTTATGTATTTGATGAATCAGATATCCCATGAGTATCTTCAAACATTTTTGGTAGTGTCCATGGATGATATTTTGGAATATTTGATATCTAAGAATAAGCACAAGAACCATCTGAGTTTGGTTCTAGAGATCCTTAGGAGTAACCATTTGTATGGAATGCATTCAAAATGTAGTTTTTTATTCTATATTGACGTTATATGGAACATGATTTATGAGAATGTATTATTGGTTTACTATGATAAGGTGAAGACTGTCTTGTAATGAAATGAACCAGCTAACATATTTTAGATTTAGAGCTTCCTCAGTCTTGTAAGATACTATCAATTTTTAATTTAGTATTTATCAAATTTGTGGTCAACATTGATTTTTATTAAAAGGAAATGGGTTAAATTCATATGGGATGGAAAGTGTGAGTATTATTTCAATGAGCTGAAATGATATCTAATATTGGATCCAATTCTGATATTAACTAACCCTGGTTAGGGTTACAGGGATTTCTGTGATCCTTCTGGTGATGACTTTGGTTGAATTCTTATGTACTATGATAATTTGATGGACTAAATATCTCTCCAACATCATCCACATGAGAGGAATTACCACACCCATTAGTTATATCTTACTACGGTTATGTATGCACTTAAGTATTGGAGAAACTGCCTTCTTGTTGAGTGGTTCATAGTCTATTATGAATAACAGATTCTGAGATATATATTTTCTCAGAAATAATTGAATCTGATATATAAAAGTAGGGTGTAATAGCTTCATATGTTTGATTTTTTACATTAACTACACCTAGTGGATTGGGAATGCCATTATGGATGCTCTTAGTAAGAATCTGCCATCATAGACAGTTTTGGATTCAAAAAAATAGTGAAACCCTATGGAGATCTCATCTTAGTTGTATATGGATTATCAATAGTATTTTTTAGGTGTTTTTGTGGAAATTTCCATGTTGTCATCATCTCTACAAGAGTATATTCTATATATTAAGCAGTAGGATCATGAGTCTAGAGGAATTAATGAAACCCTATATTGTGGGATACCTTTTTTAGTTAGATGATCTATTCATATGGTATACCGAATTTTAGGGATAGGTATATCGTACCGAAATCTATGAATTTCTCATTTAGTATGTCATAATTCATCATGTGTTGTTAATCAGGGCATCATGCTGATGTATTAGTAACTGAGATGGTGATTCTGGTGGCTGAGAATGAAGTGAACCATTACTGATAATGTGTCCGACTAATAGACCTATCAAAAGATAAAGGAATAGAATTAGGAAACATATAGTTTAATATAAATAATCTTTTTCCAATTTTGGAAGTGGATTCAGGTTTTCATGGACATTGTTGTTGGATTATATTGGACACCCCAAGAGAGGAATGTAATCTGGAAGGTGGTTGATTGGTTGAAAAAGTTATATTTTTTCATTCTGATTAGGGACACCAGTAAAGTCGAAGAACTGGGTAAGCTATATATGTAGGAGATCATGCGTTACTTGGGGTTTTATATTTCATTGATTTGGATATGAATCATTGGTCTACTTTATGGTTCTAGAGTAGTATCCAAGAGCTTATGGGAACTCAAATATGGATGAGTGTAACTTACCATCCACCATTACATTTCTAGAAGGAGAATGCAATTCAGATCTAGGATGATATGCTCTGTTCATGAATCATGGATTTTGGTTGATCATGGGATCAGACTGTTTGAGTCTAAATTTAAATATATTCATTAGTATTCGATAAGAATGGATCCCTTTGCAGCTTTTTATGGTCTCCCATGAAAATCATATCATTTTTAGAAAGAGGAGGGTGAGGTCTCTTTGGTGTGGATGAGTCTTGATAGGGAGATGTCTACAATGATTTGTGATATAAGTTCTTGTCTAGTTAGAGATTAGAGTTTGTAGAAATATTATCTAGTTTTTAGAGCCATCCTTACAATTTTTCAATTGGTGACTGTGTTATCATGAATTTTTCAATGTGGTTAGTATATTTTTGTCTTATAAATAAGGGAAATTTAGCTATGAGATATGTCAGACCATTTGAGGTCACTGAGAATCTTGGTCATATTCCATATCTATTAGAATTTTCAATTTAGTTAATGGGAATTCATGACATTTTCATCATATCATAACTTAGTAAATACCATCTGGATCCCTCCCACATTATGAGTTGTGAATAGATTGATTTGGAGACAAATGTTTTTGTTGTGATGAATCCCATGGATATTGTTGATGCTATGGTGAACATATTAAATGGAATGTAAATTCCCTTGGTAATAGTAATATGGATAAACTAATTAGATTCTCATGAGACTTGGGAGTGCAAGTTATTGATGAGGGAGAAGTGTCCTCACTACTTTTCCAAAGGTCGTTATTCCCCATGAATTAACAGGGAAATAAATTCTTATAGTGGGAGGTTTGTAACATAAAATTACCTACATTCAGGTATTTATCAACCCCCTTTTCATTTATATCATTATTTTGGTGTGTGTTTGGAATCCCTAAGATAGTGATAAATTACTAGGGAAAATGACATAATTTTTGGAGATGTTTGTTAATTTGAATTAATGGAATCCATGTATTAATGTGTCAAATTCTTTATCAAGTTCTCCCCAAATTCAGATAATTTCTGAGGTGGTTTGGGTATGTGTGTAAGAATCCTTTTTTCTACCTGTAGAAGTAATAAACGTCGTGTAAATTGTGGATGTCATGTATCATTTTTTGGGTTCATATCATAAAATGGGTCATTACATGAAATTTTTACACACCATGTAATTATTACACATAATGTAATAGAAAAATAGTGATCTACGTCCAATGTGGCATGTTTTTGAGAACTTTTTGGATTCAGGGATTACATGATGTGAAAAGGGATTTCACACTTCATAATTATCATGGTTTATGTTTTTAGGATGCTACATGGAAGATTTTTTATTTCATTCTTCTACAACCTCTTCCATATCAAGTAATTATATCTCCCAAGAAATTTTAGAGATCTCTTCTTCTTATTGATTTCTTCATTCAGTGATATATCTTCATTGAGGTTTTAATGAATTTCTCTAGGTGAGTAATCCTTCTACTACTTCATTTCTATTGATCATGGTATCCCCGTTTTGTTGCATTTCTGTATCTATTGATCTATGAAGATAATAATTTTTATCCTTTCAAGACCAATTGTGTGATTTTCCTCTAAAGGATGACTGTTGTTTTGGTTATTGTATAACATGTGAGTTTCATTTAGGTATTGTGTGATATGTCCTCTCTACCAACTATTTTGTTTTTGGAATTGATTATGAGATGTGATGATTAATTATGGGGCCTGTGTTTTCATATTTATCTTATTCCTTTTTAGTGGATTCCATTGTAGGCATATATAACCCAAGTTAGAGGTATTCTATTCCATCATCATTTTATATTGAGATAACTTTATTTCTTCGATTTTGTTAAATAGTCTTATTAAATGAAATGAAATAATTGATTGATTAATTTGTGGGTGTGCAATGTGTTTTTAATAAAATGTTGTACCCCATTATTTTGGTAAAAGAAATTTTTTTCTGTTCATTTATAAATATATATCTGAAATTGTTTTCAAAGAATTTTTTTGAAAATAGATCACAATTTAATCCTTATGTAATTATGTGGAAGGTGTAGAAATGGGCCAAGTCAATTTTTTAGGGAGTTCACTTAGGGGGTATTCTTATACTCTTATGGAACGATGTTCTATAGACTCAATAGACCAATTGGGGGGGTTTAATTTCTTGGTTGTTCCTCTCATATCTATATTTGATGTATATATCTAGAGACTTGATGTACGTGATTGTTTATGATTAGTTATGAGTATCATATATATCCTAACATGTAGTTATTCTTTTCGTGATGTTACATAATTTTTAGATTGTAATATTCTTCATGTACTTCCATCTATTTGATATGATATTTGATACAATATTTTCATTTATTTTACTACTTTTATTTATATGAATTAATTTGAATGTTTTTACGTGGATTATAAGGGAAATCACAGAAAAGGCTAAATTATATATGTTTTCTATTCTTTTAATATAAAAAATAATAAAACCATATAATTTTTTAAAATATCATTAGGTTAATATTTTTTTATAGAGACTTGATACGGAATGCATTGGTGGGATCCTACAGAGCCTATTATATCACACCCTACACACCCCTATAATGGTGCATAGGCCTTTGTATGTCTTTCAATGTAGGTATAGGAAAGGAACTATTGTAACAACCTGAGATTTTATGAGAATTATTATTTTTAATTTCATTTATGTATTTTTTTTAAGCTACACAAAAATTAACTTGTGTTATACCCGACACTGTATTAGCGTGCAGTATACACAACACTATTGTTGGCTCGTGTTACACAAAATTTCATGTTCGTTTTGTAGAAATTATACTACGCAACATTAAGTATAGATTTCGTTTAATGTATAAATTAAAAATGTTTTGAATTTTTTTATACACAACACCAAAGGGAGTTTTCAATACACGCATCCCTGACTTGGCTTTCATTACAAGCAATCACGACCTTCCTCGATAGCGTGTGTAGTACACAATATCGGGTTTCACTAAGCAATGATATATTTTTTTAATATTATTATGGACTAGACGTTATGAATAGTATTAAATACATTTTGAATTTTATAACATTATTATACATCTTACATATTTTCTAGAACATGGTATGAGAACAAAAAAATGTTTTGTGTAAAATAAGTATTTTAAAAAAAATGCAGTTTTGCTGCCTTTTGATGGTGCACACACTTTAAATCTAGTTTTTGACATGTTTATAAGTACAATTTGAAAAAAATATAATTCTTCTTTGGAATCATCATATAAAAACTTACGTTGGATAAAGGTTTCATATTTTTCTGATAACTTTCATATTTTAATGAATAGTAAAAACAACTTATATTTTAATTAAAAATAACTTTTTTTCATATCAATAGTTTATATGGTTAAATTATAATATTGAACGGTTTTAAAGTATAAATAGAATATATTTTTACCATTTAATATAATTTATGTCATTACCATTAATTTTACATTGAATTCATAGGTAAAAACATTTCAATCTTTGGCAATGTTTTTACTTTTAAAACTTGTTTTCTTAACATCAGGATTAATTTTAAATTAATTACTACAACTTCTATGTTTTTAATTTTGAAAAATGGAACCATATTTGAGTTAAGTGGGTCCAAAATATTTTAAAAGGTTAATTTTTGTTTATAGATATTATGTATAGTAAGTATGTTAATTTTTATATATTGTAGTTAATGGTAAATCGGGTAACTAAGGGTCAAAATAAGATTATAAAATTACCCTAACACCTGCCAAAATTCTATTGGATGACTAAAAGTCGACCCATATCACATAAGGGTCGGAATAGATTAATTTTATGGACTTTTGAACGTGAAAATAATTTAATTATTATTAAAACCAAAGAAAGTGACAACATGTCACTCTCTTAAATCTTATTAGTATACTAATTTTAATTTAGTGATAAACTTCATGATACTTCGAACATGAATAGTCTCAAGAAAGATAATAAATTTATGTACATCATGAGAATTTCTTTAGGTTTTTTAGGGATTAAATAATTATTATTAAATGAGACACAATAGTGATGTTGAAATTATTTTATTGATTGAAATATCAAAAAAATGGTTTTAAAAATATTAAAATAAATATTATATAGACTATGTAATATGCTCCAAAAATTTTCTTGAAACATATGACATGTTATGAATCTATTAAACATTTTAATTTGAACATATATTTTGTGTCTTTTTTATTTAAATTCAAATAAATGAATAGTGTCAAAATTGACACTACTGTTATTTTATAAAAATAACATAATATAAAATTGATTAAAAATCACAAAAATATTTAAAAATTATAAATTAAAATTTATATTGTATAAAATGTCATTATGTATCCAATTATGGATAATTCACAACACATAAGTAATTATTTATAAAAATTTAAAATATAGAATCTTATTACCACAAATAAAATTAAATATATTAAATAAGGATAAATCCAGATGATAAGATTTAAAATAAATTTCCAACATGTATAAATTTAGTTTTCTGATGAGATTAAAACCATATATAATTTATTCTTATAATATGAGTCATATTTGAAGGTTTTTAAGTGGGGTTTTATTTATTATAAATTAATATTTTGTGGTTTCCAAAGGTGCCCCTCTCCTCCCTTATAAAAGGCCACCTTCTCCATCTCTACTTCACAACACTTTGAGCCTTCATGATCAGTAAAAAGATTCCCTTTTCTCTTATAAAATTCCCTAAAAACATTCTGGAGGTTCTAGACTTCTCAAAAGACCCACTCTAGTCCCTTAAGAGGAATCCTAAAGGAGGTGTGTCGAAGAAGAGGTAATCTCTTCTACCGATTCTTTCAAGTTTCTTTCATCTTCAACTTCCTCTTATTTAGTTGTTTCATTGTAAATTAATACAATCAGTATCAATAATATACTGATATGATATTATAAATATGAAACAACCCCATTTCACCTTCTATCTATCCTACAAAAAATGAAATCGCCGCGCGTGCGTACGTACGAAATACCGTCTCCACGCCGTGGTGTAATCAGTTTTTCCACCACCACCTTACTTGGATGGGTATAATGGTGTAAATAATAACTATATATTGTTATTATAACTTCATACTTATTCTGAGATATTATATCATCCACTCCAATTCTATTCAATAATTATGGGAACGATATAATCGCTTGTGCGTGCGTACGGACTACCGTCTCCACGAACATGATGAGATTCATTTTCCATGATTAACTATTCAAGTATGATTATAAAGTATATATAATAAATAATCATGAAGGATATTACAAAATAATGATACTGGATTTATGTAGATATATGTTTCATTTACTTAATTCCATTCAATTCAATAAGGAAACGAAAACAGCGTTTATGCGTACGTACGGCCTACCGTCTCCATGAACGGTGTATATCATTCCATTTATCAACCTATTATATATATTTATATGATGAATATATATTATATATAAGTCATGATTTAAATTCTGGATTTATGTAAATTAGGATATGAGTAATAATATCAAGAACAACAAATCGAAACACATACGATAAATGAAACGATTTTACCCAAAACATTGCTTTAACATGGATTTTACAAAAGAACGGGTAATATAATGTCATAAGTGAACCATATATGATATCATAACAATGAATATGATTATGTAATAATTCAATGAAATTATTTAAATCATTATATAGGAGGTTCAGATACATACGAAGCATATCGAACATAATGTAAGGGATAACTTTTCAAATCTCATTTTTATCTGAGATTTTTTATTTTTATGTATTTACTTGGGTTATATTTATCATTCATATCCATGTTTTTTAAAAATGGTTTCATGTATGTTTAAAGTTATTTTTACCCATTTTTGAGTTTTACTACATGGTATGTAAGGAATCTTTATTTTGTTTAGCATACGAGGAACTTTTTGACTTTTCTAAAAAAAGTATGAGAAGAATGTTTTTTTAACATATATGGAATGAACGGATTTTTACGGTTTTATAACGCCTTATTTTCATGAAACTCACTCTACAAGATTTCATGACTATTTTCATCAAAATACTTTTCTTTTAAAATTGCATGGAATTTTTTGAAAAGAAAATGATTTTGAAGAAGAAAGGATATTTTACTCAAGAATTCATTTCATGTGTTTTATCAAAAACATTTTCCATCTTAGATGAAATTATTTTATATGTGTATGTTTCAAGTATACTGTCTCTATGATTTACATGGTTTCAATTTTATTATGATGAAATGATATCCATTTGTTTTATATGGATTATGTTATGATGGGATGATGTTTATGAAAACCATTTTATTATTTGGTTTATGATGAATGATTTATGTTTATGTTGTGTCACACATAAGAATGATTTCATTTTGAGATGGGTGGGACCTATATCCCCTTCCAATTAATTGGGTAATGATTTATATCTCATGAGATAGACATGGCTAGAACGACAAGGTAATCCGGTTCAATGATACAGGACTAGAACGAGGAGTGAACTCGATTCATTAAGGGAATTTGTCCACTAAGATGGTCTTGGCAGAAATGCCTTAGATACTATGGAAATCATATCATGTGCTTAATGTTTTACCACAATTTCATGTTTTATTCCCATGCTATTTTATCAGGATTGATGTTCCATTATGATCTATGCCTTACGTACTTCCATGGTTTATGTCATTTCTCAATATTTTGATGTTTAAACATTATGTTCATGTTTTTAAATTCAAGTGTATATGGTTTGTTTTATTTTTTCCTTGCTTACCCTTACTGAGCATTTGATCTCAGTATTTATATGTTTTAAATTCCCTAAGATATAAAGAAAGGTTTTAGGTAAGAAAAAAAGGGGGAAGATCTTTATGGGAGATGTTGAAGATCTTTCACCAGGATTAGAAGATTATGTTCCATGTTTCCAAAGACACTGAACTATTACAGTCCTTGAGTGTTGGTTTTTGTTATGTATTAATTATTCTACAAAATTAATGTATTATCCATGTATGTCAGGTTTGGGGTCTCTACAACTTTAGTGAGATAATGAGGTTTTTATCAGCTATTATTTGGTAGTTCATGGCGAGATGATGGAAGTTTTCCCACTCCATCACATGGAGTAGTTAGTTTTTAGTTTTAGTTGTCCATTAATGTTGAACATATACTTTGGTAGGATATTTTTGTTTTTGAGTTGTATCATTTCTGCAAAATTATTTTAGTTATGGAATATGTTATCTATTCTACTATTTCACAATTATATATGTAACGTCCTGGTTCCGGAAGCCAACCAGAGGCACCCCGTACCCGGTTGGTCACATGGCCTCAAGTGCATTTCCCCAAATGCTAGAGGCTGCCGAATAGCAGTGAGGGCCTTGGGTGTGATAATGGGGAAACTATGCCCTCATTGGAAAACTACACAGTAGAAGAAAATAAACATGGAATAGCAGAAGCAGTGAATAACCAACAATAATAACAGTGGATGAATAAATCAAAAAACTGGAGAAAATATGCATATATGGAATGATGCAAGATACAAATCTGGGAAAGAAGCCAAACAAGTAACAATGCTAAAACACCACAGTGACAAAACAATTACAAAATAAAAGTAAACATCTCCTCAGCATCGCAAGCCAAAGCTTGGTCCCATGCTCTCCTGCTCTAAGAAATCAAGTTCCAGAAGTCGAAGGGTTCTTTCCCTTGTCTATACATGTAACAACATAGTCTGCTTGGGCCCAAAAGCATGGCCCAATCAGGGTGTGAGATAAAATCCCAATAGGTATTCACCCGAAGATCTGTGCCTAACAATTAGTGAGTATTTTGCAGGTAAAAGTACATTAAGCAGTAAAAAGCAACAACAAGCAATTGGTAGTAAGAGTAACCAGCAGAACAGGATGTTACATTGTAGGAAACAATCGACATCCAATCAAAAATAGTTAAACAAACAGCTAACAAGACGGAAACTCTCTTGTAAGTACTCACAACCATCCCCTATGGTCCTATCAATGATGTATCACAACACTCTGGGCAGTGCACTCAGCCTAACCCCTCTGGCTTGGTCATACGAATTTATGTGACTCTCTAGGGAAGCTCACTCAGTCAATTACCCCTATAGTCTAGGGTAGTCAGGGACTCTCTTAAGGAAGATCAAACAGTCTAACCCTCTTATCCCCAAGGTCTAGAGACTCTCTGAGGAAGATATCTCAGTCAACTCCTCCTATAGCCTCAGGTATACCATAGACTCTCTGAGGAAGCTCACTCGGTCAATTCCCCCTCTATCATAGGAAGGTCCTTAAAGAGATTCATACAAGGTAAGACTCATTGAGGAAGCTCACTCGGTCTACCCCCCTATAGTATATAAAATCCAAGACTCTATGGGAGCTCACTCAGTCCATCCCCTCTGTAGTCTATAATATCTAAGACTCTCTGGGAAGCTCACTCGATCTATCCCTTATAGTCTACAGCACCAGGTTCTGTTAGCCCCGTGCCAGTCTGTGCATAATAATGCTATAAGGCCAAAGTAAACCTATAGAGCTACTTGTCTAACCAAAGTACATTTATAGAGCTACATAGCTAAATAGTCTACAAGGAAACAATCTTGTCATGAGTTTCACTTTATCCTATAACTGCAAGGACTGAAAACAGGTGTAGCAGCCAAAGGAAAATGAGACCCAAAGGTCGTAAACAGAACAAAGCAAGGTAAAATACATTGAAGCACAACAATTTATCCTCTAACATGGTCAAATTACCTCTACACAAGCATACATGCATGGCAGGAATACAACAAGGGTCAAAATGTAAACACGCAATACCCCATTCACGGGTATCGGTGGAAATTCACAAATAAAACTCATAAACTTTTAATGGTATGGCACAAACCACCTACCTCGATCCTAGGAGATCGATATACTTGAACCACGTCGGCTAATTCCCCATAGAACACCATAGATAAGAGAAAACACACAAAACGTTCAACCTTATATAAATTGAGAAGGAGGAAGAATTGGGAAACAGGGCTCAAGCAGAAGCAAAAAATAACCACTGCGCATCCAATGCAATCGATCGTGCTCAAATCGGAGAATGGATGGAGAGGTGGGAGATCGGGGAAGATCCGGCCGTATGGGTCTCTCTTTGATGGACCAGACCTAGAAGAAGAGGTTTATAACGATGAGGCGCGACCTCGTTCCATTTAGTGAAAAAAAAGAAAAGTAAACGGTGTGTATTTTTAAAGTACACGGCATGTAGTGGGTCTTTCCGTACTCCACCAAAAACAGCCTCCACATCACCCCTACACACCGTGTGTGTGGCCCAGGCACGACCAGCACACGACATCGAGCCGGGGAATAGTACATGACATGTACTATGAAAGTACACGGCGTGTACATCGAAATTTTTCCGAAACTCAATTTTTCGTAAAAACTCCAGAAAAAGGAAAAGTGTAGCTGAAACGAAGATCCGGATTCATACAAACTTCACCCCTTAAATAAATTCTTCTTCAAATTTCCCTAGGTGGGCGTAGATGAAGGATCACCGAACAGCTCCAGCCACTACGATCGAACCTCAAACTCCCTCTCCCAAGTCTCGTCCTGTACTCACCCATGCTGCCATAGCACTCGTACCAGAGGGACACACCAGCCTCGAAGAACCTTCTTACTACGATTGACAATCCCGATAGGATGCTCTTCAAACAACACATTCGCTTCGAGCTCAACCTCCTCGGGCTGAAATACATGAGACAAGTCTGAAAAGTAATGTCGGAACTAAGAGATGTGAAAGATGTCATGCATAGTCTGGTACCTCTGAGGTAGTTGCAACAGATAGGCAACTAACCCAACTCTCTCCAAAACCTCAAACGCCCGACGCACCATGGTGAAAGCTTACCCTGTCTCTGAATCCTCTTGTGTCCCAACCTCGGGGTGACACGCATGAAAAACAGATCTCCGACCTCAAACTCCAAAGGTCATCTCCGCTGATCAGCATAAGACTTCTGTCGAGACTGTGCAGTAGCCATCCTCTTCTGAATCAACTCTATCTGCTCTGAGGTCTCCTGAACAAGACGAGGTCCTAGAGAACCTATCTCTCCTTCCTCCAGCCAGCATAAGGGTGATCAGCATGGCCTACCGTACAAATCCTCGTATGGTGCCATCTGAATGGTCACCTAAAAAATGTTGTTGTAGGAGAACTCCACAAGAGTTATATGCTTCTCCCAAGAACCGTCGAACTCTAGAATTCATGCTCGGAGCATATCCTCAAGCACCTGGATTATACGCTCGTACTGGCCATCTGTCTGGGTATGGTATGATGTACTCAAAAGTACCTATGTACCCAAGGCCCTCTAAAGTCCCTGCTAGAACCGAGAGGTAAAGCGCACATCCCTGTCTAAAACAATGGAGCGTGGAACTCCATATAGACGTAAAATCTCTTGGATGTAAAGTCTTCCCAGATCATCGACACTGAAGGTCTCCTTGATCGACAATAAGTGAGCAACCTTCGTGAGCCTGTCAATGAAAACCCAAACCGCATCGTTCCCTTGAGGTGACCTCAACAACCTGGTTACGAAGTCCATCCCAACAACATTCCACTTCCACTCTAGAATGGGTAACTACTGTAAAAGGCCTACTAGTCACTGGTGCTCTACCTTCACCCGCCGACAAGTAGAACACCGCATGACTAAACCAGCAAAATATTTCTTCATACCAGGTGACTAGTACTGGTGATGAAGATCCCAATACATCTCGGTGACACCAGGATGAATTTCCCATACTGAGGAATAAAAATCTATCATTATCTCCTCACGTATGTCTACTGGAACCCATACGCATCCCTGGAAATGCAATGTCTCATCCTCGCCCACTTTCCATCCAGGAATAGGGTCCTCCCCTGACACACTCTCCTGCAGGACAAAGCCTTCTGAGTCTGATAGCTACCCCATCCATACCCATATCAAGTAGTGTAGAGGTAAAAACTACAGAAGATAGGAAAGTCTATCCATGTCTGTCATGCACCTCCAGATGCATCTCAGGGAATAGATCCATAAGCTGCCACTCACTACAAGCCTTCTGAACAACCTGAATCTGAGTTCGTCTGCTCAACACATTATCCACTTCATTTCCCTTTCCCAGTGTATAGGTGAGCTCGAAGTCAAAATACTGAAGATACTCGACCCACCTGTATTGTCTCAGATTCAGATCACGCTGAGTGAATATATACTTGAGCCTCTTGTGGTCGGTAAAAACCACAATGTTCCCTCCAAGAAGATAGTGTCTCCAACAGCGTAAGGCATGAACAACAGCTGCCAACTCTAGATCGTGCATAGGGTAATTACTCTCGTGTGGCCTCAACTGCTGAGACCCATATGTAATGACTCGATCTCCCTACATGAGCACAACTCCCAGCCCGATACCCGAAGCATCACAGTAAACAGTGTAGCCCTTTCCAGGCTCTGAGAAGACTAGTATCGGTGCTGACGTCAACCTCCCTTTCAACTTCTGAAATGATAACTCACAAGAATCTGACCATAAAAATTCGCCCCCTTCTTGGTCAGACCAGTCAACGGTGTTACTAGGCACGAGAAGTCATGAATGAATCGTTTGTATTATTCGGACAACCCTAGGAAACGCTGCACCTCAAAGACGTTCTTCGGATGCTCCCAGGAAACTAAAGCTCTCACTTTCTCTGGGTCCACTGACACTCTTGTCTCCGAGATAACATGACCTAGGAAGTGAATCTAATCCATTCAAAAGTGGCACTTTGAGAGTTTAGCATAAATCTAATGCTATCTTAGTGTACTCATAACGATCTCAAGATGTGTGGTATGGTCGTGTCGAGTGTGAGAGTACACTAATATATCGTCCACGAAGACCAAGGCAAAGGAGTCCATGTACAGATGGAACAATCAGTTCATCAATTCCATGAAAACTACAGGCGTGTTTGTGAGACCTAAAGACATGACTGTATTCTCAAAAAGACCATACCTGCTCCTGAAAGTTGTCAGAGGTATATCTGATGGTCTAACACGCAACTGATGACAACCGGAACTGAATTCGATCTTTGAGAACACCAAGGCTCCTCGAAGCTGATCAAAGAGATCATCGATCCTCGACAAGGGATATCGATAGGGAACTCTCTGCACTGTCGTACTCTAGATGTCCTCATTCCCAATGGCATGTCAAGATTCAACAAGTCGGCAGATGAAAAGATACAGAGCCCAATGCTCTCCACAACTGTGATAGAGATAAAGCTATGGGTTGTACCAGTATTGAAAGGAGATGAAGATAAAACTGAGGCTACTAATATCGTACCTCGAAATATAGAAGGGTCGGGATCCTGCTCTTGATAGGTCTACTCCAAGGAGAATGACTAGCCTGCACCATGGCCATGTGGCCATGGATGACCGATCTGAGCATATCCACTATGCTGTCACTGGTGACCAGGTGACTGAACACCATGGCTATGACCTCCACCTCAGCCTGAACGGCTGGAAGAACTCCAGTTCTATGACTGGTGGGAAACTAGTGAAGCATCTCCAGAACACGGGGTAATAGAGGAACCCCTACTACCAGCTGAAGGGGATAAGATGTGACAGAAACACTGAAGATGGCCTATCTTGCTGTAAGACCGGCACTCCATCAGATCCCTCTAGCACTGGGGCCTAGTATGCCCACCCCTACCACACTAGTATCATACAACCTAGATTCCAGAAGACTCATCCCGCGAACCTCAATCACCTCGAGAAGACTCTCTGCGACGCTTCCTACTGTCCGTAGGAGGAACACCAGCTCTGGATGACGAACCGCCCTGGTTCACTGCTCCAGAATCCCTCAGATTGTGCTAAATGATCAGTGCCTCGTTGACAATGGAGGATTTCAAAGTCAACTAAAATATATTCACCATTTAATGGATATCATACCTGAGAATGTCCTTGAAATTCCTAGCAAGGAACAACTCATCACCTGCTGGGATCAGTGTGAAACACTGCAACTCAGTGAACTGGGATGAGTACTCTATAATAGAGAGAGTACCCTGCTGCAGACTTATAAAATCCCAGGCTAGATCGGCCCTCAGGGTCTCCAGATAGAAGTAGTTATAGAAGGTGCGTCAAAAAATGTCACAAGACATATCCTGATGATGCCCTGACCGTGAGATCACCTCCCACCACCTCTTGGCGGTGACCCGGAGCATATAAGTAGCCAGCTTTACCCTTTTCTCTGGAGGGATCTCTAGGTGCTCAAATATGGTCAGTATGGACTCTATCCAAGACTCTGTATCCTGAGGTCCTCCATCCCCTAAAAAAGTAGAAGGATGCTACTGTTGGGAAACCCGCGTCAAATCAGACATTGACGGGGCATGAGGCGGCGCTTCCTGGAAGGTCTGCATCATCCTAAATAAGTCCTCCCTAAATTGAAACTATGTGCCTGCAATGGGTATGATAGCCGGTGCCAAGGCTGGCTCGACTGGAGGATCGACAAGAAGTCCCTGATCAGCCATATCTGGCATCTGATCACAACCTGATGATAGACGTACAACCGGAGTACGTCTCGGAGGCATAGTTCTTAAAGATCAAAAGTATACCTTAGATCAGAAAAACAAGGACAGAGAACACAAGAGTACAAAACAGGAACATGGGAAGAAAAAACACACAAGTTTACAAAACACGACTACACGGCATGTATAAAAACTACAAGATGTGTCCTCTTAATCCACTGACATGGGCGTATACCCCTGCCCTACAGGTCGTGTAAAACCTCAAACTAAACGGCATGTTGACCCAACACACGGTGTGTACATGAAGACATTTCCCCTGCCCAAGTCTCTTTACACGGCTAAATCCCATGGTTCAAACTAACCTCAGACTACAAGTCGTGTTCCCTAGGGACATGGCGTGTAATAGACACTGACTTAGTGGCCCGTGTTGTTAGTTACACGGCCGTCTACATGTCTAGAACTTACACAGCGTGTTTCGAACAAACACGATGTGTATATGAGAAGGTGACATCATCCCGTGTTGTTCGTGACACGGATGGGTACCTGGGAATGACTTCACTGTGTGTTCCAAAAGCAACATGGCGTGTCTTAGAGAAGTTAACGCCGACCCATGTTGTTCGTGACACGGTCGGGTGCCTGGACAGAACTACATGGCGTGTTCTTCACTCACACGGTGTGTTATAATCGAGCTTCCCCGACACGTGTTGTTATAACACGGCCAAGTACAAGGCTCGACACTACATGGCTTGTACATACCGTACATGGCGTGCTCCTAACGTTATTTTCACAACACCGTGTTCCTGCACACACAATCAGTAACACGGCCTAAAACTACACGGCATGTAACCAGAATGTACACGCCGTGTATTCTGGGTTTTTTGGGCAGTAGCTCAGAAACTGTACAGAAACCAAGAAACACTGAAAACAAGGTAAAGAGGTGCCAAATTCCAATCTATGAGGGCCCATACTTCCCACGAATCAAATCTTGGAATCTCGTACAGTCATGTACAAGAGAAAAAAGAATCATGATCCACCAATTTCTGATTCAAGAGGGCCCATAACACCTCAAGAATCAGAATTTGGCATTCATTTAAACAAAGTACCACACAAACAATTCTCTAACAAGCAGTAGAGATTCTATCAAGCATCTATCACAACAGCAAGAATAATCTACACAACATCTATCACAACAGCATGAAATCGCTAATGCACCCTAAATGGCACGGAAAGAATGCATGGAATGTTATTTCAACAAGTGCCTATATGATGCATGAGATGGCATACCCTCATCTCATCGGGTTGAGATAGAAATAGAACTGTAATATATAAACAATAACAGTACAAAACATGTGAATCACTCTAGGTGAAATCGTATCAACTATAAAATCTCAAAACTAGAAAACTGCAATAAATCAGGTAGTAAGGCTTTTCCCTGTACACAGGTTAGCTACTACCAGGCACAACTTATTACAAAGTACTGAATCCATCCTGTCCCTGGCTAAGTCTCCAAATAGTAATGCAAGAGAAAATAATTCCTCTGATACCACTTTGAAACGTCCTTGTTCTAGAAGCCACCCAGAGGCGCCCTGTACCTAGTTGGTCACATGGCCTCAAGACCATTTCCCCAAATGCTAGAGGCTACCGACTAGTAGTGAGGGCCTTGGGTGTGATATTGTGGAAACTATTACCTCATTGGTTGAGTACACATCAGAAGAAAATAAACATGAAATAGAGGAAGCAGTTAATAACCAAAAATAATAACAGCGGATGAAAAAATCAACAAACTGGAGGAAATATGCATATATGGAATGATGCAAGATACAACTCTAGGAAAGCATCTGAACGAGTCACAATTCCAAAACACCATAGTACCAAAACAAGTACAAAAGAAAAATAAGTATCTCCTCCGTATCGCAAGCCAAATCTTGGTCCCATGCTCTCCTGCTCCACGAAATCAAGTTCCAGAAGTCGAAGGGCGCTTTCCCTTGTCTATACCTGCAACAACATAGTCTGCTTGGGCCCAAAAGCATGGCCTAAACAGGGTGTGAGATAAAATCCTAGAAGGTATTCACCCGAAGATCTGTGCCTAATAGTCTGTGAATATATGGCAGGTAAAAGTTCAATAAGCAGCAAACAACAAGAGCAATCAATAGGTAGTAATAGTAAGCAGTAGAACAAGATGTTACATAGGAGGAAATAATCCAAAACCAATCAACAATAGTGAAAAAAAACAGACAACAAGCCGAAAACCCTCTATGAAGTACTCACAACCATCCCATCAGGTCCTAACCAAAATGTACCACAACCCTCTTGGCAGTGCACTCAGCCTAACCCCTCAGGCATGGTCATACGAATTTATGAGACTCTATGGGGAAGCTCACTCGGTCAATTTCCCTTATATTCTTGGGTAGCCAGGGACTCTCATGAGGAAGATCACATAGTTTAACCCTCTCAGCCCCATGGTATAGAGACTCTCTGAGGAAGCTATCTTAGTCAATTCCTTATATAGCCTCAGGTATACCACAAAATCTCTGAGGAAGCTCACTTGGTCAATTCCCCCTCTAGCCTGGGAAGGTTCTTAAAGAGATTCAAACAAGGTAATACTTTCTGAGGAAGCTCACTCGGTATACCCTTCTATAGTCTATAAAATCCAAGACTCTCTAGGAGCTCACTCAGTCCATTCCCTCTGTAGTCTGTAATATCTAAGACTCTCTAGGAAGCTCACTCAGTCTATCCCTTATAGTCTACAACACCAGGTTCTCTCATCCCCATGCCAGTCTGTGCATAATAATGTTATAAGGCCAAAGTACACCAATAAATCTACTTGGCTAACCGAAGTACACCTATATATCTACTTAGCTAAACAGTCTACAAGGAAACAAGCATATCATGATTTTCACTTCATCCTATAACTGCAAGGCATGAAAATAGGTGTAGCTGCCAAAGGAAAGCGAGACCCAAAGGTCATAAACAGAACAAATCAAGGGAAAATACATTCAAGAAAAACAATTTATCCTCTAACATGGTAAAATTAACTCTACACAAGAATATTGGCAAGGTGGGAAAACAACGAGGGTAAAAAGGTAAACATGCAATACCCCGTTCATGGGTATCAGTAGAACTTCACACATAAAACTCAGATACTTTGAATAGTAAGGCATAATCCACATACCTCGATCCTAGGAGATCGATATACTTGAACCGCGATGGCTAAATCCCTATATAATTTCATAGATCTGAGAAAACGCACAAAACATTCAACCTTAGATAATTTTAGGAGGATGAATAATTGGAAAACAAGGCTCAAGAATAAGGAAGAACTCACCGTTGTGCATCCAATGCAATCGACCATGCTCGAATCAGAGAACGGACAGAGAGGTGGGAAATCGGGGATGATCTGGTCATACAGGTATCTCTCGGATGAACTAGACCTAGAAGAAGAGGTTTATGATAATGAGGCGCGACCCCAGTCTATTTAATGAAAAAAAAGTACACGTCGTGTATTTTTAAAGTACACGGCGTGTAGTGGGTATTTCCTTACTCCGCCAAAAACGGTCTCCACATCACCCCTACACACCGTGTGTGTGGCTCGGGCATGGCCAGCACACGACTTCGATCATGGGAAGAGTACACGGTGTTTACTCAGAAAGTACATGACATGTACTTTGAAATTTTCTAGAAAAACCATTTTTCTTAAGAACTCCAGAAAAAGGAAAATCAAACCTGAAATGAAGATCCAGGTTCTTACAATATATATAAATATATATGTATATATTTATATATATTCCATTTTTCATCATGTTGGTTGAAATAATTCCATCTGGTTGTTGTTTGATGCTCGTGTGCAAGTTTCTTGCCCACGGGGATTTGGAATGCCCTTCGGGTTTGTGGAAATTTAGGTTGGGTACCAGTTTGAGAGTCTATTTTGTTCACCTTCTTCACACATGACCTAGAACATATATATGGGATGCATGATATTATTATTTGGTAGTATTAAATTCTTTAATAAACCATTACCATTTATTCTTACCATTAAATATTAAATTATATATTCTCTAAAAAATATTTGAACCACTGACAGAGGCATTGAGTGGTGTACCAAAAGTCTTTTGATTTTAGAATTTCCTAAAACCAATAAAAGAGGAATTTATTAACAAATTCTATGAGTATTAAAATTCTTAAACAGTCCATGAAATAATCATAAAAAATGTAGAATATGGTGGATCTATTTTCCCAGTAGCATTTTGGAGTGTTCGAATATGTGACCATAGAGGTTTTGATGAATGATTAGTTGAATTACATTATTTTTATGTTGATTATCCATGTATAAAATCATGAGGATGAATTCCATCGAATAAGGGACAACCTTTATAGTGGGAAGACTGTTGGTGAGTGTTAATTATCATCAGAGGGTATCCCATGTTTCTAAAACTTGTTTTTTGTGCGTTTGTTAGTGAGAAAATTTGTGATGATGGTTTGTCTTGATTCCTAGTGGGTTGTGCAACCCATAACCATGATAATGTTCTATGATAGGTAGTGATGATTCTAGTTGTAACAACCCAGGATTTTGTGAAAAAATTTAATATTGAATGCATGAAACACTAAGTCTCTACAAACACCAATTTGTTATTACCAAACAAGAAAGCATTATATTTCCACATTTGTGATTTGAATTTCAAAAAGCTGAAATACACAGTTTCAGTCAGAAATATATTTAGAGTCTGATAGAATCAACATTGTTTTTTATGTATAGTATCTAACCCTTATGAACAATAACATACCCTTAAGAATAGTAATGAATAGTAAATTCGACAAAAAAAAGAAACTTCACCCATGGTTGTATAAATACAATTTAGATATCTTATAAGTCAACAAAAACCATAGTATAAGTATTGGTATTTTTTTATTCCATTGATATTTTAATTAAAATTTTATGATTCATTTAATAATTTAAAATGGGAATTTATTTTCATAAAATTTAATAATAAATTTCTATTTTATTCTCTTATGGTTATATGATAATTTTATGCAACCATGGTTAATTTTTCAAGGTGTTATAAAACAAGTTATAGTTTTAAAGTAATTTTTTTGCAATAAATAATGATTCTAAAAAATAAAAATAAAAATATTTAGAAAATTATTTTCAAAAAATGTATTTCATTTTTTAATTCTTCAAATAGAAAAATGTATGGGGTAAATTTTTTGTATTTTTCTTAAAATCTTGAATTTTCTGTGAACAGTAAAATACGATAATTTATGATAAATGCTAAATACCTATTTCATTGGATCATAACAGATTTATGGCTAATGTAATCCATCTAGGTTAGAACTAAAATGATACTATTAAAATTCTAGATAAAAAGATTATATATTATTGGTTATCTTTGTAAATGTAATTAAATAATGAGTAAAATAATAGGAAAACCATATTCTCCTCCACTATAAAAACGCACCCTCACTTAGTCTTATCTCCACTCCTCTCAATAATTATTATATGTCTAAATTATTCTCAAATGTCCTCCCAATATAATCCCTACATCTATCAGACCTTGGTCTCATAAAAAGACCAAAACCTATCCCCAAAAGAGGATCTCACGAAATATCACTTCAAGAGGTTTATTCCTCTTTTCATATCTATTATTTCATATTAATTTCTTTTCTTTTTCTTTCCACACCTACATTCAACCAAATTTTGTTATGACTCCATCACCTTACATGTACTTCAATGTTTTTATGATAATATAAAAATTATTTATCATCTATCATTTTTCCTTCTTTTATACTAGAAATGAAAACTCCATTCGAGATGTGTTAATTTATCACATTCAAGGACGACGAGTTTTCAATTTCTATTACCATATTCAAATATGGTCATGAATCCATTTTAATGGTTGAACCAAACTATAATATAATTGTTACAAGTTAAATAATGTTCTTTAATCCTTTTATAAACATGATATTGATTAATAATTCAAAATGAGTTCGTTGTGATCAAGAACCACCAATTAACCGAAACAATTGTCATTACTATTTTATATAATGATTCATCTTCACTAACAATGAAAAAAATAATTTTATAACCATTTAATATTATTTTTGTTCAATAAAAACATAAAAATTATATTCTATACAACCATTATCATTCAAATGGTTATCCATACATGAATATAAGTAAACCGATCATGATAATCAAGGAAGAAAACACTCCCAAACAATGAAATTTGACCTATTATCCCATCAAAATGACAAAAAGGAACCTAATAAGGTTATGATAAATAAATTAAATATAGATGAGGTTATGGAATCATCAATTTATGGATTTAAATTTGATTATATAGGTAATTAAGATGATGTGAGGAACCCCAACGAACTTAAGGAAAGGGTTTTCTACCTGAACTTCCATTTTCATTCGGGTGACAATTATTGTCCACTTGCCTCAATTTAATTATTATTTATTCATATTTAATCATTATGTATTATATGATAATGTTATATATATTCGTTTCAACTCTAATCCTACTTTTATTTATGGGGGGGTATATGTTTTAAAAGGATCATTCAAAAATTATTCCCGGAATACTAGTTCGGTTCATGGGAATTTCTCAAATTATTACATATTTTAAAAAGAACTATATAACCAGTTTTATAGAAATAATTTAATTATGAAGTAAATTATTTTATAATGAGAATATTATCTTAATTTACTTCTTGTTTCATAAAAATATTTTCCATAATAACTATTCTCTTCAAAGTAAAAGAGTATTTATATCATGAATTAATCGATGATTTTATAAGAGTATATTCATCTATTTAAATTATCTTGTGGATTATTATGTATTACTAGGAATAATATTTTATTATATCATATAAAATATTTAATTAAATGGTTTATTATTAGTTTGATTGTGGATGATCTATCTCAAAACCTTTCACCAATTTACTTTGAATGGTTAGTGTTTATTCTTAATGTTCGGTGAAAGATATTTACATTTCATATGTTAGTGTCAATATGAATATATATGTTTTTTATGTTTATTGACACTCATATGAGGAATGTATAAGACTTATTAAGTGTCATGAAAGGCCCTCTATAGCCCCTCGGGGCATCTGAATGTCTCATGAGATAAACTGTGGTTTTCGCACAAGGCTTTGAAAAAATGGATATTTATGGTCTTTTCACGAGGACTTGATGGTATAGTTATGATTTCCCAAATTATCCCTTACCTCATTATGAAAATATTTTTGATGGTTCATGTGGTTATTCGACTAGTTGAATACCCATGATCATGTTTTCTTATGATGTTATTTATTTAGCACTTATTCCTACCATATTGTGTTCAAGTTCATTTTTTAAATCCACGTATTTTAAAGTTATTTACCAGGACTAATGTTTATGTTTATATTACCTTCTAATATATTTTATCCCAATACTGAGCATTTGAGTTGACCCCTTTCCTATGTTTCATTTTCCATGGAAATATGGATTTATATTATGAATAACATGCTGAAATAACCTAGGAGTTTTGGATGTTGTCAATGGAGTTTGTATGATGTATTTATTTTAAATTTTTAATATTGAAGCTATTTATGTATATTGTTTCCAAATCTGGTAAACTACTTGTTCCTTTGGTATGCATATTCCTTGTTAACATGACAATGTTATAAAATAAGGCACCTACTCCGGGCAATAGGGGTCAGGTCCTTATAGATGGTATCAAAGAAAGTTTAGTATAAATCATGGAAACTATATTTTGAGATCGTAGATTAGGGGAAAAATCCTAAGATAGTATTTGATGTAAAATATACAATAACATCCTAGAATTTTTAGTAAGGAATAGATTATGTGGATATTTCTATAATATACATATCTATCTAAATATTACATGTGGATGTGGTTCTAGCACAAATGTATATAGGAGTGAAAAATATGATAACGAGTTTTGGTCTTGACCAAGGGTAATCTGGTACAGAATAATGAGCCTTACTGCGCACCTGGATTGACACTTCCAGGGGATATACTTATGATAATTCAATTTTTTTTACAATCCTTAATGATGAATTATATATAAAATTTTCCTCAAAGAAAACATTTTTATGATGGTTAGATTAGCGATGTATATAATTTCAATTTATGCTAAGTATTATTAAAGTTGAGATTATATATTATGTTTCATAACATAATCTATTGAATTACATTATATAGAAATAGTGCCTAGTAGATGGATTGGAAACTGGATTAATGTGTGTGTCCTATGTAGCTATTTTCCTCCGATGCACGATACTGATGTTGGATCTGGTGTTGTGACTGGTGATGAACAACATATAACTATACTTGGATAGATAACTCAGGTTGTGAATAATAACCTTACCCATGTGAAGCATCTTGATCCACAACAGGGGAGATCTATGTTAGATCACTTTATATGAAAAAACATCAATCATGTAATGGGACAAAAACCCAATCCATAGTGGGGGAGAGGATAAGTTCATTAGATAAGAGATTTATCACTTTGGGATGTAACGAAGGAGATAAGGTTGTAATAAATGTTTACAGACTATTGGGAGATAAGGATCAGTGGTGGTCTTTAATACAAAACAAAAAGGAGGAGGATAAAATATAAGAGATATAGTGGAGAAATTTTATGGGAATATTCCTAGAAAAATATTTTCCCCGTGATCAATAAGAAGATATGAAAAATAAATTCATGAATATATGGAAGAATGAGGATGGAAATGTTTCGATGTATGAATCCAACATTACAAGGCTGAAAAGGCATATTCTAGACTATATACGCAATCATAGGAGAAATATTGATTGTTTCTTTGATTGATTAAAACCCTTCCTTTAAAGGGATCTAGTCTCCAAAATTTTGTCATTGTATTAAGATATAGTCTCAAGTGATATCAAGATGGAAAATAAATTTTATATGTCTTATGACATTAATGGAAAACAATAGAAGAATTAAGATGCCAAAAACTCTATAAAGGGAATAAAGAAATGGGGAATAAGGGAAGATTTTACCTTCCATTATGCAGAAACATTGGGAAAAAGACCCTAGCGCTTGCTTGAACGGAATGGGTGTAAGTTACAAGTGTGAAGAAAAATTTCACATATCTCAAGATTGAATGGGGAAAAAAGAAGCTAACAATGTCCAATGATATAATTACAGGTATATGGGACATTGTGCACATGAATTTCCTAAGAATCTGGGAAATGTTACTAACGATGTAGTGGCATGAAATTTAATTATTTCATCAATCATAGACAATGCATTATTTGATTCTGGATCATCTCATTAATTCAAATATTTCATGTTTTCATATAAAATATGATATTTCTAATATGTTTTAATATGGGATTTTCCAGTCAAAACTCTGAAGGGAAGTATCATTGTAACAATTTTGTGTCATGAAGTCCCCATTATTTCATATAAACATTATTTAGCTTCGGAATTTATTATCATTATAACAACTCTTCTCTTTATTTAACACAAAAACAAAATTTATTACATAAAATACTCTCATGATACAACATGGAAGCTATAAAAGTCATGTTTCGTGGGGTCTTAGGATCATGACATAATAACATAAAACATGAAACACAACAATATTATTTCAACCTTCTTTTAGATGACCACAACATTGTTTCATACTTAGTATTGCAAGGGATAACCTAAAGACATTCAAAAGAAAAGGGTGAGCTATATTGTTTGGTAAGGGAGAAAAATGGCATAACATGAAGAATACAATACATTTTTGGAAATTGGAATATTAATGGAGAAATAGCGAGACATTAAAATAAAGGAATGATATAAAATGATTATCATAAAATGGAAATGTGGAAACCACATTTAACATGATATGGGAACTAGCCAAGGCTCATTTCACATGGAGAATGAGTAAACCCTCATTTAATTTGAATTATCATGAGTAAATCCACATTTCACGTGACGTATCATGATATTAATCATTACCCAATGCATTGGATAGCTATTAGGGCCACCTTTTTTAATCATTTCATTTTACTAATAAGTGTTCCACATAGATCATACCACATGAATTCATTAAACATTATAATTTACTCCATGATAATGGAATGTAGAATTCATACATGAAACTCTAAAATCAATAAGTAAATGTCTATAGAGATGAATACCCTTGATAGATAATTGGGAATGGTATTCACTGCACAATGAATTCTCATTGGAAAATCGAGGTCCAATTTCGGCAGCATAACGACATGACATCGGAATTCATAAAAATGATTCATGAGAGAAAAATGGGTATATCGTCATATGTAAATGAAATGTACAATAATGGGTTCATATATATACATGTCCCAAAACTTGTAATGGAATTTATATGCATAATATAAAATAACTGTTTGAATGTAAATGTGGAGAGAGAAATCTCATACAGAATCTCGGTATGGTAACGGGTGTAAATCAGAGGCATTAATGAGATAGAAAGGGGTCTCTCATTATCAAAACATAAGGAGGTATGTATAGTGGAAAGGAGAAATCATACCCCAACATTTTTAATTGAACATAAATTGGAATAACAACATATAGAAACCTAGAAAAAATGAGGAAGAATGAAATCCCTAACATGGATGTGTGTTCGAAAAGGCTTTGGAAAGGCTTCAGAGAGGCGTATTGGGAGCTTGGGGCACCTTGAGAGGATTATAGAGAGATTATTGAACGATTTGGTTGAGTGAAAAAAGGTTTGAGTGAAGAGGAATGGTAGATTTAGTGGGTTTATATAAAAATGGAGAGGTAATTATATATTATTTAGTTTTCAGACACTAAACATTAATCTAATCAAAACCAAAAACCAATCCTTGAATGTTTCCAATGGTGTTTGAAAAACGGGAGTCAAAAAAATTATTTTATAAGGACAATGTAATAACTTATTAAAATATTAGGCTTTCTTATGTGGAGGTGAGCCACACTCTAAAAGAAATCATTTTAAAAGACAAAATGTTTTATAAGTCTTGGAGGGTCCACTAAGGCACCAAAAAAATAATAAAACAAATCAAAAATGAAATTTCCTAGAATATCCATATAATTTTTTATATGGAAATATTTTCGGACTCCATAATATGATGTCACATGATTCTGTGGCCCTGATTCCCTAGAATGGTCTGTTGTAAATTTACTGAGCTTCAAATGACACCTATAAGCAGTTTTCCAAAAAAAGTGTAGAATAACTCTTAAACAGGTGGTCGATTCAAAAATCTGAGGACCCCATTGTGTTCAGGATGGTAGGTTTACCCTAGGTACGACTTAATATTATTCGGTACATGCCTCCAATAAGGAAACAAAAAAATTGAATAAATGTAAATAAAATAACTAAACAAAATTATTTTATTTGTCAAATTATTATAAATCGCGAATGGTGATCAGATTAATAATCTGAGACCACCACTGAACTCATGAGGGTATGCTTTCCTTAGGAAGATACTAACATTTTCTTGTACATGCCATTAGAGTAAGTTAGTTTTTGGCCATAAATAAAATAATTAGGTGATAATTATTTTATTGTAAAATCTAACTCTTCTAAATGGTAACTCAGTTTGAAAATACGAGAGTACAGTTGAACTTGTGAGGGAATTTTTCCCTTAGGAGGAGCCTAACCATGACTGGTGCAGAACAAGGTTGACTGTAAATAATACTTCTGAATTTTATTTATGGTATATTCAGAAAACGTGCAAGCAGTAATTTTAATCCTTTGAACTGGTGCTAAGAATTGAAATCAGAGGGTACTATTGAATTCAAAGTGCCGAGATTCGCTTAAGGGAAGCTTCACTTTGACCGTAGTTGGTTGGGTGAAAGTATTATTTTATATGAATTTTTAAAAAATAATAAAATAACATGGAGGTTTTTATTTTTATTTTTTTCCCAACCACCTGTTGAGTGGTGGTTGTGGGGAAACGGAGGTAGTCAAACATATAATATGGGATATTAAATTCTTAGTTACACTTTGGTTTCATAACCAACCCTCATGTAATTAATGAGGCACATTAATTACATCAGTTACGGTATATCATTAATTCATCATGCCTTACTCACCCTTTCCCCCCTCTTTTTAAATGAGGCTCGAGATGGAGTTTTGACATGGCTTCATCAACCAAGGAAACTCTGGCGAAGTGAATCAATTAATTCCACCGACAGAGACTGAAGCTTGGGCGGCCACTGATAGGGAGAAATGAATGTCGGTGGCTTCATCAAAGCGTTGATTCTCCTCTCACCACCACGGTGACTCCAATGATTCACAAGGTAGGGGATGTCATTTAAATCAAGAAATTCCCCTAAATATTCTCCTTGTTCTTTATTTTTTGAGTTGTCCTTGCAATGGATTTCCTTGGGTTTTATCATTATTTTTAATGTCATGTAAAAATTAATCTCTCTTTTTATAATGCTAACGCGGTGGGTGTGGGATAAACAAACATGGACATGACCTTCCACTGCATGATTTTCATTAAGTTCTATGGAGATAAGTTTCTCCAACTTCACGGAACCTTGAAAACGGGGGGTGTGCAATGACAACAGAATCTCAGGAGGACCGCAGGAGCATACAAAAGGAAGAAGGAACCACCGAAGCTCACCCGGTGGCCCATGGAGGATCTGTCGGCGTAGCAGCACCGGCGACTGGAGTCGGTGGTGGAGGTGGAAGCTAGCAGTCGCCGGCCGCGGAAGAGGGCGGCGCCGCGGTAGACCTTAAGGGGTGACCGACAACTAGACAACCATGTTGGTAAGATGTCACACCATCGCAAGTCACAATGAAGAGGTTGCGGCAACAATGTCGTGGCAGGAGGGGGACCCCAACCTCGCAGGTCTTGCGGACCACATGGTGGTGCCATGTGGCTCAACTAATTGAAGATCCGAACATGTCTTCATGAGACATTCGGGGAGATGGCGGCCACCCAGCTGGTGAGCCACGACCCGATGGTAGGCCATCCCAGGCTAGTTTAGGCAGGGTCGGGTCGGTCCCAGACCGGGTTAGGTCGACCCGAATCGGGTCAATCCGGGTCATTCAGACCGGACCCGGACCCATTCGGGTCCAGTTACGCTTAAATGGCCAAATCTTGCGAACCAGAAATCCGTTTGATGAACCGTCTATGGAACTGGGATCCTTGGAGCGAGAAGGTCCTTTTATGTTACTCCATGAGACTTTTAGAGAATGTTGGAGTTTTTACAGGTTGGTTCGTACTTAGATCCTACCGAGCCCTCCGCACTAAAATTCCTATAGCTTATAGACCGGGTGTCCGGTTGACCCACCGTCTATTGCATTGGAACCCTTATCACATGAAGGAACATAGTTTTACTTCTTATTGGAACTTCATGGAAGTTGTGGTATGGCCGATAACATGAGTAACAGAACTAGGGTGGTTCTTGAAGTGGATGTTTGGATGAATGCTAACTTGATGACTCATGGTGCATGTATTTCTTACTCCTCTACTCTAATAGAGATGGGACTCTCCACGTCTTGAGTGTGGGTTCATTTCTATATATTTTTATTTTTCTATATTTGGAGTCGGTACTCCCCTATTGGACTAGGTCACAAGTCCTCTATTCATAACTCACATAGAGTTAGGTACTCCCCAATTGGGTAGGGAGCAGGTCCTCTATTTTAAATGTATGTACTCTCATTCCAACACAGGAAGAAAGTCCTTCAGGGGAGTTGTAGCTCGCTTGACTGATGGAAACATTTTCTAGGAGTGGGCATCTTCACTTGGATTAACATTGTCTTTCCTCGGGCGTAATACTATGACTAAGATACCTCTAGTGTTGCGCACTAGAGGCAGTTCTAGCATGATGTTCCCATTAGAGAACATCCTCTCTAATGTTCCATTGGGATTTGTTGAGTTATACCGGATTGAGTACATCTCTTAGATGAGTTCACTCAGGGATTCCTAGCTCATGGAGCGTGTACTTCTGATCCTTGAGTTACTCTTTGAGCCAACTTTGGAAATCCTAGAAATGGCTTAAAGTTAGGGCCTTATGTTTCTTTGTGGGTGAGACGACTATATCAGGTTTGAACTGAGTTTTTTTCTTCATTATTATGATCGAGATCAAGTTTTTTGGGTTTTCGTTGTGGAATTCCGATAGACCTTCGGGGGTCTCGAGGACCCTACTGGGTATTGTTATACTCAGCCATGCACGGGCTTTGCCTGCACCTTGTTGTGTCTTGTGAAGACGACATGCTACCTTGACTGAGACTTGGGAAGCCAGAACTTGATGTGGACAGAGGTGACCCATGGATGAGGAGAGCAACGTGATGAGATGTACATACCCTTCATGTAAGATCCTTGCTGGACAATTTCAGGATATGTTTTTTATTTTCTATTGTAGTTTTACCTTTTTAGTTGGGCTTTTATTCTGGAACCCTTTACTTTTTGAAAACACTTTTAGTACTGTAGTTTTACTTCATGGTTCCATAATTTTATGTTATTTTACTATGCGATTATATAGGTTTAAAGGCAATTCCTTCCCATTTTCGGCATACACCTTTATGGTGCTAGTCGCCAACCCCTGGGCTATGGAAGGTGGGCTTGGGATAGGGATGGCACGGACCCCAGAGGACAAATCGCGACATAAAATAACATTATTCTAAAGGTTAATTAGCCAAAAATCCTTTTTATAGTATTTTATTACATCACTATTGGTTCATGATGATGTTATAAAACACATTATATATTTAACCGTTATTTAATTTTTACCCCAAAATTAGACTGTCTCTATAAATTATAACAAATTCACTTTTGGATAATTTCAACCACTTGAATCCAAAAATAATATTAATTTTATCTAAATTATATTCAAAATATTTGAATTTTTACTTTTAAAATAAAAACCTACATTTATCCACAATTCAGTGGTTTTAAGAAAAAAATATTTCAAACCATAATAAAAATTTCAAATGTATTCATAAAAATTGTAAGATCAATAATATTTAATAAAACATAATTTTGTAATAATATTTTATTAAAATATTATTGAATTAAAATTTCCGTTAATTCATCAAAATATATTTCTTAATTGAATAATGATGAAAAATACTATTTATGATTTAAAAATAATTTACAATGTAACAATAATAAAATGAATGTATATTATTTATTCTATAATAAATTAATGAACATAATCATACATCTATGGTACTGTTACTTTACCCCTTATAAAACTCGTATAAGACATAAGGGTAAGGTGTACGATTGTAATATAATCTTGGAGAGCCTCATATAATATCACTCGGGTGGTAATTTTTATTAACTTACACTTCTTCCGTAGGTGGCTTCATTCAAGTTTAATGTATTGAATCTCATCCTGGGATTGTTTAAGAGAAAATCCCAATGATGCTACATCCTTTCAGAGATCTGACAAAAAGGATTCGTATGGAGTAATTCTACTAGATGAGGCCATCACATTCTTTGTCAGATTAAATTGGATTTGTTAAAGGACTATATTTATACTAACCATGTAGTCACTATTTAACGAATATATTAAAAACATTAACAATTCATAAAGGTATTTTAAAATCCAAAAACATAAAACCATGTAAGTTCATATGTTTTATATAACCATTATAAATTATAAGGTATTTAATTGGATCAAGAGGAATTTTAAAAAATAAAATTTTGGGTCAATACAATCTTCCACCCTTAAAATGTTTTCCTTGAAATTTAATTTTCCCACACTAAAACAGGTGAGGTTAACTCTGTTTTATCACATCCTATTATTCTCACATTTCTACTTCAAAATTTTTGTTTCGCCGCAACACCTTGACATGGGGCATTGTCTTATTTTGTATAAATTTTTCCCTACAATCTATGATCTTCAACGACTTATCTTCATAGGATTGGTCATTCTCAAATGGTACCACCTCTATAAAAAGTACATGTGATGGGTTAGGTATTTACTTCCTCAGGAGTGATACATGGAATACATCATTTACTTGAGATATTTTCAGTGGGAGTGCTAGTCGATAGGACACTACTCCAATGAAATCAAGGATCTCAAAAGGGACGATGTACCTTGGACTAAGCATTACCTTCTTCCCAAATCTCATAACTCTCTTCCATGGTGATATGTAGAAGAATACAATGTCTCTGACATCAAACTCTATGTCTCATCGAGGATTATCAACTTATATCTTTTTTCAACTCTGAGTAGGTTTAATGTGATGGTGGATGGTATTAACTTTCTCCACCATTTATTTGACCATTTATGGAACTAGGAGTTTCCGCTCCCCAACTTCATCCCAACATGTCACTATTCGGCACCCCTTCCCATTAAGGGATTCATAATAACCATTTGGTTTTCTTGAGTGGAAACTGTTATTATAAGAGAACTCAACCAGAAGAAGATTTTGATCCCATCCACCATTAAAGACCATTGAGCAAGCTCTAAACATGTCCTCATGTGTTTAGATAGTCCACTTAGATTGGCCATCTGTTTGAGGATGATAATACGTACAGAAGTTCAACTCAATGTTCAAAGTGTGTTGGAGACTCTTACAGAACATAGATGAGTATCTTGGATCTCAATCAGATATAATAGACAGGGGTAATCCAGACAGACTAACCACTTCTCTGATATATATTCATGCCAGTTGATTCAATGAAAAATAATATTGAATTGAAATAAGTATTCAGTCTTTATAAGACGATCCACAACAACCCAAATTACATTATTTTCTTTGGATGTCTTTGGAATTCTATTGAAAATGCCCATGCTGATGTTCTCTCATTTCCATGCTGATATGGGTAATGGTTGCATCATCCGCGTAGACATATACCATTCAGCCTTCAATTACTGACATACCATGTCACGAACCATCCTCGGGGCCCGTGCCGTGACTACCCCAAGCCCGCCTTCCATAGGCCAGGGGCTGGTGACTAGCACCAAGGCGTAATTCCTGATAAAAAGGAAAGGAATTTCCTTTATAAAGTAAACAAACACACAGAGTAAGCAAGAAAAGGTAAACACTAAGTAAAACAAGGTACAAAAGTAAGTGAGGAAAAGTAAGTGGTCTAGAATACAAACCCAAACTGAAAGTAAAGTACAACTGTAAAAGGAAGTACACCAACTGAAAAGTAAAGTAGCAACGTCGAGCCATCCACTGGTAGTCCCACCTGAAGGGTGGGTACAGATAGCCACCTCAGCTCCTCGGGTCTAGCCGTCTGCTCCGTGTACATCCTGCCCAGTGGTCCACCTCCAGGTACCGACTGCTCCACTAGCCTCTACCACGATCAGCGTTGTCCGTCATCCGCATCCAACACAACTTAGTGCGGGCATAGCCCGTGGAACGGTGAGTATAAGCTACACAGTAGAGACCCTGAGACCCCCGAAGGTCTCCCAAAATCCACAAGGATAATCCACAAAAGAAAGATACAATCACGAAGTAACAACCAACACAACTTACGTACATGCCCATACATATACATAAGTCATCAATTACAGTTCGGCTCCAGCATCCGAGCCCAAGTTCGATCACATCCACAAAGGATATCACAACACAATCCACATAGGAAATCAAGTCAATCATATCAATGATATTGATTGAAAGTCAAGACTCAACTCACACATGTATATTTCTTCGTAAGATGACAGAGATTATCAGATGTAGCCACTGATTAATCTAAGTCATCGGACCCATACCAGATCGATAGGTACTAACCCCCGCAATGACCCACACAGGATCGATAGGTACTAACCCCCGCAATGACCTCCACCAGATAGGACCCACACAGGATCGGTATGCGCTGGCTCACACAGGACCGCTGAGTGATGACCCACATAGGATCGATAAGCACTGATCCACACAGGATCGCTGAGTTCTGTAGTCGTCGCTGTCGAACCCACGGAGTATTTCTGTACAGTCGTAATCGTCGTTGTAGTCTCAGCGAGCTCTAGGGTTCCCGCACACAGCAGGCTCGTTCGGGGAGGGTCCGCTCCATGAGATGAGGGTCTGATACATCAACTGACATGAATTCCAGAGTTGATGTATCCAAAAGTTCTGTATCTTAAACAGGAACTCAACATCATAGATGGCGCGTCAATCGGACGCTCGGTCTGAGAGTTATTGGGTTTTTCGTCCAAGGGGCCCGGTTGTTTTTTAAGTCAAAACCAACCCGACCTTACTCCATCTATGTCCAAACCTCGAGAGGAGTAAGCCAAAATGTTCGTCTCACTAAGAGGAATCCAACAAAGTCGACGACACGTCAATCGGACGTCCAGAGCTCAAGTTATAATCATTTCTGCTCCGAGGGCCCCGTTGGTTTCGTGTTCGAACCAACCCGGCCGAACCCAAAGTTCTCCAAAACCTTGAGTTTAATATACCAAAACGACCGTCCCAATCCAAGGATCGCATCGCATCTGACGGTGCGTCGATCGGAGGTTTGTATCCCATGTTATGGGAAAAAGACCAAAAGAGGTCCGAAAATAGGGGGTTCGGGCCCGGTCCGATACCCCCTGGGTCGGCCTGAACTGGGTCGACCCGAACCGGGTCCAGGTCCGGTCCATTAGGGTGCAGCCCGGCCCGGCCTGGCGCGCTCGGCCTGGCCAGCGTGGCTAGGCGGCTCGGCCGAAACGGCCGAGCGGACGGTGGGGGGGGGAGGGTCTCACTGCCCCTGTTTGTGTAACCGTGGCCCCCCATGTGGGGGGACGCTCCTTCAGCTAGCTGAGGGTTATGACCCCTGGCTTTTAAGAAGCCAGACGGCCCGGTCCGGCTGGCTGGTTGCTGTTGCTGCGAGACCGCCGGGGTCCCGCCCTCCTGCTCCGGCGCCGGCGGCCCGAAGCCGGCCGCTGCTTCCTGATCCTCCACGGCCACAGGCCGCGGCCTTGGTCCGACTGGCGTGGCGCGACGGCACTGCGCCCCTCCTCTGTGACCCCGCTCCGGCCACAGCCTCTTCAAGGTTCTCTGCCACGGCGCGACGGCGCCGCGGCTTTGTTCAACTTCAACGGCGCGGCGCGACGGTGCCGCGTTTCTCTTCCCATTCTCTATTATTACCGTGCGGTGCAACGGCACAGCGCTACCTTGGTTGTGCCACAACAAAATAAAGCATCAAGGGGGGAGGGGAGTCAGCCGTGTTCGTGCGATCTGAACTCCTTCCGTTTTTGCGATAACAGAAGGTCCAATTTGAAAACGAAGAATGACGATGGAAGTATTCATGAAAAAAACAATAAATTCCATACCTCAATCATTGTCGTCGAATGAGGTTTGTCACGAAAAAGGACGTCGTGGAAGGAGACTCCGTAAGCATCGCAGAAGGTGGATGGTTGGCATCGCGGAAAAGAGAAGTGGTGGTGTCGCGTCGTCGATCTCCAAGGATGGCGTCTCTCACCGGCTGTGGAGAGGGAAGAAGACGGTATAACGAACTCTCATTTTCGGTAACAGAGTTCTTCATCGAAGGCTCAGTGTTCTTCACGTTATTCGACGAGGAAGAAGATGTTCTTCAAGAGATAGAGCAAATCCTCTCCCAAAATCCTCTCGCACAACCAAAACAACCACTTAATGAAATAAGTCCTTGTCTTATTTAATTAACACACAAGCCAAATTAAAATTCGAAATTCGAATTGAATTTAAGAATTAATTACTTTGAAAGTTAATCAATTAATGAGTTGACTTTTCAATTAATGGGGGTGCGGGTGAGTTACCTAAATAAAAGAGGGGGTTTGAGGAAGTTGAATAGGTGGGGATCGTGTGGGCCCTACCCCAGAAATATCCTACCTAGTGGAGTATGATATAGTGGGTCTCACTCCAACCACTTAGCTTAGGTTAAACTACTTTAAAAAAAATAAAATAGGTTACACCATTTTATTTTATTCTTTACTTAACCCAAAATTTTAATAACCACAACCGAGGAAACGCAACTCCAGAAAATGTGTTCCAAGCAATTACCGGCGCTATGATTTCATCGGTGCCCTCAGATTTCAATTCTGATCACCAGATCAAAAGTTAAAAAAACCCGCTTGTTCATTCACTGAATTTACCCGAGCTAAACTTCGGAAAATTATTCAGGGATCATCGGGCCTTAGAATCAGGTGCCGCCAGAAACTGCGTTTTGTAAAATTCCAATGAAAATTAAGAAAAAAAATTTTCCCTTGAATTTTACAGGTCTTTACATTACTTCCACCTAAGGGCTTTACGTCCCCGTAAAGATACATCATAAAATAGGGAAACAAAAGTGGGTACTGAGCACGCATCTGAGCCTCCCGCTCCCAAGTGCTCTCCTGGAGGTTCTCGTGATGCCAACTGATGCGCACTAGAGGAATCGACTGTCCACATAGGACCCGCTCCTGTCGATCATCGATCTCCACTGGGACCTCTACAAAAGTTTCCCCATCATCAATGTCCAGCTCCCCATAGTCAATGATATGTGTCGGGTCGTGCACGTATCTCCTCAGCTGAGATACGTGAAAGACATCTTGCATTCGGTGCAACTAAGGTGGTAGAGCCAGGCGATAAGCCACCTCTCCAATCCTAATGAGGACCTGGAATGGTCCGATGAAGCATGGAGACTACTTGCCACCTCATCCAAATCTCCGTAATCCTCGTCGATGTGATACCCACAAGAAGACGTGGTTGCCATCCTCGAACTCTAGTGGCCTCCGCCTCCTGTCAGCATAAGACTTTTTTCGGCTCTCAGCTGTCCTCATCCGCTCCTGGATGACCTGGACCTTCTCTGTCGTGGCCTGGACCATCTCCGGTTCCACAAGTGCTGACTCCCCAGGGTCTGACCAGCACAATGGTGATCTGCAAGGTTGTCTGTACAACGCCACGTATGGTGACATCCCGATGGTGGAGTGGTAGATGTTATTGTATGTGAACTCCACCAAGGGTAGGTGATCCTCCCAGCTACAACCAAAGTAGAGGACACATGCACGGAGCATGTCCTCGAATGTCTGAATGGTCCTCTCCGTCTGACCATCCGTCTGAGGGTGAAAGGCAGTGCTCAGACGTAGCTGCATCTCGAAAGCCTCTTGTAGCCCCTTCCAAAGCCGGGAATTAAAGTGAGCATCTCGATTGGAGACGATATATGATGTCACACAATGAATCCATACAATCTCCTAAACATAGAGACATCCCAAGCTCTCTACTGAGCCCTTCTCTCTGATGGGTAATAAGTGGGCCGACATGGTGAGTCGGTCGGATATCACCCAAATGGAGTCGTGACCTCTGGAAGTGCGTGGATGCCCAGTCATGAAATCCATTTATATCTCGTCCCACTTCCACTCCAGGACCTCTAAAGGCTGTACGAAGCCTACTGGTACCTGGTGATCTACCTTCACCTGCTGGAAATTTAGGCATCGAGAAATGAACTCTGTTATAGCCTTCTTCATACCTGGCCACCAGTGCTGTCATCTGAGGTCCTGGTACATCTTCGCCACTCTTGGATGTACCGCTAATGGGGAAGTGTGGAACTCCCTCAGCACCTCCTCCTATAAAGCAGCTGGTACCATGGTACGTCCTCTGAAAAGAATGACGTGCTCTCCTCCCATAGAGAATCCATCAGGTGCATGTCCTGAGGATATCTCCGCACGCCGTGTCTCACAGTCAACATCCCCACGCAATGCCTCTCTGACCCACTGAAGATGTGGGGGGTTTATTGTGAGTGACTGAAGATAGGCTGCTCCATCACTATCCACGAAGGATATCTACAAAGCGGCTAACTGCTCTGTCGCCTCCCCAAGTAGCTGAATGCCCGTCCTCCTGCTAAGAGCATCGACTACTACGTTTCCCTATTCCAGGAGTATAGACTATCTAAAATTCGTAGTCCTAGAGGAACTCTAGCCATCGCAACTTTATCAGGTTCAGGTCCTTCTGCGAGAAGTTGTACCTGAGACTATGGTTGTCAGAGTAGACTGTAAAGCGCTCGCCCATCAGATAGTGTCGCCACATATTCAGTGGGAAGACCACTACTGCTAACTCCAGGTCATGGGTAGCATAGTTCTTCTCATGCTGCCTCAACTGACGCGATCCATAGGGGAACATTGCCCGCTCCTTCATCAAGACAGATCCGAGTCCAGTCCCCGATGCATCGTAGTAGACTACGTACCCTACTCCCTCCTCCAGTAGCCTTAAGATAGCCATGCTGGTCAATCTCTGTCTCAGCTCCTGGAAGCTCTGTTGACATCTGTCTGACCACACGAAGGGTTTCCCCTTTTTCGTCAAAGCTGAGAGTGGTTCCGCAACTCTGGAGAAGTCTGGCACAAACCTCCGGTAGTACCCAGCTGGCCCCAAGAAACTCCGCAGCTCCGTCGTTCTCCTGGGTAGCTCCCAAGATAGCACTACCTCGATCTTCGCAGGATCCACCGCAACTCCCACCTCAGAGATGACGTGTCCCAAGAAGTGGACCTCACATATCCAGAACTGACACTTTGAAGCTTACCATAAAGCTGGTGCTCTCGGAGTGTTTCCAGTACAACCTGCAAGTGGTAGGCGTGCTCCTCCTCAGTCGTCGAGTATATCAATATATCATCGATGAAGACTGCGACAAATAGATGAAGGTATGGATAAAAAATCCTGTTCGTGAGACTCATGAACACTTCTGGAACATTGGTTACACCGAATGGCATAACCAAGAACTCATAATGGCCATACCATCATCTGAAGGCCATCTTCTACACGTCCTCATCCCGAACTCTAAGCTGATGATAGCCTGACCTAAGGTGTATCTTTGAGAACAACCGTGATCCCTTGAGATGATCGAAGAGGTCGTCAATCCTCGGTAGTAGATACTTGTTCCTCATGGTCACCTAGTTCAGGCGATGATAGTCGACAAAAAGTTGCAAGCTCCCGTCCACCTTTTTGGCGAACAATCTCAGGGAAGCCCAGGGCGAAACACTGGGTTGGATGAATCCCTTGCCCTGCCAGTCCTCCAACTATACCCGTAGCTCTCGAAGCCCGGCGGGAGCCATCCGATATGCTGGGGTGGATATCAGGGCTATCCTTGGGTATAGGTCAATATAAAAGTCTACTTCTCTGTGAGGAGGTAGTCCTGTAACGTCGTCGGGAAAAATGTCCGCATACTGATCCACCACTGCAGGTAAGCTCAGACTCTGCACGTCAACTGCTCCTAGGATGACACTAGCCAACTGATGAGTGATGGGCTGTCCTCTCCTCTGCGTGAGTCCATCCTGTGATAGAAAGGTTCCCATCTCGCCAGTGAAGGTGAACCTGCTCTTATTGGTGAGAACACATCGCACCTTGCGCCTAATGCAGTCGATCTGAGCATGGACTGTAGACAGCCAATCCATGCCCAAGATGACGTCGTAATGCCTCGACGCTACTACAAGAAGATCCCAGCCGAAACTCTTACCTCCTAGAGTAATCTCACACTACCAGAACCAGTGCGTAATCGTCGAGTCTGCTCCCGTAGGAGTCTATAGCTGTAAGGATCAAGCCAACAGCTCTGTCAGAATCTTCGAGCTTCGAACAAGGGAAACTGCTATGAAATAATGACTCGCTGTTGTGTCTATAAGAACTGCAGAAAGGGTGGAGTAGACACAGATAGTACCTCGAATCATCTCGGGCGCGCTGTGTTCGTAGGCCTCCGCTGCCTGAAGTTGTGCATGCCTCTTCCCGCAAGCTCCATGTGGTCGGGGTGGACCTCCTGGTGGTGGTGGTGGTGGTAGAGCCTCAAAGCGTCGCCTACCACCCGCTGCTTGGCCAGATCCTCTGCCTCGTCCGCCTGCTCCCTGCAGACCACCATGGTTGACCCTTTTCCTCTGCATGGGTGGTCCCTCAACCGTCTGCTGCTCCTCCGCACGGTGGGTCAGGCAGTCACGAGCCAAGTGGCCCTGCTCGCCGCATGCGTAGCACTGTCTGCCTCTCAAAAGACTGGCTCTGTGCTGTGTGCCCCGCACCTCTAAGCCAGTGTCCTGAGGTTGTCCGCCTAAGGGTCTGGTCTGCCTGGACCCATGTGTCATCCATCGACTGCCTGCTACAGAAGGCTCTGCTACGTGTCGCGCTCACTACTGAAAATATGACTTTTACCAACGGTTTTGGCCAAACCATTGGTATAGTTCATTAATTTGGACCTATACCAACGGTTTGGCCAAACCCGTTGTTATAGGTCACTTATTTGGACCTATACCAACGGTTTTGGACAAACCGTTGGTATAAGGGGGGGACCTATAGGACCTATACCAACAGTTTTGGCCAAACCATTGGTATAGGTCCATTATAGAGACCCTATACCAACAGTTTTTCCAAAACCATTGGTATTGGTCCTTCAATTTTTAATCGAATCTTCTTACCGAGAACATTATATAAATCAAAATTCAAAATTATTAAAACAATACATATACATATTTATGAAATTATGTTCACAAAAGTCATGTTAGGTTAGTGGTTAAGTCATTAAATTATAAACCAGAGGTCCTGGGATCAAATCCCACCGAATGTTTTTTTTGAAATACATATACCAACGGTTTTGAGAACCGTTGGTATAGGTTTTCATATTACTTATACCAACGGTTTTCCAAACCGTTGGTATAGGTCTATACCAACGGTTTTCCCAAAACCGTTGGTATAGACCTGTTGTCACGGCTTACTTGCCAACGGTCCTCCAAACCGTTGGTATAGCCTATACCGACGGTTTGAGGGCCTATACCAACGTTTCCAAACCGTTGGTATAGGGTATTTTCCAGTAGTGGCTGTAGTAGGTCTCACTTCTGGTGTAGTCTCAGCAAGAAAGCTCTAAATAAGAAGGGCTCGCTCCAGTACCCCTTCCTGTATTGGAATTCTGAGGGAGATCAGTGATGCGCTGATCTCATTCCTCAATACCTGCTCGATGTTCTAGGCTAGGAAGAATGGGTCTCATTCTATGTCCATCGAATAGCGCAAGAGATCAGTAAATTTCGCTGAGTACTAGGCGACTGTCAAGCTGCCCGACCGCAGCTATAGTAGCTCCTAGATGCGCACTGCACGGAGGGTGGCTGGGATGAACTCTGAGTGAAAGAGGCTCTCAAAGTCTGTCTAGAGGAGTGATGCCTCGTCATGCACCTGGAGAATCAAGCTCCACCATCTGCCTGCTGCCGCGTCCAAGAGACTCGCTGCAAGGATCACCATGAGGTCTGATGGTGTCCCTACCAATCAAAAAACTCATACAATAGCCTCCAGCCAATCCTCGGCTGCCTGAGGGTCTATCTCCCCATGGAACCTGAGCAATCTCTGACATTGAAACTCGTGCAGTGCACCAAGGCGACGTGCACTCTTAGCGGCTGGGGCTGGTAGCATCGGTGGCTCGGCGGGTAGTGGTACCGCTGGTGCCTCCGCAGTAATAGGTCCCTGCACTGAGGCCTCATCGCCCGGTGGGCTGTCGTCACATACAAAACTCAGAACCCTAGCTGGCTGCCATCATGGGGACATCCTGAAAAGAAACAGGTGCACCACGGTTAATACAGTATACCTGGTGAGCTAACACAAAGTAATCACAAAGAAAACATGAAATACACATGCAATCAATGTTTTCGTGCACTAAGTCGGAAATAAGAAGTCAGGGTCCTGGTGTACGGATACGTCGGCCGCCGCACCAACACTGGACTCCCTGGTCTGATAACCAAACTCAATACTCTTAATACTATTACTTCACATAGAAAAAGTTTAGATTCCTTAGTTCTGAGGTAGAACCGAACTCCTCCGATACCAATTTGTCACGACCCGTCCTCGGGGCCCGTGTCGTGACTACCCAAGCCCTCCTTTTATAGGCTAGGGGCTGGAAACTATCACCAAGGCGTAATTACCGATAAAAAGGGAAGGCATTGCCTTTATAAAGTAAACAAACACACAAAGTAAGCAAGCAGCAGTCAACACTAAGTAAAAATAGGTACAAAAGTAAGTGCGGAGAAGTAAGTGGGACAGAATAAAAACCCAAACTGAAAGTAAAGTACAACTGGAAAAGAAAGTACATGAACTAAAAAGTAAATAAGCAACGTCAAGCCGTCCACTGGTAGTCCCACCTAAATGGTGGGTACAGATATCCACCTCATCTCCTCAGGTCCAGCCGTTCGCTTCGTGTACATCCCACCCAGTGGTCCACCTCCAGGTACCGTCTGATCCACTAGCCTCTACCACGATAAGTGCTGTCCGTCGTCTGCATCAAACACAACGTAGTACGGGCATAGCCCGTGCAGGGGTGAGTATAAGCTACTGAGTAGGTTCCCCGAGACCCCCGAAGGTCTCCCAGAATCCACACGGATAATCCATAAAAAAAAGATACAATCACGAAGTAACAACCAACACTACATAGGTATATGCCCATACATATACCTAAGTCATCAATTTTAGTTCGGCTCCAGCATCCGAGCCCATTTTCGATCACATCCACACATGATAGCACAACACAATACACATAGGAAATCATGTCAATCATATAGAAGATATTGATTGAAAGTCAAGACTCAGCTCACACAGGTATATTTCTTCATAAGACGATAGAGATGATCAGATGTAGCCACTGATTCATCTAAGCCATCGGACCCATGCATGATCGATAGGTACTAACCCCCACAATGACCCACATAGGATTGATAGGTACTAACCCCCGCAATGACCCACATAGGATGGGACCCACACAAGATCGGTATGCGATGGCCCACACAGAACCGCTGAGCACTGACCGACACAGGATCAGTAAGCCCTGATCCACACAGGATCGCTGAGTGCTGTAGTCAACGTTGTCGATCCCATGGAGGATTTCTGTACAGTCGTCATCATCGTCATAGTCGCAGCTAGGTCTAGGGTTCCCGCACACAGTAAGCTTGTTTAGGGAGGGTCCACTCCATGAGCCAAGGGGCTGATACATCAACTGACATGAAGTCTGGAGTTGATGTTTCCAAAAGTTCCGTATCGTCAACAGGAACTCAACGTCACAGACGGTGCGTCAATCGGACGCCCGGTCTGAGAGTTATTGGCTTTTTCATCCCAGGGGCCCGGTTGGTTTTTAAGTCAAAACCAACCCGACCTTAATCCAACTACGTCCAAACCTCGACCGGAGTAAGCCGAAAGGTCCGTATCACTAAGAATAATCCAACAAAGTTGACGACACGTCAATCGGATGTCCGGAGCTCAAGTTATAAGTGTTTCCGCTCTGAGGGCCCGGTTGGTTTCATGTTCGAACCAACCCAGCCAAACCCAAAGTTCTTCGAAACCATGAGTGTAATAAACCGAAACAAACGTCTCGATCCATGGATTTCATTGAAGCTGACGATGCATCGATCGGAGGTCTGTAGCCCATGATATGGGCAAAAGACCGAAAGAGGTTCGAAAATAGGGAGTTCGGGCCCAGTCCGACCCGGCCCAATACCCCCTGGGTCGGCCCAAACCGGTTCGACCCGACCCGGGTCCGGGTCCGGCCCAGTGGGCGCGGCCCGGCCTGGCGCGATCGGCCTGGCTAGCATGGCCAGGCGGCTCGGCCGAAACGGCCGAGTGGAATGGGGGGGGGGGGGTCGCTGCCCCCCTGTTTGTATAACCATGGCCCCCATGTGGGGGTCTCTCCTTCGGCCAGCTGGGGGTTACGGCCCCCAGCTTCTAGGAAGCCAGCCGGCCTGGTCCGGCCGGCCAGTTGCTACTGCCGTGGGACCGCCAGGGTCCCGCCCTTCTACTCCAACGCCGGTGTCCGGAAGCCGGTCGCTGCTTCCTGCTCCGCCACGGACGAAGGCCGCAGCCTTGGTCCGACCAGCGCAGCGCGATGGTGCTGCGCCCCTCCGTCGCGGCCCCGCTTCGGCCGTGGCCTCTTCGAGGTTCTCCGGTGTGGCGCCACGGCTTTGTTCGACTTCAACGGCGCGGCGTGACAACATCGCATTTCTCCGCCCATTCTCTATTATTACCGTGTGGTGCAACAGCACCGTGCTGCCTTGCTCGTGCCGCAACAAGATCAACCATCAAGGGGGGAGGGGAGTCAGCCATGTTCTTGCAGTCCGACCTCCTTCCATTATTGTGATAACATGCGATCCAATTTGAAAACGAATAACTATGACGAAAGTATTCACGACAAAAACAATAAATTCTCTACCTCAAGCATTGTCGTCGAACGAGGTTTGTCGCGGAAAGGGACATTACGGAAGGAGACTCCATAAGCATTGCGAAAGGTGGATCGTCGGCGTTGCTGAGAAGAGAAGCGACAGTGTCGCATCGTCGATCTATGAGGATGGCATCTCTCCCCGGATGCAGAGAGGGAAGAAGAAGGTACGATGAACTCTCCTTTGCGGTGACAGAGTTCTTCGTCGAAGGCTCGGTGTTCTTCACGTTCTTCGACGAGGAAGAAGATGTTCTCCAAGAGATAGAGAAAATCCTCTCCCAAAATCCTCTCTCACAACAAAAACAACCACTTAATGAAATAATACCTTGTCTTATTTAATTAACACACAAGCCAACTTAAAATGCGAAATTCAAATTGAATTCAGGAATTAATTATTTGAAAGTAAATCAATTAATGAGTTGACTTTTCAATTAATTGGGGTGCGCGTGCGTTACCTAAATAAAAAGGGGGTTTGAGGAAGTTGAATAGGTGGGGCTCGTGTGGGCCCCACCCCACAAATATCCTACCTAGTGGAGTAGGATATATTGGGTCTCACTCCAACCACTTATCTTAGGATAAACTAATTCATAAAAAATAGAACTTGTTGCACCATTTTATTTTATTCTTTACTTAACCCAAAATTTTAATAACCACACCCGAGAAAAAGCAACTCCGAAAAAGGTGTTCCAAGCAATTACCAGCGCTGCGATTTCAATGGTGCCCATAGATTTCAATTCCGAGCACCAAATCAAAAGTTAGTGAAACCCGCTCATTCGTTCACTGAACATACCCGAGCTAAACTTCGGAAAATTATTTCGGGCTCATCGGGGCTCAGAATCAGCTACTGTCAGAAACTACGTTCTTGTAAAATCCCAATATAAATTAAGAAAAAAAATTTCCCATGAATTTTACAGGTCTTTACATACCAGGAAAATTGATGTATACTCAACGATCTCCCTCTTCATGTTATCCCACCAATAATTCTCTTGAAGATCTCAATACGTCATTGTGTTTCATGGGTGAATGGAGAAATTCGAACTATATGTATCATCCAAAAGTTCATTCTTTACCTATGGATTTTATGGAACACATAGTCCTGTCCCAAATCACACAATTCCTTTTTCATTAACATTGATATCTGAGGATTTCACTTTTATGATAGTCTCTGCATTCTTCTGAGTTCCCACATCATCCTTTTGAGCATCCTTTAACCTTTCCAAAAGAGATGGTTTATCATTCATTTGTAAAAGGAATGATGATGTTCCATTCTTTAGGATTCCCATGTCCGTCTTCATCAAATCTTGGAATATTGGATCCTTTTCAATTCTCATTAATGATAGAATCACTGGGTACTTTCTACTTAGAGCATCATTCATCTTGTTTACTTTCCCAGTGTGGTAATGGATTGAGAGGTCATAGTCTTTGATTAGCTCTAACCATCTTTGTTGGCTCATATTGAACTCTTTCGATGTAAATATATACTTGAGGCTTTTGGGACCCATGTATATTTCACACATTTCCCCAACGAGTTAATGTCTCCAAAATTTTAAAGTGAGGATTTCTGCAGCCAACTCTAGATCATGTGTTGGATTGTTTTTCTCATGAACTATCAATTTCCTTGAAGCATAGGCAATGAATTTGTCATTTTTCCTCAACACCCAAGCTATGTACTTCTTCTAAGAATCGCTAAATACCACAAAATGTTCCCCACTTGTGGGTAGTTTGAGCATGATCACAATGATAAACCTCCTTTTCAACTCCTTGAAGCCCTATTTGAATTTATCCCTCCATGAAAACTTGACTCCCTTATGAGTTAGCCTGGTAAGAGGATTTAAAAATCATGAGAAATTTCTCACAAATCGGTGATAATATCTAGCTAACCCCTAGAATCTATGAATATTTATTACCAATGTTGGGCTCATCCATCCATCAATTGCATTAGTCTTGGAAGGATCCAATGATATAACATTTCTTGTGATGATATGAACCACGAATGAAACCACCTTCAACCAGAACACACAATGTTTTTACTTTTCATAGAGATTCTTATTTTTGTAAGGTATCTAGAAACGTTCTTAGATGCTCTTCATGATCCTCCTTGGTTTTGAAGTATATTATAATATCATCTATAAAGACTATCACAAATTTGATGAGGTAATATCTAAAGACTCTATTCATCATGTGCATGATGATTTTGGAGCATTAATCTGTCTGAAAGGCATTACTATGAATTCTTTAATGACCTGGACCCAAATAGCCCCCCCGAACAGTGCTAAATGGGTCAGGCATTACTACCTTAGGCACACCTTCCCAAATGGAAAAGGATTTCGACTACCATCGAGGGAGTGATGGGTATAGTGGGGAGGTTGTACCCTCTTTGAGGATAACAATGGTAATGGTCCGAGTAATGAAAAATGACATGCAACATAAGAAAATGACTCAGCAGACTCAAACCAAACCTGTAGAGCGAAAGCATATCCAATATCAATAAATAGTGGAAGCAATATATAAACAAGTGCAATAGAAAGTAAGCAGAATAGCATGATAAACCACTTGTAGCAACTACAAAACAACCAAGCATACACCCATAGTAGGTCAATACACAGAGGGGCGCAAATGGATGACCAAAAATGGTTACAATAAACAAGGTAACACGTTGATACAAGAAAGAAAGGGGAACAAAGTAAACTCCTACAAGACAAGACCTCAAGGTAAATACCATCTCCAAGTGAGAGGTAATGTAGTCCATTTCTCTAAAGCTGATCTCTTTCCTACACAAAAATCCATAAAGACAACACATGTCCCAAAGGGAACATGTAGTGTGTGAGAGGAATCTGAATAGGATACCACCTAACAGTTCGTACCTAATATATGTGTTTAAAAAGGCATGCAGTTATGAGGAAAAACAGTAAATTGTATGAATCACAAATTAACATAAACACCACTAGTGCTTAGCAGCCCCATTGAAGTGTCACCTACTTTGGCCAATGCCAGAATCTCTGTCATGAAACAAGTACTATGTGTCATCTGACACCTTGTGTCTCATGAACCTACATCACAAAGGAACCCCTAAACAATAGTAACCTTGTGGAATAATGATGTCTATCCTCAAATAAGTAACAAGATAGATAACGATGTCTACACTCAAGTAATGTAACATGAGGGAAAATGATGCCTATCCTCAAATCATGTAATCGGAGGTGCAACGATGTCTTCCATAAAATCATAGAAATCCTCTTCCCCCAACCAAATAGCCACATGTATAACCCATGAAGGCTTCTCACCTTCCACTTGGCTTCCTATGGAAAGCACAACCAAACCAATAGAAACTAAACAGTAGCTAACGAGGGCCTATACCCACATGAGTGGTCAAAACCTCATCATAAGGGGGTTTCTTTGTGTTTAGACTATTCATTGTTCTGGGTGGGAGGTAATAGCCAATGTAAGTTCCCAAGCCCCAACGTCTCTAACACCTTGTGCCCCGGTGACCATGTCGCTCCTCTCTGATGGTCTCTCCATCCATGTATCCTGGGACATGCCCAAAAAAATAGTTACACTGCCCCAAGTCGACGTCTATAATGCCCAATCCCATGGTCAGAACCTCCCAATAAAACTTGGGCCAAGCCCAACATATGATCAGATTCACTCAATAATACCTAATCCATTCCTAGCACAACCTGAAGGCTCCATCATATACAATACCACACATCCCATATATATATATACTTTTAATAGGAAAAGAAAAATTAATAGTTGAACAACACTAGCTAGGTGTTTTTCAATACCATTACTGAGGTCTTTAATGCCTCTAACAAGTATAATCATGCTTTATCAAATTAAACATATGAGTTTTAAACAAAGTAGACCAGTTATAAACATTTTGGAACCCTGGGCCCAAAATTCCCAATGTGCATAGACCTCTCACCCAACCTTGCTTAAGAAATGTAGGACAATAGGGCATAACCAAAGGCATCCCATGGGTCTAACAATTAGTTCAATATGTCATAGCAGAGAAAATGGTGTCTCACTAAAAAACCCGAAAATGTGCCAAAGGACACTCCACCCAAATGACCATGAAAACACAAAAAGAGGTATGCACCACCTACCTCATACTTGTACAATGATACTCCTATAATAACAGCCCCCAATTAGGTCTAAAAAAATCTATATCTACAAATGAATCAAAACCTCTACAACCCCGATAACATGTCATAGAACAGAAATCAAGAAGAACAGATTAAGGTGAATCAAGGCCTTACCAAGGGGGTTTTAATGCATCTGAAAGTGATCGAAACAGAGTTCTGATGGACAATCGAAAGAAATAAAACAAGATTTGTTTGACACTCCCCACTCAAACACATTGAGTTATGGATTTTCTACCTCAAAATAAGGGTACTCCCCATTTTAGGAAAAAAGTAAAATACACGGCATGTACTTCAGACTACACGTCATGTGTATCATTTTAAAATTCATATGATGGTTGATATTTCTCTAAGGACTTTATAACTGACTACACGATGTGTACATAGGTTACACGTCATGTACCACTCTACCTAGATGACATCCCCAACATGCCATGTATATCCCCATACATGGCCCCTCTACACGATGTGTACAAATAGTACACAACGTGTTCTTGCAAAAAATATTCTACCCCACCAACAGGCCTACACAACCTGTATAGCCTTCACACATGGTCAAGAGAACACTATGTGTACTAATGGTACATGGATTTCAATATGGAATTTTCCAGAAACTACGCTGTTTCCCTAGTTTTCTCAAAAACAAGTAAAATTTTCCAAAAGGGTTTGGATTTTGACCCGTTCGCAAAACCCAAGTTCTTACAATCTCCCCACCTTAATAGAGCATGTCCCCAGGCTATTAAATGAATCCTAGAAATGGCACCGAACATACCACCCTGATCAAAGTAACCCAAACTACCAATTCCTTAAAGTTTCTAACTAAATTCCTCCTGGGGCTCCTAACCATAGCAATTTCCTAAATCGGTCTCAATACTAAAAACCTCAAATCAAGAAATGGTTTACTAACCTCTTTATGAACTCATGGTCCTCTCATGATGAATCACCACCACTTCACCTAATTAGTACTCCCGTGTCATTTCTGACATCCAAACATATCCACACTTCATCGGTGTCCACATCCATGAGGTCTTGTATCCAATGGATGCTCAAAAGCATCTTGGTGCCTAGCACCACAAGTAACCTACATCATCAATGCCCTGATGCCCACGAAACCTCAAGTTACCCCCATCCTAGATGCTCCTAATGCTACCCATCTCATATATATATATATATATATATATATATATCATGCACATGATATGGTTCCAATCCTTCTGACCATCATCCAGTTAGTGCACATAAATCATGTGCACCTCGTGCGCTCAAAGAGGACATGAACCAACAGTCCATGGAAAAATAAAAATCATAAAATCACAGCCAAACTTGTGGTGTACCTCAATAAATCATTGTCTCCCTAGCCTACTCAGCCTCTGGCAGTTCGACAACATGCACATGGCATGAAGTACGAATGTCTGATGCCTGACCTCCCTATAGTGCTCCTCTAGTCACTGGCCAATGACCCCAGAACTGGGTCACATTGTCTCTTCCATGTCCTCCATGTTCAGTTGAACCTCAGATACCCGCTCCGAGCAACGAACCTGAACCAACTCTAGATTCCATCCTCACATCCCTACTGGAACTCATCCCATCCTCACTTCATACTATCTAAACCATCACCTGAAGACATTTCCCAGCCAACCTGGGGCATATCCCTCTGGTTACCCTCCATTATGAGCATTTGATTCACTGCCTCTGAAAAATAACCCAACCTGAAGATATTCACCTAGATCTGAATGGTGTGTCATATGCCATCCCCGAAGCGCCTCACCCTTGTTGTGTCATTGATGGTCATACCAGGTGAAATGCGATATGAATCAATGATAGTAGATTCATAGTCCATTATAGACATGTCTCCCTGCTGAAGGATCAATAACTCCTAAGATCTATCTGCCCTTAGTGTATCTGGGAAAAAGTGCTCAAAGAATAATTCCTCGAAGTCATTCCATTCCAGACATTTGTGCCTGCAGGTCTAAACCTTCACATCCCACTAATGCTTCACTAGTCCTCACAGCAATTACATCGCCAGTTTGTCCCTTTTCCCGGGAGGCATCTCGAGCTACTCAAAGATCATCTGTAATATCATTTTCTAGTTCTCAGACGCCCGACGACCACCTTCACCATAAAAAAGCGGCGGGTGCTATGATTGGAACTCCCATATCATATATTCCATAGAAGGATCTGTACCCTGTGCAACTCTTCCTATCTGCTACATGACATGTACCAGGCTAGCTTAGAGGTGCTCATCGAGCCACGACCCGAACACTGCCAAATCCAGCTGCGGGCCTATTAGCATTGGATCCCAAATCTGATCATGTCCGTAAGCCTGTCCCTATGGCCCATGCTCTGCCTGCACCAAATCATAAACATTATCCTGCACCTGCGACACTGTATTATCACCCTCCTGATGATTCATTTAGATGTATAAGAGGATCCCATTAAATTCCTTAAATGTTAAGATAGACCATATATATAACATTATATTTATATAATGCAGATAAAGAATGTAGTAAAAGGCAGCACATAACAACTGCCCTTACTCTGTCACACTGCCACCCATGCCCACTGCATCCCGGACTCATATCCTTTTTAGCCACCCTCAATAGAGCCAAGTATCTAAATTACCTTGGGCCATGGTCGTCTTGAAAACAAACATTTCATCAAACTGATGACCTAGTCTCTGAATCCTAGTGACCAAAATCCCCTCAACCATAGTTCCTACCTACTCACACAAGTGTCAGATGAAATTATGAAAATATATATATAATTCCATAACACATTAAAATAAATGAGTAATTTTATCAGGAATTTCACCTATCACATTTTAAAATAATTGAAAGCTTGGTAATTGATATTCTTTCATTAGGTATCATCACTTCACAATGCATACGTGCAGTTATGAAATTGAAATACCCAAAAACAATGTGCCTACCCAAAGCCAGGAAAACAATCCTTGCCATACCGGGCCAAAGTCCAATTCTCCCTTACTACACCAGGTCAAGGGTCATATATCATAATCAATAACATCACACACTAATTAAACCAACGAGGTGGATATCATGCAAACTGTAATTTGAGAAAAAGAAAAATATAAATTCCCACCCAAGGTGACTTGGTCCATCCCACTTACATGGTGATGTAGGAATCGAAGCACAAGCTATGAACCCAGTTCCAGTAACAAGCTATCTCATATATACCATATCATAAATAGTAAAACCAGTAAATAAAAAGATAATTCTCAATATCATTTGTAGAAAACATGACACTACTACTAAATACCTATCAATAACTCCTCTTATACCACATTATAATGACCCAGACCCACACAACCACCAGAACAGTGATAAACGGGTCGGGTGTTACTACCTTAGACACACATCCCTGAATACCAAATGCTGCTGACTAGCTACGAGGGTCTAACGGGTATAGTGGGGAGGCTATTCCTCCTCAGAGGATAATAATGGTACTTGTTCGAGTAATGAAAAATGACATGCAGTAGAAGTAAAGGAATTAGCAGACTCGAACTAGACCCACAGAGCGGAAGCATATCAAATATCAATAAACAACGGAAGAAATATATAAACATGTGCATCAGAAATTAAACACAACAGCATCATGAACCACTTATAACAACTACAAAACAACCAAGCATACATCCATGGATGATCAGTAGATAAAAGGGAACTAATGGATAACTAACAACAGCTACAATAAACAATGTAACATGATGATACATGAAAGAAAGAAAAATGAATTAAAAAACTGCTAGAAAAGACCTCATGGTCTATACCATCTCTAAGTGAAAGATAATGGAGTCCATCTACTGAAGTTGGTCTCTTTACTACACGTAAATCCATAAAGTCTATACACAACCTGAAGGGCCCATGCAGGGTGTGAGACGAATCTTTGTTGGATACCACCCAATGGTGCGTACCTAATATTAGTGATTAAGAAGGCATGCAGTTATAAGGAAATATTGTAAATAATATGATGCAAAAATAAACATAAACTCCACTAGTGCTCAGTATCCACCTTGAAGTGTCACCTGGTTTGGTCAACGCCAAAATTTCTATCATGCAAGCTGACACCATGTGCCACCTAACACCTCATATCTCAAGTGCCAATGTATTGAAGGAATACCCAAACATCTGTAACCCGGAGGAATAGTAATGTCCATACTCAAATAAGTAATCAGATGGACAATGATATCATCCCACAAGTAAAGTAACAGAAGGGAGATCAATTTTTGCCCTCAAATCAAGTAACTAGAGGGGCAGTAATGTCTTCCCTCAAATAATGGTGAGCCTCTTCCCAAACCCGATAGCCTCAATACTATCCCCAGAAGGCTCTTCACCTTCCACATGGTTTCCTATGAAAAGCACCCCCAAACCAGCAGTATCTACACTGCAACTAACGGGGGGCATGTACCCACATGAGTTGTCAAAACGACATCATCACAGAGTCTCTCTATGTGCACACTACTCAATGTTTCAGGTGAGAGGTAATCACCAAAGTAAGTTCCCAAGCGATAATGTCTCTAAGACCTTAGGTCCCTATGACCATGTCACTCCATTCTGATGGTCTCACCATCCAAGTAACCTGTCCCATTCCCAACCTGACAGTTACACTGCATCAAAACAACATCCATGATGCCCACTCCCATGGTCAGAACCACCCATTGTAGCTCGAGCAAAGCCTAACATGTGATCACCATCACTTAATAATACCAAGGCCATGGCCAGCACAACCTGAATGTTCCATCATATAAAATAGCATGCATCATATATATATATATATATAATGAAATAATTTTAATAGGAAAAAAACTAACCAGTTAAATTGCACTATCTAGGTGTTGTCACATACCAGCACTGAGGTCTTTAATGGCTATAACAAGTCTAATAATGCTTTATCAAATTAAACATATGAGTTTTAAAACAAAGCAGACCAGTTATAACCATTTTGGCACCCCAAACCGAAATGTCCCAATGATCATCGACCTCTCTTTCAGCCTTGTTCAAGAAATATAATAAAATTGGGCATTCCCAAAGGCATCCTATGGGTCTAAAAATTATTCCAATTTGTAATCGATGATAAAAAGGGGTCTTGATCAAAATACCTAAAAATGAGACGAAGGTCGCACCACCCAAATGACCCAAAAAAAATGGTGTGCACCACATAACTTGTACTAGTACAATGATACTCTTCTGATAAAATCCTTTAATTAGGTCTAAAACAAGGTAGATCTACACAAGAATCAAAACATCAAAAAACCTGATAACTCGTCTTAGAGTATAAATAAAGAAGTACGGATCAAGATGAATCATGGACTTAAAGAGGGGGTTCTAACACATCTGATGATGGTCAAAATAGAGTTAGGACAAACAATTGGGATCCAAAATGAGCTCTTTCCAGCTCTCTTGGCTCAAACCCGTTGAGGGTCTAGTTTTCTGCCTCAAAACAAGGCTACTTCCCATTTTAGAAAGAAAAAGGAAAATACATGGTTTGCACTTATGACTACAATCCATGTGTATCATTTTAATATTCATATGACTGCTGATAATTCACGGAGTACATACCAACTAACTGTACAATGTGTACATAGGGTACATGGAATGTACCTCTCTACCCTACCGACATTCCCTACACACCATATATATCCCCATACATGTCCCCTCTACACAGAATGTATGAATAGTAAATGGCATGTACTTTCTAAAAACATTCTACCCCACCAACATGCCTACACTCCATGTATAGCTTTCACACACGGTCAAGAGTACATGTAATGTATTGAAGGTACATGGAGTGTAATCAATTTTTTTTCAGAAACTTCCCAATTTCTCTCGTTTTCTCAAAAACAAGAAAAAAATATAACAGGGTCGGGATTTTGACATGTTCCAAAAGCATGGGTTCTTATAAATTCATAGTGCTTGTATCATGTATGAAAACCAATCTTGGTGATATCCTCATTCTTCACCCTTACTTGGTAATATCCTAACCATAGAATCACATTAGAGAAGTATTGTGATCAATGTAGTAGATGGAACACGTCATCAATTCGTTGTAGAGGATACTTATTTGATATCGTGATTTTTTTGAGTTGACGATAATCTATGAAAAGGTGCATTTACACATCCTTCTTCTTGACAAAGAGGACTGGTGGACCCCATGGTGAAGGAATTGGACGTAAAAATACACTATCAATATTCTCTTATTGCAGTTTCTTCAACTCCTCAAGCTCCAAAACAACCATTATATATTGTGTTGTAGAAATTGTAAACTCCCCAGGTATAAGATCAATCGAGAAATCAACAACACTTTTTAGAGTAAGACCACACAATTCCTTGGGAAACAATTCCGTCAATTCCCTCACAATAAGAATGTCTTCAAGGATGGTTTCTTCCTTATAATAAATCATCGATATAATATTTTCATGCTCATAGGGCAGTAATATCCAAACATTAGATGATGGTGCTAAAAAAGACTCATCCTCCTAATTTCACTTTTACAGAATCAGGAGTCAATTCACCATATGGAGAGTGATTTCCCTCTCTTGAAAATTTACGTTGGATTTATATAAATAAATCCAATCCATGCTAATAATTACATCAAATTCCACCATAGGGAGTATGAAGAGGTTCGAAGGGAAGTTTAATCAACAAATTAAGACATGGGAGGAGTTTTATTCATGGTATGCAATGATTCACCAATTTTCTATTCTCACTAAAATTTTGACTTCCATGATTTGTGGTGGTGTTGGGATTTTTATACTAAACTATTGGGATATAAAATAATGTGTAGAACTAGAATAAAAAAGTACATTCACTGTTCTTGTATGAATAACTAGCGTACCTATCCCCAATTTCATTTCGGGGTTCTCTTCGGTGATAGTGAAGTAAAAAAGCTCTCCCTTGCAACCTTGAAGGTTATTGGTTGCCTCAAAAAACCCTTAGATTAGGGTCTTGGTTTGCGGAGTTCCCTAGTTCTTTATATTTTATGCAATAAACAATGCATTGAGGGTTCAATAGAGCATTCAAATCATTTATCATTATAGTGGGGTTTTTCTTACTGACATTTAATGGTCAGGTACCCTTCTCTTCCACACCTAAATCATTTCCTCATCCATTTCAAGAAGTTTCTTGGGTGATTATTTCTACTCATTTGGAATGTCGGGTGTTGTATTTTCTTAAAAAATCATTGGATTTATCCATCATACTGCATTATTTAAATTCTTCTTTCCACTTCTTATCCCGATGATATCCCAATGATTCGCTGATCTCCATTTCTAACTTGTGGGAACATCATAAAATTTCTTCATAGATCACAATGTGATGGATATATAGGGATTTTTGTAGGCTAGGTTTTATCCCACCTAACAGACAGTCATCCTTAATTTGGGGGTGACGTAAAATCTAAAGGCATATCATGCAGGCCTTGTAAATTTTTCCACGTATGCTCCGATGGATTCATCGTCTTTTTTCTTGAGGGAATGGAAGTCCCTTTCCATCTTCTGTCAGAGGGTGTGAGGAAAATATTTATCCAAAAAAATTTCTATAAATCCTTCGATTCTGACACATCAATATCCTCATCAGGTTTCATATTTTTAATCAATGTCTAGCATTTATCCGGTTCACCCTCTTCTTGATAATCATTCATAAGTACCTTCTCTTATTTAGATCATTGAAGGATGGAGAAGATATTATCAATTTATTTGATCCATTATTTTGTGATTGAGGGATCAAATTATCCATTTTAAGTAGGAGGACTTTGTCTCATAAAGATCTGAATTGCATCTTGTTCTCTATTGGTTCGGGGGGTTGAATGTTCTTCGGGACCATTTTTTCTATTACAAAAATGAGTTAACTAAGAGAGTATGATGATAAAGTTTGTGATTATCTATCCCATCAGATAGGGAATCTCATTAGAATAGTTGGCACATTGATCTTTTCATTGGTTGTTAGCCTGAGTCCACATATTACCAGCAATTGGATGGAAGAAAAGAAATGTTAGGGGTAACACATAAAGGGTAATCCGAATACAAAAAATGGATAACTTATAAATTACATTTATTTCGTTAACTTTTGAATTTTTAGGCATGAATCTAAGTTATAAATGATCTACTTCCCAACATAAAATCTTAGTGGAATTTTTTCCCTTAATTATGGTTCATACTAAGCTTATAAATTTATCAAATCATATCCCCTAGGAGTGTCATAACCAAGAGTGAAACAAGGCCCATTGTGGTTCACCAGTTCTCATTCGATTCTATTTCATTGTAGTGTTTTTGGGTTTTACTCTTAGATACATCTGTTCCAGAGCCACATCAACTTGTTTGTGTCCAAACAGGGATGTATTTTCTTGATAAACCACTTTTTCAATACTGACCAAATTTTGGGACATTTTTTTATACTTAGACTTGTCCCTATGGCTTTAAATAGGGGTTTCTAATCCTAATCCCAAAATTAACTAAAACTATCCTCTGATACCAACTATAAAATCCCAACTCTTTACATAAAAATTAAATATAATTTATTACATAAAATTATCCCTTGACACAACATATAATATTGAGTGGTATAGTGTCTTTGGGCCTTTGGATCATAACATAACAACATAAAACATGAAACATCACATCTTTATTGAAAAATTCTCTTACATTTCCACAATATTCATTCGTACTTAGCATTGGATGGGACAACCTATAGACATTCATAATAAAAGGGGAGATATAAATATTAGTAATAAAGTTAACAAGGCATAAAAGGAAGAAAAAAATACATTTTAGGAAATAGTCATATTAATGGAGCATAAGAGAGACATAAACATAATGGCCTAATATAACATGACTATGATTACATGGAAATGTGGAATCAACATTTAACATCATATTAGCATGAGCCAAGGATCATCTAACATAGATAACTAGTAAAAACTCATTGAAATTAAATTATTATGATTAAACCCTCATATCATTTGATGTATCATGATACTAATCTTTACCAAATGCATTGGAGCGCTATTAGGGACACCGTTATTAATGATTTCATTTCTTGCATAAGTGTGCCACATTGATCATAAAAAAATGATTCATTAGACATCATCATTTATTACATGATAATGGAATGTGAAATTCAGAAACGAAACTGTATAATAAATTTTTAAATCTGTATAAAGGTGAATACCATTGATATAGAAATGGGCATGTTATTCACTACACAATGACTTTGGCTTGGAAAATCACGGGGAAATTTTGGCAGCATAATGGTGTGACATAGAAATTCATAAATATCGATGATGAGGGAGAAATAGGTATATAATCATATGAATACGAAACAGATAGTTTGGGGGTCATATAAATACATGTAACAACATATTTAATTGAGTTTAGATTCATAATACACAATAAATGCTTGAATGTAAATGAGGAAAGAGAAATCTAGTACAAAATATTGGCATGGAAACAGGTGTATATGGAGGAATTAATGGAGATAAAGGGGTCTCTCATCATTAAAAAATATGTAGGTAAGTTTGGGAGTGCTTATAAATCATACCCCAAAATTTTTAATTGTAATTAAAAGGGTATATCAATATTATGAAATTAGGACAAAATTGAGAAAGAAAGGAATCTGTTACTTGGAAGTGTGATACCAAAGGATTGGGAGGGGATTAGGAGAGGCTTATTGGGAGATTAGGGAGCCGATGGAGGATTCTAGAGAGAGGAGGGAAGGGGTTGGTTGATCTCAAAATGGTTTATGTGAAGAGGAATGAGATTTTGACTGGGTTTATATAGGAAAGGAGAGGGAATTTTATATAATTTAGGTTGTGGATACTACACATTACTCTAATCAAAACCACAAACCAACCAATGGTTTTTCATCTGGTTTTTAAAAAACGGTATTGGAAAACATTATTTTATAAGTCCAATGGCATAAATTCCTAAAATATTATGCTTAAATATGAGGAGGTGTGTTAAACTCTCAATGAAATCATTTTAAAAGTAAAAATGTTTTATAAGACACGGAGGGTTTACTAAGCCACCATAAAATTAATAAGAAGGATATAAAATCATATTATTTTAATGGTAAAACATATTTTTTCCAAAAAATCTTTTTTTTAGTATTTTATTACATATTTATTGGGACATTATGATTTCATAAAACACATTATATATTTTAACGATATTTAATTTTTATCGAAAAATTCTTCGGTATCAGAATATTATGAAAAATTCACCATTTGATAATTTTGATGTCCTGAATCAATAATAATATTCATCTTATCTAAATTATTTTATAAATAAGTGAAGTTATATTTTAAAAATAAAAAACGATCATTTAACAAAAAATCATGGGTTTTGACAAAACAACTTTCAAACCATAGTAAAAATTACAATTGTAATCATAAAAATTATAAAATCATTTATATTTAATAAAAATTAATCCAGTATTTTTATTTTATTAAAATATTATTTAATTCAAAAATTCATTAGTTCATCAAAGTAGATATCTTAATTTAATATTAAAGAAAAATACTATTTGTACATTAAAACCATTTACAAAGTAACAATAATAAAATGAATTTATGTACTTTATTCTATAAAAAAGTAATACAAATAATCATAGTGATATGGTCTTGTAAAATACGAATGTATAAAACACACTTAAGACCTAAGGGTAAGGTATATGATGGTGATATACTGTTGGGGAGGCTTAGATATCATTTCTCAAGTGGTGATCTCTATTAACTTCCACTTATCACATAGGCCGTTCCATTAGAATGTAAAGTGTTGAAGCTCAGTATGGGCTATGTCAAGAGAGAAGCCTAGTGTTGCTACCTTCTTTCCAAGCTTCGACAAGTGGGCATCATATGGAACAATTCTACCATTTGAGGCCATCGCGTCCTTTGTTTGAGTAAATTGGATTAGTTAAAGCCATATATTTATACTAATCATGTGGTTACTGTTCAACAATTATGTGAGAAATGATAAAAATTATTAACGGTATTTTAAAATCAAAAAAAAAAACCAGGGAGGTTCATTTGTTTTATATAACCATGTTACATAATAACAAATTTAATAATATCTAGAGGAATTATCATTAATAAATGTTTGGATTGTTACAATAATACCAATGATTGACTTTGATATAATCCTTGATATGGATTGGCATTCAAACCAAAATATAAAATTTTATTGTAAGAAGAAGGAGGTTACAATTTTTGAGGTTGATGTGGAATCCCTTATCTCTAGGGCAGAAACATCACCATCTGATTCTCATCAAGATCCACCCCAATAGCTCTAATGAATTCAATTATTAAGGTGGAAGGGAATGAAATAACTGTGGGTGAGGAAAAAAATGTTCAAATAGAGTATGTAACTATTTGTTCTAGAATATTTTGATGTCTTTCCAGAGGATTTACCTGGACATCCTCCAGAGTGATAAATTGAGTTTTACATTGACTTAATTTCTAATTCAAGGACCATATTAACGAACCATTATATAATGTTCCCTATGGAATAAGTAGAATTGAAAAAAACAACTATAGTAAATGAGTGATAAATGATTCATCCTTCCAAGTGTTTCTATATGGGGAGCCCCTATCCTTTTAATTAATAAGAATAATGAATAAATTTGGTTGTGCATTGACTACAATAAGATCAATTATATAACAATAATGATGAAGTATCCCCTACCTCAAATTGATGATTTATTTGATTAAATTTAAGGAGCCCAATATTTCTCAAGGATTGAACTTCGTTCTAGATATTATATGTGGATAGAAAGTAAATAATACATTAAAAATAAAATGTTTCGAACTTGATATGGGTATTTGTTGATGATATATTGGTATACATTAAAATCTAAAAAGACCGGGAAAATCCCTTGTGCACAATTCTAAAGAATATTAGAAGAAATGAATTATATGGGATTTTTTGAATGTGGGGATATTGGCTCTAATAAGATTCCTTTCATGGACACGTTATCACTATAGATGTAATATCTATTGATCCTATGAAGGGAATGGTTGTTCAAGAATGGCCTAATCCAATGAACATAACTTAGGTATGTAGTTTGGTTGGTTTAGAAGGTTATTATCTGCGTTTCTTTTATAACTTTTCCCATTTATCCAAACCAATAACCAAGCTTACACGTAAGGGGGTTAAGTTCATTGGAATAATATATTTTGATAAATGTTTTGAGGAATTTAAGAGGAGATTAATGAAATATCTAATCCCGACTATGCCATTGGGGATTGAAGGGTTTGTGATCTATAGGGATGCATATTAGAAAGGACTCAGTTGTGGCCTTATGAAGAATGATAGAGTTATTGCCTATGAATCAAGGTTGCAAAAAATTAATGAAAAAAACTATCCGACTTATGATCTTGAGTTAGTAGCTATAATATTTTCTCTGAATATATGGATACAATATCTCCATGGAAATAAATGCGAGATATATACGGATCATAATAGTATAAAGTAAATCTCCTCACAAAAATAAATCAACAGGTGGACAAGATGAAGTCTAAAACTACTGAAGGATTATTATTGTATCATACACTACAACCCAAGAAATTATAACAAGGTTTCTGATGCATTAAGTTGGAAGGATCATGGAGTTCTCTAAAAAATGAGGATTTAAAAGGATCCTTTGTACATAGATCTAGAATGGGTGGATTTTGAGATTATCAAATTAGGTGAAACACCACTACTTTTTCAAATGGCTGCATCACAATATTTATTAGAAAGGATTAAAGTCTCTTATCCTAATGATGATAACCATTAAAAGAAAATTAATGCTATGAAAGAAAGGAAGTTGGATGACTTCGTTGGTGATGATGGAATTTTGAAATTTTGGAAGAGGATATATGTTACCTCTCTACCCAATAATAAAATGGAGCTATTGGATGATTATTATAGCTATAATTTCTCTATACAACCTGGTAAAACTAAAATGTATATAAATTTGAAGGAAAATTTCTGGTGGGAAAACATGAAGCGGGAAATTGCTGATTATGACTCATGATGTTTAGTCTGTAAACAAGTAAAGGACGAAAGACAACATTCAAGAGGAGTCATGAAACCTATACCTATTCCTACCTAGAAATGGGATGACATCACCATGAATTTTGTTACTGGATTACCGAAAACTCCAAAGAATAATTATGTGATACGGGAATTTGTTGATGAACATATGAAATATCCACATTTTCTTTCTATAAGAGACAATTATCTACATTTATTACTAGAATTAATCTATATCATTGAAGTTGTGAGGCTTCATAGAGTACCAATATCAATTGTTTCTAATCTTTTTCAATGATTTACATCGAAATTTAGATAAATTATTCAGAAATATTTGGATACTAGGCTTCAGTTGAGTACATCTTATCACCCACAAACTGATGATAAATCAGTAAGTATGATCAAAACCTTAAAGGAAATGTTGAGATCATTTTCACATGACTTTCATAGTATTTGGGGTCAAAATTTACCATCAGTATATTTTTCATACAATAACAGTTTTCATTCAAGTATTCAAATGGCACCATATGAAGCAATGTATGGAAAGAGGTTCCATACACCAACATGTTGGGATAAAATTGTGGAAATGAATCTTGTGAGACCAGAACATGTGGATGAAACAACAAAAATGGTAAAGGCTATTCAAAACCATATCCATGAATCTCAAAGAAGGAAAAAAGATCTATGTCGATTATAAAATAAATTATTTTGAATTTCATGTGGGAGATCACCTTGCCTAGCCTGTCTAATTTTCAAAATCTATTCCATGTCTTACTATAGAGAAATTACATTCCAGACCCGATGCATGTATGAACATTATATGGCATAGAATTGGAACCTATCCTATATAATTTTGAAGAGACTATATGGATTCTAGATAGTGAAAAAAAGTGTTGAGGAATCAGATGACTCGACTAGAAAAGTTACATTGTAAATATCATAAAATCTAAGAGAAGACAAGGTAGTGAGAGGATCTTATAATGAAGAACTACCCATATCTTTATGTGAGATAACATTCTTGTAATTTCATTGGTGAAATGTTTTTAGGAGGGGATAATGTAACACCCCAAGATTTTGAAAATAAATTTAATATTGAATGCATTAATCACTAAGACTCTACAAGCACCTATTTTTTATAACCTAGCTAGTAAACATAATTTTTCCTCCTCTATGATTTGAATTTTGATAAACTGACTTACACGTTATAATTCCGAAATATATTTAGAGTCTGATAGACTCAAATTAAATTTTTTATGAATAGTAACATACCTTTATGAAAAGTAACATGCCCATATGAATAGTAATGAAGATTTATTATTAGTAAATCGGAAAAAAAAATTGAAACTCCACCCACGATTATATAAATACTATTTAGAAATCTTATAATTGAAGAAACGATCATAGTGTACATATTGGTATTTATGTTTGTCATAAATATTTTTATTAAAATTTTATAATTAATATAATAATTTAAAATGGAAATTAATTTTCATAAAATATAATCATAAATTGTTATTTCATTGTCTTTTAGTTATAAGATAATATTATGGGACCTTGATGAAGTTTTCAACGTGTTATAAAATGAGTTGTAGTTTAAAAGTTGTTTTTTTCGAATAAATCATGTTTTTATTTAGATGTTAAATTGAAAATAATTATAAAATTATATCTAAAATATGGATTAAATTATTTAATTATACACATTGAAAAATGGTTTGGGTAAATTTTTGGGATTTTCTAAAATACTTGAATTTTGGGTGAATTGTAGAATACGATAATTTACGATAAATGCTAAATACATGTTTTATATGGTCATAAGTAATGTTTGGATGATTTAAGCCCAGTAGGTTATAATTATCATTCACTTATTACAATTATTGTTAACAAAAAACAATAATATTAGTTTCCTTTGGAGAAATAATAAAATAATGAGCAATATAATGGGAAAACCCTCCTCTCCTCTACTATAAAAACCCACCCTCACTCCCTTTTCTCTTTATTCCCCTCAAGCCTTGTCCAATTTCTGATCAAATATTATCTGAATATCCTCCCTCACATCCATAATTCCTTTTTCTCATAATATTGCCCATACCTCTCCCCTAAAGAGGCTCTCAAGGATGATTACTTCAAGAGATAAATTCCACTTTTCATTTCATTTATTTAAAGATCCTTTATTTTCTTTTTCTTTAGTCACCACATTTCATCCAAATTTTGTGATGAATCTAGTAACATACAGGTATTGGAATTGTTTTATGATAAAGGAATAATTCTTCATCATCACTAATTTCCCATTATATTATACTATAACAGAAAACACCATTCGAGATGTGTTAATTTATCACAGTCATGGCCAATGGGTTTTTTGTTTCTATTACCATCTCCAATTATGGTCATGAAACCATTTTTACGGTTGGACCAGAATATAATATATGTATTTCATGTTATTTAATTTTCTATAATCCTTCTGTAAACATAATATTAATTTATTAATCAATATGAGTTTTTTTGTGATCAAGAACTGCCAATTAACACAAACAAGTGTCATTAAAGTTTTATATAATGATTCAACCTCACTAACAATGATCGAAATAATTTTATAGCCATGTATTATTATGGTTGTTCAATAATAACAAATTACTTATGTTCTGGACAACCATTCTCATTCTACATATTTTCCATATATGAATATAAGTAAACAGATCATGAAAACCAAGGAAGAAAACACTCTCCAACAATGGAATTGGATCTCTTAACCCATAAAGTCCATAAATTAACCTAATGAGGTTACGATAAATAAATTAAATGTATATAAGGTTATGGAAAAATTAATTTATGATCCTAAATTTCAATATTCAGGACATTAAGATAATGTGAGGAACACCAACAAACTTAAGGGAAGGGGTTTCTACCCAAACCTCCATTTTCATTCAGATTACTCTTATTGTATAATTACTAGAAATAAATTTTTATTTATTCATATTTAATTAAAATATATTCTGTGATAAATTTCTATATAGTACTAACATCCATAATCTAACTTTAGATTATGGAGAGTTATATGTTTTTAAAGGATATTTCAAATATTATTGTCTAAATACTAGCTCTATTCATGGGAATTTCTCAAATTCATTCCTATTTTCAATGGCACTCTACAATATATTTTTGGATTAAATTATCTTTATAAAATAAATCATTTTATTATAAAAATATTATCTTCTTAAATTCTGGTTTCATATAAATATTTTTCCAGAAGAACTCTTATCTTAGAAGTAAAAGATTATTTATCTAAATAATTACTTGATGAATTTATAAGAGTATCATCATCTATTTCAATAGTCTTGTTGATTATTATATACTTTTGGTATTAATATTTTATGTTATCATATATAATTAATTTAATGGTTTACTATTAGTTTATCTGTGGATATGCTATCTCAAAACCATTCACCAATTTACTCTTAATAGTTAATGTTTAGGATTAATGTTCAGGAAAATTTATTTAAATTTTCATTGTTAGTTTCAATATGAATATATGTGTTGTTTATTTTTCTACCCAATTAAATTATGAATGAATCGGGCTTCTTAGTTTTTAGTTGTGGCCCGCTATTTCTCCTCAGTTCATCGATTGGTCTCATGAGACAAACTATGGTTTTGGAAAAAGGCCTTATCAAAAAGGATATTTATAATATTTACATGAGGTCATGACGATATGGTATGGATGTCCCAAATTATGAATTACCTCATTAAAAAAAATAGTATTGATGTTTAATGAGTTTATTCTACGAGTAGAATACCCATGATCAAGTTTTATTGTGGCATTATTTATTAATATGTTATTCCTACCATATTTTGTTCAAGTTCATTTTTAAAATCATGTGTTTTTAAGTTATTCACCAAGGATAATTTTTATTTTAATGTTATCTTCTACTGTATTTATTACACTTATAGAGAATTTGAGCTCACACATTTTCTATGTTTCATTTCCCTGGACATGAGGATGTATATTATGAATGACATCTACAAATAGACTTGGAGTTATGGACATTGTCAAAGGAGTTTCAATGTAGAATTTCTTTTCATGATGTAATTTTGAACCTATGTATGTATATTGTTTCCAAATTAGGTAAACTAATTGGTCATTTGGGATGCATATTCCTTGTTTATATTCCAATATAATAAAATAAAGCACCAGATCTGGGAAAATAGGGTCAGGTCTTTACTCCAGTGACGAAGTATGAGAATGGAATTTCTTAACATTCTTTCATATTTTTGTACCTATGAATAGGTCAATGCAGAGCATTAGAGTCCTAGTTTCCTTCAGCTAATTCTTATTCCAATGTGGAAGTGGGATTGGGTCTATATGGAAATCAGGAATGGGTTCTCTTGTACCCATTATCAAATGAAGAATATATTGGTTTCTGATAATTGGATGACAAAATAGGCTCACTTTATAACCATTCGAGATATAACCAATATTGAGGACCTAGGACATAACTATGTGCATAAGATTGTCGGATTTCTTGAAGTTCAATTTGCTATAGTCTCTGATAGGGATCCCCATTTTACATCATTATTTTTAGAGGATTCCAGTATTAAATATGATGTCATGTACATTAGAAAATGAAATAAAATATTCACAAGGATTCCTAAACAAAATGAGTTATACATATTCTTTAGGACATGTTACATGCATGTGTCCTTGATTCTAGTAGAACATGGGGAGTCTACCTAGGGTTGCATAAATTTATTTACAATAATAGCAACTTATCTAGAATTCATTTGGATCCCTTTTATTCCTTTTATGGCTCACCTTGTAAATACATGTTGTATAGTTCAGATATTGGGGAAGCTTCCTTAGTTGAACATAACTTGGTATAAGTGATGATGGTGAAGATTCGGTTGACTTTTTAGAGAATGGTGTTTATATAGAGCCTATTTAAATCTTATATTTATCATCATCAATGAAGTTTATAGTTTTCTATTCGAGACAACATATTTTTTATTATTTTATCTTAGTTGGTTTCCTACCATTTTGAGAAGCAGGGAAATATTGCACCACATTTTGTAGGTCCTATTGAGATCATTGAGACAGTTGGGAAGGTGGATTACCATTTAAAACATAAACCATTGTAGACATTGATATATAATCAGTTCCATGAATCCATGATCTGGAAGTATCTTTCAGACCCTTCATATGTCTTGAACTAGTAGGATCTTTTTATTAAGTTGCATTTTTTCCACAACTGAGTATCTGACAATGATTGTTGATTCTAAGATAAAGGTACTTCATGGGAAGATGATACCATCAGTCTATATGATATGGAATTTTGGTTTTAATTCACATGATACATAGGAAAACAATAAAATTATAAGATAGTAGTGGCTTTATCAATTTGAAATGTAATCTACTTGACAAGATTTTTGGGGGAAAAGTATTTATGGTAGGGATGATGTAACATTCTATTACATTAATTAAGGTACTTCTTCACCATTTTTTGTTCATTCTTGGATTTGTTCTTTCTGGAGGTTAATTTCATCACTATTTCAAAAACAAATTTTAATCACCTGGGGTTTTTCATGGTCAGTATGTGTATATAGAAAACCACATGCTTTTTACTAGGAAATCATTTAGCCAATCATGAACCTTAGGAAGGGAGCACAATGTTAATCCAAATCATGCAACCACCCATCCAATCCTTAAACCATTGGATATTGAGGGGCTTCATGTTTTTTATCATTAAATTAATTGTTAGAAAAAACAATAAAACCCATCCATATGTATATTATGGAAATATAGATAAGTTGATTGATTACAACTAATCATGTGGTATCTCCAACAAACCATGTGCACGAACTAGTTATCCCATGAAAATTTCATTAAAAATAACATGACCCTTAGTTTGAACACTAATCAACCTCAGTTGAGGCAAAATAGTTCTCCTTTTTCTGGATATAGCTCATGAAGTGATTTAGGATCCTCAAAAACCTTTTCCTGGTGGATAAAAGCTCTGTTGATCTTGTTTGATCTCCTTCGATTAATTAGAACATCCCTCATGTTGTTTCCTCCTATATTATCATATATTCTCATTATATATTTTTAGTTCATATCTTTTCTGATGAATGCAATATCTGTTGTTATAGATCATGATTCTTGGATTGTTTTTTTGATCTTCTATGTCATCTGTCTTCTTTAGTTGATCTCACTTTAGGCATTGTGTGGATTCAATCACATGATTAAAGGTAGGTGGTTCAGTAAATTTTTTCCTTACAACTTAAATCTATAATTTCATAATTGGTTTTAAATGTGTTTAAAAAATATATGAAAACCAATATTTTAGGTGATTAATGTTCAATTTTTAGATGGTCAAGAAAATTGAATAAAACACCTTAATTTAAATGAAATTGACGTTGTTAGGTGGATTTTATAAAATCAATGGATTGAATTTGTAATTTATTTGATGAAATGAATGAATGTATATTCATGAGAAAAATAATATTAATTTGAATGTTGATTTGAAACCTTTATGAATTGATAAAAACCTATGTTTCAGTTTTGAAATGAGAAAGGCATGTTGAAAACTGAAATCGGGAAATTAGTTTGTAAATGGATGGTTAGGAAAATAATGATTGGATATGACCCCTAGAAATGGATTGGTAATGAAAAATTGACATAAACAATTACAACATTATTTCTCATAATGGGATTCTCTAATGGGGTGTACTTTTATGGTCTGCAATCTGCCCCCTAATGGTGTGTGTACTAGTTTCTCACAATAGAATCCCCTAATAAGGTGTATATTGATCACTTATAATGGGATATCATAATTTGGTGTTGATATGAGTGTGTACACATATATATTGATCTATGTTCATTAATAAGTAGTAAGAGGATCCTATATCCATACACTAATATACCACAGTGCATTTTATCATAGTGAGTAATATGATTGATATGAATTTATATGCATTCCACTTATTATAAAACTATTTTATTCAATCCAATTGTTTAATATAGAGTATTTTATATAAAATTATCATTCAATCTTGTATGTTTTGTATTATATCATTTGATTTTAAATCTTTTTTTGTTGATAATATGTAAATGATTTGTGATTCTATGTTTTGTTTAAAGTGATATAATAATTGATTTGTTTATTTATTATTGTTTATGTAAAACCTGGTGAGAACCTACTAGGATATCTATCTCAAACACTACCATTTTGTTAGGATATTTTTATATTATCTTATTCTAAGTCCAAGAAGAGGGAAAGAGAAATTTGGAGGTGGTTGATGTTATTGATCCTTGGAAACTGAAATGATTGAGGTGACCGGTTAAGATGTGAAACACATATTTCAAGGGATTTTTGAGTTTTATCGTGGAAGTTATTGGGTACTTTTATAATATAAAATTTGTTTTTATTTTCCAATTTGATTCTTGTACTTTATTGTTGTGTAGTGTCAATCATACTGACTAGTATATTTTATCTTTATCTATTTTGTAGGAAACCTATTTCCACTTATATTGTTGTAATACTAGTTTGTATTCACTAAAATGTTGGGATTATAAACACCCTTAAAAACATGTTAAAGCATGATTTATTATTAGGGTATCATAATATCCTATATGGTTAGTGAATAATATCATCATTGAGATGATGGAACTATTTTAATTTACCAAGAACTAGAATTATAAATATTAATATGGTTGTGGGATAAATTAATAACATACATAAAAAAATTATATTGGAGGTTAAAGTGCATTCAACTAAGGATAAGTGTGAGGTAATGGATTTTATCTCAATTTCAACTTTATTGTGGCTTATTTGATATTAAGAGCCTATTTATTATTATGTGGTGTTTATATTTTCACATTAAGGTATTTAACAAAGATATATACTTATTCATTATAATTTATTATTCGATTCATGTTATTTCTTAAAAATGAGTATTTAAAAGATAAACTGGTTTTTTTCTCTTCTGACCAGTTAATTTTTTCTTCCATATACATGTTTTAAAAATTGTTCAAAAAATTAAATTTTTTTACTCAAATGATTTATTAAGAACACATTATGTTAACCTTGATTTTTTAAATGGTTTAAAAATAAGTATTTCTATTTTCTTCTAATACGGGTTTTTTGACATTCCTTTTAAAAAGATTGATTTTCTTAACATATACAATGATGATAGACTTCATTACTACCATAAGAAATTATAAAAATTTATCATCTTATATATTATTTCAATGGTTTTATATATAAAAATAATTTTAAGAAATATTACTTTAATATTTCACTTCCAATCCCTTTATTCTTCTAAAATCCATTAATTTACCTCAAATATATATTATCACTCATTTATTTTTTGGTTTTTTACTTTCTCTTGAAAAATTAAATTTTTTGATATCATTTTTCATTAAACATTACATTTATCTTATATATCATTTTTATTTGTATCATGGATATTATTCCTTCCTATACCTTATACCATTAGTACATACATGGTTTTATTATAAAGGTTATATTATTTAATTGGGAAAATATTGTCAAATAATAATCCATTACTCTATATAAATATTCATTGATAAGGAATATTTATTCGCGAATTAAATTGATCATTCGATATATGAGGAATGACTGGGAAATTCAGTTACGGTTTTGGCCTAGAATTGCATCTCCCCTTAATGAATTGACAGGTCTCACGTGACATGTTAGTTGGCTAAATTAAATTGGTTTTACCAGTAGTTTTAAATTGTCTTATAAAATGTCATAAAATTATAGATATCATGATTACTAATAGTATAAAATCTATTATTAATCATTGAAATCATTTAAAATTTAGCTATTTTTATTAACTATGAGATTTTCAAATTTTTATTATCCATGGATGCATTAAATTTTCAATTTGTTGATTAAATGTCATGTGTTTTAATTTATTTACCTTAACATATTGATTATTATTTATATATTTATGATAAATTCAACTGTATGTTATCCTTATTGTGTATTTTAGCTCACCATTAATTTTTTTCCTTTCCCTAGGATATAATGCAAAATCACTGAATGATATTTAATGATGATGAACCATTTACTTTAATATATTCAATATATTTATCCCTATGTTATATAGTAATTATGTATGCATCATATTCTTAAAGACTACTAATTGATATATCCTTTGGGATGATATCCTTTGTACCTTATGATAATGTAATAAAATGACCACGAAATATAGGTTAATGTAATTAGTATTGTTACAAATAATGATATTATTTAGAATTATTTATGTTTTGAGTCATATATTATGTCGTTTGGATAAATAATGCAATTCAATATGAAAAATGAAAAATGTTACTTGGTGGAGGTCGTAGTTTTCACAATGTATGGTTGAAATTATTTTATCCTTATAAGCATATGGAAAATAATAAATAAATGATGTTACATTTATATAATAAAAATTCTTTAAATTATTTTTACTAAGGTTGAGATATTAATTTTCTATGTGTACGTTTGTAAGAGATATTCTATGACGAAAATGGTAAGGATCCAATAACAATAACTCCGGGACATTGAATATTCACCTGAATGAATCATTGGAAAAAAAGGTAATAGGTTAACTAATTTAGAATAGTGGATTTTTAATATGAGATAGGATTATATAAGGATAAAAATAAAATATTTTTAGGAAGGTATTTTATGGATTGTGTGTGGCATGAAAGGGTTGATGTTTCCCATTTTATAAATTAAAAAAAGAAAACTTTTGAGAATACCTATTAACGTTGAATGATTTAAATACACTATTAAAATGTAAATTACTCCAAAACTAATAAATAAAGGATTTTGGGGTGATATTGGGATAATAAATCCTTAAAAAAGTATTTCCACCCATGTTTGAAAAAAGATTTCTGCCTTTTTTTCATAGGCATTTACATTTAGTTTTTTTTTATCTTGGTCACTAGTTTTTAAATTAGTAATTTATTATTTTATAAAAATATATATATATATATAATCATACCAAAATATTATGTGATCAAACACAATTTAATATTCATTTAATATAATTCAATTTCCAAATAAAGTAACATTATCTTTAAAATTAAAACATTTTATATATGGTATTTTTATAGAAAAATGTTGTTTAAAACATCATGTGTTCCAAAACATATTTATAATCAGTTACCAATTCAATGAGTGTCAATATAATTATATAAATTTTTAATCTTCATTTTAGAATAATCATTTAAAATATATTAATTTAAATTAAATGATAAAAATAATTCCACAACAATTAAACAATTATTTGAAAATAACTATTTTACCATCATCAAGGTAATTTTATTTAATCTATATATTCCCTATATTGAAATTTAACTTATTACATAATATGATTTTTTTTATCTAAAATATTAAATCCATTTTGATAGTATTATTTTATACAAGTGATGAAAACTAATTTTTAATATAAAAGAATAGAAATATTTTTTAGAATAAAATATTATTTATGTATCCAAAATGACATATATTGGCTTTATAAAAAAATATTAAATTTAAAATATTTATTTTCGTTTTAAAAAAATATATTTTCTTAAAAAAGGTTCAAAAATATATATTTTGTTACTTTATTTTATAAATGTTTAAAAGTGAATGCTTTTAGAAAAATTAGTATTTTTTCAGTATTTATCTAAATAACTATAATTTTTAAAATTCAAAAAAATCATCTTATTATAATATTTTTATAATAAATCCATTTTTCATATTTAGATTCTAAAATTTATAAATTCAATATTGGAATAAAATTATTAAATATAAGGAAATTTTTTTTATTAGAAAATAATCTTTTTAAATATTAACTATTTTTATTCTTATGTAATTTAATGTATCAAAAAATTGTCATTAACCAGTTACTAATATTATAAAAAATTTTACATAATTAATCATAATTTTTTAAAATATTATTCCTTATAGCATAAAAGTGAATTTTTTTTAAAAAATTAATTTCTTAAATAATAAATGTTCACATTAGTCATTTTAGGTAAACAAATTTAATTTAATTCATATTAAACGCATCCTTTATTTTATTTATACATATATTTCATAAATTGGTTTCTTATATTCTTTCCCATTTATTCAATTTCTTGGTTTTAATGGTCATAATAAAATTTTTATACATATTTCACAATTTAGTTTAATTTGTTATTGTGTCTAGTGTAAGGTATCATACACATTGATTTATTTAAAGGTAATCACATATTAAAATATCATTATTAAAGATGATTCTTCAAGGTTATCTTATTTAAATAATATTTTGAATATGTTGATGACATTTATGGATTAAATAGTTATGTATATAGTCTAAAATTTAACAATTAGTGGAAAAAGACATGATTTTGGTAATCAATTCTTTTTCATAATTATATAAAAAATTAAATATAAATGTTATTGGGAATATATTGAAATTCAATATTTTATTTCAGTAATTTAATTTTCATGGTATACTTTCTTGAACAGATAAATCTATAATAATACATCCCTCAATCGTCTGAGACTTAACCATCTATTCCTACCTCTAAAGACTTAGAATTAAATAACATAATAATCAAACATCCATAAGGATTATGATATGATCACGTTAAAATATTAAAGATAATTTTTTCCTTTGTGATAGATCCTATAGATCCTTTGTAGTTTTTCTGAGATCAAGAAGCACATGCAGATCACCATTAGAGTGATTTTACACAAGAATGATCCTATTGAAATAAATGTGTGACTAATAAAAGGTTCAACTAATAAATATATTCTATTAATAAAGAATTATAAAATAATGATTTAGTTTTTATTTTTATTTTTATTTTTTTTTTATTTTTTTTAAAGACCCTCTCTATTGTTCCATCTATTAATTTCAATTTCATTATAATAATTTTTTTGGTTATAACATATATCAACATGCACATTTTTTATTAGACATTAAATAAAAAATTATATGTTTGATAATGGGACAATAGGTTCAAAATCTAGGTCTCAAACATTCAAGCGGTATCAATGTGTTCATATTCAAAATTATAATTATTTAATCATTGGAACTTTATAAACATACATTGATAGTTTTTCATTTATAGTAACATGATTATTTAATTCAAATGTTGATATTTTATCTTTTCATTATTTATTGTTTTTCATGTAACCATGAATAAGTTAAAGACACCTAAAATACATTGAGAGAACCCATCCAAATTTTCCAAGAATTCTAGATAGATAACATTGATCTTTACAGATTGTATACTGAAGGTACACACCATGTACCCATGTTGAATTCACATGGAAGTACCATGAATTTAATTTGATTAATCATGAATTGAATTATGTGTGGTCTAATTAAATACTACAAGTTGTTATGGTGATGATTGTACATTATTTTCATAAATAGATTATTTATAAAATACATATCTGTCATGTAGTCCACATGTTTTCTGGGTTGAAAATTTAGAGTTAACAATGTGTTGTGTATTTATTACACATTTCATGAGAGTAGAAACTAGGAAACTTTGAGTTCACGTGGTATGTAACTACCATTCACATCATGTACCTTTTAAATGTATATGTATGAAAATCATGAAAATTTATTAATTGTTTGGTACAAATATTTTGTGGTTATTTACAGGGTATCTATTTTTCCTATAAATGTTATATAACATGAAAATTTACATGGAATGAGAAATTAATTAATTATTCCATTAAACATACTAAAAAAATGTCTATTTTCCATTTATTAACATTAAAATCCATAAATAAATTTTATTCCTATATCAAAGGATCAATTAATTTTTCATTTAATATTCTATGCTACTTACTTTGTATGGTATTTAAAAACTATGCACTCTTTGGGTGTTAAAAATGTAATAATCTACTCTAAATAACACATGCATGTGTGTCATTTATTGGTAGTTCACATCATATAATTATGTGTAATTTATTGTATGATACACTCCCTATGATTTCAAATTAAAAGATCATAAAACACACCACATTATTTTAAAATGTACTATTTGGGTTGCCTCATAGTGTATGGTTTGTAATTGTTAATGAAACATTATAAGTTTTTCAAAATTATGTTGTACGAGAATCTATTGGTCTATTTGAATAGATAATAAAATAAATAATCTTGTTAATTAATCCAAAAAATATATACTTTGATATTTTTTATATTAATTACGAAAAACATTAATTAACTCTAGATTATTAAATGTGTGTTTGTTTCATGTCTGGATAATCATGTTCTTGACCAACCTATGTATGGTTTAGATTTATTTTTATTTATTTGTTTCATGTAACTTTTCAATTATTATTATTAAATTATAATAATTATTTTTATTTCATAATCTATTCTTATTACATAAGGACATGCATGTATGTGATTTCTTTTACATATACCACATCGGTCTTCCTTTGGTTCCCCTGAAATGCATGTGAGGAAAGCATATGTTATGATAGATCTCCAAGGGATTTGGAGGCAGTTCATGATGGATCCAAGGTAAAATCAAGCAACATGATACATATAATAGATATGGAATGTTGAAAATCAAAAAAAATACTTGGTCATAGAGTTTTGTCTATTATTTCATTTCAAATTAATTTTCCTCTCCTTAAAAATGATAGTTTTAACTCAAGATCATGGAACATATTTTATTCTATCTGTTTTGGTTATTTATTTTATGAATAAATTTTCATGATCATGTAAATAAATAAATTAATAACCGTCGTGATCAAATTGAATAAACATAAAAGTATTGTGAATAAATATTTTATCCATACATTTGTAATCGCTAATCAGAAATCAACTTTATTTAAACAAGTCATGTAAAAGGATATAATAAAAAAATTATGCATAATAAACAAAATCCTTTATCTATATATTATGTCAGACTATGTTTTACACCATATGAATTAAGATTATCTGATAATTAAAGTGTAATTCATCCATAGATAAGGGTACATTCTATTATTAGTAATTCTTAATAAGTATAATGGGTTAAATTGACTGAATTTTCTTTGACTGTAATGACAAAATTATTTGTTACTCAATTTTTGAGATATGTGTTGATGAAATTAATATTTAGATTTCATAATTGTGGAGTTCAGTCAATGGATAAAATATTTTTAATGTAGTAGTTGGTTATACCACAAACATAAATACCTTTTAATAATGTATCTTGATTTTTTTGTTATGATAAGTAAAATCTAGATCATTTTCCACTAGATTAGTTGTGTCATAGGGCATTACAAGTCCAATGTTGAGGGCCTTGGGACTTCATGAAATAGTGGGAGACTAATAAATAAAATAATTTATTTCATATCTCATAATTTTATAATCATGTATATTATCAATAACATACTTTAATATTATTTATAAAAAATGAAAAATCCATCAACCATGTTATTCCTAGGATCAATTCTATTAATATAATACCTCTTTACTGAAAAGTTCTTTTAAATATGATATATGATCTTTAACACTATGTTGCACAATAGATGGAAGGTTTATATGGTAGAAACCCCAAATCCTGATCCACCTACTAAGTATATGAATTATAAATAGTTCATTATCAATTAAAAAACATGGTTAATGTATTATATTCCTAGTGCTTAATACTTTTTTCTATTTTCGATGAACTCATAAAATCTCATGGGAGTATGGATGATTATAACATTCGGAATGACCTATTTTATTTTTATAAATGGATATCTTAACATTAAATCTTTGACATCTTCATGGAATTCATTATAAGAAACCATATAAAGGGTGCACCAACTATACCTCACATAGTAAAAATTTATTTAATACATTTATAATCATAAAATTATTTCATTTAATAAACCTGACTAATTTCATTCTAATATCCTTCAATCATATCTTTCTCAAATATTATCTATCTTTTATATCAATTTGAATATGAACTACATTGATAAGTCACTTTATTACCTCCTCATTTATCATTTATATGTTGACATGTATATGAAGAACAAATAAAATTACTTCCCCACTATAAATAAAATGCAATTCTAGGTTAAGTGATATAATAAAAACTTCAAGTCTATGGAATTTTACAAACTCCATTACAAAAATAAAAGGATGACAGGTCATGTAAGAGAACAAGATTTTATATATTTTTCTTGTGGTAGGATGGTGTGCTGAAAAAATAACTAAACCAACTCAAATAGGCAATGTGATTCTTCAGTTGTGTTAATAATTTAGTGAAATCAATCAATTTATAAAAATTATGTATTAGATACCATTTTGTGTTCAAATTTTTATCTAATTACAAGAACTAAGTAGATTTAGAAGAGTTCTAAAAGGTGAGGGGGAAATATGAACCAATAATGAAGAAAAGATCATTTGTGTTAGTATTAAAGAATACCAACTCATGTTTCTAATATGAATGTTTTATGTTTGTAATAGATATTACTATTTTCCATCCTTTACAAAAAAAATATTATTTTTTTGTAAAAAATTTATATGGATGGTATTGTTTTTATGTTTAGAAATAGAAGTTGTATATTTTACAAATAATTTCTTTCGATGTAACATTAAAATAACCACCAGTATTTGATATACTCCAAGAAAGAATCTATGGTGGTGGATTATGTATATATTTTTGGATTAAAAATATCATACAAAACTATGGAATAAATTATTAGGTCATGTAAATAAATATTTATTAACTATATTATGCCATGAGGGAGATATTGATGCTTTTAAACAAAAACCATGTGGAATATGTTTTACTGGTTTTCAAGTTAAAAGACTTAAATCTCATTTTATAGAAATTTTGAAATGGCTAAATAGATTCTAGAATTTTTATATATGGATGTGTGTGGAAATTCTAATTTTTTTTAAATAGGTGGATACTAATATTCATAACTATTACAGATGATTTATTAGATATGGAAATGTCAAATTAATGAGGTATAAGTTGGATTACTTTAATAAATTCAAGGAATAAAATAATGATTTTGAGAACCAACATGGTACAAGGATAAAAAATAATTACTCAGATCATGTTGTAGAATTTTAGAACAATGAGTTCATTGATAATTTATGGGATATTTGGATTCTATGTTAACACACTCCTCCTTATACAAAGTAATGGAATGGTGCAAGTGAAAAGAGGAACCATATGTTTAAAACATTTGTATGTTCAATGATGTGTCATGAAAGTATTCACTTATCCTTTTGGGGATATAAATTATAAAAAAATATATACCCATTAAATCGAGTTCCAAATATTATGTAAAATGGTTTTATATTCAAATTATTGAGTTGAAAGAATCAGATGTTATCAAATTTATGAGTGGATCTGTGAATTATTTTTTGAGGACATTACCAGAATAATAACATGTTCTCTAAGGCTCTAAGTGAATATTTATATAATCTAATAATGAAACTAAATGATATTTCCTATATGACTACTCATATAAAAGGGTTTTGGTTAACAAATGCCCTATATTTCGTGATATGGATGACATAACTAAATTATATCATTGGATGTATGTATACATTGATTAATTCATCGTTCAAGATACACAAGTGTGGATAAAGTTACAAATTCTCAATAACCTCATAGAAGTGGAGGTTCCAAATACATAGATAATTCATATGAGTACTAGATATATTAGAAAACACAAAAGATATTTTTTTCTAGTCACTGAATATGGTGACTCGTTATTAGTTATTAATAATAACTCTATAACCCACAAGCAAGTAATATGTGACATAAAATCTTATAAAGGGAAGGAATCCATGAATTCTATAATATATCACACATTCCAAAAGCATGTGTAGGCATTGAAATATCGTATATCTAATATAATCCCATTCAGTTTAAAATTGGAATTCAATAAGAAAATAGACATGTATGAACAACATAATACATACAATTCATGAAGGCTTTAAAAATGGTTTACAATTAGTATATTTAAATAATATGACAAATACTTTTCACCAACTCCAAAGATAAAATTCGTTAAAATTATTCTTTCTATAGAAACATATTATAATGATTATATTTTGTAGATTATTTCAAAATAGTCTTACTAAATTTGATCTTTCATGAATATATACATAAAAATAACCCAATGGATTTATTTATCCCAATAATTTCAATAAGGTATGAATGTTAAATATATCCACATATAGATTAAATTATGCATCCCTGTCATGGAATATTCAATTTGATAAATCCATAATAGATATTGGTTTCGTAAAGAATGAATGTTATCGTTATGTTTATTAATAGTTTAGTAGGAGTGAAACAATTTTCAAGATAGTAAATGTTGATGGACTATTAATAATCTAAAATGATGTATCAATCACACAAACCATTAATACATGGTTAAAATAATGTTTCTCTATTAGATATTTAAGTGAAGTTACATGTATTATTGGAATGAAAAACTATCATGATAGATACATGACTATTCTTGGATTATGCAAAGATAAATACATTGACATGATATTAGTGATTCTTTATATGGACCAATACAAAAGGGAATTTTATTTCTAAGGCTGTATTGAATATTAATTTCCCTAAAATATGTGTATTTATAAACATAAGGGGAGAGAGGGTATGAAAATGATCACATAAAAATCAGAAAAAGGTCCAGGGAGGTATTCTTTGTTGTATAGTAGAATATAATTAGTATATTCCTTAGGAGTTGTGGGAAGATATCTCATTTATCCAGGCATCTTCCATTGGATAGAAGTCAAGACTATCCAACTGTACCTTAGTCATATGATGAATTTGTTCTTTTTTTGTTATAGATGTTAATCAATTGATTAGGGTTAAATATATGTTGTCTTCTAAATAGATCAATTTGAAATGAATTTGAAATCATTATATATATTTAGTCTCAATGGAAGTGTTATTAACCTGATGTTCTTAATGATATTATTTCTCCCCAATTCAGAAGCATATTTTAAGTATATTTTGGATTGTAATGTAGCTAAATAAATAGTTTATATGTGAAAATTAATCCAATTGATTTACTTGGTTCTTAGAAGAAAAGATCTTATCACACTATATTATTATAATAACACAATAGTGGATCATACAAAGCATCCAATATCACATTATATAACACAAAACATACACTAGATTTATAATCACCTGAGGGATTTTTCTTAGACAAGATAAATCATTGTAAGGGGAGTTTCCATTGAATACAACATGGTGAACCCATTAACTAAATCCTTATCTTAATAGATACATGAACATCAGGTGAGATATAGAAAACGTAAAGTCATTAACAATTTTCTCTAGTCTAAGAGGGTTTTTTGTAGTTGGTTCCCTTGAATAAAATAATTTTTTAATTTAGGTTAATTATATATTCATAGAATATAATAGTAATTAATAAATTTTCTTATCTTTTGTTTTCTTCTATCTGAATTTATTGTGATAATGCCTTAGAGTATATGCTACATTTATAATTTCATAATAGTCCCAATCTATTACGAAAACCATGATATTTTAGGATCAAATTAATATATTATATATCCTATGGTTACATTAATTCATATTATTTGAGAAATATGATGTATACTATCTTGTTTTGGATACTCGTAATAAGTTGATGCGTCATATAAAAAAGTTTTCGTATTGTAGCCACTAAGAGGGAATATTTTCTGGACAAACCCACCAATTGAAAATCTATATATTTGTACCCAATTGGATATTCCAATCTGTGAGGATTTTTAATTATCATTATACATGAAGATTATTATTAATTCATTATAATAATCATGAACTTATATGAATTGAAATAAAATATGATGACATATTTAAATAAACAATTTGGTTACATTTGTAGTGTCATGAATTGAATATTATCAACGAATAAGTTAAGAAAGTATATCTCCCTTCCATCTTTTAGAAATTAATATATTGACCCTTTGATTAAATAAAAATTTAAAACTAAATTCTATGTCTATGGTGTATTAACTTGTTCATTTTAGATAGTTAAATTATTAAATACTATAAATATTAATTTGTGGATATGTTTGTGAAAGCAACAATATTAGATATCAGTATAGAGGGGTTATATTACATTGTGGGTTTTCATATGTGGTTGTCATTATTGTGATATTAACTTCTCTCACTCAGGTTCCATAACAAGTTTCTAGACATTGATATTGGAATTTAGGTAAGAACACCAAATTCCGCCAAGGAAGAGTCTCAAAGGGTCACACACTTAGTTTTTTCATTAATGTTAGTTAAATAGTATTTATATTTAGTAGTTTCAATAAATAATATTTATTTCAGATATATTAACTACATATATTTAAATAATTAGTTATTCTCAAGATTTTTTACCTGAATATATAATATTTATTTTCCTATTAAATGAATAATATACATTTAATATTTTAGGTTTGAAAAATATGAAGGAGGATTAACGGTCCATGAATGGTCCAATGATGAGAATAATACAAGGGATAAATTTCATTAAATAAATTTTATTTATTTATATCATAAAAATATTGTTAATAATGTGTGGGTTAGTGAATTCCATGAAATAATAGATGTATTATTATTATAAGCATGGGGAATTAGAATAATTTTATACTCGATGTGGGAAATATATGAAATTTCCCAGTATGATTCCCAAAAGATATATATTCTTATCTTATATCATTTTCCAACTTCAAATAAATCATAGGTGTGCACAATGATTAACTCCCTTGATCTAGCTACCAAACCACGAAAAACTATAGGAATTATTATCTTGGGACTAATAGTCTTCAAAAAATCTTCTTCCCTATAAAGACTATGAAATAACTAACACAATAATAATCAATATCGATGGACTATGTTTCAATTATCAGAAATTGAACATGAAAATCAGTTCCTCTATTATATCTCCTAGAGAACTTTTGAAGATTTTCTTAGATCAAGTTGTATACTTGAATCACTGTTAGAGGGATTTTACACTTGGATCATCATAGTGAAAAAAATAAATTAGCATGAAAAGGATAAAGTGATCAACATCTTCTATAAATAAAGAATTATCAAGAACAAGGTAATTTTTCTTCATATTAGATTTTTAAAAAATTTATTTCAATTATCCTCTATCATGTTTTGGTTATTTATGTATATATATTTAGACTAATTTAATTTCTCGTAAGGTGTATCATCACATACATTTTATACTATTCATTGAATCCAAAAACAGATGAGTAGGATAAAAATATAATTATTTCTTCGACTATGTATGAAACCTTTATCCAAGTCCATTATATAAATAAATATCATCTTAGCATCTATTCACATTTAAATTTCTTCCATGTTTCCACTATAGTGGTCTCACATGATCATATGGAAACTATAATTCCTTGTTTGTAAATGTCTACTATCCTTCATCAAATATCCAGGTCTATATAAATTTTATAGATCATTTTACATGTCATCATCACACATCATGTATACACAATCATCCTCTATTAATGTGATTTTTTGGAGACATGGAGTATTATATTCTGTATATTGTTTTAGTTGTGGATACATATTAAGGAAGAAGAAAATAAATATTTATAATGGTTATGGGAACAACTATCACCTATTCTACTCCACCAATGCTCCCTCCGTGATCTTAGAGATTTTCATTAGAAACATTATCTTATAACATTACCATAAAAATGAGTGCAACTTGTTAAAAGCTTTACAATAATTCTCTATAAAGCCTTCTGGTTTTTTACAAGGAGCCATATTCTCCACAACATAGTTTCAAAATATAATACTCTACCATGAATGAGTCCAATTAGTCTGAACTCAAATAAATCCATAGAGTTTGATTTGTTTGATAGATCATTTTCCTGATCATAGTTGTAGAAACAACTGATAATATATAGATATTATTATTCAAAGATAATTTTCTTTATTAATGAATAGCATTTAAGAGATACTGGATGCAAATGATCTTCACTAAAAATAGAAATTTACAAAAATTAATAGTTTCCAAATACTTGGTTCAAACATGTATGTCTCCAAAGATTATTTTCTTTAGAATAATAGAGTCATTTGATCCTTTTTTTCTATTTATAAATTCTATTTTCAAAAATAAATTTCTCATATGATATGTTATATACAATCTTATTAAAGAAAACACATTATGTCTATATATATAGAAAAATTTTATATCTATTGGTTGAGTTGATCGATGAATTTATCCTAAAAAATTAAAATCATTTTAATTTAAATCATTCAAGGGAGTCCTAAATTCTTTTTTAAATAATAATGTTATCTTCCATTGAATAAGATCAATTTATGTAGTTTTAAAACACTTATAATATGACATTTACTACCATCATGACCATTTCAACAATTAAAGAAAAAATATTAAATGTTATTCACTACCATTAAATGTTCAAACATTGGGTTCCTTTACTTAATGAAAAACATACAAACATTGGGTTGATAGTGAAACAAAAATAAAACAAATATAGGGTTTACAATGTATGGTTGATAAAAAATTTAGAGTTGATGACATACACTTTTTTATAAATATAGGGTCGATAAACAATACTCATCTATTCTCAATCATAGGGTTCCTTACAAACAAATGGTTCATAATCCATACATATACAACAACATAGGATACATTATCCAAACATTTTTCGTCAAACATAGGGTTTCTAAACCATACATTTTTTTTACAAATTTCAGATATGAATAGTGTTTCTAGAATTATATCAAAACTTGTATAGAATAATTTAACAAATATTTAAGCCAATAATTAATATAAAATTATAAAGAAATATGTTTCTCCAAAATAAATAAGGTAATTTCATTATTAAAATAAACAATGTTATTTGTAAGAATGAAATTCTATAAGATTTATAGAGTATTGTTTTTGCAATACATTCTCAACAATATTCCCATTTTTTTATCACAAAACCCAGAACATAACATACTGAAAATATAATAATTATAAACAAATATAAAATAATATCCTTAAAGGATTCAAGAATTATAGTTATTAATTTTACATAGAATATACATTCCTATCAATTAATTATAATAGAAATTGGTAATAAAATAAGGAATGTTATGTTTACAAAATTTCTCACACATTTTTTGATATAAAAAGAAATGAGATAAAAATGGATTAAAAACATTAAATGTTCCAAATAACTGTAAATTAATGTTAATTGATTCTAAATATTTAAAAGATATCCATTATGGCTGTATAAATGGCAAGAAATAATAATAATAAAACAAAATAAAAAAAGAATTTCATAAAAGTGGTTTATGCTTAAAATATCAATTTTGGATGAGAATTTTCTTAGAACATAGGATTGGATGATGATGATAGGTGGGGTTCATAAGAGGTTTCTGAAGCTTTTAAATCATGATCATCTCACATAAATTCATTCAACTCTTCCATATATCTCTTTAAACTTTTGTTATGATTTTCATCAAAATGATGCCCCAAAATTTTAGAATATCGAACAATTTTTAAACATTATACTAAATTTAATTTCAAAAACTCGCTAACTATTTGTTCAGATTAATTTTTTATGGAATATCCCAAAAAATATTAAGAATATTTCTTATTTTGGGTTCCCTTGAAGTTATCTTCTCAATGATATCTCTCTGGATTTCCGATAAGACTTTTAGTGGTGCACTATCACATTGAATTGTATATAACCGATCATTGAAAGTATACATGGCATAGGTAATAGCTTCAAAACATTGAACTAAATTTTTAGGAGTATGAGATGTAGATGTAGATTCAATGATTTTATTAGAGCTAATTCTAACACATTCAAACTGACTTCCTAAATATCATTTCAAATATCAAAAATATATTTTTTAATCAAACTCTATTTGGATATTTCCAAAAAATCAGTCATTTCATTATGAAATGAATAAAAATATATTATTCAAAATGAAATTTCTCTGATATTGATAATTTCATCCTAAACATATTCAAAATACTATATTGTAATAGTTTTTCATCTCAAGTATTCCAATGATTACCATGTAGTATCCAGTTCCCCTTGCATAATTGAATTATTTTCTCATGACATGATAAATTTACAAAACATTCGTCAATTTTATTATTAAAATATTCATATGAGTCTTCTTCTTGATATTGATATTTTTTTTCCTCTTTGAACCAAGGTTAATTCTTTTTATTTATAATTCTTACTAGAGGTGTAAAATTCCATTTCTAGTACCCGATTATTCTTAGCAGGTTCAAAAATTTGTTTGCCTAAGAAATTAGCTGTAATAAAAATTTATTGATTCTAAAATAACATTGTAGTATAAATAACTAATTTTTGAGGCTTATCATTCTCTTGACCACTCTTTTGAACTTTTTCATCAACAATATATATTGGATTCTTAATTTCATTAGTATCTCCACACTCTTCATTTTCACCTTGATTTTTAGAAAGAGACACTTTTTATTATCTAATATATGGTTGAGAAAGATCTCTAGTTACAACAAATTGTGACTCTAGTGACTAAAATATAATATCCAAATCTGCAGGTGCATACCTTAGTCTTGGTAGGATGATATATGACTCGTCATTTTCTTTATCCAAACATTTTTCTAGATTTTGAAGGTCATCTCTTGTGGCATCTGGATCAGAGACATCATATCTAATTCTGCATCACTTTGCTGGAATTGCATCATCTATTATATATTATTCAACTTATTCTTCTAGAATTTAAACTACACTAGTAGATCTCAAAATTCTATTCTCCCCATGAGTAATTATACTTGATTTTTGTTAGTCTTCTACATTAGTCGGTAATACCTTTAATTTAATTGTACTCCAAATGACTGATATATTCCTAAAAGATATAAAATTTAAAATTTTATTGTGTTGAAAAATGGTGAGTATATGTACATATCAAATCATTCCTATTTTATAGAGTAGAAAAGAAAATTTCGCAAAATAAGGATAAAAATAAATACTTGCCACTTCCTTGAAACAATTATGCATGTAACTTAATTAGTATCTTATGAAACTAAACATAATATCACTCAACATAAATGAACATCATATATATATCAATATAAAAAATATTTTTGAGCTCATAAATGCTCAAAATTATTTATGATTTGATAAACTAGTCCAATACCCTCTAGTTATCCATAAGATATTTTATAAACATAATTTTTCATTGGGTATAGTTAAAGAGAGAAAAAATAATATCCTCTATATTAAGTTCTATATTTCCAATCAATCAATGATCGAAATGAAAAACCACTTCCTGGGGATAATGAAAAACATTATCTATTTAGACTAAATGTATAAAAAAAATTATCATTTACATGAGATATAATTACGTCATCCGTTTCATGGAAGCTGAACTGAAAATATATTATAATGTTATTTTACAAAAATATATAGATGAAATCAATGTTTCCTTAATTAAAAAGAAACTGTAGATCTTGAAAATATAGATCCTGATTTAGAAGAATATTTTTCAGATAGATCCTTTAAAAATATATAACCTTTCTTCGAAGAATGTTTTTGAAGGTGATGTGTTGTCAATGCATTCCACATTGTAAAACTCATTTTTTTTCTCTTAATCATCGAAATTTCAATGAATATTCCAGTTAAAGGTTTTGATTTTGGATTTTTGAATGAAAAATGAGATCTATGGAAGTCTAAATGGTTAAAATACTGAGGGTATGAGTGATTTTGAGGAGGGGGGAGACTGATGGTTTCCATGATGTTGGTTCCGGATTCTTGAGCCAATTACACATTGGATTAATTATTTAATTTTTTTATTTCGAAAATAAGGAATTTTTCAAAAATTACATAAATTTTTGTTTTAATTAAATAACTAATAAATAAAAACTAATTGAACAAAAATAATAGACCTATAAATAGATAAGTTAAATAATCAAATATTTAAAAAAAATAAATAAATATCCTTAACTCCCCCTAATAAAATCAAAACTACTAGTGGGAAGTTGGTTAGTAAAAATATTAGCATGTTAATATTTAGTATTTATAAATTCTATGTATATATCATATTTAAGAATATCATCTCTTCGAAAATGCTATATTATATCAATATTCTTGGTTTTTGATTGACTTAAAAGAATATTTGAAATATTAATTTCACATTTATTATTGTTAAACTGGAATATATTTAAAATAAGAAAATAAATCCATTAAGGAGTGTTTCATCCATAACCATTTATCACAATAACTACCATTAGAAAAATATTCAACCATAATTGTTGACAGTGGAACTGAATTTTGTTTCTTACTTGACCATGAAAAGAAATATTTTTTGTAACACCCCAAGCTTCTACGGTACGCTTCTCTTTGAATAATGTGTTAGTGTGTGTTGTACGTAACACCGAGTTCTAACACACCATAACCAATCAAACTAGCAGTTATGAGTAGTAATTCCTACTTTTTGAAATTATATATATTTTATATTTAAAAATGGACTTCATTTTTGGATTCGGGATATCGAATTTAGTCTGAGGACGAATTTTGGTACTTTTCGGATAACTTTAATATTTTCATGAATAGTGAAAATTACTAAATTGTAATTAAAAATAACTTTTTAAATCAAAATAATTAATAGTGATAAATTATTAATTTGAGTGGTTTTAAAGTATATTTAGAATATATTTTTACCATTTAATATAATGTTGTTCATTGGACATAATTTTACAATTAAACCAAACATAAACAAGTGTCAATCTTTTGATAGTTATTATCTCTTAAAAACACGCTTTTTTGTTTTAACAACGAGAATTAATTTTAAATTAATTTCTACCACTTCTGTGTTTGGAATTTGGAAAATTGGATTCCATATTGAGAATCAGGATGTTCAAATTTTGTATATAGGTAACTTTTTTTTAGACATTTTGAATAATTACTGCGGTAAATATTTTATTTACCATGGTTAAGGGTAAATCTTGTAAATAATGGTTAAACAATAATATTATAATAATACTAAATTACCCTAAAACGTGTCCTAGCCTTATTGTTTGGTACATTTTCGACCATAGGCATCTTTGGGTCGATTTTGGGACCCCATGGAGCCACTTGTAGGTGATAGGGACACTTTATTTTAATTAAGTTAAAATGAATACAAAAATGACACAAGCATATATCTTTTAGAAAAACACTTTTTACATAGGGTTATATATGTTGGATTTTAGACTATAAATATTAATTATAAAGCTAAAACGATTTCCTACATGGTGATATTTTATTTATAATTTTTAGAGATTAAATAATTTAATTTATATATGACACAATGATGATGTAGTAATTACCACAATAGTGAAAATTTAAACTAATTGATATTATAAATACAAATATGAAATATAATTTGAGACCTTTTATGAATTAAACTAATTTTATAAGTTAATATGACATGTTATTAATCATTTAATTAAATGTTTTAGAAGTAATAATTCTTTTATGAATTTCACCAAAATCAACTATTGAATAGTGTCAAAATTGACATAAAACAGTTTTTAAAACAAATATTATATTATTAATTGATATTAAATTCCTGAAAATATAAGCTTCGACAAAGAGACTTATATCATGATAGTTTCATCTTTAATGGACCACTTGGGGGTCGCTTGGATGTATATGGTACGTTTATTACCCATATAATATAAAAATACAAAGAGACATTGTAAAAGTGAAACTAATTAACTTAGAGTTAATACTTAAAGATAAGGTTAATATAGTAACCCAAAACTATCGGAATTATATTGGTTGAATGGTTTTCGACCTATCCTCACCTTAACCTTTGAATAATCAACTTTTGAGCCATTAGAAACCGAATATGAATTTATTATAAACTAATATTTCTAGCTTTTCCAAAGGTGCCCCTCACCCCTCTTATAAAAGGGAACTCCCCCTTATCATTAACTCACACCTTCAAAGCCTTTTGGTTCGGCCAAACCCTGCCAAAATACTCTCTCAACTTCCCTCACTACAACCTAGAGTCCATAGTTTGATCAGAAAGCCAACCTAAGGAGCCCTTTTGATCAAATCAAAAGGAAGAACCCGAAGAAGAGGTGATGATTTCACCAACTTTTTTCAAGTTCATTTATTCTTCCACTTCTTCTTCCTTTGTTATTACCATTCTAAAATAATAACTCCAGTATAATATATATATTGTGATGTTATTATAAATATGGTACATCCATATTCAGTATTCTATCCACCCTTTGAATAACATGTCACCATACGTGCGTACGTACGGCTTACCGTCTCCACGTCGTGGTGTAATTGTTATTCAATATATTATTATTTGGATGGGTATAATAATGATATGTAACTCATGTAAATAATAAATATAACCTGTTAATGATTCTTTATATATGATATAACATCCATTTATATATTATTTTAATATCAAAAGAATGATATTGTCGCTCGTGCGTACGTACGGACTACCGTCTCCACGAACGCGATGAGATTCATTCTCCATCGTATCCATTCAAGTATAATTGTCGTTTTATGATTTAAAAATGATGTTTAAGGACTTTATATCATTTTTGATATGAATAATATACAACCTATCCATAAAAAACACGGACTATGTAACAAAACATATAAAAGAAAACGAGTAAGTTAACACCCGAAACGACGATAATTCTAAGATATTATTAACAAATCAATGTTAAAAGATCATATATGATATCATATTAATATATATGATTATTGTATAATTTAATAACAATTATTTCACCATTATAAAATATGTTAACCTACCCTCAACCAAGGAAAAGTGCAAGGTAAGGGTTATTTCACAATCTCTTTATTATCTGAGGTTGTTTATACGTAATAATCTACTGGGGTCACTTTATCATCCACATCCATGTTTCTTAAAAATGAATTTCAAAACATTTTTACTATTTAAAATAATATGGGTTAAAGTCATTTATACCCTTGTATGACTTTTTATAAGAGTTTTATAAAGGAATCTTTCCGTCGTTTTCCAAACAAGGTGCTTTTAACGTTTTCGACAGAATTAAGGTAAGAATGTTTTTTTAACTTATACGGCGGGTGCAGTTATTTTCCACCGTTATAAAATCGTCGAAGCTTCCCATACAAGCTTATAATAATATTTTAAAAGAAATTTTTTTATTTTATAAATATATGACTCTTAAATGATTTCAAAATAGAAAGAGACATTTCTCTAAAAAGAGTTTTGATTTCATCTATGTCAACATCCTTTGATGGATTTTACGTTTATTTGAAGTTGATTTATTATGATACAAAACTTCTATATTGTATTGAATGTTTTGTGATATGTTTGACTGTGGATGTTCTATTTTTATACCATTCATAGTTTATGGTGAAAGTATTGACATTTCATATGCTAGTTTTAATACGAATGTTTATGTTATGTTAAACCTTTTCATATGGGAATGCATTGGACTTAATATGTGACGGGTGGAGCCCTCTATAGCTCCTCGATGCATCGGTAGGTCTCATGAGACAAACTAGTGTCTTGGCACAAGGCCTTGGCAAAAAATTATTTGTAGTCTTGGCACAAGGCCTTGGCTATGTGGTTATGATAGTCTGGCATTATGCATTCCATCATTATGAAAGTGGTTATTGATATTGCATGTGATTATTTGATTAGTAGAATATCCATGCGAATAAGTAAATGAAATTATTTCATTTTACCTTTTCCATACTATGTCGAAGTTCAAGTTTAAAAGGCTTGTGTTTTAGTAATGAATTTCCTTAAATGTTTATTCTTATTTTTGAATGTTTCCCCTATATTGTTATCCTTACTGGGCATTTGAGCTCACCCCTTTTCTATGTTTTATTTTTCCCAGGATGTGAAGAAGTAAGTTATGAATGACCTGCAGGGATTTTGTGTGGGGATATGAGTGTGGAATATGGAGAATATATTGTTGTAGTAGTATTTCACCTTATGATGTAATGTAAAACTTTATGAATATATCTAGTGTTTCCATGGCTACTAAACCAATCGGTCTTTCGAGATTTGATCTTTCTTGTGATCATGCCAATGTTATGTATAATGCACCGAATCTGGTTAACTGGGGTCGGGGCATTACAGTTGGTATCAGAGGGAGGTTTAATACAAACCTTGGATGTTAGATTTAGATAAACTCTAGTTAGAGCACGTAGACCTAAGATGAACTTTGAGGATTAGTATAGAATAACTTCCTAGAATTTTGGTATTGTAGAGATTTTGTGAGTTTTCCGAGAAATACATCCCTGTCTAGATACGAGCAGGTAGAGGCATCTCTGGAACAGATGTACCTAGGGGTAAAACCCGAAAACACCGCTTTGAGCAAGACTCTAACGGGAACTGGTGCACGACAACGGGCCTTGATGTACTCTTGGTTACGACACTCCCAGGGGATATGCTTAGGATAACTCTCATTTTCTTTACAAATCATTATGAATGGTTTATGAGTATATACTTCCCCAAAGAAAACATTTTTATGATTATGGATTATATCCATAAATAGTTCAATTTATGTTAAGTGTTTTATAAGTATGGGATTATGTATTTTGATTCATAAACTGATCTAGTTTATGCCATTGTTTAGAAATGGCGCCTTGTGGAAGAAATGAAAACTGTATCAATGCACGCACTCCATGTAGGGATTTCCCTCCTGCTCAAGATAATTATAGTGGAGCTGGTGATGCAACTGGTGTCGATCAGCTAATCACCATACTGGGACAACTCACTCAGGTTATGAATAATAACCTTACACGTATGGAACACCCTGATCCGCAGCATGGAGGAGCAATGTTAGATCGATTCATGAGGAAACAACCCTAATGTTAAATTGGAGTACAAATCCCTTAGTAGCTGAGCAATGGATAATTTCACTAGAGAAAATATTTCAGGCTTTGGGGAGTAGTGAATGGGAAAAAGTTATCATGGCAGTTTACCGACTCACTGGAGAAGCTGATCAATGGTGTTCATTGATTCAAAACACGAAGGAAGATGATGAAGTATCAAATATAGAATGGAGAGAGTTCAATGATCTGTTTTTAGAAAAATACATTCCTTGCAACCATCGAGCAGATATGGAAAGGCAATTTATGAGTCTGAGACAAAAGGAGGATGAGAATGTCACAAAGTATGAGGCTAACTTTACAAGGTTATCAAGATATGATGGAGATTATATACGTAACCCAAGAAGTAATATTGATCGTTTCTTTGATGGGTTAAAACCATTTCTCTATCGAGCATTAGTCTCACAATCATTCTCGTCTTACAAAGACATTGTCTCATGTGCTATCAAGACCGAAAGGGAATTCTCTAAGTCTTAGGAATTTAAAGCAATGAAAGATAAGAAGAGACCTGCTGATCAATCTGGGAATGGAAATAAGGGGAAGAAAGGAAAGGTTGAATATCCATCCTGTGGTAATGTGGGAAGAAACACCCCAGTACTTTCTTGAAGGGAATGAGAATCTGTTACAAATGTGGTGAAAAAGGCCACCAAGCTCGTGATTGAAAAGGGAAGAAGGAAGCCACCAACGTTCAGTGCTACAATTGTAGGGAGATGGGGAATTATGCAAATGAATGTCCTAAGAGTCAGGAGTACTTACCGCAGAAAAGGACAAGGGATCAAGGCCAAGCTTATGCTATCACTACTGCTGAGGTAGAAGCTCCGAAAGACATGGTGGCAGGTAAATTAATGGTTTCCTTAAGTTTAGCAAATGCATTATTTGATTCTGGATCATCGCATTGTTTCATATCTTCCCAGTTTTCTAAGAAAATTAGATATTTCGAATCTGATTTAACAAGGGAGTTGTCAGTTAAAACTCCTAAGGGAAATATCATTGCAACAATGTTTTGTGAATCAGTCCCCATTAGAGCACATAAATGTTCTTTATCTGCTGATCTAATCATTATACCTATGATTGAATTTGATATAATCATTGGTATGGACTGGCTTTTGGACTATGATGAGAAGGTTTCTTGTAAGAAGAAAGAGGTTAAGATTCTTGATGATGATGATAAGGAACACCTTATCTTTACAGCAGAATCGTCACCACCTAATTCTTATCTAGATCCACCCCCAGTAGCTCAAATAAATTCAATTATTAGGGTGGAAGAGAATGAAATGACTGTGGGTGAGGAAAGGAATGTTCAAATAGAGGATGTACCTGTTGTGAAAGAATATGTAGATGTGTTTCCAGAAGATTTACCTGGACATCCTCTAGAACGAGATGTTGAGTTTTCCATTGACTTAATTCACGGATCAAGGCCTATATCGAAGACCCCTTATAGAATGGCCACTGTATAATTAGTTGAAATAAATAAAAAACTAGAGGAATTGAGTAATAAGGGATTTATTCACCTTAGTGTTTCTCCATGGGGATCCCCTGTTCTTTTTGTTAAAAAGAAAGATGGATCTATGAGGTTATGTATCGACTACAGGGAGATCAATGCTATAACAATAAATAAAAAGTATCCCCTACCTCGAATTGATGATTTATTTGACCAACAACATGGAGCTCAATACTTTTCAAAGATTGAACTTCAATCTGGATACCATCAGTTGTGTGTAAAGAAGGAAGACATTCCGAAGACAGCATTTCGAACCAGGTACGGGCATTACGAGTTTACTGTAATTCCTTTTGGATTGACTAATGCACCCTCTGTATTCATGGATCTGTTGAATAGAGTTTTCAAGGAGTATCTTTATGAATTTGTGGTGGTATTTATTGATGATATCTTGGTATACTCCAAAAGCTACGATGATCATGAAAATCACTTGCGCATTATCCTGAAGACTCTGAGAAGACATGAATTATATGGGAAGTTTAACAAGTGTGAATTCTGGCTTCATGAGATTTATTTTCTTGGCCATATTGTCTCTAAAGATGGAATCCTTGTTTATCCTTCTAAGACCAAGGCAATCCAAGAATGGCCAGCACCTACGAGTATAACTGAGGTACGTAGTTTTATTGGTTTGGCAGGTTATTATCGACGTTTCATCCAGAATTTTGCCTGATTGACTAATCCATTAACGAAGCTCACACGTAAAGGGGTTAAATTTTTTTGGACAAAAGAGTGTGAAGAATGTTTCGAAGAACTGAAGAGAAGATTAGTCAATGATCCTATATTGACTCTACCATCGGGGAATGATGGGTTCGTTATTTATAGGGATGCATCGAAGAAAGGACATGGTTGTGTCCTTATGCAGAATGATAGAGTTTTTGCCTATGCATCACGACAGTTGAAAATTCATGAAAAAAACAATCCTACTCATGATCTCAAGTTAGAAGCTGTGATCTTTGCTTTAAAGATATGGAGGAACTACCTCTATGGTGAAAAATGTGAGATTTATACTGATCACAAGAGGTTGAAGTATATTTTCTCACAAAAATAACTCAACATGAGGCAAAAGAGATGGATTGAATTACTCACAGATTATGATTGTACGATACACTACCACCCGGGGAAAGAAAACAAGGTGGCAGATGTTTTGAGCAGGAAAGACCATGGTGTTTTTAACGTTATGATAATTGAAAGGGATCCAATTTTAATGGATATAGTGAAGATGGACATGGGAATAACCAGGGAAGGTGAAACATCAATGATTTTTCAAATGGTTGCCAAACCATCTTTACTAGAAAGGATTAAGAGTTCTCAGACCGATGATAAAGAATTCCAAAAGAAGATTAAAGCTGTGAATGATGGGAGACTGAGAAACTTTGTGTATAAAGATGGCATTTTGAAATTTGGGAAGAGACTTTGTGATCCCGATATACCTGATCTAAAAAGGGAATTGTTGGATGATGCTCATAGTTCCAATTTCTCTATACACCCTGGGAGCACCAAAATGTATAGAGATTTGAAGGAACATTTTTGGTGGGACAATATGAAGAGGGAGATTACTGATTTTGTGTCAAGATGTATGGTTTTTCAACAAGTGAAAGCTGGAAGGCAACACCCTGGAGGAGTCATGCAACCTCTTCCCATACCGGAGTGGAAATGGGACAATATTATGATGGACTTTGTCATGGGGCTACCAAAGACACCTAGAAGGAACGATGCAATATGGGTTATTGTTGATCATCTTACCAAGTCAGCACATTTTCATGCTATAAGAGAAGATCTACCACTGGAACGTCTAGAAAGACTATATATTAATGAAGTTGTGAGACTTCATGGAGTACCCCTATCGATTGTTTCTGATCGTGATCCCCGTTTTACTTCAAGATTCTGGAAAAAGACTTCAGAAATCCCTGGATACTGAACTTCATTTGAGCACTGCTTACCACCCTCAGATAGAAGGACAATCAGAATGGACTATTCAAACCTTAGAAGACATTTTCAGATCTTTCTCACTTGGCTTTCAGGGTATGTGGGATCAATATTTACCTCTGGTAGAATTTTCCTATAACAATAGCTTCCATTTTAGTATTTAGATGGCACCATATGAAGTGTTATACGGAAAGAGATGTCACACACCAACCTATTGGGATAACGTTGGTGAAAGAAAACATGTAGGCCCAGAACTGGTGGAGAAATGATGGAAAAGGAGAAGGTAATCCAAAATCACATCAAACCAGCTCAACGTAAGCAGAAGAGCTATGCCGATAATCTAAGGAAGGATTTGGAATTTCAAGTCGGTGATCATGTTTTCATGAAGGTATCTCCATGGAAGGGAGTCATACGTTTTGGTAAGAAACTTAAATTGATTCCCATGTACATCGGACCTTTCGAAATTCTAGAACGAATTGGGGCTGTAGCTTATATATTGGAAATTCCGCCTAGTCTCTCCAAAGTTCACGATGTGTTCCACGTATCTCTGTTGAGGAAATACATGTCTGACCCAACGCATGTAATCACCTATGAGGAATTAGAACTGGAACCCGATCTGTCTTATTGCTAAGAGCCCATCAGGATTCTTGATACGAGAGAACAAGTACTAAGAAACCGGACGACACGTCTGGTAAAAGTTTTGTCGAGAAACCATAAGATGGAAGAGGAAACGTGGGAACCTGAGGAACTTATGATGAAGAAACACCTGATTCTTTTCATGTGATAAGTATTCTAGAAATTTTTAGGATGAAATTATTTGAAGGAGGGGAGAATGTAACACCCCAAGCTTCTATGGTACACTTCTCTTTCAATAATGTGTTAGCCTGTGTTGTACGCAACACCGAGTTCTAACACACCATAACCAATCAAACTAGCCGTTATGAGTAGTAATACCTACTTTTTGACATTATATATATTTTATATTTAAAAATGGACATCATTTTTGGATTTGGAATATCGAATTTAGACTAAGGTGAAATTTTGGTACTTTTCGGATAACATTAATATTTTGATGAATAGTGAAAATTACTAAATTTTTATTAAAAACAACTTTTTAAATAAAAATACTTAACAGTGATAAATTATGAATTTGAGTGGTTGTAAAGTATATTTAGAATATATTTTTACCATTTAATATAATGTTGGTCATTGGACATAATTTTACAATTAAACCGAACATAAACAAGTGTAAATCTTTTGATAGTTATTATCTCCTAAAAACCCGCTTTTGGTTTTAACAACGGGAAATAATTTTAAATTAATTTCTTCCAATTCTGTGTTTTGAATTTGGAAAAATGGATTCCATATTTTTAATCAGGATGTTAAAATTGTGTAAATAGGTAACTTTTATTTTTATAAATTTTGAATAATTACTGCAGTAAATATTTTGTTTACCATGGTTAAGGGTAAATCCGGTAAATAAGGGTTAAAAATTAATAATATAATAATACTAAATTACCCTAAAACGTGTCCTAGCCTTATTGGTTGCTACATGTTCGACCATGGAAATCTTTGGGTCGATTTTGGGACCCCATGGAGCCACTTGTAGGTGATAGGGACACTTTATTTTAATTAAGTTAAAATGAATACAAAAATGACACAAGCATATATCTTTTAGAAAAACAATTTTTACATCGGGTTATATATGTTTGATTTTCGACTATAAATATTCATTAGAAATATAAAAAGATTTCATACATGAGGGTATTTTATTTATAATTTTTAGAGATTAAATAATTTAATTTATTTATGAAAGAATGATGATGCAGTAATTACCATAATAGTGAAACTTTAAACTAATTGATATTATAAATACACAAATAAATATAATTTGAGACTTTTTATGAATTAAACTAATTTTATAAGTTAATATGACATGTTATAAATCATTTAATTAAATATTTTCTAAGTAATAATTCTGTTATGAGTTTCACAAAAATCAACTATTGAATAGTGTCAAAATTGACATAAAACAGTTTTTAAAAACAATATTATATTATTAATTGATATTAAATTCTAAAAAAATCTAAGGTTAGGCCAAGAGACTTATATCATGATAGTTTCATCATTAATGGACCACTTGGGGGTCTCTTGGATGTATATGGTAAGTTTATTAACCATATAATATAAAAATACAAAGAGACATTGTAAAAGTGAAACTAATTAACTTAGAGTTAATACTTAAAGATAAGGTTAATATTGTAACCCAAACCTGTCTAAATTCTATTGGTTGAATGGTTTTCGACCTATCCTCACCTTAAAATTTTAATAATCAACTTTGGAGCCATTATAAGCCGAATATGAATTTATTATAAACTAATATTTCTAGCTTTTCCAAAGGTGCCCCTCACCCCTCTTATAAAAGGGCACTCCCCCTTCTCATTAACTCACACCTTCAAAGCCTTTTTTTTCGGCCAACCCCTGACCAAATACTCTCTCAACTTCCCTAACGACAACCTAGAGGCCTTAGTTCGATCAGAAAGCCAACCTACGGAGCCCTTTTGATCAAATCAAAAGGAAGAACCCGAAGAAGAGGTAATGATTTCACCACCTTTTTTCAAGTTCATTTCTTCTTCCACTTATTCTTCCTTTGTTATTAAAATTCTAAAATAAAAACTCTAGTATAATATATAAACTGTGATGTTATTATAAATATGGAACAACCATATTCAGTATTCTATCCACCCTTTTAATAACATGTCACCATACGTGCGTACGTACGGCTTACCGTCTCCACGTCGTGGTGTAATTGTTATTCAATATTTTATTATTTGGATGGGTATAATAATGATGTGTAACTCATGTAAATAATAAATATAACATGTTAATGATTCTGTATATATGATATAACATCCATTTATATATTATATTAATATCAAAAGAATGATATTTTCGCTCGTGCGTACGTACGGACTACCATCTCCACGAACGCGATGAGATTCATTCTCCATCATATCCATTCAAGTATAATTATCATTTTATGATTTAAAAATGATGTTTAAGGACTTGATATCATTTTGGATATGAATAATATAAAACCTATCCATAACAAACACGGATTATGTAACAAAACATATAAAAGAAAATGAGTATGTTAACACCCGAAACGACGATAATTCTAAGATATTATTAACAAATCAATGTTAAAAGATCATATATGATATCATAGTAATATATATGATTATTGTATAATTTAATAACAATTATTTCACCATTATACAGGAGGTTAACCTACCCTCAACCAATGAAAAGTTCAAGGTAAGGGTTATTTCACAATCTCTTCATTATCCGAGGTTGTTTATACGTAATAATCTACTGGGATCTCTTTATCATCCACATCCATGTTTCTTAAAAATGAATTTCCAAACATTTTTACTATTTAAAATAATATGGGTTAAAGTCATTTATACACTTGTTTGACTTTTTATAAGAGTTTTATAAAGGAATCTTTTCGTCATTTTCCAAACAAGGTGCTTTTAACCTTTTCGACAGAATTAAGGTAAGAATGTTTTTTTAACTTATACGATGGGTACGGTTATTTTCCGCCGTTATAAAATCGTCGAAGCTTACCATAAAATCTTATAAGAATATTTTCAATGAAAATGTTTTATTTTATAAATATATGACTCTTAAATGATTTCAAAATATAAAGAGATATTTCTCTAAAAAGAGTTTTGATTTCATCTATGTCAACATCCTTTGATGGATTTTACGCTTATTTGAAGTTGATTTATTATGATACAAAACTTCAATATTGTATTGAAGGTTTTGTGATATGTTTGACTGTGGATGTTATATTTTTATACCATTCATAGTTTATGGTGAAAGTATTGACATTTCGTATGCTAGTTTTAATAAGAATGTTAATGTTATGTTAAACCTTTTCATATGGGAATGCATTGGACTTAATATGTGACGGGTGGAGCCCGCTATAGCTCCTCAATGCATCGGTAGGTCTAATGAGACAAACTAGTGTCTTGGCACATGGCCTTGGAAAAATATTATATATAGTCTTGGCACGGGGCTTTGGATATGTGGTTATGATAGTCTGGCATTATGCATTCCATCATTATGAAAGTGGTTATTGATATTGCATGTGATTATTCGATTAGTAGAATATCCATGTGAATAAGTAAATGGAATTATTTCATTTTACTTTTCCCATACTATGTTGAAGTTCAAGTTTAAAAGGCTTGTGTTTTAGTAATGCATTACCTTAAATGTTTATGCTTATTTTGGAAAGTTTCCGCTATATTGTTATCCTTACTGGGCATTTGAGCTCACCCCTTTTCGATGTTTTATTTTTCCCAGGATGTGAAGAAGTAAGTTATGAACGACCTGCAAGGATTTTGTGTGGGGATATGAGTGTGTAATATGGAGACTATATTGTTGTAGTAGTTTTTCACTTTATTATGTAATGTAAAACTTTATGAATATATATAGTGTTTCCAAGGCTACTAAACCAATCGGTATTTCGAGATTTGATCTTTCTTGTGATAATGCCAATGTTATATATAATGCACCGACTCTGGGTAACTGGGGTCGGGGCGTTACATTTTCCAAAATAGTCATAGGCTCTTGAGGTGATTTTTCTATCTAATACAAATCCTAAAAAATCAGTATCTTAATATTAAATTAAATTAAAATCATTTGTTTTTTGGTAAAATACATTTTGGAAAAATGTTCCTTCAAATAAATAATTTTTTAAATATAAATAAGATGATAATATTTTGATTTTGATTTCAATCTATCACATAGTCAAATATAAAACATTATTTATGGTATTCTAGAAGTAAGATACAATAAAATACCAATTATACCTCTGTATAACAAGTTTTTAACTCATTTCTTAGCTTCATCCATATCATTTTTTACATTAGTATACATGTATGTTGTATAAGTCTTAGGTTCTTATACCCCAAAAATTTTCCACTAATGTGATTTTTATTTGATTTGATTTAAAATATTGACATAATATTTTTGATCGATTAGAAATCTTAGCAGGATATTCTAAATAAATTTATAAAAATAATATATTATAAAATTGTTTTTCATAAATAGAGTAGGATATTCTAACACTACATAAAACCATTCTTCCAGTAAAAGGATCTTCATCTTTCATAACAAGCTCAAGGTTCTTATGTAATCCCATAAAGAGAATTAGTGTGTTTATATAATGGATTTGGTATATGATGGTTTTTAAAAATTAGTGTTTGTTCAATATAAACTTCCTAGATAATATATCCATTAGAAAATGTTTATTTTACATCCATATGATATAATTATAAATGATATCTGTCGCATAAGATAAAAGGATTATATTAGATTTTAATCTAGCAGCAGGTGAAATTTTTTAATCATAGTGTATCCCATATCCCTGGATGTACCATTTTTTACTAATATTGCTTCATTTCTAGTAATTATCCCTTGACAAAGTTGTTTTTTTAAAACCAATTTTTTCTATTAATAGATAATTTGTTTCTCTATCAACTATTTACAACACATTATTATTTCTGGATTGATTATGTTCTTATTTTATATCCATTAACCAACCTTCATATTTTATGGCTTATTCAATAGTTTTAGGTTATAATTATGATAGGAAGATAGAAAATTCATCAATTTTTATATATTTATTCTCATTATTACTCCAGTATCTTAATTTCCTATAACAGTTTCTAAAGCATGACCCTATAAGTTTCAAGATTGTCTAGTTAAGACAATTTCAAGTTCATCAGGTTGATGTTATTATAGACTAGACTGATCTTTATTTATTTTATTTTCAAAAATAATATTTGGTGATTCAGGCCTCATGTTTTCCAATGAGTCAACAATTTCATTTGTTTTCTCTTTCCTTTAATCTAAATGATTAGTTTCATCAAACTATCATGAACTATTTCATCAAGACTCCTTGTCCTTTTATTATACAATCTATAGGCTTTAGAAGTAGTATAATACCCAAGAAATATTCATTCATAATCCATTGAATAGAATTTACCTAGCTCTTCCTTAGTACTCAAGATATACACCTTCCAACCAAATACATTAAAGTACCTTACATTAAGTTTTTTGTTTTTCCAATGTTCATAGGGTTCCTTTTTGATTAAGGGTCTCATTAAAAATCTATTCATGATATAGCATCTTTTGATCATAAATTCTACCCAAAAATATCTAGGAATGCTATATTCATTAACATATTCCCTACCATATCTTCCAAATATCTTTTCCTTCTTTAAACTATTCCATTTTGTTGAGGTTTTTTTTGGTGTAAGGAAGATGTTTTTAATGCCTAAATTTGAGAACAAGGAATTATATTCTACATTCTAAAATTCTCCACCATTATCAATTTATAATGAAATAATTTAAAATATTTTTCATTTTGAAAAATTTTACAAAAGAATTTAAAAATAGTAAAAATCTAACATTTCTATTTTAGAAAATAAACACATGTATATCTTGAAATATTATCAACTACTATATAAAAATTACTTCCATCCAAATATTCTACCACTCATGTTCCAAAAAAATTCATGTGTGTTTGTTCTAATGGTTTAGATATGGAAACATTGTTAATATATTTGAAAGATAATTTATTTTATTTTCCAATTTGACATACATAATAGAATCTATAATAATAACGTTTAAAACTTGGTAAATTACAAACTAGGTTTTTCTATGAATGTTTATATGATGTAAATATATTGTATTATTCAAGTCTTCTATTCTAGATCAATGACTATTTGGTTTCAATTGTTAAATAACTTACTTTTTTAGACAAGGAATCAAGATACAATGTATAAACATTTTCAATTTTGGGTTCTATAAATTTAATCAATTTTATATTTGAAATGAAGAGTAGGAATTATAAAAGAAATGTATATATAAACCTTCCTCACAAAGTTGAGAAATACTTATCAGGTTTAGATTTATCCTTTGTGCATATAACACTTTATTGTTTGAAATTGTCTCGGGGCCTCCATGTGATCCAAATCCAATTATTTTCCCTTTTTCACTATCTCTAAAGAATACTAGACCTCCATCCAGTTTTTTCCAGTATTTGAAAATTGGAAGAGTCTTCAATCTCATATATTGATTAAAAATTGTTCATATAATATAATTTTTTTGTTCCTAAGAACTTTTTACAACAATAGTATTTAATCAAGGATTTTTTAGTACCATATTTTATTGGTCCAGTTGTGTCAGCAAGCAGAGATCTAGGAATCTAAATTTTTATCATTTTACCAAAATGTACATTACTATCATCAGACCTATTATTGGAAACACAATTATTTTCAATTACACTTACCAAAGTTTTTTTAACAATAATTTTTAGAATAAATTATTTAATATAAAAGTAAAAAGTTGTGGTATTTTTTTAACATGGTACAAAATATGTTTTATGTAATGTTTATTTTTCTTTGTTTCCTTATAATCTATATTATTTTTTTAAAAAGATTTTTTTCAAGAATCTAATTTATAGGTTTTTATATTTTGGTTAATATAATTGAAACACTTTTTATTGATACTTATTCTACCTACAATTCATTAATTTTACTACCATTAATAGTAGAGTTTAATGTAGTTTTATTAAATTTGTCTTTTAAATCATAATATTCTTTTATAATTCGATATTTTTCACTTAAAATAGTATTATGAATATTTTTAGTGAATTATGATTTTTAGCATGGATTTGTATTTGTCATCAATCATTGATAAATAAGAAGATAATTATTTACTAGAGAAACTATCAAAATTAGAAGCATAATAATAATAAGATTATAACTCATATTCATCATTATAAATAAAGAAAAATTTTTATTTTAGATCTATTGGATCTTTTTCTGAGTAATATTTTGAAGAGCTGCTGGTGTCTTTATAAAATCACCAAGTGGCCTCCATATCAATCTTCCTTATTTTCTCATAATCATATTTCTTCTAAATTTTATTTTCAAAATTTCTTATTTCTTCATTTAATTATGAGAAATTACGTCTTATATGACCCATATATTTTCATTCATAACATATTACTTCTTTCATTCAATTTTATCTTTCTTGAAGTATTTTTTAAATCTTCCATTTTAATTAAAAAATATTCATCAATTTTTGGCCATATGATCTAGTTCCATTTTAGAATCCAAGAAATATGAGTCCTTTTATATTATTGAAACCATTCATTTTATTTTCATATTTCTGAGATTTAACATTGAGGGTAGTATTTTTACTTTTTAGTATCTTATGATCTCCATTTTCAACTTTCACCACTTATTCATACATTATTCATGTACAAGTCAATTCTTTCACCTCTAAATATTTGACTAGTGGGGATTTTCAAATAACACTAGATATTCTATTACATATTTAGGGTATTTCTCTAAGTACTTTTAGTGTTGATCTTATTTTTTAATTGTATTTCCCAAGGAAGAATTTTTTTTACTATTTATATTAATATCATATTCATCAAAAGGATGATTTCACCAGCATTCATTCCTATGGTTTAAAACATCAATTTTGAATAAAGATAGCTTAATTATAAATAATATTCAGTTCGTTCATATGCAACAAAAATCATTTTCAACATTTAATATGATGTAGGTAAATGAGATACTTGATTGAATTCATATAGACCAAGTCTAAAAAATAGTATTCATTACTTTTGAATTGTTGTCATACTCATATATTTTTATAGAATCCCTTGTTTCAAGTTTTTTCATAAAATCATATAGAGCGATAATATTCATATATGATTTAAATCCATGGGTTTTTAAATAAATGATCATAAGAAATTTTCAACATCTATAGTCATTTACATTGTAATATGAAGCATGTATTGTTGACATATCTTCTATAATAGAATCCATTGAAATTTGACTTTATAGAAACCATGTACTTTTGGGGTTTCTAGAGATTATATACATTATCCAAAAATTAATCCTCTGAGACTAATAATGTGTATGGAATAATTAAAATATACACACATGTGGTGGGGATGAATTGTGACTTCTCTTTAATGCTGAAATATTTTTAACTTTTATTCGTCTTTTCGATTTTATGAAAATATGTAGTATTATACTTTATATTTAGTTTGAGAAGCGAATATCCTATAACTAACAACAGATCAATTCTTATAGTGGGTCAGGGATTAAAGATCCCCTAGTCCATTCCACAATTTCTCTCTCTACAAGATTGGTGATTTTCACTAGAAAGTTCCTCTTAACAAAAGACCATAAAAACTAAATGTTGGATGTTGAAACCTTTCTAATAAGGCTTTTAAAAGTATTCTGGTTCTTTTATAGAGAACCAGATTATCCACAGATTTTTTTGAAAAGCTGATACTCTATCATGACTAGGTCTAATCAGTCAGAACTCCAATAAATCTAGAGAGTTCGATTTGATTATTTGAATAGGTTCTTGATCATAATTATAACAACAAATGACAGAATATACATCTTATTCTTCAAAGATAAATGTATTCAAGGAATAAAAACATAAAATATATCCTAGATGAAAATCATATTCTTTAAAAATAAAAAAAACAAATAGGAGCAGTTACACAACATGAGGTTGAAACATGTACATCTCCAGAGTATAGTTTCTTTAAAATAACTTAGTCATTCGATATTTTATTTCTCTATATATGTTCTATCATAAAAAATATATTTCACATATGATAGGATATATCCTCTCTTTTTAAATTAGACTTATCTTTCCTAGATATATTGTAAACATGGATTTATTTCAATTGAGTATATCCCAGAATGTTTCATAAAAAATCACAATCATTTGAATTTAATTAATCAAGAGAGTTGAAACATTAATTTCAAATAAGAATGATTTTATATTTTTAATATGAGCTTTTTAGGTGGTCATAAAATAGATTTAACATGATAATTACTCTTGTGATGATGATTATATCCATCATGAAAAATATCTTTAATTTTAAACTCTTTCGCTGAACAAATAAATATAGGTTTCCTTCACGTAATGAAAATAAATCCCAATGTAGGATTGAGAACATAACTTTAAAATACAAACATAGGGTTCAAAATGTATGGTTTTTCAGAAACATAGGGTTGTTTATGTATAATTATTTACAAACATAGGTTTGATAAATAATAATTACCTCTTCTCAAACATAATGTTCCTTCCAAATGTAGGGTTGATAATCCACACTTTTCCAATAGTATATAGTACCTGATCTATACATGTTATATCAAACGTAGGGTTTCTGACCAAAATGATATTCTTACAAACATAGGGTCTAAACATTGTTCCCAAAATACATTCAAGAGATTTTTACAATACATTAAGATATTATTTAAATCTATAAATAAGATAATAATTCCCTGAAATATATTCCTGAAAAATATTTACAAAAATTTAAAATGTATAAAAAACAATGGTATTTTATATCATCAAAATTAATAATATTTATATATTATTGTTGATAAAATAAAATCCCATAAGTGAATTCATTAAATTTACCCCCTTAAATCAAGACACTTCTTTCACCGTACATTTACTGTGCTCTCCACTCGAATCATGTTTGGACAAGTTGAATAATCACATCTTCTAATATCTAAATTCATTGTGTTTAAACTCGTGATTTATAAGAGAAATCTCGTCTATATAATTTCTTAATTTATAGAATAAATCATTCTCATCAAAACATATAAACTTTTTAACAAAATAATTTTTTATAATCAAAACAATTAATTGATTTATACCACCCATGAACCATACTCTAAACCTATAGGATATGTCAACCAATTTAGTGTTATATTAATATCAAATTCTCTCCTATTTAATAAACCATTACCTCTCTAAGAAAATATTATAACATCTGTCCATACTCCAAAATATATTTCAATTTTTGATACCATGATTTTTTTATTATATACTCTAGAATCACTTCTCCAAAATTTCATGATATCAATGGTTTAAAAAAATTTCCAGAACACATTTCAAGATCAAATTAACTTTCACTAGTAGCCGTATTTTAAAATATTTTTAGTGAGTGAATTTTCAACTAAAAATGATTAAATTTTAAATCCTCTATGAATATTCAGTCAGAAATTGATGTTGGAAACAAGTATCTACCTCAAAAAATCATTTTTATAAATTTCACTCAATTAGATACATAAAATCTTAAAGCGTAATAAATTATATTCCTTCGTAATTTATCTCTCTATGATCATAATACCTCTTTCAAAAGATAATAATTGAAAATATAATTAATCCTATATAGTGGGAGTCATTCAACATTCCATACAATTTAATATCACTTGTTATGATCTATTCTAGTTTTTTTTGTAGAACAATACTAGGTGTAATTTATGATTACTACTATTCATATTATTATATATTTAAAAACTATTTATTACATCATGATTGTTCTTCAATGTGACATTGTATGTGATAATTGTTTTCACTCTAAAAGGTTATATTTGTTCCATGCTATAATTTTAAATCTTAAGTTTCATGATTGTATTCTTAAATACATATTTATTGGAAATGAAAAACTCATTCCACGCACTTTTATGTGAGCCATGCCACTCTAATCACATTGATTGAACATGTTTAGTTTGATTAAAAATGTGCCTCCATGTTGGAATAAGAAAAATATTGGATTTTTTGATCCACAAGAACACTAACATCCCACGGGATGTATATTCCTCAAAAACATTTCCCAATATAGTGACATGGTGGTGAAAAAAACCCCTGGAAGTAGGCTATATATTTAACAAACTAATAAAAGAATGGGTTGATGCCTTAAAACCCATTTTCAGGGTCCTATATAAATGTTTTAGCATTTGAAAACATCATAGTAAGGATTGTTCACCATATCCTTCGTAATAGTTCCTGTTTCAGTCTTTAATTTTCCAACTTGAAGAGACCAAAAAGACTTACAGATCCACTGTTATGATATTTCTGAGTTGGTGTTCACTTTATCCTAAAGGAAAACCAATAACGTAAATAATTATTTATAATGATCTAATTGCTATGAGAACTAAAAGTCGTGATCATCTCATAGGTGGTTGTTTTTTCTAAAGTACATAAAACTTTTCTGTATTCTCAAATAATTTCAACCAGTTTTTGAATTAAGTTTTGTTTTTGTCTTTCAGGTGATGTTTGTTTCCACCACATAGAATTTTTCTCTGACCATGTAGCACTTCACATAGTTCAAAAATCCCTCATCTAAAAAATGAAGTATTTTTTTCCAAGAAATAATTTTCTTCCTCCCACAAAAGAAGCCATTTTTTGTCTGAGGTAGCTAATTTTGGCCTCCCATATAGATTAAAAAAGTGGCATGTGGTTTTATATTTCCATGTGGATTATTATTTTTATATAGATATAATATTTGGAAAATTAATTATTTACCACGTCCTAAAAATATTGACACCCACTTTAAGGATGAATATTATGATACACTAAAAGATGTTTGGACTAGACTCCCTCTCACAGAATAAATCAGGTATAACTCCCATGTTTCAAACTATGGAAGAGCATTATGATGGAATCTATTTAAGGCCATCTTCAAAGATATTTTTTCATAAAGTTTTCAATAAAATATACTTTGTTAATTCCCCTTATCAAATCTCATATGTGATGATCCAATGAATAATCCCTTTTTTGAAGATCTGATACAGAAACAACATTATAATTCCCCATGTAAAGATCATACGCAAACATCCCTTTAAGAATATCTTATATTGAAACCCTTCATGGATTCCAATGTGAACCTTATATGTGTATTCCCCTTCATGAATCTCCTAGGTGAAAACCCCTTCATGATGTCCTTCATGAATCCCCTATGTGGACTCCCCTTCATGAAGCCCTATGTGAAGATCTTGTACAGACGACCCTTTGACGATGTCCTGCATAATCATCCCTATGGGGAAACCCCATCACAAATACCCTATATGGAAAATCCTATGGGAGCATTTGATACTTTATGAACTAATATTTTGGGTCTCTTATTTATGTGAAAGCCCTAACCACATCCACTAGTGCTTCCTACCAGCTATGAGCCCCAATGTTGAAAATCCCCCTTTATCATCATGTTCTCAACAGAGGAGGGTGACTATTTTTGGGACTCATAATTGTTGTAATAACTAAGTATACTCAAAGGGATGAATTTATGCATAATGCCTACATAGTCACCATGAGGTAATATACTCCTTGTGGATTAAAAAATAGCAATGATTTGAGATAGCACCCATGGTTGTCACGATTCACCTTGAGTGCAGAAACTCCTCTTAGAATTAAATATAATGGTATCATCCTAGGTTTATGTCCTGACCAATTTTTCAATTACCATTGAATCAATTTTTTTCCTTTGGATTTCATTACTCACCATGATTGAAGATAATTGTTTTGGGATTTGGTGCATGGGTATCCACATAGGTGTAATTTGAAAAAAACCCTTTAACTAACATTAAGGTGAGATACTGCTAATGGTTATCATTTTATACCACAAGTCATGATACTGAAATTTGTTCGATAAATACATTTATCCTCAAAGGTGTAATACTATACCAAACCATAAATTACCATTTAACTACGATACTCTCCATGATTATCATTATTCACCTTGATCCAAGTTATTATTCTTGTTTTCAAATACACAATAATACTCCATGGAGTTATCTGCAACCCAACCATTGATTACTATTATGTTGAGATACTCTTCATTGGTATCATTATCTACCTCTAGTCAATATACTTCTCATGGATTAATATAAAAAGTCATTCTCATAGGATTAATCCCCAACAAAACCTTCATTTACTATTAGGTTTAAGTACTCTTCTAGGCTATCATTATTCACCTTTTTTCAAAATACTCTAATTGGTCAAAAATACACAGGCATCCTTTTATGAGTAAGTCCCAATATAACATTAAATTACCATTGTGTCAAGATACACATCATAGTTATCATTATTCTTCTCATGTTAAAATACTCTTCTTGATTTCACATAAAAGGGTACCCCATATGTGTAATCCCCAATAAAAATTCGAATTTCCATTGAGTTAAGAGACCCCTCCTAGTTATCATTATTTACCAAATGTTGACATACTCTTATTGGTTTTAAATATGTGAGCATCTTCCTGTTTTGATTCCATAACCTTACATTAACATAGAGTTGAGATACTTTTCTTGGTTATCATTACTAACATAAATCCATGATACACCTATTTCATTTCAAAAACATGGGAATCCTCCCATGTGCAATTTAAAAATGAACCTTCACTTAACCCACCTACTATGTCTCTTATCTCAGGGAACGTCATGCATAATACATTCCTTTTTTTCCTATTTATACCACTTTTATGGCACAAAAATGATGTTAGGGTAGCCTTAGTGCATAAACCATCATTTCAAATCTAATTATAAACCATAATAACATGTGATTAATCTATTATTTTCTATGATTTATCACTTTAAGAATGGATCGTGTGGGATTAGAGATATGTGATGATAATATTATTATAATAGTGAATGTGCCTACATTACATTCCTCATTTTCAGGTGTAATCTATGACCATTTTATCAAATTATGTGGGTTTTTATTTTTATTCTCAAAGGATACAAAGGATTCCAATACAAAGTTCAATACCAACCCCAATAACACTGACCACGTTCCTAGATAATGATAACACCTATAGATCCTTGATAGTATTTTTTAAACCAAAGAATCGTGAATTAATAAGATAAATATGTGAAACCTATAAAACATATTGAGGTTTACATTAGATTCATCACCTCGATCATATCATTGGAATAGGGGTAACCAGTCCCACAATAGGATTTGGATAGATTCATGAATAAATATTTAATCAGTATAAGAGTCCCAAAGTATGTAATAATCCCCATTAAAATGGTATGGTGAGCCCAACCTCCCATCCTATTGACCAACACATTTTTATGATGTCATATTTAAATACATAGGGACCACTGACCATTGAAAATCGTGTATGAATTGAATCAAAATGAGTGTGAGATGGACTTCATAGAAGTTTCTTTTTGAAAACAATGTTCCATATATAGATGCAAACAAATTTGGGACATATGTTCTATAGTCTATCAAGTGTTGATACTCATAGAAAATCGAGAAACCATTTCATGGTGTTTTTACTTAGTATTTTTTAGTGAAAAAGATAATGAGAATGCGACCCTCAATTAAAAAATACCCAATTATATGATTCATTGGATGTTCTTACCGAGAAATCTATTTATATATCCTCAAAGTTTATAAAACGTATTAATGGATATTATTTTTTATGTGATTTTATGTGCTGATGAAAATCATGATGAATGTTTTTCATTGTAAAGTATGATATGTTGGGTACGTCAGGTGTAATATTTCTTTGATGAATAAATTGAGAAATGATTTTCCTACCTGTTATTTAATAGATGTTGATAGCTCAAGCCATTGGATAAAAATTATATAGCCCATGTAAATCTATTACTATGTTGTTCTATAGTCAATTTCATTTTTTATAAATTCAAAATAAAAGACATCAGGTACATACATTGATAGTACGACAAAATTACCATTCCGATTCAAGATATCTTGATAAAGGGGTTCTATTAAAAATTATGGGTGAGTATGTGGGGTTTTTCTATTGTTATATTTAATTATTTCTCTTTGTTCCCCGATGTGTTGATATACTATAAACTTGAATGTGGGGATGCTTCATCTAATCCCACTAATGAAGAGGCCTATATGGTCACAAACTATGTGTATCCAAAACCTCAATTAAATAATATTATTGTTGGTTGTTTAACAACTTGAATAAATATTATTATCACATATGGTTTAATAATTCATTATTTTTTAATTTTTCACATATATTATGTCATTAGATATGTAAGAGAATATTTTCTGAGTATAATATTTAGTAATTATATTTTTTTAGTGAATATATAATATATATATTTATCTTAAAATAATGTACTGATATTTATTTATTAAATAAATAGTTATTATTCAAGGCCTGATAAATATTGTGGAGGAATGGAGGAATTATAATAAAGTCTCATAAAAAATTAATATACTATAAATATTATTTGAATAAATAATGTTTAATTAATTATCATGTTCTAACATATGAAGATATAATAGCAATAATATTATTATTATATACATGGGGTTCTAAATGGATTAGGGAAATAAAAAGGGTACATGTCAAATTATTATTTTCTAACCAAAACACAATATAAACATAATTTTATTTTTTCAAACCCAATGAGTTTTATTTGTTTTATTATTCAAAAAATATCTAGAAAATTATCTCAAAGACCAAGAGATATCACAATTCAAGAACACTATTATGGGTGGAGAGTGATCATCCTCAACCCCCACTCACAATTCTAGAGAGATAATGTAGAATCTTCTTGGAAACAATTCCCAAGGAGATCGAAGAAAATTGACACAAGCATTTGGATCTGGCACACTAGAACCCATATATTCTTGTGATGATTTTTGGAGACTTATAGAGCATGTGTGGATCATTGTTGGAGGGAATAGATGCTTGATTATTATAATGAAATATTTCTACAATGGGGAGATATTTTCATATTAATCAAAAAGTCATAATTCTTAGTAAATTAATTGTTTATTTTCTTAAATTAATTATATATAATAATCTGATTATCAATCATTTTTGTTTTTTATATTCTCGTAACAATTAATATTTTATTTAATGCTATTTTTCATTTGTGTTATCATTTATGTACATCTTAGAATATTAATTGATAATGGAAAAAAATTGAGTTGGTCTTGATTTATGTGGTTCTTGTACTATCCCCATAACCATAAAGTAGTATCAAATCTATCACATAATTATTTATAAATATTTGAACGATAAATATTGATTTACACAGTTAACATTAGTTTCCAATTATGGATTAATCATTATTTAATATGAATCATGTGATATTCCATTATTCCACTTCAATCTCACAAATATTATAAAAATAAATTAATTTTATGACCAAATAACATTCGAAGAACTCAACTGGAGTAGTTGTGGAATCTAGTAATATGAATCAAGAGTACATTCCACATAGCCTACTAGTACACGCTATATACCCATGTTTAGTGTACCAATAAATTCATGAATTTATTAGTAATTATTTTTGTTTATGTAAATTTATTACATGTAGTGGGCATTTAAAAAAACCATGCGGTTAACAGGATATTTTGTTGCATGTTTAGCTAGACTACGTGTCATGTAACTTTCATACATGACCAATAGTACATTAGTCAATGGAAGATTGTTTATTTTCTTATACAACCTATATGGATGGTTATCATTTAGTTGAAAGGCAACATGATGTGCAGCATATTAAAATTTCATATACTCCATTAAATTACATGGAATGATTAGGTCTCAAGTACCTAGGCATGTACCATTGATAGACAAAGATAACTATACATGATTTGTAACATTCCGACCCGAAAGACACTAAACCAATGATCCGATCCGATTCTCTAAAAGGCCGCAAGCGTGCCACCCTATATGCCAGAGGATGCCGACTAGTAGAAAGGTCCTAGGCTGTGATAGTGGGGAGACTATTCACCCATAACAGGGTAAGAAAGTAGTATAAATATCTATGTATCATACACATCGGAAAGTAAACATAGTGCCAAAGAAATGAAAAACTGAAATACAACAAGTTGTAATAGTAAAATGTTGTAAAATCCCGAACAACTATGCAATACAATACAACACATGTCACCCACCGGGCTGACCATATAGATAATATTACAAAAGAAACTGAAAGTAAAAGTATAGGGCTCTGCTACTAACTCTAAGCCAATCTGCGTACCCAATCTCCAGACACTGTCAAACTGCAGCAGCCCAATCAGTAGTACCAGTCGAGCAGCTCCGCTCGATCATGCAACACTGGGCCTCAGCCCTATCCACCATGCAACTTGTGCTCATCTTGAGAAGAAGACATAAGGTCTACACATACACCAAGGTGCACATACAGGGGTGAGAAATAATCTCAGTAGGGAACCCCAACAAGCAACTGATAACTATGCTGTTAAAAGTGTATGCAATAACAATGTGCTCAGCATAGCTGGAACACAACAAATGGAAGTAAACCAATTGTGAACCCATAGTCGAACTCAGGGCATGTAATCCCTATCAACTGGGAAAGTTCCCCCATGGATGTCCATATTTATACATGTACACATGTATAGTCCCATACCTATACACATATACATAAATATGAATATTCATGATTAAGTGATTCAATTAACAAGAACAACATCAGAAGTTGATCCTTGGGACCATAATCACAATATCCTAGACATCCTATGCAGGGTCACTGAACTGTACGTCATTCCACTCAAGCTATGTATCAAATAAACCGATCTCTGGGTCCGTAATCCCATCGACGTGTACCTATTTTGGATAATGCTAGAGATATGCCTCTGAACAAGCTAAACCAAAACACATAACCCTCTAGTTCAAACAATAAAACACAAGAAACCCTCTGGGTAGTACTCCCAGTTTAACCCCTCTGGTTCAAATAATATAGAAGATACAACAAGACTCTCTGAGGAATCACCCTTAGTAAATTACCCTTATTGTCATGTGTAATCAAAGACACTCTGAGGAAGATCACATCGTCAAATCCCCTTATAGTCTAAAGAAGTTAAATACTCTCTGAGGAAGCTCACATAGTCAATTCAACTTATATTCTAAATCAGTTAAAGTACATACTCTCTAAGGAAGCACTCACAGTCAACTCCCCTTATAGTCTAAAGCGGATAATGTATAGACTCTCTGTGGATGCACTCACAGTCAATTACTCTTATAGTCTATATTTGTAAAAGTACAGACTCTCTAAGGAAGCACTCATAGTCAATTACCCTTATAGTCTAAAGCGGTTAAATTATTGACTATATCAGGAATCAATCACAGTCTATTACCCTTATTGTCCAAAGCGGTTAAACTATAGACTCTCTAAGAAAGCACTCACAGTCAATTCCCTTTATAGTATAAAGCTGTTGACGTACAGACTCTCTGAGGATGCACTCACAGTAAATTCTCCTTATAGTCAAAAGTGATTATGGAATATCTAGGGAAGATCACATGGTCAATTCCCCTTATACCATGGAGTGCTCAATGTCTCTCTAAATAATCTTGATGGTCAATTCCCCTTATAGTCTACTTCACCAGGTTCTCACGGCCTTGTGTAAGTAAATGATCATAGCAATGCAATAATTCTAAAGTAAACCACATGGACTAATTGGATAATATTCTATAGTATATCATAACATTTAAGATAATACCACTACATCCTAATAATAATAGGCATTGAAACAAGGAAGCCTAATAGGCAAGCTAGACCAAACATTCAAAATCAAGCATCATGGGAAAACACATCCACATCAAGGTAAATAATCCCATTTACAATAAAACCACCTCTACTCAAGCACAAAAGGAATAGTTGACATCCAAAAAAAACAAGAAAGACACCTCATGTTAGGTTTAGTAGCCAACAGCCAAGAAGCACCTCTGGTAACCACTATAACATCAGCAAACCAAGTTAGATATAAACAAATGAGTACGGGTGCCTTGAACGCCCAACCCAAAAATACAACCATACCACCAAAGAGATCACTAGTTTGACACGAGTTCTATGTGACATCTGATCACTATCTCTAACCACACCCGACATAACATCTCAGGGTCGGTCAAACTATGATCACCCACTGGGTCCAACAAGTCAAACACTAAGGAAGCATCATACTCAGGATTCTCCAGGTAAACATGAGGGAAGGCATCCTACATGGCATCCTTAGCGAAGAGAAAGGGAGTAATACTACATGGTATCCTAAAAGAATGTAAAACATAGGCATTCCATAACATGGGTCCTATAAAAGGAAAAATAGGGGAGGGATCCTTCAAGGAACCCCCATGTTCAATGCACTAGTAAAGGCATCCCTCTTGGGATCCATAGAAGTATCCAGTCTCACAGTCTCATAGGCTAGAAGGGAACGTCTCACAAAGGGAACGTCCACCAAATCATAGGTTATGGGAGATATATCATAGCTCATCTCTTATTAAAGGTCTCTACTAAGATGGTCCGAACATCCAACCTATCATCCACGCCAAGTCTCACTCTTAGGTGTCAAATGATCTTGACAACTGGAGGAAGAGCCCCTCGATTTAGATATAAATACTCAAAACCCCATTTATATGACCTATAAATGTCCAAAGGATTCCACAATTGTAATCTACACTGAAAAAAAGCTCTGAATCGACTACTCACACACCTAATTCTGACTTCCGGGGCCCAAGATATTCCCAAATTACTAAGTTGAAGTAGTACATGGCCAGAACACATGGCCAGACCCATGGGGTCTGCCTGTGTAATAGTACACGGCATGTAAATTACTATAAATGGAGTGTAATTTTCACAAAAAGTTACACCGTGTACATTTTCATCTGAACACATGCCCATGTACCACTACACTGTATGTACTTCACAATACATGGTGTGTACTCCTTAAAACCCACAATTTCGTGTTTTATTCCACACGGCCAGTCACACAGCCACCCACTACACGGCGTGTACTCAAAGTACACATAATGTATATAAGAAAACTTTGTCTTCCCTAAACAGAAAGAATACATGGCATGTACCCCTAGATTACATGTCGGGTATTCTAGGTTTTCCGACGAGAAAACCATCAACACGCCTGAAACACCCATTTTCACCCCAAAACAATAGATTGAGCCCCATGGGCTTAAAAGAAATAAATAAAAGGATTTAAAAACATAAAAAAACATTTTTAAGGGGATATATGGTGATAACATAAAAAGACATACCTTCGGGCAGAAACCACTGATGCTTCAGTTGATTTCACGGCTCCCGGTTGTCGCATGCCGACTGGGCGCATCGAGAGCTTCGAATTGGCACCCCTCTTGCCTCCCAACTCTCTCTCTTCCTCAAAATCCAATTTCTCCCATATGTCATATCCAATTATGAGGTGAAGTAGATGTGCACAAGGAGGAGGAGGATGTAATTGAAGGAAGAAAAGAAAAGAAAAGGAAAAGAAGAAAAATGGGCCCGAGCCGGCCCCGACGCCCAACATGAGTTTATGCCTTCCCTAGGATAAACTCCCCATTCCGAACACAATGGTATTGAGGGAATTTAAATTTAAAATTAATTTTAAAATTTATATCCAATTGAACCTATGCGAATAATTTAATATTTCATTTAATAATATTAAATATTAAATATTCCACTAAAATTCAAACAACTCAGATTTCCACCAAACTCTTGTCCTAGGGTAAACTCCCTATTCCGAGACCAATAGAGTTGTCAAAAAAATTATCCGAGATCATATGGTAGGGTAAAATGAATATTTTACCCCTTACAAGAATCAAACAGCAAAAATTCAAATTTCTACTCAAAACTACAGTTCGGAAAGAAAATGTGATCTTACAAACACCCCACCATAAACCTTCTTGTCCCTAAGAAGCCCAGTAAAGGGACCCGTATCCATGCTCCCAACCCAGGAATATGCACAACCAAGCTATCTGGTCTGTCCAACAACCAGCTGTAGCATTAACAACCACCTTCTACCCAGATTATATTCGACTACGACAAAACTGTTACTCCCCACCATAGGAATACAATTGTCGTCGTCTTAAAAGAAACTATGAGCCCAAAATCCCACTAGAAAAAAACATAGTTTAACTTAAAAAAGGAAAAAAAACCCGAAAATGGACAATGGTGAAATCCCCACCATATGGATGTTCTTCCACTGTTCTGAGAGAAAAACCATAACGTCTCCCATCCTCAACATGGATGGTCATTAAGAAAGAAGAAGGATCTTGATGTAGGGTTGAAGCACTCTCAACATAATCAAGACGAATCAATATAGTGCATGATTTTCTCTTGAAGGAGTACACTATGATTTCACTAAAGTTGTGTCTAGATCCCTATGAGCTACACTAACATCCTGCCAAAACCCGACCAAGATTCAAGCATGTGTTAACCATTTCATGGTAACCCAAAATTTCACAATGTCACTTATAAAACATAAGGAAATTTCGACATAACTTCAGGGATCCGAATCACCAGAAAGTATTGAAACATTTTTCCTTGGCTCGCACCCGACCACTCACCGATCACAATTCAAATAGGGCCACCTGCAATAGCATCATCAGAAACACTTGTTGTATTGGCCTGACACCCAAACATGAAAGCTTGTCGAAACCAGTCGTGAAACAAAACTCCTCCAAAATTCATTGGAAGACACTGACCAACCTTTCACACATAGGTTTCCCTAGAATAGAAAAGAAATTGACCTTACAACGGTTCGATTCAAAACCAAGTGTATTTAGGTATTCCACCTATCCCTACCGAAAAAGCCTCACAACTAGGTCACAAGGTCTAATCACCTAGCCCAACTGATCTAAAACCTCTCAGAAGATGGTAATGATCACAACAACCAATGAAATTTAAAACGTAAACACTACCTACAAGGGCCCTGATCCTCTCCGAGCATCCTCAGAAGGAATGATTATTTGGAGGTCAAAAACAAAATAGAAGAGTCAAGTCGAACTAACAATCATCGGGTGTCTGTATAAAACAATACCACTAGGAGGTCCATTTAAAAAAACACGCCTTGATATCTATCGACATCATTCTCAATGATCCGACTAGTTATTCACTGACCTGAGAAACAACACCCAATAAGGGTTAACCAGAAAGGCATAATGTGGCCTATCGGCCAACTGGGATCCCTACACCACCTGTTCAGAAGGACTGAGTCATCATACTCACACAAACACCTCAAAATATATCCACATAACCTGTCATCAGAGTAAAAAGTATGAATAAGTAGACCCAAAGGTCTCAATCGTCAGTAAAAACACACACTACCAGACCTATATGTTGAGAATCCTACGTGCCTAGTATGATGTATGAGACGCCTCTTCCCTTTTCTGGAAAAGAGTCAAAATCCATCCTTAGAATCTTACCAAAATCCAATTGTTAGATATCCCTAGTAAATCAAAACACCACACAACATATGCGTATCTCATGGAATAAATAATATACAATAGTAACATCGCAAAATCAAAACAGCAATCCCAAACCCTGGCAACTGAGACTTCGTACCAGAACAAGTGTTCTCGACACACCAGCCTGATATCCATTACATGTTCCGCCACATTCCTAATACTCATGTCTACCATATGACAAATATTAAAGACCAAGAAAGAAAACTCCTCTGATACCACTTTGTAACGTCCCAACCTGAAAGACACTAAACCACTGCTCCAAGCCGATTTTCCCCAAGGCCTCAAGCGCGCCTCATTGTATGCCAGAGGATGTTGACTAGCAACGAGGTCCAAGGGTGTGATAATGGGCAGACATTGACCTCATACTAGAGTAATAAATCAGAGAAAACAACTAAGTATCATACAAAGTGGAAAGTAAAAAGAGTGTGGAAGAAATAAAAAACTGAAATAGAACAAGTTATAATAGTAAAATGCTGTAAAATCCTGAACAACTATGAAATACAATACAACACCGGTCACCCATCGGGCCGACCATACGAATACAAGTAAGAAAGAAACTGAAAGTAAAATTACAGGGATCTACTTCTAAATCCGATCCAATCAACATACTTGATCTCCAGACACTGTCGAACTGCAGCAGCTCGATCGGTATAACCACTCGAGCAGCTCTGCTAGATCATCCAACACTGGGCCTTAGTTATATCCACCATGCAAATCATGCTCAACCAGAAAGGCATATATAAGTTCTACATGTCAACCGAGGTGAACGTGAAAGGGGTGAGAAATAATCATAGTAGGGAACCCTAACAAGAAAACTGTAACTATGCTACTAAAACTATATGCAACAAAAATGTGCTCAGCATAGTTGGAACACAAAAAAATGAAGTAAACCAATTGTGCATCTATAGTCGATCTCATGGTATGAAATCTCATCATGTGGGAAACTTTCACCATGGATGTCCATATCTATATAGGTACACATGTATAGTCCCATACCTATACACATATACATAAATATGAATATTCATGATTAAGTGATTCAATTAACAAGAACAACACCACCAATCGATCCTTGTGACCATATTCCAAATATCCTGGACATCTTGAGCAAGGGAATTGAGCTGTATGTCATTCCTCTCAAGCCGTATATCATATAAGTCGATCTCTGGGTCCGTAATCATATCGACATGTACCTAAATCATCCAACGCCGGAGATATGCCTCTGAACAAGCTAAAAAAAATTAAACCTTTAGTTCAACCAATAAAACAAAGGAAAACCTTTGGTTCAAATACAATAGAAGATATAAGAAGACTTTTTGAGTAAGAAATCTCAGTGAATTATCTCTTATAGTCATGTGTAATCAAAGAATCTATGAGGAATCTCACAGGATCAATTCCCCTTATATTCTAAAGAGTTTAAAGTGCAGACTCTCTGAAGAAGAAATCATAGTCAATTACCCTTATAGTCTAAAGCGGTTAATGTACATACTCTCTGAGGAAACCCACATAGTCAATTCCCCATATAGTCTAAAGAGGTTAAAGTTCAGACTCTTGGAGGAAGAATTCACAGTCAATTCCCATTATAATCTAAAGTGGTTAAAGTATATACTCTTGGAGGAAGCACTCACAGTCAATTCCTCCTATTATCTAAAGCAGTTAAAGTACAGACTCTCTGAGGAAGCACTCACAGTCAATTACCCTTATAGTCTAAAGCAGTTAAAGTACAGACTCTCTGAGGAAGCACTCGCAGGCAATTCCCCTTATAGTCTAAAGTTTTTAAGGACCCTCTGAGGAAGATCCAATGGTCAACTCACCATATAGCTCGATGTTCTCAAAGACTCTATGAGGAATCTCACACTGTCAATTACCCTTATTGTCTACTACCCCAGGTTCTCATGGTCCTGTGTAAGTCAACAAACATAGCAATGCAATATGGACAAATTATACCTCAAGAACTATTTGGCTAAAAGTTTACATCATATCATAACATGTCAGTTAAAACCACTCCATCCTAGAAATTCTAGGCCTGGAAACAAGGCATCCCAACAGGAAAGCTAGACCAAATGGTCAAAATCAAACAACATGGGAAAACACATCCACAACAAGGAAAATAACCATATTTACAATCAAACCACCTCTACTAAGGAACACAAGGAATACTAGTAATCCAAACAAACAATAAATACACCTCATTGTAGGCTCAATGGCCACCAACCAGGAAGCGCCTCTGGTAACCACTGCAGCATTAACAAACCAAGTCAGATATAAAAAAATGAGTGTGGGTGGCTCGAACGCCCAACCCAACAATACATCCATAACTACAACGGGATAACCAGTTTTTCATGGGTTCTAGGTGGCATCTGATCACTATCTCTACCCAAACCCAACGTAACAACTCAGGGTCAGTCAAACAACAATCACCATCTGGGTCCCTCAAGTCAAACACTGAGGAAGCATCATTCTCAAGATTCTCCAGGAAAACACGAGAAAAAATATCCTACATGGGATCCCTAGCGAAGAGCATGGGAGGAATCCTAAAAGGGATCCTCAAAAGAAGGAAACAATATACATTCTATAATATGGGTCCTTAGAAAGAAAACAAGGGAGGGATCCTACAAGGAACTCCCATGGTTAGTACCCAAGTAAAGGCATCCCGTAGGGGATCATTAGAGGTATCCAGTCTCACGGAATAATAGGCCCAAAGGGAACGTCTCACAAGGGGAACATCATCTAAAGCATAGGATACATGATATAGGTCATATCTCATCTCCTATTAAATGTCTTAACTAAGTTGGTCTGAACACCCATCCTATCATCCATGCCAAGTCTCACTCTTAGGCGTCAACGAAACTTCACAACTGGAGGAAGAACCCCTCCATTTATATAGAAACCATAAAAACCCCATTTATATGACCTCTAAATGTAAAAATGGAATCCACTTTTGCGATATAAATAGAAAAACGCTCATAATCGACTACTCACATGCCCAATTTTGACTTCTAGGGCCCAAAATATCCCCAAATTACTAAGTTGAAGTAGTACATGGGTAGAACACAAGGCTAGACCCATAGAATATGCCTGTGCAATAGTACACAACATGTACTTTACTGTGCACGATGTGTACTGTTCAAAAAAATTTATACCATGCGCGTTTTCACCTGAACACATGCCCATGTACCACTACACGGTGTGTAAATTACTGTACACGACATGTACTCCTTAAAAACCACTATTCCACATGGCCACCCACTACACAAAGTGTACTCAAAGTACATGGAATGTACTTAAGAAAAAATTTCCTTCCCCGAATTGAAATAGAACACAACTTCTACACCTGGATCACACATAGTGTATTTTGGATTTTCCGATGAGAAATCCCTTAAAATGCCTGAAACGCCCGTTTTCACCCCTGAAACAATAGATCGAGCCCCATGGGCTTACAAGAAAGCAATAAAAGGATTTAAAAACATAATACAAATTTTTTTAAAGGGATCTATGGAGAAAACATAAATGAACTTACCTTCGAGTGGAAACCGCCGAATCTTCGGTGGATTTCACGGCTCCCTATTCCCGCACACCGATTGAGCGCATCGAGAGCATCAAATCGGTACCCCTCTTGCCCCCAACTCTCTCTTCCTAAAAATCCAATTTCCCCCATAGGTCACATCCAAGGAGTAGGAAGAATGGGTTATGCACAAGGAGGAGGAGGAAAGAAGAGATTTAAGAAAAGAAAAGAAAAGGAAAATAAGGAAAAGGGGCACAGGCTGGCCCCTGCGCCCAACAAGAGTTTATGCCTTCCATATGCTAAACTACCCATTTTGAACTCAACTACGAAGACAAAATTTCAATATGAAAATATGTTTAAAATTTATTTCCAAACGAACCTACATGAATAAATTAATATTTAATTTAATAATATTAAATATTAAATATTCCACTAAAATTCGAACAGCTCATATTTCCACCAAACTCCTCTGCTAGGGTAAACTCCATATTCTGAGAATAACAGTGTTGTCAAGAAAAATTATCCGAGATCAGCTGCTAGAGGAAAATGACCATTTTAACCCTCATGAGCATCCAATAGAAAAAATTAAAATTTCTTCTCAAAACTGTACTCCGAAAAAAAACATGGATTCTAACAAACTCCCCACCACAAACAGTCTCGTCCCCATGAACCCTAGTGAAGGGACCAGTAGACATGCTCCTAACCCGATCATCTGCACAACCAAGCTATCTAGTCCGTCCAACAACCAGCTGTAGTATTAACAACCACATTTTAAATAGAAGGTATTCAACTATTACCAAACTTGTACTCCCCACCATACGAATACCCTTGTCATCCTATTAAAAGAAACACTGACCCAAAAAACCCACTAGAAAAAAACGTGGTTTAACCTAAATAAGGAAAACCACCCTTTAAAGGCCAATGGTGCACTCCCCACCATATGGATTTTCTTTCACAGTTATTAGAGAAAAACCAAAATAGGTTCCATCCTCAATAGGGATGATCATTAAGAAAGAAAAAGGAGCTCGATGTTGGTTTGAAGCTCTCTCAGTATAATCAAGATGAATCAAGATAGCGTATCATCGTCTCGTATAGTAGTACAATAAGATTTCACCGAAGGCATGTCCAGCTTCCTTTGAGCCACACTATCATCCTTCTAAAACCTTACCAGGATTCAAGCATGGGTAAACCATTTCATGGTAATCCAAAATTTCACAAATTCACCTATACAACAAAGGAAATTTCAACACAAATTCTAGGATCCGAGTCCACTGAAAGTCTTGATACATCTGTCCTCAGCTCACACCAGACCACTCACCAATCTAGATTCAAACAATTCCACCTAAAACAACAACATCAGAAACACTAGTTGACCAGGCCAAGTATCCAAACGGGAAAGCTCGTCAAAACCAATCGTGAAAAACAAACACTTACAATAGTCATTGGAAAATTCTGGCCATCCTTTCACACACAGGTTTCCCTAGAACAGAAAAGACATCGACCTACAAGCGTTCGAGTCAAAACAAAGGGTATTTAGGTATTCCACCTAGCCCTATAGAAAAAGTCTCAATACTGGTTTACAAGGTCTAAACACTAAGCCTAACAAATCCAAAACCTCTCAGAAGCTGGTAATGATCAGAACAACCCATGAAAGTTAAAATCGAAACACAACCTACAAGGGACATGATCCTCTCCGAGCATCCTCAGAAGGAACGACTCCTTGGAGGTCCCAAACAAAATATAAGAGAAAATATGAACTAACACACATCAAGTATCTATATACAAAAATACCACAAAGAGGTCCAGTTCACATAATAAGCCTTGGTATTTATCGACATCATTCTCAAAAATCAGACTTGATAACCACAGACCTAAGAAACAACACCCAATACGGGTTAAATAGAAAGGCATCACATGCCATATCAGCCAACTAGGGCCACTACACCACCTATGCACAAGGACTGAGTCATCATCCTCACACCAAAGCTTCAACATAGATCAACATATCCTGACATCAGTATAAAAATTAAGTGTAAGTAGACCCAAAGGTCTCATTAATCAGTTAAAAATCACAACAGCATGCATATATGCTATGAATCCTTCGTGTCCAGTATGATTCCTGAGATGCCTCTTGCCTTTGCCGGCCAAGAGTCAAAATCCATCTCTGGTATCTTACCAATGTCCCAGAACCAAAGATCCATAGTAAATTGAAACACCACACAACATGAAAATCCCTCAAAGAAAAATATCATATACCACAACAACATTGAAAAATCAGAGCATCAATCCCAATCCCTGGCATCTAAGACTTCTTATCGGAACAAGTGTTCTCGACGCACCAGCCCGATAACCATCGCAGTTTCCAACACATTCCTAATACTCATGTCTACCATATCGCAAATAGTAGTGAACAGGAAAGAAAACTCCTCTGATACCACTTTGTAATGTCCCGACTTGAAAGACAATAAACTGGTGCCCCGAGCCGATACGCCACAAGGCTTTAAGCACGCCTCCCCAAACGCCAGAGGCTGTCGACTAGTAGTGAGGGACTAGGGTGTGATAGTGGGGAGACTATACCCTCAAACCAAAGAAAGAAATCATCGGAAATAACTAAGTATCATACATAGGGGAAAGAAAAAAAGTAAGGAATCAATAAACAACTCAAATAGAACAATTTGTAATAGTAAAATGCAGTAAAAGCCTGAACAACAATGAAATACAATACAACACTGGTCACACACCGGGACGACCATACAGATACAAGTAAAAAATAAACTGAGATTAAAAGTACATGGCTCTACTACTAACTTCGAGTCAATCCACTTACCTGATCTCCAGACACTGTCGAACTGCAGCAGCCTGATCAGTAGAACCACTCGAGCAGCCCTGCTCAATCATGCCACACAGGTCCTCAGCCATATCCACCATGAAACTCAGGCTCAACCTGAAAATCTGAAATAAGGTCTATACATACAACATGGTGCACATGAAGGGGTAAGAAATAATCTGAGTAGGGCACCCCGAAAAGCAACCTATAATTGTTCTGATAAAATTTTATGCAACAACAAAGTGCTCAGCATAGCTGGAATGCAATAAAAGGATGTAAAACAATCATGAAACCACAGTCAAACTAAAGGTATGTAATCCCTATCAACTGGGAAAGTGCCACCCTGGATGTTTATATCTGTATACACACACATGTATAGTCCCATACCTATACACATACACATAAATATGAATATTCATGATTAGGTGATTCAATTAACAAGAAAAACATTTGTAGTTGATCCTTGGGACCATAATCCCGATCTCCTAGACATCATGTATAAGGGATTTGATCTGTACGTCATTCCACTCAAGAAGTTTATCAAATAAGTTGATCTATAGGTCTGTAATCCCATCGACATTTACCTTCATTGGCCAACACCAGATATATGCCTCTGAACAAGCGAAACTAAAACAAGTAACACTCTAGTTAAATCTATCAATCACAAGAAACCATCTGAGAAGTACTTATAGTCTAACCCCTTTGGTTCAAATACAATAGAAGATATAATGAGACTCTATGAGGAATCACTCTCAGTCAATTCCCCTTATAGTCATGTGTATTCAAAGTCTCTCTGGGAAGCTCACACGGTCAAATCCCCTTATTGTCTAAAGTTGTTAAAGACTCTCTTATGAAGATCACATGGTCAATTCCCCATATAGTCGAAAGCACTTAATGTATAGACTCTCTGAAGAAGCACTCACAGTGAATTCCCTTTATAGTATAAAGAGGTTAAAGTACAGACTGTCTGAGGAAGAAATCACGGTCAATTCCCCTTATAGTCTCAAGAGGTTAATGTACAGACTCTCTAAGGAGGCCCTCATAATCAATTCCCCTTATAGTCTAAAGCAGCTAAAGTATAGACTCTCTGAGGAAGTACTCAAAGTCAATTCCTCATATAGTCTAAAGTTGTTAAATTATAGACTCTCTGAGAAAGCACTCACAATCAATTCACCTTATAGTCTAAATCACTTAAAGTACATACTCTCTAAGGAAGCACTCATTGTAAATTCCTCTTATAGTATAACAAGATTAAGTACTCGCTAAGGAAGGTCACACAGTCAATTCCCCTTATAGCCCGACGTGCTCAAAGACTATCCGAGGATGCTCACATGGTCAATTCCCCTTTAAGTCAACTACACCAGGTTCTCACGGCCTGGTGTAAGTCAACGAGCATATCAATGCAATACAGCCAAAGTAAACCTTAAAAAATACTTAGCTAACAGTCTACAACATATCATAACATGTTAGATAAAACAACACCATCCAAACAATACTAGGAATGAAAACAAGGCAGCCTAACTGAAAAGCTAGACCAAACGGTCAAAATCAGGTTACATGGAAAAACACATCCAAAACAAGGTAAATAACCACATTTACGATCAAACCACCTATACTCATGCACGTAAATAATAGTAGACATCCAATCAAACAAGAAAGATTCCTTGCATTAGGCTCAGTGTTCACCAACCAGCAAGCACCTATGGTAACCACTACAGCATCAGCAAACCAATTTAGATATAAAGAAACGAGTGCGAGTGGATCAGACGCCCAACCCAACAATACATCCATATCCCCCAAGGGATCACTAGTTTGGCATGAGTTCTAGGTGACATCTGATCACTATCTCTACCCAAACCTGACGTAACAACTCATGGTCGGTCAAACAACGAGCACACACTAGGTCCCTCAAATCAAACACAGAGGAAGTATAAGACATGAGATTCACCAGGTAAACACGAGCGAAGGCATCCAATATGGGATCCTTAGTGAATAGAAAGGGAGGAATCCAACCTAGGATCCCAAAAATAAGTAAAACATAGGCCTTCCATAACGTGGGTCCTATAAATAGAAAAAGAGGAGAGGAATTCTATAACGAACTCCCATGGTCTGTACAGATGTAAAGGCATCCCTTTGGAAATCCATAGAAGAATCTGGTCCCACAGACTCATAGGCCAGAAGGGAACGTCTCATAAGGGAAAAGTCCTTTAAATAAAATGTTTCTTGAGATATCTCATAGTTAATCTCCTATTAAAGGTCCCAACTAAGTTTCTTCAAACACCCAAACTATCATCTACGCCAAGTCTCACTCTTAGGTGTCAACTGAACATGACAAATGGAGGAAGAACCCATACATTCAAATATAAACCCTCCAAAACCCATTTATATGACCTATAAATTTAACAATTATTCCACCATAGTGATATTCATAGAAAAACGCTCAGAATAGTTTACTCACATGCCCAATTCTGACTTCAGGGTCACAAGATATCCCCAAATTACTAAGTTGAAGTAGTACATGGCTAGAACACATGGCCATACCCTTGGGGTCTGCCAGTGTAATAGTACATGGAATGTAAATTACATTACATGGAATTTACTGTTCAAAAAAGTATCACCATGTGAATTTTCACCTGAACACATTCCCATGTACCGCTACATGGTGTGTACTTTACTATAGACAACATGTACTCCTTAAAAACTATTATTCTGTGTTCTATTCCACACAGCCAGTCACACGACCACCCACTACATGGAGTTTACTCAAAGTACACGGTGTGTACTTAAGAAAACTTTGTCTTACCTGAATAGAAAGAACACATGGTGTGTACCCCTAGATCACACGATGTGTATTCTGGGTTTTCTGATGGGAAATCCCTCAAAATGCCCGAAACACCCATTTTCACCCTCGAAACAACAGATTGAGCCCCATGGGCTTAAAAGAAAGCAGTAAAATAATTTAAAAACATAAAACATAATATTTTAAGGGGATCTATGGAGAAAACATAAACCACCCTACCTTAGGGTGGAAACCGTCGAAGCTTCAGTTGATTTCACGGCTCCTGATTGCCGAACGCCGACTGAGCGCATCGAGAGTTTCGAATCGGTACCCATATTCCCTCCCAAATATCTGTCTTACTCAAAATACAATTTCTCCCATATTTCATATCCAAGGAGGACACGAATGAGATGTGTAAAATGGAGAGGAGGAACGAAGAGAAGGAAGAAAATAAAATAAAAGGAAAAGAAGAAAAAGGGGCACGGGACGACCCCGATGCCCGACATGAGTTTATGCCTTACCTTGGCTAAAATCCCCATTCCGAACTCAATGGTGCAAAGAGAATGTCAATCTGAAATTCTTTTTAAAATTAATTTCCAAATTATACTACATGGAAGATTGAATATTTAATTTAATAATATTAAATATTAAATATTCCACTAAAATTCGAACAGCTCAGATTTCCACCAAACTCATGTCCTAGGGTAAAATCCCTATTTTGAGACCAATAGAACAGTCAGAAAAATTATTTGAGACCAAATGATAGAGGAAAAGGACCATTTACTCCTCACAAGTATCCAATAGAAAAAATTCAAATTTTTTCTCAAAAAAGTAGTCCGAAAAAAAAACATGGGTTTTTACATGATGTGTAGAAATATTATACATGTTGTGTGTATTAATAAATTACATAGAATTGTAAATTAATATATTATACTACTTTAAACTTATGGACATGTGTTTCTTTTGTCATTTACTTGACTTTTTACATTCCATGAGTTTGGTTATATATATATATATATTAAATATATAAATAATTTCTATGTAATGTTTGGAAAAAATATCATGTATATGTCATAATACATTCAATACTCTACACAAATTTAAATAAAACACGCTACAAAAATAGAATTTTTTCCACATGTCATTTATTTTACAATGAACAAGACAATAAATTATGTGATATGTCATGTGTGCCACGTTCCTTGGGAGTAAATATTATATGAATATAATAAACACTAGGTAGTATGGATGGATACTCACCATAATTGTTCCAAGGTACATAATTTTTACATAGTTAGTTTCAAATAAATTTATTTAATTTCTTTAAATATAATATGGATGAGAATATGAAGACAAATTTCAATGATAAATAATATAAAAAAATATAATAGTTATAGAATATAATTAATTGATTCAATTTTATCTTCAATATGAATGATTAGGATGGAATTTTATTTTATTAAATGAATAATTACATATATGTATGTGTATGATCATTAGCATAGACTAGACCTTTTTATTTGTTTGGTTCCAATTTAATTTATTTCTAAATTAAATTGATTAAATGCTTTTCATCCATCCTCTCATTATGTATGTTATGACCTGAAAAATTGGGACCATTCGGGATGAAAATGAATCATGTGTGACAACACAAGCCTACCTTCTACTGTCCATGGGATGGCTACCAATGATATGTAGGAATATCAAAAAAAATGGGAGCCCTTAGACAATGATACTTCCACACACACAGAGACTCATGTTTCCATGTACACATATAGTTTTGAATTTGAAAATAAAATTAAAAAAATAATGCATTAAAACATCAATATTCAATATCAAAGTATGAAACATTTAATGGAAAGAATAATGGTCCCAATTCAATCCCCCCCCATAACTATCCAAGAGTACAACCAGCTAGAATGAGGGGATTTCTGTCAAATGCATCACCTTAAATGAACTATGGTCTATCTTGTCCCACTGTGAACCACCATATTCTAGTCTACATAAAATTACACTGAATTATATTTCCATCATAATACATGAAATGTGTGGTAAGATCCCCTATAGGGAATAATATGTACATACCCAATAGGACATCGAAAAAACACCTAACATAAAGCATCAAGAGAGTAGTCCAATAATCATCATGAAAGTATTTCAATCATAGAATCCAAAATAACAAGAAATAATAATCAAGAAATAATAATGAAATACACTAGGTCCCAAGGAAAATACACAACCATACTCCCATCCTAGGATTCGGTTCTATTATTCAAGGTAATGCCCATCTGAGAGAACTCAATCCATGTGTCTGATAATTTAGACAACACTCATATGAGATTTGGTTCTCATCAGGCCACTTCCTGAAGAATGTATTGTTATGAACATAGAATATATCAATAATTAGTTATGGGATCCCAACTAGGTCCAATGGGGAACACAAAAACCCTAACTAGATTAAACAACAGTATAGGGGATCAAACACCCATGTATGTTGGTCACATGATACCAAATCTCTACCCAAGTAAAGAGATTGAGGGAGACAGATGAGAATGAGGATCTAAAACACAAGAATCATAGAAGGATACCTAATCTAATACATTGATGGGATTATATGTCCTATGATAATTACTAGATGTTTCACTAAACACTCAAAGAATAGGATTTAGGTCAGTCATACTGGAATGAGGGAACATACCCACACTAAATTATAAAGAGGTAACACAACTTTCTAAATATAATGGGCCCCTAAACATTATTGGGATAAATTACACAATGTATAATTGTAGTATACAATATGTATCAATAATCTTAGACCCACATATGATTGTCCCCAGGTTCAATAGCCAGTGCTTGTGTATTCTAGTTATGTTCATGTACACCGGTCATGGACATGTACTTGTTCATGGTCATGTACCTAGTTATTCACAAGTACATGGATATGCCTATTACCATGTAAAAATGGTTACATTCTAGTCTTTTAGATACAGGTCACATGGCATGTGACTTGTGTCACACGAAATATGATATTTTCCACCCTATGTAATCCCTAGACACTACAGAGAAGGGACTACACAGTATGTTTCATTTGGACTATATGATGAGTATATATGAATTTCATAGAAACTAAAGAAATCTTCATGTGGTTCTATATATCACATACACCATTTATTTCACTAGTAATTGAGCCAAGGAACTCAAATCAGGGGTTGAATGCCCCCAGTTTGTCTTCAATGGCTGGATTTTGGCCACCTGATCTATTTGTGGTTGAATCCTTACACACCACACTTATAAATGTTGGATTCCATGAATGGATAAAAATTAATCCTAATATTATCCCTCTGTAATTTTTTATACCCAAAATCACATCTAATTGATTCTCTATATCCCAAATTAATACTCACAAAAATTATGTTTTTTTCCAACTATTTAATGTGAAATAATCAATTTTCAAGTATTTTTTAAACCTCCAGCCAATAATAGAGTTGAATATGAACATATGATGAATGGGGGAGAAATTTCAAAATATAAAAATCATTTACTGACCTTGGAAATTTTTCAGGATGACCTAAATATGTTTTCAAGGTGTTATTAAAGAAGAATAAATAATACTAAATTTTCAAAAAAAATCAATCCCTTATTTCTAAGAAGATAAAATATTTCTGAAAAATAAATAATTTACCCATGAATCATTTATTTAGATGGATTGATTCACTTAAGATGTGTTATTAAAAAAATGACATTAAACTAACCTAAATAAATTTCCCTACCTCTGATTAGGATTGATTTATGACCAAGAAAGGATATAGAAATCTCTTGTTGGTGAGATCCACAAACTCATTCAGAAAAAGATCATTTCACCCCAATTGGTTTCCATTCATCTAGGTTCCATCCTATAATACATCCTTTAGAAATACATAGGGTTATGATTTTATCCTTTTAACATCCCAATAAATTGTTTTAAATAGAGTATATTAGGCCAAGATATCAAATTAAAAAGTAAAGTAATTATTTTATTTATTTTTCTATGAACTCGCTAGTGGTTTCTTAGAAGACAAATACCCAAGGTTCACAATGGTTATTTCATGGATATGGTAAAAACTATATTATGTATTTAATAGATGTCTCATATTTCCCATATGTTACTTTTCTCGAGAGATATTTTTTTATTTCTGAAAAACTACATGCACGAAATATTATAAACTTAATATATTCTATATATCAACACTTAGCCTCCACAGGCCCCAAAATATCATGTTGACTGAGTTTCCAATAATTAAAACTTTCTTTAAAATATATTAATGTTTTATACGAAAAAAATCATTAAATTATCCATCGCTCATGGATTATCTCCTAGAAAATAAAAAATCCTAAAAAAAGACAATGATACTGGGCTTTCATTTGGTTATCTTACTCCAAGATTCTCTTTAGAAGATTCTATTACTACAATAGACATGAACCGAGGGGAATACTCATCCATGGATTATTTTCTCTTACTAATCCTTGATCTATACCTAGTACTCCATAAAGGTAGCTCCATCATCGATGTTCACTGATCCATAGTTGATAACTTTCCTTAGGTCATGCACAAACCTTCTCAACTACAACATTTGGACGATATCGTCTACCCAGTATAACTATGGTGGTAGAGCTAAAAGGTATGCCACCTCACCCACCCTAGACAAATATATACTTTCCACTTTGAGGTGAGACCATCAAGAACACATATTCTATATCATTGAACTAAAAATTCATATTTCAATGCTTTGTATAAGACTTATGATATATTTGGTTTGTCCTCATCCACTCTTAGAAGATATGAACTTCTCTATCATCACTTGAATAAACGCTTCTCCAAAAAATGACGACTCTCCTAGATCATTAGAACACGGTGATGAAAAGTAGGGTAACTTATAGATGTTTTAAAATGGTGTCTTAATGAAAGTGGAGTGGTATTTGTTGTTACACTCAAACACTTATTGTGGTATATGATCCTCCTAACTATTTCTAAAGTGTAGTACGAAAGACCAAACAATTTACTAATGAACTTAAATGGTTTTCTATGTCTGTCCATCTGTTCAGGGGTAGAACACAATTCTCAAACACAATTGTGTCCTAAAGGCCACCTACAATCCTCCCTGTAATCTTGACGTGAAGAGAGAATCACGGTTTGAAATTCATTTCAAAGGAAACAAGTGAATACAACTATATATTTTACAAAAATGAATTCCAAGATCGATACTGAACACTACACTTGGATGGATAAGAAGCAGGATGACATGGGGTGTCGGTATATGATCACCCATATAACATTTTTTACTCTATTAAATCACTAAGTAACAATAAAAAATTCTATAGGGATAACATCCCACTTCCACTCTAGAACCTTAATGGGTTGAACCAAACCCACTGTAACCTAGTTCTCAATATTAATTTTCCATCAAGTGAGGAATCAAGAGATAAAATCTGAAACCCAAGTATTCATTCCTGGCACCAAGAATTAATATCAAGGTTCTCTTTACATATTTTCCACTTTTATATGTACACCTAAAGAGGATATATGAAACTTTAGTAAAACATCCTTTTGTAAAATAACTAGTAGCATGGTCCATCCTCGAATAATGATAGCATTATCCCTACTATAATAAAATTAACTAGGAGTATTTATTGTGGATATATGAACAAATATTGTCTCACAGTCAGTATCTCTAAGATGATCCTACCAAATTAATTATTGAAGTGAAGGGGTAACAAATATTGTTTGGAATTATGCTTTACTATCCAAATCAACTATGTAAAACTACAATTAATTCAATTTCTCTATCACCTTCTTGAAAACTGAAAATAAGATCTCATTATAAGATTATCCTATCCACATTCACCTCCTCAGAAGTACAGAAAATATCAAAGACATTATACTATAGAAAATATATACAACACTTATTTATGTTTTTAATATCTTCCTATTAAAATATATACATAATACTCTTATGGTTATAATAGATGATAACCCGCTATCTCATAAGGTGGAGTCTTCATATCTTCAGGGAGAAGACCACCAGTGCCATCTCTAGATCATGGTTTTATAGTTCTAGTCATTGGGTCTTTGCTGCTAGGACCCATAAAAAAACACATCATCACTCTATAATAGAACACATATAATCCTAGTCTTATATGCATCACATAACACCACATACTCAACTCCGTACTCTTTTTGCATTAAGATGAGGGTGCTAATTAACCTTTATCACTACTCTTGAAATGCCTATTGGAACCTCTATTTCTACATGAAATGTTTCCCATTTCCTAGAAATGTAATCATGGGTGCCAATATCTATGAGATCTTTGGTATTCATTTAAAATATGATCTTCACAACCCAATGAAATGTTTCACCTCAATCACACATCTAGGTGTCACCTAAGCTAGAACTTCCTTGACTATCACTAGGTCGACTATAAATCTATATTCAGAGGTGAAATATCCCAAGAAGTGGACCTCTAAAATGCATAACTAACACCTTAATTGATTCCTAATAAGATAGTTCTCCTTGAGTATGTACAAAACCATCCTCAATTATCTCATGTGATCCTCCTCTAGCAGTGAGAACATTAGGATATAATCGATAACTATTACAGTGAACTGATCTAAAAATGTATGATATATACTTTTAAGAAGTCCCATAAATACAGTTAGGGTGTTCATGTAATGACCCAAACTTTTATCTATGTAAATTACCTTCTTATAAAAATTTCATACAGTATAAATCATAATAAATCAAAATACAAAAATAAAAAATGAATAATCAATAATGTAAGAGGTATTTCTAGATGTTAAATAACCTTAACCAACGAACTGACCACTTGAACATTGGAATAGTAATGTGGCCATTAAGAAAAGTAAATTTTCCCATAAAATATAAACCTTATCTAGTAATGTATAAATAAAATTTAGGAATCTTAAAAATCATAATATGAAATAATTATATCATAGTTTTGGTAAATAAGAATTTTAAAAAAATTATTTTGTAAGTGTGAGTATTTTTATAAAACATAAAGGTTTATTCCTTATTTTTTAATTAATATATTTATTCAAAATAAAATTTATTTTCATAAAATAGATTCATAAATTAACATTTTATTATTATTATTATTATAAGAAAATTTTATGATACCTTAATTAATTTTTCAAAGATTTATAAAATTAGTTATAATTTTAAAATCCGTACTTTTATAATAAATGATAATATTAATTAAAAATTAGATTTATCATATTTATAAAACTAATTTTAAAAAATGGAGTTAATTTTTTGAATTCTACACATTGAATAAATGGTTAGGGTGGATTCTGGGATTTTTATAAAATACTTGATTTTTATGTTGAATATTAAAATAAGATAAATTTCAATTAAAGTTAAATATATTAATTTTTGTGTCATAGATGATGTATGTCTGATGTAATCCTAATATATAAAACTAAAATTAATTATCTTAATATATTTAGTGATATGGTTTAGAGTATTTGTAGTCCTAATCCAAAATAATATACGAATGAATAAAATAATTTGAAAACACCCCTCACCTCCCCTAAAATACGTTCCTGACCACCTCTTCTCCCCACAACATCCATGAATTTATCCTTCTAAAAATTATAATAAATACTATAACCAAGACCCCCCCTCACATATGAGATACCTTATTCATATCAAAATACAAAACCCTTTTCCCTAAGGAGGATCTCAAGGATGAGAAATTCAATTGGTGAAATACTCTTTCTTTTTCTTTTATTTTATCTTAAATTTAATTTATTTTCTTGTCCTATTATCACATAAAACTATCCAAGAGGCATGATAAATCAAATATATTTTACATAATATAATATTATTATGATAATGTAATAAATCACCAACTAATCACTTTTCATTTTTTTTTCTAAAAAAAGATAATATCCTTCGTGGTGTATCGATTTATCAACACCATGAACAATGCATTTTTATTTTCCAATACCACCTTTAATGATGGTTATGAAACCATAATTATGGTTAAATAATATTTTATTACACATATTATACGTTATATAATGTGTTGGAATCAATAAATAATCTGATATGAAATAAAATGACATGAGTTCAATATGATCATCGAATAAGCCAAATAAATTAATTCATTTTCATTAACTATTTGTCTAATGGTTCATTATAATACCATAAAACGATTTATAAGATCAGTTATTCTTATTAGAGTCCATTAATATCATATACATTCAATTTTATATTACTATTCCAATTATATATACACATATACAAGCCAACCAATCATGAAACCCAATAAAATGGACACTCCTGAATAATTAAATTAAACTCTATAACCTGTAAAAAATCATATAAATGAAATTAATATAGAAATAATGAATCAAATTAATGTATATAAGGTTATAAAGTTTTTAATTAATGAAATAAATTTTATTATCTATGATATTAAATTGAAGAAATAATTCAGACATAAGGTAATTAGATGGTTAATCCAAACTCTATTTATTGGGAGTTTATCTATTTCAGTCCATTTTTAGTATGGATGTTCCATTAATTTTCTTTAAATTTAATTTATTTTTTCCTTCTCTTTTTTTCTAGGATATAAATTTTTACAATATAGTTTTTTGAAAAATATAATATTTTTTTCGAAAAGAACTATTCTTTCCAAGAATTCTTCTTTTACTTCTCATGAGATTGTTTCTTCTCACTCAAGATTGATTATTATTATACCTAGTATGATATTCCATGTTAAATTTTGGAACCCCAAAGTTTATTCATGAATGTATGATTTATGAAATGAAACACATTCCTTTACATGGGTTAATTTATCTCGAAGATTGATATATTTTTTCTATGTGGCATTAAAGATAATATAAATGATATGATGAGACAGGTGCCCCTAGAATTATATAGAGCATAAAAATGTTATGATGTTATGGTGAGCTGAAAATTATATATCACAACCATGTATTGGGTAATGTGATTTATATAATGAGATAATGAGAAATATTTATGAAAATTATTTTATCTTTGTTCATAACTATGTGTGGTGGTTAACCAATAGGACATGATGTTTCATTTTTATGAATTTACAGATTACTTAAATTTATCTAATGCTTCATCTCTTGATTGTGATGATGGTCCTTTGGTTATGTCATTATGTTGATGTTTAGGCTCAAACATGTTTCAGGTCTTTTATTCCTCATATTTTTGGTCTTTTAGATCTTGAATTCTTTTGATGTATATCCTTATGTGAACACATGACCAATGCTAAACACAAGGGCTAATAAAAATCTAGAGAACAAGGGATTAAAAAATGGTTATAGTTTATTATATAAAATTAAATTTTTGTCTTAATTTTTCCAAGAAACTAATCCTTTGGATCAATATTTTTTGAACTATTAGGTAATTTATCTTTAAAATGATGTAATAGTCTTGTATGAAATAATAGGTTTTCTATAGTTTGTATCATAGCATGTTTTAGTTAACTTGGGAATTACAGTTTACAAAATTTGTGAAAAACATTATTTTGAGACTAAGTATATGTAAACACCTAAGATTCATTGTTTTATAAAATTCTAAACATATGGATACCATAATATATACCTTTAAAATTAAATTAATTATGGAATTAATTATTTATTCATTAATTTTTGACTTATATTTAGGTCAAAACATTTCTATTTAAGAAAAAGGTAGGAACCATAAGAATCTAGGCCAAAACCCATGTGAGGGATAATGTTGTGATTGACTGTATGATATACCAAATGCTTTGGGAGGTAGAGTTAAAAAGTTCATTGATATGCTTACCAAGTTCTCTCAGGCTATAAACAATATCCTAAATAATTAGGAACATCCTCCTTCATTTAAGAGGGGGAAACTATCTATTGAGTCTTTTATGCAGTAAAAACCCCCAATAGTTATGGGATATTTTGATCCACTAGTCGCATAATAGTCGGTTTACCCTAAGGAGAAGATATTTTCTATTGTTCACTATTCTGAGATAGATATGGTGACTCTGTTTGTTTATCATCCTGATGGAGAGACCAACCAATGGAGGGAATTGATGAAGAACTCTCATACAAAGGACTAAATTGTAGATATGTATTGGTTAGGATTTAAGATAATGTTCCTTAACAAGTATTTCCCTAAAACTATTCATAAAAATATAGAGATAGAATTCATATAGATTAATAAAAATTAAGGTGAATATGGTATGGCCTTAGAAAAAGATTTCACATGTCTTTAAAGTCATTCTTCAGGTTTTTTTATCAATAATGATATAAAAATTGATAGATTCTTTAGTTGTTTAAAATCACACCTTTGAAAGGATCTAGCTATCCGAGAATTTGAGAATTTTGAAGAAGTTGTTATAAGGTCACTCCAAGTGGAGATGGAGTTTGAATAGAGGTCCCATGGTTATGGTGATAAGATAGGAAATATGGAGTATCAAGCTATGGATCTAATGAGAAAGGTGGAAAGAAATATCAAACACTCAGATGTCAAAAACAAGGGAATAACCATCATGGGAACAACATAAAGGGATATAGAAATGCTATTATTATTGTAGAGAGGTCCACCGAGCTCGTGGATTTCAAAAAGACACAAATAAGATGGCTGATATGATGGAGGAAAGGAGAGTACCACCCATGGTTCAATGCTTCAACTATAGGGATCAAGAAAACAATTCAAGCCAATGAACTAAACCTCGAGTCCATGAGTGTAATCAGCATCATCGACCACTAATGCCAAAGTATTAAGAAATGGATTATTCTGTTACTAATAGTGAGGAGGAACCCAACAATGACGGGGTGATAGGTAGACTGGTTATACATTCAAGAATAGAAAATGTACTATTTTATTCTAGTTCTGAAAATTCTTTCATATCGTGAAATTTTATTAGAACTATTCAAATACCACCTCAGAATAAGGAGGTTGAGTTATCCATGAGAACATAAAATTGGGAAATTATTGAATCCAATGTATATAAATCCTACCCAATTAATATTTTTTAATTTAACCTCCACGTGAATCTTTTCATACTTCCTTTGGTGTAGTTTGATTCTATTTTGGGAAGGTATTGGCTATCTTTATATAAAGGCAACATCAAATTTTTGGATAGGGAGATCAATCATCACATGTAGAGAAATACTCTAATTTTATACAATTGTATGGAGAATGTTGAATCTCATTCATAATCATTATATAATTTTTTCATATTATTTCAATATGATCAATCACATCTTGATCAAATGATTGGGATAAAGGAGAAAATCATGATTGGAGGCATTCTCATTGTGAGGGACTACACTGATGTGTTCCACAAAGGACTTTCATTTCGTCCTCTTGATCGATAGTTTGAGAAATTAATTTTACTTATTCCAGGGACACTATATATATCAAATACACCTTATAGAATGACCACAATTGGGTTGAAAGAATTAATGATTTCATTAAAATAGTGTCCAGACAATGATTTTATATGCCTGAGTGATTCACTATGGGGCGCACCATCCATATTCCTCAAGAGGAAGGAGAGATCAATGAATCTTTTCATTGATTATAATGAGATCTAAATAATAAAAGATAAACAAAATGTATCCCCTATAACTGATAGAAAATTTCTTCTATTAATTAAGTGGAGCATAGTATTTATATAATGCCAATCTTTGTTCATGATATCACCACTTGATGCTGAGGAAGAAACATATTCCAAATAATTCTTCTCAATTAGTTATAGATGATATAAGATCATAGTTATACCCTTCAAACTCACTAATAATCTCGAAATATTCATGGGCATAATGATAGAGTCTTTAGATATTACCTCAAAATAAAATTTGGTAGTGTTTATTAATGATATTTAGATATACTCCAAGAGAAAGTGGGAACATGAGGAGCATTTGAATATTATTCTAAAGACATTTCTAAGTGTGAAATGCAATGAAATGTATAGTAAATGAAAGCCATGGATGGAGAAGGTATCATTATTAAGACATGTTATCATATGAAAGTGAATATCAGTGGACCCTTCTATGACAAATGAAATCAAATAGTGTCATAGGGAAACATCTGTAATAGACATTCATAGTTTCCTAGGTGAAGTTGGGTATTACCTAACATTTGTGAAGAACATAAAATGATTTTCAAACTGATTAGGCAGGCTAAATCAGAAGGGAGAAAAGTTTTTCTCTGCCAGTGAATGTGAATATTGCTTAAAGGAGTTAAAAAAGGCATATCACTATGCTAGTACTCATACTTACAACAATTGGGGAACTCTTTTTGGTGTATAAAGATTCTTAAAATAATGTATTACGATATTTACTAATGAAAAATGATAAATTCATGTCCAATGGCACATGGAATTTAAAAATTAATGAGAAAATCTATCCCATTAAGGATCTAGAGTTAGTAGTTGTGATTTTTCCCTTGAAAATCATGGTGAATTATCTATATTGGAAAATGTGAAATATATAATTATCACAAGAGATAAAATATGTTAATATAGAAGAAGATTAATTTGTTCTAATGAATATGGTTAGAGATTATTGTGGATTACGAATGCTCAATCCACTACCAATATGTAAAAGAGAATAAAGTGGTAGATTCTCTAAGTATTAATGATAAATCAAAATTATAATTTATAATAATTGATAAGTATTCAATATTATTAGTTTTTAAATGTTTGTACTTGAGAATCGTTAAGGAAGGAATACCACCAATACTTTGTAAAATGATTGTTCCACCATCCCTGATGGAGAAAATAAAGGATTCTCAAGGAAATTATGTGGAAACTTAGTAGAAAGTGGAACCTGTGAGAAAGGGGAAATACATAGAGTTTAAATTTTATTAGGAAGTATTTTTATGATTTGGGTCATGACTACGTGTACCATAAAATATAGTGATAAATAAATAGATTCAAATGAAGCACATTGCATAACCTTATCTATTCACTGAGGGAGAAAAAAGATGTTTTGAGATATCTAATATAAAAATTGGTTGGACAATATGAATATGAAGATCATAGAATATACATCAATGTTCCTAGTATGTCAGAAAGTGAGATCAGGAACACAATTGTCTAAGGGGATGATGTAACCATTACCCATAATAAAATGCAAATTGGAAAACATCACAATAGATGTTGTAACTAGACTTCTAAAGACCCATAGAGGAAAAAATATTATGTAGTTTATTGTGTATCTTCTTATAAATACGTCTCACTTTATGGAAATTGGAGAAGAGTTATCTGTAGATTCACTAGCAGGGACATACATCTGGGAATTGATAAGGATGAATATTATTAATTTTATTCGAATGAGATCTGAGATTCACCATGATATTCCATAAAAGTATCTAACATTCTCTAAATAATAATGTACACTTAAGTAAAACATATCAGCCTCAAAATGATGGACAATATAGGAAGAAAATTTAGAAACTAGAAGACTTGTTAAGATCAGGTTCAATGGACATTAATGTAGGATGAGCCAAATTTCTACCCCTGGTCGAGTCCTCTTCTAACAATAGTTTCCACTTAGGAACCCATATGGCTCTATATGAAACAATTTATGGGAAATGATATAGAACACTGATGTTTTGAGATGAAGTCGGTGAATGAAAGATTCTAGGACCTAAAATGGTCAATGGAATGGTGGAAAATATGAAAATCATTTAGCATCCCATCAATGAATCCCAAATTCTATTAAATAGAAATGGAGATAATCATTGACAAAAAAAAAATTTAAGGCTATAGGTATGGAATTCCTCTATAAATATTTATTGAATATTATCATTAAAATTGGAAAAAATGGAAAGATGAGTCCGAAGTATATTTTCCCCTTCGATATTCTCGATCGTGTTAGGGTTGTAGCCTATATACCAACAATTCCACCCACCACGTCTCACGTACCTGATGTATTACATGTAACCCTTTTGAGGAAGAACATATTATATCACTCACACATTCTGAATCAGGAGGTGATACAGTTAGAAAATGTCCTCCCTTACGTGGAGAAGTAAGTGAAGATCTTAGACCATAGAGATAATGTTTGATGTAACAAGAGTAATCACTCCGTAAAATAAATATAATGGAACTATAATTATAATGATGAAACATAGGAACTAGAGGAAGAAATTAAGGGGAAGTACCCTAACATGTCCTCAACATCGAATGTAAAATGAAATTTCATGGGTGAAATTTCATAATGGCGGATGATTGTAACAACAAAAAATTTTATCAATGGAAATTCCATTCTTATAATTACATCAAATAGTATAAATAACATAAAATCAGAACAAAATATTTTTAAATTAATAATGAATAAAATTAGAGTTAATTAAAGAAGTTAAAGAACCTTTACCAATGGAATAGTACTTGAAATTTGGAATAGTAACGTTACCATTAAGAATAGTAAATTAGCCAATAGAATAGTATCATCATCTATAAATGTATAAATAAAATTTATGCATCTTATAAATGATAGTATGATTTAATTATATAATAGTGCAAGCAAATAAATATTTTAAAAATTATTAGTTAAGGGTTGGTATTTTTATAAAATATAAATGTTTATTTATAATTTTATAATTTACATATTTGTTTGAAATAAAATTTATTTTCCTAAAATATATTCATAAATTAAACTTTTTTTGTATTTTGATTATATAATAATTTTATAATGTGTTAACTAATATTTCAATGTTTCATAAAAGTAGTTATAATTTTAAAATTCTAATTTTTCTGATAAATGATGATTTTCAATAAAAATTAAATTTATTGTGTTTAAAAACTTGTTTTCTTAAAATTCAGTACATTTTTAAATTCTACTTCTAAAAATTTATTAGGGTGAATTACTGGGATTTTTCGAAAATAGATGATTTTTGGTGAATAGTAAAATATTATAATTTTTTATAAAAGCAATGTACATTAATTTTTTAGTTATAGATAATATATAGATGATTTAATGACACAAAATTAATTTCTACTTCATTATATTAATATATTTACTGTTAAGTATACAAATATTCATATTCATCAGCTGAAATAGAAAACTAATGAATACAATAATGGGAAAACACCCCTATCCTCGCATATAAATACCACCCTCACCAAATATTCCCAAAAAATCTTCCAAGAATTTATCCTTGTCAAACTTATTTTAAAAATTATTCCAAATACCCTCCCACACATAAAGGAGACCTTGGTCTCATCATTGTACCAAACAATTTCCCCTAAGGAGTCTCTAAAGGAAGATAAATTCAAATGGTAAAAGCCTCTTTCTTTTTCTTTAATTTTATTTTCTATTTAATTTCATTTATTATCCTCTCCATACTTCCACCTATCCAAGTGTCATGATACAAATATAACCTATTTTATACCTTAATTTTATTATGTTAATGGAATAATTCATCTTCTAATATCTTTTATTTTCTTTTTATTTGAAAAATGAAAATATCATCTCTAATGTGTCGATTTACCACCACCGTGAATGATGTGTTTTCATTTTTCACTAACAAATTCAAGGATAGTTTTGAAAACATAATAATGGTAAATTAATATTTTATTATACATATTATAAGTTATATAATGTTATTAATAAAATAAATATACAATATATTAAATAAAATAATATGAGTTTGTGATGGTCGTAAAATCCACCAAATAAATTAATTAAATTTCATTAAATAGTTATTTATTAATTAATACTCATAAAATGTAACCAATGTTATATAATATCAATTAATTTTCATAATGTTCAAAAATAAAATATAATTTCAATTTTTTAAAACTATTACCATTTTTCGTACACATATACAACTGAACTGATCATGAAAACTAAGAAAACTATTACTCTTGAAAGATTAAATTAAACTCAATAACTCATCAAAAATTCCATAAATCAACTTTATAAAACTATAATGTATAAAATAAATGTATAAAATGTTATTTATTTGTTAATTAATGATTTTAATTTGATTATTAATGAAATTTAACAGAATAAAGTATTCACACATAATGTAAATGGATTCTCGAACCCAACTCTCATTCATAGGGGTTTCTCTCTCTCAATCCATTTTTAGAATATATGTTCCTTAAATATAATTTATTTTTTACTTCCCTTTTATTTTATGGGATACAAATGTTACTAATCTAGTTTTATGGAAAATATAATGAATTTTTCAAAAAAAAAATCTTCTTTCCAAAAATAAATCTTTTACTTATTGTGAGATTACTTCTTCTTCACTATAGATTTATGATTCTTATATCATTTAGGACATTCCCTATTAAATTTGGGAACACCTGTGATCATTAATGAATGTTTTATTTATGGAATTAAAACTATTCCTTTCCATGTGTTATTTTACCTGAATTATTGGCATACAATCCATGTGGAATGCATGATAATGTAAATGCTATGATGTAATAGGAGCACCGAAAATTATATTGCACATGTACATGTTTTGATGTGATGGGGGTGCCCTGAACTATATTGTAGTGAAATGAATTAGTTAATCAGATTTATATCATATGATAACCTGAAATATAAATGAACATGATTCTTGGATTTTTTTTTCACAACTTTGTGTGGTAGATAACCAATAAGGCATGTTTTTTTTATTTTTATGCATTTCCACATTACTTGATTTTGACTAATGCTTATTCTAAATATAATTATGATGATGTTTACGATCAACCATGTTTAATGCATATTATTCATCATATTACTGGGATTTTAGATCATCTATTATTTTCATTTATATACTAAAGAGAATAATGGAACTAAGGAGAAAATGATGGCTAATAAGATGATAGAAAATAAAGAAATAAATAATTTTTTATATTTTATTTTGTAAAAGTTGTGTATGGTAATAATTTTACCAATAAAAAAATCTTTGGATCGTAGTTTTTAAAAAATATGATGTTGTTTATCCTTAAAATTATGTAATAGTAATGTAAGAAAATTTAGGTTAACTATAGTTCATCATTATGAAATGAATCACAATGTATTATTGGCGATAATAGGAATATTGGAATGTATTATATTGTATATCCTCATAATAAACTCTGAATAAATGATTGCCTAACCTGGGGTAAATATTCAAGAACCACCTCAAGCCTTTCCATTAGATGAAGAGGTAATGGATTAATTAATGTGGATACTTATTCTTGATGGTCACCTGATCTATAAGATAATAATCTATGAATAATATCATTCTCTTATTACCCTTCATGAAAAAAAATACTAGGGATTCCAAGGGTGACACACTAGATCTGTTAAATATCATTCTCTAAAAATCAACAAAATACACCATCAGTTATCAATGCTCTATGGGATCTATCCAAAATGATTACATAGTTAACATGTTCTTACCTATATTCATTTATATGATGAAATAGATATATCATTAAGGAGTTAATCCTAATACAACCTCGGGGAAGACATCCTCATACACTACCAGCATAGAATGAACCTGGTGGCTCATAAAACCTACCACACCATGGGTAATACTATCCAACTGATGATTAATTGGATGTATCCACCTATGTACAAGTCAATATAACTCTTCATAGAATTTATTCTCATAGTCAAAGTTAAACCTGGTCCCATTTACTCATCCAGACATCATCCTCCACCATAAATAATAAATCTATTCATGAACTATTGAGAGATATTATATGCCTTGATTGATGTCATAAGGTGTCATTAATACTATGATATAACCCTATTGTAATATATTTATATTCAGAGTTAGTTCATACTATCTGTAGTAGTGTGTGAACCTATAATATCCTTCAATAGGAGTATCTAATTACAATGGTATATCCAAATGATAAACTAGAGTGTTAAGGTCTCAAAAAGTATATGTGATGGGGAAAGAATAACATTCAATTCTATTTATTAGTATTATATCTAAATTAGATAAGACACAAATCATACCGTAGAACATAGATAGAGCCTCTATTTCATTTCCCTCCACTGCCTTCAGCTTTCCACATCCCTGGCCAACAGGTCCCTAACCCAGGCATGGACAACCTAGGGGTGGTGATGGTAACAACTCAAAACATATGCCACCTCATGTTTCTCTACTTGATCCCATGTTATGTATTTATCCCTTTATACCCCCTCTAATGACACACAAAAAATTAGTTAAATATAGTGTGACATCATCAAGTGTTTGGTTCATTAGACACTAGAGTCACCCTATATATCCATGTGAGAGACACACTTCTAGGACCACCATCTAATTTGATGGTGTATAAACCATCCAAAAAACATTTATAACTAGATTATTCAAGTACTCGACAACCATGGGGTCTGTATCACCCAATAAAATTATATTTTTCAAAATTTAAAACTCATGAAGTTCTGTTAAATAGTATATATTATCTTTTTGTACTGGTGGTGTATCCTACAGCTCAACGAGTGCTGAGAAAAATAAAAAAGCACCTATTTCAATCATCTCATGCTCATCCACTATTGAATTCCATATTGTTTATTACGTAAACGTTTCATTAACTGTTACCAAAATTGAGAATCTTTTAAAGATTAGTTTATTGAAAATAAGTTTCCCAATACAAGAAAACATAAAACCATTCTTATAAAAAAAATTAAATATATTATTTATTGATTCACCCATTGTAAATTTTGTATATATCATTACTTGGGTAAATTTATCATAGGTAATGGTGAGCAAAAGGACCAGAAAAAGAAAACAAGGTGAACAGTTTACATGTGACATTGAGGAATATGAAAAAGAACTCGAGGACTTTAATTATGGCATGATAAATAGTACATGGGGAATATAATAAAAAAATAACCATAATAATAAGTTGGAAATTAGGATAAAACATTTAATTTAGACATTTATAAAAATAAAACATAGTTTAATCAATAATATGTTGTAAATATTACCAAGGGTATTCACTATCGGATCATCTAACTTCTCATCTCAAGAGACTAAATTAATTACCCAATACATGAGAGTTCTATCATGGTGAAAAATTAATATGTATTAGATTTAATGAGATACCCATACATCATAATAAATCATTTTATAATAAACCCAGGGAGAATAAATGAAAATTAGTTCATATCAAAATCCTGTCATTTTAGAAGTCTTCAAAACATGACCATTATGTCATTTTTATCCAATATAAAAGGAATGTGATATTTAAGTAGGTTAATCATCAAATAATATAAATTGGGTTTAAATCTTGGTGAAATCCCCAAAAAGATTTTTTTTATTCAAAAAATTAAAATAAAAGATAATTTCATAAGGATAAGAGAGAAATTTTGAGAAGTAAATCCAGCATCATAAATGGTATAAAATGTGATTTAAAAAAAGGTAAAAAAAGAAGAGGAATGGAATCAAATTTATAAAACATAACATGATATTAAGGTATTTAATTAAAATGGAATTATATAAATTAAACATAACTTAAATAAGATATATAAAAACAAATGAAAAAAAGGAAAATAAGGATATTTTCCCTATCTTAAAGATTTACTCCTAAAACGTGAATATTGGGATTTTAGGGGCCTGAGAAAACCTTAGGAGAACTACTTGAGAGGTAAAATGTTCATAAATACTTGGGTTATGGAATCTTTGTGAATTAAAATGGACAAATTCAAGGATATATATATATATATATTGTAGGATTAGTTTATTAATTTCCAAATATATGCATTGGGAGCCTATGTAGTGGAGTATGCGACACCATGGGATTTACCATAGTTTTTTCCATAATATCGGAAGCCTGGGAAATATTTTGTTTTATTTTAATAAAAATTATTCAACCATCCTTTTATATTACTTATTTTGGTAAGGAAAATTAATGTTTCCACAAAATAACATTTTTAAAGTTAAATTTTCTATTTTAGAATTTCGAAAGTAAATTATATATTTGGAAACTAATAAGAATATATTCAAATATTTTATATTAATAATGTAAAATATTTTAGTAATTTTATTTTAGTTAATTATTTATTATATCATTATGAAATAATTTTAATGTCATTATTGTTTCGAAAAACTCCAACTGTATTTTTACTATTCATGAAAAAATAACATATTTTAGTAACTTTTTATAAATTAACCCTAAAATATTTTCAAAATGATAATTTAAAAAATGATATTTAATTTATCTTAATTATTATATAAATATAATAATTTTAGCTTTTAAATATAAAAAACCTTATATATTAAAAATAACAGTTGATTAAAAATGCATAGTAAAATTTCTAAAACATAAAAAAAATTATTTTTTCATTTATTTTTAAATAAGGTTATTTTTATAATAGTATTTAATTAAAATAAATATTATTCACATTACATTATTTTATTATAATAATTAAATTTTTCTAAAAAGAACAATATCTATCCAAAAAACAATTTTTCAAATTCCATCTTAATTTTATTAAGAAAAAATATTTTTAAAACAAAAATTATCAGATACAATTTTTTTTATTCAACAGAATTACCCATTAAGTGACTAGTACATAGAAACATAACCCCTTATTAACAAAAAATATTCCCTATAATTAAGGTGTTAAATTTTTTTAGTTTCGTGGGGTTCATCGTATAACATTGAATGATTGGTAAACTCCACTAACTTGAATATATCTGATAAGAAATTTTATTCAAGATTCACTTTTTGAAGATTGGTTTTGTATTGGTCCAGTTTGAACACCATTTATGATTCCATCCTACTAATATCTAAAAATATAATTCAAATGGCACAAAAATACTAGTGGATGACCTCAACTCTTCTTTTCGTATTAATTATCCTTTTTCAAATTATACTCATAAACATTAATTACAATGATAACATTATTATCAAGATTGTAGTTATCAACGGTCTTATTGACCAAAATTTATATAAGTGTAAAAAATAAATGGTCACATTTCCATTAATATTAACTTCATTATTAATTACATTTGGGTTTTTTGGGTATTAAATAAAATAACATAAATTTTTAAGAAACAATTTTCAATAAAAAATATTAGGTATTTACACATTACCCCTAAGAAATATCATCCCTAAAATTTTAACTTGTTATCTCAGTTGAGAAAGTGTTTGGGTACATTTTCATAATTGTCCCCTCTGGATCCTACAATTCTTCGACCCATATATAGTTCCTCTACATCACTTTGTTGAGGTGGGCAGTCATGTTGCATAGAAATTTGTCTCTATGCTCCAAGATCTCCATTGTATTCTCCAAATAAGAGTGGTATTGTTCACGTTGTACCACCTCCGGATAATGTTCATGTGATGGGATAGATATGTATTTCCTCAAGAAAGATACATCGACTACATCATGAACATGAGGTAGATTTTGTGAAGGTGCAAGCTGATAGGGAATTGATCCTATGCGATCAATGATTTCATAGATTCCAATATTCTGGGGTATACCATTTCATTTCTTTCTAAAAATAAATCTATATTACATGGTGATATTCAAAGGAATTTTTTATTACCAAAACTAAATTCCAATTCACTTTGACAGTTGTCATTGTAGCTCTTCATCCGACTCTGAGAAGCCTTATTGTGTAGTTGGATGGCACGCACCTTTTATTTCATCACTCAAATAGGATTTGGCCCAATCATCTTTCTATCAATAACTTACTCACAACTATTGTGATATCTACAACACTTCCAATATAATTATTCATTAGGTTCAATTTTAATACTTGAAAGAAAGATGTTGTTGTATGATAACTTAACTAATTGGTTATGTAGATCCCATACACCTATAAATTCCACTGACTATGATCTTAGCTTATACCTGAGAATGTTAATAGTTATTTTAAATTGGATATATGTTTTTTTGGTGATAGTCCATACTAAAATTCAATTCAGTGCTCAGAGCATGTCAATGAATTCTCCAGAATTTTGATGTGATCCATAGATCAATATCAGATATGATAGAGAGTGGTACACCATGAAACCTCACACCTACCATTTCGTAAATCATGGAATATTGCTCAAGAGACAAATATTTACTAATATTAATAAAATGTGTAGTCTTGGTGAGAGGATCGACTACAACCCATAACACATTGTTTCCTTTGGATGTTCTCGGGATACCAGTGACCAAGTCAATAGTCATTTTGTCCAACTTCCAGGATGGTATGGGTTGTGGTTTCAGTACCCCTTAAACATGTTTTTTCTTTACCTTCACTTGTTGACTCACCAAGAACCTTGAATTAATGTTATAAATATACCTATTCTTATTATCCCACAAATAATAATAATGAAGGTCCCTATACATTTTTCATGCTTCTAGGATGTGTATAAAAAGTAGATCTATAAGCTTCATCCACCAGCTCCTTTATTTCATGGAAAAGACAAAATACTTAGTATTATACAAAAAAAATTTACACCATCTTGATCAACATAGTACTTTTGAAGCTTTAAATTCCTCAAAGACTCGATATTATTCTATAAAAATTTGTATTTTATTTGATATTTCTTGATCTTCTCTAGTCATGATGGTTGAGAAATTGTTTGGGGTTGGGTTGATGATTTCAGTTCCATTACGATTCCCATGCCTAGATTTACTAAGTTTTTATCAAAATATCTCCTTGAATCCCCATCATTACGATAACAATAGGGTCATTCTATCTTAGTGCATTAGTGATATTGTTTTGTCTTCCAGGGTGATTAGGAATTGGAAAATAATTGTCTTCAAGAAGGTGCAACTAAAACCTCTACCTCAATTTCAATTCATTTTTAATGAAAATATACTTCAATCATTGTTGTTATATGTATATATCACATTAATCCTTATATGTACAATACCTATGTATCATTAGAGAAAAAAACCATAGCGCGCTCCAGGTGATGCGTTGGATAATTCATCTCATAAGGATATAACTTTTGAGATTTATTTAGAAATCACCTTATCATGTTTAATGATTATGCACCCAATCCCTTTTCAATATTCATCACTAAAAATAAAATATATTTCTTTGATATAGGGAAGATATAACATAGGTATAATAACCAATAATTTCTTTATCTCTTGGAAACATTATTTACACTCATTTTTCAAGATGAAGATGGCCCCTTTTCAATTTAAATTGGTCAGTATATTAGAATGTTCTAAAATTTTATTCAAACCCCTATTATAATATTTTATTAAACCAAGGAAACTAGGAATCTTAGTTACTATTTTAAGATGAGGAAAATCCTCTACAACATTATTTTAGAAGGTTCAACTAAGATTCATACATTTATTATAATGTTCACTAAGAAATAAATTGTTGTAACCAAAATTCACATTTTCTAAACATTCCAAATAGACCCACCGTCCTCATAGTATTAAATATAACCCTTCTATCATCATCATGATCCTTGTGGATTTTGACATATATCAGAATATCATCTATAAAAACTACTAATATGTTATCAATGCATTCTTTAAAGACTCTATTCATGAAGTCCATAAATATAGTAGGTGAATTAGTCAATCTGATGGACATAAAAACAAACTCACAATGACTATATCTCGATCAAAAGGCAGTCATTGGAATATAATATTTTTTCAACCTTGATTGATGATAACTAGATTAAATATAAATCATTGAGAATAATTTATCCCCTAAAATCTGGTCAAATATATCATCAATTCTTTGGGGAGGGTGAATTTTCTTCACTATGAACCTGTTAAATTGTCTACAAAAAATCATCACCACATTGATCAACACTTTTTCATTAGAAATATAATTGTTTTTCCCCAAGGAGACACACTTGGTTGGACAACCCCATTCTCTAAAATATCTTTGATTTGTTTCTCTAATTCCTCCTCCTCTACATTTTTCATTATATATGGGGTCTTTTAAATCATCTTGGATCCATGTATGATTTCAATGGATAAATTTATACATGTTTATGTGGGAGGTCCAGGTAAATCCTCAGAAAATACGTAAATGTTTGACTAAATTATAATGATATTTTATATTTATATACTTTAATTTTCTCCTATATCTTCACCAATAATTTACATAAAAATTATACGAGAGGAGATTCTAGATAAAAATCATGTCATGATTTCTTTCCTTTGAAAAGAAATATTGGTTTTCCGATATGGCCTATTGATATTTCCATACTTCTGCAATTGATATTGGCATTATACTTTTAAATCCATTCCATCTATAGTGTAATGAAAAATTACTATATGAGATTGACTAATATATTTCTAATTATTTTGTAATTAAAAATGTAAATACTAGAGTTTCAATACAATGTCAATCTACTGATAGTCCCTCCAAGAGTCTGGGCAGATAACTTTGCCTCTATCAGTCCGGGTATTGACTTTATATTCATTGAACATTTGGAGGAAATAATGGAATGTTTAGAATGATAATAAAAAAAGTATTTTTTGTCTTTCACATATCAATGAGAGTACCTTCCTCAACATTATTTGGATCCTCTACATCTATCGTTGTGATAAAATATGATTCATGTTTATCCCTTAATCTAAGATAAGGTTGATTGTGTTTCTCTTACATTACCTTCTGATTTGAATAGTGATTGGAAAATTTATCAAGATATCCAATCATGAAGAATAGTACTTTAGGTTAGTCCAATACCACATTCCCTTTTTTAATGTTTATAAGGTGAGGATTCACCTCAATATAAATGTTATGAGCTTTATGGACAACTCTTCTACACATGTAATATTTCCCTCTCCCAAGCAATAAGTTATCTAAATTATTCTTTCAAATTTATTTCATCTGGAATGTTTCACGTTAGTTCCTCCTATCCCATGAACAAAGTTCATCACTATGCTTGGATCCATTGATCTCTTCTTTCCATTAGATCTATGAGACCACTTTTTCTCTTAGAACTCTAGTTCAAACTTCATAGCACTTCACACTATACCCTAATACCTATCATAGTAATGATTGGATAGATTCTTCCCTAGATGTGGTTTTAGTATACCAATGAATATATAAACCATTTCATTTTGATCCATGACAAATATAGTGGTGTAATGATAATGTATTGTAATGTTCTTCTCATTGATTCACAAAACAATTTCCATCTTCTTCAGCTCTAGGAATTTGGTCTCCACTTTCGTTCGCATTGAATGGGGGGAATATTTATTAAAAAAGGATATCTTAAATTCTTCCGATTCAAAAGAGTTGATCTCAATTCTTGGATTCATGTTCATAATTAGGTTCCACCACTGATCAACCTCTCCCTCTAATAGGTACACAACCATAATGAATTTCTCTTATTTCGGACAATGGAGCACAAAACATATCTTTTCAATTGAGATTATCCATTCTTAATCTATCAATGTGTTGATATATAAACAATAAAGAGGTGTTTGTTGATGCCAAAATGACTCAGCAAAAAAAATTTACAATCGATTTTATTTTATCCTCTTATCTTGATAAAATTTATTGTTCATTACATGGGTTAAGTGATTCATTATGCCGATGATGTTTTCCATTCCAAATTCCATTGGTGATTCATTAATGAATGGTCTATTATAGTCACTATTTATGAGGTTCCCCATATTTCCCTACATTTTCTAAAATAAGAATAACATAGTTTGAAATGTATTTCTTTTAATAATCATATAATTTCTAAAGGAATTCTAGGTCTTAAAATATCATGATTCAATATGTTATTGATTAATAAAAATTACATTTTTTATATATCCTTCATAATGGTAAATATAAATATTGTTATTATCCAAACATATACCCAAGGAGTGTAAACCCAAGATTTAATCAAGGCTCATTCTTCTTAACATGTTACCATTAATGTCTAGTTAAAATCTGTGTTTTTAGGTTTTCCCCCTAGACACATATTTTTGAGATCCCCATCCACTGGTTCTTATCCAATCATAGTTTTCATATCTCAAAAATCACTTACACGATAAATGGATAAAATACAAGTAAGTTTTCCGATATTTAAAAATTTCTATAGGGTTATTTCAAACGTTTTCAAATACAAATTTCCATAAATAACTAAATAATCCTTTAATAACACCTAGGTAATCCCAAATGTTTTATTACATGAACTCCTTATTACATGATAAAGAATAAATGATATATAAAAGTATAGTTTCATGAAAAAAAATGGAATATAATACAAGAAAACATAAAACATTATTCTAAAAAAATTGAAATGATTCTTCATTGGTTCACCAAAATTATTTTTACTACATCTTAGAAGCTGGGGACATATATCATAGGAAACGGTGAGCATAAGGCCCATTAAGGAAAAAATAAGGAGAACCATTTATATGTGATATTGTGGAATGTCAAAAAGAACATGATGAATATAATTATGGAATGAAAAATAGAACATGATAAATATCACAATAAAATGGAAATTAATAATATAATGGAAAATTTGCTACAACATTTAACTGAGACATACATAATAATATCAACTAGGTTAATAACCAGGGATTCCAAAAAATTACGAAGGTTATTCACAAACATATCATATAACATGTCATATCAATATATTAAATTCCTTACCTATTTCATTGGAGAAACTTCATGAAAAACCCTTCATATGTAATAAATTTCAAGTGATCCATATATATAATATTAATTTATTTCATAAATAACATGTGGAGAATAAAATAAAATTGATTTATATCAGAATCATAGAATTTCAAAACTGCTTAAAAACATGATCACTATGTCATTTTCAGATTCGAAAAAAGAAATGTGGGATTCATGTATTATAACACAAGAATGAAATAAATACATTTTCCATATTGGTGAATACCTCTAGAAATGAAAGAGGATTAGATATTCAGGAAAATAAAATAAAACATAATTTCTTGTGGAGAAGAGACAGAATTTGGAGAAGAAAATTCTATAGCATAAAAGGTATAAAAAGTGGTTTTAGAAAAGGGAAAAATTAAAGGGGAAAAGTTATAATATTGATAAAATATAATTTCAGAGTAATATATTTAACATGAGATATTGAATATAAATTTCACAATACATATACATAAAATGGTTTTTGAAATGAAGAGAAAATATTGATATTTTCCTCAACTTGAGGAGTTACTTCTACTATATTATTACTGAAAACTTGGGGCCTTGGTGAAACCATGGGAGGACACATTGTGAGGTAAAAATATCTGAAATTTATGAAGGATGGATTTTTAGTGAATGAAAATGGAGAAATGGGAGGGAATTTTTAGAAAAAGTGGAGGATTTGTTTATTAATTTTCTGATATAACCCATGGAAACCTAGGTAGTGATATATGTGAATCTATGGGAATTAACATGGCATTTTCCCATAGTATTAGAATCTTTAGAAACAAATTATGTATTTTTAATCCACAAGATCCTTATATCATTTTATTTTATTTATTTTGTCATGGAAAATTAGTTTTTTCACAAAATAATATTTTGAAGGTAAAAGATTCCATTTTAGAAATTGGAATGTAAGTTTAGTATTAGTAAATTTAATAAAATCTATTAAAATAATTTATATTAATAAAAAATATATATCTTGGAATGTTTTTAATTATTTATTACATAATTATGAAATAATTATGATGTCATCCACATACTTAAAAACAAAAACTCTATTTTAACTATTCATGAAAAAATATTGCATTTTGTAAAATTCTCATAAATTCTCCATAACCTAATCTGGAAATTATAATTTAAAAATTTGGTATTTATATTATCATAATAATTATCCAAATGTGATAATTTTTTCTTTTAAAAAAATTCTTTATTTATTAAAAATAATAGTGGATTGAAAATGTGTAGTAAAATTTCTCACACTTTAAAAAAAACATTATAATTTAATTTTAAGGAATAGTGTTTTAATCATACAAATTTCATTAAATTTATTATTAATAATAATAATTTATATTATTATAATAATTATATACATTCTAAAAAGTATACTATCTATCAGAAAAAAAACAATTTATTAAATTTCAACTTAATTTTATTAAGAAAAAATATTCATAAAATGAAAATGATGGAATAAAAATATTATTTATATATAGGAATAAAACCTTAAATAACCAGGTCTTCAACACCTAACCCCTTATTACTACCATATACTCCCTAAGAATATGGTTTGATATGGTAATAGTTTTGTGGGGTGCCTCATCTAACATCGACTGAGTGGTAAACTCTGCGAACTTCAACTTATTTTGTAAGTGATTTAATTGAAGCTTCACTTGTTGATGCCCATATTGGGATTTCTCAAGATAGATCCCTTATGATGATACCTACCTCAAAATCTTTGATAAATGGACGTCAAATGGAACGAATATACTTATTTAGTTCATCAACTCTTATCTCCAAATCAATTATCCTTTGACAAAGTTTACTTATAAACAATAGTTATAACATTAAAATTATTACCAATAGTATAGCTCTCAATGGTCATATTTAATGATAGTCATAATTGACAAAAATTTATATAGTTATTGAAACCAAATGGTCACATTTCACTTTATAATCACTTCATTATTAGAGAGACAAGATTTTTTTTGTATAAAATAATATAGCACACATTTTGACGAAAGAATTATCATTCAAAAATTCCAGGTAGTTATAGGAAGCTATACAAAAGCCTCATTATTAGATGGAACATTATCATAATCCTAATATAGAACCATTTTTATTTGTCATCATGGAGGAATCATAAAATATGAATGGTGTACCATGGTCAAGGATTAATTCTACGATCAGGCTCAAGAAGGAAATTGAAACCAGAACCCATTCCTATATGATTTATGTACAAATGTGTTTACCTTCAACCATTTCATACATGTACCTAGATAAAAATATGGGTATTAGAGTCATGTTGAATAAATATGTATGCCTCTATACTAGCACTATATTCCCTATCATGAGAGTCAAATTCGACACAATTTATCATTATTTCCCTAGTTCCCAAATCAAACCTCACTTCTAGACAATATTCAAAATTTGATCAAAGTGAAAAACTATAATTTGATACCATACCATCATTACCCAACCCATGAGGACCTAACTAGAAGACAATTAATCATGTTTTATGCCCCAATCTCACCTCTAATAGGCCAATGGTTAGCTATTATCATCGAGTAGGCATATCACATACTTTAGAGGCTATAGCCTATGATATATGTACACACACACACACATTTTTAAATACCCATACAGTATTGAAAGGTAAAATACAAATGATAACATAAAGCATGAACATATATATATATCCCACATCAGAGTATAACAAAAGTATTAGAAATCATAAATAGTTAAATACATGGCAATAAAAACTGTAAAAAAGTCAAACATTATATAAAGAGGGGAATTATTCCTAATACAACACTTAGTAAAAACCACTACCGATATAACTCAACTATTATATTCCTTATTTTGGTCCACCTAGGTCTCCATCAAAATAAAAATCATCTACATATAACATTACGTGTTTGTGTAGATCCCATGCGGGGTTCATTTTATACATACACAGTAAGACTCACCAAAATCACCAAATTTAAAGCATCAAGAGAGCAGTAATATCATGATAAGGAAGGAATTTCAATTAGATTAGGAGACATAATAATAAATAATACTCCATATTTACTCAAGAAAAACACTAAGTCACATAATGAAGATATAATCACGTATATTGGTCACATTATCAATGAACACTACCTAGGAAGACAAAGATAATGATGAAAATGAGGATCTATCCCTTTTCCACATAGAGGGGTTCCAACTCTAATCTGTTGGGGTGATCTAACATCCAATACTAAGAACTAGAAATTGAATTTAGCCCTCAGACAAGTGGATTGTAGACACTTAACCTGGAATGAGGATACTCAATAGTAAACATGAAAGAGGGAATACACCATAATGAAATGAATGAGATAATAAACATGACTTAGAGAAAGTACATGGTGTGTATTGGGAGTACATGGCTTGTGTTTCCAATTTCATACCACACCATCTCTATTCAAATTTTCAACATCCCTTGCTTGTGTTCTCTGGTACTCCTTTAGTACACCACTAGTGCCCATGTACCTGTTAGTTCTCATGTAGCTATCCATTTTTGTTTACCTTTCCATGTTTTTGTCCATGTATGTAAGGATTCCACATTGTTCCGCTAGATAAGTGTCACATGGCTTGTGTGATTTTCTCCTCAGTGTAAACCCCAGCTGCCATGGATAAGGAATTACACACCATGTGTTCATTCTAGTATATCCCATGTATATTTATATTTTTTAGAAACATTGAAATTATTCATGCATATTATCACATTACTTATACTAATAATTTCACTCTAAACCATGTTAATGAAATTGGATCAATTTGTTTACCACACCTATTCCATCGTTGATGGTAAGATTCTGGCAACTTGATCTATGCATTGTTTGATCTCATCAGACCACCCCCACCAAATGCTAAAACCCAAAAATGAAGAACTCCCCATAAAATAATGATCTATATCCAATATCGTGCTACACCATATAAAATCTTTTTTGTCATCTTGACCCCAAATCCAAACCCATATAATTTTTTCTTTTTTCCAATGGACTGAATACACATCAATTTGTATTTGTATTTTCGGAAAAAAAAAATACGAAAGGAATGATGATGATGAATGTGTGATAAAAAAGTTGAGAAAAAACAAAAACCATAAATATAAGGAATTAACATAAGCTATATTTTGGATGGACTCAATCTTTTTTCAAAGGATGATAAATGAAGAATGAATAATCTGGGATTATCAAAAAAGATCAATTCCCAATTTCTAGGAAGATTAACTAACACCTACAAATTAAAAATCGATGAGTGAATCAATTTTTTAAAATGAATGAATCATATTTAACATGGGATAAATATACATAAAATTAAACCCAAAAAAAATTCCCTACCTTGAGTTTGGATTGATCACTATTGATGAATGGTTCTGCACCATAGTCATTAGTGAGATCCACAATCTTCTTCACAAAATAATTGTGTCTCTGTGAGTAGTTATCTTTCATCAATGAACTCTCCTCCAAAGGCTCCTCCCCAAATCCTAAGGGTTATGTGGCTAACCATAGGATCCATCCACAAATGGGTTTAAATAAAAGAGTTTAGTTCATGATTTATATTAAGTAAGTAAATACTATATTTTATTTATTTATTTTATTATCCATCCCATGATTTCAATGAATCCAGAAACCCAACATGCAATATGATTGGGATGTTTCTATGGTAAAAAACATATTATAGATTTAATAGAGGTATTATATTTCCCATAAGAGATATTTTTAGGAGTTCTTTGATTATTTCAAAAAAATATGCATATTGGTGATATAAAATATAAAATATTTTTTTATATCAAAACTGAGGATCCTCAAGACCTGATATCTCATCTTGACTCAACTATTGACTCTAAAAACATTCATTAATTTATTCAAAATACTAACATGAAAAAAAATGTTTTGAAAATGTAAGGGAATATATAGCCACTACATACTTTTATGTATACCCATTTTATGATCCATTGCTTCCCCTTCCCTTTTTTTGAGTAAAATATTATGTAATGAATGGATCTCCCAATATAGTGAAGGAAAATCATTTTTTGATCCAAGGTGAAACCAATCCAAGAGGTACCTGGGTGGAATAGTGGAAAGCTACAAAAAAATCCTAGTTGAAGGCATTTTCCCCGTAGTCAGTGGCTAGTATTTCATCCTCTAGATAAGGTACCCATTTGTAAAATCCCATGATCATTACACTCATATTAATTTTTCTCTTTCATGTTTCATGGTTAAATTTATTATCGATGTTTTGTCTCAAACACATGAGTTAATGAATTAACAATAATGAAAGATAGAACTAAAATAAATTGGAGTATGATAAAATATTATCAAAGACATTATTAATCACTAAAGTAAATCCATATAATATTAGAAATCATATAATAAATATACAATGTGAAATTTTTTCCTAAATAAAAAAATAAATTAAATTTATATATTAATTTGGTATAGCCTTTCACGACTTAAGTTAAAATCAAACAGTTGTTCAATGTTCTTAATTTGTCAATGATTGGGTTCCTTCAATTGCTGGTGAATTTTTAATTAATTTTTTGTGTTGAATTAGCCGAATACAGATCAAAGGATTACTGACGAAGAAATAATTCATGCAACTAACATGAAATGATTAAGGAAATCCATTTTAAGGATTTAATGATTGGGGAGTCCACTCCAAAAATCAAGAAACATGGATTTTCTGAAGTTCAAAATTATATACATACATAAACCCCTAAAATAAATTTTAATCCCATGTATAAGTTATGAGTAGTGGAATATGGGTTAGTTCAGCTCGAATGTCCCAGAAATATGATATTCAGAATCAAATAGCAAGGTACATTCAGATTCGATAATATTGTGGTAGAATAATAAATATAATACTTATTATCCACTTTTATCTTATAAATTACTAAAATTATTCTCTTCATATTTTATAAATAAAAAAAATGAATCTAACCATATCACTTTGATCCATACATTAGAAGAATAACCTCCTCTCTTTTAGTAATATACAATAATGGAAAATGATATTATGTGTTATCTTACACCATGAAATGAAATTACCTATGCTAGAATACTCTATTCTAGAAGTGAATATCCCAGTGGCATGTGAGGACATATTGTCTCTATTTGAGAGACATTAATATGATACCACATATGTCCAAGGTTTCATTCTATCAACCATAAATAATGAGTTTCTAAAATAACATAAATCCATGGATGCATATATAGATATGTCTCACCATCATGATATCTATCAAGAGTATATGGGTTAAAGAGATAAAATTAACATAATAATTTTTTTATATGAAATATTTGAAATTAAGAATCATCTAGGACTCTTGTAGCAAATTTTATAGTTTCATATTACGCTCCAACATCTTCAGCTATAAATTCAACGATGATTTATGCATTGATCTCATCTATTTGAAACTAACAAAGCCCTTCCATATTTTTATTGATAATTATAACATGATAAATAATATGAAGAGTCTTTCATAACATATTAACCTAATTTTACATGTTGACAAGGGCATGGATCATGAAAAACCTATTGTTTTATGGTGAATAAGAAAAGGATGAATAATTAAAATGGGCCAACACTCATAAAAGGTCTCAATATCCAGAGAACCATTCTTCCAACAAGAGGAAGATCCAAAGATAGGTGAAAGAAAAGGAAGTAATATATTTCTCATTGAAAAAGAAAGGCCACTAGAAAAGTAACTACAATCAGAAGTAAGAGGAAGTTAAAAGAACATTCATTATCTTGTGTAGTCTTTTAATGTCAAACATTGGGTATTAGATTGAGATTTTTGTTCTTAAATATATATCCAAATTCAAGAACCATGTCTCTAATAAAATATTTTAATAGGGGAGGTGGATTTTTGGGCTAACAATGGCGTGAGGATAGATTCTCTGACGATTGGAGACTGCATACTTCCAAAAATAAAAAGAATTATGTGGGTTTTAAAAGATTTATATTATGGAAAAACATAATCTCGGTATCCTATATAGATTCAAATGGTAATTTCAGGTTTTAAAATAAAATATTTTTCTCTAATAAAGACGCAAATATTTTTCTATGAAACAAAATCATAGAATTGTTTTTAGGTAATAAATTATGAAGAAAATGATTTGGAAATTGATAAAGAATCATGCTATCATGACTCATATAACACCATGTTTTGGTATCACTATCTAAGTCATGAAAACAATAAATTTTATCAAATATATATCAATATTGTTTTTATAATTTTTGGAGAAAATAAAACATGAAATATGTCGTGATTATTTAAAGGTAAAAATAACCGACCGACCATTCAATCCAATGGTGGAAAAATAAACACATTATATAGGATTACTTGACACTTATGTGTGTATAACATTCCAAGTAGAAATATAAAAGTGTTTATTTTTACTATATTTCTTTTATTGATGAATTTATTGGATATGGATATGTCTAATGGATGAGTTATATGTCTGAGTCCTTTTAAAAATTAAAATAATACTGGAATTTTTTAGATAATCCACATGGAATAAAGATAAAGAAGCTTTGATCTAATCAAGGTTCTGAATATAATAACCCAAACTTTTATTTATTATTTAAAAGAGTTTTGGATTATATCTCGACGAACTCAAATTTACACAATACAACTAAATAGTGTTAGTAAAATGAGTAACCACACATTGTTATAGGTGTTAATGTTAGTGATGAATCCTATATATCATCCATTATTCTTTCGGGGATATGGATTACAAACTGTGGCATAAAAACTAAAATGAGTACCAAATAAATAGGAAAATACAATTCCCTTCAAGTGATAGAGTGTAATGAAACTAATTTTTTCACATACATGATTATGGGGTTTTGAGTAATTTGTTGTGCCCATCCTAGTAAAAAACCAATCACCACTAGGCACCAAGTGTATCTTTATATGGTATCATAATGAAATAAGGAGATACCAAATATACCCTTCAGAAAAGAAAGTTAACATCACTACAAAAGAAGTATTTCTTAAAAGGGGTAACATCATCAATAATTAGAGTGGGAGGAAAAAGGACTTCATTGATGTCAATGCTCAAGTTACATAAGAGTTGGTACATGAAATGATCCAATAGGTCTAATGGATGAATTTTTTATTGAAATAACATCATTTTGGAGTATCACTAGAGAGGTAATAATACTTCAGAAAAATATGTTTCTAGTAGCTAGTGAATCATTATTAGTCAAAAATAATGAACATATCTCATAGAAATACCTAGTTGATAGATAAAAAGTTGTAATATGGAAAGAATCCTGGAATTATGAAATAGATTTCATGTATCAAAACCACATTTATTTAATGGTATTTTCATCATTTTATATAAATCATGTTGGGTGAAAATGGAGATTCCAGAGAGAAATATACATGGAGGGTAATAAATGCACCTACAAAAAATTAAAGGATTCTAAATGAGTGTAAATATCATCAAGGAAATGAAAATTAAAATGTTTTTCTCTAGTTTCTATGTTTTAATACAAGAGAATTCTACTTGATATATTAGTTTACCTTGACTATGAAATTTAGAAGATGAATGTAAAAATAATTTTCCTTAATTGGAACCCTTAGGAAGACTTCTATTTGACACACCTTGAAGGATTCGTGAATATTGATAATTAAAAAATGTAATGAATGATATAGAGATACATTTATGGATTTAAGAAAGCTTCCAGGACTTATTATATTCAGTTCAATGAAACTATAAAAGTATTTGGTTTCATTATGAATGAATCTAAGACATGTGTTTAAAATTGGATTAGTGGTAAATTAGCTGTTTTCTATTTATTATAAGTTTATTACAAATTACATTTTGGAATCCACATAACAATATTATAGTCATTAAAGGACTTGTTAGAGAATAATTTTTTCATGAAGGACATATGTAAACTAACATATATCCCAGTGATAAATATTATTCATGATATATCTAAGAGGATTATTAGAAAAAGTCAAGGTTCATACATTGACCAGGTACTAAGAGATTTAGTATATAACAACACAAGATGGGACTGTTTCTTGTGTCATAAGGAATACATCTTCTCAAGAAAAAGTTTCCTTAGACACAATAGGTCAAATAGAGAATAAATAAGATATCATATGACTCAAGGATAAGGTTAATCATGTATGACATGTTCTATACTGTATATGATGATTCCTATACATTGTGTTTGGTATTATGATATCAATCTAATCCAGGTTAGTATCCTTGGTCTGTTTTTAAGAATAAATTAAATTATCTGAGAAGAACTAAGGACATGATCATGGTCTATGGAGGGGAATAGGATATATTTATCATGCTTTATGCTAATTACAGCTGTCAAATATATTATAATGATATGAAGTATCTATCAGGATATATCTTCAGTCTCAATAGAGGAGCTGCAAGCTAGACGAGTTTGAAGTAGACCGTTTGTTTTTTCAATTCTATAATGTAGTCTGGGTATACAAAAGCTTTTAATATAGTTGATTAATCCATTTTTAAGTGAATATTTATAATGTATCCTAATATTTTTCCTATATTTAAAGACTCTATAACATTATATTGTGATATTAATGCAGTCATGGCTCTAGAAAATGAGCCATGGTCACACAAACAGAAAAAGCACGTACTCAAATAGAATCAAACCTTGAGGGATTTTTGTCAGAGGGGAGAAGTTGTAGTAGGTAGAGTTTTCTAAGGAAGAAAACATAAAGGATCAAATCATTAAATAATTGTCTTTGTAGAAGTATGAGTATCATGTTAGTGCTAGGGGATGAAGGTTATTAGTAGTTGTCTATAGTGAAAATTGGAGTCTATTAGTGTTGGTACCCTTGAACCAACTTCTGTATACATTATAATTTCTAATATTAATAGATTTGGCCATTAATAAACGGTTGATCAAATCATTAATGATTATATGTGTAAAATAGTATGTGATAAGGTTCATAGAGTAGTTTTTTTAATTCAAGGGTCATAGTAGTTCCCCACTATGTTGAAAACAAAAATGTTCAACTACAGTATTCCTAGATATATGTTCTACAGATGGGTGAAATCATATTAGGGGAAAAATAATATATTCTACTCGGGGTAGAGACTCAAAGGAAATTGAGTAACCTTCTCATGGTTTTCAAATTTGGTAATTTCTACTATATGAGATTATTAGAATTGGACAAGCTAGTAAGAAATTCACATTTATAAGTGTCATTGGATGTTATTATCAATAGATGTTGGTATTGATATTTACATTTATTGTTATTATTAATGTTTATTATTGGTTTTTTTCAATTATGTAATGATGAAATCCACTGTGACATATTTTCATGGTGAAGTAGGTTACATTGGGTACATCAAGTCTATTATTTAATTAATGAATAATGAAATTAAATAATTTTCCATTCTATCATTTAACAGAAGTTGATATCTTACGCCCTTTGATGGAAATAATATTTCTTAAATAAATCCATGGTCTTGGTGTTCTATAGAAATGTTCTATTATAAAAAAATACAATGAATGAGACGTCGACCACATAGGTTGGAGCCACCATCATGAACCGTTATTGATTATATATATTCCTATAGTGGGATTATATTACACTATATGTGTCTATATGATGTTTTATATTGTTATAACCTGGAATTCTTTCTCTATGGATTCATTGGTGAGTTTCTAGATGATATACATGGATGTTGGTATTATTTATTTAATTTCATTTGCATGGAGGCTTAAAAGGTCACACATTAAGTCTATCCATAACCACTATTAAATATTATTATTATTTATTAGATAGAATATTGAAGAAATATTCTTCCCGCATGAGGTTTAATTATTTATATATCCATAACTAAACATTAAAGAGAATATTTTGTTATCAGAATGTTTAATAAATATTTATTTTCACTAGAGTGAATATATTATTTACATATTTATTATAAAATCATGAAAAGATATTTATCTAATAAATAAATAGTCATTATTCATGGACCAATTAAAATTCTGGAGGAATAACAGACTTATTTTAAATGTCTCAAGTTGAATAATTTATATTAAATTTTAATTGAAGAAATAATATTTATTAATTCAATATTTTTTTCATGTTACGAAATAATATTTTTATTGTTATTTTTATTTTGAAAATGTGGCTCTGGATGGAATAAATATACAATAATGAACATCTATAATTATTACTTTTTAACCATGGTACTATTAAAACATAATTATATTAATTCTAATTGAAGGTGTTTTCATTGGTTTTCTTGTGAACAACAGTATACAAAGAAATCGCTCAAATACATAGAGATACCCTTATAAAAAAATACTCTCAGGAGTGGAGAGTGATCCTACTCCACCTATAGTATTGATTCTATACAGAACAAAGATAATTTTTCAGGAATTAATTCTTAGGGAGATCAAAAACAAACTATGAAAGCATTAATATATACCATTCACACACCTATAGATACCTAAAATGATGATTAGAGTATCATATTGAATGTATATATCACCATTGAAGGAAATATACACTGTATTACAAGAACATAATTGTTTTATGACATAGATACACCATCATATTCATTAAAAAATAAATAATTCATCACATGAAAATTAATTAATTTGGTTAAATTAATTATAAATAACAATGTGACAATCCCATTTTTTGTTTTGGTATTCTCATACAATTAATCTTTGATTTAATTCCATTGGTCACAAAAATTTCCATCGATGGACATCTCAAATTCAATATTGATTATAAAAAAAATATGAGTTGGGTATGACTTATTGGGTTCTTTTGTTCCACTCAAAACATTTATGGGAAACAAGTGATTCAACAAGATAATTATTATATTTATTATCATTGGGTGTGTCACATTCACCAAATAAGAAAAATATCCTCTTAATCATTATCATCGACCCCCATGCTTTCCTTTAGCTATAAAACAACTTATTGGAACTGATATTCTTCATTAGAGTCTCCTTTCATAGAATATTTTAGTATCCTAAATCCGAATAAAATAACAACACATTTCTTGATTAAAAATAAACAAAACTCATTTTGGAATTTTATTTTCTATCCATTAAGTTGATTTCATTTTTTTTCTGGAAATGAATCTACTTTAAGTGTCGTAATTGGTCAATCTGAATACCACATGAACTTCTGTATCTTTTTTACAATTTTAGTTTTGTTAAGACAACAATTCAATTACTGTATCCCTATTTATTAATTTAAATTGGGGTTTGAAATCACTACAACCTACTCTTACACCACTTATAAAACTCAAATTTCACATTGATACCACTTTCATTTTATAATTTATATAATCTATAGATAATAACTCCCATGTAAACCTACATCACTTTAATAATCACATATATAAATTAGGTGAATCTCAAAAGTAGTATATCCTAATCATCCTCATATAGATGAATGTGGTTGGTCTTTATGATCTAGAACATTATATATAATTTTATTTGATTAAATCTTATAAATTCTTCTAGGTATACTACTTGAAAACACATCATACCAAATAATTTAATTATAAATATCCATATTCTTTAGATTGGACCAAAACTCAATCATTAGGCTAATCCTGCTTATATATATTTCTTCCTTTGATGTAAATCCACTACATTTTCCCCATGATTTATTCCCCATTAGTGGGATATTTATCATTTCTTCATCACTCTCCTTATGGTATTATTTGGGAATATTTTTAGTCATTTTTCCATTTTCATCCTTTTATATATCCATTTAAGCATGGTTAAACTTATTTATCCTTGTGGAGCCTTTATTAAATAATTCATTTAATTTTTTCTGTCAAAAACAATTTTGATCTACTTTATCCATATTTTATTTATTTTTCCTTCTAACCATTACTAGAAAAATATTCATTGAATTATGATTCTCCACTTATTGATATTCCTTTTCTTGTTCCACAAATAAAATGAATCAATTTTTTAATGTAACATATTCTTATGCATTCCATATTTAACATCCCCTTTATATATTAGTACCAGTTTTCTTCATAGTGACTCCATCACATCTCAGGTTGCAATAGATCTCAATATATATTTATTTATCACAAATAGATCATATCCTATTAAAAAATATCTTTTTGATATATTTTATATGGTATTATTCTTCAATTTAGTGCCTTGATGTAATTTCCCTAACCTAGGATCCACAATACTAGTTCCCCAAGCCACGTTGTCACATGAACTCATTCACACCTCTCCATATGCTAGAAGATTCCAAATAGTGATGAGGGACTAATGAGTAAAGTGGGGAGACCATACCCTCTTTTGCAGAGTATTCTACTATAGAACAATAAATTTATAATAGAATCAAATGAAACAACCAATAAACATACAAGCCAAACATCACCCAATTGGATGCAAACCATAATTCAACCTTAAAAATGTAAAGATATACTAGTAGTGAAAAGTGAACAAAACACAAAATATGATAAACTTCCAAATTCCCAAATGAGTCTTGAGTATAAGATCAAATCCTTGTCCATGTACATCCGGAACCCAACTCAACATCATAGTGTAGGAACTTTTCCCTTGTCCTAGACTGAAACTATGAAATCTACTCGGGTACCCAATAGTGGCTTGAGTATAGTGTGAGTACAAAACATAACATACCACCACCAACAGTTTCTAAGAAATATGTAGTCTAATATATAGTGCTTGCAAGTAAGAAATAAATGGCAAGTGAACAAGTAATTTTTTAATAACCATTCATTAAAAAGGTTCCTCTAATTCATGCCTAGCATTTATCCCAGTTTTAGTTCATATAACATCCTTATTACATAATACATTTTTAACACATTCTCTTGGGGTTTGGCATACATATCATCTACACAAGGGTCTAAGGATATCAATAAAAATTCATAGGAGAAATAATTCATGTCCTTGTCTCACTGGGTATACACATATCACATTATGCAATTATCCACACCTCAAAGACTCACTCCGGGTGAACTGCAACTGGTAGGGGAATAGAGCCTACACCCCCTTCCCTAACTCATGAATTTATTGGGTGGGGTTAGAGCCTAATTTGAAATCAACCCATTTGCGTGGAGCCTCATGTCATTAACCCACTCTACCAAGAAAAGGGCACAATCTTATTTATCTTATAACCATAACCATATCATAACACAACCAATCATAAATAATTACACTAGAGATAAAAATACTTAAAAAAACGGAAATTAATAATATTCCATAAACCATTAATACATTTTTCATTTAAAATTCATATCAATTTGTCCAAATTACTATACATGTGGATTTTACCCTTATGTGTAATAAAAAAAACCCTTGTCATAGCCAATATTCCCCAATGAAAATATTTTAAATCATTTAGTCCATTTATTATTTCATGAGAATTTACGCACTTGTGCATTACAAGTATAATTATTTTCTCACTAGGCACATCCACTTTATTTCATTCAACTATTTAGAAGTACTATAAAACCCCATGACTTTGAAAATAAATATTGAATGCATTTTATAATCTAACCATTTTACACAACTTTTCCTCTACTGTGTTTGGAATTTTGAATAACATTCATCTAGGGTTGTGACCAGTAAGTAATTTAGAGTCTGGTAGAACAAACTTGTTTTATTGGTGAACAGTAACATACCCTTATGAATAATAATATGAATAGAAATATGACTCTTATGAATAGTAAATAAAATTATTATTTTATTTTCTTAGGGCAATAAGATAATGTGATCTTAATTTATTTTTCAATGCGAAATAAAACTAATTGCACCTTAAAATTGTTATTTTTTGAATTAACTATGAATTTGTTTAAAAATTAAATAAATAATATTTAAAAAAATTATTTTGAAAAATGGAGATCATTTTTTAATTCTACACATCAAAAAATGTTTGGGGTAATGTTTTGGGATTTTTCTGAAATTCTAGAATTTTTGATGAATATTGAAATACGATAAAATACCATATATACAAATTATCAGTTAAATACACTATTCATGTAACATCCCAGGTAAATAAATAATAAATAATTTTCATATTTATTAATATTTATGAATTAAATATTATTTTTACTTTAAAGGGGTTGCTATGTTCTATAGCGTGCCTGATACGAACAACGAGCTTCTTTGAAATCTTACGTTGCACACTAGTAATAAAATAATATTATTTTAAATGGTAGTTAACATGTAGTCGTTGTATTGGCAGGAATGAATAGAAATAACTAATATATGATTATATATGTTTGTTAACTGTTTTTATGTTTATCCAATAAAGGATAAAGGTTTAAAATACGAAAAGAATTCAATTTTAGGCATAGATACTCTAATATTCACTAAAAGGTCGAACTATCGCCTTTTGATGGTGAACGCTATTTAAATATAGTTTTGGTCACTCATATAAATTATATTGGACCAAATAAAAGTTTCTTTAGAATCGTGACATTAAAATTTACTTTGTGTAAATTTTTGGTATTTTTCCGATAAAGTTCATTTTTTAATGAATAGTGAAAAATGTTGTATTTTAATTCAAAACATCTATTTAATATAATTTATTTATATGATTATATTATCTTTTGAATTGGTTTTAAAGTTAAATTAGGATATATTTTTACCATTTAATACAATAGTGGTTGTTGGAATTAATTTCACCTTGAAATTGGACTTAAACTAGTGTCAATCTTTTGATACATATTGTTTCATAAAAACATGCTATTTGTTTTGACAGCGGGAATTAATTATTAAATTAAATAATGTAAGTTATATGTTTTGAATTTTGTAAAATAGACATTATTTTTGAATTCGGAATATCAAATATATCTTAGGGTGAAGTTTTGGTATTTTTCTAAAAATCTTCAATTTTTTGATGAATAGTGAAACCACCAAGTTGTACTTAAAAAACTGATTTTTCATTTAAATGAAAATATACCAACTCTGTGTTTTAAATTTCAAAAATCCTACATACATGGTTGTCATTAGAATGTAAAATGTGGTTCAATGAGATTAAAATAATTTTTTGGTGAATAGTAACTTTTAAGTTTTTAATCGCAATTAGAGGTAATTAGTGTAATTTAAGGTAAAAATGATGTTTTAATAATATGAAATTACCTTGACACATGTCCTACCCTTATTGGATGTGTCATGGCTGACAAATACAATCCATGGGTCAACTTGGGGACCCCATGGAGCCACTTTGGTAGGAAAATGACATTAATAACTTTTTATTTAAAGTTAAAATGAAAATGTCACAAACATGAGTTATTTTACTAAAATAATTTTTAAATTGGGTTATAAAAATTATATTTATGACTATAAATATTCATTAAAAAGATAAAAATATTTCCTACATCATTAATGTTTTTTATATTTTTTAGACATTAAATAAATTAAATTATTTATGACCCCATGATGACGCAGTGATTACCTCATTATTTAACGATTTAAATAAAATGAAAAGATAATGTAAAATATAAGACCTACACATGTCAAAAACCTATTGGATGGGTGGTTTTAGAACTATTGTCACCTTATCCTAGAAACATATAATTTTGGGACCTTTTAAATCCTAAATGCATTTTATAATAAAGTAACCTTTTATAACTTTCCAAGAGTGCCCCTCCTCTTCTCTTATAAAAGGACCCCAGCTCTACCACCTTACCCACACCTATCAAGTCTTTGGATCGGCCAAACCCTGCCCATTTTGTCTCTCCAAATCCCTCTCTTAATCTTAGAATCCTCCCTTTGGGCATAAGGCTTCCCAAGGAAGCCTTTGAGCTCAAATAAAAAAGAGTTACCCGTTTTAAAGGTAGTGTTTTCTCTTGTGTTCTTATATTTTATTTTGCTTCTCCAACCCCCTAGACTCTTTTTATTCTTTTATTTTATAACAACACCAGTATCTTAAATATACTAGGATTTTTTTATAAGAAGGATTCAAGCTAAACTTACACACACCTTTATCTAATGGTTAAAGATCATACTGTTTCCGTGGATAGCGAATTTCTGCCTCACGAAACGATGATTGTTCAATATTCTTCAAACACCTTCAATGGTGGCCATTAAGATGACACTATATTTTTATATGATATATAATATTCTAATGTTTTACTTTAGCTTCTGTATTTTTCATTTATGGAATACCAGTATGGTTTCCATTATGGGTAAACGTGATATCTTCATTTTAGGAAGTGCGGACTACTGCCACCTCAAAGAGATTTGATTCGTTAACACCATATGTGGTACGTATAAAGGATAAATTTAATGATATTATATAGGATATTATTCTGGAATTATGATATACCTTTATATCATTATGATTTTACTCCATTAAGTATGAAATAGAAATGAAAGTAGTGTTCATGCGTACGTACGGCTTACTATCTCCATGAATGATGCATTTCATTTCTTACCTCTAAATGATTATGTAATATTATAAATGAATGTATATAATGGATATATATGATATATATGATATCTAAATCATGAATATAATTCTTGATATAATGGATATTTTACCACATGAACAACTTGTAATTATAAAGAGTTTATTTTTGACTCAAGTACCAATGATCGACAAAACGACCATTATTAACTTAGATAATTACATAGTGTTCATAAAATGGTAATAAGTGATATAAAAGGAATAATTAACTTGAAAAGGGTTCTTAAGAAAGTAGAAATTAACTCAAGTTTATTATTCAGGATGTTAAAGAACGATCGAGTCATGTCGGACCTGATGTATGGGACTTCGTCTCAATCTCCTTTAATTGAGGCATATTTTGATTTATACACAACCTTATTTTATACGGTGTATAAACCCCTTTGACTTTTACAATTATCCAAAAGGAATCTTTTTTATATGAACTGTTTTACTAAACGACAAAAGGGAATGTCTTTGTCATACATATGCGGTGACAATGACTTCTCCACCGCCGTGACCATTATTTGAGTTTCGGCTTCCTCTACAAGCCATAAATTTTTTTTGAATGAAAAATAAATACCATGTTTTACTTTTCTTTTATTTTGGTATTGAAAATGGTTTTCATAATTTTTTTATTATATCAATGTGTTTTATTGATATCTTGTGATTGAAATGTGTAAATTTTATGTTTCCTTTATGCATGTTTTATGTGATACGATTATGTTATTGTTCTTGGGAATTGTTATGAAGACGGGTGGTTCCGTGATAAACTATGGACGGGTGAGCCCGATATAGCTCTCCAATGCATTGGGTAACGCAAAGGGGTTAAACGTTAAGGTTTCTCCGAAGGGATTTAGGGAATATACTGTGATGGGTATTCCAAACGTAACCAAGAGGGTTACTCCCTACGTAAGAATGTTATGAATGCCTCAAGTTACCTTTATGTCTTATGATTTCTATGATTTATTCATGATTTGAAGAGGTATGTTAAAGTGATTATGTTTCATGAGTAAAGTATGATTTCATACATGTACTAATGTTTTCATTTCGTACTTTTATATCACTTACTGAGCTTTTTATGCTCATCCCATGTTTTTGAAATGTTTTTCACAGGTCCAGGGAATGGTACATGATATGATGATAGTGTCAAGGAAGTGTCAAGAAAGAATCCATGTTTTATTTTAAATATGTTTCTGTTGATGGGAAAAATGAATACTATCTTTTATTGTAACCACTTTGTTTAAATGTGGGATGTAATGCAAGTTTTATGGTATAATTCACTAAAACACTAAACCTGAAAAGATCCTCAAGGTGTGTTCTTGAAATATCTCAATATTAAGTAATGTTTAAGGATGGGGCCTTATAGTTGGTATTAGAGGTCGGTTTAGATAACTTTAGGAGTTAGAATTCTATTAAATTAGTATCCAAAAATATTTTTTTATGGTCAAATTGAAATTATATAGCAATTGATGATTACCATGTTGCTTAATCTAATACATGTTTATTCAGAATGGTTTTCTACAGAGGAAAAATGGAAGCAGTTCTAGGAAGGCATACAGAGGAGAATGACCTTCCGAATCAGCAACCAAAGATGGTTGGAATCAGAATTTAGTATTTTACTGCAGTGATGGCTCAGTTGAATCAGGTGATAAATGGTTGTTGTGTTTATTGATGATATTTTTGTTTATTCCATAAGTAATGAGGAACATTAAAGTCATTTAAGTGTTATCTTGCAAACCTATAATGAGAATAAACTATTTGGGAAATTCATCAAGTGTGAGTTTTGGTTGCAACAAATTTCTTCCCTTGGTAACATTGTTTCTGAAGATGAGATAACTGTTGATCCTGCAAAAACAAGGGTTGTTGAAGAATGGCCAAGACCCACAAATGTAAATGAGATTCGTAGATTCCTTGGTTTTTTAGACTATTACCGAAGGTTTGTTATAAATTTTTCACGGTTATCTAGTCCAATGACTAAGATAACTCAGAAGGGTGTTAAGTTTATCTGGACAAAAGAATGTGATGATTGTTTTCAGGAATTGAAAAGAAGATTGGTGAATGCTCCAGTTTTGGCACTTCCTTCCAGTAATGGTGAGTTTGTTATCTACAGTGATGCTTCGTTGAAGGGACATAGTTGTGTCCTTATGCATAATGATCAGGTAATTGTTTTTTCTTCACATCAGTTGAAAACTCATGAGGTAAATTACCCTACACATGACTTGGAATTAGCTGCTGTTCTTTTTCTCTAAAAATTTGGAGGAATCATTTGTATGGAGTAAAGTGTGAAATATATACTGATCACAAATTTTTAAAGTATATATTCACATGCAAGTAATTGAACATGAGACAGAGGAGATGGCTAGAATTAATCCAGGATTATTATTGTACATTTCATTACCATCCGAGAAAATAAAATAAAGTGGCTGATGCTTTGAGTCAAAAAAGTAATGCTTCATTAACAATGTTGCATTTGGAATGTGATCCTTTGGTTAAGGATTTGATGAACTTTGGCATAAAAGTTATTGGTGTAGGACGTCCTTCTGTTTTGTTTCGGGTATCAGTGAAATCTTCTCTATCAGACATAATTAAGAAAGCACAGAAGCAAGACAGTGAGTTGTAGAAAAAGGTAGAGATGGTTCATCAGGGTAAGTTACCTAAAATTTAAAATTGATAATGATTTTGTTTTGAGATTTGGGAAAAGATTGTGTGTGACTTGTGATTCACAGTTGAAGAGAGAGTTGTTATGTGAAGCTCATAGTTCTCTGTTTTCAGTTCATCTAGGCAGTACTAAGATGTATAGAGATTTTCGGGAGTATTACTGGTGTGACGGAATGAAAAGGGATATTGCTGATTTTACTGTGAAGTGTTTGACATGTCAACAAGTTGAAGCAGAGCGGCAGTTACTGAAAGGGATTCTTCAGCCTTTACCAGTACCAGAATTGAAATGGGAGAATATATCCATGGACTTCATTGTGGGATTTCCGAATACACCTCAAGGTAATAATGCAATCTCGGTTACTGTTGATCGCTTGACTAAATCAGCTCATTTACTTACTATACGAGATACTTTTTCCCTAGATCAACATTCCCGTTTGTATCTTAAAAAGATAGCCAGGTTACATGGAGTTACTCTCTCCATTGTATCTGATCATGATCCCAGGTTTACTTATAACTTTTGGAAGGGCTTTCAGAAGTTGTTGGGTAATGAATTAAATTTTAGTACATCTTTTCATCCTCAATCAGATGGGCAGTGAAAATGAATGATTTAGACTTTGGAGGATATGCTACATGCTTGTTCGATGGATTATCAGGGAAGTTGGGACCAACATCTTTCTTTGGTTGATTTTTCTTATAATAATAGTTTTCATTCCAGTATACAGATGAATCCATTTAAGGCATTATCTGGTAAAAGGTGTCGAACTCCAGCTTTTTGGGATGAAGTGGGTGAAAGGAAGCTGATGGGACCAGAATTGGTGGAAGAGATGGCAGAAAAATTTCAGTTGATTCAGAAACTCATGAGAACAGCACAGAGTAGGAAGAATAGTTATGCTGATAACTGGAGGAAGGATCTTTCTTTCGAGGTAGGTGATCATGTTTTTTCTCAAAGTTTCACCATGGAAAGGTGTGATGCGATTTGGTAAGAAAGGAAAGCTAAGTCCAAGGTTCATTGGACCATTTGAAATTCTGGAGAGAGTTGGATGAGTTTCTTACCAAGTGTCTTTACCTCCAAGTTTATCTCGGGTACACAATGTTTTTCATGTTTCGGTGATGAGAATGTATATGCCTGATCCATCTCATGTTTTGAGCCCAGAGGTAGTTCAGTTGGAAGAGAATATCTCTTATGAAGAACAACCAGTCCAGATCCTTGACCGTAGAGAGAAAGTGTTGCGAAATAAGTTAATTCACCAGGTAAAGGTTTTATGGAAAAACCATATGGTTGAAAAGGAAACATGGGAATCTGAAAATTCTATGAGGGATAAATACCCCCACTTATTTTGAAAGTGAATAAAATTGCGAGGACTCAATTACCAAAAGGGGGGAAGGATGTAACATCCTAGGTAAATAAATAATAAATCATTTTCATATTTATTAATATTTATGAATTAAATATTAATTTTACTTTAAAGGGGTTTCTATGTTCCATAGCGTGCCTGATACGCAACAACGAGCTTCTTTGAAATCTTACGTTGCACACTAGTAATAAAATAATATTATTTTAAATGGTAGTTAACACGTAGTCGTTGTATTGGTGGGAATGAATAGAAATAACTAAAATATGATTATATATGTTTGTTAACTGTTTTTACATTTATCCAATAAAGGATAAAGGTTTAAAATACGAAAAGAATTCAATTTTAGGCATATATACTCTAATATTCACTAAAAGGTCGAACTATCACCTTTTGATGGAGAAACCTCTTTAAATATAGTTTTGTTCACTCTTATAAATTCTATTGGACCAAATAAAATTCTTCTTTAGAATTGGGACATCAAAATTTACTTTATGTAAATTTTTGGTATTTTTCGGATAAAGTTCATTTTTTAATGAATAGTGAAAACTGTTGTATTTTAATTAAAACCTCTTTTTAATATAATTTATTTATATGATTAGATTATATTTTGAATTTGTTTTAAAGTAAAATTAGAATATATTTTTACCATTTAATCCAATAGTGGTTGTTGTAATTAATTTCACCTTGAAATTGGACTTAAACTAGTGTCAATCTTTTGTTACATATTGTTTCATAAAAACACGCTATTTGTTTTGACAGCGGGAATTAATTATTAAATTAATTAATGTAACTTATATGTTTTCAATTTTTTAAAATAGACATCATTTTTGAATTCAGAATATCAAATATAGCTTAGAGTGATGTTTTGGTATTTTTCTGAAACGTTTCAATTTTTGATGAATAGTGAAACCACTAAGTGGTACTTAAAAAACTGATTTTTCGTTTAAATGAAATTTTACCGCCTCTGTGTTTTGAATTTCTAAAATCTGACATAAATGGTTTTCATTAGGAAGTAAAATGTGGTTCAATGGGATTAAATTAATTTTTTGGTGAATATTAACTTTTAAGTTTTTAATCGCAATTAGAGGTAATTAGTGTAATTTAAGGTAAAAATGATGTTTTAATAATATGAAATGACCTTGACACATGTCCTACCCTTATTGGATGTGTCATGGCCGACCAATAAAATCCATGGGTCAACTTGGGTACCCCATGGAGCCACTTTGGAATGAAAATTACATTAATAACTTTTTATTTAAAGTTAAAATGAAAATGTCACAAAAATGAGTTGTTTTACTAAACCAATTTTTAAATGGGGTTATAAAAGTCATATTTTTTACTATAAATGTTAATTATAAAGCTAAAATTATTTCCTACATCTTTAATTTTTTTTATAATTTTTAGACATTAAATAAATTAAATTATTTATGACACCATGATGATGCAACGATTACCTCATTATTTAACGATTTAAATAAACTGAAAAGATAATGTAAATTCTAAGACCTAAACATTTCAAAAACCTATTGAATGGGTGTTTTTCGAACACTTATCACATTATCCTCGAAATATATAATTTTGGGACCTTTTAAATCCGAAAAGCATTTTATAATAAAGTACCCTTTTATAACTTTCCAAGAGTGCCCATCCTCTCCTCTTATAAAATGCCACAACATATACCACCTTACCCACACCTCTCAAGTATTTGGATCGGTCGACCCCTGCCCATTTTGTCTCTCCACATCACTATCTTACTCCTAGAAGCCTCACATTGGGCAGAAGGCTTCCCAATGAAGCCTTTGAGCTCAAATCAAAAAGAGTTACCCGTTTTAAAGGTAGTGTTTTTCTCTTATGTCCTTATGTTTTATTTTGCTTCTCTACACCCCTAGAATATTTTTATTCCTTTATTTTGTAACAAAAATAGTATATTAAATATACTAGTATGTTGTTATAAGAATTATTCGAGATACACTTACACACACCTTCATCTAATGGTTAAAGAGAATACTGTTTCTGTGGATGGCGAATTTCTGCCTCACGAAACGATGATTGTGTAATATTCTTCAAACACCTTCAAAGGTGGCCATTTAGATGACACTGGATTTATATATGATATATAATATGTTTATGTTTTACTTAAGCTTCTGTATTTTTCATTTATGGCATACCTTTATGGTTACCATTATGGGTAAACGTGATATCTTCATTTTAGGAAGTGCGGACTACTGCCCCCTCAAAGTGATTTGATTCGTTAACACCATATGTTGTACGTATAAAGGATAAATTTAATGATATTATATATGATATTATAATGGAATTATGATATACCTTTATATCATTATTATTTCACTCCATTAAGTAATAAATAAAAAAGAAAGTAGCGTTCATGCGTATGTACGGCTTATCATCTCCATGAACGGTGCATTTAATTTCTTACATCTAAATGATTATGTAATATTATAAATGCATGTATATACTGGATTTATATGATATATATGATATCTACATCATGAATATAATTCTTAATATAATGGATATTTTACCACATGAACAACTTGTAATTATAAAGAGTTTATTTTTGACTCACGTACCAATGATAGACAAAACGACCATTATTAACTTAAATAATTACATAGTGTTTATAACATGGTAATAAGTGATATAAAAGGAATAATGAACTTGAAAATTTTTCTTAAGAAAGTATAAATTAACTCAAGTTTATTATTTAGGACGTTAAATAATGATCGAGTAAAGTCAGACCCGAGGTATAGGACTTCGTCTCAATCTCCTTTCATTGAGGCATATTTTGTTTTATACACAACCTTCTTTTATACGGTGTATACACCCCTTTGAATTTTACTTTTATCCAAAAGGAATATTTTTTATATGAATAATTTCACTAGACGAAAAAAGGTAAGGTGTTTGTCGTACGTATGCAGTGACAACGACTTCTCCACCGCCGTGACTATTATTTCAGTTTCGGCTTCCTCTACAAGCCATAACATTTTTTTGAATGAAAAATAAATACCATGTTTTAATTTTATTTTATTTTGGTATTGAAAATGGTTTTCATAATGTTTTTATAATATAAATGTGTTTTATTGATATCTTGTGATTTAAATATGGAAATGTTATGTTTCCTTTATGCATGTTTTATGTGATATGATTATGTTATGGTTCTTTGGAATTGTTATGAAGACGAGTGGTTCCGTGATAAACTAAGGGCAGGTGAGCCCGATATAGCTCTCCAATTCATTGGGTAACGTGAAGGGGATAAACCTTAAGGTTTCTCCGAATAGATTTAGGGAATATACTATGATGGGTACTCCAAACGTAACCAAGAGGGTTACTCCCTACGTAAGAATGTTATGAATGCCTCAAGATACCTTTATGTCATATGATTTCTATGATTTATTCATGATTTGATGAGGTATGTTAATGTGATTATGTTTTATGAGTAAAATATGCTTTCATACATGGACTAATGTTTTAATTTCGTACTTTTATATCCTTTACTGAGTTGTTTATTCTCATCCCAAGTTTTTGAAATGTTTTTCATAGGTCCAGGGAATGGTACATGACATGATTATAGTGTCAAGGAAGTGTCAAGAAAGAATCCATGTTTTATTTTAAATATTTTTCCATTGATGGAAAAAATGAATACTATCTTTTATTGTAACCACTTTGTTTAAATGTGGGATGTAATGCAAGTTTTATGGTCTAATTCTCTAAAACTCAAAACCTGAAAAGATCCTAAAGGTGTATTCTTGAAATATCTCAAGATTCAGTAATGTTTAAGGCTGGAGCCTTAAAATTCATGAAATCATATGTGATTCATGGCCACATGGTTCGAACTCACATGCACTTATTACTATTATGGGTCACATGAAACAATACTATTGGTTGTTTTGAGGGAAATAATAAAATAATGAATTAAATATTAAAAAATTGCCCCTCTCCTCCCCTATAAAAACCTCTCACCCCTCCCTCTTCTCTTCACTCCTCTAAGCCTTTAAGCTCCTCAAAAATCTTACCAAATACCCTTCCCTATTCACTCCCTAGGACCATCAAGCTCTTGGAATTTCCAAAATACCTAAATCCCTTCCCTTAAGGAGGTCCTCGGGGAAGTTATTTCGAGAGGTAAAGCATCTTTCTTATTCTTTGAGTTTCATTTAAATTTATCTTCTTCTCCTATCATCTCTTAACCTCCTCTATCCAAATGATCATGATAACTCCATTATCATATATATACTAGAATTATATAATGTTAATGGATGAACCATCATAAATATTCTTACTCCCTCTCTTTTATTTTTATAAACGAAGTCAACGTCCATGACGTTCCAATTTATAGCCTTCGTGGATGACGAAGTTTTGTTCTTCAATTTCTTCTTCATTACTGGTCATGAAACCATATTTATGGTTGAAAAAGACTATAATATATTAATTAAAACCTAATTACTATTCAGGAACCAGTATATGTACATATTATTAATTTATGTGACAGAACTAGTTCATAAAAACCCAAATACCGCCAAATAATCGAAGTTATTTTCAACTAATGATTCATCCTTATTACATGTAACCAAATGATAGAAATGGCCATTAAAAATTATTTATGTTCATAAATAATATGTAATTTAAATTCTTGAGATTTACAACCATTCCACATGAACTTCATTACTTAAAAACAAGTGAACCAATTATGAAAATCAAGAAAACAAACACTCCAGAACGAAGGAATTCAATATAATAACTTATAAATAATAACATAAATGAACTAAAAATAATTATGATAAAATAAATACATGACTATTAGGTTTTTAAATAAGTTATTGATATGTATAATTTCATATTCCAGGACCTTAAGTTAAATAGGGGAACACATTCATATTTAATGTAAGGGTTTTTCCACCCGAACTTCCATTTCCATAAGGTTTATTTTCATTGTCTAAATTACCTCAATGAAGTTGTTATATATTATTATATACTCATTATAAATTTTGTGTGAGTGTTATATATATGTACACAAACCATAATCCTTCTATATTTTATGGTTAGTTACATTCTTAAAAGGATCTTTCAAATTGTTTCTGAAATATAAGCCCGGTCCAAGGGAATATCTCAATATGTTACCTATTTTCAAGGGAAATATCTAATCTATTTTTGGAGAAAATTATATCTATAAAATCACTCATTTTGTTATTAAAATAATATCTTACTTAAATTCTGGTCTTATACCAAGATTCATCCAAAATAACTCTTCTTTTCAAAGTAATAGAGTATTTATTTCAAGAATTACCCGAAGATTTTATAAGAGTATCTTCCTCTATTTCAACAAACTTTTTGATTATTATGTATTATTGGGATTAGTATTCCATATTATCATCTACCATATTTAGTTTAATGTTTTATGATTATTTTGGCTATTGATGTGCTATCTTTAAACCATTTATCAGTTTAGTTTGAATGGTTAGTGTTTTGGATGAAGGTTCAGGGAAATCTATTTACATTTAATATATTAATGTGTATGTTGTTTATGTTTATCCCCGTTAATTTTTGGAATTAATTGGACATAGTAAGTGTCAGGTGGGTCCCTCTATATCCCCTCGGTGGATCGGTAGGTCTTATGAGACAAACTATGGTCTTGGCATAAGGCCTTGACAAAACGATTATTTATGGTCTTGGCACGATGCCTTGACGGTATGGTTATATTATCCCTCATTATGCATCCCCTCATTATGAATATAGTATTGATGGTTCATGTGGTTATTCGACTAGTATAATACCCATGATTATTTTGTGTGTTGGCAATATTTACTCAGCACATATTTCTATCATATTATGTTCAAGTTTATTTCTAAAGGAATGTGTTTTCAATTATTCACCATGTCTAATGTTTATTTTATCTTGCGCTATATTTCTTACCCTTACTACGAATTTGAGCTCACCCCTTTATTATGTTTTATTTTCTCAGGACATGAATAAGTAATTTATGAATTAATTGCAAGAATAATCTCATAGATGTGATGTTTTAATTGGAATAAATTAGTGTGGTTTTTTCCATTATGTTGTAATGTTAAACTTATGCATGTAACTTGTGTCCAATAACACTAAAATACCTGGTCCTTCAGGATTCATATTCCTTATATGTATGCCAACGTAATCAAATAAGGCATCGGATCCGGGAAACTGGGGTCGGGTCCTTACAGTTTGTTTCAAATGAAGTTTAGTAGAATACTTGGAAACTAGATTTTGAAAACGTAGAATTAGTGAAGATTCCCTAGGTTACTCTTTGAAGATATACATATAATAATGTCCTAGTATTTTGGTAAGGAATAGATATTATGGATATTTCAAGAAATACATCTCTATCTGGACATGAGCTGGTATAGGCGGATCTGTCACAGATGTATCTAGGAGTAAAACCCAAAAACACCGCTTTGAGATAGACTCGAACAGGAACTGGTGCACGACAAAGGGCCTTGCTACACTCTTGGTTACGACACTCTCGGGGGATATTCATAGGATAATTCACATTTTATATACAATCCATTTTGATGGATTTAAATTTAAAATATTCCTCAAAGAAACCATCATTGCAAATATGGGATTATCCATGCCTAAGATCTCAATTTTTTTCTAAGTATTTTGTTAAGTTAAGATTGTGAATTATGATTCTACAACCCAATCTAGAGTATGCCATTATCTATAGATGGTTCCAAGTAGAGGGACTAGAAATCGCACAAATGCACATGTTCCCTATAGGGATTTCCCTCCGATGCTATATAATGATGTTGGCTCTGGTGCTGAGAAACTCATAACTACACTTGGAAAACTGACTCAGGTTATGAATAATAACCTTACTCGTATGGAGCATCCAGATCCACCACGTGGATGAGCTATGTTAGATCGGTTTATGCGACAAAAACCTCCATCATTCAATGGGACTAAAAACCTGTTTGTAGCAGAGTAGTGGATATGTTCCCTTGAGAAGATATTTTTCTCTTTAGGATGTAATGAAAGAGAGAAGGTTGTCATGGCCGTTTATCGTCTAACAGGTGATGCAGATTAGTGGTGGTCCTTAGTCCAAAATAAAAAGGAGGTGGAAGAAATAGAAGAGATGGAATGAAGGGATTTAAAGGAAATCTTCTTAGAAAAGTATTTCCCTCATGAACAATGAGAAGATATGGAGTGAAGATTCATGAATCTTAGGCAGAAGAAGGATGATAATGTTGCCAAGTATGAATCCAACATTATAAGTTTGGAAAGGAATGTTGTGGAGTACATACATAATCCAATGAGAAAAATTGATCAACTCTTTGATAGTTTAAAACCAATCCTCCAAAGGGCTCTTGTCTTCTAAATATTTGAATCATATGAAGATATAGTCTCAAGTGATATCAAGACCGAAAATGAATTCTCTATGTCTTATGAATTTAAAGGAATGTAAGAGAAGAAGAGGGAATCTGAAAGCTCTGGGAAATGAAATAAGGAAATGAGGAAGAAGGGAAGAGTTGAATTTCTACTATGCAGTAATTGTGGGAAGAAACACTATGGAATTTTCTTGAAGGGAATGGGAGTTTGTTACAAGTGAAGAAAAAGGCCACCTATCTCGGGATTGTAAGGGGAATAAAGAAGCTACCAATGTTATGTGATACAATTTCAGGGAGATAGGAAATTATGCACATGAATGTCCTAAGCATCAGGTAAATGTTCTCCAAAGAAGGCCAATGGAGCAAGAACAATATTATGCGGTTACAACTGCAGAGGTTGAAGTTCCAAACAAAGTGGTGGAAGGTACATTGATTATTTCATCCAACTTAGTGAGAACTTTATTTGATTCTGAATCGTCGCATGCATTTATATCTTCCCAATTTACCAAGAAAATTAGATATGTCCAATTAGATTTAATAAAGGATTTATCAGTAAAAACTCCTAGTGGATGTATCATTGCAACAAAGGCGGGTCGATTAGTCCCCCTCGTAAAACATAAATGTTCTCTATTTGATAACCTTATCATTTTACCAATGGTTGAATGTGATATAATTATCAGTATGGATTGGCTCTCAAATTATGATGCGGAGATCTATTGCAAGAAGAAAGAAGTTATAATTTTCAAGAATGGGGTAGAGTCTCTTATTTTTCGAGCAGAAACCTCACCATGTGATTCTCATCTAGATCCAACCCCAGCTGCTCTACTGAATTGAATTATTGGGGAGGAAGGGAATGAAATAAATTTGGGTGAGGAGAATAATGTACAGATAGAATATGTACCTGTTGTGCAATAATATATTGATGTCCTTCCAGAGGATTTACCTCGACATCCTCCAGAGCAAGAAATTGAGTTTTCTGTTGACTTAATTCTTGGTTTCAGGCCCATATCAAAGATCCCTTCTAGAATGGCCACTGTGGAGTTAGTGTATCTAAAGAAACAACTAGAGGAATTGAGTGATAAAGGATTTATTTTCCCTAGCATTTCTCCATGGGGAGCCCATTTTCTTTTTGTTATGAAGCAATATGGGTCAATGAGGTTGTGTATAGATTATAGGGAAATCAAGACTGTTATAGTAAATAATAAGTATCCTCTGCCACTAATTGATGATTAATTCAATCAACTTCAAGGAGCCCAATATTTTTTTGAATATTGATCTTCGATCTGGTAATCATCAGTTACTTGTGAGGTATGAAGACATTCCAAAAACAGCATTCTGAACTAGGTATGGGCATTACATGTTTAGAGTAATTCCTTTTGGACAAACTAATTCACCATCTGTTTTCATGTATTTGATGAATAGAGTTATCAAGGAATATCTTGAGGACTTTGTGGTGGTGTTTATTGATGATATCCTGGTGTACTCTAAAAGCTATGAAGAACATAGAAATCACGTGCACACTATTCTGAAGACTCTGAGAAGAAATAAATTATATGGGAAGTTCAGCAAGTTTGATTTATGGCTCTAATCAGTTTCCTTTCAAGGAAACATTGTTTCTAAGGATGAAATATTTGTAGATCCTGTGAAGAAAAAGGTTGTGCAATAATGGCCTCCTCCAATGAATGTAACTGAGGTACATAGTTTTATTGGTTTAACAGGTTATTATCGGCATTTCATTCAGAACTTTTCTCGTTTAGCTAACCCAATGACCATCCTCACAAAAAAGGGGTTAAGTTCATATGGACAAAGGAATGGGAAGAATGTTTTGAAGAATTTAAGAGAAGGTTAGTGAACAACCCGATCCTAACCACACCATCAGAGAATGATGGGTTTCTTATCTATAGTGATGCATCAAAGAAAGGACTTGGTTGTGTCCTTATGTAGAATGGCCAAGTGATTGACTATGCATCTAGACAGTAAAACATTCATGAACAAAAATATCTAACTCTTGATCCTTTGTTATCAGTTGTAATCTTTGCTTTGAATATTTGGAGACATTACCCCTATGGCAAAAAATGTTCGATTTTTACAGATCATAAGAGTTTGAAATATATATTCTCATACAAATAACTAAACACGAGAAAAAAGTGATGGATTGAGATACTCAAAGACTATGATTTCACAATACACTACCACCTAGGGAAGGAAAATAAGGTAGCAGATTCTTTGAGCAGAAAGGATCATGGAGTTATGAATAAGATGAGAGTTGAAAGGGATCCTTTGTTCATGTATCTAGTAAAGATTGATATGGGAATTATCAGGGAAGGTAACACATCAATACTTTTTAAAATGGTTTCCCAACCTTCTTTACTAGAGAGGATAAAAAATTCTCAGGCTGACGATGAGTAGTTTAAAATAAAAATTAATGCTATAAATGATGGGATGTTGACTGACTTTTCATAAGAAGGTGGAATTTTGAAATTCGGGAAGAGGCTTTGTGTTCCCACTATTCCTAAGCTAAAGAGAGAACTATTGAATGATGCACATAGATCAATTTCTCTATACACCCTAGAAGCACAAAGGTGTATCAAGATTTCCAAGAAAACTTTTGGTGGTATAATATAGAAAAAGAGATAGCTGATTATACATCAAAGTGCCTGGTTTTTCAACAAGTAAAGACTGAGAGGAAAAAGTCTAAGGGGATGATGCATCCACTACCAATACCAACATGGAAGTGGGAGAACATTACCATAGGCTTTGTCACTAGATATCCAAGGACATCCAAAGGAAACAATGCTATATGGGTCATTTTTGACCGTCTTACAAAGATAGCCCACTTTATCGTGATTCGAGAGGACTTCTCATAGCATCAACTTGAACGGAATTATATCAAATAAGTGGTAAGGCTACATGGAGTACCACTATCTATTGTATCCGATCGTGACCCTAGACTCACCTCAAAGTTTTAGAAGAGTCTCCTACTTTCACTAAGAACTGAACAAAACATCAGTATGGCCTATCATCATCAAACCGATGGCCAATCTGAGTGAACTATTCAAACACTAGAATACATGTTGAGAGCATGTTCTATGGAATTCAAAGTAGGATGAAACTAACATCTTCCACTGGTTGAATTCTCATACAACAATACTTTCCACACGAGCATCCGAATGGAACCATATGAATCCCTTTATGGGAAAAGGTGTAGAACACCAGCGTTTTGGGATGATGTCGGTGAGAGAAAGCTTCTAGGACATGAATTTGTTGAAGAAATGGTGTCGAAGGTCAAAAATATTCCGCAACATATCAAGGAAGCCCAAAGTTTATAGAAGAGCTATGTAGATAACCGTCGATGAGGCCTTGAATTCGAAGTTGGAGACCTGGTATTTCTACACATATATCCATGGAATAATGCCATGAGGTTTGGAAAGAAAGGAAAGCTATGTCCTAGGTATATTTTCCCCTTTGAGATCCTCGATCGAGTCAGATCTATGGCCTATCGACTGGCACTTCCACCTACCATGTCAAAAGTAAATGATGTCTTTCATGTATCCCTATTAAGGAAGTACATACCATAACCTTCACTTGTACTCTCTTCAGAGGTGGTACAGTTGGAGGATGATATTTCCTATGAGGTTTATCCAGTGAGAATCTTTGATCATAGAGACAAAGTTCTACACAGCAAGACTACACATCTGGTCAAGGTACTATTTCAAAACCATAAGTACGATGAGGCGACATGGGAACTGGAGGAAGCAATGAAGGAAAAGCACCCCCACCTATTTTTGGCCTTGATTGTAAAATGAATTTTTGAGGATGATTTTTTTGTAAGGAGGGGAGAATGTAACACCCCTTGATTTTGAAAATAAATCTCGAATTCATTTTATAATCTATCCATTAAACACAACTTTACCTCTACTGTGTTTTGAATTTCGAATAATTTTCATCTACAATTGTGACCAGTAAGTCATTTAGAGTCTGATAGAACAAACTTGTTTTTTTGGTGAATAGTAACATACACTTATGAATATTAATTTTAATTGTAATGTGACCCTTATGAATATTAAATAATATTATTTTTTTATTTTTTTAAGGAAATAAGATAATGACATCTTAATTTATTTTTCAATGTGAAATAAAACTAATTGCACCTTAATATTTTTATTTTTCAAAATAACTATGAAATTATTTAAAAATTAATTTAATAATATTTCGAAAATAAATTTTGGAAAAATTTAGTTCATTTTTTAATTCTACATGTCAAAAAATGGTAGGGGTAAATTTTTTGGATTTTTCGGAAATTCTAGAATTTTTTATGTATAGTGAAATATGATAAAATAATGTATATACAAATTATCAGTTAAATACACTGTTAATGACATCACAAGTTATGAAAGGCCCCTTGGTAAAAACTCACATGCACTTATTACTATTAGGAGTCACATGAAACAATACTATTGGTTTTCGTGAGCGAAATAATAAAATAATGAATTAAATTTTCAAAAATTACCCATCTCCTCCACAATAAAAACACCTCACCACTCCCTCTTCTCTTCACTCCTCTAAGCCTTGAAGCTCCTAAAAGTTCTGCCTGAATACCTTTCCCTAGTCACTCCACAAGACCAGGATGCTCTTGGTCATTCCAAAAGACCTAAATCCCTTCCCTTATGGGGGTTCTCGTGGAAGTTATTTCAAGAGGTAAAACACCTTTCTTATTCTTTGAGTTTCATTTGAATTTATCTTCTTTTTCTATCCTCTACTCACCTCCTCTGTACAAATGATCATGATAACTCTAGTATCATGTATATACTAGAGTTATATCATGTGAATAGAAGAACCATCTTAAATATTCTTACTCCCTCTCTTTTATTTTTATAAACGAAGTCAAAGTCCATGAGGTTCCAATTTATAGCCTTCGTGGATGACGAAGTTTCGTTCTTAAGTTTCTTCTTCATTAATTGACATGAAACCATATTTATGCTTGAACCAAACTATAATATATTAATTACATCATAATTAATATTCAGGTACTAGTATATGTACATATTATTAATTTATGTGACAAAACTAGTTCATAATAATCCAAATGCCGCCAAATAATTGAAGTGATTGTAATCTAATGATTCATCCTCATTACATGAAACCAAATGATAGAAAAAGACATTAAAAATTCTGTATTTTCATAAATAATATGTAATTTAAATTATGTAGACTTACAACCATTACATATGATCATCATTACTTAAAAACAAGTGAACCAATTATGAAAATCATGAAAACAAACAATCTGGAATGACAGAATTCAATATAATAACTTATAAATAATAACATAAAAGAAATAAATCAAACTATGATAAACTGAATAAATGTCTATTAGGTTTTTTAATAAGTTATTGATACTTATAATTTCATATTCTATGACCTTAAGTTAAATAGGGGAACACATTCGGATTTAAGGTAAGGGTTTTTCCACCCGAACTTCCATTTCCATTCGGGTTATTTTAATTGTCTAAATTACCTCAATGAAATTATTATTTATTATTATATACTCATTAGAAATTATTTTTGAGTGTTATATATATGTACTCAAACAAGAATAATTCTTTAGTTTATGGTTAGTTGCATTCTTAAAAGGATCATTCAAATTGTTTCTGAAATATTAGCCCGATTCAAGGGAATATCTCAATTTCTTACATATTTTCAAGGGAAATATATAATCTATTTTTGGAAACCATTATATCTATAAAATAACTCATTTTGTTATGAAAATAATATCTTTCTTCACTTTTGGTTTTATACAAATATTATTCCAAAATATCTCTTCTTTTCAATGTAAAAGAGTATTTATTTCAAGAATTACTCAAAGATTTAATAAGAGTATCTTCCTCTATTTTAAAACAATTGATGATTATTATGTATTATTGGTATTAGTATTACATATTATCATCTACCATATTCAGTTTAATGGTTTATGATTATTTTGACTATTGATGTTCTATCTTTAAACCATTCATCAGTTAACTTTGAATGGTTAGTGTTTTGGCATAATGTTCGTGGAAAGCTATTTACATTTAATATATTAACATTTATGTTGTTTATTTTTATCCCCATTCATATGAGGAATTAATTGGACATAGTAAGTGTCAGGTGGGGCCCGCTATAGCCCCTTGGTGCATAGGTAGGTCTCATGAGACAAACTACGATCTTGGCACAAGGCCTTGAAAAAACGATTATTTACTGTCTTGGCACATGGCCTTGACAGTATGGTTATATTGTCCCACATTATGAATTACCTCATTATGAATATAGAACATATGGTTCATGTGGTTATTCGACTAGTAGAATACCTAGGATTATGTTATGTTTTGGAAATATTTACTCAACTCATATTTCTATCATATTATGTTCAATTTTATTTCTAAAGGTGTGTGTTTTCAATTATTCACCATGTATAATGTTTATGTTATCTTCACTATATTTCTTACCCTCACTGAGAATTTGAGCTCACCCCTTTATTAAGTTTCATTTTATCAGGACATGAAGAAGTAATTTATGAATGACTTGCAAGCATGATCTAGGAGACATGATGTTTCTAGTGGAATTAATTAGTGTGGTTTTTTTCATCATGTTGTAATGTTAAACATATGTATGTAACTTTTTTCCAATAATACTAAACTACATGGTCCTTCGGGATTCGTATTCCTTGTATGTATTCCTACGTACTAAAATATGGTACCGGCTCAAGGAAACTAGGGTCAGGTCCTTACAAGTACCCCATAATTCTGATTAAGTAACCCAATAAACATATTCATATGTTTTCCATTCCATTAACCAATTACAAGTTCACCATATAATTCTCACTAATAATTTTAGTCATTTCTGACCAAAGTTCATTAAACGATCGACAAAATATCATCTGACCCAATTCACATTTTTTAATGTTAACCCAAACAACCACTTATGACCTTAATATCCAAGGCATAACTATCATCATTCTATTTTAATCTTAATGAACTGTTAAAACATGTTCTTCATGGGTTACACATTATTAATCAACAACCCATCACCTAAGTCTACCCCTTTCTAGGTCAAGAAATGCTGGAACACCCCATGGTTGGTCTTAAAATGGTTAAGTCATTTTCTATGCATCCCATAAATATTATGAGGCTTTCAATTGGTCACTAAGTAACCCCTTTTTATCAAAAAATCCAATTGAACCAATAAATCAATTAGGGTAAAATAATAACACAAGATTTCAATCGCAAATTTAAATAAAACTATGGGATAATACATGTTTACCACCTACCTCAAATCTCATAATTAATTCACTCCAAATCAAATCCATAGATCTAGATTAAACCAACCATTGAATCATGAACCTATATCTCACTAGAAAAGAAATTCTTTAGGGAATCCTATGGATAGAATGAATATATTCATTCCCTAAACCAAAAAGATAATAAATAGTGGGATTATCCTTACCTAGATCTTTGATCTACAACTGATAGCACTCCAAATGACCAAGAATAAAAAGAGAATCGCATCTTGGAAGATCATGGAATAATTTCTCATTTATAATATTCATGGGAGGATAAATGAAGGAAATCTTGAATTGGGTATAAAATCCTATAATGTCATTTTTTGTAATTTTCTCAATGTTTCTCGGCAGCATGGTTTACCCACATTATTTTCCAAACCGTGTGCTTATCATGTAGATGATACTATATGATAATCCACATTTTTTATGATTACCTAGCTTGATCTTCATGGTTTGTAAGAACCATGCACAAACCATGAAACATGCCTAGAAAATTCCTTCCCCCCAATTCATGCTACAAACCCCTAGAACAACTTGGTGCCTTCCCATGAACTTGGGGGAATCTTATTTGACCACAAGAATTGAATACATTGAAATATAATAATGTACATAGCTTACGATGAAATATATTGGATATTATAACCTCCCCACCTTATTACGGCTCATCCTCAAGCTGCTCATCCCGCACATCACTGGGAATTCTCAATATCATATCATGCCAACAGGCCTTCCAATCCATTACCATTTCCCAATGTTTCCTATTGAACTTTACGAAGCTATCACAAAAGATAACCAAGACATGGACTTTGTTAATTAGACTTCTTCACAACAACTTGAAACATGAAATGGATACATCTCAAATATTTATATACTATAACCATTCCCAACCACGAGAACCTCTAAAAGAAAACATAGGCAATAATGTCAGATTCAATGTAGGATGAACTTCACACAAAACATCATCTCATCGCAGAGGAATCAACTAGAACCCCATCAGCATGATCCTCTTCACATCTCATGACCCAAATCACCTGGAATCATGTTTCTATATTTCCCCAACTCCAAAAGTGACCAAATGAAAAATATCTCATAGGATAATGCATGGTCATTTCAACTATATTTATTATCTATGGCCAGTTAACCACTATCGAGTAAAGATCACCTGACTCTCACCCCAACTTTCACATCACCTAACGTGTTCCAACTCACCATGATTGAACATACATAGAGAATTATCCTGTATTTTAATCCAGCCGTACTTTCAAAACCATTCGAGAGGACATCCCTACACTACCCATTCAATGACTAATATCAACTTGAACTCCCTCATGTACCACTTAATTTCAAAAAAGAACTTGCTACCACAACCTGAACTTGGAGGTGGGTCACTCTCACCACACCCATTCAAGTTTATCATCTCTAGTAAGACCACCCCCAAATAGCTTTTCCATGAACACCCACGTTCCACTGATGGTTCGCTACCCCTTTCTCACATTCCCATGGTTTTAATTATATTGATGTCCATCATTATAATACTATGCACCCATTGATGTTGTTCGAAAAATTCTGATATAATACCATAATCAAGACATTACTGCCCTCTAGACTATCATCTAGATTCACCCTCAGCATGACACCACATCACAGTGTTTGGGGTTCCATCAAATTCAATTTTTTATAAAACCACCCAAGGAACCAAAAATAACTTGATCCTAACCCCGATCTTCATTGGAGTTATAAAAATACTACCTCTCTTGCCACAAATTGTTGGAACATCAATCCACACCCTTTAACAAATTTTGTAAAGGCATCAAAAGCTTCACTTGGAACCACTTCGACCTTGAAACCAACACCTGGATCATCAGTCACCATGTAAAAGGCCCACAATTACTCTATGAGGAACCTAAAATGAACCTCACAGGTTCCTCATTGGCATCTCAATTCCACTACACTAACTCGATGTTCTCCTCTCCATAACCAAGATTGAGTTATATCTCAACACATTAGGATTTTCATTACCGTTGCTCTCTATGAAGGAAACCAATCACCATGTATTACACTTGATCATAAGTCAAATCCCTAAATGAAAACATTGCTATCTAGATTTCCCAAGAACAATATAACGAATGTCACCTAGTGCCATTCACAACTTCTATGAATGATACCCATGGTATTTTTTGACAATCGGTCCATCCTTAAGACCTCAACCAAAGTCATCTAGGGAGTAGATTCTATAATAAATCTCCACATATATCATTTTAATGAGTTTAATCTCCATCATGTCTCTCACCCAACCAAACACCTTCAATTATCTTGAAATAGAGCAATAGCTTCTCAATATACCAGGGATGATATCAAGATATTGGGTCGGATCATCACTAGTTGAGGTACGCTAAGAATGTATTGAAGAACACTATCACAAACCAATAAATTTATAATGTAGAACTATGAGACACCATGACCTTCCAAGGATCTTAGGCTCCCATGTCGAATGAATCACATCAACACTTATCCACCACTACTTATGTGTGATTGCTAACCAATTCTCACCACTGCTCTATAGCCAAATACCCAAGAATCCATGAACCAAAATTTCATGTGGAACTACTTCCACCACACCGCTCAAGTAATTTCATTGGTTCCTTGAAAACAAAAAACTGATGAAAAATGGTCTACCACATCTATCTAATCAAATGTATATCACTATAAACCTTTACATGTGTATATCACATCACCTGCTTACATACCTAACCAAGAATCCTGGTTAGTCAGCCTCCTCATCCCTAAGGCAGCCTCTGCATATCACCCAATAACAAAAACATTCATACAAACAAGTTCATCCACACAACCACCCGCACCTCGAGTGTCACCATCAAGTGAAAGGATATAAGCACACTCCAACAAAACTTTTCTCTTTCGATTGAAAGAAACATTGAGACCTCTATTAATCATCATCCAAACAAGCGATTTATGAATACCTAAGATCGACCTTCGAATGAAACCTTACAACCTATCACAAATAATTGGGTCCCTTATAAAATAACTAGGTACAACTATACCATCAACTAAAACATGGTGGTACTTAGTATGCATTTACACAACCTCCGAATCGTCTCCAATGCTTCATATTCCAAGGTACTAGCACTGTTAGGATAACCTCCCACAAGGTCACCCTTGATTTTCCAAAACTATAATCGTGTAAGCACAACTCGTGGGGTACCACTAACCATCAACATTCCCACATATCCCTCTTGTCCAAACTCACACCTTGTAACACTCTGAGGTCCACTATCGAAGTCTAAAACATATACATGTTCGACACACACCCAAAAGCACTAGAAACCCCATCCAACTTCTCTCATAGGTCACCTAGAAGGTGGAATGATAAAAAATCCAAAGACGACTGTCACTACTAGGAAAATCTATTAGTCCCCTATCCAAACCATACATATCATGACACGAACAGAGTATTTCTTGTGAATGTCACTCTCACCCCAATCTCGATGCAAAATATTCCTAGCACACCAAACAACAATTTACTCTGGGGTTTGAACTAGATGGTGTATGCATTCATTGAAACTATGAGAAAAACATCCTCTCTGGGATTCAAAACACAACTCGTATGGTCTCTACTCAAAAGCTCACCAAGACCTAGGAAACATCCTTGAGGTCTAGTATGAAATCAATATGATCACAAACCATGAAAATTTCCACATTATAATTATTTAACATCACCTCATGAAAAAAATTCCACAACCCTACCAAAGGTTCCCTAAACACATCACCTATGCCCTATCATAACTAGAAAGGCCTCACAATTTGAATTCAATGTCTCAAACTAGGTCACTCTCACTACCCCAAACTATACATACAGAGGTAAAATAGATAAAACAATGAATACCCATTATTGAACTAAATAATTCTCATTTTAAACTTATCATTCACCAAACTCTTTGAAGAATTATCGATAGGATTAAACCATAGATGGAAATAATCTTATGATATTAACTGTAAGACAAACCATTCTTTATAATCTATCCAAATGGACATCATCACACTTAGAAAACTACCCTCTACCAAAACTACCTTGGTTCATGGTCAACATGGGGTTACAAATTTACTAAATCAAATGTCTTTAGTCAACACCCCTTCACTCTGCTTCCTTTTTTAAAACACAATCCTTTCCTATTAGGCTCATTTCCCATTTAACAACTTGTTTCAATCCTCTTTTGAACTCATTTACACATTTCATTAGGAAAATTTCATTAACAATTTTATAATCATTATGAAATATTTGTATTTTAGACAAAGAATTAACATTTACAGTTTATCACAAACAAATATATTAACCGGGTCATAACAATTCTATATACATGATATTCCTTAAATATTAATTTACATTATTTTCATTTACTTACATACATTACCATTATTATCCATCATTTTCCTCAAATTTATCAAATAAATAAAATTCATTCTACTCTCTTTTCCCCACCAACCAATCCTATGTATATGCCAATAATGATTCATGCCATCTATATCCTTATGTTCCTAAAATAATGCATGAATTCTCAACCTCATGTCATTCCAACAATGGGAAAATATAATAAATCAGCCAAATCACCCAACATGTTAATCACACAATGGTTAAATATCATTCAAAAATGACAACACACATCAAGAACAAATATTACCACCTATGTGACTTGGGGTTTCCCTGATACATCAATTAATGACTCCCAAGAATGATCTCCTTAACAAGGCTAGACACATCATAGCCTCCTATCTACCAACCCTAAAAGGTAAGAATGAGAAAATTACTCCTTTGAAACCACTTTATAACATCTGTGGCCTGGGATCCACTAAACCAGTGGTTTGATTTGAGTTGCCACATGAACTCAAGCATGCATCCCTATACGCCAGAGGTTGCTGACTAGCAGAGAGAGTTTAATGAGACATATGGGAAGACTATACCATATTGTTTTAGAGAAATCCATAACCTAACATAAAATTAATTTAATAATAAAATGAAACAATCAATAAACATACAATCCAAACATCACCCAACATCGTGAAAACTATAATTCAACATTAACAATGTTATGATATACTAGTAGGGAAAATTAAACAAAACCCAAAATAATAAAAATGGCCAAATTCCCAAATGGGTCTTGACTCTAAGTTAGGATCCTTCTCTTTGTACATCCCAAGCCCAACTGGACATCCTAGTTTGGGGTATCTCCCCTTATACTAACCTACAACCCAGAAATATTCTCGAGTACCCAATTGTAGACTAAGTACGGTGTGAGTACCAAACTCAGTTGGTCACCCCCAACAATGTCTATAAAATATACAATCTAATATATAGTTGATTCAACTTCAAAATAAATGTTATGTAAACATGGAACAGTTAGAGGACTGTTCATTAACAAGGGTACTTAAATTTATACAATATATTTATCTGAATTTCATATCATATATCATCCTTATTAAATAATCATTTTTAACACATGGTCTTTGGTTTAGGAATAAATATCATCTACATAATGGTATAAGGTAATCATTCACAATTCATAGATGAATAATTCAATTCCCTATCTCACTAGGGATGTCCATATCACATCATGACATTATCCTCACCTCGCAGCCTTTGTCTAGGTGGAATGAAACTTTTCGGGGAATAGATCCTCTGTCCCCATCCCTAAACCATGAATTTTTTATGTGGTGTTTAGAGTTTCAATCGAATTCAACCCATGGGTGTTGAGCATCATGTTAATACCCCATTCTATAAAGTCGTGGGCACATTCTTATTTATCCAATCACCACATCCAAAGCATAACACATCCCATCATAACAAATTCCATTGGAGATAATAATACATAACAAACAACACGAGAATTAATACTATTCCATAACCCATTAATATATTTACCATTTACATTTCATATCCATTTAGCCAAATTTCCATTCTCATGCCTTAAACCCTTAAGTGTATTAAACAACCCCTATGCATTTTCCAATATTTGTAAATTAACATATATTAATACATTTAGTCTCTTTATCATTTCTTTAGCATTTACCCACTTATGCACTACAAGTGAAATTCCTGTCACACAAGGCAAAAACACTTTATTACATTCAACCCTTTAGGAATAACCAATAATTCTCATAAAGTAACCCAATCCACATATTCACCCATTTTCCATTCCTTTAAAAAAGTAATAGTTCACCATAGAATTTTCCCTAATACTTTTATGAATTTCTAACCAAAGTTCATTAAACAATCCACATAATCTCATTTTACCCAATCAATAATTTTCATGTTGTGGAAAACAAACCTTTATGCCCTTAACACCCAAGACAAAACTGTCATCATTCCATTAACAACTTAATCATCTATTAAAACGTGATCTTAATGGGTACCAAATTATTCATTGGAAACCCTTCACTTAACATTACCCTTTTCTACGTCAAGAAATTCATACTCACCTGATGGGTGGCCCTAAAATGGTCAAGTCATCCAATATGCATCCAACAGGGATCCTGAGGGTTTCAAATGGTCACTTGGACACCCCTTTTTATCAAACACTCCAATGGAACCAAGGACACAATTAGGGGAAAATAATAACACAATATTTCATGAACAAAAATAAAAAAACTATGGGATAGTACTTATAGACCAAATACATTAAATATGATGATGAATTCCATCATTATCAAAGACATAGATCTGGATTCAATAACCATTTGAATCCTCAACCAAAGTATCTATTGAAAAAAATGTTTTAGAGACTCTGATGGAGAGAATGAAGGGATTCAATCCATAATCCAAAAAGAGAAGAAACATTGGGATTAGACATACAAGGATCTTTGGTCTGTAAATAACATCACTCCAAATAACTATGAATCGATAGAGAATCACCTATAGGATAATCTTGGAAACATGGATCGTTTCTATGGTTCATGGAATGTGAAATAGAGGAAATCATGAGTTGGGCATAAAATATCATAATGTATTTTTTATCAATGTTTCTGGGGCCAAAAGTTTACCAACAAGGATTTCCAAACCGTGTGAAGACCGTGTCGATGCTACTATCCATAAAATCTACCTTTTTCACGATTACCAGGGATGATTTGCATGGTAAGAACTAAACATACGCAAACAGTGTAACATTCCCAAAAAACTACCCCCATTCATAATTTGAATCCCTAGAGACCCTAAGGCTTCCCATTAACTAGGGGGAAACTTATTTGACCATAGGAATGAGCTCAACTAAAACATATACATGGAAATAACTTATGATGAAATATTAGGTATCTGACACTTGGCGTACAACAACACATCATTAGTGTATTTTAAAACTCAACAATAGTTGAATCATTATTCAAAATTTCTTACACTACGGTCATGAACTAATTTCCAATGTCCCTTCTAATTTCTTACTATATTAATATTTCCAATTTTATAGACTCTACTTATTTAGGTTTCCCTATGTGAGATATCCATTCATCACATTCCCTTTATCGATTTCAACTTTTTGGTAAGGCCGTTAATATTCATATCATTATCCATTAAATGGGAATCCATGTACTTTATCCTCAATCCATTATTTATTCAAGATTTTATCCTATCATCAATATATTATTTAAGAAGGATAAATTTTGGTTTTGTCTCTTTCTATGTGGCTCTTTTTTGTTCATCTTGTGTGTAGGTTCACTGAGTCTGTTACTCTTTTGATTCATTTTTTTACAAATTATAGTAATAGTTTCATTAATGTACACAACATATTGAACCAATATTATATTCCCTAATATCAATTATAATATGAAAACATAGTCCACTCCGAATATTTTTTAATTGGTCCACCTTTTCAAACAACGATTGGATTCTATCATTATTGCTGAAAGAATATTATCAACAATGAAAAATAAGAATTTATTATTTTATATAACCTTCCCCAATGTTATTAGAGTAAAAATTATCATGAAAATAATTCCTAAACAACTCAATGGGACTATCCATCTTCTCACACTTTTTCATTTTATTCATAATGTTTTCATTTTATAATGTGATATTTTCAACCACTATGTCCATTTATATCCCATATAAAACTAGTGAAATTTTCCAAATATCAAATATTTTTTTGAAATAATAAGGTTTATTGTATAAATTACAAGTCCTTAATCAAAAAAACATCTTCTATGACCTCTCATTATAATCTTTTTACATTGCATTTTTAAATCTGTATCTCAATAAACATACTCTGAAATATATTCCCAAAATATTAAGTGGAAAGAAAAATAATTCTTTCTATATGACATAAATATTGGTCCCTATAAAAAATAATGATTCCACACCAATTATATATGTTCAAAAAATAATATATCAGATATAAAAAATATAACCTCAAATCAGAAGATAGCATTGGTACAACTTTTTGTAAACTGAGACACCCTAAGTGGTGGGCCTATTAGGTAATTTCCAAATTTTATATTATATTTATTTTCTCACATAATTAATTGATATTGTTCCCAATATTTTTAAAAACTTTATCAAATATTTATCTCTCAACTTATATCACATAATATATCTATAATTAATATTGAAATGTAAATAACACATGATAAAAAGGATTTTACTTGGCCCCCGTCACAAGCCTGCATTCATGGAGCATACACATAACAATGCTCTGATATTCCAAATACAATCTCAAAAATCTATTTTTATGGTTACAATATTTAAAAATTGTTCTCCACTAAGCCATAATCACACTACTATTATAATTTTTAGAGATAATATTTATTCCTATTAAGGGAAATCCATATTCTTCACACTCTATTCACTCCATATAGAATGGGATTCATATATTATTGACATGATGAAATCTCTACACAACATATATATGTAGGTATCTTATGTATTTGTGTAGAAATATAATAATAATTTAATTCCTCCTGGAACTATTCATCTCATTCCTAATCTCAATTTTCTATTTTCTTAAATATAATGAGAGCACTCCACCTACTATACTATGTGAAAGTGATATTCAATATTCTTCCCACTTATATTGAAAATGAAATGGAAAATTTATAAATAAAATCCATATGGAAACTCTTATCAATATCATGAATCATAACATGTTAATACTAGATCCACTATCAAGAGAAGTCTTTTATAAATTTTTCCTGGATAAATCTGTATCTTAAAATCATTTCTATATCTTTAATAACATACCGAAACCTACGTATTTTAATTTTAAATGAAAGATTTTATTTCACAATTTTTTGATCCATTATAATATGGTATCTTCTAGAAATTCATGTTGTGAGGTCTATAGAATCATCAACTATGCACTCTGACACATAACATCCTCTATATCCAAATATTATCATCAATTTAAATAATAAAATAAAACTATATCATCATCATTTACCTCAGGATGTGGTTGATACCATGACATAGTTGGTTTCTATAAAAAATTAATTATGAAGTGGATTTCTCCATACATACATTCCAATTTTAGATCATCTCTAAAAATCCCATTATGTGAAATTTATTCCTTTATGCCATGGTTAATCTCTAACATCTTATTTTAGTTAATTTTATATACAAAACTGTATTTTTTAAAAAATTACAATTATCAGTCTCATTTTTTTTGTAAAATAATATAATCATGAAAATTTCATTTTAATTTATTATTTTATACATCAACACCCTAATGTAGTTCATCATTCAACGCTATGGTCTATATAATTTTATTCATAATGGCTACCATACTGTTTTATCCTCTCAACCTTTTAATTATTATAATATGTAGTTTTTAATAATTTTTGGTCTCTAAAGGTATTATATGATGGTTGTTTGACCAAATCCTCTTACATGATCCACTATTGGTAAACACAACATTGTAATGGATACCCTTATATTTCACTTCCCTAAAACACCATTTTCCATGAAAACAATATTAATGCCATTTAAGATAAAAATTACACCTAATCATAATGATTTAAGAATTTCACAAAGATGTATTCATTAATTAAATTTCAATATCTATCATAGAATAGCCCTTAATAAAATTTACGTGTTGTATACTTCCTTCAAAATATCTTTTCAATCCCTTTATAAATTTTTGTATGGGTACATTGTCTACTCCAAACACCTTTATAAGACATAAAAATAATAAAACAAATATAAAATTATTTTAATCTATATCAATAATTTTCAATCTTCAATAATCCAATGCCATTTCATATATATATTTAGCAATCACAGTTTCGATTTACATATCATCACAATTTCTTCCTTTAATACACAATTGTAGCATTCTATAAACATATAAAAATCCCAATGCCATGTATGTCAATGTTATGTACCATTCATCAATTCTCCACATATATGTAAATTTTATTAATCATTCACCAATATTCCATCACACCTCATGTCTACAAATGAATCCTCTAATTGTTATTATCCAATAATTATGATCAAATCTAACACAAAACCTCCAGGATGAAAATAAAATTTTGATAGACCCTCCTAAAACAAAGATACATTTTTTTACATCCAATGATTGAATTTCAAAAATATCAACCTCACAAGATGTCTCTTTTTAACTACAAAAAATTATATTTTCTATATTTTATTGTCTTTTAATTATATTTTATCTAATATAGATATTAATTTTTTTGTTTTATTTAGTTACATGATGTTAATATGTCAATAAATAATGGGTTTCTTGGAAACGGAAAATAATAAGTGATGGACTAATTTAAAGAGAAAATATTGTTCTATATATATATATATATATTAATAGATAAATATTTGAAAAACATAAAATAATTTTTTTAATTTTAAACATTTTCATTGTGGAAAAAATAACCAATTGCAATTGACTGTAGTTACTAAAATTGTTTATTTATGAATGATAATGTATCCCATAGAAAGAAAATATCCTTAGTGGAATCTATTATATGTTTCTACTTTTTCATATATATATTTTTATAAGAATATTTATTTACCATTACATTATTTATATCTTTTTAGTATTATCAAGATAGATATTTTAACTCATATATAAATGATCAATAATTGAATCAAGGGATGAATGGGTAGGTCGTGTCCAAAATTTAGAAAATACATTAAATTTTATTTATTTAAAACTCATTTAATTATTTTTTTATCTATACTCAATTTTCAATGTTGAGTAAACAAGAAAAATTAAAAAACATATTCATCATTATCAAAATAGAGTAGATGGATTAATATTGTTGTGAAACTCTTGGAAATTGATCAATGACTCATTTTTGACATATAAGAATGAATTTTATGTCATTTAATGAAACAATGTTCTTAGGATGATTGAAAATTTATTGTTTTAAATTTAAATAAGATATTTTTTATAAAAATGTTTCTCACAGATATCATCTGAGAAAATGATGTTGGACTATATGCAAACTCTTTATAAAATATTATTGATTAATTTTTGTTATGTAGGAATAAAGTATAAATCATTCAATTTTTTTATCTAGTTAGTATGTCTATGAATGTCAGTTCATAATTAAAATGTTTAATTGTAATTCAAATCATCTAGCACATTCTCAAAAATAATAAAAATATATTATATTGTTTTGAAACTATAAGGACACATCTATTTTTACATTTGTGAAATATTTGAATAAAATTCATACCATTTAGATGTGTGATGTGACAAGTATAAAAAATTGGAATTTCATCCAATATAATGGTTAACGAAGTTAAAAACATGAATCAAATACTCTAAATTATGAAAAATATTATAATTATCATATTTATCTAAAACAATAAAAAATTATTCATTCGTGATGTGAATAACTGAACTTAAGGTTATTGTAACAAATAATGTGGTTGGAAAACTAAAAATTAGTTTTTTTCAATTGAAAAGTGATATTTTAGTTTAAAATGTGGTCCAGGTGCTCAATTTCAAAAAATATTAGTTTCATGAATCTTATAGATAATGATATTTGATTAATTAATGGTTTGTTGAATTGATACCCTTGTTATTCAAAGGCACATTTTGGTCATTCTGAATCAATATTATTATTTCTAATTTTAAAGTTATATTTTTGTTATGAACAGAAATCACAAGATCATAAATAATGAAATAATATCATATTATTATAAAACTATTGGATATTTTACACTGAATCACCTACAATTACATTGATAACTTCACCAAACTAATGTTCCTTATATAGGGGTGCACCTCTAAGAGGGTGGGGGTGGAATCTATACTGGTGATATTTTAAAATTTATTTCACATAAAAAATAAACACTAATTTCAGTTAAGACATGATCTATGCTAATATTTTTATCTACTTTAGAAAAATATAATGACATATACAGAATGAAAAAATTGTGACTTTTAGGGGTTTCCAATGATGTGAATGAATATATCTTTCTTGAGATCATTATATTATGATTCGTATATTTTTCACTAGAATTTAGTTTTCATTTCAAGTGGGTACGAGCATAGATAATCCTATATCTCCTTGCATCCGAATAGAAATACAATATACCTCTATAGTAAAATAATATCTATCATTAGTTCTAAATGATCCAAACAAATGAAAAAAATTTCTTGTTAAATATAAACTTCATATGAAAAAACAAATATATATTTTCTTCTTAGAGACAATAGGATGATAAAATTAAACATGCTCACATATTTATGAACTTCAACAATAATAAATAATTTTTAAAAACTAATTTTTTGTCCCTTATAAACACGTGTTGAAACTCAATGATTTTCTTATCAATCTCCCTCTTTATGTAAATTAACTGAATAATCATGAACTTGAGGGTTTCTTATTTTTATTATGACCTTGATTTTTATCACATTTTTGTTAACGTTTTCATTACTCAGTAATTCTATACGACATAATCTATCTCACTCGACTCCTACCCTTATCCAATCATTCTCAAATATTATATAAATAATTTTAATTTAGGAAATCATTTTAATTTTGACAATAATGATAAATTACTTAACTAAATGATATAATAATATACTTTTTGTTTTTTATCAAATATTATCATTACATGGGAATGTTTCCACACTCAAAAATTATTCCATCCATTGTTTAACATTTATAGATAGTAAAATTCTTAATATAGTATTATCATTAATTTTTTATATTTTATCTACTAAATAAAATTCACGTGTGAAAGTTTCTCTATTGTGATCCCCCAAAAAATAAGTAATTTATAAATGAACATTCTAATTTAAGAAATACCCTATAGTGATCTAATCTTATTTAAACTATATCATCCATTGTTCACATAAACTTTTTCAAAATTTCTACGTGATGTAGTTTTTCATAATGATATATACCTTTAAATCTCAAACTCTTGATAATACATGAATTGAAAAACACATATTGAATCATAGAATTATTTATATATGATTAATGAATTTGGGATTCACATATAATCTCCCCCTTTATATTCCAGAATTATATTATATTGGTTTTCCTTGAATAGATTCATTTTTGGTTGATTATTCATCATTTAGTTATTCCCCCCAAGAGATATTGTTCTTTAGAGAATTCATATAATAATATCTTCATATGACATGAATCATAATCATAATTTTTATGATTTATTCACTAATGGTAATCTTATACAATGTCTTATTTTATTCTTCAATGTAAATCATCCTCAAAATTTCATTTAAAATTTATTAAATTTTGAAATCAACATTGGTGGTAAATAACTCTATGTTGATTTATGGATATACACTTTAATGTTTAAGTCATTGTGTATGTACCTGAAAATTTGTTTTTCAAAAATAAATAATGTCTTTCTAAACCTTATGATGTTCAGTCTAGAGTTCATGAATCATATATAAATCATCCACCCTATTTTTCAAACTATATGAAGGTAGTCAACTCTATGAAGTCCTGAAGTTCAACATTATAAAGTCTATAATCAACTTATATAGAGTCACATTTATCATTATGAAGTTCAGTGGAGTGTTCATGAAATTACCAAAACAATAATTTTTCTTACTGTTGATCTCTATAGTAGTAAACAGACTCTAAGTATTATTTATCAACTCTATGATCTTCATAGAGTTTAGGAATTTACCACAAATAATGAATTTTACAAAAATATTATTAATTAATTTATACTAAAAACGTCTCAAACACTTCAACTTGACTATAAAAAATTTTAGTCACTCAAAAAATAGTGTTAATAACCTTTTAAATATTGTAAACATAGTTTTTAAAAAATATAATCCTAAAACATTTCTATACCGAACATCAATCCCCCTCTTTGGGTTTATTTTTAAAATCTATCAACTCTATCATATATAGTAATATAGTTTTAGAATATATCAAATATCATGAAATCCATCTAATCAAAAACTTTCTCATATGAGAAGATTCTTGAAACTATACTACCATATTATTTAATAGTGTTGGGATAATTACATCTATATGTGACAAGAAATTGTGTCCAAGTGTCCGAGAAGATCTCAACCTAAATTCAAAAAAACACTTCTCTAATATTTATCAATAACCATAAATTTTGATTTAAAAAATATTAGGAAATATAATCCTTCTTACAATGATAAATAAGTGTAACAGAATATTTCCAAAAGATTTTTCAATACTTTACCCCTTTTAAAGCATAATCCATATCCTTATGAGGTATATTCCCAACTTCCTCGTGTGAGAGAAGAATGATGAACATGATGTTTCAACCTAATTTCAATAGAGTTCTCCCTTTTAAATTCCTTGGAGATGATTTTTGTGATTTGTATTTGCTTCCAATATATTCGAGTTTCAAATTAGTACTTTCCCCAATATATTTGGTAAAAATAAAATATAATTTCAATATTACATGATCAAGATCATTACACTATGTTCATTGATATATCTACAACACTATAATTATCATACCATGTTTTTAGTGGATTATCAATAGGGAACCTGCCTTGTTCAACATTTCTTATTACCTGAGATTACATGATAGAAGGCCTAAAGCATGTTCCTGGTCACCATTGGTCAGAAATAAGATCTAGGTTATCACATGTTACATTTTACAAATGGGTTCTCCCTTGGAAATATTGTATAACCCTTCTACGAAGTTGATGTCCACACCAACTTAATAAATGAGATCAACATATATAAATATAAAAATTAGGTTAAACATTTAAATGATTAAATAAAAGAATCATAAAAGCCATAACCCATCACATATAACATATATTATTAAATACATAAACATGATAACCTTTTTCAAAGCTCCAAATGTGAAATAAATAAAAAAAATCCAAAACATCATCCCAATGATAAAAACACCACAGAAAATCTCCATAGAAGTCCACTAAGTGTGACCCCATCTACATCATCCCAAACCCACCATAGACGTTTGTAATCAAGAAGGTTCATAGAACTACAAGGCACACATTTCTATTCTTATGTATAGAAAAACAAGCTCTTCATACAAGTAAAGGCATAAGTAGGTTTTCTGGAATAAAGACTACATGGATTCAACTGTGTATCAATGTATGGAATTTAGCTATGAAAAACCTATAATAACGGTTTCAAAACTCGTTTTTCAAGATCATTTTTACTTTTAATACAATTCACATAAAAAATACATTATAATTACTTTGTGTTTTCTAAAATTCCATTTTCTCATATACATAAAACATGTGTAAAATAATTAAATGACAGCACCTGAAAAAACATTCTCCACAAACCCACACAATGTTTCAACATGATTAAAATCCTAAACACCTTCACATAACAAATTAATAAAACATGGGAGTAATCACAACCACATTTAAATAAATAAATAACCTAAAATTGGAATAAGAATAAAACATCCAAATCCATTGAGGAACTAATGTATTCCATAAATAAAATAAAAACTCACTAGACATAAGTATTATAAACAAAGGGCCCTAACAACAATTTTATATTATAGAATATTCCAAATCAAGGTTTTCAAGTATTCTAGGTGAGCATAATAAGATTAAAATCTTTCTTAGTCATTACATGGCACAAACATACAATATATAACTTGGTCCCTTGTTATATGTTTTAGAAGCTCACTTTGTATCCCTCTCAAAGGATCACCAGGAATCTTAGAAAAAAATTAGAATATCACTCAAACACCTCACTAAAAACATATTTAGTCCCTTGGACAACATACTAAGTAATGTACACATAGACACACACAAAGTCCCCCCATACACATCTCAATTAAAAACATGTAAATCCATAACTATTTACAATCACATAATCCATTTAAAACCCAATTTAATAACCCATTTATTCCCATAATATGCCAATAATTTATCACCATGAAATAACTCTTTGAAAACCATTTAGGAAACCATTACTCCTTTAGTAGGGTATTAGTGTTTTTTTATCATGGGTGGGGTGGATCGGGGTATCCAGTGTCCATGAAAAATTAAAAAAAAATTAAATTTTGAATGTCTCACTTTCATGATATAATCATGAACTCTCAACCAAGAGGGTTAGTTGTTATTCTATTTAATCAGATATTATTTTTTAATCTTGATTTATTTTTCTGTTCATGAATAATGTAAATTTAGAAATGATTATTGAATTCATTAACTTTATATTTTCTACATCCAAGTATCATCAATAAACTACGTGTAATATAAAAAATCACTCTGAATCTCACTTATTTTCACAAGGGGTTACTCCCATTTATTACGGTTAAGGGATATAATTTTTTTCTAATGAACACTCCCTCAAATGTTTCTACTAATTATCATTATTGGAAGAAAGGATCACCTTTACATTGTTTTTAGACATATAGACACCGTCTGTAGCATCACATTCATGGATTTCATCTCTAGTTAGAAATAGATTATATATTCAATTTATCTTTTATAAATATTTCAACTTTGTGAAACACACGTTTTATGTAATACTTCTTCTTAACATAATAATTTTTGAACAACCTTCAATTTAATTTAGTAATAGTAGACACCTTCATATACTTTGGCATGATCTTCAATGGTTCTAATTATTCATTATTACTTCCCCTCTTTTGGAATAAAACATCTTATTCTACTCTAGGAATTCAGATATTCAGGAAAAATATATTCCTATATATCTTTATCTCTCATTATTTCATACATATAGGCTAAATACAAATAATTTGCACTTCTATTCAATTTACCTCCATGATATTGATTTATAAATGTGACATCTCATGAAAAATAAAATCCCACATGTCACATCATAATTAGGCCATTCAAAAAATCTATTAAACCCCTAAATTCTCTCAATGAGGTTCTTATGAATAGAATCTTACAAAATGTTGTACATTCAATTTACACGGAAATCAAAAAAAAATATCACTTTTAGTTTCAATTAAACTCCATTTAATATATCGTTCAATCTAATGTAAACTAATTTCTTTAAATCTAGAATCATGTCTTTAATTAATGTCCCAGGACATATAGTGATATTTATAAATGTTTATCAATTTCAATGAGAGAGAATCACTTAACTGATCATGCCAAATCACGAAATAACTTTCACCATGCCCATGTGTAATAAACCTAGATTTTTCCATAACATTGTCTTCACCATGGGTGTATCCTCTTGATGAAATATATTATTCACAATAGGTCCACCTATCAACCACGATATCTCTAAAACGAGTGTGGTCTATACCGTGTCATAACTTTTGAACTACATGTCTTTAATGTAGATTGATATTTGGACCCCAGATTTTACACTATAGTATATTTAACAAACTATGGTCAGTTTTCCTTAAAACACAGAGCACCATGATATAAAGCACTAGAAGAGTGGGGATTGTATCATACACATATACCTTTCAACCACGACCACCTCCCAAAGGGGTGTAGTAACCTACATTGTCTATTTGGGATGGATAAAATAAGATTCCGCCTTAGGGTCCACCACATGTTTGGTCCTTATTAGTTTCAAATTTTTGGAATTCTTCTATTAAACATGACTAAGGATATGGGAATGAACACACCAGTCTTATTCTACAATTTTAACCACGATCACTTATATTGTGTTATCAATCCTACGTTAGCCATTTTTACATCCACATTCCCTATAGAAATGGTTTTTTGTAATATTTTGTGTTTCGATTGGGTTAAAAATAACTCAATGAACATAAATTCTAATATTCATATGGATTTTTATATATTAGTAAATTATCATAGTATCAACACTTCATGGATGTATAGATATGAATATTAATTTCAAAAACATATATTGTCCATTATTATGGGGATCGACCAATCTCCCACGCACTAAATCAATACTTTGGAAATCTTATTCATGTGATTTCAACAATGATATTATAAAAAAATTCAACATTATTCATTGATATTACAACACACATCATGTATTATTTTTAAAAAACCGAACACAATATGTTGATATTTTTAATAATCTCCCCTTTTGGATTTGGTTTACAATACATAGTTCACCCTTGGAAATATCTTATAACACATAATGATATATCTTCCTCATTAAGTTATTTTCTCACCATATTTTAAATTATGTAAAAAAGGGTCCTTTCAAACATCCTCAATCAAATGTAGGGATACTATTTTATTTCTTCTCCCTCATCATCATTTTTCATTCCCAATGATTTGTGTGTTGAAACTCTAAGAATGTTTAACTCCCCCATTGTCCATAAAGTTCAATAGGAATTCCTCATGGGAATAAACTCTATCAATGAGTATAAGTAGACCTTATTCATTTATATTCATATCATACTTTTATTCAAAAACATTCATCCTTTGGTATCATCCACGTGTTGATAAAATAAATCCTTTGAAACAATATGAACACAATTTATGATTGGAATGAACAAATCCAAAATACCTCAATAAGACAAATACCATCTCTACTAAATTTTCACAAGTGATTTATTGAGTGAATTTTCCACTTTTCACTTCAGATATGAATAAATATTCTAAGCATATTCAGCTTGATATTAATGTATGAAAAGATATTTTTTATAGAAAAAATATGGCCTTCCCTGTCACTCATGAATACCATGATTGAAATCATAGTAGATTTGTATTTACCAACATAGTAAACAAAAAATTTGATATAAAACACAAATCACAAAAAATATATAATGATTAAAATTAAATAAAATCATTCTGAGGATCTTGCGACATGAAGAAATAATTGATAACATTTTTTAAAAATTAGAAACCACTTGTTCCATAAGCAGGTCAATTTGAAAAATGGTACCACATTAATTCCATGCTTTGAAATTCTTCATAGGATTCAAAAATAATATAATAAGGCTGAGAATACTTTGATTTTTTGTCAAAACTCACATGGATTCTTTCCCTAAGGAAGCCACTTGTTGTAACTGAATTTTGAGAAATAACATTTTTGGGACATAATATCTTTTAGTGACTTTAGAAACCAAGTGTAATTAGATAACTACTACCAAATTATTGAAAGTAAATATATTAATATGAAACATTAATAATACTACTCTTTATTTTAATTTTATTCTATTTTATAGAATTATTAAAACGCAATGATTTATGGTACACCATTCAGTACTTCTTTCCATGAATTATCATCACAGAAATCTATCAAAAGTTTTTTCGTATTCCCTTGAAACATGTTTTCATTTTTTAATAATCACTATCTCCAGGCGGTTTTCATTATATATATTTATGGGACTGGAAACATCCAACAGTTCTTTATCTAAAGGGTACATGCTTTCAAAAGGTAAGTGTTCATTATGTTTGAACTTTATGATACTTAATAATGTGCATTGTTTGAGAGGAGGTGAGGTCGGACTCATGACACCTTTTGGGGGGAATTATTTTCTACTATGGGACTCTCTTTGTAAATTTAATATATTTTCATTAATCCTTATTAATTCACCAAGTATATCATAAGTATCCCTTAGAATTTACAATCACATATTAACATGTGTAAATTTTTTAATTATTATTATGAATTCATGGTTCATTAATGGAAACATCCATATGTATTCGAGGTTTTCCATCAATGGTTTCATCTAATAAACTTGTTATAGATTATTTTAATCATCATTGTGAGGATACTGGTTTTTAAGCCATTCAATGGGCACTATGAAATTTATTGTCATCTATGGAGAGAAAGGTTTGAATTGATCTTAGGATCGTGCTTGTAAATTGGGATACCTATGTATCCTTGTGAAAGGAATCAGAACCCTCGTATTTCAGTGTCTCTTAATAGGATACATCATACCTTTTATGGTCATGTGATAAAGACCTCTAAGTGGAAGGTGCTTAGCTGTAACTTACCATGGGAGTTACGCTGAAGCAGCCCAAGGAACTTGGAAAGGATATGGGTTTCTAAATAGGATCAAACCCTATTGGGAATATGGACAAAGGAGAACAAGGTTAATTTTAATTTTTTGGTTTGACCCTCATGGAGGCATCCTACATATCCCTTATAAATGAGAATCAAATCCCACATAGTTCCATAAGTCTCATAAGAGAGTATGGTCCTTTTAGAGAGATGATTATGGAATTACTTCCTTGCAAGGATGCCTTGTTGACTTGGGGGGTTTAATTTTGGGCTTATTCATTAGAAGGATGCCCAGATTAAAGGAATTTGGGTCAGATTCTTGAGGAGGATGTCTAATGAGCTCAGGCATTGATATGGATTCCTATGTATCCCGGTTATGGTGGGAATCGGTGTTCTTGTAGTTCCTTCCAATGAGTGTTTTTTCACATGTTATAACCATCACATATCATTAAGACCACGTGAGTCATTCTTGATGTAAAAAACAAGTGGATGTTAAAGATTCAACAATGAAACATCACACTTTTCCTCCTCTGCTAATGTAAGAGGGCGCATCGACCGTGGAAGAGGGCTAGGTGATGAGCCTTTCCTCTATTCTATTTACATTGGACAAGGGTCCAATGTAAGAATGAAGGGATAAAGGTGAGGGGATTACACCAGGATGACTGCCCTTTTGATATTGGTTGGGGATTACTACTAATAAGGATGTCCATTGAGGTTTAACCTGGACTAAGAGTCAAGTGAAGAGGTTTGAAGAGTTTCTTGAGGATTTTGTCGACTCAAGGTACATGAGGAATCCATAAGGAGAGTCCAAACTCATAACATGTGATTGTAACCAAGAGGATTATGTCGAATCAAGTCACATCGTTGGGTGTGAGGTAGTGTGTGAACTAATTGTTGACCGAGGATGGAAGTTGGGCTACATAAAGGGCGCAATGGAAAATGTTGTCGACCCGATCCAAAACGTTCGTGGTGCAACTCTCTATATTTCATGGGGGTCAGTGATGGAAGTGAAGGGACCAACCCGAAGGGCCAATACCATATTCGACACTGAACCTAAGAGGGGGTGCGGGGGTGCAGCCCCTGCGGTGCCGACTAGAAGGGCCATGCAGGGGCATCGTTGTGCTATGTTGTGGAGGTGCTCCATGCAGGTTCTCTGTGTAGGTGCTCTATGTTGTTTCTTCGCGCAGGAGCTCTGCAGAGGTGCTCTGCACAGTTTTGTCATGTCCGTGCTCTGAGCAGGTGCCCCACACCAGTGCCCTGTGCAGCTCATGTTTTCAAGACCTTTATGGGACTTTGAACCATGTATCCCCATTTAATTAACTTTTCGTTCATGTTTTAGAGAGCTACTTGAGACCAATTGGAGGAACTTGGCGAAAGTGCAACGCAACAGAAGCATTGGGACTTCTTCCAACTTTTTCCATGATTGAAATAGGCATCCCAAGGGTTCTATTTATAGGCATGTAAATGACTTTGGGTGAAATTAGTTTGGTACTCTAGTGACTTTCATGCCAAATTGCGGCGCACAAGGAGGTTGCGTGACATATTCAAGCATGAAAGTAGGCTACGTGCAGCTAGTGTTAAGGCATGAATAAGGCAATTCAAAATTCATTTTTTTGAAAATATTGGTTTTTCTTCATGTATTCTCTCATTTTTATCTAAGGGGATCTCATTTTTTATTTTCTTGACTCTTTGACGAAATGGAGTGTCAACAATTGCGCCCACCCCTTAAAATTGGATCCAAAATGAAAAGAGGGTCCTATAATAAGGTAATGTAATGCAGAAGAAGGACAAGGGAAATGCAGCGCACAAGTATTCAGAGCTCAAGTAGACATGGGTGAGAAAGTGTGCAACACGTAACATTTATAGCCTGCATGGTGATATCTATCGCTTATGTATTACGACTTCACTTCTGCTAAATGTTTTTCAACTTCTAAATTCCAAACTCTTAGTGTGCAAGTATTCTATTCAGAAGATCCTATTTCTTCGTTCTTCCTCTTTATATTTTTTAGTTGCGCGCTATAAGTGGGGTTCCATACTTGTGTGGTGACTTATACTTTTCCTCCATTTTTAAAAATTTCACACCTTAATTCCTTTTACATTCTATTTTAAAACACAAAAAATAATCATACTTTAAAAATACAATCTCTATTTTTTGTAGGTTCAATGGCTCCCAAAAGAATTGGAACTATTGATGAGCATTCAAGCTATAGGATTGATGAAATGATGAATGTCGTTGGTCATGATTACTTCGATGTTTTTCAAACCACTCTTCCTGACTTAGAAAAATATTTTAAGAAGTATCATTTCAACTTTACATGGATCACCTATTTGCCTTTGTATAGTTATATCCATTTGCAGGTTAATAACATTCCAGATCCAAAGAACTATGTCCCCCATTCTTGTTTTCAGGAATATACCAACTTCTCAACAACCAATGTTTCTGTTGGGGGCTCATTTGATTGTGCTCAGATAGTAGAGAATGCTCCTGTTATCCATCATAGCTCATGTGCTATAGATTTGAAGGCACACACACACACGAGCTACAACCACACTGTTATTCATCCATATTTCGAGATTATCAGACAGATTAGTCCATGTTTTGGAAGAAAAGATGGTATTTCCACCCAGTAGGAGTTGTAAAACTGGCATGGATGTGGTCAAAATGGGTGTGAAAGACATGTGCATAATTTAAAGATGATTTGAGAATCGTCAAAATTTATGAATCTTTATGGGTTAGGAAAACCTATTTGTATAGGAATGATGATTTCGTGACAGAGTTATTAAGTCGGTAGAGCCCAGAGGCTAATTCCTTCCATCTAACACATGGAGGGTAGGTATCTGTCTGTGGGACGTTTACAAAATTTATGGAGCTCTGAACCTTGGACAGATGTAGGATGTGTTTATTCCTCCCAAGGTGACATGGGATGACTTGGAGAAGACACCATATTTGGCTTGTGAGTAGATGAAAATATTTAATGAACTCAGGAATTCAATCACCACAAAAACTACACCAGGAGGGATATTCATCCGGAGGAATGGATGGAAATATTATTGATAAAGAAGAAGGAAAAGCAGCCCACATACACCCATATAACTAGCTGTCCAAGGGAAGAAAAGAGAGGCACTTTGGACACCTTTTTGGCCAACATTAATGAAGGTAGAATTTGATATATGGTGATATAATATCATCCTGAAATTTCTTACAAATACACATCTGGTAGTTTACTTAGCCTTGTGGCTCAGTGTATATTCATTACCAGTTCATGACTCTATAGGATGTGTGAGGCTAGGAACTATTGTTATTACAGCAAAGTTGGTAGAGAAAAGGATGATAGGGCTGGATAATCCTATTTTAGCCAAGATTAATTGGACTTTTATACATATTTAAAAAGGAAAATCTCTCTTTAGAATAGAGGGGCTATTACAAGTGTTGTGGGGATGGATTACTACTTACTTTAGAACTTATGTTGTACAAAGGGGTGTATAGTTTTTTGGATGTTCTTTCTGACCATGTGTTCAATCCTTTTATGGGTTTTCACCCTTGACTTTGAATTCTTATGAAAACAAGGTTAGATTGAACATGCATAAGGAATTTCATTTCATTCCTTATGGGAATCCACCTAAAGGGTGATTTGTTAATGATGGTACTACCAGTTTGGAACTGAGGGCATATATGTTAGCTTAGAGAGATGGCGTGTTGGACACCAGAATCAATGGAGAAATCATATGTGAGGCCTATGATTCTTATATATTTTCACATCAATTCCAATTCTTGCAATATAATATTTTATCCCCTCCTATGAATTCCAGAGTAGAGAAACATCCAATGGTTTCCTGACAACTATGGTTGTTGTCATCTGTAGAGAAGATAGGAAAATTTTTAATTTACCAGTTGCGGATGTAGCAAGCAGATTAACCATTTGGTATGATGAAAAATGTGTTTCATCATACCCTTATGGGGTATTAAGACATTGAATTCCATGAGTGGGGATAAAAAGAGGTAGTAGGAAGGACCATCATCTCTTGGTAGATAATTCATCATCATGAGGGGCTGATTTGGAAGAATCATAGAGTCGAGGTGATGATGCTCTAAATCCACCAATGAGACCTTGTGCTAGATATAATCCTTGGTCTATAATAAAAATAGCCACTCCATCATTCCCTACTGAATTCGTAACAATTCCATCTATTCACCATCATTCTGAAGAGCAGTGAGATCCATTTTCGAATCCATTATCTGTGACTACAGGTGTTGGGAAGAAACTTAAGTACAAGTTTGTAAGATCCTCATCACAACCCTCAGACATACATTATGAATATACTAGATCGGAGGCTATTTGAACATGGAATTGTATATACTGTGATGCTGAGACCATGTGGATGGATCTCTGCAAAGGACTATATATTCCAAGAGTATGGGATTTGAGGGCTTCATCTGACATCTTTTTTAAAGATAATACCAATGAGGTAAGGAATAGCATTCATGAGATGGAAATGCTCATATATTCCACTAATGACTCAATTGCTACCAAAATGAAGGTAAAGGAAATTATATATTTTCGTACCACCGAATGGATTAATCCTTTATTAGATGAACAATGGTTTGACTTTGTAGATCCTGAGTATGTATGTTCCCCTTTTTGATATAGCTTCCTCCATTTTGCAGCATGAATTATAATCAAAACATTGTTACATAGGAGATATTTTGTCTTAAAATACTTCTTGGTAACAGAAATACAACTAAAATTCCTTCACTATAATATAGTCTTAGAGGAACTACTCTTGGTTCTAACGGATCACCCCATGAATCGGGAGAAATATCTTTTGGATGATATTCCATAGGGGAAGAAATAGAGAGGGTACTGGGATAACTTATACCTATCTTTATAGATGAAGATGCAAGCCCTCCTAAAAATATGAAGAAGAAAAAGCATCAATGAAAGAGAACGATGGTTAAGACCTTTATTAGTAAAGTTCAGTTTCCCTGATAATCACGAATTTATGTTTTATTCATGAAAAAGTGTTTAAAATTTTTAAGATAACACGAGATTCTTCTATTTATTCTTTGAAATAAACCACTTATAAGGCTCAAGGAGCCATAGAAGGTCTTTCTGAGAAAACACAAATTCCTATAAATCCAGTGGTTCCTAAAGAGGATTTAAAGCCAAAGGAGATAACATTTGTCCCCAGCACTACATTTATTCCTACTATCAGAGGAGAAGAAGATTTTGGTAAATAAAAAATATTGCATAAAGCATCCAATGCAAAAATTGGTGAATTCTATTCTATGACACTTTTAGGTTCATCACATGCACTAGAACATCTGGAAACCACTAATGTTGAACCCACAATTATGGCTGAAGAAGCTACTCAGGGTTACAGGTTGCTGGAGGAATGTTGTGAAGTAAACAAACCATGTGTTTCCATGGGTGAGACTAACCTAGGATCTGAGATATCATTGGATGAAATGATGAACCATGGAATGTATTTTGAACACATATTAGAACATGATAAAATTTATAATGCTTTAGAAGATTTTATAGTTCCTTATATATAATCAACTGGACTTGAGTTCTCATTACTCATCATGTAAATCACCTTTTGATTAACATTCTAACCGTGGTTGATTGAAATATGAAATTCTATCAAAAGAAACTAATTCTGCAATATTCGCTAAATAATTTTTTAATATTAATGTCAACCCTAACATTGTGGAAACATTAGCTCATGTGAATCTTGTGGATGTAGGTCTTCCTAATATTCACTCTGAAAATCCATAGCATAATAATGGTAGCACTCCTCAACTTGAGACATCAAATAAAATTTATTAAACTAAGAATGTTAAGGAGAATTCTCCTCAAGTGGCTGACCTACTTCTAGGTAATAGATACTGATATAGTGATTACATTCAATTTTATTGTCTATTAAATATACCTATGATTCTTGATTTACCATACAAAGCTATAAACTTCAATGTATAGGTCTACAGGTGAAGCCTTTGCGACTTCCCAAACAACATTTGAAGGTAGAGCAACCATTGTCCAAGAAGGAAAAGAGCAGGGCACTTTATTAAGTGCATTAATCCCTGAATATATCCATCCTTATGATAGTGATTATGAATCGGAGCCAGAACTACCGAAGGATCTTTGCCTTGCTCATCTCAAAGCATGGAAAAATATCTGGAAGATAATATCTGAGATTCCCTTTAAGGATATGCCTTTAAGAATTCCACAAAATTCAAATATGTTTATGATACTTGGATTTGGGAGTTTTGAATACCGTGAAATTTATTATACGGTGAAAGAGATTATCAGGAGGAGGGAGCAAGAGAAAAAGCTTCAACAGGACTTGATAAAATCTAAACTGTCTTTCAAAATTGAAGAGTTATAAGAAGTATTGTCCTAAGATGAGGATAATAAAAATGAAAATTTTAAGTGACTGACACCAACAATTAAAAAAATACTGTTCAGCAAATGAGCCTTCAATAGGAGTTAGATATCATTACAGGGGTGCTTGAACAACATCATATCTCCTTAGGAGAAGTCCAGAAAGAAGTTGAAAAGGCCATTGCAGATGCAAAAGAATTACATCATCATGCTTAAGAGAGCAAAGATGGTCAGATAAAAAAACTCCAACAAGGAGTTGATAGGTCTCGGGAAGATGTTGAAAAAATGAAGAATTATATAGAAGTACTTTTGACAAAAAAATTAAGAGTGAGATTCCAATTTCTGGATACTTCCTCATAAAACAATTTCATAAATGAAAAGTATTTTGTATTTAATAATTTATGTTTTCCCTTTTTTTAATTGCTTTTATTTTACCTAGGCCATTGGGCATAGTAAGAATAATGGGCTAATATTTAGGTTCAAATTTTATTTGACTATATACATTGAATTAGATCCCAAAAACAACTCTATGGCTAAGAATTGATTTAAAATTATTTTAATATTTCCAAGGGGATTCATGAGTCATGATTTTTATGATAACCAAATCTAAAACATGTATCAACATAAGGGGAGTCTCTTCAAATAAAAAATTTACCATTACTTGAAAAAACTGTTATGGGGGTTGTATTATGCTGAGCCAACTACAGTACATGCTGCATAGAAAAATAGGGGCATCTATTGACTGATAGACCTCTTTTGTGGGTTTTTTATGCAGGGCCGCCTAAGGTTACGTGATGCATAGTTATGAAAAAAGAGTTCTTTGAAGTATAAATTTTTTCTGTTGATATATAGGGGAAAATAAGATTTGGGTAACTGAAGACCACAATGAATGGTTTTTTCAAGGAAAGAATTTTTATGAATAAAAAGGGAATATTTAGACTGACATAAATCAGGAATAGGAAAACCCTTTCTATAGACATTAGTTGTATGAGTAATTGTTAAAATATATTAGAAAGGTGAATTTATGATATCATACTATGCATTTTAATGTCTTGTGGTAAAGACATTGTACTAGGAAGTTTAATGTCTTGCCCTGATAATTTTCTACTATGTAGTTTAAAATCTTGTTGTGAGGACGTTGTGTGGATTTAATTTAAGGTCTTTACATTTACCAACGGTACGAGAAAACTTTCCCAATTTCTAGATAATTTTTTTCGAAACATACTATCATATTCAGGTATGGATGGGAAAATTTTAAACTGTGATTTGGGAATTTTTGAAACTGAGGAATGATATTAGAAAAGGGATAAAATAATTAGAGGAAGTATTTTCCCAGAACTAAGTTTCCATTATTTGAAAAATCTGTTATGGGGGATATCTTATGCAGAGACAACTGGGGCTTATGCTGCACAAACAAATAGTAGAATCTCTTAACTAATAGGCATGTTATGTGGGAAACTTATGCAAGGAAACCTGAGGGATCGTGTTGTATTGTCAGGAAAAATAGTTCCTAGAAGTTTAATGTTATTTTTCCAAAATTCTAAGAATGTTTATGGAGATTCAGATTTTTTGAAGCAGAGTTAGGTTAATGGAGGAAGGTACCTGAATATCTAAAGGGTATTTCCAACCATGATGTCCGAAGAATCAGAGGAATAGATCTTTTACAAAGGTCTGAACTAAAAGTAAGATATATGGTGATTGTATTTTTAGGTCATACAACTTGAAAAAAAAAGATACAATATATAATATGTGGGCAAGTGATTTCAAGGATATTTCATATTGTATTGAACACATGATGAGCGAAATGTGTAAACCATGGCCTTAAAGACTTTCAAGTTGTGAGAAATATAATGGGACATGTACACTTGAATGAGTACTTTAAAATATTGATTCTCATATATTTTCATCAATAATTAAAGGGAAAAATGATACTATAACCAAGAACAAAATTACCATTATTTTAAAACCCCGCTATGGGGGATGTATTATGCATGGCCAACGAGGGCATATGCTGCATAGCCAGATAGAGGAATCTTTTGACTGACATGCCTGTTTTGTAAGCAACTTATGCAAGGACGCCTATGAGAATATTCTGCATAGTCAGTCAAAAGATCTCTCAAATATTAGAATCCTTGTTACCAGAAACCATAAGAATTATTGTAAAGATCTGAAGATATTCAAGATTAAGAGTATGAAATATATAAATGGTATATGTTCAATGTAGATGAGAAATATTTAAACCAATATTTTCCATGACTTTGACATCCATTACATAAATCAGACTCATATGTAAAATGGAGACAATAATTGTTTCCTTTGAATGTAAATTATGATGTGTAGCTTAATGTAATTCAATGAGGACATTATACTCTGCATTTTTAAGTCATTCAATGAAGATATTAATAATCCCATAATAAATTGAGACACCTTATTTCTATAAATAATCCATTTACCCAATTCCTAATCCCACATGATCTATTCTAGGTGTGATAAACAAGGTGCTATAAAAGTTTCTTTTACAATGAAAAGGTGACACAATTGAAGAATAGGGATGTTATATTTACATGCGGTTTAATGTTATGTGGTAAGGATGAAGATGAACCGATATGAAAGGAAAATAAATATTGTAACAAGGTTAAGGGATAAAAAACAAGTGTCACTATATGAATTTTTAGGGAAATGGTCAACTCATAGATAATTCTTAAAACATTTCTTATGTAGATTTGATTCTTATACATGATATAAAGGGGTTTTTTTATCGTGGTTGGGCCCAAAATGGGAGATTTGGGCATCTTTACAAATCTCAGAATATATTAGAATGGAGCCATACGTAGTGCTTTAAACAATCATTCCTCTTTCTAATGGAGTTTGACATGAAGAATGGGGGTTTTTGATATGTTCTAAGGGAATGGTAAATCTTAAGACATAAAATGGTACAAGGACCAAATCATATATCTTAAGGAAACACTATGTATAGATCTTATTCATATACCAGATGAGAAAAGAAAAAAAAAGTATTTGTGATTGTGGACTAGCCCAAAATTGGATATTTAGGTATCTCTATGTATCTCATTGAAATTGAAAATCATGCCATACATAGTTCCTAAAACATGGTCTCTATGCAGATCTGACTCAAAAATACGAGAGAGAGAGGGACTCATGTACTATTAAAGAGTAGTAATGATGTTAATGATCTTTTTTATGGAATATTCTAAAGTAAAAAAGTAGAGGAAGTTAGCAGTACACATGATTTCATGTAATTTACCGTCATGTGACAAGGATGAAGATTATATGAATTTAAAAGTCATGCAGCATTGACACTGACGGTTGTTATGCAGTTTAATGTCTTGAAACTATGACATGAGGGCTATGTAGTTTTTAGTCTTGCAGCAAGGACATGATACTTTGGAGTTTAAAGTCTTGTAGTGAGGACTATTTTTAAAAAACTACACAAAGAATTTCTTCAAATTGAGGTTGTGATAAGCACTCAATCCATTGAGATGAAGGAATAGGCTCCATTTGAATAGGCCTTATGTATGGAATCAGGTCCTTCCCACATTGGTTCACGTTTTAGAGGTTTCATTCCTGGTATCAATGGAGTCCTAAGGACCAATACAAATTCACCATGAAGTAATGAACAAAGGCAAACTTTATTGTTAAAATCTCACGCTATTATGTTCTTATAGCCTTCTAAATGATGCAAAGTACGCAATCATCACTCATATAATCTTTCCAACTCATTGAACTATTTCTGAAATCTTTCATATTTAGGAAACTAATAATATATTGAAACTCTAATTGAAGGCAATTGAATTTCAATTGAAAAAATGTTTCAGTTCCATATATTAATGGATATGGAGTTTCTTGGGTAGTAGTATGGGTAGTTGTGCGATAAGCCCATAAAGCATTCAAAAGTATATCAGGCAATTATTTATTATCCTTTTCCACATTCTTCAGGAGTATATTGGATATGGTCTTATTGAAGGCATCTATCTGTCCATTGGCCACCACATGATAGTGAGATGAATGGTTTGACTAGATATTATGTTCTTTATACAACTGTTTTACTTAATCAGAACAAAAATTAGTGCCATTTTCCATCAAAACAGTATGAGGGACGCCAAATATGGTGAAGTTATTAGTTTTGACAAAAATAACAATGCATTTGGCTCTGAAATCCTTGAGAGGTATTGCCTCAGCTCATTTATATCAGAACTCAGTAAAAGTGAAAATATACTTGAACTACTTAGCTATGGCTGGAGGATATGGCCCTACTACATCCATTCCCCATGTGGAAAATGGCCAAGAGCATTGAGCTATCTGTAGAAACTCTGGGGGTTAATGAATGAAATTGGCATGCACTTGACATGGATGACATTTTTTAGTGAAATCTATACAATCTTGCATTATTGATGTCCAAAAGTATCCATTCCTTCAGATCTGATCACAGAGTATGTGGGAACCATAAGCTCCATTCCTTCATATTGTTGGGCACCACAAGCTCTTGAATATACATCATTTATGACAGCTGTAATATCTTCTCCATCAGTACATTTGAATATAATTCAATCAAAGACTCACATGTAAAGGATCTTTTGGCGGTCTAGACCATCATAAAGAGTAAAATTGTCCGTTTGTCACCAAATCAGTTCTTTCTTAGCCCTATTTGGTTGAAGTACTCCCTATTGAAGATATTTCACGATGGATGTTTTCTATCTCATGCTATGACCATATGTTTCATAAATATGGAAAATTTCATAAATTTACTCCATTCTGGTTTTAAAAAAAGGTGAGACCACACAACGATGGGTTATGCCGATAACTGTCGCATCCTGATTTTGATATACAAAGGGTATAACTGCATTATCCAGTGTATCTACTTGAGAATTTTGTGATCGCATGACATAATAAAATGTCAGATATGAGAGAAATTAACCATTAACCCTAAAATGTAATCACACAAAAGAATTAATTCTTATTTTCTTAAAGAATATTCCCTATTAATTTGTTTGATTACCAATTATGAATCACCTTTTACCTTTAAATGATATATTTTCACTTTAAGGGAAATTTCTGAACCTACATAGATAGATTGACATTTTGCTTCATTGTTGGTACCACCTTTTGATAATAGGAATGAATAAGGAAATACTTTCTTTTCTAGGGAAATAAGGACAATTCCAAATCAAACCCTGTTGAGTTTAGGGTTTTCCATTCTCTTTCCTGTTGGACTTCTGGAAGCACCATCATAATACATTTCCCATGTTTGGGAGTTATCTTGAATATAGAAGACCTTTTAATCAGGAAGCTCAGTATTAAATGATGTATCATCTGTCGATGGATGATCAGCAAGGAATTCAGCCAGATCATGGCCTTTTATTGCCTTTTGAAGTACAAACTGGATATCAAATTGTTTCAAAATAACCACCCATCGTGCCAGACATCATGTAAGCATTAGAAGACTGAGGAAAAATTTGAGTGGATTTTTACACGACACAAATTGGACCTCATGATGTTGCAGGTAGTGCCTCTACTTCTAAAATGCAATGATTGATACCAATAAGCACATTTCAATAATTGAATACTGATTTTTTGCATCATGCATAGTTTAACTGAGATAGTAAAGGCTTTTTTCATTCCCAAAATCATTCTTTTGGTCAAGGAAGGTACCTAGAGATTGATCAAAAGTTGTCACATAGAAAATATGTAGTCTTCCTTAAACAAGTGGCATTAATATTGTTAGACTCAAGAGATATCTTTTGAGGGTGTTAAATGCTTCTTTCCAATCTTCAGTTCATTGGTAGGTGACTTCTTTCTTCATTAATCTAGTGAAGGGTAAGCACGTGCCTTCCCAATTTGTAATGAAGTGCTAAATATAGGCCAATTGACATTGGAGTCATCTTAATTATTTCAAATTTTGAGGTGGTGACATCCCAAGGATTTATTTCATTTTCTCATGATCAACTTCAATTACTTGATGGCATACAATGAATCCAAGGAATTTTTATGAGGTTTCCCTAAATGCACATTTAAAGGGGGTCACCTTCAAACTTTGGTGCCAATGTTTATTGAATATGGTTTCTAAATCATTCAAGAGATTAAGAAATTGTTTGGATTTAACCCCAAAATCATCCAGATAACATTCAACAAATTTCTATAAGAAGGTTTTGAAGATATTGTGCGTGGCACGTTGGTATATGTCACCTTAATTCTTTAAGCCAAAGGGCATTACCCGATAGAAAAACAAACATTGAGGGTCTCTAAATCCTATATATTCATCATCCTTTGGGGACATACAGATTGGATTATAACCAGAATATCCATCCATGAAGGAAAGAGCTTCATAGCCAGCTGTTGCATGAATTTGAAGTTCTATAATCAAGACTAGAAAACCATCTTTAGGACAATACCTGTTAAGATCTATGAAATCAATGCAGACACTAATTTTATCATTCTTATTTTTCACTTGGAAAATATTGGCCGGCCATTTGGGATACTGAGATTCCCTGAAAAAGATAGCCTTTAGAAGCATATCAACTTATGCTTCAATTTTAAAGGCATGAGTCGGGTGCGTTCTCCTTGCTGCTTTCTTAAATCCATGATTTTCTTATTGAAAACCCAAATGATGGGTGGGTATATCAAGGCTAAGAACCATAATATCATTATAAATCCAAGAAATTATATCTCGATATTACTTTAGAAAGGAATCATACACCTATTGTTCTTTAGAGGTCATGGACACAATAATTATAGTGGGTCGTGGATTTTCTTCTATACCTAGATTTATTTCTTTGAGTTCATCCACAGTGTTAGAGACACCTTCTTCAAATGTAGGAGGAGAATCCATGAGATCTTCCTATTCTTCTGCATTAGGTATTACATCTTCTATTTCCACTTGAATTGTTGATGATGAGGCAAAACATCTATTGTAAGGGGAGAAAACAATATTTGAAAATCCTAAAGAAAAAGCCACCATATCTGATCCTACAGATGATGAAAGGTCTTTTTGTAGTAAAAAAGAGGGATTGATGGACTGAGAATCAATATATTTCTCCTCCTCTATCATTACCACTATCTCTTCGACTCAGGTTGATGATGTAGAGGCTTGTTGTAGTTATGTAGATGAAATTAAAACTTCTCCATTAAGGCTTTCATCATTTCTTAGTGTATCAATAATTTCTTCTATGGTGTCAGGCTCAATTTTCATAATTGGAAATATGGAATTTACAAGATTATTCTTTAGTTTTGGTTTTACCATTTCAATTACATTGATGTGTAACACATAATCTGTACTAATATGTATTAATGGATTTACTAGGATATTTTCTAGTCCATTTGGAGCATTAATTCTGGTTACCTCCTTTTCATGGGCTTCATTCATTTTATGTGATAAAACTCTACCTCAATGTATTGAGATTCACATGTTTCGAAAGGAGCCTTATCACCATATAATTTTTTGATTTGACCATTGAAATAGTTTTTCAGACATTAGTGGTATGAAGAAGGTATGGATGCATGTTGATGAAACCAAGGCCTTCCAAAAAAATATTGAAGGCTATGTAATGATAAACAACCATGAAATCTGAATTAGACATAAGATCTCCAAACTGAGTACTGAGTGTAATCTCACCCAGTGGTTCTTAATCATTCTTGTAGTATACTTGCAACATTATAGTAGAAGTAGATAAGTCAAATTAAGTTAGGCCCAATTAACGAAGTTTACAAACAGGAATAAGGTTGACCCCAAATCCATTATCAATGACGTTTCATTAGATATCTATGTCATTGACCTTTCCAGACAAAAAAAGTTGTCTGATTTGCCCATGCACAACATCATCTTCATTCTCATCCATAAAATATATGACCGTATGACCATATATAGGATCAATCTCGATACGTTAAACCTCATAAGTAGTAACTTGGGTTTTGAATTCTTTAAAACTTAACAAAACCTCAATGAGTGCTTCTCGAAGCTCTTTTGACTGATTCAAAACATTCAAAACTAAAAACATGGCTGGTACATGGGAAATTTTTTTTAAGACATCATAATTTTGGTCTAATGGACTTTGTTTCCCCACATGGAGATGTGGTTTTGTAGGTGCTTTGGAAATTGATTCTTCTGATTTAGATGTACTTTGTGTTGGAGAAAAAGCTAGAAATATTGTTGGATTTGGATAATTAAACTGACTAAGTCTATACATTTGCTGAGAATAATATGTTATAGATTCTAATTGGTATTCCAAAATAATTGTGTTAGAATCAAACATATATTTCATGGAAGAAACTCATTATTCCTGTTGATCCCACTGAAGGGATCTTCCACGAGTTTTTACCACATATATGGTTCGAGAAGGTGTAGAGTTAAAATGGTTGTTTCTACTATTCCCACGTATTCCCATGTATCCTCTAACTTGGACCCTTCCTCTTGTTCCCCAATTAGGTAAATGGAATTATGGATCACTATAATCATAATCACTGTTGGCATAAGGATCCATTAAATTGATAACATTAACAAAACAAAAGATCAATTCTTCATCTGGTGAATATTTTTTCTTGACAGGTTAATTCTAGTTGTACCAATTAGTGGGGCGGTGCATGTGCTTTTGAAACATATGGCATAAAATCTTCCTGGGTCAAGGACAACTTTTGCCTTGACACAATTTCTTCTTCTTCTTACTGCTCTTTTTCCTTATGAATACTTTTTTTCTTTGAGGAATGGAATTTTGATGAAGATGTTTTTAATGTGGTAGGATTGGAATAATATATAATTGGTTATTTCAATTGTGATCATAAAATAGCATGAGTCCAGTTGATCGTTTTCCTAATAATCCAATGATCATATTTCTGGCTATTTCTACTTTTAACCTCTTTTCATTTTCCATCTTCCTCTCGATTGGTATTAGTAACACACGCTACATGAGGTGATGAACTTTTCAATTCCGCTTGTACAGATTATACCATGTTTTTCAGAAGGACTTTGAAAAAAAAGATATCCTAAATGGGGTGTCCCAACATCTGATGAAAGGTAAAATAATTCAGACAATCTTCATCACTATCTTTATTTGGATTTTTTGGCCAGGGCAACTGAACCAAATTATTTTCTAAGGATGAGATGAAGTAACCAAAAACTTTTTCATTCTTGAAAGTATAAAATTTATTCATTAATTCTTCAAACTTTTTATGCCTTTTATCTCTTTCATAATCTTGATGAGGCAATTGTTGTTGTTGATTCTTACGAGGAAGATCCCTTATGTATTATGAGGGTCTTGAAGTAGAAGCGGGTACATGTGCCATTGTGAGGGTAACTGTATCATCTTCTTCTTTTCTTACCCTCCTCCCTATAGCAGATAGAATTACAGGATTTTTAGCCTTAGTTTGTATAATACAATCGTCTATTAGTTGGGCAATCAAAGTAAGGTCTCAAAACCCTCCTGTGTATTTCAAAGGGATCCAGGCTGTGCGTAATTCGTCACACATATTTTCCACACAGATTAGAAGCAGTTCTTCTTGGGGGAGTTCTAGACTTAAAGAATATGGTAATCCCTTCCATCATGAAATGAAATCTGATATTCTTTAATTCTCCCTTAGTTTACAATTAGTAAGATAAAAACTGTCATCTTCAGTTACATTGAGAAAAATTTGAGAAGAAATTTCTGATGGAGATATTCCCATCCAATAATTGATCGAGAATGTAAACTTGTATACCAGACAAAAGCCAGTCCTTGTAACGACTTCACGAAACACTTAAGCTCAAATGCTTTTTATTGTTGAGAAGTTCCCATACTGGGATCAAAATGAGAAACAAAATGTGTTAGGTGTTGTTTCAGATCTCCCGAACCATTAAATATTGGGAATGTGGTATTCAAAAAATTTGGTTGGTGAGTAATTGCATCCACAAATTCTGGGTATACTCTATTTTCTTGATAAACAGGTGCACGTCATTCCTCCATAGCTTCCAATAGAGCTGTTAATGACTCAATTGAGTACATAAGAATTTGGGGAAAATTATAATGAGTTGGAAGCTGTGCAAATATAGCAATTTGATCTTGAGATGTTTCAAAAACTGGTAAAACCACTAATGGGGGTGCTGATACCTAACTTTTTTGTAGACCCAATGGAGGGAATTTATTATCTTCATCTGTAGTTACTACAAATCTTCATTGCTGAAGAGATCCTATAGGATTTTCAAGTTGAGGACCTTACTGGAGATACCGTCTAGCAGAAATGTTATTTTGAATTAACTCTATGTTGTGTCTTTTCAACACTTTCATTTCCTCTTCTTGTTGGGCCAATATCTCTTCAAGTGAATGACATTGACCTTCTCTAGTGGAAAAGTGAGATGCAATCTGACTTTTTTCCTTTCCCCTAGTTATATTCCTTTTGGAGAGGGGATTTGGTTATTTTAATGCATACCTAGATTCTGGGTAAGCCCTTCAATTCAAGTACACAAACCCTCTTCATTTTCCTTAGTGTGTACCATATTAAGGACAATATTTTCATCTTCTGATTCAACAGAACTGACTTATTTTCTGGAGCATCTTTTGATGTGGTGTTAATAACATTTCTGGATGCATAATGCATTGATGACATTCTGTCATTGACTCTAATAGATCATCTCCCTTTGTGTCTATCACAAGACTTAGTTATCCTATATGATGAATTCCCTAGAACAATTTGGATGAGAGTAACCAAAAGGTAATCCTTGGATAGTTCTGTTGTATTCTTTTCTAGGGGATTCTTCCTTAATTGGGAGAAAACTGACTTCCGTTGTAGAGGATATTACAGATGTGAAAAATCCCCTAGCCCTGTAGGCTGGGGCTATTCCTGTTCTTCTTCTACAAATCTTCGAACATTGTTTAATGAATTTGATGGATGAATTAAGAGATCTCTCAGCCTGGCAAGTCGGGGTGATTATTGAACTACTATGGCAAAAATTAGTGCAACTTCTTTTCTGATTTTGCGGATTTTGGTTTAGACATTACTTGGGTGCATCATCCAACAATCACTTAAATCAACTATTTCAGATGATCATTATACTATTTCAGACATTTCCATTCTCTAGCACCTGACATCATCTTAACAGGATACCTATTTAAAATTCTCATATGTTTGATGTAAATGTAACTCAAAAACTTATTTACTTTGTGCCTAATTCTGATGAGAACTGGTTAACACCTCTACTTCAGCGTACATTTGATTACATACCAAACCTTTTTATTGTGGAAAACCATGGGTAATAACATTTTATGAGACCACTTTTGGTGGACTTTTCTGAATTTTTAGTGTAGTGAAATTCAATGCACCATATGCACCCCATCATCTGATATAAACACTAGATGGGGAATCATAAATTAACTAGTGTAGCCTCTTTTGAGCATTGAGACATGTCTGCTAAAGGGTTCTCAACTATTTTTAACCATTGGATGTTGTGAAACAGAGAGAGATTCCAAGTCAATTTGGTGATGCAGACCTTCTATTACCTTTACATGATTTTGATATTCATCATATGGAAAGACTTTGGTTTTCAAATGTAGAAGAGTTTTCTATAAGTATATACGAATGTCATGAATTCAATCTTCTGTTATCAATTTCGGAATGTTATAATGAGAATTTTCCAAAGACCAGAACATGACTGGGATTTCTCCTTTTTCTAGTTGTTTCCTCATGTTTAACACATCTTCTCCATCGTTCACAATAAGTTTCTCCTCTTGTTTTGACGAGAGTGGATGCTCTGTAATTGAAGAAAAATAAACTAAAGGTTGTTCAAATAATGACTGTTCCCTTATGATGTCTTCTTGTTGAAAAAGTGTATCACCCGTAAGTGACAAGGCATCAGACATGACGGGCTTTGTGCTTTCATGTTCCTCAAGATAATAGGGATTTTTCATTTCTACATTTTTGGTTATGGAATTTTATTTAAAATATGAAATACTACTGTGGAGAGGACTTTCACAACAAAATCCATCAAGGGGGGGATCACCATGATGGATTATAGCAAGGGATAAATCTTCTTGCTCCTTGGTCTTCTGGCCACATGGAGGGCTGTCGTGGCTATCATCCAGAGATAGGCACTCTTTATTGACTGAAATTTCATAAAGCAAGCCTTCAAGATGAATTTTCCAAAAAGAAACTTCAGAATTACCACTACCACTCTCATAATTTTGTAATGAGAGGATAGGATCATGAGTAAGAACAGATAAATGTTCGAGGGCTTCAAAAACTCATTCATTAAGAGGAGCCACATCACAGCTTAACTCTTGATTTTCCGACAAAGTATTATGATACTTTCTCTTAGATGTTCTCTTATAAGTAGTTTGGTCCACTTGCTGGTAAAGGTGGTTATCATTGGTAGGTATATGTTCCTTCCTTAGAGTGGTTATCGGAACGAACTGATTACTCTCAATTTGAAAGGGTGTATGTTCTTGATCCCGTTGTCCATATGATATGGGGGAGTATTCCCCATGACACTCATGAACTAGTGCAGATGTGTGCATCTACTCTTGGATTGCATGTCAATGTGTCATCCCATGTGTGGGAAAAAATTTATGAGTTTTTTTCCCTGATACTACTAAAGTTGTTGTTAAAATATCCTGGCATGCTTCTAGAATATGGGAAATGATTTGCATATGCACTTTCACCATTGATAAAATGTGTTTGGTGACTTCAGTGACCAGAATGAGAATATCTGTTCAGTATGAATCGGGAGTACGTGTATATGCCTTTTCATGTCCTTATATTCCTATAAATGGATGTTGACAGTACTCACACACAAGGGCAGAGAGTTCAGTTTGCCCTTAATTTTCCATAGGATCTTCTTGAATGACTTCTCCATGTGCGACCAAATGAGACTATTGGTAGGATTGATGATCATTTCCAGGTGTATGTTCCTACTGGATATTTTCTATAATGTATGGTTCATGGACTTTCTTCAATATTGGAAGATGAGACTGCTAACAGAATTGGTGATTGAAAACATGTGTATGTTCATGTTTACTAGTTGCCATCATATTATATTGAAGGAGTTCATTAAATGTAGTCTGAGGAGCCTGCTGACTGGTTAATGATTTGTAAATAGGTGTATGTTCCTATTCAAGGTGCTCCATCGGGTTTATCTAGGGGGTCGGTGGGTTGCTTTCAGATGAGTCTACTGAGTAGAAAACATAGGACAAATGGGTGTATGTGCTCGCTCGTTGTTTTCCATAAAGTTAAGTTGATGGACTTCTCTAGAGGAGATAGAGGTGAGAACCTGATCCCTGCTGACTAGACTATGTCTCTAGAAGTTTGCCTTGCATGCCTGGGTCTGAGAGACCTAGTCCAATCATCTAAAGGCAACACCCACATCATATTGGGGGTACACTACCGTGTGATTCTGGCGACGATTGCTGGTGGGAGTCCTCAGGAATGACTCCAGTATTCTTGAATTGAGGAATTGAGTGACCTCATGATCCACCTCCCTGTAGTACGAGAGTAATTGATTATTGTGTTCTATGGATAAAGGCACGAAATGGTTAGAGATGGTGGTGGCACCATTTACTTCTTGATCCTTATTTGTCGTTGGCTAGATGATCACGGATTGTCTTTAACCTGGAGGGCCTGTCAAGCAGCCTCCAAATTTGGCATTGTACCATGCTAGAAATATTCCATTTCCAGCACATTATAGGCCCAGTATGAAGATGTTGGGATGGTGATGACATCCTTCCTGAGGATGGAGATCCAGCTTGATCAGTGGTCGGGAAGTTCGCAGAAGTTGTCTAGGAGAAATCCATTCTTTGAATTGAAGGGAGTTATGTGGAAAACATGTATACAACATCACGTTCTATTAAAAAACATCTTTTAATATGGATGCTGGCATGAATAATTCCTTTGAATGGATATCCATAACAATTAATAGGGTCTTAATAGGTGGGTAACATTATTAACTTTGTTAAGGATTCATGTTGGGTTCACCATTTTAGTTTTGTAGTTCGTTGAAACATGTGTTCTAGTATTAAGAATCAATATTTACATACGGTTTACATTGGATTTATTTATGTAATTGGAAACAACCAATAGTAATTTATCCAAAGGGGACATACTTTCTAAAGGTAGGTGTTCATTAAGTTTTAACTTTACGATACATAGGAACATGCATTGGCCGTGATGATGGTAGGTCAAACTCATCACCCCCTTTTGGGTGAAATTATTTCCTACTCTGGGGCTCTCATTGTAAATTTTAGATATTTTCAATAATCCTTATAAATTCACCATGTATTTCATAAGTATCCCTTGTAATTAATAATCACTTATTAACAAGCGTAAAATTTAGAATCATCAGTATGCATTCAAGGTTCTCCATTAATGGAAACATCCATATGTATTGAAGGATTTCCATCGATGGTGTCCTCTAATATACAGAGTATAGATTCTTTTCATCCTCATTATAATGATACTAGTTTTTAATCCACTCAGTCGGGCACTCTGGAATTTATTGTCATCTAGGGAGACAAAGGTTTGTTTTGATCATGGGATCATGCCCATAAAATCGGCAACCAACATATCTTTATGAAAGGAATCAAAACCCTTGTATTTTAGTGTCGTTTAATAGGAAACATCATTCCTTTTAAGGTTATTAGATAAGGAACTTTAAGAAGAAGGTGCATAATTGAATCTTAGCGTGGGACTTACGCTGAAGAAGCCCGTGGAACATGGAAAGGATATGGGTATCCAAGTTGGATCCGAACCTATAGGGAATATGGACCAAGGAGAATTAGGTCTATTTGTAGTGTTGGGTTTGAACCTCATGGAGGCATCCTAGGTATCCCATATAGATGGGAATTAAAGCCCATGTAGTTTGATAAGTCTCATAAGAGGGTATGGTCCTTTGAAAGTGATGAGTTTGGGATAACTTCATGAAAATGATTCCTTGGGGACTTGGGGGCCTAATTTGGGACTTATTCCTATGAAGGATTCCAGGATTATGGGAATTAGGGTTGGATTCTTGAGGAGGATGTCCAATGGGCTCGGGCCTTGAGACAACATCCAACATATCCCAGTTATAGAGGGAATTAGAGTTCTTGTAGTTCCTTCCAATGAGTTTTTGTGTACATGTTGTAACCATCAAATATCTCTAAGCCCACATGGGTCATGTTTAGTGTGAGAAACAAGAGGATGTGAAAGATTTAACAATGAAACTTCACACTTTTCCTCCTCCGTAGATGGAATCTGCCACGTCGACCGTGGAAGATGGAAACACGATGTGCCTTCCCTCTATTCTATTTACATTGGACAGGGGTCCAATGTAAGGAGGAAGGGATTAAGGTGAGGGGCTTACACCAGGATGGATACCCCTTTGAGATTGGTTGGGGCTTACTCCTAAGGAGGATACCCATCATGGGTTAACCTGGCATAAGAGTCTAGTGATGAGGTTTAATGAGTTTCTTGAGGATTGTTTCGACTGAAGATACTTGAGAAATCCATAAGGAGAGTCCAAACTAATAACATGTGAACGGAACCAAGAGTAGTAATTCATCTCAAGTCACTTCATTGAGTGTGAGAGAGTGTCTTAAAGAATGGTATTCTGAGGCTGGATGTTGGGTCGCATAAAGGTCCTAATGGAAAATGTCCTCGACCAGATTCAAAAAGTTTGCGGTGAAACTCTCCGTTTTTCATGGGGGTCGGTGATGGATGTGAAAGAACCAACCCGAATGGCAAGGACCATAGCCACATCTAATTCGGAGAGGGGTTCAGGGGTGCATCCCCCGCGGTATGGACTAGCAGGGCTGCATGGGTGTTCCACCATGCTGTGTCGCGGAGGTGCTCTGTAGAGGTGCTCTACATAGAAGCTCTGCGCAGGTGCTCCACGAAGCTACTCCATGTAGGTGCTCTACGCAGGTGCTCTGTGCAGGTTCTCTGCACAGGTGCTCCACGTAGGTGCGTCATGCATGTGCTCTGCGAGGTGCCCCGCACTGGTTCCCTGTGTAGGTGATCCGCACAGCTCATGTGTTCTAGTCCTTTATGGGACTTTAAACCATGTTTCCCCATTTAATTTTATATTCTCTCATGTTTTAGAGTGATACCTGAGAACAATTGGAGGGTTTGGTGAAATTTCTATGCACCAGAAGCTTTGGGACATCTTCCCACATTTTTCTTCCTTGAAATGGGGATCCCAAGGGTTTTATTTATAGGAAAATAAATGAACTTGGGCAAACTAAGTTGGGCACACAAGTGACTTGCATGCCAAATTGGGGCGCACAAGGATGATGCACGACATATTTAGTCTGGAAACTAGGATGCGTGTCACAGGTGATAAGGCTTGACTAAGGAAAATCAAAATTCAGGTTTTCCAAATTTTGGTTTTTCTTCATGTATTCTCCCATTTTTTTAAGGGAATCCCCTGTTACATTTTTTGACTCTTTGACAAGATAGACTATTAATAAATACATGCATATTAAGTCTTGATACATATTGATACAATTAGATATCAATTTATATTTGAATCACTTATTAATTCACCATTTTCATTCACATTTTTAATTTTCCTTATATTCATTCTGCTCCATCCACGTCTTCTAATCTTACATAATTACACCCTGGATCATTTCTCCAATTTAAAACTACACCAATTTTAAAAAACCTAGAATAAGTCATTTAAATGGGGAGAGGGGTCTCTCTATGTTTCTAAATAAAGGGAATAAGGATGGTCAAGTAGATTTATCCTATCACCTTCTATCTTTATTTTTTATTTTTCATATTTTGGGGATGAAATACAATCATATCTTCCTATTCTTCATAATCAGTTGAAGCTAGAGAAATTATCCTATTTATAAGGATTTTATCTTGTGTGAAGACATATTACAACTCGGCTTCATGGACATAAACAATTAAATCCTTTATTTTCATGGTATTTCCCATCATTATTGAATCGATAACACCCATACAAGTACATTATTCTATTGTGTTACTTGTAGATCTCATCTCTGAAATTATTTTCCTATAAAAAACTATCATTTTCCATTTTCTAGTTTTTATAAAAGCACCTAAAGGTAAATATTCCTTGAATACTATAAGTACTATAATGGAATGCCTCTACATAGTTGGAATAATCTAAATTACTTCCACATTATTCATAGTTATAAAAACATATTTTTTTATTCCAATTATGTCTATGCTCCTTCCATGAAAGTTTTTGTGAGAAACTAAACCATGGTCCTTGATATACCATTTATGGGGGATCATTTTCAATATCAAATACATTATACCAATTTTCTATCTTAATAGTCATTTTCCTTGATAATGATTCTCCTTATAGTTCACTATAGTGGATTTTATCTATAAGAGTTCATAAACCTTCCATATATTACTCCAATTAAAATTCCTTTCCTTGTTAATAAGGTTATAAAAAATCTAATCTATAGAAATGAAATATGAATTCATTTTATTTATCCTTAAATCAGATATTCCTATTCTTGGAGATACTTTCACATCATTGGGATTATTTTTTAATAATAAACTTCACTTTATGTGCCAAATTGTTCCACCATAGAAGCATTATTATTCAATATTCTTATATGGAACCACATTTCCATATTTTTAATGGAATAAGTTTTTTTAAATAATTTTAGATATATTCTCCTATTTTTTGTTTCAGAATATTAAATTTCTTTTATATAGATCTCTATCTTTTAGTATGAAGTGTTCATCCTCTCTTCATGGTCTCTTATCTTTTTATCAATTTCTTCCAAATTTGCAGGGATTTTTTTTAAATGATTCAACATATCAGAAATCCTATTTTCATTATTCATATTGTATTGTTAGTGAAAGAACACTTTCATTTAATTCCTTCTCTATATCAATTTTCTTCAATATGTTTTGGGAGATCTCTTAAATAATTTCATGTTGTTCTTTTATTTTTTATTGGATAGTTTTTATAATGATATTTAGATCCAATTATTTTCTTCTAAATATTTTTATTTTAATGAAAAAGAATTCAATTATTATAAATTAAACATTATGAATGATTTCATATTGGTATTATATTTTATTTTATGATTATTTCGTGGAATAGAAATATGATGTTGTTTCCTATTCATCACTAAAATAACAACCCCTTTTCAGATCTAAGAAAGAGTATAAATTTCTAATCATTATTTCACATGATTTATTGAAACAAAAATTTCATTAAATTCTTATTTTACCTCAGTTGAAGAACACAAACTTTGGGATCACCTCTTCTTGTTTTTATTATTCTGACCTTTTATAATATTCAACTTTTCGTGTATAATTTATTCTTTTCAAATTAAAGTTATAGTTTTATCAATAAAGCATTAAAAAATGTTCAATTATTTAACTATTTTTTAATGTATACCTTGAAATACCCTCTTTAATGATTCATTGACAGTAGAATTAATAAAATCGTTATTTTTTCTCTTTCAAAAATAACTCCATGTAAACTCAAAAGAATAATTTCATCATCATCAGCTACTTGAGGAACCCCAAGAGAATCATCCATGAATGAAATTAGCTCATTTTTTCATGTTACTAATTTAATTCCATAATATATAGAATTCTTCATTTTGAGTTTCCTTATTCATTTACTACTTTAGACTAATTTTTAAAAATAAGAAATCCCTGAAAACTAAACCATCCCATTTGATTACACCTGTTGGTACCTCAATAGGGGAGTAGAATTAGATTACTATAACAGGGGTTTAAAATAGGGTATGAAATTCCTTTGAAAATTGGATAATTATGCCTTCAAATTTAACACTTCCATGATATGATTATCACCTTCCATCAGAGAGGTTAACATTTCATACTATTTAAATGTATATGTTTTAAGTGGATTGATTTGTTTTGGTTAGTATGCATAAATTAAAAATTCACTTGATTATTTACATGGTTCTACATCACTAGCATTCATCCAAGGAGAACTCATCAATCACATTTCTTACACCAAAATCACAATGAAGATTATAGATTTTGGCATGGGTTCACTCCTCTGTATAATGGTTTAGGGATAGCTCAGTGTTTCCCCATTATTACAACCTCAAATTTTCCTCATTATGCTCACTATTGGTGGAAGGGATCAAGGTCACATAGATTATGGACATGTTGGTCCTTTAACCAGCATCACATTAATGGATTGAATCATCAAGTATAAATAGATACTCTGTTGATGTCATTTTCATCTTCATCACACTTTATGAAAAAACACCTTTGATGAAAAACATATACTTTCACGAATAATTATAGAAAAACAACTTATTTACTGTAGGAATAAAAATCATGTTCTTAACTTTAGTAGGACCTTTAGGGGTTCCAGTTTTTTATGCTTCCAACCTCTCACCTGGAAATAAATTCTAATTCTCTTCAAGGAATTCATATATTTAGAATATTATAGGTTCCACTATCTCCTCCCTCATAATTTTTTAGATATTAAGGGTTTTTAAAAATAAACCCAATTTATATAATTTTCCATTCAAAATCATCCTTGAAAAAGAAAATATTTTATTCCAAATAAAATTCCAAATGTTATACCATAATGTTTCCATTAAAATCTGCCATAACATCCATGAATTCCCTCTAGGGTACCCATTAAAATTGGATAATTAAATATTTTTAACATTTAATACACCGAAAAACATAGAAATAAATTCTTTATAACATGGGTTAATGTGAATCTATTCCATCATTCAAACCAATATAAAATCATTTACATCAGGCTAGGATCATGGACTTAATTCAAGGCCAATTATAATTTAAACAATTAAAAATCATTCATACATCTCCATGAGGGATAGTATCCTTATTTTTCATACATAATCCTAGAATATATTTCACCACATGTTGGGGTAAATAACCTAGAAATTTTTCCTTAACACATGCTACACCATGGGATTAACATCATTATAGAAGCTATTTTACACATCAAATCCACTTTCCAATCACTTGAACATCCAAAACATGTATAATCCATCCCATTTCAAACCCATTTGAACTACATGTAATCAATCTAGAATGATATTTCGATCATAGATTCCACATTATAATGTGGTGCACATACACTTTTTTAGCCTCAACAATCAAAGAGGGGTGACATACAGCATGGATAGGATATCATTTTTTTCCTGAAACTCTATTTTCAAACCATATACTCCTTTAAAATGTGTATGTTTCTTATATTACCCATTTTATACAGTTTCAATATGATGGTACCATAGGGACCACCATGAGAGTGGTTCCTTACCAGCTCCTAGTATTGGGCCTTCTTCTCTTAAACACTCCCAAGGTTATGGGAATGGTTATACCTAGACCACTCCACCACTATCACCATGACCACCTATAGGGAAGGTCATATCCCATTTTTTTTTCTCAATATCAATACACCCACCAACATGGGTGTGGTATTACATTCCTTGGTCATGTTTTACTTTGGGGAGACACACTACATGAACATTACTTATGTTATGCATTTAGGCTATAATATATCATCCAATTATCATTTTCTTAAAACATTTAATATGTATAACTTTAAATATGGATTCAAACAACAAACCTTGGAAAATACTATTGATATAAATGAATCAACCATAAATGAATTCACTGCTTTGGACATATTCTTCATGTGTTGTGAATAATTTTATTATTAACAAATCAACCATTCTTCATTGAGATGTTAACAAAAATATTTTAATATATTAAAAAAATATAAAACAATATTTTAGGATTGCTAAAAAACGAATTTAAAATAATTTAACCTCTTAAAACCACTTTAACAAACACATGTTGTGAATTAAATCCAAACCCCTTTTAAATCCTACTTTAAAGAATAAAATTTCAAACACAAACCATTCATCAAATAAGTCATGGATAAAACATCAAAAAAAATTATAGGTATTTTGATAAATAGAAAAGAAAAGGCTATAAAAAATAAGAGGTTTTCTATGGAAAATTACCTTAAATTGATATACATAAATAAAAATTCAATTCCAAACTTGTCACCCCTAATGAAACCCACATGAATCAAGTAGGAATGGTCTTTAGGAACCTATACACTAACGTAAGAAACCAAAATACACAACAAAACCATAGATCCATCCTAGATGAATTCTATGATTCATTAATTTTGTAAAAATGAGGAAAATTGGTAGAAAAAATGATGAAAAATCAATAATAAATATACTTACCTCTTGAAAAACCACCAAGGAACCAATAGGAATCCACCAAAATTAAAGGGGAGAAATATCCCAGGCTTCAAAAATAATCTATGCCTAAGATTACAAATAAATGAGTGAGGGAAAAATAAAAACTAATAAGGTAATTTTGGTGAAAAAACTTGTTTTTAATGACCTAGTAAAACTAATAGGTTTTGCAACACGATATCAAAAAACATGAAACAACAGTGTGGAGACACAACCTCCACAAAACATAACATGTATTGTTTCTTGAAGCTCCAACATGGTGAAAAACTTGTTATCATGTTGTAAAAAATTCCATTTTCTCACAAAGAACCCTCTCACATAATTAGCCACATTGTTAGATAAATCATCCACTGACAATGCACTAGGGTCTGTTTTTCCACAAGAACAATATTTTCAACCGTAGAGCCAAAGAAATGCCTGAAAGTATAAATTTACATATAAAACGCATGTAATAAATACAAGTGACATAATAGGCTTTACAAACCACCCAACCACATCACGTGTTTCCCCAAAACATCCTCCAACATCCTCAGTAGAGAACTAGTGAGGCCACTACTCCCTCACTAAGGATTCAGATTCCCATGTCTCATAAAAAGAATCACCAAGATACAAAATCACGTATAAAAATGAGAATGATTTACCATGGAGTAACTTGGTTTGAAAATCCATTATATTATATAGTTACTCTAAAATGGTGAAATTTGGATCTAATTCAAAATCATCCCACTCCATCACATGATATGGTTCTAAATGATACATTCTCAAATAGGATACATAAAGATGTTTTAAATTTGGGTTATCTATATTAGAAACTTCAACAGATAGGATACCTTCCCATGATGTTATGAAACTCAAAATAGACTAATATAATGTGGTGATAGATTCCCATGATTTCCCATGTTAAGGTGTCCAAAACGAAAATATATATGAATAATCACCTTATCACTAACCTCAATCTCTAACTGAAGATGATATTGAACGATGTTTGATTTTCGGAAATATTAGGATATCAATATCCTATTTAAAATCAACCAAATGTCTCTATAATCTCATGAGTGGGATTCAACACTAAAAATGGGTGAACACTCACCTCCACCCAACACAATAGGGAAAAACAGAACCACACATATAATGCCTTCAATGGGTCCATCCCGATTGAGTCTATATTGTTTTTTGAAATAGATCATTAAAAAAGACATTTTATTTTCCCATGAACCCCGAAATCCATGAACACCAAACTAAATAATATCTTCTAGGATATGTATGGTCTACTTAGACTAAAAATCCATCTACATGTGGTATACTATTATCATCCTCATCTTATTACTCATAGATTATATGAGTCCCTTTCAAACAAATAGAAATGAAACAAGTATTCTGGTGAGAAACTATCCCCGAGGTTACCCCATGAATCCAAAAAACTCTTAGTTATATAGTTTCTCCCTATTATCTACCTTCATTGATTATATAATGGTACAAAATTGGTTTATTTGTCCAAATTATTGAAAATCACCCATATTGAATCATTACCACTAGTTATAGTTGGTATTTTGATAAACAAATCTATATATATTTTATTATAATTCTAATATATTATAGGAAGTGGCTAAACAAGACCATATAATATCTCATTGTCATCTTTGATCCTCTAGCAAGAAAACAATCAAGAAACAAAATTAGTGACTTCTAACCTCATCTGTGGACACCAATACATACTTCTTAAGGTATTCAAAATCTTCGTTACCCCAAGGTTCACTAACCAAAAAAAATTATCCCCAGATGAAAAACAACCCACCATAAGGTTAAAATAACAACCACTGAAAAAATAATATTTTATATTTATTTATGTTAAAATAAATAAAACATATTCAATATCTTACATTACACGTAACCCTGAGTCTAAATGAGTTGTGATATAGTTTATCTTTATAACATAGCCTTTGGATTAACACGTTTTAATATAATAAAATACCTTATGAAATAAATATATAATTTTTTTATTATATTTTTATGTATTGACTAATTCCTAAGAAATAATTTCTATTTTTTAATAAAATTATTTTAGGATTAAAAGACATATTTTTCGAATAAATGCATTTTTATACATGTTATGTATTTTATCTAAAAGAAGTATATTTACCACTATTGAAAATTATTTAAAGGGAATATAATTATAATTTAGTTTAGTAAATGAATAGTAATTTATAACTTTGTTATCTAATTGTTATGAATGGATGTAAAATCATTTAAATGATAGAAGAGTTATTTTCAAGAATTTTTTTATTTGTGAAAATTATTATTTTTATAATAAAATAAATAAATAAATATTGATTAATGGTATTAATTAAATATTTATAATATTTAATCAATAAATTTTTCCAATATTCATTTCACAATTTTTACTAGTCAAGGAAATAATGTAAATTCAGTTTTAGTCTTCAAAAAGATTTTTCCTAAAAATGGATTTTTCTTACATTGCAAAAGATTATTTAAAAATTTATTTTTCAGAATTATAAAAATTTATTTTTTTAAAATAAATTGAATATTTTGAATCATATTTTATATCGTTTTAATGTGTTAAATTAGAGTTTTAGTCATAATGAAAGGAAAAAATTATAAAAATTTGTTACCATAGTTATGGTTAAAATGAGTTTATTGGGGGTGATTAATCCAACATATAAGGGTATGATTTCAATAAAAATATTTCCTAATTAATATAATATTAATATATTTAAACCCTATATAATTTTTTATTTGAATAATTTTCCTTGATTGTCACGACCCGTCCACAGGGCCCATGTCGTTACTACCCCAAGCCCGCCTTCCATAGGCCAGGTGATGACGATTAGCACCAAAGGAGAATCCCGGATAAAAAGGGAAGGAATTTCCTTTAAACCCATAACACACATAGCATGAACACAAGCAGTAAAAGAATCATGTACTGATATAGAAAAAAAGTGTGCTGAAAGTAAGTGTTCCAGTATACAAACCCAACTGAACAAAAAGTACAAGTACAAGTACAAAGATAAGAATCTCTTGGATCGTCCTCTAGGATAATCCTACCTGAATGGTAGCTACAGATCTCAAACAACACATCCCTGGGGTACTTCACGTCTATTCTAGCTCTGAGCAGCCTCTTGTCCGGCTCCCTCAGCCTCGATCAATGCTGACCATCGTCTGCATATAACACAACAAGGTGCGGGCAAAGCCCGTGCAGGGGTGAGTATAACGATACATAGTATGGGACCCCAAGACCCCTGAAGTTCTCCTAGAATACACTAATGATAAACCATAGTAATAAGATACAATCATGAATTATTAACCATCCCTACTTAGATATATGCCCGTACATATACCTATGTTACCAATCATAGTCTTGCTCCAACACTCGAGCCCAAGCACAACCCATTCCACAAAGGAAGTAATGTCAATCATCTCAATGATAAAAACATAATGTTAATAATATGATCACATAGGTATTTAACTCATGTAGAGGGGTAGAGATGATTAGATGTAGCCACTTAATCATCTATTCTGTTGAACCCGTGTAGGATCCTGGAATAGCATCGGCACTGTCGATCCCACGGAGGATCCCGGTACAAAAGATTTTTATTTTGAACCCACAAAGGATCCCAATCTAGTGCCATCACTGTCAAACCCATGTAGGATCCTGGTCCAGTATCGTCATTGTTGAACCCATGGAGGGTCCTAGTACAGTAGTAGGTCCACGTATGATCTTATCATCTTAGTCGCATCCAGCCATAGGGTTCCTGCAAACATCATGCTAAATTCCTGTAGGGTCTTCTTCTCAAGCCAAGTGTCGATACATAAAATTCAAAAATGTCTTTATTTGATGTATCCCGTAATTCTATCTCATCATAAAGAACCCAACATGAAAACGATGCGTCAATCAAATGCCATTTTTCTGAGTTATTGGCGTTTCCGCTTCGAGGGTGCGATCTAATTAAGGTTCAATCCAACCCATTTGTACCCTAACTGCATCCAAACCTAGAGTTTGGTATTCCAAAAGAACCTTATTTTTCCAAGATTATCATCAGTGTAGACGTTTCATCAATCAGACACCTGTAGCCCAAGATATGGGGAAAAAGGTGAAATGGGTCAGAACTGGGTCCGGGTCCGATCTGGCCCCACTGGACTGACCCGACCCGACCCGGGTCCGGATCCATAGCAGGGTTTGACCCAGTCTGTGGGTCCGACCGGGCCCGCTGGAATCGGCCTAGCCTAGGGGTAGTGGCCTGGCCCAGTGCAGCGGCCCGGGCCGTGGGTGGTGTGGCCCGCAACGGTGGCCCAGCCCGACGAGGCACGGTGGCCCATCCCGGGGGTGGGAGGCCCGACCCAGCCAGCCCGCTTGGCCAGCGGGGCTGCCAGCTATAGGCGACACCCTACGGGGCATACCCTAGTGATCAATTAGAGGGGGGGGGGGTTACATTCCCCATCTTTAGCCACATCTAGCATGTGGCGCTGACCCGGTAATGGCGGGACCCTTCGAGTCCCACCTGTAGTGTGTCCGCCGGGGGCTGGCTCAGCCAGCCACCCTTCTCCGTCCGCAACGGCCCATAGAAATGGTTCCTCCCCAGTGCGGTGCGATGGCATCATGCCCAGCCCGTCCGACCACCGCGGCCTGCATGGCCACAACTTCTTCCTCCAGTACAGTGCGATGGCACCTCCCCCCTCAGGCACCCCCACTGCCCGGTTCTCCGCACGGCGTGATAGCACTGCGTCCCTCCGGCAGCCTGGAGGCCCTTGTGCCACAGGCTTCTTCCACAGTCAGCTCATTTTCGGTCGCTGTGTATACCACCATCTCTCATCGGCCGCGGCCCATTCCTCCGGCAGCGCCGTTGCATCGCTACCGCTATCAATGAATGAGAACCCTTGGAGGGATTTCAGGCCGTGATTATTTGGATCACACCCTCTGCATTAGGGTGATAGAAAATGGCTATTATCAAAGCTCATGAACAACGAAGAACAAAGACCGAAATCAATCAAAATGACCCCTACCTCATTTGTCGTTCATTGATGATGGAAGATGTTGTCATCATTGGGGGTGTTCTAGCCAGGTGGCTTCTCCTCCCTTGAAGCGAAAGAAGATCGTACGTTATCGGTGGTGGAAGTTCTTCCCTCCAATGTTGGTGCCTCTCACTTCTCCTGAAAAGTGGAAGAATACAGTGGAAGGTGGTGGAGAAAGGAGAAGGAAGGAGATCTTTCTCTAGCGGATCCTCCTCTCCAACTAAGAAGGCTCCTTCCTTAATTAATTAAGGGAGGAGTTACTTTAATTAATGTGGGGTTGCGGACCCCACATTAATTCAAATTAATTTGAATAAAAATAAAATACTTGTCATGTATTTTATTTTTATTTTACTTCTTCTTTTTAAAATTAAAACCAACAGTGCGGGTGAAAACTCAACCAACGCTCTATCCTAAACGTAACTAAGGTGATGGTCTCACTAAGAAATCATTGGCGTTGTGAGTTCAATGGTGCCCTCGGAATTTGATTCCAAGCACCAGTTCAAAAGATACCAAAACCCACTCAAAAACAAACCGAACGCACTTAGAAACATTGGAAAAACATTTTGAGCACTCCGGGCCTTGGAATAACGCACCGTCAAAAACTGCGAACTTAGAATAATTCTATATAATTTTAAAAAAAAATACATGGGACATTATGGGTCTTTACATTGATGTGTCATTATACTCAAGAGAGGTAGTAACTATATTTAAATCTTTTATATAATTTAATGGGTGGCCTCTCCCTCACCAAGAAAAGGGTTAATTCTCTCCACCATTATATAAAAAGTTTGAGCATTATAGATTGACCAAGACCTACCATAATACCTTCTTAGTTTAATTTCCTTAATCCTAGGTCCCCAATTATTCTCCTATAAATAAAATTTCATGGCATAAGGTGTAATCTAAAGAAGCTATCTCAATGAATTGGTATAAATATTAACCATGATCATTCAATTTGATTTATCACTAAATATTTTATAAATCTATTGAATAATTATTAAAATTACTAATTATGTATCAGAAATATAATTTTATGTTATTATGATGATCAAATAACCATTTTTTCCCTTTTTTATCAAATGTAAAATGAAAGTATTTTTCGGGTGTAAGTGTGGATTACCGCCTCTTGGTATTGAAATGATTTATGTTCCATAACTACCTCATAATAATGGATATAATCAGGGATTTAATAAATATATGTGATATTTATGATGTAATTATGATTCCTTAACGATAGAATATTAGTTACGTCTCTTTTACTTATTTCATTAGAAAATGGAAATAGTGTTTATGTGTACATACAGATTATTGTCTTGATAAACGGTGTAATTATTATTTTTATATACCTTTTATGGATGATTATAAATTTGTAAATAATTAATATATATGATATTTATATCATTATTGACATTATAGAGATTATGGATTCATTATCAGTGTTTAAGAATTAGAAATAGTAAACCAAAATCATCCTAAAAAATGAATCAGTTAACATATGAAAATAATGAAATTAATAAAGAATTATTTTTAAATCAATGTTGCAATGTTATAAGTGGACCATATATGGTTTTATAGGTATTAATAAGGTTCTGTTGCAGATTAATAATATATTTAATTTTTTTATATAAGGGGTTATATTGTTTAAAATGTAATATGGACTTGAGCTAGGTGTTTTATATAACAATCTCATTTTTACAAGGATTGTTTATGATTTAGTTTACGATAATAATATTTTATGATAAATATATAAAAATAATTATTTATATTTATATCAGTTGTTTTTTTCTATATAAATAATATATTTCCTTTAATTTTTCTCTCATGAAGGACTCAAAGGTTTGGAAGAATTGTTTTAAAGAAAACTGGAACTATTTTTTCTCTTTAGCTGGGAATCATTTTATTCGAAATCCATGTTTTTCATAAACTATTTTCAATATTGTATTTAATTTTCTATTATGTTTTTAAATTCATTTTAACCCTCATTTCATGTTATATAAAAACATTTAAAATGAAATTTATTTTCATTTCACAAACGAGGTTCTTTTTACCAATGGTTTGAACAAAATTATTTTTTCAATATGTACCATATGAAAAACATTCCCGACTGGAAAGAAAAATCATTTCATTGAAATTAAATTATGTGTTTCCATGTTATTTTTCAATGAATAATTATTTTCCTTAATTGTTTGGAAATTTTTAGACATAAAATAAAAAATTTCAAAATTTAAAGGGTATGCTCATCAAGGAATATTACAATAACCATTTTATTGAATTTTTCATCTATGATAACTTCATTTAATTTTAACTACGATTCAATAGGGATATGATCATATGGTACGATACTAATCAATTCCCAAAATTTTTTATGATTATGATGATGAATTATTGATGAAATCTGTTTTTTCTGTGGTTAACCGATGATGAAATGATAAATGACTTTTTGAAATTATGGCAAAAATATAAATAGTTTATGATAATTTAATTGGATAGTTCATTACAGACACCTAATGCATTGGTTAAAAATTAATGTTTTATAAGATCATATGGTATACTGGAGGGTTTCCCCTTCACAAAAATGGTTAAAATGTTGGGTTTCTGAAGCCCAAAAGAGGTTACAAAGGAGGTTATCCCAACATTGAAGCACGTAAAATGATGGTTATCCCAAGCCTAAAGTGTGACGGATTTCCTAGTGAGTATCCTTAACATATGACTTATATGATAATGATAATTCCACTCTTTATTACACTATGTTTCCATAATTTGATTTTTTCTCTCTCATGGACTAGGTTCATTGATTCCATTATGATTCATGACTTATGAACTGCCAAAAATTTATTACATGACTCATGATTATGATATATAAATTTTTGGGTATGGTTTTGAAATATAAAGATCATGTTATCATACAATTATGCTAATTTATGATAAAATAATCATTTATATATCCCTTAATTACCTTTGATGGGAATATGAACTCATAATTTATTATGTTTTCACATCGCTTGGATATTAAAAAATGGTTTATATATGATATTTCTAAAAAGGGTTCTATTTGTTATGATATTAGTGGGAGATGATTTAGATATTTTATGTACCAATTGTTTACATACCCATGTTTCCAAAGAAACTAAACCTTTTGGTTTTTGGATTGGATGATAACAATACCTAATGAATAATAATATATTAATATAAAATATTATGGAAATATTATTGCGTAACCTATGTTGACACCATAGAAAGGCTTAGTTATTTTTTGGAACTAATTGGAGACATCTTTAGTGAGAATAATTTGGATAATCCAATGTATATGAAAACATCATATGCTATGGTAAAAAAATGGTGTGGTTTTCTTAGATAATGCATCCATGTCAGGATACTAGAACATGGATGATGTTTTGATATAGAACCTAGGGGTAGAAACTCTAAATGAGGTGTATTTTATATTAACCCTATCATCACTAGTGTAAGATAAGTAGGCCTAAGACTGAACACCCAAAGAGACAATATCAGGTGATATGCATGGGTTAATAAAAATTTTCATTATAAACCATTATAAAGGATTTGAATATATGATTATCAAGAAGAAACTTGGTTAAACATAATGTGTCATTGATTTAGAATAAGGTTCCATTATTTATAAAACATATAAATTATTATTATTATTACATGGTTTCTCACTATTATTATTATTCCTCATACTTTTATTTTTTGATTTTGTAAATGGATTGAACTATAAAGAATCAGGTTAATATTGAATTTCATAGATAATGAAATGAATAATCTTGAGAAATAGAATTTTATGAATGTTATAATCCAGAAATATCATCCATATGATTACATAACATTCTAAATCCATGAGTCATTTTATGATTCCAAATCCAAAAAGGGTGAAACATCATTAAATTTTTCCCTTAATAAGGAAAAATCTACCTTATTTTAGTGGGTATGATGAACAACTAATTATTATAAATGGATCCATATCTTTAAAAATATAATTTCTATTCTCTATGTTTCCGATTATGAAATTTACGTTTTTATTTATCATTTGGAAATAAAAAATATCTAGGGGACTCTTATCACGAATATGAGGGAATAAGAAGAAATAGACTCTATGGATTGGTATGAGTTTAAAAGGTTATATTTAAATAATTAAATTATTTTATTTTTAAAATTAAAAATTAATAAAAACTCATTGAGATAATGAATAAGGATTAAGACACTATTATTACATTCAAGTATAATTTTACATGACATATAAGATATGATTATGGAAATATTTTATATACCAAAAGTAAGATTGATAGATTCTTTAGAAGAATAATTCCTTGTTACCAAATATAATTATATATAAGATACTCTAGTTGTTATAAATTATGTTATGAATTTTCTATCAACATAGAAATGGATATTTTATTCACCCATCAATATCATATTTTTGATTAGAAAAGATAGATGTAATTTACAATAAATTTTATTAGTAAATATCATGTAGAGTAAAAAGAATAGTACTAATTTTTCATTGATGTATAGTAAGAAACATAAGGGATATTATATTATGGGTAATAGTAAATTCTTTATGTGTAAAAAGTATGTTCACTGGGGAATTGAATAACAAAGTGAATAGAAGAAATTAACAAGTGGTATGAATGATGAGAGAGCTCCTCATAATTCACCACCAATAGTCATGTTTTTTAAAGGAATGGAATGTGACTATTAAGCTTACCAATGCTCAAATATGGGGCTTAATGACGATGAGTGACCATAGAGACCTCTTAAGTTAATAGACAAAGGGAAATATCATCTCAAAACTATCACTGATGTGGGGATCAATAATATTGTTGTGAATGGTACACTTAATATCAACTCTAGAACTACTAATTTATTATTTTATTGGGAAAATACTAGATATTTAATGTCTGAATAATTTTCTATGTTTTTCACAATACCACCCCAATGATTATATTTTCAATTAGATATGAAAATTCACAATGGCACAATTATCACATCACAAGACTATGACTCTTCTCAGATAGAAATGTATGGAAATATTCTTCCTGAAAATCATTTTATTCTTCATCCAGTTTAATTTAATGTTATTTTTGGAATGTATTTGATGCATTTATTTAAAGCCTGATTCAATTATTGAGGAATGTAAGTCACATTTTATATTAAAAACAAAATTATGATTTTTTATCAGTTAATGGAAAATAACAACTTCCAATTTAAATTTCATCCATCATATGGGTTAGGATTATTATTCAGAGGGGGTATTTATCTATAATGGTTGTTGAGAAATGAAACATTGATCATTTTCCAATTGTAACACATTTTTTTTGATGTCTTTCAAGAATAATTTCTTATTCTTCCTCCAAATCATGAAGCTTAGTTTTTAATAGAATTCATACCTTGTGGTACATTTATTTTAATTATTTTATAATGAATGACGTTGATTGAGTAGTACAAACTAAGTAAAAAAATCTCTGATAATTTTAATAAGTTATTCATTAAGGAATTTTTTCCCGATGGGTTGAACCATTTTTTTGATAAGATGATATATTGATCAATCTGACTCTACATTCATTATAAAAAACCTAACAGGATCACAATCAAGAATAATTATCCTCTTCCCTAAAGTGAAGATGTATTTTATCAATTACATAGAGCTCAATATGTTTACAATATTGAAATTCGATCTGGATACTATCAAATAAGGTTCATAGGTAAATACATAACTAAGACAAAATTCTATATGAGGAATGGACACTATGAATTTATAATTATTCCATTTGGTCTTTCTAAATATACTTATATCCTTGTGGATTTAATGAATGTATTATTTTTTGTATTAGGCCAATCTGTTGGTGGTAGTCTCTTTAAAATATATTCATATATATTATTAGAGAAATAAAGGGCATGAAGATAAATTGAGTATAATAATGAAGACCCTATGGATATAGAAGCTATATGAACAATGTAAAATGTATAATTTTTTTATTTAAAATATTTTGTTTTCGTTTATATAATCATAATTGATGGTTGGTCAGTGTATTAATAAAAAATGTCATTTATTGAACATTATCATAGACTAACCATGGTGACATAGATCCATAGTTTTATAGGATTATATAGTTATTATTTCGGCTTTGTGTATAATTTTTAAAGACCATATAATCCACTCACCATGTTAACTTGGAAGGGAGTCAAATTAACTAGTATAGATGAATGTGAGATAAGCTTTAAGGATCTAAATTAAATGTTAGACATCGTACCGATATTGAAACATCCATAGAGTGGTGAAGTGTTTGTAATTTATGGTAACGAATCTATGAATGGGTTATGATATTTTCATAATAATAATAATGACATAGTGATAGCATATTCCTCACAAAAATAGATGTTTAATGACTATAATTACTTGACTCATGACATATAGTTAGTAGAGATGAATATTGAATTAATGATATGGACGCATTATCTTTATAGAGAAATGTGTCACATATATATTGATCATAAATGTTTTATGTATATATTCTCTTATAAAATGTAGAATATGAACAAAAGTAGATATTTGGATTTGATTAAATATTATGACTACTTAATACATTACCACCATACTAAAGAGACAATGTTGGTTGATTCTCTAAGTCAAAAGTTTAATGCTAGCTTATCTATGATTTGGATCACTAATGATAAAATATTTAAAGATTCTCAAAAGATAGAAAATAAAATATTGAAGAAAAAGTGATAAATATTATATTGACCGAACAAGTGTTCAACCATATATCCCTATGAAAATTAAAGAGGTACCAAAGATATATATAGAGAAGAAAAAGTAGGTGAGAATTGTTTATGAGTTCAATAATGATTTTTATGCAATGATAAGGTTTAGCTATCGAGTATGTGTCCCATAAATACTAGTATTAAAGAAGCTATTGGAGGATTATAGTAGATTAATATTATATATTATTAAAAAAATATAAGAGATGTATAGAGATATGGATGAGTATTTCTGGTGGGATAACATTAAAAGGGATATTTTAGAGTATGTATCATGGTTCTTGGTATATCAGAAAGAAAATTTTGTGAGGAATAAGTCCAAGGGGATTTCAAAACCATTTTGTATAAAATAATTAATATAGGAAAATCACCAAGTATTTCATATTTGGACTCCCCCAAATATCTAAAAGACTTAATTTGATTTTAGTTTTAGTTTATTTCCTTATGAATTCATCACACCTCATTATTATCAGATAACATTTATCTCCTGATTATCATTCTTGAGTATACATTAAGAAAGTGGTAAGGAATCATAGAGTACCACGTTAAATAATATCTAATCAATATAAAAGGATTACCCCAATGTTCTGGAAAATTAATTAGAAATATCTAAGTACAATTTTGTTTTTCAGTACTTCCTATCATCCTTAAGAAGATGGTTCATCTGACAGAAGAATTCTGTCCTTGGAGGAAAATGATAATTTCATGTTATCGAGATTTTAAAGGAGATGGGGATCGACACCTTCATCATGTAATTAAATTATAACAAAATATTTCACTTGATAAATGAGATGGATACTTATAAATCACATCATCAAAAGAATTAAAAAATCAATGTTCTAAGATAAAGTTGAATAATAGAAGATATGGGGACCCGAGATTTCATAGGAAATAGAAGGGGAGGTTATATTATATCCGAAATGCATCATGGTATCTTAGAGTTGGAAGATGAGTTGTATAGATAATCATTGGTGAGATCTAGAATTTTATATCAGCGAGAAGTTATTAGGATGAATTTTACTATAGAAAAAGGTCATGATATTCAGAAAGAGTGGAAATTTTAGATAAAGGTACATTATTCCCTTCATTAATCTTATTGAAATAGAGATTTTATATTATTGATTGGTTCTCCCAACAAACATCTCTCAGGTTCATGATGTATTCCATATATCTCTCATAAGGAGGTATATACTGGATACTACACATATAATAAACTCATCGGTTTACCTATTAATTAATCATATTTCCTGTAAAGAAATACTTGTATAAATCTTGTATTGTAAATATAAAGTTCATTAATTCAAAAATAATCACCTATTAAATGTTATATGGTGGAATCATATATTTATTGAAGCTACATAAAAGAACAAGGATGTGATGAAGAAGATATATACTCATGTGATTGTATCAGTTTGATGGAATATTAAGGGAAACATCATTTGAGGGGGTCTAGAATGTAACACTCCTAAGAGTATATATATATATATATATATATATTTGCATTAAAATAAACTTGAATCATTCAATATCTTTCTTTACATTCAACCTCTCAAGTCAAAATAAACTATGATATAGTATTATACCATTATAATCTAGCTATGGGATTAACAGGTATAAATAAGAATAATTTTTTAATATATATATATATATATATATGAAATTCCTCCCCAATTAAAATTTATTGACTAACTACTATGAAATAATCATTAAAATATTTAATGAATTTTCTGATGATTAGAATACCCATTATTTGTACGAATATATTTTTAGACCTGTTTTGTATCATTATAAAACACAGTTATATTTATAATTATTGAAATGTTATCTCAAATAAAAATTTCTATAAGTTTTATAAATAAATTAATGATCAATCATAAGTTAGTTATCTAATGGTTAGCAATGTTGAAAAAATAATTCAAATGTTACAAATAGTTATTTTTTAGAAAATTGTTTTTATATTTGGAAAGTGTTTTTTTATAAATAAATTAACTAAATAGTTATTTATTAATGGTCTTAATTAAATTTTTATATTAAATAATCACTAAAATATTTTAAATCTCATTTATTTTGTTTTAATAGGAATTTAATGATTGTGAATTCAGTGTTATTCTCAAAAATGAATGTTTCTAAAAATGATTTTTTATTACAACTGAAACATATAAAATTCATAATGGTTGGGGTGTTTTAAAGCCTATATTATCTTAAATTATAATCCTTATCCTCTTGTGATAATAATAAATTGGAAATACATTGAATATAATAAAATATTTTAAGAAATTCTAACTATGCCCCCACCCTAATTTATAAAAGGGAACCACCTCTCCAACCATAAATTTAATGTTTAATCGTTCTAGCTTAACCAAAAACGTCCATGAAACATTCATAGATTCATTAAATATTTATTTAATACCTAGTAAATCACATAAGAAAAATCATTCAAGGCTTAAGGTGTATGTAAAAGGAGGTCTTTCAAAACAAGAGTTATAAGTTTTGACTAAACACTTTCAAATTTATTTCTTCTTCCAAGTCCACTAAACATATTTTTATCATTCACTCCACTATTAATATGGTATCAAAAATATATTTATTGTTAATTATTCTTATTTTAAAACCATTTACATCATCTTTTACATTAAATTAAAAATAAAAGTGTCGCCCGGGCATATGTGTGGACTACAGCCTCCACGAAATGATATATTAATTTTCCAACACCACATAAAGTTGATAGATATAATAATGTATTAATATATATATATATATATATTGTTTATGATATAACTATGAAATTTTAATGATAAAATATTATTTATGGTTTTTCCCTATTTTATAAAATGAAAAACATTCTAGTGTTCATTTGGACTATCGTATCCTTAAACGGTGTAATTAATTTTCTTATCAATAAATTGTATAGATGGTTATAAATAATTATATAATAATTATATATATAATTTATATCAAAAAAAATACTTTTGGATATGATATAACCATGATCAATGTAGATGGTCTAGAAATGACGAACTGAAACTTTCATGAAAGACAAAACAACAAACTCTATAAAACTATGATTTTTATTTAGATATTTCTTAAATATGAATAATGATTTTGGATCATTTTCATAAGTTTTCAATTCAATATTAATCTTTTTTTCTCAATTATGAGTATATTAGTTGTCTTTTTTACTAAATTTAATTTCAATTTTAAATAAAAAGACACACTTGGATTCATACTAGTTATACCATGCATCAAATTGAGGTGTGGCTTAATCTGATATAACCCAAATAACTTACGGATTGTTTTACTAACTCATCATAATAAGCCAAATGTGTTCTCTCAGTTTTGAGTATGTCACTTATGTGTTTTTCTGAAATGTAATTTGAAACATAAAACATGAATATTCAGTAATATTAGTCACATCGTCTATCATTTTGGAATGATAATGATCCCAAAATATAAAAATTAATTATGAATAATTTTCCAAACTTATCCAGACAATATAAATGAACCATCACAGTTTTCATTACATCACTTGTTTTTTATAAGAAAATTAATGTCAATTTTAAATGTAAATACACAGTTGGAGTCATACATGGAACCCTGACCTCAGATTGAGGTCCATGTCAATCCAAAACATCAAAAACTACTTATGAATAATTTTTCTAATCTATAAAACCAATATTAATGTTTTTATCTGTTTTCTGAATCTGATGTCTATTTTGAACTGAAATAGAAAATTATAAACAAAAAGAATTGATCGAGTCATACCGACCACATTGTGTATCATATTTAAGTTCACTTGATTGAATATGTGATATTTATTTTTCCTTCTCCTATCAACAAAAATCATAAAAAGGGAAAACATATTACTTTTTTATGGAAGCGAAACTCTATTCTCCCTGAAACAATTTTTGTTTCTAGCCACAAGGGGTTTCCTATTCCATAAAAAGGAATATGATTTCTATTTTATATCTTGTTGTAAATAGTTGAAATAAAAATATGAATTCCAAAATGATCTTAGAAAAAGATAAATAATTATTATATAAAAATGCAATGGAAATTAACATAAAAATCGTAGATAAAATAAAAAATATATATTTAATAAGTTGTAAGAATTCATCTTTTCATGATGGTTTTATATATTCTTAACCCACTTCTTAATTCTCATTATCTCAGTCGTATCCTTAAAGTCTAATATCATATGAAGAAGAGTATATTTGAAAAAAAACACCAAAATTTGAAAAAAATTATCCACATGTATAAGAAAACTATTCTTATTTGATTAATACTAGAAAATGAATAAAAAATAAATATGAAATAATAAATTACATATATAAAAAATTATTAATATATTCATATAATGAACCAAATTTTTAAAAAATCAAATATATATATATATATATTTGGAATATTTCATATATTACAAAAACACATTCCCAATAACCATATTATTTTAGTTCCTTTGGAAACATGTAATCATTAAAAATTTCTTAATAAAATATCTACACATTATACCATCTATTTCTTTATATCTATAACCCTTTTTTATGAATCACACTTAATACCTTTCTTCATTTACATGGGAATGTAAACATAATAATGTGTGAGCTCAGATGCTTAGTAAAGTTAAACATGGAAGATACTTAAGAAAAACTTAAACAGATGGGTATGAAAAGAGGGGCATAACATTTGAAAAGCATACACTGCATATCAAAGATCATAATCTTGAATCATTGTATTCAATATTATTAGTTCCTAATACCTGAATCATAAGATAATTAATGTACATGATCCATGATAGTATAAAAATGGAATAAGACATGGAATTTGGGGCATGCACATAAGAATAGAATATATTAGGTCAATGATACCTACTAAGAAATTCATAGCATGTTATTCTTGGGCTAATCAACCATGTACATACATTAGGATTAGGATGACCTCCCATGTACCTTATAGTTTTGGTCTAAGGATTTCCTCCTAGGTACCCTCTTTTTACAAGCTTAGTATGACCTCACAAGTTCATTATTGTTGAAGACTTAGGATAACCTCTTGTATACCCTCTTGTTGTGGGCTTCTGATGACCACTTATGTAACCTTTGATATCATATAAAATTAATCATTACCCAATTAATTGGGGGGACAATTATTTACCACTCCCCAATTAATTAATACCATACATATATGTGCCACTCAAATATTAATCAATCATCATATCATAAATTATGAAAATAAATGGTTTTTATAAACATTCCATCATTGCATAACTCATTATTAGTAATAAAATTCTTAAAAATCACATAATAAATACATATAAAATTTAGAGGAATAATATGATGGTACCCTTTGATCATATACCTAGTAATGAATAACTATCATCAATAAAATTCATATAATATGGAAAACAATTTTGAATTATTTTTTAAAAACATTTCATGAGAAAAATATACATTCTATTTTGATAAAATGATTTTTAAAGGATGAAACTTTTATTGATCCTTTTTAATTAAAAATAACCATGAATAATTATAAGTTAATATTTAAAAACATTTTAAACAAATTTTAAATATGTTTTCTTAAAAATTCTTAGAATATCAATTAAAACACCTTTAATTATTTTATAAAACAATGTTTGAAGGAACGCATATTTATGGCCGAAAAATAGATAACATTATGTTAATATTAAAATAAAACTAAAATAAGGTGATTCAAGATATAAAATTTCAAATGTTATTATATACACACTATAAAATAATATATGTTCATAACATAACATGTTTTTCAAAGAAGGAAAATTGTGACAAAATTACCTTACTGATATGGAAACATTATGACCATAAACCCTATATAATTGTGAACATCAAATTGATAAGTAAATACTAGTAAATATAATTAAAAATATCATATAATTCATTCCTGGGTAGTATATACGTCACACAAAATAAAAGAGTGGTGAATATGGCATATGTCTCTTAGAAATAAAAGTGAAACTAGAAGTCCCCTAACCTTATGTATTGACTCTCATCGTACCTGTGAAAACCTCCATTATAATTAATATTAGTTCATTATCCATATATTATAGAACCATATTCAATTATATCCTAAAATATATTATATTATTATGTCATTATATTACCATTTTATTATAAATTCTATGTAAATTTTTTGATTTGGGTAATAACCACAATGTTTTTTGCATGTGTTCTGATTTGTAATATTTTTGTTCTTACATATATCGGGATTTCATCATTTAAATAACTATAAAAATTAAAAATATATATAATATGTATTCATTATATTTATTTTTATAATAATATATAAAATATGTAAATATAAAATGAAATACATTATTCATGGAGACCATAGGTTGTAGGTACACGTGAATGTTGTTTCCATTTTCTTGTTGTATTGGAAGAAAGAAAGTAAATGACATAAATTTTAATATATATATATATATATATATATATAATATCATTAAATTGTAATTATTATTTCATATATATCTTATAAATTCACTAACCTCATTTTTAATTATTTCCTTTTAAAGTTTGAATGAATCACCTCTCTTTTTTGGAGGCAGTAGTCCACATGTCCACAAACGAAGATACCGTATTTCCAAAAAATAGAATGCCTAAAAGTATGTATTTTATAAAATTTTCTGAAGAAAAATATAAATCATAATTATAATATATATCATATGAAAAAATTACATCATTATTCCCATCCCTGAAAGCCAGCAATGGAAGAACGAGTGACATTAGTTTGGGAGGCGGTAGTCTGTTGTACACAAGAAAGATTATTCCATATCCAATTTGATAGAAGTGTGTGTGATTTTAAGTTGTACCATTAATCTAAAATCATCTGATTATATTTATTATAATGATGTTAATATATAAATATGAAATAAAATTAACTGAGGGGGTTTGAGAAAGAAATAATATAAAAATGTTCATTGATGAACATTCCATATTCTTCAGATATCTCATTTTGGTTTTGACCAAAGGGCATCCTTGGTTGAATTTATGACCCATGTAAGGATTATAAGAATAATATAGGAAATTTTGTATGATATTATCACAAGTTTTGGATGAATCAAATAGGGTTTAATGAGTGATTAAAATAGAATAATATGTTCCTTTTTATAAAAGCAGAGAGTGACGCTTTTGGATTTTCTCAAATGATTAATTTATATTTAATTAAATATCAATTCAAAAACCGCAAAAGACCAATTAATCAATGATACTATATTATTATTTTTTAATATAATCAACCTATATATTATAGATATGTTTTTGTTCTATTTTAATTCTTATCATTTTTAATAACCCGTAATTTACATATTTTAATTTTAACTACGGTAACAGATTTTTCTCTATTATGAGGTCGTAATTTAAAATAAAAAAGAATCAATTGTACTAGAAATGGAAACTTTATGATATATCATACATGATCAGATCCCATTTATACTAATTTAATATATATTTTTTTGATTTTATTTAATTTAATAAAATAATATTTTCATAAAATATCATGAGTGTCAATTTTAACACTATTCATTACATTGCCTTTAAGAAACACAAGAAAATAAGATATATTAAAAATCATTTAAAACACCAAAAATATATCATAAAAATATATAATATATGTGTATCACCTTAATTAATTGAAATTATATTTCTTTTAATATTTATAATACGATTAAATTTATTGATTCGATAATTGAATAATTACTAAATCATCATTATTTAATTATTTTTGACAAATATTTGTTCAGTAATGTTATAAATAAATTTGAATGACTTATAAAAAACTATTATATTTCATAATAACATATATATTTTAGAATTTCTTCAATGTGTCCCCATAATAAAAATATTCTACTCATTAAAAGTAAGAGTGTTTCATTTTGTCGCTCTCTTTGATTTTTATAATATATAAGTTAGTTTTATGGACATGTGTCTATTAAATAATTAGATGTAGCTTCATGGGTGTTATGAGTAGAATTATATTCCTCCAATAATCTTGGTTTTTTTTATGATAATTTTATTATATATATAATATTATATTTACCCTTATTTATCAGTTTTACCCATAATCATGGTAATAAAAATTAAAATAGTAACTATTAATATTATCTAAAAATAAATGGAAACTATTTAATAAATTTTCCACTTCTAATTAAAAATATTTAATGAATTTTTAAAAATAAAAAATGCATAAATGGATAAATTTAATTTAAAATTAATCTCGTAAATGAGATGAGACGATATGTTTTTATAGTGAAAAATTTCAAATGTTTGAAGTGTTTTTTATATCCAATTTAAGTGTTAAATTGGTTCCAATGACCTATATTGGATTAATAGTTTTAAAATTTTACTATGTATACATTAATACCAATTAAAAACATAATTTCACAATATAAATAGGTTAGATGAGAAGATGTATTTAGTTAAAATTATGTACCATTCACAATTCAGGAAAACATGGAACTTCTCAGAAAAATACCAAATTTCCATCCAAATAAAATTTTGATATTAATCATAAAAAATGAATTTTATTTTTTATATTAAAATTATAAAATGTTTAAAAATTAAATTTAAAATGGGTTCACTATTAAACGGTGATAATGTTACCCTTATGAAAAATACATATTTTTATTCATAATATTTGATTTATTCTAATATTAAACCTATAAAATATATTTATTGAGTGTCAATAAAATATTGGATATGTTATATATAAATTTTATTAAAAAAATTCATTATTAGTGATGATTTTAAATTATTGGGATAAAATCATGTTGGTACATGGATAATAAATTTTCATAGAAAAGGAATTTCCTTACTTTCAAAGAGTTATTAATTAAATTCTTATATAATTGATAATTAAATGATTCATTTTGTATAAATAATATTTTTTTAATTTATATTGTCTTCTTTTTAATTTCCATTACAACAGTTAGGTTGTAACTATTATAATAATATAATAATATTAAACGTATATTATAGTTGGGTAAAACATGGTCTTCCTTATAATTTAATCTATGAAATCAATTCAGCAATGTGTGTAGAAAAATCGAAGAATTATTTTAATGTACATAATATATCTATATAAGTGTTTCATATAGAATTACCTCTACATTGTGTTCTATACAATGGAAGAATAACTTCATGCTTTCATATAACACATACTACATTCCTTGTTGTGTGAACCTAAAAATATCAATAAGGATAAAATTTATTCAAAACATATATTTCCCAAACACTCATGGTGTTCCATTATACCCACCTTAATATGAATTTAAACATCTAAATTCATCCATGTTGTTAAATTATTAACACTTGAAAGTTCCTTTAATAGATACCCACCCCAAAAAAATGAATGAAATTTCATCTTTTTAAAAAGGAAAACATGAAAAAATAATTGTTACCCAAAGTAACTCATAACTATGTTTTCACATAATATAATATATTTTCAAAGTGAAAACATTAACATATAAGAGAAAATTAACTATCATGTTCTGGTGGAGAGTGATATTGGACATGGGTACGAGAAAGATAACGGTTACAAATCCATAACTCAATTAGGCATGGAAAGGTCATGGATATCATCAAAAATGATGATGACATAAGAAAATATTATTATAATATCCTTTTTCCTAAAGTAGAAGAATTTTAATGAGTATAAATACAAAAAATATTTTAGGAAAACATCACTAATTCTTATTCCTTGATCAATTTCAACTTTATCTATTATTCCAAGAAGTGAATCAAAAACTTTTTGTCCAGAAATTTTAGTAGATCATGACATCTATAAATAGAATTATAGGTTACTCCATCATTAGTTATCATAATAAAAGGTTTGAAGATGTTATATAATATACATATATCAAAATATTAAGAAACAGTAATCTCTGAAACTTTGTTGAAACTACAATTTAAATAATTTCATAAATTGTATCCCTTACGAACCTTTCAAAATAATAATGTCTAGGATTTTTTAAAGAAGGTCACTAAAAAATAATATATACCACAAAAACCTGATGTATCACTTAATTATAACCTTCCAAACATGTTATATTGATTAACATATATTCTCTTGAAACATAGTAATGTCCAAAATCACCAAAAAAACATATGGAAAACATGCATGCTTTCATATTCCAAATATTATTGGATATATTCCCTATATCCAAAAATGTTATAAAATCCATTCGTGATAGCATAAACCACTTATTCATCAAATAATTAATAAGTTTTAAGGTAATTAGTATCATCCAATTAACTTATTCAAAGAGAAAATATATTTATCCCTATATCATTATCTCAACACTAGGAAAATAATAATGGTCATATTACCCAAAATAATGTTTTTACCATGAATATCCCATTTCCATTAAATCAAATATCTTTTTCTCAAGAAATATTAAAAATATCATTATTAATCCTAAGTAAAAAATATAATAGAAAATACTTATATATTTCTAGATTCATATTACATAATCTTTTAATTCCAAAATGTATACATGTAAATCATCCAACATTATTCTTTAACCATTACTCAACCTCCATAATGTTATTATTTCCTAGAATATCAAATATGAATCAAATTTTATAATTCTTCAACATCAATCTAATCATGCTACTTATTCTCAATGTAAATACTACTATTAGATCATCTCATAACTTTCAAATGTATTTTTCAATCTCTTTATCATCAACAATATAACCAATACTCACACCACCTTCCTTTTTCTCTTCATGATATTTCTACTTAGGATAATAATTTACATAATTCCCATAAATTACACATCTGAAACATTCAATTTTATCCTTGTTCCAACTTGTTAACACTATTGGAAAATACCTGAAATAATAGAGTGATAAATACTTATAATAGTTTAAAAACACATAATAATGAAAAAGTATATATATGATGCCTAAATAAGAAATCCTAATTTTAAATATATGTAACCATAGGAACATCCTTAGATAAATCCATATAAATATAATTAGAAATATTCATGGGGATATCACTAAAGTTATTCCATCAGAGTTTCCAAAGAATGAAAAAATAATTTCTTTGATACTACCTATAATGTCCCAGGAATTTAAAACATGGTTATTACATCTTTTTTGAAGAATATTTCATACATTATATAACCACATAGCCAAAGACCATATTAGTTTAGTGCCTTTGGAAACATGGAAGCATAAACAACTATTTCATATAACATGAACATCTTCTCTCGCCTATTTCTTGATATCTTGAATATATTTTGACATGTCATAATTAATACTTTTATTCATATCCTGGGTAATGGAGACCTAATAAATTGTGATATAAGATGCTCATTAATGGTAAATATATAATATTCATAAGAAAAACACGAACATGAGGGTATGAAAAATGGAGCATAACATTTGATAAGCATACACTTCAAATAAAAGTTCATAATCTTGAATCATGGTATTTAATATTGGAAATTTATAAGACATGATTCATAATACAATCAAATCACATGATCACTGATAGTATAAAAATGGCACAAAATATGGAATTTGTGGGATACAAATAAGCTTATAATATCTAAGGTCAATGATACCTAACTTGAAATCTATAGTATGTTATGATTAGGATAATCATGCATGTACCTACATCAGAATTGGTAGGTCCTCCCATATTCCCCCTAGTTTTGGTCATAGGATGACCTCCAGTGTACCCTCTTGTTTTGGTCTTAGGATGACCTCTCTTGTACCCTTTTGGTGTAGGCATAGGATGGCCTCATGTGTACTCGCTTATTACGGGCATAGGATAACCTCATGTGCACCCTTTGAGCTTGTATAACATTAATAATTACATAATTAATTGGATGGATATATAGTTCCCACCATTAAATTAATTAAAAGCATACATATGTTTGTTATAATAGTATAAATAAATCATCATATTATAAATCATGAAATGAAATGGTTTTCACAAACATTTCATCATAACATAACTCATTGAAATGTAAACATATTCTTAACATCATTTCAGAAAAATATAAACCATTAAAATAAATACAATGAAATGTAAAATTGGATTATATCCCAAATAAATCATGAATAACATCAATATAATTAATCTTATATAGAAAATAATTTTGAAAGATTTTTTAAAACCATTTCTTGAGGAAAATATCTGTTCAATTTTGAAACGATATTTTTTTTTAGAAAACATTAATCAATATTGTTTCACTAAAAATAACCCTAAAATGATATAAAGGAACATTTTAATCAGTTTTAACGGTATTTGGAATCCATTTTCATGTCGATTCTTAAAATATCATTTAAATAAAATTAAAACATTTTTAGAAACCATTATTTTAAAGGAAAATAGATTTCTGAATGAAAATAGAATAATATTTTGTAAATTATAAAATTTCATTAAAATATGTATATTCATGATAAAACATGTAAAATTAAAGTATATATGCCTTGTAATGGAATATAGGTGTATAACATAACATGTGTCTTGAAGAAGGGAAATTGAGAAAACATTACCTTACATATTTGTTAGCTTGTGAATCATAAAACCAAAAGAAGAGAGACAATCAAATTGATATGAAAATACCCATAAATTTGTGTATAATTATCATAGAATACATTAATGAAAATTATATACACCACAAAAATAAAACTAGTAGTGAATATGACATAAGTCTCATAGATATAAAAGTGATACTAGAAATCCCTCTACATTATGTCTTAAATCTCATCATACCCATGAAAAATTATTGTATAATAAATAAAATATTATAATAAATATATTTTAGAAACCATATTTAATTATATCATGACATATATAATTTAATTAGGTTCTTCTACTATCCATTTATTAACAACTCCATGTTAAAGTTATGTTTTGGGTAATAACTGATTTGTTTTTCGCATGAATTTTGATTTGTTAGATTTTTTGTATTTCACTTATATATTGATATCATTATATCCATAATGATAAAAAAAGATATATTTATCATATATATTCATGATATATTAATTTATAATAATATATTAAATACTTAAAAATAAAATGCAACACATAATTCATTGAGACAGAAGTCCATGCATACACATAAACGTTGTTTCCATTTTCTTAACGTATTCAAAGAATTAAAGTAAATTAAATATATGTATATATAATATAATCAATGAATAATTGTTATTTCATATATGTTCAAAAAACCCATCCTTAATACTTTCCATGTAAAGTCTATATAATCACATTACTTTGACGATGCGGTAGTCCACTATACACATGAAGGATGATTATGTATCCCAATTTATAGAAGTGTGTATGGGTGTAGGAATAAACCATAATATAAAATAATCTCAATAATATTAGGATACTGATGTTATTATAAAACCCTGAATTAAAAATAATTTAAGGGGTTTATGGAATAAATAATTCAAAAATGATCGTTGATGAACGTTACCACTTCTTCTGATATCTCTTTTTTTTCAAAAAATGATATCCTTGGATGAATTTTTTTTTCAACTAAAGGATTATATGATGAATTGAGGGATTTTTATAGGATATTTTTATAGTGTTTGCAGAAAAATCTAAGTTCTGTAATGTGAAGAGATGATAATAAGAGGTTCCTTTTTATAAAAAAGGAGAGGGACACGTTAGGAATTTCTAAAAAATGTTTAATTTATAAAAAAATCAATACCAATAAAAATACATAAAAATTTACATTTATTGAAATATTATATATTATAAAATTTTAATACTATCAACCGATATATTTTATACAAGTTTTGGTGCAATTTAAACCTCATTATTTTGTTTGACCGTTAATTAACCCATTACAATTTTCACTATTGTAACAAAACTCTCTAATATAAGAGGATGAAATGTTTACATATAAAGTGTAAGTTGTACTGTAAATAAAATAATTAATATTATTTTCGACCACATATAATCCCATTTTCTCTTATTGATTATTTTTATTTCTTAATTATGAAATAAAAGATGTTTTCCATAAAACATCACAAGTGTTAATTTTGACACTATTCATTACATGGACTTTAATAAAGTCAATAAAACAAGATATGATTGAATCAAATCCTTTATAAAAATCAAATATATCATAATAGTCTATAAAATTATATGATCAATATAATTAAGTCAAATTATATTTATTTTAATATTTATTATATCATTAAATTGATTGTCTAACTAATTGAATAATTACTGCATCATCATTGGGAAATTATATATTATAATTATTTATTAACTAAAATATAAAAATAAAATTAAATGATGTAAATAAAACCTTTATATTTAATAAGAATACTTACGGTATAGAATATTTTCTATTTAGGCACATATTCAAAATAGTATACTCATTTAAAGTACGAGTGTTGGATTTTTTAAATTTATTTGATTTTAATAATATCTAATTCATTTCCATTAACATGTTTCTATTAAATAATTTAATTTATATATTTTTGTGTAAAGGGTCATATTAAATTCATTAAATTATTTTTTTTCAAGTCTTGGGTTAATTATTTTTATATTTTTAATATTTTTTGCCTTAATTAACCAATTTACCCTTAACCGTTGTAAAAAAATTACTATAATTACTATTAATATTCTCCCAAAATAAAATGAAAATTTTTATAAACATGTGACCTTATGATTACATTTATTTAATCAATTTTTTAAAATTAAAGACATAGATATTAGTAAAATTAATTTAAAATTAATCTCGTAGATGTAATGAGATGATGAGTTATTAATGTGAAAATGTCCAAAAGTTTAAAATGTTTTATATAAAAATTAAATCTGATATTGGTTAAAGTTTAATACATTGAATTAAATAATGTAAAATTTTACTAGTTATTCTTAAAAAACAATTTAAAAAATAACTTAACTATATAAAAAAGTTATACAAAAACCCACTTTTCATTTAAAATTCAGTATTTTCACTATTCATCCTAACCTCTCAAAAAATTGCAACAAGTTCAAAAAAATTGAATTTCTATATTAAAGTTATAAAAATATGTTTAAAATATCATATAAAATTTTAAAATTTAAAAAAATTTGTATTTAAAATGAAATCTCTATTTAAAGGTGAAAAAATACCTTTTGGAAAAATACATCATTTTATTCATAAAATTATATTTATTCTTATCTTATGCCAATAAAATATATTTAAAAAGTGTTAAATATTTTAATTAAATATTTAATATATATATTTTATTACAAATATTCATCAATAGATTTTTTTAATTTTTAAGATAAAATGGTGTTTGTACATAAGAAAAAATGTTTTCTTAAAAAAAAAATTTTATCTTCCAATAGTTTCTAATAATATTTATATCTAATTGAAAACCAAAGGACCCATTTTATTTAAAAATATTTTCCTAATTTAACTACTGTAATTTTCATTTTCCATTCCAATGAATAGGTGGTTGTTATAATAATATTATTATAATATTAATAGTACATTGTAGTTTGGTAAAACACGGGTTTTCATGTAAATAAAGCTATCTAATGATTTCGATACTATATGTACCATAATCCAAACATAATTTTTGATGTACCAAAATATAATCTAAGTGTTTCATATATCACAACCTCAAATTGGTAAAATTCAACTATAACTTGGTGCTTTCATATAACACAATCTCTATTCAATGTTGTGTGAAATGATAAATACAAAAAGATTAATTTTACTTGAAAATGTATTTTTCCATATATTAGGGTATTATTGTTAAAACATCATGACTGTATATGTGATTGAGTAGTGGTCTCACCATTTATCTTTTGTTCAACAATGAAGAGATAACTTGATGGAAATTTATAAATACCACCACTTTAGGAGTGAAAAGGTTTAGAGGGGAATAAGTGTGTCTATGTTTTGGTGCATAAAGGCATGGAAACTGTACATAAATCTTCTAAAACAAATTACCTCTATAAGAAATAATGAAAATTAAATAATTATTTAATTGTATATTTTTTTAATAAAATATAGTAATTCTATCGTAACATTACCTTATAATATTTACAAAGGGTTTCCCTTGTTATAGTCTATAAATCCATGGTATTTGTAACATCATCATCCACATAATAAATTTTCTATACGAGTAGTCCAAAAAGAAATTTATATTAGGTTAATTTAGTAGAGAACTAAAAATATTATGAGGAAAACATTGTATATTAAAAAACAAAATTTACCTTCTAATTGTCAAATTTTTCTTTCTTCATAGGTGTTAGGGATTTGGATCCTCTATCAAGTATCAAAATCCCCTCTTTGTTGTCCCCTCTAATGTAAAAGACAATGTATGCATTTGGAATAGTATGAACTGATTTTTCCCTCCTAATTAATGGGTCATTATCTATTGAATTTTCATATGATGTTATTGTTGTTTTAGTCATCACCAATATAATTGAAAAATTCATTTTTATTTGATCTTGGACATAAAATACATTCACTTCGTGTGATGGCAGTATGAAAGCCCTGTGTTTTTCCAATTCCACACTAAAAATCTCCTTCATGATTCACATTTAAGAAACTTTCACTGCACTATTTTAAAACCATTTGCAATGGAAAATCAACACTTGAAATGTTGTATAATACAATTTTTATATCTATTCGACAATTCCAAAGTATGAAATATTTTCCTAAATTAGATTTATATCCTTAGAACCATATATGTACATCACATCCCCCAAAAACATAACTCCATTATTTTTCATCATACTTAAGTCATCATCTTCTTCGAGATGTAATGTATAGCCAATGATTAGAAAACTATTATATGATATAAAATTTTCATTCATTCCCCTAGTTATCCATTGATGTTGTTCAACAATTGAATTCATATTTTTTAGATAATCCTTAAAATTCTACCCCCTAATCGTCCTATAAACTGTTGATTATGTGTATATGATATCCATCATTCATCCCTTGGTGGATTCAAATATATGATAATTTCTTTTTGGGCTCCAACATATACTTCAAAATCTTTACTGTTAATTAAAATTTAATGTTTTTCTTTCTCCAACTCTGTGATAGTAATTGCAACCAACTCTCTTCTAAAAATCCCTTTCCCCATTAGGCATCCACTGTGATGAGACTTTGGGAGGCCAATGGTATCCACATATGATAGGTAATCGATACAGAATTCAACATATTCTTCAACATTATATCATTCTTCCTTAAAATATTCTAGAAGAAATTTATTCTTGACACAACCTTTCAAAATTTTTATATAGTATTCAATGGGTGTACATCCATCTAAATGGAAAATACAATGTAGTTTAAGCTATATAACATTATGAACCAACATTTGTTAATTTATATCATAGAATGACTCTAGAAAAAATATCTAATTCACATAATATGACAACAACCTCCATACACATGATTAGAAGCTTCGTCGGGACTATAACTTTACATAACATGGATTTGAAAATGAAGAAGAGTCGGGTTAAGGTATTCTATAAATTTTTTGGAATAATGAATCATAAAAAAGTATGAAGTATTACATCAAAACAAGATAGTCATATTATTGTAGTCCATTTAACTTCAATTTTTTCATTTACATGACGTTCACGATATATTATTAATAACCCTCTAGGTATTTTAAAAAATAAATGAAATGGAAAATTTAAAATTTTTTATTAACTAGATACAGTGTAAGCTGTTGGAGAATGAAAATTCCTCCCTTTTCCATTTACTGGTTACAACTCTTCCCTTATTCCTATAGCAATCATTTCTAACCTATCCTTGATGCCATATTTCATTTTTCTAGGTACATTTAGTAATGTTCTAATAACAATATAAAATACATTTTTTCTACATATGTGACATCAAGAAAATTCCTGACATAGAAAGAATTCCACTATGATAATTAAATGAAAATTGATCAATTGATACAACAAAAGTTTTAATAGTTTTTTTTAGAATGGTTTATTGAAAACAGGGTCAATATATTTTACTTTATCAAATAGTTGATGACTTGTTATTGGAGATAGTGTTTTACCATATTCATTATTCCTATGAAATGAAATTTTCTAGGATTTGTATCTATATCATCGAGCTAAAAAAATTGGATGACCTAAAAACATAGTCTTCAAGGAATGGTTCAACTAAACTAAGTGTGTGAATGTTTCACAAATGGAAACCATATATTTCATTTAATAATATATCATGAAAAATTTCTGTAATCACTAATGTTATTTATCATCCCACAGAACATGTCTCCAAATGTGAGTTATTCACTTTTATGAGCATCATATATTGAAACCCTTATATCTTACAATAATTTCAGATATGTTATCAATGGATCTTAATATACATCGATATCATTACCGAGTTGATTTGGTCCAGATATAACCAGACACTACACAATTTATTTTTGTTTTACACATAACCATGGTGGTAAGTTATAATTTAAAAATATGATGGTACATGTACTATGTGTAATGATATATAAACTAAATGTATTTATTCCATCTCCAGATAATGGAGGATTAAAATTTATATGCACAATTTTAAATTTAGGATACTCATAATAAATTTTATTTCATTGAAAAGAACCCACAGGATGATTAAGGTCACCATCTTTAATAATTTTATCAGTATCTCATGTAAATTGTACTAAGGTTTCCTGACACCCATATGGTATTATAAACTATGGAATGATAGGAATGTTCTATACATCTTTCAAAGATATTAATAAATTTTTCATGTAATGATCCCCACAACACATAGGGAATTTAATGGGTGATTTATGGTCTTTGAGAAACAATATGAAATCATTTCGAAAATCATGTATTTTTTAACATATCATTCCAATTGAATGTATCGTTAATATAGTTTCTTATGTTTGACATAGAAGTTCATTTTATACATGTAGAATATCATTTAGAAGACTATGTAGTTATTTAAAGATAGTGTCACTCCATCCACTGCAAGCTTTCAAATTATTTATCTCCAATAAAGCCGAAAATATGTTTTTTATTTTGTAGAAATCTTATAAAATAGTCCATTATTACATATAGGTAACTTTAAAAACTTTTTTGGGAAATAATTAAGGTCATATTCAATTTTCACTATCATTTCTTCATGTGTGATCTTCATCATCATTTACATTAGTATTCATATCAAATGAACCATAAACTATTATATCATCCAAATCGGTGTAAAATTTTAGTATTCCCTATGTTTAGTCCAATATTTATATCTATAATCTATTATGTAAAAAATTAGATATTCCTTCAACACTTCTAGAATAATATTTCTTGAATAGCAACAATGTAAACATGGGAAAATGATTTTAAAAGGGTTATCTGCATGCTGTATTGGAAACATGATGAACTATTTAACTCCATCTTCATACTCTTTTTTAAAATGATTGTCATGTATCCATTTTCAATTTATATCCATATTATTATATTCATTGAATATTCATTTCATACAATAAATAAATAAATACACGTAAGGAATTTCTTACAATGGTATAAGTTATAGATAATTACAATATGGGGAAAAAGACATTAAATTGTTTCATATAATTTCCATATACATTGAAAGAAATGGGTAATTGAATTTAAGAAAATAATTAGTCCACTGTGGTTGGTTTTATCCTATGAATTCATCAAAACGGTAAAGTTATGGACAATATTCATCCTCATCAGCCTCATCTCTCGAGTAGTTATTAATGCATTTTTCCTAAGACTCACTCCCATCATAACTCAACATGAAGTGAGTTTTGGTGAACTAATCTAAGTAGTATTCATCCCATAATAGGTAATGGGGATCATTTTGGCTGAATATTACTCATATTAGTTCAAGAATCATAGAAAAGACAGCGTATGAGTCTCAATATAAAAAGTCAATAATTATTATTCCAGAGATGTAGCTGATGAAGATGAAACCAAAACTTTCTTATCTTAAATGATGGGGGTGATTAGTATTTTTCCATGCTTCTATTCAAAAAATAACCAAAACTGAAAATAAAATAATTAATCATGTTTTTAATAATGAAATATTATAAAAAATATAATGAAAAATTCACATATAAACTAATTTAATTTTCGAATCTAGAGTTTTATACTATTTTTAGAATAAATTATATAATGATTAATATAAAAAAAACTTTTCCTCATATACAAATATCTATTGTTTTTACTAGTTAGTATACAATGGAAGAGAACAAAGATGGTTCTTAAGTTGAACCATAATGGAGTATAAGACCTAGAAAGAACAAACATACATATCTTGTATTCAAAAACATCAAATCCTTCATTTCCCTTATTGATAGAGATCAATATAATTGTATTCTAAAAAAATATCCTATAGTGTTAACCATATAAGATGATCTTGAGTTAAATAAATAATAATCTCCATCAAAATATGTTTCATTCGACAAAGAATAATTTAATAATGAAATATATTCTATTATGAGATATAATAATTTTATATTTACAAAATTTCTAGAATATTCAAATCATATTGGGTATAAATGTGAATTAAAATCATGTATTCCTCTAATGATAATATTCATGTTTTAAAATGTTGATATGTAATCAATGGTTTCAAAAAAAAGAATGGATTGATAATTTTTATAATTATATAAATTTATGTCAAATTATGAAAATAAGGATATTATTTTCCTTAAAATTTGATAAATCTTTTATTTATTCATTAAACGGATGTCAAAAATGTATTTCTAAATAAAATTTTAAATAACGAAATTTATATGTAGTAATATGATTGATTTCTATATAATATATTTTAAAAAAATTATGTAAATTAGTTAAATATACTTATAGTATTAAAGAAACACATAAACAACAAGAGAAGTATGATTTTATTATTTTATCTAATGAATTTTTATATTATAATGTTGATAAGTGTACTTTTATAATGGTCATAAAATAATGATAATATGTTATCTGTATCTACGTTGTTGAAATGTATCTTTTAAAAAAACATTACTAGTATTAATGAGATGAAGAAATATAGATCCTCCGGATTAAAATGAATAAAATTAGAATAAAACACCCAATAAAAATTATTAATGTAATAATATAGTGTGGATTTTTATTACTGTTAGTCTCATTATATTGTGAATATGTTGAATACATTAATTATAAACTAATTCAATTTAAATTTCCATCATGGGAGATTTTCAATACCAATTTGGATGGATATTTACTCTTAGAAATTATGTCATTTATTGGGTGGGGAATAAATAGGCATTCCAGATTCAACATTAGTGTCAGTAGGGTCTTGAAAACATCAGGAAGGGAAGTAAATAATCCCACAACCACCTTGGAGAAGGAAGCAAATATTCTTACAAGTCTTGCAATGAAAATGGATAAAACATGGATTTAAATTTTGTGAAGAAACTTGATGAAATTTAATTTTGTAAAGGGATTTAGGCTGAATGTGTGTCATCTCTGGGAATGGTAGGAGGGGTTTATAAACTGCGAACCATCATTATGCGGAAGAACCCACAAGGCGCTGGCATGCAGGGTGATGGAATTCAAACCTAGGATTTAAAAAATAGTGTCGTTGGTAGAATCGAATAAAGAAATTCCACCACACAACATCCCACTAAATAACCAGTTCATGGGTGATGCAAGATTACGAGTTATGTGATCCACGTCTTGTCAACCACAGCCTCCGAAAACCCCGGTTGATAAATTTATACAAAGTTTGAGTGATATTATAATGGGATTCTGCCAATGGTTACACATACCTATTGATATGATTTCCCTAGTTACCTTTAAATGTAATGCAATATGATTTGAAACGAAATAGGGGAAACCATATGAGAATAGAGGAGGAAGCAAAGCACAGATGTGGAGTGAATATAGAGCTATATCTTTGTATATTTTCTAGATATACAAGGAAAACGTTGAATTCTATCTCGAATCATTGATGAAGTACAAACCACAAACTATCTTCCCCATAGGTATAAATGGACATGTTCTATAAAAACAAAGAACATAATAAAAATGGTAAACCATGAACTGAAATGGTGAAACCGTGATTCAAAATGGAGAAACCGCAAATCAAAATTGTAAAACTGAAAAGCCTAAATCCCTTGTGCATGAACTTACCATGAACCAAATACTTTGTGACCTTTATTCAAAATGGAACATCGCATAGAACATCTCTATACCGACTAGACCTTGCGTCGCGTACTACATCTGTACACCGATAGAACTTGATGTTGTGTAGCATACTACATCGCGGACCACACCTCGTGACACATAATAATTAGTAATGATGAACACATTTGGATCTGCATACCACATCAGTATGTGGAAGACCCCTATACTTACATGGAAGTATTATATTTGGGGATGACCCCATCCCGTGTGAGAAAATAGTACATAGAATAGGGTGTCTTCAGGAGTCCTTCCTTCTTCCTCCAATCATGCCCCTCCATTATGATCTAATCCCATATATAACATCTATGAAGATGTCTACCAACATCATGCCAAATCCTTCTCTAAATCCACCATACCCATATGATCAGATCATCGGGATCACTAGTATTCCATTCTAAAATTACAAACCCATGGTAAGCAGAGTTACAATGGTTTCCCCATAATTGTTAGGACCCCCAGAATGTCTATAAATCTGCATTCCCAAGGTAACCTGGGATTAGGCATAGGGTTGAAAACATGAGTCTACCCATTCAAGGGATTATGGGTAATCACTTCCCTATCTCTTCAATGAGTTCTAATTAAAAGTGATAAGATCACTCATTCCTTTCCCTTTGGCAAAGAATGACACTCCTCCCATTTACCAAAACCAGCTATAGGGTACTCCCATCGAGGTAAGACCCTAGCCTTCTGAGTGCCTGAACACACAACTTTCAATTCTATTCTACATTGAAAGGTTCATTTCCTCTCACCCTCACCAATTGATGGCATTACATGGGACTAAGTGAGGTAATTGATACACAAAATGAACATTATCTCTCCCATTGGGCTTGTAGCCACAACCTCTTCTACCATTATCATCCACCTTTTCCAACATTGGAGAATCGAATTTTTTCCCTTTTTTAATATTTTAGATCATCTTATTCCTCACACCGAGCATAACTCATGTGATATTCAGGGTTTTTGATGAAATGAGATTGTAAAATCCCACAAATGAACGACAAGAACTCTAATTCCCACAATAATTGGGATACGTAGGACACCAACATAAGGTCCGATCTCAAAAAGATACCATTTTGTAAAAGGTTCACTCTAACAGTGTTCCCCAAAAAGGGTACCCTATTTTGGAGTTATTCCTGATTCAATTCTCTCGACGGGAAGCACCCATGTGTAAGACCTTATCATGTTACAACCCATCAATGAACTACAAGAACTGTAATTCCTTCTCTAACCAGGATATGAAGGATGATTGTCCATGGCAGCAGCTCACGAAATGTTCTCCCCAAAAGTTAGTTCTAAAAAAATGTTCCCCCAAATTCAAAAGGTCCCCCTCCTAGGTGTATGTCCTGATAAGGGAACTATGGGTAATTTGATTCCCCTTTTGAATGAGATACGTAGGAAGCCTCCCTGTGGCCCAAATCCTACCTTTAAATAAACCCTAATGTTCTCCGAGATACATCCATGGTAGGATAATGTTCACCCAGAATATCATATCTTTTGTGGGACCCTCAAGCGGCTTTATCATAATCCCCATAACCAATATTGACATGGAATATTTTAATTGTATGTTCTCTCCTCATGACATTAAACTGCATGGATGGGTACCCATCACATGACATTAAAATGGGATGTGTCGAGTTAAGGAACATTTAAATACATGGGCTCTAATTCCTCTCAGGAGGATACATAGAAATATCATCTTAAGGGTCCAAACCTGACATCAAACCACCTTCCATTCCTCCTGGATGAAAATAAACTTTAGAGCTCCCCATTTTATTGCGTAAGTGAACATTGTCTCCATAGCCTCGAATCCATGTATATCAATGATGATCCTCAAACCCAGGGTTAACCCATGCATACACACTTTGGGAATGAACAAAAGAATCATGAACATATCAAAATGGTTTAAATCTATATGTGAGTTCCGGAGTAGGCAATAATTCCCCCCAAAATAGGTGTGATGAGCCCGACCTTCCATCCTCTCAACCAATGGAGTCCGCAAGTGTTTTTTGGTCAACCCATCCAACAAGCACCTGAATTTTGAATGAAGGTCCATGAATCATAGATAAAATGTAGGTTGAGTGTTTCTAGCTCAACGAATAAACCCATTAGTGACAATCCAAGGAAATAATATCCTATATGGACCAATTTTACAAATAATTAACACCCTATGATTACCCACCATGACCATTCAATTGTGGGGCCCCCTTCTTAATACAAAAAGGATAAACTACCTTGTCCAAGAAAGTTCAATCCAATTTCACCTAAAGGATAATGATGCAAATCGGGTCGAAACAAAAATGGTGAACCCATTGTAAAATTATATACAATGACAGACAAATTATTTTCACCCATCAGAACATTTTTGTTTTCCACAAACTATCATCTCAGGTTGAAATAAAAAGTGTGAACCTTATGTGAATCCTCAATAAATGTGGTAGATTTACCCAACTACATCCCCTTCTCCACATAAAAAAGAAGGGGCTATGTCAAATCGTCAATTTTTCATGTGATAAAGAGATGCTATTTGATATGGTTTTGTTGTCTATATAAGTTATATATATATATTGTAGGATTATATTGATACCTTCAATCTAAATGGAATCTAGAAAAACCCATGAAAATGCATCTCAGGGATCCCATAGGCGATCAGGGCCCAGATAAAGAGAAAGACCCCCTCACTAACTCAGTGTCTTCAACGCTAGGTATCCAACATGCTACTAAGAGAGTACCACCAAAATAGTACTCTTCCAATAGAGGAGGCTTCAAGAAAATCCATCCAATCTACAAAATCATTCCATCTAATGTCTTAACGGTAGCCAGAAGTCCATCACTCTGTGGCCCTACTAGGCATCACTAATCACCTTGGGAGCTTGCCCCGAGAGTGTGATAACAAGTACCTCCATTATCAGAGGGAAGAAGATGCCGTTGATAATGAGGACTTTTTCCCAAATACATAGGGGTCTTACCCAAAGGCCCCTACCAGAGTGCATCGCCACCAACAACGGGTGACCAAGTATCCTCACTCTGAAGAGGAACTCATACTGAGGGAACCTACTGATGTTCAAAAGAAACATGCACCTTAGGCGGCCCACCGAGGATAGAAAATGTATAATCAAGAGAAAGTAATCACCTTGATTCTTGAGGAGGAAATCCATTGTATAAACATGGAGTAATTCAGTGGGAATACATTCTACTATACCTCCTACACTCAATCCCCCCATATAAAGAGGGTGTCACAATACGAGCATGTGCACATTCCTGCTAAAGATCATCGGACCCATCGTACAGGAAGAGTGGAAAATTATAAGAAGGTGTAAATATCTGCTGATGCACAAGAATCAATTCATCCAAATAGGATGGAAACTAGATACATAAAGACACAAACACATATTGATGCATATTAATATTGTTATCCAAAATGGATGTAAACTTTCTATAGGTATTCAAAATCAATTGCTGATGCGTATTAAGCCTTCCATCCAAATAGGATGACAACCAGCTACATGCAGGCACAAACACTTACTGAAGGGTATCAATCCCACAATTCAAATATGGTGGAAAACAAATATGGTAAGATTCAAATTCTTGCATATGCATACAAATACAATGAGAAAAATTTAGAAAAAATTTAGAAGATGTAAATTACTCCTTGTAAATATGAATCCCAATAGTCAAATACAGTTATAACCTGAGAAGAAATAATGTGGCATACTTGTTAATCTATCCCAACATAGGAGAACTACCAGTATCCACTGGAAGCCTATGGAGGACTATATCTAGCACAAACTCTTAATCTGATATTGGAATCGGCCTTCATAACCATTCCAACAAAAGATTTATCTCAGCACATCATCATAATGATGGAAGATCATACATAAATTTCCGATCATTTCCACCAGACATGTCATGATTTCATTGCGTCTATTGAAAAGGTGAGAAACTAGGCCTATGAACTAGTTTACTCAAATGGAAGGACTCACCATCAAGAAAGTTTAGTCACTTCAACGTAGTATTTCATCCATGATTCAGTCTACTAGGGTTAATGGAAACATCCATTGATACACATAAAATCAGATCAGGAACCAATACATGTTCCAATTGGGGGTCATCGGTCTGATGTTGTGGCCGCACTAGGGTAGAAATATATCCCTACCAAAACTCAAGATGTACTTAAGTGTCTCCAAGTGGCACCGCAAGAATCAACATAAATGGGACCTATATATAAAGGCTCTTACCAATAGCAGATGGCCATGGTTTCCCATAAGATAGTTCCCAATGATGAAATATACCAAATGAAACTGGAAGATGAAGAGAATATCAATGATTCTTCTTGTTTGGAAGTTGGAGTTCGTGATTTAGTAAAGAGTATATCAATATAATCTCAGTCTCTTGTTAGTAAATTGCAAAATTATGGAAGTGGAAGAATACATTTAGAATTCCCTCCATGAAATGTTTATAATAACAACTCTAAAGATACTCCCTATAGCACCCATGGGTCTTACTCCATGGGCCACAAATGATCGATCACAAGAGCCTATCTACTAATGTGTGTTAGGGTAGCTCTATACATGAATAGAAGATCAAATAGTGAGAAGACCCTCCCCTAGACATCTTCTTCCTGGATGGTACTCCCCATGTTATACAACATAGTCATTCTTCTCCTTTCAGTTGGATGTCAAACAATGATGGTAGTCCTCGTTGTGATGGCTGCCACTAAAAAGGACCTCCCCATAATGGTAGTTTCTGTGAAGTCCCTACCCACAAAAATATCAAGTAATGAGATGGTTCTCCCCTCATTTTAGCACATCCTGAATGCCCTCCCTAGAATGTACACTGCAAAAATTATTCATGTAGCTAGATATCACGTGGTGATAGTAGTCATTTCCATCATAGTAGTCATCAAGAAGGTCATTCCCTCGGTGAAATCAAAAAACAAGAAGTTCCTCCAAATATTTTATTCCACCATGAATGTACTCCCTAGGATATAAATCGTAGGTACATTCCCTATAGTTGGACATAAAGTTGAAATGGTAGGCCTCTCCATGGTAGCACTGATTACGATGGTCCCCCTTGCAGTCAAGATTCACACTAGAAAGAAGTTCCTCCCCATTCCAAGATAAATGTAAGGAATCCCTCTTACACTATGGTTCTTGGAAGGATGGAGTCAGACCTATTAGACACACTTTATATGAGAAGTGGTATCCTTTCTCAACCTCAAGATAGTCGGGGCCACACTCATATTCTGAGCCACCCCCGTTTCACTCCCATATCAATGGGGATCCTACCATCCCTAATACTTGATATTAAATTAAGGAGAATTCAAGTTAGAAATACTAACAGGAAGTTTATATTGAAGAGAAAAAAATTAATATGTTTCCCCTGATAAGACAACTATCTAGGGAATACATACCGGTAATGTATTTTCCCAAAACCACTTCTCAGTTGAAAATACCTAGAGAGTTATCATAAGAATGTACAAATAACATTGTCTTAAATATATGGACAAATATCTTCTAGGTAAAGGAATAATTCATACCATGTGAGGGATATGCAGACCACGTAAGCACGCTAGGAGATCGTTGGAATCTAATTTACATGGAAGCTCTCTCATCTTCACGAAGGCCATAATTTTATAGGAGAATGAATGAAAATGAACTGGAATACCTCCATGAATTACACAACTTTCATTACCTCATCAATGATGCCCCGTCTGGAGTTCATATTTGAGGATGGGGAGAACATGTATATATACACTTCACCCAACTAAATTCCCTCATGAACTCAGTGGATGTGACATCCTACAATTTCCTTACCTAAAGACCGCAATCATATGAAATTTCTACTCAGGAAAGTTGGATGCTCGACAAAAAATGAAATTGAGTAACTCTCAATAGTGTCAGGCCTGATGAGAGCAAGGCATCGAGAATCTTCTAAGTTAAGAAACCAAGAATATCAAATATGATTCCCATAAAAGGGAGTCCAGCCAAAAAGAAATGATCATGTACTTGGAAGAAAAAAAGACCATGTAAATCTAGCTCCATACATGGCTCACACCCACATAGGAGTGTGCAGAATCAAGAAGGCAACAATAGTAGGAGCTACCACTGTAATACAAGAACAACTATATACTGATGGGCTAAGGATATTTTTAACTCAACATTCACTCATAAATCCAAAAAATATGGTCCATTGTGCATCAACAAAAGAATAAGATAAGTCCCATTTTGTAGGGATAGGGTCATTTTTACATCAAATTCTTGCACATCGGACATCTGTATTCTCTCATCTGGGAAGACTGATAAGAGGAGAGGACACTCATTCAGTCCTGTCTCATGGTAAATCCCCCCATGGATGAAGGCATTTTGCAAAGTCAGATCAAGGCTGCATTAGAGTAACTCTTCACCAATAAATCTAATAAATACAATAGAATGGATGGAGAATGTCCAAAAAAAGATGAAAAAATCTCTCATACAATTCGGCACTGGGTTCACCACCCTCACTACAGTATGAATCAGCTAACATGGTGGACATCAGTCTAATGGACCACACATTAAATGATACAAATGAAGAGGATTCAATAGAATATTGTTCACTCTGAGAGGCAATCCACACCGAACATGAGGGTGTGCATACATGGAACTAAAGAGATACCCTAAATTTGGGTACACCCTTAGTAAACCCATCACTACCTCCCTTTTGAATCCCAAACAATTAGAAGAATAAATCCATGTTTGTATATGACCCACCTCCTCCCCTAGAGAAAATGAGTTCATCATACTCTATAAATGATTCAGCTTATAGGAGGAAGAAATGAAAGACCTCAGGGGAATCAAGATCGAGCTACATCGAGGTAGCAATGTTGTTGGTGTGTTCCTCAAACATAATGTTAATAGGTGCTTCCAGAAGAGGTGCATCTACCACCCACACTCATCCCAATAAATGATACTAGGCCCATATACCCATCCAATCTTGCACTGGGACCATCAGTATACTTCAATCTGTCCCCAGAAGGATATCACGACGTCCATCCACATGGGAAACATCCAGAATAAATTCAAGAGAACCCACATAAAATGCTCCCAGCTGGGTATTCACCCCAAAATTCTAGAAATGTCGACACAAACAGTTTTCCCCTACTGCACCCATGAAATCACATGTATAGTAGGATATGCATCATGGGTTCTTGAATACCATCAATCAATTTACCTCTTGACTAGATTCTATGAAAGGGAAGGAAACTCTAATACAACCATAAAGCAAACCTTACCCTGATTGGTTGATCAACATTCCACCACCACCAAACTTCAATAACCTTGTGTTATCAGTTTTCAATGATTTAAGAGAACCAGAATATAATGTAATGAACAATTCATCTTACAGTGACACCATGATGGGAACCCCGGTGCTATAAGTAATAGTGAAACTTAGGTTCTTCATGTGAACTCTATAGGGTTCATCCTTCATGTGGTATACTAGTTTGTCAGCGCACTCAATCATAGGCTGGGAGGACCTGCAGAAGCAGTTTCTCTTCATGTTTAGTTTGGCATTTCCTAAGAAAATAGTTCGTGATCTCGTGAACTGTATGCAGCAAGAGAATGAAATTATTTCAGACATCGTCCCCAGATAGAAAGTCTTGAATTACTCGTTGAACTGGCCACTCCCCCAGGATGAAATGCTCACTATGTACATAGATAATCTCCACGATGAATTGTGGGTGCCACTCATCCTATTGAATTATACAAGATGGTTTAGAGATTTCTCTGCCACATCCCATAGGATAGAAGATTCATTTTAGCGGAACAATCACATTTCCCGTGAATCCCCATCAACCCTATGAAAAATAACTAGAAGAGATAAATTGACATTTATCACACTTAATACCCCCCCTGACACCAGCTCCAGTTGTGAGGCCTCTAAAAAAACTGACGGATCCTTAGACATCAACATCCAATCCTACATTAGCAATATGGAAAAAGGGTTCCCAATGAAATTAGTCTGATGAATGAAGAAATAAATTCTACACATTTTGAGATGACCAAGTCAATGGCCACTTTGTAGAAACCATGAATTGCAACTTGATCTAGCTACCTGATCCAATGTGAGCTGATGAAGTCGGTCTCAATGGCCATCCAAATTATTGTCCCTACCACCAGAAACTAGAATTCAACATCTAGGAGTGCTTCATCTTCAAGTATCTCTATAAATGATTTTGGATTCTAAATAAGTCATGTTAGGTCCGCCAAATGTATAAGCGGTGTATGTTTCTACATTAGACCCAAGTGATAAAAGTGAGTGGAAAATAGACACCAGCAAAAAGGAGTAAAAATTTTATAGTTGGATTACTTGGAAAATATTCAACTGAGCTCTTGGAATCCAATAGGCACAGTTGAAGCAACCAAATATGCCCTCAATAGATCTTGATGCAACTCAAACATTGTCATCATCCCCATAACCCTCTATGTGTCAGTCTTCTAGGAGACAGTCTGATCAGAAAAGAATAAAGAAGGAGCATGAAGTTTAACCTTCCTTAAGCCCAAAGTCAACCATGAAACTTTATAAAATCATTCCAATAGACTTTAAAGCTCGGGTGATGCCCTACCAAATGACACCATCATAAGAAGATAGTCACACATAATCATTGTCGGATCAATAACTACTCTTCAGATCCATTAATATCATTCACATAATGGGCCCCTTATTTGATGGAGACTATGGTTATGAAGCAGAATTTCCCGCATCCAACTGAAGAGCCAGAAGAAGAGTCCACATAGGGTGAGGGATTATGGGAAGGCATGGTAATGGAAGGAGACAAATTTCTAGCAACACCATAACTCAAACCATTAATGTTGTGAAAACTTGCAGAAAGACCATCCATCAGACAAAAAATAAACTAGACTATTTCTCTGGCCATTCTAGAATAAATGCAAGACAAATCATCATGGGGTATCTATTGGAGGAATAGAAGATGATTAATAACAAAAATCATGTAGGCTGACCAGTCCAGGTGAATCCAAAGAGAACATGAGCACCATTAGTTCCCATCCCATAGGTTGGCCCATCCACCTCTAGAGAACAAGTCCCTAAAGACCCAATGAAAGATAAACCCCATGATGGGAATCACTCAACTTCATAGTCGAAATATGATATTATAAATAATCTTACCTCAGTATTGGAGACACTATCGATCCTGGATGCATTCAATATCTTAGATGACATTAGAAAAAGGCTCATCAATAATTTACTAAGTCCCCACAAATTTGAGGTCGAAGTTGTAGTCGTCGAAACCTATCAGACAGAGACCATCCCCAAAGAGTTCCATATTGTCATATACTTCAATGATCATGATGAATATGGAATCATGTAGGGACACAACAAACCCATATAAGTGTCTGTCAAGATAAATGGAATTGATGTTTGGAATAGTTTCATCGATAATGACTCTGGATTTATCCTCCTCCCGATGTGGGAAATTCATGGGTTGGGCTATTATGATGGGGATAGTATGACACCCTATATAGAAAATCTGTTTAGATATTATAAAAGTGACCAGAATCTATTAGTATGAATCAAGTTTCAAACTTCTCTGAGTGACCTCGTTTCAGATTCTGTGTTACTAGTAGTGCGATAAAATATTTCCTTCAATATCTTATTAGGGATACCCTAGCTCCATCATCATGCTCATCATACCATAAGGGCATAAAATCTTGTGATCATGGAAAAATAAGACATTTTATGCTAATAAATCCATATTCAAACCTTGAGAGTCTCATTACATTGATGTTGTGTTATATGAATAGAAATATAAGCACTCTTTAGCTGACGACATTGATTAGATCACTACCCCAAATGGATTGGAAATGTCTCCCTATGATCCCTTAAAATAGATTGGGGAATAGTATGTATAACCCATTAGTCTTGTTGAGTTCATATGTTCAATCCCAAATACTGACTCAGTCGTCTGTATGATCTGTGTTTTGGCCACCAAGTCCAAGGACGCAGAAAAGGAAGTTGTCCCCCATGATAATGGAGAATGCTCAAAACAAAATTCTACCAGCTAGTCCTTGGGGAATTAAAAATCTCTTTCTTTACTCAATAACCAACAATATAATGTCATGTCACTAACATAAAGTGGAAAAACTCTTCCACATATCATTACATCCCCTTTAGAAAATTCCCCATTGTTAGTTGGGGAAAATTGAGCTGTTTTAGTTTCGAGAAATCAAATTTTTGATTCCTCTCTTAACACTAGAGAGTTTATCTTGATAATTTTCTCTCCATAAGAAGAGGAAAAATATGATAAATAAAAATAAAAATAAAAAGATCTCAAAGATCCCCCTCCTGCATTGGAAGAAGGCATCTGCATCATATTCGATGAAAATAAAGACATACACCTTGACACCAAAGATGGATCACGACCCACTACGATTAGTGTGGATATGAATTTTCATGAGCAAGAGGAATATAACTCATTCCTAAATAATAATCGAGATGTTTTTTCCTAGAACTAAACATATATTCCAAGCCTCAATCCTAAGGTCACCACTCATCTCGTGGGTGTGACAGAAGACCATCGTGGTTACAAGTAGGCTACCAAAAGGACTCAACCAAAACATTATTTCAAAATAGAGGCCGAAGTTGGAAAGATAATAAAAGATAACATCATTCAAGTATTAAAATATCTGATCTGACTAGAAAAAATAGACCCTTTCAAAAAGAATAATGTACATATCCGAGTCTACATTGACTTTAGAGACCTCAATATGCACTACTCAAAAGAGGATTTCCCAGTCCTGATTATAGAATTGCTAATCAATGTGACTGACAGATATGAGTCCCTCCCTTTCATGGATGCCTACTTTGGATATAACTAGATCATAATGGCCTGAGATGTTGAAGAAGAGACAGCCTTTAGGGCTCCCCAGAGAGTGTTTCTCTATAAGATGATTCCATTTGGTTTGAAAATTTATGCTGCCACATATCTATACACCATGAATCGCATTTTCAATCCCCAAAGAAATTCATGAAGTGAAAAATTGATTACCAGTGGTTAAATCACGATTGCACTCGAACCACCTGAATGATCTTGAAGATTTATTCAACTAATTGTGATAGTAAAGTCTAAAGACGAATCCCATGATGTGTGCATTCGGTTGTTCCTATGGGAAATTCCTTAGCTTCGTTGTATGCCATCGTGACATCAATGTTGACCTTGAGAAGACAAAATTATTCCTTGGAATGTCACAACCTCGCTACCTCCATGATTTGAGGGGTCTCTATGGGAACCTATCATACATTAGGCACTTTATAGCCAACCTTTCAGGTAAGAGTTTTACTTTTACCAAATTGATGAAGAAAGGGGTCGCATAATAATTGGATAATGATTTCCAAGTATCATTTGAAAATACTGACATGTATATCCAAATCCCACCAGGGCTGATACTCCCCTATTGAGATAATAACACTCATTATGTATGTGGCATCCTTGAGACGGTCACTGGGAACTATCCCCGCATTGAATAAGGATTCCAGCAAAGAGAATAGTTTATATTACCTCATCTGAACAATAATTGATGCTGAGAATCGATATTCAAATATTGAAAAGAGCTACCTAGCTCTAATATTTTGGGTTCAGAAACTCAGGCATTACCGAGACCAACAAGATATCCATTATTTCTCTCACTGAAACCTACTCAAGCATATGCTCAGCCTTACTATGTTAACTAGATTCCTATCACAGCAGGCAAGAATCCTACAACAGTTTTACATGCACTACATTCCCCATAAATACATCAAAGTACAGTTGTTTTCATATTTCCTAAATGATAACCCCTTAGAAAAAATGACCTCATCAGATACTGAACTTCTTGATGAAGAATTATTCCCCATCAAAGAAGGATCCTAGGAATGGGAAATGTACATCAACGATGCCTCTAGAATCATAATAGGTAAAATTATAGAGAACCCCAGGCTCAACAATTTGGGGTCGGTATTTATACCCTCGTCTCTAGAAAATAATGTCTTACTTTACTCTTTCCTACATTTAGAGGGGTTCAAAAATAACGAAGAATAATACCATGCCCTCATTACAGGCATGGAGTGGACACTTCATGCACAACCTGAGTGACTAAATATAAAACATGATTCAGATCTGGTCATCATGAAAGTCAATAGAGACTATTCCAATAAGAAAGTAGTATTGTTTCTTTTGATGAACCATGTATAAGAGAGGATATAATAATTCTCATCAGAACTAACACTAACTTAGGTACCCCAGTAAAAAATCTCAAGTCAATGAATTTTCAAGCATAGCCACAACCTTTGCCGATCCAAGATGAGATGAAATATATATCATCATCATTTCCCACCATCAAGTGGTCTCGACATTCATTCCAAACAACACAGAATAAATCAATGAGATTATTCCCATTACTAAGACATATGGTCGCATTAATGGATAGATGGACCCCATTTAAAATTACCTCTAGAGGGGGGAACTCCCACTAGATTTCATTTGAAGAGAACATATATGGATGTATCCAGTCAATTTTGTTTGTTATGATGGTGTAATATAGGAAACGTTTCTCTATAATATAGGACATTATGGAGTCTTTATCTAGCACATTTATGGAGAATATACTACTATAGTTATGAAAGACTTAACAACGTAACTTGTAGAGCAGAACAATTAGCATCCAAGCTGTCTAATCAAATTCAAATGATTGGATACTATAGGCCCACTATGATACAGGATTGTTCAACATTCTCCTTGAAGTGACATTCCTAGCATGTAAATTCCAATTTTATTCACCAACCCCCGAAGCGACTTAACACACCTAAGTACTCCTTTCCATTTTCCATATGTGGGATGGATGTCGTGGGTCCATATCCTCTAGCCACATATAGATAGTTCAATTTCATTCTCGCAGCAACTAAATTAATCTTCAAATGGGATGAAGTTGTACCCGTTAAAGATTTTGAGTCAAGAATCATTATTAGCATTATGAAATCCAACATCATTACCAAATATGGTGCCCCTAATTCTATACTAACAGATAATGGCAACAACCTCTGCTCTACTGATTTGGACAAGTTATACTAGGAATATGGAATCAAATCCAACCATTCATCCTACTACCATGCAGTTTCCATTGGATAGGTAGAAGCTTTCAACAAGACTTTTTCCAACGTACTCTATAAGATGGTAGAAAAATAATATATATCATGGTCGGACAAGCTCCACCATGCTTTATGGGAATACCATAACATGGCCCACAGTGCCACCAAGGAAAACCCATACTCACTAGGATACGTGATAAAGGCAGTTTTCCCATCAAGGTTCAAGTGGTATCGCTCTGGGTAATTTTTTGTGTTCAACTATCTATAAATGAGAAATCCAAAAAACAACTTGATGATTTATAGTATCTAGAAGAAAAAATGTTTCAAAATTTTAACCATATAGAAGTGTGTCATAATTATATCACATGATCCCTCAACAAAATGGTTTTCCTTTGGTATTTCCCTGATGGGGAAATGTTGTTGGTCCTCAGAACCTTGATGATACTCTAGAAGAAATTCCTAATGCATGAGCCAAAAATTGGAGGGATCGTATTTCATACATATGGTCTACTCTAGCAGAGCATATATAGACCCTGATTTTCATACATTAATTTTCCATCATTTTAGTGATAAAAACATAAAAACATTACACATCGAGGTTCCAAAGTTTATGTGTCTTGAAAAAAATAAGACCATTCATAACATTTACAACATTAAATGTAAACATTTAATTAATCCATTATTCTCTAGCATCATATTTTTCCTGGAAAACTCTTTAGTACATATAATCACTTGAGGATATAAATCAAAAATGGATGAGATAAAATCCTATTAAGAGGATAATATAACAAAATTTAACATAACATGGTTTGAGAAAAATAATCATTATCTTAACCTAGGCATATGATAAAAATCATGAGATGAAACATTAATTGAATATTTGGAAAGTGGAAATGCCTAAAAAATGAAACATCATGTCTTAGTGGTTAACTACCACACACAATTATGAAAAAATCTATCATTATGTTCATATATCATTTCACTTTATCTCATTAGATTCATCACTTTACCTGATGCATTAGAGTGATGAATAATTCCAAGCACACCTGTCACATTCGAACAATGATATTGATCTATATAATTCTAACGGAACTTGTCACATCAAAACATTAATATTATTATGCTTTCCACAATGATAATATGTCAAACTTGAACATAAAAAATAAACCATGGAAATAAAAGGGTTTTACATCATAAAACATACATTCCTAAACATTTGGTTCCAAAAAGAAATAGGGAATATAAATATTCTCATAGAAATATTAACCTTGAGTGAATATTAAAACAATATTCGAGGAGTAAAGGGACTGTTTATTTGAAATAAGTGTTATTTTGGAAAATATTGTGTTTTCAATAAAATCAATTAGAGAACCTTTATATCCAAAAAATGTTAGATATTGATGAAAAAATTATTTCTAAGTCATATTCATACTGAAAATGGGTTAAGTATGGAAATCCCAAAGAAAGAGAGTTTATTGATTCTAAATTAATTCTTTATTTTGGTTTCATTAAGTTTATCTATGGGTCTTTTGATGAGTTATAAATTTTAAAATCATTGTTCTAGAGTGTTCATTTTAATAGTTTTCATGAACAATATGAATTGAAGATTATATAGAACATGGATAAACATCCATAACTAATATTACCTTTTATTAATGATGTTAATGAACATGAAATTATCTTATAAATAATTTTTTTTATACCCTAAGAATTTATAATCTGAAAAGAATTTAATAATGATCATGGTGTTAATTTGGGTGGGTTCTTTATCAGAATGAACTTGTTTTTCTTAATCATTTAGTAATATGTACATAAGTTAGTTACAAAACATTAAATAGGATCTAATACATATAAAATAATCTGGTTCAACCATAAAAATAGTTTCATGACCATATTTAAAGGCAGTAAAGGAAAATTAAAACATGTCATTCCAAAAGGTGATAAATTAACAACTCACAAACAATGTTCTCCTTTCTAAAATCAAAAGAAGAGTAGAAGGTTGTTGGATGATATATTATCTCAATTTTATCATAACATACTAGTAAATGTTTGATACTGAAGTTACCATACCTTGTGGATGATTATGGGTGGGGAGAGATTAATAAAATAACATGAAATTGAAAGGAAATTTAAGCAAGAGAGAGAGAGAGAGAGAAGAAGAAGAAGAAGAATTACCTCTAAAATCCACATTAAGGAACATGAGATTAATATTATGATGAGAACAGAAGCACTTGGTTGTGATAGAGGGGAAAAAGAAGTTGTTTTGGTAGATTATAGTCAAGGATTGAAGGTTGATAGGTGTGAGTAAATGACATTGTGAAGGGTAGTATTTATTGTGGTGGAGAGAAAGGTTTTCTCAATATTATATTCATTAACTTATTTGTACCCCAAAATAAAATTAATAGTGATGATTACATGACCTAGAATATTTATAAGTGATTTTCAGTTCGGGATTTGGGGGCATAATCACTTATGATGTATGGTATAGTGGATTTAAGTTATAATGTATTTATGTAGTAAATTATTTTATTTTACTATTCACAAAATATATGTATTTAAGAAAAATCCCAAAAATTCACCCTAACCATTTTACGACATATATAATCTAAAAATAAACTCAATTTTTAAAAATTAATTGTATTAATATGATTAATTGAACTTTCAATTAAATTCAAAATTTACATGAAAAATATAGATTTTAAAATTAAAACAAATTTGACAATGTTTTCTAAAATTACATAAGGTCTTATAAAATTATCTTAAAACAAGAAGACATAGAATTGTTAATTTATGAACGCATTTTTAGAAAACAGATTTTATTTTAATTTAATTTAATTATTATATATAATTATTTGTGAAATAAAAAACACCAATACATTTACTATGGTCATATTATTATTTATAAGCTTCCAAAATGTTCTTTAATCATTTATGGGTGTGGTTTCTATTATTTGGGATTATTCAAAATTCATAAAGGTCATATTATGATTCATAAGGGTAGGTTACTATACACAAAAAAATTATTTGTACTAGACTCTAAAAATCACCCTGAACGCAACTGCGTATTTCAAAATTTTTAAATTCAAAACATAGAAGTGGAAAAAATATGTTAAATGATCACATAATATTTCATATCATGAAATGTATTTGTGATTCCTAATGTGATTATATAATAAAAATAGTTATAGGAAGGTAATTCCATTGATAAAAAATTGGGTCATTACATTCTTCCCCCCTTGAGAAATTTCTGCCTCAAAATTTTGTTTTACACAAACAGGTGGAGGTATTTATCCTTCATAGCCTATTCTTTTTCCCATGTAGCTTCATCAAACATATGGTCCTTCCACAAAAAAAAGAAAAAATATAGGTTTTCTCTTTGTCTAGGACTTTATCTCTCCCGTCTAGTATGATTACTAGATTCATCTCATAAGAGTGATCATCTTCTATATGTACCACCTCTAAGTTCAGTACAAGTGAGGGATCTGGTATATACATCGTCAGGAGTGATACGTGAAACACGTCATGAACCTGAGCTATATTCGATGGAAATGAAAGCTGATAGGCCACAACTCATATGTATTCAAGGATTTTGTAGGGGCCAATGCACCTTCGGTTTAACATCAATTTCTTTCCAAACTGCACGACTCTTATCCATGGTGATATTAAAAGGAATAATTTATGTCCCACATCAAAATCCAAGTCCCTTTTATGGTTTTCAGCATAGATATTTTACAGAATTTGAGAATCTTTAATATGTTACTGGATGAGTTGAACCTTCTCTATCATATCATGCACAAATCTTCTCCATCATGTTTTCTTTCTCCAACTACATCCCAATAGGTTGGGGTTATACATCACTTTCAATACAGAGCTTTATATAGAGCCATATGAATACTAAATTTTAATATATTGTTGTATGACTACTCAACCAATGGGATATGTTGATCCCATTCGGCTTTGAATTCTAGAGAGCCGACTCTTATCATATCATCATGTATATGAATTGTTATTTTCTATTGGCCATCAGTTAGAGGGTGATAGGTCATTCTAAAATTTAATTGAATATCAAGGCATGTTAAATTCTCCTCCAAAATTTATATTTGAAAATTCGATCATGGTTAGAAACAATTGAGAGTGGATCACCAAGTAGTATCCCCATGTCTTCAAATATATCTTTGCAAGTTATTCAAGCGAGATATCTTCCTAAATAGTGATAAAATGGGAATTCTTATTGTGTCGGTTAACTGGAACCCATTTAAAATTATTTCCCTTGGATGTCTCCGAGAGATCCATAAAAAGTCTATAGTGACATTCTCTAATTTCCAAATGGCTATAGTTTATGGTTACATCATCCATTTGGAATTTCTTCACTCTGTTTTAAATTGCTATCATACCAAGGAACTTGAGATATATTCTCGAATCTCCTTCTTCATGATATACGTCTTTAATCTTTCATGTAGATCTCGGTACATCGTGGTGCTACCGCGCAAGATAGAGAATGTTGTGCTATGTGCATTTTATAATTTCTTCTTCTTTATACCAGGTGATTAAGGAACAAAAATTCATGTTCCATAACAAATCACACCATCATAGTTGATATGTAACTATTGTAATTTCCCATACATTAATGCATTCACCTTCTTTTGTAACTCCAAATTATCACATCATTCCTCCTTAATATTCTATTGTATAGATAGTTGTGAAATAGTTTTGGCGGGGTAGGATGTATCCCCTTCCTTTATGATTCTTGAATCCATCCATTTAATATCCAATAAGATATGTTCTTTCTCAATCCATAACATGGCTAGAGTGTGAGGTTATTGTCTTATTAGAGCATCAGCTACCATGTTCTTTTTTCTAGGATGGTACTGAATAAGGAAATTATAGGGCTTGATTATCTCTAACCATCTCCTTTGATGCATGTTGAGATCATTTTTTGTGAATATATAAATTTGGCTCTTATGGCCGTTGTATATGTATGACTTCTCACAATTAAGGTAGTTCCAAAATATTTTCAAGGAAAAAATCAATGATTCCATGTCTAGAACATGATTTGGGTAGTTCTGCTCTTGGATCTTCAACTACCGTGAGTCATAGACTATCAAATTATCATATTTCATGAGTACAAAACCCAAAACATTCTTTGAAGCATCACTATATATTAAAAAACTATCTAAACATTTCGGTAATGTGGGTATAGGTGCAGTGATCTGCCTTATCTTTAGCTCCTTGTAGATTCCCTCACATTATTTCGTCCAGACATACTTTACCCCTTCCTTGATAGCTTAACTAGCGGACTTAAAAATTGTGAGAAATGACTCACAAAATGATATTAGTACCCATCTAATCCAAGAAAACTACAAATTTCTTTTACACTAGTGTTTTGGGGCCATTCCTCAATCTCCATGGTATTTGAAGGGTCCTCACTTGTGATCACATGTCCCAAGAACGTGACTTGCTTCATCCAAAAGATACACATTCTAAACATGGCGTACAACATATCCTTTATCAATGTCTCCAACACAAGTATTAGATGTTCTTCATGTTCCAACATACTCATGTATGAGTTGAGAATATCATCGATAAACACTACCAAATTTTTTTTGAGGTAATGTAAAAAGACTATATTCCTCATATCCATGAATATTTCAGGGACATTATTTGGTCCGAAGGGAGTCACAAGAAACTCATAGTGGCTATACCTTTTTTAGAAGGAAACCATCTAAATATCTTTCTTATTCACCTTTAGATAATGATATCAAAAATAAATATCAATCATTGAGAAGTATTGAGCTCCTTTTAACGGGTTAAAAACTCATATATCCTTGGAAGATGATACCTTTTCTTTATGTTTATCTTGTTGAGTTCTCGATAATTGATACACAATATCATTATTCCATCCTTCTTCTTCACAAAGAGCACTAGAGCACCGTAAGGTGATGCACTGTGGAGTATGAATCTTTTGTCCAAATGCACTTGTTTCTACTTCATTAACTCCTCATGTTTAATAAGATTTATCTTATAAGGACACATTGAGATTGGAGTAGCTCTAGGTATATGTTCAATAGAGAACTGTACCACAAGATTTGGGTGAAGTCCATGTAACAGATCGGGAAATACATCACTATATTCCCTCGGGATGGAAATTTCCGCAATGTTGGCACATTCCTTTGACTCAAACATTTGGCCGAGGTGTGATTATTCAAAGGGTATCAACAACCACATCATTGAAGGATTTTTCAAATGTTATTTATGATATTTCTTTCATTTGTTGAGAAGAATGGGTTATTTTTTTATTGGAAAAGATATTTTATTTTCTTGACAGTTGATATGTGCCCTATATAACGAGAGCCAATACATTCCCATTATAGTTTTGAATTCCACCAAGGGAATTATTATGAGATTCGATAGAAGAATCATCCCACATATGCCAATAAGAGAATAGCCAAACACTTGGGTTGCAATGACTGCACTACTTGGTGTTTTTAAGGATATCTCTATTACATGGTTTCAGGGATTTGATTCTACAGTTCTTGAAACTTACAATATATAAAGGAATGCGTAGAACTAGAATCAAATATGACTTCTCCCATTCTTGAGTGAATAGTAATTGTACCTTGAATGACTTCATTATCTTGTTCCACATCCTCAGAAGTGATGGATTACAACTTCCCTTTTTTCCATTGACATTGGTGGCTACTAACACAGATTACCCTCGAGGACTCGAGGCTTAGTGAATCGGATTGAATAGTTCCCTTTCTCCCTAAAGTTGTATCCTGTAAGCATGGGTGGGGATCCCCTTTCGTCCACTAAATTCTATATTAATATCATGTCATTTCGATACACTTGAGCATAGAGGCCTTCTTTCCCAGACATGAATCATTTCCCTATCCCTTTGAGTCAGTTCCTAGGGTATAACTTCCCACATTTTTTGCATGTTGGTCATTGATTTTTCTTCCCTCCTTTGTCATTATATCCTCTAGCTTGAAACTCCATATTTCATTTCTTATCACCATATCTATGGGACCATTCTCCAAACTCCATCTCCACATCGAGAGCATATAGAAAAACTTCTGCATAACTCCCAATGTCCCAAATTACAAGATCCTTTCAATGGTATGGTTTTATTCCACTAAATAATCTATCAATCATGATATCATTGTTTATAAAATACCTAAAGTGTGCCTTGAAAGCCTTGTGAAACTCACAACGTAGGTTCTTAAAGATTATATTTCCTTTTGATTGAGCTATACGAATTCACTCTCTATATTCATATGAATAGTTCATTGGAAATACTTATTAAGAAATGTGATCTTAAAGGATTCCCATCCCATCTCATTGACTTTTTCACTTGTATTGGGTTTCTTAAATAAATACCGCTATTGATAAACCTCTCCATGTAAATGATAAATGGACAGTGTAACCTTATCCGTATCAGAATAGTTATGCACATAATGGATCTTCTACATGGGGTTGACCCATTATTCTGCAAATAGTGGATTAGAAGACCTACTAAATGCCAGTTGTCATTTCTATATAAAACACTCGACAACCAGTTTCTCCCTCTTAAGTGAAGGAGGATGTTACCCATTATTCGGTTTGTTGTTCATAACCTGATATAATATAGAAATCATCACCATGAAATTTTTTACTCCACCTCCCAAAGCATTGGGGTTATCATTCAAGGAATAATTTCATTGTCCCCCACAAGGGTTTTGGACTGGTTTCTCTTTGTTCCCACCATTTTCTAAAATAGAAAAGGGTAGAACAAAAAATAAGTCCACAAGTCATGAATAAATCACATATTCATTTTTACAATTTTCACTAAAATAATATATTATGATATCGCTATGTAAATATTTTTTTGATCATATTTTTTCATAGTCGCATACTAGAGGTTTTCTCTTGGGTTCACTAATGCAAATTCTCAAATTAACTAAACCATTACTTTGATGCCAACTATAGTGACCATACTTTTCTTTCATTAATTTTATGTCATTTTAGTGATAAACAACATAAAGATATTATAAATTGAGGATAAAAAACGTTTATTATCTTTGGAAAACTCGTAACATGCATAAAATGTAAAAAATTAAACCTAAACTTTTATTTAATCCATTCTTCGCCAACTTCTTATCATTCCATGAATACTCTTTAGTACACATAATCACCTGATGATATACATAATAAAAGGGTGAGAAAAAAAGACAAGTAAGAGGATAATATAACAACATGAAAAAACATAACATTGTTTGAACATAATAATAATCATTCTAACATTGACATATTATAATAATCATGAGAGGAAATAATAAGATAATAAATGGAATGTGGCAATGCATAAAAAATGAAACATCATGACTTAGTGGTTAACTACCACACAGAGTTACGGTCAATGCAAGAATTACGTTCACACATATTTTCACATTAACTAATGAGATTAGTCACTTTACCCAATTCATTGGAGTGATATATAATTTTAGGTGCACTTGTCACATTCAATCATTCATATTGTGCTATATAAATTTGGGTACACCTGTCACATCGTAACATTTACATTATTATGCATGCCACATTGAAAATATGTCAATATTTAACATAAAAAATAACCCAAGGAATGAAATGTGTTTTACATGATAAAAAATATATTCATAAAAATTTGGTTCCAAAAATAAATCGGGAATATCACTCTTGACATAGAACTATTACCCCTGAGTGAAGAGTGAATCAATCTTCGAGGAGTAAAAACTGTGTGTTTATTTGAAAGAATAGTTATTTTGGAAAACATTGGGTTTTTAATAAAATAATTCAGGGAACATTTTTATCTCAAAAAACGTGAGATAGTGATGAATAAATTATTTCTAAAGTATATCCCTACTGAAAATGGGTTAAAGAAGGAAAACACAAAGAAAGAGAGTTGGGTTCGAGAGTTTCCCCTTACCTTGTATGCGAATGATTTTTCACTTTAATGTCCTTTATAATGACATTATAATCATTAATTAAAAATTAAATATCCTTTTATATGGGAATATGGTTCATTATATTTTCATTATATTCTTTTATTGGCCTTTGGAAGAGTTGTGGTGTTTAAATTCATTGTTCGGGAGTGTTCTTTTCCTTAGTTTTCATGAAAGGTAGGAAGAGAAGTTCGTGTAGAACATAGAAAAACATAAATAAATGTTATTACATGTTATTAATGATGTTACAGAACTTGAAATGATAATATAAATATTTTTTTATATACCATGACAATGAATCATTAGAAATGAATTTAAAGATGATCATTTGGGATAAGTCGGGCAGTTTTTCGACCACAATGAACTTGTTTTATTTAATCATTTAGTGATATGTTCATAAGTTTGATGAAGATTATTATATAGGATATAATACAAATACAATATTCTAGTTCCTCCATAAAAATGGTTTCATGACCAGATCTGAAGGCATTAAAGGAAAATGAAAACTTTTCATTCTTGAAGGAGATAAGTTAGCACCTCACGAACAACATTTTCCTTTCTAGAATTAAAAAGAAGAGGAGAAGAGAGTTGGGTGATATATTATCCTATTGGTATCATAAAATTACATTATATGTATAATAATAGAGTTACCATACCATGAAGATGAGGATAGGTGGGGAGAAGATTAAGAAAAGAACTCAAAATTGAAATGAAATTAAAGGAAGAGAGGGAGAGAGAGATGAATTACCTCTTAAATGATCCTTATGGAACCTTGTATTGGAATATTTCTGATACTATGAGATCCTTGATGTTAAGGGAGGGTTAGATTATATTTTTGGGTATATTAAATACAAGTATTGATTCTTGGGATGTTTGAGGAAATGAGGTTGCGTTCGGTGGTATTTATATTGGAGGTGAGATGGGTTTTCCCAATATTATTTTAATTAATTAATTATTTCCTCAAAAGACATGTAATAGTGATGATTACATGACCAAGAATAGTAATAATTTCATGTGATTTTGTGTTTTGGGTGCATTACATCACATATGATGTCAGGAATAGTGTATTTAAATTATAATGTATTTATATGGTAACTTAATGTATTTTACTATTCAAAAAACATCATGTATTTTAGAAAAATCCCAAAACAGTATGCTAACCATTTATCAACACATATAATCTAAAAATGAACTCCATTTTTAGAAAATAATTTTTTAAATATGCTTAATATAATTTGTTATTGAAATATTAATTTATTTGAAAAATACAAATTTTAAAATTAAAACTAATTTCATAATGGTTTCAAAAATTACAAAATTCATATAAAATTATTTGAAAACCAAAAAAAATAGAATTTTACATTTTTGAAAACATTTGAGAAAAATACATATATTTTAAAATAATTAATTAATTATAAGTAATTATTTCTGACTTACAAAAATAGCAATAATTTTACTATGGTCATATTATCACTTATAAAATTCCTAAATTTTATTTAATCATTCATGGATGAAGTTACTATTATTTTGGATTATTCACTATTCAAAAGGGTTATATTACTATTCACAAGGTTAGTTTACTATACATAAAGATATGTTACTATTCATAAGGGTATCTTACTATTCACCAAAAATTATGTCTGTTCTATTATACTTTAAAATCGCCTTAAAAGAAACTGTGTAGGTCAGATTTTCAAAATTCAAAACATAGAAGTGGAAATATATATTAAGTGATCACATAGTATTTATTATCATGATATGTCATTGTGCTACCTAATGTGATTATACTATATGGAATAATTATAAGAAGTGAATTAAATTGATAAAACTTTAGGTCATTATAGAGCATATGGCTTGATATCAATGGATGGATAGCACATCACAACTCCAACCAATGCATGGATTCTGAAGAAATAATTTGTGTAATAGTGAAACATAAGTCTTATCTTCAAGATGTTAAACTACATAGTGAAATATTCATTCTATTCACATGATGATCAATTGCATGATAGATTCATCCTCACCACATGACACTGAGCTTCATCATAGGTATAGTGTTCCAGATATAAATACATCATGAATAAGTTAAATTCATGCAATGAAAAGAAAGAAATATCATCCCCCGTTTTATGAAAAGACCATAACGATGTAGGGAGGGGCCTATAGAACTACATGTGAATTTATTTATTCTTTTATAGTTTACGTAGCGATGTTTGGATCCTATATCCCAGTCAAACCGCCATCAATATAGAAAATTCCCCTTCCACCCTATGTATGGACCATACCTACCAAGAAGACACATTTAGAACATTATGTGGCTTGATTCTTATCTCAATGGAATGCATAGGGATTCCTCGATTCAAATGTCTCTTCCCTATCACCACACAATTTGAAATTCCTATGTTATATCTTTCGTTGCTTTTATAATGGTAGTAGAAATCCATGTCACTCCGTGTTTCTCACATCATGTATAATTTATGTTATTATAGTAATGATGGTAAGGGCTTCCCCTTGTAGACTAGGAATAAAGGGATATGATGAACCGGTCACCCATAGAGGATGAAAATGACAAACCCCATTTGTCTATGTATGGACTAAACGTATACAGGAAAAGGAATGTACAGAACTATGTGTGTCTTCATTCTCATTTATAAATAGGATACATAGTGACACCAGGATTCTATACCCTGGTCCAATACCCAATATCTGGTAAAAATTTTCTTCTTCCCTATACATGGTTCCAACCAGCACAAGGGAATATGTTCTTTACGACTCTGTACTGTATGATTCCTACCCTTACAAGACATGTAGTGACATTGGGATACTACATCCTGGTCTAGACACTATCCAAAAATCGGATATCTCTAGTTTTCCCTGCGTATAGGCCATACATGCATAATAGAGTCCCAATAAATTTCTCACCATATGACGTTAAACTAAAAAACATCTCATGAGCTATGTGCGACTTGATTTTTTGTGTGATGAGATTTCTGATTACACTTAAGATGAAAGCTCTGAGTTTTTTCACACAAAATAACGTAACATGCCCCCAACTTTCCAAAAATGACATTCTAGCCTATGAAGGAGGTAATTTTAACTCTTATGTAAGAAAGGGGTCAAAATATTATACCCCCCATAGGTATGATCAATATCCATGTGGGGAATTTCCTATTTCACATCTAATCATGGTATAAGTATTTCTCATGTAACCATGCATACCTTTTCAATTTACCGAACTCTATGACTTATGAAATCTAGGATCTTTATAATCATCCAAGACCATCAGATATAGAAGGACAATGTCATGCGAACATCTTTCCTTGATTATGCACATCATGTCCCAATGGCTCTGCATATGTTGCCATCCAAACGGCCTTAAACTGAATGAAAATTCTTCCTTAAGAGAGTCCTTTCCTTCCCATGTATACCAAATGGTTCCCAATACCCATGTCATTCCTCCAGATATCAGGGCCCCGATAACCATGGTTTACCCTTTCTTCCCTCATTCATTCCGAGGGTATGTTTTCCATGTAATATCATTGCTCCAGACATTGGTAATTCTTATATTCCTAGCTTGGTTTCACCTCACCAAAAAAATGCCTTTCCTTTCAACGTGTGGGATAGATCACCACAATTAAAGTACATTGGGAATCCAACATGACTCGGTTTCCACCAGATGAGATGCATGTTGATACTCAAATCATATGATCTAGAATCATCCTTAGAATGAATTAAAATTTACTCTTCTCTTTGCAAAAATTGAGTCAAAGAAAAGAATCCCCAGAAAATTCATATTTATATAGCCACTCAAGGGTAATAATATTTCCCTTCATTCACATCTGGATTACTATACATCCACCCCACTTGATGATAAATTCTGTGGAATTATTCTATGCTACGTGACGTTAAACTGCATAGTTTTAGTCTAAGCATAAACCTCTACCAGCCATTTATTATTCCATTCTTCAGTAGTGACCCAATATCCTTAAAATCCCTTTTTTCTAGATCCGATCATAGCTCAAGTGGTCTTAGGGGGCTCAGAAGGGAATCCACCATGGAATTAAGGAAAATAAACATAGTATTTTGGTCCTAACATCATGACCCTAAAAGGAATGTTATGTTTCCCTTCCACATAATAAAAAACCCTAGGTCCTGAATGTATGACATTAAAATGTAGGGTAATCTATCTATGGAACAAATTGCCCACCCTACGTATGAGCTAGATCTATGTAGGGTTTTACTTGATCCCATGGGAGAATCACAACCTGGACATTTCTAATGTATCTAGATACACTCTTACCACACATTGAACTTCATTATTTGAGTAATCTAGGATCCTGATAATCCTACATGGCCATCAATGATGGAAGGACAGTGTCTAACAGACTCCTTTGTTTGACTATTCACATCATGCCCTGGTGGTTTAGTATATGTTTCCTACAAGATGATTGTTATCTCAAGGAAAATTCATCCTTATTAAAGTCTTTTCTCACCTTGGAACATCAAACAACTCCCATGCCCTATGACATCCCTCCTGATTCAAGTGCCCTTAATGTCATGGTTCATATTATCTTTATTACTCACATCATGGATCTGTCATATAATCTTGTACCAATTTACCTATAGTTACTCAAGGCTTCTCCTAAATAAAGATTCTCCATCCATATGCGTGAACATAATACACATATGGGAAAAAATTACCCAACACATTTCTATGTTTCTCGGTGAAGTTCAACTAGAAATTATACCCTTAATGTTTAGGCACACCTCCTTTAATAATCCATACTCAATGTTCAAAAATGATTGAATCACCAGAATCCTCTATGGTCATCAAAAATTGATGGCCAGTGTCCTGTGGACACCTTTATTTTACTATGGATATCATGCCTTGGTGGATCAGCCTAAATTTGTTACAAAATTCCCATTAACCAAATGAAAAGTTTTCCTCAAGACGCTCATTTCCAATTTTTTTACACCCATATGACATTTATATCCCATCTTAGTCTAGGATTTAGAAACCCCTGGATTACAGTTTACATGTTTCCCCTTTCAAATGCCCGAAGATGAAAAGAATTTCTATTTTAAAGGATGAATAATTTTCTATTTATTTGTTAGAGTAATATGATCTCCCATAATATGTTTCATGTGTCCTAGTTGTATGATGTTAAACTATACCATTCACTACCATCCTTTACATAATAAAAATTCATGTTGGACCAGAGTCTCATTTAAAGTTGATATAAATGATCTTGTCACATTCAAACATCAATCTCTTAATGGGCCACCATTGTGGTCTTCATGCCACAAAACAAATCCAAAGATCCTATAAATCTCCTAGTCTATTGAAAATTGATGGACACTATCCTGTGGGGACCTTTTTTTGACTATTCACATGTTTTCCTAGAGTCTCTTCATATGTTTCCTACAAAACCACCATCAACCATGGGAAAATTCATCCTTAAGAGAGTCCATTCTTTCCTTCGCATGCCTACAATGACTTCCAAACCCCATATCATTCAAAACTCCTAAATTAAGTGTTATAAACAATCCCTCATTCATTTATAACAGTTATTAGGAAATTCCATATCATTGATTCTTAAATTAGGTCCATTTCCCATCAATTTTGGTCAATGAGGTTTGACATAAAATATCAGCAATAAGTCTGATTAGAAACACTATAAAATGATAATGGAAAAGATGCAACAATCGCCAGAGTGAAAACCCATAAAGGGAAACCCAAGATAAAAGTAGAGTATTATCTCATTAAACATATACAATGTATGGTTTTGAAAAAAAAATTCAAGTAATCAAATATTAAAAAGAGACATAATGCTTGTTGGGTTGAAAACCACTGAAGGGTGTCCTATGAAAAATCAAGTTATACCCTCTACACCCATACTAAAAAGGATTAAGAAAAAATTAGTATAATAATGAAAAAGGCACAATGTTCGTTGGGGTTTTCATGTAAGGCCACCAATAGTAAACCTATGATCATTGTGTCCCACAACTCAGGAATGAATTAAATCATGATTGATTTACCAATTCTGATTTAAATTAATACTTAGTCAAAATGATATTTATATGATCAATTGTCATTTATTGGTGTTAAAAAAATAAAGAAGAGGCACTTGACAATAGGTAGGTTTATATTTTATTAAATAAAATGGAGGACCATCCCCGATCAAGAGTCTCTCCGTAAAATAAAAAACGGGAAAAATTATACAGAGATAGTTTTGATAAACCACATTGGATCCCAGCTCACCCTATCCAATAGATCAATGATTCTCTCTCATGAACCATCAAGGTAAATCTCTAAATTATCCCTCTGTTCATACTCATCCACAATAATTGGACGTTATCACTTCATAATAGCTCTGAGGTATCACCCCTTCGACATAATGGATTCATAATAGATAGTGGAAAATACCACCTATGCCTTCAGCCTAGCCACATGTGCCTTGCATTCTCATGGCTTCTCTATCTCAGGGATTACAAAATCAGTATCTATTATCCCATCACCCAATAGATGACTCAGTTCCTCAGAAATATCTTGGAATTTTGTTCCCTGATGATGTGAAGAATTGAAATTGGCAAGGTTGTCCTAAAAAGATGCTAGGTCTTCCAAGGCTATGACAATCTAGTGTATAAGAATGTGTTGATACCAGTAATCAAATACATACAAACCCAATTCAGAAAACAATATTCAGATGTTGTTTCTTCATTGGTGATGTTAGTCAGAGGAGTTACTATAGGAAGGGTTCATAATGGAAGCCACACATGTTATTACAGGGCTCAATACCTACTCCTAGCAACATAACCTTGGTCCTCCCCCACAACAATGGTTATATATATAGGAATCATCATTACGACAAATGGAAGGGTCCTAAGATAGGTTACCCAAGTAGGGGGGGTCCCCTAATAGATGTTTCTGCCTTTGGAACCTCATAGAGAGTACATGTCCTTAATTTTGGGGTATTTAGTGACCCTCTGTTAGGGCCTTCCTCATTAAGACCACAAGAGGTGTCCATAAGAGGATAATAGTTTGAATCACTTTCTAACAAAATTGGATATGTAGATGAAGCCCCTTCCAAAAACATTTGATATTGTATGGAGATCCTTCTCACTAAGGGGAGGGATGTATATGGAACAACTACAGTAGTCGAAACATGAGATGGAACAGTTAGTGGCCTCTAAACCCATCAAATTGGCGTTCCTAATACATTTTTAGGGTAGCAAGTCACCCATAGCTTGGCATAATCCAATGATATAAATGTTGATGCTGGCCTAGGGGGAATTAGGAACTCCTTGATAAAATAATACCACATCATTATCAGCAATAATTGGTGATGAATCATGGGATGAGACTCTCCTTGAACTGGGTAGCAGGTAGTGGTGCGATTTGCGGTAGACAACAAAATTTTTAATAGAAATGGTAAGTGAAATATGGCTTAGAGATGGCCACCCTATCTATTTCTAAAACCAGATTTCTATCCCTAAGCGCAATAAGGTACGTGCACCCTTCTAGGGAACCCGTCTCAATATCCGTCATTTCTCTCTAGGTCATGGGGTAAGGTGCAGAGGAGAAGTGTGGGGAATTATTCAACAATTTGACTTCATCATTAATACTTATGGTTTGACAGAGAACATCAGCAATGTTAATAAGAGTTGGATAAAAATTTGAATTATGAACCCCTGAATCATGTTGACCTTCGTAGAAAGAAATGTAATCTTCCATCCAACCATATTTAAATTGGAATGGCCAACTCAGATGATATGGGTGCCTCCCTCCCTGTATCTTCCCTCGATGCTCATAATGTCGAGTGAGAGTGGGGATGTCCTAGTTTATGGGATGGACCTCTACCAATGTGTCTACCATCATCATAGTACAAGCTCAAACACCAATATATGTAACCCAGGAGGGTAAAATTCATCCACATTGAAACATAAAAAAGAAGCCTTCCAACTTGTTGTTGGGGGGTACATCTAATCAAATCATATAGCCCTAGGTGGTGTGTTGGCCTGCCTCAAGGGTCATATTGTATGACCCTAGTATTTTTTTCATTGTCAGATTAGATGAGTTCAACTACAGAGGACCCTTGGCCATGGAATATTTACTTGAAAAAAAGCAATCATATCCAATCCATGAATGAAATTTTGGAATGGGCATAGAGGGGTTGATCGAGTAGTCCCCATTCCATGACTAATAAGTTCTTTTCCAAAGGAGATGTGTGGTTGATATTTCCAAAAGTCTTGTTCACTTGGAGGAATTTATTATACTTATTTCCTAGAATTGGGATCCATCTATGTTTATGGGTGTCTCACAAGAAAATACATACCTCTCCATAAGACATATGTAAGGATTTCGTGCTTAATAACCATTGAGTAAAATAATAGCGTAGTATTTCACGAGGAGAATAGATAGTAGACTAGGAAACCCATGTTTCCTGTTGCATGTTTAGAACTTATAACTTGCTAAGAGTTTCTATGAAAATATGATTCTCCTAGAAGTCCCATGCCCACTCATGAGAGAAACTTCCTCCGGGTTGTATGTCCCAATTTTGTAGACCACCCACCACCAGGATTTTTTTGAATTGATGGATGGATATTCCCATATGAGTGATTCCAAAGTAGTGCTTCGATGGTGAATATTTTTCTAAGACCATATAAATCCCCTTATGGTGAATTTATTCTCCAGAGTAGGAGTAGTAATGATTTCCCCCTTTAATGAAATATTATCCCATTTTTGCCTCCAAGATGTATCCAGACAAACAATGGGGGTATTGTAGTTAGTCGGTGGAGAATGAATGTCATTGGGAAGGCAAAATTTTTAACTCAGAAGTTGCACGGATGATGGATACAGCAAGAGCACTAGAGGAAGAAGATATTTGAGAGTACCTTCCCAGGGGAGGATGTAAGAACAAAGGTCTTATTAAATATTCTTAACCATAGTCTCTCACCTCCTGGTCACACTCCCCAAGATTGAAGGAAGATCCATCTTGTTTTGTGTTTAAAAAATATCACAAAAGGGGTAGTTTAATTAAAATTATTTGATGTATAAAAATGGAAAAAGTCCAATCATGTAAATGATGTGCGGCCTTCCCGGTATTATATCTCAATAATGATGCACGAAACGAGTTTCATGTGTACATACTTGGTATGAAAAACACTCATGAGGTTCTCACCCATGGATCATTTTCTAGTGAACTAATTGTTTTATGGAATGAATAAATTGAGAACCAAGGAATCATTATAAATATCTTGAAATTTTTCCAATTGAAGTTTTACATTTAATTTAAAAGAGTTTAAATTTTAGTTATCCAGTTTACCTTTCGGTGTGCGGAAGAGGGAAACCACATATGCATCTTTCTACGAGAAAGTTCAAACATAGGTTTTAAATTCCACTGCATAGTTCTCATAATCGAATTTGGTTAAAAGTAAAAGGAAACTATGACGAATTCAGTTTTTTGAATGTATGGAATAATTCATGGATGCAGATTTCACAGAGGAGTTGTTACACGGAAGTGAAGGAAGTCGAGCAGAGGTTGGAATCCCTTTTCACTATGAGAAACAGTAAAACAAAAATGAACTAGGACCCTATAAATAAGTATGGTCCCCCTACTAGGAATGCCTATATAACTGTGAACAACTTCAGTTTAGGACCGCTTCTATATCAGAATAGCTTCCTCTTCATTCCTACCAGAACCAATTCTGATGGGGGGTATTTGTAGGGTCTTGAAAAATCCCTGAAGTGATGTAAATAATCCAATAAGAACTTTTCAGAAGGAAGAAAATATTTCTACAAGTCTAGGGAGGAAAATGGACTCAAATTGGACTGAAAGTTGTGATGAATCTTGAAAAAAATAAAATTTTGGAAAGGGATTTAGGATGAAAGTGTACCATCATTGGGAAAGGTTTGTGGGGAACATAAATCACGAACCATCAGTACCCAGAAAAACCCAAAATGTGATGGCCTATGGGGAAATAGACAATAATCCTAGGACACTATGAACACTTTAATTGGTTGATTTTAATAGAGAAATGTCACTGCACATTGTCCCGTGAACTAATTCATTCCCATGTGAAGTAAGTCAGTGGGTTCTGCAAACCACATCTCGTGAACCACAGCCTCAGTAAACCCTAGTTGACCGAGTCTTCCTTAGGATGAGTTATATCATCATGGGATTCTGTAAATTGTTCCACATGAACAAAGATATTATTTCCCTATCACCCTACAAAAGGACCGTAAGAGAAACTAGAAAGAAACTGGGGGAACCGAATGAGACCAGAGGAGGAATGAGAGAAGAGATAGGGATAGTAGAAAGAGATATAAAATTGGATACACACAAAGAAGACTTCGACTTCGATCTTGAATTATCGATAAAGTGTGAATCGTGAACCACCTCATTTTAGGTATTAATATCCATATACCTTAATAAAAGGAACCTAATAAAAATGGTACACCGCGAACTGATATTGTGAAAACTAAAACCGAAATAGTGAAAATGTGATCCAAAATCTTGAGACCACCAACCATAAATCCCTCACAGATAAAATTCCCACAAACTACAGACACTCAAAACCTTCTTCAATATAGTGCTCCTCATATCCCATTGCTATGTGAACTAGAACAAGCACCACTTACTGCATTTGTTTTCATATAATACTTGGGTATGCCTACCACATTGTGGACCACATCCAGGGCATCATAAAATTTCAGTATGTGGAATAAATTCTATTCCACGTACCATTATGGTACAAAAACAACCCCTAGACCCAAATTTCAGTATGCTATGCAGGGTTTCCCTGATCCCACATGAGAAAATAGTACTTGGAATAGGGTGTCTTCGGGTGTCCTTCCACTTGGATCCAATCCTGACCCTACTTTACCGGGATGTCCTCCATAGTTCATCTACAAACCTGTCCAATGGCATTAGGCCAAAGCCTCCTCCCATGCCACTAGACTCATATGATCAGATCATGAGGTTCACCAGTGTGCCTTTCAGAATTTACATACCCAAGGTAATCGAAGTCCTAAAGGCTATCCCCACAATTTTTTGGACCCCAAAAATGTCTCCATCTCTACATTCCAAAGGTATAATGAGATCAGACATTGGGATACCAATGTGAGACTCCTAATTCTAGGGATTGTGGTTAATCACATCCCATTATCTTCAATGAGTGTCAGTGACAAGTGTGAGGATCACTCTTTCCTTCCCCTTTGGTATGGAATCATTCTCCTCCTCCTTCCCAAAACTAGCAATGGGGAACTCCAAAAAGGTAAGTCACTAGCCTTTGGAGAGATAGACCACATGACATTCAATGTCATTCCACATTGAAAGGTTCATTACTTCGTGCCTTCACCCATCATTGTCTTGAAAAGTGACCAATTAAGGGAACTGACAAACCAAACGCTCTTTCCATATCCCATTGGGCTCATTGCCATAGCCACTTCTTCCATCGTCATTCTCTTTTTCGATCTGTAAAGAAGACATTGTGCACCCTTGTTGAATAATTAATTTTCTTTTGTTTCTCAAACAGAGCATGACTTGTGTGATCTTAGTGTTATGTGATGATACGACATTTGAAAATCCCATAAATGAACAATGAGAACTATGATTCCTACCATAATTGGGATATGTTGGATGCCTACATAAGGACCTATCTCGAAGAGGTACCATGTTTCAAAATTTTCACCCAACAATGACCCCAACAAAGGGAATCCTCTTTTGGAGTATGTCTAGATTGGATTCTCTCAGATGGGAAGCTCTCAAGTGTAATCCCAAATGAAGTCACAAACCATCAATGACCTACAAGTACTCTTACTCCTTCCCTAACTTGGATACATAGGACATCTGTCCAAGGCTCAAGATGAGGGGAAATTCTCCTCAGAAGTCAGTCCTGATAAAACGTTCCCAGAAATTCAAAAGGGATCCCTCCAATGTGTATGTTTCGATAATTGAGCTATGTGGACTTTGATTTCCCATTTTATCGGGATACATAGAAAGCCTATATGAGGTCCAAATCCGACCCTTAAATCAACTCTAATGTTCTCCAGGATATATCCCCAGTAGGGCCATGTTCTCCCAGAATATCATATCTTTTAGGGGACCCTCAGGATACTTTTACTGATCCCCAAACCAAATATTGACTAGTCATCTTTCACTCAGGTGTCCTTGCTGCATGATGATAAACTACATGGATGGGTCCCCATCAAAGGTCCCTAAAAGGTGATGTGTCCAGTAAAGTGACCACAAACTATGTGGGCTCTAATTCCTCCCATTAGGATATATAGGAAGCCAATTTTTTATGTCTAATCCCAACATCAAACCACCATTCATCCGTCATGGATGATGATAAACAACAGAGTGCCTCATTCCATGTCTCAAGTAAGCATTGTCTCTATACCATCAAATCTATGTATATCCCTGATGATCACGTAACCCAGGGTTAGCCCATAGATACTCTCTTTAGGAATTAACTGAGGATTCATAAACATATGAACATGGATTTAATCTATAAGAGAGTCCCAAAGTATGAAATAATTCCCCCTAAAAGAGTGTGATGATTCTGACCTCACATCCACTCGACTGATGGAGTCCTTAATTTCTATTGGCCAAACCATCCAACAAGTGCCTACCTTTGGAATGAAGGTCTATGAATTAATACTAAAAGGGCCCTTGAGTGTTTCTTGGATCCATGAATAAACCTGTTGGAGACCATCTGACGAAATCATATCCTTAGTGGACCAATTTCAAAAAAACTAACCCCGCTACAATCACCCACTGGGACCATTTGACTGTGGAACATTTTTTATAATACAAAAATGATAAACTACCCCGTCCCTATAGGGTCAATCCAATTAACCCTAAATTATAATGATGTGAATCATGTCAAAACAAAATAGTGAACCTGAAGTGAAATTCTCTATAATAACAGAAAAATTCTTGTCACCCATCAGACCATTTTGTTTTCCAAAAATGATCTCCTCAGGTCGAAACAACATAATAATTTGATACATTATCAACTTCAAGAACTGAAAAAATCAATGATAATATTTAATGGAATCTAAGTTATATCATTTTTTAATGCCTCTTATTTTTATTAATAATGGTAGTGAAGAAACTAAGTAAAAAGAGTATAGTTTCATGTATAATACAAAGTATAAACATATTAATTTTAGGCATGGTATGTAGGACAAATATTATAATATGGGACCATAATAATTGTTTATATACAATTGTCTAAGAACATTGTATATTAATTTATAATATATATATCTTGGGATATTGATGAAGAAATTAATAGATAAATTAGGATAAAACCATTAAAATGAACTACCCCAAATGCACAGTCATGGATTTGGAAACCAAATCCATGACTCCAAATTTATTAATATACAAATGTAACAAACAATAGAGAAATTATATCAATGAAGGAACATCTTCCCACATCAAAAACATGAGTTATCATTAAATAATTCACTTTATAGAATATTGTTTGATGTATTCCTCTTCTCATTGGGTGTCAAACTCGCCACCATTTCTTAGCCTATTTGGGTGGAAAATGATTCTCTTCAGAAAACGATTGAAAGGACTAATGATTAATGAATCAGATCCTGAACCTCCAAGAGAGATCATAAACATCTATATATAGGTAAGATCAAAATATAACCAATAAATTAACAGACACACAATTATCCACAATAGTGTATTCATTGAAACCAAAAACAACTAATACCATTATGGAGTGGATTTTTACAAATATGTATGATAAACAAATCACCCACCTCTTCATCGGTGCCATCAATAGGGAATTCACATTCAGAATCATCAGGAGGAGTGATACAATAATTTGTATTGCATGTAGTAACACACTCTTCATCTGAGGCCTTCACAAAGAAATCATATGCACTTTTCATCAAATCATTGAAGTATGGGGGAGGGACCACTCCATATTCACATATGTATATGGACATAAAACCTTTAAGGGATAAACATCAGCTTCTAGAGTGGAAGATTAAATACTGGGGGTCCCTCTAAAGGAGAAGACCACATTAATTTCATTAGATATTTCCAACTGAACATTTTTGGGATTTGTATGATCCATTTTAGGTAGTTTGCTCTGAAAAGTTGTATCCAATTTAAATACAAGTGAAGAATAATTGGAATTTAAAGGAAAACCAACTACGTGATCTCATAATATTCCTAATTATCCTTCCCCTTACATTTGGTAGAAATTAGAAACTCATTGAATATATCATGGCCAATATACACTTTCCCTACAACCTCAAAATTAGATTAATACTTCTCCTTTTTATCAATAATATTAGCCCATATTTCATTAAAGTGCACCAGTGTTGCACAACATTCTCCCATAGTTGATCTAATAGTAGTCTCCTTGTAAGACTTGTTTCTCGCACTTTCAACCATAATATATCCACTAGTTTTATGTAGATAATCATGTTTGGATTGTCCAATAGCCACTTTAGGACCTTTCATATGTGCAATAGAATATTAGGTGTTACCTCAGCCAATATACTGATCAAATGAGGTCCATTCCCCACCATATCTATCCCAGAAGTTCCACCTGAAGCTAGAGATATCCTACCAACAAGATCGGATTTCCCAAGATCACCCCTAGAAAAACTATATATGCAATTATCACTAGAATTTCCATATTTCATAAAATAGATACAAGATAATTTTTTTCTACATTTTTCATGGAAAACCCCAATGGCATTGCATAAAATACATAAATCTAGTTGCCTCTCATACTAAACTGAGAGGTTAATATGGTGTTCATCTTCAACTAAAATGATAGATTCAATAAATGTAATATAAAAGTATACCTCAACTAAGACCCCTGTTATGCCCATAGCATGTGCTCTTTGTCTCCCAATCAAACTAGACTGGGACTCCAATCGCTGAAGCAACATCACTCAAAATATTAGAGAGGTATAAAAACCATCAAAAGCCACAGATGCATACCCAAAGCTATCTAATAGAATTATTAACCTTCTTAGGGTCAAGGACAAGATCAGAAACATAGTTTTTATGAAAATTAGGCTTGATAGGAATGAATCAGCGACCCCAAGTCATATTTTTGACATCCTATAAGGGGAAAGAAATATTGTAATTCCCTTTCCCCATAGCGATAAGATTCCATCCATTAAATCCCAAAATGTGAAGAATCCAATTCTCTAAATCATCAAGGTTTCTTGGATTATCCTCATATGAAATGACCAAACTCGTAGGGATTGAGAACTTATAGTCCCGAAATCTTTTCCCCAAAACCGTAGGGTTCACTTCCGTGATTACCAGAGAACCCTTCCGATTGAATCGATGAAGACAAGCGACGACAATAGGTGGATTCTATGAAAATCATCAAATATCGCATCTAGTTACAATTAGTTAGGGTAGTTTAAATAGATCTGAAAGACTTTCATCTACACCTCTAAAAAAGAAATTATAATGATACCTATAATCATCTCTAAATTAAAATGCACTGATGAAAGTAATCTTTATCAGCACTAAAGCATTACGTCTGAGAACAAATTTTAAATTACAATTATAAAAATTTTGTAAATATATTTATAAAATTATATTTTTATTTATTATAATATTATAACTAATTAAATATATAATTAAATATTTGTAATTATATAAATACTTTTTAAAAAATATTATTATTATTAATACTATTTATATTTATAAATATATAATTTTATGAAAATAATAAATATATATTTATAAATATATTTTTAAATATATTTATAATTAATTATTTTTATTTATTAATATATTTATATCATTATATATATTTATATATTTATATTTATATTTAATAAATATATAAAAATATAAATATAGTAAATATATTCCATATTTACGTATATTTCTTATAATTTTTTAATTATAAATATATTTGTCTAATTATAGATATTTATATAATTATATATGTATATTAAATAAATATATATAAATGTAAATATATAAAATACATTCATTATTCAAATACATTTATTATAATTTTATAATTACATAAATAAATATGTATTTATTTATAATTTTGTAAATACTTTTTTAAAATAGTATTCATATATTTATAAATTTATATCACTATATATATATATATATTATATAATTATATATAAATGCATATATATTAGATAAATATATAAATATAAATTTATGAATAAATATAGTAAAAGTATTTATTTTTTGAATAAATTTATTAAATTTCATTATATTTTATATATATATATATAATTATATAAATACCTTTTAAAATAAATAAATAAATATATTTATTTATAATTATAAATATAGAAAATTATAAATATTGTAAATATTCATTGATAAATATTTACAAATATATTTTTAACATTATTAACAAATATATAATCTTAAATCCATAAATGTTAAAAATCTGTTAAATTTAATAATTAAAAATGATTAGACATTGAAAATATTGAAAAATGGATTAGTTTTATTAATTAAATATAAATTATTAAAAAAATAGGGATACATATACATATATATATATAAATACATATTGAAAATATCAAACCATAGTAAATAAATAAAACTAATTAAGTAATAGAAAATAGTTAAATTCCTAAAAAAATGTTAAAAATTAATTAATACCTAACATTAATAATATAAACATACAATTTTTTGATTAATAACATGATATATTAAATGTTTTTTATAATGAAATTATAAAAGTAAAATTAAAATTTGAATAAATTACATAAGTATTATGTGTATGTGTTTATATATACATATATATATATATAATATTTCATAAAATTTGATTTACATAATATTAAATATTTATTCTTTACATTAAATAAGACTTATATTTAGTAAAGATAGGTTTATAACTAAAAATTTAATATTAATTAAAAATATTGACTAATTTCATAGAGGAATGATTATAATTGAAAATTGTATAATTTTTGAAATGCATAAATTTTTGGAACTATATAAACATATTTTAGAAAATATTATATAGTTTAACACACACACACACAAATATATATTAATATATTTCTATATTAAATGTATTAATGAATAATTATGTATTTAAACCATTATAAATTAATAAGACACTAATAGGATAAAAAAAAAAAAAATTTATTCATTTTGTATATTTCTATTCCATATAAATTATTTTTTGCTATTTATAATTAATATATATCCATATTTTTTAATCTATGTAATTATTATTAATAATTTCTTCATTATTATTTTTTAAGAAGATTGTAAGTTATCCATTTTTAATTTTTTATTTACTTGTAACAATTTATTCATTTTAAATTTTTTGTTGAATTATTATACTTTATTCATTTATATATTTTTTGTCTAATAATTACAATTTATTAATTTTATATATCTATATTCAATATATACTATTTAATAATATCTAAAACAAATAAATATATCTATATTAAATTTATTCATTTTTATTAATAATTGTGTAATCAATAAAATGTTTAATAATTTTTTAATTTACTATTTGTTAATTTTTATTTGGTTAATTATTTCATTTTATCGTTTTTAAATATCGATATATATAATATATACAATTTACTAGTATTTATAAGTTATATATATGTATATTAAATTTATTCATTTTTATCATTAATTATTTAATTAATTTGTATTAAATTTTTTTTATTTGTTCATTTTTAATTTTTTTTGATATTTTCATTTTAGTTGGGGAATTTTTTTGTGATAAAAAGCTTCTAATAAATGTAACCATTTATTAGTGTAAAAAACAAATCGCTGATAAAGGGTAACCTATATCAGCGCTGAAAATAAAGTATTCATAAAGGGTACCTTTTATCAGTGTTAAAGAAAAGCTCAGATAAATATTATCCTCTATCAATGCTAAAAACACTGATAAAGGGCAACTTTTACCAGCACTAAAAAAGCACAGAAAAAAGGTACCATTTATCATCTCTTTTTTCTAGCGTTGATAAACACTAACACTTTTCAAGGCATGTTTTCTAGTAGGTTAGTTTTTGGAATCTATATTGTAAAATAATTATATATAAAAACAACCACATCGATTTTGACCATGTTTTGACCAAAAATGCGTGGTTTTTTATATTATATAATCATTAGAACAATAATCATTAAAACAATTCCATTGGTGATGTGGAAGCAAGTCATATTTATAAAACATTGATTTTAAAACCGTAAAATGTACTATTGTTTTTGGTAGATTCATTATAGGATTATAAAATTAATCAAATAACATTAAAACATTTAATTTTAAAGGGGAAATACTTATTTGGTTTTGGATTCCATTTACGGTATTTATAACAATTTTTGGGCCTATATAAAGTCATAATACAATATGTATATTTATACTATATTAAATTTTTTCCGAAAAGTTCGACTATCCATGAAAAATATGAGAATTTATTCATTAGATAATTTCAATATCCTGCTTTCAAAAATGATATTTATTTTACCAGAATAAATTTATAAATATAATAAATTTTTCATGTAAATATAAAACATTATTTACTATAACTTACTATTTTTTACAGTACTATCCACTTTCTAACAATTATAACTATTACATTATAATTCATTTTTATTATATTATCTGATATATTAAAATAAAAATTATTTATTAATTCTATTTCAATAAAATATTTTTTTAAAGAAAATTCATGAATTCTTCAAAACGTTTGTATTAATTGGGTATATATACTAAACAATAATTTTGATTTCATCACTTCAAAATCTAATTTTGATGAAACTAATTTATTATTTATAAAGTAAAAAAAGGGATAAATATAATGATTATTTTATTTTAAAAGAAAATATATAATTTCATCTAACTGGGGTCTAAGAACATACCCCTTAGTACACCAGCTTATGCCTGAAGGGTTTGGTGTGTGATGGAGATACTTTATTGTGGTGGTTCAGTGAATTTGTTTTGGGTCACGATCCCAAAAATCATGAACTTCTTCTCTAAACGGTTTCGCTCCTGTTTTAGTTGTTGAATCTCTACTTGGGCTTGGTTAAGGGAATATCCCCATGTTTCTATCTCCCTTGAAATATCTGATAAATAGGATTCATATGGTATGATCCTACTGGTAGTGGTCACCACTTCTTCCATTTATACTAATTTCACTTTTTCATAACCCTTAATTTACTAATCATAATTGTCATTATACAAAATCCATGTTATCAATGGTTATGATTATTAAAAATATTTTAAATTTAATTTTCTATATTTCATAATGGTGTCAAAAGTCCAAATTAATTCATTTTTTTCTTTAATTAAATTAATTAATAGTTTATTTATTAATTAAAAATGGGAATTCCATTTATAATGGTCTATGTCGTTACATTCATCCCCCTTCAGAAATTTCACCCGCAAAATTTCATCTCATACAGTAAACCAGATTTGGCTACTATTTTCATCACCTCTTCCAGTTCCCAATTTCACCCTCAAACATATAGTACCGCCACAACACATTTACAAATTGAATTGTATTGTTTTACAAAACATTTTCTCCTTGATATAAGATATTCACAAACTTCTCCTTATATGAAATTGTTTTCTACAAGGGTACCTATGGATTCAACACATGTGATGAGCCTTGTATGTACTTTCTCAAGAGGGATACCTAGAACAAATCATGTAATGAGATATGTTTGGTTTGAGATCTAGTAGATAAGATATTCATATAAGGAAATCGATAATCTCAAATTTGGATATATGGAACATATCATGCACTTGAACCATCTTTCTTTTTTGATTAAAAGGACCAATGCACCCCATATTTAAGAACATGTGTGTATAAAACCTATATATAAATTCTCTCGTAGTTTATTCTTCATCCAATAATGTTCTATAGTGTAAATTCCATATATAGTGTTATATACAAGAAATGATACAGATATATGTTTGATCGATAACTCAACCTCTCATCTTTTAGGGAGACTAGCCATTCTTCAGGAATCAAATTGGTGTACTCTCTCTAAGTGAATATGTCCTCAAGGTCGTTCTCTTTCATAGTCTCCATGATTTAATCTAGATATTCATTCTCAATACACATTTATATCCATGATTGAGATAATGGTTCCAAAAAAGATTCATGTTACCATTTTACTTATATAGAATTAGAGGTTGATTTTTGATATTGAGCGCGATTTGATTCTATAGTAAATTTGGGTTGGCTTTATATAAAGAAAGACAATGCATACTGAGAATAACATAAAATTATGCTAAAGTGAGCATAATAAGGTTAACTGGGATGTTAAGCCTTCAAATAAAAATATTGGACAAATTATATACATGTGATTTAATAATTTAAGCATTTTTTATTTTTACTAGTAGCTAAGATTCCATGTTTTGAGGTAGCATTTGAATAGTTCTAATTAACATATATGAAAAGGAATAATTTATTGAACTTGAATCAAATAGTATATTCACTATCCTTGAATGTGTATCAAGTTTATAATTAACCACTTAATTTATAGAAACATACTCAGTAGTTACGGTGTTATTAGATCTCCCTTTCTCTCTAGGACACGGAGGTTGTTTTCTTTAATTATCATCCACAACCCTAGGATTAGTGAATTGATTCATATAGTGTACTTGTTCCTTTCAGTTGAAAATTTGGAGTGTAAGATAAGGGTTGATGGAAAAATTTATTTTCATCCATCACATTTGTGGGTTTATCCATTTATCATTCATAATATGGGTTCCATTCCCAAAATGATATTATTTCCTTGTCTCATTCAAGAAATTTCCTGGATGCTTCATCCATTATTTTTAACAAGTTGGATGTTAGCCTTTCCTGCCACAATGATATTTCTCCATAACTACAAAAGAATTACAATATATAATATACACCATACCTTTGGACATGTGAGACCCTTTTTTATTAAATGATCAATATTTTTGGTTTTGTGTTCAGGTAAAATAATTTCCTCATAAATTTAAAGGACATGAATTGCCAAGGCTTTTCATAGACTCCGCTTTCTCCACCAAAAAAATGGTCAAAATTACATTAGGGTTCAATTAAAAATATAATGTAATATCATGAATGTCTTATGATGTTTTCCTCCTTTGAACAAATGGTTTTGTTTTCCTTTTTCAATAGGTCAAGGATGTCCCTCTCTATTTTAAGATGGTCAGTTCAATGAAACAATTTATTTAAAAAAAATTTCTATATTCATTCCACTCCAATACTTCAATATATTATATGGGAAATTTATTTTTTATCAATGTAAACCATTGATCCACTTATCACCCATATGATAAATGAATAATATTGATATTTTATAATAAAATAAATTTAAATTCATTTATAGGTTTCCTTGCATGAAACAAAAAAAGTTTAATAGAAACACATCATACTATTAAAATATTATTATTTATTCCAACTACTATCACATAGTCATTAAAATGGTGGGTATTAATATAATTAAAAAAATTATAAAAATATATGTATGAAATATAAATATAAAGTTAATTTTTTGGATAACAATTAATTATAGAAAATTAAAAACCATTTGAATATAAAAGAAAGCATTTTATGAAAAAACTATTTTTCGACCATCAAACTTGTTCCATCATAAAAAATTAAATAAATAACTATTATTGTAACATATTAAGGAAAAATTTATATTATATATTCATTAAAATGTTTTAAAATTCATATTATAAATTTAAAAGGCATGATATAAGAATTTATAAAATTTTATGATTAAAACTACATTTTATTAAAAAGTTATTTTGTATCATTTTATTCCCTTATATTTTTTTTAAAATTAATTATTACTATGTTTTAAAATTTATTTTACAAATGGAACATAATTTTTGAAATCATCAATTAAAAATTACATTATTGATAATTATTGAGAATTTTCTATGAAGATAATTTTTTTATGAATATTTATAAATACTAGTTTTCATTACTAATTTCCATTTCATTTAAGGAATTTTTCATCATAATCAATAAAATAGTTTTAAAAGTAAAATTATATAAATTATATATTTATTAATCCTATTTACATCATTTTAATCAATTTCATATTGAATTTTTATGTTAAGCCTTTTTAAACTTATGAAATGTTTCTCTAGGGAAAACTGTTGTTTCATCCCATCTACTGGTTTATATTGAATTTATAATTATCCACATATGTGAATGGAATTTGAAAAAATATATTTAATATTTTTTATAATAATAATTAATATTATTTATATGTCAAACTAAATGTTTTACCATAGTGAATAATAAATAAAATAGAAACTAATTACTACAATTATGGTTTAATGGGGTTTACCAAATGGTTAATCTAAAATGATATGGATAAAATTTCTATTAAAAATGCTTAAATAATATTTTATGTCTATATTTAAGTATATATTATCCTAATTTTTAATCTTTTATCTTGGGAAAGTTTTTTTATTTTTGGATTCTTTTGGGAAACATTGAAGTAGTTTCCTAGTGGTTTCATATCCCCACTTACAAAAGGCCACTCGCTATCCTATCCACTTCATAGTTAAAAACCCATTGCCTATTCCAATACCTTCACAAATACCTTAATTACTTCCCAAAACACTGGCTAAATTCCATAGTATGGTTAGGAATCTCTCTTAAAAAGTTTTAAGGTTTAAATTTAAAGGGGTTCCCTAAAGAAGAGGTATATTCCTTAAATTTGTGTTTTAATTTTATTTCTTCCTTTAACCCATTAAAATATTATTCAAACATGATGATATAGTAACATAATTATATAACATATACTTACTTGATAACCAAAATATTTCTTTTATTTCTTTAAATAGTAATTGAAATTTTCAACCATGTGTACGATGGACTACCCCTCACGAACTGAGGTAGTTTATTATCCATCACAACCACTCTAGGATTTTTATAATGATGTATATAAATTATATATATGTGATATTATAATAAAAATTATTCTTTTGGAACTATAATTTCACCTATAAATCTATTCCTTCCATTCTATGGGTGTTATGATGATGCCACTCATGTGTATGGAGGACTACCTCCTCGCGAAGCAATGTGATTCAGTTTTCATTAATTCATTAAATGGAAGGTAATAATGATAATTTTAATAAATATTTTTCATATTTATCACATTTACATAATTATAAAAATATAATATCACATCTAACTTCTTACTATCCTTCCCATTGGAAAAAAACATTGCTCAAGTGTATGATGAACTACCGCCTCGTAAACCGATGTGATGTATTCATTATTTTTGGTTTTACTTGGATGGTAATAAAAATTAGTTAAATAAAATATGTAATAAATATAAAATATTAATTAACAATCATGTTTTTTTTCTTATTTTCTTTTCATTCATTTCATTCATCGAGAAAATGGAAACAATGTTCAATCTTATGTACGACATATCGTCTCCATGAACGGTGTAACTATTTTTTAATTTCTAACTTTAATAGAGTACCATAAATACATATATATTGAATATAAATGTTATTTATATCATTTTAAACATTATCGAAATTCTGGAACCCTATTCAATGAAATAGTACTAAAAAACCAAACCAAAATATACATGAAAATGGGAGTTATTACCTAAAATGTTATTTTAAAATGGAATTGTAAATAAAAGAGTAATAAGGGGTCATAAGTAAATAATATATTTTTTGTTATATATAGTTATGGTTCTTTAATAAATTTATAATAAACCTATATTTATTATAAATTAGTTTCGAACATGTGTGAAGGAATTTAAAACATACGGTAGGATATTTTTTTCTTGCTTTTCTTTTCTATGACACACATTCCATGTCCACAATGTTTTTCTTTTAGGTGGAATATATACTACCCAAGAATTTATTTTATGAGGTTTCTCATTATAATTATGTGGATTTAAATATTCATTTTATAATATGTCTTTCATGGTTTTTACTGTTCACATGTTACCAATGTGGAAAGCTTATTTTTTTCAAGAAAAGATTAAAATTATTTATCAAGGTTTCTTTATAACTTTCAAAGAATAATTTTAAATGAAAAGGATTCAAAAAATGTGTTACGTTTTAAAAGTTAATTTTAAAATTGGGAAATTTATTTTCTATAGGAATGGTTTTAAATTATTTTCTAGGCTTCCTTTATAAATTTCCAAGTATGTTTTTAAATGAAAAGGATTTTGAAAATGTTTTATGTCATAAAAAGTGTTTTTCAAAGTGGAGAAGATAATTTTCCCAAGAAATGTATTAAATTATTTTTAGATATTTATTTATAAGTTTCAAATATTATTTCATAATGACAAATATTTTAAATATGTTTTTGGTTTTAATTTTTTATAATGTGGAAGATATATTTTCTTCAATAAATGTTTTAAATGATTCTAAACAGTCCAATATAAGTTTCCAATGTTTTTTTTAAAGAAAATGACTTTAAAAATGTATTATGTTTTTTGAAAAGTGTATTTCATATAGGGAATTATATCATAATCAAGAAAATTCCTAGTTATCATTCAAAATAATGTTCTATGTAAGTTGAAATCTTTTTTTGTTTTGTTTTCAATACTAGGGATATGATACAATTATACAATTTGTTTTTTTCTCTAGATGGGAAATTTTAATATTGATGGGATGCTTCTGAAACCCATTTATTTTAATGGGTTATTATATGATAAATTGATAAAATTATTATGAGACTTCATTCCTTTACATGGGTTATGATGTGATTATATGATGAATGTTTGATGATATTATAGAATAATAATGTATGGTTTTCATTATATGATAGTGGTTAGGGAATAACCAAGGAAGGTGGTTACATTATAACCAAGGATGGTTGTTACTCTAAATAAAAGATTTTTGGTACCAATATATCCCGTAATTTAATTGGTCAAATCATAATATATCGTGATATAATAATAGGAGATATGATGGTGGGGTTGATCCACAATGGGAAATGGGCCAATGAGATTGACCCAAAATGGGAAACAATTGATGAAAACTAATCCAATTTGTTTAATGGTCTTGGTAGTTAACATTGAAAAAATTAAATGGTCTATCGACCTATAATGGTGCCAGACATTTAAGACTTGAGATTATTGTTCACAAATTATGATGATTTTAGACTATTATGAATCATTTCATTTAGAATTGAAAAGATTTATTACAGGAAAATTTTTTATGATACATGATAATTTTGGTATGAACATTACATATTATTTTTAGGATATCATAAGATTATGATTATATTATTAATTCATGTGATTATAGATTTATATCTCTCTTGTTTGCCCATACTATGCATATGAGCTCACCCTTTCTTATGTTCCCTTTCTCAATGGTATGTTAAAAGGTACTTTTTAGGATATTTCTATGAAAGGTTATAGTTATAAATAAATTTGGGGGAGAAGGTGTGGATCACATATAATATTTGTTCTTTATTTTTTCACATTTCCTATGAAACTAAGACTTTACCGTCATTGAAATAGTTTTTTGTATTATAATTAATATTCCTCTATTAAGATGTAAAACCATTATACGTGAAGTATTAATCACTATAGATGATATCATTGTATTGTTTTATTTATCCTTTTTAAACTAAGATGATAAAAATTTAGTGATAATGTTTTTTATAGACTAAGTATAGGATAAAACCATAATGTTTTCGTATTTAAGATATCATTTCGTTTAACTGAAAATACATCTAAGTTCATATAATAAAAGTGGATGTGGTTTGGGATCTTATGTTCCTTGGGGTAACAACATTGAAATACACATGTTTGGTTAGACTTGAGTGTTAACTAGAATAAAAAATTAGACCTTAATGCGCACTTGGTTTGACATTCATAGTGGATTTTATTTGGTTAATAAAAATTTTAATTACGAACCGTCAAGAATGATTAGATAAAATTATGTTGATGGATGGTGTAAGATAATCATAAGGTTTAATATGGTGAATATAAGATGTAATAATTTATATATGAAATAAATTATCTTTTATGATTATGTGGTTTTCCACATTGAATATAGTTTCTTACACATTAATTTTTCTGGTTATTTCAATGGAAGGAACCTGAAGGAACAAGGTTAATATCAAATGTTATAGAAACTGTATTGATGAGAAGAAAAATGGGATGATAATTAATGTGAATAATATTGTCATTATTCCAAATTGTTTACCAAGATAAATTATTAACAACTTACACCTTCACTGAATCATGAAATTTATAAAGAATATAAATATTATGTTTTCTTTAATATTTGGTGGAGGAGACCAGAGAGGAAAGATTATTCAATTTCCAATATGTAAATAATGTTGGAAGAAACACTAAATAGTGTGTCAAAGGAATAATAATAATTTTTATGTGTGTAGAAGAATTGAAAAGTGTATGTAATTGCGGAGGAAAATGGAAATGTTTAGTTAAAAAAATGTATAAGAATAATTATTTCCTAAAGTCATCATCAATGGTTGAATATATTAAATGTAGAAATCATGAAATAAGTAAAATCTTTGTCTTGGGGGAATGATGAAGAAAAATATCATCATGGTTATATGAGTAAAGTTATTGACATTGTGGAAAAAGGGACTCTGAATGAAATATGAAGGAGATATTATGGAATAAGCTAATGAATCCTAATAAATGGTTTATGAATGTAGTGTAATGATGGAAGTGATTATTGGACTTCATGAATTCTATTATATGAATCATGAAATATATATGTATTATGTGAGATATTTTTCATTAACTGGTTTCATGAATAAGTTGAATGGTACTGATTAAAAGGAAAATTTATTTTATTGTCAGGTGATATTTTATGAGAAACACGTGATTATGGGAAAGATAACCCTTAATATGTTCCTGATGTTTCTATTATAACATTGGGATAGTGAGATGATTGATATGGATAATGTAAATTTTATAGTATTTATGTCATTCGAACTAATTAGTGATTTTATAATTATGTGGTTTATGTTTGATCGAGTATATATATTTTTAGATTTATGGAATACATTCCATAATCATGGATTTTATTTTACGAATGTAGATAGAGAAAATATTTTGTGATCCGGTCTACTTTCATTTATGTTTCATGGTAATTCATGTTATTACAATTTATGAAGAAGATATATGATAAAGGAATTCACATTTTTTAATGTGAAAGGTAAGAGCTAATTTATGATATTTGGGGGATTTATGTTAATTTTATTTTTAAAATTTAGTGACTTCATTTCCTGAATTTTTTACTATTTGAAAGGTATTTAGGATAACCATATATGGAATGATTTAAGATGAGTTTCTTGGGAGGTTTTAGATATTAATATGTTATTTCATCATATGAAGATTTATCCATATTTTTTTACTTGTGCTAACCATTTTGGTTTTAATGATAACTAGAGATATATGTACTGACATATAATTCTTTTATATATCATATGATTTTATAGATGTTAAATATTGTGATTCGTGCCTGAAATAATCATCTTTATTTCTTAGACTTTGATATTAAATGAAAATTGACCGAAACACAACCATAATATGAGATTGTGATTATGAAGTAAGTATATTTTATAATGTACTCTATATTATAGTTTAAATTACATAATGTTTAGGAAAATAATCTTGAGAAAAATATTTATTCTTAATACCTTCATTTTTTGTGGATCAATTATTCTTTAACTCATGAGAAATTTATGATTTTATGGTTTTTTAATTTCTCATGGACATGATCACTATCACTATTTGTTAATCCTTGAGAGAAGTATTCTTTTCCATAACTAGATTTTGAATTCCCCTTAATTTTTTCTTTATAGAAACCTTGTTTTTTATGATTTCTGATGTCATTCATATTTACCTTTCTCTCTTTTTATTAGAATGTTTCTTTAATCATTTTTACGAAGTGGGTTTTTTGAAAATAAATTATCATGTGTAAAACTCTTGATCTCTGAGAATAATATTAAATTGGGAAGATGAAATTTAATTAATTGGTAAGAATGTAACATAAAGATATTTTATATCAATATAAATTTAAATTCCATGATATCTTATGTTGCACATAATACAGAGTTTGGAGGAAACAAAACATCCTACTAAAATATCATTATTTAATATGATAGTTATCGCCAAGGCATTGGAATGAATTCTATGAATAGGAATAACTAATTTTATTAAAACATATTGTTTACACATATATATAAAGTTAATTCTTGGTTTAATAATTAATTATCAGTTAAAATAAAGACCATTTAAAAATAAAAATACATTTTTTGGAAAAAAAATTATTTTTTGCGCACAAAATAGTTTTATCTTAAGAAATAAAATAAAATATTTTAGGGAATTATTTTTTTGAAAAATTTATTATATATTCAATAAAATATTTTAACATTAATCTTATATATTTATTATGTATTAGATAATAATAAATCAAATTTTATGTTTAAAAACTATATTTTTATAAGAAAGAGTTTTGTCTCTTTTTGTATAGTAATATGTTTTTAATAAAATTAAATTTTTCACTTTTAAATTTTTTTTAAGAAATATAAAATTGATATTTGAGATATAAAATTTGATATAATCATAAGTTAAATTTTTCATAATAATTTGAAATGATAAATTTTTTGATGAAGAGTGAAAAATACTGGTTTCTACAAAGAAATGTCATTTCTTTTAAAGTATTAGAAAACATAAAAAAAATGTTAATATGGTTCTAAAAGTAAAATAATTTAAATAATATATTTATTAAACCAATTTTATTTACTTTAATCAATTTAATTATTACTTTTTATGTTAAAACATTTCAAACATTTAGGAACTTTCTATTAGGAAAACTACTATTTCATCGCGTTTGGGGGGTAGAATTTAAAATTAAAATTTTCAAATTATTTAAATAGAATTTGTGAAAATTGATTCAATGTTTTTAATCATAACTATTAACATCATATAATATGTTCAACATCATCTTTTATGATAATAAATTGTAAATAGAGATAAAATAATTACCACGTTTATGGTTAAAATGGGATTACAAGGGGTTAAACTAAAAAGACAACACTAAAATTTCCAATAAAACATTCCTAAATACTATTTTTTGGAAAACTATAATACCATACTATAAGATTTTTTAATAATAATTTATTTAGATTATTTTTAATTGGAAATTCTTTATCATTTTTTATTCTTTTGGTAAATTTCAATGATGTTCCAAAGTTGGTTCCTTTCCCAACTTATAAAATGCCATCCACTCTCATATTGTATTCAAAAATCCAAAACCTATTGGTTCATCCAAGACCATATAAAATACCTTACATGATTCTATAACCACTTCCTAGTGGAATTATTTATATTATGAAAATATCCTAATAAGTATTTAGGTTTAAACATAATGGGGTTCTATAGATAAGAGGTATCGTTCTTAACTTTTTGTTTTCAATTTATTTATTCATATAAACCCTTAAAATATATTTAAACTATGATCATATAAAAACAAAATTATATAAAATTTATTTATATATTTTCATTTTAATTAAATGACCTCATAGATCTCTTCTTCCCTTAAATGGGAATTGAAACCATCAATCATGTGTATGGTAGACTACCCGCCTCAGGAACCGATGTAGTCCGTTTTTCATCATCGCCTCCAAAAAATTGTTATAATTATGGATTTAAATTATATATATCATATTTATATCACAATTATACTTAAGGATCTATAAATTCTCATATATATTTTTTACCTTTCATTCCGTGGTGGATATTATAACACCACTCGAGTGTATGGAGGATTACTGCCTCGCGAAGAAATGTGATTCGTTTTTCACTAAATATTTACCTGAAAGGTAATGAGGATAATGTTAATGAATATATTTGATATTTATGAACTAAATATAATTTTGTAAATATAATATCACATCTAACTTCTAACCATCTAACCCTTCATAGAAAAGTAACATCACTGGTGTGTACGACGAATTACCGCCTCACAGACTGATTCGATGCATTTTTCTATTATACATAGATTGTAATAATAATGGATTAAATACCACTATGTGATATATTTTACATAATAATGATATCTTAATATTTAATAGTTAATACCCCCTTGTTTATTTTTTCCATTGATAAATTGGAATCAATTTTCACTCATATGTACGGTACACAGTCTAAATGAATGATGTAACTCATTTTCAATCAAAACCCATAATGGATTTCTATAATTCATATAAAATGAATATATATTTCTATATAATGTATAACATTTTTAAATTTCTTGAAATGATGAATCCACAATTATCATAAAAAGAATAAAAATACAAAACTAAAACATACAATAAAAACAAAGCTATTATAACTCAAAACATGATTTTAACAAGGGTTTGTTGACAAACATGTAATAAAAGGTCATAAGTTATTCTTATATGATTTTATATAATCTATATAAGTATGTTTATGGAATATAATTTTAATTAACTTGTATTTATTATTCTTTATGTTCGAATATGTATGAATGAAGTCAATACTTAAGGTAAGGGATTTATGTCTCACTTTTATTTTCTATGTGACACAAGAAAAATTAGCTTTTATGTGGTATATATTATTCCCATGAATTTATTTTATGATGATTATCCTAATAATTATGGGGATTTTCATATCAATTTTCGGCTATCTAATTCATTTGGTTTATGGTTTAAAATTTTCCAATGTAGAATAGATATTTTCAGCAAGAATCGTTTAATTTATTTTAAGATTCCTTTATATTTTTTCAAGATTATTTTTTAGAGAATTGTATTTTGAAAATAATTTATGTTATATTTTTTCAATGTGAAAATTATATTTTCACCATTAAATTTTGTATATTATTTTTCATTATTCCTTTATAAGTTTCCAAGTTTGTTTTAAATAAAAATATTTTGATTTTGTTTTATGTTTTAAAAAGTGATTTTCATAGTTGAAAGGATATTTTTTTCAAAATATATTTTAAATTATTTTAATGATTTATTTTTAATTTCCAATGTTACTTTTAAAAGAAAATTATTTTAAAATTATTTTATGTATAAAAAATCAATATAGATGGGTTATTTGCCTTAAGAAACGTTTTAAATGATTTTAAATGATCCTTTTATAAGTTTTAAAATTTCTTTTTCTACTCAAAGGACATTGAAAATGTTTTAGGGTTTAAAAAATACATTTTCAATATATAAAGGATATTTTATTCAATAAATATTCCAAGTGATATTTTGAAATCATTTTCTGTCTAATATAACATCTATTGATGTTATATATGATTTACTATGTATATTTTCCAATGGAACCATTATTTGTTTCTCTTTTAGTTAATGTTTATGTTAACGAGATGGTTATAAACCCAATTTATTCATTTTTTTGTTGTGGTGAATTAATGAAATGTTTATGAGACCTATTTTATTAACAAGGGTTATGATGTGATGATATTATGAACGTTTTATGATATTTTTCACTATTATTCATGGTTTTCATTATGTGATGGTCTTTATTTTATAATTGGGGATGGTAGTTGTGTTATAACCAAAGATAGTGTTTAAATTATAACCACGATGGGTTATACATATTTCTCCCAACAATTCATTGTATGATTCGTCATATCTCATGAGATAACAATGGTAATTATACCAAAAAACGTGGTCTATAATGGGACATTTGCCAATCGGCTTGATCTAATATGAGAAATGGGGGATGTGGCCTGATACCCAATGATTTATGGTATTGGAAGTTAACATTGAGAAATGAAAACATTTCTATAACCATGGTGGTGCCAAAATTTTATCGAATGAGCTTATGGTTCATGAATTATAATAGTATATATATAATAATAGAGTTACCATACCATGTGGATGAGGGTAGGTAGGGAGAGATTCAGAAAAGAACTCGAAATTGAAATGAATTTAAAGGAAAAGTGAGAGAGAGGGAGAGAGAGATGGATTACCACTTAAATCCTCCTTAAAAAACCTTGGATTAGACTATTTATGATAGTAAAAGATCATTTATGTTGTGGGGTGTTATGTATGATTTTTGGGTAGAGTATATACAAGTCTTGATGACTGATAGGTGTGAGGAAATGAGGTTGCGAAAGGTGGTATTTATAGTGGAGGGGAGAGGGGTTTTCTCAATATTATATTAATTAATTTATTATTTCCTCACAAGATAAGTAATAGTGATGATTACATGACCAGGAGTAGTAATAACAGCATTTGAGTTCGAGATTTATGTGCTTACATCGCATATGATGTCATGAATAGTTTATTTAAATTATAATGTATTTATATGGTAAATTAATGTATTTTACTATTCACAAAAATTCTTGTCTTTTAAAAAAATTCCAAATATTTACCCTAACCATTTATCAATATATAGAATCTAAAAATAAACTCCATTTTTAGAAAAAAAAATTAAATATGAATAATTTAATTTTTAATTAAAATCATAATTTATTTGAAAAATAAAAATTCAAAAATTAAAACAGATTTTAAAGTGCTTTCAAAAATTATAAAAGGTCTTATAAAATTACCTGAAAATAAGAAAAAATAGTGTTGTAAATTTATGGAAACATTTTGAGGAAAATATATTTAATTTAAAATAATTAATTAATTATAATAAATTATTTATGACTTAAGAAAATACCAAAACTTTCACTATGGTAATATTTTAACTTATAAAATTCCAAAATTTTATTTAATCATTCATGGGTGAGGATACTCTTATTTTAGATTATTTACTATTCATAAGAGTTATATTACTATTCATAAGGGTTGGTTACTATTCATACGAGTATGTTACTATTCATAAGTGTATGTTACTATTCCCCAAAAATTATATTTGTTCTATTAGAATCCAAAAATCACCTTAAAAGCAACCGTGTATGCTGGATTTTAAAAAATTATAAACATAGAAGTGGAAATATATATTTAATGATCATATAGTATTTAGTATCATGATATTTCATTGTGCTTCCTAATGTGATTATTCTATAAGGCATAATTATAAGAAGGGAATTACATTGATAATACATTGGGTCTTTATAGAGCATATGGCTTGATATCAATGGATGGACAACTCATCACAGCCCCAACCAATGCAAGGATTCTGAAGAAATAATTTTTCTAATAGTGAAACATATGTCTTAACTTCAAGATGTTAAACTACATGGCAACATATACATTCTAGTCACATGATGATCAATTGCATGAGAGATTCATCCTCACCGTATGAAACTAAACTGCATGGTAGGTATAGTGTTCCATCTATAAATACATCATGAATAAGTTAAATTCATGAAATGAAAAAAAAGAAATACCCTCCCCCTTTTTATGAAAAGGTCATAACGACGCAGAGAGGGGAATATATAACTACATGTGAATTTATTTATTCCCTTTCAGGATATGCAGCGGTGATCAAATCCTATATCTTGTTCCAACCACCATCAATATAGATGATTCCCCCTCCTCCATATGTATGGACAATACCTACCAAGAGGACACATTTAGAACTATGTGTGGCTTGATTCCTATCTCAACGGGATACATAGGGATTCCCCAATTCAAATGTCTTAGCCCTACCACCACACAATTTGAAATTCCTCTCTTATATCCTTTGTTGATTTTATAATGGTAGAAAGAATCCTTGTCACTCCTTGTTTTTCACAACATGTATAACTCAAGTTATATTAGTAATGATGGTAAGGGATTCCCCTTGTAGACATGGAATAAAGGGATATGATGAACCAGTCACCCATAGAGGATGAAAACGACATACCCCCTCTCCCTATGTATGGACTAAACCTATAGTGGGAAAGGTATGTACAGAACTATGTGTGTCTTCATTCTCATTTAGAAATAGGATACATAATGACACCATGATTCTATACCCTAGTCCAGTGGCCAACATCTGGTAAAAATCTCTTTCTTCCCTATAAAAGGTTCTAACTACCACAAGGGAGTACGTTCTTTAAGACTGTGTATGACTTGATTTCTTCCCATACAAGATACGTAGGGACATTGGTATTCTACATCATGGTCTAGCTACTATCCAAAAATTGGATATCTTCTGTTTTCTCTATGTTTAGGTCATACTTGCGTAAAAAAGTCCAAATAAATTCACCACTATATGATGTTAAACAAAAAACCATTTCATGAGCTGTGTGCGACTTAATTTTTTGTGTGATTCGGTTTGTGATGACACTCAAGATGAAAGATTTGAGTTTTTTCACAAAAAATAAGGTAACATGCCCCAAATTTCCTAGACATGACATTCCAGCCTTTAATGGTGATAATTTTAACTCTTATGGAAGAAAGGTGTCAAAATATTAAACCCCCCCATAGGTATGATCAAGACCCATGTGGGGAGTTTCATATTTCACATCTAATCATTGTCTAAGTATTTCTTATATAAACATGGACACCTTTTTAATTTACCAAACTCCATGCCTTAGGAAAACTAGGATCTTCATAATCATCCAAGACTATTAGATATTGAAGGCCAGTGTCCTGCAAACACCTTTTCGCGATTAGGCACATCATGTCATAGTGGCTATGCATATACTGCCATCTAAACGACAATCAACTAAAAGAAAATTCTTCCTTAGTATAGTACTTTCCTACCCCTATACGCCAAAAGGTTACCAATCCCCATGCCATTCCTCATTATCTCAGGGCCCCCAGGACCATGGTTTACCCTTTCTACCCTCATTCGTTCCTAGGGTATGTTTTCCCTAAAATACCATTGCACCGTACTTTGGTAATTCTTGTATTCCTAGCTTGGATTATACTTACAAAACAAAATGCATTTCCTTCCAAAATGTGGGATAGATCACCACAATTAACATACATTGGGAATCCTATTTGACTTGGTTTCCCCCTAATGAGATGCATGGTGATACTCAAATCCTATGATCTGGAGTCAGCCATAGAAAGCATTAAAATTTCCTCTTCTCTATGCAAAAATTGAGTCAACGAAAAGTATCCCCAAACAAGTCATATTTATAGGGCCACTCAAGGGTAATATTATTTCCCTTCTTTCACATCAATATTACTCTACACCCACCCTACATGATGATAAATTGTTTGTAATTCTTTCATGATACGTGATGTTAAACTACACAGTGTTAGTCTAAGCATAAACCTCTCCCTACCATTTATTATTCCATTCTTCAGTGGTGACACAAAATCCTTACCATCCCTTGTTTCTCAAACTGATCACAGCTCAAGTGGTCTTAGGGACCTCAAAAGGGAATCCACCATGGAATTCTAGAAAATCAACCAAGGATTTTGGTCCTAATAGCATGACCCTAAAAGGCATTTATGGTTTTATTCCACATAATATGGAAACCTAGGTCCTGACTGTACGACATTAAACTATAGTGTACTCCAATGATGGAAAAAATTCCTCACCCTACGTATGAGCTAGATCTATATAGGGGATTACTTGATTTCATCGGAGAATCACAACTTTGACATTTATATTCTATCTGGATACACTCCTACCACACATTAAACTTCATTCTCTGAGAAATCTAGGATCCCCATAATCCTCCATGGTCATCATTGATGTAAGGACAATGTCTAGAGGACACCTTTGTTTGACTCTACACATCATTCCATTGTGTCTTATCATATGTTTCCTACAAGATGACTGTTATCTAAAGGAAAAAATCATCCTTATGAATGTCATTTCGCACCTTTGTATTCCTAAAAACTCTCATGCCCTGCGACATCCCTCCTGATTTAATAACCCTTAATGTCATGGTTTACAATATCTTTCTTACCCACATCCTAGATATGTCAGAACATCTTGGACCAATTTACCTCTAGTTACTCAAGGATTCTTTGAAATAATGATTCCACATCTATATGCGTGAACTTAATCCACATATGGGATAAAATTACCCCATACATTCCAAGGTTTATCGGTGAAGTTCAACCATAAATGATACCCTTCATGTTTTGGCGCACCCCCTTTAATAATCCATAAAATGTGTTTAGAAATGTTTGAATCACCATAATCCTCCATGACCATCAGAAATGGATGTCCAGTGTCCTGTGGACACCTTTTTTTGACTATGTACATCATGCCATGGTGGCTCATCATAACATTCCCACAAACCAGCCATTAACCAAATGAAAAGTTTTCCCCAAGAGAGTAATTTCCATTTTCTATACATCCATATGACATTAATGTCCCATATCACACCACGATTCAAAATCCCCTTGGATTAAAATTTACTTTTTTCCCCTTTCAAATACTCGAAGAAGAAAAGAATTTCTAGTTTAACAAATGAATTATTTACAGTTTATTAGTTAGAGTAATATTAACTCCCATAATATGTTTCAAGTGTCCTAGTTGTATGATGTTAAAATATACCATTCACTACCATTATTTACACAATAAAAATCCATGTTGAACCATTTTCCCATTCAATGATGATTTAAATGATCTTATCACATTCAGACATCAATCTCTTAAAGGGACACAACTTTGGTCTTCATGCCACAAAACAAATCTGGTTTTCTTATAAATCTCCCAGGCCAATGAAAATGGATGTGCATAGTCTTGTGGGGACCTTTGTTTGACTATTCACATCTTTTCTCAGTGGATCTTCATATGTTGACTATAAATCGATGATCAACTATGGGAAAATACATCCTTAGGAAGGTCCATTACTTCCTTAGTACGCCAACAATGTCTCCCAAGCCCAATATCATCCGAAACATGTAATGTAATTTTTATAAAAAATACCTCATTCATGTATAAAAGTTATTAGGGAATTCCCGATTGTTGAATCACAAATTAGGGCACATGCCCCTCAATTTTGGTCATTGTTTTTTGACAAAAATATATCAAAAATAAGTCAGATTGGAATGACTATAAACTGTGAATGACATGGATACAACAATCACCAGAGTGAAAACCCACAGAGGGAAACCTGAGATAAATGTAGAGCATTAGCTCATTATACATAAACTATATATGGTTTTGAAAAAAATGTCGAGTAATCAAATATTAAAAAGAAACATAAACCTTGTTGGGTCGAAAACCCGTGAAGGATGACCTATGAAAAAGTCATCTGATACCCGCTAAACCCATACAGAAAAGGCTTTGAAAAAATTATGATAATAATGAAAATGTCACAATGTTCATGGGGTTTTTCATGTAATTCCACCAATAGTCAAACTACGCTTGCTGAGTCGCACGACTCATGAAATAATTAAAGAATGATTGATTTACTGATTCTGATTTAAATTAATACTTGGTAAAAATGATATTTATATTATCAATTGTCATTTATTGGTGTTAAAAAAATAATAATAATCACTTGACAATAGGTAGGTCTATATTCCATTAAATAAAATGGAGGACCATCCCCAGTCTAGAGTCTCTCCCTGAAATAAAAAAGGGGGAAATGGTACATAGACAGTTTTGAGAAATCACAATTGAACCTGGCTTGCCCTATCAAATAGATCAATGATTGTCTCTTAAGAACCATCAAGGGACATATCTAAATTACCCCTATTTTCATATTAATCCACAACCATCAGACATTCTCACTTTATAATTTCTCTGAGGTCTCACCCCTTCAGCTTAATGGATTCATAATTGACACTAAAAAATACTAGCTACACCTTCAGCCTAGCCACATAAGCCTCGCATTCTCACAACTTCTCTATCAAGGTGATTATAGAATCAGTATATATAATCTCATCATCCACTAGATGATTCAGTTCCTCAAAATTATCTAGGAATTTTGTTTCCTGATGATGTGAAGAATTGAAATTGGCAAAGTTGTCCTCACTAGATGCTAGGTATTCCTGGGCTATAAAAATTTAGTGTATAATAATGTTTACATGCTGATAAATAAATCCACTCGAAACCAATTCAGAAAACAATCATCCAATGTTTTATTCTTCATTGGTGAAGTTAGTCATAGGAGTTACTATAATAAGGGTGCATAATGGATGCCACCCACGTTTTTGCATGGCTTAATACCTCCTCCTGGAACTAGGACTTTGGTACCCCCACTACAATGGGAATATTAATAGGAATCATAATTAAATCAAATGAAAATGTCCTAAGATAGGTTAACCATGCAGGGGGGTTCCCCTAATAGATGGATCAACCTTTGGAACCATAGACAGATTACAAGTCATGACTTTTGGGGTATTCGGTGACACTCTATTGGGGCCTTCCTCATTAGGACAACAAGAGGTTTCTATAAGAGTATAATAATCTAAATCACTTACTACTGAAATTGGATATGCATATGAAGCCCCTTACAAACAAATTTTCTAGTGTATGGATCACCTTATCACTATAGGGAGGGATGTATATGGCACAACTACTACAGTCGGAACCTGAGAGCGAATAGTTAGTGTCCTCTAAACCCATCAAATTGGCCTTCCCAAAACATTGTTAGGGTATAAAGTCACCCATATCTAGGAATAATCCAATAATATAAATGTTAATGCTATCCTAGGAGGAAATAGGCCATGTATAATAAAATCATACAACTTCATTATTATCCATAATTGGGGAAGAATCATGTGATGAGATTCTCGTTCAACTAGGTAGCAGGTAGGGGTGCGATATGATATAGACAACCAAATGTTAAAGAGAAACAGAATGGGGGATATGGCTCACAAATGGACACCCCATATATTCATACAACACACATTTTATCCCTAAGCACAACAAGGTATGAGTGTCCTTCTAGGGAACCCCTCTCATTATTCGTCATTTCTCTCTAGGGGCACGGGGTAAGGTATAGAGGAGAAGTGGGAGGAATCACTCAATAATTCGACTTCATTATTAATAATTAAGGTTTGAGGGAGAACATAAGTAATGTTGAGGTGATCTGGATAAAAATTGGAACGAGGAACCCTTGAATCATGTCAAAATTCATATCAAGAAAGGTGACCTTCCATCCAACCATATAAAAATTGGAACGAACCACTCAGATGATGTGGGGGACTCCCTCCTTGTATCATCCCTAGAAGCTCATAATGTCGGGTGAGAGTTGGGATGTCCTAGTTTATGGGTTAGTCCCCTACTAATGTGGCTACCATCATCATAGTACAATATTAAACACTAATATATTCATCCTAGAAGGGTAAAATTTATCCACTTTGAAACATAACAAAGAAGCATTCCAACTTGTGGTCGGTGGGTACATCTAATCGAATCTTATATCTCTTGGTGGTGTACTGGACTACCTCAAGGGTCTTATTGTAAGACCCTAGGTTTTGTGTAATTGATATATCTGATGAGTTCAACTATAGAGGACCCTTGGCCAAGGACTATTCACTTAAAAATACAATCATATCCAATCCATGAATGAATTTAGGGAACGAGAATATAGGGGCTGATCGAGTAGTCCCCATTATATGACTAATAAGTTATTTTCCAAAGGATATGCCTGGTTGATGTTTCCCAAGGTATTGTTTTCTAGGAGGAATTTATAATAAATATTTCCAAAAATGGGGATCCCTCCATGTTTATAGATGTATCAAAATAAAATACCCACCTCTTTATAAGATATATGTGAGGTGTTCGTGCTCAGACACAGATGGGTAAGAAAATATGGTAGTATTTCAGGAGGTGAATAGATCGTTGGCTGGGAAACCCATGTTTCTTGATATATGTTTTGCACTTATAACTAGCTATGGGTTTCCCAAAAAAATTTGTTCCTCTCAGAAGGCCCAGGCCCACACATAAGAGAAACATCCTTCCGATTGTATGTCCCATTTAGTGGAACACCCACCACCAAGATTTGTTTTTCTAGATAGATGGATATTCCCATATGAATTATTCTAAAGAAGTGTTTTGATGGTGAAGATTTCAATAAAACCATATAGACCCCTTTAGGGTGAATTCATTCTCTAGAGTAGGAATAGTTATGATTTCACCTTTCAATGAAACATTGCCCCATTCATGCCTCCAAGAAGTCTCCAGATAGGCAATTGGGGTATTTTAGATAGTCGTTGGAGAATGAATGTCATTGGAAAGGCCAAATTTGTAACCTAGAAATTGCACGAATGATGGATACATCAGATGCTCTAGAGGAAGAATATCATTGAGAGTACCTTCCAAGGAGAGGATCTAAGAACAAAGGTCTTATTCAATATTCATAACCATAGTCTCTCAACACCTGGTCACACTCCCTAAGATTTAAGGGAGATTCATCATGTTTTGTGTTCAAAAAAGATCACAAAACGGGTAGTTGAATTAACATTATTAGACGTATAAAAATGAAAAACATCCATGCCATTATGTGAAGTGCAGTCTTCCACGTACCATATCTCATGTATGATACACGAAAAGTTTTTCCTATGAATAGACTTGGTATACAAATTGCTCACGAGGTGCACACCCATGGGTCATTGTCGAGTGATCTAATTGGTTCATGAAAAGAATAAATTAAAATCTAACTCCTCATTATGAATATTCTTAAATTTTTCTGATTTAAATTTTACATTTAATTTAATAGAGTTTAAATTTTAGGTCTCTGGCTTAATTTTCAGTGTGTGGAACAAGAAAACCAAATATGAATCTTGCTTTGAGAAAGTAAAAACATAGGTTTTAAATTCTACATCACTATTGGTAGAATCAAATTTAGTTAACTGGAAAAGGAAACTATGAGTAATTCCATTTGTTGAATGTATGGAATAATTCATGGATGTGGATTTCACATAGGAGTCGATACATGGAAGTGAAGGAAGCCGATGAGAGGTTGAGATCCATTTTTACAGTGAGAAACGGTAAAATAAAAATGACCTAGGACCCTATGAATAAGTATGGTCCCCTCTACGGGCGTGCCTATTCAACTATGAACCACTTCAGTTTAGGTCCACTTCTATATCATAATAGCCTCCTCTTCATTCTGATCAGACCCCATTATGATGGGGGTATTTTTAGGGTCTTGAATCTTCCCGAAGTGATGTAAATAACCAGATATGAACTTTTCAAAAGGAAGGAAATATTCCTACAAATCTAAGAAGGAAAATGGATACAAATTGGATTGAAAATTTGAGATGAATCTTGAGGAAATAAAATTTTGGAAAGGGTTTTAGGCTAACAGTGCACCATTATCAAGAAAGGTTTGTGGGGTACATAAACCACGAACCATCAGTACCCAGAAGAACCCACGAGGTGATGGCCTGTGGGGTAATGGGAAACAAACCTAGGACACCATGGACCCTTTCATTGGTGTAACTGAAAAGTGAAATGTCACCACAGGATATCCCATAAACTAATTCATTTGCATGTGAAGTAAGTCAGTGGGTTCTATAAACCATGTTTTGTGAACCACAGCCTCTGAAAACCATAGTAAACTGAGTCTTCCTTGGGTTTCGTTATGTCATCATGGGATTTTAAAAATTGTTCCACATGAACAATGATATGATTTCCTTAGTACCCTTCTCAAGGACCACATGAGAAACTAAAGAGAAGCTAGGGGAACCGAACGAGACTAGAGGAGGAATGAGAGAATACATAGGGATAGAAGAAAATCTATAAAATTAGATATATAGAGCGAAGACTTTGACTTTTGTCTTGAATCATCGATTAAGTGCGAATAGTGAACCACCTCATATGTAGGTATAAATATTCGTAAACCATAAAAAGAAGGAACCTAATTAAAATACAAAACCATGAACCGATATGGTGTAACCTCAAAGCTAAATAATGAAACTATGAACCAAAATAGGGAAACCACAAAACATAAATCCCTCACAGATGAAATTCCAACAAACTATAGACACCCGAACCCTTCTTCAATATGGCGCTCTTCATCACGCATTTCTATGTGGACTAGACCTGACACCGCATACTGCATCTATTTTCATATGGAACTTGGGGCTTCCAAACACATTCTGGACCACATCCAAGGCTTCATAAAATTTTGGTATATGGAACACATTATGATCCACATTACACTATTTTACAAAACAACCTACAAAACAGCATTTCAGTATGCTATGAAGGGTTTCCCTGATCCCACATGAGAAAACAATATGCTGAATTTGGTGTCTTCATGTGTACTTCTTATTATATCCAATCCTCACCTTCCATTACCGCCCTATCCTCCATTGATCATATACAATCATGTCCACTGGAATAAGGAGAAAGCCTCCTACCATGCCACTAGACTCATATGATCAGATCATCTGGTGCACTAGCAAGCCTTTCTGAATTTACATACCCAAGGTAATCGGAGACATAAAGGCTTTCCCCACAATGGTTTGGACCCCAAAAAGGTCTCTATGTCTACATTCCCTAGGTAACCTGAGATCAAACCTTGGGATACCAATTTGAGACTCCGTATTCTAGGTATTTTGAGTAATCACATGCCATTTTATTCAATGAGTGTCAGTGAAAAGTGTGAAGATCACTCTTTCCTTCCCCTTTGGTAAGGAATCATGCTCCTCCCCTTTCCCAAAACTAGTAATGGGGAACTCCCAAAATGGTAAGCCACTATCCTTTTGAGAGCCAGACCACATGACATAAAATGTTATTCTTAATTGAATGGTTCATTACTTAGTGCATAATATTCTTGAAAAGTGACCAATTTAGGGAATTGACACACTGAATTCTCTTTCCCTCTCTTTTTAGACTCATTGTTATGGCCTATTCTGCTATCGTCATTCTCCTATCCTATCAATAAATAAGACAATGTTCTCCCTTGTTGAAAATTTCACATCCTTTTATTTCTCACACTAAGCATGAATCATTGGATCTTATAGTTATTTGATGATACGACATTATAAAATACCATAAACAAACAATGAGAAGTCTAATTCCCACAATAATTGGGATATGTAGGATGCCTACTTAAGGACCTAGCTCCAAGAGGTACCATGTTTCAAAATGTTCACCCAAAAATGTCCCCAACCAATGGAATCCTCTTTTGGATTATGTCTTTATTTGATTATATCAAAAAGAAAACTCCCATGTGTAATCCCTAATAAAGTCACAAGCCATCAACGACCTACAAGTACTCTGACTCCTTCTCTAACGCGGACACATAGGACATGTGTCCAAGGATCAAGATCAAGGTAAATTCTCCTCAGAAGTAAGTCCTGATAAAATGTTCCCCCAAATTCAAAAGGTCTACCTCCTATGTGTATGTTTCGATTATTGAACTATGTTGACTTTGATTTTCCGTTTTATCGAGATACATAGAAAGCCACTCTGAGGTCCAAATCTGACCCTCAAATCAAACCTAATGTTCTTCGGGCTATATCCCTAGAAGTTAATGTTCAACCAGAATATCATATATTTCAACGGACCATTGGGATGCTTCTACTAAGCCCCACACCAAGTCTTGACCAGTCATCTTTCACCCAGATGTCCTCACTACATGATGTTAAATTGCATGGATGGGTCCCCGACACAGGACCTTAAAAGGTGATGTGTCCAGTTAAGAGACAACGAACTATGTGGGCTCTAATTACTCCCATTAGGATATATAGGAAGCATATTTTTGGTTCTGATCCCAACATCAATGAACCTTTCATCCCTCATGTATGATAATAAAATACAGTGTGCCTCATTCAATGTCTCAAGTAAGAATTATATCTATACCATCAAATCATTATATGTACCTGACGATCCTGTAACCCAGGGGTAACCCGTGGGTCCACTCTTTTGGAATGAACTCAGCATTCATAAACATATGAACATGTCTTTAATCTATAAGAGAGTCATAATGTATTCAACAATCCCCCCTAAAATAGTGTGATGAGTCTGACCTCACATCCTATAGACCGATGGAGTCCTCAATGTTTGTTGGCCAAACCATCCAACAAGGGCCTAACATTGGAAAGAAGGTCCATGAATTAATAATAAAAAGGCCCATGGGTGTTTTTGGCCCCATGAATAAACCTGTTAGATACCATAAGAGGAAATCATATACTTAGTGGACCAATTTCAAAAATACTTAACCCCCTGTAATCACCTGCTAAGACAATTCAATTGTGGAACCTTTTTTATAATACAAAAATGATAAACTACCCAGTACCTATATGGTCAATACAATTCCCCATAAAGGATAAGGATGTGAATCATGTCAATACAAAAATGGTGAACCTGAAGTGAAATTATCTATTATAACATAATTATTCTTGTCACCCATCAAACCATTTTATTTTCCCCAAATTCTCTCCTTAGGTCAAAACAACATCATAATTTGATAAATTATCATCTTCTGGAACTAAAAAAATGAATCATAAACGTTTAATTGAATTTAAGTTAAATCATATTCTAATGCCTCTTATTTTCATTAATAGTGGTAGTGAAGAAACTATGTATAAATATTATAGTTTCATGTATTATAAAAAGTATAAACACATTTATTTTAGACATGGTATGTGGGACAAATATTATATTATGGAACCATAATAACTGTTTATATAAAATCGTGTAAGAACCTTGTAGATTTATTTATAATACATATATCTGGGGATATTGATGAAGAAATTAAAAGATAAATTGGGGTAAAACACTTAAAATGCACTTCCCCAAATTCTCATTCCTAGATTTGGAAACCAAATCCATGACACCAAATTTATTAATAAAAAATGTGTCAAATAATAGAGAAATTATATCAACCAAAGAACATCTTGCCACATAAAAAACAAGAAATCAATTCCTATAATTCACTCCATAGAATATTGTTTGATGTACTCCTCTTCTCATTGGGTGTCATCCTCTCCAACATTTCTTAGCATATTTTGTTGTCACAAGATCCTCTTTAGAAAACAATTAAAACGATTATTCCTTAATTAATCTGATCCTGAACTTCCAAGAGAGATCTTGAAAGTCCATATTTAGGTAAGATCGAAATATAACCTCTAAATTAAAAGAAAAAAATTAATCACAATAATGTATTCATTGAAACCAAAAACATCTAGTACTATCATGGAGTGAATTTCCGCATAGCTATTTGAAAAACCAATCAGCCTCTACTTTATTAGTGCCATCAAAAGTCCATTCGCATTCAGAATCGTTAGGAGGAGTGATAGAATAATTTTTATCCCATGTAGTGACACATTCTTCATATAAGGCCTTTATAAAAAAATCATATGCATTTTATATAATATAATTGAACTATAGGGGGAGGGACCACTCCATATTCACATTTTTATATAGATATAAAACCTTTATGGGTGAAACATCAGCTTCTAGAGAGGAGGCATAAATATTGTGGGTCCCTCCTAAGGATAAGACCATATTCATTTCTGTAGATATCACCAACTGCATGGGTTTGGGTTTTGTATGCTCTGTTTTAGGCACTTTTGTCTGAAAAACTATATCTTATTTATGTACTAGTGAAGAATAATAGGACTTTCGGAGAAAAAAAAACTACAGGCTCTCATAATATTTCACCTTATCATTCCCATTTCATTTGGTAGAAATTATAAGTTCATTGAACATCTCAGGGTCAACTTACCCTTTCCCTACAACCTCAAAATTAGACTACTACTTCTACTTTTGATCAATAATATTAGCCCATGTTTCCTTAGTGTGCACCAGTTTTGAACAACCTTCTCCCATAGTTGATCCACTATTAGTCTCCTTGGAATCTTTGTTTCTAGCACCTTCAACCATAATCTATCCACTTGTTTTATTTAAATCTTGATGTTTGGCTTGGACAATAGCCCCTTTAGGACCATTCATGCGTGAAATAGCATAACAGGTGTTACTATTATCCAATGCATTGACCAGATGAGGTCCATTCTCCACCATATTCATCCTATAAGTTTCACCAGTAGCTAGAGATATCCTACCAACAAGATCGGATTTCCCAACATCAACCCTAGGAAAAATCAATATGCAATTATCACTAGAATGTCCATATTTCTTATAATAGATATATACTAATGTTTTTCTACATTTTTCTTGGACATATCCAATGGAATTGCATAAAATAAAAAAATCTGGTTGCCTCTCATACTCAATAGAATTCTTAACCTTCTCAGGGTCAAAGAGAGAATCAGAAACCTGGTTTTTTAGAAAATCAGGCCTGAGTGGAATGAGGTTATGACACGAATCCATATTTTCGACATCCTGGAAGGGGAAGAAAATATGGGAATACCCTTTCCCCATAGTGAGAAGGTTACATCCATCAAATCTCCAAATGTGAAGAAGCCAATTCTGGAAATCATCAGGGTTTCCTGGATTATCCTCATATGAAATAACCAAAACTCGTAGGGATTGAGAGCTTATAGTCACGAAATCATTCTCCCAAAACCTTAGGGTTCCCTTCCCGGATTACGAGAGAACCATTCCTATTGAATCGATGAAGACATGCAACATCAACAGGTGGATTCTATGGAAATCATCAAATATCACATTTAGTTACAATTAATTAGGGCCATTTAAATAGATCGAGGACCCTTTCATCGGCGCTTCTAAAAAAGCAATGATAATGATACCTTTAATCAGCTCTAAATTAAAATGCACTGATAACATGAATCTTTATCAGTGCTAAATCATTATTGCTGAGAACAAATTTTAAATTATAATTATAAAAAAATTTGTAAATATATTTATAAAATTGTATATTTAATTATTATATTTTTCTAACTAAATAAATATATAATTATGTATTTTTAATTATATAAATATTTTTTTTAAATATTTATAAATATATAATTATATGAATACAATAAATATATATTTATAAATATATTTTTAAATATATTTATAATTAAATATTTATAATTATTAATATATTTATATCATAATATATATTTATATAATTATATATATATTTAATAAATATATATAAATATAAATAGAGTACATACATTCATTATTTATACATATTTCTCATAATTTTTTAATTATAAATAAATTTGTGTAATCATATATATAAATATAATTATATATGTATTTAAAATAAATATATAGAAATGTAAATATATTAAATATATTCATTATTTAAATACATTTATTATAATTTTCTGATTACCTAAATAAATATGTATTTATTTATAATTATGTAAATACATTTTTAAAATAGTAGTTATATATTTATATATTTATATCATTATATATATATTATATATAATTATATATAAATTTATATATTTAAAATTAATATATAAATATAAATATAAACAAAAATATATGAATAAATATAGTAAATGTATTCATTTTTTTAATAAATTTATTAAACGGCTATTATAATATATATATATTTATAAATATATAAATAGTTTTTAAATAATAAAATTTATTTATTTATAATTATAAATATAAAAAATTATAAATATTTTGAATATTTATTTATAAATATTTACCAATATATTTTTATCATTATTAATGAATATATATTCTTAAATGCATACATGTTAAAAATGTGTGAAATTTAATAATTAAGAATGATTAGACATTTAAAATATTGAAAAATCGATTAGTATTATTAATTAAATATAAATTATTAATAACATAAATATATATATATATATAAATAAAGATAATTAAATATTGAAAATTTCAAACTATAGTAAATAAATAAATATAACTAATTAATAAAAAATGGTTAAATTCCTAAAAATAATTTTAAAAATTAATTAGTACCTAACATTATTAATAATAAAAATTAATAAATAATTTTTTTGATTAATGACATAATATATTAAATGTATATTTATATAAGGAAATTATAAAATGAATATTATAATTTGAATAAATTTCATAAATATTATGTGTATGTGTTTATATATATATATAATATTTATTAAAATTTGGTTTATATAATACAAAATATTTATGCTTTACATTATATGAGTCATATATTTAGTAAATAATGGTCTATAAGTAATAAAATAATATTAATTAAAAATATCGACTAATTGTATAGAGTAATGGACAAAATTGAAAATTGTATAATTTTTCAAAAGCATACATATTTGGTACTATAGAAACATTTTTAGGAAATATTATATACATTAATACACACAAATATATATATATATATATATCTGAATATATTTCTATATTAAAATTATTAATAAATAATTATGTATGAAAACCAATAAAATTAATAAGAGAGTAATAGGTTTTTAATTATTATATTTTATTCATTTTCTATATTTCAATTCAATATAAATTATTTATTACTATTTATAATTAATATATGTTTATATATATATAAATCTATTTAATTATTATTATTAAATTTTTTATTAATATTTTTTAATAAGATTATAAGTTATTCATTTTTAATTTTTTATTTACTTGTAACAATTTATTCATTTGAAATATTTTGTTGAATTATTATACTTTATTGATTTTTATATTTTTCATTTAATTATTACACATTATTAATTTTATATATCTATATTCAATATATAATATTTAAGAATATATAAAATAAATAAATATATCTATATTAAATTTATTCATTTTTGTCAATAATTGTTTGATCAATAAAATGTTTAATTTTTTTCTAATTTACTAATTTTTAATTTTAATATTTTTACTTGTTATATTTTATTATAATTAAATGTCTATATGTATAATATATATAATTTATTATTATTCATAATTTATATATATGTTTATAAAATTTATTCTTTTATATCATTAATTATTTAGTTAATAATTTTTTTAATCATTTTTTATTTTTTGTTTGATTATTTCATTCCTGTTGGGGCATTTTTTGGATAAAAAAGTATTAATAATGGTAACCATTTATTAGTGTAAATAAAAAATTTCTGATAAGGGGTAACCAATATCAGTGCTAAAAATAAAATATTGATAAAGGGTACCTTTTATCAGTGTTAAAGAAAAGCTCTGATAAATATTATCCATTATCATTTCCAAAAAACTGATAAATGGTACCTTTTACCAACACTAAGAAAGAACGGATAAAAGTTACCCTTCATCATATATTTTTTCTAGCGTTGAAAAGGGCCAATGCTATTAAAGGCTTGTTTTCTGGTAGGTTGGTTTTTGGACTCTATATGATAAAATAATAATATAAAAAAACAACCACATCGATTTTTCCCATGTTTTGGCCAAATAATAGTGGTTTTCTTTATTATATAAGAGTGAGAAAAAAAATCAGTAAAACAATTCCATTGATGATGTGGAATCCTATCATGTTTATAAAACATTGATTTTAAAACCGTAAAATGTACTATTGGTTTTGGAAGATTCATTAAAGGATTATAAAATTAATCAAATAGAATTAAAACATTTTATTTTAAAGGGGAAATATTTATTTGGTTTTTGATTCCTTATATTGTATTTATAACAAATTTTTTTCTTCTATGAAGTCATAATACATTGTGTATATTTATACAATAATAAATTTTTTCCCAAAAATTCGACTATCCATGAAAAATATGAAAATTTGTTCCTTAGAAAATTTTAATGTCCAGCTTTAAAAATGATATTTATTTTACCAGAATAAATTTATAAATATAATAATTTTTTCTCGTAAATATAAAACATTATTTTCTATAAATTACTATTTTTTACAGCACTAACCACTATCTAACTATTATAAATATTACATTGTAATTTATTTTTATTATATTATCCAGTATATTCAAATAAATATTATTCAGTAATTCTATTTCATTAATATAATATTATTTAAAAATTCATGAATTCATCGAAACTTTTGTATTAATTGGGTATATCTACTAAACAATACTTTTGATTTCATCATTTCAAAATCTACTTTTTATGAAACTCATTCTTTATTTATAAAGTAAAAAATAAAAGGGATAAATATAATCATTATTTTATTATAAAATAAAATAATTAATTTCATCTAATTGGGTTCTAAGAACATACCCCTTAGTTGACCAGTTTATACCCAAAGGGTTTGGTGTGTGATGGTGATACATTATTGTGGTGGTTCAGTGAATACGTTTTGGTTCATGATCCAAATAATCTTTAACTTCTTCGATAAACGGTTTCCCTCATGTTTCAGTTGTTGATTCTCAGCTTGGGCTTAGTCAAGGGAATATCCCTGTGGTTCTATCTCTTTTGAAATATCTGATAAATAGGATTCATATGGTATGATCCTACAGGTATTGGTCACCACTTCTTCCATTTATATCAATTGAACTTTATCATAACCCTTAATTTACTAATCTTAATGGTTATTATTCAATATCTATTTTATTAATGGTTATTATTATTAAAAATATTTTAAATATAATTTTATATATTTCATACTAGTGTCAAAAAACCAAAATAATGCATGTTTTTCTATAATTAAATTACTTAATAGTGAATTTATTAATTTGAAAAGGGTATTTTATTTATAAGTGTTTATGTCGTTACATTCTTCCCCCTTAAAAAATTTCACCCTCAAAATTTCATTTCATACACTAAAACTGATCTCGCTACTATTTTCACCACCTCTTCCTGTTCCCAATTTTCAGCCCCAAACTTACAGTTCCATTAAAGCACATTTATCAGGTGACTTGTATGGTTTTATAAAAAATTTTTTCCAAAAAATAAGATATTCAACAACTTATCCTCATATGAATGATTTTTCTACAAGGGTACATATGGATTCAAGACATGTGATGGTCCTTGTATGTACTTTCTCAAGAGGGATACATGAAACATCATGTACATGGGATATGATAGGTTGGAGATCTAGTAGATAAGATATGGATATGATGAAATCAACAATCACAAATTGGGATACATTGAACACATCATGCACTTGAACCATCCTTCTTTTTTGATGAAAAGGTCCAATGCACCCCATATTTAAGAACATGTGTGTATAAAACCTATATCTATATTATCCTCTAGTTGATTACTAATCCCATAAAGTTCTATAATGGGCATTCTATATATAGTGTTATATACTATCAATGATATAGATATAAGTTTTATTGAAAAATCAACCTCTCATCTTTTAGGGAGACTAGACAATTCTTCAGGAAACATATTGTTGTATTCTCTAAAAGGGGATATGTCCTCAAGGTTGTTCGTTTCCTTAGTCTCGATGATTTTATCTAGATATTCATTCTAAAAACACATTAATATATATTATTGAGATAATGGTTCCAAAATAGATTCATATTTCCATTTTACTTATATAGAATCAGAGGTTGATTTCTGATATTGAGTGTGATTTCCTTCTATAGTAAATTTATTTTGGCTCTATATAAGGAAAGACAATCCAAACTAAGAATAACATCAAATTATGATAAATTGAGTATTATAGGGTTCATTTGGTAGTTAATACTTAAAATAAAAATATTGGACAAATCATATACATGGGATTTAATAATATAACCATTTTTTATTTTTACCGGTAGCTATGATTCCATGTTTTGAGGTAGTGTTTGAATTCTTCTAAAAATCTTCCATGAAAATGAATAATTCATATAACTAGAATCAAATAGTATATTCACTATCATTGAATGTGTAACTAGTTTATAATTCACTATGTAATTTATAGAAACATTGTCAGTAGTTATGATGGTATAAGATCTCTCTTTCTCTCTCGGACATGGAGGTTGTTTTATTTAGTTGTTATCGACAACCCTAGGATTAGTGAATTGATTCACATAGTGTACTTGTTCTTTTCAGTTGAAAATTTGGATCTTAAGCCAAGGGTTGACTGAAAATTTTATTTTCTTCCATCACATTGGTGATTTTATCCATTTATCATTCACTATATAGGTTACCTTCCCAAACTGATATCATTTCCTTGTCTCTTTCAAGTAATTTCCTGGATGCTTCATCCATTATTTTTAACAAGTTGGAGGTTATACTTTCCGGCCACAATGATATTTCTCTATAACTAAAAAGGAATTAAAATAAACAATATATACCATATATTTAGACCCGAGAGACACTTTTTATTAAATGATCTATATTTTTGGCTTTGTGTTCACGTAAAATAATTTCCTCATTGATTTCAATGACTCGAATTGCCAAGGATTTTCATAGACTCAGAATTCTCCACCTAAAAAATGGTAAAAATTACGTTAGGGTTTAATTAAAAATATAATGTAATACCACAAATGTCTTATAAAGTTATCATCCTTTAATATAACGGTAGTTATTTCTTTTTTAATGGGTTAAGGATGTTCCTCTCTATTTTAAGAAGGTTAGTTCCAGGAAACTATTTATTTAAAAGAAATTTCTATATTCATTCCACTCCAATACTTCAATATGTTATTTGGGACATTTATTTTTTATCCATGTCAACCATTGATCCACTTATCACCCATATGATAAATGAATAATCTTGAGATTTTACAATAAAATAAATTTAAATTCTTTGATAGATTTCATTGCATGAAACAAAAAGTTTTAGAGAAACACATCATACTATTAAAATATTATAATTTATTATGGCAGCTATCACATAGTCATTCAAATCGTGGGTATTAATATGATTAAAAATTATAAAATATATATGACTAATATATATATATATATAGTTAATTCTTTGGTTAACAATTAATTATAAAAAAATAAAAACCATTTGAATATAAAAGAAACTATTTTCCAAAAAAACTATTTTTAGGCCCACAAACCTGTTTTATCATAATATATTAAATAAATAACTATTATTGTAAAATTTTAATTAAAAATTTATATTATATATTCATTAAAATGTTTTAAATTTCATATTATAAATTTATTAGGTATGAGATAATAATTAATAAAATTTTACGATTAAAACTACATTTTATTATAAAATTATTTTTTCTCAATTTTTTCCCATATATTTTTTAAAAAAATCATTAATTACAATTTTATAAAATTTATTTTAAAAATGAAACATAATTTTTTCAATCTTCAATTAAAAATTACATTATGGTTTATTATTGAGTATTTTTTGAAAAGATAATTTTTTTATGTATAGTGAAAAATACTGGTTTTTATTAATAATTTCTATTCCATTTAAAGAATTTTAAATCATAAAAAAATAAAATATTTTCAAAAGTAAAATTATATCATTTTTATATTTATTAGTCCTAAATATACCATTTTAATAATTTTCATATTGAATTTTTTTGTTAATCATTTTTACACATATGAATTGTTTCTCTAGGGAAATTCTTTTTTTCATCCCATCTACTGGTTCAAGTTGAATTTATAATTTTCCACATATGTGAATGGAATTTGAAAATATATATTTAATTTTTTGTATAATCATAATTAATATTATTTATATTTGTTTCTCAAATTTTTACTATAATGAATATTAAAGAAAATAGAAATTAATTACTACAGTTATGGTTGAAAGGGTTTACCAAATTGTTAAATTAAAATGATATGGGTAATATTTCCATTAAAAAATGCATAAATAATATTTTATGTCTATATTTAATTATATAATATCCCAATATTTAATCTTTTATCACTGGAAATTTTTTTTATTTTCGGATGCTATTGGGAAACATTGAAGTAGTTTCAAAGTGGTTTCTTTTCCCCACTTTAAACGGACACTCTCTATCCTATCCAATTTATAGTGAAACAACCACTGTCTTTTCCAATACCTTCACAAATACATTAATTACGTCCAAAAGCACTCCCTAAATTTCTTAGTATGGTTAGAAATCTCTCTTAAGAAGGCTTTATGTGTAAATGTAAAGGGGTTCTCTAAATAAGAGGTATATTCCTTAAATTTGTGTTTTAATTTTATTTATTCCTTTAACCCATTAAAATATTGTTCAACCATGATGATATAATAATATAATTATACAAAATATACTTATTTTCTAACCAAAATATGTCTCCTATTCCCTTAAATGGTAATTGAAATTGTTGACCATGTGTACGGCGGTCTACCGCCTCACGAACTGAGGTAGTTTGTTTTCAATCACAACCTCTCAAGGATAGATATAATGATGGATTTAAAATATATATATGTGATATTTATAACAAAATTATTCTTTGGGAAGTATAACATCACCTATAAATTTATTCCTTTCATTCCATGGGTGTTATTATAGCGCCACTAGTGTGTATGGAAGACTACCTCCTCGCGAAGAAATGTGATTCATTTTTCATTAATTCATAAAATGGAAGGTAATAAAGAATATTTTAATGAATATATTTCATGTTTATCATTTTTAAATAATTATATAAATATAATATCACATCTAACTTCTTACTATCCAACCCATTGAGGAAAAATAACATTGCTCATTTGTACAATGATAAACCGCCTAACAAACCGATGTGATGTATTTTATTGTTTTTTATATTGATGGTAATAATAATTAATTAAAAAAAGTTTGTGATAAATTTAAAATATTAATTAGTATTGATGTTTTATTTTTTAATTTCCTTTATTCCATTTCATTCATCAATAAAATTGAAACAATGTTCAATCATATGTATGGAATATCGTCTCCATGAACGTTGTAACTAATTTTATATTTATATCTTTAATAGGGTACCATATATACATATATATTTAATATATATGTTATTTATATCATGTTTAACATTATAGAAATTATGGAACCCTATTCAAAAAAATAGGACTAAAAAAATCCAAAACATACACGAACAATGGAGTTATTACCTAAAATTTTATTTTAACAGGTAATTGTAAATAAAAGATTAATAAAGGGTCATAAGTAAATAATCAATTTTATGATATATATATATAGTTATGGTTCATTAATAAATTTATAATAAAGAAATATTTATTATAAATTAGGTTCTAACATATTGGTGGGAATTCATAACTTACAGTAGGATATTTTTTTCTGGCTTTTATTTTCTTTGAGACACATTCCATATCCAAAATGTTTTACTTTTATGTGGTATATATACTACCCATGAACGTATTTTATGAGGTTTATCATTATAATTATGTGGATTTAAATATTTATTTTATAATATGTATTTCATGGGTTTTATAGTTCAAATGTTACCAATGTGGAAAGGATATGTTTTCCGAGAAATGATTAAAATTATTTATCAAGGTTTCATTATAACTTTCCATGTATAATTTTAAATTAAAAGGATTGAAATAATGTGTTACATTTTAAAAGTTAATTTTAAATTAGGAAAATTTATTATCTATAGGAATGGTTTGAAATTATTTTTAAGGCTTCGTTCATAAGTTTCCAAGTTTGTTTTTAAAATAAAAGGATTTTTAAAATGTTTTATGTCTTAAAAAGTGTTTTTCAAAGTGGAAAGGATAATTTACCCATGAAATGTATTAAATTATTTTTAAATATTTATTTATTTTTTTAAATTTTTATTTCTTAAATAAAAATATTTTAAAAATGTTTTAGTTTTAATTTTTCATAGTGTGGGGGATATATTTTACTCAATAAATGTTTTAATTGATTCTAAACATTCCTATATAAGTTTCCAACGTTATTATTCAAAGAAAATGACTTTAAAAATGTATTATGTATCGTAGAAAGTGTTTTTAAAATAGGAGATAATATTATAATTAAGAGACATTATGATTTATATTAGAAAATAATTTACTAACTAAGTTGATATATTTTGATGTTTTGTATTCATTACTTGGGAAATGATACAATTATACCATTTGTCTTTTTTCTCTAGATGATAAATTTTAATATTGATGAGATGGTTATGAAATCCATTTATTTTAATGGGTTATTATATGATAAATTTATTAAATGATTATGATACCTTATTCCTTTACATGGGTTATGATGTGATTATATGATGAATGTTTAATGATATTTTAGAATAATTATGTATGGGTTTCATTATGTGACAGTGGTTAGGGTATAACCAAGGAAGGTGGTTACATTATAACAAAGGATGGTTCTTACTCCAAACACAAGATGGTTGGTACCAATATATCCCACCAATTAATTGGTCAAATCATTATATATCATGATATAATAATAAGACAATGCTGGCAGGGTTGATCCACAGTGGGAAATATGCCAATGGGATTGACCCAAATGGGAAACAATTGATGAAAAGTAGTCCAATGTGTTTAATCGTCTTGGTAGTTAAAATTGAAGAAAATTAAATGGTCTATCTACGTATAATGGTGCCACAAATTTAAGATATGATATTATCATACATAAATTATATTGATTTTAGACTCTTAAGAATCATGTCATTTGGAATGGAAATGATTTTTTATAGGAAACGTTTTTATGATATATGATAAGTTGGTTATGAACATTACTTGTTATTTTTATGATCTTGTAAGATTATGATTATCTTATTATTTAATGTGATTATAGATTTATATATATCATTTTTGCCCACAATATGCATCTAAGCTCACCCTTTCTTATGTTCACTTTCTCCATGTTATGTTAACATATACTTTTTAGGATATGTCCAAGAAGGGTTATAGTTATAAATAACTTTATGGGAGAGGATGTGGCCCACTTATAAACTATGTTTTTTATTTTTCCACATTTCAAATGAAACTAACACTTTACCATCATTGAAATAGTTATTTTTATTATAATTAATATTCTTCTATTATGATGTAAAACCATTATACGTGAAGTATTAATCACTATAGCCGGTATCATTATAATTATTTATTTAGCCTTTGTAAACTATGATAATAAAAATTTAGTTATCATCTATTTATAGACTAATTATAGGAGAAAACATAATGTTTTCGTATTTAAGATATTATTTAGTCTAACTATAAATACATCCTTGTACACATACTACAAGTGGATGTGGTTCGAGAGAATATATTCCTAGGGGTAATAACATTGAAATACACATGTTGGGTTTGACTTGATTGTTACCTAGAATAAAACATTGGAACATAATGCGCACTTGGTTTGAAATTCATAGGGGATATTATTTGGTTAATTCAAATTTTAATTACAAACCATCATGAATAATTAGGTCATATTATGCTGATGGATGGTGTTTGATAATCCAAAGGATTAAAAGGATGAATATAAGTTGTAATAATTTATATATGAAATAAATTATTTTTTAGGATTAATAGGTTTTCCACTATGAATATAGTTTCTAACACATTTATTTTTTGGTTATTTCAATGGAAGGAACAAGAAGGAACAAGTTTAATAACGAATGTTATGAAAACTGTGTGGATGAAAAGAAAAATGGAATGATAATTAAATTGAATGAAATTGGGATTATTCAAAATTAATTACCAAGATAAATTATTAACAACTTTCACCTTAAATAAATAAAGATATTGCTAATGAATATAAGGATTTAGTTTTCTCAAATATTGGGTGGTGGAGACCACAGAGGAATTATTATTCAATTTCCAATATATCGATAATGTTGAAAGAAACACTAAATAGTGTGTCAAAGGAATAAGAAGAATTTTTATGTATACATAATAAGGGAATAGAGTATGTAATTTCTTAGGATAATGGAAATGTTTAGTTAACAAAATGTATAAGAATAATTGTTTCCCCAAGTCATCATCAATAGTTGAATATATTAATTATGGAAAGCATGAAATTAGGGAAATCAATGTCTTGGGGAATGATTAAGAAAAAGATTATCAAGGTTATATGAGTAAATATCTTGACATTGTCGAAAAAGAGACTAAGAATGAAATATAAAAGAGATATTGTGGAATAAGCTGATTAATCATAGTTAATGGTTTATGTATGCAGAGTAATGATGGAATTGATTATTGGAATTCATAAATCCAGTTATATGAATCATGAAATATTTGAGTATTATGTGAGATATTTTTCATTAATTTGTTTCATGAATACGTTGAATGGTACTAATGAAAAGGAAAATCTATTGGATTATTAGGTGATATTTTATAGGAAACACATGATTAAGGGAAAGATAACCCTTAATATGTTCCTGATGTTGATATTATCACATTGGGATAGTGAGATGATTGATATGGATAATGTAATTTTTTTAGTATTTATGTCATTCGAACTGATTGGTGATTTTATAATTATGTGGTTTATTTTTCATTGAGTATCGATATTTTTATATTTATGGAATATATTCCATAATCATTTATTTATTTTTAGCAATGTTGATAGAGTAAATTTTTGTGATCAGGTCTATTTTTATTGATGTTTCATGGTAATTCATGTTATTACCATGTATCAAGAAAATATATAATGAAGGTAGTCTCATTTTTTAATGTGAAATCTAAGAGCTCATTTATGATATTTTGGAGATTAATGTTAATTTTATTTTTGAAATTTAGTGACTTTATTTATGAATTTTTTACTTTTTGAAAGGTATTTAGGATAACCATTTATAGAATGATTAATGTTGAATTTCATGTGTGGTTTTGGATATTAATATTTTATTTCATCATATAAAGATTTATCCATATTTTTTAACTTGTGCTAACCATTTTCTTTTGATGAAAAGTATAGATATATATAATAACATATAATTATTTTATAGATCATATGATTTTATAGATGTTAAATATTGTGATTCATGCCTGAAAAAATCATCTTTATTTCTTAGACTTAGATATTAAATGAAAATTTATTGAAGCACAACCTTAATATGAGATTTTGATTATCATGTAAGTATATTTTATCATGTCCTTTATATTAATAGTTAAAATTAACACATGTTTATGAAAATAATCTTGAAAAAAATATTTATTCCGATTACCTTAATTTATTGTTGATGAATTACATTTTAACTCATTAGAAATTTATGATTTTATCGTTGTTTAATTTCTCATGGACATGTTCACGGTCACTATGTGTTAATCCTTGGGAGAAGTGTCCTTTTCCGTAACTAGATTTTTAATTCCCTCTATTTTTTCCTTTATAAGAACCTTGTTTTGTATGATTTCTGATGTCATTCATATTTACCTTTATCTCTTTTCATTAAAATGTTTTGTTAACCATTTTTACAAAGTGGGTTTTCTAAAAAGAAATTATCAACCGTAAAACCCTTAATCTTTGATAATAATATAAAATTGGTAAGATTAAATTTATATAATTTGTAAGAATGTAACATCCTATGATTTTATATCAATATAAATTTAAATTCCACGATATCTTAGGTTGCACACAATACAGAGTTTGAAGGAAACAAAACATACTACTAAAATATCATTATTTAATATGATAGTTATTGCCTAGACATTAGAAAGAAGATTGTGAATATGATTAACTAAATTATTAAAATATATGGTTTAAACGTATAGATAATGTTAATTCATGGTTTAAAAATTTATTAATAGTTTAAATAAAGGCCATTTAAAAATAAACAAACATTTTTGGGAAAAAACTATTTTTATGCGCACAAAATAGTTTTATCTCAATAAATTAAATAAAAAATTTTAGTGAATTATTTTTATGAATTATTTATAATATATTAAATAAAATATTTTAACAATAATATTATATATTTATTATGTATGAGATAAGAATAAATCATATTATACGTTTAAAAACTAAATTTTTCAAAGAAATAGTTTTGTCCCTTTCTGTATAGTCATATGTTTTTAATAAAATTAATTTTTTCACTTTTAAAAAATTTATTAGGATATATAAAATCAATATTTTAGTATAAAATTTAAAATTATCATAAGATGAATTTTTTAGAATAACCTGAAAATATTAAAGTTTTGATGAAGAGTGAAAAATAATGGTTTCTACAAAGAAATGTCATTTCTTTTAAAGCATTGAAAAACAAAATCAAAAGGTAATATGGTTCTAAAAGTAAAATAATTGAAATAATATATTTATTAAACCAGTTTTTGTTATTTTAATCAATTTAATTTTTAATTTTTATGTTAAAACATTTCAATCATTTAAGTAATTTCTATTTGGAAAAGAAATATTTCTTCGAGTTTGGGGGTATAATTTTAAAATAAAATTTTCATATTATTTAAATAGAATCTGGAGAAATTGATTCAATGTTTTTAATAATAACTATTAACATCATATAATATGTTCAACATTATTTTTTATGATAATTAATGGTATGTATTTAATAAATAATTACCACGGTTATGGTTAAAACAGGTTTACCAGGGGTTAAAATAAAAAGACAACTGTACAATTTCCATTAAAACATTCCTAAATAATATTTTTTTGAAAATAATATACCATTTTTTAATAATTATTTATTTATAATCTTTTTAATGGGAAAATCATTATCATTTTTTATTCTTTTTCTATATTTTAATGATATTCTAAATTGGGTTCCTTTCCCAACATATAAAAGGCCACCCACTCTCATTTTCTATTCAAAAATCCAAAATCCATTGGTTCATCCAAGACCTTATAAAATACCTTACATGATTCGATAACCACTTTAGAGTGGCTTTATTTATATTATTAAAATCTCATAGTAAGGATTTAGTTGTAAACATAATGGGGTTCTCTAGAGAAGAGGTATAGTTCTTAACCTTTTATTTTCAATTTATTTATTTCTATAAACCATTAAAATATAATTAAACTATTATCATATAATAACTTGATTATATAACATATATTTATATTATTTCATTTTAATTTAATGACCTCATCTATCTTCTCTTACCTTAAATGGGAAATGAAACCATCGATCATGTGTATGGTAGACTACCCACCTCACGAACCGACGTAGTCCGTTTTGCATCATCACCTCCCAAAAATTTTTATAATTATGAATTTAAAGTCTACATATATATATAATATTTATAGAATAATTATACTTAAGGATCTATAATTTCTCATATATTGTTTTTAACTTTCATTCTATGTTGGATATTATAACTCCACTCGAGTGTATGGAAGACTACTGCCTCGTGAAGCGATGTGATTAGTTTCTCAATAACTATTTACATGAATGTTAATATGGATAAACTAATGAATATATGTGATATTTATGAACGAAACCTTATAATGGAAATATAATATCACATCTAACTTCTTACCATCTAACCCTTCAGAAAACAATAACATCGATGGTGTGTGCGACGAATACAACCTCACAAATTAATTTGATGCATTTTCTTGTTATACATAGATTTTAATAAGAATGGATTAAATAATAATATGTGATATATTTCAAATAAAAATGATCTCATAATGTTTAATTGTTAATATCCATTGTTTATTTTTTTCCATTGATAAATTTGAATCAATGATGACTCATATGTACGGTCTACGATCTAAATGAATGATGTAACTCGTTTTCTATCTAAAACAATAATGGATTTCTCTAAATACATATAAAATGAATATATATATATATATAATGTATATCATGTTTAAATTTCTTGAAATTATAAATCTATGAACATCATAAAAGGAATAAAAATACAACACTAAGACATACTTGAAAAACAAAGTTGTTATAACTCAAAACACGATTTTAACGAGGATTTGTTAATAAACATGTAATAAAAGGTTATAAGTAAATCTTATATGATTTTATATAATGTATATAAGTATGATTATGGAATATAATTTTAATTAATCTATATTTATTAATCTTTATGTTCCAACATGTTTGAATTAATTCAATACTTAAGGTGAGGGATTTATGTCTCACTTTTATTTTTTATGATACACATGCTAAATTAACTTTTATGTGGTCTATATTATTACCATAAATGTATTTTATGATGATTATCCTAATAATTATGGGGATTTACATATCAATGTTTTTCTATCTAATTCACGGTGTTTATGGTTTAAATGTTTCCAATGTGGAAAGGTTATTTTCATCAATAATCATTTCAAAAAAAATTTACATCTTCTTTTATATGTTTTCAAGGTTATTTTATAGAGAATTTTATTTTGAAAATAATTTATTTTATAATTATTTTTCAAAGTGAAAATTGTATTTTCCTCAATAAAATTTTTACATGATTTTAAATTATTCATTTATAATTTTTCAGGTTTATTTTTTAAATAATAGAATTTTAGTAATGTTTTATGTTTTAAAAAGTTATTTTCAAAGCTGAGAGGATATTTTACTCAAAAAATAATTTAAATCATCTTAAATATTTATTTTTAATTTACAATTTTACTTTTAGTAGAAAATTATTTTGAAATTATTTTATGTCTAAAAAAATCAATATGGATGGGTTATTTTCCTCAGGAAACGTTTTAAATGATTTTAAATTATCCTTTTATAAGATTTAAATGTTATTTTTCAACTAAAAGGACTTTGAAAATGTTTTAGGCTTTAAAAAAAATACATTTTCGAACTATAAAGAAAATTCTATTCAATAAAATTTACAAGTTATATTTTAAAATCATTTTCCACCTAAGATGAAATTTATTGATTATATATATGAATTATTATAGATGTGATCCAATGATACAATTATTATTTTTTATCTTCTGGTCAATGTTTATGTCAATGAGATGGTTATAAACCCCAGTTTTTCATTTTTTTGTTGTGATGAATTAATAAAATTTTTATGAAACCTATTTTATTAACAAAGGTTATGATATGATGATATAATGAACATTCTATGATATTTTGTCCCAATTATGCATGGTTTTCTTTATGTGATGGTCTTTATGTTATAATTGGGGAAGGTAGTTATGTGATAACAAAATATTGTGGTTAAATTATAACCATGATGGGTTATACCTATATCTCCCTACAATTCATTGGATGATTCTTCATATCTCATGAGATAAAAAATTTATATAGACAGAAAAACATGGTCTATAATAGGACATTGGCCAATGTGCTTGATCTAAAATGAGAAATGGGGGATGTTTCCTGATCCACAATGCTTTATGGTATTGGAAGTTATCATTGAAAAATGAAATCATTTCAATAACCATGGACGTGCCAAAATTTTATGGAATGAGCTTATGGTTCTTGAATTATAATGGATTTTCCCTCTTATGAATAATTTATTTTGTAATGCTAATGAATTGTTCCATGAAACATGTTTATGATCTCTAGATGGTTGGGTGTATGTCATGTAAGTTATGTTCGTGATCTTAAACCATTATTCTTAGCTTATTATTTAATATTATTATTGATTGATATCACTTATTTTTTACCCATACTAAGAATCTAAGGTCACACTTTTTTTCCCCTTTTCTTAGGATATGATGAAAGGTACTATATAAGATTTGTCCAATAAGGGTGATAGTTATGAATAAATCTCTGGGAGATGATTTAGATCACTTATGAACTAACTGTTTATGTTTTGTGTTTCCTAATACAATAAACCTTTATGAACCTCATGCATGTTTTATGTATTATAAATAATATTCTTTTATTAAAATTAAATACCAATATATGAGAAACTTAGTTTTCTATTGTTTATTGTTATCACGTTCTTCCCTAGATTAGATAATTGAAGGATTGAGAAGATCATTTCAGTTGAGCATATTCATTTTTAAGTGATTAAGGGATCGTAAGAGCCACTAATATTCATAGTCTTTTGTCTCATAATTGTATTAATTGTAACTTTCCATTACGTAGGGGGATGTTAGAATTACTTTTAATTAAAGTTTTTATTCAAATATTTAGTTAATTAAGAAATTATTTTCATTATATTACCAATTCATAATCACATTGGTGTTGGTAACTCATTTTATCAATCATCACATTGCCCCTTACATTGGTTGTGGACTAACTTCCTCCAATTTCCAACCTTTGACAAAAATAATGAAAAATTTGAGATAAGTATTTTCAAAGTGTTAAACACATAAAAGTGAAAACCAAAAATGTAATGGATAACTCATAAATGAATTAAATTCCTCAACCTATGATTTTTTATCTATGTTATCCATGGTCTATTTCATAAAATATAATTTTATGTGATTTATTTGTTCGATTCATAATGGTTTTGTAATGATATTTTGAATTTAAAAAATAATATCACCTAGAATTGTAAAAATAGGTTTACAATAAGGCTTATTTTTTATGCAGTAGTTAGAAATTGAGTCAAATAACAATGTTCCCCTTTTAGGGTAAATACATATAGGTTAAACTCTGTGAGTTCCATATCCATTTGTAGTATAAATAGTATGATTTTATTTCTTCAAAACCACTCACTATATAATTAAAGAAATTAAATACATTTTTTCCTATATTTATTTCCATATCGAAGGCTACCACTATGGTTTGATAATCAAAAATCCCATAAAAATTTAGAATTTCCACTAATACTAAATATGATAACCAATATTTTAAAATGCCTTAATTTGTGATTTTTTACAAAAATAAATACATGATAAAATACTAAAATTTGATGAGGATTGGCGAATTTGGTAAATTAGATACATACAAGAATAAATTTAATCATGGATACAACAATTTTTTAAAAAAAACTGCATGACATGACCTTAAAGATTATAGAACATCTCATACTATATCGGATAACATAATGTTGTACATAATAAATGGTATTCAATAAATCCCAATAATGGAACAATAACAACATATAATTATAAAATTAATGCATGTGATTCAACAGGATCCTCAATGTGGAATAAATGAGATAAAAATATTATATAATTCATTAGAGTGAAATATATTTCCAATCCTACCCTTAACGTCCAAATCATATACATTCACTCCAATTGCACATATATCATGCATCATAGGAACATTATTCATCACATTTATCCACATAATTATAGAATATGGCTAACATATAAGGAATTACCCAATCAATGAAAGATCAGTACATCTATATGAATTCCCTTGAGTGGGGATGGGTATGGGTATTCTCTATGGAAATGTTTGTCCTGGAATATCATTTAATAATTTATTGCACCATAATGGGTGTAAATAATAAACCATGTAAGGGTATAATGAGAGTTAAAGTTGGTCTCTAATTACATTTAATTCAAAAGGATAATAAAGATATGTGTAAAAACACATTACTGCATGGAAAATTGGAAACCAAAAATACATAATTCCTAGAGGGTACATCAATAATGAATAGAGGGAGAAAACCTCTTACCTTGAGAGGGCTCTTATAAAACCGTCGTATAAGCTTCTTGATATCTTGGAAAAACATTGGTAGGGATTTATAGAGAGACATAGAGATATTAAATTCATTCTTAATGGGTTTTTTATTGAATATTAGTGGTAGTTTGTGAGGATGTTTACAAAAAAAGAGATGGGAATTCTTTATTAATTTCTAAAAATTTGTTTTGGACTCTATATGATAAAATAATCAAAACCACTGACCTTCACTTGGTTTTTCAATATAGATTCTTCCAAAGAATACTGGATTTAAAATAAATTATATCGATAATAACTATAATAATTAATATTCAACCATTGGTGATTTGTAAGTTATTAATGTTCACAATGAATTTTCATTCAAACATTAAAATATAATATCAATTTTGGATGGTTCATTTATTGATAATAAAATTAATTAAATAAATTTAAAAACAGATTATTTTAAATGCTAAATAATTATTTTGTCTTTGATTCCTTGTATCATATTTATAACTATTTCTTTATTTTATGATTTCAAAACCAATAATACTTATTTATACTATATTTAATTTTCCCAAACAAATTTTGACCCACTTAAAAAAATATGAAATATTAATTATTGGATAATTTTTATATTTTTATTAAAAAACGATTTTTATTTTACCAAAATAATATTTTTAAATATAATAATTCACACTTTTAAATAAAAATACATATTTACAAAATATAATAATTTTATAAAGACTAACCACTTTTCAACCGTAATAAAAATTTCATTGGACTTAATTTTATTATATTATCATTTATATTAAAAATAAATTTTATTTAATATGGTCATATCATTAGAATAAAACATAAATAGTAATTATTTAACTTCTCATAAATAGTTTATTAATTTATTTTTTTAAAAAAAATACACTTTTTATTTTTTTCATATCAAAATCTAACTTTTAAGAGTCTCATTAGTTGTTTATAAAGTAATAATAAAATGAGATAAATTTAATAATTTTTTTTATTTACAAAAAAATTAACAATTTCATACTTCTAGGGACTAGATACAGATCCCCTTATTACACTAGCATACTCCCATAGGTTATGATGTGTGGTGGTGAAACTTTCTTATGGTGGTTTAGTGAACATGATTTGGGTTGTGATCTAAAAAAACATTACATTCTCTCACAAATATTTTCACTGATGTTTCTATGTTGAATGTCACCTTAATATTAGTTAAGGGAAAATCCTAGAAAATATTTCTCCCACATAAGATCCAATAAATTGGGTTCCTACGGCATGATCCAACTTGTTGAGATCATAAATTATTTTATTTGTGTCAATTATAATTTATAATAACCCATAATGCACTATTAATAATGACCACTAAACAAAAACTGTGCTATTAGTGGAAGTGAGGCTTGATGATATTTTAATTCTAATATGATATATTTTATGATGTCCCAAAATATATTAAGTAATTAATGGGTTTTATAGAAGTACATTACATAATAAGTAACTTATTCATTTAAAAGGGGAATCTCATTTATAACGTTTTGATTCGTTACATCCACATGCCCAAACATCCATGATCTCAATTGTCCTCATGTTCAAGGTGTTATAATTTTACATGACATTCCTCCAAAAGGCTCACTTAGTCCATTGGATATCATTTTAGATACTCAATTATTCTTTCTCCTAAAGTCCCACCTATTCCATTAGACAACATATTTTTTCTCCATGTCATGCACACACGCACACACACCCGAGGCCCCCATGTGTTGCTCAATGACAAACATGTATATCCATAAAAAGTGTTGATTAGCTAATCCGTTTAAAAAACTTCTTTTATAAATCATTTATTCCCAAAATATGTCAATAATATAACACCGTTAAAGATCATTTTGAATACCCTTTCAAAACCAATTTGAAATCATTTAACCGCATCGATCCATTTTAAGAAGAACAGGGATATAATTAAATCCAACTTCTTTTAAAAATCATTTTAAACCATCAAATTTATAACACAAACACTAAATAAAATCAATTGTGGATAAAACATCAATAAAACATAATTCTAAAGAAATGCTATAAATAAAAACTAGTGGTGAATTTTTTTTGATGTTATCCACGTAAAACATCCTCAAATAGATACACTTACTTCAAAAATCAATTCCAGACATGTCACCCTTGATGAAAAGCGCATGAGATGAGTAGGAGGGGTCATAACTCACTTAAAACACAAAGTAAAAAACCATTATCACCATAAAAAATCATCTATTTGTCTGTGATTCATGCTAGGGTTCTATACATAAATGAAAAATAAAGAGAAAGGGTAGAACAAGGGGAAATGATAGAGATATCAAGAAGAAATTGGATTACCACAAGAAAAAAATAACCATGAGGAAACCACCAAAATGGATGGATATAAATATATATGTCTTGGGGAAGAAGCTATTGGAAAATATGAGAGAGATAAGGGAGATAAACCAAAAAATAATAGAGTAATTTTGGTAAAAACTAATGTTTTTAATGACCTAGAAAGCCACATGGATAGGAAAACCATATTCTAATCCGAAAAGATCCACTAACTCCCTAGAACTCAATTTTTATGGTTTATAGTAAACTTCATATATTTATTGGGCTCAATTTTTGAAAAAATGATATTCCCAAATGTCCCTCTAGTATGATTAGATGCACAATTAGGGAAGTCGTACACCAACTGTGGTCTAGTGTGTTTTTCCAAAAAAGTAATATTTCTAAACACTGGAACCTGAAAACAATAAAATGAATACATAGATAGATAAAAACGATAATAAGACACACTTGTGACCTGATGGGTGTCATGTCATCAACCAAAATATTCAAATATACTTGTTTCACTTGCATCCATAACATTAATATACAAGAATGGGTATTTGAAACCTAATCTAACTTAGATGTACTCAATGAAACTGAATTTTCATCATACATTCCTTGCTAATACATCCCTATCTGAAATTGAATGATCCTCAATATGTGGACCTAAAATCATTATAATATCATGCGGAATTAAAATATATTTTTCCATGGAAATAAAAATCAGATCTACATCTATATTGTTGGACACAATATCTGAGTAATTTTTTATCTCTATATTGATAAAACTATTTTGGATCACATAAAATCATTCACATAGAGTCATGTAAAAAATATTGGCATTGATATAGTTGGATAGATTAGTTATTCAATGATTATTCTATAATATTTTTAATTCACACAAATCTATAATTTATCTTTTTGGATTTGGTAAAAAATAAAATTGGTGTAGTTTTTTCTTCAAAATATTAAATTTCAATATTAATCAACAATTTTATAGCATATTTAAATTTAGATAAGAAAAAAATTATTATGTTTGTATATTGGACAATCCAAAAATTCAATTTTTAATTACTGAAATTTAATTTTTTATTAGCAAACACATTTAAGGAAAAGTGAGAAACCACATATCTCAACCAGGAGGATAGCCCTCATAAGAAATCACGAGATTAGTAAAAAAGAATTTAATCCTATTAGAGAATTCCTCTCTAAAAAGTTTCCAAAGGATAGAGTTCACCTGAGCATCAGGCTTGTCAAGAATGAAGTCTTCAAAGTGATCAGCCAGCTTGTCCCAAGTTTAAGTATATCCCTCTTTACTTATCTTCCCTTCATTGAAAAACCTTATCAGAATAAGGTCCTGCTTGTCGGCCCATGTAGCATGCTCCCTATTAACATCCACCCGAAGTTCCTTACCCATCATTTTGTTTTCCTCTTCTTGAGTAGCATTGCTATAAAGAAACTCATCCACCATTTCTTCTTCTGAGTGAAAAAGCAAGGAGTCGGCCACGAGACTCCCCTATATATTAAAAATGGTAGCAAGCCTACATTCCAACTCATTGGATTTATGTTTATTACCTGACCTGGCCTCCATTGGCTTTGGAAGATACGAAAAATCCATGTACCCTTTTTCTTCTTCCCTAAAGTCAAGATGTTGTCTCCCGAATCCCGACCAGGGAGCGTCTCATCCATATATGTCCCTTCTGATCCCAAAAGTCAATTTAACTCACCCAATATAGACATCATAGAATTATATTTCTTTAGCATTATAAAATAATCATTTTGATAATATTTATAACAAAAAAAATACAATTTCCTAAATATATACAATTAAAATTAGGGTTCATGTGGGTAGCTCTTTCACATATATGTTGTTAACAATATTTCCCTTTGGAAGTTTAATTTTGATCAAATATCCACTTAATATTGAATAATAGGATCTAGGATTCAATTTCATTCCATAAGGATATTTTTAATTCTTACAAACCATTCATCCATATTATTATAGAATGGATCCAATAATTTGTTCAATAAACACCCCTTCTTCTAGATATTAATTCAGGTAATATGAATTCACAACCTTCTAATATATATTTTCATTTAGATGAGAATGCATAGTATAAAATAATTAAATGGTTTCTATCATACCCACTTGTACAAAATTCTATTCAAAATCAATTACTTTAATATATGAGTAACTTTACAAACTATTATATAATTATTTTTTATAACCTCTCTCTTTTCTTTCATTTAGTTTTTAAAAACCCACTTGGTTCTCATAAACTTTTTATTTTTAGGACTTGGAACAAGATTCTAGGTAGAGTTATTCTCAATATGATCAATCTACCCATCCATGTATTTGATCAATTATTCATGATATATTACTTGAGCTACTAATTAGGGATAATCCTCTGAAATTTGATAATTTTAGTCTTCAATACTCAATCTTTTTCTTGCATTAATAGTTTCCTCATGAAATCCATTATCCATTTTTTAATCTCTATTTTTTTCCTATTTTGTAATATAATCTTTATCATTGGAAATTATTTAATTAACATTTATCGAATTCTTATTATTTCAATCTACTTCAATAACCATTGTTTTCTATATTAATCATGTTGTATTCTATGGAATTTTCAAACAATTCTTTATATGAAAATCCATTTTTTTAAAATCATAGTCACTATAACATTAAAAGATTCTTTAATTTTATATAGTATTTTATTATAGAATTTACATCATCTATCACATGATATGTTAACATTAAATTTATTTCCATGGATTTCAATTAAAAAAGTCCAATGTTTGTAATCTTGGTAATTATATAGAAACTAATTACATAAAAATTAATGTATTTCCCAATTAAAATTTTCAACAACCATAATCTATAAGACATTAAATTTATATTAGATGAATAATATATTTTTTTTATGTGAACTATAGTACAAATGGATTCTGTCCCAAATATTTTAGGGGTTTTACGCCTAGAAAGCATTTTTCTTCCTATTACAAAGATATTTTTTCCCTATCAGCAATCCCATTATATAAAGTTGTGTGGGGTGAAATATAATCATTATTGATTCCAATGTTTTCAATATAATTTTATATATCATTTCATGTATATTACATATCCATTATCTGCTTATAGTCTTTTTTTAAGAACCCAGATCATTTAAATATTATCTCGTTTGGATATTAAACATATTAATTTCATCATATTTGTGTTTGATAAATAGAATTTTATTTAAACATATTAATTCATCTATTATTATAATAATATGAAAATCCCCACTAGTATAATTTTTTCTCATAGTATCACAAACATTATAATGAATTAAATCAATTGGTTTAGTGGAATGATTCTATAATATTTTGTGTGTTCATTTAACTATATCCCTATTTTATAATTGTCCAAACACACTATATCATTATATTATAAGTTGATTATGACACTATTAAATTAATTAATTTTTTCCTCATATTTATCAAAGTAATTTGGCCATATCAAATGTTTTATACATTTGAATCATCCTTGGCACTAATATAGAAATAATTGGTTATGTCACTAATATAAAAAACATTTCACTTGTTCTATCGTATTTTTTTATGATGATTTCATATTGTTTACTATTTAATAATAATTTATATTCCTTGAAAACATGTTCATTCCCATCATCACATAATTATATTACATTTAAAAGGCTGAATCCCATTCATAGAGATAAAATATCTATATTTGATGTTCTCTTATTCAATCTCAGTAGCATCAACAAAATTAATTCTCCAATAACTATTATTTCAAATTATCATATCCCCTCCATCATGTTTTTTTTATTTTTTTGAAAAACAATGTCAGTAGAAATGTGTGAGGAAAAGCAACTGTCAAGAATCTATTTTTTTCAATTATTTCATTCATTGATGGATAATCTAACAAAAATATATTATTATATCTGATTTGGATTTTGAATCCATTGACCCTTTTAATTATATGAAATATTTTTGGAAAGTTTTGTGAGGAATAAATTTAAAAAGTGGTCTTTTTTCACATCTACTGCATATTTCATATTATAATTAAAATTTATTTTATGTAGAAAAATATGATGTATTCCTTCTCACAATATAATTCTTCTATGAATATATTATGATTTAATGAGAAATTCTCTCCCACTCTTCTAGCCTTCTCCATAATGGATACATACTACACCAATATGAGTATGATTTATACCAAAATATAATATAGAACATTCAATATACATATAATTTTGGTCTTCAATAATAATAGTCATTCGGTCAATAATTTATTTACTGTAAGATACCCACATACTGCACTGGCATTTACCTTTGGGGAAATAATTTTCTAGTGATTTAATTCTATTCCTTATATGTATAAGAGGATTATCACTCCTCTGATTTGGTAAAACATTATTAGATATAGAATTGGAATGTGTATAGTTTTAATTACATTAAGACTTAATAGGCTAATATTTGAACTTCTCCTTTGAATTCACATTAAATGTTTATTTTGATGGGTCAACATTAATATCTATTACTTTATTGTAATCAACCTTCATTTTCTATAGTATATTTTCACTTTCAATAAATTTTAATTGTGTGTTATTTTGATCTTCTTCTTTAAAAATGATTTTTATTTCATGATATTTTACCATATTTTCTTGATTAGTAGATTTCAACAATAGATTAATAATTTCAACAATATGGTCATATTGATTCATAAAGATATATTATATAGATTTAGTTTCCATTCAATTTAATTAGTCAAAATTATTATCTCCTTCATAGCCTTAGTATTATTATAACCACTCAATTTTGTTCCTAATTTCTTTATGTTATCATTATAATTTATCTCACCTTATTCTTCATAATTATTTTGAGGATTATTTTTAATTCTCAACATAATGAAGGAAGTTTAGAATTTATTTAAGAGTTTCATTATTTGGTTATATTTGATGTAGAATCTTATTCATCATATTTCTTCAAAATCCTTGTCTTATTTATTTTTTGAATATTTTTTCTCGAATAACCCATTTTTAAAAATATTTGGAATTTTTTACCCAATACTTATTTTGAAGTTTATCACATTGTTCATCAAATTTATAGTTATTTATATTTCTATTTAGACAGTTTATGGAAAAGTGTCAAATTCCACTACATTTTAATTAATTTATTAGAAATTTATCTTTGTATTTTCCCTTACATTTTCAAAGATTTAGTTATATAAGAGACATGATTCTCTTATAATCCTTATTATTTTATTATTCATTAGGATAACAAGTGACCTCAAATTATTCTTATTTAATTTTTATCTTTCTCAGGGATGAAAACTTATATATCCTCTTGAAATTTATTCTTTATAACAAGTATATTTTTAATTTCATAAGATGTGAGGATGTTATTCAATAAATCAAGTTTGATATCCTCTCTATCATCAAGGATGGATATTTTTGGATCAAATAAATCAGTAATGGTCCTCATTAACTTAATAAATTTTTTAAAATCATTTATTTTCTCACTATATCATTATATATTAATGAAAATTTCGTTTACTATTATTAAATAGTCATTTTTTACATCTTATTCTCCAATTTGTAAGCATCTAAATATAATTTTATAGATATCTAATTATTCCAATTTTATTTTATAATTCAATTCAATGTTGATTTTAATTTTACTATATAAATATTTATTTTTCCAAGTATTATCACATTAGATAATACCTTTGATGATAATAAAATATCAATAGAATATTTTACTTTTGTATTAGTTTTCATATTGTTCTTATCAGTAAAAGATATTTGAGAACATCTATCAATAGGTGTAAATACCACAATTTTAACATAAACAAACTCAAGGATGAGACATAATAAATAAGGAATAATCTTATTCATCTAACCATTATTTTATTTCTAATTAAGGTTAGAACACATCTTCTAGTAATATCATTTAGATTTTCTATTATCATGAGATATGGATTCATCATATGGAAAATTAATTCTATAATACCAATTATTGTACCCTATAAATGGTTAAAACACTATGAAGGGGTGCGTATGAATCAATGGTGTTGATTATTTAAAATTTAGTTCACATAGAAATTTACCTCTACATATATTTAATACACAACACACAAGAATATTTAGATCATCCTTTCCCCTAATTCAGTTAAATAAAAACAAGACATGGAATAATGATTTTACAAGGTTATATCCTATTGTGTTTGACCATGTCCTTATTTTGATTGTTATTTTATAATTAAAATTTTTCTACTAATTTTTTTATTAATTGAATGCGGTAAAAGCCACATAATATCCTATAACTCATTATTTCATATCACAAACATGACATCCCACTAGAATAAAATTTTAGCTCATAATAGTTCAAAATTATCTAAAAAATTGAGAAATATTACAATATAAATTTGAGCTATGTCATTATAAATATATATATATATATATTTCACATAAAGACACTAGGATGACCTGATCAGAATAAAAAACCTATTAAATAACTTCAACCATAATAAATAACTACAAAAACTAAATTGATTGACTTTGTCAAATATTAAAAATCATTGATCATATTCTTTTTCTTCTTATTAGTATTTAATCAATTAATTATTAATATCTTATATGTTTTTTTATTAAGCTCTATTATTTTACACTCAAAAATACTTCACCACTCTGCCTTTGTCACCCAACTACAACCGTCGTTTTGGATTTATCAAATATCCTAAAATTAATTTGAATTTAAGATAACATTTATAACACATCACTTAATAACTATTTCATGAATTCATAGTATAATAAGATCCTATGTGATTTATTCAATATTCTATTATCATATATAAGGTTAAAAATCACCATATATTCCATTTTTTTTAATAGTGTCTCTAATGAAATTATAAAAAACCCATTTTATTTCTTTCTTCCCATTTTGGATGATAAATAATAGTCACTTGATAAATTTTTTTTGCTATTATAACCATTAATAATAATTTATATTTAAATTAATTTTTTTATTCTATAAATACTTTGTATTGATTTTGTCTTATTCTTATTAGACCAACCTTGGTTCTCTTCATCTTCATACTTCTTACTGGATGAAGTAGTTCTTTAGAGTGAAACAAAACATCATATATCATCTTATTAATTATTTATTCACATAAAACCTTGTATTGAATAGAATAGTAAATTTTATGTTATTAATTAATTTAGGATCCACATAGAATGAACCTATTTACGTTCTTTCATTATCTGATATTGATTTTCTATAAAAAAAATTAGTTTAAGTTGATTTTTTTTCATTATCACCATGTATTCTTTTTATTTATTCATTATAGACAAAAACATTTAAATACATCTTTAATCACAGCCATAAATGTTATTTTTAAATTTCTAAATATCGTTATGGGTAATGACTAATTTAATTCTCCAAAATAAATGATTTTGGGAATTTCTATGTATATTAGCTAAGTGTTGAACCTAATGTTGGTGGAAAACAGCTCTATGAATATTTGTGGATCATTTATATAAAGTTAAACTCTATAAAGTTGTTTTTTACAATGAATTATGATCAACCCAAAAAACTCTTTAGGAACCATATAAATTTGAGTGAAGATTTTTTGAGCCTTATGAAAATCCCAAACCTAAAAAAGATGAACACCATTAACATTTTATACTCAAAGAAGTCCTAAAGAAGAACTTTATGAAGACTCCAAACAACTATATATTGTATAAATTAATCATTTAATGTTTAAGATAATGTTAATTTATTTACCAAAATAAGACATTAGATTGGTTCTAAATTCTATTAGTGTAAATTATCATTTTGTTGCCTTGGTTAACCCTATGAAGTTCATAGGGTTTAAGACATAACCAAATAAATTAAATTTTTTAAATTCATAATTACATCATATCTACTAAAAACTTCTCATATCACTCAAAATCAACTAAAAACCATTCAAAACACTTTATAATAAGACACACTAATGTTTTATTTTTTATTTAACATGATTAAAAGTAAATAAAATCCTTCGAAAAATATTGTTAACTCTATACACAATGGATTATGTCTTCCCATAGTTCACAGTAAAATATAAATGTTTCCATGAATAATTATATGTGATATAATTATATTCTCTGTCCCATTTTTGTTAAACTCTTTATTCTAGATCTTTATCACATCACTGGATGATGTTAAAATATAATTTTAATTTTTGTGGTGGTTAAAAGTAAGATTTTTGATTTAGGTCAAAACCAAAAAAATTTATCCACATCATATCATATAAAATATTACAACTCTAAGAGGCCCCTATATTCAATAGTGTATTATTGTAAAATGAGTTTATTGGATGAAAGTGTTTACACTAGTGTTGGTCCTTCAATAAGTAAAACTATATCAGATTCTCTTATATATATTTTCCTTCATGATCTTGGTGATATCACAAAATTTTGAATAATTGGTCCTAAAAATTATTTTATTGACTTAATTAGTCTGTGGGTACAATCAATTGTAAAAACCCACTAGTAGTTGTTGAGGGTACTCAATCAAAATTAACATGAATAAAGGCCAAAATCATTGATATTTTAGTATAAATTCTATAAATTTTCATGTTTTATCTTATTAAATCTTATCCTAGTCAATAATTTCATGGGTTATTTTCATTTTTTCATAATGGTAAGACCTAGTGGTGTCCTATAAAACCCATTAGAAGTATCCAAACATAGGTCAATTATAGAAACCCAAAGACATAAACATCTCATCCACATAACATAATGGGAATATTTCATTACATTATTTTCCCAAGACCTTTCTGGTTTATATATATATATAATAATGAAAAAATGTTTATTAAAAAAATCTATTTTCATTGTATCAATCGTAAATTTCAACATTATATACAAAACTAATTGATCGATAAAGAAACATAAATATATCCAAAAAATTATCCACATTAAGAAGCTTATAATAAATTTCATACTATTATAATCTGCATAAAATAGGGAAATGGAAACATAAAAAAGAGATGATATCAAATGATTAGTAAGTTTAAAAAAAATTGATAACATCGAATATCATTACTGATTATAAGTTGATCATATGGGTATAAACAATATATGTAAGAATTTTAAACCCAAAAAATAACAGATCATATATTATAGAATAATGGTTGTAATAATATAATATGTAAATGATTCAATAAAAAATGATCTATGGGAGCATAAAATACTATTGACTATAATAATATAGCTATTTCATCTTTAATTTATGACATAAATATTAATATAGAGAAATATAATTTCTATGAGCCACACTATTAGTGAAAACGCTTATAATAAACTTAAATATAATTTGGAATACTTATCTTGTGATATGTGAACATCTAAACAATTAATTGGAGAGATATATAGGACCCCACCTATCATTCATCCATACACACTTGCAATAATTGAAAATAATTCAATTACAACATCAAAAAAACATAGAAATAAAGTGGGCTTCATAAAACATTAAAATGAGATTAATTATATTTTTATAGTATATATAACCCATGGAATGAAAATGGATTTCATTAAACACATGATAAATAACCCATTTAATGAAATTGTGTTTCCAATCATTTTGGAATAGATTCACATAAATAAATAATTAATAATTCCATCAATAACCTAAAAATGATAAATCCACATAAAATAAATTTGTATATAATGACATTATTTAACATTCATGGTAAAAATAATTCAATCAAGATAATAAGGAGTTATTTATTTAATCCAAATAGATAATGGGTAGATAATTGTGATAAAAATTTCCTAATTAATTGATGAATGGAACCTAAGTTAACAAAAATTAAAAAAAATGAATTAAAATGGGGTATTCATAAAGTAATGTCATTGAAATAAAATTATAGTAGTGCATTGAAGATAACTAGGCGAGACAAAGGAAGTGAGTGATCATTCCTCAAAAAGTGAATGGCATAAAATAATTCATCATAGAGAGAATTTGAACGCCATCATTTCAATTATTTCCATTATCATGTGTAATATATTTCAAAGACAAATTATTTTTATGGAAAATTATTTTTTATTATTTTTATTAAAAATCTATCTCGAAATGATGATAATACTTCAAAATTTGAAAACAAAATTAAAGAGATGTTTTATAAAACATAAACATGAGTAATTTAATTTAGAAAGCATGAAAACATCAACAAAAATTTCTATATAAAATGGATAAGGTAATGGAAATAATTTTCAAAATGGAAAATTTGCACAATATATTCTTTTCAAATTTTAAAGAATATTAACCATATTAAAAATGTTAAAAACTTTACAAATTTTTTTAAAAAAATATCTTGTAGTTGGAAATTATCATAATAAATTATTAAGGAATAAATACATGAATTTTCATAAGAATCCAATTAATATAGTCAGGGAAAATGATGTTTCTTGACTAAGAATAAGGTATAAGGTTGGTTTTAATTATAAAAAACCCTTTGTGTAAAGTACAAGTTTAGTAAAAATGAATTTTTGATGGTACAATTAAAAATAAAGGAATATAAAATAAAAATAATTTGGGTTTTTATAAAGAGAAAAATTACATTGATGGATAATATTTCTAAAATAGTATGGTTTTCTAAAATATTTTTTGTAATTGAAAACATTATGGTATTTGTATGATTTGGAGGAAAACACCATTCAAATTTAATATCATTAGAATCGAAGTCCATTTAATGAAATTAAATTATATATTTATTAAAAACCCAGAATATGGTAAAATAAATTCATTAAGAATTAATAAATCAATATTAAAGTTTTATTTTTTTACATTATGAGATAATTATCAAGAAATATAATTTTAGATACAAACCCCTTGATTTAAATCTTGTTCAGTTTAAATGAACTCTAACCTCCAATATAAAAACATTAACTACCTTAGTCACCCATTTAATATAAATATTCATATATATAAGTCTTTATAAACATCATTTATAATTATTCTATACATTAATATCCGTAATTATTTATTTTTAATATCGTGTGTGAGTTATCATTGTCATTTAGAATTAGAGTCATAATAGAAATGCCCATATCAATCATTATCTGATGACTTGTTCTTATAATATCATACAAGGTACTAGAATATATGTTTTATAACGATTTATAATTTTATAATTCCATTCTATGAGAGTTTTCGTTACAATAATTAAAGATAAATTTTACAATGACACTGTTTTGATGATTCCTAGAAAATGAATGGTGTTTTTTTAAATAACGAAATTAAATTTTATATTAACATTAAAAATAGTAATTATTTATAATATATTACTTCTAATAAAATTCTTATAGTCATCCCTAATAATTTTTTTTTCAATGTTCAATTACATTGTTAAATCTACTCATATAGAAACATACCATAATTAATGGATGATTATGAAATTAGTTAGTTGATATATCATTATAAGAGAAGAATAATTGTTATTGTTTGGAATATTATTATTTATTAATAAAATTAGAAATAATGAGGAGAATAATATAACATATATTTTGTTATTTCATAGTATGAATAAATCTTTTTTTATCTTAGAATGATATTTTGGACGGTTCAAATTACCACTGTTGTTTATTTCTCATATTGATAATAGGTTATACAATTTCACTTTCTTTAAAATTATGAATTTCTTAACAATATTAATTACACAATAAACACATTCTAAATACAATACAGTTTATATTTTTATGAAATAAAAATTGGTAAATCGATCATTCCTTGGAAGTAGTAGTCCACACATATGAATAGTCGATGCATCTTTTTTCCATAAAAATGAAAAAATGATTAATATGGTTTATCATTTAAAAATATAATATATTTCATATTTATAATAATTACACATTAAAGTACCTATTATAACCAACCCTATAATGTGGTAATGTAAAATAAATTATATTTCATCGTATAATTGATAGTCCACATAAAACCGAATGATGGGTTTGATTTTCTTGATAGGAAATAAAATGGTGGTCAATGCTTTTACCATATTTATAATAACATAAAAATATACTAATTTTTCTTATATTATCATTTTAATATTTTGTAATATACTTTTATTAAGAATAAATGAACATAATGTAATTGAAATGGGAATGGAGTGGTTAGAAATTTATACCTCACTTTTTAGATTATCTCTATTATACAAGGGGGTAACATGTTATGGATGGTATTTTCTTAAGAAATGAGCTTTATAAGGTGTATAGTAATGTTGAAGTGAGTTTAAGGTAATTTTTTAGTTTAAATATGTGTGTTTTGGTGTGAGGGGATGTTAGGAGAGGATATATGTTTTTATAATTTAAAGGGTATAACGTTTTATAAAATAACAAAAAAATTAGTAGTATGAAGTATCTCTCAAGGAAAGTGCCTCCCATAATGAGAAATAATCAATAGGGGAAGGTAGAAGGTCAATAATGTATTGAACCATACATTCCCACACATAGTTTAAACATACTTTAGGCATTTCTCTCTTGCTTATATAGGTTTTACCCCTTTTGATTTTTATCATGGTAAATATTTTTTACTAAAGTAATTTATCTAGTATTCTTGAAAAAATAGTAATTATTAAATAATTTAGAAATAATGATTAAAAATTTGAAATCAGTTTTATTATGTTAATTTAATAATAGTGATTACAATTATACCTAAAATACTAATTTAAAAATTAATTTAAGACATCTTTTAAATATATAAGACTTATTTTTTATAATGTAAAATATTGGTTTATAAATTAAAACCAAACTTTTTTAAAAATATAAATTCACTTATAAAATCAAATTTTAGTCTTAAAAAAGTTTCCTGAATTTATAATCCAAATATATATTCTAATAATTTTATAAAATTCATGTTATTTGTAAAAATTTTATTATTCACTATTCACTTTAAAATCAATATTTTTTGAAAAATAATAAAAAAATATCCCTTAAAAAATATTATAATTCTAAATCCAAAAAATTAAATTAATTTTTTAAAATTAAATTTATTAAGCTTTCTATTTTAACTTTTAAATAATATCCTTAAATAAAATGAGAAATAATTATTAAATTTTAATAACATTTGAAAGTATTATCCATTCTAATTTTAGTTTTATTTTATTTACAAATAAAATTATTGTTTTTATTATTATTATATATATTATTATTATATAATATAAATAATATTTTTAGTTTCATTAAATATGTTATTTAATATTCATTTTTTAAAAACATTTTTATGAATGAAATGATGTCATTTTTTTATCAATGCATTAGTAAATGAACATTTTTTTCTTTGAAATTCAAAATACAAAATGTGTAGAATACATGAAATAAATACCTTATAAATTCATAATTACCTGATTATATCATTAAAATTATATTTTCCAAACACTTTAAAACTCCTTGAAATATCTAATCATAAGGTAAGCTCTAGTGGCAGTCGAGGGTGGTGATTCAACTTGCATAGTTCTCATGGAGATTTTTATGATCTTGAATTTATATCACAAACAATTTCACACAAATGGTAGTATTTCTAGATAATATTGGTTATGGTCTATGGAAACCACTAGCAAAGATACCTTATTCCCATGATCAAATAATAGACCTTCATAAGGGAGATTTATTCCTCTAGATTCCATTTATTTTCTTCATGGATTTCAAGATGTGGTTACATTTTTGTATATAAACAAATTTTACATCTATATTATAATGGTTTATTTTCAATTAACATATCACTATTTCTGTTTAGATACATTTTCCTGTGGAATAATATATTAACATAATATTTATTTATGGAAAATACATCATGAAATCATGGATTGTTACATTATCCAAACTTCAAAAATTGCATCATGAAAATTTTAAATATTACTCACTTGAAAGATAAGGGGTTACATGAATATAGATTTAATTTCCAATAATATTTCATCCTCACTATCCAATATTTCACTAGGGATCTTATATTTTCCCTCCTCATAAGAATATAACTAATGATGAATTTCTCTTTAACCCTTTGTGTTTACTGCCGCAATACAATGGGAATAAGTATTTTATTCAAAATAATTTTATATTCAAAATTTTATTAATAAGTGATCATTCGTGGATGTTCAGTGGTCATTTTCCAATCATGTAATTAATAATTTTCAATATATCAACCTCCTTCCTAATATTAAATTAAATTTGAATTAGGGAAGTATAATTATATTATATAGGATATACCACCCTATAGACATATATAATGGAGAAGTTATATACTCTAACACTAACACTTTTTAATAATTATTCAATATATATCCATCTTGATGGTGATTTTATGTACTTATAAAACATTTTAGGTACAAAGAGGTGGGTTTAATAAGATTCAAATACAAGAGTTGAATCTTTTGACTAGATGGTCAGTGTTTATCAGTTCATATTGTCTTAAAAACTAGCTTCCATGTTTATGGTTCCATAGGCGATCCCTTTTCTGGGATGTTTCTAGTTATTGTCATCCTTGGTATCCAATTTATTATGGAACTAACATGGATAATATTCATGTTTACTTCATTTAATAAAGTGAATCAATCTGTGTAAATGTTGATAAACACATTTTCCTTTTATCATTGCAACTAAGCTCTTCACATTTCCTAAATAATTATTTTCTCTATGATATCCTTTTCCAATCATAAAAAATATCTCTGATCTATTAGGACAACCTAATTGGATATTTTTTCCAATATTATTTACATGATAAAATTTTAAGATTCTTTCCTAAAATATATTTGTCACCTTAAATTCTAAGAGACTCTATATTTACCCACTTTGTTCATTTGGAATATCAACTAACATTATGTTGTTAATCAAAATTCCTAATAATGGTTTTGGAATAATCATAATATTTCCCACTCTAGATATATTCCATCTTGGTATCTAGTTTGAAAAATATCTATATTGTCCATGATATCTAGTGTTAAATTTTTTTGTTCAAATATTAGAAATTAAAAAACCAAAATGAGTTAAAATTGAGTGAAGAATAAGTAACACCACAAAAAAATTAGAATATAATTAAATAAAAAATACAACTTTAAAATAAATGAAAATTTTAAATTGTTACATCTTCTTTCAGTTCAACATAAATTAATTTTGATTCAATATATGTTTATTTAAATTTTGTTCCCAAAAAATTCATATCATAATTCCTCGACACAATAAATCCTTCATAATGTCTTATAAGGATATTGTGATAAACCAAATCATATCCCTTATAAGTGTCAAAATAGGTGTTCAGTAATGCCTATTATTCATGTACCATGTCATTATTGAGTGAATACCCAATACACCATTTTCAAGGTTATTACCATTTGGTATATCTATGTAAGAATATACACCAACTTGTATTATCCATAAATTGTGTTATTGATTGGAAGACTACAAAATATCTTCATTATCAAAATTAGAAGAAAAAATCTTCTACTCAGACATATCCCTTAAATCGATCTCTAGCGTTTTCACTAAATTTATCTTATAATAATCCTCATAAAATTACCCCATATAATCTAAAGTGTTGTCTATAGTTGAAATTATAATAAACTATAATTTATCAACCTTTATTGAAATTTCAAATTCCCAATATATCCTCAACTAATATCATCTAAATATCAAATTTTATCTCAACCCTTATATGATACCAACCATTTAATTCAATATATGTGTTCAGCTCATAAATTTAACGTGATGGAAATATTTCATTAAAATATATTCCCAATAACTTTTAGGTTTAGAGATTTAGATAATCATGAAAAAATGTTACGTAACAAACCTCATTTTCATTGTATCAATTGTACATTTTCCAAATATATATGAAACTAATTAATACAAAAAGAATCATCAACATGTCCCTAAAAATCAACCCATAATAAAGTATTCTATAAATTTTATACTTTATATATTTTTATAACATGGTAAAAAGGAAACATAAGAATGGTTTGATCATAAATGCTCTCCATTGGTAAAAATAAATGATAAAAATCAAATACTATTAGTGAGCATAAAGTGAAAATATGGGTATCATCAATATAGATAAAAAACATAAACCCAACAAATCATAGATAACACATCATGTTATATGTCTTAGCATAATTTAATATATTAATGATTTAATATAATTTGATCCATGATAGAATGACATAAATATGAGAAAAATAATAAAACAATAAAAATTATTCTATATGGAACAAAAATTAGTATAAGGAAACAATATATTCATGATTCATACTATCACTAATAGACAAAAGTTATATTCCCGTGGTTTAAAACTATGAAAAGAAATGTCAAAAAACTGAGTTCATAGCTAACATCCACGATTTTTCCAACCATGGGCACTATAATCATGGTAGTAGGGTCTGACCTATTACCATAGTTTTCCCAAAAATGTCAATAGGACTCACAATTTTCCATTGTGGCATGTGACCTATATCCACGATTTTAGCTATGGAAATAGGCAGATACTTCAATGGTATAAAATTCAGCTATTTCATTTTTAAACCATAGCCATAACCTAAAACAATATGTGCCCAGTAGGTTTATATCCCAACACCGCCCCTATCCATATCAGCGACCTCACCACTATACTTTCGATAATGTTGAGTATATATATATATATTATGATATATATATATATACCTTCATAATAGCCTCAAATCATTGACAATATGCCTTCCTACCATTTTTTTGGGTGGGAAATTGTTTCCCACCGAAGCACGGGAGACCTATATCCACAGTTTTGAGAAACAATGGATATAGCTCTTTAAATATATTTATTATAGCCACAACATTGAAAACTATAGCTATAGGAAACATAACCATGTCCATGGGTTTGGGTTATATCCAGGGTTTTAAAAATTGTGGCTATAGGCCACAGAAAACTGATATATAGCCACAGTTTTAAAATTGTGTATGTATGACACTTAATCGTGGCCATATCCTCCTATTTCCATAGTATAAAAACATGGTTATAGGTTTGTGGAAGTAGCCTATTTTTTAGTTGTGTATTATTTCACAAATTTATAAGGAATTATAATGTACTCATGAATACATATCTCATGAGATATAAACTACTCTCGAAATCATTGAAGGGTGATATAGGACCTCAACTGTTATTTATCCATAGTTAGAAGTTTCACATGAAAATCATTCACATATCACATAATAAAACAATTATGAAAATAGTGTGAGTTTGATATAACATTAAAATTAAAACCATTCTATTCTTATTGAATATAAAACAATGCGATTGAAAAATATAATTCATTCAACACATCATGGAGATCTGATGGAATTTAAATTGGTCTTATATCCATTAAAAATGGATTCCCATAAGGAAATAATTAATAATTCCATCAATAAACATGACATGATGATCCCATGTAAAATAAATTGGTATCCAATGACATAATGTAACATTCATGGTAAATACCAATTGATTAAGACAGTATTGAATATTGTATTTACTAATTGAAAATAACATTTTTATTAACATGCACCCTTTTTAAGGGTTTAGGGGGAACCAGAGATGACATCACTGACTTAAAACATCTATCATGCTTATATGTCCAAAGTCCCAATTCCAAAAAACAACCAAACTCAAGTATTCAAATAGAATACCCTCCCCAGCATAAAAAACATAGGATCGGCTTCCACAATCTCAATGCTTCTCAACTAGCTATCCTGTAAAGGGGTTCATAAGACTAGTACCGATGGGAGTCGCCATTCCATTTTAGATGTCCAATTTTGAGCAGTGATTCTCCTATGACAACTTCTTTCATTGAAATCTTTGGGAGAAATCCCATGTTGGATAACTAGTTGCTTTGACCAAAAACCATAGACTACAATTCCACAAACAAACCACTAATTCAAAGATTCCACATCATCACAAGAAACTCAACAAATACCAAGACCTCCTTCAACATAATGTCTCCACTTGCTGCTCCACCAAAGTCATTCCTTCAAAACCAAATCTGGAATCACATAGATCACCGCAAAATTATAGCTACAAAAATAGAATCACAACGAGAATTTTGCATTCAAAACTAGAATAAGACACATAAATCAAGGAATGCAAAATCTTCACTGGATTTGTAGCCACCCAAATACCCAAACACACTCGAATAATTTCCCCTCCAAAAGCTAGATCTACAATTCCATCATCTCCTTTAATATTGCACTCATAGACCCTAGAAAACCTCCCAATCTACCCACCCCCGATGCAGAAATGCGGTGGAATCCCTCACACCACAGTAGCAAGTGCTCGACCAACAGACCTTCAACACACTATCGTGGGAAGCCCTTGCCTGATAAGAGGATGTAACATGAATATGGTCCAATAATGATGATAATTACTGAGTGGTTGATCCCACAAAGCCCCAAAATTCCACCCATGAATGAGGACTCTCACACCACGAGTGCACTAAGTAAAAGCGCTGAGTAGATGGGTCTTCGCCGATCTGAGATGGAGAAGAGGAAGAAAGTGATAGGTGGAAACCAAAGCGGTGTATAGAACCTTAATAGAGCATCAACATTGAATACTGTATTTAAACCATATACATAAATAATATTCATTTAAGAAAATAATATAACCACTCCATCAGTGAATGGAACCTTGGTTAACACCATTGTAACATCCACTTGTCTAAATATTTCTCACATAGATTAATCGGGTTGGTTACAGGACATCAAGTGTGCCCCCTCGTAGGAAATAGGTTTTCAACTAGTATTAGTGGGTGTAACGGGTATAGTGGGGAGACTATACCCCTCGGTACAGAGTTACAACATAGTTGGAATAACAAATAACAAATAAGTATTTGAGTACATATATAATTAAAGCAATACAATACAATGGAAAAATTAAAATATCCAACTAAATAATCCAATAAATAATAAAGGAATAATTTAAAATCCCTGTAGAATTTAAATAAAACACATTCCTTAATAAATATAAATAAAATACTTGTAGACTCGAATAAGGATTCAAAAGTCATCGGTACCACGCCCCATGTCAGGCCCATCTCAAAAATCCATCTCATCTAGTAAGAAACATTCAACAATAAGGTCCCTTTCCCATATCCAATTAGGCATATATATAATATTCTTGGGTACCAAAAAATCTACTGAGTAGGGTTTTAGTGTAACTTATTTTGTCAAAACCATTGTGTATAAGTATAACTAGTATGATAATAATTGAATGCAATAATGGAATAAATAGATGTAATAATTAATTAAAAAATTAAATCAACACCACATTAACCTTCTTTGGTACCATTAAAAAATATCTCTATGTCTCACATCCATTAAAACCATAAGCATAAAACCATGGTAAAGTATAATCTACCTTGGTTCCATGCCAGAATACCTCTAAGCATGCCTCCCAACCATGACAACGTAACCATAACCGTATAACCATGGTATAAATCACAATTTTTTTTCAAACCCACTATATAAGAGTTTCATATATAAATTAGGGACAATACTAGTATATAATAATTACAAAATTTATTAGGTCCAAGCCCAATATAAAGATTTTCAGAGTTTTCCACCATCCATAGCATACTATATAATCATTCCATATTTTCTTAGGGCATAACATAATATTTGATAATTTCAGCATGTCTTAGTGAATAGCCTGGTATATATGAATATTAGAAAGACAACTGGTCCAATTCCGTATAAAAAATTAAATCATGTCAACTAGGATAACACCCAATATAAGCGTCATAACATAGAAATCTCAAAACATGACATAGAAACAAGGATATTACAATATCACATCATAAGGCTTAATGGATAATTATGAAAATTATCATTTATCATTAAATTTAACATTTCATTTATCTATTGGTTATAATAAAACAATAATACAATCATTTCAATAAACATGCCATGCCAAGGAGAATATATATCAAGAAAATACCAAAATCCCATGTCATGTTAAGCACTCACTAATCCATTATTCATTTCATTTAAAATCAAGAGTACACTCACCCTAACTCCATCCATAAACTAGTTCAAACCAGTTTAATCAAACTAAATTCCATGGAATAATAAAATTCATCAATTAATTTATTTATCCTTATGATGTGTTGTAAAATTTTTAATATTTCACATAAATGATAATTATCAAACCATAGGGTTAATGTTTAGACCATACTTTAACAGGTGATTATTGTATTGCATCCTAGGATTCGGAAAGAAGAACGAAGGTGTAGATAATCACAATAAGGATACTAGATCACAACCAATCAAGATCAAAATCACCAATGACCATGGTCAATAGATTTCAGCACAACGCCCACAGAATGAAGGGAGAGAAGGGAAAACAGAGGAAAATCCAATCACTAGGGATTAGATGATTGATCTGAATATCCAAAATGAAGAGAGGTTCTCTAGAATATCTTGGAATCTACCCTAGGTTCAAGAGGATGAATCTTAACATGAGCTGAATGATAACATCATCTTCACGACACCCTTTAAAATTGTAGGATGAGAAATTGCAAAGTGTGTAATTCATTTACATGTCATGTATTTATTTTTATAGGGATACACCAAAATACTCATTGCCTCAAATTATATTTGATCATGTAGTATTCTTACAAAGAATGAATTTTTTACACAAAGTGTAATTACTTAACAACATGTACTAGTTCATGACATGTGTTTGTTAGTAGTTACACGTTGTGTAATAGGTACAGAATATATAATCACCCAACAGAGACTTTTTCATACCAATTCCGAAATATGTTCCCAAAAAACCTCCAAGTCCTTCCAATTTCAAAAAAACCCTCTTAGAGCCATGAAACATGATAATATATAGACTATATTGATTGAAACAAACATACATCCCTAAAAATTAGGTAATTTTACCATAAATATGCTCTCTATCTCCAAACAAGAATCAACCACTATGGATCAAATGGAAAACTCAGAGAGGGCTGTACCTGGAAGAATGTGGGATCTTAAAACCTCCCCACCATATAACAACTCATCCCCAAGATCCTATAACATCATCATGGTGTCTTGGTGGACCTGTTTGTCCATTATTATTGGTTATTAGACTCCCCCTCATAGGTATCCTCATGAACACACCCATGCTACCACTTCATTCAATCAAGAGGTGTAGTCCGGCCCAAAAATACTTATTACTACGGTCCACAATCTATATTGGATTCCCCTCAAATGATACATAAGAACTAATATCAACATATGATATGACTATCACATGATAATGATATAGATAAAATCTCTAATGTGATGACCCATGGAAAATGTTGTGAATAGAACTATAGCATTGTGGAAGGGAAAATTGGTTGGCCACTAGACCAACCATTTCCCATATCCCAAATGACCTGATAAACCTAGACGCTGGATATCCATATTTACTATTATAACATTTCCCAATACTTGGTGACAACTGATGTTAAACATGATGACCAACATTGAACTCTATAGGTGGTCTACGATGGTCTGTGTAGGATTTATGCCAACTCTTCATGGTCACCAACAAACTCATGAGAAATAGAACCTACCCAAATGTCTCTTGCACGATACTAGGTCCAATAAGTGTGAAATATCCTACCCCAACCAAAAAATTGGTTAATGACTTGGTCGTCAATGAAAAGCCTCAAAATCTACCATTAGGATTGATGCATGGAAACATTTATTATATGAAAACTCCAAGTGTTCCATATGTTTATCCCATGACCCACCTAAATCCAAAACACAATCTCATAAAAATATATTATAAACCCACAATAGTCCACTTGTATTGACCATCAGGGTGAGAATGATAGGTCATACTCAAAATAAAATGTGATCTTAGATACTTATAAAGCCCATGCCATAACAGAAATGGGAATTAAGAATCTATATTATAAATAATACTCATCAGAACACCATGGTACTAACTATATTATGCGCATAAATACTACACAGATCCTGCATTGTAATGGTTTCCCTACTGGGAAATAAGTTATTTATATTTTTTTAGTAGATCCATGATCATCCATATAACACCATTTTTATTGTTTGTCCTGGGTAGTCCTATCACAAAATCTATAGTGACATTATTCAATTTCCACTATGTAATGTGAAAAATAAGAATTATCCTAGCTATCCTTAGATGCTAACCTTTCACCTACTAAAAAGTGTAACATCTAGCCACAAATCTCACTTCATCCTTCTTCGTTCCTTACCCCACGTACTTTCTATGGAGAACATGATACATATTTTATAAACCAAGATGCACTACCCATATAGAATCTTGAAAGACTCTCATCAATTCCTCACACGAGTTTTTAATAACCCACAATCAACCATAGAAAATAAATGAATTTCCACTACCAAGAGACCATCATGATGGTCTCTCCAAACCATATAACCTATCTCTCATAAATAATCCCTTCTAGTAAAATAAACTATTGGACTTATTGAGGTCTAAAATCATGGGTATAATAGATGTTGATATTTGATCTACTCATCCACGAGACATCTGGATATGTAGATGCATCTCTATGTAGAGTGTCATTATCTAACACTTGTCACAAGACTCCAAAAGTGATTTTATTTTCAACTTTTGAATCAATTAATTAGCAATTATGTTTCCCATTCCTAATGAATAATAAAAATCAATGTTGAAATACTATAGATTTTTGACCACCTCTTCTACCTATGGTTTAGAACCAACTATGAAATTATGTACTTGAGCCTCTTTTGGTCTGTGTATACCAAAAACCACTCACCCATGATATAATGCCTCCACATCTAAAAGAATGTACCAATGCTTCTAACTCAAAATAATTATTTGGTTAATTCTTCTCATGTGGTGTTATATGTCTATAGATACAAGTAACTACTTGATCCTCTTGCATCATAACTGATTTATGTATAACTATAGATTCATTATATTACATGGTATATGTTTTACCCAACATAGGTAAAGTGAGGATAGGTGATTAGGTCATCCTTCCCCTTCATCTCCTTAAAATATCTCTTACAACCATATGACCTTACGAACTTTTCCCCCCATCTTGGACAACCCTAACATTGGTTCTTCCAAATGGGAGAATTCCAGGATAAAGTCTAGGTAATAACCTTTTAATATTAGAAATCTACAAGTTTTAAAGAAATGATTGGGATTCACCCAAGATACCATGGATTAATCCTAATATGGGTCCACTAAAACTCCAATATCTGATATGACATAGCCCAAGAAGTGAACTATATCAATATAGAATCTACAGTGGGTTATCTCATAATTATGCCATTTCTCTCTCAATGTACTTAAGACAATGTCAAAATGTTTGGAATGATCATCTACTAACAAGGATTACACTATGATTTCATCAACAAATTCCATGACAAAAATATTCAAGAATGGATTAAATATTCAATTCATCATAGCCATGAATTATTATAATGCATTAGTCAAAGAAAATGACATAATTACAAACTCAAAAAATACATACTTTCTATTAAAATCAATATGATGTATGTATATCAGTCTCACCCAAAAAATATAGTATCCTGATTTCAATTATATCTTAGTGATTATTTCATCACCTCTCGACTAATTTAAGATATCATTGGTATGTAGAACAAGATAAATTTTCTTGACCATCATATGGTTAAATCTCCAATAATACAGAAATAAGTGTAAAGTCCCATCAACATTATTTATAAAGAGAACTTGGGAACCCTGATGAGATGTACTAGATCATATAAATCCTTTATATTGAAAATCTTCCAACTAAAATTTTAACTCCTAAAGCTCTGATGGTGTCATTCTATAAGACAGTATTGAAACTAGATCTTCTCCCAAAACATTCTTGATCATAAAAATGATCTCTCTCTTGGGAGGAAAGATGTATTACTCAATAGGAAATACATCCTAAATAATTACCAAACACTGGAAGAAAACCCCCAGATATATCTCACCATCACCAAGATCAAGGTCGGTTATCTGATTAGTGACACAATCCTATCTACATTTAATTGGTTCTTTATAACCATCTTGATTATCCCACTCTCCCTAGTGAGAACAGATTCTTCGTTATAGAATTATAAATTAATATTTCCTATAGTAATAATTAATATGTTCCCAATATATTTCTTGACAATCCATACCAAGAATCAAATCTAAACCTATTATTTCTAGAACAATGGGTTTCCATAAGAAAAATTGACCAAAAATCTATAGAGAACACGCCATTAATTATTTGATATTCTATGATTGTACTCCCAATACTGAATCAATGGTTAATACACCATACAAGACTTCCACATATAATAAAAAACTATTTACAAAAATAATAGGTAAAAATGAATGTGTTTCTCCCATATCAAAAAAAACGTAAGAAAGTGTAGATGATAGAAGAATCACATATTCGATAGTAGAAGGTCACACATCAACAATAACTTAATTAGTATGTTTAATGTAAGGCTAACTATCCCATATTACCTTGGCTCCATACTAACTCCCCTGAGATATTCCATATTCTTGGTGTGGCCATTCCTGCACAGGGGTACCATGTCCCCTGGCTCGACCAAAACATCTTATGGAACTCCAGATACCTACCTAATAAAGAGTAGTTGTTTTCTTATAAGGCTCTATTACATGTATGTATCCCCTACCACTTTTCTATTCCATAATTACCCTTTAAAACCACTTTATGTGGCCCATCCTATCACAAGAACAACACTTTAATGCGGGTTATGGTCACTGAGGCTAGTTTTAGACCATATTTCCACATTGATAACACAAAACAAATGATCCTAAGATGGAATCCCACTCCCCTGAATGATTTTACATGAAAAATACTATCACAATGATTCTTCATTCAACTAGAAGAAGATTTTAGATTTCTCCCAGATAAAATATATGAGCCACTTCTCAAGGCCTCTATAAAATTCCCTTCCATAACGAGTGACTAGTTTATCACATTCGTAAAATTTATCAGATGGAAAAAATTCACATGTGACCTAATATAATTTCTATGACTATATAGAAATCATATCCCCATGGATCTCCCATTATCCACAAAGGATGGCACTAATCATAGAAGGTTGGAGAAATGTTTAGTGGAGTGAAGTAATAACATGCCCTCCCATTTCAGGTGCATGAACTCAAGATCCATTTCATCCCTCAAGGTATGGAGATAGAAATGTATTAGGGAATTGATATTTAGAAACTTCTATGATAACCCATATTTCTTCCATTAATTCTCTGAAATATCTCACAAATTCATAGTTGATACCTGAAGCATATATGCAGTAAGATTTATCCTATATGTATGGGTTTCTCAAAATATCTAAAGATATTTTGGAGAGACATGATCTAAAACTCAACTAACTGGGGAATCCCACCCTAGAGAAAATAGGTAGATTCTATATCTGGAACTCTCTCATCATTTCAATCATCAAAGGAATGGTGTGAAAAATATCTCTTTTCACAGATCACATGATCCTCAGGAATCTATCATGAAGTTGAAAAAATATATAATCCTCAAGAGCTACAGAATGATATATAATAACTATGTTTGGATCTTTTTAATGTCCACTATCATAATTCTCAACATGAACACAATGATTATACATTTCATATAAATTAAAACACACTCCTTAGAACACATTCTCTAACAAAAAGATCGTCTTTAATAGGTGACAAAAAATGATAACCACTAATCCTGATATTTCTTAACATTGTTTACATGTTTTTTATGAGGATATAATATTTTATTATTTAATTTATCAAATATATAATGTATCTTGTATCACATTTAAAATAGGGAAGTATATATCACATACAAAAATATGTCACTATCATTAAGAATGCATTTCTACATATATCCCAATGTACATATCAAGAGGAATGCATACTCATCTTGCGTAATATTTATCCATCAGTATAAGTCTCAAGAAAATTTAAAATCACAAAACAATAACCTCAAACAAAATGTGAATCACCAATGGTGAAATACCATCAATTGTAACAAGCGAACATCATAAACAAAAATCCCATCCCTGGGAACTCGGATTTCCCATATACATAGTTTTGTTACTATAATACATAATCTCATTAATAACTCCAAAAACATCCTTGTATCCTTTATCACTATACCTAATTGTAAATAAATAGAAAATACAAACCTATTTATGATACCATTTTATAACATCCCTCAATTTGAAGCTCTCTCATGTGGACGAATCATGATGGTTATGTGACCCCAAGTGTGCCTCCCCTTACACGAGATCTTTCCAACTAGTAGTGAGGTAGTGATATGTATAGTGGAGAAACTATACCAAAGGTAAAAATTTACAACATAGTGGAATTACCCCAAAATAAATAAATATCAGAGTGCATAAATAATGGAAAAAATATAATACAGTAGAAAACATACAATAAAATAAATATGATTTATCCAATAAATAATAATCAAATAATGAAATTTCATGATGGAATATAAAAAAATCATGATAGATGTAACAAAAATAAAATACTATCAGACTCAAATAAATACTCAATAGTCCTTAGTACCAAAACCCAACTTGGTCCCATAACCAAACTCCAGACCATCCTGCAAGAGACTCTCAACAACACAGTCCTCTACCCTGGTCCAATCTGATATCAATGTAATATGATTGGGTACCAAGTAGTGACCCAAGTAGGGTCTGATTATTAAATTGTAGTTCAAAACAACCATTTTTGAACATAACTAGTCATGAAATTAGTAAATCAAACAATACATTAAACGTGATTATTAATTAATTAAAGAATTAAATCAATACCACATCGAACTACTTCAGAATAATGTCGTAATATCTCTAATCATGACTCACATCAATTCAACAATTACAATATAACCATGGTAAAACATAACCAGCCTTAGTGCCATGCAATAATGTCTCTAAAAACACATCAGAACCATTCCAGCATAACCATAAACCAATAACTATGTTATAAATCAAACAAATCTGGGTCAAACCTTATATATAATAATTTTATCAATATATAGGCAACGATACTGGTATATAATTATTACATTTTTATAATATCCAAGATTTGTATATAATCATGTTATCATGTTCTAATGGGTATAACCCTCTGTATAATAATATCATCACGCCTGACTAAATAACCTGGTGTATAAACATTTCTTCCTATCTGAGAGCATAGCCCAACATATAAGCATTTAAGAAATTCTTCTTCTCCAAAACCATATATAAGCATTAGAACATGTCAAATTGTCCAACTCCATATATATATATATATATATATTATAATATAAACACAACACCTTTCATTACAACAAGTATATCACAATATCACATCGTAGAGATCAATTGTTAATTATAAAATTTCTTATTTATATTTTAATGAAACACCCAAATCCAATGTATATGGGAATATAAATCATCCAGACACCAAAATCCAATGTCATGATAAATACACAGGATTCCATTATTAATTTCATTTCAAATAAAGTGTTCTATCTCCTAAATAGAATCTATAAACTAGGTCAACCCATTTTAACACAAAGGGATTCCAATGAATAATCAAACTCAAAAGGTAATTTATTTTAGCACATGTTACATTGGAGAAACTCCAACATTGCACATACTTGAAAATTATCAAACAACAGGTTTAAATTTTAGACCCCATACATTTAACAGTCTATTAATGTAGTACATTCAAAGGGATTCTACAATAAAAAAAGAAGGAACTGATGATCACAACAAGGATAATATATCACAACTAATCAAGATCATAACCAAAAATGACAATGTTTAATATATTACATAGTTATGAATAAATCAAAATGGGATATAAGGAAAAAAAAGGTAAAACAAATCTCTAGGGATCAGATGCGTGATCCGGATGTCTTGAATTTAGAAAGGCACACCATAATCACATAAATGATACCCTAGGCCTGATAGAGTGAATCCACACATGAGGTTAATGATAAAATCATTTGCATGACACCCTTTAAAACTGTATGTTCAGAAATTAGATGACATGTAAATTCATTTACATGTCATGTATTTATTTATATAATTATAGACCAAAAAACCAATCAACATTGATATATTTAACCATGTAAAATTATCATATGATGTGAATGATTTGCATGATGTGTAACTGTTTTTTTCCATGTACTGGTATGTGGAATGTTTTTAAAAGTAGTTACAGATTTTGCAATAGGTACACATTGTATAATTTTCCAATAGAATTTTTTCATCCCAATTCCAACATATAACCCTGAAGAACCTAAAAATACAACAAAATAATAGAAACACCCCTTATTAATCTCATTAACATGTTTTTATCTAAACTCTATTGATTCAAACTAGCATAAATTCATGAATATTATGACATTTTTTCTAATAAAGGCCATCCATATCCGAACAAGACTCGACCACTACGAATCAAATGAAATACTCAAAGGTATGTACCCTGAATGATAAGGGACCATACGACCATTTATTCAAAGTAAATAAAAATATTGTATTCATATAGGAATGTAATTTTAAGTAAAATTTCATTTTGGCAATAAAGATGTTTTGAAAAGGTAGTGGTGGTGATGGATAATTCCTCAAATAGAGAAAGATATGACATAATCTATCCCATGGGAGAATTTGGATGGTATCATTTGAATAATGTCCCAAATAAATTGTAATATAATTCAAATAATAATGTCTTATATTGAAAACACATTTTGATTTTTAGAAAAAAATTACCAATTATTATACTCCTTGATCCTTTTTAAAAAATCTATGAAATTGTTTATTAAAATAAGATAATAATAATTTTTTTTTGAAACCATGGAAACTTATAAAATGATAAATATAACATTAAAAATTTTGAGGAAATATGTGCTCATAACGAAAATTTTAAAAATATAATCTACCACTTTGATGAAAATAACCCATAAAAATGTAAAAACATTCATTAGTTTTTTAAATAACATTAATTAGTATAAAATGAGAATAATAATGTTTGGGGGGTTATATAAAGAAATTTTTAAAGGAATACATTAAATATGGGAATGGAAATATGGGAGTTTCCTAGTTGAGAAGAAGATATAGGGTTCTTTTTACTTAAAAGAAACCCTTTAGGTAAAATAAGAGTTGAGGGAAAGTGAAATTTTTATGGGACATGCGGACCCTCATGAATATAAAATAAAACTTTGGATGAATTTTATAAATAATAAAAATTACCTAGGTTTATTATCTTTTGAAAAAATATTGATTTTGAAAATAAGATTCAAATTTGAATCCCCTGTGGCTTGAATAACATTTTCCTCAAAACCCATCTCATCATTGGTATCTTTAGAATCAAAGTCTATTTAAATAAAATAACTGATATGGATCCTAAAAACCCATGAATATGGTAAAATAAATTCATTAGTATGAAATCACACCATATTAATTTTATAATGGGGTGTATTAAGAAATAAGTCTCCTGAAATTGAAATTGAGACAAATATCCCTTTACCTCAATTCTTTCTTAGTCAAAATGTCTTCTAAACGCATGTGTAATAGAAATAACTACCTTAGTAACATATTAATAAAGATTTTAAAATATAAAAAAAATTATCATATTTATTTATAATTAAATTATTTATGTATATTAGTTATATATTGTCTATTTTTTTATATCGAGATTAAGTAATCTGGATCATTTTAAACTAGTTTCATAATAGCATTGTTATTCATCATTATTCATAGAAGGTCCATCTTTCCAAACTATTCATAGGTATTGGAATTTATTTTTAACAATTAATAAAAATATTATAATTTCATTGTATTCTATTTTTTGTTATAATCATTATAGATTAATTTTTCGATGAGCATGTTTCGATTAATCCTAGAAAACACATGGTGTTTTCTTAAATAATAATTTATAAGTTTTATATTTGCATCAGAAAAACCAATAAAAAACAAAGTAATTAATTATTTATATAATATATTTAAAGAAATTAAATTCACATAGTCATATATTATATAAATTTATATAATTTTTCAATTATGGGGTTAAAATAAACCCAAAAATAACATAAAAAAATTAATAAATGATTATGAAGTGATTTAGTTGTAATGTCATTATACCATAAGAATAACGAAACCACTAATTGTTAATTAGTGTTATATATCATAATTATATATATTTAAAATAATAATATATCCTATAATAAGTTTTGTCATTGTATTATGAAATCACTATTATATTTTTGAATGCTATTTTGGATCATCAAATTTAAAACACGTTTTTCTTTCTCATCTTGTTAAAAGGTTATTACATTTGAATTTACAAAAACACAAAATTTTTAAAAACATAATATTTATCCACTAAAATAAACCTCATGACCATAAATTTAAATTCTGTATAAAAAGAATAATGGAAATCAACCATTTTGTTAACGTGGTAGTCCACACATATGAATGGCTGATGATTTAATTTTCCATAGAATAGGGAAAAGAAGAAATATAATTTTTCATTTGAGAATATAAAATATTTAATATGTGAACTTTTTTATATTAAATTATATATTATTACCATCCTTTTAAGGGGTGAAAGTAAATGAAAAACATTACATCATGGAGGGGGTAGTCTTCACAATTAACAAATGATGGTTTCATTTTTTCTTAATGGAAAGTGAAAGGTGGTTAATTATTATAACATCATTATAATAATATTTCCTTACATTAACTAAACTGATTTTATAATTTTAATTTTATGTAATATAATTTTAGGAATAATTATTGTAATTAAATAAATATAAATTAGAAATGGGTAGTTGAAAATTTATACCACACTTATTGGATTATGTTCTCTAAATAGGGGGTTAAGCCTTTGAGGGATTATATTTTCAGAGGACCAAAATCTCATGAAGGTGGATAGAAATGTTAATTTTTTGATTGATTATAATATGTAATTAAATAAATGGGTTGTGGTGAGAGTGTAATCGAGGAGAGGAATTCATATTTTGAATGTGAAAAGATTAGATTTTATTTATAAATTTTGAAAAAAAAATTAATAATGGGATGTCACTCATAAGGAAATTAAATCCAAAATTAAAAAATAATTTATATTTTAATGGACAAGTTAAATAATGTCCTCAATCACCCATTATCATAAATTTTTTACAAAGGTTTTTGTTCTTTATATCTTGGGTAAATCTATTTTACCCATTTTGATTTGAACTGAGGTAGCTAGATTTTACCAATGTAATTTAACCATTATTATTAAATATAAAATGTTCCTTGTCACCTAATTTTTATCTTATTATTACCAATTTAAAATCTATTTTTCTATATTAATGTTATTAAAGAGATAAAATTTAATTTAAAAATACTAAATGTTCGTTTTATTAAATCCATTTTTTTATAAAATATAACATTCTAAAAAGTATAAAATGGGTTTTTAATAAAAACCACCCTATTTTGGAAATTTTAATTCACTTATAAAATACAAATTTCTTCTTAAAAAATATTTTTTAAATTTTCAATTCATAATTATATATTAATAATGTCACAAAAACATATTATTTGTAAATATAGTATTTTTCACTATTCTCATAAAAATAAACCATTTTATAAAAATAAAAAATTCCTATTATAATAATATTGAAATTATAAATCAAAAAAATAAATCATTTATTCAAACTTATTTCATATAATTTTTTATTTTATCATTTAATTGAAATCCTAAAATATATTGAGAAACTTTCATTATAGTAAAATAAATTTTAAGGTATTATGAATTATTATACTTATTTACTCATATCAATAATATATAATATATTTAGTTTCTGAAAATAATACTCATAAAATTAATTTAGTAAACATTTTTACGATTCAATTGATCTCATTAATGTTATCAATTAATTAGTAAATAATCATAATTTCTATTAATATTAAAAATAAAAAGTGTAAAATACATGTGATAAATAGCATATTGTATTTTCAAATACATGATTATATAATTCCACTTTATATCTATATATCCCAGTAAAATCACTTCAAAAAATCTAATCATAATGTATGATATGGTGTTAGTCAGGGGTTGTAATATTTCTAGCGTACATCTCATGGAAATTTCCTTGATCTTGATTTTATCTTTCATGTGATTTCACTCATAAAATATTTTTCTTGATATTGGATTTTTTTTTAGTCTAGAGAAAAACACTAATGAACCTAACTCATTTCCAAGATCTGATAAATGAGCATCATAAGGTAGAATTCCACTACTTAATGATTTTCTATCTTATATATATTTTATAATATGGTTACATATTTTTATACCTACTAATTTAATATCTATAATATAATAATCAAATTTTATATTAATACATTATGGTTTCATTTTATTTTAGTAGTTCATATAGATAAAGGTATTAACCTAAAAATTATTTAATGATAATACATCATGGAATCATCAGTCATTTCATCATTGATGAATAGATTGGATTACGAATGTTTTATCAAAAATAAACTCTATTTTTCCCAATTTATAAAATATTTCCGCACTTTTATGACTCATTCTGTATGATTTTCCTTAAAAATGTAATTTAAAACTCACATAAATGCCATAATTGGTTATTGTTTCTATATAAAGAGATTAATTTATTTTAATATTCTGGTTTTCATTATTATTATAAAATAGAAAATAATTTTGACATTCACTAGGACACAGTTATCCAACCACTATGTTGTGGGATTGTTCTCCACAATCAAAACCACATCATGGTGGTTTTTTTTTCTTATATATGTTCTTAGTAGTACTGACTAATTAAATGCCACATGAACAAAAATGGAATAAAAACGGCTTAAATAATACATGTTCCTTGGTAAGACCAATGTGACAAAATGGCATGTGACATTTCATGTTGGCATGGTTTTAGAAGATCCCTTGAAAGACAAAACATTACCAGATCATATCTCATTCCATGGTGAAATGCATATTTTATGGATGAAATTATAATGTTTTTTTGAATAAAATACATTTGTTGATGTTAGACCATTGGTTTTATACTGAATCAATGTGAATTTAGACCACATAAAAAGTTGTTTGGATGATTTTGTTTCTATAGTTTTGATATCAAATGATAAAAAAGTTATCATTAATTTATTTATTTATTTAATATTTAAATATTCTGGTATATAAATTAGTTAGGTGATGTGAATATTATGTAAGATTTAATTTCTTTAATATGTTTTTAAGAGAATACTTATATAGATAAAAAGATATTTAAATATTGTATTGGATGTATTAGTTGCCTATAATAAATATTGGATGGGTTTGGAAATTGTAACATAGTGAAAACCACTCAAAATAGTAAGTGTGAGATTCCTTCAAATGAAAGCACATGTCAATGACTCGATCATTCAAATGGGTAGGTAATACTGATGTTTCTTCTCATGGATTATCTTATGTAAGATATTTGGGCATGGGTAACACTAATTAGATTAAGTCACCATATAAAACTATAATCTTTGGGTTACACTTAGTTTATAAATCCAAATAATATTATGATGTCAATGTATTAGAGTTTTGTTTATCAATAAGGTAGATTTGGGAAAAGGATAGTGCAATTTTCTATCGAAAAGTTATATTTGATATAATTGTTGTGATGATATTCCTAAATAGTAAATTACAAGTATAAATTCCAATGAAATGTAATTTCTAGTGAAATACTATTCCTATTCCCCTAAATATTGTAAATAACCAAGTATTATTGTGTTAAAAAGAGTAGAAATCATATTTTTTTGAACCCCAAGTACTTATGAGGGGTAAAACGATTCCTTCACATCGATAATGATATTAAAATATTTTTTTTCAATTTTATCAATCTGAAAATGGGGTCAATACCCTAGGTATTTAATATTATTAAAATATGAGAGTTTTCATTTATTTGGAATACACTAATATTTACACATAACAATTAGTGATTTTACATCTGAAAATGATATTATCTATTAATCAGTATCCCATATTGAAATTTAATCATTGAAATTATGTCCAAAATGGGTAGTTTTATTTTTTATTAGTATAAAATATGTTCCCATTCTTGGTCCTAGGTCAGAACATTAAACAGTTTTTCATTTCAATTAAATAAATATTTTTGGTTATTTTGTTTTTACCTTCTCCCATATTCTCTCCCTCATTTCACAAAATGGAAAGAAATAAATCTTATTCTATATGAATATATATTGTCAATATATGGATATAAGGAAGTGGGGTGCAGGATTTTACTAGTAATCTTTGTAACGACCCAATGTTTTATTAATGGAAAATCCCTCTTGATCCAGTTAAATGTCTCTTTATGAAAAAAAATGTTTTTATAAGATGTCAGCTTCTTTGGTTTTATGTAAAGAATTGTGACAGTTACTCTTATAGTCGTTGAATAGTGATCACATGATTAGTATAAATATAAGGATTTAACGAACCCAATTTTACTCAGACAAAGGAAGTGATGGCCTCATCTAGTAGAATTTCCCCATACAAAGCCCATTTGTCGGAGCTCGGAAAAGAGGTGGTGTCTTTGGGCTTCTCCCTTGACCAAGCCCAAGCTGAGCTTCATCCTGTCAAACTCAAACGTGAGCGTCTACGGGAAAAGTGGAAGTTGATAGAGATTACCACTCAAGCGATGTTATCTGAGCCACCCCAAGAGTCTGTCACCATCACAAACCTTACCCTTATGTCTTATGCGGCTATTTCAAGGGGTTATGTAACAAATATGTAGTACTATGTTCATGTACATTTTTTTTTGAATATAATAATAAATATAATTCCTAGTTATTTTTGATACATTGTAAATAGTTTTTAAAGTACAAATTGTGTTTTTAGTTATTATTTAATTAATAAATCTATTTTATTAAATTAAGGTATTTTTGAATTAAATAATATTTTAATAAAATAATATTATTATTATTAAATTAATTTTTATTAAATATAAATGATCTTATAATTTTATGAATGTAATTAAAATTTTTATTATGGTTTGAATGGAATTTCTATTAAAACCTGTGAATTTTCGATAAATATCAGTTTTTATTTTAAAAGTGAAAATTCACATTTTTAGATAATTATTTAGATAAAATAAATGTTATTTTTGGAATCAGGACGTTGAAATTATCCAACGGTGAATGTTTCATAATTTTCTGAGACAGTCAAATTTTTGGGTAAAAATTAAATACCATTTAAATATATAATGTGTTTTATGACATCATAATGACCCAATGGTGACGTAATAAAATACCATAATCCTTATTTTCGGCCAATATATGTTTTATCATTAAAATAATGCGGTTTTGGGTTTGTTTGACTTACTTTTCAATGCATTAATGAAGCCCTCAAGACATATTCAACACTTTGCCTTTTTAAATTAATTTCCATGGGAGTGTGACTCACCTCCACATAAGCAGCCCTAATATTTTAATAAGTTCGGACTTGGGACTTATAAAATATTGTTTTCCTCTTTCCTTTTCTAGAAACCATGGGTAAAAACAATGGGATGGTTTGTGTTTTGGATTAGTTTAATATAAGGGGTCCCAAACCTAAATAATAAAGAATTATCTCACATTTCCTATATAAACCCACCCAAGATCCCACTTCCTTCTCAGTAAAATCCTTTGGAGCTCGTCCAACCTCTTCCCTACACTCTATATAATCCTCCCAAGGTTACACAAGCTCCCAAGAAGCCTCTCACAAGCCTCTCTCTAGCCTTTGGAAGCACACTTCCAAGTGAGGGTTTCTTCTTCCTTTCTCATTTTTTTTTTCAATATTATTTAAGTTGTATTGCCCTTTTAATTTCAATTATGAATGTTGGGGTATGGTTTCGAACCTACCCCATACTTACCTCTTATTGTTTGAATGATGGGAGACCCCTTTATCTCTCATTAAATTCCTCTCATGTACACCCGTTACTCGGCCGAAATTCCGAAAGAAACTTCTCTCTCCTCTTTTACATTCAAGCATTACTTTTGTATCATGAATCTAAATTGCATTACAATTGTTGGTACATGTATTTATATGACCTCTTTACTGTCCATTACATGTAAATATGATGAGGAACCCCCTTCCCTCTCATCAACCTTTTTTATGAATTCTTATGTCACGTCGTTACGTTGCCCAAATCGCACCGATTTTCTAAGCCAATGTCTTTGTGTAGTGAATACCGTGCCCAATTCTCCATCAAGGGTATTCACCTTTATGCACATTTACATATCTATTGTAATGTTTCATGTATGAATTCCACATTCCTTTATCGTGGAAGAAATGATTATCTTTTATGAATCCATGTTTTATGATCCATGTGGCACACTTATGCATGAAATGAAATGTTTAAGGGTGCGCCCTTATAGCGCTCCAATGCATTGGGTAAAGTATAGTATCATGATAAGTCATGTGAAATGAGTTTTGACTCATTATAATTCAAGTGCAACGAGGGTTTACTCATGATTCATGTGAAATGAGGGTTTACTCATGCTCCATGTGCAATGAGCCTTGGCTCATGCTAATTCAATGTTAAGTGTTGTTGCCACATTTCCATGTTATGATTATCATGCTTTATCATGCCTTTATTCTCATGTTTATTTTATGCTCTATTGATATGCCTATTGTCTAACATGTATTGTACTCCTCATGTTATTCCATGTGTACTCCCTTACTGGGCTTTATAGCTCACCCTTTTCTTATGCATGTTCTCAGGTTATCCCATGAAAAGATAAGTACGAAGGAATGTAGTGGTCATGTAAAGGAAGTTTTCAATAAAGATGTTGTATTTCATGTTTTAAGATTTTATGTAATGATCCTAATCCCCAAAGACACTAAACCTCTCGATATTCTTTGTTTTATCAAGTGAAGTTTAAGGTAATAAATCATGTTTAAGTTGTAATAAAAAAGAAGGGTTGTCATAGTTGGTATCAAAGGATAGGTTTAGTTATTTTTGGTATTAGGAAACCATAGTAAAGCCTTAGATACAAGTCTAAGTATAATAAAAACATCCCTAAGTTTTGGTAAATACTATGTAATTGGTTTATCAAACAAATACATCACTGTCTGGATACGAGCAGGTAGAGGCGGCTCTGGCACAGATGTATCCTAGGGGTAAAACCCAAAAACACCGCTTTGAGCTAGACTCAAACGGGAACTGGTGCACGACAACAGGCCTTGCTACACTCTTGGTTACGACACTCCCGGATTATATGTTTTGATAAATTCACAATCTTGTTATGAACCCTTATTAAGGTAAAAATACCCCTAAGAATATATATTTGAAAGTAGATCATGAAAGGCCTAGATTGAATCCTATAGACTCATGAGTTAAAGAGATTAAAGTTTATTTATAAGTCATCAACTTTTTTCTTTGGATTACTCTTTATGTGTTACCCCTAACATTCCTTTTATTCCATCCAATGGCCGGTAATAGGGGGACTCGAGCTAACAACCATTGTGAAGATCAGTGTGATGATTGTACTAATGAGATGCCCAATCAAATGGGAGCGGGAATCGCGAACTTTGTCACGCTTCTCTCCCAGCTAACTCAAGTTTTGAATAGAAACACGGTTCAAGAGAAACGTTCAACCCCCCCTAAGAAAGAAAAAGTTGCTATCGAGGGCTTCATGAGACAAAGGCCTTCTAATTTTAGTGGATCATCCGATCCCATGATTGCTGAACAATGGATCAAATCCATTGAAAAGATATTCTCCATCTTCCAATGTTCTGAACAAGAGAAGGTTCTCCTAGCTACTTATTGTATGGAGGGTGAAGATGATCAATGGTGGACGTTGATCAAAAATACGAAGCCTGAGGGGGAGATCGAGGCTTTGGAATGGAAGGAATTTTGGAAGATGTTTTTTTATAAATATTTTCCGCGCACCCTCCGGATTAAGATGGAAAGGTACTTCCTTTCCCTCAAGAAAAAAGATGAGGAATCCATTGGAGCGTTTGAGGAAAACTTCACAAGGATTGCATGATACGCTTCCGGCTTTTTCATTACCACCGAATGCAAGGTTGACAGCTTCTTTGGTGGGCTGAAGCCTTGCTTGTGGAAAGCATTAACGATCCGTGACTTCAACAGCTATGAGGAAATTGTCTGATGTGCCCTCAAGGTCGAAATGGAGATTGGAGAATCACAGGGGTATCATGGGGACAAGAAGCATAAGGTGGACTTCAATTCTAGTGGTCAGATGGATAAATCCAACGGCGCTAACAAGTTCCAGCACCCCACTTGCAGAAAGTGTGGAAAGAAGCACCCTAGAAATTGCCTTAAGGGGACGAGAAAATGCTTCAGGTGTGGAAGAGAAGGGCATCTAGCTATTAACTGTCAGCAAGAAGAACCCATGGCTGCGACAGAGGAGAGGAACTCTCCGTTCAAACCTCAACGCGTTGTTCAATGCTATAAATCTGAAGAACCGGTTCATTTTTTAAATTAGTGCCCTAACCCAAGGGTTATCGGAGGCAACCAACAACCTCCAAGACAGCAAGGAAGAGCTTTTTCCATCACTTCTGCCGAAGTGAACCCCGACAACGAAGTGGTGATAGGTACGCTAGTTATTCATTCAAGAATAGAGAACTTACATTTTGATTCAGGTTCTACGCATTCTTTTATATCTCAAAAGTTTAGTATAACAATCCCAGCACCACCACAAATCATGGAAGTTAAGATGTCGGTGAGTACGGTAAATGGGGCAACCATTGCATCCCATGAATATAAGTCCTCCCCTGTTATAATCTGTGGATCGAATTTCCCAGCGAACCTCATCATACTCCCTCTGGTGGAATTTGATGCAATTATTGGCATGGATTGGCTTTCCTTATATAGATCCAACATAAATTGTTGGGAGAGGGAAATCACACTCCATATGGAGAATCGTCCCCCGATTCTTTACAAGTGTCAGGAGGAAGATGAATCTCCTTTAGCTCCATCATCTTAAGCATGGATATTACTGCCCTATGATCACGCGTATCTGGCTCAGATGATTGAGTCCAAATAAGAAACCATCCTTAGAGAAATGCCAATTGTGAGGGAATTCGCGGAAGTGTTTCCCGAGAAACTTCCTGGTCTTCCTCCTAGAAGAGATGTTGAGTTCTCAATTGAACTTATACTTGGGGAATTACCAATATCCAATACTTCATATAGAATGGCTGTTGTTGAGCTTGAAGAGCTAAAGAAACAACTACAGGAGAATCTGGATAAAGGGTTTATACGCCCAAGTGCTTCACCATGGGGTGCACCAGTCCTCTTCGTCATGAAGAAGGATGGGTCAATGCAGCTTTGCATCGATTATCGTGAACTTAACAAAATCACGATAAAGAACAAGTATCCACTCCCATGAATTGATTACTTGTTCGACCAGTTGCGTGGAGCACAATACTTCTCCAAGGTGGACTTGCAGTCGGGATATTATCAAGTAAGGGTGAAGAAGGAAGATATCCCCAAGACTACTTTTCGTACAAGATACGGGCACTATGAATTCATAGTAATGCCTTTCGGACTCACCAATGCTCCAGGAATATTCGTGGACTTGATGAATAGAGTCTTTAGAGATTTCCATGAAAAATTTGTGGTAGTCCTTATAGATGATATTCTAATATACTCCAAAACCAAGGAGGACCATGTGGAGCATTTAAGAACTGTACTAGAGACATTGCGCAAGGAGAAGCTCTATGAAAAGTACAGCAAGTGTCAGTTCTGGTTGAAGGAAGTCTCATTCTTGGTACATATCATCACAAGCAATGGGATATCTATGGACCCCTCCAAAACAGATGCAATTGAGGGATGGCTGAGGCCAACATCGGTAATGGATATCCGTAGCTTCTTGGTTTTAGCTGGATATTATCGACGATTTGTGAGAAATTTCTCACGATTTCCAACCCTCTTACCAAGCTAACTCAAAAGGGAGTAAAGTTTTCTTGGAGTGATGAATGCGAAGAAAGATTCAAGGAGTTGAAAAAGAGGCTTATCATTGCACTCGTGCTCACTTTACCCACAAGTGGGGAACTTTTTTTGGTATTCAGTGATGCCTCAAAGAAGGGCTTAGGCTGTGTGCTGATGCAGAATGATAAAGTGATATCCTATGCCTCAAGGCAGTTAAAATCCATGAGAGAAACTATCCAACGCATGATCTGGAGTTGGCGGCGGTGATCTTTGCCTTGATAATCTGGCGGCATTATCTCTATGGAGAGAAATGTGAGATATATACTGACCACAAGTGTATTAAATATATATTCACACAGAAAGAGCTTCATATGCACCAGAGAAGATGGATAGAGCTCATCAAGGATTATGACTGTTCAATACATTACCACCCTGGGAAAGCGAACAAGGTGGTGGATTCCCTAAGTAGAAAGGATCCAGCGATTCTATCAATGATGAGAATTGAGAAGGATCCAATCTTCTAAGACTTGATGAAGATGGACGTGGGAATCATAATGAAGGGAACATCATCAATCCTTTCACAAATGATTGCTCAACAATCTCTTTTGGAAAGGTTAAATGATGCTCCAAAGGATGATGTGGGAATTCAAGAAAAAGTGGAAGCTATCAAAAAGGGGAAATCCTCGGAGTTTAATGTTAATGAAGAAGGAATTGTGTAGTTTGGGAAATGAATATGTGATCCATCAAGTCCGGAGCTGAAGAAGGAACTTTTAGATGATGCACATAGTTCAAATTTCTCTATTCACCCAAGAAGGACAAAGATGTATCGAGATCTCCGAGAAAACATTTGGTGGGATAATATGAAGAAGGAGATCGCCGAATATACATCAAAGTGCCTAGTGTGTCAGCAAGTGAAGGAAGAGAGGATTTATCATTGGATCAACTGGAATGGATATATATTAGGGAGGTGGTAAGGTTTTATGGAGTACCACTATCTATTGTGTCTGACCGAGATCCAAGATTTACCTCTAAGTTTTGTAAGAGTCTTCAACATGCTCTGAATACTTAACTGAACTTCAGTACGGCCTATCATCCTCAAACTGATGGCCAATCAGAGTGAACTATCCAAACACTTGAGTATATGTTGAGAGCGTTCTCAATGGACTTTAAAGGAGGATGAGATCAATATCTTCCTCTGGTTGAGTTCTCTTATAATAATAGTTTCCACTCGAGCGTCCAAATGGCACCATATGAATCCCTTTATGGGAAAAGGTGCAGAACACTAGCATGTTGGGATGAGGTCAGTGAACGTAAGCTTCTTGGACCATAAATGGTCGAAGAAATGGTGGAGAAGGTGAAAACCATTCAACAGTATTTCAAGGCAGCCTAGAGTCGACAGAATAGTTATGCAGATAATCGTCGATGAGACCCTGAGTTTAAAGTTGGAGACATGGTGTTTTCACGCATATCTCTGTGGAATAAGGTCATGAAGTTTGGAAAGAAAGGGAAGTTTAGTCAAAGGTACATTGGCCCCTTCGAGATTCTTGATCGTGTTGGGGTTGTGGCCTATCGACTAGCACTTCCACCTACTATGGCCAAGGGGCATGATGTCTTTCATGTATCCCTCTTAAGGAAGTACATACCAGACCCTTCACATGTACTCTCTTCTCAGGTGGTACAATTGGAAGATGATATTTTTTATGAGGAGCAACCAGTGAAGATCTTAGATCATAGAGAAAAATTTCTACGAAATAAGACAATGCCCCACGTCAAGGTGTTGTGGAGAAACCACAAGTTTGAAGAAGCAACTTGGGAGTTGGAGGATATGATGAAGCTGAGTTACCCACATTTGTTTTAGTGTGGGAAAAGGAAAATTTAGAGGGCGAAATTTTTTAAGGGAGGAATATTGTAATGACCCAAACTTTCATTAATGGAAAATCCCTCTTGATCTAGTTAAATGTATCTTTATGAAAAAAATGTTTTTATAAGATTTCAACTTCTTTGGTTTTATGTAAAGAATTGTGACCGTTACTTTTATAGTCGTTGAATAGTGATAACATGATTAGTATAAATATAAGGCTTTAACGAACCCAATTTTACTCAGACAAAAGAAGTGATGTCCTCATCCAGTTGAATTTCCCCATATGAAGCTCATTTGTCGGAGCTCAGAAAAGAGGTGGCGTCTTTGGGCTTCACCCTTGACCAAGACCAAACTGAGCTTCATCATTTCAAGCTCGAACGTTACCGTCTACAGTAAAATTGGAAGTTGATAGAGATTACCACTCGAGCGATGTTATCCGAGCCGCCCCAAGAGTCTGTCACCATCGCACACCTTACCCTTAGGTCTTATGCGGCTGTTTTAAGGGGTTATGTAAAAAATAAGTAGTACTATGTTCATGTACATTATTTTTTTTTATATAATAATGAATATAATTTCTAGTCATTTTTTATACATTGTAAAGAGTTTTTAAAGTATAAATGTTGTTTTTAGATAAAATTTAATTAAGAAATCTATTTTAATAAATTAAGGGATTTTTGAATTAAATAATATTTTAATAAAATAATAATAATATTATTAAATTAATTTTTATTAAATTTAAATTATATTATATTTTTATGAATGTAATTAAATTTTTTATTAAGGTTTGAAAGCCATTTCTGTCAAAATCCGTGAATTTTCAATAAATGTCGGTTTTTATTTTAAAAGTGAAAATGCACATTTTTATAAAATTATTTAGATAAAATAAATGTTATTTTTGGAATCAGGACGTCGAAATTATCCAACGGTGAAGTTTTCATAATTTTCTGAGACGGTCAAATTTTTGGGTAAAAATTAAATACCATTTAAATATATAATGTGTTTTATGACATCATAATGACCCAATGGGGATGTAATAAAATACCATAATCCTTATTTTCGTCCACTATATGTCTTATCATTAAAATAATGAGGTTTTGGGTTTGTTTGACTTACTTTTTAAAGCATTAATGAACCCCTGAAGACATATTCAACGCTTTGCCTTTTTAAATTAATTTCCATGGGAGTGTGACTCACCTCCACATAAGAAACCCTAATATTTTAATAAGTTCGGGCTTGGGCCTTATAAAATATTGTTTTCCTCTTTCCTTTTCTATAATCCATGGGCAAAAACCATGGGATGGTTTGTGGTTTGGATTAGTTTAATATAAGGGGTCCCAAACCTAAATAATAAAGAATTCTCTCACCTTTCCTATATAAACTCACCAAAGATCCCACTTCCTCCTCCCTAAAATCCTTTGGAGTTCATCCAACCTCTTCCATACTCTCTCTATAATCCTTCCAAGGTTCCCCAAACTCCCAAGAAGCCTCTCAAAATCCTCTCTCTAGCCGTTGGAAGCACACTTCCAAGTAAGGGTTTTTTCTTCCTTTCTCATTTTTGTCAATTTTCTTTAAGTTGTATTTCCCATTTAATTTCAATTATGAATGTTGGGGTATGGTTTCGCACCTCCCCCATATTTCCCTCTTATTCTTTGAATGATGGGATACCCCTTTCTCTCTCATTAAATGCCTCCCATGTACACCCGTTACTCTACCGAAATTCTGAAAGGAACTTCTCTCTCCTCTTTTACATTCAAGCAATACTTTTGTATCATGAATCTAAATTCCATTACAATTGTTGGGACATGTATCTATATGACCTCCTTACTGTACATTACATGTAAATATGATAATGAACTCATTTCTCTATCATCAACCTTTTTTATGAATTCTTATGTCACGCCGTTACGCTGCCGAAATCGCACCGATTTTCTAAGCCAATGTCTTTGTGTAGTGAATACTGTGCCCAATTCTCCATCAAGGGTATTCACCTTTATGAACATTTACATATTGATTGTAAAGTTTCATGTATGAATTCCACATTCCTTTATCGTGGAAGAAATGATTATGTTTTATGAATCCATGTTTTATGATCCATGTGGCACACTTATGCATGAAATGAAATGTTTAAGAAGGGTGTGTAGTTATAGCGCTCGAATGCATTGGGTAAAGTATAGTATCATGATAAATCATGTGAAATGATTGTTTACTCATGCTAATTCAAGTTAAATTAGGGTTTACTCATGGTTCATGTGCAATGAGGGTTTACTCATGCTCCATGTGCAATGAGCCTTGGCTCATGCTAATTAAATGTTAAGTGTTGTTACCACATTTCCATGTTATGATTATTATGTTTTATCATGCCTTTATGTTCATGTTTCTTTTATGCTCTATTGATATTCCAATTTTCTAACATGTATGGAACTCCTCATGTTATTCCATGTGTACTTCCTTACCGGGCTTTATAGCTCACCCTTTCCTTATGCATGTCCTCAGGTTATCCCATGCAAAGCTAAGTACGAGGGAATGTAGTGGTCATTTAAAGGAATTTTTCAATAAAGATGTTGTATTTCATGTTTTAAGTTTTTATGTAATGATCCTAATACCCAAAGACACTAAACCTCTCTATCTTCTTTATTGTATCAAGTGATGTTTTAGGTAATAAATCATGTTTAAGTTGTAATAAAAAAGCAGGGTTGTCATAATCTTGATCAGATCTAGATAGTGGTACAATGGACATAGAGCATCTGTATAGGTTTGAAATTTTACTGATTCTCTATAAAATTATCTGGATTTTTTATTTTTTTCCTTATATGTATCACCATTTTAAAAACTTTATTCTGATTATTGAGTAGTTGGGGGTTGTATAAGGGTTATCCTAATAATATTAGGGGATATGGTGGATTGTATTTCATAAGCTTTTACTTTATTTTATCTTTAACAAAAAATATCCAATTTTAAAAATGTTGTTTATTTTTTCTTATGAAGAATATTAAGAAAATATTTTTACTATTATTTTTATTGTATAATTATTTTTTGTATTATTATTATTTTTTAATGAAAAAATATTACCCTTTTATCAAGAACCTATGTAATGTAAATCTTATTACCTATACTGTGATGCCTTGAACTCGTGATCCCATATTTGTTTCAATAAAAACATACTTTACACACTCTCTTTGTTTCCAATATGTAAAATCATTGATATAACTATCATTAATTAGAAAATAAATAAATAATATTTTATCTCATACATCATAATGATCTATTCAATATTAGGGATTTATAGAATTTTGAAAAAACATAAACTAAAAAATACTTTGTTCTTTGAATCTAATAGGCATATTATCATTATATATTAGACATCTTAATCCCTAACAAGTCATCAAAATATCACTTAAATTCCATTACACAAGTTATCCTTCTTATCATGGTATTTTTACTACCATTCTTCATAACCTCGAGAATATAAACATAAGAAATGGGTGATCACAAATGCCCATACAGGGAAATATACAACTGAGGAAATTTTGGAAAACCCATGGATAAATATATTGGAATGAATAAGTAAACAACCTGATCACTAATGAACATGATTTGAGATCATCTTATGTTCATAAAAATAAATGAAAACATGGTTATTAATATTATTTGCATCATACTGATGGAATGAAAATTGAGGGACATCAAAAATATGTTTCGATGGACATTATCTAATACAATATTATTTTATGGAAGAGGTATACACTAAAACCCTATTATTTGTTCCTCAGGAGACAAAATAATTCATCAAGGGGTTATAAAATATTGGACCCCATTAGTAACTTAATTATGTCCAATTGATTCACTATAAGTTTCAAAAATAACTTCCATTGCATTTCTTATAGAACCATTGGATGAATGAATACATTGTTATCTATAATATCTAGAATACATAATATGAATACATGATCAATTAGTTTTATAAGTCAATAATCATCCTTAATTTTAATACATTTCCCCATGTAAATAAAAGTGGTAACTTCATTATAACCCATAGTTGGAACTACATGGGACTTTAGTGATATATTATCTTAGGGGTGAATATGGGTATGAAGTGAATAAAGATTTCTCCTTATACTTGTAAAAATTTTACTATCCTAACTAATCATAACCATACTTTTTATTAGGGTCAATATTATGTTCACATGTTAAGTTATCATATCATTAACTAGTGCACTTATCCTATACTTATTCGGATAAGATTAATGATATATCAATCCTCTTGCACTTACTGTCATCTTCTAGAATAAAATAAAATCAATCACACAAGTCACATGAATTTTACTCGATTCATCACCACTGATCTACATCCATGGAGCACACACTAAATTTGTGTCGATCTTCGAAAAAATGCTAATATTAACTATTCTTGGTGATAAAATTATTTGTATATGGTTACTTCATTATAGGAACTATTAATTTAAATGGTTTAGGGTAGGGCTCACTACTTCCCATGGGTCACTGACTTTGTATTCTCCCTTATCTCAATGATTCAGTAGGGAATCTATTTTGGTTCACCTACCAATATATAAATTCACTTACTGATTATTGATGCCCTGATTACTGCCTTCTGATCTCCACAAAGATCTTTCCAAAAAATGTAGTTAACATTAACATTTCATAATCTTCACATTACCTATTATTCAATTCTAAAAATAATTATTGCTTCCTTTTATAAGGCTTTCAAATAGTGCCAATTTATTTTTGTGTCATAAAATATTCACTTTTGTGAAACTACCAACATTAACAAAACATTAAATATTTAATGAAACTCCAAAAATCAAAAAATGAATCCATATTTTTTCAAACTAACACAATTTAATAAATATTTATAAAAATATTTGAAACCACTTTGGTTAGATTGAGACAATTCCATTCTTCACAGAACTGATGTTCTAATGAATTCTTTGTTCAATAATAGCCTCCACATAACGTTTTTCCTAAATTTAGAGCCTTTGGATTTTCAATAAGTCTAGAATAAATAAGTTATAGGGGAAAAACCTAATTATATATTTTTCTTATAATTTTTGAAACTTTTTTACTCAATCCCATATTTTCGTGAATAACTTCATTCGGTTTAAGAAACTCCCTTTCTTTTTGAAACAATATGGATCAAATACTCCACATGTACAGTTCCATAAAACATGGCATCGTCATATAAATTATTTCCTTAAAAAAATAGAAATTTCCAAAAACATTTTTTTAAGAATCATTAATATCTCATAAAAATAAATATTTCATGAATTACATGAATTTTCCATGTTTTTTGTGGCAGTCTCAAAACATCATTTTCACTAAAATTCAATTTCCTTTCATCAAACTTGTCAAATTATGTGAAAATACATCAATTTCCATTTTTATTGAGATGGCTTGGAATAACCAGGTTTTTGAAACTTATTATTGTAATGCTTTTTATTCCATTTATTTGTTCTCCTGTCTTAAATTATAATTATCACTCAAATACTAATATACCCATATTTATATGAATACATCAAGGCCTACACAGTCCTTAAACATATCCCTGAATTTTTTGTGATGAAACCCTATCTATGTGCATCTATTTTTTACATAACATCCACCAGTATCTCAATATTATCAGGTTTAACCTTTTGGGGTCACATAATTCTTCATACAACCGGCTATTTTCCCTGAGTTAGGAACATCATAGTCTCATGCAGTTGTTGACATCGTGAACAAAAAACACAATGTTCTCCATCACACCATTTCTATTAAAACACAAAATCACACACATAATCATACTAGGGTATGAAATTATTAGTTTGATAATGAATCTAATTCAAAACAAATGGAAAATAAAATTCTCATTGTAGTCCAATAATCTCCAACATTGGTTTTATTGGAAACACATTCACAAATACGTTTACCCCATCTCGATAGATACCAATTGAAAACCCATTATCGATATAAATTTTCAATGAATTACAATACCAATTATATATTTCTTTTTGAGAATAATACGAAATATTTCATAATGCCTCGAAGTTGAAAAGATCTCGTACTAAACCATTATGGAAAAATACATTCATCAATAACTCCTTCTCTGATTTATCTTTATTGATGGAACTTCGTCAACATTATTAGATTTACAGCCTCTTCATTTCCTACTCCTCTTATGGAGGGTTTAGTAAGAACACATTAAGATTCAAGATCCTTTCTTCACTAAGAGTATTCATTATCCTTTATCGCTATTAGAATTGAAACAAAAGTATACTTTGTACCATATGTTATGGATATATAATCCTTGTATACATGTACATTTGGAAATGTGGGTTTCACTTTTAGTATTGTCATTATTCTCCCTATATATTACTAATGTAAGATAATATAATCTTTCATTAATTGATTTCAAAGAGACCATTTATTATTCCATATAATGATATATTCATCCTCAATGATGAGCATTAGGGTATTTATACTTCTCCCTCTCTGTAAACATGGTCATTTCATTACATAAAGAGAGAAGATTGTCCCCAATGATATGAAACCCTTTTTTTGGCCCACTAGTTAGACAAAAAAAATGTAATTCTTCTCCTGTATACCATTGGGCCTATAGGTTATAGAAAATCTTATTTCTCAAAAATAACTCCCAGATGTAGCTTATATTAACAAGATTTTTAGGGGGTGAGGTTACTACTTATAAATGGTAAATTATTAAAACCAATAATTCTATTTATATGAGAGTTGGTTTAGGAAATAATATATAATGTTAAAAGAAGATCAATTTTTATTCAACTCACTTACTTACATATATTTTAATTACCTAAATAAATTTATTTTATTTCAATGAATTATTATATATTTCTTCATCAGCTCTATGGACTAATATGATAATGATTATTGAAACTTATACAATCTATTAGAGATACAAACCAAATGGATGATATCATCCATTTAATGATTGTTGATACCAAATTTGGAATGATGAAAAGTTTGTTAAAATTTTGAGACCATTTCCTAAACTATGCTTGGTAAATGATTTCTTCTCATATCCACATGGTTTCATTCCTTGTTTTTTGGGGATAAAATCTTTTAATTCTTTCTCTGAATACCCCCAAATTTCTAACTTTGTCACTAAATTTAGAATTGAAATTAAATTCCTAATGTTAATCATTTTGGATGCTCATTACTTCTATGAATACTTATTTTATTGTCATTAATAGTCATTACCCGTATGGAGAATGTTATAAAATTACAGATTTGAAGTATTTAGAATCGTTTAGTATTTTAAAAAATCAACTATTTTATTTTATGAAACTTTCCCATGGATCATATCTCAACTAAAACATTGAACACTTAAAAAACTACTAATATCATTTAAACATATAGGTAGAGGGTATGTTTCACTTCCAAAAGATAATGAATGAGGGTTGTATCGGTGGACCAAGCATTTTTTAATCACACATTCCATTTTCCTTCTTAATATTTGATGAAATTAATTCCTTCACCTAATTTACCTTAAATTCCTTTGGTACTCTTACCAACAATGACATTCTCACACATAACTAATTATCTCCTTCTTCTCCACATATTATTAGATCACTTTTTATCCTTTCCAGATTTATCAATTTTCATAACCAAATCTATGTGTCATGAATTTTCTTTCACACCATCATATTTTAGAGTCTATTTAGTTTTACTACTCTTCTTCTTGGATTTCCTTTAACTCTTCACTTCAAATCTTGGTTTGGAACTTCCCTTTATATCATTATTTTTCTTTTTCATGGGATCTTCAACAATTCTATTTATCTCTTTCCTTATCGTAAATTTTTTAACCCAAAATGTTATTCCTCATGTATGCTCTCTTATAAAGATAATAGATCCACCTTAGATATTTTATACCCTGGTTAATCCTTATTCTCACACCCTTCCATCTTTATCACATTTAGAGAATATTTATTCGTTTTCCGCTATATTTGTTTTCTTTACTTCTAGGAACGATTCCATGTGTAAAATGATTATATTACATTATTCAACTTTTTTGAGATCCATTATTTCCCACCAGATTAATACATATATTATCCATCTTTACACACTTTATTTCAATGAAACATTTCTTCTCATTAACCATAGGAGATGAGTATTTCCTTATGAAATTTCTAGTTCAATTTATATTTTAATTAATAGACTTATAACCCATGTCTTTGAAAATAAATCATCTCCCATAAAAACCATAGCTCATATATTCATAGTTGGTTGAGTTTTTTTGCAGTATATTTTCTTCTTCCTTTTCGCCCTTTGGATTTCTAAAAGAAACTCATGGTATCTCCCAAGATTATATAGTGGTAAAAAAATTTAGATACCTTCCTTCAGAAATAATCTATTTTACATTGGAAAAGATGAGTCTACTTACTTAATGGACGTATATTTATACAATTATTGAATACACTTGTTTATTTTCCCATGGGAGGGATATTATTTTTACCATTTATGTTTTTCAACCTACCTTTTTGATATTTTATCTACCCATCCATATCCTTTAGTTAGAAATACATCTTATAAATAATTTATCTTTCTCATTTTCTATATTTTAACCTATATTCATGTTTCGTTTGCAGAGGGATAATATTAGCTTTCATCTCGTTCTATGTGAACATTTTCTTTTCCACTTCATGTGAAATTTCACAAAGTAATTCACTTAGACACTTCATTTTTTCACACTTATGAACTATGTCATAATTATGAGCCACCTTTTATTTCCTTAGGTTTTGGTACCCCTCAAAGTATCATTATATTCAATCATATTTTGAACCATATTTGAGTCACATTTCTTTTATATTGAACCTTCATTAAACTCATTCACATTCGATGATATTTACTCTAACACAATGGCCTCAGTATCATTATTTTCCCTCAAATCTATAGTGATGTTAATTAATATTTTATTGAGGATTTTGTGTTTTTAAAACATAATTTTATGAGATTCATCATGGATCCCAAGAGATTAAATATTTTTTATCATCTTCATGTTTTATTCATTCAGCCACTAATCAACATTATATGAAATTTGTATATATTATACCTTTGAATATCTTGAAACTTCATCATCATCTGTAGTTTTTACATTTCAGGGAATTTTAGGATCCTCATATTTTTTTACATTATCATTTTTCAAACATGTTGATACACATTCATATTCATACATACCATCTATTAGTAAGCTTATTAGATCATTTATCCAAATCACACACTTATCAAAAAATATTCAATTATAGGGAATTAATTTTGAGTTAGTCTTATTCTATAGATTCTTTCACTTTCCCATGTTATTACTATATAATGGATTTCAACACCAGAAACTAATTGGATCAATTCAGATAATATGAAATCAACAATAACAACAATCCCTTTCACAGTAATATTGGGACCATATGGAAAATAATTGAGAGATTCCCTAAGAGGATTGGAAAATCAAGATATGAAAATCATTAACATTTTCCAATACACCGTTGAAACTCTCACTATACTAACTAATATTGACCTCACTTTTTATGAGGGAAAATCTTATGTTTACCTGTTAAGTGATTATCTGATTTATTGGTGAACATATCGTTCCTATATTTTTATAATATTAATGATCTATAAATCCAAAATAACTTAATATAATCTTGTAAAATATAATAAAATAATTCACAAAATACATAATAATTTTACATGGTTATCTTATACAAGGCCACAACCATAGAGGGGTCACTAACATTGTTTTTATGAGCTAAAAACCACTAATATTTATTATCCATGTGGATACAATATTTTACCTATAGTTATTAAATTTAAAACCTAATTCCATTATAAGATTTAGGGATTGGATCACTACTACCCAAGGGTCACCCCCTTTTCATCTCTCCTTTCTCACTTCTTCATTGGGGATGCTTTTTGGATCAATGGAAAATGCATGACTTAGCATTCTGAAAGTTGATGCTCTGATTAGTGACCGTTGATATTATTAATTCTATTTCCCAAAATAATTATAAAAATCACTTTTTTACCAAACTAACTTTAACAATTGAACAATTCTATAAGTAATTATTAATTTATTTGGAATGGACTTAAATTAATGTCATCCACTTTTTGTGTCAATAAACTAATCACTTTTTGAGAAATATGAACATTCCTAAAATGTTTATTGGGTCACAAAACACCCAAAATACCTGTAACATGAAATATTCAATGAGACTTAAAGCCTTAAATTATGAATTAAAAAACGTCCTGAAACCCATTGGTTAGATTGATAAAAGTCTATTATTCATGGTAATAATGTTCTTATGAATTCATTGAGCAAGAAAAACCTACACACAATTCATTCGAAAATGTAGATCCTTTGGATCTTCAACAACTCCATACTAATCAAATTAGGGGAGTAAAAGTATATTTTTGGATTTTCTCTCATTCATGAAACTTTATCACTTGCCACATCAATTTCATGAAACTCCTCATTCTGTTCATGTAACATTCTTTATTCATCAATTTTAAAATAAAATCATCTTATAAGGTATGCTTACGGGAAATAAATATTCACCTTCTAAAAACATACCATCATCATTAAACATTATTTTAAAAATCAACAATTATTCCTGAAGCAATCAATCATTTATTAATTACATGAATTTTTAATAAATTTATGACTTATTATTGAAAATTTATTTTCATGAAACTTTTGATAATCATCGTGTAACTTTTTAACTAGAATGAAATACCTTACTTTTACATATTCTTCAAGATGGATTAGAATCACTATATTTTGGAAACTTTTTGATTTTCATGAGACTTATTTCATTTCTTTATTTTCCTATTATAAATGCATACTCATAGTCAAACACTTCCCGAAAAATTTATACATGAATATATCAATGTCTTCATGGTCCTAAAACATCTCGATGAACATTTCATGATGAAACCATATCTAATTTAACCTATTTATTTTATATATTTAACCCCTAAATCATTTTTATCACGATCAACATTTTGGGATCAAACAATGCTTCATGTTATCCACCAATTTCTATTTATCAAGAACATCATTGTCTCATGGAATTTTTGACATGGTTATCAACAAAACCAACATGCCCCATCACACAATGTCAATATAAAAAATACATATAACAATTCAAGATTCCAGGGTTGAAGATGATAGGGTTGATAATGAATCAAAAACAAAAAAAAATGGAAACCCCAACTCTCATTGGTGTCCAACACCCATCTTGAGAAATAAAGTGGATGGTCAAACAATACATTGTATACTAGAAAATAATTATCTATATTGTCATAACAATATATTACACACCAATAATTTTCTCCATTCCAAAAAGATAAAATTATTTCTTTGTAAAAATCATCCAATTTGAATTATATAAATTTAATTATTCTCTACATAGAGGGAAATTGGTTTATGGATAGTATAATATTTGAATAACATGATAATTTTTCATTCATAGAAAGAAGATAGATAGATATAAAAGAACAAAACCTAAGAAGTGAGGAATATTCATATGAGGGTTTATGTGGTTGGAATGTATATCCCTATAAATTAATGATACAATACCATGTAATAAAATAAATTTTAATATTATAGATAAATTATATGAGATAAGTTCATATAACTATAATACCTCAATGAGTGAACATTTAGTTACCAAAAATCCACACTACTGGGAAAAATTGATTAAAAATACAGTTGAATAAGGGAACTTTATTGAGATATTAAATCCAATAAAATTAAAGAGTTGTTATGAAAATAACTTTATGGTTATTAAATACATCATAAAATGTAATAGCGGTGCATAAAATGTATTATGTCTCAATAAATTAGATGTGACATCAAGAAAAGTGCAACGACTTGAGAAAACTTTTAACCAAAAAACCTTACAGGATAGGCCTTGAAATTGAACATAAAATACCATTATTAAAATTTAATCCCTGAAAATATATTGAAAATAGATATAATATACACCACATAAATTAAATTAGGACATAACATCAAACACATCTCGAAGAGATGAATTTGTGATTAAAACCCCTAAATCAATCCTTATTCATTCGCTAATTTCACCAAATATCATTAATAATGAAATTGTGTTCATTAAATACATAACCAAAAAACATATGAATAATTTTGACCATTTTTACCCCTCATTTATAATAATAATATATATAGGTGTGAGTTTTTACCTATTTTCAACCACAGGTTCATTTAATCTTTATTATTTTGAACTAGTTTTTTTAAAATACTAATTGGTATCTGTTATTTTTACAAATTAAATCCCAATTATATATTATAAGGTACTAGAGTATATTTACATGATTTTTTATAATGATATAATTTCAATTAATGTTATTTTTATTTACGAATAATGAAGATGAAATCAATAATGATCACGTTTCAGTGATTATAAATGAATTAAATGCATTTTCTTAATAAATGAGTTAAATGTTGATAAAATCATACAAATAACCAAATAAAAAACCATACGTAAATATTTATATCTTATTATATCACTAAAAATGTTCTCATTTTCCTCATATATGAAAGTTTATATAATGTTTTACATAGGTTAAACCAACACAAACATGACCATACTCTACTCTATTGAATTATAATGTGGTGGGTTTATTGTAATATCATCACACAAAAAGGTATAATGATATTTTTATATATAATTTTTTTATGTACAATAATTACAATGTAATTAAAAAAAAGCTTATGGATCTGAAAATATTACATAATTTGAATAAAATATTTTCTGTTTAATAGACGTGTTTAAAATGATTGAATTAATGATGATAATTTATTAGTTAATATCATCTTCAGGTTCTCAAATTTTTCAAACTAGTAACTTAATGTTATCACACAGATCATAATTACTAATTGAAATATTCTAAGAACAACCATTTATGGGTCGTGATAAAAAATTATTTTTGTTGCTCGAGGTGGTGTTAGACCACACATACGCACCGATGACATTGTATTTTTTATTAATAAATGGGATATATGTATAGAAAATGGTAATAAACATAATATAGTAACATTTAATCTTGTAAAATATAATTATATAATTATATTAGTATGTCTATAATAAATTTTGATGAAGATAACTAAGAAAAAATATAATTAGTCAATGAAACTCATTTTAGGGACTAAATTTTTCCATGGAAGTTTCCTTGGATATGAAGGAAATATGATAACTAATACTTAAAAGAGGATTTTGTAAATGGGATTGGGTTATATTAGGTTTATTTTCTACAGTTTAAAGTATTAATTTTAAGGTAATATTATCCTTGATTTGGAGAAAGTGTAACTTTTTATAATTGAACAGAATAAAACATTAGGAAGGACCCTCTAAATATTCAATAATGTGAGGATAATATTAATATAAAAATCACTCCAAAATGGAACATATAGGATTGAGAAGTGATTGGTATTTGAAATTTACATCAAACACTCATTTAGGAGACAACTTTTTAGGATTTTATTTTTTACTTTTACCCTTTAAGCAAAATTTACTTTTTCTGTGGTAGCTAATTTTTATCCATACTAATTATTTTTAGTGAAAAATATAACATTGAAAATAATTATTGATTTAAACCATTTTATTTAAAAATAGGAAATAATTTTATAAAATAAAATTTATATTGCTTTGAAAATTTAATTTTAATACAGGTGAAAATAACGTGTATACTCCATTTTTTAGAAAAAAAAATTGTTGTTATGATTAAAATTTAGGAGTATGATATTTTTAAAATATTATCAAATATTTTAATTGAAAATTTTTTATTATAAAAAATTAATATTTATGTTATTTTCCTAGAAGTCTAAAATCAATTCTCTACTTGAAAATTATTGGGTTAAATTAAAATAAAAAATAGTTTTTCTTAAAGTAAAATTATAATTAGGTTATAATAATATTTGGAAGAGGGATTACGAGATAAAATATATTAATTTAAATAATAATATTCCATAAATATTTATTTTATTACTTCAATGGTTTCCTAAAACTTATTTCATTCTTATACATAATGATATATTTTAAAAATTATATTATTTATACCAATCATAGTTTTCAACTAGAAATCAATGATCTTGGAAAAAAATTAAAATTTCATCTTAATCTAATATTGTAATTAAAAATAAAAAATAATGTTCATTTTTTCAAATTTAATTTCTTGAATATAAGTATTCAATTTTGAATAAAATAATCAAATATAATGAGAAACTATTTTATTGGAAAATAATATTTTGAAATATTAATTATTATTATTTTTATTTTTTTTTAATACGATTTTCAAAATAAATTTATGTAAACAAATTATTAATGTCATTTAGAATCTATAATCTTTTATCATATTTACTGAAATATAATTTCATAATGTCCAAAAATGAAATTTCTAGAAAAATACTCCTCTAAATAGTAAATGAATTTTTAACCATTTTAGATATGATAATTTAATATCATTTATATTAAATGTAGAATTTATTTTATTTATAAATAGATTTCATAAATTTCTTGCTATTACTCATTCCCAATAAGTCAATGGATAGGTTTTAATGGACACACTTAAATATTTTAATTTTATCTAAATATATCGTAGTTTCATTTTAGTTCGGTGTTTTTTGTTGAGAATGATTTCAAAAAATTAGCTTATATAGGAAATCATACATTAAAATACTAGTGTGTAACATTTTCTCCCCACCAATGAAATAAATTACTTCCTCATAATTTTCGGAATGACATACTTTTCAGATATGGCCTCTAATATGAAATCTATGATAATCACTTAGGCTAGATCATGTTAATTATCTTTTATCAAACAAAATTGTCCATTTATATAATCATGTCTCTATGTATATATATACACTAATTTCATATTCTCCATAGCATAAAATTCCCAATACTGTTTGATTCTTCAAGTCAATAAACCACTGTGAAGTTATACATTCATCTAAAAATTAACTTTATATTATTACACATAAATCATATTAACCATGAGTTAAAAGGTTTACACAATTGCTTATATATAACATAATACCTAAAATTTTATGAACTTCACCATCGATTCCATGAATAATTTTTCAATCTAATGGTTACCAAAATAATTTAATTTTCTTCTTCAAAATCATTCAACCATATAATTTTTAATATCATGATTGTATTAAAAATAAGAGTTATCCATAAATCAGTCACGTGTTCTTCAATAGTTATATTAATAAATACAACCTTGTCATAAAATTCCTTTTAAATGTTATTAATTACATTAAATTTATGTTTCTATAACATTAAATTAAAACTAATAAATAAACATCCATAATTTTGTCACATAATACTCATTACATTTAAGAAATACCAAATTTTCATCAATAAATATCATTCAATAATGAGAATAGGATAGAGTTTCAAGATTTATTTATATTATGATTTCAAAATCACTACCATATATAAGAGTATGATACTCACCTTTTCTATCATAATATGTTTATGAAAAAATTATAAACTATTTATGTATGCTCACATATTCAATTATAAAACATAGTGATTTCTAGATACATACCATTTTCATCTTCACCCACATGATTCATTTTCTACTAAACAATAAAAAATAGTTATGATAATATTCAAAAACTAAATATGAAATTACCAATGTAGATATTTATTCCCTTATGAAATCCTTTTTTAACATATCATAAATTATGATTGTTGGAACCGTAAAAAAATTATATAATGAAATAAATGTGGACTAATATGATCCAAGGGAATATATCATTTCAAAAGATTCAATTTGACTGGTCTTGGATCTCAAATGGAGTTACATATCAAAAGATATGGGTGTTTGAAAATAGGCTTCCAACGATTGTTCGAAGTGGTATATTCACAAAGGACTGTGTAAGAACCCGGTTTTTAGTTGTAAAAGACTTTGGAATATTATTGATATTATTCCAGAGCAGCGCCCTCAGACGACGTGCGATTCTGAGCCCCGATGTGGCTGGAATTAAATTTGTTGTGCGTTCAAACTCGAAACGCCAAATAAATGGGATAACTCCTAAACGGAGTTTCAGATGAGAGATCTGAGTGTACGGATGGGTCCAGAATGGAGTTTTTACCCTAGGAATGACATAAACCATGTCGGCGCGGGATGTTTTGACCCCTCGCTCGTTATCGAAGCATGGAACGGATAAATTAAATAATTAATTTATTCGTTTAACAGATTAACTCAATATCTCTTAAACGGTGGTTCAGATGGAGAAACTGAGGGCACCGTTGAGTTCGGAGCATGCTGTTTACCCTAGGAGGGGTGTAAGTTTCATGGGTGTGGCCCGTCTGTGAAAAATGGCCCCAGGGGAATTTTCGTAATTTGGCGTCCTCGGGCGCTAAGTTTAATAACTTTCAAACGGAGCCTCGGATTAAAATTATGAGACCTCCATTGTTCTTAGAACATGGTGTTTAACCTAGGGGAGGCTTAATCTCGACCCCGCTGGAAGTTCGGGTTCAGCGGGTGGTTAAGTGTTTTCTATTTAAACACTTAACCCACCCCTCTCCTTTCACCCTTCATCCCTAGCACCAAGAGATCCCAATGAAGAAGAAGGAATCCCCTCCTCACCTCCTTCCCTTCTGCAAGGCAGCGACGTGGTGGCGGACTAGCCATGAAGCGTCGGGCGAAGCCCAACAAGGTAGGATCATTGCAGTTTAAATTTTTATTTCCGCATCTACTTTGAGATCGAATTTTTATATCAAACCTCCATCGAATTATAGAACAAATCAAATGAAAGCGTATAAGATTTTATTCTGTTCCCGATGCTTGTTTCGGATTTTAATTCTAAGTTCCGAGCAGCTCAGAAATGTTCGTCAAAATTTCCCGGTTTCGGTTTTTTTCGACGGGCCATCAGCGGAGGTGGTGGCCAGGGGTTTCGGTCGGGCGCAGCAAGGCGCGGGCGGCGGGCCTTCAGTGCGGGCGAGCGAGGGTGGTCGGCTGCATGCGGTTTGGGCGGGGGCACTGGGTGTCAGCACGAGCGGGCTTCAACGGGGCGTCGGCGCGAGGCGGCGGCTCTAGGCTACGAGGCCAAGCCGCCGGGGCGCTGCGACCGCGGGGTCGCGGCACGTGACCCCCACCTAGAGACAAGACCCATGAGACGCGGGTCTTCACGCGGCGGGGAGACCCACCCCATGAGGGTCGGTCAACGGTGGACCGTGGCTCAACACAGGGTCGGTCGGCGCGGGCCGGTCCAACCCAAGGGGCATTGCCCCCTAGACTTAGACGCCCATATTTTCCGCTACGGGCGTTCGTTTCATGTGCTGTCTACGGCGGAGCGTTCCTTGGATCAAGGGGAACATTTTGAGATGGTTTTGGTAATTTTTAATTCCAAGTACGGGAGTTCGGTGGCACGACGAGTACGTTAAGTGGACGAGCGTTTTCCGGGGGTTTCTTGTTTTGGACGACGCAGACACGTCTGACGTACGATTTGAGCAACGTCAGTGGCGTTGCGACCCTGGCGTTGAGCCGAAGTTTTCCAGTGTAGTTTCGGACGTAGGAACTGGAGTTGAGGCATGGGCCCCACGGCCTGTCTTTTACGCTGTGACCAGTGTTTTGTAACTTTTTCATCAGACGTCTGTTTGAGGCGTATGAGCAGTGGTTTCGGGGTGTTTTTTGGAGGCGATTGAAATGGTGCAATCTGGACGCTCTAATTCCGCATGCTAGTGTGGGCCCTGTGAGGGCTGTTTCGGGAGTTAACGGTGATTTCTAGATTTATCACCGGGTGTCTATTTTGGACAAGTGAATAGTCCATCTTGTGTACTTTTTTGAGAGGATCACAATAGTGGGATCCGTTCGTTGTGTTTCCGGATTGGGATGCGGGTCCCATGTAGCACTGCTCCTATGCGGTGCACCGGAATGAATCTTTTTCTTCAGATATCCATTTCATGTGAGTAGTTCTTTTGACGTGTTTTCCCGAGGGGATCCCAATGGTGCGATGCCCCTGACTGTTTTTGGGGCCGAGACTTGGGATCACGGGACGCCGATCGGCATAAGGCGGTGTTGGTGACTTTTCCATTGGATATCCATTTGAGGCAAGTAAGTAGTCTATCTCGCGTTTTTTTTTCGTGAGGATTACAACGGTATAATCTATTCATGCGAGCAGAGCCTCTTATGCTATCTTATTAAATGTTGAAATGTGAAGGTGCCTCGGTGGTTGTTCTTCTACCATGTTTATAGCGGACCCTTGGCGTGTGATCATGTTCACACCTGGAAGAGTGATGTTTTTTTTAAAGATATGTGGTTGGTCATTCCTCTTATGATGAGGTGGAAAGTTGGAGTTGTTACGTTTACACCTTTGTGTTGACGTTGGGTGTCGTGTGCATGTTAGCCTTTTAGCTAGAGACGTGGTATACTTTAGGAGTATACGGGAATGATGGGAGGGACATGTTGATGTTGGTACTTGAGAACGTTTGTGCGTTCAGTTGGGGTTAACTTGGGTCCACACGTCGTGTGGGCCCCATGTGAGTGTCATGTTTTTCTTTGTGTACCTTTGACCTCCTGCGACATAGAGGGTCCCTTCATTCTCGTTTGTTGACCAGCGGGGTTGAGTTTTCCCCTGGGTCCATGCTCATTTTTTTGACCAGTAGGGTTGAGTGTTTTCCACCTGGTTCTGTTCACGTTGGTTTTGGATGACAGAGATGGTTTGGTTCCTCTGTTCTTTAGCTGTAAGGGGTTTCAATACTGTACCCCATTTAATGGACAGCGGAACCATTTATGACTTTGTGTGTTCGTATAGTGTGGGTGTTTTCCTCACATTCTGGGATGATTTGACTCGGTCCGCTTCGAAAGTGACTCAGAAGATTGGAGCGTGATCTCCTTGAGAGGCCCGAGGAGTTTCTCTCTTTCCTTTGTGTTCTCTAAAAGAGTTCTTGTGGAACTTTATGTGACCAACACTTTACGGGGGCACTGATCCTCTACCCATGAGGTTGTACTAGCAGGGCTGAGGTTATTTCGAGCAAGGCACGCCAGTTGTACCATCCAGCAGGGATGGCCAGTGGGTTACCATCCAGCAGGGATGTCCAGTACAGCAGTGTTCACTAAGAAGTACAATCCAGTCGGGATGACCAGAGCGGTTCCGGGCTTACCTCTAGCGGGACTGGGCAGTGGTCCCCGATGCTGAGTTTACCTCCAGCTAGGCTGGGATGTGGTCCTCGATGTCGTGTTTACCTCCAGCTGGGCTGGGAAGTAGTCCCCGATGACGGTTTCGAGCCTCCATACAGTGGAGTACACTTTTACAGGAATGAGCATTGGGACCCGTCGACGACTTTTTCCAGGTCGCGCTCTAGTGGATTACCCTGTTACGGGACTGGGCAGTGTGGCACCCAATGAATCTTGCCAGGCCTCCCTCCAGTGGGAACCCATGGACTTCCTGGGATCACCCTTCAGCAGGTCAGGCAGGGGGTCGCCTGTCGACTTTGAGGAGACCTCTCGACTGTGGGGCAGTGATGAGTTGTGGTTTGACGTTCCTCGAGAACTCTCAAGTACGAGGGGCGCTTTCCCCACCAAGACGTGTCCTTGTGACGCGAACTAAAACTGTGCGGGCGAGTCAGTTCCAACCAAAGCGGATAGTTTTGAGGTGCAATGATTTGATCCCATGACTTGCACTTCGGGGCAGATGTGTGGGATGTTGGGCATCGATGGAGTTTACTTCTGAGATTGTTAGCTACTCACTTTCTTGGGATGAGCTACGAGATGGATCCCATTACAATCTTGTTCGGGCTTCTTGTTTGAGCATATGTATATGTATATACCTTAATCTAGTACCCACTTCATGGGTTTGGTTACTCTCCTTCTAAGAGAGGCAAAGACACGCGGGGTATGCCACGTGCTTTACATGTATGGATTCTCATGGTTGGATGAGTCTACCTTCTTTCCTCTTGTTAGGTTGAGCTGGACTCTCTACTGTACTCTTTACTTCTCTTTAGGTTGTACTCCTTTAATTTCCCATGTCCGACCTATTGAGCGCCCTTCGTACCTCCTTTTTTTCTCCCTCGAGCATTCGGGGTATCCTACTGTGTTTTTTTATACTCACCCCTGCTTGGGCTTTGCCCGCACTTGGTGTGCCCTTGCAGTAGACGGACAGGTTGGTCGTGACTTCAGCAGAGCTTAGGAGTTTGGTATCTTGGACCGCGTGCGGTGGTCGGAGTCGGGTTTCAGGTGGGGGACCCTTTCAGCTATTTTTATTCTATTTACCTGTTGCCAGGTTGTGGCACTTTTCTAGTTGGACGCACGTTTTTCCCCTTTTCTTTTTAGTTTACCTTCAGCTTTTAAATTGTACTTTTAGATGTCGATGCACATTGTGGTTTATTTATAGCAGTACGTACTTTTCTTTTCTTTTTAATCTTCAATTTTTCATTGAGTGTGCTTCATTTTTGTGTACAGGTACTTAGGCAAAGTCCTCCCCGAGTTTTTGTGCCTTCGGCGCTTGTCGCCAGCCCTTGGCCTATGGAGGCGGGCCTGCGGTAGTTAGGACTCGAGCTCGGGTAGGTTCGGGTCATGACAAAGTGGTATCAAAGGTGGTCTGTTCCTTGAGATGTTGTATGGACGTCCCTAAAAAGGAATTGGTTGGTATTTAGGGAAACAGTATTAACGTGTCTCGAGAGCATCTCTCAGTCCAGGGAGTCCAGTGATGGTGCGACGGCCGACGTATCCATTCACCAGGAACCTGATAACCCGCTTGTCGACTCTGCATGCTGAGACACTTGTTACAGGGAAAAATTGGCTTGTGCATCACATAGGATTGAGTCTCAACTGTCCTTCTTGAGTCAGATCCCCATCATTGTTGTTGTTGTTGTGATATTCATATATGCTCATCTGATCGCGGCACTCGTTGATAATATTCAGGATGTCTCCGCGAAGACAGCCATCCAGGATACCAGCTTCGGTTCGTGATGACGAACCTGTGAGCTATCAGGCCGCATTTTAGGACCCATCATGTGAGCCCCTTTTTCTAGGTGGGCCTGTAGTAGCACCCTTACCTGTTGAGCAGTAGACAGCTTCAGCAGAGCAGACGAGGCTTGAGCACAGGTTGAGCGCACTCCGTGAGATCCAGCGGCAAAGACTGTTGTGGTTCAGTGGTTAGCCAGACCCTCAGGTAGCAGAGGTTTGGATAGAGACAGTGGTTCGGCTTTTCAGGCTTGTGCAAATGCAGGCAGATCAGGGAGTGGCTTTGGCAGATAACCTTTTTTGTTGAGCAACTTGGCTTTGGTGGAGTCTGGTGACTTAGTTTCTTGAAGAGCTGTCATTTTCATGGGGATACTTCCATTTGTTGTTTCGTGAAGAGTTTTTTCCTTCAAGATTATGCTCCATTCAAATTCAAGTTCTCCTGTATTTTCATCAGGGAGGGATAACGGTGGCCGAGTACGCGGCTAGTTTAACAGACTATGCATGCTTTTACCCGGACTTGGTCCATAAGGACAACATCCGAGTGCGGAAGTTTGAGTAGGTTCTCCGCCGAGAGATCTGTGCTATCATAGTACCCTTGGAAATTTCCACATATTCTGGGGTTCTAGAGCAGGAGCTGGTGACAGAGAAATTCCTGTCACGTAATAGAGTCGGTACTGGAGACAGGAACGTTGGAGCCGAGACGTCTGCCGCAGCTAGCGGGCGTCGGCAAGCAGAACCTCAATAAATGTGGCTTTCTGAAAATCGAACTCAGTGGAATGGTCTTTCCCCACAGTGGAACTAGAGGGCACTAGTCTATCCTGATGAGAGTCGGTGTTGTGCTTGCGATGTGTGAGGTCACCTGGCACGAGACTGCCCGACCAGGCATGTGGAGAGCATCGGGCAGGCAGCAGGTGCGCCGCAATGACAGAGGCAGCACCATGATCGGAGTATCACCCATATAGGTAGTGATAGCAGAGGAGCAGGAGGAGCTGGTAGTGGGGGATGACATTACGAGATATTCTCATCACCACTAGGCATTCCACGTCAGGCTGTGGGAGCTGACAGTTGGGACCGCAGACAGCCGTGAGCCTTGAATGTCTATGATCCTACAGAGCATGAGTTGATAAAAGCTACGCTCTATAGCTCCTCTAAATTTTGCAGTAGAATTTTTAGACTCTATGTGTGAAATTATTTCTCCCTGCTCCTTGTTTGAGTGTTACCAGGATGACGTAGGGCATCGGGTGTAACCCTTTTTTGGTAGAGTAGAAGGTTTGTAGCCTTCCTCTTTAGTCGATGGCGTCGACTCCATCACTCTCTGAGCATGTAAGAGAGTCTTGGCTGATAGACATCGACTATGAAATATTGCGTGACCGGATATCCTTGGGTGTTTCACCATATGAATGTTCTGAAGGAGGGAATCATCGGGCATTATTCCAGTTGCGTGCGGTGATTCCAGTCGCGGCGTGCAACGTAGAGGTTCGATCGGGGAGGTGAGCGACCCTCGAGAGTCTTCGAGCCGTTTAAGACCATGAAAAGGGATGGAGAGGTTCCCTACTGCCTTGACCTAACCCCAAAGGCTGGTTTGGGTGCATAGAATCTCCCGCATGACTCACTTGAGGAGATGTGAGCGGGATCCTATGCACGTCATCGGCAATGGAAGACCTCGCGTGAACATATCAAATCCTTTGGTATGTGTGCTGTGATGTGGGTCTGTGCAAAAGTTCTTCTGGGTACGGGAGAGCCAGGTGCAAGCTTAGTACCCTGAGTTGTTCAATGGTTTTTCTTTTCGGGGATGAAAATATTGAAGGATGGAATGATTAAAGAACCTGATTTTTGGCTTTAAAAGACTTTGGAATATTCTTCATATTATTCCAGAGCAGCGCCCTCAGACGGTGTGCGATTCCGAGTCCCCGTGTGGCTGGAATTAAATTTGCAGTGCGTTCACACTGGAAACACCAAATAAATGGTATAACTCCTAAACAAGGTTTTGTATCAGATATCTGAGTGTACAGATGGTTCCGGAATGGGGTGTTTACACTAGGAACGACATAAAGCATGTCGGCGCAGGACATTTGGACCCCTCACTCGCTATCGGAACGTGGAACGGATAAATTAAATAATTAATTTATTAGTTTAACGTTTTAACTCAGTATCTCATAAACGGTGTCTCGGATGGGGAAACTGATGGCAGCGTTGAGTTTGGAGCGTGTCGTTTACCCTAGGAGGGGTGTAAGTTTCGCGGGCATGGGCCGTCTGTGAAAAATGGCCCAGGGGAGTTTTCGTAATTTGGCGACCTCGGGCGCCGTGTTTAATAACATTCAAACAGAGCCTCTGATTAAAAGTCAGATACCGCCATTTCATTCAGAATATGGCATTTACCCCAGGGGATTCTTAATCACAACCCCACTGGATGTTCTGGTTCGGGCCGACGGGTAGGTGGTTAAGTGTTTTCTATTTAAATACTTAACCCACCCCCTCCTCTCCCCCTTCTTCCCTGGTGCCGAAAACTCCCAACGATAAAGGAGGAATCTCCTCTCTCTTCCTAACTTCCGAAAAGTCAGCAGTGCGGGCGAAAGACTCTCCGTGAAGCGTCTGGTGAAGCCCAACTAGGTAGGATCATTGTCGTTTCAATTTTTATTTCCTCATCTACTTTGAGCTCAAATTTTTGTATCAAAACACTATCGAATTATCGAACAAAGAGCATGAATTCGTAGTAGATTTTATGCTATTTAAGAAACTTGTTTCAGATTTGAATTCTGAGTTCCGATCAGCTCGCAAATGTTTGTCGATGTTTGCGGGTTTCAGTTTTTTTCGGCGGGCCTTCAGCGGAGGAGGTGGCCAGGGGTTTCGGTCGGGCGCAGCAAAGTGCGGACAGTGGTCCTTCAGTGTGGGAGAGAGAGGGCGGCTGGGGGCATGCAGCTCTAGCAGGGTCACTGGGGGTCGGCGCGAGCGGGCTTCAATGGTGCGTCAGCGCGAGGTGGAGCCGGCCGCGCGAGGCAGTGGCTCCAGGCGGCGGGGCCGAGCCGCTGTGGCACGGTGACCGCGAGGTCGCGGCGCCCGACCCCCGTGTGAGGACAAGATCCACGAGATGAGGGTCTTCATGCTGCGGGAAGACCGACCCCACGAGGGCCAGTCGGCGGTGGACCGCGGCTCAGCGCCGGGCCGGCCTGCGTGGAATGGCCGGTCCCGGCCAGTCCAGCCCAAGGGGCTTTGCCCCCTCGCCTTAGACACCCGTATTTTCCGCTACGAGCATCCGTTTTGCGTTCCATCTACAGCGGCACATTTCTTGGATCGAGGGGAATTTTTTGAGATGGTTTCAAGAATTTTTAATTCCCGGGACGGGAGTTCGGTGGCACGACACTTACGTTAAGTGGACGAGCGTTTTCCAGGGGTTTCTAGTTTTGGACGGCGAAGACACATCTGAAGTCCGATTTGAGCCCCGTCAGTGGCATTGCGACCCTGGCTTTGATTCGGAGTTTTCCATTGTGGTTTTGGGCATAGGAACCAAAGTTGAGGCATGGGCCCCATGGCCCATCTTTTAAGCTGTGAGCAGCATTTTGTAACTTTTTCATCGGATGTCTATCCGAGGCGTACGAGCAGTCGTTTCGGGGTGTTTTTCTGAGGGGATTGCAATGGTGAAATCTTCCCACTCTAATTCCGCCCACTGGTGCAGGCCCCGCAAGTTCCATTTCAGGAGTTTACGGTGATTTACAGATTTATCACCGGGTGTCCGTTTTGTACAAGTGAATAGTCCATCTTTTGTACTTTTTCCAGAGGATCACAATTGTGTGATCAGTTCATTGTTTTTTGGGACCACGATGCAGGTCCCACGTAGCACGGCTCTTGTGCGGTGCACCAGAATGCATCTTTTTCTCTGGATATTCATTGCACTCAAGTGGGCAGTCCATTTGACGTGTCTTCCCGAGGGGATCACAATGGAATGATGTGCCCGACTGTTTTCATGGACGAGGCTCAGGATCATGAGACGAAATTCGGCGTAAGGCGGTGTTGGTGAATTTTCCGTCGTATATCTGTTTGAGGCAAGTAAGTAGTCTATCTCGCATGTTTTTCCGCAAGTATTACAACGGTGTAATCTGTTCAGGCAAGCGAATCTTCTTACATGATCTTATTAAATGTGGAAATATGAAGGTGCCCTGGTGGCGGTTCTTCTACCGTGTTTGTAGCGGACCCTTGGCGTGTGATCGCGTTCACTCTTGGGAGAGTGACGTTGGTGTTTAAAGAGATGTGGTTGGTCGTGCCACAGACGATGAGGTGGAAAGTTGGAGTTGTTACGTTTATGCCTTCGCGTTGACGTTGGGTTCCATGTGCACGTTATCCTTTTGGCTGGAGACGTGGTATACTCTAGGAGTATTTGGGAATGATGGTAGGAAGATTTTGATGTTGGTACCTGAGAACGTTTGTGCATTCGGTTGGGTTTGACTTGGGCCACATGTCTTGTGGGCCCCATGTGCTTGTCATGTTCTTCTTTGCGTACCTTTGGCCTCTCGTGACATAGATGGTCCCTTTGTTCTTGTTTGTTGACCAGCGGGGTTGAGTTTTTCCATTGCTCTGTACTCGTTTGTTTGACCAGCAGGGTTGAGTGTTTTCCCCCTGGTTCTGTTCTCGTTGGTTTTTGCCAGAAGAGATGGTTTGGTTCTTCTGTTCTTTAGCTGTAAAGGGTTTCAGTACTGTGCCCCTTTCACTGGACTATGACACCATTTACGACTATGTGTATTCATACAGTGTGGGTGTTTTCCCGACTTTCTGGGATGAGTTGACTCGGTCTGCTTCGATAGTGACTCAGCATATTGGAGTGTGATCGCCTTGAGTGGCCTGAGGAGTTTCTCCCAATCCTTCGTGTTCGCTGGTAGAGTTCTTTTGGATCTCAGTGTGACCAACGCTTTACGCGGGCACCGATCCTCTACCCATGAGGTTGTACCAGCAGGGCAGAGGTTATTTCGAGTAGGGATCACCAGTCGTACCATCCAGCAGGGATGGCCAGTGGGTTACCATCCAGCAAGGATGGCCAGTACAACAGTGATCACAGAGCAGTACCATCCTTCCGGGATGGCCAGAGTGGTTCCGGGTTTACCTCCAGTAGGGCTGGGCGGTGGTCCCCGATGTCGGTTTTACCTCTAGTTGGGCTTGGAAGTGGTCCCCGATGCCAGGTTTACCTCCAGCTGGGTTGGGATGTTGTCCCTGATGACGGTTCTGAGCCTCCCTCCAGTAGAGTACCTTTTTACAGGACTGGGCATTGGGACTCATTGACACATTTTACCGGGTCTCCCTCCAGTGGATTACCCTATTATGGGACTGGGTAGTGTGGCTCCCGACATCTCTTACCGAGTCTCTCTCCAATGGGAACCCGTCAACTTCCAGGGATCACCCTCCAGAGGGGATGGGTAGGGGTCTCCTGTCAACTTTGAGGAGACCTCTCAACTGCGGGGCAGTGAGATGTTGTGGTTTGACGTTCCCCCAGAACTCTCAATTATGAGGGGTGCTTTCCCCCCTGAGACACGTTTTTGTGATGTGACCTAAAACCATACGGGTGAGTCAGTGCCACCCTAAGTGGATAATTACGAGGTGTGGTGATTTGGTCCCTTGACTTGCAGTTCGGGGCATACATGCGGGATGGTGGGAATTGATGGTTTTTACTTCTATGATTGTTGGATACTCAATTTATTGGGCTGAGCTACGGGATGGAGATCCCCTTACAATCTATTTCTTACTTCTTGTTTGAGAATATGTATATGTATATACCTTGTTCTAGTACCCACTTCTTGGGTTGGTTACTCTCTTTCTTGGAGAGGTGAAGATGCGTGGGGTATGCCACATTCTTTCTATGTCTAGCTTCTCGTGGTTGGACGATTCTACCTTCTTTACTCTTGTTAGTTTGAGCTGGACTCTCTACTATACTCTTTACTGCACATTCGGTTGTACTCCTTTACTTTCCCCTGTTTGATCTACTGCTCACACTTCGGTACCTCCTTTGTTGCTCTATCGAGCCTTCGGTGTGTCATGCTAAGTATTTTTATACTCACCCCTGCTTGGGAATTTCCCACAGTTGGAGTGTCCTTACAGTCGACGGATAGGTTGGTCGTGGCTTTAGTGGAGCTTAGGAGTTTGGTAGCTTGGACCACGTGTGGTGGTTGGAGTCGGGTTCTAGGTGGGGGACCCTTTCAGCTGTTTTTCTACCATTTACCTATTGTCGGGTTGTGGCACTTTTCTTGTTGGGCGTGCATTTTTTCCCTTTTCTTTTTAGTTTACCTTCATATTTTACTTTTTACTTTTAGAGGTCGATGCACATTGTGGTTTATTTATCGCAGTTTGTACTTTTCTTTTCTTTTTACTCTGCACTTTTTCATTGAGTGTGCTTCATGTGTGTGTGTGTGTGTACAATTACATAGGCAAAGGCCTCCCTGAGTTTTTGTGCCTTCGGTGCTAGTCGCCAGCCCTTGGCCTTTGGATACAGGCCTGGCGTAGTTGCAGCTCGAGCCTGGGTAGGGTTAGGTCATGATAGACTGCTCATAGAGGTCTATTGATCAAGACCCATTCACAGAGGTCCCATTCATTTAACTCTCTTTGTCAATGGATGAATGGTTTAGGACGTATCTATGAGAAGAACATTTAAGATCATGGTGTTTGGTCCATTCATGAAGATTACGATGCTTCAGAAATACCTCCAATCATGATGAAACAAACTCTCTATAAATACCCAATCATACCTTTATAAAATAAGGGACACTAAGATGTGACATCACACTATCAATTCATTATGTTTATATTAGCTTTTTGAACTCTAGTAACTCATTTGACCATGGATAATCATTTTATGAATGATTGTTCCTCACAAAGCTTTAATTTTCATGAAGCTCCAATGTTTCATCTAACAGTTCTTTCCACACACATTTGGAGCCAACATTTTTCTTCACAAACGTATAGAACCTCCTCAAATCCTTGAGATCTGAAAATCCATATCCTACTTTAGACCCCATGCTCCATGAATCCTAATACATCATGAGATCCTGAGCTCTATGAATATCGATCCTTCATGATACCCTTCGCTCTGTGAGGCTTGATCCTTCATGAAACCTAGATCTCTATGAAGAATGATCCTTCATGAAACCTAGATCTCTATGAATCCCCAACCTTTGTAAGAGCATGATATTTTGGAAGCCTTATATTTCATAAAGCTCGTATATTTATGCCTCGTTGTCCATATTATGGGGTCTCCACCACTGCACCATCATGTAGGATCTATTTTGGGCTATGGTTGTGGGCCTCTAACCATGTCCCTTCCCTACCATCATTGAACTCCATTAAAAATAGAGAGTCATGTTGTGAATTTTTTGTTCTAGGGAGACATCATTTTGTGTTGTTCCATGTATGGACCCAACATCCACACTTGAAATACCATGATTTAAGACATACATCTACACTCCCTGAAATTTCTTTATTCGAACTACTTCTATTTGTTCCTTTCCCATATCCTCAGTTGAGAATTTAAAATGTTATTCCCATAATACCTTTAGTCATACCATTCCTCCAAAAACACCTAAAACCTCATCACCTAACCCCCATTCCAGGATTGAACAAGAATGGGTTGCTCTGGCATAAGTCCAACATCATCCATTTCTATGAATATTCCATCCAATAGTCCTCACTTAATGAATTTAAACTATAGTATGACTTATCATTCAAAAATAGGATTTCTAATTCTTCATGTATAATATGACTCATTACATGGTCATGAGAGAACATTCCATAGTCCTCACTACATGAATTTAACTTTTAGAATACCCTGTCATTAAAGAATATGATTCCATATGCATGAATAATAATATTCATCAAGTCATGATCATGAGAAGACCTTCTCTAGTCCCCACAATAATAATTTATAATTTAGCGTACCCTATATTAAAAAAATAGTGTTCCTCTAGTTAGAAGAACCAAATTCCTTATTCAAAGAGTTTAATATGCCTCTAATAAAAGTCATGATATGTCCCCTAATCTATTATCATGGGATTCCTCCTTCGATGTAACAACCAAACCATATTCTACAACCCATCATCAAGTTGATATGTACTCCTGACTCAACATGAGGAAGAAATCATGGGAAGCTCAATGAATAAGAACCACACACCTCTTCCTTTCACATGATGTTAAACTATAGTCCTACATCATGAAATGGGCATGGGCTTCCGCCATGAACTGACATGAGGAAGCAATCATGAGAATATCAATGCATAATCCCTACACACTACATGCTTTCACTTGATGTTAAATTATAATATTACCCTGTTAAAGAGACATGGGATGAACCCCTGACCTGATATGAGGAAGGTAGGATGTGCCTAAATCATCCCTACTTTTTATTACACAATTAACATGATTTATTAAATAAACATGTAGTTAATATAACCCAGAAGATCGAGAGGTATGGTTTCATTGGAGCATAGGAACATTACATGACAACTTAAGAAAAAAATACAACATCTTTATTGAAAAATTATTTTTCTTGACCACAATATTCATTCATACTTAGCATTGATTGGGATCACCTAAAAAAATCATAAGAAAAGGGTGAGCCATAAATCCCATTAATGTATTAAACAAGGCATAACATGAAGAATACATTACATGTTAGGAAATAGATATATAAATGGATCATAATAGAAACATGAACAGAAAGGAACAATTTAACATGTCATCATTAAAATGGAAATGTGGAAACAACTTGAAACATAGCATCATTAACATTAAGGAATCAAGTAAACACACGTCTTAACATTGTGGGAAAATTTCCTAAAAGGAAAAAGGTAAACCCTTATCCCAAAATGATGTATCATGATACTAAACATTACCCAATTCATTGGAGCCCTGTCAGGGTGCACCCTTCATGAAATTTTTAATCTCATGCTTAAGTGTGCCACATAGATTATGTAACATGAATTCCTTCAACATCATCATTTTTTACACAATAATTAAATGTATAATAAATACATGAATGAATATAATTAATAAGTATATTTTCATAATGGTGAATATCTATAATAGATAAATGGGTGTGGTATTCACTACACGATGATTTGATTATTGAAAATCGTGGTTCAATTTCAGCATCCTTAAAGCGTGACATAAAAATTCATAAAAATGGTTGATGATAGAGAAAAGGGGTTACCATAATATATAAATGAAATTTAATGTAATGGGGTCATATATATACATTTCCCAACATAATGAATTTGGAAATATAAGCTGTAATATAATAAACAATCTTCATGAAAGTGGGGAAATGGAATAACTCTTATGAAATTTGGACATGGAAACGGGTGTAGATGGGGAAGATTGATGAGTGAGGAAGTGGTATCCCATCATATAAAAAAATAAGGGCATTATGGGGGAGGTTTCAAAACATACCCATTCATTGGTAATTGAAAATAAAAGCATGTAACAATATAATGAAACCTGGATAAAAATGAGAAAGGTAGGAAACCCTTAAATGAGTGTGTGACATCAAAAGATAGAAGATGAGAATCTTGAGAGCTTGGGGAAATTTTGGATAATTATATTGTGGTAAGGATATAGTAGTTATGTTATCTAATTATTTTTACTGATGATAAGTGGGATTTTGGGTGGTTTTATATATGAAATGAGAGATGAATTCTTTTATATTTCAAAAAACATTGGTTTTGTTATCTATATAATTAAATAATCATAACCACAAACCATAACATGGTTATTGCCCATGGTTTTTTAAAAATATTAGTGGAAAAAGTAATTTTATAATCCCAATTTCTTAGCGTATTAAAATATTATCCTTTCTTATGTGGAGGTGAGTCACATTATTATTGAAATGAATTGAAATTCATAAAATACACTATAAATTTCAGAGGATTCATTAAGGCTTTATAAAATATTTAAAACAAATCTAAATTGGAATTATTTTAATGGGAAAACATATATTGGTCCTATAATTCTAATTTTAGTATGTATTACATCATTTGGGAGTCATTATGATGTCATAAGACACATATTTTATTTGTACGGTATTTAATTTTTACCAAACAATTCGGTTGTCCCAAAAAATTATGAAAAAATCACCATTGGATAATTTTGACATCATGATTCTAAAAAAATATTTATTTTATCTAAATAATTTTCTTAATATGTGAATTTTCACTTTTAAAATGAAAACTAAAATTTATTGAAAAATCACGGTTTTTGAACAAAACAGTTTTCAAACCATAATAAAAATTACATTTGATTTCATAAAAATTTTGTACTACCTCAATATTCCTAAAATTAATATGGTAATAATATTTTATTAAGATATTAAAATTATCAAATATACATTAATTCCTTAAAATAAATTCTATAAAAAATACACTTTCTATTTTATCATATACAAAATATAACTCTTAACTAATTTTTTACTAAATCATTTATAGATAAAGAAATGATATAATTGTAGTTTATAAGATTTGTTTTAATAATATTATTAATAAAATATTTACATTAATAAAATATATATATATATATATCTCTCAAAATTACCATTTTTACCCGAAAAATCAATTTATCAAATTCATCATTTTTTTAAGAAAGAAAATTTTCATAAAGGAATTAATGGAATAAGAATTATTTTTAAAAAGGTATTACACAATAAGTAGCTAAAATATTATTACATAAACCCTTATAACACTCACATATGACCTAAGTGTATGGTGTGGGATGGTGAGAGACTCTTGGGGTGGCTCAGATAACATCACCCAGTTGGTAATCTCTATTAACATGAACTTCTACCATAAGAGATTCCATTCAATCTTAACATGTTGAAGCTCAGCTTGGGATTCATCAAGAGTGAAGGCCATTAATTCTACCTCATTTCGGAGTTCCAAAAAACGAGTGTCATACAGCCTGTGTCTACTGAATGAGGCCATCCTCTATTTTTTCATTATTAAAAGGATTTTTAAAAAATCATATATTTATATCATTTATGTTTTCACTATTTAATGGATATGTTATCAATGGTAATGATACATAATGGTACATTAAACCCAATAGTAATAAATGAGTGCATTGTTTTCTATATCCATAAGACATTAAAAAATCAATTTTTATTCATAAATTATCGGGGCATTACAAAATTCCCCCTTAAGAAAATTCACCCTCAAAATTTACTTTTCCCACCTAAAAATTGATGAGGGTAACTCAGCCTGCCCACTTCCTACGGTTCCCACATTGCTTCTTCAAACTTGAGGTTTCTTTATAACACCTTGATGAGGGGTATCATCTTATTTCATAGAACATTTTCTCTATGATCTAACATTTTCACAAGATTATCTACATAGAAAAGGTCATTATGAAATTTTACCACCTCATGAATAAGTATATTTTATGGGTAAGTAATATACTTCCACAAGAGTGATACACGAAATACGTCATTTGCATGAGATAGGTTCGGTGGGAGTGCTAGTCTATTGGCCATAGCTCTAGTGTGATCAGGGATCTCAAAAGAGCTGATGTACCATGGAATAAGCTTTCTTTTCATCCCAAATCTCATAACTCTTTTAAATCATGATATGTGGAGGATTACCATGTCTCCAATGAAAAAATATATGTCTCATCAATGATCTTCAACATAGATATTTTTTCAACTATGAGCATCTTTAATGTGTTGCTGGATAGTCTTAACCTTTTCTTCCATTTCTTCAACCGTTTATGGACATAGAAGTTTTCACTCCCCAACTTCATCCAAAAATGTATGTGTTCTGCACCTCTTCCCATAAGAGGGATTCATAAGGATCCATCTCGAATATTGAGTGGAAACTATTGTTATAAGAGAACTCTACCTTGTGAAGATGTTTATATCATCCTCCTTTGAAGTCAATTGGTATTGATATCAACATTTCTTAAAGTGTTGGGATAATATACTCAAATTTTAGATTATTTTGAGGGTGATAAGACATAAATAAGTTCAGCTCTGTATTCAAATTGTGTTTGAGACCCTTCATAAACTTAGAGGTGAATGTTCAGTCTCTGTCGGATAGAGTCGATAGTGGTACACCATGCAAGATTAAAAAATCTCTAATGTATATATTTTTTAGTTGATCCAATGAGAAATCCTATCGAAGTGCAATAAAGTGTACTATCTTTTTAAGATTATCCAAAACAACCTTGATATAATTATTTTCTTTTTATGCCTTCGGATGTCCGGTGAAAAAGATCATGGTGATGTTCTCCAATTTCCATGTTGGTATGGGTAATGGTTGTATCATCCAGTTAGACTTCTTCCTATCAGCCTTCAATTTCTGACATACCAAGCACATTGATGTATACTCAGTGATCCTATTATTCATGTTATCCCACCAATAATGATCTCAGATATCTCGATATATCTTTTTTCCTAGAAGGAAGGAGAAATTCAAACTATGTGCATCATCTAAAACTACTTTCTCTAACTCTGGAGTTGATGGAACACATAGTCTTGACCTAAATCTAACAATTCCTTTTTTCATTAACAATGAAATCCAATTATTTCATTTTCTGATAGTTTCCACTTTATTCTAAATTCTCATATATTCCTTTTGAGAATCCTTTAACAATTCCAAAATATTCTATTGAGAAATCATTTGTTAAAGGATATGATGTTCTCTTATTTATGATTCCCATGTCCATCTTCATCAAATATAAGAATATTGGATCCTTAGAAATTATATTCAATGAAAGAGTTATTGGATCCTTTCTACTTAAATCATTTACTATTTGATTCTCATTCCCCAGATGGTAGTTAATTTAGCATTCATAGTCTTTGATCATCTCTAACCATCTTGATTAGACCATATTCATCTCTTTCTGTGTGAATATGTACTAGATGATTTTATGATCTGTATATAATTCACATTTTTCCAAAGAGTTATTGTCCCAAAATTTTAAACGTGAAAATTACTATAGCCAACTTTAGATCATATGTTAGATAGTTCCTCTCATGAACTTTTAGTTTTCTGAAAGCATAGGCAACGACTTAGTCATTTTTCCCCAACACATAGACCATTCCCTTCTTTGAAGTATCCCTGAATTGCATGAAATGTTATCCACTTGTGGGTAGTGTGAGCACAGGAATAGTGATAAGCCTCCTTTACAACTCCATGAAGATCTCTTCACATGCATCATTCTATGAAAACATGACACCATTCCGAGGACTGGTGCATTGACCCATCCTTCTTCTTGATGAAGGAGACTGGTGCACCCCGTGGTGAAGTGATTTGGCATATAAACCCTTTATCAAGATTTTCTTGTACTTTTTTATTTAGATCCTCAATATCCACAACATTTAATATATAAGGAGTCTTGGATATTTTAAATTCACCAGGTATAATATTAATTGAGAATTAATCAACTCTTCTTGGAGGAAGACCAGGAAATTCCTCAGGGAACACAGTAGCTAATTCTCTCACAATAGGCATGTCTTTGAGGATGATACCATCCTTAGACTCAATCAAATGAGTAATTTACATGTTCTCATAGGGTATTAATAACCATTATGAATATTATGGTGCTAAAGAAGATTCATCCTCCTCCTTGAACTTGTACAAAATAGGGGTTTGATTTTCCATATAGAGAGTGATTTCCCTCTAAGGACAATTTATGTTAGCTCTATATAGGGAAAGCCAATCCATGCCAAACATTTTATTAAATTACACAATAAGAAGTATGACGAGTTTTTTGGTGAATTTCAATCCAAAAATAATGATAGGGGAGGAGTAATATACCTGGGATGAAATAATTTCCACATTTTCTATTCTCATCTATATCTCCAATTCCATGATTTTTGGTGGTATTTGGATTGTTCTACTAAACATTCAGGGAATAAAATAATGTGTAGAACTATAATAAAGAGGTTTATTTTCTATTATTTAATAAATAACTAGAGTAATTATCACGACATTGTTTATGGGATTCACATTGGTGGAAGTGATGGAAAAATCTCTCCCTTGCTTCCTTGGAGGTTGTTGGTTTCCTATGAAAACCCTTGGAGTAGGGAACACGTTCGCAAAGTTCCCTATCTCTTTTAGGTTGTAGAAATGAACATTGTTTTGTGGTTTGAACGAAGTGTTCCTCTCTTATATTTCAGCAGTGGGGGTTTTTTTCAGCAACCACTAGTTAGGTGTCCTTTTTTATCACACCAAAACCATTTCCACCCCCCTTCCTGAAATTTTCTGGGTGCTTATTTCTGATCCTTTAAAAAGTGGGGAAATGGAATTTATTAGTACCATTTCACTTATCCATCATACTACCATAATTATAGTTCACTTTCCACGTCTTATCCCCACATTTCCCCTATTATTTTTTGACCCACATTTCGACTTTGAGGGAACATACGACAATTTCCTCATAGCTATCAAAGTCATGGATCACTAGGGCTTTCTGTAGGATAGGTTTCACCCACCAATGATGCCGTAAACCTTGCATTCAGGGGTAATGAAAACGTTATAGGTGTATCATTAATTCCTTGAAAATTTTACCTCATAAACTCAAAGGGATTCGTCATATTTGTTATTTAGGGAAAGAAAGGCCCATTCCATATTAAGAAGGAGGGTGTGGGGAAAATATTTATCAAAAAACATTTTCCGAAAATCCTTTCATCCCATCACCTCAATATCTTACATAGGATTCATATTTTTTTCAATCTCCACCATTGACTAGAATAACCCTACGTAAAATAAGAAACCATAGAAACCTTCTCTTTTATGGAACATTAATGCATGTAGAAGAGATTCTCAATGGACATGATCCATTGTTTGATGATTGATGGATTGGATGATCCATTGAAAGTAGGGGGCCTTTTTCTCATGAAGCTCTTGATTGAGACATTTTATTTATTAGGGGGTTCGATATTACTCTTAACCCACAATTATATTCAAAACATGATTTAACTTAGAGTGTATCATAATAATTATTTTTATATTTCCGAACATGTATTGATCTATAAAGCCTTGTAAGGGAGTAAAAAATGCATAAAATGAAGAATACAATACATGTTAGGAAATATAAATATCAATGGATCATATGATAAACATTAACATAAAGGATAGATTTATCATGATCAACATAACATTGAAATGTAGCAACAACATAAAACATTTCATCATTAACATAAAGAATTAGGTAAAACCATATACCATCATGGTAGAAAATTATCCTAAAATGAATCAGTTAAACCCCTTTCCCCTCATGATTTATCACGAAACTAAACACTACCCAATGTGTTGGAGCCCTATTAGGTTTCACCCTTCATGAACATTTTATCACATGCTTAAGAGTGCCACATTGATCATATAACATGGATTCATTCAAAACCATAATTTCATCGAAGATAAAAGACTATTGAATAAATAAATTAAATACTATAATCAATAATTATATTTTCCTAAAGGTGAATTCCCTTGATATTGAAATTGTTTTTGTATTCACTACATGAGGATTTTGGCATGGAAAATCACTGACCAATTTCGGCAGCATAACAAAATAACAAAAAAAATCATAAAAATGGTTGATGAGAGAGAAAGGTGTCTCCCATAATAAATACATGAATTTTAAAGTAAGGGTTTCATATATATAATTTTCCTAACATAAGTAATTTGTAAATATAATGCGTAACATAATAAAGAAGCATAATGAAAGAGGAGAAATGGAATAACTCTTAAAAAATATATTCATGGTAACAGGTCAAAATGGGAGGTATTAATGAGAGATAAAATGGTCTCCCATAAAAAAAATAGTAAAGATATTATTTAGGAGGTAATAAAACATACCACATCATTTTTAATTGAAAATAAAAGGGTGTAACAATACAAGTAATCTTGGATAAAATGAGAAAGCAAAGAAGCCCTAACTTGAGTGTGTGACTTCAAAATCTTGAAGAGGGGCTTCTTGAGAATTGGAGGGGCATTGAGAGGATTATAGAGAGGGGATAACTGATTAGGTATGTTCTCCCAGGATTTTGATTCAATGGAGGTGGGAGCATGGGTGGGTTTATATTGGAAATGAAAGGGGAGTTCTTTAATTTTTCACAAACTTTGGTTCTGGAATCTATATAATTAAATATTGAAAATGACAAACCATCCCCTGGTTTTTCCCATATTTTTTCATAATATGTGTTTATAACATTATTTTATAAGTCAAATGGATGAAAATGTTTAAATATTATCCTTCATTATGTGAAGGTGAGTCACATTATTAAAGAAATGAATTTAAAATCATAAAATATATTATAAAAGTTGGAGGATTCCTTAAGGCTTTAAAAAATACGTAAAACAAATATAAAATCACATTATTTTAATGTAAAAAAATATATTGTTCCAATAATATCAATTATTGTATTTATTACACCATTTTAGAGTCATTAGGATGTTATAAAACAAATATTTTACTTATACGGTATTTAATTTTTACCAAAAAAATAAACTCTCAAAAAATAATGACAAAATCACCGTTGGAAAATTTCTACATCATGATTAAAAAAACAATATTATTTTTATCTATATAATTTTCTAAATATATGAATTTTCACTTTTCAAATGAAAACTCACATTTATTTAAAATTCGTCGGTAAAAAAACAGTTTTCAAACATTAATAAAAATTACATTTGACATTATAAAAATTATATTCTCATTTATTATTCCTAAAACTATTTTGATAATAATATTTTATTAACATATTAATTATTTTTAAAATTCATTAATTCCATAATATAAATTCTTTAAAAATACAATTTTTATTTTGTCATATATATAATATAACTCTTATCAAAATGATTAATTAATCATTTACTGATAAGGAACCGGTATAATCATCATTTATATATTAATTTTTTTTATAATATTAGTATTAAAAACATTATTTTTATATAATAATATATATTTTTCTCAAAAGTTACATTTTTCTTGAAAAATCAATTTATCAAAATTCATCATTTTTTATGAAAGCCTATTCTGATAAAGGTAATGAGGGAATAAGACTTTTATTTATAAAAATGGATTACACAATAAGTATTTAATAAATTATTACATAAAACCCTATAACGCCCTTATAAGACCTTAAGGTAAGGTGTGCGATTATGACAGACTCTTGGGTTGGCTCAGATAACATCACTCGGGTGGTAATCTCTATTAACTTGAACATCTCCCATAAGAGATTCTGTTCAAGTATAACATGTCATAGCTCAGATTGGGATTAGTCAAGAGAGTAGCCTAGTGAATCTACCTCCTTTAGGAGCTCTGAAATATGAGCTTCATATGGTCTGAGTCTACTAGATGGTGTTATCCTCTCTATTATCTATGTCAAAATAAAAATTAAAACCATATATTTATATCAGTCATGTGATATCTATATGGTGAATATATTTTCAATGGTAATAATACTTAAAGATCATTTATACACAATAAAAAAATAGTGAAAGTTTTTTATATCCATAAGACATTAAAAGAAAGGGAATTTTAATTATAAAAGATCTGGTCATTACAAGGCCACTTTCGTGCGTAAGCCCCAACCACATCTTGCAGATCCCAACTCTGTGTGGGCTTCTCCCACATGAATGGGATATAGGGAAATCCAAGAGTGTGTCCCTAATTTTCCCAAACAGCCCCCATGGGACTCCTCGTTAAGTGTAAACCCCAAAACATATTCCTCAACCAATCAAAAATATGATATTCCCCCATAAATCAATATGTAGATGAAATCCTGGACATCTCAATGCATAAGCCCCATAGACCTCATGGCTTTACATGATGTTAAACTATAATCCTCCCCTTGCAATGGTTATGGGATTCCCTCGTGGCCTCATATTTGGAAGCCTGAATGGATAGCTAAATGCATAATCCCCACATACCACATCCTTTAAAATAATATTAAACTATAATATTAAACTATGAAATAGACAAGGGATGAACCCTTGATCTAACCTGAGGAAGTTAAGATGGTCTTCTCACATGCATAACTCCAACCACATCCTCACTACAGCCAACATCATATGTGATGATCCCATAAGTCATCTCCAACCATGTCATGGATTCTCCAAGTAGTCCATGGGATTATCTCATGCATAATCCTCAACAACATACTCGCATCTCTTAGATATTCATGGGTTTATATCATTTTTAAACCTCATCCACATCCTCACTTCTCTTAAAAGTTCATGGGCGACTCCCATGGGTAAGCCCCATCCACAAACTTTTTGGTCCTAGAAGCACCCAGGATGCTCAATGTCCTAATCCACAACACTATTCCAACCAAGATAACACTTCTTGTGATGTCGATGATTCTATGTGTGATTCCGAAATCACCCCTTGCTGATACCCCTTTAACAACATGAGCATCCTTACCATATGACATAAAACATAATAGATTTTTCATGTCACATAACTTTAAATTGAGGAATCCAATTATGTGAATTTAGATCACTATCAGCTAATCATGTCACATAGGATGCCTCCCTAAGGTTCAATCTGAAAAATGATAAACCCAAGTGTTCTATCCTAAGTACATGCCTCATTAATCTACCTCAAGGGGTGTCCTGATCAACCTTCTAGATATACCTCACGGGGATTTCTGATCCATCCATTCTGGGATAATCTCAAGGGAAATTCTGATCTATCCCTCTATGTATTCCATCCTAGGGACACACCCCCTGATTCATCTAAAGTGGTGTTTTGATCTAACCAACCTATAACCACCTCAAGGGGTGTTTAGATCCATCAATCATGGATCCTTATTAATGTATGTTCTGAACCATCGGTAAACTATAACATGTGTGACATCTTCTCTCCTAGGGGCACACCTCCCATATCCACCTCCATGGGGTTCTCTGATCTAAAATCCCATGTCATTCTCCAAGGGGAATTATAATTTGCTGGTAAACTCAAGTGCGACATCTTCCATTCTAGGAAAAAACATTTTGAGTCCAAATCCACTAGGAATATGACCCATAATGATAAATATATTTGTTTTTTAACTTCCCTCCTAGGGACACACCACTCTGATCCCCCTCAGGGGGAGTTCTGATCAACCATTCGTATTTTCCTTAAGGTATATTCTAGATCATCCATTCTGGATCTACCGTAATGGGGAATTCCCATCCATTAGTATAATATTATATGTGACATCTTTCCTCCTATGGAAACAACTCCTGGATAATCCCCATGGGTCATTTTTATCCATAACTATCGAGTCCGTCTTAAGCGGTGCTATGATCCATGCATTATGTCCCTAGAAGACATTAACCCTTTTCCCATCTCCACAATATGTTAAACTCATTCCTCTATCCATCTCAACCTGATTTTCTAATACACCTCCACATGACGAATAACATGTTACTTGACTCAAAACCCTTAACCCATACAACACATAGTGGATTCCTATGGTAAACAAATAATTGGAAGACAAATACCCCTAGTTTCAAATACCTCATGACTGACATGATATGCATTAGGATCCATTCTTAATATAACTCACATGAGATAACCATGAATTTATAAGGAGAAGTACCCCCCAAGTTTTAGTTATATTGGGTTCTTCACCTAATATTCCTGATATGATTTTCCCTCTATAAAGGAGGAATATATATGTTCCCTATTCACCATGTGTGAAAAAATTCGAAGAAATGTCTGAATTTAGCATCTACTCTGACAAAAGGCTGTTTCCCTTCCATAAAGAATCAATGAAATTAACTAGTTTACACGAAGAGATGGAATTGGGAATGAGTTATACAAACATAAATCCAATCAAAGAAGAAGACCCAGATTAAGTGACGAGCTCTATGGAGGAATCCATGGAAGGAGGGACCAATAATCCTCCATCATATTATGATCAAGGAGATAACATCACAAATCATGGCGGATAAGGTCGTATGACATTAGAAAGAGGGAATACGGGGAATGCAATTCTTGTCGTTGCGATGATATGTTACCCAAATTCAAATGTTCTAGAAATAATGAACAAATTTTTAATCTCTTTGTTCAATCCTTGGTTATCTATTGTGATTTTATATTTGGGTCAATAAAATAAATAGTTAAAATCATTCTTAAATAGTTTTAAATGTTTTTTAAAGCAGATGCGATTAACTGACCCATATCTATAAGGAGTATTTATCCAGGTGTGTAGTCTTAGACCCACTCATCGTCCATTAGAGAAATGATTGTTTTAATGCTCAACCAACACTTTTCAGGTTTATTAACCGTAGATGTATCTCTTAAATATCCAAAAATGCATTATGATGTCTATAAAAGGATGTCATTTTTAGAAAAGGCATATACTCAAGAAATTTCCAAAAATTTGGGATGTCATCCTATATATTGATTTATTCCTGGGATTCTCACTAATATTATTTTGTCCTAATACCCAAATAAAATATCCACTATTAACTCTTCACTAAATCATATACTATCAAATTGTTTTATCTATACCATTGATATTATGATCAATATTTACTTACAATCACGTAAATTATCCTCAATAAACATCTTATTCTGCATTGTTATCATAACCTTCCCTTTTATACCAATTGTTTCACTCCATACCTACACTCCATGATTAATTTCCATTAAAGAATACTATACACACTCACTTTGATTCCAAGAAACAAAATACTAGATATTAATATCCTTAATTATAGAATCAATAATGATTATTTCATATATTACATACCATGCATATTTTTTTAGATTATAGATTAAGATAATTTATACAAAATCCAAACTAACAAATCTCAAGTTCTTTTTTTCAAATAATTGTTTTTCATTATATATAAGTCAAATTAATCCATAAAATGTTCTATATAACTCCCATAAATTCTTTCATAAGTTTCATCCTTATAAACATGTCATGTATACTAACATTCTCCATAATTTTGGGAATATAAACATAATAAAGGGGGGAGCTCAAAAAACATTTTTAAGGGAAAGTATATAACTGAGTCGATCAAAGTATAATAATGGAATAAATATTATGGTAGGAATAAAGTAAACAACATTAATTCCTAATCAATATGAAAATGATATCCTAAATATTCATTAGAATAAATGAATACATTAATATTAACAGTATTAATCTAATACTGATGGAATTCATAATGTTAAACTTTAAAAACACACTATCAAGGCCTTGTTCCGAGTCACTATCCTATCATGGGAAGTTGTATATAAAAAACTATTTTGGATCATCATACCAGTCAATTAATTATGAGACTATAAGATTTTGGGACCCACCCATCACTTCATTAAGACGAAATCATTCACTATAAAAGATCACATGAAATTTCATACAATTTCTTTAAAGAAACTATAGATGAATAAAAAAATTGATATCTATAATATGAAGAATATAGATTATCAATATATGGTCAATTTAAATTATATATAATTAATAATAAAAAATTTAAATACTTGTCCTAATGTCAATAAAATGGATTACATAATTATAACCCATCTTGATAAATAAGGTTGATTCCAAATATTACAAATTCATTTTGATAATAATCGCATGTTTTTGTACAAAAATATATGGTCCAATAATAAATTTTCTTTGGTAAAAAAATAATATTTTTTTTGTAAACATCATTGAATCTGAATTATGTAAATTTGGATGTTCACAATTTATAGGGAAATGTGTATAACACTACTTAAATATTATAATACCATGATCATAACAAGTCTAGAGAAAGTGGATTAATGTAATTATTCTATAAGACTTTATATTCATTGAAGTAAATGATATAATACCACATAATATAATAAAAGGACATAATCATTCCAACTTATATAAAACATGTAAAAATAAATATCATAACAAAATGAATGAGAATTGTTCAGCAAAAAACAATCAATGTTTGGGAAACATGTAAATCAATAGGCACATGAATAAAAGAACCTTATTTGGATGCAATATCCAATTAAAATCTATTATTATGAAAAAAAATACATCTATGGTTAGTAAATACACTATAAAATGGAATAATGGTGCGCAAAATGTATTTTTTTCTCAAAAATTAAAACTGAGTGAAAGAAAACATTGGAGGCTTGAGCAACATAATATTGAAACCCTTTAAATAATGGTATTTTAATTAAACATAAAATAACATTATTAATTGAAAATTTATGATATAATATCTCAAATTGTAATTTTATACACCCCAAAAATGATATTGGGTGCATAGTACCAAACATGTCTCAATGAGATGAATTTGAGACAAAAAATCCTTATCGTTGTCCAAATTGGTTCTACACATGCAAAATTTTCCAAAATAATAAATTTATGATCATTAAATACATTACTAAAAATAATATTAATAAATATCCTCATTTTTAATCATTATATATAAATATATTTATTTTCTAGTTCTTAATTTTTTTCAACATTGAGTGTATGTATGCTTTATCGCATTGAAATAGTTTTTCTAAAATTAATGTTCATATCTATTATGTTTAAAAATTAAATACCAATACAATCAATTGATTTTCAATATTTTTTATTAAAATATATTTTATAAGGATATAATTTCATTTAATGTTAGTTTTGGTTTTGAATCATGAAGATGAAATTGACGATGATCATGTTTTAGTTATTCTTAATGAACAAAAGTTGAATTCATAGTTAATCACATTAGAGTTGATATAAAATTAATATAACACAAAAAAATATTATTTACATATATATATATATATATGTATATATCATATTGTACCAATAAATATGTTCTCATATTCATCTATTGCATAAATTTTTAGTGTTGTTCACGTGGTCAAATCAACCAAACATTCTTATAGGGTAGGATTGTTATAATATCACTTTAATAGAAAAATAGTGATATTATTTACTGTTTATTAGTTTTGTTTTTAAAAATTATAAACTAATTATAATAATTTGTAATTGATTAGAAAATATTACTAAATTTGAATAAAATATTTTCCTATGAGCATGTTATTTTTAAATGATTGAATTAACGATGATCATTTATTTGATCATATAATTAATTAGTTATCAAATTTAGTATATTATAAAAATAATGATATCAAAAAAATCATTTTTCTTCAATAAAACAAATCTATGAGTCTTCAATTATATGTTGTGATAAAAAAAATTATTTCATTGCTTGTAGTGGCGGTAGTCTGCACTTACGAACAAATGATGAATTTTTTTCTTAATGGATGGGATAGATGTATTGAAAATGATAATACACTAAATATTGTGAAACTTAAGTGTTTAAGTTATAATTATATAATTTTATTAGTATGGATATAATAAATTTGAATATGTATAATTAATAATAAAAGAATATTTGTTGATAATACTCATTTCTGGGACTTGAATTTTCTGTGGAATTCTCCTTGGACATAATTGACTTATGATATCAAATAGTGACCAAAGGTGATTTGAAGTGGGATAGGGTCCTAGGAGGGTAATTGTTTTATATTTTTAATGATAAATTAAAAATTAAGGTGATTCATTAAGTGTAAGATGTTTTACTTTTTATATGTGAAGAGAAGGGATCTTTTAGAAATAGCATTAATATTTCGAAAAATGTGATATTAATATTCCATGTTAACTGGATCAAAAAGAAAAAAAGATGAGGATACCATGATTAATGTTATAAAATTACCTAATACACACATTTTTTAGAAAACATTTATTTTTTAAGGATGTGTTTCTACTTTTATCGTTTTATCCAAATTTACTATTTCCTTAGTTGTTAATTTTAAGCCATAGTCGTTGATTTTAGTGGAAAATTTTAAAATTGGACATTTTTTAAAATGTAAACTTTAAGATTTAAAATTTGGAAATAATATTATTAAATAAAATTTTTATGTATTTCAAAAGTTAATTTTATGATTAACACACGTAACGGGTAAAACTAGTTTTCTATAAAAAGAAGGTTTTTATACTAAAAGTTTATATATAATATATAGTTATTCTAGTTATCAATTAAAACGAAATAAATAGTTTTTTTATAAAATAAAAAAAATTAGGTGATTTATTTGAAATAAAAAATAGAAACTCAATATGAAAATACAATATTGAATAAAAAGATAAAAAATATTTTTTCTTCAACTGGAATTATAATGTAATTAAAAAATTGTCAGACATAAGATTTATAAGATAAAATATATTAAAATAAATAATATTATTTATTATATAAATATTTAATTACATAAAAGGATTTTTAAAATTCTGAGATAAATATACATAATTATACAATCATAAAAAATATATAATTTTCACAAAAAACGTAATTTTCTACTAAAAATATATCATTATGAAAAAAACAAATAACAAATAACCTTAAGATAATTTTTTCGATATAAATATAAATTTATATTAATTTTTCAATTTTAAATTATATAATTTATTAAATAAATTTTGAATAAAATCATAAAATATAATGAAAAACTATTTTTGTTGGAAAATGACATTTTCAAATAATAATTGCTATTATAATTCATAAAAATAATTTACCAAATATATTGATGTTAACAAATTATTAATATGAAATATAATTTATCATCATTAATAATATAATTATTGAAATATAAATTAATAAGGCATAAAAAATTTAGACAAATAACTTTCTAAACAACAAATGATTTTATTTTTCCTTTTATGTAAACTAATTGAATTTCATTCATATTAAAAGTATACTATATTTTATTTATGAATATATTTCATAAATATGTTACACTTTTTCATTTCAATAAATTTAATGGCTATGATATAATTTTATTAATTAAATATTTTTATTTTGTCTAAATATATTATGTTTTGGTTTATGTTCAGTGTTGCCTGTAAAGTCATATATCAACACATTAACTTATTTAAAAGTAATAATATATTAAAATATTGGGGTAGTAGACATATACATGGTAACCTATGTAAGGGTTTCTTCTAAGTTACCATTTAATAGGGATAATTTCATAAGATTAAGTTCTATGTTACACTTATGAATGGGGTTCATTATAGTAATAAAAAAAGTTACGCTTAAACAAATTCCTCCCTCCCCTGCATAAGGCTGTTTTTTTAAAAAAAATTAATGGTTTTTTCCACTAATTATCTTAATGGATTATTTTGTTTTATAAAGGGGGTTTGGACAGAATCATAGTGAACATTAATTTTTTAATATTACATAATTGTGAAATTATTAATAAAATGAAATGTGGGATTTAAAGAAATAATTTTTTTAATAATCGAGGTGTAATAAATGAAACTGGGACCCTTTGTTTCTGAAATTTGGTCTTGAGAATTGGAAACGATTAGGAAAAGATATATTGGATTTACTTATAAAAAAATAATTTTTATATAAGGTAGTTCTTCCTTTGAACATGTCCATAAATTTTTTATGCATTTTGGTATATGCATGTGATATTCTGTCTTTCTACTACAGGTGATCGACCTTGTTTATTTTATAAAAATCTATATGTTAAAAAAAGAGTTCGATTGAATTTGAAGTTTCAAGGTCCGCGATTGACCCTTTTAAAATAATTGATGCCTCAGCCACTGATGATTGAGGTACTGTATATAAATGTGTGAACCCTAGGATACATTAACAGTGGTTAGGTATAAAGTAAGTGAATTAAGTAAATATAGTGGACATTGTGAAAGGTGGAGTTTTCTTCCCTATATAGGGATTGGTGATATACTAGATATGGGAAACCCTGAGTTCCACCATAGAACTTTGGGATAAACCATGTGAGGCTTGCGGTGTCTTATAGTCGTATGCATAGTTGGTCTGAGAGGGGTGAGTGTTCCACTCCCACTAGTATGTGAGTACCCATGTGGGAATACCCAAGGTATATTTTTGATAGGTTTGGTGCATGAAAACTAACCTAGATTAAACGATTAATGTTTAAAGTATTTAAGGATATATTTCTTCACAACAAATTAATAGTGGTTCTCACATGGTTAGTGAGTCCATAAAATGACTATAGTGATAGTGATATAATCTATTCCATTTTATTGATGGGTTTATCTCAGGATATAAGAGTCGGATAGAGGGGTCCATGATGGGTGATTATGTTAGGGAAGAAACTATGGGACCTTTTTGGGATCTATAGTGTTATGTTAACCTTGGAGGGGGATATTGCGGGTACACAGGTACTGATGATCTTGGCTGTCACCTTAGACCTGTTGATCGACAATGATCTTCTAGAATGGATGATATAACGGTTCTAGGGTCTTCATTTGAGAGAAAATTCAAGGATTCAAGTGAAGGGTATGTGCATGTTGTTAACTCAAGTGGTTTTTGATATGGGATCCTAGGGATATAGTATACCACCAATTCTTGTAGACTTTTGATCCTAGAGAGAGGGCATTCCCCCACTGACATTATGTGATGATCTGTAAGAGTGTGGATTCCATTAATTTATGTACTATATGAGTTTATCTAAGTGTAATAGCCTTTACATGAGTTATTTAATGATATTTATGTACTTATTGGTAATTTAGGGGCTTCCCCTATTCTCTAGATGATGATACTAACTTCCCATTAGGGTGTGATGTTCCCATTAGTTACTACTTGATTTATTGATTCCAAGCAGGGAATAAAAACTTGAAGAGCTTGATATTGTTATTCCTAGTAGGGATAGAATACCCATAGGCCCTCTTTGAATTATTTTACTAATTGGGTGTAACCATGATAATGAGTTCTATATAAAGTTTCATGCCTCCTAGTAAAAAGTGTCTTTCCCCGTTATAACCTGACTTTTCACAAGGGTACATACTATTGTTTTTTTATTTTAATTCCACATTTTGGACATTTAAAATTTACCTAAAGGTTTAGTGGAGGTTTTGGGTGTGTCTAGGTCTTGTTTGGATCCTAGATCCTTTATGTTTGGAAAATCAAAAAGGGAAACATGATTTTGAGAAATTGTGATGCCTAGCACACACGGTTTCCCTAACTGTATGGGTGTGTCGAAGAAGTTGCCAAGGGCTGCATGGTTTCCTAAAACCATGTTACCCAGGTTCACACTCATGTGGTGGATACTGTCTTTTTTTTTTTATTAGTTACCACACTTCTTACACATAATCTACCGAACTGTGCCCTAAACTCGTCCGCGGTCCCCCTTAAGAGAAATAGGGTTCACGGTTGGGGCATAGTTTGGCCAACCATGCGGTCAAACCATGATGAGTAGTAAATGATGGGTAAATCATATTTTTTAAACTACAATTTTTTTAATCTCTCTCCCTCCATTTATCCTCCTTTAGTAGGAAACTCCCATGCACGAGCTCCTCCTTCCTCCTCCTCCAAGGATTTGTACTATCTCTTTCTTCCGAACTCCAAATCCATCATTGTCATGTGAGTTGGAAAGCTTCAGGAAATATCTACACTCATATTCTTTCTATTTCTAGTTTTCATCCTCCTTTATTGCACTATTTTTTTGTGACCTCATTTTCCCCATTCTGTCAAAAATGTCTATTTTTATGATAAATATCATTTTAGCTGGATTCAAGGGATGACAATAGATTAGTGGTATTCTATGCACCAAATTCAGGTGGTCTAGCTTCTTTCTAGATGTTTCATCTCTTTTTATATGGTATATCACAATACCGTTCATTGAACCATTCTAGTGACAATTTTTTTTCTTAATAAATTATTTGAAGGGGTATTTTCATGACTAATGAGACATTAACTTGTGGAAAACACATTAAAGCTTGTTTTCCTTGTAGTAGGACACCCCATTGGGTGTTCCCTTCCTTTTTAGACATTTTTTCCCTACCTTAATTGGTTGGAACACCACTTTTTGTGTGATTACATATCATAAATTCCATGATGGAGTTAGTTGAATTGATATAAGAGTTTATCGGCCATGATTTATTTCCTTTTTCTTTAACCAATGATTCACGATCACTTTTTATGCCTCATGTTTTACACCTTATGTGATTTCTTTTCCCTTAATCCTTTATTAATCTCTAATCATGCTAATTTTATTTCCCCCATACCAACTAATATATATTTAATACTTGTTTCATGGTGCATTTTTCTTATTTCCTTGTGATGTAATTACTTACATGAATAAATGCATTGCATATCTTTTTTTATCATGTTGATATTGCTATTAACTATTGATGATAGGTGTTTGCGAATTTTGTTACTTATATACTTATGGTCCATGATCCAATATGGGTCCTGACTTAATTACATCATGTTTCGAATCACCATGATTCATGAAAGATTTAATGGATGACACATAAGTAATACATGGATTTCTATGTATGGGGTCTTAGGGAAGATTGATTATACCCATGAGTGACACTAGTTCCATATTGGAGAAACTATGGATGGACTTGTTGGAAAAATGGTTTCAACATGACTTGGATGATTATCGGTCCCCTTTGAAATATACATCGTGTAGAAATAGTTGTTTGTACTTACACCATGTTGAGAGTGATAAAAGGGGTGCCTCTTATAGGCCACCATTTATGGGATCTGTGGTATTTGGTAACTCAATAGATCCTGAAGTGACCCTTGGGATTCTTTCATGGATGTTCTTAGATGGGATTAGGACAACTCACTAGATTTTTTGACATTTATACTTGGATTATATGTCATTATTTATTATTAATTTGTGTTACTATTTAATTCATTTCATAGGGATACTACTACCAAGACCAATCCCAATATTTGGGTTGGTGAAAACATTTGTTTTTATTTCAGATGAACTATGTTAACATCATATTACAATTGTACATGTTCCTTTCGTTCAAAGACATACATCTTAAGTTGAAACAGGCGGCATCATGTGTGTATCCTTTGAGGAACCTCGACCTAAACATTTATTATTTATTTATCAACTTGTATTTTATTTTATTTTCACACTTTAAATTTTATACTCAATTAAATGGATGGATATATAAACTATTGGTTGTGTCCTACTGATTATATCTCACACCCTTCGTTGGCCAAATTTGGTACCCATGCATACATTATGATTACTAGTGTAGATAAAGGCAAGTGGCTAGCTTCTGGTGCTTGATTCTATGTTCTATGTTAGAGTACGAGTGTAGTCGACTGAACTTATATACATGATGCTAGTATTAGCTGTCTCTTGTACATTTTTATTTTTTTATATCAAGCGGTATATACCTATATTCAATGTTCCATGTGTACTTATTTTGTATATTTACAAGAAATAATGATCATCATCTTTTGTATCTATTTATAGTTCAGATTATGCCTATTGTCTATTTATCATTGATGTTTATTTAATGTTTTGTTGTTATATGTTTCTTATTTCTACTTCTGATATGATGGATTATTAGTTGGATTTTTTGTGTGTGTTCTTCAGCAATTTCATATTTCACATATGTATCCCTTGTTGTGTCCACTCTGATCTCTGAGGCCATAGTCTCCCCACATATGCATCCTTGGCCCCTGCTACTATTTATAACCCTCTAGAATAAGGGGAGGCATGATTGAGGTCTTTTGGTCCATTGTCTTGGGGAACCAGTTAGTTCCACCCAAGAAAGGATGCTACAAAGTGGTATTATAACCATTTTTCCTTTTTCCATACTATTTAGGTGTATATATTTGATTAGGATATAATTGAATTTAGTGATAAGAATGTCCCAGGGAGTAACTAACCCACATATAAGTGAAATCCAAATTACCTGGGATGGGTAAATACTATCATTCGTTATTCTTATTACAATTTCAAATATTTCACTATATGGTTGTGAACTATTTTGGTGTTATTTCTATTGGAGATATTATTATTATGGGCACTTCTACCTTGATCTCAATATATAAGGGAATATTCATTTGTGAATCATTATAGGAACCATAGGATATAAATTTCATGAATTATGCTATGACATATCTACTTTCTTTGTGATTTTATTCTATTTCATATTCCTGTTGTGGTGCCTTGTTTGTTATGTATTTTAGTGAGATAGTTTAATTCAAGGATGGCATAATTGGCCGAATTAAAGTTTCAATATGAATATAAAGAGTATTTTTTAGAATATATTGATTATAATATCTTTGTTAACAAATTTTTCCATTATCGATCCATAAGTAGTTCGTTCTATGAGAGGTATATTATTTATTAGAATTGATGAGAGAAAATGAAAATTTAAGACATTGGTACTTCAATAAGACATGAATGGAAATAAATGTATAAATTAATTAACCATAGCATGTTACATCTTAATATTGGAAATATAGGCTATGTCATAGATACTTGATGTGGAAATTTTAATTTATAAAGTGTATGTGAAATTATAAATTTCGAATTTGTGATGTAGTTAATTAGACTAGGATATCAATATCCAAAAATATAGGTTAAAATTTAATAAATTAATGTTTTAAAATTATAATGTCACTAGTAGATGAAAATTTCAAATGAAAATTAAATTTTTTTCTTCTATATCTTGTATTTTTCATTCTAAGCTTCAAAACCTCCATTGTTTGGTTTTTGACCTTGAAATTGACCTGACATTAGTAGTGGGTGGTAGTTTGTGTCTCTAGTTATACATTTTAGTCTCTTTCTTATCACCTAGACTTATCTCCTAGAGTAGGTTGAGGGTTTTGAAAAGATTATATAAAGGAATTTTATATGTTATCCAGCGTTACAAATTTTCTTAACCATTATTAATACTATCATAGGTGTGCACCTAGAAATTATCGAGTTATTCCACTACGACATTATCCTGACATGAACCAAGAAAGTGGTGATAGGTATGATATGGAGGTAGTGGGTCTTGATCCACCCTTTTTACCCCTGGCAATGACACTCGAGGAACCTCGTGTTGATCTTACAATGGGAACCAATTCTCATTTCCATGATTGTTTCTTCCTCTTAATGCAGTTTGTATAGGGGCGACCAGGCCAGTCCCTACTATGACATAGGTGACTCAGGAGTTTTAGAAATAGTATCATCCCACATTATTAGAGGTTTGAATACCTCAGGCTACTATTTCATGTCTATAGTCTATGGTATTAATATTTTATAGTCTTGAGATGCACCCATTGTAGAGGGTCAACCTCTCTACATACATGCTACATGACTCCACCAATCATTGGTGGGACATTATCTATTAGGTTGATCATCATCAAGGTATTGTCTGGAAGGACTTGCAGAAATATTTCGATGAACACTTCATTTCCAAAAATACTTATATTAGACCACACCATGGTGTTCATTCATCTTCATAAATATTCTATGTCTATTATATATTATTCTTCGTCCTTCACCGAGATTCAACATTTGGTTATGACTTTGATTGGTGATGAGTTGACTACTGTGAGGTGATTTGAGGATAAGATTGTATACACTTTCCAATCATAGGTGAACATATTTTGATTTACAACCTTCATAGAGATAATGAACCAGTTCTTTGTTGTAGAGTGAAATCAGAGAGAAGAGGGAAATGTGAGCTGGGGTGGTTTAGTTTTGTGGTAGTGTTATGGTTCTACTGGTGTCATGAAACAATTAATTGAGGGTGAATGTGGGGGTAGTTCTTCCCTGGTTAAAAACATTAAAATTTATGTGGTGTGTCCCCACTATGGTGGGATAATCCATAAAAGATTATCTAGTGCATGAGGAACTTGATCGACTGTAGATATTGCGGCAGTAAGGGTCACCTTTATCTTTTATTCCAATATTTTCCTTCAGTATTTAGTGAGAGGGGATCCATACTAACATTACTGCTATATAAATGATCAAAAACTCCCTGATTGGTAGGGATTTTCCCTTCTACTAGATGGTCATGAAAATGAGGTGTTCTTGGTCATTACATTCAGGCCTTAGAGATTTAGAATTCGTAAAGTTGACCTTCTCAGCCTAGTCATGCATCTTCTCAATGCCACAATTCAAGGAATATATATGTTTACATCCTATTCTTGTGGAGCTGATTATAGGGCCTTCTAATATATGAGGTACTATTATTTTATTCTTCACTCTAGTTTCTTATTTTTTTGATATTGTTGAATCCCACACATTTATATCTAATTAAGTTGTGGAATTTATGGTCCGAGGAATCAAATATTTCTATGACTTTATGTCTCTCGACAAGATACTAGGGGCTATATTATAGGGTATGCACCAGTTCTAGGAGATCACCATTGAGATAGGTGGATTTCATTTCATATTCCATGAGATGAATGGATTTCACATCATTGATGGTATGGACTAGCATGTTCTTTATCATGCTCATGTTGATTTCTACCACTAATGGGTGTCAGTAACATCACCTGAGGGAAACCACGTATATTCATATGGGTGAATGAAATATCTAGGAGAGTCGATCTAGACCCAAGAATACTGTGTGAGGTAGGGTGAAAGAAAATATGGTGAGTCTCATTATGAGTGGGACAGGAGTGAAGCTTTTCAAATTCCCTCCTATTGTGGATCATTTTATGGATGTCTTCCATTAAGATTTATTTGGATTACCACCTAATAAATAGGTTGATATCATCATTAATCATTTTTTAGGTGCACTACCAGTGTCCAATCATCCTAATAGGATGGAACCTATAGGGATCTGGGAACTCAAGAATCATTTGGAAGTTATAAAGGCAAAAAAAATTTATCTAACCCAGCATATTTTATGGTTTTCCCCGATCTGTTTCACCTAGAAGACAAACATTACCCAAATATTATTCATGTATTATCACCCACTAAACAAGCTTATGGTGAAGAATTGTTATCAATTACATTGTATATATGGAATCTTTCTCTATCTCTCAAGAGCTACAATTTTCTCCAAGATTGATTTCAGGTTGGAATACCATCAGGTCAGTGTGAGGAAATTATATAGAGTACGAAAAATGCTCCAAATAAGGTAAGACATATTTGAGTATTTTTTTATGTATTTCGTATATAAAAATGTGCTAGATGTTTTTATGGTTCTTATGAATTATGTATTCCACCCATCCCTGGAATCATTTGTGGTTGTATTTACAAAAGAAATCATAGTGTGTTATCTCACCAAAAAAGACCATGCCAACCATTTTGAGATCCTTTTGAATACAATAAGAGAACACTAACTATTTGATAAGATCATTAATTCTAAAATTTGGATCATTAAGATTCAATTCATGGATCATATCAATTCAAAGGCAGGTAAATATGTTGACCTATAGAAGGTGGGCACTACTGTTTCCTAGGAACAAACAAAGAATGTGTTTGATATTCCTATTTTCATTGGGATGGATGTAAAATATAAAGGTTTTTAAGAATTATCCCACTTATCAGTACCTATTGTATTCTTGAATAAGATGTTCTTGAAGGTTTTCTAGTATGAATATTGTGAGACAACTTTCTATGAGTTAAAGGGAAGAATGAATTTTGTGTCGATCCTAATTCTGCAGGATATGGGAGAAGGATATATTGTTTAATTTTAAGATTCAGGGATCAGGCTAGGATAAGTGATGAAGTATGATGATTAGGTTTTGGTGTATGGTTCCCTCTATATATTACCACATGAGTATAATTACACAACGCATGACCTCGAGCCAGAATACATGGTTCAAGCTCTTCACTATTGGAGGCATTATCTATTGGGAATGTAGTTCACTATTTACACAGATCATAAGAGTCTCAAATACATATCTACATAGAGATATTTTAATCTTCGAAAGGATAGGTGGGTTGAATACCTACATTCATTCTACTTTTTAACTGTATTATGCACCTTGTAAGGGTAATTCCATTACAGAAACAATAGATCCAGAAATCCCATTAAAAAGACATCCATGAGTCCTATAGTTAGTGGAAACAGATGAATATATTTTCATAGATGCACTTGGAGGATTAGGAGAAATACAGAAAACCTATTTTAACATCTCTATATGTAAAATCGTCCCTTATGGTGGGGTCTAGATGAGGCATCTATCTTCTTCTAAGGGAATCATATTAAAAGATAGTGTCCCGAGTGGGGACCCAACTCCAGGTTGGTTTTTTGATGATAATGAAACCCAACTCATCCTTGGGTGTTTATTACTTCTTTATGAAATATTAATAGGGTTGATTTGGTCATCATATGCCTGTATTTTCAATGTTCAACCTAGTTTTTCCAACATATACAGATATATTTTTTGTTAGTATTTGTGGCTAGGTATTAAGAGGTAGATTGCAGGATTTGTCACGAGGTGTTCCACCAATCACCAGAAAATGGTAGAGAACTGATGACCAGTTGGACATCAACATTATTTATCCATTCTTAAGTAGAAATGGAACAAATTTAATATGTATTTCAAGATAGTCATTACAAGATCCCTTGATAAATTGTTACAGTATAATTGATCATTTATTGGTTCACTAAGGTTTCACTCTTCCTTTTGAAATGAGAGACCTTATCACTTGATGATATTGAGAGGTTGTACATCTAGGACATAGTGAAGCTTCATGGTGTCAACTATTGTATCATATTTTATGGTTATGACCACTTTACCTCGTGGTTCTTTCAAGGGTTTCATAATGCATTGGGTTCATAGGTGCCCCTGAGTACAACATGTCACCCTCAAACTGATGGGTAGTCTGAGTGGATGACATAGGTGTTAGAGTACATACCGTAGGAATCGATCTTTTATGTTAGAATTTCATGGGAAAAGCATAAACCTGTGTGGATTTTGACTATAAAAACAAATTTTAGGAAATGATTCATATGACTCTGTATAAGGCCCTCTATGGTAGTTAGAGGCATGAGAGGAAGTACTAATGGGTCCTCATCTCATTCAGGATACATTAGAGAATGTATAACTGATTGAAAAGAATATGGATATTCCTAAGTCTATGAAGAATTATTATACCGATCATCACCATAGAACTCAAAATTTTAGTGTGGTGCATTGGGTCTTTTAATTTTTTTCACCTAGTTTTGGTCATAGACGAATTCAGAGATAGAGAAATCTAAAATCCTGTTTTGTCAAGCTTTTTGAGATAGAGGTGATAGTTTTTTCAGTATCCTATCAGTTGTAGTAACCTTCGAGGTATCATTCCATGAATGAGGACTTCCATGTATCATAGTTTCATCATTAACACCCTAACCCATATCATTTGTTTAACCCCAAGGATGTTGATCTTGTGGTAGATGCATATTTTGAGTAGCACTCGATACGTATCATTGATCAGAGAATGAATTATCTTTGAGGTAGGTCTGTTCCACTATTCCAGGTGATATGTAATAACATCTATGTATAGAATGAGACATAGGAGTGGGAGGCTGATCTACATGCACAGTGGATGGAATTTTTGTTATATGATGTCTTACCACCATTAGGAGGGAGATTTGAGGGAGATTTGACTTAATGAGGGCAGGTTGTAACATCCTGACTTTTATCAAGGGTTCATACCATATTTTTTCATTTTTAATTCATTATTTTATACCTTTTGATGTTACATAAAGGATCCATGCATGTTTTAGGGGTGTCTAGGGCTTACTCAGATCCCAGATTCCCGATGTTTGGAAAATCATAATGGGCCCCACAGTTGGGAGAATATATGTTGTACATGTCGTACGGTTTCCCAAATAGTGTCGGAGTGTGGCAGAAGGGATGAGTGGGCCACATGATTTCTTACAAACTTTTGAACCCAGGTGAATTTAACTATTATGGGTACTATCATTTTTTATAGTGACTACCACACGTCTTGCACATGAATAACCAAAATGTTCATCAAATCCATGTGGGTTCCACCTTAAGAATAATAGGGAAAACAGTTGGCCCATGATTTTCAAAAACATGCATCCAAACTAGACAACCTAGTAAATGAAGGGGAAAATGACCATTTTACCACTATTATATTTGTATCTCTTACACCACCTTTTTTACTAATTTATCTGGCAGCTCTCATGCACGTTCTTCCCCTTCCTCCTCCTACTAGGATTTTTTATCCCCTCTGTATGAACACTAAATCCATCACCATTTGGTGAATTAGACATCTTTTGGTAATCTCTACTCTCCTCTTCCTTTGATTTGCAGTTTCTATCCTTATGCGATGGGATATTTTGGTGTGATCTCATTTTCCCCATTTTTAGTGAATTTGAATATTCCTATAATGAGTATCATTCTAGCTAAATTTAAGGGATGAAAATATATGAGTGGTTTTATATGCACGAAAGGCAAGTCGTCTAGTTTCTTTCCTGGTGTTTTTTCTCTTTTTATTCAGTGATACATTGTTCTACATGCCATACCCTTCTAGTTAAACCTCTATTTATTGAATAAAGTATTATAATGAGTTTTATCATGTCTAATACGACCTTAGATTATTACCAAACACATTAAAGGTATTTTTCTTTCAGGCGGGCTACCCCATTTGTTGTTACATTCCTTACCATACTTTTTTTCCACTACCTTAATAAGATTGAACACCTCTTGAGGTGTTATCCATTCCCATAAATCTCTTGAGTGAATTTGTTCAATTAAAATAAAATTAATAGTCCATGATTTAGACCATTTTGATGTGGCCCATGCTTCATGATCATTTTGTACGCCTCATGTGTTATTCTTTATGTATTTTCTTATGCCTTATGACTTATGCATCACTGCTTATTCTTATTTATTCTTTCCTATACCATGTTCCATATATTTACGGATTGTTTTTTAGTGCATTGTTTTTATTTCCTTATTCCATTATTATTGGGATTGAATAAATGCATTTTATAGATTATTTATCCCTTTGAAATTTATATACCATGTTGTTGATCAGTGTTTTTGAATGTTGTGCCTTATCTACTTATGGTCTGGGAGAAAGAACATTTCTAGACTTAAGGATTTTTTGGATTAACTCATCATTATTTGTGAGGAGATCTATTGATGTGATGGGATAATTACTTGTACTTCCTTATATGGTCTCTTCATATAGATTACTTATACCATAGTGTGACATCAGTTCCCTAGGTAATAAACTGTGGATGTGTGCATTAGCAATATGGTTATACTGTGCCTTGGGTGATACGTGATCCTCTATGTGAGATACCTGGTATATACTTAGTGGTTTATACATATACCATTAAAAGTTTTATAAAAGGGATACCTCTTATGTGTCCCCATGGATGGGATCTGCGGTATTGGGTACTTCGGGAGCTCCTACACAGACCCTAGGGATTCCTTCACTGATCAACTTCAAAGGGCTCAGGATGACACACTAGATTTGATGGGTGTTCTACTTGGATTGCATGTGATTATTTATTATTATGTGATATATATTTTTGATTGATGTAATAAGAACATGAATTCCAAGCTAAATCCCTTGCTTGGGTTTGTTCCACATTTATTTTATATATGATGACCTATGTACATATCACATCACTATTGTATAGATTCATTTGTTTTACAAAAATAGGACTTATACTGATCAAGGTGGTATCAGATGGGTATCCATTGAGGAACCTATATTAGATTATTTATTATTTATTTATCATATCTTATTTACAATTATTGTAATTCTATTCATTTTAGAAAAAATCTAATTGAATGATCTAAAAATTATTGGTGGTGGCCTACTGAGTATATCTCACACCCAACATGGAATGCCATTGGTAACCAAAAATACATTATGATTTTAGTTATAGATAAAGTTAAGTGGCCAAAATTTAGGGCTCGATTCTATGTTCATGATTTTAGTATGATTCCAATGGACTAAGCTTATTATCATGAATATTTTAGTAACTTTTTGGGATTTTTTATAGCATGTGGTATATGCCTATATCCCCCATTCAACATGTACCAATTTTTATAGATACAATAAATCATGAACATCATAATTTGTATCTATTTATAGATAATCTTATGAATATTGTCTATTTATCTTGGATGTTTATTTATTACTCTTCTATTATATGATTCTTATTGTTTCTTTCATTGTGACAGGTCACTGGTCTCATTGTTAAAGTACATGCTTCCACTCTATCCTATTTCACATATGCATATCCCATCATGCTCCAAAAATATCTATGAGGTAATAGTCTATCCACAGACTCACCATAGTCCCTCACTAGTATTCATAAGCCTCTAGCTTATTGGGAGGCTTGTTTGTGGTCTTGTGGACCACAATCTTAGAATGCTATTAAGTGGCCCCTGGGGTTTGACCCTTTAACCCCAATGGTATGGATGTGTAGTTACTTATCTCATATACAAATGTGTGTATTACCAGGAGTTATAAAGGATGTTATCATGATTGGATGCATCCATAACTAGATGAATTATGCTTTTCTAATATCATTATCTATGATAGAACCTTGGAATTGATGGTGCTAATATAATTATTCTTTCATAGTGTATATTTTATTTCGATCACATCACATATAACATACAATATATACACTAATTATGTTGTGAACCATATTGTTGATGCCCTTATAGGTTTTACTCACACCATTCTAGGGTATTCATATATCATGGGTACCCTAGATTACTTCATTGATAGAAGGTTTAGGAATAGAAGAGAAAAAATGTTATATAACTAATCAGTATTGATCTTAGAGAATCTATAGATTGGGATATTAAGGATTAATGATTTTGGTAGAGCCTCTTACACTTTATTATATAATTTTATTTATATATTTTATCAACCTAGTGGATTATTAGTAGATGTATGGTCGCATGGTCTTGTATTTTTATGACTTCATGCTTCAATATTTTAATTTGATATAGAACATTATATTTTATTCATTCTATAATGATTTCTTAATTATGATAGATGTTTTTTGTTTATTATAGGTTCTTAATCAAATTTGGATAAATTTTTTCCGAAGATAATGACTCAGATGATCGCCTCTTGTTAGTAGTCTCTAATATATAAGGAGAAGTTCCTATGGTCACATGGCCACTATAGTTGTGATACTTATTAGAATTCACTAACCAAGAGAGTGAAAAAGTGGTATAATATCATTTTATTTAGTATAAATATATGGTGGAATATTAGATTGGTGATATAGGAATGTGTAACAACTTATGTTGGGCCTTATAAAGGTGTATCATTAAAATATTTTCCTATATAAAGTATATGTTACAAACGACATTAGAATAATGTTATTGGTTTAGGATTTTATGATTGTATGATTTAATATAGTTTTATTCACTTATGTTTTTTGGTTTATTATTTATAGATTTTAGCACTTATATCATTTAAAATAGGTAATTTACATACATAATTATTGGAATATATGACTCACATTACATATTTATCATTTTTTTTTTGATTGATTTCACTAACGAAATTGGGTTATGTTGTTTAAATTATTAGAAATAACATATATGGAATTTTCTCATATAACATATCGATGGAATTATACACAGTATAAAAATATTATAATATTTCTCCTAATAGTTCATATAGACTATATGGAGGAATTTTCCATCTTGAAAACTATGTAATATCTTTTATAGAGGATGTACAGTAACCGCTAGTTAGTTTTTCACACCCGTTTTTTGTGTTTTCATGTCATGGTTTTGAACCGGTTCATTGAAAATACTGATCCTTTTTTTGGGTGTATTGTGAGATTAATTTTGAGTTTTGAACTTCCATATATGTCTAATCATCCTAATTTGGGTTCTCCATTTCTTGTTTGGGATTTTTTGGAGAAAAGGGTGGTTACTTCATGATTTGGGCCAACTGTGAGCCCATTTCATTATTTAAAAACATACTTTGTTTCTTTTATAACGAATTCATTTTTTATCATTTTTGACTCATTACACTTCCCAATTGTCCTAAACTGACATATTAGAACTACCATATCCTTTTCTACACCTTATAAATTCATAAGTATGGTGAATTATGGTTACTTATTTAGGTATTGGCCTAGACCATGGCCCCATTTCATGTTCTAAAATAATTATTTGTTTCTTTTTTATGTAATTTAATTTGTAATATTTTCTATGATTCCCCCTCCCACTCAATGAAAATACCCCTATCTGCACCCCTAGTATCTATGTTACCTTTTTGGAGATCATATGCGTCGAGGATTAGGGAAAAACTCTCAATGTTTTTCAAATCTTCCAGAATTGAGAAAGTAAATTGTTTCATACATAAATTATTAAATTCATTATACTTTTGAGACAAATATTTGGTTGGATAGACCTTAGTATCCCCTAAAATAATATTCCAGTCATTCCCATTCCTCTAAGGGTGCAGATATAGTGGATTATTAAGAGTTTTCTAGATGAAAAGATGAGATTCCTTCTCCATTCTCCTCTTTCTTCTTCCTACTTTCATTATTTCATGGTATTATAATCTCCACTATTAATTATTGACCTAGTTTTATACTATCCTATGATTTTTTATGGGGTTTTAGTTCATTTGGGTCTGTTCGTCATAGGTTTAGGGTTTGTAAACCCTCAGATGGTGATATTGGGTGTGTGTTTCCATTACGCCAAGGATTTGAGGTAGGATATCCCTTTCACATGCCTTTATCTTAAAATATTAATCATTTTATTATTTTTTTCATCTGATATATATGTTTATTAATATTATTTTAGCTTTTGGATAATTTTCTTCGTGTGAAAAATGGTTGTTTAATCTTTGTTTTGTGAAAGGTAGTGTTGTTTGTCATAAAAGTGCACACCAAGTGTTTGTTTAAATGTTCAACTATCTTTCAAAACTATTTTTTGTGGTTTAGAACCAGTTTAATTTTATTAAAAATATGTTACAATATCTTATATTAAATATGGCATTAAATCGGTGTTTTATTCATTTTCAAATGCTTAAAATAAATTGTTTTGTTTAAAAGGGCATTTCATGTGTTTGGTAAATTTTCTGGTTGTCTTTTAAGTGTTATGTTTGATTTAAAAAAAATATTTTTTATTGTATTTATAAATTAATGGGAAGAATGATAAATTGTATTTTTGGTCTTCTAATGGATTTCTAATTTGGATTTTATTTTACAAACAAATGGTTTTAGGTTTACAGCATGTTTAGCCGGAGTTGTCGAAAAATGGCATGTTTCACATCCTTATGTAAATGGTTGTGTTTTGAATATCTAACCTTAATGTTTTAAGGGATTTATGATATCTTTTTTATGTAGTAAATGGTGTGTATACACCTTCTTAATAAAATTTAAATGCATACCTTGGTCAAAATATAGTTTTGACAAAGGCTTAAAAGCCTGTTTGGCATTTTTTTGTAAAAATGGTTCACATATGTATTTCATGTTATATATTTTCGGGTAGTTTTATGGTCCATGAAAATTATTTATGAATAGGTTTTGGGGCAGAAAAATCTTTTTTTATGTTATTTATTGGTTGTTGGCCTTAAAAGAGCATTTTTGAATGGATTTTATATGCAATTCCTTGTTATACTCCTTGAAATTGTTTTACGAATCCTTTTAGTGGTTTATTGATCTATGAAAGAAATGTGAAGCAAGTTTGCGGGATTTTTGTATGTTTATGGTTTAGAAAAGGAATTTTCATGCAGAATGTGTTTTTGGTAATATGTGTAAATTTATTGATCACTAAAGGGAATACCCAGTATCTAGGTGGGCGGATGTTTACTAGTATGCTAGTGATTCTGTGGGGTTTGGCCCCTATTTCACGTAGCAAATTTGACGATGAGAAAACTAACGAAACTATGATGTTGATGTTTTTGGGGGACCACTAGGTTTTGGATATTCTACCTACTAGTTTATCATGTGCATGATAATGGATTTTTATTATGGTTACTTTCACCAAGATACGAGGAACCTAGGCTCACAACTAACTAGTGCCCAGGGGTGTTCCCGTGACTTGTGCTCATTAGCTATTTTGTAGTCACCATTGGAATATGTTGTGTTTGGTTGGTAAATTCAGTAGTTAGTGTTATTTATTTAAAAGTGTAAATTCTTGAAATCATCCCTCTTGAAAACAATATTCATTTTGAAGTTTAACCCCTTTAAAAATTGTTACTAGCATTCTTGTTTATAAAACATGTATGTTTTTTCATGGTATTTTTTGATATAGCATGGGAACTCATTTGGAAAAAATAATTTTATATATTTTATTTAAAACATGAAATTAATGTTTCATTTATTTTAAAGGATGTGAATTTGGAATAGAATATCAATCTAACCTACTATGTTTTAATACTCACGCCTATAGTCTTCTTCTGTTTTTAGCCCTTGTACAGGTTTTATCTTGCGTTCATCCACCGTGGGATATGTGTGATCATTATGTTGGAGAGTGACCAGAAGGGTCACATGGAGTTCTATGGTTATCAGGTTTGGTCAGATGAGTTGTTGGTTTAGTTGTACTTTTAGTTTCTTGTACAAATAATGTTTAGTTTTGTTTTTATATAAATTTAATTTGGGTGGTCCATTTCTTTCCACAGTTTGTTTGACTATTTATATATGGGAAAAATCATTCCCTTGTGTACTCTATTTATTCCCTTGGTGCTTGTCGCCATCCCAGGAGGATCGAGAATGCCTCTCGAGACTTGTCGCAGGCTGGCCCTTGTGACCAATTCAGGGTCGACTAGGGCATGTCTGTGATGTTGCCATGAATAGTTATCCATAGGAAATCATTCATATTGATCAAACTAAGGATTCATTTAAAATGTAAAATCCACCTCTTAGAATAATACCTCAGACCATTTTTGAAATAGAGAGTTGTTTGGGCTCGATTTAAAGTGTCTTCCCTTTATGTTGATTCTATTGGTTGTAGTAGTTGTTCTCGGTGATCTTAAGTTGGTGTTTTTTTACACCTTGTTCATTCCGCTACTCGTTCAGAGTGAGGGAATATTGTGTTGTGCACCTCCATGTTCTTGTTTTGATAAAAATGTGTTGTTGAGGAAGAGAGTTCCATGGTGTCTCTTCATCTATTGTTTATTTCTGGGAGTGTTATATGGTACTGTGTGGAACAAAGGGATGGAGAAAAAGTTGGGGACTAGAAAATCCTGACAAAGAGTTGAGAGATTCTTCATCCATTAGAGCTCTATCAATATGTTTCAGAGTGAAGTTGGTGTGAAGTCAGGAGTCCTAGGATTATGGGTAGAATTCCTAAGATCATACCTCTACCATTTCAGGGAGGTAGTAACGTTGTTTCGTTTGTTGTTTCTATGGACCAATTATTGGGTCCCCTTCCCTCACCTCCCTAATTGGTGGGGGTTTGAATCCATCCAGAGAGTGTTGGCCTAGTTCTTACCACCTTCATTCAAGATTTGGTGGCTTAAATGTTCATATTGTGTTTCTCTCAACTTAGGTTGGTAGGTTTTTGTAGGAGATTTTGGTGGGCTTGTGGGTGTGAGGCCCGATTCTAGCTCATGTTGAATTCTTGTTTGTTCATTGCATGTTGGGTTCTAATAGTGAGGAGACCCACATCGGGGCTCGTTGATTTTTCCTCCTAAGAACATATCTAATGCTAATTGTTTCTCAATGGTGGAGATTCCATTATCTAATCCACTAGAATCCTTGGGTTTCACTAGTTCTCTTTGGTTTGGGAGATTGTTGGGTTCATAGGTAGGAGGCCAAACAACCGGGTTCTTGGTATGGATGTGGAGGTAGTGACTCGATCTTTCATTTGATTCTTAATAAGTGGGTGAGAGTATGTGTTTTTGTTAAGGAAATAGGATTATGTTCCATTAATGGTTGATGGTGTTTCATTATATTAGTAGGATAGATCATATAGATAATGAATCATTACGTGTTGATTAATCAGCTGGATGTGCTATGTCTTTCTGTGGGTGGAAAGCTTTAATGGTGGGGAGAATTGTCACAGCTGATTTTTTTTCTTTTCATGTCATGGTTTTGATTCGGTTCATTGAAAATCCAGATCCTTTTGTTGGGGTTTTTTTGAGATTAATTTTGTTTTTTGAGTTACCATATATGTCTAGTCACCCTAATTTGGGTTCTCCATTTCTTGTTTAGGAGTTTTTAGAGAAATGGTGGTTACTTCAAGATTTGGGCCAATCGTGAGCTCATTTCATGATTTAAAAACAAATTATGTTTCTATTATAACCCATTAATTTTTATCATTTTTGTATCCTTCCACTTCTGACATGTCCTACACTGACATATTATAACTACCATATCCTTTTTTACCCCTTATAAATTCATATGCATGGTGAATTGGGGTTACTTATTTAGGTATTGTTCCCACCCATGGGCCCTTTTCTGATTTTAATACTATAATTTGTTTCTTTTATATATAATTCAATAATAATTATTGTTCATTGCTTCCACCTCCCACTCTAAGCCAATACCCCTATCCTCAACCCCATTATCTATTTTACCTCTTTGAAGATCATATGAGTCACGTATTAGGGAAAACGTCTCAATGTCTCACAAATCATCCAGAATTGCGAAGGTAAATAGTATCATAGATAAATTATTCAATTAGTTATCCTTCTGACAAAAATCATCATCCACAAGTTCTCCTAGACCTTTGGATCATGTCCAAGACGTTTCAAGTCATTCGCATTTCTTTAAGGATTCATATATAATGTAAGATGAAGAGTTTTCTAGTTGAAAAGGTGAGATTCCTTCTCATTTCTCCTCCCACTTCTTCCTCCATTCATTATTTCATGGTTTTATAATCTTTACAAGTAATCATTGACCTAGGGTTCTGTTATCCTATGATGTTTTATTGGGTTTTAGTTCATTTGGGTCTTGTCTCCATAGGTTTAGGGTTTGTAAACCCTCATATGGTGATATTCAATGTGTGTTTCCATTACGCCAAGGATTTGAGGTAGTATATCCCTTGAACATGCCTTTATCTTTAAAGATTAATCATTTTATTATTTTTTTCAACTAATATATTTGTTTATTATTATTTATCATCATTTGGATAATTTTATTGGGGTGCAAAATGGTTGTTTACTCCTTGTTTTGTCATAAAAGTGAACACTAAGTGTTTTTTTAAATGTTCAACTATCTTTCCAAGATATTTTGTGAGGTTTAGAACATATTTTATGATTCTTTGAATATATTACCGTATCTTGTATAAAATATGTCATGCAATTTTTTTTTTATTCTTTGTCAAGTGCTTAAAATAAATTGTTTTATTTAAAAGGGCATGTCATGTGTTCAGTAAATTGCCCAGTTGTCTTTTATGTGTTATCTTTGATTTCAAAAAATTATTAGTTTAGATTTATAAATGAATTGGAATAATGATAAATTATATTTGGGGTCCTCTTAAATTTTTTCAATTTTTATTTGATTTTACAAACAAATATGTTTTGGTTTACAACATTGTTTTGCCCAAGTTGTCTGAAAACGGCCCGTTTCACATCCTTATAAAAATTGTTGTGTTTTGAATATGTAACCTTAATGTTTTAAAGAATTTATGAATGTGTTTTTCTGATGTAAATGGTGTGTATACTCCTCCTTAATAAAAGTTAAATGCATACCTTTGTCAAATTATAGTTTTGATAAAGGCTTAATGGCATGTTTTTCATTAGTTATTTTTTTGTAAAATTTGTATCCTTGTGTATTTCATGTTCTATCTTTCGGGGTAGTTTTATGGTCTATAAAAATGATTTTTTTAATTGTTTTTGGGGAATAAAAATCTGTGTTTTTATGGTATTGATTGGTTTTTTCCTTAAAAGATAATTTTTTTTGGATATTATAAGCAAGGCCTCGTTATACTCCTTGATATTGTTTTACGAATACTTTTAGTGGTTTATTGATTCGTGAAAGAAATGTGAACCATGTTTTTGGGAAGTTTGTGTGGTTATGGTTTGGTAATGTAATTTTGATTTGGAATGTGTATTTGATAATATGTGTAACTTGATTGAGAACTAAAGGGAATCTCGGGTATCTAGGTGGACACCCGTGTACTAGTATGCTAGTGATTCTGTGGGGTTTGGCCCCTGTTTCATGTATAATGTTTGATGATGAAAAAACTAACTAAACTATGATGATGATGTTTTTGTGTGACCACTAGGTTATGGGTAAGATCCCTAGTAGTGGCTCTTGTGCATGAAACTAGATTTTTATTATGGTTATTTTCACCGAGATACGAGGTACCTGGGGCTCACAACTAACTAGTGCCTAGGGGTGTTCTCATGACTTGTGCTCAATAGCTATTTGGTACTCACCGTTAGTATACAGTGTGTTTGGTTGGTAAATTATATAGTGTTTATTATTTATTTAAAAGTGTAAATTCTTAAAAGCATCCCTCTTGAAAACTATATTCATTTTGAAGTTTCAACTCTTTGAAAATTGTCACAAGAATTCTTGTTTATAAAACATGAATGTTTTTGCCGGGTATTTTTTTTATACCATGGGAACTCATTTTGAAATCATACCTTTATATCATGTATTTAAAACATGAAATTTATTTTTCTTTTATTTTAAAGGATTTTCATTGGGAATAGAATGTCGGGCTAACCAGCTGCGTTTTAATACTCACGCCTATAGTATTATTCTGTATTTAGCCCTTGTACAGGTTTCAGCTTGAGTTTGATTGCCTTGGGAGACGTGTTATCATTATGTTGGAGAGTGACCAGAAGGTTCACATGGAGTTAGTTAGTTATTGGGTTTGGTCAGATGAGTTTTTGGTTTAGTTGTACTTTGAGTTTCTTGTACAAATAATATTCCATTCAGTTTTTTTATAAATTTATTTTGGGTTGTCCATTTCTTATGGATGTTTGTTTGATTGTTTATATATGGGAAACATTGTTCCCATGTGTACTCAATTGATGCCCTTTGTGGTTCTCTCCCTCCATGGAGGATTATGAATGCGTCTTGGGACTTTTCGTGAGCTGGCCCTAGTGACTGGTTCATGGTCAACTCAGGAAAGTTCGTGACATGGTCGGTACAATCTCTATTTGACTTTTTATTGAACTTTTTATAGGTGATTGAGAGATAGGATTGGGTATTTATTATTTCAATAATAACTTATATATTGTTTTCCCATAAACATTCTTGGTGTAATTATACCTAACCATGATAAGATTGGTTTTACACAATAATGACCCTTATAGGAATAAGTGTTTATATAATGATGGATTGTATCATAATCCTCAAGAGTGTAGTTTGGTATTCACATTCCTAGTGAGTATTGGTTACCTAGTAGACCGATGACATGGAATGTGATTCCTAGCATGTAAATGTATATGAGAACTCTAGAGTGAGTGTTTTTTGACAAGAGTAACCATGTGATATTTGAGATGGGTGCATGTGTATCCTCATGAGTAATTAATTATGTGAGGAGCGATTTATGGGATATGTTGGAGATCCTAGTTCATTTAGATACATCTTAGGATATTTGTTATATGAGTGATATATATGCTGGTAACCTAATATAGTGGTTATCCCAGGATTGTGAGTGTCATGTAAATTGGAATAATGGGCATATTCTTCAGGTTATGGGATTTAATTACATTAAGCTTTATAAAATATGTGGTATTGGAATGGAGTTTCCATGGGATTTTCAGATATGAATCCCTTGAGGTACATGGTATTGAAGTTTTTCTTTGATGGGAAGGATTACTTGAATATCTACCCCAATTATTTTGGGTTTGGTTCCCAACAAATCCTAATATTTTGATACTGGATTGGCAAATCTAGGATAGTTATACTATGGTTAGATACTTTTTCATAAGTTTCAATTATCAGGTTTTCAATTAATAATTTGGTTTCATTGACATGGGGATTTTGAGAATTATTAACGAGGGTCATTATAGAAATATACTACTTACATGTATGAAGAGAATTGATGGTGTTTTAGTCAATTGAGCCTAGATTTCATTACAAAAAACTCATGGTATTTCTAGTTGACATATATGATTCTGTGATATTGAAATTTAAACCAATTGGTTTTTGATGTGATAGTGGTTCTACACACTAGTTATTCAATATACCCATTGTTTATGTAATGGTATGTGTATATATTAAATCTAAAAACCAATTGATTAATTTAAATGATTGCGGGTATGGATGTTCAAGAATGTTTTATGAAATTTTAAATTTACCTCTATAGGCAGAGGTGGCCTTTGCATTTTATTAGTGTTTTATGGAATGATATACCTAAGTGTGTTCCTTGTAATGTATTATCATGATGATTTTTTGTTGAAAAATAGAGAGTATTCACATAAAAAGTGATATAATGAAATCTATATGGTTGGGAATGAAACATAGGTTATTGAAGGGTGTTACCCCCATTATGGATGAGTTTTGATGGGAGCTAAGGATAATTTTCAGTGTGATATAGTAATGATATGTCATTGATGCAAAATGTTAATGATTGGATACTAGATACATGGAAATTTATAGTAATTAAATTCTAAAATGTTGGGAACATGGGAATCATAGGAATCAAACTTACATTGGAAGGGTCATGGGTGTAGTGAGATCGGACGATAGATGGTTGAGAAGGAACTGGGGGAAGATGTGTAAGATTTTATTTTATTTTATCTATTTTCATGGTAGATACTATATTTGAACATAATTTGTGTTATTATATGGAGTATACGTATTGGAATGGGGCTCGGGTAGATATGATGTTATATGAGGCTGAACTGAATCGGTAATGGGTTAGCACATGGAGTGGGATCTTGATGGATGATATGTATGGTTAGAGAACCTATAATGGAGTTACAAAGAAATTTGGGATCAAACATTTGTGTTGGTTATTAAATAATCTTATGATACATTGGGTGATCTAGTCATTATGATTAGTTGATGAGATAGAGTGTCAATGGGCGTGGATTGGTATTTTTGGAACCATTATATAGAGGGTGACATACTACTATTTTCATCTGAGATGGGGTATTTTGACATGGAAACTGCACTAAATGTGTAGATGGACCACTAAGAATGTCTTCATGTAGGTGATTATAATGGTGGGGATCACCGTGGATTGAAATCAACCATTACGAGATTTTTATTATAGGGGGGAACCAAGGTATGGAAATTAATTGATCAACAACACTTTATTTACTCAAAGTTGATTATTGTATTTTATTTCCATCATGTAATTAGTTATGAGGAAGAAATTATGTATCTGATTTTGATGAATTATGAGCCCTATTTTATGGATTTACATTGTAGTAACTCATTCTGATTTCTAGGAGAGACCATGTTGATTTGGTTATTAATTGATTTCCATAATGGGTTGAGTTGTGTGATTGGAAGACCTCGAAGACTTCTTAAGGAATATATTTGTTATGGTGGGTAGTTTGAAAAGATACATTTCTTTCTTGGTTGATAAATTTTGTGGAAATTTAAATTTTTGTATGAATAGTGCTTCCCTAAAACAAACACTCCCAAATATGGTGCTTGTAAACACTTATTTTACATACAACTGGTTGTGATACCAACTATAGATATCCTAACATAACTATCCTATAATTATATTAATTAATGAAATTATTTCATTACATGCATTCCCAAGACTATTTAGGTTTAGATATTTATAGAATTAGGAAAACTCACAAACAAATAAAGCCAATTTCTTTCCAAACTAAAGGATATTGTTTCCATTATAATTAATTACTTAATCTATAATGAGTCATCAAAATATCCGATAGATTCTCCAAAAAATCTATCTCATCATACATATCTTTTGTAATATATTTATTTATAACAAAAGTAAGTGGAATAATTATAAGGGTTGATATAAAATTCTCAGCAATGGAAAACGAAAAATAGAGGTGATCATGGAATAAACATGAATTAAATAATAATGAATTTATAATAAACAATAATAATTACTTAATCAACAAAAACTGACACCATAATATATCATATGGATTGGAATAAAAATAAATAGATAATAACAGTAAAAATAAATTAATTTTTGGTGAGGGAACACATAATTCGATACTTATTTATCTTACCATTAATATATCGACCAAGAAATCATTATTATTATAAAGGTTATGAATATGAAAATATTTTATTAGTAAAAATAATAGTCAATACATATTTCTAAATTCAATAGGAATACAAGAAATACCCAAAAATGATTGTATCATTAGACTTTCCAATTCATAAAGGGGTTATATAATGTTGTCGCCCACTCATCACTTTTTTAAGTCCAATAAATTAATAATATTAGAAAATGATTAAATATAAATATCCAACAAATTTAATAATCATCTGTATTAGAATAAAATACGGAACACCAATACTTTCCTCATGTTAATAAAAGAGATTACATGATTATAAACAATTTAAGTAAAGAAGGGTGATTGTTCAAAAAAATACATATTTAACTTTCCTAAGTAATGAATAAATATCCATATTAAAATAAAGAATATATAGATTTATAATTCTTCCACTATAAAAAATAGAATATATTTCTATATAAGAATCCATCTAGCTAAAACCATATGGTGTCATGTTATATAGTTATTCAATAATTTCCCTAATCAATCAACGTATGTCATCTTGGTTAAGAAAGTTCAATAAATGGAATGGAAAACTAATGTATTTTTACATCAAATTCATGGAAATAAATTTTGTGTCTATATACAGAGGATGGTTAGGCAATACAAAGTCAGTGATATATCATATCATTGATAGAAAATACCATTACATAATCCGTATATAAAAATTAGTATGTTGTTTTCAAAAGAACATATCCTAAAAATAACAAAGGAAACATAGAATTATGTTGAAATATATGATGAAAATTCAAACCAAATTATACATTAAATGTAATCACACAAGAAGGGGTCAACAATAAATTTTTTTGATACTATGGGTTCACACACCCAAATTATAATTATTTTTCGGATAATAAATCTTGTAACATAAATATAATAAATGTAAATTCCTTTGAATAGGAAAAGTAATATGTGTTTAAAAACCTAAAATACATTTTAGGATTCATATTTTTAATATTCACTTAGAATAAAGACTCACATGTCACTTTCAAAAGAAACATTTGAAACATTTGATTCAATTATTTTGATAAAAATTTACTTTTAAAAAGAATATCCAATAATGGAGCATTAAAAATGACATACTTTTTTCTAAAGTAAACGTGGTGACCATTTTCATAAAAACTTCATTCTTAAAAAGAATATTATAAAACACCATATAATAAAATATTAGTGTGGGTAACAAAATCATTAAAATTAAAAGTTTAAGATGAAACATTATAACTCAAGAAAATGAGATTTGAGTCATCAATTACCCTTAAGGGAAACATACTCCAGGAAGCATGAAATATTTGAAAAGGATATTATGTAGTGTAAATGTAAAAAAATGATAGAATACCACATAAAACAATCAAAGGGAAGATTATACTCAATTTGTATGACATAATTTCAAGAGAATAATAAAAACTCAATGAACAAAAAATGAGTTACCAAAAACGTTTACACCTAGGGTACCATTGGATTAAAAGGAATTTAGATAAAATAAAATGAATTGAAATTTTTTATAACATTAATTAAAAAGAAATAAATTATATAACATATATAGGAAATTAAATGAATAGAAAACTATATAATATAAATGTTGTGTATAACAAGTACCATTTCTTAAAGAATCATAACTAGGACCAAGAAAATCTTTAACACTTGTCTTAACATCCATTTTAATACTTTAACCTCTTGTAAAATAAAAATAGATATATTAATCACATAATTAATAACCTCACACATATACATATTTATTTAAACTATACATATATAGTTTATCCCTTTATAAATTCTTGTTATTTTTTTTACCAATTCTCAATATAAAGTGAAAGTGATATAGATCATTCTGAACTAATTTTTTTTAAATATATGTTTCTATTAATTATTTTTACAATTTTGTTCATTAAAATATCATTAAAGGAACTGGAATTTGTTTTCCATGATGTTTATTAAGTTATAATTTCATTCCATGGTAGTTTTGGGTAAAAGTAATGAATATGTAATCAACAATGATAATGTTTTGGAAATTCATACAAAACAAAATGTGTTTTTTTTAATTAATGAGTTTATTAATAATGTTAAAATACTAGAAACTGAAGGAAATCATTGTTTACTTATATATATAATATATTATTAAAACATAAATTCCCATTGTTATCAATAACATAAATATATAGCGTTGTGAATGTAGTTGGATAAACGAACCAGAAAAAGACCATTCCATAATGAATGGATTATTATGAAGTGATTTAGTTTTAATATAATTATACTAGATAAATATTTATATTAATTAGAGTTTATTATTGTGATATATTTGAATTAGAAATATGTATAAGAAGAATATAATCTATATGAAGTTATTTACTATAATGAATAAATTATTTTTTTCTTTTAGAATTATCTTTTGGATAGTTTAATTTAGCACCTTTGTTTTATAAAGAGTTGATCAAATGAAATATATAAATCAATCAGTCCATGGAGGTTATATTAGACCTATATGCATATATCACGAATTCTATTTACACACAATGAGGAAATGGAATAAAATGGCCTTTCATTTTAAAATATGTAATATTTCATAAATATCATACTTATATATTAAATTTTCTATTATGATTATACTTGTTAGGTAGAGAAGGGAAATGAAAGACATTTTTTCATGGAGGTTATAGTATGTTTGATGTTTGAATGATGGTTTCATTTTTCTTAATAGAAAAGGGTAATGGTTTTAATGCTATTACCATATTTTATAATAACATATAATTATATTAATTGTACAAATGTTATCATTTTAATAATATTTAATTTGTTTTTATTAAGAATAAGTGCACATTAATACATAGAAATAAGTAAAGAATGGTTAGAAATTTCTACATCACATCTTGGATTATCCGCTTTAAAAATGGGGTTAAACCACTGAGAGATACACATTTGTTAATACTGGGACCTCTTTAAGTTACATAAAATGATGAGGATAGGGTCGAATAGTGTTAGGACCAATAGGGGCCTATATACCCTTAGAGGGGGGTGAACCAGGGTATGAATATTCTTTTTCAAAGTTCTTCCTACCCCACTGGATCTTGACCTCTTTATTACAAGGGTCACTTTGTTTGCTCTTGTTTTTAAACTATGATCAGTTATTTACCTCTTTATCTAATGATGATGCTTTGAATGTAATGCAGGGAAGAAAATAGGCAGACACATATATTTTTACTTGGTTCACCCTCACTGGGCTACATCCAAGGATCATACGCCGACAAGTTGCCGGTCGTACCAAATTCCACTATTCTTCACTAGATGTGGATACAAAGTTCGGGCTAGATCACTTTTATGCCTAGGCTCACTGCCTTTACAAAGTTTAGGGTCATCTCACTACTTTCCAAAGGGTCACTCCCTATTTCTCTCTTTCTGGCTCACTGTTGGTGGAGAGGATCACCTTCTTTCTCTTCCTTTGCTCACTTCTTATGGAAGGAATCCACTCACAGTTTATAGACCTATAGGTCTCTTCCTTTGCATTAAAGAATGCATATTCCTCTTTATGTAGATGCTCTGTTGAAGTAAAACTTTCACCCGTAGATGATTATCTCTTTGCACCGAAGGAAACGGGCAAACTTCCATCTTCCATGCAGCATGAAAATTACTATTTGAAATAATCCTTACTTGGAGTGCAAGTCAATCTCGGCGCGCAAGTATCAGCACGCAAGTCACAATGGGCGCGCAAGTCCACCACAGACACTTGTGTGACACAAGCTTCCCAAACTCCAAAACTTGCGCGACTATCTTCCTTTTATGCCCAAACAAATATTGGCACGCAACTGCCAACCGGTGCGCAACTTCTCACACTGGCACGCAACATCACTTGCGCGACCACACACCACTTGCGTGACCACCACACCTGCGTGACGGGAGCTACAAATCTTCCAATTGTTGAACTCCAGTGAAGAATGAGGAGGGGTCTTCCAATATTTATAGGAAAATTGACCACCCTGTGTGATGGCGCGCAAGTCACCTACGTGACCTAGTCTCGGCGTGCAAGTCTTATATCCTCCTAGACACTTGCGCGACCAACTCCCAAACTTGCGCGAACCTGTTTCCTTTGCCATATTTTGATCTTCTGATTTTGAAAAACATATGGAACGCAAGTTTCCTATACTCCAAGTCCTCGGCGTGCAAGTCCCATTTCCAAAAACACTTTTCTTCATTTGTCGATTTTCAGGCCCAAAAATTTGGAAAACACTAGAAAACGGCGCTACCTTGTATCTGTTATTTTTATGCCACCTCTGGATCATCCATTCATTTGTCGAAGTTATTGAATCAAACATTGATCATTAGCCACAACTCTTGAACTCGACAAGCTGCCAAGAAATCCCATTTGTCGACAAATTTGTATGTCATGGTTTGCATTGTGAACAATCTCAACACAGATGTTCACTTTGTCAACAAACACAATCACCTCAAAAATACTTCAATGATGCCTTGAGGGATTTTTTCCGAACAATCTCCCCCTTTGGGTTTGTTGACAACTCTTCCATTAAAAAATGAATCATTAATTCTTCATCCACCATTCGCTTTTTGCGATTCTGATAGCGATAATGGATTTACTCAACACATACAGTAATCCCATATGAGTAATTCTCAGTGTGAGAAACAAGAGAAAATGAAAATTTCATCAATGAATCACTTCATCTCTGACTCCAACTGTTGACACCAAACTGATACCAATTTTTACTAAACTGGTACCAATTGTCGAAGAACTTGTTGGAAGACCAATGTTTGGTTTGGAAACATTCTTACCGCTCTCCAACACCACTCTTCTTCTCTTATCATGATCCTCAGCTGTAGTGATATCTATTCTTTGATCGATTACTTCTAGCATCGTCAGATTTAATAATCTCCCCCTTTCTCATTGCTCCCCCAATCTGGCTGCTCCACTTGCCAGCTTCTCCCTGTATATGTCATGATTTATCAAATTTCCACATTGTCTCCACCTTGAACAAACATTATTTTCTCCCCCTTTGTCAACGAACCCAAAGGTCAGTCATTTGTAGTCTATAACATAGTAGAGAACACATATCAGCACATTTAGGAAAAAACACATCATACCTCAGGGAGAGGGGGGTTCCACATCCACATGCTTTTAAGTGCGGGAAATCGATTGAACTCTCAGAGCCAGTCGATGCCTTTCGAATGCTTCCTTGGGTAAGGCCTTTGTCAGAATATCTGCAACCTGTAGATCTGTAGGCACATACTCCAACTTCACAAGTCCTTTCTCTACCTTCTCTTTGATGAAATGATACTTTATCTCAATGTGCTTTGTCCTTGAATGATGGATGGGATTTTTGCTAAGATTTATAGGACTTGAGTTGTCGCACTGGATTCCGATCGGAGAATTCACTTCAACTCCCATATCTTCAAGTTGTTGTTTTATCCATAATAAATGTGTGCATGCTTGAGTGGCCACAATATATTCATCTTCCACAGTGCTCAATGAAATACAATTTTTCTTCTTGCTTAACCAAGCTATACATAGTCCAACAAGATGGAATGCACCTCCAGATGTTGATTTCCTATCATCCGCTGAATCGGCCCAATCTGCATCAGTATATCCCAATAACTATGTCTGAGATTTGTCGTTATATGTCAAGACGAAGCCCATCATGCCCTTGATATACCGAAGTATTCTTTTCCACTTCAAGCATGTGACTTTCCATGGGATTACTCTGATATCTCACTGCTTTTCATGTGGAGAAAACAATATCAGTCCTTCTCGCGGTCAAGTACAACAAACTTCCAATAATTTGCCTGTATTCTGTGATATTAACTGCCTTTCCATCCTCATCTTTTGATAATTTCATCTGGGTAGCAACTGGAGTTTTCATCTCCTTGTAATTTTCCATGTCAAACCTTCTTAACACCTCCTGGGCATATTTGGATTGAGAAATTAATGTTCCATTCCTTACTTGTGTCACTTGTAGACCAAGGAAAAACGTTAGATCTCCAATCATTGACATTTCAAACTCATGTTTCATGAATTTGGAAAACTGTCTGCACTGAGCTTCATCTGATCCACCACATATTATGTCATCAACATAAACCAGCACCATCATCCTTTCATTACTGTTGTGATTGAGATAGATATTTTAAGAAGCTACACCACGCTGGAAACCATGTTTCTTCAAATACTGATGTTGTCATGAGTTCTATGCTCTTGGTTCTTGTTTCAGCCCGTATAACGCCTTCTTCAGCAGACAAACCTTATTCTCATCTTCATGAATGAGAAAACCATTTGGATTCTCGATATGCAATTCTTCCTCCAGAATCCCATTCAAGAATGCTGATTTTATGTCCATATGGAATACTTTGAACATTCGTTTCACTACAATGGCTAGGAATAATATGATTGTCTCCTTCCTTGAAACTGGTGCAAATGTATCATCACCATCTATTCCCTCTATTTGGGAGTATCCTTTTCACACTAGTCATTATTCGTTTCAAATCACTGCACCATCTTCATTCATCTTATTTTGAAAGACCCATTTAGTTCTGATGACGTTCTTTTCTGCTGACCTCAAAACAATCTCCCACATCTGGTTCTTTGCAATATGATCAAGCACTTTATTCATAGCCCTGAACACAGTTTTCAACTTCAACTGCATCAGCAAAGCATTTCAGCTCTACCTAAGATAAGAAAGATGTCTGTTTTAGTGACTTCATTATTCTTGTTTGAACCGGAGCTTCCTAATCACCAATGATATTATGTCAGTCAATTTTATCTCAGCTCTTTGGCTTCCTTTTAGGAACATACTAGACACATTCTTGTTCATCATTGGTGTCTTCTTCCAAATCAGCATAAGCCACTTCTGCTTCCCTTGTGTTGCTTTCCTCCTCAAGACATTCATAAAAAAAATTCACTGACTCATTCTTTAGTGGATTAATTTCTTTTAGCTACTTTTCTCTGTGTCATTGTTCAATGATGTCATTTGTTTGAACATATTCTCTCAGATTTTTGTTGACACACCTTTGATTTTCTATCGCAGCTTCTTGGTATCCTGAAATCAGTCAGCTGATACCACATCATTATAACAAAATAGATAATCATGAAAACCTATGTGTTGCTACTTTTGCACCAATCATTCTTCATGAGCATAGACATTCATCCTTCATATCATATTTAGATCATGCATCTGATTAGGATATAGAATTCTCCCCCTGTGTTATGCAACTCTTCCAGTTGTTAGGCCCAACAGTTTAGACCCATAACTAGTCTTTTCCTCCTACATCATTTTTTCTCATCTTCCACTCAGAGTTGAGCCATTAACAAAATCTCTAAGCCTACTGAGTTGAAACTCAGTGTAGGAAACAATATATAAAGTTAATAACACAATCAATTCCTATTGTGCTCTATTTCTCCCTTTCTTCTTCAACTGTTGTACCTGATTTGAGCCAATTAAAAATCTGGGGCACATCACTTCTCCACTTTCCATCTTTAGATGCCACTTCCCTTTGGTTTGTATATCCCTAAAGCTTGAAACACATGAATCATCAGTTAATTTCATTTATATTCATATGTAGAGGGGATTTTATCGAATCCTCAAGATGAGGTTATTGGTTGATCCTGATGGGTCAACCCTTTGATTTTTTCTTGGAGTGCATCACACTCCTTTATTTCTTCCTCCAGCTGCCTGGCCAACTTCAACTGCTCTGGCCAATTGACTAAGCATTCATTACCCACATGCTGATCCTTTTTCTGATATGTATATTCTATAGGCCCAACCTTTCTCATCACTTGGGGTATAGACCCACTAGTACACATTTCCTTCTTTGAGGTTCTTCTAAACTTCCATTTTTCTTGATTATTTCTCTGAGCAGGAATCTCCTTGCTTGTCATCTTCCCTTGCTTATTCCACCATTGCAGGGATTTTCCTTTTTCTTCCAGTCCTCTTCGTGGCACATGACTTGTGAATTTTTCAACAAATTTTTTATTTATCTTCCTTTTATCAAATTTATGAGTCGCCACCCTATTTTTCATTGGTGGTGGGTCCTCCACTGAATGTACATTCTCCTTACTCACAACTGTTGTGTTTCCTCCCTTTTTCTTCCAGATATGTTCAAGTTCTTTCTTAGAGGACGGTTGTGAGTGTGACAGAGGAGGTGACAGATACACCTTTTGTTCAGCTCTTTGTTATTCCCCTGAGACTCTAATCCTATTATTCAAATTACCACTTTGTCTTCCAGTGTATAATTTTTCATTATGCATCACTGTAGTCGAAATTCTCTTTCTGGGTTCCTTTTCATTCCCTGCTTTCTTCTTGCTGCACTGTATAGCCAAATTCCCATGATAAGAACATATAAAACATATTCCATCAAATACATACCTCATTTCATAATTTCTATGTTGAGATGTTGATGTAGCTAGAGTTATTCCTCTGGCATTGAGCTTCTGAGCTTCCTGAAACATATTCATGGTGTGTCACATTCTTCCACAGTAATAGCATTTTATGAGTGCTTTCCTTTGAGAGACTCTACTCTCTGATTTCTCAGGACGCTTCTTATTATTCTCAAATTCAGAAAAGTTTCTATTTTCAAAACCTGATATGTATTCATGAGCCTCTAAACAGAAGCTTGATGTGTGGCTATGAATTCCATAGAAAAAGCACATGTCATCACTACTTTTTGTAACTGTCTTATTAGGCCTATCTCCAGAACCTATAGTATTTCTTTCACATCTGCAACTATTCACATCTCTCTTTCTATCTTGCACAGGCGGGGATTCATCAAATCTGATACCAGTTATTCCCAGACTGTATGGTCTTTGTGCTGATAAAATTTGTTCTTGCCTCTTTTCAGAAATAGAAAATTTTATTTTCATTTCATCATCACCTGTCGAAGGATAATAAAATTGCAAGTGTAAGGAATCATTCATTTTGGTCTTTCCATTAGCATTGTATTTCTCCACTTCCTTCTTCACTGATTCTAGCTCTTCTTCTAAATTTTGAATCTTCATATCCCTTGATTCAATTTGGGCATTGAGTTCTCTTCTGAGATTCTTTCCTCTATTCATCTCATCTTCTAGTTCCTGTGTGAGCTTTTCCACCATGTCACTTTTCTCCTTCAATTTCAATTTTTCTTCTTCAAAAGAATCTGAACAACATACATTCTCTTGTTGTAGCATTTTATTCTTCTGAACTAGCTCAGACAGCTATGTAGTTAGATCATCAATTCTGGATTTCATATTTTGAACTTCATTAGAATTTTGATTTTCTTCAGAACCACCAGCCTTTTGTTTTCCTTTCATTCTTTCCATTTCTTGTGGTTTATCACCTTGAGAATCATTCTTCTCTTCTAGGTTAGTAACCACATCAATAAGCCTTCTATTTAAGCCTCTTATCTTGTTGACCTCAATCTCCAATACATTGATCTGAATATCTTTAGATTTGACTTCTTCATCCAACTTCTGGTCCAATATCTTTGTCATGTTGATAACATCTACTACTAACCTCCTTCTTGCAACTTATTTATCATCATTTGTTTCGGTATCACATTGATGTTTGAGTACTTCACTCATTCCTACATCATGATTGAGTGAATCAATCTTTTCCCTGTCAGATTCATCCTGGCCTTCTTTCAGTATGCTGTTTGATTCTTTTAACTGAATAATAGTTTTTCCATACACACTTCCACACTGAGGAATACCACCTGACTTCTGATTCTTCTTTGGTGTTTTTTCCTTTTCCATGGCTCACTGAGATATGAGAAGACTGATTATTTAACCACACATATCGACTATACCAAGTCGGAGAAAACAAATCTGATAAAATCAGCCTACCCTATAATACCAATTGTTAGGACCAATAGGGGCCTATATACCCTGAGAGGGGGGCGTGAATCAGGGTATGGATATTCTATTTCAAAGTTCGTCCTACCCCACTGGATCTTGACCTCTTTATTTCAACGGTCACTTTGTTTACTCTTGTGTGTAAACTATGATCACTTCTTTACTTTTTTATCTAATGATGATGCTTTGAATGAAATGTAAGGAAGAAAATAGGTAGACACATAGATTTTTACTTGGATCACCCTCACTGGGCTACGTCCAAGGAGAATATGCTGACAAGTTGTCGTCGTACCAAATTCCACTATTCTTCACTAGATGTGAATACAAAGTTTGGGCTAGATCACTTCTATGCCCAGTCTCACTGCCTTTACAAAGTTTAGGTTCAGCTCACTACATTCCCAAGGGTCACTCCCTATTTCTCTCTCTCTGGCTCACTGCTGGTGGAGAGGATCACCTTCATTCTCTTCCTTTTCTCACTGCTCTTGGAAGGAATCCACTCACAGTTTATAGACCTATAGGTCTATTCATTTTCATGAAGGATTGCATATTCCTCTTTATGTAGATGCTCTTTTGAAGTACAACTTTCACCTATAGATGAATATCTCTTTGCACCGAAGGTATTGGGAAAACTTCCAACTTCCACGCAGCCTGAAAATCACTACTGTAAATAAACCTTACTTGGCATACAAGTCAATCTCGGCGCGCAAGTATCGGCGCGCAAGTCACAACGGGCGTGAAATTCCACCTCAGACACTTGCACGACACTAGCTTCCCCCAACTCTAAACTTGTGTGACTCTCTTCCTTTTACGCCCAAACCAATATTGGCGCGCAACTGCCAACTGGCATGCAACTTCTCACACTGGTGCGCAACTTCACTTGCGCGACCACACACCACTTGCCCGACCACCACACCTACACGACGGGAGCTCTGAATCTTCAAAGTGTTGAACTCCAATGATGAATGAGGAGGGTTCGTCCAGTATTTATAGGCAAATTGACCACCCTGCGCGACGGTGCGGAAGTCACCTGCGCGACCCAGTCTCGGTGCGCAAGTCTTCTGTCCTCCTAGACACTTGCGCAACCAACTCCCAAACTTGCGCGAACCTATTTCCTTTGCCATATTTTGATCTTCTGATCTTGAAAAACATATGGTGCCCAAGTTTCCTATACTATAAGTCCTCAGTGCGTATGTACCTTTTCCAAAAACAGTTTTCTTCATTTTTCTATTTTCAGGTCCAAAAATTTGGAAAACACTAGAAAACGGCGCCACCTTGTATCTGTTCTTTTTATGCCGCCTCCAGATCATCCATTCATATGGGGAAGTTCTTGAATCAAACATTGATCGTTAACCACAACTTTTGAACTCTACAAGTTGCCAAGAAATCCCCTTTGACAACAAATTTGTATGTCATGGTTTGCATTGTCAATAATCTCAACATATATTTTCACTTTTTCAACAAATAGAATCACCTAAAAAATACTTCAATGATGCCTTGAGGGTTTTTTTCCCACCAAATAGGGTTTGTTATAAACTGATTGGATTTTTCTATGAGTGTATTTGGGGAGAGGAGTGCTTGTTTTATAAGTGAAAATGGATAGAATTTTTGTAAATAAAAAACAAAATTTCAATAATTGTATGACAATATCAATGTAAATTCCATCAAAATTGTGGATATAATTGAAATCATAAGGGATAAGGTCAAGTAAGACCTCAACCACCAATTCCCACAATAGTTCTTTATGTGTTTGTGTCCTCTTCTACTTTGTTTAACAATTTTTTACCCCTTTTTATTTTTATTAAGGTAACTGGTTGTAACCAGAATTGTTTATCCTTTGTGATTGAAAATATATTGGTCCGTATTACATAATTTGTAATTAATATTTCTAAATTTTAAATAAATTTTTTTAATTTTTTTTTTAAAGTGATAAAACTTATTTATGAAATACTAAATGTATAATATAATAATTGTTTTTAAAAATATAACTTATGTTATAAAATGACGTGTATGGGTTTGTAAATTTTAAAAAAATTAAAATAGTAACTTTATATATAAAATATGTATTTGATCTTACAAAAATGTTTGATGAATTTACAATTCATTTATATAATAATAAAGTCATAAAAATCATGTTATATATACAAATAGTAATTTACACAATTCTTCTAATAATCAATTTTTTCATAAAAATTCAAATAATTAAGCTTATTAAAATAATAATATGATTAATCCAAAATTAATGTTTTTTATTCAAATTAAAATTCCCAAATTTAGAAATTTATATTTTAAATAAAAATTGATATAATGAAAAAATATTTAATTTAGAAATTCTAAAATAGATTTTTTATAATATTATCCATTAATAGTCATATTTCTTATCCTTTAATAATTAGATTAGTATTGAAAATTTATTAATATAAAATATATTTTTTCATCGCTAATCATAATTTTATTGAAATATAAATGTATATTTCATAAAAAGGAAATATTTTGATAAATATAATTTAAGCATAATTTGATTATATTGGTTATTTTAGATATGTCAATTTAATTTTTTAGGTATTAAAAGTAACAATTATATAACATTCTTGGAAGATATATTAATAGATTTATATTTCATAAAAAATATTAATATTTAATATAATCCTATACTCAGGTATGTATATAACCTAATCATACATTCTCTAAAATACACATATGTTAAAATCAATTAAATATCTAAGACATTAAACCAAAGTGAAACCATATATTATTCATGAAATTAGCATTATTTATAACCCTTAAACGGTATTGATCACTAGTTTTTAAGGTCACACACTAGTAAATATATATCATATCTCCAAAAATGAGGTAAACCCCACCAAAAATATCATGTGTCTATTTTCGGTTTAATAAGTGATCATTTAAAGAATATTAACACTATCTAACTCACTTTTCTCAATATAAATAAACCATTTATTACCACAAAAAAAGAATATTTTAAAACAATGGGTTATCCATCCCCCAATAATGTGTTCTCTAATAGCTTTGTGAAAAAATATAACCTTTTTATAAAATCACAATTCAAGGTTATTAATAAAATTAAATATATACTTACACATCATTAAATTGTAACTACTAAAGAAAAATCCTTAGATGTTTCAAATAATCCACACAAATTTTAGAATACACTAGAATATGATCAATATATATCACATATTAATTAAAATAACAAAGATATTGTAGATTAAATTTCCATTAAAATATCAAAATCACTCCCTTAGGTAAACTAGGAGAATAAGATTTTCAATTATAAAGGGAATATATTAATATTCTCAATTATTTACATATGGTCCATTGATGACTTATAAGACATAGTGGCACCTAGTTACATACATTTCTATACTTCATCATGGTCATTAGGTTTCAACATAATACTAAAACCAAAATGGTTATCATAATACAAAAAATATGAAATTTGAAGCATAAATCTGAATATGTTCCTCCTATAAATTATTTTTTTAGATATGATACATTGAGTTCAGCCTATGAATCTCTCTACTAAATCCATGGATATCCATTTTGAATTTTTTATTAGGTTCTTATACATAATTATTCAAATAGTATATAATTGATGACCCTACTTTTTTTGTTGTATTTGTATTCAATGTGTTACTGAGTAAGGAATCACTAAATATCAATATTAATTGAAGAATATTAATAGATTGTAATATATTTTCTATTACCAAAATTTTATTTTGAATATTGAAGTGATGTTTCAAAGATACTATGTTCAATATGAAGGTAATTACTTCGAAGATCAAAGGATGATAAAATATGCATAGATGTGTTTTTTGTCTTATAAGAGAATGTTATTATAATATATATTTATGCTTGGATAAGGAAAATTTGATTGTATTTTATGTTTATAAAGTAGTTACATCTACATGAATTTAAAATATTAAATATTAGGTGTTGGATTAAGGGGATTCTCAATGTGATATTTTTTTTAACAATTGTTCATGATAAAGTGATGCACTAAATATTTTTTTTTTGTTTTTACAATGTTTACAAAATATTGGAGAAGAATATGAATTAATGACTTCTATGAAATATAAATATTATTGAACGTCAAGTTCTATTTTGGTGGACATGTTCCTATTTTTAAGGCCTCATATGGACTTTTAGTTAAAATATCTACTTGCATAATGGTACATTGGGATATTCACTAAGTAAGATAAAGGAAAATTGGAATTACATTTATTATGTAATGGAAAGACTCTCTTTTCTATAATATATATAAATATAGTTATTTATCATGCTTAAGGTAGTGAGAAGATCAGTTGTATTATGTAAGTGTATTTTCCAGATGCATAAAGGTTAGAGTAGATGTGTAATGGTCATATCAAATTCCACTTACCTATATATGGGTATTGAGTGGTTGTTTAAAGGTAATTTTTAAGATTATAATTCAACATATGGGTATTAATTCCCATGCATAAAGGTCACCAAGTTAACAGAATTCATGATTAAGGGTATATGTATACTTGGTTAAAGGTAACAATGACCTATTTAATGGTTAATGGGGGCTCACATAAAGGAACATGTTGAATTTTGAAGGCATTATAAGGGTTTTTGGGAAACATTCGTAAGGGTAGTTTGTTGTGTAAAGGTAAGGGTTGACATTTTTAAGGGTAGTCGAAGATTGTTCATGGTGAAGGTATAGTGAACCTGGATTATAATACATCTATATTTGATATTTTTAGATGAATATAAAATAAATTACATGAACACATGTCTGAGGATAGTTATAGTTTAGTGTATTTGGTGACTTGGCACACAATCTTCTAATTCATTTAATGATCTTCAACATCTCTCTGAAAGAGATCCCTCTTTAGTTATATTCACTATCAAACCCTACAAAAAACCTTTCCTCATAATCTAGGGAAATAAAAAAATAAGAAAGGGTGATATCAAATGCTTAGTTAGGATAAAAAAAGGGAGATACCTAAGAATAACATGAACACAAGGGTATAATAAAAAGAGCATAAAACAAGAAAACCATACCCCAAATATCAAAGAACATAATCTTGAGTCAATGAATAATTATTCACAATTCATATGGTATGAATCATAATAAAATCAATGAACATGATCTATGGGAGCATAACAATGACATAAGACATGGTATCATGTCATATATATATATAATCATGAAAAAAAACATCCATAGTAGTCAGGTATCACATCAAAATCCAACATATAGGTATTTTTTCACTACCTAAACCACAATAGTAGTCAAGTTTCACTCCCAAGACGATCATAGTGGACAAAGTCACTTACTAAACCGGGTTCACCACATGTTCCTATCCTTCCTATCACATGGTATATAAATATTTTCCATAGGCATTGGAGGGATATAGAGATCCCAACCATTTTAAATGTAAACTGTATTTTTCTATGAAAAAAGATCCTAAAACAACCATCATATCATAACCCATGAAATGTAATGGGTTTCATAAACATTTCATCATATTATAACCCATGAAGAATATAATGTTTTCATAATCATTTAATCATTTCTTAAAAGCATAACCCATGAGTAAAGAAACATTTTTAATAAAAATCATGGTATAATCCATAGAAGATATTTCGGTTTCCTAAATGTAATTATAAATCTAAACCATTCAGAGAAAGAATAATTATTACATCCTTGGATCATATCTCCAATAAACCAAAATTAATAATAAAGGATGTAATCTTAGATGGATTATGATTTTTAAAGGTTACACGGAAAGTTTCTTGGGGAAGATAAATTTTCATTGTAATTCACTTTTTAAAACTGAAAATATTCTTGAAATCCTTTTCATTGAAAATAAATTTGATTATATATAAATTAATATTTATAAATCCTTTAAAACAACTCTTTTGTAAAATTGAATTTTCACTTTAAAAACACTTTTAAAAACATAAAACATTTTAATAGTCCTTTTTATTTAAAAATAATTTATTTTAAATATAAAATTTACCAAATATTAAAGAAAAAATGTTCTTTGAAAATAAATTTGAAATCTAGTATGTTAATATCAAAATAATTGAGTGGTCATGGTAGTGGGTAATACTGTTAATGTCATCCATATTAAAAAATATATTCTTTTCACATTTTTGGCAAAATCCAAAGTCCACTTGTTTAAAAAATAACATGATGATTACATTAAATTTTTTTTAAAAAATTAAAATATCGGTAAATTTTTCATTAATTAAACATTTTTAAAATTAAAAAAAAAATAAAACCTTTTTATGAATCATGGTTTTGAAAAAACAAGGTTTGCTATGGAAGAGGGAGATAATGATGCCTTTTCATAAAAATAGTTTCTCAGTATTGTGTATATAATGAGAGGAAAATGAATGTAAAAAATTTATTCTCAAAAATTAACTATAGGAGAAGAACATTTTTGAGTTTATTGAGAGATAGTTCAAAAGCTTTCACCTATAGAAGCATAATTATGATAAATTTAGATAAATTATTAGATTGTAACATAAAACCCCTACGACTTTGGTAAATTTGAATCATAAACCCTTGAAAGGATAACATTAAATTAAAAATAAAATATCATGATACTAAATAAATTCATTATATTACATTTTAATGGGGCAATATATACACCTTATAGGGCAAGGTTGGGGTATAATAAGACATAAATCACAAAAAAGGAAAATTGAAACCAAAATCCCATACCACTTTAGTAATATTTTTACTCATAATCTTAGATAATTAATAACTTCAAATAAAATATTAAATGTTATAAAATTAATAGGATTAATGAAATGACATGTAATATAGAATGTATATACACCACACAAAATATTCGTGTGTGGAATTTGAATAAGTCTTCTAGAAATAAAAGAGATACAAAAAAACATTTCATATTTAGTAATATGATGGAATTGTAATCCCCAATATATTATAAAATAAAAATAAAATGTAAATATCCTGAAAATAATTGGATTCCTAATATAACATGTGGAAGGGTATGTATATATACAACATAATAGAAACTGGTGGTGAATTTTCATATAACTCCTAGAAATAAAAGAGATACTAGAAATCCCTTACCGCATTAATAGTCTTTTCAATCACTATCTAAAATAATTATTAACATAAAGTGAAACGTCAAATTTTTTAAAAAAAATAATGGTATTCGTTATATAACATGTATAATGATTGATATATAGGTAATGTTCCATGTTTTGGAACAGGTCGAGATACTATTTAGTTTTTGAACTTTTAGTTTGGTTTATTGGGTGAATAATTATTTGACTATCAGAATGTAAACATGAGAATTAGATCACTTAAAGATTATATTATTAGATTTTTAAGGATCAAGTGGTATGTTGTGAATTAGAGTTTTTTCTATTGGTTTTAGGCCTCAAGAACTGATGTTCAAGAAAGGCTAGTAATGGATTAGGGTTTTTTCTGATACTGTATATCCCTTTCGGAGTAACTTTGTGCGCTATTACAGGTGAGCAAAAGTGACCCATATAGGCTATGAATAATTTTACTAAGTTGTATTCCATGTATTCACCCATATTTCCACTTAATCAATAGTTACTAATTCTTTAGTCTCATGGTTTTATAAACCATGTGTGCTAACCATATGGGTTGTCGCTTCTTGAAAAAGGAGGTTGTCATGTTGGGGCACAGTTTTTTAAACCATACGCCCAAACATGAGGCTCATTATGGATTAAAAAATATTTTCTTTCCCTAAAACGTTTTTCTTTCCTCTCCCACTTTTCTTCCCCATTCGTGCATAGTAGGGGAACCACATAAAAGTTTCCTCCTCTTTTTCACCTAGTATTTGAATCCTTTTTCACATCCAGAATCTATTTTACTTGTGACCATTATTATTGGATTTGTTTAAGTAAGATCTTGAATAATAATGCTTCTATTCTTCTTTTTCATTGCCATATGGATCACTAAATTCATGCGAGAACATTTCCTCTATTTATAGGGTGTTTAATGATTCTTTTGATTTCTTCCCTTATGACTCAAACAAAAGCCTGATATTGGATGAGTGGAACTTCTTAAGAATGAAGTAGGTGGTCTATTATGTTTTTCATTAAAGTCACATAATTTATCTAATAATATCATTTTTATGCACACTAGAATTTATGGGTGTGTCTTTAAATGGTGAATTTATTTATATTAAATTCCTAGACCACCTTGTGATGTGTTTAAAACCCCTTTAAGAATGATGGATGTTGTGACCTAAACCCAAACCAACCATTTATGGATGGTTAACAGAATCATCTAACTAACATTATATTCCTTGTGGAGATACCACCCATGGGGTGAGGGAATCTAAATGTTATGTTTATAAAGGTGTTATTATAATTTGAATCATCATTTAGGTTTATTAAATATTTCCACTTGAATGAGGTTCTTAATTTTATTCAAATGAACTATTTGATAGAAATATCATACTTTCTAATAAAACCTCCATTTTAGGTGTGTTTTCTTATATATCAAAACATGATCTTCAATATGATGTGTGGTGATGTGTCTTAAGAAATTTACATTATTCATGGACTTCTTGAGATTTACAAATGAAATGGACTAGTTGAATAATTTAAATTCATTATGGAATGTTTTTTAACATGGGTTTTTTCAAATTGATCTTAATTGATTTAACAAGATTTGTATGCTTTGAATGGTACTTTGGTTCATCTTAATGGAATTATAAGAATGGGATCAAAATATTCCTAACATTACATTATGCGTATAATGATATGTGGATCCCATTTTAGGAATTCCATGGATGGAGACTTAGGGTGAGTTTCTGGAATTTGGATTGAGCAATACTCATATTCCCATGTAGGATTTCCTTTTATGGGCTTATATGTTGATTGACTAATTTACTAATTAGCGATACTAGTTCCCTATGAGATTTACCTTGGATGGTCTTGGTAGAAAATATTATTATTCCATGACATGTGTGTTACTTTTTCACCTATGTGTGACACCTGGGATGGGCTAAGAGTGTCATGTATTACACCATAATGAGAGGGATACTTTGGATTCCTACTATGGATTGGCTTGGATAGACACTATTGAAATAGGGTATTTATATGTCTCCAAATAGGATGTTGGGAATTATTTTTTTTGGTCACCTTGGAAAATACAAGGATTTTATATGATTATGTTACATATGATTCCTGTTTAATACTGAGGAATGAAAATGCATATTAATAGGAACTAACTGATAAGGAATAGTCTCATATTCAGGTACTGTGTTTTATAGTCAAGGATGTTTGAGAATAAATGAAATAAAACCACTTTTAATAAGTGGAATATAGGAATCATCATCATATTTAAGAAATCATATTCATAATTTTTAAGAATGTACACTTGATCAGGAAGGAATGATGGTTCAGGAAGATAGGGAAAGTATAAAACTTTCCTTGGTAAATCTGATGATGTATAGGTGATTGATCAGTGGATAAATATCATGACATATGGGGTTCATGATGAAATCTCTCAAGTGATTTTGAAATGGAGTGAATTTGTGTAAAAAATAGATTAATATTTAATGATGTATCAATTTTTTTTTCTTGAAAAATCCTCATGATCACAAATATATATAATAGATGTTGACGAAGAAAATTTGTTAGGTGTTGTAATTTCTCAGTGTTTTCCAAATCATTGGGGTACAAATTTGATAGTATGTCTATAATCACTAAAAATATATTTCCTTGAAGTACTTATGAACATATTGAAAAATCATGAGTTTCATGAAATCTAGGATTCCTGATTTGTGGTTTGAAAATGTGTGATGGTTCTGATGGTGATCTCTACAATTACGACAACCATCAAAAATGGTTACGGTAATCTCTATGATTACGAGAATTGGAGAATCACAAGCATTTGATGGTTATACATTGATCATCATAATAATGAAAAATATGATATGTCAATCATGAATTGAGGAGCACCACAAAGATATTTTTGAGTGATATAGAAAATGTGTAGGAGCGAGTGTAGTATCATGAAAAGAAGAGTATATAAATATAAGGTTGACCCCACATAATTTGTGATAAAAATAATTAGAGAAAATATATAATATCATTTATTTTGTAGAGGTAGAGGAGCTCTATGAACCTGGGTTTCTATGTGATCATGAGCATCGCAATAAGACTACTAATGTCTCAACTAATGTCAACACTTCTAAGTAATGGGTTCTTTGTGATGATGGGATATTATATGTGCAATAAATGATCCTCACAAAAGAATTTTCTTCCATGAAGTTATTGATCTTTAGGATTGTTGTGAGTGTCACAAGGTATCTTTGAAGATGTATGTTTTCCATAACATAGTTTAATTGAATTTATATTTCAATGAGCATCCACTTAGGTCTAACAGAAATTGGAAATTAGAATGGGGTATCAGAGTAAGTTTTTGTATGATGTTGTGGAATTTATTACCAACTTCTGGGTAGGAAATATAAGAATTGTTGAAATATCAAATTTATGAATGTAGATCCAGAATCATCGAAACATTGTATTTTATCCTTTTGTGAAAGAAGAGGAACATGCACTATTGGATTGTTTTCATAGGGCTACACAAGTGTAATGGTACATCCTATATGTTGTGTTCCACAAAAAGGTATTGTATTCTAGTTATATTGTGTCATTGGATTGATTCCAACCCATAAAAATAGATAGTAACTCTTGTTGTGTAGAGAACCTTCTATGTTCTTGTGTTCCTAAAGATGTGTGTTTTATTTTTGTTCAGTTGGGAAATAAATCATTAATAGTAGAAAAAGGTTTTTTCCTATGTTAGGAAACATAAAATAAAACTAAATCACTATTTCACCCCCTCCCCCTCTCAGTGATACTTGAATCTTAGTTCAAAAACATAACATAAATCATGAGTATGTGTCCTATAAGTTAAATAACATTCAAGGGGATCAGTCTTAATTATATACTAGATTATTATTGCTTCTCAGTTATATTTCATAAAATATTCCATAGTGGTTTGATATTTTTGTATGAATTAATATTTTATAAATATACTTTTAGAGGGTGAAATTAGTTCATAGACAACTCATCTTAGGCTAAAGAAGGTATATTCTGGATAGGTGTTCCGAAGGAACTTGATCCTGAAATAATTTACATTTATTTATTTTTATATCGTCTTAATTTTTTTACTCGTGAACATTAATTTTTTAATAAAAGTACTAAATTAGGCATTATAAACCTTTGTTGGTGGCCTAATGAGTTTATCTTAAAACTTGTTGGTTCCCCCATTTCATTGGGGTATGTGAAAAGATCATAGGGATAGAGTATTAAAGTTCTTATATGGTACTTTATTGTTTTCATTATACTATTCTTGGTTGGATTACGAGAAAATAGGATTGAGCCTATGTTCGTGATGATATTGAAGATATCTAATGAGTGTTTTGTTTGTATCTTTACCAAATCTATGTATGTATCACATTTTTATGTCTATTTGTACATTGTTTCATGTATATGAAAAACTCATTATTTCATTTTATATTATCTATATATTTATTATAATGTTCAGCCTTTATGTTATTTATTAATCTATATTAATGACTGAGTCAGATTGTATAGACTCCCTATTGTACCACCTTTACATCCTAGATGGTATTGAGAAGCCTCCAGTTTATGGGGAGGCATTCCTGAAGATATGTGGCTGACCAAATCAGAGAATTGTTTTACTGGCTGTCTGTTAAAGATGATAAAAATGGTATTAGAGGGTTCCTTTTCTCCTGCATGGATATATTATTTTGGGAAATTTTAGAAATTAGATTAGGAATGTGTATTCACATGGTAACAATCTTGGATATGGTTCTGGACAACCCACACATGTGGGAAAGATAATGTTTCCAAGGATGAGATTATTCGTTCCGCTACTATTATGGTTGATCAATATTTTACATTAAGTGATTACTATATTTTTCTAGTTATTGATTTGTATATCATTATTTAAACCTTTTGGCTCAGTACGGAAAAAGAATTGAGGTTCATTCCTGAGTCATTTTAGGAATGAATATACTCACATTCTATGAATATGCCATGACATGTAGGTTGCATTTTGGATTTTCGTTTCATTATTATACATCATGCTTGTTGTGTATAATGCTTCAGTGATTTCTTGTCTTATTATATGTACACCATTTTTGGGTGATTCCTACTATGACATGATGTAATTTTTTTTATAGAATTCCTAGTGATAATTGGGATATATGGTTGAAAAAATAATGTTTTCACATCAACATGTATAGTGTTTTCCCACATATCTTGATAATGGAATTCTATTTAATCAACTGATGGTTTTATATTTGAGACATGAACCATTTGTTACATGGGATAAAAATTAACATTTCTAATTAAATGGATTCTAGATTACAATTTATAATTCTTATTGGAACAGCATAAATTAGAGATTCGTGTTTTATATAATCAAACCATCAGGTATAGAGTTGTTATACTTTGAAATAAAACTTGGTAACTTGGTTGTAATTAAATGAGAACCAATGGTGAAATTTTTAAATTGTATGGGACCATATAAATTTGATAAAGGTTACCTGTATAATTAAACCATTATAAAAGGACTTGTTTATTCTAAAAACACAGGTGAATACCTAGTTTCATCTACATAAGACCATTTGTAATTTATAAAGAAAGAAAATTTATAACATGGGAATGATAAATCATCTAAATGAATCACAATCCTTATATATATATATTCTAATTTTAAATTATAAAATAAAATAGCTACCTTGTACAGGCTGGTACATTGTTCTTTTTTGTATGATGACCATTTTACCAAATCCAAATGCATAATTAGAACCAAGTAAGTCTTTTGGGGCATGATTTCTATGAGATAAGTTGGACTATCCTATGTAGGATAGTCATGATATGATATTCATATGGAATAAACCCATTAAGGATGTTTGAAATCTAATAAAAATATTTTTAATATAATTATTTTAAATGAAACTAAATTGGTTTAGGGGGGACCCTCATAGGTCACCATCATCTTTATATGTCTTGGTTATTAACCCCATGGGGGAGGATTATATTAATAAGATGGTTATTTAAAGCAGTTGCAGCACTTATATGGTGTTATATATAATCATATGGTGTCATATTACATTAACAATCACATTAATTAATAAAATCCTAGTTATCAATCGGTGAGATTTATTATTAATGTGTCAGTTAATTAAAATTAAAATTAAAAACATAGAATTTTTTTCCATATAGATTGGAAATTTACATTTTCATTAACTAAGGTAGTTGTGGAAACTCTAGAATCTAATTAATGATTAAAAAGAAGTTATAATAAAATTTTCCTGCAATGTTTTATGATATAAGTGAAATAACTTTCTTAGTAATTTTTCTTATAAAATGGTACTCAAAATCTTATATATGAACATATTAAAATGATTACTAAATTATAATAATTTACATTCAATAAAAAATTAAACATGGTATGTGTGTTTATAGAGGAAACCCAAAACTAAGGGCTATTTTTTGGTGTTCTACAGTAGTGAGAATGAAAATTATGCTAGTAGACACCAGTTGACTTTTCAAAGGATGTGTCTAACCAAGATGTTAGGAGGTAAGTCATAGTAACATTTTTAGGCGTTAATGTTTCTTAAGAGAAATTCCTAATGCTTTAGTAAGGGTTTATCCATATAGAGGTAGAGCCCTCCATACCATTTAGAATTTCTAAATGGTTGGGATAAGTTATTTTATGAGAGGTTCTATTTGGGTGTTTTTTGTCTAGAGTAGGACCCCTAGTACTAGAGTGACACCCATGAGTTAATGGGTGGCAATTTAGAGTTTCCATCCATGTTAAATGTAAGAGAATCATGTACTTTTATTTTTTAGCAGGTTAGAAATGCATTAAGAATGGTCATCCATCATCATAGTTCATGTGACCCTCTTTCTTATCAATGGGGTATCATATTCTTGGAGTGTATAGAATCAGTTGAGTAGTTTTATATTATAATAAAACATATTATTCCATTAAGTTCTTGTCAAGTGAAGGTGATATATTAAATAATGTGTTTATTTAGTGAAAATTTTGTGCAATACCTAAAACTGTATGGATTACCAAGCTTCTTGGATGAAGCGTTATTGGTTCTTGAAAGCAATATTTATGGGTTATCTTCATAGAAGAGTGTCCTGGGTGTCATAATCTCTTTATTAGTGATATAAATTTGTGATTGAAATCAAATGTTGAGTTGTCTTAGTGATTCCAGATGATTATATCAAAATCTTTTTGTGTCAACCCGACCATGATATGGTTTAGTTTTGGCCTTTACATTTGATGTTGTTGATTTCATTAACATTATTTGGTAGGATCATCACGTGTATATATAAATGTAAATATGATATATTTCACATATGAGTGTCTAGTTTTCCTTTCTAATTATGACCCTCTTGTTGAAGGTGTTTTGGCCCCATCTAAGAACCTAGTTTGGTTGTGATTGGATGATTTCCATGGGACATTTTTTCATTCTAAATAACTCAACTATTTGGGCACTATAGTGATGCTAGTTCTTCCATGTAAAAATTTTGGATATTTCTAGAAATATTTATTAAGATAGGATCTATGTTTTTATGGGTTTTGAATCCCATATAGCCTTAGTACAGTAATATTAAAAATAATAAAAATAATTATAATTAACAAATGGTTTCTTTTTAAATGTGGAATAAATCTGTTTTAGAGTCTCATGATTGAAATATTAAAAGAAGGATTAATTTTGAATATAGGTTTTGACTAGGGCACGAAACAATGTTCATCAGGGTCAAGTTCCTAGTCATGGAAAAATGTGGGCAGAGAGTTAAATTGAATTTATTTATTTAATAAAAAATAAATGAATAAATCCACCCCTCCTTGCGTATAATCTGAATTAGGAGTTAAGGATCCACCCCTGCATGATGGATGAAATATGGTGGAAATTATTAGAGGATGTGCCATAAATCTATGATTGTGATTTAAATCACTCATAGATCGCGGTGTAGTAAATTCAAAGCATTGATATTCAACAGAATCGTTGAGGTTTCTCCACAATGTTGGGGGACTTTAGTTTTAAGTACCGATCCACATATAATTCATTTTTTATGTTTTTAGATCCCTATTACTACTTCTAGTGATACCTTGGGGTATATCTATGGGTTTTGATGTAAATTAGGATGATTTGGGTGGATCATCGATTATTCTTGTTCAAAATTCCAGATTACAATGTGTGTATTTAAAGATCACATATCATGTGTTATTCCCATTTTGGGAAGATAATATTTTGGGGACTACATACTATGTACCAGGGGTACACGCTCTGTAGTAAACCTATGTTTTGTGGATGAGGGACATGGCAAGACATGTTGTGTTAAAAGACATGGTACGGTGAAAGGACATGTATAGAGACACATACATAGGGTACCATACACTATCATATGTTGAAGAAATGGTCGAGAGTGTAGTTATCTAGGACACGACTTGTAACAAGGGTATGTTCTCTATTAGAAACATGGTTTGTTGAGTAAGGTGAGGAAGGACACATCCAGGGATCAAGTGAGGAAAGATAGGTCATAAACAACATGTAAACACATTGTAATCCTATATGGTATGCCAAGTTGTGTAATAGAGGACACCGCTTGGTGCCTAGGTGGGTTATTATGCCATTTAAACCCTAGAACACATTGTGTACTATTATTGGGATATTCATCCTAACATACCTCCTTCTTTTATACTAGTTTTCAGTCTTGTTAGTATCCTATCCAAAGGAGTTTTAGACAAAATATGTGATGGTAGCATTTATAGTGGATTGTGAGATACAACATTATGTAATTCAAGAATTGCACTATACTAGTAGTTATTTTCCATGGATAGTTATTAGGGTGGATCATTGGAGATTTTCCAGGGTTGGTGACCTTCCCAAACATCTTAGTAAATAGGTCCCTTTGACTCTTCATGTCGGTAGACCAGTGATCGTCTACTATCCGGGTGTGGGTCCCCTACCCATGGAAATGTTGAGAGATGAGGTTACATGAAGGTGATACTCCTTTTAGAAATTATTTTTAGTATATGGAGATAGGAATAATTTACCCAACATATATTATGGTAATTGAAATCCTATATCATATCTGGGCTTGGGTGTCCCTTACCTCTCAAAATGATGGAGACGTAACACCCCCATAGTGGGTGTGGGTCCTCTACCTAAGAAGTAGATATCTTGAGGTCAGTACATCCCTATTTTACCAGGTTGAGGGTCCCCTATATCATTCACTTTAATAGAGTTTAATATTCTCTATCGTATAATGGAGTGGCCCCCTATCCTCAATATGATGGTAGTGTAGTTACTTTATTGTGGTGCTAGGGTGTGGGATCTATATGCACATAGTTGGTACTCCCCTATCGTACATGGGAGTAGGTCCTCCATTTGCAATTTTCTGGTGGAATTGGTACACCACTTTTATACTAGTGTGTCGTTCCTCTATTACAAGGTCGGTACTCCCATTTAATGTTTGGTCGTGTTTCCACCATTTTGATCATATAGGTAAATATGAAACTTCCTTATAGAGAGGGTGTAGGTTGTCAATCTACGAAGAGGTACTCCCCCATCTTTGAGTAGTGGTGTTGAGATTCTCTTCTCTAAGATATGTAGCTTCATCAATAGTGGATTTCCATTATGAGGAGCTATCCCCAACAATTTTTATGCATGAAACCTGTTTTTGAGGTAGCTCACCCTTGATGTGGTGTGGTGAGGACCTATCTATACTTGTACTAAAGGGGTTTTTTCAGGATGGTCTAGAGTCAGTACTCCCTCGGACATGGGGAATCAGGGAGATTTGGTTACCTATGCTCTCTCCTTAGATAGGATTCATCTGGTTCAAGGTTTAGAGAAACAATCCCCCAATTGTGTTCAGTGGAGAGGGTGGGATTCTATATTTTGGTTCTTATGAGATTACATGAGACACAAGATAGAGGTGATAGGACATGTGGTGTTGGGAACTATGTTTGGACCAAGAGATCTATTATTGATGGAGTGTATCTCTCGAATGAGTTCTATAGGGGATGGAAAGGATCGTGGAGTTAATTCTATAGGATGAGTGTTACCTTTGAGCCTCGAGTAGAATCATATAGTGGTCTATGAGGTCATTAAATAAAGGGATTTGTTGTGTGAGATGAGTTTATATAGGTTTTTTGGGATTCATTTAAATTACATATCTTGTCTCGATTGACACACAATGTGGAGATATAAATAGTCATCTATAGCTAAGGAGTGTTCTATATAGTGTTTTTTTCTCTCTCATTTTGGATCCCTTTTTCTTGGGTGAGTGTTTCATAGTTCATTGAAACATGTGTTCTAGTTTTAGGAATCACTATTTCCAGGCGGTTTCCATTGGATTTATTTATTGAACCGAGAACTCCCAAAAGTTCATTATCCAAAGGGGACCTACTTTCCAAAGTCAAACGTTCGTTATGATTGAATTTTGCGATACTTAAGAACATGTATTGGTCGAGAGGATGGGAGGTCGGACTCATCATTCCCTTTTGGGGGGAATTGTGGTATACTCTTAGACTCTCTTTGAAAATTTTAGATATTTTCATGAATCCTTATTAATTCACCAATTATATCATAAGTATCCCTTGGAATCTACTTTCACTTATTAACATGGGTAAAATTTTGAATCATCAGTGTGCAATCAAGATTCTTCATTAATGGAAACTTTTGTATGTATTAGAGGTTTTCCATCAATTGTATCCTCTAATATACTGATTAAAGATTATTTTAATCATCATTGTGATGATACTTGTTTTTAAGCCACTCAGTGGGTCACTCTAGAATTTATTGTTATCCAGGGAGATGAATGTTTGTTTTGACCTTATAATCATCCTCATAAAATGAGATACCTACACATCCTTGTGAAAGGAATCATAATCTTTATAGTTCGGTTCCTCTTAATAGGATATATCATACCTTTTATGGTCATGTGATAAGGACCTCTATGTGATGTTTTCTTAGTCAAAACTTATTTTGGGACTTATGCTAAAGTATCCCATGGAACGTTGGAAAGGATAGAGGTTTCCAAGTAGGATCAGACGCTATTGGGAATATTTCCCAAGGAGAACAGTGTTTATTTTATGTGTTGTGTTTTAACCTCAAGGAGGCTTCCTATGTATCCCATATTAATAGTAATCAAATCCCACATTGTTCGATAAATATAATAGGAGAGTACAGTCTTATGAGAAATATGGGTTTGTGCGTACTTCCTAAAAATGATGCTTTGATGATTTGAGGATTGAATTTGGGTCTTATTTCCTAAAGAGGATGCCCAAATGGGGAGAATTAGGGTTGGTTTTCTGAGGAGGATATCTAGTGAGCTCAAGCCATGAAAGAGCTTCCTATGTATCCTTGTTTGAACAGGAATCAGTGTTATCATAGTTCCTTCTAGTGAGTGTTTGTGAACATGTTTCATTCATCACTTATATATAAGCTTTTGTGAGTCATGATCAGTGTGAGAAATAATTGGATGTGAAAGAATCAATAATAACACTTCACACTTTTCCTCCTCTACTGATGGAAGAGGTCACATTGATCATGGAAGAGGGTGAGGCAGCGAGCCTTCCCTCTGTTTTATTTACATTGGACAAGGCTCCAATGTAAGGAGGAAGGGATAAATGTGAGGGACCTATACCAGGATGGCTATCCTTTTGGGGTTGGTTGGGGCTTACTCCTATAATGGATTACCATTTGGAATTGGTTGGGCCTTACTCTTATAGAGGATGCCCATTTGATATTGGTTGGGGCTTACTCCTAAGAGGATTCCCATTTGATATTGGTTGCGGCATACTCCTAAAGAGGATGCCCATTTGATATTAGTTCAGACTTACACCCAAGGATGATTCCCGTTTGATATTGGTTGGGGCGTACTCCTAAGGAGGATTACCGTTTGAAATTGGTTGGGGCTTACACTTTCCAAAGGAGGATTCCCATTTGAGATTGGTTGGGGATTACTTCTATTGGGGATGGCCATTTGAAATTGGTTGGGGCTTACTCCAATCGAGGATTACCATTAGAGGTTGGTTGTGGATTACTCTTAAGGAGGATGCCTATTTGAGATTGGTTGGGGCTTACTCCTGAGGAGGATGCACATTTGAGGTTTAACCAGGCATAGAACTCAGGTGATGAAGTTTGAGTAGTTTCTTGGGGAGTGTATCGACTCAAGGTACTTGAGGAATCCATAAGGAGAGTTAAAAATGACAACATGTGAAAGGAACAAAGAGTAAAAAGTCAACTCATGGGACTTCATTGAGTGTTATTAATTGTCTCAAATCATGATATTCCAAGGTTGGATGTTGGGCCACATAAAGGGCGCAATAGAAAATGTCCTCGACCGGATCTGAAAAGTTTGTGTTGAGACTCTCCTTTTTTCATTGGGGTCAGTGACAGGTGTGAAGGGACAGGCCCAAAGGGCCGAGACTATAGAATGGCACTAATCCAAAGAGGGGGGTGCGTGGGTGCAGCCTTTACGGTATGGACCATCAGGGCCGCACATGTACTCCGTATAGCTCCCCCGTGTAGGTACTCCGTGCAGGTGCAGCGCACAAGTGATCTATATGTTCTAGAGCATGATGGGACTTTTAACCACCTTTTACCCTTTAATTCACTCTTCTATAATGTTTTAGAGATCTACCTTAGGAAATTTGGGGGATCTTGGTGAAATAGCTATGCAATGGGAGCATTGGGCTTCTTCCAACTTTTTCCATTTTTCAAATGGGGAACCCAAGGGCTCTATTTATAGGCTCAAATGGGACCTGGTCGATGGGATATTTTATGCATTGGTCCAATGTGTAGGTCCTCCATGTAGGTCCTCCTTGTAGGGGTGTAGAAATTATTTTTCTGCGCTGGTCCTCCGCGCAGGTCGTCCACGGAGGTCCTCCGCGTAGGTCCCTTACGTAGGTCCCTTTGTGAAATTTTATCCGTCTTTTGAGTGCCATAACTTTTGATCCTTAAGACTATTTTGGCTCCATGACTAGTCAAATTGAATTACTTTAAGATATCTACACTCTAAGATATGGTAAATACAACAATTCCTCTTAGATGAAACTCGAAAATTGAATTTAATGTGTCAACACCTTTTCGTCATTGATCTTGGAAATCCAATTCCTACTTATGCATGGGAAATAATTCCACCTATCCATTTGGTATGAAGTGGTATTTGGGAATATAGAAATCCAGCCTGTATCTTCTTACATCGTGGTGAAAACATCTTTACCCATACATTACATTTGATGTCTATGTGAGAATCACATCTTCACTCTACGAAAATTGAATGGAACACATTTCATGGTGTCAACAGTGGGATAACTATTTCCTTTTAGTTTTTTCCTTTTATTTTGTATTTTTGGGGTTCCTACTAGTTATTTTTATACTCTCCCTTTCATGGGATCTCAGTGAATGTATCAGGACTTTTGTAGATGACAAGACTTTTGACAGACTCTAAGGAGGACCCAGAGTAGGCAGAGCATATAGAGAGGGACAAACTGAGTTTTACATTGGTACCTAACTAATGTTTATTTTTTTGGTTTCATTTGATGGTAGTTTACTCCTTTTCAACATGTAATACTCTTATAGTTTTTGGTGGGATTATATTTTTACCTTATATGATTTCAGTACTTTTTCATTACTCAATTTATGGCACAGATATAAGCATGCATTTTTGTATCAATATTTTTATTATCTCTATTCTATTTCATGTATATTTATTTGGATTTGTGCATAGAAGTACCATAGGATAAGGAATAACATATGTTAGATATGCCTACTCAGTATTAGTCTCCATCACTTGGCCTTTTGGAGGTGGTCTTGGGGTAGTCATGGATTGGGACCATGTGGGTGAAGTCATGACTGAGTGGTATTTTATTAGGCTCTATATTTGTAATTCATTGTAGAGGTTTTCAAGATATGAGGTTTTTAGGGATATATGGTAATATTTTTGATGTGTCTCTAGTTTTTCTTCCGGGAAAAGGACTGCAATGTTGGTGCAGTGACAGACATATCAATTCACTAGGACTCTGATAACCTTCTTATGGAATTGGAAAATCTAGTTACTGGTTGCAGAAAAAATGATGGTACATTCATCATATAGGACTGAGTTGTGGGATATATTTCATTCTTAAGTCATCTCCCCATATACACTCTTTAACCATGGTGCATGTTGATTCTATTTTAGGATGTTTCCATAACAACATCTAGACATGGTTCCAAAACAGGATTGTGTTGATGATTTTAAGAGTGATGAGGCTTTAGTTTAAGGAACTGGGTATGAGGAAGTGTGTTCGGGTGGTCCACTAGTTGTTCCACAAACCCTCAACCAGTATGTTTTGTCAATAGTTATGTTCGATGATGTGTGCAATCTATGTTTGATTTATGAGTTATATTTGAAGATTCCTCTTAGGTATCAGGGGTATCTTGACCCCACGCCCACTGATTACTTACTTGAGGTTGTCACATGTTTTTTCCTTCTTGAAGTGACACCTCCTGATCATATGTTGTTCCGAGAATCGAGTCTTCAGTAGGGCTTGGCCAAAAGATGTTGGAATCTGGTGATGCAGAACCATGATGAGATGACACTAACTTGGAAAAATATTGAGAGGGTATTTAATGAATATTTTTAGCCATATTTGTTGATATCGGTTTCTATCTAGGATAATTTGATGCTTTGGTAGAGTTTTTTGTTTGTGCTAGATTACTAAGAGAGGTTCACAATTCGTTTGGGATACTCCATGGATACGGTTCGAGATATATTTTCTCAACCATGGACCATTGAGTTGGGACTATGCAGATACATATGAGTATGTGTGGTATCCTTGTGGCTTCCCTGTTATGTGGGGGTGATGGTGTGTTCTCTATTGATAGAGACTTTTCTGACAAGGGTTGGGTTGATGTATTCAACCGGGGTTATCATGAGTCCGATACGTCTCTAGTGTCTGGTTGACATGAGTTTATTGGATTGTGATGTAAGATGTATACCCATTCCGTAACATATGTATATGGATTTTTAGATCAAGTGTTTTTTTTTCGGGATCTGGTTATCCATAGAAGATTAATTTTTATGCTTATGATAGTCTAGGAAATCCCGTGCATGATTTTCTAACCTTTCAGGATAATTTGAGGGAGATGGTATATTTTCCACCCTGGTAGAGTTAGTGTCTATATCCTAGAGTTATGCATGATGGAGGATGTGGGGAATGAGTAGGGATTTTAGTTAGGAGTGTAGAAAATTTTATATGTTTCCTCCACCACCACTTGGTGGTTTGAACTAGGATTAGGGAGTAGGAGGAAAAGGTTGAGGACAACTATAGTCATGATAGGCCTATGACCCGAAGGCTCCAAGAATTATTAGATTTATAGTATTGGTCCTTTAAAATTTTACATTAATATTATTAGAAATATTTTTAGGAACTCTATTCATGCCACCACTTGATCGAGGAATGTCTAAGGAGTCATAGAGTGTTGTTAGAACCATATGATGGTGTCATTTGACTTAGATTTGGACTCAGGAAGAAGAGGTCCATTTCCACCCCTAAGATTCATTCTTAGGATGTCAGATAAAACTATGTGGGTGATTTATTTTCACCCAATGTGGATAGTGTCGAGGTTTGGTTTATGATTTCCTTTGACATGTGTGTTCAGGGTGGGGTTGTGTATTGGAGGGTTGGAGTAGGCCCTAGTGTTGCTAGTGAATCTGTTATTCTTGAGACTTATACTAGATGATCATAAATATAGGATTAGTAAAAATACACTTATATAAAAATTATTACATAACTATTGAAAGAGAGTTCCTCACAGACAACATTTTAGTAGTTCCAGAGTGAGGCCCTATGATGATTCCTTAGTATTGATTGGATTCCACCCATTACCACTTATATGATCACCACCAATGGGTGTGGTAGTGTTTCTAGATTGTGGGATAGAGAGATTCATCATTTTGAGTGGAGTGATCCTATGATGTACAAGACAGACCTATATGTGGTTGAATACAACTAAATTTTATTAGCTGGATTTTATGGATCTTGGATCAGTAGTGCTATGGGATTTAATTTTCCTTCTATAATACTGGAGTTTTGGAAATATAACCAATGATGATATGAGTTTACCTCCTCACTAGGGGATATGATCTGCTTGTTCTGGAATGTAGAGAATACTCTGATATTTGAATCTGTATATTGATTGACTACCGTAGAGCTTTATGAGCTCTAGTGCAGTTGCAGGTTTTCTGACAGACGGCCCGGTATCACCAAGTGTACATGAATGGCCCTATATTGTTCATTCGTACCCACTCATGATTGATGTTAGGATATTGTTTATAAGACTATTGAGGATAGAGAGGTGAAATCCATCCAAGGGAATATGAGAACTTCCAGGCTATGACAATATATGTGTTAGGTTCGTGAGGTTATGTACACTAAGACCCTATGATCATAGGTAGACCAAGTCCCTAGTGTTTCCCACCTATAGATGTTGAGGATACATGTGATCACCCTATTAAAAGATGTAAAACTGGTATTATTTTGTCATTGGGTGTGGTTTTACCTTTCTAGATCCCTTAACTGGGTGATTTTAGTAAGAACGGAACCCCCATGGAGAGCTAACTAGCATGGGAGTCCCACTGGAGAGCCCATTTTTTCACCTTCTTACTAGGATTTTACTTTTCATGGATTAAATTCCTTAAGGTGGGGAGAGTTTAGTGACTATAGGTTTTCCCTATAAGACTTATTAATATTTCTAGGAATATTTATAATGCTAGGAACTGAGTCATCACAGGATTTCAAGTCCCATAGAGCCTTGGAGACATGATATTAAAAATATCAAAAACATTTAACCATGCATGTAGGATTTATTTATAAACATGAAATTACACAAAATTTGAGTCATATATCATAAATATGAAACCATAGTTAAGTTCATAATTTGTCTTTTACCCTATTCGAGACACAAATAATTATAGTATTGGGTGCCTGGTCGAGGGTGAATGCTGGCGGGGAGTTAAATTGATTTTATTGATTTAATTAAAATTAAATCTAGAAATCCATCCCCTTCCTTGTGTGGTGAAGGTAAAAAGAGGATAGGAAACCCCTTTCATAGTTTGTGAAACATGGTATAACCTAGGAGAGGAGGAATATTCAATATTCTATCTTGATAATGATTTCTCTTCAATTGTTGTGCAATGTCTTCAAATCATGGATATATACATGAATCTTTGGAATTTTTCCAAAAGCTATGATGATTTTATTTTTATGTTGTGATCTATTTTTTATGCATTTGTTATGGTTTTAGATCCCAATTATGATATCTAGTGATCCCTTTGGAGTATATCTATGGGTTTCAGTAGAAACTAGGGTGTTTTAGGTGGCTCACAAATAATTCCCATTCATAAATACTGATCGCAAGGTGTGTAGGATAGGATAACACACCATGTGTCCTTTATGTTTGAGAAATATTGTCTTTTGGGGAATAAGTATGTTTACTAGGGGTACATTCCATTTAGAAAACCCATTTCATGGGGTTTAGGGACTATATAGATTAGTCGTGTTATGGGACATGGCCATGTGAAAGAACATGACCAGAGACACAAACATGGGGTGACATACATGGGCATGGGCTGAAGACATATCCAAGAGGCTAGTTACATAGGACAATTTATGAGTCATGGGTATTAAAAAAGTTGAAACATGGCTCACCGAGCAATATGGGGAAGGACATGACTATGGAATGGGTGAATACAGATGTTCCATGTACACCATGTAAATGCCATGTAATCTCACATGGATATCTAAGATGTGTAGTAGAGGATATGGATAGGTTCCCTGGTGGGGTCACATGCCATGTGGACCATAGAAAATTTTTTTTTTCATTCTTGGGAACTTCCACCTAATGTGTCACTTTAGTTGAGATTCAAATTCAATAAAATATGAATTATATCCTAAAAAATTTCCATGAAGAACGCAATGGTGGAAATCTCAGTGGATTGTGAGATACAATGTTGCACGATTCAAGAATATAACTACACTAGCGGTTGTTGACTATGAATAGTTATCATGGTGGATCACTATAGATATGTCAAGGTCAATACCCTTCCCTATCTTCTAAATAAAAGGGTCCACAATACCCTTTTGGATGGTAGAGTCGGGATCCTTACTATCAGGTCATGAGTCCAATAGCCACTGAAATATCAAGTTGTGTGGTTTGATGAGCATGGCACTCCATTCAATTACTATTAGACAATGATTAAGATCAATTTTTTCTACCATAGATACATGTCAGGACTAGTACACCCTTATCACATCAGGGTGTAGGTGTCCCTTTCAAATTGGATCACTGGAGACTAAACCCCACCACAGTGGGCATGGGTCCTCTTACTACTTAATAGTTCTCCTTGGTTGGGTAATACCCTATCAGAATAAGGTTTAGATCCCACATATTATTCGCATAGATGGATATTAATATCTATGATAATATTGGGATGTGGTCCCTCCATAGTCATTATGAAGATAGACTAGGTTATCCCCTATGGTCCACGGGTGTTGATCCTCTATCCACTGAGTTGGTACTCCCCAATCATATTATGTTGTGGGTCCTCTATACATGATGTTATGGTTGAGTCATTACTCCCATATCTTACCAAGGTATGGGTACTCAATTCTAGGGTTGGTACTCCCCTGTTGTTTTATGGTGTCAGACTCCTATTGTGACATTATATCTTGAGATGAAACTCCTATATATAGATTTTTCATGTCCCCAATCTATAGAGTGGTAGTCCCCTACCTCTAATTTTTGGTGGATATTGGTTCCTCTATGAGAGTTTATGATCCCTTCACTATAGAGAACTGTTGTGAGGGGTGGTCTAATCCACTTTTTATACATGAAATATGGTTCAGATGTAGATCTCCCTTGATGTTGTAAGGTGTGGGTATCTCCATACGGGTAATACAGTGGAGTCATGGGATTGTCAAGAATTAGTAATTTCTCAACTATGGGGTAGTTGTGAGGTACATGTCCCACTTATCTAAACTTATAGATAATTCACATTGTGCATGGTCTGGAGTACTTATCCCTTTACTATTTACATTAGTGAGTGTAAAACCTCTTCATTTGTGTTCTAAAGAGATTTTGTGGGGTGAAAGACAACAATTATAGGACATGTGGGACTGGATACTCAAGTTGGACCTAGAGAGTTATTCTCAATGAATCGTATCTCTTTGATGAGTGACATCAAGGATGGTAGGGATCCCTGATGAGCGTCACCATTGAGCCTCAAGTGGAATCAAGTGTCTGGCTATGAGGTAGTGACATCAAGAGACTTTGACTATGAGATAAGTATATCTATGTTTGGTATAAGATTCCTTGCAATGATGTCATGTATCAAGATTGATACACCTTGTGGAGATGATATGACATGTCATGTTTAGTTGAGGAGTGGTCGAGAGGGTTTTATTATTATCTCCGATTGGGGTTCCCAATGTCCTGGTTGAGCAGATAGTTTATTTTTAGTTGCTCTTTTTTTTTGGTTTATGGGGCACATAATGGTTATTGTTATAGTCACCCCTTCATGGGATATTCCTGCATGTTTCGTGTCCTATGAAGATGATATGACTTATGATGGTGTACCAAGAGGACCCTTACCAAACATAGATTATATATTTTGACAGAGATATGTATATATTAGTTCTTGAATGAGGTGTTTTCATGTGTTTTCGTTGAAAAAATACCATCTTTATGATTATTTTTTACTCTTATAGTTTCTTGTGGGATTTTTTATCCATTACACTTTCATTTATTTTTTTATACTCTATTGGTGGGATAGATATATGCATGCAGTTTTTTTATCAGTGGATTTATTATCTCTACACTATTGCATAGAGATGTATGTGGGTGCATGCATATAGGTACCATGTTATATGGACACCAATAATTTTTTTATTCCTAATCAACACTCATAGTCATTCCCAAGCCTATTGGAAGTTATATTGGGGTAGTAATGTCATATACCTGGGTGGGTCAGGTCATGATAGACACTCCTGAGGTGGGAAGGGACATGTTGTTCATAGAAACAATATTATTCTCAATATAAGGACACAGTCATAACGGGCCCCAAGAAAATGGTCCGAGTGGGTCTATAGAGTCTGTATGTTTTTTGAATGTTCAAAATCATAACAAGACTTAATGGGGTCAAAATGAGTTCATTACTAGATGGAATGTAGGATTTTTGAATTGGAATTGAGTTCCAATCGATCACTTTCCTTCATAATACTATGGTTCTATGTAGAAGGGTGATATTGGACTTGATGATGAAAGAACCATGAAAGCGTGAGTCCCATACAGAATTGTGTGGTATTGAAGTATATAGTCGCTGCATAAGAAAGGATTGGTATATTTCTGTTATGTGGGGTATCCTTTGGATAACCAAACATTGGGTGGTTGTGTGAAAGATTAGGATCAATGGTTTATAGATTTTGAGATCTTTGGAATAACAACTTAGATAATATTAAATTAAAGGTAGTTCATGTTGTGATGGATATCATTAAATCAAAATGGGCACTGTGAGTTGATTGACCCATGTTTGAATCTAGACAATCAATGAAAAAATATGTGGTGGTGGGCATTGGTTAAAGCTTTCATAGTCTGTTTCCAATACTTTTGTGGCTCAAAAGGATCAACATGTGCCAAATGAAAAAATCATGGTTTACTCATTGATTATATTTTAGAATGACCCCTATCAAAATATCTTTCTATGTACAGTATGAGATTATTTTTAATACAAATTGAATAAACTAAACAATATTATATTTCTTTCTTAAAGAATGAAATCCTTAGAAGTGTTCCTAGTGAGTGGTTTAATGGAAGTCTTATTATTTGGATGTCATCATAGGTAATTCGATAATGACCTATTGAAATAAGGGTCATAGATTTTTTGGATTAGTCATTAGACAGTCATTGTGTAATTCTTATTCCATTTTGAAAAAAAGATCCCTGAATGGTTTGACTTTGAGACATCACAAAAAGTTAGTTATGGGATTCAGTGAATATTCTTGATGTAATATTAATATTACTATGCTTAAAGGATATGGGATTTATCATTGGAAACGTGTCATCCATATAAGCCAAGCATTTTGAGAACAGTCAACTTGTGGTGGTTAAACTACAATTCTCTTGAAAGAAGATATAAGGTGGTTATAGAACCATTTTAGGAATTTCATGCTTTTAAGAGGGTGTGATGGAAAGGGTTGTTTGGGCCTTTCAATGGAATCCAAAACAACCAATCTAAAATGGGAAAATTTAAGTTCAATTTTGAGATTAAAATGAGGGACAATAAGAGTATACTTTACCGTAATTGGATTTATCATTGAGAATCATGTCGAGAGATTCATTATAATGCTATATACATTCTTCAATATGATGTTATGATGATTTAGGTGTCATGAATCAGAATTAGTCATTCATAGGATAAAACCTAAGGAAGTGATATCCTTACTTTATTTTTTAAAATTTATGGTTGAGTGATCGTGGTTTGAGTTATATGATCTTGAGTATGTTTTGTCAAGATATTTCATTTTTTATGGGTGTCGGCCTGATGTTTAGCGTATTAAGCAACGTATTCTTAATATAACTCTTGAATTTGTGTTGGGAATATGATATGAAATGAATCTATTTGAATGATACTTCTTGACCAATTTTTTTGAGGTAATGTTTAATTCATTTCCCCAAGTCATTGTGGGAATGATAAGTTCTAATGTGGGGATATTACAATGTCCTGGGTTTTGGATTGGGTGGAACACCCCTTTACTTTTTGAACATTTAATTTGGTGGAAGGTCTAAATCTTGATTTGACTCTAATAATGTAAATATTAACATTTTATCACATAAAAGTGGAGTTTTTAGATGTGGTTTAAGTCCCTAATGATTTCTTGGTAATTCAAATGTGTTTTGGGGTCATCGGCCCATAATAACTCAACTTTAATAAAGGACTTTGAATGAGTTTTGGGTGTATTCGACCATAATAATTCACGTTTTTGAAAGGATGTTAAGAGTGCCTAGTTTGTCTAAAACATTGTGGACCTCTATGAGTAATTTTATGACCAATTTAAGGTGTGTTTAAGTGACCTTCATGGGCTGCACATGGTTTTCCAAAAATTGCACCAAGCATGAACCATTAATGCCACTTAACTAGTATCTACACATGGTTTAGGTGCACAATTTGAAAATTTGTATGAGCTAAACATGTGGGGGTATGGATTATAGATAGAGGAGGTTACACAGTTGTTGAACAATTTTTCAAACCTTCTGGCCAAACTATACAACACATTAATGGGATGGAAAAGGAAATTATACCCTTCACATTGTTTCATTCCTCTTCGTCCTCTCTTCCTCATTTATGCATAGAAAGGGGACCACATGAGAGCTCCCTCCTCTTCCTCACCTAGTATTTAATGCCTCTTCAACATTTTGAATCTATTTCACTCACCGCCGGCCTCATTTGGTATGTATCATTAGGATTAGAAATTATCAGGATTATCTTCTTTGTTTGCCTCCCCATATAGAACACTAAATTTTTTAGAGATCTTTTGACATATTTTTAGAGCCTTTGATGATTAATTAGATTTAATCCATTCCATCTTGAAGTAAATCATAATATTGTATGAATATATAATACTATGAATGTGGTATATGATCAATATGATTTCCCATTAAATTCACATCATTTAGATAATATTTAAGTTTTTTCGCTTGCTAAAATTTCTGGGAGTTGATTTTATTTGGTGAAATGATTATATTTATATTTTAGACCACCATGTGACATGTTTAAACCTCATTTGATATTGCTAGAGTTTATTACCACAACCCAAATGACCCATTTATGGTCGGTTCACTAAAAATACATACAAATGTTATCAACCTTCAAGTGAGACTATCCTTAGTGTGTGATAATTTAACTACTAAGGTTACAATGGTCTTCAAAATCATTGAATTTCCATTAATGTGTATTAAATATTTATACTTGATTGAGGTGATAATTGTTTTACCAAATGACCTATTTTCTATAAATGTAATGTTTTTAATAAAACCACCATTTTAAGCATGTATCCTTATAAATCCAAAAGTGATCTTCTTTATAATGTGTGGTGATGTGTCTTATAGAATTGAAATTTTTGATTTCCCTCTTGTGATTTACATATGAAATGGCCATATAGTATACTATGAATTTATTTTGGCATGTTAATTAACATGGATTATTTTTTAATTAAAAAAATGATTTAACTAGTTATGTACGCCTAGATATGTACATGGATACATATTTTCAGAACTCCAAGGATGGGCTCATTGGTTTTCTCAATATATATTACTCCTAGAGTGATAAATGAATTCCCTTTTAGGAATTACCTATATGAAATCATAGGTTGAGTTTTTCATATTTTTTTAAAGTGATTCTTCAATTCCAATGTAGAATTTCCATGTATGGGATCATACTTTAATTGAATTATTTACACATGTGTGATATCAATTCCATATGATAGTTACCTTGAATATGATCAGTAGGAAATATTGTTATACCTTTCCATGAGTGATACTTATTTCCATGTGTGTGATACCAAGGATTTTCTTGTAGGTGCATGAAATACACCATACCAAGAGTGATAATTGGGATTACTATATTGGATCACCTTGGATATACTCCTACAGTAGTGGGTACTTATAGGAATCCTAGTGATATACTTGGAACCCTTTTTATGGATCACCAAGGATGGGCCCAGGATTCCATATAATTAAGTTATAAATACTTCTTTTTTAAGACATATGAATGAAAATACAAAAAATAATGAGGAGACACCCACCATGTTAAAGAACATTTTTGGGAATCGGCCTTTATTCAAAGCTAGAATATTATTATTGTCCAGTTATATTTTAGAAATTTTTCTACTATGCTATGATATCTCCTTACATGTAACTATTTTATACATATATTTGCACATGTTGACATTATTTAAAATATATACCAACTTAAGCTCAAGCAGGTATAGACTAACCAGGTGTTCTTGATGATCTTAGATCTGATGTGATTGAAAATTATTTGTTATTATTCCATATTAGTTTGTTTACAACTACATAATGATTTATCATATTTATACACAATTTGAATTACGCATTAGTCACCATTTGTGGTGGCATACTAAGTTTACCTCACACCCTATTTGTGATGTCATTACACTAGGGTACTCAAACAGAACTCATAGTTGTAGGATCAGGTTCATAGATGGTACTTTTTGATTTTATCTATAAGGTCTATAATTGAGTACAAAATAGGGGATCAAAAAGATTCTCATGATGCTATTGGAGATAGTTATTGAGTATTTTAATTGTTTATTTTCATGTTCTATGTATGTATCATATGTTGTATGTGTATTTTTATATTGTATAAAGGCCATGAAAGATTAATTCGTTCATTTACTATTTTTTTATGTTTATTATATTCACATACCTTTATTTTATTTCTTTTCATTTATTTTTGAAATAATCCAAAGGGTATAGTCTCCCCATTGTACCACCTTTACACCCTCATCGATAGTCCACAATGTATTGCATATGGGGTTGCACACATGAGGTCTATTAGCCGATGGGAATGGGGAAATTGTTTAGTGACTCTCAGATTAATAATTTACAATATACAACACCCAAAATAATCAAATGGTAAATTTTCTTATGTCTCCCAGAAATAAAAGAGAGACAAGAAATCCATTAATTTAAGTATTGAATTCCATCGTACACATTTGAATCTCATATATATTAGTATTATTTTATTATAAATCTATTTCAGATCCATAATTATATATATGATACCATATATTATTTACTTATGTCCTTTTATTACCCTTTTATTAACAATTCTGTTTTAAATTCAAATTTTGGGCAATAACTACATTCTTTTCAAACATGTTTTGATTTGTTATATTTTTGGTTCTATAATATTGTTCATGGAACCATAATATCTTAAATTAAAATTATGAAATAAATATAATATTTATACATCAATAATATATTCAATACCAATCATGAAATATTTCTACAAAAAAGGAAGTTTGTTATGATCATGGAGACGGAAAGTCATATGTACGGATGAGTAATATTTCCATTTTTCAATGATAATTCTATAAAGTAGGAAAGTAATATTTTATATTTATATAATAATGATTATATAATAAATAAAATATAGTTATTAATATAATTTATAACAACCCTTATTTTTATTACACACCTAAACATGATTTATTACATAAACTCTTCACTATATACAACATGAATGATCAAGAGGTATTTTGTATTTGGGGATTGGTAAAATTAAAAAACAAATTAAAATATAAAATAAAGAACATATTTATTGAAAACTTCATTTAAATGACTATGACATTACCTCATATTTATCATTTAATGGGATAACCTGAGGACACACATGTGAAAAGGGTAAGCTATAAGGCTCGGTAAGGGAGTAAAAATGCTATATCATGAAGAATACAATACATGTTAGGAAATAGGAATATAAGTGGATCATAAAAGAAACATGAACATAAAGTCATGATATTTCATGATTATCATAACATGTAAATGTGGAAACAACACTTCACATGGAATTAGAATGAACAAAAGCTCATTCCACATGGGGCATGTGTAAACCCTCATTGCACATGAATTAGCATGATTAAATCATCATTGAACTTTAATTATATTGAGTAAATACTCATTTCTCTTGATGTATCATGATACTAATCTTTACCCAATGCATTGGAGAGATATCAGGGCACACACTTCTTATACATTTCATGTCATGCATAAGTGTTCCACAAGGTTTATATAACATGGATTCATTAAACTTCACCATTTATTCCGTTATAATGGAATGTGGAATTAATACGTGAGACTATATAATCAATAAGTAAATGGGAATAAAGTTTAATACCATTGATGGAGAAATGGGCATGGTATTCACTATATGATGACTTTGTCTTGGAAAATCGATGTGCAATTTCGACAGCATAACAGCGTAACATAAGACTTCATTAAAAGGATGATGACAGAGAAAAGGGTAGATCATAATATTTACATGAAAAAGAAAGTAAGGGGTTCATATAGATACATGTCCCAACATTGGTATTGGAATTTGGATTCATAATACAAAAGAGGTTCTTGAATGTAAATGAGGAGGGAGAAATTACTTACGGAATTTCGACATAGTAACAATTGTACATGGGAGGAATTAATGAGAGAGTAAAATGGTCTCTCATAATACGAACATAAATAGGTCAGTATGGGGGAGGTTTTAAATATTAACCAAACATTTATAATGGAAAATAAAAGGTCATAACAATATTAAGATACATGTATAAAATGATAAAGGAAGGAATCCCTTGCGGAATTTTGGCATGGTAACAGGTGTAAATGGGAGGCATTAATGAGAGAGAAAGGGGTCTCTGATCATTCACATGTAAATAGGGTAGTATAGGGGATGTGATAAATCATACCCCAACATTTATAATTTAATATAAAACTGAAAAACAATATTATGAAACTAGGATAAAATGAGAAAGGAATGAATCCCTTACAGAATTTCAGCTTGGTAACGGGTGTACATGGAAGACATATCTGGGGTCTCTCATCATTAAAACATATTTATAGAAGTATAGGTGAGGTGTGAAATAATACCCCAGACTTTTTAATTTGAAATTAAAGATTATAACAACATAATGAGAAAAGAATAGATCTCTTACATGGAAGTGTGATCCCAAAGGATTGGGAGGGGCTTGAGAGAGGAATCTAGAGAGCTTTGGGTGCCTTGGGAGGATTCAAGAGAGATGAGGGAAGGATTTTATCGAGCTCTAAAATGTTTTAAAGAAGAGTAAGTGGGATCTTGGGTGGGTTTATATATTAAAGGAGAGGTAATTCTATATTATATAGGTTTGGGTCACCATACATTAAACTAATCAAAACCACAATCCAACCCATGTTTTATCCCATGGTTTTTTCAAAATGGGGGTGGAAAAAATATATTATAAGGAAAAAGGAAGAAATTATTAAAATAATAGGTTTTTGTATGTGGAATTGAGTCACACTCTCATGGAAATCAATTTAAAACGCAAAAATGTTTTACAAGTCTTGGAGGGTTCACTAAGGCTTAGTAAAATAAATCAAACAGACCTAAAATCACATTATTTTAATGGTAAAACCTATATTATTATAACATAATTTTTATAGTATTTTATAACATCATAATTGGGTCATTATGATTTCATAAAACACATTATATATTTAAACGGTATAACTCTTTTCCAAAAAATACGACCATCTCAGAAAATTATGAAAAATTCACTGTTGGATAATTTCAATGCCCTTATTCCAAAAATAATATTAATTTTATGCAAATAATTTTCTAAATATTTCAATTTTTAATTTTAAAAGAAAAAAATTACATTTATCCAAAATTCATGGGTTTTGATAAAAACATCTTTCAAAACTTAATAAAAATTACAATTTTATTCATAAAAATTATACGATCATTTATACTTAATAAAAAGAAATTTGATACTATTTTATTAAAATATTATTTAATTCGAAAATAAATTAATTTATCAAAATATATTTCTTAGTTGATTATTAACTAAAAATATTATATGTTCTTTAAAAACTAATTACAAAGTAACAATAATAAAATGAATGTATTTTCATTATTTTATACAAAAATAATACATGTAATCATAGGGCTAAGGTCTTGTTAAATAACCCCTTATAACACCTACATAAGACTAAAGGGTAAGGTGTGTGATGGTGACCTACTCATGGGTTGGCTTGGATAATATCTCTCTGGTGGTAATCTGTATCAACTTATACTTCTCCCGTAGGTGATTCTATTTTAGCTTAACATGTTGATACTCGGCTTGGACTTGGTCAGGAATGAAGCACAAAGATGTCACCTTCTTTCCAAGATCTGAAAAATGGTCATGATACAGAGAAATTATACTTGATGGGGCTATCACATCTATTTTCTGAGTAAATTATATTTATTAAAGCCCTATATTTATACTAATAATGTGTTCATTGTTCAATGGCTACATTAGCAATGGTTACAATTCTTGACTACATTTTAAAATCCCAAAACATAATATAAATGAAGTGCATATGTTATATAAAAATTTTCCATAATAAGACATTTAGATAGATCAATAAGATTTTTCATTAATAATATTTTAGTTCATTACATAATTCATGTGTTGTGGTCATGAGAAAAGATTTGTATCCACACCTGAAGGCGGTTGTTCACACCTATATGAACAATGTTATCATCTTTCAGTGAGTGAAAAGGTAAGAAATAAAATGATATATTATATTTTAAAATTATAGAAATTTAACTAATATCATAATTATTTAAATTTTTGTCACATTTATTCATTAAATATATCCATATTATATTCTATATAAAGCATTAGTGATAACGAATCACATCAGTACGTGAGGAGGCATTCTACCATACACACGTACGATGTTATCGTATCCCCTATAGAATGGAATGTAAAAAAGTTATATATGATATAATAACTCATTAAGTATAATTATGTTATAAATATAATATATATATACTTTATATTCATCACCATAACCAACCATGAAAGGTGGTAATGGAGAAACGAATGACATCAGTTCATGATGTGGTAGTCCTCCATACACATGAATGATTATTTCATAACCCATTTTATGGATGTAGATATGGGTGTAGGTCCGGCAATTAGAATAAAATAATATCATTATATTGAATATACTAATTTAATTATTTCATCATGGTTTTATTATAATTGATGAGGTGGGGGAAGAAATGAAATAAAATTCCCAATCAAGAATGTTACATCTTCCTTAGGAAACCTCCTTAAGGTTTCACCAAACTCCTTCAAAGGTCTAGTTTATACAAAAAAATAAGGCCTTTAAAATTTGAGGATGTAATTTTTAATGTCATTTTTCTTTTTTTTCATTGAATAAAATGGATTCATATTTGTGAATATGTTGGGGGACTTAGTGCCATTTTATAATACAAGAGGGTGGAATTTTTGTAAATACCAAAAACTATTCAATAATATGAGGTCACCCTCACATAATGTGGGACAAAAAAGTAAAAATATTGGATGGGAGAGATTATATGGTCGATCAAGAACTCCACCACCAAAAATAACACATGTTTCAATTATTTAATTCCTTACCTATTACATTTTACTATCTTTTACCATTTTAATTGTTTCCACAGTAACTAAATTTTTAACCTAGATAATTTATCTTTTAAGCCTAAAATAAAATTATAATTTTTTGATAATTTATACCTATATTATATATATATAAAATAATTCATTAAATAAAAATTAAATGTTTGTGGAAAAAGAATTTTAACACAGTCACATGTAATGCCCAGAACCTCATTTTAAACTTAATTGTGGCGATTAATTTTTTGTTTTTCCAATAAGTAGGGACAAAATTAATTTTCAAATTATATGATAATAAAAATTATTATGATTCTAAATATTTAATTTATTTTTCCAAATTTAATTTACATAGTTCTAAAAAATAAATTTAATATTAATCCTGAAGTCTCCATGAGAAAGAAGGTTTTTGATGAGAAAATGTTCAAAAGATTACAAATATTTTATATCAAAATTAAATTAGAAAATGATTAAAATGAAATATATTTTATTAATATACATATATATATATTAACGAATTTTTCTTCATAACTAATTTAAAATATACATTAAATTTATAAATAATTTAAATATGAAGTATTTTTCGGTTAATATTTATTATTTTTCATTATTAATCAAAAAATGAAAATTACCATAAAAATACAAAAAATAACACTAGGATAATTTTGATATTATTATTTAAAATTTATTTTTATTTTTTGAAATTAATTTTTTAAAGGTATTAAAAATTAATTTTATTATATGTTTTTAAAATGTGAAAAAACTAAATTTTAGAGAAATACATGTTTTAGCTTAAAATTGGATTTATTATTATCTCTTATTTATAAAACACATATTATGAATGTTAAAAATATCATTATGAAAAATATTCCATTTATTTTCAAATTTTCATTTCAAATTAATTTTTCCCAAAGGAATTCATTATATATACATATGAAAAAAATATTTTCATAATTTAGTTAATCCTATTCATATCTTCTATTCAACTTCTATGAAATAACTGTTATATTAAATAATAATATTTCAATAGTGTTTTATGTTTCGCTTAAACTTGGTGTTGAATGTAATGCAAGATACACTCAGTATTGCATGTAACATAAGATAAAGTCCTTCTTGTGTGTAATGAACGATAAAATCATTATTTTGTGTAACAAAAAATGAACTCAATGTTTTATGTAATGAAATATAAACTCAATATTGAATAAAATTTAAAATATTGAAGATACTAACTTTATTTAAAAAAATATTTTATAAAATCTCAGGTATTCACATTCTACCCCCATTAAAATAAATTTTTCCATATGAATTATTCTCAATCCTCAAAATTTTAGAATTTAAAAATTCATTCATATAATCACACATCATAAAACATGTTAATAAAACATTCTATTGAAAAATTATAAAGGGATGTGTAAAATTCATCTAGAATCATTCAAACTAGGATCCCCAATTGGGTAATATAGCTGGAAAGTGTTTACATGGAAAAAAAGAGGAAAATAACACCAAAACACTAATTTAGAGTGATAGAGAACATGGTTTGGAGAATGTTTATAATGAATATAACTTTTCATACATTAACATTACATATGTTTTTTAAAATACTTAATAAATTACACAAGCAGATCCCCAAAGACTGTATTAGTCTAGTGCCTTTGGAAATATAGAAACACAAACACTGGTACATTTGTGAGCTGCATTATCTCCCACTAGGTTCTTCATAAAAATCACCCTTCATGGAAACATAATACTTAGTACATATATTTATATCCTAGGGTAGGAAACATAAATTGGGGTGAGCTCAGATACACAGTAAGGATAAGTAACATAAATATATAAGAATAACCATGATCATAATAGTATGATAATGTGATCATGAAATTAGAATATAATAAATTGGATATCAAATTTTATAAAAATAAATCATGTAATAAATATTGGATGTTAATAATACATGAATCATAAAATAATCAAGAACATATGCCATGAAATAATAAAATAAGTGTATGAAAAAAAATTTGGCATATATAAAAACTTGTAATATCACTCCCTATAAGTCAAGAATCATTTCTAGAACTCGATAGAGAACTTCATGGGGACTACACTTACTGGGAGAGACACACCACCTTCAGCAATTTTAGTCCTTTACTTGTATGTGATCGTGTTTCCCCATATTACCATAGTCGATCGGGTATCCCAATCTTTCCTAGTTGATCGTATTTCCCCACATTTCATCTTCATCGAAATTACACCTACTGGCCTGGACACACCACCATTCCTAGTCATAGTCCTTTTCTTATAAGGGATAGGTTTTCCCCATATTCTCTAATGGATCAAGCTCATTGACTTGATTCAAATCATTATATCATGACATATAAATTTTTAACCAATTAATTGGATGGAGATATAGGTCCCACCGATCACATAATAAAAAAATTCATACATGTTACATGAGATGATAAAATATGAATCATATCCTAACCCATAAATATACATGGGTTTTATAAAAATCTTCTCATTACCCATGAAATTAAAATAGTGTTATAAACATGTATTCATATAACAACCTGTGAAAAAATATTGGTTTAGTAATAATTTCATTATATCATAACCCACAAAAAGAAGTTGGTTTCATAAGCATAGAACTCATGAATGATGAATGGGATTCCGACAAATATAACCCTTAAAAGATAAATGGGTGTCACAAACATTATTCTATTAAGATATTAGCCCTTCAAAAAAGAATGTGAATGATATTTTTTAGATGACATCCCAGAAAGGAATGTGTAACATTAATAAATGTTACCTTAGATGGAAAATAATTTTGAAATATATTTTAAAAAACAATACTTGAGGAAAATATGTTTTCTTCTTTGAAAAATTATTTTGAAAACATAAATTGTTTTCAAAACCGTTTTTGAAAATAAACATGAAATTTTCTAAAGAAGGCCTAAAAACTTCTTGAAAATCATTTCACTGAATACACATTAAAAATTTATAAAGTAAGGTGGAAAATGATTTAAAACCCATTTATTTGAAAACACTTTGAAAACTTATAAAGAAATCCTAAAAACATTTTTAAAAATATTTTCTTTGAAAACACATTGAAAACATATAAACAAAACTTGAAAATGTTTTGAGAACTATTTCTTTTAAAAACATTGAGATCTTTTAAAGGAAGCTTAAAAAATTTTAAAAATTATTTTATTAAAAACACTTTGAAAACTAAAAAAATGATTTTTTGATAACCATAATAAATTTTAAAAATAAATATTCCTTCAAAATGATCTTAACTGATCATTTCCGAATTTTTTTTTCAATGCATGGTTTTTAATGTTCATGGAATGTGTCTCAAAGAAGTACAATTCAATCAAAACAACATTACTGATTTGGTAATTTTTTAAAAATAATCCCCATGAAATATAAATCATAAAATTGATATGTAAATAACAATAAATGTAAGAATAAAAATAAAAAATATAATCAATGGATGTATATACACCACACAAAATAAATTAGTGGTGAATAGAGAGAAAATCACCCTAAAATAAAAGTGATACTAGAAATCCCCTTACATTATGTCTAGACTCTCTTCGTACTCTTAAAACCTCATGTATAATAAATATTATTTTATTATAAATATTTTAAAGAATTATTTTGTATATTATACCATATATCGTTTTATTATTACCTTAAATTACCTTCTTATTAATTATCCCAAGTTAAGGGTTTGCTTCGAGTAATATCATATTTGTTTTTCTTATGTTTCTTAATTTGTTATATTTTTGGTAATAATTCCTATATAATGATTTAAAGAATGTAAAACATAATATAAATATCATATATATTCTTTATATATGTATTAATAATAATATATAGGATATAAAAATATGTAATGGGGTACACCATTCATATAGATGATAGGTCATACGTACGCATGAACGTTGTTTTGGTTTTTCTTTGTAATATTGAAAAAAAGTAAATGACATATATATATATGTATATATATAATGTCATTAAAGTAACATAATATTTAATATATAAAATATTAAATCTCTAAATCCATCTTTAATACATTCCATGTAGTGTGTTAATGAATCACATCACTTTGAGGGGGAGGTATTTGACACTTCTCTAGATGAAATTATCTTATTTACACAAAATGGAAACCATGATTGAATGTGTTTTATAAAAATTATGTAATAATAAATAAATTATATAAATTATATATCATATAAAAATAGACATTCCATCATAATTCCCAACCATGAGAGGTGGTAAATTAAAAACAAACAACATCATTTCATGAGGATGTAGTTCGTTGTACACAAGAACGGTAAGCTCATTACCCATAAGATGGTAGTGTGTTTAATTGTAGGTAAACAAATTATCATGAAAACATATCATTATATTTATGATACCTAGGATGTTATTTATCAATGGAATAGTATGAATTAAGGTAGTGGAGAAAGAAAGTTACATAAATGAGCTTGAAGAAGGATGTTACATCTGGTTGGGGTAACTCCTTTTGGTTTGCACCAAAGGGATTACTTGGTTAGATTTATGACCAAATGGAGGATTCAAGGAGTAAGTTAGGGATTTTTTGAAGTTAATTGAGTATTTATTGTTTTAAATTATGTGTCCTGAGAGGTGAGAACAAGGGTTAGAGGTGGTGGGCTTTTATACGGGAGGGAAAAGACTCATCTTTCATTTTTTTTAAATAAGTTAGGTGTACCCACATTTTTATCAAAAAGTAATTAAAACCTAAAAAATCAATAACTTAAGGATTATGGACGAAATATGGACATAAAATGGGTTTTTTACAAGTGTTTCGGTCATTTGACCTCTTAGTTTTAAGGTTTATTCCCTTTTTATGCTTAATTTACCCTTTACCAATATAATTAATCTTAATCAATTTCCCAAATTATTATGGTAGAAAAATTGATCTAATTATACTATGAATAATATTATTATTATTACCATGGATTTCCATTTTTTTTAAATTCAATTCACATTAGTATAAATATTAGGTTTACTACTAATCCCACAGTTATGACGAGAATGGGGATTTTAATATGAGAATACTCAATAGTTCATCAAGATTTTATATCTAAATTCAATATAAGAATTATTACAATTACCTAAATTGAATTAATAGATTTATAATTTATCTATTGTGACTTTACAAGAAACTATAAATATAATTTAACTATAGAAATAAACTAAATGAAAAGTAGTTTTGAATTAAAATTTGTTATTATTCATTATTCACCAAAAAAAGAAGTTTCTCAGAAAAATTTTAAAAAATAACCCTATGATAATTTAGAAATTATTGACTAAAAAATTATTGTTATTTTATCAAATTAAATTTCTTGAAGTTTATAAAATTAATTTTATTATTGTTCACAAAAGGACAATTTTTTTGAGAAATTAGTATTTTAAAACATATAAAGACTATAGCAAAAACTTACATGTTTTATCATCATTATATAATATTTATGTAAAAAAATTATAAATAATATTTCAATAGTATTTATTTTTATGAATATTTATATGTTTAATGTCTACATCATAACTATCTTTTTTAAATAATTATAACAATAAATTGATGTTACATTTAATTTGGTGTTGTGTGTATTGTAGACCAAATTGGTGTCCATGTAAAACAAGATTATCTAAATGTATAATATAAATAATTTTTTATTTACTTTATCATTATACACATGAAATAAAATAAATATTTTTTTTTTGAAAAAAAAGGTTCATAAAAACTCGGGGTCTTACATTCTACCCCATTTAAAACTAATTTCTCCCTACAAATTTATCACAATGATACAAAAAAATTAGGTTACTTATACATCATTATAAACACAAATTCCCATGCAGCTTTTTCTATGTGTTGATTTCTCCAAAAGAAAATGTTGACCAAGTGAGTGGTCTTATTTAGTATAACATTCATTGTATGATCTAGAATTTCTACTAGTTTTTTCCTGAAAGAAAGACCAGGCTCCAGAAGTTTTACCTCTGATATCATTATTGTTGGTCAGAGTGGAGACTCAAGAGGGGGTGAATTGAGTTCCAATTAAAATTTCTCTTAAAAAATTATGATAAAAATACCACAATTCAAAACATCCCAGTAAATTAAGGAAGTAGAGATATAAATGTTTAATTGCTCAAAAAGTTTATCTAAGGTTTATTAGTCCTCAGTTGAAAAAATGAAATCACTAATTAAAATTTTGAAATAGGTTTACTGAATTAATCATATATACACACTAACCAAAACTAACTATCATAGTGAATGAAAAAAAAGTTTTCTGTCATCGAAAAATATAAGCAGCAGATAAAATAAAATAGAGTATTTGAAGATTAGCATAACAATGTAAACAAAAGGTTCAGACTCAAGAAGAGACCTAATCATATCCACTTGGTGATCACCTGGAACCAAGATGTTTATATAAATAAACTTTTTATCCACACCCTAGATCGGGGTTCACAACAGCACACCCAGCGGTCCATGTCACACTTGTCCTCTACCACAGTAATTCAGAGGAAATAAAAATAAATAGATCACACAGGATCTCTTAAATAGTTCTATGTGGGATAAAAGTGTAAGAAGCAATTAAGTATTAGGATAGTTTGATATCCTCCAGTTATGCGCAGAAGAGAGTGTGTGTAATACAAAAAAATATACACACTGCTCCATTAGCGATGATAAAACACACAAGGTTAAGAAAGAGAATAGAGTTACGAATTCTCTGTGTGTTGTGAAGTAACGCTATAGACTCAATTGATGTTGAGAAAATATAGTTTGAGTTTTCTTCTGGAAGTTGTCTTCAGAACAGAGAATTGTAGTTTCTGTAATCCATTTTCCAGGAGTGAAAGGGTTTATCTCTTTAAGGTCTCGATGTACACTGAGCTTTTTGGAGAAATTTTCTTGTTACAATATTCTTGTCATCTCAAGTGCTTAGTTCCTATCTTTTAGTATTCGCACAGTCTGTGTCTTAACATGTACTGAAACTCGTGCACTACTACTATTTTTTTAATGTGAAAGATGAGGTCCTTTTATACTCTTGGATCCTCTAGGAATAAAGATCTCTGCACATGCATGTACCTCGTATTGTCTACAGATAGTCCTACAGACAACATTAAATAGTGTCAGAAACATTAATTTTTCTAAATATGACCATTAGAAATAAATTTGAATTAATGAAATGGAAACAGTTATTTATGAATATCGGCGAGTCATCTTCAGTCCGTTGTCTTTGGTTGGGTAACATCGGTCTATCATCTTCAGTGTGTCAACTTCGGTGTGTGATTCTTCGGTCTGTTGAACTTTGGTCTGTCAAACTTCAGTCTGTCAAACTACGGTCTGTCAAACTATGGTCTGTCAAATTTGTTCTTTTGACTTCAGAATCGGTGTGTCGACTTTAGTTTTGGTGTGTCGACTTCGGTTTCGGAGTGTCGATGTCAGTTTTAGTGGGTCGACTTCGATTTCGGTGTGTCAACTTTGGTCTGTCAAACTTTGGTGTCAGGGAATCCAAACAATATTATGAATAGTGTGTCTTGAATATACCATTACAAGATGAAGTGTTAATCACAAGTACACATAAAAATACACGTGTAAACATATTTATTCATGAATATAGGTTATTAAATTATTTCAGTATATGTTTCGGTATTCCATAATTGATTTAGTGAGAGATATTAAACTGGCATGAAAGAGTAGAATCTGTATATTGACATTATTTGTGATTTTGAAAACTACAATATCATAGAGGGTCCAACAATCTCCCCCTTTTCAATAATCACAAATTATGGCATACATGCAAATATATCGAATAGAGAGAGATCAACATAGCTGAATGTATTTTTCAAATATAACTAAAGTTTTTCATCGCTAGAATTTATTTAAAACAAGTCTCCCCCTAAATATATGAATTATGAAGAGTATATTTAAGATTATTTAAAACAAATATCCCCCTCAATAAAGAGATTAAGAAGATTATATGTCAGCATTATTTTCTCCCCCTTTTAGGATTTACAAAAAGAGAAAAGCAGTAAGAAAAAATAACATAAAAGATAGACACCATAGGAATTTTCATTAAATGGAATAAGGGGACATGACAAACAGAAAGACCAAATTCCTATAAAAATAAAAACAATCCATCCTTAAGGATTTGGAAACTGAAATGCTTTGCCTTTTTCTGAAGGATCCAATGGAGAAGGAGAAGGTTTGGGAGTGGCAGAGGAAGGAGGTGGTCTGAAGATAACATCGGGTAGGGAAACACCTGTAGGAACAGTAGCTGCTAGGCTAGGCCTTCTCTCTAACAACACACGACTTGGAGACTTCTCAATAATGATCGGTCAAATTAGGGAAAGAGCCTGAGAAACAGTCATTGGATCAGGAGGCCGAGAGGCAATACCAATTGAAGCAGCTAGAGGGACCATAATAGACTCAGCCTGAACATTTAGATATGGTTTGAGCAGGTTGATGAAGTCATTAATTATTTCACCCTATATTTCATTGACTTCTCTAAGTCATCCTTGTTTTTCATAAATTTACTCAGCAAAGGGGTAAATTATTTTAATTGGATAACATGATTTTTAAATCCCTCTGTGACTGGAGTAATTCGAAGATTTTCAACAAGAAACATGGAACTATTAATGAGATCATGATAGTTATATATCTTAGTGAAATACTTATCCACCTTTTCTCGAATCTATTTCTATGATGCAGAGGGTTCATTTTGTGCACTTCCTGACCATACTATTTACATGATCGGTATTCTGATGTACATTTTCAAGGGTTTCTTTATATGAAACACTCAAGAGTTTTTGAATTTCCTCTCTCATCATATCCTTGAGAGACTCCAAATCAGTAACAACAATTCTCCCACTCCTGGAACTAGATAGGCTGGTAAACATTTTTTCAATCTCTTCTTTCGAATTTTTCAGATCTACACTGAGTAGATGAGTTACTAAGTTCCTAAGAACTTCCAGAACACCACTAATGAAGGTCTTGAAGTCCTAGAATAAGGATTTCAATTCATTGCACATATTTCTTAATTCTTCTATCAGCAAGGTATTGTGTCTAATAATGGTTTCTGTTTTAGTAATAAGGTTAGGTTAAATCTCCTGAATCACTATTCTTTCATCTTTGTTGCATCAGTATCTGAGATACTTTTGGAGGTGGATGATTCATTTTTGGATCCCACTACAGCTATCATAGACTCACATAGCTTATTCTTAAATTTTTCCAAATCATCTTTAGTGACATAGTCACTGCGAACTGACTGAGAAAAATATTCCTGAGGTGGATGTTCAGCTAGTGGTACAGGTGCAATATGTTCTGGTTCATCATGGACTTGTGGAATATGAGAAGGAGGTACCATTTCCTCATATGAGTCATATTCTAACCCAAAATGAATATATCTTGCATAACAATTCAACTCTATAGTACAAGTCCAATCTGTTGACTCAACAATATCAATTCTTACTTTTTTTACCTATGTCTCAGAAATAACATCTATATCATCAACTATTTCATCATGTTCTCTGGCCATTACAACTTGTCTGGGAACAGGAACCAACCGAACTTCAGGTTCTGCCTAAGCTCAAGCTACTTCAACTTCACCAAGTACTTCTTCAAATTGAGGAACAGGAACTACATATTCTTCCTCCCAGCTAGCATACATAAGATGATTTAATTACTAAATGAGCTCTTAGTTTTCAGTATTACAATGGTGTGGTTTTCCCTCAGGTTCAGAATCTCTTTGACCATCTTCCTGTTGATTAAAAGGCTCAACACTATCACCAGCTCCATGTACAGATTCTTCACTGGATCTCCCAACCACCTGTTGTCCCACTTTTAGAAAGTCACTCACATTCTCAACACTTCCTCCATCATCACCATCATCACCATCATCATCACCATCATCATTAGATTCCTCACCTGATTTGATAACATATCATTTAATTCTAATAACTTCAGCTTCTTCCTCATCTTTATCACCTAATAAAGATAATCATCAGGGAAATTCCATAGGTGGACTAGCAGGTCCATAAGTTATATCCTTGGGACATTCATCAATATTAGTATCACTCCTATTGCTAAAGGAGATCCTTCTTCCCCAGGAACATTAGCCTTGGCTTCCTAATCAGAATATTCTGGAACTTCTCCTGGTTTGAGACCTAGATCAACATGGTCCTTTTGTCTAGAAGGATGGTCAATCGGATTTAAATTTTCATACAGCCTTTCTTCATCTCCTACCGAATATCTCTTCCATGGGTTCCAAAATATTTTCATCCTCTTACAAATGTTTTTATGAAGACAAAAACCTCTACAGGAACTTATCACTTCATCTCCATCTTCTACACAATCTAAATTTTTCAACATGGATGAAATCATCCTTGGATAATATAAATAGGTTTCTTTCTTTGATGGATCCGCACAGATTCACCTTTATTCCATGTTTCAATAAAAATATCAAGAAAACATCCTAATATTTCACAGCAAAAATATCTCCCCTACTTAGGCAGATTTGATGTTTTATGAACTTAAAAATAATTCTTAATTCTATTTAAAATTCATTTGCAATAGTCATCCAGGATTCTTCATTTCCATTCAACTCATTTTGAGCATCTTCATAGGAAAAAAAGTTTGAAGAAGGCGTAATGTTACCAGGATAGTCAGCATAGACACCTTCACAAGGCACCTCTAAGCATTCATCCAATTCCTTAGATGAAAAATCTACTTCCTTCCCCTTTACCATAGATTTCATATTGGCTTCCTCCGCTTCATCCAGTGATATACTTAAGTGTTGATAGAATTCATGCACTAGTGGGGGATAATAAGGTCTTTCATTATTGGTGAACCAAATTAGCTATCCTTGAGATTAAATCACTTTTAACATAAAAGATTTTCTTGATAGAAGCCACTCAGAAGAAACCTCCTTTTCAGCTATTACTACTCAGCTTTATAATCTTGGTTTCACAGTCCCACTGAACTCACCTTTCTGACATGCAGAAGAATGATATTTTCTTGGTTCTTCTATTGCATGCTTAGTCCTAGCCATGATGAAGCTTCTGATTCTAATTGTGTTGAGAGGTCAAGAGCCAAGAGAGATTGTGACCAAGGGTAAAAGGCTTTACAGTAGAGAAGAAGGTGAATGGTCAAAATGGATTGTACTAAATATTTCATTTAGGGATTTTAAATCATAAAACAAAAAATTTAAATTTGGTATGTTAAAATAGATAAAACAGTGTCACTTCATTTAAAGCAGACAAAATTTAAAAAACATCCCTAAAATATATCGGTGTCAAAGAATTAGTTTCAGGAAGATCAGTTTCATATGAGATCGGTTTCAAGAAGATCAGTTTGATAGGATCGTTTTCAAGAAGATAGGTTTTAGGAAGATTGATTTTAGAAACATCAGTTTTAGATAGATTGGTTTTAGAAATATAGGTTTTAAAAAGATTGGTTTATGAATGATCGGTTTTAGAAAGTTCAGTTTTAGAAAGATTGATTTTAGAAAGATCAGTTTTAGAAAGATCTCCTACTGATTTATCTTTCCTTGTTCATGTCTGATGTAATTTATTATCTCATAATTTAAGGGTTTAGTGAATATATTACCAAGCTGATGTTCAGTCCCAATAAACTCAATAGTTATATCACCTTTTTGATAATGATCTCTCAAAAAGTGATGTCTTACATCAATATGCATTGTTCTAGAATGAGATATTAGGTTTCTAGAAATTTTAATAGCACTTGTGTTGTCACAATTTATAGAGACATTTTTTTGTTGATATCCATAGTCTAGTAATGTTTGTTTCATCCAAAAAATTTGAGCACAACAACTACCAGCCACTATATATTCAGCTTCGGCAGTAGATAATGCAACATAATTCTGTTTTTTACTTCACCATGATACTAGTGAATTGCCTAACATTTTACATGTTCCAGAGGTGCTTTTTCTATCCATATTAAAACCAACAAAGTCAGCATCTGAATAACTTATTAAATCAAATGGTTTTACTCTTGGATAAAATAGTACAAAGTTGGAAGTATATTTGAGATATTTTAAAATCCTTTTAATATCATTTAAATGAGATTATTTTGGATTAGCTTGAAAGAGAGAACACATGAATTCACTGAACATAATATTAGGTCTACTAGTAGTAAGGTAGAGAAGACTCCCTATCATACCTCTGTAGTTGGTTTGATCCACTGGTTCTCCAGCTTCATCAGCATCCAACTTACAAGTGGTACTCATAGGTGTATCACTACCTTTACTACCATCCAAACCTAAATGTTCTAAAAGATCTTTAGTATATTTTATTTGATTTAAAATAATACCATCTTTATTTTGAAAAATCTGAAATCCTAATAAAAATTTATATTCTCCCATTAAACTCATTTCAAATTCATATTGCATTATTTTTAAAAAATCAGTATATAAAGAATTTCTAAAAGATCCAAAATTTATATCTTCTATATAAGTTTTTATTACCAAAACATCTTTGGAAATCCTTTTAAAAAACTATGTAGGATATGTTATTCCTTTATTAAAACCTTTTGGAATAAGAAACGAACTAAGTCAATCATACCAAACTCTTGGAGTTTTCTTTAAACCATATAAATATTTAGAATGTTTCAAAACATGGTTTGAAAAATGAGGATTTGTAAAACCAGGGGGTTGTTCAACAAACACATCCTAAACTATATACCCATTTAGAAAAGCACTTTTAACATCCATTTGATAAATCTCAAAATTCAGATAATCTATATAAGAAAGTAGTATTCTAATGGATTTTAACCTAGCTATTGGTGAAAAGGACTCCTCATAGTCTATTCCTTCCTCTTGACTATAACCTTATGCAACTAATATAGCTTTGTTTCAAACTATATGTCTATACTCATCAACTTTTTGCCTAAAAACTCATTTAGTGCCTATTGTCAAGTTGTCCTTAAGTCTTTAAACTAGTTCCTATACTCTGTTTCTTTCAAATTTATTTAATTATTCTTGCATAGACATCACCCAAAATTATTCATTGATAGCATCATTAATATTTTGGGTTCAAGCTGTGAACGAAATGATTGATGTTCAACTTGGTTTCTCAGAGAATCTCTATTTTGTGTCCCTCGATTTAAATCACCTACTACAACATCTAAAGGATGATTCATGAGAGTTATAATACCTCTATAAAGAGTTGAACTATACTCCTCGTGATTGTCTATTGGTTCAGACTCAATAGGTGCAGATTCTATAAGATTCCCAGAACTAGTTACTTTTAAAGGTGATTCACTATCATTATCATTAAGGTCCAGAGTTAACATATCTTCCTCAAGATATTAACGAGAGGTTTTTCGTTTATGTGGATCAGTATCATCAAATTTGACATGAAATTACTCTTCCACACATTTTGTTTTTATATTGAATTCACAATAGTCTTTACTCAATATTTAGTAACCTAGGAAAATTCCTTCATCACTTTTGGAGGCAAACATGTAAAGTTTGTCCTTACTATTAATGATAAAGTCTTTGGAGCCAAAAAAATCTGAATTACTTAACCTTAGGCTTCTTATTGTTCTAAAGTTCATAAGGGGTCTTCCTAAGAGCAGTTATAATAAAGACTCTATTAAAGGAATAACAAGCTTTATTTACAGCTTCAACCAAAAAATAAATTGGTATATTATAGTCACTAAGCATAGATCGGGAAATCTCTTGAAGGGTCCTATTTCTTCATTCCATGACTCCATTTTGTTGTGGTGTTTTATGAGAAGAGAAATTGTTACAATAACCATTGTGTGAACAATAGGATTCAAACTCATTATTTTCAAATTCATGGCCAAGATCACTTCTCATGGTCTTAATTCTATGTCCACTAAGATTTTATACAGAATTGAATTATTTGATAAAATATGAACTAGCTTCACTTTTGTGAGCTAGAAATTATACCCAAGTGTACCTAGAAAAAACAACTACAAGAACATAAACATAGTTCTTCCCATTTAAACATGACACTATTGATGGTCCAAAAAAATCCATGTGAACCAATTTAAGCGGTAGAGAAGTAGAAAATTCTTTCTTTGGTTTGAAATAAACTTTGTATTACCTTCCATTTTGATAGGGATTGCACATTTTGTAATGTGGGAATCCCAGTTTAGGTAAGTCTCTAACTAAACCTTTCCTAGTCAGTTTCTTAAGTGTGTGCACATTTCAGTGTCCTAATATTATGGGCCACATCCATGATTCCTTATGAAAATCATTTAATCGAGAAACATTTTTCTTAGATAAATAATCTAAATCAACAACATATACATTTTCATTTCTAAGAGTAGTAAATATTAAATCATTTTTTTGAATTAAAAACATTACATGCATCATTTTCAAATTTGACATTGAAACCATCATCCCTCAACTGAGAGATGCTAAGTAAATTGTACTTTTATCCATCAACAAAAAGTACTTTGGGAATTAATACTGTATTAGGGTAACCAATCTGGCCTAAGTCGACATTTTTTCCCATTGCATTATCATGAAAGGTTGCATGTCCACCATCAACATTGATTAGGCTCCTGAAGCAAGAATAATCTCTTGTCATATGTCTTGAAAATCCACTTTCCAAGTACAACAGATTCTTACAGGAACTCTTTGGGAAAAATCCTTGCAAAACATATTAGTCATGGTGTAACTTTGGTAACTAGATTTTATTGGGTCCTTAGATCTTATCAGGTAAAACTTTAGGAACCCATAATTGTCTCACAAATTTCCTATAATCAGTAGGTATATTTTGAAACATAAACACTTTTTTTGGTCCTTTAGATAATCTTTTTTCAATAAATGGTCCAGAACATGAACTTGCTATGAATTGCCCCTATTTTGGAATCAGTTTATTTTTAATGATCCTTTCCTATCCTGGTTGATATCCTAGACCAGTTGCATATTTTGGAGCAATCTATTTTCCTAGGAACTGAGTCAAGGTATCTCTACCAGTATTAAAATTCTCAAGATCTCTTCTTAATTCTTCATTGGATAATTTAAGTTCAGTGTTTTCTCTTAATAGCTGGGAGAATATTTGTTTTTCAACATCCAGGTTTTACTTATAATTTTCATTTAAAGCATGATGTCTCTTTAATGATTTATATTTTTCCTTGAGCTCATTAAATAAATCCTCAAGAATTACAAAATATTCAAATATTTTATCCTTAGTCATATATTCATCATTATGTGACTCACTCTTATTCCTAGAATAGTAGGCATTATGTATTGGAGAGTTCAGTGTTACCTTAGTTATTTTTTCATGAAACATAAGTTTGCATGATTGTTATGTTCACTATGAAAAGCATCATATCCACTGGAGCAGTCTTCTGAAGCACTCCATGTTTCATTCATAGCATTTTTATATACATTTTCCATGTCTTCATATTTCTTCTTAAATTTCATCTTGGGACAGTCTGCCTTCACATGACCTTTTTGTTTGCACTCATAGTAGATTATTTCATTTGAGTGATCATTCCATTTTTTGTCTTTCATCCATTTTCCATTACTATCATATTTTCCCTTGTAGTTTGACATCCTGGAGAATTTATTATTTTGGTAGAACTTATTGAATATTGTTGAAATATGAGCCATCTCTACATCACTATTAGAGTATGAGTCTTCATTTGTGCAAGTATCTATAGGAGCTTGAGCTTTTTCATTCCCTTTACTCTTTGAGGTAGTAGTCTTGAATGCAACTGATTTTTTCCTTGGTTATTCATCTACTTATTGATTCAACTTATGCTCTTATTCATACATCATAATCTTTCCAATTAGTTCCTTTACAGGTATCTTGCTTATGTAACAAGATTCTTGGATAGAAATAGAAGTTCCCCTCGATCTGTCAGGTAGGCATCGAAGTAGTCTCATGATTTGGTCCTTGTTGTCCACTGGTTTTCCAAGAAGACTCATGGTGTTCACTATTTCATTAAACCTGAAAGACATTTTAGAATAGCTACATCAGAATTCATTTTAAAATTATTATAATTAATAGTGTTTGTATTTAATCTCATTTCTTCAATATTAGTTATTCCCTCCTTAAAAACAACTAAAGTATCCCAAACTTCATATGCAGTTTTAAAGAAAGATATTATGTTTATTTCATCATCGGCTAGAGAACTGTACAAGGTATTCATTTCTTTACAGTTATTATTATATGGATCGTTAGTCAACTGAGACCATGTACCCCTAGCACTAGCAGGAAATACATGTTGTTCTTCAATTGTATCCCATATTTCATGTCCCATGCTCTCTAGATACATTTTCATATTTAATTTCCACTAAGCATAGTTATTATCATTAAAAAAGGTGGGATGTTAGTAGCAGCACCCTCAACTCTAGTTTCTATAGTTAAATAGAATTTAAAGAACTAAAAATTTAGATATGACTGAAATTTTAAGATCTTTATGATACAACTAAAATCATAGTTCAAAATAACTTGAAAATAAATTGTCCTACGATACCAAATGATGGTCGGAGTGGATACTCAAGAGGTGGGTGAATTGAGTTCAAATTAATATTTCTGTTAAAAACTTTATGATAAAAATCCCCTTATTCAAAACAACCTAGTCTATTAAGGTAGTAGAGATATAAATGTATAATTTTTCAAAAAGTTATTCTATGGTTGAATAGTCCTCAGTTGAATCAATGAAATCACTAATTCAAATTTTGAAATAGGTTTTCTTAATTAAACATATATACACACTAACCAAAACAAACTATTAGAGTGAATGAAAAAAACAATTTTCTGCCTTTGACATATATAAGAATCAGATAAAATAAAATAGAGTATTTTAATATTTAGCACATAAATGTAAACAAGAGGTTTAGTCTAAAGATAAGACCTAATCCTCTCCACATGGTGATCACCTACCACCAATATGTTTATATAAATAAACTTTTGATCCATACCCTGGATCGGGGTTCACAAATGAACACCCAGATGTCGAGGTCACACTTGACCTCTACCATAGTTATTCATGGGAAATAAAAATAAACAGATCACAGAGGATCCCTTCCATCGTTCTATATGGGATACAAGTGTAAGAAGCGATTGAGTATGAGGATAGTTTGATATCATCAAGTTATGCTCAAAAGATAGTTTGTTTAATACAAACTAATGCACACACTGCTCAATTAGTGAAGATAAAACACAACAGAGTTAAGAAAGAGAATAGAGTTAAGAATTCTATGTGTGTTGTGATGTAATGATCTAGGCAAAATGGATGTTGAGAAAATGGTGTTTGAGTCTTCTTCTGGAAGTTGTCTTTAGAAAAGTGTATCGTAGTTTCTATATTCTAGCTTTGAAGAGTGAAACGTTTCAGCTCTTTAATGTCTCAATGTACACAGGGATTCTTGGAGAAAGTTTCTTGTTACAATCTTCTTGTAATCTCAAGCACTTAGTTCCTCTCTTTTTGTATTAGCACAGTTTGTTCCTTAGTGTGTACTACTACATGTGTACTACTGCTCACGTACAATTTTTGTTTGTTTTTAATGTGAAAGATGAGGTCCTTTATACTCCAAGATTTTCTAGGCATAATGATCTCCGCACGTGCATGTACCTCGTACTGTCTATAGATAGTCCTATAGACAACATTAAATAATGTCAGAAACATTAATTTTTATAAATATGACCGTTAAAATTAAATTTCAATTATTGAAAGGGAAATAGTTATTTATTACTATCGGTGAGTCATCTTCAGTCTATTGTCTTTGGTTTTGTAACATCAGTCTATCATCTTCGGTGTGTCAACTTCGATGTGTCAACTTCAGTGTTTCATTCTTCAGTCTATCGAACTTCAGTCCGTTGAACATCTGTATGTCGAACTTCAGTCTTTCGACTTTGGTCTGTCGACTTCGGTTTTAGCGTGTCAACTTTGGTTTCTGTGTGTCGACTTCAGTTTCAGTGTGTCGACTTCAGTTTCGGTTTATTGACTTCGGTTTTGTTGTGTTGACTTCAGTTTGTCGAATTTTGGTGTCTGAGAATCCAAAATAGGTTATGAAGAGTCTGTCATGCATATTCCATTACAAGATGAAGTGTTAATCAAAAGTAGATGTAAAAATACACTTTTAGACATAATTATTCATGAATATAGGTTATTGACTTATTTCAGTATATGTTGGTGTATGATATAATTGATTCATTAAGAGATATTAAACTATATTGAAAGAGTAGAATCTATATATTGACATTATTTGTGATTATGAAAACTACAATATCAAAGTGGGTCCAAAAATCTCCCCCTTTTGATAATCACAAATTATGGTATACATGGAAATATATAGAATAAACATAGCTCAACATAGCTAAATGTATTTTTCCAATATTACTAATGTTTTTCACTGCTTGAATTTATTTAAAAGAAATATCCCCTCAATAAACGAAATAAAAAGAGTATATTTAAGATTATTTAAAAAAAATATCCCCATTAATAAATGGATTAAGAAGAGTATATTCCATCCATATTTTCTTCCCCTTTTGGGATTAACAAAAAGAGAAAAGTTGTAAGAAAAAATAACATAAAAGAAATACACTATAATAATTCTCCTTAAAATTTCATAAGAAGTCAAGAAAAGAAAAAGGACCAAATCCCTATCAAAAAGAAACAATCAATCATTAAGGGTTTCGATGCTGAGGAGCTTTTCATTTGTCTGAAGGATCAAATTGAGAAAGAGAAGGATAGTGAGTTTCAGAGGAAGGGGGTGGTATGAAGATAACACTATGTAGGGAAACACCTGTAGGAACAGTAGCTGCAAGGCCAGGCCTTCTCTCTAATAACACACAACTTGGAGACTGCTCCGTAATGATTGGTCGAATATGGGAAAGAGACTGAGAGACAATCATTGGAGTAGGAGGCTGAGTAGCAGTACCAATTGAAGCAGTTGGAGGGACCACAATAGCCTCGGCATGAACATACAGATAAGTTTTGAGCAGGTTGATGAAGTCATTAATGATATCACCCCCATATTGTATTTCCTTCCTGAAGTCATCCTTATTTTCCAGAAATTTACTCAGCAAAGGGGTAAATTCGTTTAACTGGGGAACTTCATTTTTGAATGCTTCTGTGACTGGAGGAATTCAAATATTTCCTTCTAGAAACTTGAAACTATTGATGAGGACATGATTGATATATATCATAGTGAAATACTTATACACCATTTCTCGAATCTCTTTCTAAGCTGCAGAGGCTTCATTTGTGCACTGCATTTCCATATTGTATACATGATCGGTATTCCGATGTACATTTTCAAGGGTTTATTTATCTAAAACAATCTGGATTTTTTGAATTACCTCTCTCATCACAACCCTGAGAGACTTCATATCAGCAACAACACTTCTCCCACTCCTAGAACTTGATGGGCCAGTCAACCTTTTTTCAAGCTCATCTTTCAATGTTTTCATATCTACACTTAGTAGATGAGTTACTATGTTCCTAAGAACTTCTAGAACACCACTAAAAAAGGTTTTTATGTCTGAGGTTAAGGAATTCAACTAATTTATCATCTTTCTTACTTCTTCTCTAAGAAAGGTGTTGTGTCTAATAATGGTTTCTGTTGTAGTAATAAGATTCAGTTGAATATCCTGAATCACTATTATTACAATATTTGCTGCATAAGCATCCGAGATACTTATGGAGTTGGACGCTTCATTTCTGGATCCCACTTAAGCAATCACAGACTCACATAGCTCATTATTAAATTTTTCCAAATCAGCCTTAGTGGCGTAGTCACTGGGAACTAACTGAGAAGAATGTTCTAGAGGTGGAGGTCTAGCTAGTGGAACATGTGCAATATGTTCTAGTTCATCATGGACTTGTGTGACATGAGGAGGAGGTACCCTTTCCTCGTCTAAGTCATATACTAATCCGAAAAGAATGTATCCAGGATCACTATTCCACTCTCTAGTATGGGTCCATTCTCTTTTCTCAACTGTATTAATTTGTACCCTTCTTCCCTGAGGATCAAAATTAACATCAATATCATCACGTATTTTATCCTGGTCTCTGACCATAATAAATTGTCTGGGAATATAAACCAACCGAACTTCAGGTTCTGCCTGAGCTCTAGTTACTTCAGCTTCACTAGGCACTTCCTCAATTTGAGGCACTAGAACTACATCTTATTCCTCCTGGATAGTAACCAAAAGATCCTTTAATTCCTGAATGAGCTCTTGGTTTTTTGCATTAGGATGTAGTGGTCTATCCCCATGTTCAGAATCTCTTTGACCATCAGCATGTTGATCAACATTCTAAACACCATCCCCAGCTCCAGGTATAGATTCCTCACTGGATCATTCAACCACCTATTGTCCCATGTTTAGAGAGTCACTCACATGCTCAGCACTTCCTCCATATTCACCATCATCACCACCACCATCATCATCATCATCAGATTCGTCATCTAATTTTCTAACATATCTTTTAATTCTAGTAACATCAGTTTCTTCATCATCTTCATCACCTAATAAAGATTCTCTTGAGGAAAATTCCATAGCTGGACTATTAGGTCCATAATTCATATCCTTTTGACATTCAGTAATATCAGGATCACTCCTATCATCAAAAGGAGATCCTTCTTCCCTAGGCACTTCAGCCTCAGCATCCTCATCAGAATAAACTGGAACTTCTCCTAGTTTGAGACCTGGATCAACTTAGACCTTTGGTATTGAAGTACGGTCAACCGGATTGGAATTTTTATACAGCCTTTCTTCATCTCCAACCAATCATCTCTTCCAATGATTTCATAAGATTTTCAACCTCTTACAAAAGTCTTTCTGAAGACAAAAACCATTGTAGGAACTTATCAATTCATCTCCATCTACTACACAATTTAAATTTTTCAACATGGAAGAAATCATCCTCAGATGATATAAACAGGTTTCCTTCTTGGATGGCTTATTCAAATCAGATATATGCATCATAAGATATCTGCAAAAATTCAATTTTATTCCATGTTTCAATAAAAAGATCAAGAAAACATATTGATATTTCATAGAAGATAAATATCCCTTCCTTGGGAAGATTTCATGTTGTATGAACTTAAAAGGAAGTCTTAATTCTCTTTCAAATTCATTTGCAACTGTCCTCCTGGATTCTTCATTAATAGTCAGCTCCTTCAGAGCATCTTTCTAGTAAAACAAGTTCGAAGAAAGTGAAATATTAACCGGATTTTCAGTGTAGAAACCTTCATGAGGCACTCCTAATCATTCATCCCATTCCTTAGAAGAAAAATCCACTTCATTTACCTTCACCATAGATTTTAACTTTCCTACCTCAACTTCATCCATTGATATACTTATGTGCTAATATAATTCATGCACTAGATGGGTATAATAAGGTCTTTCATTGTTGGTGAACCAACTAAGCCATCATTGAGATTCCAACACTTTTAACAGAAATGAGTTTCCTGACAGAAGCCACTCAGCAGACACCTCCTTTTCAGCTATTACTACTCAGCTTTCTAATCTCTATTTCAGAGTCCCACCAGACTCTCATTTCTAACACTTATTAGAAAGAGATTTTCTAGGTTCTTCCATTGCACACTTATTCCTATCTATAAAGAAGATTCTAATTCTAATTGTATTTAGAGGTCTAGATTCGAGAAAGAGTGTGACAAAGGGTAGAAGAATTTACGATAGAGGGGAAGGTGAAAGGTCAGGATGGATTGTAAAAAATATATCAATTAGGGATTGTAAATTGTAAAACACAAAATTTAAACCTGGAAAGATAAAAGAGATAAAACAGCATCGTTCCATTTAAAGAAGACAAAATTTACAATACAACCCTTAAATATATTGGTGTCAAAGAATCGGTTTCAAGAAGATCGGTTTCACAAGAGATCGGTTTCAAGAAGATCGGTTTGACAGGATCGGTTTCAAGAAGATACGTTTTAGAAATATCAATTTTAGAAATATCAGTTTTAGAAAGATTAGTTTTAGAATGAACTATTTTAGAAAGATCGGTTTTATAAAGATCAGTTTTAGAAAGATCGGTTTTTGAAAGATAGGTTTTAGAAATAAGAGTTTTATAATGATTGATTTTAGAAAGATCAGTTTTACAATGATCTTCTAAAGATTTATCATTCCTAGTGCATATATGATATCATTCATTCTCTCAGAATTTAAGGGTTTAGTGAATATATCAGCAAGATGATATTCTGTCAAAATAAACTCAAGAGTTATGTCACCTTTTTTATAATGATCTCTAAAAAAGGGATTTCTTACATCAATATGATTTATTCTAGAATGAGATATTGGATTTCTACAAATGATAATAGTTCTTTTGCTGTCACAATTTAAAGAGACATGTTTGAATTGATATCCATAGTTTAGTAAAGTGTGTTTCATCAATATAATTTGAGCACAACAACTACCAGACTCTATATATTTAGCTTCGGCAGTATACAATACAACAGAATTCTGTTTTTTACTGCACCATGATACAAGTGACTTGCCAAACATGTGACATGTTCCAGAGGTGCTTCTTCTATCTAGCCTATAACTAGCAATTCAACATCTGAATAACTTATTAAATCAAACAGTTGTCCTCTTCAATAAAATAGCCCTATGTTGGAAGTATATTTGAGATATTTGAACATCTTTTCAGATCATTTAAATGATATTAATTAGGATTAGCTTGAAAGAGAGAACACATGCATACAATGAACATAATATCAGGTCTGCTAGTAGTAAGGTAGATCAGACTCCCTATCATACCTTTATAGTTAGTTTGATCCACTGGTTCTCCAGCTTCATCAGCATCTAACATACAAGTTGTACTCATAGGTGTATCACTACCTCTACTACCATCCAGACCAAAAAAATTTAAAATATCTTTAGTATATTTACTTTAATTTTGAATAATACCATCTTTATTTTGAAAAACCAGAAATCCAAGGAAAATTTTATGATCTCCCATTAAACTCATTTCAAATTAATTTTTCATTATTTCTGAAAAATCAGTACATAAAGAATTTCTATAAGATCCAAAAATTATATCATCTACATATATTTTTACTATCAAAACATATTTGGAAATCCTTGAAAAAAACAAAAAAGGATATGCTATCCATTTAGTAAAACCTTTTGAAATAAGAAAGCAACTAAGACTATCATATAATGCTCTTGGAGCATTCTTTAAACTATATAATGATTTAGAATGTTTAAAAAAATGGTTTGAAAAATGGGGATTTGTAAAACTAGTGGTTGTTCAACAATCACATCCTCAATTATATGCCCATTTATAAAAGCACATTTAATATCCATCTGATAAAGTTTAAAATTCAGATAATCTACATAAGAAATTTGTATCCTAATGGATTCTAAACTAGCTACAGGGGAAAAAATATCATTATAGTCTATTACTTCCTCTTGATTGTAACCTTGTGCAACTAACCTAGCTTTGTTTCTAACTATATTTCCATACCCATCCACTTTATTCCTAAAACCCCATTTAGTGTCTATTATCAAGGTGTCCTTAGGTGTTTAAACTAGTTCCCAGACTTTGTTTCTATCAAATTGATTTAAATCTTCTTACATATCCATCACCCAAAATTCATCATTAATAACATCATTAATATTTTTGGGTTCAAGTTGTGAAAGAAAATCTTGATGCTCAACCTGGTTTTTCAGAGAAGCTCTAGGTTGTGTCCCTCGAATTAAATCACCTACTACAACATCTAAAGTATGATTAATGAGAGTTCTAATACCTCTAAAAAGAGTTGAACTAGAATCCTCATGATTTTCAATTGGTTTAGACTCAACAGGTGTAGATTCAAGAAGATTCCCAGAACTGGTTACTTTTACAGGGGATTCACTATCATTATCGTTAAGGTCCAGAATTGAAATATATTCCTTAAGATATTTAAGAGAGGTTTTGGGTTCATGTGGATCTATCTCATGAAATTTGACATGAACTAACTCTTCCACACATTTGGTTTTATTATTGAATACTCTATAGGATATACTCGAGATTGAGTACCCTAGGAAAATTTCTTCATCACTTTTGGAGGAAAACTTGTCAAGATTTTAATTAGTGTTATGGATAAAGAATTTGCAGCCAAAAACTCTGAAGTAGTTAACCTTAGTCTTCATATTGTTCAAAAGATCATACGGAGTCTTCTTAATAACAGGTCTAATCAAGACTCTATTAATGGTATAACAAGATGTATTTACAGCTTCATCCCAAAAGTAAATTGGTAGATTATACTCACTAAGAATAGTTCGGGAAATATTTTGAAGGATCCTATTTCTTCTACCCGTGACTCCATTTGTTGAGGTGTTGTAGGAGTAGATAAATTGTGACTATAGCCATTGTGTGATAAATAGGATTCAAACTCCTGATTTTCAAATTCATGACCATGATCACTTCTCCAGGACTTAATTTTAAGTCCACTATGATTTTCTACAGACTTGGAGTATTTGATATAATATGAACAAGCTTCACTTTTGTGATCCAGAAAGTATAGAAAAGTGTACCTAGAAAAATCATATACAAGAACATAAACATAGTGCTTCACATTTAAACATGAAACTCGTTATAGTCCAATAAAATACATGTGAACCAATTCAAGTGGTTGAGAAGTAGAATATTCATTCTTTTGATTGAAATAAGCTTTGTGTTGCTTTCCCTTTTGATAGGGATTGCACACTTTGTTAATTGGGAATTCTAGATTAGGTAAATCTCCAACTAAACTTTTCCTAGTCAGTTTCCTAAGTGAGTGCACATTGGAGTGTCCGAATCTTTTGTGCCACATCTAGGATTCCTTATGAAAAGAATTTAATCCAGAAACATTTTTCTTAGCTACAAAATCTAAATCAACAGAATATACATTCTCATTTCTGGGAGGAGTAAATAATAAATAATTTTTTTTGTATTAAAAATCTTCAAATTTGACATTGAAACCATCATCACACAACTAAGAGATGCTAAGTAAATTGTAATTTAATCCATCAACAAAAAGTAATTTGTAAATTAATACTATATTAGGGTTACAAATCTAGCCTAAGACGATGATTTTGTACTTTTCATTGTCACCAAAAGTTACATGTCCACCATAATCATTGATTAGGATCTTGAAGCAAGAATAATCTCATGTCATTTGTCTTAAACATCCATTGTCCATGTACCACAGAGTCTTACAGGAACTCTTTAGGTAACATCCATACAAAACAGATTAGATATGGGGTAACTTTGGTACCCAGATTTTCTTGGGTCCTAAGAGGTTAGAAAAGAGAACATTGGGAACTCATTATTGTCTAATAGATTTCCTATAATCAGAAGATATATTTTGAGACATAAACACTCTGTCTGGTCCTCTAGAGAAATTTTTTTCATGAAATGGTCAATAACTTGAACTAGCTACAAATTGCGCAGATTATTGAATAAATTTCGTTTTAAAGATCCTTCTCTATCTGATTTGATATCCTAGACTGGTTGTATATTTTGGGGCAGTCTTTTTTCCTAGCCACTAAGTCAAGGTATCTTGACCGGTAGTAAATTTATCAAGATCTCCTCATAATTATTCATTGGATAATTTATGTTCTGTGTTTTCTTTTAAAAACTGGGAGAATTTTTCTTCTTCCACATCCAGATTTCACATATAATTTTCATTTAAAGCATGTTGTTACTTTAATGATTTATATTTGTCCTTGAGCACATTAAAGGTATCCTCATGCATTTCACAATATTAAAATAGTTCATCCTAATTCGTATCTTCATTTTTATGTGACTCACTCTTATTCCCAGAATAATATGCATTATGTATAGGAGAGTTAAGTGTTGCCTCATATGTTTCTATCATGAAACATAAGTTGGCATGATTGTTCTTTTCACTATCAGAATTATCATATCCACTATAGATGTCTTCTGAAGCACTCCAGGTAGCATTCATAGACTTTTTATATCCTTTTCCCTTGTCTTCATATTTCTTCTTAAATTTCAACTTGGGACAGTCTACCTTCACATGACCTTTTCGTTTTCACTTAGATTAGATTATTTCATTTGAGTTATCATTTCATTATCTATATTTCATCCATTGTCCTTTACTATCATACATTCCCTTGTAGTTTGACTTCCTAAAAAATTTCTTATTTTGGTATAACTTTTGCAATCTTCTTGCAAGATAAGACATCTCCTCATCACTGTCAGAGTATGAGTCTGAACTTGTGGAAGTATCTATAGGAGCTGGAGCTTTTTCCTTGTCTTTTCTCTTTGAGGTAGTAGTCTTGAATGCTATTGGTTTCTTCCTTGGTTCTTCATCTACTTCTTTATTCACCTAAATCTCTTCTTCATACATAATATGCTTTCCAATTAGTTACTTTACTGGTATCTTTCTTATGTCAGAAGAATCTCAGATAGAAACAAGAGTTCCCCTCCATCTGTCAGGTAGGCATCGAAGCAGTATCATGATTTAGTCCTTGTTGTCCACTGGTTTTCCAAGAAGACTCATGGTGTTCACTATTTAATTGAACCTGAGATACAGTTCAAGGATAGGTTTATTAGGCTTCTTTTTTAAATTATCAAATATAATAGTGTATGTATTTAATCTCATTTCTTTTAAATTAGTTGGTCCCTCGTGAGAAACAGATAAAGTACCCCAAATTTCAAATGCAGTTTTACAAGCAAATATTCTATCGAATTCATCATCGCCTAGAGAACAATACAAGAAATTCATTTCTTTAATGTTATTATAATATGTAGTTTTAGTCAACTGAGACCATGTGTCCCTATAAGTAGCAGGAAATACATGTTGTTCTCTAATTGTATCCCATATTTCAGGTCACATGCTCTGTAGATACATTTTAATTTTTAATTAACACTGAGCATAGTTATTACCATTAAATAATGGTGGCTTGTTAGTAGCATTGTAAAGACGTAAATCTTGATGAACAAGGAAATTACATTACTTTCTTCAGAATAATTAATACATAACAAAAACAAACACACAAGGACCGCTTTAGTTTAGTGTCTTTGGAAACTCGGAATATAATCTTCTATTCGTGGTGAAAGATTTTCAACGTCTCCCATAAACATCTTCCCCTTTTTTTCTTACCTAAAAGCTCTCTTTAAATCCTGAGGAAAATAAAACATAAAAAGGGTGGGATCAAATGCTCAGTATGGGTAAACATATTGAACATAAAATAATCCATAAACATTTGAATGTAAAAACTTGAACATAAAATCTAAACATCAAAATCTTGACCAAAGGCATAAATCTTGTAAGTATGTAAGGAATATATCATAATGGAACATCAATCCTGATAAAATAGCATGGGAAGAAAAAATTTAATTGTGGAAAACCATTATGAACTTGATATGATTTCTATAGTATCCAAGGAATTGATGACAAGATCATCTTAGTGGACAAAGTCCCATTCGGAATCGAGTTCACTCCTCATTCCAGTCCTGTATCACTGAACCGGATTAACAGACCGTTCCAGCCAAGTCTATCTCATAAGATATAAATATTTACCCAATTCATTGGAGAGAGATATAGGTCCCACCCAATCATAATGAAATCATTTTTACATGTGCCACAAAACAATCATACATCATTCATCATAACCCAAAGAATAAAATGGGTTTCATAAACATCATCCCATCATAACGTAATCCATATAAACCAAATGGATATAATTTCATCATAAGAAGAATCAACCCATATAAATAATAGATTAATTATACTTGAAACCCATTCATACAAAATAATTTCATCTTATATGGAAAATAGTTTTGACAAAACACTTGAAATGAATTATTGAGGAAAATATCCTTTCTTCTTCAAAATCATTTTCTTTTAACAAAATGCAATGAACTTTTAAAAGAAAAGGATTTTGTTGAAAATAATCATGAAATATAGTGGGGGGAGTTTCATTAAAATGAGTCTTTTTGAAACCGTAAAAATCCGTTCATTCCATATAAGTTAAAAAAACATTCTCCTCGAACATTTACCGAAAAACTCAAAAAGTACCTTGTATGGTAAACAAAAGAAAGATTCCTTCCATAACAGAAAGTAAAAGTCAAATAGGGTTACAAATGACATTAAACATAAATTTAATAATATTAAATAATTTATGAAAACATTTATATGGACATGGATGGAAAATATAACCATAGTAAATACTTACGTATAAGCAATCCCGGAAAAAAAATGAGATTGACAAATTATCCCTTACCTTTGGTCCGATATGCTTCGTACGTATCCGAACCTACTGTATAATGATTTAAATACTGTCATTGACTTATTAAAGAATCATATTCAATGTTATGATATAATATATGGTTCACTTATGACTTTATATTACCCATTTGTTTGTAAATTTCATGTTAAAGCAGTGTTTTGGGTAAAATGTATTATTTATCGTACGTGTTTGGACTTGTTGTTCTTGATATTATTACTAGTTATATCATGATTTAATTACTTCTAGAATTTAAATTATGATTTATATATCACATATATTCATTATATATATATATATAACAGATAGATAAATGAAATGAAATACATTGTTCATGGAAACGGTAGGTCGTACGTACGCATGAACGTTGTTTTCTTTTCCTTATAGACTTGAATGGAAGTAAGTAGATGACATATATATATATGTGTGTGTGTGTGTCTGTGTGTGTGTGTGTGTATACGTAAATACAATAGCTTTATTATGTCATATATTTCATTATTATTCATTATATATACTTTATAATCATTCTTGAATGGTAAATCATGGAAAATGATTCTTAACGCGTTCGTGGAGACGGTAGTCCGTACGTACACATGAGCGATGATATCATTCCCATGATCATGGAATTGTATTGAAGTGTATGTATAATATTTCAGAATCAATATCACTTTAAAATAACCATCTATATTAATTTATTTACACCATTATACCCATCCATGTAAGGTGGAGGTGGAAAACAGATTACACCACAGCGTGGAGACGGTATTTCGTACATACACACGCGTGGTGATTTCATTTTCCGTAGGATGGATAGAATATTAAATAGGTTTGTTTAGTATTTATAATAACATTTCATTATATGATTTATACTGATGTTATTACTTCATAATGAAACAACTAGAGAAGAGGAAGTAGAAGAAGAAATAAATTTGAAACAATCGGTAACGGACATTACCTCTTCTTTGAAGCGCCTCTTCTTAACCTACTCTTAGGGCACTAAATATGGTCTTTGAAGAAGACCATAACCTCTAGGATGTTTCTAGAGAAGTGTAGAAGAGAAATTGTCTAGGTTTTGCAGAGCTTAAAGGCTCAAAGTGGTGTGAGGAGGAGAGGGAGGAGGTGCCCTTTTATAAGGGAGGAGAGGGGCACTTTAGGAAAAACATAAAATATTATTTTATAATAAAGTCATATTCGGTTTTTAATAAAACAAAATTAATTTATTTCGAAGCAAAGTTGGGGATGGGTTGAACTCTTCTCATCTAAAAGAAGTTAGACAAGTTTAGGTTACTATTTCAACCTTATCATTTAGATTTAACTTTAAGTTAAATAATTTTACTTTTATCGTGTCTTCTTGTTTTCTTACACTATATGGTTAATAAACATACCATAACAAGACAAAAGAACCCCAAGTGGTTCATTATTAGTATATATAACCTTATCTAAGTAATTTTTCAGAACCTTATATTTTTAGGAATAAAATAACAATTAATAATATAATATATGTTTTAAAAACTATTTTATGTCAATTTGGACACTATTTGGTACTTGATTTTTGTGAAAATCATAACAGCATGATTAGTTCGAAAAAAGTTAATTAAATCAATACTAACATGCCATATTAACCAATAAAATTAGTTTAATTCATAAAAAAAGTCTCAAATTACATTTATTTGGGTATTTATAATATCGATTATGTTAATATTTCATTAATAAGGTAATTACTACATCATCATTGTGTAATAAATAAATTAAAATATTTAATGTCTAAAAATTATAAATAATATACCATTATGTAAGAAATATTTAAATATTTCTAATGAATATTTATAGTCAAATTTATCTTATGTATAACCCTATATTAAAAATGTTTTAGTTATTAAACATTGATTTTAACTATTTTAACTCTTCTTTAAATAAAATAATAAAAAACGTTGTAATCTCATCAAAGTGGACCTAAATGGTCATATTTTATTCCTAAGGTCGTTTTTGGTGGAATTAAACATATCCAATCGAATTAGGACATGTGTTAGGGTAATATTATTATTATTATTTTTAGCCTTAATTACCCTATTTACTTTTAACCGTGGTAAAAAAAGTAAAAAGTTACTATTCACCAAATATTATTTTTAACTTATTGAACCACATTTTACTCCTTGATATTAACTGTGTCTCTTAGATTTTTGAAATTCCACTCACATAAGAGGTAAAATTATGTTTTATGTAAATTTTCAAATTCTCCTAGGAGGTGGGTAAAAGACGGTGAAAAGTTCAATAAAATTTTTATATATCTAAAATTATTATAAAATGACTCAAATTAATTACATTGAACTTATATAGGTATTATGTATCAATTTTTACCTAAAATAAATTTAAATAAAATAAATAATTATTTAAATAAAATGTCAATTTTTAAATAGTAACCCAGTGTTTTCACAATTCATCAAAAATTGAAAGTTTTCAGAAAAATACCAAAATTTCACCGTAGGCTAATATCGATATTCTGAATCCAAAAATGCAGTCCATTTTGAAAAATTAAATTTTTAAAATTTCAAAAAGTGGGTATTACTATTCATAACTGCTTGTTTATATAACATATCATTGTTTAGTGAAACTAGGTATTGCGTACAACACACACTATCATGGAAGGTCGCGCTTGCGTGTAATGCAAGCCAAGTCAGGGATGCGTGTAGTGCAAGCTCTTTTTGGTGTAGTGTACAACACAAGACATCAATGAAATTAAAAAGAATATTTTTCATAAAATCTCAGGGTGTTACATTCTAGCCCCCTTAAAATGAATTTCTCCCTCGATATTCATTGGGTTTATAAATGGTTTACTACATGAAAGTTTCTTTCATAGAAACCCACATCGTAAAAAGAAACACTAAAACATCGTTTTAAAAAGGGAAATTAGAATCATAACAGGAACCCAAAGTAACACAGCATTGGGTTTCCACATAAGACAACATAGGTGAAAATATGGATATGGAAGAAAAATATAACCATGAAATTCTGATGAAGAGTTGTAGAGGACATGGATATGAAAAATCCAACAATCACAGAGCCATAAATTTTTTATTATCTAAGGTTCCATCTAATTCATCAGATATAAGGGCACTAGGATAACATTTTTGGTTTTCAAAATCATTTCCCTAAAGTTGAAGAAATCGGAATTAGAAGAAATACTTTCTTGATTTTGGTACAATCTCACTGTTGGTCGTTCCTTTGACAATTTCCACTTCATATATTAAAAAAATAAAGTTGAATTTTTCATTCGTGAAGTGTTAGCATATCATGTGACAGAATGACAGGTTATTCTATCTGTCTCAAAAAAAGGTTAGAAAAAGTTATCAAAAATACCTAAGTCTATCTATAGTGAGATTAATAATATATGGTTCCTAAAATGGTCTAATACTTCATATATCATAATGCGTAATATAATAAAACTAGTTTCTACTAACCAGGGACTTCTTGTGGGCCAGTGGAAGGTGATAAAGGCATGTCGCACTTTGGTTGTGGGTTCGATTCTCACAGCCTTGTCCGACGCAATGGGTCGTCGCCCATCTTGCATGTTGTCCTTTTTCTAAAACTACATTATTATAACATTCCATAAATAATATCGAAAAAAGTTCTAGCCTTAAACAATACTAACTTATGTCCAACATAATCCACTCCAATCTTTAGGCTTATCCAAAATACTTCTGTCCAATCTCAGAGTATAAAGAAAACAATTACTAGAAATTTCATCTGCCAAGCATGTGAATACCATCATTTATCCCCCATATATCATACGATATATCTTATTGGTCAAATAAAAAACATTTGAATACCTTAATCATGTATTATCTTGAAAAATAAATACCCATTGACTCTTAGTGAAAACATGAATTCTGTCAAAATTTAACACTTTCCACATACCAAAATCCCAAAATTTCTATATAGTCAAACCATGATATAACTTTGTCCTTATATCAATAATGAGCTCATGAATACCATAAAACATATTATTTTCTCCTTATCCCTTCATTATATGCATATCATCTTCTTTCTAAAATATTTGATTTACTTTTCATGGTTACCGGTACCATATAATTATTGAAAACGATAATAAACTAACACATAGATATTTTAATATTCCACAGTACTATAAATTAGATTCCACAACATTATTTTGGAATCCCATTACATAAACACATAATCATTCCACTACATCGTTGTCATACCCAACATCACCAATAGTGATTGCATGTGACTTCCCTTTGTCCTTTTCCATAAGAGGATGCTCACGTCGATCATCATTAACCCTTGGATTAGGGAATTGATTAGCATAATGCCCCATTTCCTTTCACTAGAAGCATTGAAGTGTTAGTGTATCATTCTCTATAGTATTTTCTCCATTCACTTCATTAGAAACCTTTTTCCCATTACTTCGGAACTCATCTGCTTGATGACCTTCTTTTCCACACTTGAAACATTTTCTAGTACATTTTAGACAATCTCCACCATGCTTCTTTCCACACTCTGAGCATAGAATAACATTAACCTTCTTTTAACCTTTGTTCTGAAGTTTTTCCTTGAACCCCGTCTTTTGTTTCTTGTCAAAACCATGAGATACATATGTTACACCAACTTCCAGTTCTACCTTGATAGCACAACTCACAATTTATTCATGGCTACTAATTTCTCTTATAGCTAATGCCCTTAGAAGACTTGGTTTTAAGACACTAAAGAATCGATCAACATTACTTTCAGGTTGGATGATAAAGCAAGATACATACCATGAAAGTCTTGTAAACTTCGCTTCGTATATACCAACAGATTCATCATCCTTTTGCTTAAGATCAAGGAACTCATTTTCCATCTTTGTTCGAAGAATACGAGTGAAGTACTTACTGAAAAACAAGTTCTTGAACTCGTCCCATTCAATGGATTTAATTTCATCTTGGGGCCTTGTATTCTTAATTATATTCCACCACCGGTCTGCTTCACCTTCTAAATGGTAAACAGCTAAAATGGCTTTTTCATGTTCTGAACAGTGAAGTATGGAAATTATCTTTTCAATGGTAATGATCCATTGTTCAACAACAAGTGGATCAGAAGACCCATTGAAAGATGTTGGATGTTGCCTCATGAAGGACTCAATAGAATATTGTTCCCTTCTCTGATAATTTGGAAATCCAGAAGGATTCATACCTTGTGTAACTATAGCAATAAGATTTTTCACTCCATCTCCCATCACATTTGGTTGCTCGGGAGGAAAATCATTGCATTGTCCATTACATTGATCAACACGGTTCCTTCGGGATCCAGAAATCATCTAAAACCCAAAAAGAAGAGTGTGAGAGGCAAAAATCATGCTAGGAAAACAACATAATAAAGGGGGATTACCTTAAATATCTAACATCTTAGGTTTAATTCTAATATCGTTACTATAATTCTTGGACTATAACCTATTCTTATTCTTGACCTTAGGGATATCCCTAGACATACCATAGAAATATCTCTAGGGATCTCAGTAAAGTTATTGCATCCTAGTTTCCAAAGTTTGACTAAACCTTTCCTCTGATACCAACTGTAGAGACCATAATCTTGACGTACACGAACATAACATTACTTTTTGTGGAATACTTAATGCGAGCTGTTGGGTCTTATGGGAAGTAAGGAATCATGGCAGGTTCAAGGGAACTATGTCCACTTGGAGGGTGGTGGTGTTGAGGATAAGGTGTATATTGATTGAGCTTGTGGGCATTGCGGTCTTTGGGGAGGATGTTCCGTCTATATGGGTGTTGAAGTCCCATGGGTTGGTGGTTAGGCAGAGGAGCCCCTGGGAGTGGGGGAGTTGGGTCTGCTGGATCCCTCCAGTGGAAGGTAATAAGATGAACGTTGATGGAGCATGTACTGGGGACATCATGCGAGGAGGGGGGGGTGATTCGTGATGGTAGTGGTAGTGTGATGCTGGCTTTCGCTGCCCATTACGGGAGGGGGAGCTTGGTGCAGGTAGAGGCCTTGGCAGTTCTCTTAGGGGTGTCGCTGTGTATTGATATAGGGGTTGAAGTGGTGCAGGTTGAAATCGACTAGAATATTGTTCATGATGCATTTCATGGGCGAGGTACAACTCCGTGGATTATTTCCTACACTATTATACAATGCAAGGCCATTTTGGGAAACAATGTAAGGGTAATTTACACTTGGAGGGAAGGGAATAAAGTAGCATATTATTTTTCATCTCTTGCGGTACCTGGAGATACTATGGTCTGTGTGGATAATGTGTCTTATATTAGACTCGAGGGGGTTAATTTGATTAGGGGTGATTCCCTTGGGTTTCATTATTTTCGTCCACATTATGGGGTCTCTCGTTGTTTTTTTGTTTGTAGTTGAGTAATTCTAGAATAAAAATCGTAATGTTGGATGGATGGATGGAAACTCTAAATATAATCTTCTAATCATGGTGAAATATATTCAACATCTCCCATAAAGATATTCCTCTTTTGTTTTCTTACCTAAAACCATTCTTTAAATACTGGGGAAAAGAAAACATAAAAAGGGTGAGCTCAAATGCTCATTAATGGTAAACATAGAGAACATAAAACAATCCATAAACATTTGAATGCAAAAACTTGAACATAAAATCTAAACATCAAAATCTTGGGCAAAGACATAAATCTTGGATGTACGTAAGACATATATCATAATGGAACATAAATCCTAAAAAAGTAGCCTTGGAAGAAAACATGTAATTATGGAAAACCATTAAGCACTTGATATGATTTCCATAGTAGCCAAGGCACTTCTTCTAAGGCAATCTTAGTGGAGAAAGTCCCATTCTGAATTGAGTTCACTCCTCGTTCCAGTCGTGTATCACTGAACCGGATTCACTTACCGTTCCAACCATGTCTATATCATGATATATAAATCATTACCCAATTCATTGGAGGGAGATATAGGTCCCACCCATCTCATAATGAAATCATTTTTACTTGTTCCACAAAACAATCATACACCATTCATCATAACCCGAAGAATAAAATGGGTTTCATAAACATCATACCATCATAATGTGATCCATATAAACCAAATGTATATCATTTCATCATAAGAAGAATAAAACCATGTAAATAATATATACATTATACTTGAAACATAACCATACTAAATAATGTCATCTTATATAGAAAATAGTTTTGACAAAACTCTTGAAATGAATTCTTGAGGAAAATATCCTTTCTTCTTCAAAATCATTTTCTTTTCACAAAAATCCATGAAATTTTAAAAGAAAAGTATCTTGTTGTAAATAATCATGAAATATTGTGAAGTAAGTATCATTAAAATGAGGCTTTATGAAACCATAAAAATCCATTCATGTCGTATAAGTTAAAAAAACATCATCCTCGTACTTTTACCGAAAAAAGTCAAAAAGTACCTCATATGGTAAACAAAAGAAAGATTCCATCCATAACACAAAGTAAAAGTCAAAAGGGTTAAAAATGACTTTAAACATACATTGAAGAATATTAAACACATTATTAAAACACTTATATGAACATGGATGGAAAATATAACCCCAGTAAATACTTACATATAAGTCATCCCGGAAAAAAATGAGATTGCAAAATTATCCCTTACCTTTGGTCCGATATGCTTCGTATGTATCTGAAACTCCTATAAAATGATTTAAATAATGTAATTTACTTATTAAAGAATCATATTCATTGTTATTATATCATATATGATTCACTTATGACTTTATATTACCCTTTATTTTGTAAATTTCATGTTAAAGCAGCGTTTTGGGTAAAACGTTTTATTTATCGTACATGTTTGGACTTGTTGTTCTTGATATTATTACTACTTATATCATGATTTAATTACTTCCAGAATGTAAATTATGATTTATATATCATATATATTCAGTATATATATATATAATAGATAGATAAATGAAATGAAATACACCATTCATGGAGACGGTAGGTCGTACGTACGCATGAACACTGTTTTCTTTTTCTTATTTACTTGAATGGAAGTAAGTAGATGATATATATATATATATGTATAAATAAATCCAGTAGCTTTATTATGTCATATATTTAATTATTATTCATTATATATACTTTATAATCATTCTTGAATGGTTAATCATGATAAATGAATCTCATCGCGTTCGTGGAGACGGTAGTCCGTACGTACGCACGAGCGATTATATCATTCCCATGATCGTGGAATTATATTAAAGTGTATGTATAATATTTTAGAATCAATATCACTTTAAAATAAACATATATATTTATTTATTTACACCATTATACCCATCCATGTAAGGTGGTGGTGGAAAACAGATTACACCCCGACGTGGAGATGGTATTCCGTACGTACGCACGCGCTCTGATTTCATTTTCTGTAGGACGGATAGAAGATTAAATAGGGTTGTCTCATATTTATAATAACATATCAGTATATTATTGATACTAATGTTATTACTTCATAATGAAACAACTAAAGGAGAGGAAGTAGAAGAAGAAATAAATTTGAAACAAGCAGTAACGGACATTACCTCTTCTTTGAAGCGCATCTTCTTAACCTCCTCTTAGGGAAATAAAGATGGTCTTTGAAGAAAACCAGGACCTCTAGGATGTTTCTAGGGTAGTGTAGAAGAGAAATGGACAAGGTTTGGACGAGCTTTAAGGCTCAAAGTGGTGTGAGGATGAGCGGAAGGAGGTGCCCTTTTATAAGGGCGGAGAGGGGCACCTTAGGAAAAACTTAAAATATTATTTTATAATAAAGTAATATTCGGTTTTTAATAGCTCAAAATTAATTTATTTCGAATCTCAGATGGTTATGGGTCTAATTACTCTCATCCAATATATGTTAGACAAGTATAGGTTACAATTTTAACCTTATCATTTAGATTTAACTTTAAGTTAAATAATTTTACTTTTACCGTGTCTTCTTGTTTTCTTACACTATATGGTTACTAAACTTACTATAACAAGACAAACAAACACCAAGTGGTTCAATATTAATATATATAACCTTATCTAAGTCATTTGGACGAAACTTATATTTTTAGGAATAAAATCACAATTAATAATGTAATATTTGTTTTAAAAACTATTTTATGTCAATTTAGACACTATTTGGTACTTGATTTTTGTGAAAATCATAACAGCATGATTAGTTCGAAAAAAGTTAATTAAATCAATAATAACATGTCATATTAACCTATAAAATTTATTTAATTCATAAAAAAGTCTCAAATTACATTTATTTGGGTATTTATAATATCGATTATGTTAATATTTCATTAATAAGGTAATTACTGCATCATCATTGTGTCATAAATAAATTAACATATTTAATGTCTAAAAATTATAAATAATATACCATTATGTAGGAAATATTTTTATCTTTCTAATGAATATTTATAGTCGAATTTATCTTATGTATAACACTATATTAAAAATGTTTTAGTTATTAAACTTTGATTTTAACTATTTTAACTCTTCTTTAAATAAAATAATAAAAAACGTCGTAATCTCATCAAAGTGGACCTAAATGGTCATATTTTATTCCTAAGGTTGATTTTGGTCGAATTAAACTTATCCAATAGAATTAGTACATGTGTTAGGGTAATATTATTATTATTATTTTTAGCCTTAATTACCCAATTTACTTTTAACCGTGGTAAAAAAAGTAAAAATTTACTATTCATCAAATATTATTTTTAACTTATTGAACCACATTTTACTCCTTGATATTAACTGTGTCTCTTAGATTTTTTAAATTCCACTCACAGAAGCGGTAAAATTATGTTTTATGTAAAATTTCAAATTCTCCTAGGAGGTGGGTAAAAGATGGTGAAAAGTTCAATAAAATTTTTATATATCTAAAATTATTATAAAATGACTCAAATTAATTACATTGAAATTATATAGGTATTATGTATCAATTTTTACCTAAGATAAATTTAAATAAAATAAATAATTATTTAAATAAAATGTCAATTTTAAAATAGTAACCTAGTGTTTTCACAATTCATCAAAAATTGAAAGTTTTCAGAAAAATACCAAAATTTCACCCTAGGCTAATATCGATATTCTGAATCCAAAAATGAAGTCCATTTTGAAAAATAAAATTTATAAAATTTCAAAAAGTTGGTATTACTATTCATAACGGCTTGTTTATATAACACATCATTGTTTAGTGAAACTAGGTATTGTTTACAACACCCGCTATCATGAAAGGTCGTGATTGCGTGTAATGCAAGCCAAGTCAGGGATGTGTGTAGTGTAAGCTTCTTTTGGTGTAGAGTACAACACAAGACATCAATGAAAGTAAAAAAGAATATTTTTCATAAAATCTCGGGGTGTTACAAGCATCAACCTCAACTCTAGTTTCCATAGTTACTTATAATTTAAAGAACTAAAAATTTAGATATGACAGAAATTTTAAGATCTTTAAGATACAACTAAAATCACAGTTGAAAATAATTTGAATACTTGGAAATAAACAATCCTCTAATACCAAATGTTGGTCGGAGTGGATACACAAGTGAGGGGTGAATTGAGTTCCAATTAAAATTTCTATTAAAAACATTATGATAAAAATCCCCCAATTCAAAAACATCACAGTCAATTAAGGCAGTAGAGATATAAATTTTCAATTACTCAAAAATTTTCAGTAAGGTTGATTAGTCCTCAGTTGAATCAATGAAATCACTAATTCAACTTTTGAATTAGGTTTACTGAATTAAACATATAAACACACTTACCAAAACTAACTATTAGAGTGAATAAAAAACAGTTTTTTGTCTTTGAAAAATATAAGCAGTGGTTAAAATAAAATAGAGTATTTGAATATTAGCACCACATTGTGAACAAGAGGTTCAGTCTCAAGACGAGACATAATCCTCTACACATGGTGATCACCTACCACCAAGATGTTTATATAAATAAACAATTCATCCACACCGTGGATCGGGTTTCACAACAGTAAACTCGGCCCTCCTGGTCACACTTGACCTCTACCATAGTTATTCGTGGGAAATAAAAATAAAAAAATCACATTTGATCTCTTCCTCAGTTCTATGTGGGATACAAGTGTAAGAAGTGATTTAGTATGACAATTGTTTGATATCTTCAAGTTATTCTTAGGAGAAAATGTGTGTAATATAAACAAATATACACACTACTCAATTAGTGAAGATAAAACACAATAGGGTTAAGAAAGAGAATAGAGTTATGAATTCTCTATGTGTTGTGGCGTAATGCTCTAGACTTAATGGATGTTTAGAAAATGGTGTTTGATTCTTCTTCTGGAAGTTTTCTTCAGAACAGAGTATCGTAGTTTCTGTAATCCAGCTTCGAGGAGTGAAAAGGTTCAGCTCCTTAATGTCTTGATGTACACTGATCTTTTTAGAGAAAGTTTCTTGTCACAATCTTCTTGTAATCTCAAGCTCTTAGTTCCTCTCTTTTAGTAATCCCAAATTTTGTATCTTAATGTGAACTGCTAATCGTGTAATACTGCTCATGTACTACTTCTATTGTTTTTAACATGAAATTTGATGTCCTTTTATACTTCAGGATCCTCTAGGAATGAAGATCTCCACACATGCATGTAACTTGTACTGTCTATGGATAGTCCTATAGAAAACATTAAATAATGTAAGAAACATTAATTTGTCTAAATATGACCGTTAGAAATAAATTCGAATTAACGAAATGGAAATAGTTATTTATGACTATCAATGAGTCATCTTTAGTTTTTTGTCTTTGGTTTGGTAACATCGGTCCGTCATCTTTGGTGTGTCAACTTCAGTGTGTGAAATTCGGTGTGTCATTCTTTGGTCTATTGAATGTCGGTCTGTCGAACTTCGGTCTGTCGAACTTCTGTCTATCGAACTTCAATCTTTAAAATTTGGTTTGTTGACTTCGGTCTGACGACTTCAGTTTCGGTGAGTCGACTTCAGTTTCAGTGTGTCTACTTCGGTTTAGGTGTGTCGTCTTCGGTTTCGATGTGTCAACATCAGTTCATCGAACTTCAATGTCAGGGAATCCAAAAACGATTATCAAGAGTCTATATTGCATTTAACATTACAAGACGAAGTGTTAATAAAAATTACACATAAAAATACACTTGTAAACATATTTATTCATGAATATAGGTTATTGACTTATTTTAGTATATGTTGGTGTATGACATAATTGATTTAGGGAGATATATTGAACTGGCATGAAAGAGTAGAATCTGTATCTAGACATTATTTGTGATTATGAAAACTACAATATCATAGAGGGTCCAACAATTACATGTGAAGGTTTATGTATTTACTTACTTAGGATATATACTTGAAACACATCATGTACTTGAGATATATTTTTTGGATGTACCGTGTGAAAGGATACCATTCTCATATGATCAAGAATATCTAATGAGTTGTTATACCTAGGGCTTAGTTTTCATTTATTCCTAATTCTAATTACACCATTCTATGAAGAAATTCATAGAAACACCTTATAACCATCATCAAATTATAGTTCATGTTGATAGTTATCTGCATAACATTTCTATCAATTTTGATCATCCTAGTTATGTTGTTGAATTGATATAACTATTTATTACAATTATTCCCCTACATCTGGTTCAAATAAATTTATTTATCCAAATTAATCCTACAGAGTTGGATCTCAAGATTTCATCCCATTGAATGTTTAATAAGGATCCATAAAAATTCTTGAGTGAAATATATTATTTTTTTCAAAAATCATCTAGGGGAAAGAGTTGATCCCAACCACATTTGAAATCCAATAAAGGATATCTCAACATTTCCTCTAGGTTTTGAATTGTTCTTTCAAACTAACCATAATTATATGGATGATAATCAGTGATGATACACAATTTTGTATCAAGTTGTTATTGATGTCTTCACCAGAACATTGAGGTAGGACTCTAATCCCAATCAGATATAATATAATGTGGTACCCCATAAAACCTTATTACTTATTTATTTTATATCTTGACAAGATGGTTTATATAGAATTCTTCTCTGATAGAAATAAAGTAAACTAACTTGATAAGGTGGTCAAATACCACCCATATTGTTTTAAACCCTTTAGATATTTTTGGGAGTCCAAAAACAAAATCCATTGTGATGTACTCCCATTTAAATTCTATTGTGGGTAATGGATTCAACATCCCCTTAGATTTTTTGTCTTTCTTCTTTAACTTACAATAATTCCAAGTCTCAAGATACAAACTCAATGATAACTCTCTTTATGAAATCCAATCAGAAGTATTCGTTAATTTTATTATACATCTTCATCCTTCTAGGATGAATAGTGATTTAAGAACTATACTCTTACTCTAACAACACTTTCAAATATAGTATTGAAGGAACACATACAGAATTCTGGACACGTATCTTATCATCCGGATCAATGTTAAACTCATGAACATATTTAACCTTCTTTTGCAGCTCTACACCTTTCTTTTGTGCCTCTTTTATCTACACCATGATAGAGGGATGAACAATCAATTGAGAAAGATAATACTTTTCCCCTCAGTCGATAATTATAGATCCATCCTTTTCAAATATAGAAATATTGGATCATTGGAAATCCTCATTATTGATAATCAATAACGATCATTTGAATTCAAATCGCCATCCACCTTGTTTTCATTTCCAGTATGGTTATGTACTGAGGAATCATATTCCTTTATTATCTCTAACCATCTTCTCACCAATATGTTCAACTCCATCAGTGTGAATATATATTTCATAATTTTATGAAATTGTTATATATATCACACTTTTATCAATAAATATAATTACTCCATATCTATAATGGAAAAACTACCAATACTAGCCCCAAATCAATATTTTCGTAATTTTTTTCATGAGTCTCCAACAGTAGTGAGGCATAACTAATAACCAAGTTATTCTTTATAAGAACACATCCCAATCCCTTCATGGACACATCACTATATATTTAAAATTTTTCTCCACTATAGGGTAATGTAATCAAATGTTCACTAACTAGAATTATCTTTAGTTCCTTAAAATTTTACTGACATTCATTTATCTAGAGGAACTTGGAACTCTTCCAAGTTAACTAGGTTTTAGGATTACATAGTCATGATAAATTTTCAATAAACTATATATAATATCTAAATAAAACCAAAATATTATGGATATTAGTAATCACTGATATACCATCTCTTGAAATTATGTGACCCAAAAATAAAACCTTTTGTATCCAAAACACATACATCATAAAATTTCAATAAAATTTATCATTCCTAATGGTATTTAGTACAACTCTCAATTGGTCTTAATGCTCTTCCTTTCTCTTTTGATAGGTAATAATATCATCTATAAATACTACCACAAACTAATTGATCTAATCACTAAAGAATATATAAATCAAGTCCATGAAGATACAAGAGGAATTGGTAAGACCAAAAGGAATGACTATATATTCATAGTGTTTATACTTTGTATAGATTTTTGTCTTGGTTATATCCTCATTAATGACCCTCAATTGATGATACCTTGAATGAAGTTCAATCTTTGAAAATTACTAAGCTCCAAAAATTTGATCAAAAGAGTCATCAATACAAGGAATATGATACTTATTCATGATCATGATCTTTTTAAACTCCCAATAATCAATACAGAGTCACATTAATCCATATTTATTTATCACAAAGATAAAAAGTGCACTCAAAGGTGAAACAACTGTCCAAATGAATCCTTTATCAAGGATTTCTTGGTGTTTCTTCTTTAATTACTACAACACAATTATGTACATTCTATAAAGTGTCTTTGAATTTATTGTGTAAATAGTTATGATTTATATTGAGAACTCAATTTCACATTTTAGTGTAAGTATAGTAAACTCTTCCAGGAACACATCCACATATTTCTGCAAAAATATGCATATTATCGATGTTGAATTTATCCCTAACCATTTTCGATAAACATTAATTCTTAATGGCAATTAAAACCCCTACACTGGATGTACTTTCCATAGGAAGTTCATTGATAAATGTTCATTGGATGGTTTGAAATAATAAAAATAACTTCCCATTCTAGAAAATTTATATCAGATTTATGAAGAGAAATTAAATACATACCTAAGATGGCATTAGACTCAGCCAAAGGATGAATGATAATTGTTACCGGAAGATCATTCCCAAAAACATCAACCTGACGGGAATCATAGACTTGAGATGAAGTAATCATACCATTAGGTTTTTTCACTACTAATTTCACATCTTATCTTTTGGGTGGAATCATAATACCCTTATACAATTATATAGATATAAAAGAGTGGATAGATCTAGAATAAAATATGAAATTATTTGTTCAATATTAGATTTTAAGTGTACCTTTCACCTCCTCAGTATTACACCCCTTATATGAAATAGTGACTGCATGAGATTTCCCTTATTCCCTTTAGTTAAGATGTTGCTAATTCAAATCCTCATCACCAAACCTTGGGTTTCTCAAATGGTTAACATAATTCCCATCCCACTTACACATAAATCACTAATGTGTGGGAGGTGCATTCTGTGTAGCATTTCCTATATTTTTCATCATTGGCCAACTTCTTCCCATCAGTGTGACAACTAATTGTCTGATGTCCTTCCATTTTTCACATGAAACACTTATTAGACCCCATAAGACAATTCCATATATGTTTCTTTCCAAACATATATCATAAACGAAGGCTCCTATTATTCTCTTCAGGGTTTTTATACTTTTCATTGAACTGCATCTTCCTTTTCATGTTAAAACAATTATATTGATATGTAACTCCAACATCCATTTCAACATTGATTTCACAACACACAATATATTCATATATATTAATTTATATTTTTAATCACAACCTTATAATACTTTTCTTTAATCCACTATGGAACCTATCAACTTTACTTTTGTGCTGGATAGTAATTCATGATGTGTACCTAACAAATCTTCTGAAATTATCCTTATAGGTACCGATGAATTCATTATCCTTATACTTAAACTCAGAAAACAAAAATTCAATTCTCGTATGAATAACACAAGGAATTAATTATTAAATAATATGTTTTTGAACTCATCCCAAACCATGGATTCAATTTCATTTTGATTCCTCATATTCTTGATTAGAGCCCACATGGTTCTGGTTCACCTTTTAACTAATAGATAGCTAGAGTGACCTTCTCATGATATGAACACTGGATAATAGAGAATATCTTTTTAGTGGTACAGATCCAGTGTTAAAAAATAAGTGGATCCAACAAACCACTAGATGAATGTTGATGTTCCCTCATGAAGTACTCAACAGAATGTTGTTCCATCCTTTTCTCATTTAGAATCTTATCATGATACATAGCTTGAAAAAGTTGTGTGAGTATAATAACGAGTTTTTTTATTCAAGATCTCATAGAATTTGGATGACCAAGAGAAAAAAATGTAGCATTTTCGATCATAATACCCATTAATGTGGTTCTTTAAGGTTGAAAACATTGACTACACCGAAAAAATCATTGAGTAAGAAATATTTGTCATAGTGTGGAACCACATAATAATGAAAAAAATATAGGATGTCTATATTATAACACCTTAATTAATCTATGAAACCCTAGGTATTTCTTATATTTTTCATATCCTATATATTTTTAGATCTTTATTTATGGTTCATGAAAAATTTGTAAATTCCCAAAGAATATACCCCAGATTTTCAAACCAGGTGCACATTAAAGCATGTTGTCGTGTACAATGTTGATCTTGAGTTAGGCCCGACATTCCTTGTTGGAATTGTTACTCCCAGGAAAACAATTTCCATAACCACATCCACTTGTAGTATCTAGACAATGATTTATTCCTAGAAAACTACTCACTCTATCATTTTCCAAAATTTTAATATATTTTAATATTCTTTTCTTCATCGTTATACTTATCCTTAGGCATGTCTTTATGGTTACCACAAAGGATTAATCATCCAAATCTCCATAGGTTAAATACAATTTCCCTTATATACCAACTATAACAACCCTCACTTTTTATACATTAACTTTACATAACATTTGTGTAATACTTATTACAATACATAATGTAACTCCTTGAGATTTTATGATAAGTATTATTTTTAATTTATTTGATTTCATGTGTTTTATACTACACCAAGATTATCTAGTTCTATACACAACACCGTATTAGCTTGCAGTATACGCAACACTAATCTTGGATCGTGTTAAACACAATTTCAAGTTTGTTTGATAATAGTTATTCTACGCAACGTTAAGTGTAAATATATATATATATATATATATATATTCAATGTATAAATAAAATATGGTTGGATTCTGTTATATGCAACAACAAAGGAGTCTTGCACTACACGCAACCCTGACTTGGCTTACATTACACGCAATCACAACCTTCCTCGATAGCGTGTGTTGTACGCAATACCGGGTTTCACTAAACAATGATACATGTTTATAATATTATCAAGAACTAGATTTTATGAATAGTATTAACTAACTTTTTAATTTTATAACATTATTATTCATCATACATATTTTCTAGAACATGGTAAGAGAACAAAACATATTTTTCGTGTAAAATAATTATTTTTTAAAAAAATGCAGTTTTTCCGCCTTTTGATAGAATACCCACTTTAAATCTATTTTTGACATGTTTATAAGTTCAATTTTACAAAATAAACTTCTTCGTTTGAATCAGGATATAAAAATTTACATTGGATAATGTTTTGATATTTTTCTGATAACTTTCATATTTTAATGGATAGTAAAAACACACAATATTTTAATTAAAAATGGCTATTTCATCATAATAATTTATATGGTTAAATTATAATAATGAATGTTTTTAAAGTATAAATAGAACATATTTTTACCATATAATATAATTTATGTCATTAGAATTGATTTTACCTTGAATTCGTAGGTTAAATCAATTCAGTCTTTTGCAATGTTTTAAACAAGAACCCATTTTCTTTCGATAACGGGATTAATTTTAATTTAATTTCTTCAAAAAAATTTATTGAATTTGGAAAAATTGATTCCATATTTGTAATCATCGTGTCCAAAATATGTTAATAAGTTACTTTTTATTTTTGGGCATTATAAATAGTAACTACGGTAAATTTTATTTACCATAGTTAAATGTAAATCGGGTAATTAAGGGTAAATATAATATTATAAAATTACCCTAACACATCCCAAAATACTATTTGATGAGTAAAGGTAGACTCATATAAGCTAAGGGTATGATTATATTCATTTAATGGACTTTGTTCCATGAAAATAATTTAATTATTATTAAAACCAATGAAAGTGACAAGATGTCACTTTCTTAAATATTATAATTATAATAATTTTAATTTAGTGATAAACTTAATGAAACATTGAACATGAATAGTATCCAGAAATCTAATACAATTATCTACATCATATGAATTTATTTATAATTTTTAGGGATTAAATAATTATCATTAATTATGACACAATAGTGATGTTGAAATTATTTTGTTAATTATAATATAAAATAAATGGTTTTAAATGTATTAAAATAAATATTATATGATCTATTTAATGTGATCCACTAATTTTCTAGATACATATGACATTTTATGAATCTATTAAAGGTTTTTGTTCGAACATGTCTTTTTTATATATTTTATTTAAATTAAAATAAATGAATAGTGTCAAAATTGACACTATTGTTATTTTATAAAAATAACATATTATAAAATTGTTTAAAAATCACAAAAATATTTAAAAATTATAAATTAAAATTTATATGGACGGAAATATCATAAAGTGTCAAATTATGGAACATTAACAACACATATGTAATTATTTATAATAATTTAAAATTTAGAATATTATTACCACAAATAAAATTAAATTGATAAATAAAAATAAATCAAGTTGATGATATTTAAAATAAATTCCTAACATGTATAAATTTTATTGTTTGATGATATTACAACCCTATATCATCTAAGCTTTGGATATGAGTCATTTTGGAAGTTTTTAAGAGGTGTTGGGATTTAATATAAACTAATATTTCATATATTTCCAAAGGTGCCCCTCTCCTCCCTTATAAAAGGGAACCTCCTCCCTCTCTTCCTCACACTATTTTGAGCCTTGAAGCTCGGCCATCATCTGCCCATTTCATGTCCCCACTTCCCAAGAAACCTTATAGAGGTACTGTTCCTCTCAAAAGACCAACGCTAGTTCCCAAAGAAGAAGTTTAAAGGAGGTGCGTCGAAGAAGAGGTAATCTCTTCTACCGATTATTTCATGCTTATTTCATCTTCAACTTCTTCTTATTTAGTTGTTTCATTATAAAGTAATAATATAAGTATCACTAATATACTTATATGTTATTTTAAATATTAAACAACCCCATTTCACCTTCTATCCATCCTATGGAAAACAAAATCACTACGCGTGCGTACGTACGGAATACCGTCTCCATGCCATGGTGTAATCTGTTTTTCCAACACCACCTTACTTGGATGGGTATAATGGTGAAAAGAATAACTATAAATAGATATTATAACATCATACCAATTCTGATATATTGTATCATCCACTCCAATTCAATTCAATAATTATGGGAACGATATCATCACTTGTGCGTACGTACGGACTACCATCTCCACGACGCGATGAGATTCATTCTCAATGATTAACCATTCATAAATGATTATAAATTATATATAATAAGTAATCATGAAATATATTACATAATAATGATACTGTATTTATGTATATATATATATATATTTATGTCATCCAATTAATTCCAATCAATTCAATGAGGAAACGAAAACAACGTTCATGCGTACGTACGACCTACCATCTCTATGAACGGTGTATTTCTTTCCATTTATCAATCTATTATATATATGTATATTATGAATATATATTATATATAAATCATGTTTTATATTCTGTAATTAAGTAATCATGATCTAAGTAATCATATGAATAATTACAAGTAAAAACACGGACGACAAATGAAACGATTTTACCCAAAACACTCTTTAACATGGAATTTACAAAAGAACGAGTAATAAAAAGTCATAAGTGAACCATATATGATATCATAACAATGAATATTCTTATGTAATAAGTAAATTACATTATTTAAATCATTATACAGGAGGTTCAGATACGTACGAAGCATATCAGACCTAAGGTAAGGGATATATTTTCCAATATCGTTTTTATCAGAGATGGTTTATTCATAAGTATTTACTGGGTTTATTGTTATCATCCATGCCCATGTTTTATAAAAATGTTTTCATGTATTTTTAAAGTCCTTTTTACCCATATTTGACTTTTACTTTGTGTTATGGAAGGAATCTTTCTTTTATTTACCATAAGTGGTACTTTTTGACTTTTCCAACAAAAGTACGACGAGAATGTTTTTTTAACTTATACGGAATGAAAGGATTTTGACAATTTCTAACGCCTTATTTTCATGAAGATTCCTCTAAAATATTTCATGATTATTTTCAATAAAATCATTTTCTTTTAAAATTGAATGACTATTTCAGAAAAGACAATTATTTTGCAAAAGAAAGGATATTTTCCTAAAGAATTCATTTCAAGTGTTTTATCAAAACTATTTTCCATATAAGATGACATTATTTCATATGTGTATGTTTCAAGTGTAATGTCTCAATTATTTACATGGTATGATTCTTATTATGATGAAATTATATCCATTTGTTTTATATGGATTATGTTATGATGGCATGATGTTTAAGAATCCCAATTTATTACATGGGTTATGCTATGATGTATGATTTATGATTTTGTGGCACAAGTAAGAATGATTTCATTATGAGATGGGTGAGACCTATATCTCCCTCCAATGCATTGGGTAAATATTTATATCTCATTAGATAGACATGGCTGGAACGACAAGTTAAACCGGTTCAGTAATACAGGACTGGAATGAGGAGTGAACTCGATTCAGAAAGGGACTCTGTCCACTAAGATGGTCTTGGCAGTAATGCCTTTGCTACTATGGAAATAATATCATGTGGTTAATGGTTTTCCACAATTACATGCTTTATTCCCATGCTAATTTATCATGATTAATGTTTCTTCATGATCTATTCCTTATGTACTTTCATGTTTTATGTCATTTCTCAGGATTATGATGTATAGATTTTATGCTCATGTTTTTTTACATTCAAATGTCTAAGGATTGTTTTATGTTCTCTATGCTTACCCTTACTGAGCATTTTACCTCACCCTTTATATTTTTTCTTTTCCCTAGGATTTAGAAAAAGGTTTTAGGTAATAAAACAAAGGGGAAGATCATTAATGGAGATGTTGAAGATCTTTCACCACAATTAGAGGATAATATTCCAAGTTTCCAAAGACACTAAACTATTATGATCCTTGTGTGTCTATTTTTTTTATGTATTAAGTATTACGAAAATTTAATGTAATGCCCATGTACTTCAGGATTCGGGTCTCTACAGTTGGTATCAGAGGAAAGGATTAGTCAACCTTTGTAAACTAGGATGCGAAAACGTTAGTGAGATCCCTAGAGATATTTCTAAGGTATGTCTAGGGATGTCCCTAAGGATAAGTATACGAATAGGATATAGTCCTAGAACTACGGTAACGATATTAGAATTTAACCTAAGATGTTAGATATTGAGGGTACTCCCCCTTTACTATGTTGTTTTCCCTAGCGTGATTTTTGCCTCTCACACTATTCTTTTTGGGTTTTAGAAAATAGCTTGAAACAAGAAGATTCATGATAATGGAGGATATGACGGACAATGGAATGATATTCTTCAAGAGCAACCAAATGAAACGGGATTTGAAAGTCCAAACATCATTATTATGCCTAATCAGAAATCTCATAATATGATCAATAATCTCAACTCTGTTAAGTTTCCCGACTATGATTATAAGAGAAAGATGGAGTTTCATGATGATTATATAGGAATGAAAGTTCAATTTCCCTCATGTAAATCATGTGGGAAGAGGCATCAAGGAGATTTTTTAAAAGGAACAAGAAGATACTTTGGGTGTGGTAATGAAGGACACAAAGCCAGTAAGTGCAAAGGAAAAGGTTCAGTTAACACCATGGATAAGGATAATGGTATTTCTATGACATCAACAATGATTAGATGTTTTAAATGTGGAATATATAGGCATTATGCAAACCAATGCCCTAAGGTAAAATCTCATGAAGAGAATCAGTATGGTCATATGAGTAGTATTTATTTGGATGATGATGAAGAGACTAAAAATGAAATATGAGATGAAAGAAATGATGAAGCTCAGTCAGTGGTTTAAGAAGTTAGTGGAATGATTGTATGTTTATAAAGAATAATGTATGGTACTATTGAATAAAGAATCATCTAAGGATTGTTACACTATTGTTTTTCCTAAAGTATTTGAAAGTATATGATGAATGGTACCGGTAACCATGGAAGGTTATTCAGATATTTTTGGAAAGTAGATGATATGCGCATAATAAAGGGATAATAAGATAATGAATTCATGAGATCATGACTGATATAAGGACTAAATGATATTATGGTTTGATTATATATATTTTTTGGGATTTTGGTATGTGGAAAAAGTTACCTTTTGACAGTATTCATGTTTTCACTAAGGTTCTATGGTAATTTATGTTTCAAGAGAATATATGAATAAGGCATTCATGTGTTTGGAATGAAACCAACAAGATATATCTTATGATATATGTGAGATAAATGCTTGTATTCACATTCTTGGTAGATAACCTTTCTAGTAATTTTTTTCTTTATACTATGAGCTTGGACTGAAGTATTTTAGATAAGACTAAATATTGGAATGGATTATGTTTGACATAAGTTAGTATTGTTTAAGGATGGAACTTTTTTCAATATTTTTGATGGGATGTTATAGTAATGTAGTTTTAGAAAAAGGATAACCTACAGGACGGGCGACAGCCCATCGCGTCAGACAAGGCTGTGGGAATCAAACCCACAATTGAAGTGCGACAGGCCTCTATCACATACCACTGGCCTACAGGAAGTCCCTGGTTAGTAGAAACTAGTTTTATTTTATTAAGCGGTATGATATATGAAGTATAAGTTCATTTTTGGAATTGTATATGATTAACCTCACCATAGATGGACTTATGTATATTTGATAATTTTTGCTAACCATTTTTTTTGAAACAGATGGAATGACCCATGATTCTATCACATGATCTGTTAACATTTCATGAAAACCAAATTCAACTTCATTTCTTTAAGAGATGAAGTGGAAATTGTTCAAAGCACGAACAACAGTGAGATTATACCAAAATCAAGCAAGTATTTCTTCTAATTAAAAATTTTCAACTTTATGGAAATGATATTGAAAACCAAATTTTTTTTATAGTTCCCTTATATCCTATGAATCAGATGGTACCTTATATCATCACAAATCTATAGCTTTGTGATTGTTGTCTTTTTCATAGCCTTGTTCTCTACCACTCTCTATCAGAACATGATGGTTATATTTCTCCTCCATATCCATATTTTCACCTATGATCTCCTATGTGGAAAACTAGTGATGAGTTAATTTGGGTAACCATTATGTTTCATACTTCAAATTTTAAAATTATATTTTAGCATTCCTTTTTACGATGTGGGTTTCTATGAAAGAAATTTTCAAGTAAGAAACCATTTATAACCCCGATGAATTTCGAGGGCGAAATTCATTTTAAGGGGGGTAGAATGTAACACCCTGAGATTTTATGATAAGTATTATTTTTAATTTATTTTATGTCAAGTTTTTTATGCTACACCAAGATTATCTTGTTCTATACTCAACACTGTATTAGCTTGCAGTATATGCAACACTAATCTTGGATCGTGTTAAACACAATTTCAAGTTTGTTTGATAATAGTTATTCTATGTAACATTGAGTGTATATATATATATATATATATTCAATGTATAAATGAAATATTGTTGGATTCTGTTATACACAACATCAAAAGAGTCTTTCACTACACGCAACCCTGACTTGGCTTGCATTACACGCAATCACGACCTTCCTCGACAGCGTGTGTTGTACGCAATACCGGGTTTCACTAAATAACGATACATGGTTATAATATTATCACTAACTAGATTTTATGAATATTATTAACTAGATTTTGAATTTTATAACATTATTATTCATCTTACACATTTTCTATAACATGGTAAGCGAAAAAAATTAATTTTTCGGGTAAAATAAATAATTTTAAAAAAATGCAGTTTTGTCGCCTTTTGATGGTGTACCCACTTTAAATCTAGTTTTTGACATGTTTATAAGTTTAATTTTACAAAATAAACTTCTTATTTTGAATCGGGATATAAAAAAATTACATTGGAAAAGGTTTTGATATTTTTCTGATAACTTTCATATTTTAATGAATAGTAAAAACACACTATATTTAAATTAAAAACAACTTTTTTCATCATAATAATTTATATGGTTAAATTATAATAATTAATGGTTTAAAAGTATAAATATAATATATTTTTACCATTTAATATAATTTATGTCATTTTCATTGATTTTACCTTGAATTCGTAGGTTAAATCAATTCAGTCTTTTGCAATGTTTTAAACAAAAACCCATTTTCTTTCGATAAAGGGATTATTTTTAATTTAATTTCTGTAACTTTTGTGTATTGAATTTGGAAAAATGGATTCCATATTTGTAATCATTGGGTCCAAATTATGTTAATAAGCTACTTTTTATTTTTGGGCATTATGAATAGTAACTACGGTAAATTTTATTTACCACGGTTAAAGGTAAATCAGGTAATTAAGGGTAAATATAAGATTATAAAATTACTCTAATTCCTACCAAAATTATATTGGATGACCAAAATTTGACCAATATCACCTAAGGGTCTGATTAGATTCATTTAATGGACTTTTGGCCATGAAAATAATTTAATTATTATTAAAACCAAAAAAAAGTGACAACATGTCACTTTCTTAAATATTATAATTATAATAATTTTAATGTAGTGATAAACATAATGAAACTTCAAAAATGAATAGTCTCCAGAAAGATAATACCATTATCTACATCATATTAATTTATTTATAATTTTTAGGGATTAAATAATTATCATTAATTGTGACACAACAGTGATGTTGAAATTATTTTATTAATTAAAATATCAAATAAATGGTTTTAAAAATAATAAAATAAATATTATATGAACTATTTAATGTTCTCAACTATTTTTCTAGATACATATGAAATTTTATGAATCTATTAAATCTTTTATTTCGAACATATCATGTTTATATATTTTATTTAAATTCAAATAAATGAATAGTGTCAAAATTTACACGATTGTTATTTTATAAAATAACATATTATAAAATTGTTTAAAAATCAAAAAAATATTTAAAAATTATAAATTAAAATTTATATAGTCGACAATGTCATAACGTGTCAAATTATGGAATATTCACAACAAATATGTAATTATTTATAATAATTTAAAATTTAGAATATTATTACCACAAATAAAATTAAATTGATAAATGAGGATAAATCAAGATGATAATGTTTAAAATAAATTCCTAAGATATATAAATTTTATTGGTTGATTAGATTACAACCCTATCTCATCTAATATTTGGATATCAATCATTTTGGATGTTTTTTAGAGGGGTTGGGATTTAATATAAACTAATATTTCTTATATTTCCAAAGGTGCCCCTCTCCTCCCTTATAAAAGGGAACCTCCTCCCTCTCTTCCTCACACCATTTTGAGCCTTGAGGCTCAGCAAACATCTTCCCATTTCACTTCCCCACTTCCCTAGAAACCATATAGAGGTACTGGTCTTCTCAAAAGACTAACCCTAGTGCCCTAAGAAGAAGTTTAAAGGCGGTGCATCGAAGAAGAGGTAATCTCTTCTACCGATTATTTCAAGCTTATTTCTTCTTAAACTTCTTCTTATTTAGTTGTTTCATTATAAAGTAATAACATAAGTGTCACTAATATACTGATATATTATTATAAATTTTAAACAACCCCATTTCACCTTCTATCCATCTTATGGAAAATGAAATCACCGCGTGTGCGTACATACGGAATACCGTCTCAACGCCGTGGTGTAATCTGTTTTTCCACCTTACTTGGATGGGTATAATGGTGTAAATAATAACTATATATAGTTATTATAAGAGCATACTGATTCTTATATATTGTATCAACCACTCCAATTCAATTCAATAATTATGGGAATGATATCATCGCTCGTGCGTACGTACGGACTACCATCTCCATGACGCGATGAGATTCATTCTCAATGATTAACCATTCATGAATGATTATAAATTATATATAATAAGTAATCATGAAATATATTACATAATAATGATACTTGATTTATGTATATATATATTTATGTAATCTAATTAATTCCATTCAATTCAATGAGGAAACGAAAACAACGTTAATGTGTACGTACGACCTACCGTCTCCATGAACGGTGTATTAATTTCCATTTATCAATCTATTATATATATGTATATTCTGAATATATATTATATATAAATCATGTTTTATATTCTGGAATTATTTAATCCTGATCTAAGTAATCATATGAATAATTACAAGTCAAAACACGGACGACAAATGAAACGATTTTACCCAAAATGCTCTTTAACATGGAATTTACAAAAGAACAGGTAATATAAAGTCATAAGTGAGCCATATATGATATCATAACAATGAATATGATTTTGTAACAAGTCAATGACATTATTTAAATCATTATATAGGACGTTCGGATACATACTAAGCCTATCGGACCTAAAGTAAGGGATATCTCTTCCAATCTCATTTTTATCCGAGATTGTTTATTCGTAAGTATTTACTGAGGTTATTGTTATCATCCATGCCTATGTTTTATAAAAAAAATCACGTATTTTTTAATTCTTTTTTACCTATCTTTTACTTTTACTTTGTGTTACAGAAGGAATCTTTCTTTTGTTTACCATACGTGGTACTTTTTGACTTTTATGACAAAAGTACAAGGAGAATGTTTTTTTAACTTATACGACATGAAAGGATTTTGACGATTTCTTAACACCTTATTTTCATGAAGCTTAATCTACATTATTTCATGATTATTTTCAAGAAAATCATTTTCTTTTAAAATTAAATGACATTCAGAAAAGAAAATTATTTTGTGGAAGAAAGGATATTTTCCTCAAGAATTCATTTCAAGTGTTTTATCAAAACTATTTTCCATCTAAGATGACATTATTTAATATGTGTTTGTTTCTAGTTTAATGTCTCTATTATTTACATGGTATGATTCTTATTATGATGAAATGATATCCATTTGTTTGATATGGATTATGTTATAATGGCATGATGTTTAATAATCCCAATTTATTACATGGGTTATGCTATGATGTATGATTTATGATTTTGTGGCACAAGTAAGAATGATTTCATTATGAGATGGGTGGGACCTATATATCTCTCCAATGCATTGGGTAAATATTTATATCTCATGAGATAGTCATGGCTGGAACAACAAGTTAAACCGGTTCAGTAATACAGGACTGGAACGAGGAGTGAACTCGATTCATAAAGGGACTCTCTCCACTAAGATGGTCTTGGCTGTAATGCCTGGGCTACTATGGAAATAATATCATGTGCTTAATGGTTTTCCACAATGACATGTTTTATTCCCATGCTAATTTATCATGATTAATGTTTCTTCATGATCTATGCCTTATTTACTTCAATGTTTTATATCATTGCTTAAGATTTTGATGTTTAGATTTTATGCTCATGTTTTTTACATTCAAATGTCTAAGGATTGTTTTATGTTCTCTATGCATACCCTTACTGAGAATTTGAGCTCATCCTTTATTTTTTTTCTTTTACCCAGGATTTAAAGAAATGTTTTAGGTAAGAAAACAAAGGGGAAGATCATTAATGGATATGTTGAAGATCTTTCACCACAATTAGAAGATAACATTCCGAGTTTCCAAAGACACTAAACTATTATGATCCTTGTGTGTCTGTTTTTGTTATGTATTAAGTATTCCACAAATGTAATGTAATTTCCATGTACGTTAGGCTTCGTGTCTCGACACATAAGATGATTACCAAAGACTATATTAGTCTATCATTTTTGGAAACATTAATATATATACAATGGTACATAAGTGAGATACATCATTTCCCACTATGTTTATCATGAATAGAACCCTTCTTAGGAACATAATACTTGATACATATATTCATATCTTGGGGAAGGAAACAAAAAATGGGTGATGTTAGATTCTTAGTAAGGGTAAACGAGGGAGATAAATAATCATTAACATGAGCATAAGGGTATGAAAATGTGATCATTGAATTATAAAATATTAAACTATATATCAAATATCCTAAACATCAATCATGGAATAAAAATCAATAGTTCATAGGACATGAATCATAAAATAATCAAGAACATGATCCATGAAATTATAATATATGAGTAAGACATGGATTTTTTTCATACACATAATCTTGTAAGATTATTTCCTATAAGTCAAGAAACTTTTCTAGAACTTATAAGGGAACTTCATGAGGACTACACCTAATTGGAGGGACACATCGCCATCTCCATTCAGATTAATTTACTTGTAAGGGATCATGTTTCCCCATCTTCCCAAAGTGTGTCAGGTTTCCCCATCTTCTAATAGTGGATTTGGTTTCCCCATCTTCCATCATCATCGTGACTACACCTACTGGGCGTGACACACCACCATACCAAGTCTCAGTCCTTTCCTTGTATGTGATAAATATTAATTATATTACCATTGTGAATCAATCTCGTATGCATGATTCTCATCATTATCTCATGAGATATAAATCATTACCAAGTGCATTGGAGGGAGATATAGGTTCCACTAGACACTTAATAAAATCATTCATAAATGTGCCACATGATAATAATTTTTTTTCCTATCATGAAACATAAAAATATATGGGGTTCATAATAATTATATCATAACCCACGAAATGAAACGGGTATCATAAACATGTAATCATATCATAACCTGTGAAAAAAATACATTTTTCATAATCATTTCATCAAATGATAACCCGTGAAAATAAGAGTATTTCATAATCATAAAACCCATAGAAGAGGAATGGGTTTCAAGAACATATGACCAAAGAAAGATAAATAGGTTTCATGAATGTCATACTATTAATAAATAAAGCAGTTAGAAAATAATATCAATGGTTTTCTTGGGATCATTTCCTTGAAATAGATGTGTAACATCGACATATGTTATCTTAAATGGAAAATAATTTAGATATATATTTTATATAAACATTTGTACAGGGAAATATCCTTTCTAATTTGAAAAATTCTTATCAAATATTAAAACATTTTAAAAATCCTTTTGGAACATTAACATGAAATCTTATTAAGAAGGCTAGAAAACGTTTTGAAGCCCATTTCTTTGAACACAATTGGAAAACTTATAAATAAATCTCGAAAATATTTTTAAATTCATTTCGTTGAAAATAATTTGAAAACAAATAAATAATACTTGGTTTTTTTCAAACCTTTTTCTTTTAAAACAAATTAAAAAACTTTTAAAATAAATGTAATAATTTCGAAACATGTTTCTCTGAAAACACTTTGAAAACTTTTCAAGAGAGATTGAAAATGTTTTTAAAATCATTTTTTTGAAAAAACATTAAAAACTTATAAATGTTTATTTGGAAGCGATACAAAATTTTTAAAATCATTTTTCTTTAAAATATTATCTTAAAAGATAATTTCTAGAAACACATTAGAAGATAGGGTTTTTAAAGTTCATTAAATGTGTCTCAAAGAAGGAAAATTTGGTAAAAACAACTTTACCAATGTTATGATTTTTGAAACATAAAACCCATGAAAAATAAATCATAAAATGGATATTTAAATACCAAAAAATTTAAGTATAATAATAATAGGATATATTCATGGGCAATATATACACCACAAAAATAAATTTTTGGTTAATAAGCTGTAAATTTCATAGAAATAGAAGCGGGATAGGAAATCCTCTTACCTTATGTCTTGAATCTCTACATACTCATAAAAACCCCATGTATAATAAATATAAATTTGTTTTAAATCTTTAATATAAATATATTATTATATTTAATACCATATCGGTTTGTTATGAAATTATATTTCCTTCTTATTAATGATAATATGTTAATGTTTCACATTGGGTAACATCCTATTTGTTTTTTTCATGTGTCTTAATTTTTTATATTTTGGGTCTTGATACTTATATAATGATTTAAATAATGTAAAACAATATATAAATATCATATATATTTAGTATATATGTATTTATATTAATCTAGATGATATAGAAATATGAAATGTAATACACCATTCATGGAGACGGTAGGTCGTACGTACACATGAATGTTGTTTCCGTTTTTCATTGTAATATTGAAAGAAATAAATTAAATGACATATATATATAGTGTAATTATAGTATTATTAATATTTCATATATATAATATAATTACAATAATACTATCCTTAATACATTCCATGTATTGTGTGATTGAATCACAATACATTGAGGGGGTGGTAGTCCACATGTCTCCGAACAAAATTATCATATTAAAAAATTGAAATCATGATGGTAATTGTTTTATAATAATTTAAAATCATAAATGCATCATATATATCATATAAAAATATATGTTCTATCAAAATTCAAAACCATGGGTTGTGGTAAAGAAAAAACGATTAATATCATTTCATGAGGAGGTAGTACGCCATACATAAGAATGTTAAGTTCATCACCCATTAGATGGATGTGGGTGTAAGTGTAGATAAAAAACTTATAATAATAAAAAAAGTATATTTTGGATACTGATTCTTTTATTTTTTTTAGGAAATAAGAATAATTTAGGTAGTAGAAGAAGAAAATAATTGAAAGGATCTTGAGGAAGAATGTTACCTCTTTTTTGGGTAACCCCTTTTGGTGTTTAGAAAAGGGCTTCCTTGGATGGATTTATACCCAAAGGGAGGCTACAATGAAGAACTTAGGGATATTGGGAAGTTAATTTTGTATATATTTGTATAAATTAAGTTTCTTGAGGTGTGTTAATATTAGGTAAAGGTGGTGTCCTTTTATAGGGGAGTGAAATTACACACTTAGAATTTTTCAAATCAAGTTAGGTGTACCAATGTTTTTCAAAAAAAAAGTCATAAAAGACCAAAAAAACAAAATAATTGAATTTTAGGGCCCAAATAAGTCCATAAATGGGTTTCTTAAATATGGGTAAGTCATTTGGGCCCTTAAGATTATGGTTTATTCCATTCTTAAGATTAATTTTACCTTAATCACTGTAATTAATATTAATCACATTTACTAATATATTTGGTAAAAAATAAAGTTTATATTGTTAGGATATAAATATCATAATAATTACATCATTTTATGTTAAATTTTATAAATTAAATTCTTAAAATCAACAAAATTAATTTTAATGTTAATCCCACATTCATGGCAAAAAATTAGGTTTTTAAAGTGGGAATATTTGAAAGTTCATTAAGATGTGATATCTAAATTAAATAAAAAAATTATTCCAATGGAAAAAATTGGATTAATAGATTTAGTATTGATCTATTGGTACTTTAAAACAATTTGGACACATTTTATATCTATAAAAATAAATTATTCAAAAATGAAATTTTATTTGAAATTCTGTATTTTTCACTATTCTCCCAGAAATAAAGTTTCTCAGAAAGATACAAAACAATTCACCCTAACATGATTTAGAAATTATGAATTAAAAAATTATGTCTATTTTATAAAACTAAATTCAATAAAGGGCCAAGAATTAATTTTATTAACCTTCATAGAAAGACCTAAAAATAAATTCTTTTGCGAAATTACAATTTCCAAACATATAAGGACTTTGCCAAAAAAAATATGTTTTATCCTCATTATTTTTTTTAAATGTAAACCTATTATAAGTAATATTTTAAAATTATTTATTATAATTAATATTTCTAATTTAAATACTATGTTATAACTTTTTCATTTAAATAATTAGAATAATAAAATGATTTTTCATAGAAACTCGGTGTTTCATGTAACCCAATATAAGTCAGTGTCATGTGTAACAAAATATTATATTAGTGGAGTATATAAATAAATTATAAATTATTGTATCATAAAAAAATGAAATAAAAAAATAATAATTTATTCAAAAAAAATTCAGACACACTTGAGGTGTTAAAATGTTAATGACCAAAAATCCATAAACCAAAGTGGCATGAAAAAGGTCATTGATATCATAAAAAATGATAATAATAGGACCATATTTTAAATTAAGGAACCTATCCTAATTTTAGGTAATAGATATGATATTAAAATTCACTTACTTGATATATTTTTATTTCATAGGCATAATGTCATCCTTTAGTTATTCCTTGATAAATTTTCACTTCATCTCTTTCCTGAAGAGTTGAACATTTCATGTTGTAAGTACTAGATTAGATCCATAATGAAATAATAATCCATCCCTTATATATCTAGTTAAAAATAGGCTATAACTATTTATCCACTATGGTTAAATCCCCATATGTTGAATTAATATGTTAATCATTTAACCCTCATCCAAAGTTCAACATAAACCTTTCTATAAATGATTAACCTTATAACCCTTCAAAATATCAAAATTTATAAATAAATTCCCTCAATTTATCAAAATCAACACAACATTAATCCCTCTTATATCATATTGTAGCTCTTGAATTTATCATTCCATACATGTGAATATCTTTATCATGTATTCTCTTGAAACATAGTAATAAGGTGAATTACCATAAAACAATATTAAAATCATACATGATTTTTCATTCCTTATATAAAGAAAATATTATCGGATACATTATTTAAATCAAAAAATGATTTAAAATCCATCAATGCTAGATCAAACCACTTTTTTAACAAATCATTATTCAGTTCCCAGTTAATAAGTACTATAAAATTTACTTACTCATATCCAACATCTCTTACTTGCAATATCATTATCACCACATGTGAAACATATTATGGGTTACCTTACAGTAATCAAAATAACGCCTTATGATTAAATCACTTTTCCACGTTTTTGATACCATTGAATATATTCTATAAAATACATAATGAAAAGCTTCTTCAAAAAATCCTTATATATATTCATTTAACATAATTCTAGAATTCCAATTCGAAAAAACGTCAATTATTCTAATTCATTTTTAATCCATTAACTAGGATTCATCATCTTATTCATTAAAAAAAATTCCATTTAATATAAAATATTTATTCTATTCCTTGTCAGTAGTATAACCATTACCCATACAACCTTGCTAATTCTATTCACTATATTTCACCCTAGGACATCAATTTGAATAATTCCCTTACTTTCCAAATTTAATGAATTCATCTAATCATAATACATTAGGGAGACCCATATTCACATCCATTTCATTAAACCAACCTTTCACTTTCCCTCAGAAATTTATTACCCTATTCCCTTCTTCTCCAAACATAAAACATCTTATCATTCCTTTGAGACATTCCTTGGAGTACTTATTCCCATATTCTCTACATATAGTGAACTATATCTTCATTCCTCCCTGGTCTCTACTACCCAAACTCTTATTGAACTCTCTCCTTATCCTATTTGGTGAGTCATAGATTTAGTTAAAGTGCATGTAGTTAATACTATTCCATGAAACATTATTAGGTATAATTAAAATATCCTTCACTCCATTCATAATCCTATGTGGTTTCCCATCAGAAAATTTTCTAGCACATTCAAAGATAAACTATCTCCTTTTGTTTCGTACCATTGAGAAAAACTAAAAACAATACTATGAACAATGATAATCATAATGGGAAACCAAATAATCCTGAAAATAACTTATATTAAGTCGAAATAATGACACATTATTTTTAATCTATGAAACCATAGTTTTATCCTTGGTTATTTATATTTGTCATCTATTTAATTTTTTATGATGGTTTGTAATGAGTTTGTGAATTCCCAAAGAATATACACTAAAATTGTCAAACCATGTCTCCATAATGGCCCGTTATCATGCAACAAGTGATGATTGAGCCCATATAAATGTTCCCTTTTCAAAGTCATTACCCTTAGGTTCCTCTATGATAGATCCACATCTACTTGTTGTATCCAGGAAGGGTAGTAATTACATGGAAACCATATTCTCCTTGGTTTACCAAAATTCCTAGAAATTTACCGATATTTTTACTCATCCTTAGTCATACCATTAAATATATCTCAATAAATATTCTGAGAAATAACCCTAAGAATATCACTAAAGTTTTATAACCCTAGTTTCTATAGGCCGAATAAACCATTCCTTAGAAACTAACTATATAATCACAGGATTATTATACATAGATCTATCATATTTTTTTATAAATATACAATACATTAAACAAAAATGCACACAAGGCCAGTAAAAGTTTAGTGTATTTCGAAACTATATACAAAATATTCTAATTCGGTGAAAGATCTTCAACATCACGCCTAAATATATTCACTTTTACAACGCTTCACAAATATAACCTACTTAAAACTGTTCTTCATGACCTGGGGAATGGAAACATATGAAATAGTGATCTCAGATGCTCACTAAGTGTAAAAAAGGGAGATATATATGAGCAAAAGAACATAAGTGTATTAAATCATAAGAATAACATTTGAGAACCATACCTTGATTATTAATGATCAAAATATTGAGTCAAGTCATAAATATTGGTATTTTATGATACCTAATTCATTATTAAATAAGGGATTAGTCCATGATAGCATAAAATTTTCATAAGACATGGAATTTTGGAATACACATAAGTATACAAAATCATTTCCCTTGTAATCAAGGATCACTACCAAGGATATCATATTGGAATAGGTTCACTCCCCAAACCTTCATAGTAGTCAAGGTTCATTCTCATGACCATCATAGATAAGAAATTTCCTTTATTGAACCATACTTAATCTCCATAACATTTTTAACTATCTCACGCAAAATTTCCTATATTGAACCAATTTTAATCCCCATAACATTTTTAACTATCTCATGTAATATAAATCTTTACCTAATGCACTGGAGGGAGATATAGTTCCAACCCATCGCATAGTGAAAAACATATTTTTTGTGTTTCAAATGATCCAAAAAACATTCATTATATCATAACCCATTAAATTAAATGGGGTTCATAACCATTACATAATATCCTAATCAATGTAATATATATAGGTTTTATAATCATATCATCATTTCATCATTTCTTATCCCAAGGAAAATTAAATGGGTTTCATAATAAATATTTCATGGTATATCCCATAGAAGAGAATTGGGTTTCATTAACATCATCATAAAAATAAACAAATCATAGAAAGAATAATAATTATATCCTTAGATCATATCCTTTGTAAATATTATGTAATTTCAAAGTATTCCCTCATATATGTAAAATTATTTTGAAAGATTGTATTGAACATTTCTTCAGGAAGATAAATTTTCCATGAAAAATAGTTTTAAAAATGTAATTTTTTTTTAAAATCATGTTATTTGAAAATAAAACTAAAAATATATAAATAAAGATTAAGAATTTGGTTAAAAAAATTCATCCGAAAAATTAACATTTTCACTTCAAAAAACACTTTTAAAAACATATAATATTTTCAAAATAATTGTAATTATGAAATCATTTATTTAAAATATAAAACTTATAAAAATATTAATGAAACAAAATTCATTAAAAATACAAAAAATTAAATGGGAATCATGAAAACATTTATTGTTGTAGATATTTATATAAACATTTCATGTAATGTATGCTAAAAAATACCCTTTTCACATTTATCATAAAATTTAAACAAGAAATGTCTGGAAAATAGTATGAATATTCCATTCAAAAAATATAAAAAAAAAAAGAAAAACACCGGTAAAATATTCTTTAATAAAGCATATGAATAATTTTAGAAACTTTTTTATAAATTTTTTTTTAAAAAACGGTCTCAAAAGAAAAAGGGATTTTGATGGAATATATAAATAAAAACAAATTTTTATAAAAATATTTCTGAGAAGTATTGTATACATGTAAAGATGAAAATTAATGGAAAACATTTATTTTATCAAAGTAACCAATTTAAATGCAAATTTATGAGTTTCATGAGAGATAGATGAAAATATTTCATCATTGGAATAAAAAATTTGATCAATCCTGATAAGTGATGAGACTGTAGTATAAAACCCTTACCAATTTCGTAAATTTGTATTTTATGCCCCATATAAAAATAAAATTAAATTAAGCTTAATATATCATGAGAATAAATAAATTTATGATATTAAAAGTCAACAGGGATGTATATACACCACATAAAATAAGGTAGATGCACAACTTGATATATGATTCAAATAAGAAAAATTGAGGCAAAACCCCCTTAGCGCTTTTGTAATCTTTTGAATCGCAATACATAAGACAACATAAGACAAAATGAATAATAAAGTATTATGAGAATATATGGATCAATGAAATAGAAATAAAAAGTTATATTATATATATAATAAATGACAAATTACAAATGAATTTTCATATCTCTCCAAGATGATGTAATCATGACACTACATTAGGCCTTTAGTCCATGTTCATGGTCTACATAGCCTTAAGACTATAGGATATCTAATTGTTCTTCATCTACCTTGATAGAAATATTTATGATATTTCATAATAGAAAAAATTTAGGCCACAATTATTTTTGAAAAAATGATATAACATGTATATATGTATGTATATAGACCACACAAAAGAAACTAGTGGTGAATTTTAATATATCTCTCAGAAATAAAAGACTGAATAGAAATCCATTAACTCTTTAGTAATCCAGTGAATAATAATCACCAATAAATAATAACATCAAATTCATATTTAAATATCATTAAAGTAATAGGATTAATTATATAACCAATAAAAGGGTAAGTATATTCAACACACAAAAGAAACGACCAATGAATTTTCATAAGTCTCCGAAAAATAAAAGGGACTAGAGAACCCTTACCTTAAATCTTGAGTTCCATAAAAACATTTGAACCTAATGTATAATAAATATAATTTTATTATAAATATATTAAAAAATAATTATATATATCATACCATATATGATTTACTAATGACCATTTATTACTTGTTTATTAACAATTCCATGATAAAGTCATGTTTCAGATAATAATTGATTTCTTTTTCACAAATGTTTTGATTTTTTAGATATTTGTTTATATTAATTTAGTAATGGTTTCATCAGATCCATATTAGAAATCATTAAATAGTTATCATATTTGTAACGCCCCAACCCTAGTTACCCAGATTCGGTGCATTATTACATAACAATGGCATGATCACAAAAGATCAAGTCTCGAAAGACCAATTAGTTTAGTAGCCTTGGAATCAATAGATACATTCATAAAGTTTACATTACATAATAAAGTGAAAAATAAAACAACATCTTGTCTCCACACTCATATCCCCTTATACTATCCCTACAGGTCATTCAAAAAATACTTCTTCACATTTTGTGAAAAATAAAACATAGAAAGGGGTGAGCTCAAATTCCAAGTAAGGATAACAATATAGAGGAAACTTTCATAAATAAGCATAAACATTTAAGTCAATGTATAACTAAAACAGAATCCTTTTAAACTTGAACTTAAGAATAATAGGGTAGAAATAAAATGAAATAAAGCCATTTACTTATTCACATGGATATTCTACTATTTGAATAATCACATGCAATATCAATGACCACTTTTATAATGATGGAATGCATAATGCCAGACTATCATAACCACATAGTCAGGGCCTTGTGCCAAGACTAAAAATAAAATTTCATCAAGGACTTGTTCCAAGACACTCGTTTATCTCAACAGACGTACTGATGCTTCGAGGAGCTATAGAGGGCTCCACCCATCACTTACTAAGTCCAATGCATTCCTCATATGAATAGGTTTAAACATAACATAAACATTCTTATTAAAACTAACATATGAAATGTCAATACGTTCTCCATAAACCATGAATGGTATAAAAATAACACATCCACTATCAAACATATCACAAAACCCTCAAAAAAATATGTAAGTTTTGTATTATAAGAAATTAACTTCAAATAAGCTTAAAAACCATCAAAGGGTGTTGATATAGATGAAATCAAAACTATTTGAGAAAAATATATATATTTTTTGAAATAATTTAAAAGTCACATTATTATAAAAGAAAAAATTTACTCTGAAAATATTCTTATAAGCTTTTAAGGGAAGCTTCGATGATTTTATAATGGTGTAAAATAGCTGCACCCGTCGTATAAGTTAAAAATACATTCTTGCCTTAATTTTGTCAAAAAGGTTAAAAATGACCTTTTTAGGAAAACGACATAAAGATTCCTTTATAATCTTCTTATAATAATTCAAACAAGGGAATAAATGACTTTAACCCATAGTCTTTAAAATGGTAAGAATTATTTGAAATACATTTTTAAGAAACATGGATGTGAATGATAAAGAGGTCTCAGTAGATAATTACATATAAACAACCTTGAATAATGAAGAGGTTGTAAAATTAACCTTTACCTTGTACTTTTACTTGGATGAGGGTAGGTTAACCTCTTGTATAATGGTGAAATAATTGTTATTAAATTATACAATAATCATATACATTAATATGATGTCATATATGATCATTTAACATTGCATTGTTAATAATATCTTAGCATTATCGTCATTTTGGGTGTAAACTTACTCATTTTCTTTTATATGTTTTGTTACATAAGAAATGTTTTTTATAGATAGGTTGTATCTTATTAATATATAGAATGATATTAAGTCCTTGAAAATTATTTTTAATAATTAAATGAGAATTATACTTGAACACATACGATGAGGAATGAATCTCATCGCGTTCATGGAGACGGTAGTACATACGTACACACGAGCGACAATATCATTATTTTCATATTAAAATCATATATAATTGGATATTATATCATATATAAAAAATAATTATAATGTTATATTTGTTATTTACAACAATTACACATCGTTATCATACCCATCCATATAATAATGTTTTGAATAACAATTACACAATGACGTGGAGACGGTAAGCCGTACGTACGCATGTATGGTGACATGTCATTAAAAAGATGGATAGAATACTGACAATGAATGTACCATATTTATAGTAACATCACAGTATATAGAAGATACTAGATCTATTATTTTAGAATGGAAATAACAAAGAAAGAATAATTTGAAGAAGAAAAAAACTTGAAAGAGGGCCGTGAAAACATTACCTCTTCTTCGGATTCTTTCTTTTGGTTTGATCAAAAGGACTCCTTAGATTGGATTTCTGATCAAAATAAGTCCTCTAAGTTGAATTTTGGGAAGTTTAGAGAATATTTAGGAAGTTTTTGGCCGATCCAAAAGGCTTTGAAGGTGTGAATTAGAAGGAAGGTGAAGTGCCCTATTATAAGAGGGGTGAGGGGAACCTTAGGAAAATCTAGAAATATTATTTTATAATAAATTAATATTCGGTTTCTAATGGCTCAAATGTGGAGTATTTAATTATTAAGGTGGGTATTGGTCTATAACCACTCTACCAATAGGATTTTGATAGGTTTGGGTGACTATATTAACTTTATATTTTTTATTTAACTCATAGTTAACTAGTTTAACATTTACCCTGTCTCTTTGTATTTTTATATTATATAGTCAATAAACTTACTATAAACTTTCAAGATACCCCAAGCGGTCCATTAATAATACACCTATCATTATATAAGTCCTTTGTCCAATCCTTCTTTTTTTAGGAATAGAATATCAATTAATAATATAATATTTGTTTTAAAAACTCATTTATTTCAATTTTGAAAAAATTTAAAATTGATTTTTGTTAAAGTATTAAAAACTTTATTAATTAGAACCAAATTCATTTAAGATATTACAACATTTCATATTAACAAATAAAATTAGTGGAGGTCATCAAAACTTTCAAATTATATTTATTTTAACATTTATGATACTAATTATTTGATTCTTTCATTAATAAAGAAAATATTGCATCATTATTATTTTATAATTATATTTAATTATTTAATGTTTAAAAATTATAAATAAAATACTATTATTTCAGAAATATTTTTAGATTTCTAATTAATATTTATAGTCTAAAATATAACATATATAACCCTATGTAAAAATTGTTTTCCTAAAAGATATATGCTTATGTCAGTTTTGTATTTACTTTAACTTAATCAATATAAAGTGTCATTATCACATACAAGTGCATCCATGGGGTCCCAAAATCGACCCAAATATTCCCATGGTCGTACATGTATCAATCCATAGGGTTAGGAAATGTTTTAGGGTAATTTATTATTATTATAATATTATTGTGTTTACCCTTATTTACCGGATTTACCCTTTAACCATGGTAAATAAAATATTTACCGAAGTAATTATTTTAAATGTCTAAAAACAAAAGTTACCTATTTACACAATTTTGACCTCCTGATTATAAATATGGAATCCATTTTTCTAAATTAAAAACACATAAGTGAAATAAATTAATTTAAAATTAATTCTCATTGTTAAAACAAAAAGCATGTTTTTAAGAGATAATAACTATCAAAAGATTGGCACTTTCTTATTTCCTTTTTAAATGTGAAATTATGTCCAATGACCAACATTGTATTAAATGGTAAAAATATAATCTAATTATACTATAAAATCACAAAAATTCATAATTTATCACTATTAATTATTTCGATTAAAAAATTTGTTTCTAATTAAAATTTAGTAATTTTCACTATTCATCAAAATTTGAAAGCTATCCAAAAAGTACCAAAATTTCACCGTAAGAAAATTTCGATATTCTAAATCCAAAAATGAAGTCTATTTTGAAAGATAAAATGTATAAAATTTCAAAAAGTGGTTATTACTATTCATAATGGCTAGTTTGATTGGTTGTGGTGTTTGTTAGAACACGAAGTTTTGTACAACACACGCTACTATATTATTAAAATAGAATCATATCGTGGAATCTTGGGTTGTTACATTCTCCCCTCCTTCAAATAATTTAATCCTAGAAATTTCTAGAATACTACTGCATGAAAAGACTCTGGTGGTTCTTCATCATAAGTTCCTCGGGTTACCCCATTGCCTCTTCCATCTTATGGTTTCTCCATAGAACTTTTACGAGATGAGTCATCCGGTTTCTCAACACTTGTTCTCTCATATCAAGAATCTTGATAGGCTCTTCGGAATAAGACAGATCAAGTTCCAGTTCTAATTCCTCATAGGTAAGTACATGCATTGGGTCGGGCATGTATTTTCTCAATAGTGATACGTGGAATACATCGTGAAGATTGGAGAGATTTGGCGGCATTTCCAAACAATAAGCTGCAGCCCCAATTCGTTCTAGAATTTTGAAGGTAAGATATACATGGGAATCAATTTTCCTTTCTCACTAAAACATATAACTCCCTTCCAAGGAGATACTTTCAAGAAATCTTGATCTCCTACCAGAAATTTCAAATCCTTCCTTCCGTTACAGGCATAGAACTTCTGCCTACTTTGAGTTGCTTTGATGTGGCATTGGATTACCTTCACCTTTTGCATCATTTCCTCCACCATTTCTGGGCCTATGATTTTTTTCGCCAAAATCATCCCAACAGGTTGGTGTACGACATCTCTTTCCGTATAACGCTTCATACAGTGCCATCTGAGTACTTTAATGGAAACTATTGTTATAGGAAAATTCTACCATAGGTAAATATTGATCACAGATACCCTGAAAGTCAATTAATCATGATCTCAACATGTCTTCTAAGGTTTGAATAATATGTTCTGATTGTCCATATTTTTTAGGGTGGTAGGTAGTGCTCAAACGAAGTTTAGTATCCAAGGCTTTCTAAATACTTTTCCAGAATCTTGAAGTAAAATGGGGATCACGATCAGAAACAATTGATAGGGGTACTCCATGAAGTATCGCAACATCATTAATATGTAGTCTTGCTAGACGTTCAGGTTGTAAATCCTCCCTTATAGCAAGAAAATGTGATGACTTGGTAAGACGATCAACAATGACCCATATTTCATCGTTTATTCTAGGAGTCTTTGGTAGTCCCATGAAAAAGTCTATTGTGATATTATCCCATTTACACTCAGGTATGGGAAGAGGTTTCAATACTCCACTAGGTTGTTGCCTTCCAGCTTTCACTTGCTGAAAAACCATACATCGTGGCACAAAATCAGCAATCTCCCTCTTCATGTGGTCCGACCAAAAATGTTCCTTCAAATCTCTAAATATTTTGGTGCTCCCATGGATTATAGAGAAATTAGAACTATGATAATCATCCAACAATTCCCTTTTTAGATCAGGTATATCGGGAACACAAAGTCTCTTCCCAAATTTCAAAATTCCATCTTCATACACAAATTCATTCAATATCCCATCATTCACATCCTTAATCTTCTTTTGAAATTCCTCATCATCGGTCTGAGAACTCTTTATCCTTTCTAGTAAATATGGTTTGGAAACCATTTGAAAAAGTATCGATGTTTCACCATCCATGGTTATTCCCATAACCAACTTTACTAGATCCATGAAAATAGAATCCCTCTCAACTCTCATCTTGTTCAAAAATCCATGATCATTTCTACTCAAAGCATCTTCCACCATATTTGCCTTCCTTGGGTGGTAGTGTATCGTGCTATCATAATCCTATAGTAGTTCAATCCATCTCCTTTTCCTCATATTGAGTTCTATCTATGAGAAAATATACATTAAACTCTTGTGATCAGTATAAATCTCTATTTTATCACCATAGAGATAGTTTCTCCAAATATTCAAAGCAATGATTACAGCTGATAACTAAATATCATGAGTATGATATTTTGGTTCGTGAAATTTTAGTTATTGTGATGCATAGGAAATAACCCTATCATTCTCTATAAGGACAAAACCAAGTCCTTTCTTCGGTGCATCACTATAAATAATGAACCCATCAATCCCCGATGCTAGATTCAATATAGGATCATTGAAAAATATTCTCTTCAGTTCTTCAAAAAATTCTTTACACTTTTTTGTCCAAACAAATTTAACCCCTTTACGTGTGATCTTTGTTAATGGGTTAGCCAATTAGGTGATATTCTGGGCGAAACGTCGATAATAACCTGAAAAACCAATGAAACTGCATAACTTGGTTATAGTCGTCGGTGCTGGCCATTCTTGGATTGCCTTGGTATTAGAAGGATCAATAGAGATTCCATCTTTGGGGAAAATATAGCCAAGAAAAGAAATCTCCTGAAGTCATAATTCACACTTTCTAAACATCTGATATAATTAATGTCTTCTAAGAGTCTTCAAGATAATGCGCAAGTGATTTTCATGATCTTCGTAGCTTTTGGAGTATACCAAGATATCATCAATAAATACCACTACAAAATAATCGAGATATTCCTTGAAATCTTTGTTCATTAGATCCATGAAAACAGAGGGTGCATTAGTAATCCCAAAAGGCATTACTGTAAACTCGTAATGCCCGAACCTAATTCGAAATGATGTCTTCAGAATTTCTTCCTTCTTCACAAACAACTAATGGTATCCAGATCGAAGTTCAATCATAGAAAAGTATTTATCTCCATGAATTTGGTCAAATAAATCATCAATGCGAGGTAGGGGATACTTGTTCTTTATTTTTATAGCATTGATCTCCATGTAGTCGATACATAACCTCATAGAACCATATCTCTTCTTAACAAAAAGGATAGGGGCTCCCCATGGAGAAACACTAGGGAGAAAAAATCCCTTATTACTCAATTACTCTAGTTGTTTATTTAGTTCCTCTAATTCCACAGTGGTCATTTTATAAGGGGTCTTCGATATAGGCCTTGAACCAGGAATTAAATCACTACAAAACTCAATTTCTCATTCTGGAGGATATCCAGGTAAATCTTCCGGAAACACATCTACAAATTCTTTCACAATAGGCACATACTCTATTTGAACATTCCTATCTTTACCCATAGTTATTTCATTCTATTCTTCCCCAATAATTGAATTTAGTGGAGCTACTGGGGGTGGATCTTGGTAAGAATCAGGTGGTGATGATTCTTCTCTAAATATAAGGTGTTCCTTATCATCATCATAAAAAATCATAACCTCCTTATTCTTATAATAAATTTTCACATTAGGGTCCAAAAACCAATCCATACTGAGGATTATATCAAATTCAATCTTGGGTATGATGATGATATCAGTAGATAAAGAACATTTATATGCCCTAATGGAAAAGGATCCACAGAACATTGTAGCAATGATACCTCCCTTAAGAGTTTTGACTGAAAACTCCCTTGTTAAATCAAATTGTAAATATCTAATTTTCATAGAAAAATGGGAATATATGAAACAATGTTATGATCTTGAATCAAATAATGCATTTGTTAAACTTGAGGAAACCATTATATTACCTGCCACCACGTCTTTTGGAGCTTCTACCTCAGCAGTAGTGATAGCATATGCTTGGCATTGATCCCTTGGCCTTTTCTGAGGTATGTTCTCCTAACACTTAGGAAATTCATTTAAATAATGTCCCATCTACCTGCTGTTGTAGCATTGAACATCGGTAGCTTCTTTCTTCCCCTTGTAATCACGTGCATGGTGGCCTTTTTCACCACACTTCTAACAGAATCTCATTCCCTTCAAGAAAGTACCAGGGTGTTTCTTCACACAATTACTGTAGGATAGATAATAAACTTTTCCCCTCTTCCCCTTATTTGCATTCCAAGACCGATCAGCAGATCTCTTCTTCTCTTTATTTTCTTTAAAGTCGTAAGACATAGAGAATTCCTTTATGGTCTTGATAGAACACAATCCAATATCTTCGTATGATGAGAAGGATTGTGTGACCAATGATCGATGGAGAAACGGTTTTAACCCATCAAAGAAACTATCAATCTTTCTTATTAGGTTGCGTATATAATCTATTTCATACCTCACTATCCTTGTAAAGTTAGCCACATAATTTGTGATATTCTCATTCTCCTTTTTCCTCAGACTCAGATTTTACCTTTCCATATCTGCTCGATGGTCACAAAGAAAATATTTTTCTAAAAAAGGATCTTTTAACACCCTCCATTACTTATTTCATACTTCATCATCTTTCTTTGTGTTTTGAATAAATGACCACCATTGATCAGTATATTCAGTGAGGTGGTAAACTGCCATAATAACTTTTTCCCTTTCATTACTCCCCAAGGCATGGAATATTTTTTCTAAGGAATTTATCCATTGCTCAGTTACTAGTGTATTTTTACCCCCATTGAATGTTGGTGGTTGCTGCCTCATGAAGAGATATAACATTGATCCTCCACACTGTGGATCTCGGTGCTCCATACAAGTAAGGTTTTTATTCATAACCTAAGTGAGTTGTCCTAGTATGGCGATTAGCTGATCAGCACTAGTTCCATCACCAACTCCACAATAATTATCTTGAGTAGGAGGTAAATCCCTATATGGTTTGCGTGCGTTGAAACAGTTTCCATTTCTTCCACTAGGAACCATTTCTAAACAATGGCATATACTAGATTAGTTTATGAATCACAATACATGAATCAAAACTTGTAAAACACTTAACATAAATTGAATAGTTTATGGATATAATCCATAATCATAAAAATGTTTTCTTTGAGGAAGTATATACTCATAAACCCTTCATAATGGTTTGTAAAGAAAATGAGAATTATCCTAACCATATCCCTCGGGAGTGTCATAACCAAGAGTGCAGCAAGACCTGTTGTCGTGCACCAATTCTCATTCGAGTCTAGATCAAAGTGGTGTTTTCAGGTTTTACCCCTAGGTACTTCTATGCTAAAGCTTCCTCAACCTGCTCATGTCTAGATAGGGATGTATTTCTCGGAAAAACTCACTATATCTCTACAATACCAAAAATCTAGGAAGTTATTCTATAATAATCCTCAAAGGCCATTTTAGGTCTATATGCTCTAATCAGAGTTTATCTAAATCTAGCTCCCAAGGTTTGTACTAAACTTCCTCTGATACCAACTGTAATGCCCCGAACCCAATTACCCAGAGTCGGTCCATTATTACATAACATTGTCATGATCACAAAAGATCAAGTCTCAAAAGACCAATTAGTTTAGTAGCCTTGGAATCACTAGATACATTCTTAAAGTTTATATTACATAATAAAGTGAAAACTACAACAACATCTTGTCTCCACACTCATATCCCCTTATACTATCCCCACAGGTTATTCATAAAATACTTCTTCACATCCATGGAAAAATAAAACATAGAAAGGGGTGAGCTCAAATGCCCAGTAAGGATAACAATATAACCAAAACTTTCATAAATAAGCATAAACATTTAAGGCAATGTATAACTAAAACAAAAGCCTTTTAAACTTGAACTTCAGCTTAATATGGAAGAAATAAAATGAAATAATTCTATTTATTTTTCAAATGGATATTCTACTAGTCGAATAATCACATGAAATATCAATAACCACTTTTATAGTGATGGAATGCATAATTCCGGACTATCATAACCACATAGTCAAGGCCTTTTTCCAAGAATACAAATAAGATTCTATCAAGCCCTTGTGCAAAGACACTGGTTTGTCTCCTGAGACCTATCGATGCATCGAGGAGCTATAGCGGGCTCCACCCTTCACTTACTAAGTCCAATTCCTTCCTTATGTGAATAGGTTTAAACATAACATAAACATTCGTATTAAAACTAACATACGAAATGTCAATACTTTCTCCATAAACCATTAATGGTATAAAAATAGCACATCCACAGTCAAAAATATCACAAAACCCTCAAAAAATATGGAAGTTATATATCGTAATAAATCAACTTCAAATAAGCTTAAAATCCATCAAGGGATGTTGACATAGATGAAATCAAAACTATTTGAGAAAAGTATGTCTTTTTTTGAAATCATTTAAAAGTCAAATAATTATAAAAGATAAATTTTACTTTGAAAATATTCTTATAAGCTTGTAAGGGAATCTTCAACAATTTTATAACGGCGGAAAATAGCCACACCCACCGTATAAGTTAAAAAGACATTCTTACAATAATTTTGTCGAAAAGGTTAAAAAGGACCGTGTTTGGAAAACGATAGAAAGATTCCTTTATAAACATCTTATAAAAAGTCAAACAACAGTATAAATAACTTTAACCCATAGTCTTTAAAATAGTAAGAATGATTTGAAATACATTTTCAAGAAACATGGATGTGAATGATAAAGAGGTCCCAGTAGATAATTATATATAAACAACCTTGAATAATGAAGAGGTTGTGAAATTAACCCTTACATTGTAATTTTCCTTGGTTGATGGAAGGTTAAACTCCTGTATAATTGTGAAAGAATTGTTATTAAATTATACAAGATTCATATACATTAATATGATATCATATATGATCAATTAACATTGCTTTGTTAATAATATCTTAGTATTATCGTCGTTGCAGGTGTTAACTTACTCGTTTTATTTTATATGTTTTGTTACATAAGCAGTGTTTGTTGTGGATAGGTTGTATCTTATTAATATCCAGAATGATATCAAGTCCTTACACATTATTTCTTATCATTAAATTAGAATTAGACATGAATGGATACGATGGGGAATGAATCTCATGGCGTTCGTGGAGACGGTAGTCCGTACGTACGCACGAGCGACAATATCATTCTTTTGATATTAAAATCGTATATAATTGGATGGTATATCATATATAAAAAATAATTATAATTTTATATTTATTATTTTTTTCTATTACACAGAATTGTCATACCCATCCATATAATAATGTTTTGAATAATAATTACACCACGATGTGGAGACGGTAAGCCGTACGTACGCACGTATGGTGACATGTCATTCAAAGGATGGATAGAATACTGAATATGGTTGTACCATATTAATAATAAAATCACAGCATATATAAGATAATGGAGTTATTATTTTATAATGCAAATAACAAAGAAAGAAGACGTTGAAGAATAAAGGAACATAAAGAAGGTGGTGAAAACATTACCTCTTCTTCGGGTTCCTCCTTTTGATTTGATCAAAAGAGCTCCTTATCTTAGCTTTCTGATCAAAATAAGGCCTCTAGGTTGAAGTGAGGAAAGTTGAGAGAATATTTGGTTAGCGTTTTTCTGAGCCAAAATGCTTTGAAGGTGTGAATTAGAGGGTAGGGGAAGTTCCCATTTTTAAGCGGGGTGAAGGGAACCTTAGGAAAAGCTAGAAATATTATTTTATAAAAAATTAATATTAGGTTTATAATGGCTCCAAAGTATATTATTTAAAGATTAAGGTCGTTATAGTTCAAAAACCACTCAACCAATAGGTTTTTGACAGGTTTGGGTTGCTATATTAACTTTATCTTTTTTATTTAACTATTAGTTAAATAGTTTGACATTTATCATGTCTCTTTGTATTTTTATATTATATAGTCAATAAACTTGCTATAAACTTCCAATATACCCCCAAGAAGTACATTAATAACACAATTATCATTATATAAGTCCTTTGGCCAAACCATATATTTTTAGGAATAGAATATCAATTAATAATATAATATTTGTTTTAAAAACACATTTATGTGAATTTTGACAATATTTAATAATTGGTTTTTGTTAAAGTCTTAAAACATTTATTAATTAGAAAAAAATTAATTAAAGAAATCATATCATGTCATAATAACAAATAAAAATCGTTTATGTCATCAAAATGTTCAAATTATATATATTTTAAAATTTATAATACTAATTATTTGATTCTTTCATTAATAAGGAAAATATTGCATCATTATTGTGTCACAAATATATTTAATTATTCAATGTATAAAAATTATAAAGAAAATACCATTATGTATTCAATATTTTTATATTTCTAATGAATATTTATAGTTGAAAATATAACATATATAACCCTATGTAAAAATTGTTTTTCTAAAAGATATATGGTTATGTCATTTTTGTATTTACTTTAACTTAATTAATATAAAGTGTCATTTTTACTTACAAGTGGATCCATGGGGTAAACAACTCGACCCAAAGATTACCATGGTCATACATGTATCAACCAATAGGGTTAGTACACGTTTTAGGGTAATTTATTATTATTATATTTTTATTTTTTACCCTTATTTACCAGATTTACCCTTTAACCATGGTAAATAATATATTTACCGAAGTAATTATTCAAAATGTCTAAAAATAAAAGTTACATATTTACACAATTTGGACCTCCTGATTGTAAATATAGAATTATTTTTTCCAAATTCAAAACACATAAGTGGCAGAAATTAATTTAACATTAATTCCCACTGTTAAAACAAAAAACGTGTTTTTAAGAGATAATAACTATCAAAAGATTGGCACTTTCTTATTTCCAGTTTAAATGTGAAATTATTTCCAATGACCAACATTGGATTAAATAGTAAAAATATAATCTAATTATACTCTAAAATCTCTCAAATTCATAATTTATCACTACTAATTATTTCGATTAAAAAAGTTGTTTTTAATTAAAATTAAGTAATTTTCACTATTCATCACAATATGAAAGTTATCACGCTGAGCTAATTTTTATATTCCAAATTAAAAAATGAATTCCATTTTGAAAGATAAAATTTATAATGTTTCAAAAAGTGGGTATTACTATTCATAATGGTAAGCTTGATTGGTGGTTGTGTGTGTTAGAACTCGAAGTTGCTTACAACACATGCAACTGTATTATTCAAAGAGAAGTGTAACGTGGAAGCTTGGGGTGTTACAATATTTATACATTAATTATACTTTTAATAACAATCATGAAATATTCTTTTTGAGAAATTAAGTACACTACAATCATAGAGACTGTAGTACTTGCGCATGAATAACCATTACATTTTTCAACAATAATTATGTAATGGAGGTATGTAATATTTTATATTTAGATAATTATGATAATATATTAAATACCATATACTTATACATATCATCCATATTATATGGTGTTGAAATTAGAGTCACATCACCACATGAAGGAGGTAGTCCACACATACAAGAATGATGTTATCATCTTTCAGTGAGTGAAGAGATAAGAATTGAAATGATATAATATATTTTAAGAATGGTGAATATGTATTTAATAAAATTATAATTTCATGTATATAAGAAAATACTAATTAAATTTATCTTTATTATTTTCAATGTAAAATGATAGTGAAAATAAATCACATGCATCGTGAGTCTTTATTCTGTCGTAAACACTAATGATGTTATCGTATCCCCTATGGAATGAAATACATAAAAATGATATATAATATCATGACAATAGAATAATTATTCTGTTATAATTGTCATAAATATACTTTATAACCATCATCAAACCCAAATGTGGTATGGGGTAATGAAGAAACGAATGACGTCATTTAATGAGAAGATAGTCGGATGTACTCATGAATTATGATTTTGTAACTCATTTTATGGATGTGAAGATGGTTGTAGGGCATTACCCTAACATGAAAACATCCCAATATATGTATTATATTTAGTTTATTATATAATATTGTTTTAATAATAACTGATGTATGTGGAGAAAGAAAATTCTCATTGAAGAATGTTGCCTCTTCCAATAGTAACCTCCTTCGGTTTGCACCGAAATTCTTAAAAGGATGGATTTATACCCAAACTAAGTATTATATAATGAAATTAGGGATGTTGTGAGATGAATTTTTATGTTTTGGTTAATCCAAATGTATTTATATGTGTGACTATGTTAGGGGAGTGAGTTCCTTTTTATAATTTAAGAGGTGTGATGACCCAGACATTTATAAAAGATATTCCCTTTGACATTGGATTAAATACCATATTATTTTTATAAAAAACACATGAAATTATTATTTTTTTCATATTGAATTTAAAATGTCATTAATCATCCTAATCGTTGATAATAAATCCATTTAAAAGCTATCGTATGATTTGTATAATGTAGGGTTTTGATCTATCCAATTGGCATAAATAATGGAAGTGACGACCTCAACTAGTATGATCATACCCTATGAAGCACATTTATCAAATAATTCAAGGGCGATAAAATCTATATTATTTTACCTTGACCAATCCCAAACCATGATTGAATAGCTTAAGCATGAGAGAAATCATTTAAGGGAGACAGTCATGCTCATCGAGATCATGATCTAAAACATATATGCCAAACCGCCCATGAAAATCTCTCCATATTTCACCACAAACTTTGGGAGTTTGATGGGGTAAGAAAAATATATGTACGAAGACCAAAATAATGTTAATATTTTTATCTTATATAGTAATGAATATATTTACCTCTTATTTTAACTATATTATTAATGATTTCGATTTTGAAATGATAAAAAAGAAATTTAATTTTTATATAATGTAAAATTTTAATTAAGATACCCATTTTTTATAAAGTAATAATTTATTAAAATAAATTATGTTTTAATAAAAATAATAAGATTAAGTAGGTTTTTCAAATATAAATTAAAATAAATTTTTATAAAGTAAATTTTATTTTTTATAAAGATTAGAGAACTATAATTGTCAAAAAAAACACAACATTTCTGAATAAATGTATATTATTTGTTTGAATGTAAATATTCACATATTTATAAAATTACTTGAATAAAATAAATATTATTTTCTGAACTGTAGTGTCAAAATTATGTAACGGTGAATTGTTCATAATTTCAAAAACAATTTAATTTTATACTAAAAAATAAATACAATATAAATATATAGTGTGTATTATGAAATCATAATGACTCAAAAGTGATTCAACAAATACTAATAAGGGAATACCTGAAACAATATATCATCCCCATTTATAATAATTTTGAGGTTATTTTATTAATTTTATAATGCCTCTATGAATCCTCCAAGAACTAATATATATTATATGGTTTTGAAATTATTTCTTTAAGAACATGACTCACAACCACATAAACAAGATTAATATTTTAATAAGTTTAGAAATATTCTTTATGAAATAATGAAATCCACTCTTATTTAAAATACCCATGGGAAGGTTTCTGTTTTTTATTACTTTATTATATAGAGTCTGAAACCATAGTCTGGGAAATAATAAAGAACTCCCGTCTCTTTTCCTTTATAAACCTACCAAAGATCATATTACTCTTCTATTAAAAAATTTGTATCACTTAATTAATATTCCCTCACTACTATAGAATCAAATCGAGGTTCCCCCAAGCTATCAATGAGCTCGTACCACTATTTTCGAATCATAATCTCAAGGTAAGGGATCTCTCTCCCTTCATTTAAATTCAAGCACCTTATTTGAATATATCTTTTTAAAATATCAATTAATTGTGTTGATATGAACTTATAAATATCCCTGTAAAATAAAATTTAATTCCCAAAAATGATATATAATTTCTCCCCTCTCAATAAATAATTTACCTTAATCATTACTAGGATGAAATTTAGTAAGGGGTATATTCCTTCTCCTCTTTATTCATGAACCTTCTTCATTTTTTGCCTTTGATTTCCAATTCCTAATGTAAGGATATGTTTTTAAAAATTCATATTACTCTTCATTTTATATAATGATTATTATGTACCCCTTTATATCTCATTATAATATTTATAAAATCATTAATAACTGTCGTTTTGATGCCAAAAGTTCACTACAATTTTCTTAAGCCAAACTTTTGTATTGTTAATACCATCACTATTTCAACTCAAGGGTCTTAACCTAGACATATTAATACGAACATGATTTTGGATTTACATTAATTTATTCAAAAATAATTTATCATGATTTAAATTTGATGAAATATGACCCTATGTTTAATGGTTTATGTGGCATACTTATTCGTGTATATGATATGAAAGCCACAGGTGTGCTCGAAATTATATAGCACTCTAATTCATTAGGTAATGGTTTTAACTTATGAGACATCATGAAATGTATTAGGGAGTGAACCTAATATGTCATAAGACTTTTCAACCATGTTATTATTTCTTGGTAGTTATGATTGACCTATGTTTATGATGCCATGTTTAAAGTTGCTTCCACAATCCCATGTGAGCTTTATATTATCATTATATATAAAAAAATATTGTTAAAAAATTATTATTCTCATCCCTATTATGTTACCTTCATATGAATATTGTATCTCATATGCTACATTATCACCATGATGTGATTTTTTATTCCCTTACTGGGATTTAGATCTCACCCTTTTCTTAAGTATGTCACCAAGTAATCCCATGTATTTTTAGAGGACCAATGATTTATAAGAGAATATTAAAAAATATTTCAATAATGTTGTTGTATACCATGTTCAAGACATTATTCTATGCATCTAATTACCAAATAAACTATTCTTCACAATAATTAAGGTTATATTATTTGTGTTTTGTGTAATAAATCCTAAATTAATGTGTAATAAAGGAATGGGTTTTCATAGTTGATATTAGATAAAAGGTTAGTGATATTTTGGAATATGATTAAAAAACATTAGTGAAATCCATAGGTACAAGAATAAACATAATAATACATACATAACTTTTGGTAAATTATATATTAACTGGTTTACATGAAAATACATCTATGTCTGGATAATACAAGCAGATGTGGCTCTAACAGAGATGTGGTTGGTGGTAACACCTAGAAACACTGTATTGAGCTAGAATTGATCAAGAAAAGGTGAAAGAAATGGTTCTTTCAAAAATATGGTTTGAAAATAATAGGTTATATTCTATGGTATATTTATAATCTCATTATGAACCATTATTAAGGGAACAAATATGCACATAAGAGTCTATTTGAGGAAATAAATCAGGGATAACACTAATTAAAGCCAATAAATTCATAAGTTATTGAAATTAATGTAATTTATAAATTTTAACATCAATTTTTTTGGATTACCATTTATGTGTTTAATAGTTAAAAAGTAATCATCCCTAATTTTTCCTTTTTTCGAATAGTCATAAATATGAGGAACTGAGTAAATAACAAATTTGAAGGGAAATGTGATGACTTCCCAAATGAGATACCCAACCTAACAGGAGAAGGAATCATGATCTTTATGAAGATACTATATCAGTTGACTCATGTTCTAATTAAAATACTAAATCATAAGGAACACCCAAATCTCACCAAGAAATAACATGCATTAATTGAAACCATTATTCCACAATGGCCTCCATCAATCATTAGATCATTTGAACCCTTGATTGTGGAACAATTGATCATCCTAATTAAGAAGAACTTCTCTATCTTCCAATGATATAATTATGGTAAGTTCATAATCTATGATTATCTTATGGAAGGGGAAGAAGGTCAGTAGAGGACTTTGATCAAGAATACAAGTCTTAAGGAAGCAAATGAAGCGATAAGGTGGAAGAAATTCCATAAAATGTTTTTTGGTTAACTTTTTCCTTACACTATTGGACATTAAATGGAAATGTATTTCCTTTACCTCAAAATAAACTATGAATCCATTGTAGTGAATGAAAGAAAAAATAAAAATAATTATATGATACACCTTCGACATTTTCATTACCCTTGAATTAAATGTTTACCACTACTTTGGGAAAAAAACTAAGCCTATGAAAATCCCTGGAGATTTGGGAATTTGGTAGCTATGAAGAAATTGTCCAATGTACACTAGAAGTCAAAATGTAGTTCAGTGAATCCCACGGGTCTCACTGTGATAAGAAGCACAACGTTGAGTCTAATTGTAGTGGTGTATAGGAAAAATCTAATGGGGGTATGAAAATTCAACATTCCATAGGTTAAAAGGTTAGAAAAAAGAATCTGTGTAGTTACCTAAAGGGGGTGATGTAATGATTTAGCACCATGAAGGATGGTCACCAAGCTTCTAATATATAGGAAATATTTTGAGGTATGTCCTTGTTTAAATTTTGGCTTATATCCTTTTATGTAGGTTATTTAATTGATTCCAAAGTCTACGAGGAGGATCAATAGTATACCAATGGTTTGGGACATGAAGTAATGAACAACGGGTCCATTCAGTTCATATTGCATGGTTGGTGCACAATTAGTACTAATTGTGTGCACCCTAACTATTCTTGCTTGTAGGAGTGGTGCATAGTTATTTAAACCATGCATGGGGGAGGTGATACCATGAAAACTTCAATAGAGCTAATATGCATAATAACCGCATGATTTGACGAATTGTTCATGATTCCCAGTAAAATATGTGACATGGACCCTCTTTGATAGAGGTTTATGAATGGCTGGCACACTAATTGTCTAAATGTGTGACCAAACCATGAGCCTTACTAATGTGGGTAAAATTCAATTCTACCCCTCAAGAATTCAGTTTCTTCATCTGATTTTCTCCCCTATTCTTCCTCCAGCAGAATGAGTGACAAACTAATATCTTCCAAGAATACTAATGATTGATCTACATCATTTCTAAGACATTTTTAGCATCATTGGTTGTGGATCAAAGCTACGTGTGATTATGACACACCTCTTTCTTCTTCTTTTAGACTAGAGTTTTGAAATTTTTCTACCTATTTTTATGCCCAAACCCCCTCTTTTCCAATAGATCATATGTTGAGTATTTGAACAGTGTTTGAGTTGTAATAAATGGTTGGGGTTAAGGTATAATTCTCCAATAGATTCAAGGTATTTGGTTTACAAGTTATATCTCACATTATTTTTGATTTTTTAGGTGTTTGTGGTTGTTCTATAGTGTCCTTGTGCTATCTATTAATGTTTCCAACGTAGAATCTAGGATTAATTTGGTCAATTAATGAATTTAACCCCTAATGTTCCTCATGGGATTCATTGAGGTTGATTAGACTGGGTTAATGGCCTCCCATGAGGTGTGGTACTTCTTGAACATAGAAATTTAAATTTTTAATGTGTAATTGAATTTTTATGAGTCCTATACCATGATAAATATGTGACATGATATCTCAGATTATAAATTTAAACTAATGGTAATTTTTTATATTTTTTGAAATTGAATAAGGGGGCATGTGGTATAATGGTAATGGGTTAAATGAGTTGTTTATTTTAAAAGGAATGTATATTTATGGGTTTATGAATGTAAATGATAAATGATATAAATGAGTTAAAACTGTAATTAATAATGTGTAAATGGGTTAAGGAATGAAGATGGATTATGTATTGTATATAATGATTTAGTATAAGATTAATGTGTTAAGAAGTGATGAGTTGTGATTGATTTTTGTGACATGAATAGTTAAAAAACATATGCACATAGCTTAGTGATATGTCGGGAATTGACTTGATTTTATATTACCACAGATTAGGTTAGACTGGGTCTTTAAAACCCACCCATCTAATACATGGTTTAGGGTGTTATAATGAGGATTTAATCCCCTAATAGTTTCATTTGGTTAGAGTACATATACTAAGGATCTAAGGTAAGTGTTTTGTTTTTTGGATATGATGTTTTCCACAATGGGATAGGGAACCTGAATTACCCCCTTTTGCATAGTCATGTGAATATAATTGTCCATAGTGTAATTGATGGAATGCCTAACCCATGGGAAAAATAATGAATGTGAATAAAGTAAATATTTTTAACTACTACCATCTTGATTATCTCCTATATGTACTGTTATTCATTTTTTATATGCTTACAATATATGTTAGACTAGATATTTTGTATACACCATTAGTGTTGTCTTACTGAGTTTTAATCACACAATTATTGAGTCATCATTAGTTACCTGAGAAGACTTCATGGTTTAAGGTCATGATAAGGGAAATAGACCTATTCTAGAAGGCCAAATTTGGTAGGGAACATGCTTGGATTAGGGATTTAAACTAGGAGTCAGGACACATTTTTAGGATTTCTTCAATTGTCTTTATTTTGGGTTTTTCTTACACTTGGATCTATATAACATGACATAGAATACTTATTTTGTGTGGCCTTATACCATGTTTTTTGAAATGGTTGGTTGTACATGATTATTATTGATTTCTTGATTTAATTCATATTTTATCTGTTTTGGATTACTCTAATAAGGATCTTATTGTATCCCAGATTATTACATTAGACCCTTGTTGCTAGTCGGAAGCCCCTATCATATGGGGTGGAACTCATGAAGTTATGTGGTGACCCTGCCTGGTGTACTATTTTAGTGGCTCATAGGTTTGGGACGATATAAAATGGTGTTATAGGGGTTTTATTTTCTATTATTTTACTATTTGGTAGTGGTATATGGGATATTAGGGTGTGTCATGCCTCTAAAATGAGCTCATTAAAGTGAGTATCCAGATCATTTATTCGGAGAAACCCAGGTACCCATGGTCAGATTATTGTTCTTGGTGTTTTTTGTTACAGTTGGATGATACTTTACCATTGGGTGATGCACTTGTTATGTGATGTAACTATTTCATGGTATTTTTCTAGTGGTCAAAATGGTATGAGGTTGTTCAATCATGAATCATGTTAGAAACATAGGGATATAGTTGGTGTGCATCATGGTACAAACACACAGGGAAGAGAAATGATTAAAAAGTTTTCCTAATGAATGTTTTGTGACTACGTGTGTGGTTGAAACCGTGTTTACCATCGACTGTGGTAGGGATGGTGGAGGGTAGGGTTCCTGAAGTCACTATACTTATTTGGATATTTATGTGAAATGGGGTTTTTATGGCTTATAGGGAGCCTTATTTTATGTAAAAAATGTATGTTTTATATTTTTTGTTATGATATGTGTGTTTGGCAAGGAAACGAAATTCCACAATGATGACTAGTTTCATTTGGGAGACATGGGGATATCGCTATTAATTCTCTTCCATGGGAGGAAAAGAAAAACCTCTTGAACTAGGGTAATACTGTGGAGGAGCAGTTCCATAATAAATTTTCTTTCTTTATATGGATGATGCAATGGGGCATTATAAGGACTTAACTGAGTATGTTCGATCTGAATAGAAAGTTTCATTTACAGCACCCTCCAACATTTTCCAGAGTGGGTAGACTATAGTCGGTTGGGTTATGGATAGATTTCATCGAAAAAAATAATGGTCCACTAAGAGACTCCACTTGAGAATAGAGTTATGTTGGTGGAAAACATATTATGGGGAATATAAAAGAATTCATGGGATATTCTAGTTTAAATCGAGTAGGAAGAAAGTAGGTTATGGAAGGGTTTTCAATAAATGTTTTTAGAAAATTTTAATCTAGAGACCTTGAGGAAGTAGAAGGCCAAATATTTTATCATCTTGGACAATTATATTATGACAGTGATGTATTATTTCATATACTTCACTAACATTCAATTATTTGATCCAGCATTGGTAGAGGATGATGTAGAAACAAATAGTTGTTTTTTGGATGCACATAAACATGGGATCATTTCCTATGTCAATATATTTTATTTAATGAGGATTTTTAGGTGGTGGATCATGCCCTTATTTCAGAAGGGAACCTCAAGGATGCCTCTGGTGGTGAACATGTGGTTCTATTTGAGTGATCCATTAGTGAAACCTCTGGTAGTAAGAACCTTCATTTCAACAGATTTCAAAAAGGGAGTGGTGGAAAATGTATTTAGATAAGAGGACTAGAAACTCATGGAAGTTATAGAGTATTTTTTTTATTAGAGTGGTTTTTCCAGACACATGCACGGTCATTCCCCTGACCACTAGTTGAGTGTCGATCATGTGGATGGATGGGGTGTGTGAAAAGGTTCTATAGGAACCCTCGATAGATGGGAGAAGTTGGAGGATCATGGTTGATGCAGAATGTAGATAGGGGGTTGGTTTCCTCATATGAGGTATGCAGTGGGAGTTTTACCAGCCAAACAAGTCGGGGTGGTAGACATATTACTCCAGGATAAGGGGGTCCATATCAGAAGGGTAGTGAAACACTAGGGACTCAAATAGAATCCCTAGGTAGAGGAGTGTGTCAGCTTTATGCAGTTAATCCTACTCATATAGTAGGTGAGGCCAGACCATCAATAGTCTGAGGTACGATTCATGTAGCTTCTTGTAACACCCCAAGGTTTTACAAATAAGTTTAATGAAATGCATAAAACACTGAGTATCTTCATAATGGAACTTTTTTTAAGGCGGTGGTCATAAACTAGCTGTTAAACATAATTTTTCCACTTTTATGGTTTGAATTTTTAAAAATAGACATCTATGGTTGTGATCAATAAGTTATTTGAAATCTAATAGAACTAGATTTTTTTAGTGAATAGTAACATTTCCTTTTGAATAGTAATATAAACCTTATGTATAGTAAATATTACTACTTTTTTCTTAAGGTTATAATATAAGGATATATTGATTAATTATTCAAGGTGATATAAAAGTAGTTATAGTTTTAATGTTTTTATTTTCTGAATAAATTTTGATTATATTTAAAAATTAAATTAATCATATTTTGAAAGTTATTTTTAAAAAATGGTGTTAATTTTTTAATTCTACATGTCAAAAAAAATTCGGGTGAATACATTGGATTTTTTTGAAATGACTGAATTTTGGTGAATAGGAAAATACAAAAATTTACAAAATATGCTATATAGTTGAATTTTTGCATCATGTTTGTGTCATAGAAGATGTAAATAGCCGTTAGTCCAAACATACATTCACTTATTAATCTTTTGAATCATATTAATCAACAATATTCATAGTATTTTGGAAAAAATATTAAACTAGTGATTAAAATAATGTAACCCCCCCCCCTCCTCCACTATAAATAGCACTCTCTCACCCCTCCTCCTCTCACACCAATCAATCTGTAAGTCTTTTATAATTTCTACCAAATAATATTACCAAGACCCTACCGAAAATCCAATACCTAATGCTCATGATAAAAGGACAAAACTAGGGGATTTAAAAAGGATATCAAGGATAAGAGATCAATAGGTAATGATCCTCTTTCATTTTCTTGTGTTTTATTTTCAGTTATTTCTTTTCATATACTCTCTTATCACACCCTTATCCAAGAGGCAAGAAAGATCCAGTATTATATATATTACGTATTTTTATGATATTTATGGAAAAATTCATCATGATTCTTTCTCTCCTCTTCCTCTTATTCTAAAAATAATAACACTGTATCTGATGTGCTGATTTACAAAAAATGTGGACAATGTATTTTCAATTACCATTACTCTCTTCAAAACTGGTTCTAAAACAATTTCAATTGTTCAAACATATTTTAATGTGTATGTTATATCCTCTTTCATTTTATGGAGTTAACATATATACAAAATATTTTGTTATAAAAAGAAACTTGTTTGTGATTATCAATGAACCACTGAAATGATCTAAATTGATATCACTAAGGATTTATCTAATGATTCATCCTCATACAATATAAAAAAACTATTTATAGAATCATTTAATATTTTGGAAACATATGAATACCATTTCATTCAAAATAAATAATTTCATCTCCATATGATAAGAAAATCAAATACAAACATTCCATGGAAATCATGTTATGAATGCACCCAAAACAATAGAAGGAACAAAATACTAATAATTAAAAGGTGAAATGATGTAATGAAATGATCATATAAGGTGTTATAAACATTAATATTCTTCTGTAAGATATTAATTTCACTCTTTTAACCAATATAAATCATTTTTTATCACATTTAAAGTTAGTCAAACCCGAGGTAAGGGAATTCTTAACCCAACTTCCATTTTTTGGGTTAACCCTCAACATCATTATTAATGTGGTATTAAAATTGTTTGGGTGATCATTTTTTTGAATATTATGTTTAATTATATTTATTTATAGTGTATATAAATATTTCACCCACTCTATTAAGTCTCACTTAAATTATATAATATTTTTAAGGGGAATTTCTTATAAAATCCTCTTTTAAAATCATGTTTTACAAAATTCCAAAAAAAATGTTTTTGTGAAATTATTCATGTTGTATGATATGTTATGGTTATTGGGAATTGTTTATGATGAATTTTGGGACCAATATCTACCACTAATGAATTGGGTATGTGTAAGTTAGAGGTTGGTCGTATGGTTACTCCAAGTGTAACTATACTCAACAAGGTAGTTGCGAGGATCACATTGCAAGGTAGTTGTGAGGATTAAAGATTATAAGGTATCCAAGTGGGTTAAATGATTATGTTATTAATTCCCCAAGATACCTTTATGGTTCTATTTATGTTCTTTATTTTTTTAAAATCTTGTGGAAATCATATGTTTCTCAAAGTAAGTATATATGGGTGACAAGTATATCTTTTTGAAAATGATTTCATATGTTTACAAGAATTAGTGGAAAAATATTTTCATCCCCTATTTTTATACCCCTTACTGAGTTTTTTGTGCTCATCCCATGTTTTTAAATGATTTTAACTGGTTATAAATATGTGTAAGACAAAGAAGGAATATTAGATAAATGTGATGAATATTTGTCAAATAGAACATGTTTTATTTGTAAAAATTTATATTTTGGAAGAAATTGATATTGTTTTGTGGTATCAGGTCTGTATAAATGTGGAATGTTATGTATGTATTACATAATAACTCTCTAAAACTCTAAAATTTAAAATATCCTCATTATAAAAGGAAGTGAATTCTTGACTAAAATTTTATACTATTTATTGTAATAATGTTCGGACCTTAAAGTTGGTATCAGATGACAGTTTTTATACCTTTAGGATGAAGATGATGTGAAAAGAATAACAAAAAGGATTTTAACCCTATGGTTAATTTTAAATGTTATATAATTTATATATTACCATTTTTCTTTGAATAGTTTATTTTTTTCAGAAAGGTTTTCCATAGAAGTAATAGGGAAGATGAAGTGTAAAGGATTTGATAGAATGATATCCTTCAAAATTAGTAGTCCGGAATGGTTGACATTATAACCGAGAAATTTTTGAAAGTAACGGCTCATCTGAAACATTAAATAAATAGTGTTGGCATCCAGGAATGAGAACAACCAAATCTACCACAAAGAAACCCGAAAATAGTGGAACATTTTATGAGGCAACACCCTCATTTTTTCAGTATATATTCTAACCTAGTACCAATTGAAGGATAGATTAAATACCTTGAAAAGATATTCTATGTTATGGGTTGTTTAGATAATTAAAATCTAAGTCTTTACATTTATCATTTTGAAGGTGAAGTTGATCAGTTGTGGGAAATGGTCCTAAATACCAGGGATATAGAGGATATTGAAGCCTTAGAGTGGTATGGAATAAAAATTCTTTTCATTGAATAATATTTTCCAAAGGTAGTTCGAATTTGGATGGAGAAGAAATTTCTTGAACTGAATGAGAAAGAGGAAGATTCAATGGCCATGATTAATGAAAATGTCACCCGGCTGGCGAGGCATGCTCAAAATCTTATTCTGGGTCTTGATATCAAAATCAATTGTGTTTCCTCAAGATTGAATCCAAGATATCGAAGATAATTGTATTCTTGTGTGTTAAAAAGTTACGAGAAACTTGTCTGATGTGCTGAGTGGGTAGAAATGGAGATTTATAATGATAACATGATCATTGAAAACAATGAGAAGAATAGTTCAAGAAGGAAAGAAATGTGTAAGAATCAATTAATGAAATTCGATGGTAAGAAATTTCAATTTCCAGTTTGTGAAAAGTGTGGAAAAAGTACCCTGGGGAATGCTTTACCAAAACTGAGAAGTGTTTTCAATGTGATAAGTATTTCTATATGTACTGAGATTCTAATGAAAATGATCCTCATAATAATCATGATAAGAAAAAAAATGTTATTTAAATGTGGTGATATGGGTCATTTTGAAAATTTCTACCCAAGGGGAGATTTGAATGATGAATAGAATCCAGACTATAAGAATAATGGTGTAGTGAGATCCTTTACAACTACGTCAGCAGTTGTCGGACCATCCAAGGAATTTTTATGAGGTACCTGGTTTGTTTTCTCAAATTTTTATAAATTTTTGTTGGATATGGGTTCTACAAATTCGTTTTTTTTTTTGATAAATTTTCTTGTAAATTGGAAATATCACCTCAAAAAATAAGACCAAAACTATTGTTAAAACACTAGGGGAAATATAAGAGAAAATATTAATTGTAAGAATTTTTCTTTTGTGATATGTGGAAAGACTTTAACTATAATCCTTATTGTTTTCCCATAGAAGATTTTCATTTCATTCTTAGTATGTATTGGATTTGTTTTAATCATGCTAAGATTGATTTTAGAGATAAATAAGTTTTTTATGAGAGAGATTTTAGGTTTGTATACAAGAATAAACCCATACAATTTATAACATCTCATGAATCTAGGAAACTGTTGAATGATGGAAATTAATTTTATATATCACATATTGTTCAAAACAAGGAACTGTTCAGATTAATGATGTGTCAGAGTTAAATGAATATCATTATGTTATACTGATGATTTGTATGCTGTTATACCTGATCGGGAAGCTGAATTTACAATTGACATAGTTCCAAATGCTATGAAAATTTAAAAATTACCTTATAAAATGGCCCAAATGGAACTTATTGAATTGAAAAATCAGTTACTGGAGTTTCTTGATAAAGGCTTCATTCTTCCAAACACTTCTCCATGGGTTTCCATTATTCTGTTCATTAAAAATAAACATGGTTCAATGAGACTTCTCATTGATTATTTATTATTGAATTACATCACAATTAAAAACATGAATCTTTTTTCTTATATCAATGACTTATTTGATCATCTCTAGGGAGCACACTATTTTTTTAAGGATGTCATGAGGTCGAGGTACCTTCAATTGAAAGTAATGTAAGTAGACATCCAGAAGAATTTATTCCGTACGAGATAGGGGAATTGTGAATTTGTTGTTATGCCATTTGGGTTAACTAATTCACCTATTTTATTCATTGATCTTATGAATATAATACTTCATGTGTTCTTGGATAAGTTAGTAGTTGTGCTTATTAATGAAATTCTGGTATTTTCTAAAATTAAATAAGAGAGTGAAAAAAATCTATGGGTTTTTTTTCAAACCATAAAGAAAAAGAAAATATATAGAAAATTTAACATGTGTGATTTTTTTTGTTGCAATAGATTTATTTTCCTTGAAATAATGTTAATAGGGATGTAATAATAGTTTATCCCGCCCAAAAAAGTGGTTGATGAATTTTGAAGAACCAAAATTGTTACAAAAAATAATAGTTTTATTTTATTAGCATTTTATTATAGATAGTTTTTTGAAAACTTTTCACATTTATCTAGCTTTCCAACAAAGTTAACATTAAATGGGGTAAAATGTTTTTATATAGAAGAATGTGATGTTTGTCTTTTGGAACTGATTAAGAGATTGGTCAATGTTCCAATTTTGGATATGTCTTCAATAAATGGTGATTTGGTCATCTACAATGATTATTCATTATAGGGAATTTATTGTGTTCTGATGTATAATGATTAGATAATTTCTCATGCATCATGACAACAAAAAACTTCTTGGGTTAAATTATACCATGTATGATTTAGAAATTGAAGCTATGGTTTTTTTCATTGAAAATTCAGAGGAATCATTTATATAGATCCAAATGTCAAATATAAACTTACTATATAAGATTGAAGTATATATTCACTCTGAAGAAATTAAACATGAGGAAAATAATATGGCTTGAACTAATAAAAGATTATGATTTCTTGCTCAATTACCATTCGATAAAATCTAACAAATTAGCAGATGCCTTGAGTCAAAAAAATAATGCATCATTAACCATGATACATTTGGAACATGATACCTAGATTAATGATTTGGTTAATTTTGGATTAGAAGTTGTTGTTAAAAGAGATTACTCTATTTTGTTTCAGGTTTTAGTGCAGTCATTATTATCATAAAGAATTAAGAAATATCATATAGAAGACCATGAGCAACAGAAAAAGGTATAATTGGTTAAAATGGATATTTTTCTAGAATTTATCCTTGATAATGATTGTGTTTTCGGATTTGGAAAAATATTTTGTGTGTCTTGTGATTCTCAACTGAAGAAAGAGTTGTTGTCTGAAGCTCATAGTTCTTCTTTTTCAGTTTATCTTAGCAGTAAAAAGATGTACAGAGACCTTAGGGAGTATTACTAGTGGGATGGAATTAAATGAGATATTATAGATTTTACCATGAAATGTTTGAAAAGTGAATAGGTAAAATCATATTGGTAGTTACCCAAGGGGATGATTTAGCACTTTCCAGTGCTAGAGTTGAAATAATATATTTTATCCCTGAATTTCATAGTGGGACTAATAAAGACTTCTATAGGTAACAATGTAAAATGGGTGATTTTTGAATTATTTACTAAATCTTAAAATTTCCTTACTATTTGAGATACAATTCTGTTGGATCAGCTTTCTTGATTGTACCTCAAAGTTATTTTTTAGTTACATGAAGTTCCTCTTACCACTTTGTTTGACTTGGATTCCAGGTTCACTTCTAATTTTTTGTTGAGCCATCAGAAGTCATTGGGAACAGAATTAAATTTCAATATACCTTTTCATCCTCAATCAGATGGGAATTAAGAACGAATGATTCAAACATTGGAGGATATTATTTGATCTTGTTCAATGGACTACCAAGTAATTTTGGATGAACATATTTCTTTAGTTTAGTTTTCTTATAATAATAGTGTTCATTCTAGTGTACTGATATAACCCTTTGAGGAATTATATGGGAAGTGGTTTCGAAGTATAAATTTTTTGGATAAAGTCAAGGAAATGAAGATGATGGGACCAGAACTAGTAGAGTATGTGGCTGTGAAAGTTTAGATGATATAGCACCATGTGAGGTTATCTCAGAGTAGGAAGATAATTTATGCAGACCAAAGGAGGAATGAATATTTATTTGAGGTTGGTGATCATGTTTTTCTTAGAGTCTCACCATGGAAAAGTGTTATACGTTTTGGTAAGAAAGAAACTCTAAGTCCATGGTTCATTGAACCACATCAAATACTGGATAAAGTTAGACCAATCAACTACTAAGTATATTTTCCTCCATGTTTTTCTCAGGTACACGATGTTTTTCATGTTTCGATGATGCGAAAGTATGTTCCAGATTCATCTCTTGTCTTGAGACTAGAAGCTGTTTAGCTGGAAGATGACTGCTCTTATAAAGAGAACACTATTCAGATTCATGATCATAGAGAGAAAGTATTGTGGATTAAATTAATCCACTAGTTAATGGTTTTGTGGGGAAACATCCTGGATGAAGAAGAAACATTGGAATCTGAAAATTCTATTAGGGAAAGGTACCCTCAATTGTTTAATAAGTAAATAAGAAATTGTAACAACACAATTTCTAGTAGGTGGGGGTAATGTAACACCCCAATTTTTTACAAATAAATTTAATTAAATTCATGAAACACTAAGTATCTACATAATGGAACATTGTATTATAGAGATACATATAAACTAGTTGTCCAAAATAATTTTTTCACTTTTTTTATTATAATTTTGAAAAATGTAAATATATGGTTGGGATAAGTAAGTTATTCAGAGTCTGATAGAGCCAACTTGTTTTTTGGTGAACAGTAACATACCCTTATGAATAGTAATATTACACTTATAAATTGTAAATATAATTATTTTTTAAGGTTATTAGATAGAGAGATCATCATTAAATTTTCAAGGTGTTATAAAATTAGTTAGAGTTTAAAATTTTCTATTTTTAGAATAAATTGTGGTTTTATTTAAAAATAAAATTAATCATATTTAGAAAACTATTTTCAAAAAATTGAGTTCATTTTTGAAGTCTACATTTCAAAAAAAAATGGTTATGGATATTTTTTGGGATTTTTTTAAAATAAATGAATTTTGTGAATAGTGAAATACATTAATTAACAAATTATTCTAAATAAATGAATTTATGCATCATTATTTAGTCATGGTTGATGTAAATGTCCATTGTTTTGAAATCAAATGAACATATTACAGTTTTGGGTCACATGAACTTATTACAGTTTTTGGGTCACACCACTAAAACCTCTATCTTTATCTATGTTCTACCAAATACTTTTCCCAAGACCCTCCAATAGGTCCAAGACCATATGGAATCACCAAAAGTACAAAACCAAGGTTCATAAATAGGATATCAAGGAGAATAGATCAGGAGGTAAATATCCTCTTTCATTTTCTTGTGTTTTCTTTTCAATTCTTTCTTTTATTATACTCTCTTATCCTCCCCTTTTCCAAGAGGAATGAATGTTCTGGTAAAATATATATTCTTGATTGTGACCATGTTTATGGAAAAATTCATCATGATTCTTCTTCTCCTATTCCACTAACTCTGATTATAAATACACCGTCCTTGATGTGCCGATTTACCAAAATTGTGGAAAATGTGTTTTCAATTTCCATTACTTCCTTAAAAACTGGTTATAAAACCATTTTTTATGTTGAAAACATATTATCGTTTATGATATATTCTCTTTCATGTTCTAGATTTAACATATAAACCTAATTTTATGTAATATAATGAAACTAGTTTTTGATTATCAAAGAACTGCCAAAATGATCTAAACGGATATCACTAATGATTTATCTAATGATTCATTATCATACCATATAACAAAGATGATTTGTGGAATCATTCAATATTTTTGAAATATATGAATACCATTTCATTCAACTTATGTAATTTCATTTCCATACGACAAGACAGTCAAATAAAAACCAACCATGGAAATCATGTAAAGAATGCACCTGAAACAATGGATAGAACAAAATACTTATAATTAATGGGTGAAATGATGTTATGAAATGCTCATATATGGTCTTATAAACATTTGTGTTTTTTGAAAGATATTAGTAACACTCTATTAACCATTATACATAATGTTAAAACTTTTTTTTAAGTAAGATGAACCTGAGGTAAGAGAATTCTTAACCAGAATTCCATTCAATGGGTTAACCTTCTACCTCATTGTTAATGTGGTAATAAATTTTTTTTGTGATGAATTTTGTTTATATTTTGTTTAATTATGTATTTTTACAGTTTATATACATATCCTATCCACTTAATTATGTTTTACATCAATTATATTATATTTGTATGTGGATTTTCTTTTAAAATATTCTATTAAAATTATGTTTTACAAAATTGAAATGAAATGTTTTTAGGAAATTATTAATGTTGTATGATTATGTTATGATTCTTGTTCTTTTTTTATGATGAATTTTGGGACCAATATCTCCCTCTAATTCATTAGTTATGTGTAATTTCATGGTCATTTGTATGGTTACTCCAAGTGTAACTACGATGGTGAAACAATAATGTAGTCGTGAGGGTTACATTGTAAATTAGTATTAAAAACTATAAGGTAACCAGGAGGGTTAAAAGATTATGTAAGCAATTATCCAAGATACCTTTAGGGTTATATTTATTTTCTATATGATTTGTGGATATTTTATGGAAATATCAAGTTTCACATTGTAAGTATATATAGGTTACAAGGATGGATTTTTGAAAATGATTTCATATATTTTGAAGTAATCTTAGACTAATGTTTTCATCTATTTTGTTTATATACCTTACTATGATTTTTGTTCTCATCCCAGGTTTTTAAATAATTTCAATAGATCATGAGGATTTTTAAGAAAAATAAGGAAACCAAGTTAAATGTTATTATGATTTTTAAATGAAAACATGTTTATTTGAAATGTAATATATTTTGGAATAAATGGATATTGATTTTGTGGTATCTGGTATATACAAATGTTGAATCTCATGTATGTATTAAATACCAATTCTCTAAAACACTGAAATTGAAATGATATTCTATGTTAATGGAAGATACTTCTTGACTAAAATTCAGGATTATGTTATGTGATAAGTCTATGTCCTTATACTTCCACTCTTGTTAGTGCTTTATTTGATAAAGGTGTCTCACGTTATTTCATATCTCCTCAATTTTTTAATATATTGAGCCTATAAGTGGAACCTATATGTGGAGTTATGTTTATTGTTACACCATTATGTGTGTGATTAGAATATATCAGAGAACATACAGAGTGTGACCTTGAGTTGGGTGGGTACCGTTTTTTGTTGGACTTGTTTATGCTTGAGATGTTATGTTTTGATCAAATATTGGGGATATATTGTATGTTTTTTCCTCAGGTACATATTTAATATTACCAAAATAGGGTAATTTTAATATCCTCTTAGGGGGTATATATGTTCATTGTGGTAATATGATATCCGAGTAGACTGTACAGGACCAATTTTTCAGTAGTTGGGTGAGATCACAACCGAAGTGGCTTGTATTTTTCTTAATGATGGGGGAGTAGAGTATCTTTTTTTCCTCTTATGGTGGATTAGTTTCAAGATATTTATTCTAAGGAATTATTGGTGATTCCACTTTATGGAGATGTTGAGTTCATGATTTATTTTCTTTTAGGAGAAGAACCTATTTCTATTACACCTTATTGAATGGAACCACCAGAACCTCAAGAATATTAATCTCAATGGGAGTAATTGTAGAATAATTATCCATTCATCTGAGTCTGTCACCTTTGGTATCTCTTTTTTTCATGAATTATGGAGTGATGTTTCAGTTAAGTGTCATTTTTTAGAGAGTAAATAAAATGATAGCTAAGAACCGATACCCCCATTCATGAATCATTGATTCATTAAACCAAATGAGAGGTGCCTATATTTTCTCCCAGATTGATCTTTGTTAAGGTTATTATAAGTTGTGGGTGATACCTTCTGATATAACGCATACATATTTTATGTGTAAGTATAGTTTATATGATATTGTTTTGATACAATTTGTGTTGACCAATGTGCCAGTAATGTTTATTGATCTAATGAACTGAATATTTCACCTTTACCTGGATCGGTTTGTAGTCAGTTTTTTGAATAACATCTATCTGTACTCAATGAATCTTGACGATCATTTCAATCATCATAACATATTCTATAGTACACTAAGAAAGAATATATGATATTCCAATCTCTCTTAATTTCATATATGTATTGACATGGTACATTTCATGGGTCATATCATCTTTGAGGAAGATGATTAAGGGGACCTAGAGAAAGTGTAGGTTGTTTTGTCTTGGGAGCATTCCAAAAATGTTTTTGAAATTTGAATAATTCTTATTTTCGTGTTAAATTACCAAATTTTCATCAAGGAATTCGCCGATTTTTAGGAACCACTATCAGGACTAACAGAAAAATGGAATCAAGTTTCAATGGTTTGGGGTATGTGATAATTTATTCTAGGATTTAATGAAGTAGTTCAATACCACATCGATTTTGATCTTACCTAAAATTGGATAGAGTATATATTATTTTGTGATGTGTTCAGTGTCAGGCCTGGGGTGATGTTGATGCCAGATAACTTGGTTGTGGCATATGGGTCAGGAAAGATGAGAACTCATGAATGGAATTAACATACACATGGTCTTGATTTTGTTGTGTTGGTTTATACATTAAATTATTGGTTGCATTACTTTTTTGGGGAAGAATTGCGGAGTATACCAATAATAAAATCCATAGGTACATTTTTTTCCCAACATGTTTTTAATATTATACAACATATATGGATTGAGAAAATTAATTATTTCAATTATGATCTAATCTATACACCATTAAAGGGAAATATAGTTCTAGATTCATTGAGTTGCAATCCATAAAATTAATATGTTTAGGAAACCAACTTTGAATGTAGGATGATGTCGTTATTTGTGGAGATGCATTTAGTGTTTTAGAAGGGAAACATGTGGATGATCCTTTCATACTTGGAGATTGAGTATTTTCTTCTGAGTGAGATCAAGAATAAGAAATATAAGAATATGAAGTGTTTAGATTTTAGGTAAATTATTGAATGTGATGATTCAACTTTTGATTGGACTGTTGATGATGATTAGATCATTTATGTTCATGGTCATGTTATTTTATACACTTATATATAAGAGGAATTGATGGGTGAGTTCCATGCTTTGAAGTGGGTAGTGCATCCTAGTAAGAACAGTATTTATATTGATATTTTTAGATAATATTTCTGTCATGGGATGAACAAAGAGATTAAAGGTTTCCTGGATTTATTCTAAACCTTTCTGCAGGTGAATGCTGAGAATCATTAACCATGTGGTTTGTTAGAGATGTTTCTCATTCCAGAATGGAGTAGGATGACATTACAATGGATTTTTTGGTAGGAATTCAGAGGAATCCATGGAATAATATTCTTGTATGGGTAGTTAATAATGGTTTACCAAGGTATCACATTTAAAAATGATTTAAGATACCCACAACATTGACCAGTTTGGTGAGTTGTATGTTATGGAGGTAGTGCAGTTTCATGGGGTTCCACATACTATAGTTTCATATCATGATCCATGTATTACATTGTGCTTCTAGAAGGGATTTTATAATTCCCTTATTACCCTGGAGTGTTTTAATATGAATATCCTCATATATATATATGGGTAGTCGAATCATAATATTCTGGTGATAGACGACATGTTGGGGGAATGTGTCCTATTTGGTGGATCTTGGGAAAAGCACCTACTACATTTTGAGTTATCCTATAACAACAGTTACCAAGAGATGATTCATATGGAACCATATTATAAACTCTATATTAGGTTATTTAGGTCTCCATTATGTTCGATGGTGGAAGGGGAATCAGGGTTGATGGGATCGATTTTTGTGCATGAGACTTCAGAATAGGTTCACCTGATTCGGAAACATACAGATACGACTCAATGTAGGATTAGTCTTATGTTGATCGACTTAATTTACCTCTTGAGTTTATTTTGGGTGATCATGTGTTTCATTGGGTGTTTCCACGGATGGGTCACTATATGATTCAGAAACCATGTTAGTTTTCACCCAGGTATGTGGGGTTGTTTGAGATTTTAGAAAGGATCATCCAAGTGGCAAACCAATTGGTTATTCTATAGTGGTATAGTTTAATACATGATTTTTTTCATGTGTTAAATCTTTTATAGTATCATCCTAAACCATTTCATGTGATAAATGATTATGATGTTGAGCTTGAGGTTGATGCATCCTTTGAGAAGAATATGGTTCATATTGTGGATTATGGTGAGAAATTATTTCAGGGAAAGAATGTGTTGTTTGTTCGATTGTTATGGTATCATGGTAATGTTAAAGAATAATCTTAGGATATATAGGTAGATATGAAGGCCTAGTGGATTAATAATTTTACCTTTGAATCTTTGTGATTTTTGGGAGTGTGTCTTGAGGAAAAATCGTTATATGGTGGGGAGATTGTAAAATATCATACTTATTTTAAAAATATGTCCTTAATTGAATTTTGTATTAAGTTCTTTTATGTTTGTTAGAGAAATTTTTACCGAGATTATGGGGAGGCTCAGTGCTGTTATGATGGTTTGATATATGAAAGGAGTACGAGGCCATTTAATTCATGTTGTGTGATTGGCACATTGTTAGTAGTAGCCATGCTTTCTTAGAGGAGTATCACATTGTTGATGAAACCATTAAAGAGGGGAGATGAATCCATGTTGACATGGAAAGATACATTCTTCATGGTTACCAAATGGTATATTAAAAATGTTGGCTTCCCAAGAAGTTGTGTGACATAGTCCCCTCCTGGATAGAGGGTTGCACATGGTTGGTGCTTAGTTTGGTTAGATGTGCCCCACATTAAAGTGGGTGAATTGATCATGGTCCCCCCTTAAAATTTTTGTTTCTTCACTCAATATTCTCCCATATTCTTCCTCCAATAGAAATATTTAAAAAAAACTATCCTAATCTTCCAAGGGATTGATCTCTTTCATTTCAAATCCATTTGGAGCACCTTTGGGTAAGGATCAATTTTCTAGATGATTCTAACACACCTTCTTCTTATCTTTCTTGATATTGGTTTTTGGAATTTCTCTTTCTCATTAGAATCACTAAATACCTATTTTTGAAGGGGATATTAGGTTGATGATTAAAAGTGAGTTTGATTTGGAATCAACCGGTAGGGTTAACTACGCATTTGTCTATGGATTCGAGGTAGGTGGCTTGAAAGTTATATCCCATAGTCTTGTTGATTTTTTATTTTACTGTGGTTTTTATGTGCTGACATTTTTATGTCTATTCAATTTTCTATGGTATAATGAATGATTTAGTTGGTTAATTAATGAATTGAACCCCTCATGATCCTTATGGGATGCATTAAGGTTTATTAGACTCGATTAAGGGTCACCCATGGGGTGTTCCACTTCTTGGATATAGAAATATAAATTTTAAATGTGTATTTGATTTTTAATGTGATCGATCCCATTATAAATATGTGAAATGTTAGATTTGGTTTTAAAATAAAACTAATTATAATTATGTCTTGTTGTTGACGTGAAATATGGGGGAGTGTGGTACAATGGTAATGGGTTAAATGAATTATGTAATGTCAAGTGAAACTATATTGACGGTTTATGGAATGGAAATGATAATAGAGATAAATTAAGACATATAAGTATGAATGTGTTAATCAGTTAAGGCATGAAGATGACATATGTGTTAAATATACTATAGTTTTAGATGATGAATGTGTTAATGAGTGACAACTTGTGATTTATTTTTTGAATGGTAAATGATTAAATAATATTGTTCACATAGTTTGGTAGTATGTGGGGTATTGAATTCATGATCTATGCCCTTGGGTTGGTTTGGAATAAGGCACTGAACCCCCCCCCCCCCCCCCCCACCCAAGATGCATGAGTTTGGGAGTCTGACAATGTCTCTAAGCCGCTAACAGTTGAATTTGGTGAGAATACCTAGGCTGAGGATCAAAGGTAGGTGTTATGTTTTGTTTGGTATAATGTTTTCCCAATTGAGACAAGGAACTTGACTTGTCCCTTTATGAGTATTCATGTGACTGGTAGATGACGTAGTTTAATTGATGAAATGACTAACCCATGGAACAAATAAACAATGTGTCTAAAGTGAATCTTATTTACTATTGGAACATTTATTGTCTTGAGTTTTTTTAATCATTTTGTACCTATATAAACTATATGGTAGACTTGATATTTTGTAAACACCATTAGTGGTGCCTACTGAGTTGTACTCACACCCTTCTCAGGCCACCATTAGTAACCCGAGCATAATTCATGTTTGTAGGCAAGAAAAAGGGAATGGTCTCTATGTATATGGTTGATTTGGGTATGGGATGTGCATGGATGAGGGATCTAGACTTGGTGTCAGGACTCATTTTGGGTATTTCACCAGTTATCTTTAATTTTTATTTTTCATACACATGCAATTGTATGACATGATAATGATATTTACTATTTTTATGCAGGTTTGTACACTGTTTATGGAAATGGTTGTTTATATATGTTAATTATTCAGTATTTCCTTTAATTAATATTTTATCTACTATGTATTACTTTGATAATGAGGTTATATACTCCCCAAATATTACATTAGACCATCACTACTTGTCCACATCCTTTCGTATATGGGGAATCTCACCTGAGGTCATGCAAGGACTCGACCTGAGGCACTGATTTTGTGAATCCTAGGTTGGGGACATTACAAAGATAGAAATTGATTATGTGAGAAACCCTCCAATTTAATTGAATAGAGGGATGGTATATTGAACCCTCAATCTTATGCCCAATGTTTCAAAAGCATGTAACTAGGTGAAATTGTGAACCAATGCACTAATCCACGCGTGGTCTAAGACAATCAGTGCCAACAACCTAGAAAGTAGTGAGGGTGTGATTATTTCCTTAAAAGTAATGAGGTAGATCCTAACAAAAAATTGGTGATTTCTACAGTAGTTATTAATTCAATAATTTTTAATGTAATTTTTTATTCTTGTTCTAAGAATTATTTTTCGTCATGCATGTTTTGAATAACTATTTGAACACAAACTCAAGGAATGGAAGATGATATTTTGATGAAAAAATATAATGGAGAAATTATTTAATCCTAAGTTTATAACTTTTCCCATGTCAAAATTTGTAGGATGAACTTTTTAGAGAACCATGTGATACTCCCTTTGGTGGAAATTGATGCCATTATGGGTATATATTGGCTTCCCTTACATTGATCCTACATAAATTTCTACAAGAAGGAAATAACTCATTTTTTCTTGATTTGTCCTCCAATTATTTACAAGTGTAAGGAGAAGGATGAATCTTCTTTAGAACCAACATCTTAAGAATGTATATTATTACATTATGAGAAATAGTATCATTATCAAATGACTGAGTCTAAGGAAAATATCATCCTTGAACACATTCTCATTGTGTCAAAAAGAATAATGAAAAAGTGATATATTGTTCCTATATGAAATTGAAATTTCAATAAAAAAAACTACCCAATGCATAATCTGGAGATGTCCAAAGTAATATTCACATTGAAAATATTTCATCATTATCTCTTCGAGGAGAATTTTAAAATATATACAAATCATAAGATCCTAAAGTATATACTTAAATAAAAATAGGTGAATATGTTCTAGTGAAAATGGTTAGATCTGATTAAGGACTATTAATTCTTAATCCACTACCATCCTAGGAATGAACTTATAGTTATCGACACTCTACGTATAAAGTATTTGAACATGTTATCATTTATGAGAATTGAGACCAATTTGATCTTCTTAGACTTGAAAAATATAGACATGGGAATCATAAAATAATAAACATCATCAATCCAGTCACAAATGATTTATCAGAAGTCCATTATAATAGAGACAAATGTTTCTCAAAGATATGATTTGGAAATTCAGAATAAAGTGAAATCGATAAAAAAAGGTAAATCCCCAAAGTTCAAAATTAAAGAAGGAGTTTTAATATCTGGGTTACAACAATGATTACCATAAAATCTTGAGTTAAAAGGAAGATTTATTGGATGATCCAAATATTTTGACCATATCCATCTTCCAAAGATGAAAATTATATATTGATATCTCTAATATTTCTATTAGTGGAACAATATGAATAAGGAGATATTGGAATATACATCAAGTTTCCTTGTATGTTAGCTAGTGAAGGGTGAAAGAAAAAACCCATGAGGATTATGAAACCATTACACTTATATACATGGAAATGGGATAACATAACCAGAGAATTTGTCTCGGGTTTTCCAAATAAACCGTGAAGAAATAAATCGATACGTGTATTAGTGGATCTTTATAAAAACACAGCTCAATTCATTTCAATTTGAGAATAATTCTCACTCGATCAAATTGTAAGGATATTAATTAGAGATGTAGTGAGGATATATAGAACAACACCATAAATTGTATTTTATCATGATCCATGTTTTATATACATGTTCTGGAATAGTATCTAAAATTAATTAAATATTGAGTTTAACTTTGTCCCATCTTATCAATGTAAAAATAATTTCCAATCTAAAAAGACTATCTACACACTTGAAGATATATTGAGAGCATACTAGGTGGACTTCAAATAAGGTCGGGATCAACATCTTCCTCCTATCATGTTCTTATAAAATAATATTTCCTACTCAAGAATCAAAATTTATACTTGTGAATCCCATTATGGGAAGAGGGGAAAAATAGCCACATCTTAGAATGATGTTGGGGAATAGAAACTATTATGTCCGAAAATGGTGTAAAAGGTAAAGACCATTCAATAAAACATCTAGGATGAACAGAGTCAATAAAAGAGATATAATAACATTCATGTATGAGACTTGGTGTTCTAGGTTGGATATAAGGTATTAATCCACATATCTGTATTGAAGAAATTCATGATATTTTGGAAGAAGGGAAATCTTAGACCAATATACAAAAATCCTTCTATAATCTTTGATTGCAATAGAAGAGTATACTATCAATTATAACTCCAACCTAACCTATCTCAATTAAATGATGTGTTCCATATATCCCTATTGAGAATGTACAAACCAATCCCCTTACATGTGTTTAATCCATAGGTGGTACCATTGGGGAATGATCATTCATATGAGGATCAGCCAGTAAATATACTAAATCATAGAAAAAAATTCTATAAAATAACATAATTAACTTGATAAAATGAATTTAGAGAAACCGCAAGTTTTACAAATAGATGTAAGAATCATAGGAGAGGATGAAAAATAATTAGCCTCATATGTTTTAGTTTTTGAAATGAAAATTTTGAGGGTGAAGTTTTTTAAGGGGAAATGAATTTAATCACACGAATATTTATAAATTATATTCCCTTTGTGATTGAAATAAATACCCTATTGCATTTATAGGAGTCACATGAACTTATTTGGTTTAATCCTGTCAAATTTAGCATACCATTAAGCATCATAACCGTTGATAATATAGTCATTGAACAGTAATCATGTGATCATTATAAATATATGGTTTTAATAAATCTTATTGATGTAAAGATATTAAATGATGGCATTGAGTAGTAGGATCATACCCTAAGAATCCCATTTAACATAGCTTTATAAAGACATAGAATCACTTGTATTTTCTATTTACCATTCCCATGTTAATATCAAATGACTAAAACATGAGAAAAACGTTTTATGAGAAATGTTCAATCTCATCGAGAACAAAGCCCAAACCATGTACGTCGAAAAACCCCATGAAAATCTCACCATCACACAGGGTGCCCTTAGGCATTTTTTGGTGTAATAATTCCATGTGTATAAAGAACCAAATAATATGAATAAATATGTTTTATATAATAATTAATATATTTAATTATTATTTTTATTAGTTACAAAATGATTTGGATTTTGAAACAATAAAAAGAAATATTATTTTGGATTAATTTGAAATTTCAAATAAGATATTCATTTTTGGTAAATTCGTGAATTTAAAAAAAAATATATGTTTAAATAAATAAATAAAATAAATAATTTTTATTAAATATAATTGAAATTATAAATTTTATGTAGTAAAAACTAATTTTTATTAGTATTTCAAAACTGTTATTTTCGAAAACTCCAACAATTATTAATAAATGTTGACTCTTATTTTAAAAGTGAAAATTAATATACATATATATATATATTTGGATAAAATAAATTTTATTTTTGGAATCATTATGTAAAAATTATCCAACAATTGAATTTTTATAACTTTCTGAGATAGTCAAATTTTTAGGTAAAAAATAAATAGAGTATAAATATATTTTGTGTATTATGGCATCATAATGACCCAAAAGTGATGTAATAAGTTATATTCAGAGTAGTAAATACCCAATATAGGTTTATCCTTTAAAATAGTGTGAATTTTATCTCATTTTTTAATTTTATTAATCCTTTATGAACCCTTCAAAACCTATATTATATTTTAATGTTTTAAAAACATTTCATTAATGAACTTGCTTCACATCCACATAAAAAGGGAAGTATTTTGATGATATAAGAACCTAAAATTAATAAAACATTTAAAACCAATCCAATTTGGTTTAAACCATGAGAAAAAACCCATTTTAGTCTTTGGGTATTGAGATCTTTATTATATAAAAAACATAACAAAAATTTGGAAAATAATAATGAACACTCTTTTCTTTTCATAAATAAACCCACCCAATACCTCATTATTCTTCACTAAAAAACATTGAATCGTGTCCTTAATTTTAAATCTTTAATTTATAGGTGTCCCATGGTTCCCCCAATATCTTAATAAGCTCCCCCGGAGGATTTGGAATCACTCCATCAAGGTAAGGGTCCTCTCTTTCTTCTTATCAATTCAAGAACCTTCTTTATATTTAGCCTTTTATATCTATGGTTTTTATATTGATAAAACCTTATATATATCCCTATACTATCTAATTAATTTTCTAATAATTATATATCATTTATACCCTCTAATTCAAGAATTTACCTAAGTATTTATTTAGCCAAAATTTAGTAAGGTGACCTTTGATTCTCCTCCTTATTCAATAACCTTCATCATTTATGACTTTTATTTCCAATTTCTAAAAATGAGATACTTTTTAAACAAATATATTAATTCAAATTTTATTTAAAAATAATTATATGACACTTTATCTCTCATTAAAACATTTTATGACTGTTTAAGTAGTGTAATTATGCTTTCGTAATTTCATTTTTATTTTTCGAAGACAAACCTTTGTATTGTGATTACCATAACTATTTCCACTCAAGGGTATACATATTGACATATCAATAATCCTATTATTTGGGAATTACATATATTTATTACATAATAATTGATATTGGAATTAAATGTGATGAAATATTCTCCTCTCTTGAAGGATATATGTGGCACAATTATACATTTACATGATATGAAAGTGACAGGTACACCCATAATTACAAAGCTCTTCAATGAATTGGGTAATGTTTTAATCTAATAATTCATAATTAAAGTGATTATTAATTTAGCCAAATATATAACAGGTATTTTTACACCATGTTATTATTTCTTGGAATTTATCCTTGACCTATTTTTATGATTCCATGTTTAAAGATGTTTCTGCTTTCCCCTGTTGCCTTTCTTTTATCATGCTATATCAAGACTTATTGTTCAAAATTATTTCTCTCACCCCTTTTATGTTATAATAATATTCCTATTAGATATATTTAATAAAATATCATCATAATATTTTTTTTATTTCATTTTTTTGTTTCATAGATCCCCCCTTTTTTATGTACATCACTATGTTATCCCACAGAGATTTAGAGAACCAATGATATCTAAGAGCATGTTAAGGATGTTTTCAATGATTTTATTCTATCTAATGTTCCTGATATTATTATATGTACATAATTAAAAAATTAACTATAATTAATGATCTTATCAGTTTTATTTTCTATGATCTCATGTAATATATCATGCATTAATGTGTAATAAAGGAAAGGGTTGTCATTGGAGGAGTAACCTTTTTTTAAATACCCAAAAATTTTCATTAATGGGATGTGATTATTGTCTCATTTGGATATAAAATTGGTGAATATTGTACTTTTGGGATGATATGGTTGATCCACACCTCTAAGAGAAAACAACATATTTTTTAAACATTTCCTTCCTCATTATTTATTTTTACTCAAGTTTACCATTTTAATTTTCACCATGGTAACTAGGTTTTTTTATATGGGTAATTCATCATTTAATTATAATATAAAATGAACCATATTAGATAATTTATACATAATCATTATAAATATTAAATCCAATATCTTAAATAATAATTCAATGAGTGTGGAAAATTAATTTTAACACAATCACATGTATTGTGAACACCATTGTTTTAACCATAATCTAGATAATTAATTTTAAACTACATTCCGTAATAATTATGGAAAAATTTTAATATGAAATTATTATATAATATAAATTATTATTATTTAAAACATGTAATCAATTTTTTAAAATTAAATTCACATAAGTGGATATTATTAATTTATAATTAATCTCAGAGATACAATAAGAAAACTGGTTTTTGAAGAGGAAATGTTCTAAAGATTAAAAAACAATTATAAAAAAATATCAAAATGATTAAAATTACCCAAATTTTATTAATTGATATTTAATTGAACTAATTTTATATTAAAAATAATTTAATATATAAGTTAACTTTATAAATATTTTAAATGAAAATGTTGTTTTCAATTAAAATTTTGTCATTTTCACTATTCCTCAAGAAATTAATCATTTATGAAAAATACAAAAAATGAACCCTAATATAATTTTGAAATTATTATTTAAAAATTAAATTTTATTTTGTCATATTAATTTTATAAAATTCAGAAAATTTTATTTTTTTTATAAGAGTGAAAAGGGAGATAAAACTATATTTTAGAGAAACATCGTTTTTTAGAGTAAAATCGGATGTGTTCTTATAACTTGTATAACAAAACATAAGATGAATGTTAAAATTTTTATTTAATATAAAATATATAAATTTTATTAAAATAATTCAATATTATTTTTTATTTAATTTATTTTGGTAAAATGTGATTTTTTTCATAAAAATTGTTTTTTTGAAAAATTTGGTTTTTTATATTTAAATTTTCCTTTCACATAAATTTGTCATCAATGAATTAATTATATATTAATGTGTAAAAATATATTTTAATAATTTCATTAATCCTATTCATACATTCTATTAAAATGGATAGTTAATAAATTCTATAATAAATAATAATATTTCAATATTATATTCCGGTTCGTTTAAACTTGGTGTTGTGTTTAATGCATGTTATGCTTAGTATTCGTGTAAGGAAAGATTAACATAGTTCTTCATGTAATGAAATATAAAATTATTGCGACATGTAAAACAAAATAAACTCAAAGTTTCATGCAATTCAAGCTAAATTCATTGTTTCATGTAAAGAAAAATATTTAAATTATTAAATTTAATTGAAAAGAAATATTTCACAAAATCCTTTTGTGTTACCAAAGGAGCTTGTGTAAGGGTATCTAAATTTTTTTAGGGTTATTGTAGTGTAATAGAACACACATATGGGTAATAAATTTTTCTTTCTCTATGAGTGTGTTGCTACTACCATTCATCAATTGTTGCTACCAGGAATCACATGCTATCGCAAAAGATCACATGATACCACTAAGAACAGAAGATTTTAATACAAGTTAGGAATATATCATCATAAATCTCATTGGTTGGATATGATACTACAGAATACTATTAGGTTACACCATTCCATAGAGGAAGATTCTACCATTTTATAAGAGAGGTTACCATTAAGACTTGATGGTGGGAGGAGCTACAGAGACCTTTTCACGTCAGAAGAAGCTTCACATGTGGTATGGTACATCCAAAAAAGGATAATAATATAGGATATTTTTTATCCATGGTGTGTGATTGAAATAGAAATTCAATTAGTTTTGCATGTATTTTTTAAAGAAGGATGAGATAACTGATGGAAGCGCATCCATAATTCATCGATTTATTCATTGTCTGTGATACATGAACAATAATTCGTAGTTCAATATGACCTAGATAATTAATCTTTCATGAACTGAGGAGTTCAGAATGGGGATATGGAAAATGTACATATTATGTCCACATGTTTTTTTGAAAATTTTATAATGATAAAAACTAGAACAATATTATTCAATAACCACTTGATAAAGAAACAATTATATTTAAATTCCTTAGATATTTTTTGAGTAATAATTTTCTGTTTAGATCAAGGAATAAATGAAATGATATTTATGATTTAACGATATATTTTTTAATGATTCATTTATATCACTATATCAAGGAATAATATCAAGATATAAGATCCTTATTTTTATTGCCATCATAGATATTTAAATATCACATCAATGATGAAATGAACCCTAAGTATTTTGACGATTTAAGTAAATATTTTAATAAAAATTTAAATACTTTTATATATGATATAAATCAAGAATCACCTGACCATTTTTAATGAGGTAATACCTTTACCTAATATCACTATATTTCCATAATTAAAATTTAGAGATATTGAATGTCATATTTAGAGAATAATTCCCACTAACATTTTATGAAAATAAATGTGTTCACACCCATATTATTATTTTTAAAATAGATGAAGTATGAAACTATGATTTAAAAGAAACAAATAAAATTTTTCATGAAAAATATTCTATATAGAATATGTAAATATTTTTTCTGTATCAATGTGATATAAAGTGAAGAGCTAGTGTTGTACATCATGAATATTTCATATTTAATAAAAATGGATAATTAGATATTATAGATTACTGTATATTAAAGACAACCTTTTAGTTATTGTGAAATAAGGGAATCCCATATAATATTATAAGGCTAAGAAGAAGATAAAATCTTATATTCCATGAAGGACGCCAAACAATATATGTGATCAGGCTTCATGTTTGATCAAGAAAATCTACTGTATAAAAGAATAGTAAGTCCAGTCTTATTTTATACCTAATTTTGTTTATGAGAACTGGTTCATGGTAATACCCTAAAAATATATTTTAATGATAATAAAAGAAATGTTGTGTGTGAGGTGGATAATAACCACCAACCACTTGGTACAAGGTCATCCACACAAGGGGAAAACCTCATTAACGAACCCTAGTGTTCATTATTATTTATATTTCATGTTCGTACTCAAAAAATAATAGTAAATTAGATAATAGAATCATTCATTAAAAATTTACAAAGGTATAAAAATATATATATATTTTAAATGGATAAAAAAGGCATCACACATGGATTCACCCACCCTATCAATGTGATCATCCCAAAGTGAACATTGTAACGCCCCGACCCCTGTTCCCAGAGTCGGTGCATTATTGCGTAACATTAGTATGATCACAAAATATTAAGTCTCGAAAGTCCGATTAGTTTAGTAGCCTTGGAAACACTAGATACATTCATAAATGTTACATTACACCATAAAGTGAGAAATCACAATAACATAGTTTCCATAGTCCACACTTCTATCCCCTTCAGACTATCCCTATAGGTCAGTCATAAAATATTTCTTCACATCCTGGGAAAAATAAAACATTGAAAGGGGTGAACTCAGATGCTCAGTAAGGATAACAATATTGCAGAAGCTTTCATAAATAAACGTAATCATTTAAGGCAATGTATAACTAAAACAAAAGCCTTTTAAACTTGAACTTCAACATAATATGGAAAAAGTAAAATGAGATAATGCCATTTACTTATTCACATGGATATTCTACTGGTCGAATAATCACATGCAATATCAACAACCACTTTCTTAATGATGGAATGCATAATGGCAGACTATCATAACCACGTATCCAAGGCCTCGTGTCAAGACTACAAATAAGATTTTTTCAAGGCCTCGTGCCAAGACACTAGTTTGTCTCATGAGACCTGTCGATGCATTTTTTTTAGAAGATACTTATGTTTAAAATTGCTCAAATATACTCCAGTGTTTTTCTGAAAACTTTATGCAAGCTTCTGAAAACAAAATAACTAATTCTGAGACTGCTCGACTCATTACAGGCCACGATGGGTCCATGCCCAATCCCTTCCTGTCTACCACACACGAGAGTCGGGTTTTCTGAAAAACAATTTAAGCTTTCGTTAAATAAGTTTACATTATCACGAAATTTTCATAATTTGAGAGAAATATCTCTCTGTTTTTTGAAATCATTTAAAAAAATTATATCTTATAGAGGAAGCTGAAACTCAAATAATGGTCATGGCGGGGGAGAAGTCTTTGTTAAAGGGGTTTATACACCGTATAAAAGAAAGTTGTGTATAAAACAAAATATGCCTCAATGAAAGGTGATTGAGACAAAGTCCCTTACAAGGTCATTTTTTTAAATAAAATATATCTATTATGTGTATTCACTATAAGTACACATAAAGAAAGTACAAATACAATATAGAACATAATAATATCATGACATAATTTGAAAGTAGGAGATTAACCCAAATAACGGAAATTGGGTTAAGAAGTTCCCTTAAAAATATCATCTTTTTTAAATAAAATAGATCTATTATGTGTATTCACTATAAGTACACATAAATAATGTGAAAATAAAGTATAGGACATAATAATATCATGACATAATTTGAAAGTATGAGATTAACCCAAATAATGGAAATCGGGTTAAGAAGTTACCTTACCTCGTGTCCGACTTGACATGATCATTATTTAATCTCCTGAATAATAAACTAGGGTTAATTTATATTTTCATAAGAACCTTTTTCATTTTCATTATTCCTTTTATATCACTTATTACCATGTTATTAACATTATGTAATTATTTAAGTTAATAACAGTCATTTTGTCGATCTTTGGTAACTGAGTCAAAAATAAACTTCTTATAATTACAGGTTGTTCATGTGGTGAAATATCCATTATATCCAGAATTATATTGATGATGTAGATATCATATATATCATATATATCAAGTATTTACATTCATTCATAATATTACGTAACATTTAGAGGTAAGAAATGAAATGCACCATTCATGGAGACGGTAAGTCGTACTTACGCATGAACGCTACTTTCATTTCTATTTTGTATTGAATGGAATGAAATCATAATGATATAAATTTATATAATAATTCCAGTATAATATAATATATAATATCATTTACTCCATCCTTTATACATCCCACATATGGCATTAACGATTCAAATCACTTTGAGGGGGCGGTAGTCCGCACTTCCTAAAATGAAATTATCGCGTTTACCCATAATAGAAATCCTAAAGGTATGCCATAAATGAAAAATACAGAATAATAAGGAACAAATACATAATATATATCATATATAAAAATATTTTCATCATAATGGCTACCATGAGAGGTGTTAAAATAATATTGAACAATCATCATTTTGTGAGGCAGTAATTCGCCACCCACAGAAACAGTATGTTCTTTAAGCATTAGACGAAGGTGTGTGTAAGTGTAAATAAAATCCTTCTCATAACAAAATACTATTATATTTAATATATAGGTGTTGTTATAAAATAAGTGAATAAAAAGAGTTTAAGGGTTTGGTGAAGCAAAATAAAACAAAATAACATAAGAGAAGACATTACCTTAAAATCGGGTAACTCTTTTTGATTTGAGCCAAAGGCTTCCTTGGGAAGACTTCTGCCAAAAGTGAGGCTTCTAGGAGTAAGATAAGGAAGTTGGGAGATTATTTGGGTAGAGGTTGGCCGAGACAAATGGCTTTGATGGTGTGAGTAAGGAGGTAGAGGTGGGGGCCTTTTATAAGAGGATAGGAGGGGCACTCTTGGAAACTCATGAAATGTTACATTATTATGAAGTGATTTTCGGATTCCAAAGGTCCCAGAATTATGTATTTCTAGGATAAGGTGATAAGGGTTCGAAATATACCCATAAAATAGGTTTTAGACAAGTTTATGTGTTAGATGTTAAATTATCATTTCATTTTATTTAAATCGTTAATTAATGAGGTAATCGTTGCATCATCATGGTGTCATAAAAAATTTAATTTATTTAATGTCTAAAAATCATAAAAAAACTATTATGATGTAGGAAATCTTTTTCTCTTTCCAATTAATATTCATAGTCAAAAATATAACTTATATAACCCCATGTAATAATTTTTTTAGTAAAACAACACATGTTTGTGACAATTTTATTTTTACCTTAAATAAAAAGTTATTAATGTCATTTTCTAACCCAAGTGGCTCCATGGGGTCCCCAAGTTGACCAATGGATTGTCTTCGTCGGCCATGACTCATCCAATAAAGGTAGGACAACTGTAAAGGTATTTTCATATTTTTATAATATCATTTGTACCTTAAATTTCACTAATTACCTTTAATCGCGATTAATAAAACTTAAAAGTTACTATCCACCAAAAAATTATTCCAATCCCATTGAACCACATTTTACTACCTAATGACAAATATGTATGTCAGATTTTTGAAAATCAAATCACAGAAGTGGTAATGTTTCATTTACACAAAAAAATAGTTTTTAAACTACCACTTAGTGGTTTCACTATTCATCAAAAATTGATGTTTTTCAGAAAAATAACAAAAATTCACCCTAAGCTATAATTGATATTCCGAATTCAAAAATGATGTCTATTTTAAAAAATTCAAAACCTATAAGGTGCATTATTTAATTTTATAATTAATTCCCGCTATCAAAACAAATAGTGTGTTTTTAAGAAACAATATATATCAAAAGATTGGCAATTGTTTATGTCCAATTTCAATGTGAAATTAATTCTAATGACCACCATTGGATAAAATGGTAAAAATATATTCTAATTATAGTTTAAAACCACTCAATAGTATAATTTATCACTATAAATTATTTTGATTAAAGAAATTGTTTTTAAGTATTTTTCACTATTCATAAAAAATTGGAAGTTCTCAGAAAATTACAAAAAAATCAACTTAGGATAATTTTGATATTTCCAATACAAAAATGAAGTCCTTAAAATTTATATAATTTCAAAAATTTGGTATTACTATTCATAATGGCTATTTTTATTGGTCACGGTGTGTTAGAATCTCGAACTTGCGTACAATGGAAACTATTGCATTATTGAAATAGAAGCGTATTGTGGAAGCTCAGGGTGTTACATTCTCCCCTCCTTTAATAAATTGCGTCCTCACAATTTCAAATTTTTATTTGAAAATAAAAGGTTGAAAATAGAAAATACCTTTATGGAATACCCCCATCCGAAATAAGGTTAATAAAAATATAACATTAAAAGAAAGAAAGAGAAGTACAAAGGTCACCAGAGATAGCCAATACTAGGATTATATGAAAACATGGATATAGAGGAAAAACAAACCATGAAGGTCTGATCGAGAGTTGTATAAAACAGGATTAGGAGAAAGTTTAACAATAAAAAAATCACAAACGTGTTATTGGTTAAACGATCATTGATTCCCCTGTTGGAAAAGTTAATCGACAAAGTTTTTGTTTTAAGTTACCATTCATAAAGTTGAGGAATTTATTTAGGAGATTTACTAAGAACATAAGGAAATATACATACATGTCATGTAGACTTTCATTCTTTAATAAATTTTTACCACAAACCCATCTTTCATTCAAAAAGATAATAGTACTCAAAAATATTATATTTATCCTAATATTATAAGGTTCCAAATATTAACACATACCATTTAGATTAGGAAAACTATTTTTTAATAAATAGGGACTTCCTGTAGGTTAGTGGTAGGTAATAAAGGCATGTCGCACTATGGTTGTGGGTTCGATTCCTGCTGCTTTGTCTGACGTGACGGGTTATCCCCCACCCTAGAGTTTGTCCTTTTCCTAAAACTATTGTATTATAATATTCCAAAAATAATCTTCAAAAATGTTTTAACCTTAAACAATACTATCCAAAGATCAACTTAATCTATTTCAACCTTTATAGTTATCCAAAATACTTCTATCCAACTCAGAGTCCAGATTTTATATGGAAGGTAAACACAATGAAGATACTTTTTGCCGCGTAATAACATATGAAAACCTTCATCATGTATTCTTATAAAACACTGAAACATCCTGAATTACCAGAAATAGTTATTGATTACATTCATGATCCCTTATTCCTTATTGAATACTATATATACTCCTTCTACCCAAAAAAATTATACAAATCATTAATCAGTTTCAAGGAAGTCAAGAATATCAAATATAATTTATCCAAATAAATCATGTATTATTCCAAAATCACTATCTTGGTATCAGAACGATATTATGGTTTATCATTCTCTCAACCATAAATTTTCCAAAAATTTAACATGCTAAGGAGTCACTTTTCTTGGTTCCACACAATCTCAAGTCCTTGATGAAACAGTACTACAGTATAATCCTTATATAATCCATAATTATTATAACCATTACATCATTGATACAACACTCAAATGACAAAATTCATTAATAACAACATAAGAACTCTAATCATTCATCCTCAAATGTTTTAGTATCATAACTTGATTATTATCTTATAACATCATTTGGGGCATACTCTGATGATTTGGACATTGGTTTGCGTAGTGTCCCCACTCCTTGCAGATGAAGCATTGTACATTTGAAACCTTTTTCTTACACTTGCAGTCATGCACTTGGTGTCCTTTTTCCCCACACTTATAACAAACTCTCATTCCCTTCAGGGAAGTTTCAAGGTGTTTCTTCCCATAGTTATCACATATTGGAAAATTCTTATTTTCCCCTGTCCCTTTATTCATCATTCTCTCTTCCATCAATTTCTTCTCTTGCTCCCCTTCAAAGACATAAGACTCAAGGAATTCTTTACTTATCTTATTAACACATGATACTATTTCTTCATATGTTGAGAAAACATGGGAGATTATTTCCCTTCTAAATGTTGTCTTAATACCGTGAAAGATATGATCCTTCTTAATCTTTGGATCATACGTATTGTTGGAGTTCAAATTCCTTCCACTGGGTAGCATTTGTATACAACGACATAAAATAGGTTGGTTTATGAATTTCAATGAATAATTCCAAACTTTTAAAATACTTAATGTAAATTGAATGGTTTATAGATATAATCCATAATCATAAAAAAATATTTGAGGAAGTATATACTCATAAACCCTTCATAATGGTTTGTAAAAAATGAGAATTATCCTAAGAATATCCCCCAGGAGTGTCATAACCAATAATGCAGTAAGGCCCATTGTCATGCACTAGTTCCCATTCGATTCAAGCTCAAAGCGGTGTTTTCAGGTTTTACCCCTAGGTATATCCATGTTAGAGCTGCCTCTACCTGCTCGTATCCAGACAGGTATGTATTTCATAGAAAACTCTCAAAATCTCTATAATACCAAAATTCTAGGAAGTTCTTCTATACTAATCCTCAAAGTCTATCTTAGGGATATGTGCTCTAATCAGAGTTTATCTAAATCTAGCTTCCATGTTTAGTACTAAACTACCTCTGATACCAACTGTAACGCCCCGACCCCAGTTACCCAGAGTCGGTGCATTATTACATAACATTGGCATGATCACAAAAGATCAAGTCTCGAAAGACCAATTAGTTTAGTAGCCTTGGAAACACTAGATACATTCATAAATGATACATTACATCATAAAGTGAAAAATCACATTAACATAGTTTCCATAGTCCACAATTTTATCCCCTTCAGACTATCCCTATAGGTCAATCATAAAATATTTCTTCACATCCTGGGAAAAATAAAACATTGAAAGGGGTGAGCTCAGATGCTCAGTAAGGATAAAAATATAGTGGAAGCTTTCATAAATAAACATAAACATTTAAGGAATTTTATAACTAAAACAAAAACCTTTTAAACTTGAACTTCTACATAATATGGAAAAAGTAAAATACGATAATTCCATTTACTTATTCACATGGATATTCTACTGGTCGAATAATCACATGCAATATCAATAACTACTTTCATAATGATGGAATGCATAATGCCAGACTATCATAACCACGTAGCAAAGGCCTCGTGTCAAGACTACAAGTAAGATCTTGTCAAGGCCTCGTGCTAAGACACTAGTTTGTCTCATGAGACCTGCTGATGCAATTTTTTTTAGAAGATAATTATGTTTAAAATTTCTCAAATATACTCCAGTGTTTTTCTGAAAACATTATGCAAGCTTGTGAAAACAAAATTACTAATTCTGAGACAGCTTGACTCATTACAGGCCATGATGGGTCCACGCCCAATCCCTTCCTGTCTACCACACTCGAGATTCGGGTTTTCTAAAAACATTTTTAATCTTCCATTAAATACGTATATATTTTCACTGCATTTTCATTATTTGATAGAAATATCTCTCTCTTTTTTGAAATCATTTAAAAAAAGTTATATCTTGTAGAGGAAGCCGAAACTCAAATAATGGTCATGGAGAGAGAGAAGTCATTATTTCCACATACGTACGACAAAAAACATTCCTTTTTTATTTAGTAAAAAACTTCTTATAAAAAATATTTCTTTTTAATAAACGTAAATGTCAAAGGGGTTTATACACCGTATAAAAGAAAGTTATGTATAAAACAAAATATGCCTCAATAAAAGGTGATTGAGACGAAGTCCCTTACAAGATAATTTTTTTAAATAAAATAGATCTATTATTTGTATTCACTATAAGTACACATAAATAAAGTACAAATACACGATATTACATAATAATATCATGACATAATTTTAAAGTAGGAGATTAACCCAAAGAACGAAAATTGGGTTAAGAAGTTCCCTTAAAAATATCATTTTTTTAAATAAAATAGATCTATTATGTGTATTCACTATAAGTACACATAAATAATGTGCAAATACAAGATAGGACATAATAATATCATGACATAATTTCAAAGTAGTAGATTAACCCAATGAACAGAAATTGGGTTAAGAAGTTCCCTTGCCTCGTGTCCGACTTGACTCGATCGTTCTTTAATCTCTTGAATAATAAACTAGGGTAAATTTATATTTGTTTAAGAACCTTTTTCTTATTCATTATTACTTTTATATCACTTATTACCATGTTATAAACATTATGTAATTATTTAAGTTAATAACGGTCATTTTGTCAATCTTTGATACTTGAGTAAAAAAATAAGCTTCTTATAATTACAAGTTGTTCTTGTGGAGAAATATCCATTATATCCAGAATTATATTCATGATTTAGATATGACATATATCATATATATCCAATATATACATTCATTCATAATATTACATAACATTTAGAGGTAAGAAATGAAATGCACGGTTCATGGAGACGGTAAGCCGTACGTACGCATGAACGCTACTTTCATTTCTATTTCATAATTAATGGAATGAAATCATAATGATATAAAGGTATATTATAATTACAGTATAATATAATATATAATATCATTTACTCAATCCTTTATACATCCCACATATGGCATTAACGATTCAAATCACTTTGAGGGGGCGGTAGTCCGCACTTCCTAAAATGAAATTATCACGTTTACCCATAATGGAAATCATAAAGGTATGCCATAAATTAAAAATAAAGAATCATAAGAAAAACAAAAACATAATATATATCATATATAAAAATATTTTCATCATAATGTCCACCATGATAGGTGTTAAAATAAGATTGAACAATCATCGTTTCGTGAGGCAGTAAGTTTCCACTCATAGAAACAGTATGTTCTTTAACCATTAGACGAAGGTTTGTTTAAGTGTAAATAAAATACTTCTCATAAAAACATCCTAGTATATTGAAGATACTGGTTTTGTTATAAAATAAAGTAATAAATAGAGTTTAAGGGGTTGGAGAATCAAAATAATACAAAATAACATAAGAGAAGACATTACCTTAAAATCGGGTAACTCTTTTTGATTTGAGCCAAAGGCTTCATTGAGAAGACTTCTACCCAAAGTGAGGCTTCAAGGAGTAATATAGGGAACTTGGGAGAGTATTTGGGCATAGGTTGTCCGATCCAAATGGCTTTGATGGTGTTAGTAAGGAGGTAGAGGTGGGGGCCTTTTATAAGAGGAGAGGAGGGGCACTCTTGGAAACTCATGAAATGTTTCATTATTATGAAGTGCTTTTCGGATTCCAAAGGTCCCACAATTATGTATTTAGAGGATAAGGTGATAAGGGTTATAAATATACCCATAAAGTAGGTTTTAGACAAGTTTATGACTTATATGTTACATTATCTTTTCATTTTATTTAAATCGTTAATTAATGAGGTAATCGCTGCATCATCATGGTGTCATGAACAATTTAATTAATTTAATGTCTAAAAATTATAAAACAAATATCATGATGTAGGAAATATTTTTAGATTTCAAATGAATATTTATAGTCAAAAAGTAAACTTATATAACCCCATATAATAATTCTTTTAGTAAAAGAACACATGTTTGTGACAATTTTATTTTTACTTTAAATAAAACGTTATTAATATCATTTTCTTACCCAAGTGGCTCCATGGGGTCCCCAAGTGGACCCATGGATTTTCATGGTCGGCCATGACTCATCTAATAAGGGTAGGACAAGTGTAAAGTTATTTTCATATTTTTATAATATCATTTTTACCTTCAATTTCATTAATTACCTTTAATCGTGATTAATAAAACTTAAAAGTTACTATTCACCAAAAAATTATCTCAATCCAATTGAACCACATTTTACTTCCTAATGACAACAATGTATGTCAGATTTTTTAAAATCAAATCACAGAAGTGGTAATGTTTCATTTACACAAAAAATTAGTTTTTAAACTACCACTTAGTGGTTTCACTATTCATCAAAAATACATGTTTTTTAGAAAAATACCAAAAAATCACCATAAGATATAATTGATATTCCGAATTAAAAAATGATAAATATTTTACAAAATTCCAAACCTATAAGGTGAATTAATTAATTTTATAATTAATTCCCGCTGTCAAAACAAATAGTGTGTTTTTAAGAAAGAATATATATCAAAAGATTGACAATTGTTTATGTCCAATTTCAAAGTGAAATTAATTATAATGAACACCATTGGATAAAATGGTAAAATTATATTCTAATTATACATTAAAACCACTCAATAGTATAATTTATCACTATAAATTATTTTGATTTAAAAATTAGTTTTTAAGTATTTTTCACTATTCATAAAAAATTGGAAGTTCATAGAAAATTACAAAAAATTCAACTTAGTATAATTTCTATATTCCGAATACAAAAATGAAGTCCATAAAATTTATATAATTTGAAAAGGTGGGTATTACTATTCATAATGGCTATTTTGATTGGTCTCGGTGTTTTAGAATCTCGAACTTGCGTACAATTCAAGATATTGCGTTATTCAAAGAGAAGAGTATCGTGGAAGATCGGGGTGTTACAAACATAAGAATTGGTGCCAATGGGATTAGTCACACCTCTTATTTTATTCTTTGTTTTGATGTTTATTGAAGACTTTAATTATCTTCTCAATGAAAATTATCATGTAAACATAGAGGAGTTATATATAATTAATATCATAACACTATATCTACCAATAACATGAAAATAATAATGAATAAGAGATCAATATAGTGTTAAGAGGATAGTAAATTAGTTTTATAAGGATTAAATTATGAGAAATAAAATTATTTCATATATGTAGAAGATATGGAAGCTCAATATAATATAAAAAAATATGGACAAAATCTCTACCACAAATGTTGAGGAAGAGGTATCAAATATTTTTTACTATGATTGTGAAAAAGGGAACTAAGAACAAGTGGTGTGGATCATTCCACAGAAAATATGAATTTATAGGGTCGTGGAATATCTTTCCAAAATGTAACAACCATATTGAAGAAGAATCTTGGAAGATAGTGGGTTCACTGGAATAAAGGGTGATGATTTTTGATTATCTCAAAAAACAATTGAATTAAAAATGTTTAAGAATTAGTGAGATTAAAGAATCATGTTCTAGTGTTAGGAATGATTGGTTTGTGGTATTCTAGAATAAATATAAACCCATTGAGTATCCTTAGAACAAGTATCATGCATTATAAGAAAAAAATAAACATGTCATAGATGTAAAGAATTCTCAACTTGATTATAAAGAAAACAAGATAAACGAGAATGACACTTTGATATAAGAGAAGAACAAAATGTGATATGATGAAGTTGTGAATAATAATAGAGAATTTGAAGATGGAATAAAATCCATGGAGGATGAGAATATCATCCTAAATATGAAATTTCTTAAACCTGGAGTCAAGCTATAAAATATTGAAAATTTTCAAATTGATTCTTCAAAACAATTTGAAAGAAGAGTTGTTATCATAATAATTGTAGCTACAAAAACATTAAAGGAGGATTATTATTAAGAAATAACTTCTTCTAGTGATAATAATATATTAAAATCATCTAATGTTAAATCTCATGTATTCTCAAATAAGAAGGTACCATACATCATTGATTAAAATAATTCTGTTAACTATGATATGAAGATAGTTGGAAGTATAATAAAGGATCACATTAAATTACATTTTTATGGCACTCATAAATTCATGCAGGTGGTCTATCAATGGAGAAATTATATAAGATGATATTTTATTCCCTAGTTTTTTCTGAGTTTATCATTAAATTTTTTAGAAGAGTACCTATGGATAAGGAGATATGAGAGGTGACAGCTTCTCTAACCCATGAGAGCTATCACAAACCAAATAATTTCATGGGATACTTTAATGAGACATTATGGGATATTTTTAAGGGATACCTGATGAAAGATATTCCATATTTTATTAATAGATGAAATTTACCTTAGGTATCCAATTCCACTGAATTTGATCAATATTACAAAAATTAAGAATCCTTCATCTATCAATCACTAAAGACCAATTAGTATGTTTTACTTCTCCTGTATTATTATTTTTAATATAATAAATATAAGGTTGTCTAATCAACATAGAAAATGGATATTGGAGGAGAAATAAAAATTTATGAGAGTGAGGTCTACCTAGGTTTCCATTGGATATTATCAAGATATAATATGGCATATCTACAGGAAGACTCCAAGAACTAACTTAGTGCTGAAAATTGAGATGGATGAGGAATACAATTGGCTTGAGTGGGGATATATCCTTAAGGACATGTAACGCAAGGGATTCTAAAGTTGGGTGAGTGACTTGTTCTATAGTTTCATTAGTTCCTCATTGTTTTCAGTTATATTTGTTGGTAATATGTGTCAATTATTTATATCTTCTTGAGGCCTATGGTGGGGAGACCCTATGCCACAATATTTAGTCATCGTGGAACAAAATGAATTCTATATACTTTTAAACAGATATATCAGTAGTGGAAATATCCCTCCTTTAAACTGTAGTAATTGGTTCAATGGAATTCTCCATATTTTTTATCAGAGGACATCATTTTGTTCATTAATCGAAACATGATATCTATTTGAGGCTTTAACAGTTGTTATATGAATATAATACGTGGAGCAGCCAATGAATTGTGCATGATAAGAGTAGAGTGTACATCTCCAAGGTATGTTCTTACTGGCATGAAAAAAACATAAATAACCTCTTGGTATTTAATAGGAAACCCTTCCCCATGGATTATATAGTTTCTCCTATTTCTCCATGTAGGCTATGAATTCATCACTATGAGGGTCTCATTAATAAGATCAATGGGTGTATCGATAACTAGAATAGAAATTTCTTATCCTTTAGAGGTTGGATCACTTTGGTTAATAGATTTCTCTCACTCATTTTGATATCTATTTTTTTCTAAGGGTTTCTAAAATAGTGATTAATAATATTGAGAAAACCATGGAATAATTCATCTAGGACTCTCACTCGAATGATTGATGTCACTAGGAATCTCTGAGTAGAATATCAAAACATGTGGACACTGATGGTATGAGCCTTCATAGCATTGTGGAATACATGTATAGCCTTTAAGGAAACTGAATTGGGTATACTGACTGGGGATTCCATTTGGGTAATATTTATAAAATGGAATATGGGGCATACCTGAGAGCTTCAAATGGAAAGGTGTATATTATGTTGTCGTTGTTTTGGAGACACATAATCAAGCTCCAGTATGAGTCATGATGGATAATTTTAAATGATGTTATGAGTTTCTATAACTTTAACTGAGTGGTTACTCCTCTTGGTTACTTAATAAAACATATCCCTAAAATTTCCTTCTCTCAAGAAAGTAGGTATCTAGAGTTCATCCACGCCATGATTGACTTGTAATATCATGAGTTTATCTACAAAATTAAACTTTTATAAATGTCTAATAGGATTATCTTCACTGGGGAATTGTTGGGGTACTTCTAAAACATCATGTATCTTCATTCCTTTAATACTAATCCTAGGCACAATAAAAGGGGGTTCTCCTATTATAAAATTATATACAAATAAGTTTATATTTACTTGTGTTTTTTATTTTAGATTAAGTTTTCTAATACACTATATCAAACCATGATTAACATACATGGAAATTAAATCACTTTAGATGAATATTCAGCACATTACAAAATTACATACTTGAGGAAGGTGATATTTTAGTTCCATTGGAAACTTGAAACTATATTTTCTAAAATAGTGAAAGATCTAAAATGTTTCTCATAAATATATGACACTTTAGACAACAACTAAAAACTATTATTCATAACCTTGTGAAGTGAAACATACAAATATTGATATTAGATGCTCAGAAAGGGTAAATAAAGGAGATACATAAGCATAACATGAGAATAATTGTAATAGAACATGAAAATAACATTTAAAGATAAAACCATACATATTAATGATCAAATACATGAGTTGTGAAATAATGATTGGATGTTCATATTATATGAATCATAATTTAATCTAGAGAATAATTAAAGAGATTATAACATAGGAATAAGACATAGAATTTCGGGTTGAAATATAATCACAAAATAATGATTTCTATAGTAGTCAATGATTAATGAACATGCCATCTTAGTGGAACCAGATCACTCCTAGAATCATATTCTTAGTCATGGTTCACACACATGAAAATCTTATTAGTCAAGTTTCACTCCCAATACCATGTTAAAAGAAAAATTCCTTTAATTAAATGAGTTCACTCTTAATTAAGTTCATGTATATATCATGAGATATAAATATTTAACCAGTGCATCATAGGGTAATATTGGTCCTACCTGTCTCGTAATTAAATCATTCATACATGTGTCACAAGATGATAAAATTCATATCATAACCCAAGAATGGAATTGGGTATCATAAACATGTCATCATATCATAACATGGTGAAAAGAGACAAGTTTCATAATCATTTCATCAAAAATAAATAACCCATTAAAGGAAGCAGGATTCATAAGTATATAACCCATGAAAGAGAAGTGGGTTTCATAAAAATTTAAACCATGAAATAGAAATGAGTATCGTAAACATACTAACAATAAAAGGGATATGGGTTTCATAAAAATATAACCTATAGAAGAGAAATGGGTTTCATAAACATATATCCCATGAAAGAGAAATGGGTTTCATAAACCTCAATCCATCAAAATATAAACCAATCAAAGAAAAAATAAGAATGTAACCATTGGAAAATATCTTCAGTAAGGCATGAGTAACACCCAAAAATCTTATCTTAGAAGGAAAATATTTTTTATAAATCCTTAAAAATTATTTCTTGTGGAAAAACTCATTTCTCCTTTTAAATAAATACTTTTTAAAATATAAAACATTTAAAAAACCATTTTCATTTAATATATTATTGAAACCCCATAATGGAATCTTGACAAATCATGGGAAAACGTTTTCTTGAAAACTTATAAAATAATATTTAAATATTTAAAACATTTTTTAAAAATATTTTAAATCCTTTTTCATTTTAAATAGCTTTGAAAACACTAAAAGGAATCTTTTAAAATCATTTCAAACAATTCTTGAACATAAATATTTTTTGAAAAACTTTTTCATTAAAAACCACATTAAAAATTAAGATTACAAAAAATATTAGAGAAAAAAATTCATTAAAAAATTAATCTTTCAAAAATTAAAATTAAGAATCAAATAAATAATGTTCATAACGGAAGATGAAATTGTTCATATTGAATAATCGTTTTTCATCATAAAATTTTTACAAAAGTACCTCAACCATAAAATGATACACAGATTTATTTTTAAAATACCCATTTGTTTAGAAGGTAAATCATGGGTAAATATTCATTTTAAATATCATAATATAATATTAGAATATTTTTTAAAACATTTTCATAAAACATGGTTTTGAAATAACATATATTTCTGACTGAAGAGAGTGATAATTCTGTGTTTTCTTAAAAACACTTTCCTTATTATATTAAGTAATAAAGAGTGATAATATGGTATAATTACATATATATCATTAATAACCATATTAGAAGACAATTCATGATATTGTTTGATATATGTCTCTTAAAATTTCACCAATGGAAGCATAATCTTAAACAATCCTGATAAATGATGAGATGGTAGCAATAAACGGTTACCACTTTGGTAACATTGAATCATAATCCCCATAAAATAATAACAATAATGAAGCATAAAATATCATTAAAAGAATTATATTCATTATATAAAATGTTCAAATTTAATGTATACACCTCATAGAAGAATATATGTGTATAACATGAAATTTTTCTCTAAGAAGACAAATTGAGACAAAATTAATTTACAAATTTATTATCTTTTAAACCATAAAACAAATGAAAAATAGATCATAAAATAAATATTTAAATAAAAATAAATTTAAGGATAATAATCAAAGTATATATTCATTGTAATTACATACACCACACAAAAGAAATTAATGGTGAATAAAGAATAAATCTCACAAAAATAAAAGTTACACAAGAAACCCCTTAACATAGATCTTGAGTTTCTTTGTACACATTCAACCATCATGTATGATAAATATATGTTTTCTATAAATATAAACATAGAATAATATTCTTATATATCACAACATATATTACTTTATTGTGACTTTATATTACCCATTTATTAATAATTTCATGTTAATGTAATGTTTCGTGTAATAGATTCTTTTTTTCGCATATGTTTTGACTTTTTATTCTTGATCATCTTACATAGGTCATTATTTAAATATTTATAGAATTTAAAATATTTTATAGATATAATTAATATTCATTATTAAAATATTTATAATAATCTATAAAATATATAAATATGAAATTGAATACACCGTTTATGGAGACAGTAGGTCGTAAGTACCCATGAATGTTGTTTCTGTCTTATTTTCTTCTTTAAAAAATTATGTAATTGACAAATACGTGTATATATATATATATATATTATGTAGAATTATTATTCAATATATATAATATACATTTACTAAACCCATATTTAATACATTCCAAGTAAATTATGAATGAATCACATCACATTGAGGAGATGGTAGTCCACAAGTCTACAAACGAAGATATCATATTTACAAAAAATATAAATATTGAAGGTATATTTTATATAATAATTAAATAATAAAAAATACATAAAAAATATCATATATATAATATAAAATCAGTATTTCTATCATATTTACAAACCATGAGAGGTGGTAAATTAAAAATGAATGACATTGGTTTGCAAGGAGGTGGTCCTTTGTACACACAAATGATATGTTCTATACCAATTTAAGGGAGGTGTGTGTAGATTTAGTAATTAAACTTAAAATAAAATATTTATATTTATATTTAGGATAATTATTTTAATATATAATCATTTTATAATAATCATTTAGGGGGTGGAGAGTGAAAATAAAATAAAATAGCTTGTGGAATGATGTTACTTCTTATTTGTGTTACTCCTCTTGGTTTTCACTAAAAGGATTTGATGGTTGTATTTCATCCCATAAGGGAGGATTATAGAGAGAAAGGGGTGAATTTAGTTCTATATTTGGTTATTTTTAGTCTGAGATAAAGGTCTTGAGAGTTTTGAAGAAGTGGGGGTGAGTTCGCTTTTATACTGGAAGATGAGTAGCATTCTCTTAAATACAAAAAGGTAAACACTATTCAGTGGTCTTCCTTATATAATTTGTCCCCAATAATTTTGCGTTTTTGATGAAATTTGGTAATTGGGGGACATATGTCCATCAAAATTATTTTGGAACTGTTTCTTGGTTATTTTTCTCATTAAATTAAAGTATGACTACTAAGTAATCTTATTTTTACCTTAATCATTTTGATTAATTATAATTACATTCAGTAATATTATTGGTCAAAAAATAATTTGACCTTATTATAAATTATAAATTATTATTATTCCTAATATGTAATCCATTTTTCAATTACTAATTATATAATTAGTATAATTTAATTTGAAATTAGTCTTGAGGATGGGACGAAACAACATGATTTTTTAGAGTGAAATGTTTAAAAGATTGATTTTTTTATATCCATTTTCAATGTGAAATTTATTAAAATGACCTAAATTGGGTTATTTTGTGTAAAATTGATCTAAATTAACAGTAAAACCAATTCAAGAAACAATTTTTCTTTATGATATACTAGTTCAAAATGTATTTTTCAATTAATATTCTGCATTTTTTACTATTCATACAAAAATGAAACTTCTCAAAAGAATTACCAAAACATTAACCAAAGTAAATTTTTAAATTCTACAATCAAAAATAAATTTTATTTGCTAAAATAAAAAATTTTATTGTGTCAAAAAATATATTTAAAATGGTATTTATTTTAAAATGTGGTAAAATATCATTTTTGAAAATAACATATTTTTATTCATAAAATTGGATTTATTTTTATCTTACGCCTATAAAATATGATGGATGAGTTTTAAAAAAATGATTCAATTTGTAAATTATTAATTTTATTAAAAACATTCATCAAAATTTATTTGTTTAATTTATTGAGATAAAGCGGAATAGTTTCATAGGAATGGAATTCCATTATTTACAAATGGTTATTACTTACATTTATAACAAATTGATAACCAAAGAGATTATTTTATTTAAATGTGTAAATAAAATTTTCTCACATTATTTAATCATATTCATAAATTTTATTCCCACATATAGGTATTAACTATAAAAATATTTGAATAAAAATAGATATAGTGTATTGTAGTTTAGTAAAACCTGTCCATGTAGGTAGTAAAATCTATATAAGAAACTATGAATTGTGTTTAAAACATTCCATACATAGTGATGCATGTTCTGAATTTTAATATATATGATGCATGTAGTAAAATATTAACTTGGTGTTTCAATAATGAAACCCAAACATAGTGCATTCATATAAAAAATCTTTATTTACTATTGTTTGAAATAAAAAATATCAAAAAGAATAATTAATTATTAAAAAATCACAAAATCATAGGGTGTAACATTCTACACCCCCCCCACACATAAAAATAAATATAACCTAGAAATTCTTCTAGGATATCAATGGTTTAATACTTACAATATCATTTCACGGAATCATGTGTCTTAAAAACAAATACAAGAACTTTATTAAAAATATGTTAGAAAAATTACAGTTATCCAAAGTAAGTCATAACTAGTTTTCCAAAAAATAGAGCATAGGTGGAAAGTGAAAATTTATAAAAGAAAGATAAATATAACAATCATGTTCCAATGAAGAGTGATAGAGAACATTATTAAGATAAAGTAAACTCTAAAAAATCTATAACCCAAAGAGGCTTGAAAATAGAAATTTATATCTTGAAAACTAGTGATAAGAGGAACCAATTTTGTTTCAAGACCCTTTTTACTAATGTTTAATAATTTTAATGAAAATATATACTTATGTGATTTTAGGAAAAACTCACCCTTTTGTGCATTAATCATTTTCAACTTCATCTATTACTCTAAGAAATGAAGTTAAAATAGTTATTCTTGATGTAATAATAGATCATGATGTAGAATGATAAGTCATTTCATATTTCTTTAGTTTCCATCATGAAACAAAGGATAAAAAATTATCCAATATGTATAAGTCCTTATATGGAGAGATAATACGTGAATCTCTAAAACCTCATATAAAGTTTAATTTAAATCATTACACAAATGGTTAACCATTTAACTATTGTGAAATATGATAAGTCAAAACATTTAAAAAAAGGACACTAAATAAACTTAACATTCATCCCCCATATATCATAAGGTATCTCTTGGTTGTTGCATTCTAAACATCAGAGTTCCATTATCATGTATTTTATGGAAATTTGGTAACAACCATAATATCTGTAAAACCATATTGAAAACATCCATGTTTTCTTAATCCAAACATTATTTGATATATTCCTTTGTTCTAAAATTTTGTAAAAAAATCCCAGATAATATAGACCAATTTTTCAACAAATACTTAATTAATTCCAAGGTAACAATTACCATCCATTTTACTCATTCATATCCAATATATCTTTATCCAAACAGTATTATCTCAACATTATGAACATATTAAGGTTTATCATTCCCTGAATCTTGTGTTTCACATGAATATCAACTTTATATTAAATACATTTTCAATTAAATTGAAGCCATTCAATATATTCATGTAAATAATAGTAAAAAAATAAATTGAACAATCCTTATATATTCCATAATTCATTATTCCTAAATCCAAATATATAAACACTTCAATTAGATCATCCATAATCCAATAAAAATGCTACATCATCCTATTACTTAATACATATTTCCATTTATATTTCACTTATAGTCTCATCATAATTGGAAATATAGTCATTACTCATACAACTTTACTGATTCTCTTCATGAGATTTCCACTTAGGACATTGATTTTATAATTCCCAATCATTGAATATTTAAAAAAATTAATCCATCAATGATTTTATAGGCAGGCCAATATTCTCATCCATTGCATTAATCAAACCCTTCATTTTTTATTTTATGTTAACTGATTTGTGTCCTTGTTTTTCATAGTAAAAAAATTCTTATTCCTTAATGACATTCACATGGGTTCTTCATTCCACATTCTTGGCATAAAGAATACAAACCCTTATTTCCCCAATGGTCTCCATTACCCAAAATCTCATAGGAATATTTTCATATCCTCTTTGGTGATTTTGAGAGTTTTTAAAGGTATTCATTGTTAATAATGTTTTTTGAAACTAATTTGGAATGATCCCATTGTCCATCACTCCTGTGATCATCCCATTTAACTGCTCGTTAGCAAATTTTCTATTGCATTCAAAATTAACCATGTTCCATCTAGTTCACACTATTGACTATAACCAAAAATAATTATGTGAGAAACAATTATCTTATATAAACCCACATATTCATGGAAAATAATTTATAGGGCTTCTAACTTAGGACACCTTAGGATTATCCTTAGAAATATACCTAAACATATCCTTTGAGATATCCCTAGGGAATTCCCTAAATTTTTCTCATCCTATATTTCAAATGTTGACTAAACATTTCCTTTCATTCCAAATACAGTGCTACAACCTTAACATTAATTGATATTACATCAATTTATATAAATATTCAACTCATTACAAAATTGTATATTCAAGGACTGTAATAGTTTAGCGTCTTTGGAAGCATAGAAAAAAATTGTCAAACTTGGTAAAAACATATTCAATATTTCCCAAAAATATCATCCCCGCAATACTTCTTCTTAAATCCATTATTCATAACCTGGGGAAAGGAAAAATAATATATAGTGATCTCATATTCATATTATGGTCAAATATTGAGATACATAAGAATAACATATTCATAAGGGTATGATAACATGGGAATAATATTTCAAGATCATACCATGTATATCAATGATCATATACACGAGTTATGGAATAAATATTTGTAGTTCATAAGACATGAATCATAATGGAATCAATAGCATAATATATGATAACATAACATAAAAATAAGATGTAGAATTTTTGGTAGATACATAATCATATAAAAATGATTTCTCATGCAGTCTTGTATTAATTTCATGTTCATATTATTGGAATGGGTTCACCCCCCAAACAATCTAGGTAGTCATGGTTCACTCACATGAACATCTTAGTTTTGATGGTTTACTCTTATGATTTTATTACCTAAAAAGTCCTTTACTAAACCAAGATCACTCCCCATTCCATCCATGTCTATCTCATGATATATAAATCATTACCCTATGTATTGCAGGTAGATATTGGTATCACCCATCTCATAATGAAATCATACATATTTGTTCCTCAGTACCATAAAAAATAATATAATAACCCATTATATGAAATGGGTATAATAAACAAGTCATTATATCATAACATGTGTAAAATAGAAAGTTTTCATAATCATTTCAACAAATAATAACCAGTGAAAATTTATGTGTTTCATAACAATATAACCCATAAAAGAAAATTGGGTTTTATAAACATATAAACAACAAAATAGAAATAGATTTGATAGAAATATATCCCTTGAAAGAGAAATGGTTTTCTTAAAAATATAACTGGTGAATGAGAAACTTATTTTATGAATATATAACATGTGAAAGAGAAACGGGTTTCATACATATCATTCCATCAAAACATAAACCATTCAAGGAAATAAAAAGAATAGAACCCTTGGATCATAACCCTAGTAAGTCATGAGTAACACCAACAGATTCCATATTATATATAACATAATTTTTGAGAAATATTTTAAAATCATTTCTTGAAGAAAACATCCATTCTTCTTTGTAAAAAACAAATTTTTAAAACACAAGACATTTGGAAAATGATTTTCCTTGAAAATAACTTTATAATATTATAAATGAAGTATTGAAACATTTTGAAAACATTTTTCCATGAAAAATTATAAAATAATCTTTAAATAATTTAAAACACTTTTTTGAAAAAAAAAATCAAAACTTTTTTCATAGAAATTGTTTTTGAAAACATTTAAAGGAAGCTTTGTAAATCATTAAAAACACTTCTTGAATAAAAAATTATAAAATAGTTTTATTTGAAACACAATTTAAAAATCATGAATTTTCGAAATATTAGAAAAAATAATAAAAAATTTAATATTGTAAACTTTAAAAGAAATTTTCAATAAAATTATGGTCATGAAGGCATAAAAATCCATACATGATGAATATTATTTTGCATTTTAAAACATTTAGAAAATTTACTTTGTCAAAAAATGATAAGAATGTTACTTTTCTGAACATATTTTATTTAAAAGGTAAAAACATGGATAAAGGTGTGTTTTAAATATCATAGGAAAATAGTATTACATTTTTGAAAATATTTTTAGAATACTTGGTATTGAAAGAACACATAATTCTGACCGAAGAGAAAGATAAAGTCGTATTTTCTTAAAAACTCTTTCTCAATTATATTAAGTACCGAAGAGTGTAAAAATTGTACTATTAAATTATTATATAATGAATAAACATACGGTAATAAAATTCATGATATTTGTTTAGAGATTGATCATAATACATATTTAATGGAACCACAATCATAAACAATCTTGATAAATGATGTGATTATAGAAATAAACTGTCACCACATTGGTATCTTTGAATCTTAATCACCATGAATTAATAACATGAAATGAGACTTAAAATATCATTAAAATAATTTTATTCTTGATATAACATGTAAAAGTTTAGTGTAAACACCCTGTATAAGAATATTGGTTCATAACATGGCATGTGTCTCAAAAAGGAAAATTGTGACTAAATTTCATTACCAATTTAGTAACTTATAGAACCTAAACCCCACTGAATAGATTTCATAAAATTTATATGGAAATATCCATAAATTTATTTATAATACTAATATAATATATTCCTAAATTTTATATAAACCACATATAAGAAACTATTGGTGAATAAGGCCTAAATCTCACAGAAATAAAAATAAGATTAGAAAACCCTTACCTTAAGTCTTGAAATTATTTTTTGATGTTAAAACCTGTTTCAAAATAAATATATGTTTTTTATGGAAATAAAAAATATCCATATTCGAATATATCATACCATATAACATTTTTATGACTTTTTATTACCATTTTATTAATAATTCCAAGTTAATGTTATGTTTCGGGTAATATCTGCTTGGTTTTCCGTATATGTTTTGACTTGTCATTATATATACTGTTACATAGATTATTATTTAGTTATTTCCATAATGTAAAATATTTTTTCAGTATCATATATATTTATTATGTAAATATTTATAATAATATATAAAATAATGAATTTTGAAATGGAATACACTTTTCATGGAGACAATAGGTTGTACGTATGCATGAACATTGTTTTTGTTTTATTATCTTATTCAATGAAGGAAATTAAATGAAAAATATATATATATTTATTATAATTAAATTATGATTATTATTTCATATATATTATATAATTTTACTAAACCCATTCTAAATACATTTCATGTAATGTATTAAGAATCATATCCTTTTGAGGAGGCGGTAGTTTACACATCCACAAACAAAGTTATCGTATTTACATGATATGGAATGCATGAATGTATGTTTAATATATTAATTAAATAATCCTAAATACATAATAATAATTATATATATCATAGATAAATATTATTTTTATCATAATGAACAATCATGGGAGGAGGAAAATGATAAATGAAAGACATTGTTTCGTGAGGATGTTGTACACAATACACACGAATAGTAATTTCATTAACTAGTTGATTTACATGTGTGTAGAAGTAGTCATAACCCTTATAATAAACAAATAGTAGTATATTTAGGATAATTAATATGTTATATAATTATTTAATAATAATAATTGAGGTTTTAATAATGAATGTAAAATAAAAGAGCTTGTGGAATGATGTCACCTCTTCTTTAGGTAAATCCTCTTGGTTTGCACCAAATGGATTTCCAGGTTGGATATATTCTTAAAGGGTGTATTATAGGATTAATTTAAGGATGTTAAGAAAATATTTTTTCAACTTTTTTATTTTCCAAATGGCTTTACATGTGTGAATACATTAGGGGGTGAGTGATATTTTATAGTGGATGAGGAGTGGCGTTCTTGTAAACACAAAATGGTATACAATATTAAGATGCATACTTTACTTCATGTGACTCCAATAATTTTTCATTTTAGATAACATTGGGTAATTGTTATAAATATTTCCATAACATGTCTTTTAGACATGTTTCTAGGTCATTTTTCCCTTAAACTAATGTTTAACTACAAAGTAATCTTTTTTTACCTTAATCACTTTATGTAATTTTAATACTTCCACTAAAACATTAAAAAAACTAATTTAAACTTACCATGAATTATAAATTTTTATGATTAAAAATATGGAATCTATTTTTACAAATTCATATCACATAATTGGTCAAAATTAATTTAAAATTAATCGCACACATTGGATAAAATAATGAGTTTATTTAAGTGAAAATGATCAAAAGTTTAAATTCTTTTTCTTTTCAATTACAATGTGAAATTGATTCCAATAAACTTAATAGGAATAATTTATGAAATAATTATCAAAATTAACATCATACCCAATTCATAATATAAATTTTCTATATGATTAAATTAGATGAAATGGAATTTTTAAATTAAAATTCAGTATTTTTCAGTACTCGTCATAATTGAAACTTCTCATAAAAATACCAAATATTTATCCAAATAATATTTTTATATTCCACATTTAAAAATGAAGTTTATGTTTTCAAATATTGAGTATAAAAGTTACAAAAATTCAATTTAAAATGGGTTCTCCATTAAAAGGCGTTAAAATTTCCTTTTAGATAAATACATATTTTTATTCATAAAATTCAACAAATTGTTATCTTAGGATTTTTAAATATATTGGATGAGTTCCAAAAAACATTATCCTATATTTGAAAAAGTTATTTTTTTTATTTTAAATTGTTTCTTTATGTTTTGAGGGGAATTTTGTAACAATATTACTGTCTTAAGAACAATATTACTATTTTATAAAAAATATTAAAATTATATTGTATTTTGATAAGAATCGACCTTGCATATAATGTGAGATACCAAAAGAACTCGAAATTGTGTGTAACATAAGACAAAAATTGTTTTTTCTTTTTTCAAAGTTAATCAATCTGTTTCTTGTAGTGAGAGATTAAATTGTTTTTGCGTATATTGCAAGACAAACTTAATTATTTTATACAACAGAAGATATATTTTGGGTTGGGTGAAATGAAAAATTTAAAAAGGATTAAAATAAATAAAAAATCAAAAAATATTTGGTTATTAAATAGAAGATGAAATCAGACTAAAAGAAGCCAGCCTCAATTTTAATTATCTCTATTATTTCAATAACAAAGTGGGAATGAGTAAGAACCTTTTTTTGATATGGGGTTGGCCAAATCTCTATAGAGTGATTTTGGATGTATAATTTTCTATGGTTGGATTAGAAATGATGTTTCTAATTTTCTTCAAAACAAGTTTCATGTGGTTGGGAGTAATGATTCAGAGAGGAATGTGAGAGTGGTGTTGTTGTATTCAGTTTTTTGGAGTATCCTGATCTCCAACAAAAAAAATTATATGGAAGTTATTTCTATCCACAGTCTAGTGATACAGGTTTGAGCCAAATGCTTTGTGGGGGATCTGAGATCCCTCATAATGTATTGGAATTCATCTCCTTAAATGTGAAATCTATTTTCTAGATGAATTATTTCCCCATCTACTCAGGTTTTCCTATTCCAATATAGATGACTTCACTAGAATTATCCTATTTGATGGTTCATTATCAATATTGATGGTTCTTTCTATCATAGAAACATGTGATGGGGAGAATTGGTTTGTGGATCCATTGGACTAATGATCATTGAATTCAGTAGCTTTTATATAAGTGGAGAATCACTTCTTGTGAAGGTGAATGTTTTACTTGATTAAATAGAAGTTTTTCTTTCAATTAATACACCCTTTATATGGTTTAAAGAAACTCCTTATTTATTATAAAGTCTCTCCAAGGCTAGATTACTACTCCCTGGTCTATTACTTATCACATTAAAATATGAAAGATTCATATTGGACATGCAAGTTTATACCACACAGAGCAAGAAGGTAATAAGGTTCCATATTTTCTAGTATCAAATGGAAATCATATAACACCCGATATAATTTTTTTATAATTGGTTCCCTTCCCATAGTATGTATTTATTTGGTCTAATCGGATTGTCTTGGGCTCCACTAATTTAGACTTCTTTAATCTTGTGGTTCCCTTTCTCTTTATCTTGACTATTCCTATGATCATTTTATCTATTATTAAAAAATTATTACATTACATGTAATAAAGGTAGAGGATATTTGAAACTATGATTTAAAAGAATTAAATATTTTTATTAAGAAACATATTTTATACATCATCACATAAAAATTTATAATGTATCAAAAGTGAGAGAAATTGAAAACCAGTTTTTCACATCAAGAAAATCTCATATGTACTGAAGACGAGGAATATGAAATTTTTTATTACTAAAAATTAAAGACAAACCATTTATTGATGTGAAATATAGTTTTCATGTATGATTTAAAAAAGAAAAGAAGATGATCAATTATTATAGTTTATAAGGGAATCATTTCAACCAAGGTGATATTTATTAAAGGTGGTACAAGAAAAACCGTTTTACAAAGGAGAAGAATGAACAATATATCTTTGAACCTAGATGGTTCTAGGAGAAAAAGTTTTGGGTCATAACCTTTCATATTTGTTTCTTGATAATAAAAATAATCTATGTGGGAGTAGTACAATAACCACCATACATCGATGATATAGTTATCTACACTATCGGTAAACCTCATTAACATACTATGGTAGTTAATATGGTTTATTATTTATGTGAATACTCATCAACTATAGGTAAATAATTTTATAGAATCATTCACTAAAAAGTAATAGAGGTATCAAAAAGGATAAAATTTTCAAAGTGATACAAAACCATCTCTCACTAATTCACCCACCAACTCTCAGTGTGGAAATCCCAGAGTAATACTAACATTAAATCCACCATAATTGTTCACAAATTTAATGTGACTAACCAAATTATATCCCATTAGTGTTTAAAAATAGATGTGATTTCAGGCCTATTTATCATGCACCAGGTGACAATCAACATAATACCTTATCCACCCTTTTGGGGTTATTATCCCAAGGTGCCTTTATGTAAAAGTTAGCATCCACATGAAGTATCCTGTTAGGGATGTGACTGTATATAGAACCACACAACATCAACTTTAACAAAATGTCATGATGTTATCCAATACTTATAATTCTCACTTAGACTTACCCGTTAGGTTTTCACTAATAGTCTCTTATTATAATCTCTAAATAAAATGTTCATTAAACCTTAACATTAATCCATATTATATCCCAAAGGGCTATCAATGCCATTAAAATTGTGATCATACATAACTTGTCAACCCTTAAATTAGCCTCCACAAACATTTTAATCTCTGAAGATATCTAAACCCGTATATAATACCAATTTGGACACCTCGTACCCACACTTCGGGGTCTGGTTCCATAAGCACATACTTTACATATTGTATTCTATGGAAACTATAGAATCTCTAACATAACTATCCCATAATTACATAACATAAAAATGTATTTCACTATACAAATTCCTGTTACCTTTCAAGGTTATATCTTTAGATAATTAAAAAAACATAAACTAATAAATATAATTTATTTCATAATTAAGGGAAAGTTTTTACAGTATAAATAACAACATAATACATAACATGTTATCAACAAATCCCAAAAATTACCCTCAAAAGAAAAATAATTATAAATTCCAGGGTTAATATTTTTATCATAACATAAGAAAATTGAAATATACAAATTGGTGGGATTAGAGGATAAGTAAGGAAAAAAATTCAACATAGGAAATCATGGAATAAACATTTCATAAATATTATGATAGAAATTAGTAACCATCCCAGTTCCATTGTCAAATAAAACAATGTGAATAATATTTCCATGGATATAACTGAAATAAAATAGATCACATTGATAAAAATAACTCAATTTAGGAAGATTTATTTCATAATTATAGATATCTTGATCTTACCCTCAAGGCCTCTTCCAAGACATCATTCTTGCCACAAAATTCAGAACAACATTCTTATCAACAAGAATACAGTCTACACATATTTTTGAATTGGGATGGTATACAATGAAAACCCAAACAAATTTGTCTCAGGGGATCTACCAATTCATCAAGGGGTTATATATTGTTGGGTCACATGCATTACATGTTTATGTTTAATGCATAAATAATATTATATTATGAGTAATAATACACAATAAAAGTTTCTAATAATCATTTGTAGTACAACAAAAACATAAATAATACCAATACCTTTTCAAATGTCAATAACATGGATAACATGATCCTAACCAATATAGTGAAATAAGGTAGATGTTAAAATAAAATATAGTAATTTTTCTTAAGAAATAAATAACCAACCATTTAAATTTAAAAATAGTTCCCCAATCCATAAATGGAAATAATATCTACATAATTATCCTTCAATATAAAACCTTATAGGGTCATGGTATTTAGTTATGTCAATAACATCACCAATAAATAAAAGTATGTAATCTATGTGAACATTTTAAAATAAAAGGAATAGAAAAAAGGGTATTCATAATGAAAATCCTTTGGAAGAAAATATAAGAAAATTCATGGTGGATGGTTATGTAAGAAATTGTTAATGATGGATCATATATTTCATAGAGAATAAAATTACATAATCTTTTTAGATAAATAATTTGGATGGTTGAAAATTAACATATCCATATTTTAATAAATTAAGCCTAGATGAATTTTGACCTAGATGAAAAATATCCTTGTGAAAGCATTATTAAAATGGAATCAAACAATAAGGGATAAAGAAATGAATTGTTTGATAACATGAGTCCAATGGACCATTTTATAAATTTATATATTTATGATATAATAAATCATATAACAAAAAAACCATGATTGTAAATTATATTAAACTTGAAAAATATAATATAGGTGAAATCGTAAAAGTGATTTTAGAAATCATTTTTAAAATTAATGTAAAATACAAACCAACATGTTGCATTCTGAAGTAACATTCTAAAATTTAAAGTGAATGATTTCAAAAAATTAGCTTTAAAAATAATATCAAATAATTGAGCTTGTAAAATTACCTAATTTTTCAATAGAAAATTTTTATCCAAATATAAAACTTTTACTCTTAAAGGATCCTTTTTAATACTTTTAAATTACCTCTTTTGAATACCCACATTTTAGAAAGCGTAATAAAACAATTTTGTATTAAAATGTAATTTTTAAAAATCGGATTATAAAAAACCTTATAAAAAATATGTGTGTGGGAGAACCCATGAATTGAAAACAAAAGTTATAGATTAAAAATTATAACTCACAAAAAAAGAGATTTTAGTTATCATTGTTCCTTATAAAAACACACTCTATAAATAGTAATATATTTGAAAAGTTTTTTATGTGGTAAAAATATTAAAAAAGAGAGAATACCACATGAAACAATAAAATGAAACGTCTTACCCAATTATTATTAAACAATATCATAAAAATGATCATAACTAGATGAATTTAAATTGAGTCACCAAAAGATCTTATGAATGGGGAACACTTGATTAAAAAGAAATTTTGAGAAAAGAAAATGATTTAGCACAATATATATTCATAATTAAAAGGAAATAATTTATGTAAAATTAAAGGGATATTAAATTAATATAATTCCATATAAATTCAGTTTGTTGGATCACATATAATCTGTCTCAAAGAATTATAATAAAGACTAAAAAAACCCTTATCTATCATCTTGTTTCCCAAAAATTGATTTCATCCTCCTATTTCACAGATATATTTTACAGATATATATTATAAGAAGAAAAAAAAATAAAAAAAGGCTCTCACTACCCCCCTTAAAGGTGTTATAAAATAAAAAATTTAACTAGGGTCTAATTAAACAATAAATAAAATTAATTATATCCATTTATATTTATAAATTTTGTATATAGTCATTCATTCTATTAATTCTAGTTAATTTTTACCTCTTTTTTAATATTGGTTGTAATTAATCTTGATCATTTTGAACTAGCATCATAAAAATTATGTTGATATTAATTATTTATATAAATTTCATCCTTAAAATATCATTAAAGGTAATTAAATTATGTTAAATTATATTTACAAAGGTATAATTTCAATCCATGGTTGTTTTAGTCACAAACCATGAAGATGAAATCGACGGTGACCCATTTTTGATGATTCTTAACAAATAAAGGGTGTTTTCTTAATTAATGTTCTTAGAAAAAATGTTACCGTTAAAGAATTAAGAATTAATTGTTTAAATATTTATATATTATTTTATTATAAATAACATTACTATATTAATCCATAAAATAAATTTATAACATCTTTCAAGCCGTTGGTTAAACAAACTCAAACATAAACATACCATATTCAATGGATGATAATGACGTGATTTAGTTTTAATATAATTATAAACAACAAAATAGTGTTATTTAGTTATTAAGAGTTTGAAATTTCATAACTAGACATAATTATAAGAATAATATAACTTGTGCATAATTTTTCATTGTATAAAGAAATCATTTTCCACTCATCAAACACATTTTTAGATGGTTGAGTTTAAAAACATTATTTAATTCAAATATTACTGATAGAGTTTCAAATTCTTATTTAAAAATATGTATTTATTTTATAAGAATCATATATATCCACTAATACCATTATCATGACAATACATGTATAAAATCTATGAAAAGAAAGATGAAAATCGATTATTCCATTAAGGTGGTAGTTCAAAGATACGCGTGGATAATGATTACATTCTCCATCGAATAAGGGACAATATTAATATGTTATATAATTTTTTAACCTAAAATTTGTTAAAATATCATTCTCATGTATTATATTATTTATTATTAAGACACTTTTAACGTGATGAATTAAAGATAAATACATTATTTCTTAGAGGTGGTAGTCTATAAAACAAATGAATGAGAGTTTCATTTTTCTTAATAGAAAATGGTATGGTGGATAATCATTTTCATTAATTTTAATAACATAATAGTATTATAATGGTAATGATGTTATAGTTTTATTATGTCATAAAATAATTTTATGAATAATAAGTGAACAGAAATAAATTGAAATGATAAATTAGTGGTTTGAAATTTATTCCTCACTTCTAAGATTATATCCTTTGGAAAGGGGTTTAAGACTCTAAGGGATAGTATTATGATATTTCAATAACATCATGAAGGTATATAAAACATTTTATGAGATTTTTGGGTTGAGATAGGAATTAATTAGGTGGGTTTTGGTGTTAAATGATGTGAGGATAGGAGTTCCCCTTTTATAAGTGAAAAGGGATGGCATTTTTGTAAATTCACAAAACATTTAAATAATAGTATGTCACTATCAAAGAAAGTATCTCAGAAATTGGAGAAATAATAGAGATAGGAAATTATATGTTATAGTAAGACCTCAATCACCCATTATAGGACATGTTTTATATATGTTTATTGTATTTCCCTCTAGGATAAACTCTTTTTACAGCATTTGATTTTTACAGAGGTAACTAGTTTTTAACAATGTTATACTCTATGATTAAAATTAAATTGGACCATAATTCATAAAATTTAACTACTTATTAATTATTTTAAATCTATTTTATTATGTTAATTTAATTAATTTTTTGTAAATAAATTTTAAAATATTAAATGTATATTGTTTTAAGATTTTTGTTTTTTTTTTTGAAAAATATAACTTATGTTCTAAAATTTCACATATGGGTTTTGAAATTAAAACCATCATTTATAAAATTATAAATTCACTTATAAATTACTTATTTTTTCTTTGTAAAATTTTTTATAAATAATTAATTCATACATATATGCTTATAATGTAATAAAATTCATGTTATTTGTAAAAACATTATTCTACACTATTCACCTAAAAATCATTATTTTTAGAAAACATATCAAAAAATATTAGTATATACATTTGAATTATATAATATTCTTATAAAATTTATTTTATCATAATTAATCACACTTTTCTTGAAATTGAAATTCATATGTCATAAAAATAAATTTTTACATATATATTTCTATGTATGAAATGATAATATAAGTTGTTTTGTCTTTATCAATTGAATTATATAGGTATTACTAGTGAAAAATATATTCCATTATATAGATATTTTATAAATTATATACTTCTATTAACTCTAACTAATTAGTAGATAGCATTCAATTACCATACTTATTATTTATATTTTTATCTATTTATAATGTGGTTTCATTAAAGTTCGGTGTTGCATGATGGGAAAGATATAAATCACATTGATATATTTAAAGGTGATCATATGTTTAAATCGTATTTAGTTACAAACATAGATATTATGATAGTTAAAATGGTAATTTGACCTAGTTAATTATCTATGAAAATTTTATCATTGGTTTTGTTGATATCAAAATGAGTTTTTTTCTCAAGGTCCTGAATTTGGTTATATTCTGGGATAGTTTAATATTTCAAAATATATTAATATTTATAGAATAAAATTGTTTATTTCTCACATAAAAAAGTTATTTAACTCTTAAAAATACTCCATACTAAAATTTATACTTTTTTTAGTGTGAAATATGTGGTTTTATCGAGGAAATGAATAAGATATGTTCATGTTCTAGGTCCTATGTTGGGCCTTTAAACTTGTTTTCATTAAACTAGATAAGTATTTTTTTTGTTATTTCCTTATCCTTGTATTTTATCTATCATATAAAATTATTTTATGTGGAAATAATCCAATAGAATTATTTCTAGTATTGATAGGGATAGAACAAAGTGTGATGGGATAAGGATTTCACCAAGCATATCGACCATAGTTAGATCAAAGATTAGTGTCCTTCGAGCACATGTCCAAGATTAAAGCATCAGTTATTTTTCATGAGGTTCATTGGGTGTTTTCATTTTGACTCTTTACACATTTACTCAATGTTTTAAATTTAAATTAACATTATTGGACTCTTGGGGGTTATTTAAGGACCATCGTGGGGATATTAGTGGTGAGAAAGGATTGAATTTTATAATATTTTACTACAGTTTCTCTTTTTTTAAAGATCATAAAATTTTCAGAAGGGAATATGATGTATTCTTCCAGGAATAATAGTGAAATATTATTACTATTATTATTATTATTATTTTTTGGGTATCATTTTATCATTATATGGAAGACGTCAGTTTTTGTAATCCTTAATTCTCATTAATAGGGGGGCTCTATAAGGCTAACAGCTTATTAGCATTAATTAGGGAGGAGTGGAAATATTACTACTCAGTTAAAAATATGTATGGGAACCTATATAATAGTAAGTTATAGGTAAAATTTATGTAGGGGTTCTAGAATACGTTACCCTTAGATATCCCCTCCGTGTCAGGGTCATGAGTAAGTGAAAGTATTTTAAAAAAATCAAAAAAATATGGTTTTTCATGTAGAGTATTCATTATACATTCCATATTAAAAAATTAATTATAAAATGAATTATAATATTTAAAAAAAGATATTCATTATTAATATTGGAGACATAAATGGTATTAAATCATCATATTAATGAATGATGGTTTTTCTAACTTGGATGAGCCTAGGTATTGACAGCCTAGTTTCACCTATGATTAAATTGACTCATTATATGAGGTAGGATATATTTTAGACATATCCATAAATTTATATGTACTTTTTATGTGTGTGATTTTTAGTCTCTCTACTATGGGAAATAAACCCTGTTTATTTTATTAAAAAAATATTCAAAATTTTTTTAGATGAAATGAAAGTGTCACAGGTTATGATGGATCCTTGGAACCTAATTAATGAATCGGATGATGATGGCATGAACTATGGTCGAATATATAGTAATTGAATTATGTAAATATAGTGGAACTTGTGCTAGTTTCCACTGGTTTCCCTCTGTATAGTGTGGTAATGTACTAGGATTGGTAAACCCATGATGTCACCTCATAACAGTGGAGAGAATATTTTGAGGATTTGTGTGTCTTATAACCATTGAAATATTTATTATGGGATTTTAGTGAGTGTTCCCCTCTCACTAGTAGGGGATTACCCAGGTGGGAATACCCAAGGTGGACTAATGATAGGTTGTAGGGATATAGGCTTTAGGTCACATCTATTTGGTCATAACATTATTGTGTCAAATATAATGTGAGTGAGTCCGTGAGATGAATTTTATGATGATGAGGGATTTTATGCCCTTTAACTTATGGGTTTCTCTAAAGAGATAAAACAATAATATAGGGACAAAGGATTGGTGCATGGGTTGTGTCCAAATTAATAGGAAAATAATGGGTTTCCCGGTATTATAATGACCCAAGAGAGGGATAATTGGGATATTCATGTATCAAATATCTAAGGTGTATCCTAAGAATGATAGAATCTATGGTGATTTTATGTATTAATATTATGATGGATTCAGAATATGTGTTTGGGAGGCTGTCCTAGGAAATAGGTGATGGGTATGGGAAGGTGGTTGGAACAAGTGTTTTATGACGTTAGATCATAGGGAGAGACTGTGTCGTCAATATTTTGTAGACTTATGATCTCAGGGATATATAATTCCACTAATAACTTAATGTGATGATCCCAGAGAGAGAGGATACCCCATTATATGAACTGCATGTGTTTTTTGTTAGGTTTCAGCCTACTCGTAAGTCACTATATGATATTTATATGCTTCTTAGAAGGGTGTTCTATGTCCTAGATTTTCCAAATGATATATGGTTTCTAGGTAGGTAGAGCATGAACTGATATCCTAATTACATGCTTCCTAGTAATCCAATTCTATAGATGGTCCCTATAAGACATGTTCTCATAACATGGTGTTACCCCAAACCTGTGTTTTATATGAGGTTACTTGTTTTCTAGTAGGGAGTGTCCACGCAAAAAATCTAGATGACCACTTACCTATTAACTAGTATGGTGAATGTATGGCTTTGTGTTCCTGGTGATGGTATTATACTCGAACAATTTGATACTAGTCGTAGAAGGTATGGTTGATCTCATGTGTCATGTTAGAACCTAACCATCGATGATATATATATTATTATGCTTTCTAAGTATATTTTTTATTCTAAAAATATAACATGGTGTATATACTATATAAAATGGTAATATTAGCGACTGTGTTAGTGATGTTGTACTAAGTTATACTTACACATTCTTGGGAGACCATGGCACTTTGGTTCCCATGAATAATTCACTTATTTTAGGTTTAGCTAGTATAGAGACCTCATGTTTTATAATTGAGTATGATAGCTTAGAGAGAGTCTATAGTCAAGAATTTGGGGGCTTGTTAATAGTTGTAGACCCTATAATACTTTATTCATTTAATTTATTTTTATATATGATCATCTTAGTGGTTGATCAATATATAAATATATATGCTAGTATGACCATCTATTTTTATGGCAACTTGCTTTATAATTTTCATTTAATATAAAATGTAAAATTTTATTTCTTTGTCAGATAATAATTAATTATGATGGATGGTTTTTTTTTTTTTACTCTGATACAATGGTATGTTATACCCATATCAAAACCAAAGGCACTCACTACTAGTTGATATCCTCTTCAATATAAGGAGGAATTCCTAAATTCATATGGTGACTCTAGTAAGCTGACCAATTAGTGATCTCAAATCAAGGGGTGTCATAATGATATTGATATATGGGATTAAAATTTTCTTGGGTTAACATTTATTACAAGTCCTTAATAGAAAGATATAAAAATAATACTCACTCATTGATACATATTTGTAGTAAATTATGTAATGAACCATTATTTTCAAATTGATATAACTTAAAGGAATCACATAAAAAAGTAGTTCTATATTGGTAAATATTGTAGATATTTTTTTAAAAAGATAAAAACTCTTTGGATATGTATGGGAATCTTATAGAAATAATTATCTCAAATTATGACTCATGGATATTATAAACTAGGTTTTCTTCATACATTTCAGTGAATAATGCTAGATTTGAAATAACAGATAATTGATTGAAGGATAATTAAACCTACATATTAGAAATGGTTTTAGAGTTATTTTATTGGAGGTTGAAATATAATATGTAAGATATCCATGTGGATTAGTCTTGGAATTAAAAACTTATTACAATGTTTTGTCCATAAATTGATATTTGAATTATATATCTTATTTGGATTGGATGGGATTTTTTTATAATTAATAACATGTGTTGATCTATATATATGAATGAAATATTTAATAGAATTAGGAATATGAAAAATTTGTTACACATTCTATATAAGTATAATACAATCTATGACATTCAAAATAACAAGGTCGATGCTGATTCTACCACCATGTATCTTTGGCATTACCATCATGGATATAAAAATGAAAAACATATACAATGAATATAAAGATAATTATTATTGAATAAAATCTATTGTGATTCATTCATAATAAGAAAATATTGTTTGTTAGTAAAAATGACCAAACCACCTTTTATAGAAATTATAAGCAGACTATTAGATTATTGGATCTAATGCTTCATGATATATATGACCCAATGATAACACATTCGAGTGTTGGGTATTTTTACATCATGACCTTTAATGATGAATTCAATCAGTATAGTTATGTGTTTATTATAGGATAGATGTTTTAAATAATTGAAAATTTCAAGGTTTTGAAAGGTGAAATACGTAATAAAATCTGAAAAAGTATTAGGACTCACTAATTTGATTTCGGTTGTAGATTATTTTTCTAATATTTCAATGATCATTTGAGATATTTTAAAATTGTTTCACAACTCACACCTCCAAGAAAATAATATATTAATGTTGTGTTGGATAGTAGTAAAAATACCATATTAGGCATCGTTCTGATCGATCATGCATTATTTTGTCCATCCTATATCATTCTAAGGATATGATTAAGAAACTGATACATTCATATGAAATCACATTCTCTCTACAGTACTGATAAAGGAAACATAAGTGATATGAACTAATGAACATCCAAAGATGTCTTTTATTATGATTTGTGGTTAATAAGAATATATATCAGATATATTGACGAGTAAATATAACACCAAATCAGAAAAATTATTGTTTTTGGTTATCCTAAGGAGACTATGGTATAATATTTTTATATTTTAATTGAGAAAAAGTCATTGTGGTTCAAACTAATATATTACAAGAGATGATTTAAATAAATATATTAGTAAGTGTGAGAAATTTTGAAATTATGGATGTTCCGGATCAAAAACAGGTAATATTCCATGGATAATCGAGCTCTACAAATAGTTTAGGAAGTAGAAATGACTCTGGTAACACAAAAACTGAAAAGATAAAGTTGTATTGATCAAGATACAAAAAGGTATATATTTCATAGGAAATATTTTTTTTCAATTAATTTTTATATATGATAAATCTATCACATTATTATAGGTTATTATGATTTCTAATTATGATAAATGGTTAGATTCTATATAGAAATTCATCCTAAACATGTCTTTATTTTTCATCTTTTACATGGTATAAAAATTTAATTTCATATGTAATAATATCAAAAAGATTGATAGGTTTATTATTGTTGGAGACAAGAAAAATAATCATATTATTTTATAATAATTGATATTACTTCTCCGTAGATGTACAATACTAAATTATATTATAGATATCTCATTAGTAATAATAATCCTCATTACTTTGGAAATAGAAAAATAATAAAAGGGTGAGATAAAATTCATAGTAAGGGGATAATAAACATTTCATAGAGGACTATATCACAATAATAAGTAAAAACATGAGAATAAGATAAATATCATAACATTATTAGTGATAACCAAAAAACATAAATCTTTGTCAAATTACATGCTATAACAATTTAAACCCACAAAATATTAACAAGGAAACAAAATATATATGACATTATTTTCTAGTATTTATCATAAACCATGAATCAAAATGGAATCATATTATAATTAATAGAATCAATTAATTTTGGCACAAATATTATCATGAGGAATAATTACTTTAATGTTACACACTATTAGATCTCATGATAATGAGAAACTAAAATGTACTTAAGAATTCCAAAATCATGATATAGAGACTCTTAACCTAGGAAATACACGGAGATATAATACCCCACCAAACACTAATCCATAAAAAGATATTGTAATTAAATATCTTTCTCTTTTAACATCATATATAACACATGAAAATAGAATGGGTTTCATAAATCATAAAAATGAAAATCAATAACTTCTAAAAAATAACTCTTTTAAAATAAAAAATGGTGTCATAAAAAATCCCAATGGTATATAATAACATCATTAATTAAATAATTTTATACAAAATAAAACGATCAACTAAATATCACATAATTAAGGAAAATATATGGTAAAATATGAAATATAAAACTGTTGGAGATAGATCATTTTAATATAATGAAACCTAAATCATGAAATGGTATTTTTGAGAACATTTTGTATTTATTATCATAAAATTAATTGGTACAAGTATATTTCTATAAATTCTCCACTGATTTTAAGAAAAAAATAAAAATAAAACCTTTCCTAAAAATGGATTTGGTTCAAAAACAATTTCCCCCTAGAAACAAATAGATAACATCATTCCAAATGGAATGTATTAGAAACAATAAGCTCAATAAAAAAATTTATAACACAATTAATGGATTTTTTGTTACCAACTCCCTCAACTATACCATTGATTTCAATGGAATTTATTTAACCACTTGAATCATAATGATAAAAAATATTAATTACCTATTTAAAAACATGTTTCATAAAAATAAACATTTATAATCTTCATTAATAACAATTTTCTTTGGGTATTATATTTATATAATCACTTTTTGACATCATCTACTAATAATCTTTACCATTTTGAACTAGGATCTTAAAAGTAGTTTCAATATTCCTTTTTCTCCTACAGATAATAATTTAGGATCCATTAATGGTAATGTAATTGATTTTTTTTATAATGAATTATAATGTTATAATTCTATTATTTGGTATTTTTATTTAGTTATTATGAAGAAGATAACAATTATGAACTAGTTTTGGGTTATTTACCAATACTGATGGATTTCCTTATAATGATCATTTCATTTTTTATCCAAAAATAAACTTATTATTTTTTTGAAAAAAGTTGGGGAAGGATCCTCTTTTAATTATAAAAGAAAAGATATATTTTTATTTGGTTAGAGGAAGAAACAATATATAGCCTGTAGGACGAAGTCCAAGTGGCCAGTTAACAAGGATTAATGGAACAGATCATCTTCATGACTGCATTATCCTTCCCATATCACTAGGATAGTGCCATTCCTACATCACTACCTGCTAGAATCAAGCATATTCCGCTACTTACTCGCATCAGGCATGTGTCACCAACTGTGATGAAAATCCTGTAAGGGGATTTTCAGTATTCGAACACAAATCTTTTTGAAGCAAGATTATTGGGTTTACGAATCAAATAACATTATGAATTATGAAAAATAACCATTTTAATGATATTTATTAATTATATATATATATATATCAAATTTTCTCCCCAAATATAAACTAAAACCCACCGTGTTCGGATGTGAAGGAAAACAAATCACGTTTATTCTTGGAGGAGGTACTATGCATAATGCATGATAGAAATTTTTTATTAATGGAATAGGGGAGGGTGATTCAGGCTTGTACAATCATTATATTCACATACCAATATAAATATGGTATTGATGTTAAAATTTCAGAATGGTGAAATTAAATTTTATAAAGAACAAAAGTATATAAATAAGTTGAAAATAGAAAAATATGGTTAGGAACTTATACCTCACTTCAGGGATATTATTTTTTGTGGTGAAGATTAAAAATTAAATAGATGGTCTTTTGAGAAAAAAAAAACCTAATTAAGGTTTCTAAGAGTGTGGAGGATATTTTTTTGGAATATTTTAGTCTGAACATAAAGTGTTTTTGTTTAATAGAAACTGAAAAAATAGAGTTTCCCATTTATTAGTGAAAAGGAGTAAAAAAATATTAAATACCCAAATCATTTCAATAATGGGAAGTCACACTAAAGTAAAGGGGATAAAAAATAAAGAAATAATTTAGAGGTTATGCGATAATGTCAGTAAAAATAATTAGTGACACATTCCCGAACATGTTTTAATCATGTTATTGGTATTTCTATCTTCGTTAAACCCTTTTTAAACCCTTTTGAATTTGGTAAACTAGACTAGTTTTTACCAAACTATCTTATCATTTATGCCCAACAATAAAATTTCCCTTATTACATAATTTTTACATATTGATTAAAATTCTTAAATCCATTTTATTTGATTCAATTTCCAAAATAGATTAAAATTACTTTTAATATACTAAATTTATGATGTATAATAATTTATTTTGGAAAATTATAAATTAAGTTATAAAATATTAATTATGTGATTATAAATTAAAATAATATCTTTAAAATTTTAATGTCAGTTATAAAATATATACTTTACCATAAAAAAATATTCATGAGTTTTTGAGTCGTACTTATATACTAATAATGTCATAAAATTCATGTTATCTTTAAAAATGGTATTTTTTACTATTCATATAAAAATAAATCATTTTATAAAATAAAAAAAATTAAGATTATAATACAATGATTAAAAATGATTTCGTTTTTCCAAATTATATTTCTAAAATTGAAAAATTAAATATTTAAATAAAATCAGAAATTATAGAAGAAAATTGTTCTTGTTGGAAAATAATTGTTTAAAGGTTAATTATTCATTATTATTATTTCAAATTATTTACTAATTAAGTTATATTTAATACATAATTCATATTATAAATATTTATTATTATTATTTATTCATAATATACATAGTATTTCGAAATAGAACACCAATTTTAGAATCATGTATTTTAAGCATAAAATGATTTTCAAAGTTGTTTTTTATATACTACTTGAATTTAATTAGTATTAAATATAAAATTGATTTTTATTATACATATATTTAATATTTAAGTAAATTATATTCATTCCTTATAATTAAATGGATAGGCTTTAATGCTCCTATTAAATTTTTTCTTTTACAATTTTTTTTTTGTGATTTTGGTTTTGTTTTAGAGTTTCGTGTAGAGAAAGCTATCGAACATAGTTTTTATTTAAGGATAATATAACTCTTATTTTTTTATAATACCCCCCATAAAAAGAATTTTTTCCTCGGAATATTTTTCCATGGATTTAAATAAGTGAGGTATGTTTCTCTCATTACATCCTCTGGTTCCCATTTAGGCTCCTAAATCTTAGGATTACTCTATATATCATTGACCAAATGAGTGGTGTAGTTTCACAGAGGCTTATCTATTCAATCCATAATTACCACTGGTTGTCCTCCATATGAGAGAACACATTCTAGATGAATGGATTTTGAGTTTAGTTCATGTGAAACATTTGGAATTTACTTCCACAAAAGTGATACAATGAAAAAATCATATACTTGGGAGAGGTCTTTTGAGAGTGAAAAGTAATAAACTATATCCCATAAATTATGAAGGATATAAAAGTGGATCATATACATTGAGATCATATTCCCATTCATCCAAAATCTAAAAATTCACTTGTGAGAAGGTATTTCAAGGAACACCTTGTGTATGAATTCAAACTCTAGATCTCATTAATGATTATCTAAATAAATTTTCTTTCGAATTTGTGGCCTTTTCTAATCTACAAAATCGATTTAACATTATCTAAAATTTCATACATAAGGTAAGGACTGATCAACTTACTATCTAACCCCTTATTCAAGAATTTCTGAGTCTTACACCTCTTACTATATAAAGACTGAAAAAGTTCTATCTGAATTCTATAATGGAAATTATTGTTATTTGGGAAATCTTCCAAGGGAGGTCTTGATCCCAACATCACTGTGAATATATAAAATAATATCTTAGCATATCCTTGAGATATTTAATTTTCTTCTTAGACTAAATATCCATATGAGTAGGATAAGATGTTTCAAAACTCATCTATGTCTCCAATGATTTTTAATTTCATTTCCAAAACATCAAGGGAAACCATGGATCATGATCAGATATAATGTAAAATAGTGCTTTATGTAGTATTACCACTTCACTCATTTATATCTTGTTGAGTTGGATAAGATAAAAATATTCATTAATGGAAATAAAATTCAATGAATTTATATCATTATTGAACAAAATACAAATATAATTATGGAATTTTCAATCTTTTGGGAGTCCTATAATAAAATCCATAGTGGTGTTTTCCGATTTCCATACTGATATAGGTAATAGTTGTAACAAATTGTTCTTATTTTTCTATTTGTACTTCATTTGATGTAATAACAAGAATAAAGATACTTATTTTTGAATATTCCTCTTCATACAATCCTTCCATAATTTTTTTGATCTCTACCAATCATCTTGATTCCTAGATGAATATAGAAGGACAAATTTTGAGCATCATTCAAAATTTCCCTCTTCGTTTTTTGTTTTTATTGGAAAAATATCAAACTTTCAAACCATATACCTACATCTTTAACATTTTTGAAATCCAGAATATTCACTACCTTCTTCTATAACTCTACAATATATTTCTGAGTTTCTTTTATCCTCACAAGAATGGATAGTTGAGCAGTAACATGGGAAATCTGGTATTTATCACCTTCACATAGGACTTTAAGATTCATCCTTTGAAAATCTAGGAATATTTTATCTATTTAAGCCCTCATCATAGATAATGTAGCATGATATTTCCTTCTTAAAGAATTAGCCACCTTATGTTCCTTTTGATGGTGTAAATATTTTGAGCAGTCAAAGTCATTGATTAGTTCTAACCATTCCCTTTGGTGTATATTTAACTCCTTAAATGTCAATATATATTTCAAACTCTAATGGTCAGTATAAATATCACACTTCTCACCATCGACATAATGATTCCAAATTTCTAGTTCCAATACCACTTACAATATCTCTAAATCATATGTCAGGTAATTTTTATCATGATATTTTAATTATCAAAAATCATAATCTATTAGGTTTTAATTTTTAATGAGGAGGCATACCGGTCTCTTCTATGTGGAATAATTATATTTTAAAACAATTACCTAGTATAGTGTAATGCATAAACAGATGTTGTGACCAAAATCTTATTTAGTTCCTTAAACAATTCTTCATATTCCTTCATCCAAAAGAACCTAACCTTTTTCGTTATAAACATTATTATTGGATGTCATATCCTTGATAAATTTATCACAAGAATCGATAATATCTTAATATCCCAAAAAAACTATGAATCTCAATAATAGTGTTCAGTCTAGAAACATTTTAAATAAATAATTTTTTTAAGGATATTGAAATATTTCATTTCTGGTGATTATATGAACCAAGAATGACACCTTTTGTTCCCAAAATTCACATTTTATAAATTTTACTTACGACCTATCCTTTCTTAGGGTCATCAAAACATTCAAAACATTATATTCATGTTTTTCCTTTTTATATGATTATATAATAATTTCATCTAAAAATAAGTCCATAAACATTTCCAAGTAGTCCAAAAAGATTCTATTCATTAGATCTATGAAGTTAGTGGGGGGATTGGTCAATGTGAATGGAAAAACTAGTAAGTAATAGTTTCCATACCTAATTAGGAATGATTTATTTGAAATATCATTCTTTATAACCCTTAATTTATTATATCCATATTAATGTTCAATCATTATAATTTAGTGTGATCCAATTATTTGATTTAATACATTTTTTATACAAGTTGAAGGGCATTTATTCATGATTCTAATCTTATTAATCTCACACTATTTAATACAAAGTCACATTGATTCATATTTCTTCTTGACAAATAAGACAAGCGCTCCCCATCGTGAATCACTAGGTGGAATGTATCCCTTGTCCAAATTCAACTTTATATTATTTTTTAATTTCTCAAATTCAGTGGGATCCATTCAAAATAAAATCAATCAGATAATCAAAGATCTAGGCATGTGTTCAATTGATAATCCATCCTCATGATTTGGGGGGAAGATCAGGTATTACATCCTAAAATAAATTAGTATATTCTCATATAATAGATATATATTCAATGTTTACTTCATCCTAAATCATTTTACTCAAGGGTTTCTCATTATTGGGTTTTGTAATACATGTTATATAATTTTATTCCAAGGGGATACCATAATTAAGTTGATACTAGAGTATAGGATGATCTCGAATATGAAATTTCATATCTTTTTTATTAAATTATTTGAGCTCAATGTAGGTATTTCCAATCTACTACCAAAATCGGGTCAAATTCATCGAAAAATTTAAGAATTATACCCATGGTAAGTTTCCTCTCCCAAATATTTATCATAAAAGATTTATATATATTAGATGTGATCATTTATCTACCACATTTTTTCATATATTGTTTGATATCTATCACATGAATTAGAGATTATAAATACTTAGAAAACATTTTTCATATAAAACAATGTGATGAACTAGAATAAAATAATGTACTTATAGATATTGAATAAAGAGTGTGTATACCTCATAACTCTTCTTTATAATGATTTACCTTAGTGGTAGTAATTTTTAATGACCTTCCTTATTCCCTCTATTAAAAGTCTTATGGGGCCTATTTTCTTTATTGGGATGATGGTTGGGGAATTAATTCTCATAGTTTCCAAAATCCTCACACTTGAGGCATTTTATTGTGGGTAAATCATTAGTTGGGAGCTTCTCCTCTCAATAATGTTAATTGAATTTTTTTACTTAATTATAGTATTGAGGTCTTTGTGGACAACTTTAACACACTAAAAATACTACCTTGATCCTTTAATTCAATTAATTGGGTGCTTCCTCCCATAAATTTGGCAAGGAGGGGGTTGAAATTTCCTCCCTCGTTTTGACTTAACATTATGTATCCCTAGGTACTCAACCTTATTTTTTAATCTATGGAGTAATGAGAACACCCAGATTATATCTTTACCTTTAATGGACTTTAAAATGTATCAACATAGCTTCCAAAGTAACTTATGAAAAAATCCTGATGGGGAATAGGTTTTAATCCACTAATGAAATGATTGATTTTACTTTATTGATTATAGATAAAACTAGTGTAATATATTGAATCCTCACAAATTTTTCTTCATTAGTCCCAATGAGTTCATTATTATTTTTTATCATCTCAAAGGATTGCCTCTCAATCTTTATTAAATGAGTGTGAGTAAAACACATGGTAAATAACACTTCTGTAAATTTTTATAATTATATTATGTTTAGTTCATCTTTATTTATTGGATTATAAAAAAATATTATATCATTAGTTGGACACACATTAAAAATGATAAAAAAAAACATTCTAATGTTTTTATCACTGTATAATAGAAAATATATTTTCACTTAAAATGATATATTAGTTAGTGATAAGTGGATTTGAAGACACACTAAAAGAGGGTAGATTTGTTCACATGAAGGACTCAATAGAACGCTTCTCACTCCTTTGTGTGTTCAATACCTCAATACAGATCGCATTATTATTCTTATATTGATATAGATTAGTGATAATTGGAATTAGGTCTTGTAAAAAACTTTAATTCCATTTGGTTGTTTCTTGGGGAAATTAGTGTATTGTCCCCCACATCCATTATTATCCGAATTCATTTTAATTTGTTAAATTACAAAAACCAATAATGATTTAACCTAAGTGATGAAAAATTAACATTCTCTGGTAATTATAACCTAAGATAAATACAACAATAAAATGTCTTATTCATTAACATTGTCATGTTATTCAATAAATCTTTTAGTTAAACCAATATAATTATTGGTTAAAATTTATGTTGGGTTTTCTCATACTTATTAACCTAATCCCTAAAAGTAATATAGAAATCAATCCTTCAAAATAGATCATAAAGGGTTTGATTTCAACCAAATATTATCCCCTATGATTATTTATCTTGGTGAGTAGTTATGCCTCCTTTTTAGGAACAAGGTAAGAATTGAGTTAATACCCAACATTCCCTTTTTAGGGTTATTAATCCTAGGTACTACAATTCCATATACTACAATAAAATTCTAGTATACAGACATTGATGTATTTTCAATGAAAATCCCCTACTGAAGACATTAACAATATTTTAGGATATCATCTTATGCATAGACTCACCTCTAGGATATTCCATTAAGGTTCCTTTACCTTATATCTCAAAATAGATTCTCTAATATACAAAAGTAACTAAACCTTATATCTGATTCTAACTAGAGACCCAATCTAAAAAATCCTTTATTTTTCATCTTTTACATTTTTTAAAAATTAAACTTAAATATTATAATATCCCAAGGATCGATAGGTTTAGTGTCTAGTGAATAGAAACATGATCATCCTATTATACAATACATGAGTTCACTTATCCTTAAATGAATTGTAATAGACCATTTTTTAAACATAGAATTTTTAAAACTCAACCTCTTATCTTTGAAAGTTAAAATATAAGAAAGGGGTGACCCCAAATTCTCAGTAAAAGATGAATAATAAATCAATCAAGGATGAGTTCATAAGAATGATTAAAACAAGATAATAAGAGAAATATCATAACATCTTGAGTGATAACCATACAACATCAGTGACATTAAAGGTACTTGACATGAGAAATTAAATGAAAAAAAGATCAATATGAAAACTTAAAAACTATGACATGAATTACAATCATTTGACTTATTTTTTGGATAATTAGAGAATAATATCATAATTATTAACATACATTAACTATGTAATATATATTAACATACAGAAATAAGTTTTTTATGGGACACACCATTACTTTTCATAATTAAAATTTACTAAAAAGTTATCATGAATACCTATCCATGGGATATAAACTATCTAATAATTAATTTTAGGAAAAAATAGGATTCCTCCCATCATTCAACCATACATAATTGTTTTACTTAAAAACAATTCACTTTTCACATTCCAAAAAACCAATGAAAATAAAATTGGTTTCATGAAAAAACAATTGAAAATAAATCACTTTTTAAAAATAAACCAATGTAATTAAAATGAGTTTGATAAATAATCCAAATGAAAATAATTCACCTTTCATAAAAAACCAAAATAAATAAAAATGGTTTCATAAAAATAAATTTTTATAGACTATCACTATGAATTAATTAATTTCTTATCAAAAATGTGACCACCCAAAATAATCACTTAATAAATAGAAATAAAGTTTTAAACATAGAACATAAATCCATTAGAGAGATCATTTTAAGATAATATAAACCATATAATGAAATTATATTTTTGGAAACATTTCATATTCATTGATGTAAAATTCTTCTGTACGAGTAATTTATCAAAACGCCTCCCCTGTTTTTAAGAAATATGAAAAGAAAACATTTCATGATAATAGATTTAATTAAAAAATACTCATAAAAATAAAGATATAACATCATTCTAAATGGAATTTCTTGTAAAAATAAGTTTCAATAAAAAATTGATAAATCAAGGAATGTGATTTGAATAACCAAGTCCCTAACATTGACCTCTGAATTTTGTGGAAGTGATTTAACCTTGTGTATCATAAGGAGAAACATTTTAATTACATATTTTATATCCTTGTTAAAACTAATTTCTAATTATACTCTTCATTAATAAAAATTCTCTTCATGTATTTTATTTTCGTAATATCTTTTCAATATGGGGTGTTGATAATCATAAATATTTTGAACTATGTTCATAAAATCGATGTCGATCATATTTTTTTATACAATTATATTAATTTACAAACCATTAAAGGTATATAATTTTTTATAGATAATTATATTTCAATAATTCCATTGGATTATATTTTTAGTCATGTATCGTGTAGATGATAATGGTGATGAACTTATGTTGGGTTATTTACCAATATCGATGTATAATATTATAACAATCATTAAATTTTTTTTGTAATACATGATGAACCATATTAATGATATATATTAATTATATATATCATATATACTCATAAAATATAATCCATAACCATATATATTTTTATGGTAACGAAAAGAAACCATGTTTGTTCGTAGAGATTGTAGTCTACACAACACATGCTTCACCTTTTCCTTTTCTTTAATTGAAAAGGGGTGGATTATTCTTATAAAATCATGATAATATCATTAATTTATAATAATGATAATTATTTCATCATTTTAATACGGTTAAATTAATTTTGAGTAGGATTTAAACCACATAAAGAAATATAAATGTGAATGAGTGGTTACGAACTTATACATCACTTCTTGGATTATCTCCCTTGTGAAGGGTATTAAACCATTAATGGGTGATATTTGGAGAGGAAAATAACATATTTAAGGTGGATATGAGTGTGGAGGATACTTTTGTCCATGTTTTGGACTAAAATTGATGATTTTGGGGTCGTATTGAGTAAGGAGATGAGTGCCCCATTTATAAGTGAAAATGACTGACAAGTTTGAAAATACACAAAAAAAATAAAAAAATGGTGTGTCTCTCTCAAGAAAATTGGATAAAAAATTGAGAGATAACTGAGAGGTAATGTGATAAAGTTGATAGATACCAAAACCAAAAATTCCCACAAATTATATATACATGATTATGGATTTTCCCTCTTTGTTAAACAATTTTCACACAATTTGTTTTAGAGAGGTAACCTATTTTTACCAAAGTAACTTATCATTTATTCTCAAAAATAAATTGGCCCTTATTAAATCATTTGAACCTAATAATTAAATATTTTAAATCCATTTTATTTGATTAAATTTCAAAATTTGGTAAAAATTAATTTTGAGATACTAAAAGTATAATGTATTACAAACAATTTTTTGAAAAATATATCGTAAGATCTAAAAGGTGAAATATTGGATTATAAATTATAAGAAACATTTTTCAAATTATAATCATAACTATAAAATAAATATTTTATCATAAAAAATTAATTAATTTTAAATTCATGATTCAATATATTAATATCATAAAATTTAGGTCATTTGAAATAACGGAATTTTCAATTATTCACCTTAAAATAATATTTCTAGAAAAAAAAAAGAAGAAATTCATATTAACATTATATTATTAATATTAATCCCAAAAAAGTTCAAATTACCTAATTAAATTTATAAAATTTGATAATTCAGTATTTAAACATTGTAACAAAGTATATATAAAAACTCAATCATATTGGAAAATATATTTTTAAAATATTAACTATTAATTATTATTATTTACTAACATTTACTAATTTGAATATTTTAAATATATAATCTATATTATTGATATATATTACTATTATTTAAAAATAATATATATATATATTGAAATAGAAAACAATTTTTGAAACATATATTTGAAAGAAAAATATGATATTCTTAGTTGTTTTAGCTATACAATTTTCATTTAATTTGTATTTATGTTTATTATAAATATACTTCATATTGTAGTTTCTCCAATTAATAACCTCAAACTCCATGTCTAGGATTCTTTTCTTCATATTTAATATTTTTATTTTACCAAAATATTTCTTGGTTTTCGTTTTTGTTTAGTGTTGTGAAAGCTATCAAACATAGTTTTTTTAAGGAGGAAAAACCTATATCATTAAAGGAAATTAAATATGTGATATACTCCATATACACTAACCTTATTTGGAACTTATTTTATGCACCTAATTGTGTAATACTCATTTAATGAATGTGTGTTTTCTATTAGAAAACTGACCAAAATTATGGAGAAACATCCACTAAATATTTTATAGTTTCTAATGGTTATTGTCAAATTGATGGTGTTGACTATGATGAAACCTTTTATCTGGTTCCAATGAAAAAAAAATATTTGGATATCTTTTTCCATATATAATTATAATTAATTTTTTGTATATAAATGGTTTATAAAATCAGTTTCCTTAAATAGAATTTAGTCAAGGATTTTTATATGATTCAACTTAAAGGATCAGATATTATAAATCAGCATTCAAAGGTATATAAGTTTCAATAATCCATTTATGGATTAAAGACTGATTTTAGAGTCCAAACATATAATTTAATGATTTGAACAGTTAGATTGGTTTCATCAATGTGTGTATGATTCTTTTGTATACAAGTGAATTATGGGGAGTGTTGTGATATTTCTTATATTGTTTTTAGATGACATAATACTTAGTAAAAATGATATCTCGGCATTTTATGATGTTGTGGTTGGGAAATTTTATCCTGATGAACTACATGAGTGAAGCATCATAGATATTAGATATGAAAATATATAAATATATTTCATATAGGTTTCTTAAACTCACTAAAAACAAATATATTAGTAATGTGATAAAGCAATTTAGCATAGAGAACTCCAAGAATGATTATTTTCTAGTGGTTCATAACAAGAACCATATAAGGATTGAATATCCTTATAAATAGTTAAAAATGATAGATATGATTCATTATGAATCTTATATATGTACCACCATGTTTGTCTTGTTATTTTCTCAATCTGATGTCACTTATTATTTGATCAAAATAAGTAAATACCAATCCAATACAAGTGAGATTCATTAAATTATTGTAAAAAGTATCCTTAATTAATTTGGAATAAGTTAGACATTTTTTGTTATTTAAATTTAGGTATGATCTCATTATAATGTTTCTCATTTATTATGGATTCTAAACTAAAAATAATGATATGGGATCATAAATTATTTTTATGTTTTTCAAAAATGGTGTAGATGTCAGTTATAACAGTTCCAAATAAGCCATTAGGGAAGACTTGACAATAGAAGTAGATTACATAACTATAATAGATATTGAATATGTAGATGATTTTATCAATTAGTTTTTTAAAATATATTGGTTTTTCTTATGCATTTCAACACTAATAGATCCTTTTCATGATAAAAAATGAGTTATTACTAATGCTAAGGAATCTAATTCTCACCACAGGACTAAATGCAACCTTCGAAAATACCATCTAATCTAAGATAACATTGAGAGGGGATTTGGAAAAAAATTGATTGATATTTAATATAATATAGTATATCCATTGAAAAATAATTTAATACAATTGATGTTTGAGGATCATGTAAAGTCTTTAGGTATTAGATATATGAGAGACTGGATGAAATGATTACTTTCAAGTGGATTAAATCATTGTTTAATAATAAATGAGATATCTTTTATCATTCATTGATATGTTCTAAATATATTACAAAGTAGTGGAATTCCAAAATCCAATTACAGTATGACATTGATTATTTTCCTAATTTATGATCATCAATGAGTATTATAGGTTGTGGTGATATGTTTAGATTAGTATGAGTAAAAACATTATAATATATAGAGTACCCTCATAAGATGATAAGATAAGAGTTATTATCTTTATTGGACCACAGATAATTTCGTGTGGATTATCAAATGGTTGTTAATATATTTAATAGTATATAAGTATTATAATTCCATGTAAGCAGAGGTTTTCAAGATACTTAGAATGTGTATCATCATACTTTGGTTTCTTTCTTACACCATCACCCAGGCTAAACTAATTTAGGGGAGGTTGGGTATATTATTGTAATTATAATAATTTGATGTTATCTATGAATTTTTTCGATTATATAGACAGTATGAAATTTAGTTATATTATTTAATTGGACTATGGAAATACATTCCCACCCAGTTGAGTAATATGTTATGTGTTCAACAACATGAATAAATGACATGTTTTAAATTCTATAATGACCCTCACTAGTGACACTCATCAATGCCCCAATCAGAGACCCTAAAAAATCATAGGCATGATTCCCTATATTCCATAGACTATAAACATGCTATGAGGGCCTAATAAATACAATGGAAATCTGATAACACAATGTATGATGCAATGGAAATAACCAAAATATACGGTGCCATAATTATAAATTATATTCTATGTAAACATAATTCGATAAAAAAATATCATGTAGAAGAATAAATTCATACATAAACTTATCTACCACTTGTCCAATCATATAAAAACATAAACAAATTAATTAAAATATACACACTATACCTATTATCATCCATGGGCCTCAATGCACCCCAATCTCTACAACCCAATCTCGATTCTCCAGACCGATCTAATGCACATCTCATTCTCAACCTGAAAGTAGAAATATGTTTGGAACATGCACCTAGGTGGCTATGTAGGGAGTGAGAAATACATCCCAATAGGTTTTCACTAGGTTCCCCTATTATCCACCATTATATATTTGTATTTATTTTAAGGACCAAAATAATTAAAAAGTCCTAAGGATCTTTTTGAATAAGATGGAGATACAAAATAGTGGTCCTGAATTATAAGGATATGTTTAAAAATAAGAAAAGTAATGTGTGTCATTTAGAAACAATTATTCTACACAAAAAACAAATTATTGTATGAGGTCATGGTTCATATGTATCCTTGAAAGTTAGTGTCATAATAATTCTAATATAGAGATGATGTTTTGGATCCACAGGCATCATAATTTTCATCAGCAAAGATTTTAATTTTTTTTGTGAAGGAATCCTTAATTCTCTCCCACTAATAATTTTCATTTTTTATGTGTAGGTATCCTTGTTTTCCCTCCTACCAAGTAGTTTCATTTTCTTCTCATATAAATATTTCTTTCAATCCTTCATGTCATTGAAAATTTATTCATGAGTCCCTTTACAATTGTAAAGATCCCTCATGAACCTCAATATGGATTCCCGTTTCAGAAAACTAGTTATACAGGGGCTCTTAAAAATACACCAATCATACTCTAGAATAAACAATTGAATGGACATAGATAGGAGAAAAAGATACCATTTAATCTATTTCAAAAAACCACGATAAGGGATCTTTTACTTTGTCATGAATCATCAAATAAATTCTTCATAGGTAATCTTAATGGGAAGAATCAATGATAAAAAATGGAAGTACCTTATAAAGACACCATGTAAGGTTTCTCATTAATGGGTATCCTTACCAAGCATCCTTTATAAATTAACCTAGTTAAATTATTTCATGGTGTTGTATTCATTTTAAATTCTTTTCAAATAATTCTTATGGCCATCCCTATAGATGAAACCCTCTTACCTTTTGCAAACCCTCTTTTATGTGATCTATATAGCCTCTAATGTACTCAGTGTTATTTTTTCAATGGTTTATAATCATGTAGAATATAGAACTCCTAAGGCCACTTTTCTTAGAAAAATTCCTTTATTGATCCCCTTGGAAATGCCATAACCCTAAAAATTCCAAATCCATACCTCTTCTAAAATCACCTAACAAACATGATGAGGGTATGCACCTTACTGTTAACCCCTTAGATTGTGGGTAACCTTGAAAAAATGAGGTTTATTAATTTTAATCCAATATATTCGTAAACCTATGGGTTATCATAATTATGGATTCCCTAGATAATAAGGGTCCCCATAAAGAATATGCTGGAATTTCCTATCCTATATCAACTTTCCAATAATGAATTCATATTCTAATCAATGAGGTATGTTCCAATGGACTAACAATTCAGTTATAAGACCCAATATGGTTCCTATTCATTATTTCATCACCTTGTGTCATCACTAACCTTTTAATACCCTTTTAATAAATGATCATATCAATGTGTAATCACCACATATAATCACTCATTCCCTGAGTAGAATTTTGGGCCTCTTACTATGTCTTTTCCCTAGAGCACTCATTGCCTTAACCATAGTCATCAATTAGGTAAGGAATTTGGGTATCCATAATGTATAAAACCCACTCAATCATCTTTTTTACATAATTAATGGAAATTATTTCATAGTCCTATGACATATAACTATATGGCAATGTCTTTACCGTATGATGTTAAATTACATGGAATGGTCATTCCATGTGACCTTAAGTTAGGCCACTCAAACTATGTGTCCATTGATTTCTACTAACCAAGATACATTGGAAGCCTCTTTAGAGACCAATCCAAACACAAAGTACTAATATCTAAATCTATTTCTATATTTTTCTATATTTTGGATGGAATCATTCCCCCAACATAGAAGGCCATATTACCTCTATGTATCCAATATTTTTTCTATCAGGGATATATTACTATGTAATTAGTTCTATTTAGTATATATTCTTTATAATTATATATAAAAATAGATATTTATATCCCCATAATCCAATCAACCCATGTTTCTCATAGGTCCACAGTCATCATGTAGTGAACCCATCCTACTTGCGACATGTTGCCTCTAAGGTAAACCGGAAAGGGATGATCATATGTAAGTCCCACACCAACCATAGTTAGTATACTTTCATCTAATTTTACATTAGATATGATGTTAAATGTCTTAGATGTTTTCATTATCACATGAACTTAAAATTTTTGTTGTCTCCAGTTATCTATAACTGAACTATATGGTTTTTGATTCCCTTTATTGGGATACAATGGAAGCAGTTCTTACGAGCCTGATCTTAACACTACTAACAGTTACCACCTCCATGAATGATGATAAAATCTAGATTTCCATGATAAGTGTATTTAAGAAAACCTAAAAAAGTTAATTAATATATAAAATATGTGGAATCTATGGAATATAAAAATATTGAAATCAACACTTGTCAATGAAAATTACTAGGATAGGGATTACCAATCACATTATATGATTTGGGAAGGATTCAAAAAAACATATCAAATATTTATGAGAGTCCAATAGTAGGAAAAAACAAACCCCTTTAAAAGGTAATGATAATAAAAACCCCCTTTTTCTTGGTCCCAACATACATTCGAAGGTGTTACTAGAAAATCCCCAGTAACAACCTTCTTTAGAAAGCATTTGTTTCATCAACTAAAAAGGTCATGTTGGAGTGACATCAGTAATTTCTGATATAAACATAAATTTTGAACCTTATGTGAGTCATTAAATAGAAAAGTAGCTAATTTCCACCAAATTTATGGTAATTTTTTTATTTCATGCCAATAAAAAAGGTGAACCAAACATGAATATTTTAAAAGTGAATTTGTTTGTCAAACACACACTTATGATTATTCGTTGATGGGTGTTTTATTTATGGTGTTCTTGTGTACCATATACCCCTATCAAGATCCCCCTTCAATCCAAAAGTATGGGATATTCCATAAGAAATATTCCTAATACATTAAATCCCATAAAATATATGACCCCCACAACTGGAGGGATGATGTTACACACCTAATCCATCTATCACTTTGTGGATAATACATTGGTGTGGAAGTATCATCATCTTTATATCATTCCAACCATAGAGTTTGAACACGATTTTCTGTAACAATTAAATCCTCACAACCCATCTCACCAAAGGAAAGAAACAATAAATCCAATGGTTCCTATGAAAAACTCTAACATATTTGTGAGCATCTCATCAGTGAATGAAAATCGGAACATCCTCTATCTTAGATAAGAAGATTAAGAGGTTGATATTGATATCACTATTACCTATAATTAACCTTGGAATCCTGAATACACACACTATAATAAATGAAATTACTATGTGTCCCAAGATCCTCATAGATACATCGAGGATGTATCTCATGAAATAAGTCACATCCACTCAGTTTTGTTAACCCCAAAGGATGCCACATTTATTATAGAATATTCAATGAAACCGTGAATATACCCATACTAATGTTTTCTAAAAATGGATATATCATCTAATACTACTATAAAATAAATTTCATAACTCCTATTATAGAAAACAATCCCTCTAGTGTGCTATAGTGTAATCAAAATAACACTAACATATCTGAGCCACAACCATGGGGTTGGCCCATATTTTTTACCCTATTCTGTTGACATATCTCTGTGATTACTAGTGGAATGGAGTGGGAACATATCCCAACTCCCATTAAATAATGGTTCCACATTATCATTCCTACTATATAATATCACAAACATATCATTCTAAAAATATATACAAAGGCCTACATCATTTTCAATTTCTTAAATAGTTTTTAACAAATCCTAATAGTACAAATTGAATAATATTGTTTCTATATCTCGGTGATCACTTAGAAACATCACCATATCACTACTCCCATAAAAGTCAAACTATTTCATTGATGCATCAATAACGATAATCAAGATAAGGATAGTATCCCCACTCCACTTCAGGAGGACTATCAATATATTTTGGTAGAGACATAGTAGTTGGATTATATACACATATCCATTGGGGTAGTATGCTTATATATTATATTTGAGGATCAAAGGATGAAACACATTTCTACTACCCTTTGGATAGGGGAAGACCGATAACTCATATCATGAGATACTAAATGGAAGTAATATATTATCACCTCTTATGAAGAAATACATTGGGATATTCTAGAGTTAAACAATGGATAGGACTACATACCTATCTGAAGTTAAGAAGACTATTGGCCAGCACCTTCGATGAAATGAGAGTCACCCAATAATACTTTTATCTATATTGGTAGAAAATTTTCTTCAAGGATAGAATAAAAATATAAATCTCAACAAAGGTATAAAATGTCTCAATATTATGCCCATATCCCTACATTTAGTATTGTTCATGTGCCTGAGGCCCTAAAACACCAATCTATTGTAGCCATAGAATTGCAAGATCATCATCGGAATGTTAGATAATACACATCCATGAATTTCATCCCCATGATATTATTATAAATAGTTATATTGATTATCCCCAAAAGAAATTAAAATAAATTTTTCATTATGGAAAGATAAAGATTGATCATGATAACTCTTCCCATAATGTACACTATGAAATTCATCCTTACACTGGGAATAATAACAGGGCATGATTATCTCCGCTTGAAAACTCATTGTTTGGTTACCATAATGATCTTACATATGGAAGATAAGTTTATAATACTATCAAGTTTATTTAAATTGTGAATTTATATCTTGATATGAATATCCTTCCCTTGATTAAGATACTTTGATAACTCTCTCCCATTGAGTGGTACTCAAAGAATCATCTTTGGTTTCACACACATCATTTACTCACATATATGATATTTTATATTAATCAATTGATTGTTTTGGGAGACGTTCATCGATAAAAATTCTATCACCCCATATATACTCTAGGTTCAACCAATGTTCTTTATGAAACCCTCCTGTTTTTGAAAAAGAACATAGAAAACAACTGGGTTTTTCTGATTATGTGGAATAATCTTCCAACATAAATGAAAAGGATAGAATGTGTGTGTATAATATTTAGTAAATAAAAACAACAAATAATTATATGGACCATTACTACTCCTCGGTAGGACATTCTAGATGTATGAAAATTGGAGTTCTTGTCTTTCTTATGCTATAATATAAGGGTAACTCTTCAATGGATAAAGTATAAGAACTTTATTTATTAGGAGAATAAAAACCATATACATACCAATGAAAACTCTTTCATTAGATTAAATTTATTAATTTATCGTTAGCATGGAATATTATATTAAAAAACACCTAAAAACATTTGGAAATCATTTTTCATAGCATGAAACTAGTTCAATATATAATCATGGATTTTTTATTAAATGTGTATCCATAGATGGGGGACATAAAGAATTTCAAATTACCCAATTCCTAGGTTTTTAATGTCTAAAAATGGGGAATATTGAAATTATATTATTAAGGGAATGTTTTTATCCCAAATTAATCATATTCTAGTTGTAATTTATAATTAAATCTTACTACCTCTAAATCGTAATAGAGATGTGGCTAAAGGGAGTAGGCCATTGATAGGCTCGTGTGTAAGCCTCTAAAAATATTTTGTGATCATCATAATTTGATAAAGGTGAATTCCTTGATTGAAAAAAAACCTAGGTGATAGGTAATTCACATTATGAATATGAATTACACAATGATTTTCCACATGTGAGAGCATTCTAAATTAGGAACACTGCATTGGAAACTGCTAGAGAAACCATTTAGAATAAGCCCCAGACTTAAGGGAAAGTGGAATTTTTACCACCAAAAACACGCAAGGGATCACTAAATAATCAAAAACATAGGTGTTTTCTATAGGAATGATCAATTCAAGGAAAAATCTCTTGGAAGGAAGAATTTTTACCAAAAACTTTAAAGAATTCAGTGTTTTGTAGGCTAGGCAGTGGCCTACGCCATTTAAAGAACCCACTATTCTAACCATTATGAAACACACCATTATTATTTTGGGAATTTATTTTAAGGATTATTGGGTATTACTTCAATATCACCACCCATAGATCACTAAAAGGGAAAAATTTATCATGGAAGACAATGTAATATATAGGACATAAGTTAAAAGGTCTGAATAAGAGATGGTATATAAAGAAGGATCCTTAAGTAGATTTTAAGAGGGTATAGGGAATGGAGATTCACCGTATTGATTAGATTATAAAGATGTGAATGTAACTTTCTGATATATAAAATTCAATGGAATCAGTGATAATATAAAGAACCATATAGTATAAGATATGGATGTTGCAGATTGTAATGAAAAATTATCTTCCCAAAAAATAATTTTCATCAAAACACATGAGGATGGATTATGAACTAAAAATACAAGGAATACCCTAATTCTGATATATCAAAATTATCACTTTCCTCCTCCTTAATTTGATTCAAATAAATTAAATTTCATAGTCATGGATATATCCCATTTATCAGAAGAAGAGATCTAATTCCTCTCCTCTAAAGAGAATCATTAATAATACGATGCTATGATAGCCGATCTTAAAATACTCAATGCTGAATTACTCAGAGAAATTAATCATATTATTTACAAACATAAAAAGGTAATATTTATCTTCCCACCAACCAAGAAATGTTTTCTTACTTCATTAGTCTAGGGATTGATCAAAACATATTCTATGGAACCAATCAACTGGTTTACTTGAACCCAATAGTTAAAGAAGACTAAAAGATTCATATATTACAAAGGTGGATTTCCATCATTTTTTGAAAGTAACTGATTTTGATATCAAAAAGGGACTAAAAATAAAATATTTATTTGGAAACCACAAGAACCTTCTCCTACTACTCACATTTAGGTTTTGGATTAGACCATATTTCCTCTAAACCTTTTTAGTTTCAAATATTATATCACCCCTCAAATAGAATCCATAAAATGACGGCATAACTCTATGAAGCCTATGAGGATAAACTACCTTGAATGGGTGGGCACCAATCCAAATTTTCACAATTTTATGAATCCCACCTTCCCCAACATCAATTGAATAGGATATCTAGAGTACCATATGACACGTTTATTATCCTGGTGTCTCCCTTTGATGGGCACACTTGATCATCATGAATTAGAAAAACATAGATGGTTTTTCAAATATCTAGAGGGACTTGGATTATTTTGGTATTATAGCCTTCCATATAAGTCAATCAGAGGATATTATTACATTTCTTATTAGATCCTCATTCCATTCATCTCTACATTAAAAAAGACGATGTTCATTACACTATTTAATTACAATCAGTATATAAATGAGAGGGTCTATAATTATAATAAATTTCTAACATACTCACTTAATTTGAAGAACCCTTAAAAAATTATTAGATATTTTTATAGAGAATATCTTTGATTAGTTACAGATATCATTAATCTTATTAAATTACCCATGAAAAATTTGTGGGATTACAATCACCTAACAGTGTCTAGAGTGTTGCAATCATTGATAAAAATCCATAAATTATTATATGATTCATTTTTAGGGAATAAGGTTAATAATTGTGAAAAATTACACTAACATTATTATACCTATGATAATGAATGTTGTGGCACTAATACATGCTCAGTATTTCTCAGCTCCTCTTAGGAAGAGACAATAACAGAAATGTTTCCCCTATTCAATTGAGTGAATGGATAAAGGTATCTAATTATATGAGTACAAATAAAGAAAAACTACACTTTATTAAAGGAGGGGGTTATATGTTATTTCATTAAAACTGTCAAAAATTATGTCCTCGAGTATCTTGATGCTACAAAACCTAATGACTTTTTCCTTAGTGTTCGTCATGACTATCAACCTTTTCACCCGACATTTGGGAACATATTTAATACCACATTGTCTTTAAGGAAATAATCTATAAAATGGTTGATTCCAAAAAAAATAACATTAGTAAATACTTTAGTATAGCTTGCTTATGTTCCACTACCAAAATAGAGGAAGGATACCATTGGAAAGAAGTCTCATCCAGGCATGGAATAATGTTTGATGACTGGATAAATTTGAATGAAATTGATCAGGCTCCTGTTATCCTTAGGAAATTACTCAGTCAAATAGTTTTGGACTTAATTATTGTTGCACCATCCAAATCCACACCATGGACTCCATCCTCCATATAGAGGCATAATAAAAAAATGAACTTGGTGTAAAAAAAGGATCTTCGACTACATCCCAAATTAGTCCAAACAATAATGAATTTTCTTCCCTATCATTTATAGCATGGGAATCACCCCATAAAATAGAGTTCTCATAAAATTATGTTTCACCTTTCATATTTATTAATTTCATTCAAATATTAGATTCATTATCTAACAAGGAATATGAATTTTAACATGAGTTCTGAGCACATAAAAAATTGAATTAGAGGAAGGGACCATAGAATCAGAGAAAATTTGGGAAGATATGGATGTGGAAGATCTCAAAATCTGATCCACATCACCACCAAAACCATTTATATACTCAGAATTGGGGTAAAGTTATTTTAGTGATCCTAATAGGAACACTAATATATAACTGATTCTTCCCAAAGTTATTTAAATCCAATTATCATGGAATATAATTTAGATATTGTAAAACTGTCTCATTAGTTTAGAAACACATGAAGGACTACTCCCACTAGTAAAAAACAAACCACCAAGTCCTATCCAAACACCACACACATTTTCACAAAATACCTCATCCTCCAAGCCTCGTGATTAGTAATAAAACCTCGTTTATAAAAATCATACCCTAGTGCATAATTACGATATCTTGAGGTAGTTTGATATTATCTCAGATAATCATTTGATCTTTTATACACTTCACCTCTCAAATGAGAAGAAGAAATTACTTATAAATTCACTTAAAGGCCCCAAGGATTTTGAGGTCAATGTTTTTTTCTTCCAAGGTGTAATATAAAAACTCTACCCCAATGTAATGACAAGTTCTTATCTCATTAACATATCAGGATCTGGATTCCATTACCTAAGGACACATTAGGTCATTATATCTATTAATAAATATAAATAATGTCTCAATTAATTATGTATTAATTTTTAACTATCATGGGATTAATATTATATCTATATAAACTCTCTAAAACATGTGTTATGGTTATGAGGATATATCTCAATAAAAATAGACTATCCAAGGGTCTGAAAAAGAAAACAGAAGCCTTTTGGGAGGATCAAACATAAATCACATTTAGTATATCTTATATCTGACTCTAAGTACATGGTACATATATAGGAAATTTTATTTAATGTTCTCTTGGGAAGGTTTTGAATTCCTGATCATGCAATGATATCATTATCATACTATTAATTCCTAGAGTATTGTATTAATGGGATGGTATAAGTAAAATGTATTGATGATGATCCCTTTGTATCCTGTAAATCCTGATATGTCGAAGAATCAATCTACGGGATAGAATTAAAGTAACAGTTGAAAAGATATGGAATTCATATAGATACTCCAAATGGTTTGGGAGTTATAAAAACAGTTACACAGAGTATTATTGGTGGGAATAATATATAATGTGTAATACACTACATTATTAGGTAAGAACCATAACTTGAACTATCATACAATACACAGTCTAAAGAGACTTTATTCATTCATATATTTAAAACATTATATAATGAATTTTAAAATTTTATTTTAATAATATATTATTCACTTTAAAATTAATCATAATGATATTATCATATGATGAAATTTTGTGTTTTTTCCAAAAGATTGATTTTTTGGTGAATAGTGAAAATACCATTTTCTTTAAAGAATGACTCCTATGACATCACTAGAATATAATAATAAAGTAAAAAACTCAAAAAACCCCTTTAAATTAATAAAATATGTGCTTAATGAATATAATTATTCATTTCAAAATATCATTTGAACATATAATTCCTATGTCCAACATTTTTAGAACTAATTAAAATTCTACTTTACATAAAAACTTTCAAGTATTTTCCTTGAACCATGTTTTTTCAAAGTGATATCTAGTTTTTTCATTCCATTAAATCCCCCTAAATTTTATTTATTTTATGAAAAATAAATTTATGTCATTAAAATCATTATCCAAGATATTTTTATCTTATATAAAAATCTAATGTATAAAATGTTATTATTTTAAAAGTTGTTTTTATGTGATTAAGTGTTATTATTTTAAAATTAAAATTTTAAATAGTTTGAAGTTTTATCTGTTAAAATGATATTAAAATTTTAAATAATAAATTTTAAATTAGTTAAAAGTTTCAATATAAATTTTTTTCATTAAAATGGATTACTATGGTTAAACATTTATTACCATAGCTAAAGAAATTTAGGGAAAAGTTTGAAAATTTTTAGGAAAAAATAAATAAGACACTAAATGTTTTCTCTAAATAGATTATTTAAGGATATTTTAGACCCAAATACTCAATCCCAACATATTTTTTCCATTCTTTGTCTGTTTACATTAGAATAGTAATGTTTAATTATTGAAAATGTAAGGGTTACTCCCAAAACTGCCCTTCCCTTCACTTATAAAAGAGTAAAGTTACCACCACTTCAATACTCACCTATCCTTTTTAATTTATCAGTGGAATTATTTCATTTTTATTCATTATGAACCTTCTCTCACTTTCAAAATCTTATATTCTCTATTAGTTCATTCCCAACGAAAATTCAAGTCCCTAATGTGAGTATTATCAATTACTAAGATTTACATTGTAATTATATTCAATAAAATTTATTCTATCCAAGATCATATAATTATATTAGAATCATTTAAATAAAATCATTTCACCGTATTATTTTTATTATTATGTTTTCATTTTTTTCATCCTTTATGAAAAACAAATTCATTGGTTCTGCATATATACGGACCAACACCACCATAAGAAAAAGAATTTTTTTTTCATAATCATCCATAATAGATGGTTATTATAATGGATTTAATGAGTAAAACATATTTTTTGTAATATAATTAAGGTCCAATATAAAAAATTCAAGATAATATTATAGATATAATTAATAAATAAGAATCATTAATTAAATGGGTTAAAATAAGGGTGATAAGAGGAACATATTTTATTAAAATTATGCTATATTTATATATACAATGCTTATTATTATACATACATTATAGTTGTGATATATCACCAAAAGAAACCAAAAATAGGATCATTATGCCTATTTTATAAGGATACTACAACAAAACCATCAAATAATCATTCATTAAATCATGGTATGTTCATGTTTGGGTCGGTTTAAACAACAAATTGAACAATTCTATGAATTTATATCATGAAAGTATATTGGAATATAAAATTTGATATATTATAATATAAATTTATAACTAATTATTGGTTTTTTTACTATGGAGATATTATATTAATATTTTCCTTTTCAATTAATAAAACACACCATGATTGACATGAATCACTAAAACATTCTTGTAATTGATTTTTTCATCATGAATAAACATGAAACACTCCTGAAATGAATTTTAAAAATAATATATAATTTTAAAAAATCATTAAAACTAAAATTAAATACCAATTAATGATCAAAATTTGAATAAAAATGAATAAAGACACAAAAATATTAAACTAGAACAATTGATCAAAATTATAAACACTTGATGTGAAAAAAAGGTAGAATCCATAAAGCTAATGACAATTTATGAACATTATTAATTTAAAAGGATATGATTAAGGTTATAAATTAAGTGATTAATATAGAAAAAAATTTAATATTGGAGGCTAAAGTTTGTTCATGAACATAGGATAAGTGGTAAGGGTTTTCTATCTGAAATTACTCTTTTTCAAACAAGTTGTGTATTAGGCAACAAATATCCATTATTAGGTGTATATACTACTTATTTAATATTTTATTTAATGAAGTTTATTTATTCATGGTACATGAAGATCAATTTTAATCCCACTATTTCTAGGGGTTTCGAATTAAATTCTACTAAGTCCATAATTGGTGACTTTCTATCTAAATTTTTAATCATTGGTACACATAGTAAATTCACCATCAATTTCCTTTTGCGTAGGGAATGCATTACCATCGAAGGATTTTTTTTCCCATTTTAATCATTGTATTTAAGGTATTTAAAATTATATATTATTATCCCTCTCTCATATTCCTATGATTAATGGGTTAATAAAACTATTGTAAAGATTAATCTTTTTATATTAAAAAAACTCATCCTTTGTAAGAAAACCATTATCACTGAAGTATGGATACATAAAATTTCATATTAAATAATTATGTTGAACCAAATATGGATTCATATTGAGTTAGTAAAGGTTTTGAGGGTGTCAGGGATTTTTCGAATCTCAGAACCCATCTTTCTAGGAAAACTGGATTGGCGCACATTTTAGAGTAAACTGTGCATAATTACGCATGGTTTTTCTAACCGTGAGTATGGTGTTATTTCCGAATGAGCCACCTCACATGGTTGGTGCATATCTGTGCTTCCAACCCAAGTGAATACCCCTTTTCCAAAGTACTCGTGCATGTCTTGCACACTGTTTGATCGAACTGTGTGGCCAAACCGTTCGGTCAAAGCTGTATCACACGGTTGGTGCACGATCTGACAATCCATGTGGATAGACAATACACTGGATAAATTTCTAGGTTAATTTCTAGTTTTTATCTTAATGATCTAGTAAGAAAACCCTTCCTCCCTAATCTGAGAACCAATGGTATTTTCTTCCTTTTTAACTCATTTAGAGATTTTTGAAGGCCAAGGCTAGGGATCAAAAAATCCCCTTCGTCCGGCATCTAATCAAGCTATTGTTCATCACATTGGATATGCAACAGCAAGTACTCAAGCCCAATTTAATAGTCCATCTTCTCTATTACTCTCAACCAATATATTGTCATATGGGGGTTATCCACATTTTCTTAGATTTACTCTGATCTGAAGAAAATCAAGGGTTGATACTAGAGGAGAAGAGTTGTACAACCCTATGGTGGGTGGTCTACAACTTATCCCTAAAGTCTATTGTTTTTGGAATGTTTATATAGGTCCCACAAATTACATCGGAATCTGTTTCTTAAATTTACATTCCATGATTATACCTATTAGAATCGTATGGTTATGATATTTCTAAATACATGATTAGTTGTTGTCGGTTACACCAACAACACTATCTGCCCCGTGTTAAAAATTATTCCATATTTGGGTTTTTTGTTTTTTGGCATGTTTGAGCCACTTTTCGGGTGTGCCCTTGATTGGCCTCTCTACAGGTGAGACTTTTCAAAATAAATGAATTTTTATTAATGATAATTGTATAATGTTAGGAACCATGTATGCTCACCACTTGATCCACCTGAGGATAGTGCTTTCAAATTGATTATTAAATGTGAAATGTGAAATGGAAAGTACAATTAGTATATAACACGGCCTTATCAAATGATTTTGAATCAATTTTACATATCTGTAGAACCCCTTTCCATATTGATGGAAGGTAGTGGAGTGAAACTCAATAATGTAATATGACATAATTATTAATAAATACTTCATTAAATGTTTGTAATGCTACTTGGAATATCCAAAATAATTTAATACAAGGCTCGGTCCAATAAATAAATTGTTAAAATACTACTTGGAATATCCAAACTAATGGAAGATAATAATTGATCTTAATGAATGACTAAATTGTTTTCATATCTAATTAGAATGGACTAACTCGAGTACGCCTTGGATTCTGATAGAATAGTACCTTGGGTATCGAGAACCCCATTCTAATTCAAGGATGAGGTTTACTAAGGTTGATTCCCACATAGAATCTAGTATTTATCTATTCCTCAAATTCCCACTATACTACTGTAAGGTACTTTTCATTATTACAAGATACCTCAGATACACTCCTAGAATCTAGAATTGACTAGTAGGTTCCATGGTAAAATCTAATCGGTCCCTGCCTTTGATTATCCCCGTTTTACCTTACCTTGGACTCGGAAAGTGCCTTATTGTGGAATGACATGGATTACAAACCTTGGATTACAATCTTATCCTTTAGAAATACTCAGATATTATTGAGTTAGTGTTCCATGAGATCTGTGTTACCTTGGTTATTACCCTCTAACTCCATCACTGAATATCTTTGTCAGGATTCCTTGTTACGTCTTGGGGCCTTCACTACTTATACTATCAGGAGGTGATGTCATTTCTAGCTATGCCTCATGTGACCTATTAAAATTAAATGTTAATTTCTTTATTACAGATCTAGTTACATATTCAGACACCAACCAAGGTCTAGGGAAGGTACTTGGGTATTTAATTATATTATACTTCTTTCATTTCCTTATATGTATTCATGCACAATGCTATATTCCATTACACGGCTCGGATGTTATAAACATAATTGGTGGTGTCCCACTGAGATTTATCTCACACCCTCTCTAAAATCCATTTGGTAACTAGATTATATTAAATGGTTGTAATTATTGACAAATAAAATCATATAGCTTATGACACTTGATTGTGTGCTGATAGGATGGAGATTGATAGCAGATGACCGAGTTGGATCTCAGGAACCTTGGAGTAGTCTTTGTTTTCCTTTACTTGTTGAAAATGTTATGTCTATTTTCATGTATCCATGTTTTCTAGTTTTCTAGTGACATGACATTAAATCATCATTGTATTAGTTTATACAATTATTATTATTCTTGTTTATCTATTACATTAGTTACTTCCAATTTTTATTTATATTACTTCAACTATTTACTATTCATTCATATTTCTTCCACTACGCTACACTCTTCTAATGGGTGAATAGTCTTCCTAGGGACACACCCTCGGCCCTCACTACTAGTCATCAGCCTCTGGCATTTGGGAAGATGCGCTAAAGTCCATGTGGCCCACCAGGCATAGGGCACCTGTTAAGTGGCATCCCTATGTGGGATGTCACAAATTTTTATCAGAGGTGGTTTGTTTTCATGTTTACTATTTGGAGACAATATATTGGAGAATAATAACTCTTGGGACTTGTTCATAAGTTTTTCTTGGGCATCGTGAACCCATGTTCAGTGTAAAATCCAAGTTACCCAAAATTCAATTGTTGTTCTATTTTACTTATTATAGTTGATATTATTTCACTATTGGGTGACGCACATGTTGTGTGGTGTTATTGATTATTACTCTGTTTGAGGGAAAAATTTCATCCTTAGCCCGATAAAAAGAGGGAAGGGATAATTTCTACATGCATCATTATAACCACCTAGAGTTCACATGTCATTCATATTGCTATTCCATATAGGTGTATGTCACTACTTTTCATTACTTGATATGCTTGTCTTTGTGTAGTGATGATATGATAGTTTCATGTACTTGTATTATGTTGTCTATGATTACGTTATTTACTATCTCAATTAATGAGGTGTATGGACCTCATATTTTGGGGTGAGTTATTTACTAAGACAATCCATTATAATATAAATAAATGGGTGTTGTATCTAGTGATAAGTGTATTGGAACTAATTTATCAGAAATGACTATCCATTATAAATTGAATCCTAAAATATAAAATGAATTGGTTGCACATACTTATCCCTCATTTTAATGTTTAAGAAATTTTATGTAGTAAAACTATTAATTAACAGCAAAATTACATTAGACTTATACTTGATAACTTACCGATACATGGCCATCTAAGCATGTAGTTTGGGAAGTATGCCTTGGGTAGTGAGTTTTTATACATTAATCTTACATTAGTGATGATATATTCTTGCTTCTATGAATGATCTATTGTGTGTTCTAGGAATTTTTAGACCAATTTATACCATGACTTCCTTATGTCATTTTCCAGAAAAATGGTGACGATCTTGCTCCAGACATACAGGGCCCTGAGCTGCTAGTCTTACCTCCATGAATTCCACTTGATTCACCGCTTATTTTACTTGATCTAGGAACTAATTTCCTAGTGTGTGATTGTTTCCTATATCTGATTAGGTCCATGAAAGTTTCTTTATGGGTTTCACCTATGATGGTTGATCTGACCCAGTGAGTTCCAACAGTATCATCCTCCTACTTTTTTAGGGTATGGCGGTTCTCAAGTTGTTGGTTCTTGGATAGAGTTTGTGCTATATATCTTTGAGAATCTGGAAACACCTCCAGAGTGGATATTAAAAAGATTTCAACCTACTTGTTTCAAGATTCGGCCAAGTGTTTTTGGGATATGGTTACCCAGGTCGGTCGTCATCGGGGAATGTTATGGGTTGACTTCAAGACTACCTTCTATGATCATAAATTTCTTCAAGCAATGAGGGCCAAAAGATCCAGAGATTTAACGCATCTTTATCAGGTTTATATGTAAGTTATGAAACATTCATCACGTTTCACTGATTTACAATTCTTTTCACCACTTTTAGCTAGTGATATGATTTCCCATACTATCCATTTCGAGGATGGGTTCCGGTACAACATCTGAACTCCGGTGAGTGTCTTTCACCTTCCTACCTTTTCTACAATAGTTTATCAGGACCTAATCACTAAGTGTAACATGATGAACAGAATGAGTATCAGGTTTAAAGGATCAGTGATGTGTCAGGATAGTAGTTCTTCCGGAGGTAAGAAATGCTCCTTTGAGTTTTCTCATCAGGGCAGTGGAATCCAGAGATTTCAGTTTGATAGCTCGGTGGTTTTTCATCATTGTGGATGACTCGGGCATAGGAAGAGCCATTTTGATAGAGACCCTATGGTGTGTCGATATTATGGCTATATGGGTAATCTTCATCATTTATGCAGGACCTTTCCACCAGCTTATTTTATAAAAGTATCTGCAACCCCTCCACATATATAAGCGACTTCTTTTGTGCTGCATCTGGAGGAGAGTTAGAATATCACTCGTATGTCTGGCCAAAGTGAAGCTCATGACCGTGGCAGTCCGACTCCAGATCTCCAGCTTCTCCAACAGATCATTCATGATCATGGTAGTCTATATGTTACACAAGGTCATGGGTAAGGTCATTTTCATGCCTTACAGCTGATACCCAATGATTAGGCTGCGAGACCATATATAGTATTAGGTAACATTATTGTAGCCTCCACAATTGTCTCTTCTTTATTTGATACAGGTGCATCAAACTCTTTTATTTCTATATTTATCATGGAAGTTCTTGGACTATTGATACTGTATCACGATGATGTAATGTCCCTCAATACACTATTGGGAATATGGATGAAGATAATATGCTAGTGTATGTAAAATAACCAGGTGGTTGGAAGTTACCCTCTATTGTGGAATATCTCTGTTCTCAAGATGGAGATCTTTGATGTTATTCTTGGGAATGACTGGTTAGACAGAAATCATAATAGGATCTCTTTTACATCACCAGAAGGTAGAAGTTATCTTTTCATAAGTGTGTGGGATGTCTGGGCTGGGAGAGCTAGACTAGAGCATTGTGATCTAGGTGAAGTGACCTCCAAGATTTCAAATCATTTCATGGAGGATTAGGGTTTTCTTCAAATTGTTTTCCATCCAGTAGTATATCATTTCAAGGAAGTCTTTCTTAATGAAATTTCTAGATTACCTATTAAGGGAGTGGTAGAGTTTACAATTGAGATTGTTCCCGGAGCAGCTCCAGTGTCCATTCCTTTATACAGGAAGGAACCTACTAAACTTTAGAAGCTCAAGCGGTAGATAGAGTACCTATAAGACAAAGGATTTATATGTCCTAATATTTCCTCTTGGGGTTCACGCGTGATTTTCTCTAAGAAGATGGATGGAACCTTTCATCTATGCATGGATTATATAAGGTTTAGCTAGATTACGGTCAAGAATCGGTATCCACTTCCTTGAATATATGATCTATTTTTCCAGCTCATAGGAGAAATGGAGTTCTTTAAGATTGACCTGAGATCATGTTATCATCAAGAACAATTCATACCATTAGACATACCTCATATAGATTTTTGTAATAGGTATGGTTGGTATGAGAATCTTTTTATGTCATTCGGTCTTACGAATGCGCCTCCCGTTTTCACAGCTTTGATGAATAGGGTTTTCCACCCCTATTTGGACTCTTTTATCATGGTCTTTGTGGAAGATATATTGGTGTACTCTCACACTCATAACGACCATTCCAAACATCTTTAGATTGTTCTAAGTACACTGATAGAGCATCAATTTTATTCTAATCTATCTATGTGCAACTGCTAGATCAACAAGGTCCACTTCTTTGGTCATATTTTCTCAGAATCAGGTATATCTGCTGACCCTAAAAATGTTAGTGATGTAGTTTCCTGGGAGCATCCCAAGAAATTGTTTCGCGCTAGTAGTTTCTTTGGGATTGTTGTATATTATAGGTGTTTTATATAGGACTTCTCACACCTTGATTCACCTCATACTGGACATTAAAAGAAGGTTGTTAAGTTCATGTGGTCAGAAGCATGTGAGAAATCCTTTCTGGTATTGAAAGGGAGGCTACTCTCAACATCGATTCTGATTCTTCCAGAACTAGGTAAGGGTTATATTGTCTTCTGCAAGGCATCTAGAATTTTCCTAGGAGCATTTTTTATGCAGAAAGACAAATTTTTTGCATATATATCTCAATATTTGAGGCCTCACGGAATAAATTACCCAACACACAACCTCTAACTAGAAGCATTTGTCCATACCTTATGTCGCTGGTGATATTATCTATTGGGTGATCACGTTGTGGTGTACACGGATCACAAGATCCACAAGTATATCTCTTCTTAGTGTGACTTGAACCTCAGATAGTAGAGATGGGTCAAATGTCTATAATCCGTTTATTTTTGATCTTTCATATATGACTGGAAATGGAAATGTGGTCACTAATGCAATGAGTTGGAAAACTAAAACACATTCTATACAGGAAGCCAATGAAGAATGGAAGTTAATATCACTATTTTCTGAACTTCTCCAGTAGTTTCATGACAGTCATGATATTTCATACATCCCATCCTTAATAGTTACCTCTTCCCTCCTTGAGAACATGAAGATTATGTAGTTTTTAAATCCATAAGGTTTGGTTCTCTGTGAGGGTATATTAGAAAATAACCCAACTCTGGATTTGTCTATGGAAAGATATGACATCATGCATCTACGTGGATGTATCTAGGTTCTTACATATATGAGATATGAGTTTATGAAAGAATCACATAATTCTCAGTGGAAAGTTAATCTAAGAATCTTGAATATGTATCAAGATATGAGATGCCAGTATTGGTGGCCTAGAAAGAAAAATTTGACAACCTGATTCATCACTAGGTTTTCCACCTGTTAGTAGATCAAGGCGGAGCACCAGAGACCTACAGGATTTTAACAGCAGCTTCCAATCTCAAAATGTAAATGAGAATATGTTTATATTTATTCCATAGTCGGCATACCAACGTTGTCGAGGGGTAGCGATGAAATATGGGTAGTTGTCAACCAACTAAAAAAATAATCTTAATTAATTCCTATATGAGATACTTTCTTGGTTGATGAGTTGAGAAAACTATATGTCTATGAGATAATACGACTATATAGGATTATACATACTATTGTTTCGGATAGGGATTCTTATTTCACTTCACAATTCTAGATAGGCCTGCAGAAAGATATCATGACTCATATTCTTCCAACAATAACTTTTCACCCTTAGACCAATGGACAATCGAAATAGACAATAAAATTTCTACAGTTTATTCTACGAGCATGTGTTCTTGATTTTAGTGGTTCTTAAGAGAAGAATATCCCTCTCATCGAGAACACTTATAATAACAGTTTTTAGGTGAAGATTCAGATGGCTCTTTTTGAGGACTTATATGGTAGTCCATATCATTCACCCTTGTTCTGACTAAAGGTAGGCGAGGCATCCCTACTAGGTCCTCATCCTATTCAAGAGACTTAAGAATATGTTTATTTGATCAGAAAGTGTATGACTACTACTCAGTCTAGTTAGAAATCATAAGTCGATTGACATTGATGACCTCTTGAGTTTGAGGTTGGGAATCATGTTTTTCATTGGGTGTCACCCATGCTTGGGAATATATGGTTAATAAATTAGGGAATGTTTTATCCCCATTATGTCAGACCATTTGAATTTATTAAGAGAGTCGAGTCGGTAGCCAATCAGTTTCTACATCCTCAGAGTTACCATTCCATGCATGATGTCTTTCAATTCTCACAACTTCACCAATATCATACTGATATGTCTCATTATTATGATCCCAAGGATGTTTAGTTTGATTTTGACGCATCCTTTGTTAAGTATCTAGTACGCTTCATTGACCAAAGCATAAAGGATCTCTGAGGCACATCTATCCCTCTTGTAAGGGTGATATGGAAACACAGTCATGTACAGGATGAGAATTAGGAGAGGGAAGATGATGTACATGCTCAGTGACCAGATTGGTTTTCAGACAGTGGTTCTTTACTCTTATAAGGATAACATGGGGGTGAGTTTTTTTAAGGGGGGAAGACTTTAAGAACCTGATTTATCAATCAGTTATGGATCCTTTATTTTTCAATCTAAATATTTACTTTAGACTAATATGGATCACTAATTAATTAGTAAAGGTTCTGAGGGTGTAGGGGATTTTTTCGTAGCCCAGAATGAATGTTTTTTGGAGAATCCTGGCTTGGTACAGGGATTAGAGTAAACCGTGAGGAATTATGCATGGTTTATCTAACTTTGTGGATGGTGTTTTTTTAGACAAAGACAGCTCGCATTGTTGGAACACATCCATGTGTCATAACAATGTGAACTCCCATTTTTCATAGCTACTCATGCATGGATTTCACGTGGTTTGATCAAAACATGCATCCAAACTGTTTGGGCATATCTGTATCACACGGTTTGTGCACAGTTTGACAAACTATGTAGACAAACCATGCGCAGGCTAAATTTCTGGGTTAATTCCCAGTTTTCCCATTAATGATCTATTAAGCCAACCCCTCTTCCCTAATCCAAAAACTAGTGTGATTTTTCTCCTCATTCACCCATTAAGAGATTTTTGAAGGCCAAATCTATGGATCAATATATTTTATTTATTGGTCATCTGATCAAGACTTTGTTCGTCACATTGGATGTGCAATGGTAAGTACTCGAGTTCTCTTCAGCCGTTCTTCTTCTCTATTTCTCTCTACCAAGATATCTTCATGTGATCTTTTTACACATTTTCTTAGATCTAGTCCAATACTTGGAAAATCAAGGGATGATACTAGAGTATAAGATTTGTATATCCCTAAGGTGGGTGGTCTATAATGTATCCTTAAAGTTTATTGTTTTTTGGAATGTTCATGTGGGGCCCACCGATTTCATAGGAAGCAGTTTATTAAATTTATGTTCCATGGTTATACTTGTCACAATCATATGATTATGCTTTTCCAAATATGTTATTATTTTTTATTAGTTACACAAACAACTCAATCCTCACCAAGTTAATTGTTATTTCATATTTGGGTTTTTAGTGTTTTGGCACGTTTGAGCCACCATTTGGGTGTGCCACTGCTTGACCATTCTACAGGTGAGACTTTCCATAATAAATTACTTGTTATTAATGATAATTTAAAATTTTCATGTACTGTGTATGCTCACCCATTGACCTGCCTAATGTATGTTCTTTCAAATTGATTATTAAATGTGAAATTTGAAATAGAAAGTATACTAAGTATATAAATTGGCCTTATAAAATGAGTTAGAATAAAGGTTTCATAACTGTATCACCCATTACCATATTGATGGAAGGTATCATAGTGAACCTCTATAGTTAAATATGCCATAATTTTTAATAAACACTTGATTAAATAGTTGCAATGATACTCGAACTATCCACGCTAATGGAAGAAAAGTCTAAGACCAATAGACAAACGATTTCAATGCTACTTGGCCTATCCAAACTAATGGAAGATAAGGATTGAACCTTATGAATAACTATGTAATTAAAATATCAAATAATAATAGACTGCCTCAAGATCGCCTTGGATCCTGAGAGGAGAGTACATTGGGTCTCGAGAACCCCATTTTGATTCAAGGATGTGGTTTTCTTAGGTTGATACCCACCTAGGATTCAGTTCGTATCTATTCCTTTGATTCCTAGTATACTACCATATGGGTCTTTTTCATTATTAAAATATACCTCAGATACACTCCTTGGATCCAACACTAAATAGTATGTTCCATGGTGAGATACCATCAGGCCCTATCTTTGCTTACCCTCATTTTACCTTGGTTGATCACCTTAGACTCCATAGGTGCCTTATTGTGGAATGCCTTGGATTACTCACATTGGATTACACTCTTACCCCTTAGGTAGACTCATATACTACTGATTTAGAATTATGTGAGATCTTTGTTACCTTGGTTATTACCCAAGAATTCCCTCACAAGATATATTTCTCAAGTTTCCTTATTACATCTTAGGGCCTTTACTACTTATTATATCATGAGGTTATGTCAGTGCGGGCTATGCCTCATGTGACCTGTTAACATTAAATGTAAATTGCTTAATTAATTAACTAGTTACATGTTCAGACACAAGCTAAGGGCTAAAGAAGTTAGTTTGGTATTTAATTACATTATACTTCTTGATTTACATTATACACATGCCTTCACATTGTTATATTCTATTACATAGGTCAGATGTTATAGACATTGTTGGTGGTGGCCTTCTGAGATTTATCTCACACACATTCTAGGTTCTGTGACATACTCATAGTATATTACATGGTTGCAAGTATTGAAAAAGGGAAGCATGAAACTTCCAACACTTGATTGTGTGGTGATAGGATAGAGCTTGATTACAGATGATCGAGACATATCTTGGGATTCTTAGAGTAGTCATTGTTTTCCTTTACATGTGGAACATGTTATGCCTATTATCTTGTATCCATGTTTTCCAGTTTTCTAGTGACATGACATTACATCATCATTGTTTCAGTTGATACAGTTATTATTATTCCCATTTATCTATTATATCAGTTGCTTCCGTTGATTATTTATATTGCTTCCATTATTTACTATTCATTCATATTCCTTCTATTGTGCTACACTCTGCTAATGAGGGTATAGTCCTCCCACATATACACCCTAGTCCCTCACTACTAGTCAGAATCCTCTGGCATTTGGGAAGATGCACGTGAGGCCATGTGGCCCACTGGGCTCGGGGCACCCCTTAAGTGGCATCTGGGTCCAGGACATCAAATCCTTTATTTTAGTAAAGTAAAAGTGTGTATAATTTACAATAAAATACATAATTTTTTATTATATAAATTTTTATTTGGTTTTGGAAGATATTAATCAAGGTTTAATCACTCAAAAAAGAGTTGGTTGTGTATTGACACAATCATCACCTTGATGCACAATGAGTTGGCCTAATACGGAACACCTAGAGAGACACTCCTAAGGGATATGCTTTGAAATATTCACATGATCATTATGAAACATAGGGATGTATTTTCATACCATTAACTTGGTATCCTTCCTGTAAAAAATATTGAACCCAATTATTATCTTCCTTGGATAACCCAATACATTTAAAGTTCCATTTCCACTACATTTCACATAAAGGCATAATTCATATAACATTAATGATACCCCGCATATTATATGTTTATTAAGGGATATTATCCTTGTTATAAACACTATTCTATTTATTGCGGAAGTATTTTATTTACATATTTATCATTATTTTCATATTCATAATTTGATTCATCTTTATCCACCAAAGGGAATTATGTGAAAGTTCATGAAAACTTTTACGGTGAATGAATTGGACATGATAAGTTTATGGGAGGGGCCTCCAATTATATATCCCCTCAATGCATCGACTTGCCTCATGAAACAAAAGAGGTAGGGTATTTTGTCTATACTTATTCCCATAATAGTATAGTATCATTGAATAAGGCCTTTACATCATGTTTTGATGTTTGAATTTATGCATTCTATTAGTATGAGAACAATAATTATTGTAATACATGTTTTCATTTATTATAATGGATATAGCATGACCATAGTTTTAGACAAAAATGTTTTTATATTGTTTATTTAATCCCTCTATATTACTTATTCCATGTTTATGATATGATACATTTCATATTATTCTCCTCCTTACTGAGAATCTAATCTCACAATTATCATTTTTTCTTTCCATAGGAAACCTTGAAGATAACTATGTTTTATTTTCAAGTAAATTATTGAAGGATTAATAAAGTTTTCTCAGTGTGTTCATGCAGTATATTATCTTTTAAAATACATTGCATGTATTTATCTAGTATTCCAAGACTACAAATCTATGTAATCATATTGTAACTCTTGTAATTTGTAAAAATAATTTAATATAATATCTGGATCAGGCTTTTGGAGACTAGAATGTTATATTTTGTATGAGATAAATTTTAGTGGGAACATTGGGGACTATATTTAAGGGAACATATTAAGATTACAAAGTATAAAAACACTCAATATTTCTAGAGAATACTTTAGAAAATTTAATAGGAATTTCATTTTATAATTCAATATCATTAGATAATTATATTGTTTATATTTTATGCGAGATAATAACTGACTGATGGAATAAAAAACTTCAAGGATTTATTCTATGTAAAATACTTTCCTCATGAGAAAATAAAAAAATGGATAGTAAATTCCTTCATATTAGAAAAATAAGTAACGAAATATTTCTATGTATGAGTATTACTTTCCTTGTTTATCTAGGAATGTTTTGGGCTATGTATTTACACCATAAATAAATATTTATTATTTCATTAATGGTTTAAAGGAAATCCTTGAAAGGGTATTTTTATCTCAACCAATTTTATCATATCTTTATATAGTCTCTATAAACATTAAAATAGAAAATGAGTTATAAATGAAGTATTTATTCAATGGAAATTAGGAGAAGAAGATGTTCAACGATCATCAAGGTAAGAAAAATGTGGGAAATGGGATCAATGTAAGTGTGGGGTTTCCCACATGAGATGATGATGAGAAAAATGCCCTAGGGATTTTTTGAATGGAACATGATTCAATAATGAATGGTAAATTAATATTATATTTGTGTTAAATGATTTAACATTATGTATAATGGATTTTATGCATACTGATTCCTCAAACATCGATGGAGTTTCCCTTAAAAGGACAAGGGAGAAAAGCCAAGCTTATGTGATTACTATAGATGATGTTTAAGTACCTAATTACATAGTGGAAGGTACTTTGATCATATCTTATTAGTTTATTTGATTCTAAATCATTGAACTCATTTATATCATCAATCTATTCCAAAAACATTAGTTATTTCTCTTTTACTAAAGTAAGGGGATTATTAGTTTAATCACTGGGTGGAAATCATATTACAAAAAAGATGAGTCATAAAATTCCAATTATGTTTCCTAGGCATACCATATTTGAAAACCTAGTTATTACAACAATAGATGACATTTATATGATGCATGGTATGGATTTTCTTTCAATGTACAATGCAAAAAAATCCAATAGAATGATATTATGATACTCTAATTTGATATTGAATCTCTTATCTTTAGAGAGGAAAAATAATCATATATATTATTTCTACTTCTTCCCTAGTAGCTCTATTTAATTAAATTCAGGAATATAGAAAGACAAATAATGATCTATGTATAACCATAGGCCCATGCTCTCAATTCTAATTCTATAAACACTTAACTTACATGACAATTATTGACACACATCTAAGATTACAATAAATATCTCACATTTTCCTTCTGAGTAAATTTATGTATATAATTTTATAAAAATTGGGAAAATAATTAATTAACAAATCTCAAGTATTCTCCTTAAGAGGAAATTACTTTTTTTTACTATATATGATTATAATAAATCAATAATGATTATTTAATGTCACCCATAAATTATCCACATTAGTTAGTCCTCTAGGATTAGTATACTTAATACATTCCTTTATAACCCAGGGAATGGGAAATATATGAATGGGTGAGATCAAATACTCAAAAGGGTAACCATAATAATAAATCATAACATCATAGATGTGAGGCACAACATGATATCATAATATGAATGATTGTGATCATAGAATCTTGGAATATTGAGATAATATCATATGAATATGGATTAAATAGTGATTATAAAATAAGTTCATGGCATCATTGGAATGTGGAATCTACATAAATCATGACATCATAAACATATGTCAAAGATCTCAACCTCATTAACAAAACATAGTTTTCTAGGATAACTACCCATGAACCATGGTTATATAAGTTCACTACACATGAACCATAATGTCTCATAATATAGAAAAATTAGCAAATTCATTGGAGGGATATATAATTTCTTCCCTAGCCATCCCATAATGAAAAACCTACATATGTGTACCAAATGGTTTCAATCAACATATCATAAAAACTCAAGGAAATAAAATGGGTTTTGTATATTTTTCTTGTTGTTCCCATAAGGAAGATTTCATGATTTCATCAATGAAATGATAATCCCATGGATAATAAATTCGTATCCAAGGAATTGTGTGACATCTTGGGCCTTATTCACTCATAAATAACTAGAATGAATGGGATACATGGCCTAAAGAACACATACCCTTACGTTGCAGTCTTTTGACATGAAGTGAGGGTCAAATGATGTTATGAAGGGAATAATGTACCCTCTGGATCATAAATGAATAATGTGGATTAATAAATATAAATTAGTAAATAGTATTAGATAATAATGATGATAATTAACACTAAACAAATAACCCCACAAGTTATAAATAATCAATACACAAAGGGAAATATGATGATACATGTACAAGTAATATAGGATAATAGATAATACATAAACTAAGGATAGATTAATAAATGAAAAAATAAATATAAGACCCAACTCATGTAGGAAGTATGAGTACTTGCTCAACCCTGATCGCTCATTCCATGTCTTATCCTGAAATAGGAAACAATAGAGATGCATGGTCCAAAATCATTACCTACATCCAATAGATATTTAAGGGTACCAAATGCTACCTAAGCAGGTTATTAGTAAAACCCAATAGACTACTACCAATGGTTTATAAAATAATCCAATCTGTGAATATGAAGTATAAAAATTTCCTGGTATAAAATAAGTGAGGTGAAAATAAATATATCCATGTCGTACTAGTTTCCTCATGTGATACAAGTACGATTCTACCAACTTTGGGCGAATCCATAATGTATTTTAGAATTTTAAATTTTATATATTTACATAAGGCCTGAGGTGTTTTACCAATTAATTTATGTATAATTGTAATCATATAAGGTTCTAAAAGTTCTATGAAATTTAATATTTATAAATTAAGGGTAATCAAAATCGGTTTACCTTTCGAATTTCACCATAAGGGTTCTATGAAATACTTAAGAACAAGTACATAGTAGCATCATTTCTAGAATTGATTAGAGAATAAGGATATATTCCAAGGTGATCTGTAACAACAAGATGATTCCAAGGAGATAATCCAAGGAATAATATTTTTTTGAAAGTGTGGGTGAGACATCATTTCTAATATGAGAAATTTAAAAACTAAGACATCAATCAAATCCAGGTGTGGTATTTCAGTTAAAAGACATATCATTAACTCAGTTGACATCATGATCCCCCTCAAGGCATTCCATATAAGGAACCAAGGTATAAATTAAGATGAGACATGCCTTAATGACAATCTAGATCCAAATAATAATCTTTAATAAAATAATTCTATTTGACCGATGTTCCCATCCAAGGCATTAAAAATTAAAATCCTAGTATCTCTCAAAGAAAATATAATTTCATTCATCTTATGTTCTATTCCAATTATTTCAATGTCAGAATCTGATTATCACCAAAGAAAAATGAAATAAGAGATCAAGGTCTAGGTGAATCATCCATATTCTATACAATTCATTTAATTTAATATTCTCTATGATCCCATCTAAATCATTCCGATTTAGAAATCAAGTATCCCCAAGGAATAATATAACTAATAATCATAGTCCATGATAATTAACCATACAAATTTACAATTTATCATGATTTATCCCCGTGAAAAATTCCCAACTAAATTCCATTAATTCTATTAACCAAATTATATATAAATGATAAGAGTCCAAGGGATGTTATTTAACCATTTAACATTATAGTTAATTCAATTTCATCTTCCACTAACATGTGGAAATATCAACATAAACAAAATTTGGTTTAGACACATGGAAAGGATGATAAAAAATTAATATTTAATTGAACCCACCTTAAGTGGTGGTTTATGTTGAATTTTTTCACCTCCTACCATGACAAGGGGTCTAAGGGAACAGCATGTCTCATTTTGAGAAAATTATTTATGGATTTAAACATTTTAGGATAAATGTTTTGAAATTCTAGTGTGAGGAACACAAATGAGAAATCATAATCACCACCACTTTTAGGGAAAAGTGTTAGCCCACCTAATTAATACATAAGAATTTTCACTCATATAATATTGAACTGCGATTTGATTCATAGTAAAACAAGATGAGGAACTAGGAAAATTACCTTGAAATAGGGAATATTAGCTTCCACAATGATAGAATTCAAAAAAAAATAAGAAAATAAAGAAGAATTGTTGATGAGTTATAGACATACCTTAAGCCTTCTAATGCATATGAAGATGATAATATAATACCAGGAAAGGGGGAGATTCCCCCCCCCCCAACTAAGAGGATAAGGGAGGAAGGTGCATTCAGAGAGGCTATTGGTGAAATAGGTGGGAAATGGAGGGTAAAATAAATTAATGGGGGAGGATGAAATGATAATTTTTTACCTTTTAATGAGGTATATGGTTTGTAAAACAGTGCACCGACCATGTGGGATTAAAGTTCCCCTCACCCTAACCTCACATGGTTAGAGTGCTTAGTTGGGAAATACATACACCAACCATACGAGTCCCTATGAAACTATTGAATAGACATCATATTTTTATGGATCCCCTCACATGGTTTAAACAATGATATCACCTATAAAAATAGTCATTACACATTGGGGTCCATGTACAAAACTAAATGTGAACCAGTTCTTTCTCTCCTGAGACTGTGTTTTGGAAACCTGGCACTTTTAAACACATTCATACTTTTGATACACCATCCTGGATATAAAAACCATCCTAAAACAACATCTTAAATCACTTTAAATCTCAGAAATCCATTCTGAATATTGGTTTTTCATTTGGAACATCCACTAAATGAAATAACTAAAAAATCCATTAGATATTCAATCCTATTAAAAACACTAGATCTTAAAACCTCCCCACCTTAATAAATATCATCACCAAATTGTATTGAAAGTGATAAAATGAACTACCCAACCTACCTAGGCCCGGAACACCTTCTCAAATTACCACATTGTGTTTTCAAATTTCTAACATGCTCTCAAGTCCAATTTTAAATAAATAGGGTTCAACCCAAAAAAACATGTTCCAACTATCATAACCACAACTAAAACCTCATAAAAGTACATAGATTATCACATTTAAGAAGAACTATGATCACATCATCATTTTATTCTAAATTGGTCTTTATCTCTCCCTATAATTAATTAAAACGCTAAAACCAAATTTAGAACCACAATACTTCAACCATCATAATACCCTAACAAATAATTCCCTTCGAATCCTATTTTAAAACATTTATCAATTATATAAACCTAATCCCACATGTTAGAATGCTACTCTCAATCCTTATTTTGATACCAATGGTAAAATTATGATCGACCTCTCTTAGACTAGTCGTGCACCAGCTTTCCCTAGAAAATCCATGGAAAGTCATTACACATCCCTTATCAATACAAATGACATGCTCGATGGGGTTCCTCACTAACCATATAAAACTTTTCTAGATAACTCATGTCAAACAACCTCCAAATGACTATTTCCAAAAAAACAACTTCAATAGCTGACACATCACTATAAATTTATTTGATTTCCTTTCATCCAAGGTATATCGTGATCTTTTTGAGATTTCTAAATTAATCTTGTAACTGGATTCTGGGGAAATATCCTTGTAGAATCATCCATAATTAAAATATGTTTTTTATTACCCTATACAAACCCTATAACATTCTTAATTCATAATTCTTGGATTATCAAAATACATACCAAGACATATGCCCTCACTCAATCTTCCAGCAAGTTTGTATTTGAACCAATACCAAGAACTCAATATGAAAATGGATAGTTCTTTCTTCTATTCCTATAATGGTATCAAAGAGTTGTATGATCATCCAATGGTTATGAAAACCAACCCAAATACCCCTCTCACATGAAGGATTACTTCCAACATTCTATGTTAATCTCACCAAAAAAGTATTTCCTTGCACTACTCGTTAATTTCACCCCCAAGGAGTCCTTTTGTTATTCCAGAAAAATAAATTCGATTAGATCGAGATTTAGCTAATTCTCTCTTATGATACAAAAGAGGATTTCAAGATATGGTTCATTATCATCTCTATAATAAGATAACACTAAGATATTATTGATGATTACCATCAAAACCCAAAAATGACCAATATTACATATTACCCATCCTCGATTCATGGAATCAAAAACCACGACATTCATCGAAGATACCATTGATTGGTTTGTATCGATCTTCCCTGTCCATTATCCCTTTAAATTAGGATAATCCTACCTTTAACCTACCCATGAAAAATGTATCCCAATAAATCATTTTAACTTCCATCCATGGGTCAACCACCTACCTGTTTTATTTCCCATATATTTCCCCTTGATCATTACTAGAATGAGCATATCAAAATACCCTTCAAAGGAAATAAATAAAATCTTGATACACTCTCATCATATCTAATATGATGTTCCTTAAATGGTATCTAATCAACCATAAAAAAAATCATGAAGAAAAACTATTGACCAACATATAGCCAACTCTTCATAGGAACTCTTGGTTACAATCATCGATAAGTCATCAATACATGATCATGATTCCATTACCACTTGAGATATCCCATGACCATTCAATCCTGATTCTCATGGCTCATTCATTATCCTCTAAGAAAATACTATTATTTGAGTCTAAAATATTTTCCACGCCTACCCCTGGTATAACACCATCTACTAAAACCATTATCATACCCTAAAGGTACAGTTTTAAGGGTCATTCCCATAAATTCATTCATCATACTTAACACATAAAACAAAAGGCAGTCTCAGCTTAACATATAATCATTCATTCCAAAATGTCATTTTATCCACTCTAGGATGACATGTTTAAAGTATTTCCATGTAACAATCAGGTATTTTATTGTTTTCCTCTTTTTAAATTTAATTTCATAGACATTGTTGGTCTCACACATCATCAATCTTATACTAATAATGATAAACAATTAAATATTAATATTCTAAAACAATCGTTATAACATATATGTTAAACTGGGGGGGAATGAATAGTGTTAACAAAATTATGAAATTAATATATTATAAATTTAATAAAAAAAATTAAATTCATCCAAATTATGTTTTAGGCATATTATAAGAATGAATCTAACTTTATGCATTAAAAGGAAATATTTTTTTAAAGGTAGTTTTACCACATTTTTTGGGCGTACTTTTTTTAAAATATAATTTTGAAACTTTCATAAATTAAATTAATAAAAATAATCATCATTTTTTAAATAGTAATGTTAAAATAATCTTTGGGTGAATTTTTTTCATTTTTCTGAAAAAAAATGATTTTCCAATGAATAGAGAAAAAATACCATTCTTTTATAAAACTATAGATTTTATTAAATTAAAAATATATTCAAGATTTCAATAGTATCATCACCTATGAATGTATAAATAAATTTTTTGAATATTGAAAATTATAATATGATATAATTATATCATAGTTTAAGTAAATAAATGTTTTATAAATTATTAATTATGTGTTGATATTTCTATAAAACATAAATGTATATTTTCAAATTTATAATTAATTTAATTAGTTAAAAACATTATTCATAAAATGTATTAAAAATTAATATTTTGTTTTATTAGGATTATAAGAACATTTTATGATAAATTAATTAATTTTTCAAAGTTTTATAAAGTGAGATATAATTTTAAAATTGGTATTTTTTATGTAAATGATGATTTTAATTAAAAAATAAATTTATCATATTTATAAAATTATTTTCATAAAATTGAGTTTATATTTTAGTGTTATACATTGAAAAATGGCTAGTTTAATTTTTTTTATTTTTCTAAAATAGATGATTTTTTTATAAATAGTGAAATACGGTAATTTACAGTATTTATCATTTTAAGACAAATAAATGAATTAAAACATCATTCATGATGTAATAAACCATTATTCAGAACTCACATGCACTAATTGCTATATTTATTCATAAAATCAACAATTTTTTTTCTTTATCCAAAATAATAATGTAATGAATAAAATAATCAAAAAAACACCCCTCTCCACTATTATAAATACCACCCTACCACCTCTTCTCCCCACACCTATGAAGCATTGAATCTTTTGAAATTCCTACCCAATCCTCTCCCCAAAACTCCTTCCCACTTCCAGGAGGTTCTATTCTCAAAAAAATACCAAAACCCTAGTCCCTCAAAGAGGTTCTCCAAGAGAAAAAATCAAGAGGTAAAAACATCTTTCATTTTCTTTCAATTTATTTCATTTTCTTATTATCTACTTTCCTACTATATTATAAATGCATGAAAACTATAGTATATTATATATAGATTTATTTTATTATGTCAATGGAAAATGGACCATCTATTCTATTCTTCTCATCCTTTCTAAAAATGAAAATATCATCTATGGGGTGTCGATTTACTGCCTTCATGGATGACATGTTCTTGTTTTCCAATTTTCCATTCAAGGCAAGTCATAAAACATTTTCAACATTAAAAAATATATAATATTTATATTACTACTTATTTTATGTTTTTTATATAGTATATATTTGTAATATTAAATAATAATACACAACTAGTTTGTGGTGATCGAAAGAACACCAAAATAATCTAAATGATTGTCCTTTTTGGTTTACCTAATGATTCATCCTCATACCATATAACTCAATAAAATATATATCCATTTATTAATATTTATGTTAATTAAAAAAATATAATTTTAATTCTAAACAAATATTCTCATCTTACATGGTTTTCCATACATGTATACAAGAAAATCGATCTTGAAAACCAAGTAAACAAATGCTCCTGAACCATAAAATTATATCATACAACTCATTAAAAAGGCCATAAGTGAACATAACAAAATTATAATAAATCAAATACATGTAGAAAAGTTTATTATTTATTTAATTAATGGATTTAATTGGATAATCCTGGATGGTATTATATATGGAGAGCACCTCCGTACATAATGTTAGGGTTTTCTCATCTCACCTTTATTTCTGTGAGATATGCCTTATTCAATGATATTTCATGTTTGTGGGGTATGTTTATTTCCCTAGAATTTATAATATCATGAATTTATTTATATTAATTTTATTCAATTTTTAATTTTATGATCATTAATTTTAGGGGGCATATGATTTTATTTTTTACAAGGTGTTAAAGATTATCCTCAAACCTCTATTTTTCATTCAGGTTACGCTTAATATCTCTTTACCCAAATGTAATTATTCTTTATTTTTTTATAATTATTATGATTTATATGAATATGTTCCAAAATCATGTATTTTGATTATTTCATCCTTATTTTATGGGAAATACATGATTTTTAATGTTCCCTTGTCAATTCTATCATATAATCATGCCCAATTAATGGGAAATTCCATATTTATTACCCATTTTCAAGTTCACTCCATAATCTATTTTAAGACATCGTTATTTTTCTAAAATCAATAATTTTATCATGAAAATCTATCTTTTTTCATTTCTTGTTTTATACAAACATTATGTCTTTGTCTGTTTTAAAGACTCTTTAGTATGTTCCCTTAAACTGCACTAAAGTAGTTCATTTCTAAAGTTTCTTAAATTCCCCTTTTACATGTTTTCACTTTATTTAGAAATAATTTATTTCTCAAATATAATTTCATTATTATTATATTTTCATTTCTTATATATACATGTTTATATTACGATTTTATGGAAAATATAAAGTAATTTTCTAAAAGAACTCTTCTTTCCAAATGTAAAAATGGTATTTCTATCAATAATTCCTCAATGATTTTATTATATTATTTTCATCAATTTCAATACAATATATTTAACCTTACTATTTAATTTTATTGGCATCTTATGTCACCATATACTATATTTTATTGCATGGATTATGATTATTTGTGTTAAGGAATAATATTGATACCATTTTCTATATTACTCTGGATGGTTTATGATTAAGTTCATTATTTGGGGAAAGTTATTATCATTTCATATACTAGTTTCAATCAGAATTCATATGTTGACTATTTTTCATCCCTTTCATATGAGGAATTATTTGTACATAGTTTGTGATGGGAAGGGCCTACTATATCCCTTTTATGCGTCGGTAGATCTCATGAGATGAAATCATTTGGTGATAAGCCCTTCATATTTCTTTCCGAACAGTTTTAAATTGTTAGTAGAATATATATTGACCCAAATTATAAGGGATTTTACCCACAGACTCAAAATTTCAAGAGGATAGTTATTAAAGTAACTATCATTAGGATATATCTTGATAGTGCAGACATCCAACATTATAAATTCTATCATTATTATTATTTCATGTGGTTATTTGATTAGTTGTAAAATAATTGGATAAGTTTCCAAGATCATGTGATTCTTTAAAGGGAATGTGTATCAGTTTTTTACGTTTCCATATTTTTTATACCATATTTACTCACATCTTCCATTGAACAGTTACCCTTACTAGGAGTTTTATCTAACACCTTTCATATGATTCTATTTTTTGAAGATCCTAAGATTTATGTTATGACTAATAAGTATGGTTACAAAAAAGGGTAATAATGGTAGGATCAATGAAATTTTTTTGATATTTTATGTTTCAAAATGTAATGTGGATTATAATTATGTATCTATTTTACCAAAACTACTAAACTATCTATTCCCATAGGATGTAATTCCTTGTATCTTATGCTAATGTATTAAAGTAAGTCACATGCACTGTGCTACTAAGGTCGAGGTATTTAAAGTTTGTATTAGAGAAAGTTTAGTAGACACTTTGGAAACTAGATTTAGAAAACAAATATTATCGAACATAATAATAAGATAGAAGTTGAGGATAATAATAAAGGAAAATCCTATAATTTTGGTAACGTAGATATGATGTGGTTATTCACATAAATACATCCTTATCTCAATACTACAAGTGCATGAGGTTCTAGAATAGATATAAATAGGGGTAAAAAATCTAACAAGGTGTGTTGGGCTTGAATCTGTATAACATGGTACATAATAATTGGACTTAATACACACCTGGTATGAAACTCTTATGGGATATGCTTTGGATAATTCACAATTTATTTATAAAAAATTATGAAGTATTTAAAAGTAAATATGTCCCTAAGGAAACCATGTTTATGATTATTATATTATTTATATATAAATTTTTAATTTATTTTAAGTGGTTTACTAGTTAAAAATTATGCATTTTTATTCATAAAATATTATATTTTATTTTAGTTTTTATAAATGGAAGCTAGTGGAAGGAATAGAAAATGTATCAATGAACGTAATTGATGTAGGTATTTACCTCTTATAAAATATAATTATGTTAGATTTGGATTTGGAACTAGTGATGAGAAACTTACAACCCTACTGGGATAGTTGACTCATGTTAGGAACAATAACCTTACCCACATTGAGCATCAAGATCCACAACATGGAGGAACAATGCTGGAATGATTCTTGAGACAACAACCTCTAACATTAATTACGACTACAAATACATTTGTAGCTAAACAATTGATAGTTTCCTTGGAAAGGATATTTCATACTTTGTGGATCAATGAAAGTGAGATGTTTGTCATGGAAGTTTAACAGTGTTTTTTTCACACAGTTAAACATAACCCTTTAACAACGATGATAAACGGTGCCTTTAGTATTGCTTTTTTAGTATTGTTAAAGGGTTACATTAACATCACTTTTTCAGTGATGTTAAAGACCCCCCCCCCCCAATCCCACATAATATCATCACTTTTTAAGACATAATAAATCTCTTTACTAGCACTGTTAAAATCCAAATTGGCAGTAGTCCAAACTATGAGTTCATAGTGATTCCTTTCGACCTCAATAATGCTCTAGTAGTGTTAATGCACTTGATGAAGACTATATTTATATTTTTACACATAAATTATTTGGTAGTATTTAGATATGATACTTTGATTTTCTCCAAGTATAATGAGGTTCATGGGGAGAATTTGAGCACTTTGTTAATGACCATACGAAAGGAAAAGCATCATGCCAAATATAGGAAATGTGAGTTATGGATGAAGTAAGTATCATTGTTTGTGAATATGATAATAATAAATAGTATATTTGTAGACTCTTCAAAGATATAATAAATTTAAGGAATGTTGAGGCTTACATATGTGATAGATATCAATATTTTTATTATATTTTAGGAGTATTATCACAGATTTTTTGATAAATTTATCATGATTTTCAAACCCTCTAACCAATATAAATCACAAGGGAATCAAGTTTTCTAGGAATTATGAATGCGGGGAGATATTCAAGGAGATACAAAGGATTATTATCACTTAACATGTTCTTACACTACCCCCAAGTAGATAACTTTCATGGTATTCAGTGATGCTTTAGAGAAAGGAGTGGGTTGTTTTTTAATGAAGAATGACAAAGCCATTGTCAATGCTTCAATGTAGTTGAATGTTAAGAAACTAAACTACTAATTACAGGATCTATAGTTGGGTATAATTATCTTATCTTTGAAAATATTGTTTTATTATCTCTTTGGGGAGAATTGTAAAATATATACGAATCAAAAATCCTCTAATATATATTCACACATAAAGAGATGAATAAGTGCTAATGAATATGGATAGAGTTGATTAAGGACTATGATTTGTCAATCCACTAACATCCTAGGAAAGAAAATAATGTGGAAGATTCTATAAGTAAAAATGATCCATCAATTCTATCATTGATGAGAATTTATAGGGATTCAATCTTCCTTGATTTAGAAAGGATGGACATGGGAATCATAAAAGAATGAACATCATCAATCCTTTCAGAAATGATTTTCCAACCATATTTTGTGAAGAGGTTAATGGATTCCAAAAGAGATGATTCTATAATTTAGAAGAATCTTGATACTATAAAAAATGAAAATCTTCAGCCTTGATTGTTAGTGAATAAGGAGTCGTGAGATTTAGGTCAAGACTATGTGTACCATAAAATCTTGATTTAAAGAAGGAATTGTTGGATGATGCACACATCTCAACCTTCTCCATCCACCCAAAAAGCACAATGTCGTATGAAGACCTCTAAGAACACTATTACTGGGACAATATAGAGAAAGATATCAAAATGTATACATAAATATAGCTTCTATTCCGGCAAGGGAATTCAGAAAGGAAAAAATTCAAGGGGATGATGAAACCGTTACCCATGCCTACATAGAAATGGGAAAAAACACCGTGGTCTTTTTTGTTATTCTTATGAAGAAATCAATAGGGAATAATGAAAAATTGTTTTTGGTTGATCTTATTATAAGTACCACATACTTCATTTCTATTCTAGATTACTTCTCACTCAATCAAATCACAATGATATACATTAGAGATGTGGCGGGGATACATGAAACACCATTATCGATTGTTTCTGATCAAGTACATCGATTTAACTCCAAGTTCTATAACAGTATCCAACAGACATATAATAATGATTTTAACTTCATCATGGATTATCACCCTCAAACTTATAGAAATATGAAAATACTATCCAGACACTTGAGTACATGTTGAGAAAATGCCCAATTGACTTCAAAGAAGGACGTGATAAATATCTTCCTCTAGTTGAGTTCTCATACAATAAAAGTTTCTACTAAAGAATCTAAATGTCTCCATATAAAACCACTTACGGGAAGAGGTGAAAAATTCATGCATGCAGGGATGATGTCGGAGAACTTAAAATGATAGGTCCTAAAATGGTCGAGGAAATGGGGGACAAGGTTATGACCATTCCGCAGTACATCATGGTTGCTCATATTTTAATGAAGGTTTTTGCGGACAATCATTGATGAGACCTAGGGTTTGATGTTGGAGATGTGGTATTCATCCACATATCTCCATGGAATAATGTCATGATATTTGGAAATAAGAATAATTTCATGATATTTGGGAACAAGGTAAAGCTTAGTCCAATATACATTGGCGCCTTTGATATCCTTGATCGCATAAGAGCATCAGCCGACCGAATATCACTCCCACCAAACTTATCTCAAGTAAATGATGTATTCCATGTATCCCTATTGATAAATTATATATCATACCCCAAAAATGTACTCAATATAGTATTGGTACCATTGGAGAAAGAAATTTCTTATGAGGATCAATATGTGAATATCTTAGATTATAGAGGAAAGGTTCCACAAAATAAGACAATGCACATTTTCAAAGTATTTTTAAGAAACAACAAGTATGAATAAGAGAGGTAAGAACTAGAGGATTTGATGAAATAGAGATACCCTCATCTATTTTAGTGTGGGAAAATAAAATTTTGAGAGCAATATTACTTAAGGATTGAAGATTGTAACGACCTGAACTGTTATTAATAAAATTCACCGGGTGATTTAATTGAATTTATTATTATGTTATATGGTTATAGAAAACACATGCACACATTGGGTTTTATTATATCCTATAATATTCAAGGGATCGTTAATAATATTTACCATTAATAAAATAGACATTGAACTGTGATCACATTATTAGTATAATTATAGGGTTTTAATAAATTCAATAGACATAGAAAAAGGATGTGATGGCCTTAACCAGAAGGATCATACCATATGAACCTCGTTTATTAGATCTTATGGGGGATATAGAATCACTAGGATTTTCCATTGTCTAATCCTAATATGGGAGCCAATAACTTTAGCATGAGAGAAACCTTTTATGGGGGAAGTTCATGCTCAACAAGATCACATCCCAAAAATGTATGTTGAACCACCCAATGAAAGCCTCATTGTCATGCACTTTACCCTTAGGGTGTTTCCTTATTTTTTTAAAGGGATGTGTATTAAGACATAGTAAATATGTTTATGTACGTTATTTGGTATATAATAATAAATATATTTTTATCCTATTATCCTTACCTCATGAATTATTTTTATTTTGATACAATAAAACATGAATATTATTTTTGGGTAATATTTAAATTCAATTAAGGAATATATTTTGATTAATTAATACATATTTTTAAAAAATAATTTTTTAATAAAATATTATTATTAAATAACATTGGTTTATTATAAATTATCATATAATTTTTATGATGTCAAATGTAATTTTTAAAAGGGTTCAAAAATCATTATTATCAAAAAACACATTATTTCTCAATTAATGTCAATTATTATTTTAAAAGAGAAAATAAAAATAATTATAAAATTATTTTGTTAAAATGAATATTATTTTTCAATTAAAATGTATAAATTATCGAATTGTGAGTTTTTCATAATTTTCAGAGATATTTGAATTTTCAAGTAAAAATTAAATACTGTCTAAATACACATTGTGTATTATGACATCATAATGACCCAAAAGTCTTGTAACAAATACTATAAATAGGATCCAGTACCAAATATATTTTTTCCATTAAAATAATTTAATTTTATGTTTATTTCAATTATTTTATAAACCCTTTGTGAATCCTCTAAAACGATTAATATATTATAAGGTTTTAAAATAATTTCTTTAATAGTATGACTCAATTCCACATAAGAAAGGGGATTATTTTATTAATTTTAAAAAATTACCATTAAAATAATTAAAACCTATTTTATTTGTAAGTAACCAAGGGTAAAAACCATGTTATGGTTTTTGTTTTTGGTTATTTTATTATATAGAATCCAAAACCTTAGTTTGATAAATAATAATGAAATCCCCACTCAATTCCTATATAATAACACCCATGATATGATTTTTAATCCCTTAATATCCTTGGTTTACTTCCTTACTCTATCATATGCTCTATATATTCCTCCCAAGGTACACCAAAATTCTCAAAAATCTCCTCCCAAAATTTTTGATTCACACACTCAAGGGATCCTCACCTTCTCTTTCTTATTTATGTTTCATTTTTATCTTATGACTTATTTTTCCATTTCCTATTGTTGGTATATTTATATACATGTCCATATTAGTAACTATTTCATTTAAAAAATTTAGGATACCCATTTATCTCTCATCAACCCAGTTTTTGAATTTTAGGCAATGTTGTTATGCTATAAAAATTTCACCATGGTTTTCCATGCCAAAATAATTGTGCAGTGAATAACATATCCATTTCCTATCAAGGGTATTCACATTTTTACACTTATAATTTTTTGACTAGGGTATTACATTTATTTATTAAACACACTTTTATCATTTAATAAAATGATATCATTAATGAATCCATGTTGTATGATCTATGTGGAACCCATAAGCATGAGAATGAAATGAAAGTGATGGGTGTGCTCAGGATTATATAGCACTACAGTTCATTGGGTAACATTTAGTGTCATGAGATGTCATGTTGGGACATGGAGTGAAATCAATTCTATTATTTAACTCTATCTATCATGATGTTTTGGAATTTAGCGATGAATTCTATTAATGATATAGTGTTTTAAGTTGATTCCACATTTCCCATGTTGCCTTTATGATTATCATGTTACATCATTTCTTATCATTCATGTTTATGATTTTAATTCCTTTTATAACCTACTGATATTCCTATTGTATAACATTTATTAATTTTATCATTTAAATCTATGTTTATTCCCTTACTGGGATTTATAGTTCACCCCTTTTTAATGTATGTCCCCAAGTAATCCCATTCAGTTTTAAAATCCATTGAATTTGAGAATCATGTTAATGATGTTTTTATAAATTTTGTTGTATCCCATATTTAATATATTATGTGTTGTAACTAATTACTAATGACACTATAAATATAAATATTTTGAGTATTATTATTTGAAATTTTATGTAATAAACAATTAATTAATGTTTGATAAAGTGTAGGGTTGTCATAGAAACATTTTTGGAGAATCATCCTCTGTGTGAACGTGCATCACTTCTGAGGTTGGTGGTCAGATCCCTACAGACATTGAATCTTCTAACTACAACATAGTGTCTTCTAGTACTAATGATATTTGGCTATATAAAGGCCCAAAATAGCTGTATAAAACAACTTTAGATGGTCATTGTGACCACATCTATTTCTCATCTTTATAGGTGCATAATGAGAACATCGAGTGTACCCAACCTTTCATAGTTATAGAAAGCCAAGGGAACAATACATGCTACAATAGATTGTTTATATGAGGGAAAAAACTGAAAAAGAACTCGAAAAATCTTACGATGATCATTCAACTTCCTCTTCATTTCCTGTGCACCACTGAAGTTGTCTATGTGTGGAAGAGAATAAGTAGAATAAGTAATCTTGTATGTCTTGTTCATTTATTCAATTATTGATCATGCTTTAGAATAAATATAGGTGATCTGATATCCAGTCGAAATCCCTACAAGTACCCATGTTATTTTAATTAATAATTATTTTCATCCTACAGAGTTAAATAAACTAGATCAACAAAATAATTAGTTAACACTAACATCGAACGCTCTCCCTACTGCAAAGAGAGGTACACTGGAGACTTACTTTTCATAAAGACTCTGAGAATAATTTCTAAAATAATTTTTTCTTAAAACCCTACTAATAAAGGATAATGGCCTATCAGCCTATACCATAGAATACCTACACTACTTTATTGGGCCCTTGATATTGAACACTATGCACTTCACCTTGATAGTCTTGGGTTTATTCAGGAAGTTGAAGTTCTAAGTGATCTCATCTAGAAAGTCATCTTCCTCATATGAACCCAGTAGGTCCCTCTAGGGATGAGGTATTTTCATGTATGAAATATTGATATCAATATCTATCTTCTCCATCTCATGGTCATACCTCAAAAAATAGATTCTAGACATGAAGTACATTTTCATCCGTGACACAAACTACTCACATGATACCCTCTATATTTTTTTTGACCCAGAGGTGTACTCCCTTGATGAGAATTATCTGCACCCCCTATGGATCCTGTAGGATATATATTGGAGGAATATCACTATGCACCAAAAATAGAAGAAATTATCATACCATAAGATCATAAAAGTTCAATCCAGAAAACCATAACCAATAAAACTAATATTAAGACCAATAACTCCACACATGAGACACAAATCTAGAGGTCACTTGAGTCTCATCATGACAAGATCTAGCCAAGAACTCACCAAAACCTACCTCTCAGGTTCTGAGAATCCAACCTCTTATCTAAAAGTTTTCCAATGGAAAGGACTTTTGAGAAACAAATACCTGCTAATGCCAATTTATAGAAAAATGACCTTGGTTACCCAAAGAAATAAGTACTCGAACAGATCCACAACATACCCAAAGGGCATTCTCGATCCACACGGGCTAGTGATTAGCATTCGAGCATTAAAAAAACTAGAGGGGATAATTTCTCTGAGCCTAAAGATAGAAAATGGAATATATACATAGTAGAAAGTCAGTAGAAGAAAAAAATGAAGAAATATATATTCCATTACTAAATGAAAATAATGGTATTGATACAACAAAAATACCACATAAAAATAAAGATACATTTCCAACAAAACTAAAGAAAAACAATATTGGGATACAACTAATCCTGTGATATGTGGAAAATATCCCAGTATACCACTCCTACCTACCCAAACCCAGCTAAAATAAACCTCACTTCCTTAGTGTGATTCCTTTTCATTATTTTAATAAAAATAAATAACCATGTCTACAGATCACAAAAGGGGTGTGCAAGGTGTGAGCAAAACATGTTTAGTAGGATCCCACCCAGGTCTTACACATCCAGTATTTGTAAAAATAGTCCATGTATTCTAATTTTAAATAAAGCAAGGCATGATAAGAAGTAAATCAGTTTTATATCAAAGAATTGTAAATATTTCCCTTCTTTCTAAATTATTAGAAAATATAGTAAAAATGGTTCCAAAGAATAATTTCAAAAACATTTTTCAAAATCCAAATCAATTATATCAAATATAAAATAGTACAATCTATGTACAAAAAAAATAGGCCAAAGACCCCAAATGTTTTGGCTATCAGACTACTTATACCAAAATAAATTACCAGTCTACACCCAATATCTTATAAATATACCTAGGTAGTATAGAAACAACCCGTGGGTTAAACCCCTAGTTATTTAAATAGATAGAACCGCAAAAAAAGTTACGTGTAGAATAGTAAAACCATATGAGTGAACATCCAGAAAATAAAATGAATGATGGCCCTAAGCTACACCTTCCACATAAGTACTCAATGATTCCCATTTCTTGTATTTCCCAAATCATTTAAAATGGTGTAAAATTTCATAAAAAATTCAACAACCCTTTATTCCACTAAAAAAATATTCAAAAACTAATTAATCAGGCCATTTAAAATTATTTGAAAATACAACTTTTTTATATTACTAAAAATAAATGAAAACCCCATCTTTTACCAAAAATCCATTAATGCACAAAAATAATTTATTCCAATTCATTTTTAAATGTCATTTAAAAAATCATAATAATACAGTTCATCCAAGGTAAGATAGAGTTGGAACCACTTACCTCATCCTTGAGTCGAAAACTGCACACATCGGAATCCACCAACACTGGAAGGAAATAAGTGACAACAAAAGAGGCCCTGAAAATAGTTCCCGTATCTCATAATCACATTTCATAACAAACAAGAGGCAGTGAAGAGGATATGTCACACAAAGATTGATAAACACACCCACCACACCAAAAACACCATGAGAGTCATCCATTGGGAGATTATTTTACAATAGAGCTATAGAGGATCAAAAGAATTTCCACAAGGTAAATGATTAAGTAAATTAAATGCAACACTATTTTATTAACAGAGAAATGAATAAGTTGAAATTCCATGTACCAAATTTAAGTGAAACAATGTAACCACTACAGATATAAATCACCGAACAAAGTAATTCAAATGGATCAAAGACACCCAAAATTGACTGGAAGAGTCTAGGGTCTGAGACCTATGTAATCATATGAAGAGATGAAATGGAGTCATGAAATTAGTAGATAAAACCTCTTTGGTTGAAGGGTTTAACTTTATAAACCATAAAATTAGACATAAGATCCCAATAATTTACATACACAAAAAAAACATTTCACCTCGGGTCAATTTTTTCAGGAATACTTATTTATGATATAAAACATTGATTAATGGTGTAAATGGATTTACACCCAAAATATATTTCCTGGCTTGATATAGCCGTATATTTATTCCATAAATGTGCCCTACAAGCTACAACAAGCCCATGTTCTATTGAAAACTACAAATATGATTATCGATGACCTCTAAAACTAATATGAAAACTCTTTGACATTTAAATATAATACCTTAAAATAAATTATTTTTTTGGATCAGTACTAAATACAGTGTGGGAATGGATATAAATGAGTAAACATCAAAAAATACTTATGAAATCAATCAATAACAAATTGATAAACTAGAAATTGTTAAATAATCACACCAACAAGGAACGTATGATGTTATATGTACAAGAAGTTTAGGATTACAGATAATACATACAACATGACTATATGAATAAATAAATAAAATACCAAACTCTTAGTGGCATCATGACTACATCCTTGAACCCCATCTCACATTCCAAGTCACATACAAAAATAATCAAAAACAAACATTTCTATTATATGATCCGAATCGGCAGCCAAAAGGTCTATTTGGGTATCAAACGGTGGCTTGAACAGGGTCTAGGAATACCTTTGTAGGACACCACTAATGGTTTCTAATATAATCAAGACTCTGAGTATGCAATATAACAGTGTGTAGGTGTAAAATAAGGATGGTTGAAATAATTAAATCCACATCAGCATGGGTTTCTCATTTGATACCCACTAAAAGAATAACTATTTATATTCTCTTCTTTTTCACATCAATTATTTGGAACCGATGTGAAAATATGTGAGGATTTATTTTTTATGTATGTTTTTATATAAAAGATGGGAAAATAAATTTTTGTTTCTTTTTTACATCGGTTCTAAGTAACCAGAGTTTAAATTAGTTTTTCACCTTCGTTATTAAATAACTGAAATGAAAAAGAAACATTGACATATTTTTCACATATTTTGTTAAATAACCAAAGTTTTATACCTTTTAAAATTTTTTGAATCATTATTGTATTAATTTTGGGTTCTTCCATTCTCACTACGATATCTCTCGTTTCTCTCATGTATAAGACCTAAATATACCATTTCATCAATTTAGTGGACTCCAATCTCACATTATGATCTTGATAAACCCTCTGGATTTGTCAACATCATAATTTTTCATCAAGGATAGATATTATAATCTCTCTTGTAAGCCTCACACATTGTAATTTCCCACTTTTCAGAATTTCCATAGAATGAAATCTCTTACACTAATTTTTTCGATTTGATGGATGCCATTCTAACATTACCATCTTTATACACCCTCAGGTTTCATTAGCCTAATCATTTCACATTTAAATATATATCTCCTCCTCTCCAACTAGCTCTCTTGAATGTTCAAATATCTTTTATAAAGTATATCATTTTCACTAATTTTACCTTTAATAAATTTTGTAAAGGAATCTAATTAAGAACATGAATTTACATCTGGATTCATCTTAAAAAATCAAAATGTATATTTTTTTCGTTATAAAATATATTTTTTATCACCTTTAATGCTTTTTCTTTCTTAGTAATTTTATACCTAATACACAATCATGTATAAAACATAAGAGATTTATCTCTTGTTGAATATACACACCATTCTTGGACAATTTTTTTTGGGTTTACTTAAAACAGAATAATTTTTTCACAATTCAGTATTCTTAATTATTTTATTTTATATTCATCTATTATTTTCACGGATTCAAGTATTAATAATCTAATAGTATAGTATTAGACATAATAAATAATATTCATACCAAAATGAAATTATCCCTCATTATGTTCAATGAAAACCAAGGAATATTTTTTGATACTACTAAATAGTAAACATTTGTTCAAATATATTCAATTAATGTGGAAATAGGATGTTATTTTATTCTCACTATTAACACAAGAATCACCCTTATTCAACTATAGGGATAAAACACCTTACTTTTTCTTATGTTTCTAAACATGCAAAGATAAATTGTATTTATACTAATGTTGGTCACACAAAAATTCTTATAATACCCAAATGAAAAAATATAAATATTGGATACCGTGATTAATATCTATGAAGTTAAATATATTTTCAATTATAGTTCAATTCAATATAGTTTTTATTCTAGTAACCTTTCTTCCACATGCGAAATGAAAAGCATCTGGTTCGATTCTATCCCTCTTTGGATTTGGTTTCCGAGAAAGATAGTATAGGTGATCCATTAACATAGCAATAGTCATGGTATTTTTAACCATTCCTTTTAATTTGTTACTCAAAATAAAAAATTTACACACCTCATTTATGTTCTAATTAACTTGGAGAACTATTCCCAGAAAATATTAATGGGGTTTATCCATACTTTTTTATTATGTAATAAAAAATGAATCTCAAGTAACTAGGTGATAAGAATGAAAATAATGGTATTTATTAAAAGATGTCATTTTATATTTCAATAAATACATTTTAATTTTTATATTACACATTATAATTTATAATACCAATTTTTAAAAATAAAAAGTAATTGTTTCATGTACGTTGACCCTTCTTAATCTCATTTTTTCAAATAAGAATCATTATCCTCCATGTCTATATTCTATATATTGTTTTATGTTTATCATTGTATATATTTTTTAAAATTAATAAGGATATATTGACTTATTTTTACTTCATAAATTTTTTAAAGGAATCTATTTTTAATACCTTCTATTGAAATAATTTTCTCAACAAAATTTTCTATTTTCCTTATAATTTTTACATTATTTGTTTTCTATATTTTTCAATTTCATTCATAATGTTAATATTTTATAAATTACTCCCAATATAACAAATTTTAATAAAAAAAATAATATAATATCTGTTTACTTTTAGATTAAATTTTTTAACTCTATTATAATATAATTTTCATCTATTTCAACACCATTTAATGGTTCTTATTCTCTACTTTATATATACTCTTATGAGACCACCCAACTAATTTTTCAATATGGATTACGATCAATTTTTTTGAAATCCTTTTTAATTAAATTTTTTTATCCAATGTTCATTATGATATATTTGTATTATGATAATTTTATCATTTATTTTCCAAAAATATGTAACTTTAATAATTATTTTATGGGTATTTTTTTCATATCCATCCAAGTTATTAGAAATATATTAGTCTATTTTACACCCTAATTTCATTAATTTGGTTTAAAAATTTTAATTTCTAATACATTACGAACTTTATTATGAGTTAAATAATTTATTATTTCTCACTCTAACTCATTGTTGTCACCACTATATTCTTTTGAAATGCTATTTGTTTTTTGAAATTTATTTTTGATATTAGTTATATATAATAGTGAGTTAATGTTATATTAATACCCCTAGAATAAATTATAAATATAAGGAATTTGTTTATTCATTTTTGTAATTTTTTAAATGAAATATTCCAAACAATGAAATGTTTTTCTATCCATGTCTGAAATGTTTAAATATGAAGAAGTTGAAAAGAAGAGAGATCAAATATAATTTAATTTTACATTGTTTTAATTTGAGTTACAACCGTTGGATTTGGAATGGTGAAACTAGGAGGAATTTATGATCTATTTATGATGGTGCTTTGCAAGATGATGAGTATGGTCAAATTGAATAAATGATGAATGATAGTGAAGTAAAGGAAATTAAGAGTGAACCAAACATTTTTCATCTATTTGGAGATACTTAAATTACATTATATTCAGGTTGTAAAAAGTTTATGATTTTATCAATGCTTTTAAGATTGATTAATTTGAAGGTGGAACATGGATGGTGTGAGGAGAGAATTATAAAGTTGCTTCAATTTTTTGAAATTTATTCTTCCTAAACATAATGATATTATATATTCAAATTATGAGGTAAAGGAAATAATATTCTCAATGGGATTAGGATATAAAAAATTACATATATTCCAGAATTATTTTGTTCTATATTGGAATGAATGTGAATTTATTTCAAGGTGCCCAAAATGTGGGAAGTCAAGATGTAATTTGAAATAGAAATAACAGGCTGGTTTAGCAGTTACAGAGACCCCTAACAAGGAATTTTGGTATCTTTCTATAATTCCTCATTTGAAATGTCTATTTTAAAATTAATATGATTAAATATTTTATGATGCAATTTGGTTGAGAAGATATGTTATGGAAAATTACATCATCCAACTGATTTTCTATAGCGGAAGAAAATTGATCACTAGTTTCCTATATTTGGAAACTATGTTATAAATATAATATTTAGACATTGTATGGATGGAATGAATTAACAACATAACCTTAATAGTTAAATTAGTTCATGTACCATTTTATTGGTAATGTACATCTTATCTCCGGAATTTTTTATAAAGAAAAAATATTTCATGTTTAGTATAATGATCTATGTAGCATAACATCTTGGAAATAATATTAATGTTCTCCTTTCATCATTAATTGATGATTAAAATATTTTATGAGAGGAGGGTATCAAGGAGTATGATTCTTATAAAATTGAATATTTTAAAATGTATGAAATGATTATGTTCACTATAAATGACTTAGGGGTATATGAAATTTTTTTTGGATACAATATTAATGGGTAAAAAGATTGTTCAGTTTGTGACCAAGAGACTTTATATTATAAACTACATCATAGAAGAAAAACATTATACATTGGTCATATAATTTCTATATACATGGATCTCTATTTTAAAATATTAAAAAATAAATTCAATGGATTGTGTGAATTTTAAATTTCTCCAAAACCATTATCCACTGATCAATATTTTGGGATGGTGTAGAACCTTGATGTGACATTTAGAAATACAAAAAAAAAGTTAGTAATTGAAATATATTGAATAAATGTTAAATATTTTTTGAACTATAATATTTTAGATATAATGAGGTCAAACATAGAATTTATTTTATTCATGTGTAGAAGAATGTCAATAAAATATTGATTGGAATATTGTAAGATATTAAAGGAAAGACAAAAGACGAGTTGAAGGTGATATTGGACTTACTCTCAATGGGGATACATTTGGAGTTATCTCCTACTCTATATTGAAGGAAAAAATTCCTAACCTAGGATTTTCATACATTATCTAAGAGGGAGAAAATTAGATTTTTAGTGTGTTCATGATATCAAAGTGACAAAGGTTTATTATTCAAATGTAAAATATATTGTTTCTTTAAAGGATATGATGTTTTCAAGTATAAGATTTCATGATTTTCATGTCATGATGCAATATATCCTACTAGTTTCATATCACGGAATATTTCCCATCCAAGTTTTAATGACTATAACTATGGTGTGTTATTTTTTTGATTCATTTTGTAATAAGGTGATTGATCTGAATACCTTGAACACTTTGGATAACGAAGATATTTCTATACTTTGTCAATTGAAAATGTATTTTACTCCTTATTTTTTTATATCATTGTGAATTTAATGGTTCAATTAGTGTGAGAAATAATGCTTTGTGGACATGTATATCTATGTTGAAAGTATCTTTTTGAAAGGAATATGAAGATATTTAAGGGACATGCTAAGAATCCATATCAACATGAATCCTCCATTATTGAGAAGTATATTTTTTAGGAGGTTGTAGAGTTCTACAAAATACTTTTATATAGTGGAGCACATAAGTTTACCCACATCTCTCCATGAATGAATTAATTATAGGGGAAAGGTGATCTATGGAGTGAAATTCAAATCATTGAAAAGTTAACTGATAATGAAGGTGCCATTATAAATATTGAATAACATAAATGATTCTCATCCATATTAAAAAATTATTATTAATGTGTTGAAACAATGTTATCAAATGAAGAAAGATATGTGGATTTTTAATAATTTTAACAAAAAAATGTACCATAGTTTAAAGAGATCTATCTTGTTATAAACAATACATCAGAAAAATTGATATGGTTAGTTGGCAGTCTAAGATTAAATTTGATAACATGGTCAGAATATGATATTAATGGATATACATTTCATATGATATATCATGACTAAAGAAGTGTGATTCATAATAGTAGTGTATTGGTGTTCTCTTAAGCAATGCATTCATTCAAGTTCCAAAGAAAGAAAGACAACCTATGCGTCAACATAATATTATAGAGTCATTGAAGAAATGTGGGAGGTTGATTACATTAAATTTCAAGATCTAGTTTTAAATTCAATGGATTATTGGTAACAACAGTGCTGAACATGATGAATTTGGAATCCCACTAGTTAATATGCATAAATTAGAATATATAGATGATCCTTTTATCATAGAAACACATGAAAAAACTAAATTTGTATTTTCTTGATCAATATGATATGCAGTTTTCTATTATTTTAAACTGAAAAAATAGTGTGTTGTTGATGATAAAGATGATAGAGATGCTAATTTATGCTAGATTGCAACATCCACGTAAATATTAACAGATAATATTGACGAGAACACTGTAGACATAATTTGTTTCATATGGAACGATCATGAAAAAGTAAGTTGGGAAAATAATTTTTAGTATATTCTTAATATTAAAGGTAATATGTGTTTATTTTAGGATTATTTTTTAATTTTCATAAAAGTTTAGTTGTTTTAATTTTATTTTATTTATTAAAATAGATATTATAACTAAATAGTTAAATATTATCTTTTGTATTAATTCAATTTTACTTATTTTACTATATTTACCATTACATAACTTATCTATTAGATAGTATTTTTGAAAAAAAATTATTCTAAATTTAAGATGTTAAATAAAAAATATTTATTTAGAGTATATTCAAAAATATTGGTATAAAAATGATTTATTAGGTTGGAGTATTTTTACTATTCACACACCATTATTGGATTTGTTTTTTTAATTTACATCCTTTCATCTCTCATTAATATTGTTAAAAGTATAGTTAACTATAAAAAATGTGAATAAAATTTGTTAATATGAATATACTTTAATTTTTTTTTAACTATACATTTCTTATCTACATTTATATATAATAGTTGGATTTGTATATTTGTGTAATAATTATTTATTACATTGATTTGTAGGATAATGAAAGATAAATAATTTAATCTATAAAAAACTTATGGATATGATTGTACTCATACCTTTGGGGAGGAACATACACATTGTCCTATTAATGAGCCTACTTGTCCTTCTTTACAAGAGACATTTACTTATATACGAGAAAAATTGTTTGTGGGTTGGTAAAAGTTTCACCATGCATTTAAAAAAATTATTAGTTGCCCGTAGCCAGGACTAGATAATATTAGTACACTTTGATGATAATGTTATTTCAAGAGGAAAAAATTGAAAAAGAAAAATCCATAGTTTTTTATCAGTGAAGACTAAAACCAAAGTTAGTATCTTTCAACATAATTGGAGAAGTGTTGAAAAATTGACAATATCTCATATAATCGAGACAGATTTGGTAAGATCATTTGATATTGTTTTAATTATCTATAAATGTTTATAGTATAATTTTCCCCCTTCTTATCTGATGACATATGATATACCTGATATTAGAGGATTTAGGAAGAAATTTTTATCATTGCCTTCTAGGAGATGGAGGGATTTTCAATCAACCCTGACTTCAGATTTCATTTTTAGGCATAGAAAAAATCCTAATCTATGTGATGTATATCCATTTATAGATGAAAATATATTGAGTAAAATTTTATTAAATTAGATGATGAGAAGAATTTTTGGTCTGTTCAATTTTAAATTTTAGCTTATTCTTAAAATAAATAACCATATTAATTATTTATTTATTATTAATTCACATAAATAGAGAAGGTGTTATCATGAGATCCAATCTAGAAATTTATACCCTCATACATTATATCGAGAAAGGTATGCATTATTAAAAGTTAAAATGAAAGTACAAAAAGTTAAAAAATTGAGAAATGTGTCTTCAGGGTTTGAATAGGTTGACCCCCCCCACACACTGGACATAAAAAATGGAATAGGTCTTAAATGAGAAAAAATGGAAAATATCTTACAGAATATTCTAGGGTTGTAGCTGAGAGAATAGTAATATATTTAAATTATTTATTTATTTAAGTTAAAAAAACTATATATATTGTTATTCATTATATTTTTTTTTCATGTATTCTATATAGGATTCACTTGAGGGCATACGGGGTCTTTATAGCTAAGGGTAGTAAGTTTGTTTTAGATATAGCACTATGAAATCCTAATATCTTGGGTCTTGTATGATGTTAAAGGGTAGGTTTATCAGTAAAAAATTTACTTTCCACATTCTCTAGCTTCTTTAATGGAGTATTTTTATAAACAAATAGTATATTTGGATGTTTAAGTCCATGATATTCATGTGGAAATAGAAGCAAATATTAAAGATTTGGTATAGTCAATGTTTACAAAAATTCAAAGATAGTTTCAGACTATGGATTTGACTCATCCACCTCTATCAGTAGATCACACTCCTCTTACTTCTCATACTCAAACATCTCCACCTATAGTCCCTGCTCTTTATCTAACTTGCACACCCCTCCTCCATAGCTTCCTAGGTTTTGTGAGTTATATATTGATGATTCCCAATATATTGTTTCATATGGGATGATATTTTATATCAGTAATATTATCCATCATCAACATACAGTGATAGAGAATCATAGCATCATTGTACATGATATTATAGATAGATCAGAAAGAATACAATGTCCCACTAATGTGGTGAGTATAGTTGGAAAGTGTTTCATCCATTTTTTATTTTTTCTAAGTAAACTTGTTCGAAATATTACCATTGTGGTATGTGTATATTTTATATTATATTTAATTTTTCTATTAAATTTGTTTTTATCATTTTAATGATTATATTTTAATAAAAAAAATTATATGAGTAATTTAATTGTAAATAAATAATATATAGACAATAATTAATACACAGTATTAGTCTATTAACAAAATTTTTCGATTTTCTTAATTCATTGAAAATTTATACTTATGTTTGTTTTTTATTAGGTATCATTATAAAATTTTTAAGGACCATAAAATACAAAATTATATGGATTTTTGGACACACATTTTTTTCACCTATATAAAGGAAAATGAATGATGCCGAAAGAACAATTCATAATAATAAAATATTTTAAAAGAATGTAATTATTCAATGATGGATGTTTCCGTTTCTTCAGTAACAAGAAACATATATCTCAAATTGTTATATATATATATTAACATAATAACCAATAACATTAAATTTTATATTATATCAATGACAATTGGATGTTTGGTGTTTTTTTTCAGGAGATAATTCACTTTTCTGGCTATGCTCTATCCATGAATTGAGAGAAAATTTTAAGAATGTATTGAACATATTAGTTAAAAATTTTTAATAAATTTTTAATATTATAATGACTTAAATTTATTTTATTCATATTATTTTCAAATGCTCAGTAAGGATAACAATATAGCGGAAGCATTCATAAATAAACATAAATATTTATGGCAATGTATAACTAAAACAAAATCCTTTTAAACTTGAACTTCAGCATAATATGGAAAAGGTAAAATGAAATAATTCCATTTACTTATTCACATGGATATTCAACTGTTCGAATAATCAAATGCAATATCAATAACCACTTTCATAATGATGGAATACATAATGTCAGACTATCATAACCACATAGCCAAGGCCACGTGCCAAGACTAAAAATAAGATTTTGTAAAGGCCTAATGCCAAGACACTAGTTTGTCTCATGAGACATGCCGATGCATCGAGGAGCTATAGCGGGCTCCACCCGTCACTTATTAAGTCCAATGCATTCCTCATATGAACAGGTTTAAACATATCATAAACCATAACATAATCGTATCACATAAAACATGCATAAATGAAACATAAAATATCCACATTTCAATCACAAGATATCAATACAACACATTGATATAATAAAAACATTATCAAAACCATTTTCAATACCAAAAAAAATATAAGTAAAACATGGTATTTATTTTTCATTTAAAAGATGTTATGGCTTGTAGAGGAATCCAAAACTCAAATAATGGTCACGGCGGCGGAGAAGTCATTGTTGCCTTATACATAATACAAAACATTCCTTTTGTCATTTAGTAAAAATGATTTGTATAATAATATTCCCTTTGAATAAAAGTAAAAGTAAAATGGGTTTATATACCATATAAAAGAAATTTGTGTATAAAAAAAATATTCCTCAATGAAAGGAGATTTAGACGAAGTCCCTTACCTCGTTTCTGACTTGACTCGACCGTTCTTTAACCTTCTGAATAATAAACTAGAGTTAATTTCTACTTGTCTAAGAACCTTTTTCAAGTTTATTATTCTTTTTATATCACTTATTACCATGTTATGAACATTATGTAATTATTTAAGTTAATAACGGTCGTTTTTTCGATATTTGGTACTTCAGTTAAAAATAAACTTCTTATAATTACAAGTTGTTCATGTTGCCTTATCTTTTCATTTTATTTAAATCGTTCATTAATGAGGTAATCGTTGCATCATCATTGTGTTATATATAAATTTATTTATTTATTTACAAAAAATGATAAAACAATTAACATGATGTATGAAAATAATGGCATTTATTAAAAGATGTCATTTTATATTTCAATAAATACATTTTAATTTTTATATTACACATTATAATTTATAATACCCATTTTTAAAAACAAAAAGTAATTGTTTCATGTATGTTGACCCTTCTTAATCTCATTTTTTCAAATAAGAATCATTATCCTCCATGTCTATATTCTATATACTGTTTTATTTTTATCATTGTATATATTTTTTAAAATTAATAAGGATATATTGACTTATTTTTACTTCATAAATTTTTTAAAGGAATCTATTTTTAATACCTTCTATTGAAATAATTTTCTCAACAAAATTTTCGTATTTTCCTTATAATTTTTACATTATTTGTTTTCTATATTTTTCAATTTCATTCATAATGTTAATATTTTATAAATTACTCCCAATATAATAAATTTTAATAAAAAATATTATATAATATCTTTTTACTTTTAGATTAAATTTTTTAACTCTATTATAATATAATTTTCATCTATTTCAACACCATTTAATGGTTCTTATTCTCTACTTTATATATACCCTTATGAAACCACCCAACTAATTTTTCAATATGGATTACAATCAATTTTTTGGAAATCCTTTTTAATTAAATTTTTTTATCCAATGTTCATTATGATATATTTGTACTATGATTATTTTATCATTTATGTTCCAAAAATATGTAACTTTAATCATTATTTTATGGGTAATTTTTTCATATCCATCCAAATTATTAGAAATATATTAGTCTATTTTACACCCTAATTTCATTAATTTGGTTTGAAAATTTTAATTTCTAATACATTAAGAACTTTATTATGAGTTAAATAATTTATTATTTCTCACTCTAACTCACTATTGTCACCACTATATTCTTTTTACATGCTATTTGTTTTTTGAAATTTATTTTTTATATTAGTTATATATAATAGTGAGTAAATGTTATATTAATACCCCTCGAATAAATTATAAATATGAGGAATTTGTTTATTCATTTTTGTAATTTTTTAAATGAAATATTCCAAACAATGATATGTTTTTCTATCTATGTCTGAAATGTTTAAATATGAAGAAGTTGAAAAGAAGAGAGATCAAATATAATTTAATTTTACATTGTTTTAATTTGAGTTACAACCGTTGGATTTGGAATGGTGAAACTAGGAAGAATTTATGATCTATTGATGATGGTTCTTTGCAAGATGATGAGTATGGTCAAATTGAAGAAATGATTAATGATAGTGAGGTAAAGGAAATTAAGAATAAACCAAACATTTTTCATTTATTTGGAGATACTTAAATTACATTATATTCAGGTTCTAAAAAGTTTATGATTTTATCGATGCTTTTAAGATTGATTAATTTGAAGGTGGAACATGGATGGTGTGAGGAGTGAATTATAAAGTTGCTTCAATTTTTTGAAAGTTATTCTTCCTAAACATAATGATATTATATAATCAAATTATGAGGTGAAGGAAATAATACACTCAATGGGATTAGGATATAAAAAATTACATATATTCTAGAATTATTTTGTTCTATATTGGAATGAATATGAATTTATTTCAAGTTGCCCAAAATGTGGGAAGTCACGATGTAATTTGAAATAGAAATAACAGGCTGGTTTAGCAGTTACAGAGACCCCTAACAAGGAATTTTGGTATCTTTCTATAATTCCTCATTTGAAATGTCAATTTTAAAATTCATATGATTAAATATTTTATGATGCAATGTGGTTGAGAAGATATGTTATGGAAAATTACAACATCCAGCTGATTTTCCATAGTGGAAGAAAATTGATCACTAGTTTCCTATATTTGGAAACTATGTTATAAATATAATATTTGGACATTTTATGGATGGAATGAATTAACAACATAACCTTAATAGTTAAATTAGTTCATGTACCATTTTATAGGTAATTTACATCTTATCTCCGGAATTTTTTATGAAGAAAAAATATTTCATGTTTAGTATAATGATGTATGTAGCATAACATCTTGGAAATAATATTAATGTTCTCCTTTCATCATTAATTGATGATTAAAATATTTTATGAAGGGAGGGTATCAAGGAGTATTATTCTTATAAAATTAAATATTTTAAAATGTATGAAATGATTGTGTTCACTATAAATGACTTAGGGGTATATGAAATTTTTTTTGGATACAATAGTAATGGGTAAAAAGCTTGTTCAGTTTGTGACCAAGAGACTTTATATTATAAACTACATCACAGAAGAAAAACATTATACATTGGTCATAGAATTTCTATATCCATGGATATCTATTTTAAAATATTAAAAAATTAATTCAATGGATTGTGTGAATTTTAAATTTCACTAAAACCATTATCCACTGATCAATATTTTGGGATGGTGAAAAACCTTGATGTGACATTTAGAAATACGAAAAAAAAGTTAGTGATTGAAATATATTGAATAAATTCTAAATATTTTTTGAACTATAATATTGTAGATATAATGAGGTCAAAAATAGTATTTATTTTATTCATGTGTAGAAGAATATCTATAAAATATTGATTAGAATATTGTAAGATATTAAAGGAAAGACTAAAGATGAGTTGAAGCTGATATTGGACTTACTCTCAATGGGGATACATTTGGAGTTATCTCCTACTCTATATTGAAGGAAAAAATCCCTAACCTGGGATTTTCATACATTATCTAAGAGGGAGAAAATTATATTTTTAGTGTATTCATGATATCAAAGTGACAAAGGTTTATTATTCAAATGTAAAATATATTGTTTCTTTAAAGGATATGATGTTTTCAAGTATAAGATTTCATGATTTTCATGTCATGATGCTATATATCCTACTAGTTTCATATCACGGAATATTTCACATCCAAGTTTTAATGACTATAACTATGGTGTGTTATTTTTTCGATTCATTTTGTAATAAGGTGATTGATCAGAATACCTTGAACACTTTGGATAATGAAGCTATTTCTAAACTTTTTCAATTGAAAATGTATTTTACTCCATATTTTTTTATATCATTGTGAATTTAATGGTTCAATTAGTGTGATAATTAATGCTTTGTAGACATGTATATCTATGTTGAAAGTATATTTTTGAAAGGAAAATGAAGATATTGAAGGGACATGTTAAGAATCCATATCAACATGAATCTTCCATTATTGAGAAGTGTATTTTTTAGGAGGTTGTAGAGTTGTACAAAATACTTTTATATAGTGGAGCACATAAGTTTACCCACATCTCTCCATGAATGAATTAATTATAGGGGAAAGGTGATCTATGGAGTGAAATTCAAATCATTGAAAAGTTAACTGATAATGAAGGTGCCATTATAAATATTGAATAACATAAATGATTCTCATCCATATAAAAAATTTATTATTAATGTGTTGAAATAATGTTATCAAATGAAGAAAGATATGTGGATTTTGAATGAGTATAACAAAAGAATTTACCATAGTTTAAAGATATCGCTCTTGTTAGAAACAATACATCAGACAAATTGATATGGTTAGTGGGCTGTCCAAGATTAAATTTGATAACATGGTCAGAATATGATATTAATGGATATACATTTCATATGAAATATCATGACAAAAGAAGTGTGGTTCATAATAGTAGTGTATTGGTGTTCTCTTAAGCAATGCATTCATTCAAGTTCCAAAGAAAGAAAGACAACCTATGCATCAACATAATATTATGGAGTCATTGAAGAAATGTGGGAGGTTGATTACATTAAATTTCAAGATCTAGTTTTAAATTCAATGGATTATTGGTAACAACAGTTCCAGACATGATGAATTTGGAATGACACTAGTTAATATGCATAAATTAGAATATATAGATGATCCTTTTATCATGGAAACACATAAAAAAACTAAATTTGTATATTCTTGATCAATATGATATGCAGTTGTCTGTTATTTTAAACTGAAAAATAGTGTTTTGTTGATGATAAAGATGATAGAGATGCTAATTTATGCTAGATTCCAACTTCCATGTAAATATTAACAGATAATATTGACGAGCACACTATAGACATAATTTGTGTCATATGGAACGATCATGTAAAAGTAAGTTTGGAAAATAATTTTTAGTATATTATTAATATTAAAGGTAATATGTGTTTATTTTAGGATTATTTTTTAATTTTCATAAAAGTTTAGATGTTTTAATTTTATTTTATTTATTAAAATAGATATTATAACTAAATAGTTAAATTTTTTGTTTGTATTAATTCAATTTTACTTAGTTTACTATATTTACCATTACATAACTTATCTATTAGTTAGTATTTTTGAAAAACAAAATTATTCTAAATTTAAGATGTTAAATAAAAAATATTTATTTAGAGTATATTCAAAAAAATTGGTATAAAAATGATTTATTATGTTGGAGTTTTTTTACTATTCACGCACCAATATTGGATTTGTTTTTTTAATTTACATCCTTTCATCTCTCATTAATATTGTTAAAAGTATAATTAACTATAAAAATTGTGAATAAAATTTGTTAAGATGAATATACTTTAATATTTTTTAACTATTAATTTCTTATCTACATTTATATATAATAGTTGGATTTGTATATTTGTGTAATAATTATTTATTACATTTATTTGTAGGATAATGAAAGATAAATTATTTAATCTATAAAAAACTTATGGATATGATTGTACTCATACCTCTAGGGAGGAACATACACATTGTCCTATTAATGATCCTACTTGTCCTTATTTACAAGAGAAATCTACTTATATACGAGAAAAATTGTTTGTGGGTTGGTAAGAGTTTCACCACGCATTTAAAAAAATTATTAGTTGCCCGTAGCCAGGACCAGATAATATTAGTAGACTTTGATGATAATGTTATTTCATGAGGAAAAAATTGAAAAAGAAAAATCCAGAGTTTTTTATCAGTGAAGACTAAATCCAAAGCTAGTATCTTTCTACATAATTGGAGAAGTGTTGAAAAATTGACAATATCTCACATAAACGAGACAGTTTTGGTAAGATCATTTGATATTGTTTTAATTATCTATAAATGTTTATAGTATAATTTTCCCCCTTCTTATCAGATGACATATGATATACCTGATATTAGAGGATTTAGGAAGAAATTTTTATCATTGTCTTCTAGGAGATGGAGGAATTTTTAATCAACCCTAACATTAGATTTCATTTTTAGGCATAGAAAAAAATCCTAATCTATGTGATGTATATCCATTTATAGATGAAAATACATTGAGTAAAATTTTATTAAAGTAGATGATGAGAAGAATTTTTGGTCTGTTCAATTTTAAATTTTAGATTATTTTTAAAATCAATGACCATATTAATTATTTCTTTATTATTAATTCACATAAATAGAGAAGGTGTTATCATGAGATCCAATCTAGAAATTTATACCCTCATACATTATATCGAGAAAGGTATGCATTATTAAAAGTTAAAATGAAAGTATAAAAAGTTAAAAAAAATTGAGAAATGAGTCTTCAGAGTTTGAATAGGTTGACCCCCCCCACACTAGACATAAAAAATGGAATAGGTCTTAAATGAGAAAAAATGGAAAATATCTTACAGAATATTCTAGGGTTGTAGGTGAGAGAATAGTAATATATTTAAATTATTTATTTATTTATGTTAAAAAAACTTTATATATTTTTATTCATGTATTCTATATAGGATTCACTTGAGGACATACTGGGTCTTTATAGCTAAGGGTAGTAAGTTTGTTTTAGATATAGCACTATGAAATCCTAATATCTTGGGTCTTGTTTGATGTTAAAGGGTAGGTTTATCGGTAAAAAATTTAGTTTCCACGTTCTCTAGCTTCTTTAATGGAGTATTTTTATAAACAAATAGTATATTTGGATGTTTAAGTCCATGATATTCATGTGGAAATAGAGTAAAATATTAAAGATTTGGTATAGTCAATGTTTACAAACATTCAAAGATAGTTTCAGACTACGGATTTGACTCATCCACCTCTATCAGTAGATCACACACCTCTTACTTCTCATACTCAAACATCTCCACCTATAGTCCCCGCACTTTATCTTACTTGCACACCCCTCCTCCATAGCTTCCTAGGTTTTGTGAGTTATATGTTGATGATTCCCAATATATTGTTTCATATGGGATGATATTTTATATCAGTAATATTATTCATCATCAACAGACAGTGATAGAGAATCAGAGGGTCATTGTACATGATATTATAGATAGATCAGAAAGAATACAATGTCCCACTAATGTGGTGAGTATAGTTGGAAAGTGTTTCATCCATTTTTTATTTTTTCTAAGTAAACTTGTTCAACATATTACCATTGTGGTATGTGTATATTTTATATTATATTTAATTTTTCTATTAAATTTGGTTTTATCATTTTAATGATTATATGTTAATAAAAAAAATTATATGAATACTTTAATGGAAAATAAATAATTTATAGACAATAATGAATACACAGTATTAGTCTATTAACAAAAATTTTCCATTTTCTTAATTCATTGAAAATTTATACTTATGTTTGTTTTTTATTAGGTATCATTATAAAATTTTTAAGAACCATAAAAGACAAAATTATATGGATTTTTGGACATGAATTTTTTTCACCTATATAAAGGAAAATGAATGATGTCGAAAGAACAATTCATAATAATAAAATATTTTTAAAGAATTTAATTATTCAATGATGGATGTTTCCTTTTCTTCAGTAGTAAGAAACATATATCTCAACTTTTTATATATATATATTAACATAATAACCAATAACATTAAATTTTATATTATATCAATGAAAATTGGATGTTTGGTGTTTTTTTTTCAAGAGAAAATTCACTTTTCTGGATATGCTCTATCCATGAAGTGAGAGAACATTTTAAGAATGTATTGAATATATTAGTTTAAATTTTTTAATAAATTTTTTTTATTATAATGACTTAAATTTATTTTATTCATATTATTTTCAAATATGGAATGGAATATATTTATAGATACCATAAGAAATAAGAGTTCCAAGATAAAATATGTAAAATAAAAGATAAATTCTCATTTTCAATTACTAAGTTTTGGATATATTATTATTAATGTATTTAAAATTGAAAAATTATTTTTAAAAAAAATTAATTAATAATAATTTTTAAAGTAACGTGAATGTTTTGTTTTTTGATTTATGTATAAAATATTTCAAAATAGGATAGTTAAAACTTTTCAGTGGGTTATTTTACTTTATAAATATTTCCTTAATACTTCATTTATTTTATTAAGAATACATGTTAAATGATTTACTTTAAATTTTTAGCTTTTTGATGACCCTTGAAATTATAGTGAAAATGAGATTAGGCTATTAAAAATGTAATGGGAAAATTATTTTATAGGATTGATTGATTTTTAGTCTATTTTTAATATATATTATAAATTTAAATGTTCCAATTATATGTGTCTTTTAGTGGATCTTTTGTTGGTAGTTCTTCAGCTTTTTATGTTGACTTTCAACTCTTACTATCTATAGATAAGAAGAATAAATAAATAATTATTAAAAAAATAATTCATGTTATTAGATAACCATCATGAAAAAAGAAATACTAAAGGGTGTTTCTCGTCAATTATTCGAGAACGGATGTGAAAAACCAATAGTGAAGGGTATTTCATGCCAGTTATCTGATTACCGATGTGCAAATCCCCATCATAAATATTTCTCCAACATTTTATTTTATTTTCCGTCATTAAAAACATATGTACAATGTCTCCATAAATAACTTCACCTGATAAATGACATTAAAATGAAAAAAAATTGACGCGAAAAATCATTTTCTGCACAAGTGACCCACCCAATCCTACCTACTTTTGGATAATATATATTTTCTCTAAACATTCTATATTTTATATATTGAATTTAGACACAAGGTGTATAACAAAGTCATCCATGTATGATGATAATAATATATAGTTTCACATGTTCCATGGTTTTTAATATTTAGCAATAAAGGGTAATCTAAAGGGGTGTACCCTACACATGAGCCTCATCCCAGTTGGTGAGGACTGTTATGTGCATCTAGGTGACCCAGTATCAAATCCAGGTGGAGGCCTAATTTCCAGGTCACTGTAGCAGTACTGTAGCGGGATTGTATTAGTACTGTAGCGGGAACTGTGCAGTATTGTAGCATGTAATGTAGTGGGAAATTGTAGAAGGCACTATTTGGCACTGTAGCAGTCGGAACTTTGCCCCCGTTTGGGCCTTCGGGACATGGATTTGGTCCTCGATTCCTTTAAGGCCTTCGGGCCACCCAAGCCTTTGGGCCAGTAAGGCCTCCGGGCCACCTTAAGGCCTTTGGGGCACCTTTAGTGTAAATGTAAACCAGACAACCTATAGTGAATAGGCTCTATTTGAGGATGATCAAGGAGCTTTCACTGCAGCAGAAGCTACATGGAATGCAAGAATGAGAGGGTACGGAACCTACCAACGGGACAAGCCTGTGCATGTATAGGAAACCCAATCCAAACCACCATGCAAAGGTGGAGATTTGATTTCAAGATAAAGATGCTGGGAGGAGTAGTTATATGTAGTTGGTCTGGGTTGTATGTAATGTTTGAATCCTACAGGCAATGAATTCCTCTAAGGCCTACAGGGCAATGTAATACTTACACCTATGGGCATTGGAAGTGTAATGCCCCGACCCCAGTTACCCAGAGTCGGTGCATTATTACGTAACATTGGCATGATCACAAAAGATAAAGTCTCAAAAGAATGATTAGTTTAGTATCCTTGGAAACAATAGATACATTCATAAATGTTACATTACATCATAAAGTGAAAAACTACACCAACGTAGTCTCCATAGTCCACACCCATATCCCCTTCAAACTATCCCAACAGGTCATTCATAAAATATTTCTTCACATCCTGGGAAAAATAAAACATAGAAAGGGGTGAGCTCAGATGATCAGTAAGGATAACAATATAGCGAAAGCATTCATAAATAAATATAAACATTTATGGAAATGTATAACTAAAACAAAATCCTTTTAAACTTGAACTTCAGCATAATATGGAAAAAGTAAAATGAAATAATTCCATTTACTTATTCACATGGATATTCAACTGGTCGAATAATCAAATGAAATATCAATAACCACTTTCATAATGATGGAATTCATAATGTCAAACTATCATAACCACGTAGTCAAGGCCTCGTGCCAAGACTACAAATAAGATTTTGTAAAGGCCTAATGCCAAGACACTAGTTTGTCTCATGAGACATGCCGATCCATCGAGGAGCTATAGCGGGCTCCACCCGTCACTTATTAAGTCCAATGCATTCCACATATGAAAAGGTTTAAAAATATCATAAACCATAACATAATTTTATCACATAAAACATGCATAAATGAAACATAAAATATCCACATTTCAATCACAAGATATCAATACAACACATTGATATAATAAAAACATTATCAAAACCATTTTCAATACCAAAAAAATATAAGTAAAACATGGTATTTATTTTTCATTTAAAAGAAGTTATGGATTGTAGAGGAAGCCGAAACTCAAATAATGGTCACGGCGGTAGAGAAGTCGTTGTTTCCTTATACATAATCCAAAACATTCCTTTTGTCATTTAGTAAAAACGATTTGTATAAAAATATTCCCTTTGAATAAAAGTAAAAGTAAAAGGGGTGTATATACCGTATAAAAGAAATTTGTGTATAAAACAAAATATTCCTCAATGAAAGGAGATTGAGATGAAGTCCCTTACCTCGTTTCTGACTTGACTCGACCGTTCTTTAACCTTCTGAATGATAAACTAGAGTTAATTTCTACTTGTCTAAGAACCTTTTTCAAGTTTATTATTCTTTTTATATCACTTATTACCATGTTATGAACATTATATAATTATTTAAGTTAATAACGGTCGTTTTTTAGATATTTGGTACTTCAGTTAAAAATAAACTTCTTATAATTACAAGTTGTTCATGTTGCCTTATCTTTTCATTTTATTTAAATCGTTCATTAATGAGGTAATCTTTGCATCATCATTGTGTGATATATAAATTTATTTATTTAATTCCAAAAAAAAATTAACATGATGTAGGAAATATTTTTATATTTCTAATGAATATTTATAGTCGAAAATTTAACTTATATAACCCCATGTAATAATTTTTTTATTAAAACAACACATGTTTGTGAAAATTTTATTTTTACTTTAAATAAAAAGTTATTAATATCATTTTCTTACCCAAGTGGATCCATGGGGTCCCCAAGTTGACCCATAGATTGTCTTGGTCGGCCATGACTTATCCAATAAGGTTAGGACAAGTGTAAAGGTAATTTCATATTATTATAAAATTATATTTACCTTAAATTACACTAATTACCTTTAATCGCGATTAATAGAACTTAAAAGTTACTATTCTCCAAAAAATTATTTTAATCTCATTGAACCAAATTTTACTTCCTAATGAAAATTATGTATTTAAAATTTTTCAAATTAAAATCATATAGGTGGTAAAAATTCATTTAAATGCAAAATTAGTTTTTTAAATACCACTTAGTGGTTTCACTATTCATCAAAAATCAAAGTTTTTCAGAACAATACCAACAATTCACCCTAAGATATAATTGATATTCTTTATTTAAAAATGATGTCTATTTTACCAAATTACAAACATATAAGTTTCATTAATTAATTTTATAATTAATTCTCGTTGTCGAAACAAATAGCGTGTTTTTAAGAAACAATATCAATCAAAATATTGACAATCGTTCATGTCAAATTTCAAAGTGAAATTAATTCTAATGACCACCATTGGATAAAATGGTAAAATTATATTCTAAATATACTTTAAAACCACTAAATAGTATAATTTATCACTATTAATTATTTTGATTAAAAAGGTTGTCTTTAATTAAAATTTATTAATTTTCACTATTCATAAAAAATATAAATGTTATCTGAAAAGTTCATAAATTTCACCCTAGGCTAAATTAGATATTCAAAATCCAAAAATGAATTCCATTTTTAAAAATAAAATTTATAAAATTTCAAAAAGTAGGTATTACTATTCATAACGGCTAGTTTGATTGGTTGTGGTGTGTGTTAGAATTTCGAACTTGCGTACAATGCAAACTATTGAATTATTGAAAGAGAAGCGTACCATGGAATATTGGGGTGTTACATTGTCCCCACCTTCAATAAATTGCATCCTCGCAATTTGAAAATATTCTTTGAAAATAAAAGGTTGAAAATAGAAAATACATTTTTGGAAAACCCACATCGGAAATAAGGTTATTAAAATTTAATCTTAATAAGAGGGAAAGGGAAATGAAAACATCACCACCAAATTATGATCTCGATTATCAGAACATTGGTGGAAATTAGAGACATATAATTGGAGGAAAAATGTAAATATTTGTAGGGAGTGATTGAGGTCATCAATCACAATCAAGTGTAAAATTGAGGGCCTCAAAGCTTTCAATCTATGTTGATTTAAAATATCATCAGTTCAACAAAGCATAAGGTATTAGGATAACACATTTTTTTGTTTTAATATCTCTTTCCTAAAGATTAAGAATTAATTTATTCATAGAATAAGAGATAGGTATATATATGCTTGATAAGTAGGGTTTCAACCTTCAACTAATTTCTACCACAAACTCATATTTCACTCAAAAAGTTAATAGAACTCAAAAATATTATATTTATATTAATCATACCACGTTAAAAATATTATCACATACTATTTAGATTAGAAAAACTATTGTGTAACAACCAGGGACTTATTATAGTCTAGTGGTAGGTAATAAGGGCCTGTCACACTATGGTTGTGGGTTCGATTCCTACAGCTTTGTCCAATGCGATAGGTTATCCCCCGACCTGCAGGTTATATTACAAAAATAATCTTCAGAAGTGTTTTAACCTTAAACAATACTATCCAATGTTAAACTTAATCCATTCCAACCTTTATAGTTATCCAAAATACCTATGTCCAGACTTTCTCTAAAAGGTCTCCTAATTCGAAAATCAATTGTAACATCAGATTTCCCAAACAAAGTAATGTTTCTCTTATTGTCACATACTAAAAATATGATTACCTTAATCATATTAAAACCTTAATGAAAACAACAAGTACTACAGTAAAATCCTTATATATATCACATTATTATTATAACCATAATATAATCCTTGAGTCCAAAAACACAAATATATTAATTATTCAACTTCATCTGTAGTAACAGCATAAGCTTGGCCTTTCTCCCTTGGCCTTTTCTGAGGTAAGTTTCCTTGGCGCTTAGGAAATTTATTTGCATACTGCTCCATTTATCTAGAATTATAGCATTCAATATTGACAGCCTCATTCTTTCCTTTATAATTACAAGCCTGGTGACCTTTTTCTCCACATTTATAACAAACTCTCATTCCCTTTAGGCAAGTACCGGGGTGATTCTTCCCACAATTATCACATAATGGAAAATCCTTCTTTCCCTTTTTCCCTTTATCTGTCTCTTGTTCCACAGTTCTCTTCTTCTCTTGCATTACTTTGTTGTCATAATACTTAGAGAATTCCTTTTCTGTCTTGATAGCAAACGAGACAATATCTTCGTACGATGAGAAGGATTTTGATACTAAATCTTGACAGAGAAATGGTTTTAACCCATCAAATAAACAATCAATCTTACTTCTTGGGTTATGTATATAATCTGCAGCATGTCGGGATAACCTTGTAAAGTTGGCCTCATACTTTGCGACATTCTCATCCTCCTTTTGCCTCAGACTCAGAAATTGCCTTTTCATACCTGCTCGATGGTCATGAGGAAAGTATTTTTCGAAGAAAAACTCTTTGAACTCCACCCATTCCATAATTGATACTTCTTCATCTTTCTTTGTATTTTGAATCAATGACCACCATTGATCAGCATCTCCAGTGAGACGGTAAACTGCCATGATAAGATATTCCCTTTCACTACTCCCCAAGGCATGGAATATTTTCTCTAAGGAATTTATCCATTGCTCAGCTACTAGAAGCTTTTTACTCCCATTGAATGTTGGTGGTTGTTTCCTCATGAAGCAGTCTAACATTGATCCTCCACATTGCGGATCAGGGTGCTCCATACAAGTTAGGTTATTATTCATAACCTGAGTGAGTTATCCCATTATGGTGATAAGTTGATCAGCACCAGTTGTATCACCAGCTCCACTATAATTATCTTGATCAGGAGGGCAATCCCAACATAGAGTGCATGCATTGATACGGTTTCCATTCCTTCCACTAGGCACAATTTCTAAACAATGGCATAAACTAAAACAATTTTTGAATCAAAATACCTAATTCATACTTGTAAAACACTTAACATAAATTGAACAGTTTATGGATATAATCCATAATCATAAAAATGTATTCTTTGAGGAAGTATATACTTATAAACCCTTCATAATGGTTTTTAAAGAAAATGGGAATTATCTTAATCATATCCCCCGGGAGTGTCGTAACCAAGAGTGCAGCAAGACCCATTGTTGTGCACCAGTTCCCGTTGAGTCTAGCTCAAAACGGTGTTTTCAGGTTTTACCCCTAGGTACATCTGTGCCAGAGCTGCCTCTACCTTCTCGTATCTAGACAGGGATGTATTTCTCGGAAAACTCATAAAATCTCTATAATACCAAAATTCTAGGAATTTATTCTATACTAATCTTCAATGTCTATCTTAGGGCTATGTTCTCTAATTAGAGTTTATCTAAATCTAGCTTCCATGGTTAGTACTAATCTTCCTCTGATACCAAATGTAACGCCCCGACCCTAGTTACGCAGAGTCGGGGAATTATTACATAACATTGGCATGATCAAAAAAGATCACGTCTTGAAAGACCTATTAGTTTATTTGCCTTGGAAACACTACATACATTCATAAATGTTACATTACATCATAAAGTGAAAAACTACAGTAACATAGTCTTTATAGTCCACACCCATATCCCCTTCAGACTATCCCTGCAGGTCAGTCATAAAATATTTCTTCACATCTTGGGAAAAATAAAACATAGAAATGGGTGAGCTCAGATTCCCAGTAAGGATAACAATATAGCGGAAGCTTTCATAAATAAACATAAACATTTAAGGCAATGTAAAACTAAAAAAAAAGCATTTTAAACTTGAACTTCAGAATAATATGGAAAAATTAAAATGAAATAATGCCATTTACTTATTCACATGGATATTCTACTGGTCGTATAATCACATGAAATATCAATAACCACTTTCATAAAGATGGAATGCATAATGCCATACTATCATAACCATGTAGCCAAGGCCTCGTGCCAAGACTACAAATAAGATTTTGTCAAGGCCTCGTGCCAAGACACTAGTTTGTCTCACGAGACCTTTCGATGCATTGAGTAGCTATATCGGGCTCCACCCATCACTTATTAGGTCCAATGCATTCCCCATATGAACAGTTTTAAACATATCATAAACCATAACATAATTGTATCACATAAAACATGCATAAAGTAAACATAACATTTCCACATTTCAATCACAAGATATCAATACAATACATTGATATAATAAAAACATTATCAAAACCATTTTCAATACCAAAATAAAATAAAAGTAAAACATGGTATTTATTTTTCATTTAAAAAAAGTTATGGCTTGTACAGGAATCCGAAACTCAAATAATGGTCACTGCGGGGGAGAAGTCGTTGTCGCCGCATACGTAAGACAAAACGTTCCTTTTGTCATTTAGTAAAAACAATTCGTATAAAAAGATTCCTTTTTAATAAAAGTCAATGTAAAAGGGTTTTATACACCGTATAAAAAAAGTTGTGTATAAAAGAAAATATGCCTCAATGAAAGGAGATTGTTATGAAGTCTCTAACCTCATGTATGACTTGACTCGATCGTTCTTTAACCTCCTATATAATAAACAAGAGTTATTTTCTACTTTCTTAAGAATATTTTTCAAGTTTATTATTCTTTTTTTATCACTTATTACCATGTTATGAACATTATGTAATTATTTAAGTTAATAATCGTCGTTTTTTTCAATCTTTGGTACATCCGTTAAAAATAAACTTCTTATAATTACAAGTTGTTCATGTGGTAAAATATCGATTATATCTAGAATTATATTCATGATGTAGATATCATAGATATCATATATATCGGGTATATAAATGCATTTATAAAATTACATAACATTTAGAGGTATGAAATGAAATGCACCGTTCATGGAGACGGTAAGCCGTACGTACGCATGAACGCTACTTTCATTTCTATTTCGTATTTAATGGAATGAAATCATAATTATATAAAGGTATATTATAATTAAAGTATAATATAATATATAATATCATTTACTCCATCCTTTATACGTCCCACATATGGAATTAAAGATTCAAATCACTTTGAGGGGGCGGTAGTCCGCACTTCCTAAAATAAAATTATCACATTTACCCATAATGGAAATCATAATGGTATGCCATAAATGAGAAATACATAAGAATAAGGAAAAAATAAACATAATATATATCATATATAAATATAGTGACATATTAATGTCCACCATGAGAGGTGTTAAAAGAAGATTGAACAATCATTGTTTCGTGAGGCATTAATTTTCCACCCACAGAAACAGTATGTTCTTTAACCATTAGGCAAAGGAGTGTGTAATTTTAAATCCAAATCATCTCATAACAACATACTAGTATATTGATAATACTGGTGTTGTTACAAACTAAAGGAATAAAAAGAGTTTAAGGGGTTGGAGAAGCAAAATAAAACAAAAGAACATAAGAGAAGACATTACCTTAAAATCGGGTAACTCTTTTTGATTTGATCCAAAGGCTTCCTTGGGAAGACTTATGCCAACAGTGAGGCCTCTAGGAGTAAGATAGGGAAGTGTAGAGATTATTTGGATAGAGGTTGTTTGAGGCAAATGGCTTTTATGGTGTGAATAAAGTTGTAGAGGTGGGGGACTTCTATAAGAGGAGAGGAGGTCACTCTTGGAAAGTCATGAAATGTTACCTTATTATGAAATGATTTTCGGATTTTAAGATCCCACAATGATATATTTCGAGTATAAGGTGATAAGGGTTATAAATATACCCATATAATAGGTTTTAGACAAGTGTAAGTCTTAGATGTTACCTTATCTTTTCATTTTATTCAAATCGTTCATTAATGAGGTAATCGTTGCATCATCATGGTGTGATAAATATATTTATTTATTTAATTCAAAAAAATTATAAAAAAATTTCCATGATGTAGTAACTCTTTTTATCTTTCCAATTAATATTTATAGTCTAAATGTTAACTTATATAACCCCATATAATAATTGTTTTATTAAAACAACACATGTTTGTGACAATTATATTTTTACATTAAATAAAAAGATATTAATGTCATTTTCTTACCCAAGTGGCTCCACGGGGTCCCCAAGTTGACCCATGGATTTTATTGGTCGGCCATGACTCATCCAATAAGTTTAGTACAAGTGTAAAGGTAATTTAATATTTTTATATCATTATATTTACCTTAAATTACACTAATTACCTTTAAGTGTGATTAATAGAACTTAAAAGATACTATTCACAAAAAATTATTTTAATCCCATTGAACAACATTTTACTTCCTAATGATAATTATTTATGTCAAATTTTTTAAATTCAAATCATAGAGGTGGTAAAATTTCATTTAAATGAAAAATTAGTTTTTTAACTACCACTTAGTGGTTTCACTATTAATCAAAAATCAAAGTTTTTCAGAACAATACCAAAAATTCATCCTAATCTATAATTGATATTCTGAATTCAAAAATGATGTCTATTTTAAAAATTTCTAAACATATAATTTGCATTAATTAATTTTATAATTAATTCCCGTCGTTGAAACAAATAGCGTGTTTTTAAGAAACAATATCAATCAAAATATTGACAATTGTTTATGTCTAATTTCAAAGTGAAATTAATTCTAATGACCACCATTGGATAAAATGGTAAAATTATATTATAATTATACTTTAAACCCAATAAATAGTATAATTTATCACTATTAATTATTTTGATTAAAAGGTCCTTTTTAATTAAAATTTAGTAATTTTCACTATTCATTAAAAATATAAAACTTATCCGAAAAGTTCCAAAATTTCACCCTAGGATAAATTCGATATTCAGAATCCAAAAATGAAGTCCATTTTGAATGATAAAATTTATAAAATTTCAAAATATAGGTATTACTATTCAAAACGGCTAGTTTGATTGGTTGTGGTGTGTGTTAGAATCTCGAACTTGCGTACAATGCAAACTATTGCATTATTGAAAGAGAAGCGTACCATGGAATATTGGGGTGTTACACGAAGGGTTCCACCTCACCCCTTGAAAGATGGATTATCAAAAATCAATAAAAAATGAAGGCCTTCTGGCCTGTGGTTGGTTGTAAAGGGTTGTACCCCTGGTATTTCACCCTAAAGATTATATCAAGCCCTAGGAACCAGTCCAAGGTAAGCTTGATGCTGGACATGATTGGAGATTGAGGAGATAATTGAAGGTGTTTCATAACAATTAGATAAATCCAAAGAGTTGATCAAAGGAATTATATCTTTTTTTAGAGTATCGGTGAACCATCTGTACTAGGCCAGGGCATTTATTATCTAAGACATTGGTCAAATCCATGTTTGTTCATTCACTTGGCAGACATATCAATGAACCAGTTGGTGTCTTGATCCCATCATAGGCCTTCCATGTAAGGAACCCAAGTGTCACATAATTCAATCCATTAATTTATATATATCAAACATAATGTAATTCCATTTCACTTATGAGCCCATTTTAGGAATTTTGAGTTGGAATCAAAGTATCTGTTAAGGAAAATATAATTCCATTTTCGAAATGAGGCCATCCAAGGAATTTAGTGTAGGAATCATAGTATCTCCTAAGGAAAATATAATAAGTTATCAAGAGCTATGTTAATTATCCATACCATTTACAATTCATTTATGTGAATATGCCTTATGAGCTCATCTAACGCATCCTGAGTCAGAATCCAAGTATCTCCCAATGAATAATATAATAAATAATCATAAAATGTGATAATTATCCTAAACAATTTACTATTTATTATTATTCATTCTATTAATCAATTTAAAACTCAATTTCATTAATTATATAAAAGTTTTCATTTATAAAGGGAAATATGACAAGTGAATATATTTAACCATTTAGAAATTTAGCTAATTCAATTTTACCTTCCACTAAAAAAGTGGCATGGTCAACACCCCCAAATGGTGGTTTAACCATTGGGTAAGTAAGATATCCAATAACATTTAATAAAACCCACCATATTTCTTGGTTTAGTTTGGTCTCTTTAATCTCTAACCATGACATGAGGTCTAAGGGAACATAAATTCTTAGTCAAAGAAAATTATTTAAGGCTTTATGAATTTTAGGACCAATGCACAGAAGGTACGACATGCAGCATAATGAAGATAAATTATAGTTACCAATAATTTTATTAAAAATTATTATACCACCTACCTCATAAATATAAATCTCCAGTCATTAGATATGGGCCTCTTATTCGATCCGGAGAAAAGGAAACAGGGGAACCAAACAAATGAACCATAAATAGGGAACATTATATTACATAATGATAGATTTCCTATAGAAAAAAAATAAAATATTGAATAAGTTATGAGGATATATATATATATATTCATCTAGGATTCTAATTTATTCAATATAAATCAAATAATACCATGAATAAGGGAGATCTACCCAAGAAAGAGGATAAGTGAGGGGTGCTTTTAGTGAGGTTCTTTGAGAGATGAGGGAGGAGTGGTGTGTAAAATCATGTAAGGGGACAGGAAAATCTTTCCCTTTTAAATATGATCTTGTTTAGCCCATATATTTAAGAAAACTGTGTTCCAACCATTTGTGCTTCACTATTAACACGCCCTCACTTCTCCCAGTTGCAGCGAAAGGTTAGGCAAACTTTGGGCCAACTGTGTAATTCCCTCTCTAACTTTACACTAAACTACAAGGTTGACTAGATCACCTAAAATTGTTTACATAATACATGATACTATGTAAATAGTCTACATGGTCTTGGGAGTACATTTAACACTAACATTTTTCCAACCATATGCATCTGGATTTCCCTCTGAAAATTGAGTTCTCAAACCCTGATGATTCTAAAACTTTTACAAAATTATGAGACACCATCCTAGACTAAATCCCAATCTAGAAACTACATATTAATAAGTAAAAAATACCATAAATACATTCTAAATTTCTGTAAGTTATTTGGGTCACCCTCCAAATGAAAAACAAAAAATTTCTTTAAAAATTCCAAATAATATAAAATACAATATATTAAAATTTTAAGGATCAAAAAAGATAAATAGTACTAAATTAATATGATTACAAATACTTTATTTACACATTATAAGATATAGATATATGGTTTAGACAACAATTTCCATGGTCAATTGATTTATTGAGTATATATGTGAAAATTATATAATAAAGTAATGGGATATTAGGAATTCATAGAGGAAAAATTTTAGAAGTAAATCATACCTATACAAGTGGAACATTAGGTAATAAAAAATTAGGGATGGTTCATACTATAGATTTTAAATATAATATCATAATCTATCCATATTATGAAGTTTTATGGTATCATTTGAAGAATATCTTTAGCCAAACATATGAAATGGATGAATAATATTCTTATGACCATTAAGAAACATTCATTGAAAATAATAATTTCCCTAATCCTTCAAAAATAATTATAATGAATATTTTATTAAACCATTATAATAATAATTTCTATTTCTGAAAACATGAAATAATATCGATTAAGTCGATTAGAAATAGAAAAATTCAGTGGAATGATATATTTACATAGAAACAGGTAAAAGAGATAACCTTTTTCTAAAAAATCAAAACCAAAACATTTAAAAGAGTCCTTTTAAAATAATATTTTTTAGAAATTCAATTTAGTTGATAATTTTAAATATAAACAAATTTGTAAAGAATTCGTTTTTTTAGGTTTTAAAACATTTCTTTAGAAGAAAAAATTTTGGGAAAATAAACATATAGAATACCTTTAAACTCCATTGAAAACTTTTAATGAAACCCATATCCTAAAAATGATGATAAAACCTTACATTGATAAGAGGTAAATAGATGTATTAATTTCTCTTATGACATTATAGAAAATATTTTTGATATGATAAACATGGATATGGAATAAAAAGATATGTGTTCTTAGTTTATAAATTATTCCATTTAGTGGTATATTTTGAAATATAACGTGATCACCCAAAGAGAAAAATTTTAATTAAAGGTATTAGTTTCCCTAATAAAAGGGATCTAAATATTTTTAAAATGAAAGGTTTGGAGAAAGCTGACTTGTAAGGTTAACCTCAATATTTAAATTTGTGACTCATGGAAAAAATAACTTCAGGGGAGACATGAGTAAATTTTAACACAAAACCCATAAAAGAGAAATATATTAAAAATTAACAAAAAATACCATTATTAAAATATATTTCATGATAAAATAAAAAAATTCCAGAATATGCACCATATAAAAGAAAATTTGCATATAAAGTAAAATGTGTCTCAATAAATGGAGTTTTAGACAAATATTTCTTGCCTTATTTACCAGAGTCATTGATCACATTCTAAAATACCTTAAAATAACCATATATAACATAATTATTCATCCCTATAACCCTTTTATATACTTAATTTATAATTATTTAATATTAATATATTAGTTCATTATACATTATTTTTAACATCAAACGTTAAGACTGGTAAATATCTTTCACATGATTTGTAATGTTAATTTTGATCCTTGATCTATGATACCAAATTAGTAACTCCTAAATTAACTATGGTTACTGAGTATATATCCCTTGATTATTTATAATTTTCCACTTTCATCTTATATGAGTTTTAATTATGAATCTTGATGATGAATCTGAATAAAAACTTGTTTCAGTGGTTTTTAATGAATAGAGATGTTATATTATTAACATGTTTATATATTAATATTATAACTAAAGAAACATTAACATGTATTTAATAGAATATTATTACATTTAATTAACATTGTATAACATTCCTTATTTATTAATTCTCTAAACATTACAACATCACTCATGTAGAAGGTAAACCGACGAAAACAAAAGCATGTTGTATTGATCGAATGAGTAAGAAAGTTATATTACATAATGGTAATATAAAATATACATAAGCTTATAAATGTTATATATATCATATATCTATATCAAATAAATTCTTAAAAACATTAATTTTGAGTGGTTATGATAAATTAAATTCATCAATCATGGATGCGGAAGCCTGCATGTACGCACGACTAATGAACCCATTTCTAAAGGAATTGGAGGAGTGATTGTATATGAAAAAATTATCATTACATAATTACAATAATGTTATAGAAATAAAATAATTTAATCAATTAAACTTTTATTTCTATCCATATTAGTTGGTTTAATAGAAATATTATGGGTCATTCATAGAGACTGTAGTCCCCACACATGCATGATTAACGACCTCATTCCATAAAGAATGGATGTAATTAAGGTAAAAGATAAATGTGATCCTTTAATAATTTTATAATTTACATAAACAAAATAATTATTCATAAAATAAATCCTTTAAACCATCCCCAATATGGGTTTATATAAAATTAACTTCATCATGTTTTGGATATTGTAGTCTACACAACAAACGATCGATGTTTATTTTTTCATAGAGGATGTAATGGGAAGGATAATTATTGTTAACAAAATATAATAAAACTTATGTATATAGATTAAATTTAATAAATTAAATTAATGGTCTAATTTAATATAATTATATAAATAAATTTAAAAATAAATTCACAGAATAAGAAACACTCATGTTAGAGACTTATATTTTCCTTGGAACTCTCTAAGGAAATGCAGGTCATTTGCAATCTAAGGGTGGTCACTGGAAATAGTTCATGGGATGAGGTTATAGGATGAACCAATGGGAGGGTATACTCCTATAAATTATAATAAAATATGATTTATTTATGGATTGGATGTGGTGTCCTTTTATAATTGAAGAAAAATGGGTTTTCCATGGAAAAGAATGGAACGTTAGGGGTAAGAAAGAAAATGAAAGAAAATTAGGTGGGTCAGGTGAGGTAATTTTGATAATACATGTGGGTAAGACTTTAAAACCAAAAAATATTTTTCTATAAGGTTTAAATATCATGTAAACATAGTATAATTCATTCCAACATATATTACTCAATTGAACAAAAATTATTCTTGATTAAATATTAATCATGGTAATTAATTTATTACATAAAATAAAAGAGAACCCTTCCCAAAAAAATTCAACATGATGAATAACAAAAATTTCTCAATTTATTCAAATTAAATTTCTAAATAAGAGAAATTTACCTTAAAATTGAAACTTATAATATATCAAAATGTAATTTTTATAATTAAATACAGCTTGTGTTCAAAAATAAAAAAAACATCTGTTTTAAAACATGATATGTTAAATGTATTAAATAAATATATATAATTTTAGAAAAAATGTATTTCATAAATTTTTAATTAATTATAATGTTATGAAAATTTCATAATTAGATATAAAATTAGTCAAGACTTGTATTTTTCACTCTTCACCTAAAAATTAAATATTTCAAAAAAAATCCAAAAATTCATAATAATTTGATTTTTGTATTATAAATTAAAAAAAATAATTTTATCTAATTATATTTTAAAATATATATATATTTATCTTTTAATTTAAAATAAAACATTATACACATAAATAACTTTTATTAATTGTTTTTTATACAATCTTATACAAATATTTCAATTGAAACAATTTTAGTATATTAAATCGTATATTGATTCATGATAATATTTTTATGGTGATCAATATTAATTTATTAATGTATTCAAATTTCCATTTTATTTAATTTTAATAATGATATAAAACTTGGTATTATTTAATGGAAAATATACATACTAAAATCTTTGGATGTTACATTCTATAGCCTATAAATAAATTTCTTCCTCATAATTTTTCTACAAACACATTAATTAAGGATGTCAAAATAAATACATGGCTTATAGTAAAATTTCAAATAAAATTACTACATTTATATATTATGTAAAACTAGATGAAAACATTTCTTCCTCTTTCTAGTTAACTAAATTCTTCATTTTCCCTTAGAATCTAGATGCTTTATGTCCACATTTTCTACCCAAGAAGAATTCTGTAGTTCATTTGATACATTGCCCAGTGTGTTTTTCCCACATTTTTTACATGAATAAATTGATCATTTTTCCTTCAATATCATCATAAATTTATCTTTTATTAGGAAACATACCTATTTTATTATATTTTATTTGGTTTTGTACTATTTTCACATTATTAATCGTAATTCATGGTAGTTAATTTATCTTAATAACTAGATTACTGACCACATTTCTTGTCCCTGTAAAGTAAATTTATTTATAATCTTATCAATTTCCATTGAATCCATTATTAAAATGGTTGGTTTTTTCTCCATTCATTATATTAAAATAATGATTGGGGATGAGAATAGTTAAATTGGTAAATGTAAAAAAACTATGATATTAGAATCAATAATTCATAAATGGTGTGAATAACCAATATTTTGAGCATTTATCTTCAATATAGGTTATCAATTTTCATTTTAATACTTGGATATCTAATATATTTGGATTCCATAAAATAATATGTTAAAATATTGCATAAATGTTTTTAAAAAGAATGTGAATTAAACCAAGCATATATTCCGAGAGTGTCTATTTAGGTGAGAAACTAGGTCCCATTCACTGTGAACCAGTATGATTGTCAATATATACCCAACCAACCTGTTTCGGTGTTCATACCCCTAGATAAATCAATTCCAAAACTATTTCCACTTTCTAGTATCTTGATACTAATATAATTTCCAGTAAAACCACACAATATTTACTTTTCCAAAAAATAGGAGGTTTTCAAATACTTATATGAATACTTATGGTTTTCACTAATGTTCTCTTATCATAATCTTCAAACAAGATAAGATATTCAAAACTTCCAACCTAATATTTAATCTACACTATTGCATCTATGGTCATCCATAACTCGTCAAATCCTGATGTCATTTATAGATCTCAAATTATCCACATATCCTAACATCTTAACCTCTAAAGTTATAAAAGAACTCTATTGAGACAAAATATTATTCCCCCGGTCCAACGCTCCCATATCTAGTACTAAAAACACATAACATATAACATTGTATTTGATACACATTTAATACTACAATATCTTTATCACATTTTTAGTATGAGGACTTCAGAGTTTATATTTTTAGAGAAATTTGACTAATCATTAACTAATAAATTTATTTTATTCTAATAAAATAGTAATTTAATTTTTCCACTATATAAGATGCTAATAAATCTATAATTATTTTTTAACATTGATCATAAATTCTCTATATAAGAAACTATTATAGTCTTATAATACATAATAATTTCATTCATATCCTTTGGAAAGGGAAATGTAATAAGGGGTGATCTCAAATGCTTAAAAATGGTAAACATAATAATAAAGCATAACATGAGATACGTGAGTCATAATATGATATCATTATGAGTATGATAATAATAGTGGAATAGTGGAATAAATAGATGATATTATATGAACATGGATTAAAAAATGATCATAAAATTAGTTCATGGAATCAAAGGAATGTATAAAATAAATAAAACCTAACATCATAGAATAAGGCAATGCTTCATACCTCGTTAACATATCATAGTTGGGTAGGATAACTAGCCATGCAATATAGTTTCATGGGATCACTACCCACACACCATGATATATCATGATATAAAAACATTACCTATTACTTTGGAGGGATATATAATTCCACTAAATCCTATCACATAATTAAAATTAAACATATGTGTGAAACATGGTTTCAATCAACATATCATAAAATCAAAAGTAAATAAATTGGGTTTAACATTATTTTAAAGTGGTTCTCCTAGAGAATCATTTCTGATTGCATTAATAATATGATAATTCCAGTGAAAATAAATGGGTATCCCATAAATTTAAGAACCATTATCGGTAAATTACACTCGATGATGATGATTACACATACGGTAATAATACCATATAAGAAATCGATATATATTTTAGTTAACAATTTTCTCAATAAACTAATGTGTTGTCAATATTGGTGATCTCCCTTAAATAAATTAATGGAACATAGTGAATTAATAGAATAAATGTATTGGAAGTAAATCATACTTATACAAGTGGATGATTAGAATATTCAAAATAAATGATGGGTGACACCATATATTTAAAATAAAATTTCATAAGATATCCTAATAAAGAAGTTAGATTGTATCACTTGAAAAATACCATTAATTAAACATACGACATAGATGAAGATCACTCATATAATAATTATAAATATTTCATTGAAAATAATAATTTCTTATTTCCTATAATAAATTTTAGAAATAAATATTTTATTAATGTATAAATATTGTAACGTCTTTTTCAATACATAAAGTCATATTGAGTAAGTATCATATAAAATAAAAAAAATTGTGGACTAATATGTTCACAACCAAAAATATAAAAGAGACTCCATTTATCCAAAAATTACCCATATAGAAACATTTTATTAATTTAATTTTTTTTTAAAAAAATATGAAATTAATGTTTGTTGAAACTTAAATTTTTAAAACAAATTTCTAAAGAAGTAATTTTGTAACAATTTAAAACATTACATAAAAACATTTTTGAATAATAATCATGCGAAAAACATTTAAATTCATTAAATCCTTTTATTTAAATCCACATCATGAAAATTATTATAACAATTTTCTTTAATGAGAGGTGAAAATAGGTATGAAGATCACTTGTACCATTATGGAAAGTACTTTTCATAGGATAATCATGGAAATGAATGTAAAAGAGTTATGTGCTTAGGTTGGGAATCATTCCTTTTAATGAAAGATTTTTAAATAGAATATGATCCACCAAAGAAAAAAATTAATTAAATTATTTAATTTCCTTAATTATAATGGAAATAAAACATATTTAAATGAATTTTTTGGAGCAATGTTACTTTTTAGATCAATCTCAATAATAAAATTCATGACTAATACAAAACGAACTTGTATTGAGACGTGAGTAACATTTTAACAAAAAACCCCAATAAAATAAATATATTGAAAATGAACACAAAATACTATTAATAAAATATATTTCATGACAACATAACAATTGGTTAAAATACAAACCATATAAAAGAAAATTGGTGCATAAAGAAAACATGTTCCTCAATGAAGGGAGTTTTAGAAAAACAATATCTTACCTTATCTTTCTACTTAGTTGATCCCACACTAACTTCCTATAAAAAAACTTAATGATTTTAATAATCTATTTCAGAATATTATTCATCCCTTTAAAACTTTTATATTCTTAATTTATAATTATTTACTATGAATAAAGTTGTTAATTATAGCTTATTTTTAATATCAGATGAAAACACTTTCAATTTTCGTACACATGATTTGTAATGATTATGTTAATCTGATCTTTGATACCAATTTAAATATTTCTATATTACTTATGGTTTGGTAATATATATCTTATTATTATTTATAGTGTTCCAGATTCATCCTATTATATGATTAACTATGAATCTCAAAGATAAATCTAGAAACAAATCCATTTTGGTAGTTTTTTATGGATGGGAAGATATGTTATAAACATATATAGATATTAATATTAGCACTCTAAATCCATTAAAACATATTTAATTCATTATTATTACATTTCATTAATAGTTTATAGTACTACACTATCATTCACTATATAAATATTATAATAATTCTCAAGTATGTGATAAAGCGACCAAAACAAAAGTTTTCTATAATGATTTAATGTGTAATAAATTTCTATTACATAGTGATGGGTGGTGTTGATAAATGAAATTCATCATTTGTAGAGGTGGTAGTTGTAACTCCCCAACCCCAGTTACCCAGAGTCAGTGCATTATTACATAACAATGGCATGATCAAAAAAGATCAAGTCTCGAAAGACCGATTAGTTTTGTAGCTTTGGAAGAAGTAGATACATTCATAAAGTTCACATTACATCATAAAATGAAAAATACAACAACATAGTCTCCATATTCCACACTCATATCCCCTCATACTATCCCTGCAGGTCATTCATAAAATACTTCTTCATATCCTGGGAAAAATAAAACATAAAAAGGGGTGAGCTCAGATTCTCAGTAAAGATAACAATATAGCGGAAACTTTTATAAGTAAGCATAAAATTTTAAGGCAATGTATAACTAAAAAAAAGCCTTTTATACTTGAACTTTTTCATAATATGGCAAAGATAAAATCAAATAATTCCATTTAATTATTCACATGCATATTCTACTAGTCGAATAATCAATGCAATATCAATAACCACTTTCATAATGATGGGATACATAATGCCAGACTATCATAATCACATAGTCAAGTCCTTGTGCCAAGACTACAAATAATATTTTTTCAAGGCCTTATGCCAAGACACTATTTTGTCTCATGAGACCTACCGATGCATCGAAGAGAGATATCGGGATCCACCATTCAAGTCCAATGCATTCCTCATATGAACAGGTTTAAACATAACATAAACATTTGTATTAAAACTAACATATGAAATGTCAATACTTTCTCCATAAACCATGAATGGTATAAAAATAACACATCCACATTCAAACATATCGCAAAACCTCAAATATAATAAGGAAGTTTTTTATCATAATAAATCAACTTCAAATAAGCTTAAAATCCATCAAAGGATGTTGACATAGTTGAAATCCAAACTGTTTGAGAGAAATATCCATTTTTTTAAATCATTTAAAAGTCACATAATTATAAAATAAAACATTTAATTTGAAAATATTCTTATAGTCTTGTAAGGGAATCTTTGAGGATTTTATAACGGCGGAAAATAGTCGCACACGTCATATAAGTTTAAAAAACATTCTTACCTTAATTCTGTCGAAAAGGTTAGAAAGGACCTTGTTTGGAAAACGAAGGAAAGATTCCTTTATAAACTTCATATAAAAATTAAAACAAGGGTATAAATGAATTTAACTGATATTCTATAAAATAGTAAGAATGATTTGAAATACATTTTTAAGAAACATGGATGTGGATGATAAAGAGGTCCCAGTAGATAATTACTTATAAACAACCTCTGATAATGAAGAGATTGTGAAATAAACCCTTAACTTTTACTTTTACTTAGTTGATGGTATGTTAACCTCTTGTATAATAGTTAAAAAAAATTATTAAATTATACAAGAACCATATACATAATTATGATATCATATATGATCTTTTAATAATGCTTTGTTAATAATATTTTAGTATTATCATCTTTTCGGGTGTAAAATTACTCGTTTTATTTTATATGTTTTGTTACATAAGTCATGTTTGTTATGGATGGGTTTTATCTTATTCATATCCATAAAGATATAAAGTTCTTGAACATTACTTTATAACATCAAATGAGAATTATTCTTGAATGGATATGATGGGGAATGAATCTCATCGCGTTTGTGGAGACGGTAGTCCGTACGTACGCACGAGTGACAATATCATTCTTTTGATATTAAAATAATATATAATTGGATGGTATATCATATATAATGAATCATTATCATGTTATATTTATTATTTAAATGAATTACACATCATTATTATACCCATCCAAATAATAATATATTGAATAACAATTACCCCACGACGTGGAGACGGTAAGTTGTACGTATGCATGTATGGTGACATGTCATTCAAAGGATGGATAGAATACTGAATATGGTTGTACCATATTTATAATAAAATAATAGTATATATAAGATACAGGATTTATTATTTTAGAATGGAAATAACATTGAAAGAAGAAGTGGAAGAGGAAAGGAACTTGAAAGAGCGTGGTGAAAACATTACCTCTTCTTCGGGTTCTTCCTTTTGATTTGATCAAAAGGGATCTTTAGGTTGTCTTTCTGATAAAAATAAGTAATCTAGGTTGAATTGAGGGAAGTTGAGAGAATATTTGGGCAGGGGTTGGCTGAACCAAAAAGCTTTAAAGGTATGAATTTGAGATAAGGGGGAGTGACCTTTTATAAGAGGGGTGAGGGGCACCTTTGGAAAAGTTAGAAATATTATTTTATAATAAATTCATAATCGGTTTATAATGGCTCCAAAGTATATTATTTAAATTTTAAGGTGGGGATGGGTCTAAATACTTTCAACCAATAGATTTTATACAGGTTTGGGTCACTATATTAACCTTATCATTTATATTTAACTCTTAGTTAAATATTTTGACATTTACCATGTCTCTTTGTATTTCTATATTATATGGTTAATAAACTTACTATAAACATCTAATCGACCCCCAAGTGGTCCATTAATAATAAAAATATCATTATATAAGACCTTTGGCTGAAACGTATATTTTTAGGAATATAATATCAATTAATAATATAATATTGTTTTAAAAACTCTTTTATGTCAATTTTGACACTATTGGGTATTTCATTTTTGATAAATTCATAACAGCATTATTACATCGAAAACAAATTATATAAACAATCCTAATATGTTCTATTAACCTAAAAAATTATTTTAAGTCATAAAAAGTCTCAAATTACATTTATTTGAGTATTTATAATATCAATTATCTTAATCTTTCATTAATATGGTAATTACTGCATCATCATTGTGTCATAAATAAATAAATTAATTAATTTTATGTCTAAAAATTATAAATAAAATAAAATTATGTAGGTAATATTTTATAGTTCTAATTAATATTTATAATATAATTTATATTATGTATAAAAATATATTAAAAATGTTTTAGTTATTAAACTTTGATTTTAACTCTTTTAACTCTTTTTTGAATTAAATAATAATAAATGTCCAAATCTAATCCAAGTGGACCTAAATGATAATATTTTATTCCTAAGGTTTTTTTTGTTCAATTATACTTAGCCAATGGAATTAGGACATGTGTTAGGGTAATATTAATATCATTTTTACCATTAATTACCATATTTACTTTTAACCGTGGTAAATAAAAGTAAATAGTTACTATTTACCAATAATTATTTTTATCTTATTGAATCACATTTTACTCCATGATATTAACTGTGTCTCTCAGGTTTTTAAAATTCAACTCATATAAGTGGAAAAACTAAGTTTTAGGTGAATTTGCAAATTCTCCTAGGAGGTGGGTAAGAGACAGTGAAAAGTTCCATAAAGTTTTTATATATCTGAAATTATACTAAACTAACTCCAATGAATTACATTGAACTTATATAGGTATTATGTATCCATTTTGACCTTAATTAAAATAAAATAAAATAAATAATTATTTAAATAAAAATTTGGTTTTAAACTATAACTTAGTGTTTTTTCACGATTCATCAAAAATTGAATGTTTTCAAAAAAATACCGAAAATTCACCCTAATCTAATTTTGATATTCCGAATCCAAAAATGAATTCCATTTTGAAAGATAAAATTTATAAAATTTCAAAAAGTGGGTATTACTATTCATAACGGCTAGTTTGATAGGTTGTGGTGTGTGTTAGAACTCGAAGTTGAGTACAACACACGCTACTGTATTATTCCAAGAGAAGCGTACCATGAAATCATGGGGTGTTACAGTAGTCTTAATGTACACATGATTAATGAATTCGTTTCTCAAAGTATGGATGGTGTGATGGTATATTAAAATTTATCCATAAATAATTATAATAATGTTATAAAAATAAAATTAGATCTTTAATTACACTTTTTAGTCCAACCATGTTATGTTGTTTAATAGAAATAATACATGTCATTCATAGAGGTTGTAGTATGCACACATGCCTCATTAATGATTTCATTACTTAATTAAAGGTAGGAATGAATGTAAAAAATTATGACATTTTCATAATTTTATAGGTGACATAAAAAACATAGTTTTTCATCAAACTCGTCCTTGATACCATCCTTAATAGTTGGTGATAAAAAATATATACCACATTTCATTGTGAAGGTGGTAGTCCACACAATGCCCGATTGACTCTTTTTTTATTAGTACATGATTGGGGATAGAGAATTGTTAGTTAACCAATATAATGAAACTTAAATATATAAATTATATTAAATCCATTATAATAATTGATTTAGAGATGATAAAGATAATAAAAATTAAAAATATACATAGAAAATGAAACATTGACGTTAGATACTTAAATTTTACTTGTAACTCTCCTTGTAAATGAATGGATTAGGATAATTAAGGTTGTAAAATACTATAGTTCATGGGAGGAAGTTCTAAGATTAAAAAATAGGTATATTCTCATCAATAAATTAGGATTAGATGTGATTTATAGAAGTGGTATATGTGGTCACTTTTTATAAGTGAATAAAAAGGGATTTTCCATAGAAAATAATGGTAAATAAGGTATAAGAATGGAAAGGTAAGAAAACTAAGTGATTTAGGTGAGGATAGGTTGGTAAGACATGTGGTTAAAACATTAAAACCATAAAAATGGGTTTTAGATGTTCTAAGTTCTGTGTAAACTTAAGATAATTCATGACACATTTGATTACACTCTTAATCACTAATTAATCATAATTAAATATTAATATTCATAATAAATTTATTACTAAAAATATATGTGAAACCATCTGAAAAAATTTCAATTTGAGGAATCCAAATTTATTATCAATTTAATATAATTTAATATCTAAATAATAGAAAATTTACTTTTAAATTTAAAATTATAATATAACAAAAAATATATCCTATAATAAAATACCACTTATTTTAAAAAATGAAAATCATGGGTCTGTAAAAATTCTATGATAAATATATTAAATAAATATTTATAATTGTACATAAAAAGGGTTATATATATATATATTTTTCATTCCTATGTTATGATAATATAATAATTAGGGAAAACATTAACTTATACTGAGTTTTCACATTTCACCTAAAAATTAAATACTTCATTAAAACCCCAAAAATTCATACAAAGATGATTTTCAGATTATAAATTAAACAATAAAGTTAATTTTATCTAATTTTATTTCAAAATTATATATATATATATATATATATCTCTTTTTGTTGAAAAAATCTAATAAACTAATAGAATGAATTTATTAATTATTTTTAATATAATTTTATATAGATATTCCAATCGAAATTATTTCAATATATTAATCCATACATTAATACAAAAAATATTTTAAAGGTGACCAATATTAATTTATTAATGTTTCATGTTTTTCATTTTCGTTCTTGTGAAGAAATATATCAAACTCACTATCCTTAAAAAGAAAAAAATATATATATATATATAATGAAATTTTTGGATGTTACACTCCATGTATAAGGAAGATATCCTAATAATAGAAAATTTACCTATGGTAGCATAAATCATTGATGTTTTTTCAGAATAATTACTTATTCATCCTCCAAATCTTGAAGTTATGCTCTTAATTTGGTTTATTCTTGATTCAAGACAAATATTGAAACTCTCTATTGAGTAATATCAGTCAATTTGGTGAAGTTTAAGTAATAGTTATAGGAGTTGTGAGATGATGGATTTTTTTACCCTATAATTTCACCAGGGTAGATCATATTTTATTCAAAAAAAGGAATGATAGGTTTATGTGACTATGAACTGATTATAGGTAGATAAACTCTATTACTAAAAGGAATATGTATCCCTTACCATGCATTGATGACTTGTTAGATCAACTTCACAGAGCCTAATACTTTTCAAATATTGACATTCACTCTGTTTGTCATTAGATAATAGTGAAGAAGGATGATATACTAATGGTGTAATTTGGAATAATGTAGGGACATTATGGGTTTATGGTAATGGATTTCAGATTGACTAATGGACCTTATGCATTTATAGATCTAGTGACTAACATGTTCAAGGAGTATCTTGATAAATATTTAGTTATATAAATTGATGATATATCTATATAATCTAATTTATATAAATAGAATGAGAATCTTCATTAAATAATTTTGTAAACCCTAAAAAATAATTATATAGTAAATATAGTAAGTGTGACTTTTGGATCAATGCAGTTTATTTTCTCACCCTACACAAATGAACATAAATCAGAACAAAATTTGTATGGGTTTAGAAGGTTATTATTGGATATTTTGTCAACAATTTACTTGATTGGATAACCCATTGACTAGGTTAAGATATAAAGGTTATAAATTCTAATGGTTATCAGAATGTGTGCAATGTTTCGAAGAGATATAGGTAAGACATGTTAATGCAACAGTTTTTACTCTACCATTAGGTAAGGAAGGATTTGTAAAATATTGTGATGAATCAAATAATTTAGTTGGTTATATCATTATGTATAATGATAGAGTGATTTAATATGTATCAATAAAATTGAAAACCCATGAATAGAATAATATAATTCATCACCTTGAGCTGAAATCCATTATCTTTACTTTGAAAATATAGATACAATGCCTCTATAGTGAAATATGTTATATATATATATATATATATGGACTAAAATATTTTGAAATATATATTCTCTATTAAGGAGTTCATCATGAGGCAAAGAAGTTGGTTTGAACTAATCAAGGTCTATATTTCTCAATACACTACCACCCTCAAAAGGTAAATAAGGTGGATTATAAATTTAGTTGTATAGATCATGGGGTTCTATACATGATTAGGATTAATAAGGATTATATATATATATAGTAACTATGGATATGGTGGTTTTTAGAAAAGGGGAGCCATCATTAATTTTTATATAAATTTCTAGACCATCCTTATCAAAAAAAATAATGAAGTCCCAATAGGATGAAAAATTATTACAAAGGAAAATTAAATAATTAAAATATGGAAAATTTAATAAATTTATATGTAGATATAGATTGTTGAACTTTGGTAAGAGTTTATGTGTTCCATCCATACCAAAGTTGAAGAGGGAACTGCTTTATTGAGCACATAGTTCAAATTTCCCTATACACCCTATAAAAAATATGCATAGGGGTTTAATAGAAGATTTATAGTGGTATGGTTTAAAGCATGAAATTATAGGCTATGTGTCCAAATGCTTATAATTTTAGTATCTAAAGTCTAAAATAAAACACCCTAATGGATTCATGAAATCTTTTCCTATATTTATATGTAAAAGGGCCAATATTATAATAGAATTTTTCACTTTACTCCCAAAGACTCCAAGGAGAAATGATGTTTCATAGTTCATTATTTATTATATTAATAAGTTTACTCTATACATTGATATAAGATAATATCTACCATTTTGTAACCTTAATCGGCTCTATATCAATGAAATTTTAAGGTTTTAGGGGGTACCTCTATTGATTTTATTAGATCATGACCCTCAGTTCACAAAAACATATTGAAGAGTCTCTAAGGGATCTCAACACTAAGACACATTTAAGAACTATCTATCATAACTACAGTGATGGGTAGTCTAAAAGGACTATTTATAAATTTTAATGCATATTGAGATCTTGTTATCTTAACCTCCAAGGTATGTGGGATCAATATCTACCATTTTTGGAATTTTTATACAACAATAGCCTTTATTCAAGCTTTTAGATGGCATTATATAAATCATTGTATGGGAAATGTTTTAATACTCTAACCTTTTTTGAAGAATATAGAGAAATAAATTTAGTTGTTCTATCACATATATAGGATATAAATATTAATGTATGAACTATTTAGGATCATATTAAAAAATCCCATAGTAGAAAAAAGAGCTATGTTGATAACCCAAGAAAGTTCTGGGAATTCAAAGTTGGGGAAGATGTATTATTTATTATTTCACCAAGGAAGGGTGTTGTAATATTTGGTAAAAGGGGGAATTTAATCTCAAGTTATATAGGGCCTTTGGAAATACTATAATAAATTGGATATGTGTTACACTAATTGTCTATGCCACCCAACAATACTAAATAATATGATGTTTTCATTGTTTCATTACTTAGGAAGTACATTATATATCCAATTCTAATTCTCACATATGAGGGAATAAAATTGAATCATTTATTTTCATATAATAAAGAGCCTATAAAAATTATTGACACTAGTCAGAAATTATTTCAGAATCCAAAAATATGACTCATAAAAGTCCTTTTGTAAAATCAAAAACTAGAAGAGGCAATTTGTGGGCCTAAAGAAGCTATGATTAAGGGAAAACCAAGATTTTTAATAGTTGATATATAAATTTGGTTTTAAGATGAAATTATTTTATGGGGGAGAATGTAATATATGATACCCTATTGTAATTGTTATAAATTATTGACAGACTCATATTTCATGTATATTTTTTATCATATTTCAATGGTTTAAAATAGATTTTTGATATAAAGTACTAGGTATTCGAATGTTTTATTAAGTGGTGGGAAAATTTCATTATAGTATTAAGATGGTTTAAAATGATGAAATTGTTAAGAATTATAAGTTTTAGATTCAATGAATATGGTAATTTACTATTTTTTTATCATTTAAGGTTATCAAAAAATTAGATGAGTCGTGTCTATCCCTCAACCACATCACCCATCAGCCACATATCCAACCCCTAGGGGTTGGTTGGACAAGTAGAACCATGGGATAGCTATCTCATGATGGCTACACAGAGGAATAAAACTCGTACATGGTTGGAACAAGGTATATCATGTCATGGGGAAGCATAGTTCTCTTTAATCTCTGTAAGGTTTATATGTGTGTGGCCCACATGAGTGATTGCATATGTTTTCTCATAGCCGCCATGATGGAGGCTTATTATTTTCATTGGTTGCACTTTGGATTATAATCCAATGAACCTCCTTTTTATGATTTGATGTTGGAAAAAAATGTACTCATTATTGTTCATTTTAATAAAAATTTTGTCGTTCGGGTTGGATCCCATTTTGCCTCACCACAAACACACAGCTCCACCACACATTTCCAATCTCCTTCATTCTCAGCCATAGACCTCCACCAGAAACCACTATGGAACACCATGGTCGCTCCCTATAATGTTTTAGATCGACACATTACACCACTATTGAATCTCAAGGACACCACAAACCATCTTCTTCTCCTAGTTCGGCCCCATTGATAATCACTTCAAGGTTCATTTGACCACATCGAATGCTAGATGAAAGAGACAACCTCACTACTCCCCAGTTCCAAAAATAGTCCTCTACACCTCTACATGAATGAAGTCTAAGACACTTCCACATCCTCACATATACCATTAACAGCCCACATTTGTATATGATACCTTTTTAAATCTACTACAAATCGGGGAATCCCATTATCCATTTCGTTTTACAAGATAAACTACCTTTATACAACTGAATTTTCCAATATTAAATATTTGAATATACCCACTTATTTGAGAAGGAGAAAACTGAGGCATTCCCTACCTCTATAAAATAAGAGATTCATCCACTCTAAAGGGAGAGTTCTATATAAGGGAGGCTACTATTGGAGGAATTCAAATCTCATTTTCTACCTCTGTCTAATTTTTCTTTTTTTAATTTAGTTTTATTTTAATATTCTTATTTAAATTTAATTAATTAATTTTAACAAAATCCATGCATGATTTAAATAATACTTTTTTACCCATTTCATTCTTCTTATTCATTTAATTTTATTGTTTACTAATTTTCTATATTAAAATATTTTATATATTTCTTTCATTTTATTTTATTTTACTTTATATATCTTTCATCTCTCCCTATCTGTCTCACCATTCTTATTTTTATTTTTATTTTTATTTTTATTTTTATTCTTCTTCTTTTATTTTCAATTCTTTTTAGAGTGACCTAATACCCTAAAAATGAGGGGATAACCCAAAGCATAACCCAGGGGAAGTAAGTGGTGTTTCCAATCATTATGCATGTAAATAATTATGTTTTATTTATGTTTGTAGTGAGAAATGGTGATGTTAATCAGCGTGGAAATTTTCCATCAAAAAACTAAAAGAAAATTCATCTATATAATTTTACCAAAACATTCCCCTCCCTTCTATTGGATACAAGCTCTTCTTATGATGGTGTTGGTTCAATTAGTGGATGAAATTACATACGATTGAACCATATCCTGGGAGATATCATACTCTCAATTGATGTGTTCTATTAACCTTACTTACCGGATTAGGTGAGATAGATATTTATGAAGGAATTAAAGATTTCACACCACTAAATAAAATAATAATAATTTATGCATGATATCTCAGAATTAAATTATCAAAATAAATTTCAACACCAACTTGGATAATGATTGAATGTAACACCCGAAGGTTTTAAAAATAAATTGAAATTCAGGAAAATTTGTTTTATGTATATAGTTATAACTATCCATTAAACGTAATTTTCTTACTTTTATGATTTTAATTTCAAAAAACGGACATCTGCGGTTGTGATCCGTAAGTTATTTAGAGTCTAATAGAACTAACTTGTATTTTATGAATAGTAATATACCTTTATGAATAGCAATATTACCATTATGAATTGTAAATCATATTATTTTTTATTTTATAAAACTTATAGGATAACGATATGTTGATCAATTTTTCAAGGTGTTAAAAAATAAGTTATAGATTTTAAATTGTTCTTTTTGAATAAATTGTGATTTTATTTAGAAAATAAATTAATAACATTTATATAATTAAGTTCAAAAAATGGAGATCATTTCTCAATTCTACACATCAAAAAAAATTTAGGGTGATTTTTTGGAATTTTTCTGAAATTATTTAATTTTTTATGAATAATAAAATTCGATAAATTTCGATAAATTCTAAATACTTGTTTTACTACATCATAGGTGATTCAAAGCTAAATTAATCCCACTTGGTTAAAACACACATGAAATTATTACTATTTGGGGCCACATGAATCATTACTATTAAAATTATTGAACACAAATTTTAAAATAATGATTAAAATAATGTAAAATCCCTCCTCTCCCCCACTACAAATATCACCCTCGTTACCCTATTCTTATCACTCATCTCAATCCTTGAATGTTATCAAAGTTCTTCCAGATACCCTCTTCAAGACTCTTCCACACGTCCAAGAGCTACTGGTCTCACCAAAAGGCCAAAACCAAAGGCCTAAAAGAGGATCTCAAGGATAATAGATCAAGAGGTAAGAATCCTCTTCCTTTTTCATGTGTTTTCTTTTTAAATACTTTCTTTTATTATACTATATTTCCCTCCCTTTATCAAGGAGGTATGAAATTTCTATAATATTATATATTCCTTATGTTATCATGTTCTTGTTAAAAACCCATCTTTTTTCTACCTCTCCTCTCCCTCTTATTCTAAAAATAAAAACATCATCCGCGATGTGCTGGTTTACCAAAATCGTAGACGATGTGGTTTTAATTTGCATTAGTTCCTTCAAATATGAACATAAAACCCTTTTTAATGGATGAAAAATAATTTGAATTTTATTATTTTAAATATTTTATGTTCTATAATTAACTTCTATGAATTAAATTAAATTATATGACGAAAAAAATTCATGATTATCGAGGAACTGCCAAAAATGATCTAAACAAATATTATTAATGTTTTATATAAAAATTCATCATCATATAGGATAAAAAATGATTTATAGAATCATTATATATTATTTAAACATATTAATATCATTTTTTTCCAGTTTTGTAATTTCATTTACATACAAGAAGAAAATCAAATACAAACTGACCATGGAAATCATACAAAGAACTCACCCAAGAAAATGGAAGGAACAAAATACTATTAATTGAAGGGTGAAATGATGTTATGAAATGATCACATAAGGTATTATTAACATTAATATGTTTCTTTAAGATATTAATAAAACTCTTTTATGCATTATATATGAGTTTTAAACAAGTTTGAAATAATAAAAACCCTAGGTAAGGGAATTCTAAACCCAATTTCCATTCTTTGGTTTACCCTTCTACTTCAATAATTTTGTGGTTTTAAGATCCTTTTTTGGGATGAATGTTTTTATATATTATGTTTAATTATATTTATTTTCAATTTATACACATATTTCTTTCATTTTATTTATTCTCATATTAATTATATGTTATTTGTTAGTGAATTTTCTTATAAAATCCCATTTTAAACTTCTGGTTTTACAAAACTAAAAGTGAATGTTTTTATGAAAGTATTGTTGTTTGAAGATTATGTTATGTTTATTAGGAATTATTTTTTATTAATTTTGGTAACTATATCTCCCTCCAATATAGTTTTTATGTGTAATTTGGAGATCATCTGTATGGTTACTATATCTTTAGCTGTCATGGTTACACCATAAGGTATTCGTGAGGGTTACATTGTAAAGTAGCCATTTCAGTTAAAAATCATAAGGTAGCCATTATGGTTACTATATAAGTAAGTAATGACCCAAGATAAATTTATGGTTCTATTTATGTTCTATATTTTTTTTTTAAATCTCATGGAAATATCATGTTTCAAAAAGTAAGTTTATATGGGTGACAAGCATGTCTTTTTGAAAATGATTTCACATGTTACAAGTACTCATTGACTAATGTTTTCTTTACTTATTTTTATATCACTTACTAAGATTTTTTTGCTCATCCCAAATTTTTAAATTATTTTCACATGTCAAAAGGATGTGTAATATAAATAAAGAAGACAAGTTAAACTTTATTGAGATTTTTCAAAAAAATAGATTTTATTTTGAAAAGTTTTATATTTTTGAAAAAATGGATACTATTTTTCTGGTATATACACTATATAAATGTTTAATTTTATTTATGTGCAATATCCCAATTCTCTAAAACTATTTACATGATAATATATTCAATGTAAAATTAAGTGATTTCTTGACTAAAATTCAAGATTAGGTAATGTAATAAGCCCAAGTCCTTATAGTTGTTGTCAGAGGATGGTTTAGATAATTTTAGGGGTTGATATGGAGTTAATAGAATACCATAAATGATTTTTACTCTATGGTTATTTTTAAATGTTATAAAATTAAAATATTACCATGTTGCTTTAACTAAGATATGTTTTTTCAGAATGGTTTTCCACAGAAGAAACAGGAAAGATGAAGTGGAAAGGCACCAACATGATGATATCCTTCTAAATCTACAGCCCAGAATGATATGGATTAGAACCGATTAGTTTGTGATCGTAATGGATCTAAAAACATAGGAAATAAATGGCGGTGGAATCCAAGAAAGAGATAAAAAATAATTACCACCGAGAAACATGGTGGTAATGGATCATTTTATGAGGCAAATATATTTGATGTTATGGGGTGTTCAGATAATCAAAATTTAAGTCTTTCAATTTATTGTTTTGAAGGTGAATCTGATTAGTGGTGATTAATGGTTCAAAATATCAAGGATATATGAGATATTCATGTGTTAGAGTGGGATGAGTTTAAAATAATTTTCCCTGTAAAATATTTACCTAAAGTGGTGCGACTTAGGATGGAGAATAAATTCCTTGAATTGAAGAAAAATGAGGAAAATTGAGTGTTCGTGCATGAAGAATACTTCACCCGACTGGTGAGGTATGCTCCAAATCATATTCTGGATCTTGATAGAGAAATCAACCACTTTTACTCAGGATTAAATCCAAGGTATAGAAAGGAATTGGACTCCCATAGATTCAAAAGTTATAAAAAACTCGTCAGATTTGTTGAGAGGGTTGATATGGGGTTTGCTGATGATCATGTGCACTTTTAAAATAAAGACAAAAGGAGGTCCAGATGACAAGTGATGGGTAATATTCAAACAAAAAAATATTATGGTAAGAAATTATAGTTTCCAGTTCGTGAAAAGTGTGGAAAAAATCACCCATGGGAATGTCTTACAAAAACTGGGAAATGCTTTCAATGTGGTAGGTTTGGACATATCAGCCGAGATTGTAATGAAAATGATCCTATGTATAATCCTAATAATAAAAATATAAAGTTTTTTAAATTTGGAAATATGGTTCATTATTCAAATGTATGCCCAAAGATAGATCAACATGACGCAAAGAATCTAGACTCTAAGTAGAAATGTGTGGTGAGGTCCTTTTCGACTACATCTGCAGATGTCGGTCCATCCAATGATGTTGTATGTGGTACCTTATTTTTTTACTTATATTTTTCTAAATTTTTTATGATATAGTGTCTACACATTCCTTTATTTAAGAGAAAGTTTCTAGTAAATTGTAAATATCAACTCAAAAAATGAGATCTGAACTTATTATTAAAACACCAGGGGGAAATATTATAACAAAGAGGAATTATAAGAATCTTTCTATTATGGTATATGGAAATAATTTATCTATAAACCTTATTGTTTTTCCATATTATATTTTGATGTCATTTTGGGAATGGATTGGATATTTTTTTATCAAGATAAGATCGAGTGTAGAGATAAAGATGTTTTTTTACAAAAAGGGTGTCAGTTTGTATAAAAGAAAGAACCCATACAATTGATATTATATCAAGAAGTTGAGGAACTATTGAAATATGTAAATGAAATTTATTTTTCTCATATTTTTGAAAACAAGGAAACTATTCCTATTTATAATGTTCTAGTGGTAAATTAATACATTGATGTTTTCATGATGAGTTACCTGGTGTCATACGTGATTGGGAATCCTAATTCACAATTGACTTATTTTCAGATGGTAAGACAATTTTTAAACCCCCATATCGAATGGATCAAATGGAACTTCTTGAATTGAAAAGTTAGTTGCAAGAGTTTCTAGATTAAGGTTTTATTCATCCTATCACTTCACTATGGAGTGATATGGTTTTTTTCATTAAAATTAAAGATGGTTCCATGAGAATTTCATTGATTATAGAGCATTGAATAATAACATGGTTAAAAACAAGTATTATTTTATGAATATCTATGACTTGTTTAATCTGAACCAGGGAGATCAGTAACTTTCCAAGATTGACTTGAGATTCGGATACCATCAGTTGAAGTTAGAGGAGTATGAAATCCCAAAAATAGATTTCCATACTAGATATGGGAATTATAAATTTTTATTTATTCCATTTGGATTAACTAATTAACTTGTTGTAATAATGGATATTATGAAGATAATATTTCATGTGTTTTTGTAAATGTTTGAAGTTGTGTTTCTTAATGATGTTATGGTATTTTCTAAGAGTAAATAAAAGCGTGAAAACATATAAGGGGTATTTTGAAAACCTTAAAGGAAAAGAAAATATAAGGAAAATTTATAAAGTGTTATTTTTGTTTGTAAAAAATTTCTTTTCTTGGGAACATTGTAAATAAGGATGGAATAACAGTTGATCCTACCAAACCAAAAGTAGTTGTTGAATGGCCAAGACATACAAACGTTACAAATATTCATAGTTTTCTTGGATTGGTAGGTTATTACTAATAGTTTATTAAAACATTTCATAGTTAACTATCCCACTAACTATGTTAACAGAAAAAGGGGTTAAATTTATTTGGATAGAATAATGTGATGTTTTTTTAGGAACTGAAGAAGAGATTGGTGACTGCTCTAGTCTGGGCCTTGCCTTCAGGAAATGGTGAGTTTTTTATCTATAGTGATGATTCATTGAAGCTACTTGTTTTTGTTTTTATACAGAATGATCGGGTAATTTATTATGTTTCAAGACAACTAAAACCTCACGAGTTAAATTATCCCACACATGATTTTGAATTGGAAGATATGGTTTTTTCTTTTAAAATTTGGAGGTATCATTTATACATATCCAAATATAAAATATATATTAACAATAAAAGTCTAAAGTATATATTCACATAGAAGGAATTAAACATGAGGAAGACAAGAATGCTTGAATTGATAAAATATTATGGCTACATGATCAATTACCATCCTATAAAAGAAAACAATGTGGAAGATTCGTTGAGTCGAAAACATCAAGCATCCTTAACCAAGTTACATTTGGAATATAATACCTTGATTAATGATTTGATGAAATTTAAATTAGAATTTATTGGTCATGGAATTACCTCTATTTTGTTTCACGATTCAGTTTAGTCATCATTATCATACAGAATTAAGAAAGCGCAGAAGTAAGACCATAAGCTACATAAAAATGTATAATTGGTTAAAATGGGTAAGTTTCTAGAATTTAACCTTGATAAATATGGTGTTTTTATATTTGTAAAATGATTGTATGTGCCTTGTGATTCCTAGTTGAAGAAGGAATTGTTTTTTTAGGCTCGTAATTCCCCATTTTCATTTTATCCAAGTTGTACTAGGATATATAGAGACCTTCGGGAGTATTACTGGTGGGATGAGATGAAAAGAGATATTTCAGAATTTGTTGTGAAATTTATGACATGTCTATAGGTTAAAGTAGAGTGGCAGTTACCAAAGGGGATTCTTCATCCATTTCTAGTTCTAGAGTTGAAATAGTAAAATATGTCTATGGACATTGTTGTTGGACAACCAAGTACTTCTTTAGGTAACAATGCAATATGGGTTATTATTGACTGACTAGATAAATATGAACATTTCATTCCTATTCAAGATACAATGCCTTTTGATAATCTTTCTCAATTTTACCTCACAGAGATTTTTTGGTTATATGGAGTTCCAATTTCCATTGTATCCTATCAGGATCCCAGGTTCACTTCAAATTTTTGAAAGGGACTTCATAATTTTTGGGGCAGAGAATTAAATTTCAATATAGCTATCCATCCTCAATAATCTGTGAAGTTAGAACGAATGATTCTAACTTTTTAGGATATTATTTGAGTTTATTTAATGGACTAATAGGGAAGTTGGGATCAGCATCTTTCTTTATTTTTGTTTTCATAAAATAACATTTTTTATTCCAGTATACAGATGGAACCTTATGAGGAATTGTATAGAAAGTAGTGTCGAAATCCATCTTTTGGGGATGAAGTCTGGGAAAGAAAGTTAAGGGGACTATAATTAATAGATGAAGTGGCTAAAAAAGTGAAGATGATCCAGAAAAACATGAGGACAACTCAGAGCAGGCAGAAAAGTTTTGCAGAAAGTAGGATTAAAGTCTTTCATTTTGAGGTTGGTGATCATTTTTTTCTTAGAATATCATCATGGAAAAGTGTTATAAATTTTGGTATAAGGGAAATCTAACTCCATAGTCCATTGGAACATATGAAATTCTGCATAAAGTTTAACCAGCCACCTACTGAGTAGTTGTTCCTCCGATTTTATCCCAGGTACACAATGTTTTTCATATTTCGATGTTTAGAAATTATGTATCAGATTCATTTCATGTTTTGATCCCAGAAGCAGTTCAGCTGGAAGAGAACCATTCTTTTGAGGATAAACCTATTCAGATTCTTAATCAAAGCAAAATGGTATTTTGGAATAATCAAATCCACCAGGTAAATATTTTTTGTAGAAACCACATGGTTGAAGAAGTAACATGGGAATTTGAAAATGCTATGAGGGAAAGGTACCCTCACTTGTTTAATAAATAAATAAAATTTCAAGGACGTAATTTCTAGAAAGTGGGGAGAATGTAACACCCCAAGTTTTTAAAATAAATTTAAATGCATGAAACATTTTTCTTAAGTAGATAGTAATAACTATACTTTAAACAAAATATTTCCACTTCTATGATTTGAATTTAAAAAATGGTCATCTACAGTTGTGATCAGTAAGTTATTTTGAGTCTGATAGAACCAACTTTTTTTTATGAATAGTAACATACCCTTATGAATAGTAATATAAATTGTATATATGAACATTATCAATGGTAAATCAAATTATTATTTTATTTTCTTAAGGTTATAAAATAATGAGATATTCATTATTTTTTCAAGGTTTTAAAAATTGAGTTATAGATTTAAAATTTTTATTTTTGAATAAATTATGATTTTAATTAAAAATTAAATTAATAATATTTAGAAAATTATTTAGAAAAAAATGGAGTTCATTATTTAATTCTACACATAGAATAATTATTTGGTTGAATTTTTGGTATTTTTCTGAAATTCATGGATTTTTTATTAGTAAAATATGATAAATTATAATAAATGATAAATACTTGTTTTACAACATCATAAGTGATAAAAAGCTGAATTAATCCTAATTTTTTCATAAAAACATTTAATTATTACTATTTTGGGTAACATTAATCAAGACTATTCATATTCTTGAGAAAAATATTAACATAATCATTAAAATAATGTAAAATTCATCCTCTCCTCCACTATAAATACCACCCTTATTACCCTCTTCCTATCACATATCTCAAGCCTTTATCTTTTTCTATGATATTAAAAATATCCTCCCCAAGGCTCATCCCCATGTCCAAGGCCTTTAGGTCTCACCAAAAGTCCAAAAACAAAGGCCCTAAGGGGAATCTTAGGGAGATGATATCAAGAGGTAAGAATCCTCCTGCTTTTTCATATGTTTTCTTTTCAATTAATTTATTTTATTATAATAACTTATCATTCCTTTATCCAGGAGGTATTAAATATAAATAATATTATATATTCATTATTTTATCATGTTCATGTAAAAAAATCATCATCTTTCATCCTCTCCTCTACCTATAATTCTAAAAATAAAAATATTATTCGTGATGTGCCGATTTAACAAAATTGTGGAAGATGTGTTTTCAATTTCTATTAAATCCTTCAAATATGATCGTAAAATCTTTTTTAATGGTTTAAAAAAAATTATATTGTATTATGTAAACTATTTTATGTTCTGTAACGAAATTATATTCATGAAATTAAATTATATAATGAAACAAGTTCATGAGTATCGAGGAACCGCCAAAAATGATCTAAACAAAAAATCATTAATATTTTATCTAAACATTCATCATCATATATGAAAAAAAATTATTTATGGTGTCATTATATATTCTAGAAACATATTAATACCATTTAATTCAACTTCTGAAAAAAAAATTAAATACAGAAAGAAAATAAAATACAAATTAGCCATGGAAATCATGTAATGATCGCACCCAAAACAATGAATGGAACAAAATACTAATAATTAAAGGGTGAAATGATGTAATTAAATGATCATATAAGGCATTATAAACATGAATATATTTCTTTAATATATTTATAACACAATTTTAACCATTATACATGAGTTTTAAATATGTTTTAAATAAGACAACCTGAGGTAAGGGAATTATTATCCCAATTTTCATTCTTTGGGGTTACATTATACTTAAGTAATTGTATGGTTTTAAGATTATTTATCTATTGAATTTTTTTATATTCTATTTTATTATATTTATTTATATTTTATACACATATTCCTTTCAATATATTGATTATTATATCAATTTAAAGTTATTTGTAAGGGAGTTTTCTTATAAAATCCACTTTTAAACTTCTAGTTTTATAAAATTCAATGTGAAGGTTATTATGCAAGTATTCGTGTTTGATGATTATGTTATGTTTCTGGGGAATTTTTTATGATTAAGGGTGGAACCTATATATCCCTCCAATTTATTTGTTATTTGTATGTTTGAGGTCGGTCATATAGTTACTCCATGTGTAGTTGTAATGGTTACACCATAAGTGTAGAGACCCGAAGCTTGACGTACATGAACATTACATTACTTTTGCGGAATACTTAATACATAACAAAAAAAGACACACAAGGACCGTAATAGTTTAGTGTCTTTGGAAACATGGAACGTAATCTTCTAATCGTGGTGAAAGATCTTCAACATCTCCCATAAGGATCTTCCCCTTTTTTTCTTACCTAAAACCTTTCTTTATATCCTGGGGAAAAGAAAACATAAAAAGGGTGAGATCAAATGCTCAGTAAGGGTAAGCATGTATAAAATAAAACATACCATATACATTTGAACTTAAAAACATGAACATAATTTTTAAACATCAAAAGCTTGAGCAATGACATAAAACATGGAAGTACGTATGGCATATATCATAAATAAACATTAAGAATGATAAAATAGCATGGGAATAAAACATGTAATTATGGCAACCATTAATCACATGATATTATTTCCATATTAGCCAACGCATTTCTTCCAAGACCATCTTAGTGGACAAAGTCCCTTTCTGAATCGAGTTCACTCCTCGTTCCAGTCCTATATTACTGAACCGGTTTAACTTGACGTTCTAGACATGTCTATCTCATGAGATATAAATCTTTACCCAATGAATTGTAGGGAGATATAGGTCCCACCCATCTCATAATGAAATCATTCTTACTTGCGCCACAAAATAAACTTAAAACATTCATCATAACCCAAAGAATAAAATGGGTTTCATAAACATAATTCCATCATAACATAATCCATATAAAACAAATGGATATCATTTCATAATAAGAAAAGTTAAACCATGTAAATCATTGAGACATTATACTTGAAACATACACATATGAAATAATGTCATCTTAGATGGAAAATGGTTTTGATAAAACACTTGAAATGAATTCTTGAGGAAAATATCCTTTCTTATTCAAAATCATTCTCTTTTTACAAAATGTCATGCAATTTTAAAAGAAAATGATTTTGTTGAAAATAGTAATGAAATATTTTGGAGGAGGATTCATAAAAATAAGGCTTTATAAAACTGTAAAAATCCATTCGTGCCGTATAAGTTAAAAAAAAATCTTCTCGTACTTTTACCGGAAAAGTAAAAAAAGTACCTCGTAACGTAAACAAAAGAAATATTCCTTAAATACCATGTAGTAAAAGTAAAAATGGGTAAAAATTACATTAAACAGACATAAAAACACTTTTATAAAACATGGACATGGATGATAACAATAACACCAGTAAATACTTACGTATAAGCAATCTCGGATAAAAAAATGAGATTTGAAAAATTATCCCTTACCTTAGGTCTGATATGCTTCATACGTATCCAAACCTCCTATATAATGATTTAAATAATGTCATTGACTTATTAAAGAATCATATTCATTGTTATTATATCATATATGGTTCACTTATGACTTTATATTACCCGTTCTTTTGTAAATTCATGTTAAAGTAGTGTTTTGGGTAAAATCGTCTCATTTGTCATTCGTGTTTTAACTTGTAATTATTCATATGAATACTTAGATCATGATTACTTACATCCATAATGTAAAACATGATTTATATATAATATATATTCCGAATATACATATATATAATGGATCGATAAATGGAAAGAAATACACCGTTCATGGATACGGTAGGCCGTACGTACGCATGAATGTTGTTTTCGTTTCCTTATTGAATTGAATGGAATTAAGTAGATGACATAAATATATATACATAAATCCAGTAGAATTATTATGTAATACATTTCATTATTACTTATTATATATACTTTATAATCATTCTTGAATGGTTATCATGGAGAGTGAATCTCATCGCGTCGTGGAGACGGTATTCCGTACGTACGCACGAGCGATGATATCATTCCCATGATCATCGAATTGTATTAAAGTGTATGTATAATATTACAGAATTAATATCACTTTACAATAATCATATATATTCATTAATTTCACCATTATACCCAGCCAAGTAAGGTGGTGGTGGAAAATAGATTACACCACAGCGTGGAGACGGTATTTCGTACGTACGCACGCGCGGTGATTTTGTTTTCCGTAGGATGGATAGATGGTGAAATATGGTTGTTTCATACTTATAATAACATATCCATATATTATTGATACTTATGTTATTACTTAATAATGAAACAACTAAAGAAGAAGAAGTTGAAGAAGAAAGAAAATTGAAAGAATCGGTAACGGATATTACATCTTCTTTGACACGCCTCTTTGAATCCTCCTCTTAGGGTACTAAAATTTGTCTTTGAAGAAGACCAGGACCTCTAGTATGTTTCTAGGGAAGTTTAGAAGGGAAATGGTCAGGGTTTGTCTGAGATTAAAGGCTCAAATTGGTGTGAGGAAGAGAGGGAGGAGGTGCCCTTTTATAAGGGAGGAGAGGGGCACCTTTGGAAATCTTAAAAATATTAATTTATAATAAATATAACCCCACTTAAAAACATCCAAAAATGACTCATATTCAAATATTAGATGAGATAGGGTTGTAATAGAATCAAAAAATAAAATTTAGACATGTTAGGAATTTATTTTAAACATTATCAACTTGATTTATCCTTATTTAATCAATTTCATTTTATTTGTGGTAACAACATTCTAAATTTAAAATTATAACAAATAATCACTTATTTTTTGTGTATTTTCTATAATTTGATATTTTATAACATTTTATACCTTATAAATTTAAATTTGTAATTTTTATATTTTTTGTGATTTTTAAACAATTTTATAATATGTTATTTTTATAAAATAACAATAGTGTCAATTTTGACACTATTCATATATTTGAATTTAAATAAAATATATACAGAATATATGTCCGAAATAAAAGCTTTAATAGATTCATAAAAGGTCATATGTATCTATAAAATTAGTGGAGCACAATAAATAGTTCATATAATATTTATTTTATTATTTTTAAAACCATTTATTTGGTTTATCTCTTAATAAAATAATTACTACATAATTTGTTTATAATTATTTAATATACTTATTTGTTGCATAAAAATTAAAAATAAAATCCTATGATGAAGATAAATATATTTAATTTAACAATAATACTTTTACTCGAATTTATCATCTTAAAATCACAATATTTAAATTGTTATATTTATTAAATTATGAAGGTGACAACTTTGGCATCATTTAAAATAAAATAATATAAGTCTCATAATCACTTTTATAAGGCTACAAATGGTCAAATATTATACCATTGGATGATTATGGTTTAAATTTACCTGACCAATAATTTTTTGTCAGGGTTTTGGGCATTTTATGGTTACTATTAGTTTAATAAAAACTATATTCTTGATTTTTCACTAGATAAACAATTTCTGCATCACTATTGTGTTACAATTAATGATAATTATTTAATCCCTAAAAATTATAAATAAATTAATATGATGTAGATAATTTTATTATATTTCTGGATACTATTAATTTTCTAAGTTTCATGAAGTATATCACTAAATTAAAATTAATATACTTATAATATTTAAGAGAGTGACATGTTGCCACTTTCTTTGGTTTTAATAATAATTAAGTTATGTTCATGGAAAATAGTCCATTAAATGATTCTAATCCGACCATTAGGTGATATGGGTCGACTTTTAGTCATTAAATAGGATTTTGGTAGGTTTTAGGGTAATTTTATAATCTTATATTTACCCTTAATTACCCGATTTACCTTTAACTATGGTAAATAAAATTTACCGTAGTTACTATTCATAATGCCGAAAAATAAAAAGTAGTCTATTAATATTATTTGTACCCAATTATTCCAAATATGGAATCCATTTTTCCAAATTCAATACACAGAAGTTGCAGAAATTAAATTAAAATCAATCCCGTTGTCGAAAGAAAACGGGTTTTTGTTTAAAACATTACAAAAGATTGAATTGATTTAACCTACGAATTCAAAGTAAAATCAATGATATTGAAATAAATTATATTAAATGGTAAAAATATATTCTATTTATACTTTAGTACCATTCAATATTATAATTTAACCACATAAATTATTACGATGAATAGAGTTGTTTTTAATTAAAATATAGCGTGTTTTTACTATTCATTAAAATATTAAAGTTATCAGAATAACATGAAAAATTTATCCAAGGTAAAATTTTATATCCTTATTCCAAAGAATAATTTTATTTTGTAAAATTTAACTCATAAATATTTAAAAAACTAGATTTAAAGTGGGTGTGCCATCAAAAGGTGGCAAAACTGCATTTTTTGAAAAATACTTATTTTACCCGAAAAATTTATTTTGTTCACATAAAATTTTTTAGAAAATTTATAAGATGAATAATAATGTTATAAAATTTAAAATTTAGTTAATTCTATTCATAACGGCTAGTTCGTGATAAAATTATAACCATATATCATTGTTTAGTGAAACCCGGTATTGCGTACAACGCACGCTATCGAGGAAGGTCGCGATTGTGTGTAATGAAAGCCAAGTAAGGGTTGCATGTAGTGGAAGATTCCTTTCTTGATGTGTATAACAGAATCCAACCATATTTCATTTATACATTGAATATATATATATACACACACACACACACACTCAATGTTGCGTAGAATGACTATTATAAAATGAACATGAAATTGTGTGTAACACGATCCAAGAATAGTGTTGCGTATACAGCAAGCTAATACGATGTTGCGTATAGTACAAGCTAAACTTGGTGTGATGTATAATAGAAGACATCAATGAAATTAAATGAATATTTTTCATAAAATATCAGGGTGTTACAATAAGGTAGTTGTGAGGGTCACATTGTAAGGTAGTCATGAGGGTTACAAATCATAATGTATCTATGAAGGTTACATTATAAGTATGTAATTACCCAAGATACTTTTATGGTTCTATTTATTTTCTATATGTTTTCTGTAAATCTCATGTAAATCTCACGTTTCAAAAAGTAAATTTATATGGGTGACAACTATGTCTTTTTTATAATGATTTCATACATTACAACTCCTCATGGACTAATTTTTTCTTTACATATTTTTATATCCCTTACTAAGCATTCTTTTCTCATCCCATGATTTTAAATGATTTTCACAGGTTATAAGGATTTACAAGAAAAGTAAGTAATCCAAGTTAAATGTTATTAAGAATTTTCCAAGAAAACATGTTTTATTTTTAAAAGTTTTATATTTTGGAAAAAATAGAAATTGTTCTTGTGGTATCCTTACTATATAAATGTGGATTATTATATATGTGTTATATCCCAATTCTATAAAACACTATAATATAAAAGATCCTCAAAGTGAAAGGAAGTTAGTTCTTGACTATAATTCAATATTATGTAATTTGATAAGGGTGGTTCCTTATATTGGACTCATAAACCAAACCAAAAATACAGAGTTGTTTATTTACTTATCACATTATATAATTTGTAACACCCCAAGCATCCATGGTACGCTTCTCTTTGATTAATACAGTAGAGTGTGTTGTACGCAACTTCGAGTTCTAACACACCTCGACCAATCAAAGTAGTCGTTATGAATAGTAATACCCACTTTTTTAATTTTTATAAATTCTATCTCTAAAAATGGACTTCATTTTTGGATTAATAATATGGAAATTATCCTAGGGTTAAATTTTGGTACTTTTCGGATAACTTTCATATTTTGATGAATAGTGAAAATTAATAAATTTTAATTAAAAACAACATTTTTAATCGAAATAATTAATATTGATAAATTATGAATTTTAGTGGTTTTAAATTATATTTAGAATATATTTTTACCATTTAATACAATTTTGGTCATTGTAAATAATTTCACAATTAAACCAGACATAAACAAGTGCCAATCTTTTGATAGTTATTATCTCCTAAAAACACGCTTTTTTGTTTTAACAAGGGGAATTAATTTTAAATTAATTTCTTCCACTTATGTGTTTTGAATTTGGAAAATGGATTCTATATTTGGAATCAGGATGTTAAATTTGTGTAAATAGGTAACTTTTATTTTTAGACATTTCGAATAATTACTTCGGTAAATATTTTTTTTACCATGGTTAAAGGGTAAATCCGGTAAATAAGAGTTAAAAAATAATATTATAATAATAAAAATTACACTAAAACGTTTCCTAACCTTAGTTTTTTATACATTCCCGACCATGGGCATCTTTTTGTCAATTTTGGGACCCCATGGAGCCACTTGTAAGTGATAGGGACACTTTATTTTAATTATGTTAAAATGAATACAAAAATGACACAAGCATATATCTTTTAGAAAAACAATTTTTACATAGGGTTATATATGTTGGATTTTTCACTATAAATAATACTTAGTAAGATAAAAATATTTCCTAAATAAGGATATTTTTATAATTTTTAGACATTAAATAAGTTAATTTATTTATGACACAATGATGATGGAGTAATTACCATAATAGTGAAAAATTAAAATAATTGATATTATAAATACCCAAATAAATATAATTTGACACTTTTTATGAATTAAAATAATTTTATATGTTAATATGACATGTTATGATTTATTTAATGAACGTTTTTAGAAGTAATAATTTTTTTATGATTTTTACAAAAATCAACTATTGAATAGTGTCAAAATTGACATAAAAGAGTTTTTAAAACAAATATTATTTTATTAATTGATATTAAATTCCTAAAAATCTAAGGTTTGCCCAAGAGACTTATATAATGATATTTGTATCATTAATGGACCACTTGGGGGTCGGTTGGATGTATATAGTAATTTTATTTACTATATAATATAAAAATACAAAGTGACATGCTAAGTGTCAAACTAATTAACTAAGAATTAATACATAAAGATAAGGTTAATATAGTAACCCAAACCTATATAAATACTATTGGTTGAGTGTTGTTTGACCTATCCCCACCTTAACCTTTAAATAATCCACTTTTTAGCCATTATAAACCGAATATGAATTTATTATAAAATAATATTTCTAGCATTTCCAAAGGTGCCCCTCACCCCTCTTATAAAAGGGCACTCCCCCTTCTCACTAATTCACACATTCAAAGCCTTTTGGTTCTGCCTAAGTCTTCCCTAATACTCTCTCAACTTCCCTCACTTCATCCTAGAGGCCCTTCTTTAGTCAGAAATCCAACCTAATGAGCCCTTTTGATCAAATCAAAAGGAAGAACCCGAAGAAGAGGTAATGATTTCACCACCCCTTTTCAAGTTCCTTTCATCTTCCACTTCTTATTTCTTTGTTATTACCATTATAAAATAATAACTACAGTATATTATATATACATTGATGTTATTATAAATATGGTACAACCATATTCAGTATTCTATCCACCCTTTGAATAACATGTCACCATACGGGCGAACGTACGGCTTACCGTCTCCACGTCGTGGTTTAATTGTTATTCAATATATTATTATTTGGATGGGTATAATAATAATTTATAATTAATTTAAATAATAAATATAACATGATAATTATTCTGTATATATGATATACCATCCAATTATATATTATTTTAATATCAAATGAATGATATTGTCGCTTGTGCGTACGTACGGACTACCGTCTCCACGAACGCGATAAGATTCATTCTACATCGTATCCATTCAAGTATAATTATCATTTGATGATTTAAAAATAATGTTTAAGGACTTGATATCATTCTGGATATGAATAAGATACAACTTATCCATTACAAACATGGCTTACGTAACAAAGAATATAAAGGAAAACGAGTAAGTTAACACCCGAAATTACAATAATACTAAGATATTATTAACAAATCAATGTTAAAAGAACATATATGATATCATATTAATGTAAATTATTCTTTTATAATTCAATAAAAATTATTTCACCATTATACAGGAGGTTAACCAACCTTCGACCAAGGAAAAAGTACAAAGTAATGGGTTTCTTATCTCACTTTTAATTCCGTGAGAATTCCATTATTCACCACTTATTTATTGCATGTGGTGTGTGTACTGCCCATGATTATATTCATTGTGTACTATAATTTAATTTATGGATCTTTACATCATCATTGTATGATCCATCATTCATGGGTGCATGTTTCATAAGTTACCAAATCGATAAAGGAATTTGAAATTTCAATTTCCACTCATTTGGCTTTACGCATATTTCATTGATTATATTACTTCAAGATTATGTGTTGAATCACTATTCATTTGATTATGTCATAATTTCCACTCCCCTTTCTGTGTATATACTTTTGATACACATAATCACTCCATTGGTAATTTCTCAAGTCATCGATATGAATTTGATAAGAGTAATTTTAACTCAATCTCCATTTGTTGAGTTAAACATCCAACTCATTGGTGTTGTTTTTACAAGATTATGTGTGAATGTCCTTTGATTGTTTTACACTAAATATTCAATCATATTTAGTGTATTTATATTTTTCACAGATAACTATTTTGTTGATTTATCCTTAACCTAAGGACACGGCCTTTATGAGAGATTTCATCTCAATTTACATTCCATTGAGACTTCTTTGTTGTTATACACCAAATCACTTTTATGTGGTGTATATAATGTACTTTGACATAGTATATCATGAATCCATTTATTCTCATGATATTAAAATGTTTTGATTACCTCAATTATTTTTATTCAATTGTCTCTCTTTTGGTTAGAAACTCTAACTAAAATACCATTTTTAAATGTTTTAAAGACTTATTCTTCTAAATCATTCTCATTAATGTCCATGTTTTAAACAATGGTTTTAAGGATTTATTTATATGGACATTAACGTTTTAAAATTCAAACTCCTTTTAAAAGTTTCAAAGTGGTATGGGACAATTTGATTCAAAAATATATTTTTAAACGGCTTCTTGACAAATAGTGTGACTTTTAAATGTTTTCAAGAAAAGGGGGATATTTATCTCAAATAGTTTTGATGGTTATTTTCATCTAGGTCAATATCATTCATTATTATCGATTGAGGTTAATATGATACAATACAATATTCCATATTGTATTGAATGAGTTATATTTGACTGTGGATGTGCTATTTTTATACCATTCATGGTTTGTGGTTAAAGTATTGACATTTCGTATTCTAGTTTTAATACGAATGTTTATGATATGATTAAACCTGTTCATCTGAGGAATGCATTGGAGTTAATAAGTGACGGGTGGAGCCTTCTATAGCTCCTCGATGCATTGGTAGGTCTCATGAGACAAACTAGTGTCTTGGAACAAGGCCTTGGCAAAATCTTATTTGTAGTCTTGGCACGAGGCCTTGGCTATGTGGTTATGATAGTCTGGCATTATGCATTCCATCATTATGAAAGTGGTTATTGATATTGCATGTGATTATTCGACTAGTATAATATCCATGTGAATAAGTAAATGGCATTATTTCATTTTATCTTTCACATATTATGATGAAGTTCAAGTTTAAAAATCTTTTGTTTTATCTATACATTTCCTTAAATGTTTATTCTTATTTATGAAAGTTTCTGCTATATTGTTATCCTTACTAGGCATTTGAGCTCACCCCTTTTTTATGTTTTATTTTTCCCAGGATGTGAAAAAGTAATTTATGAATAATCTGTAGGGATAGTATGAGGGGATAAGAGTGTTTATTATGGAGATTATAATGTTGTAGTTTTCATTTTATGATGTAATGTAATCTTTATTAATGTTTCTATTTATTCCAAGGCGACTAAACTAATCGGTCTTTCGAGACTTGATCTTTCTTGTGATCATGCCAATGTTATGTAATAATGCACCGACTCTGGGTAACTGGGGTCGGGGCATTACAGTTGGTATCAGAGGAAGTTTAGTACAAACCTTGGACGCTAGATTTAGATAAACATTGATTAGAGCACGTAGACCTAAGATGAACTTTGAGGATTAGTATAGAAGAACTTCCTAGAATTTTGGTATTGTAGAGATTTTGTGAGTTTTCCGAGCAATACATCCCTGTCTGGATACGATCAGGTAGAGGCGGATTTGGCACAGATGTACCTAGGGGTAAAACATGAAAACACCTCTTTGAGCTAGACTCGAACGGGAACTGGTGCACGACAACAGGCCTTGTTGCACTCTTGGTTACGACACTCCTGGGGGATATGCTTAGGATAATTTACATTTTATTTACTAACCTATTTGAAGTATTAAATATATAATATGGGAGTAAATGACCTTGGTTAATCCTAATGTGTTTCAAATTGAGAATATGGTGACATGTTAATCTCTAAATTATTTTATGACTACTGTTACTCACACAATGATTTCGGGCTTTAGTCAATGGCTGGATTCCAAGGAAGTCATAGTGACTTTGAGATTGATGTACAATGTGGGAATGGTGGTGAAAATGAGAAACAAAATGGAATGTTGATAGGCGTAAAAGATATCGTCTTTATTCTAAATCAATTTTCCAAAAATATGATAAACAATATATGTATTAACCAATTCCCGGACTGAACAAAGAAGAGAAAGGTGATGAATGATAAGAGCTCCAGTAGTGGAGACAATGGAGAAAGAAATCCTCAATTTCCATCATACAGGAGATGTGGAAGGAGACACCCAGGAAAGTGTCTCAATGGGACAAAGAAATACTTTATGTGCGGGAAGTAAGGACATAAAGTGAAGAATTGCCGAAGAAAAATGAAGAGTACTATGGAAGAAGATAAAAATGGTCCCAAGAATCCATTTACAATCATTTGCCATAAATGAAATGGACCTGGCCATTACCCGAGTGAATTACCTATTCTATAGGATATTTTCTTAGACAAAGAAGAAGCTATGTGGGATTAAATGGTTGGATAAATGTTTAAAAAGTATTAGTGCACCTTTTTGATGGGTTTACTTTGGAATAATTTTATCTTGTATTTTTAACCCTGTAGTTTTCCATGTGAGAATGATATTTGAGGAAGAATTATCTTTTCTCTTGTGGATATAGTTGTAAATAACCATTTGGTTTTATATGATCATTGGGTTTGAGGAAATTATAATTTTTTATAATTTGGGATGAAAATGCAAGGTATGAGATAAAATTTGTAGTTAAATTATGTTATGGTTATTTTGAGGAATTTATCTCATTTTGGTAATGTTGTAAAATATAGTTTTTGAAAAAGGAAAACATGAAGACCGTGTGACAACCCGTCGCATGAGACAAAGCTGTGGGAATCAAACCCACAACCAAAGTGAGATTGGGATTTATCGCTTACCACTGGACTACGTGAAGTCCCTGGTTAATGTCACTATTATTTTTAATTAAATGATTATATTGATCAATAATAATTTGATTTGGGATCTTATTTCTTATCAAGTGAATACCCTTAGTATAGGAAAATGATTTGGTGATTAAGTGATAAATGTTATTTTGGAAGATGTTTGCTTTGTTGGGGACACTATATGCCCAAGGAAAATAGAATACTATGGGATTTCATTTGAGGATTAATGGTGTATTTTTATCTATGTTTTTATTTTGGATTTATAGTGATTTGGGTTATTTATGGAAATTATTAACCTATAATATAGAATATGTGATTAGGTTAATTACTTTTAAGTATGTGACTTTAAGAGTAATTGTTGTCATTTGGAGATACTATTTAACATGGAAGACTGCATAACCAAATTCTTCTAAGTTTTGAGTTTCAATATTATTTTGTATTTTATTAAAGTATTTTAAGGAAAATTCTTTATTGAATGATATTTATTTAACTTTGGGGTATTGTTGGTTTAATTTTACAAATTAAGATTAGTGATTCTTTCTCTAATGGAATATCCTTTTGGGGGATCGTCAGATCTTACAGTAACCATTTTGGATTTGATTAATCTCTAAAGACAAGGTAAATATATAGTTTATCCTTCGTGGATCATGTTATTCTATAAAAAGTTTATTATATCTCTTCCAGTGTGACCAAGTCTTCTTGAATACTTACCATTTAAAAATTAGTTAGTAGTAGAAATTTATTAAAGAATTAAACTTTACAAAAAAAAAGTATAACTCTTTATTTTCTTAGTCAATTTCAGAAATGAATTCTTCATCTTTATTTAATGTATCTTAAAAATATATTAATTATAAAAATGTTGTCCATTTACTTTTCCTACTGGGAAACTAATGACCGTTTGTCCCATCACAAGTTTGTGGTTTTCTTATTTTTAACATTCTCCTGATCATGTATTCTATCCCTCTCCATCAGAACTTGACACTTATTTTATCTTCCATATCCATGTTTTTCTACATGGAATCCTAGTATAGGTTATCTCGGGTGACCTTTGTACTTCTCTTTCTTTCTTTTAAAGTGATAGTTTTATTGAATCTTTTTCCGATGTGGGACTTTCCATTATATTCCAATGCCCAATTTTAAAAATTACGAGGACACAATTTATTGAAGGAGGGGAGAATGTAACACCCCAAGCTTTCATGGTATGCTTCTCTTTGATTAATACAGTAGTGTGTGTTGTACGTAACTTCGAGTTCTAACACACCTCGACCCATCAAAGTAGCCGTTATGAATAGTAATACCCACTTTTTGAAATTTTATAAATTCTATATATCAAAATGGACTTCATTTTTGGATTCTTAATATTTAAATTAGCTTAGGGTGAAATTTTGGTACTTTTCGGATAACTTTCATATTTTGATAAATAGTGAAAATTACTAAATTTTAATTAAAAACAACTTTTTTAATCGAAATAATTAATATTTATAAATTATGAATTTGAGTGGTTTTAAAGTATATTTAGAATATATTTTTACCATTTAATACAATTTTGTTCACTGGACATAATTTCACAATTAAACCAAACATAAACAAGTGTCAATCTTTTGATAGTTATTATCTCTTAAAAACATGCTTTTTGTTTTAACAACAGGAATTAATTTTAAATTAATTTCTGCCACTACTGTGTTTTTAATTTGGAAAAATGGATTCCATATTTGTAATTAGGATGTTAAAATTTTGTAAATAGGTAACTTTTATTTTTAGACATTTTGAATAATTTCTTCGGTAAATATTTTATTTACCATGGTTAAAGGGAATATCCGGTAAATAAGGGTTAAAAAATAATATTATAATAATAAAAAATTACCCTAAAACGTGTCCTAACCTTATTTTTTGATACATGTCTGACCATGGGCATCTTTGGGTCAATTTGGGGACCCCATGGAGCCACTTGTAGGTGATAGGGACACTTTATTTTAATTATGTTAAAATGAATACAAAAATGACACAAGCATATATCTTTTAGAAACACAATTTTTACATAGAGTTATATATGTTTTATTTTTTACTATAAATATTCATTATAAAGAAAAAAATATTTCCTACATAAGGATATTTTATTTATAATTTTTAGACATTAAATAATTTAATTTATTTATGACACAATTATGATGCAGTAATTACCTTAATAGTAAAAAATTAAAATAATTGATATTTTAAATAACCAAATAAATATAATTTGAGACTTTTTATGAATTAAACTAATTTTATAGGTTAATAGGACATGATATTATTGATTTAAGTAAATTTTTTAGAAGTAATCATTTTGTTATTAGTTTTACAAAAATCAACTATTGAATAGTGTCAAAATTGACATAAAAGAGTTTTTAAAAAAAATATTATATTATTAATTGATATTAAATTCATAAAAATATAAGGATCATCCAAGAGTCTTATATCATGATATTTGTATCATTACTTTACCACTTGGGGTCGCTTGGATGTATATAGTAAGTTTATTAACTATATAATATAAAAATACAAAGTGACATGGTAAGTGTCAAACTAATTAACTAAGAATTAATACTTAATGATAAGGTTAATATAGTAACACAAACCTGTCTAAATTATATTGGTTGAGTGTTTTGAGACCTATCCCCACATTAACCTTTAAATAATCCACGTTAGATCCATTATAAACCGAATATGAATTTATTATAAAATAATATTTCTAGCTTTTCCAAAGGTGCCCCTCACCCCTCTTATAAAAGGGCACTCCCCATCTCACTAATTCACGCATTAAAAGCCTCTTGGTTCGGCCAAACTCTGCCCAAATACTCTCTCAGCTTCCCTCAATTCATCCTAGAGGCCCTCCTTTAGTCAGAAAGCCAACCTAAGGGGCCCTTTTGATCAAATAAAAAGGAAGAACCTGAAGAAAAGGTAATGATTTCACCACCCCTTTTCAAGTTCCTTTATTCTTCCACTTATTCTTTCTTTTTTATTACCATTATAAAATATTTACTCCAGTATCTTATATATACATTGATGTTATTATAAATATGGTCCAACCATATTCATTATTCTATCCACCCTTTGAATAACATGTCACCATACGTGCGAACGTATGGCTTACCGTCTCCACGTCGTGGTATAATTGTTATTCAATATATTATTATTTGTATGGGTATAATAATGATTTATAATTTATGTAAATAATAAATATAACATGATAATTATTCTTTATATATGATATACCATCCAATTATATATTATTTTAATATCAAAAGAATGATATTGTCGCTTGTGCGTACGTACGGACTACCGTCTCCACGAACGAGATGAGATTCATTCTCCATCGTATCCATTTAAGTATAATTATCATTTGATTATTTAAAAATAATGTTTAAGGACTTGATATCATTCTGTATATGAATAATATACAACCTATCCATTACAAACATGGCTTACATAACAAAGAATATAAAGGAAAACGAGTAAGTTAACACCCGAAATGACGATAATACTAAGATATTATTAACAAATCAATGTTAGAAGATCATATATGATATCATATTAATGTAAATTATTCTTGTATAATTAAACAACAATTATTTCACCATTATATCGGAGGTTAACCTACCATCGACCAAGTAAAAAGTACAAAGTAAGGGGTTTCTTATCTCACTTTTAATTCCGTGAGAATTCCATTGTTCACCACTAATTTATTGCATGTGGTGTGTGTACTGCCCATGATTGTATTAATTGTGTAATATACTTTAATTTATGGATATTTACATCATCATTGTATGATCCTTATTTCATGGGTGCATGTTTCATAAGTTACCAAATCGATAAGGGAATTTGAAATTTCAATTTCCACTAATTTGGCTTTACGCATATTTCATTGATTATATTACTCCAAGATTATGTGTGGAATAACTATTCATTTGATTATTTCATAATTTCTACTACCCTTTATGTGGATATACTTTTGATACACATAATCACTCCATTTATAATTTCTCAAGTCATCGATTTGAATTTGATAAGAGTAATTTTAACTCATTCTCCATTTGTTGAGTTAAACATCCAATTCATTGGTGATGTTTTTACAAGATTATGTGTGAATGTCCTTTGATTATTTTACACTAAATATCCAATCATATTTAGTGTATTTATAATTTCCACACATAACTATGTCGTTTATTTATCCTTAACCTAATGATACGGCCTTTATTAGAGATTTCATCTCAATTTACATTCCATTGAGACTTCTTTGTTGTTATACACCAAATCACTTTTATGTGGTGTATAGAATGTAGTTTGACATAGTATATCATGAATCCATTTATTCTAATGATATTAAAATGTTTTTATTACCTCAATTATTTTTATTCAAGTGTCTCTCTTTTGGTTATAAACTCTAACTAAAATACCATTTTTAAATGTTTTAAAGACTTATTCTTCTAAATATTTCTCATTAATGTCCATGTTTTATAAAATGGTTTTAATGATTTATTTATATGGACATTAAAGTTTCAAAATTAATACTCCTTTTAAAAGTTTCAAAGTGGTATGGGACACTTTGATTCAAAAATCTATTTTTAAACGGCTTCATGACAAATAGTGTGTCTTTTAAATGATTTCAAGAAAAGGGGGATATTTCTATCAAATAGTTTTGATGGTTATTTTCATCTATGTCAATATCATTCATTATTATCTATTGAGGTTAATATGATACAATACATTCTTCTATATTGTATCGAATGAGTTATGTTTGACTGTGGATGTGCTATTTTTCTACCATTCATGGTTTGTGGTTAAAGTATTGACATTTTGTATGCTAGTTTTAATATGAATGTTTGTGATATGTTTAAACATGTTCATATGAGGAATGTATTGGACTTAGTAAGTGATGGGAGGAGCCCGCTATAGCTCCTCGATGCATCAGTAGGTCTCATGAGAAAAACTAGTGTCTTGGCACAAGGCATTGGCAAAATCTTATTTGTAGTCTTGGCACGAGGCCTTGGCTATGTGGTTATGATAGTCTGGCATTATGCATTCCATCATTATGAAAGTGGTTATTGATATTGCATGTGATTATTCGACTAGTATAATATCCATGTGAATTAGAAAATGGCATTATTGCATTTTATCTTTTCCATATTATGATGAAGATCAAGTTTAAAAGGCTTTTGTTTTAGCTATACATTGCCTTAAATGTTTATTCTTATTTATGAAAGTTTCTGCTATATTCTTATCCTTACTAGGCATTTGAGCACACCCCTTTTCTATGTTTTATTTTTTCCAAGATGTGAAAAAGTAATTTATGAATGATCTTCAGGGATAGTCTGAGGGGATAAGATTGTGGACTATGGAGATTATAATGTTGTAGTTTTCATTTTATGATTTAATGTAAACTTTATTAATGTGTCCAGTTATTCCAAGGCTACTAAACTAATCAGTCTTTCGAGACTTGATATTTCTTGTGATTATGCCAATGTTATGTAATAATGAACCGAATCTGGGTAACTGGGGTCGGGGCGTTACATAATTTCATGTTATTTTACTTTTTATCATTTAATTTATCTTTTTAAAATCCATTTCCTTCTTAAAAATTTAAAACCATCCAAAAAATAATTAGTGTAGGTAAATTACAATAAGTAGGAGAACAACTGAGAAAGATCCTAAAGTGATATGACCTTTCTCAACCTCTGTACTACATTAGAAAAATAAATTTTCATTTTACAGACCCTATGAAAGGCGTTCATTCAATTATACCCTAGACTATCACAATATTCACACTTTATAGAGCCTTCATTTGTAAATATATTTAAAATATTAATTTATAATTATTATAAAATTATTTTAACAAAATAAGATTCATTTTTGAATTCATCATAATGATATTTTCTTAGGATGCAATTTTGGATTTTTCCCAAAAATATTTATTTATTTTTTGAATAGTATAAATACATTTTTTTTATTATTCTTATGTCACTACTAGAATGTAAGAATAAACTAAAAAATCTCAAAACCTTTAATGTAACAAAATATTTATTTATGTGATAACATTATTCATTTTAAAATATACATTTAACTTATAAATCTTATGCCCAAAATTTTTAGAACTATCTAAAATTATACTTTAATAAAAAAAGTGGTCTAATCATGAAATCTAGTATTTTAAAGGTTATATTCAGTTTTTACTACCTTTAGAGACACATAAATATTATCTAATTTTTAATAAATCAATTTATTTCACTAAAATCAATATCCATTATAATTATATCTTATATATAAATTTAAATATTAAAAATGTTATATTCATAAAAGTAGTTTTTATCAGATTAGGTGATATTATTTTAGAATTAACATTTGACACATTTAAAAAGTATTATTTCATTAAATGTTCATCAAATTTTGAATTAAAAGAGTGAAATTAGTTAAAATTTGAAATAATGAAATTTTAATTAAAATTGATTACTTGGGATAAACATTAATTACTATGGTAAAAGTAAATTAGAGGAAATGTTACAATTTCAAAAGAACAAATCTATAAAACACTCGATGTTGTCAAGAAAATGTTTTACTGAGGTGATCTTTGACCCACACTCACTATACCCACATATTTAATCCATTGTGTGTCTATTGAACCTTAAATAGTAAATTTACATTATTGAAAATGTAAGGGTTACTCCCAAAACTACCATTCCCTTCACTTGTAAAAGTGTAACACTCCCACCTCTTTAAGAATCGCATATACTTTTAATTTATCCATGAAAATCTGTCATTATTATCTTTATAAAACCCTATTATATGTTCAAAGTCTTTTATCCATCATAATTAATCTTTAGGCCTTCATTTCAAATAAGACATCCAAGGAAAATTCAAGTACCCAACGTGAGTATTATCAATTACATAGAATTTATTCTAAATTTTCTTCAATCATATTTATTCTAGAATTACTAATATAATTATCTTAGTATCTTTTATCTATTTTAATGTTACTATATTAATGATATTCTAATTTTTTATTCATCTATATCATCCATCAAGAAATATGAAATAGTTATTTGTGTGTATGTGTGTATATGGGGACTACTGCCACCATGAGAAACAAAATTCATTTTTTTTAAACACATCATTGATTGTTCATATAATAGCTTAATGTGGAAAAAATATTTATATGGTATCATTAAGGTTCTGATATGAAAAATTTATGACCCTATAAATTATATAATCATTAAATGGTCATCATTAATTCAATGATTTCAAATAAACATTCTAAGAGGAAAATATTTTATCCAAATTATATAATATTTTCATATTAATTACTTATTATTATAATTCCATTATAACTAAAATATTTTAGAAAAATAAACACTAAATAATATCCTTATTCAACTACTATAATGATATTACAAAAAAACCACCACATAATCATTCACTAAATCAAGGTATGCTCATGTTTGGGTCAGTTTAACAGCATTCTTGAACAATACTATGAATCTGTATCCTGAATGAATATGGGAACATAATTACTTTTATAATATAATATAAATTTGAAAATAATGATTGGAGATGTTATAATAAAATTTAATTTATCAATTAATAAAACTCTCTTCAATTGACAAGAATCACCAAAAAATGTATCTTATCAATTTAATATTAAAGGGCAGAGACTAAACAAGACTAAAAGAAATTTGGAACATCATAAATAATTATATATAATCCTTAAAAATAATAGTAATGAACTAATAATGATGAAAATGTGAAGAAGAAGAAGAAGAATGAATAGTAACATTGTTTTATGAAACTAGTATAAGTGATCAAAATTATAAACACCGAAAGTGAAAAATAATTATAAATCATGAAGATAATGAATATTTATATATATTATACATAAAAATTTATATGAGTAAGGTTCTAAATTAATTAATTAATATTGACTTATTTGTGATACATATTGTTAAAGTATATTCATGGAAGTCATGACAAGATATAGTGACCCATACTCTTCAAACATATATAATAAATCTTAATATATGGATATTCTTTACATTACATTTCGAAAAACTCTAGAACTATAAATTTTTAGATTATTTTGAGAGTAGGTAACAAAATATTCTTGTTTCCTGAAATATATTCAACATCTCCCATAAATTTCTTTCTACATAGTACTATTATTAGACATACACTACTATAAATATTTATTTATAACCTGTGGAAAGTAAGCATAAGTAAGGTTGATCTCATATTCTTAGTAAGACATGAACTATAAATGAACAAAATAACATGGTATATGATATCATAAAATTGGTATAATACATAATTTATTGGTATAAACATAAGCATAGAAAACCATTTCCTTGGTATTCAAGGATTTATTATAGACTGTGATAGTGGATTGGGTTCACTCCCCATTCTATCATATCTTTAGTTAAGGTTCACTCCCAAGACTATCAAAGTGGACAGATTCCCTTACAAAATTGGGTTCACACCCCATTGTAGTCCATATTATCCCATGATATATCTATATTTACCCAATGCATTATAGGGCTATATAATTCTAGTCCCTCCTATCACATAATCAAAATCTACTCATATGTTTTCCAAAAGACCATAAATAATTAATAATGTAACATAACTCATGGAAAGGGATAAGGTATCATAATGTTTTTTTACATTTTATCATTGAATAACCTGTGGGAAATAAATTGGATTCATAAATATCTAATCATCATAATCATAATCCTTCTAGAAAAAACAATAAGGATAGAATCATTAGATCATATTGTAAAGAATCCGACCATAGTATCCTAGAGACAATTGTTACACTATTACATTTTCATTGGATACAAGGAACCACATCCTAAAGGATTGAGTATTTTAGAATCCTTAGAAAATTAAATACATACATTAATCTCACTTTAAAAATGAATCATAAAATAAAACATAGTATGTTCATTGAGAGCACCATAATTCCATTTATCATATCCCTACATATCAATAATAATGTACTTCCTATCATCCTGGATAAAGTAAACATAAGAAATGGGTGAGCTCAAATGCTGAGTAAGGTTTACATATAGTGAATGTTAAGATGATTAAATAATAAATAATCAATATGTAAAGGTAAATAACTGAAAACACATGTCATTTTATCAACAAATTGATCATAAAGAATAATATGATAGGAATAAATGGTTAGAAAATTACATATACATAATCACATAATAATGAAACATATCCATAGATATTATAACTAATAAAATTTTCATAACCCAACCCACCAGGGCCTGCCTACCTAGATATAGATGATTTTTGACTCGTCAATCCTACCTCCAATAGGCTAGGGATGGCGGCCAATGATGAGTAGTAATATCACAAACATGGGAGGCATTAACCGAATATAAACATATGAAAAATCACATCATCAAACCCATACAATACTGAAAGTTAAATTACTAGTGGTACAAAATTCATGAATACATCGATATCCCACAATCAGAGTAACATGAAAAGGTAATTGAAACAAAAAGGGCCAAATACACAGCCATGAAAAATGGAAAAAGTCCAAAAAGCAAAGTAGTAGGGGACTTTTGTCAAATGTAAGAACCAAAATGAACCTCAATCGGTATAGATCACTATTATTTTCTTGGTGATAATCCTCTTAGGTGTCCATAAAAAGTATTATCATTATCATAAGACACAAAGCACATGGGAAGATCCCATGAAGTTTTGAGTATAACTATACCAAGTAAGACACCCTAAAATCAACATACATAAAACTTAAGAGTGTTTATATCAATATCTAGATATTTCAATCAGACATATGACACATATATACAACAAAAATAGAAAAATTTAGATATAATCATAAAGGATACTTTGTCTTTGAGAGGTCTCAACCGTACTTCCAATAACTGAATTTTTCTCAATCCTTCAGGGTAATGCTCATCCTAGAGAATCTACTCCTTGAGCAATGCTATTACTAATGGAACTCCTCTTAGAGGTCATAATCTTAGAGAATCACTAAATAAGTAGTCACTAGTACTCTAAAATTTTCAATACATGGATAGAGTATCCCTCCCCGAATTTATGGGGGCACCGCAAACCCTACAGGTAAAACGCATAATTTAAAGGATCATATACCAATGATACTATTAACCCTACTATGATAACCTACTTGAAAGGGGATAAAAACCTTATGTATATTTTTCACACTGATACCATGAACCCTTCCTATTTTATAATAAGGAATTATAGAGTATCACACCCTGAGTCACGTGAAGGGGTACTATAAACTTTATTAAATAAAAAATCCATGAAAAGGATCACAGTCATATACTCATGATGTAATTCCACATTGTACCCTTATGTGAATAAACCAAGGGATAAAACTCATTTTATATTAGTTTATGTTAAATAAAAAGAGGGCTTCACATAGATTTTGAGGAAGTACATGGAGTGTTCCCCAAACCTCATACCTTCAAATGTATGTTCCCATGTTTTTATACCTTTAAACATGTCCATTACCATGTATATATAGTTTTTCCCATGTCTGTTTCCATGTACACCTAGTTATGCTTGGTTATTTTTTCATGCTCATATACCCTCATCGTTCTCATGTGTCGTTTCGTGTTTGTTCATGGGGGATCGTAGAAAAAATGTTGGTCCTCCAGAATAAGGTCACAAAACATGTGTTAAGGACCACAAAGTGTGTTATTTTATTTCACATGTAAACCCTACCACCATAGCCATTTACCCCACACGGCATGCCCTCTTCTGACTACACGAAATATAATGCATAATTTTCTAGAACTCAGGGTTTCCCCACACATCACCACTCATTCCACCTTCTCCAACTAATTCTACCACCTATAATTCCCATAGATTCTAGATCTATGGTTGATTAGCCTCATTTTAATCCCGGACAAGATTTTGGATTTCGGATCTATCGAGATATCAAACCATGTCACACCATGACATTTACACATACCAAAAAAGGAAATAGAGAACCTCAATTCGATCTTGATCCTTATCTGATTATATCATATTGGTATTGTGGGACCACCAGCAAAAATAATTGTCTGTGATGAAAGTGAGAAGAATGGGGGAGAAAATTATAATAAATAAAAAGGGAATAACTATGGTCTTTGTTTTGGTAGTCCATAAGTTTTTTTTATTATAATGTAAAACAAAGAACCTGTAATCAATGATAATATTTTCCCTAAATACGAAGTAAATAAACTAGATCCTACAACACGATTGACCCATGAGTTAATATTTTATTTGGTTCAATTCACGTTCATTGTGAAAAAGTAAAATGGGGAAGTAATAAATGAAAAAAAACCTTAACTTAGGTTTGGATCAATTTGCTGATGAATAATGGTTCTTCGTCATTATCAATGGTGATATCCTCAAACTGTGTTGTCATTGGAAATCCTTACGGCACTATGATTAATGATTTAAGATCCCAAAATATACCAACGCCCCTCCACACTCTCATCTCAAATCTTAGGAATATATAGATAACCCAATGATTTTTATATAATCTTATATTGATATAGGTTTATTAGGTTTTGTTAAAATTAAACCTTGAAAAAAAAATATTTATTTAATTATTCCACCCATGATGGTGCTCGTACCAAACACCTGACATCAACAAATATTTTCTCATGCTTAGGGGGGAATGTGTATTCTAAACTCAACAGTGGTCTTAAAATTAAAATCTAAGACTCTATTCAGTAGTTATTTAACTTTTTTAGGAAAACTGTGTCTGTGTATGATATAATATATTTTAATATTGTTATTACACCAATAACAAACTCACTATGCCTCAGAATCCCAAGTAATCTCAACACCTGACTCTAAAAATATTGATGATATATTCTAAATATTTACATGGAAAAATAAACATGTTACATTTCCCCACCATAGGGATTTTTATACAAAAATCACAAAAAATACACAAAAAATTAACATTTTAACTTAGGAGGAACTAAACGGTTCCCCGAGCTGGTGGGTCACAATGCCTCATGTGTGTCTCACTATATGCTAGATGATGATGACTTGTAGTGAGGGTATATGATGGTATGGTTTAGAGAATATACCCTCATAATCATAGTATCACAATGGTACCATAAAGGAATAAAAAGCGGAAGCTTAATATAAACCACCAATATGGGTAAATCATCCAAACAGTAGAAATTATAATCAAATCCAATGGTAGCGTCATATATAGAATGATAAGAATTTCATGGATATTTACATAATAAACAAAATATATGTGAATTGTAATCCATTAAAATCCATGTATCAAAGTAAAATAAAGACCAAAAAGTTACTATCTTGGGATAACATCATGATCCATAGATCAATATTGTGTGCCCTTGCTCGTATGTATAATAAAATAAAGATATTTCATGTGGGTTCCTTCTTATATTCCAACCTACATCCATGGTGTTTTTTTAGGTACACAACAGTGGACAGAATAGGGTTTGAAATAACACTCAGTAGACCACTACCAGTGTTGTCTACAACAAGTCCAGCCTGTGTATATAAATTGATGTTGTGTGAAAATATAATAGGTGTCAAGTAATAAAAGTAGAACTGTTATTGCCCAGTCTACCATTGATCATTGTGATAAAGAAACTAAAACATAGGGGTAATATTAAAGAATTTTAACCATCATCAACGACCTACACTATGTAATAAAATATCATATCTACACAGGTCTGCATTCAAGGAGTAGAAACGTCCAAGGAATCTTATTAGGTCATCGGATCCAAGGAGAATAAACTTCCAAGGAGTCACATTAGTTCATCATATTCAAGGAAAATAAATGTAAAAATAATCCCAAGTAAGTCATGAAAATTGGATCCAATGTGTATAGGTTTCCACGTCATCAATGTGGGACAAGTAAACCGGATACAAGGAGCATAAATGTCCAAGGAATCCATGTATTCTATGTATACTTGATCCAAGGATTAGAAATGTCCAAGGAATCCAAGTATGACAAATAATTTGGATCTAAGTAGTAGAAATTTCCAAGGCATCCAAGTGATATGGATCCTAGGAGAAATAATATACAAGGCTACCAAATAGGTTAGATCCATGTAGTAGAAATGTATGTGGCTTCCAAGAGTTTCTTTGGTGTCATATTGTGAACCCTCCATTATCATTATAACTAATTCACTGACCACCTCATTGACCATATCATTAATAATTTCACAAATCCCTTCATAATCATATACAATCTAATGGATTATCAATTTCATTCCTTTTATATGAAAATTAAAAGGTGTTCTAAGGTTCTTAATACCTATAACAATCCACTGAATTATAATATTAAACTCTTAATAATGTAAAGACATGTCAACACTTCTAAAGGGTGGAATATTTTTGGTCAAGGGAAATATCCAACCCATAGGTAGTATCATGTTGAGGTCAAAAACCTCCAACCTTATATAAGGTTGCAATGAAATGTCTTAAACATGAATTTAAGGCCTTGATGAGCCTGTAAGGGGCTTACGGTGCTAGGGTTTCCCTCATCACCGCCTTCCGGTTCCCCGTAGTGGATTTGATACGGTCTTTCCCGGCGTGCTCCGTTTCAGTTCGTGGCTCTCCCTCCTACTATGATTTCAAGATACAGCCTTTATGGCACTTCAGTTCATGATTCTCGAGCGTAAGTCCGGTTTGCGATGAGGTCGCTCTGTTCGCTGGCTAACTCTTCGGAGCATCTGTGGGATCATGGTCTCTGGAGGCGCGGCGTCATCCTGGTTTATCAGAGCCTGAGGGTTGTGGTAATGTTCTGCAGTGTATTGGATGCTTTGAAGTTTCGTGGTGGTTTCCTCTTGCAAGACTATTGGTGGGGAAGGGTTTTTTTTGGTCCACCTACGGAGGCCCGCAATGGTGAAGGGTACTCTGACTTGTCCTCTTTGCTTTGTTTTCAATTTTGGTTTTTCCTGCTGCTGCAATTTTTGCCTCCTATGTTTTGGTGGTGGTCTGATTTGGTTGAATATGCTCTGGGTTTCTCATACTTGTGTTGATCATTGGTTGAAAATGCTCCTTCATCATTCCAGATTTGATGATTCAGTTGCTAGCTTGTTTGATTTAGGATTTAGTGTCCGGCTCGATTTGATTCTGACCTCCTGTGATTTTCTTTTGGGAAGTGATTGTGATGGTTTGCAGTGGGATGATCTCATGATGGTAGCAGATACCTTGATGTTGCAGGTGTGTTTTTTGATGAAATATGGATGGTTGTTCTGGTTTTTCTATTTTTTTGGTTTGAAGTTGGTGTTGTATGGTGAAGCTGTGACGATTTTGGGTGGAGCTTGTGTTGTTATGAGGTTGGAAGTGGAAAAGGTGAGCGTCGATAGACGATTCTGGTCTGTGTGTTGCGGTTTCTCTGGTGACGGAAAGGATGAGTTCGATTCTGGTGTTGATGATGATGACGGTAGGAAGGGACGTGACAGATGGTGCTTACGGGTCTACGGGCTGGTTCATAGTCCGAAATTTCCTTTTGAATTTTGAATTTTGGAATGTTAAAATCATGTGCGGTGTTTTGAATTTTGGATTTTGTGGGCGGGATTCTTATTGTGGGGTTTGTTGGGTTTGTACTGGTTGACTGTGTATTTGGTTCACACATACCCGTTTAAAAGTGTCATTAGAAAATAAAAAAATATATTGGCCTTAAACATGAATTTAATTTTTAACTCAAGGGTTTATTAATATAGGGAGAAACTCTTGGAAGGTCTAATGTGCCGAACAATGTCAACAAGATATAATCCCCTATACTTTGATTGAAAAGTTATAGGCCACAAACCTTATGTATTTAAAATAGTCCTCATCTATTATCGGCCCTTATCTTGGCCTAGATTTGAAGAAAACGAAATAATGGAAAAATCCATCAAAATAGAGTATATGAGCTCACACCATAATTTCATCATCAATAAAAAGAAAAATGATATATACCTTTGTAAAAATTTGAGCCATTACAAAAAAGATGTGGTTACTGAGCTTGCACATAGGTCCCTTAATCCCATGTTCTCTCTATAAGATTCTTGTGAAACCACCGAGCATGCAATAAGGGAATCACTTACCCATGAATAATCTTATCCTATTGAACCTCAATCTCCACTAGGTAATTAGAAAAGGTAGCTCCAACCTATAAGCCTATCTTTCCCAAATAGATAAAATTTTATAGGTAATGAACATAAATCTATATCTAAGAAATGTGGAAGATGTTGTGTACCCAGTATAACTATACTGGTAGATCTAAGTGATATGTCACCTCACCAGCTCTATGCAATATTTTAAATGGTCTAATCTCATATATATCTTGCAACCCAAAGCAAATATCCACAATTTATGTTCAGGTGAGACCTTTAGGAACACAAGGTCTCCATCCTAAAACCCTAAAGGTCTCCATCCTCAGTATTTTTAAGACTTATGACATCTCAGTGCATTCCTTATCCAATCCTAGATGATCATCACCTTTTTTGTTGTCACTTTTACTAACTCTAGGCCCATGAATGTAGACTCACCTAGGTTTATCTAAAAAACATGTCAGCTACATGGTCTCTCATACAAGGCCTCTAATTTTTCCAAACCAATGGTGGAATGGATTTTTTTTGTATAAAAACTCCAACAATGATATGTGATCCTCCAAACTATTTCAAAATTCCAATATGAAAGTATAAAGCATGTACTCTAGAACCGGAATGGTCTGCACTGTCTTTTATTTAGTTTGGGGTGTAAACTTCATGATCAAATGAAACTAAGTTCCAAATAACTTTTTCAATACTCTCCATAATCATGATGTGAATTAAGAATCATGGTCTTAAACTTTCATCATGGGAACTCCATGAATCTGAACTATCTTCTTTACATAAAGGGACCCCAAGATCTCAACTGAACTCTACTCTTGAATTGCTAGGAAGTGAGCTAACTTGGTGAGTCAGTCTAGGATCACCAAAATGTAATTTGTTTACTCTATATGATCAAAAAAATATTTCCTGAATTACATGGATATACCATCTCACTTCCATGCTCACACATTATGGGGTTGAGAAAAACCTGTTGGAACTTGGTTCTCGACTTCACTTTTTGAAAAGTGATGCATCGAGAGACAAAATTTTCTACACACTTATTCATACCTTGCCACCAAAAATGATGTTGAAGGTCCTTGTATATCTTTTCCACTCTTAGATGTACCTCTATGTGGGAAGTATGAAATTCCTCATCACCTCCTCTCACAACATCAAAGGTACCATTGTCCATCCTTGGTAAAAAATGACGTGATACCAACCTTTATAAAATCAATTAGGATCCCATCTAGTGGATATATAATTATCGAAGGTCTCATAGTAATCATTTCCAACATGGGACTCTCAAATAAGTTTTATAATAAAAGGGTTGAAATACATTGACTATAGTTAATCTTCACCATTCACATCCATAAAAGGAAAATGAAAAGAGGTCAATTTCTCTAATGCCTCACTTAATGGCTACGAACAATATCACTGGATGAGATAATCCACCACAACATTCCCATTCCAATGATTATTTAAAATCCTGAAGTCATAATACTAGAATAAATATAATTATAACCTATTTCTCAAGTTAATATCCTTATGAGAGAAGATATATTTGAGACTCTTTTGTTTAGAATAGTTGATAAATCGCTCACTCATAATATAGTATCGCCATATCATTATGGAGAAGTATACTAGTACAACGTTAGATAGTGAATCATGTTGTTTTAATCACAAGGTATCAACTATATGGACCCATTATAAATCACCAAATGAATTTTTATAATAACACATCAATTTATTGTCTTTGAGGAATCACATAACACTACATACTTGATAGCCAACTTTGGAAATCACAATATGAGAGTGATCATCAACCTATACTATAACTTCTAAAAATATTGATTGAACATCTTCGTATGTGTGAAAAGTTTCCCCTTTTAGGTCAAAATTGTTAAGAGGACTAAAACTCAAGATAAATCATTCACCAACCTTTGATTGTAGCTATCCAATCCAAGGAAGCTTTTCACCTTTGTAACACTCATGGGTGGCACCCAAGATAGCATAGTGTCAACCTTGGCTAGGTATACCTCTAACCCTAACTCTCAGATGAAATGTCCTAGGAAGTGGAACTATTGAAAATAGAACTAAAACTTATATATATTCCCATAAATCTAGTTCTATTGGAGTACATCTAGTACCATTCTCAGGTTTCCCACTTACTCCTCCACATACGTCGAGTACACAAGGATATTTTCAAAGTAGACTACAATGAACTAGTCTTAGAAGGGATGAAAGATCTAGTTAATGAGTTCTTGGAACACTGATTGGGATTTAATAGTTCTTAAATTCATCATAAATTAATCATAATGGACTTATAGAAATCAAAATTTCATCTTTGGTATATCCATGTCTCATACTCAGGGCTGGTGATAGCTAGATCTGAATTTAACCTTCCAGAACCATCTATCCCCTATGAACTGATCAATGTGGTCATAAATCCTTGGTAGTGGATACTTTTTCTTTATAGTCACCTTGTTTAGGTGATTTTAATCTACACCCAACCTCATGATCTCATGCACCTTCTTAGAGAACAAAACTGGGGGATCCCTTAGCGAAACACTTGGTCTGATAGAGTCCTTCCTATGCAAGTCCTCCAACAACACATTCGGCTCATAAATATCAAGGGGAACCATCAAATATGTTAGAATAGATATTAGTAAAGTACATAGGAGAAATTATATATGGATTTTTATCTATCTATGAGGATGTAATCTCCTAAAGTCCTCAAGAAATACATCCTCATACTCTGCCACCATTTCTTTGAACTAAAATCTCATAATATCAACTACGCAAGGGTAATACTAGCTAGAAGATGATTAATAAATTGTATCCACCTATGCATGAACACACCCTTCTCTATCTGAGTTTCTTATTCAGTGGAAAAAGAAAACACTATCCCATATCTATGGATACACCACATCCTCTACTTGAAATAGTCAATCTGGGAATGAACTATGGATAACCAATCCATACCGATGATGATGTAATAAGTCATAATCGTTTCTACAAAGGGATTCCATAAGAATATCCCTCCTTTAAGGTTTATGTCACATTTTTTGAAGAAGTGTGTGATAACTAAGTGACCTTTGATCGGAGTCTGGAATCATAATGGTAGAGATAAGGGATCTGCGGGAATCTCTGGGTCTTGAACAAGAGGAGAGGTGAAAACTGAGTGGATCACACGTTTGACTATAAATACTACAGATAATGTAGAAAATATACAGATCATACCATGAATATTCTGAAGAGTCTCTATGTTATAGACATATATATCATGTGGTTATCTTCCTCACAAATCACTAGCTCCCTGATCCTATTGTGGTACACCTAGGGGCGGTGGTGGAAACAAGTCAAATAGTCTGCCACCTCCGGTTATTCTCCCAACTCCTCTACCATGTTTTCAATTGTACAAACCTCACAAATCTTGCTGGTACCTATACCTGGGAGGTTAAGATTTTATATCTCTATCATCAGTATGGTGGGTTGTAAAATTCTAACCATTGTTTCCCTAATCATCTTAACAGAAACGCCACCTCTCTCAAGGAAGATTAAAAATATATGTAGAGCCATGAGTTGTAGACTCTTTATCCTAGGTTCATCACCTAAAGCATATTTTATGACCAGATCCCTATATATAAAATATTTTTTTAGTTACTAATCTCGCATCTCATGTATACCCGCAACCATCACCAAAAATCATCATCTTGTCTTCCAGAAATATCTCAACTGAAAAATCCTACTCAAGCACACCGTCATAAGTGGGATTTCAAAGAGATGTCATAGTTACATTGATATATCAGTGTAGGCCCTACTTGAAATTCCATGCTTGGATGAACTGATATCAAACCATATCCATAGAGTATCATGATTGGTTGGTGAACCTCCCTGAATACTCATCCACATTCATAATTCCCTATAGAAGATGTCGGAGAACTTATATGTTCATCACTCACAACATGGATGGACATAACTCCTACATAAAGAATCTCTCAAACTATATCCAATAGATAGTTTTCTCATCATGTTTTGGAGTCACAAAAATTGACCATCTCCCTATGGATCCCTCAAGAAGTCTCACCACTAGGACCACCATCTAATTTGGAGGTGTCCTCATAAGATGGAAAACATGGGTCAGTAGCTCAATCCATCCCTCAACTACCTATGGGTGGATCACTCCAAAAATATGGTGGTAACTTCCTCTAAATCTCATCTAACATGTTCAATTAATTTTCATCCTTATTTTATACTTCCAGTAAAACCTACTTATCAACCGGTGGTGGAAAAACTTGAAAACCACCTAGAGGTAATTCATCCTTTATAGGACACTACACCAAAGCCTTTTCAATAAGTGGGATATCCTTATAGTCCTTATATAGAATCCTAGATAAAAATATATGTTATGGTATCTTAAAAAAATCAATACACACCATAGTAAAAGATTATATTTGGTTAGCTTACTTAGGAAGGACATGGAAACCACGACCCATTCCTGTATAATGAATGCACCAATTTTTCCCATACAACCTATGTCTACATGTATCATGTCAAAAAGTAGGTTATTAGAGTTTTTTTGAATGGATACATCAGCTACCAAACCAATAATAGACCCCATGGAGTTATAGTTTAATAGAAAACAACTTAACACTACTTACATAAAACCCAAACCAATATCACATACTTTGATCCTAAGGTATAACTAACTACTATGATACCTAATTATCATGAAATTACCCATATAGGCCTTCTTGGATAAAGATAATTTCAGTCTTCACTCCCAAAATAATCCTTCAATAGGTTAGGGGCTCTAAACCAGTGTTGAGTAGCCATATCACACTCATAGGAGGCATTAGCCTAATGTACATGTATGCACGCACATATCATTAGACCAATGCAACACTAAAAGTTATAGTTTAAATGATACCAAATTCATGAATACATATATATCCCATAATAAGAGTATAAAAAAGTACTAGAAAGCAAAAGTGCTAAATACTAACAAACCATAACTAGAAAAGAGTCTAACCTATTAAGTTAAAGGGGACTTCTATCAAATGAAACAACTAGCATGCACCTCAGTCTTTCTAGAGCTTTATGCTCTGCCAAATCAAGGTTCTATTAGAACTCTATCAAAAGGTCTATCATCTACATAAATCATGACATGTGTTGGTAGATATAATTAAAGGGTGAGTATAAAAGCACCAAGTAGGACACCATGAAATTACCAAACATAAAACATCAAGAGAGTTCAGTTTAGAGCCATGATATATCAATTAAATATATGATACATAGATACAATAGGAATATATTAATTCAAATATACTCATGTTAGATGCTCAGTCTCGGAGAGGTATCAACTATACTTCCATCCACAAGATTATTCTCAAGGATTCATGGTAATGATCATCCTAGATAATCCACTCCATGAGCTATGAAATCATTGATAGCACTCCTCTATGTTGTTAGGATCACTGGGAATCACCAAATAAATAGTCACTAGTAATCCTAATATCTCAATAATCAGGTAAGGGGTCACTCCTAAAATCTCTAGGGGGGAACTGGAAACCATACTAGTATAACCTTCCATGAAGGGTATCATATACCGAAGATGTTGAGAACCCTATCAGGTTGACCTGGAAGATAGGGGATTGACACTCTATGTTTGTTTGTCCCATTGAAACTAAGAAACCCACTTAGGTTATAAGAAGGAATGATAAAGGGTCACACCTTGGGTTAAAAGGAGGGACACCACAAATTTTTTCAATGAACAGTCTCATAGAGGGGATATAAAACCCTAGTATTTTTCTGAATTATTTCTCTTTAAATAATATTATTTCTTCGATATCTTTTGTTATATGAAACACCGAGTTTAGACAAACCATGTAACATTATTAAATTATTATGATTCTGTTTCACATAGTTGTTTGATTGGAGGGTATGAATACTAATAAATAAATTATGGAAAATATATTTTATATAAATTTATTTACTAAATTAATTAGCTATAAAATAATTATAATTAAAAAATATTTTAAAATAAAAGTAATTTTTTTCTGAAAAAAATGCTGTATCACACAATTAATTTTTATATTAATAAGTTAAATTAATCTATAAGAGTGAATTATTTTAATAATATATATATATAATATTTTCACATTTTTTAACATTCATCAATTATTATTATTATTATTATGCATAAGATAATAATAAATCCATTTTATGCTTAGAAATATATTTTTTCTAAAAATAGTATTTGTCACATATTGCGCAATTAAATTAAAATTGATTTTTTCAATTAATAGGTATTAAATTAGATAAAATTAATTACATATTTGTAATCATTATATTAAATTTTTATAAATAGGTCCCTGTTAAATTTGGTTAACATGAATAGTAACTACAATAAAATATATCAAATTACTTAAGGAAAAATCAGTTTAAATTAGGTTAAAACTAAGTGGTAAGGCCATAATATTTCATCAAAATTATTATTAAATGAATTTAATTAAACAATTATCACCTTAGGCTCTAATTAGAGTTGTTTAATAGACACATTTCTATGAAAATGACCTATATGTTATTTAAATAAAAGAAATATAAAAAATGTCACTCTCTTTGTTTTTAATAAATTGTATGAGTCTATATAGGGACAAAATATAGTTATTAATGAATAAAAGTGTTTATTTTTAAATTAATTTTTTTTAATGATATAAATTCTTTTATAATTTTTATTAATTATATAATAGTCTTAATTTCTTTTTCAAACCCATGAAATATTACTCAATTTAATAAAGAAAATTTTAAAAATTATTTTTAAAATATTAAAATTTATATAATTTGAATTATTTAATAAAATCCATGAATTTTATAGATCTATAGTACATATTAAGGAGTTATTAGATCATTATATTTTAATTACCCCTTTTTCTTGATGTATTTAAAGTAAAATTAAACGTATAGTGCCAAAATTGGAAATAATGATATTTTATCAAAATTATATTTTAATAAATTATTTTAAAAATTAATGTGGATATTATATACTGTAAACGGTCATAAATTATCCATTTATATGTAAATTTTCAACTTATAATTAAAAAATTAAAACCCTTTAATATTGAAAATTTTGTCACCATAATTAAAATTAAAATTGATTCATAAGGGTTAATCAAAATGATAAGTTTTATAATTAAACCAAAACATGCTTAAATTGTATTGGTTGATGGGATTACAACCATATAATTCATTATCTTCAAATCCAAATCTATTTTGAGGAATTTTAATTGAGAATGAATTTATTATATTTTAATATTTTTAGAAATTCTAAAAGTTTCTCTCACCTCAATTATAAATGGGAACCTCCTCCCTTACGTTTTAACACAACTTTGAGCCCTCTAGCTTAAGAAAATCTATAACGCCCTGACCCCAGAATCCCAGAGTCAGTAAATTATTATGTATCATTGGAATGATCACAAAATATAATGTCTCGATAGATCGATTAGTTTAGTAGCCTTGGAAGTACTCTATACATTCATAAGGTTTACATTACATCAAAAAATGGAAAACTACAACAACATTGTTTCCATAGAGAACACTGAGATCCCATAGAGTATCCCTGCAGGTCAGCCATAATATACTTCTTCACATCATGGGAAAAATAAAACATATAAAGGGGTGAGGTTAGATGCTTATTAAGGATAAAAATATAGCGAAAACTTTTATAAATAAGCATAAACATTTAAGGCAATGTATAAGACTAAAACAAAAGCCCTTTAAACTTTAACTTCATAATAATATGGAAAATATAAAATCAAATAATGCCATTTAATTATTCACATGGATATTCTACTAGTCGAATAATCAAATGCAATATTAACATCCACTTTCATAATGATGGAATTCATAATTCCACACTTTCATAACCACATAGTCAAGGCCTTGTGCCAAGACTACAAATAAGATTTTGTCAAGGCCTTGTGCCAAGACACCAATTTGCATCACAAGACCTACCGATGCATCGAGGAGCTATAGCGAGCTCCACCCATAACTTACTAAGTCTAATGCATTCCCCGTATAAAAATATTGAAACATAACATAAACATTTGTATTAAAACATGAATAGGAAATGTGAATACTTTATCCACAAACCATGAATAGTATAAAAATAGAACATCCACAGTTAAACATAACTCATTCAATACAATATGGAATATTTTATTGTATTATATTAACCTCAATTGAGAATAATGAATGATATTGACATAGATGAAAATAATCATCAAAACTATTTGAGAGAAATATCCCACTTTTTCTTGAAAACATTTAAAAGTCACACTATTTGTTAAGAATCCATTTAAAATAGATTTTCAAATCAAAGTGTCCCATACCAATTTGAAACATTTAAAAGTAATTTTAATTTTAAAACTTTAATTTCCATATAAATAAATTTTTAAAACCATTTTTAAAACATTGAAATTAATGAGAAATATTTAGAATAATAAATCTTTAAAACATTTAAATTGGTATTTTAGTTACAGTTCCTAACCAAAATAGATACACTTGAATACAAATAATTGAGGTAATAAAAACATTAAAATATCATCAGAATAAATGGATTCATGATATACTATTTCAAATTACATTATATACACCATATAAAAGTAAATTGGTGTATAACAACAAATAGGACTCAATGGAATGTAAATTGAGATGAAATCTCTTTTAATGACTGTATAATTAGGTTAAGGATAAATCAATGACATAATTTTGTGTGCCAAATATAAATACACTCAATATGATTTGATATTTAGTGTGAATAAATCAGAGGATATTCACACATATTCTAGTAAAAAACAACAATGAATTGGATGTTTAACTCAATAAATAGAGACTACTTAAAATTACTCTTATCAAGTTCATATCGATGACTTGAGAATTTATCAATGGAGTGATTATGTGTATCAAAAGTATATCCACAGAAAGGGTGGTGTAAATTACTACACAAATAATAAATTTTGATCCCATACATAATCATGGAATAAAATAATCAATGAAGTATGCATAAAGCCCAATGAGTGGAAATTGAAATTTGAAATTCCCTTACCGATTTGGTAACATATAAAACATGCACCCCATGAAAGATGTGTCATACAATAGAGATTTAAATACCCATACATTAAATTATATTACAAAAATAATACAATCAGGGTTAGTACATACTCCACACAAAAGGAAATAGTGGCCAATATAGAATGAATCTCACGGGAATAAAAGTGAGATGAAAACCCCTTACTTCTTTGTAATCAATCGATTCGTATGAACAAAAGTTAATTAACACCGAATTAATCACATAATAAAATTAATATAAAGATAATAATTATAATATATATCAAATGGTAGTACACAATACACCACATGCAATAAATAAGTGGCGGATAATGGAAATCTCACAGAATTAAAAGTGAGATAAGAAACCCCTTACTTTGTACTTTTCCTTGGTCAAGGGTAGGTTAACCTCCTGTATAATGGTGAAATAATTGTTATTAAATTTTATAAGAATTATATACATTAATATGATATCATATATGATCTTTTAATATTTCTTTGTTAATAATATTTTAGTATTGTCATCATTTTGGGTGTTAACTGATTCGTTTTCCTTTATATTCTTTGTTTCGTAAGTAGTGATTGTTATGAATAGGATGTATCTTATTCATATTAAGAATTATATTAGGTCTCTAAACATTAAATTTAATCATATAATGAAAATTAGTCTTGAATGGGTTGTGATGGGGAATGAATCTCATTGCGTTCGTGGAGACGGTAATTCGTACGTATGCACGAGCGACAATATCATTATTTTGATATTAAATTAAAATATAATTGGATGTTATAACATATATACAGAATAATTATCATGTAATATGTATTATTTACATCACTTACACATCATTATTATACCCATAAAAATATTAATGTATTGAATAACAATAACACCACGACGTGGAGACAATAAGTCATACGTACGCATGTATGGTAACATGTCATTTAAAGGATGGACAGAATAATAAATATAGTCATACCATATTTATAATAACATCACATTATATATAATATACTGGATTATTTATTTTATAATGGAAACAACAAAGAAAGAGGAAGTGCAAGAAGAAAAGAACTTGAAAGAGGTGATGAAATATTTACCTCTGCTTCGGGTTATTCCTTTTGATTTGATCAAAAGGGCTCCTTAGGTTGGCTTTATGACTAAATAAAGGCCTCTAGGATAATGGTAGGACAGTTTAGAGGGTATTTGGGAAGATTTTGGATAAGAAAAAATGATTTTAAGGTGTGAATATGAGGGGAGGGGGAGTGCCCTTTTATAAGAGGGGTCAGGGGAACCTTAGGAAAAACTAGAAATATTATTTTATAATAAAACATTTTTCGGTTTCTAATGGCTCCAAAATGTATTATTTGAAGGATAATATGGGTATGGGTCAAAAATAACTCAACCAATAGGTTTTAGACAGGTTTGGTTCACTATATTAACCTTATCTTTTAGACTTAACTCTTAGTTAAATAGTTTAACATTTACCATGTCTCATTGTATTTTTATATTATATGGTTAATAAACTTACTATATACTTCCAAGAGAACCCTAATTAGTTCATTAATGATACTCATATCATTATATAATTTGTTTTTCTATTCCTTATTTTTTTAGGAATAGAATATAAATTAATAATATAATATTTGTTTTAAAAACTCTTTTATGTCCATTTTGACACTATTTGGTATTTTGTTATTTCTAAATTCATAAAAGCATTATTACTTCTTCCAAAACAATTCATCAAACCAACCCTATGTGTCATATTAACATATAAAATTATTTTAATTCATAAAAAGTCTCAAATTACATTTATTTAGATATTTATAATATCAAATATGTTAATATTACATTAATTAGGTAATTACGGCATCATCATTGTGTCATAAATAAATTAAATTATTTAATGTCTAAAAAAATATAAATAAAATACTATTATGTTGGAAATAGTTTTATATTTTTAATGAATATTTATTATATAATTTATCTTATGTATAACACTATATAAAAAAATGTCTAATTATTAGGCTTTGAATTTAACACCTTTAACTCTTCTTTGAATTAAATAATAATAAATGTCCTAATCAAATCCAAGAGAACCTAAAGGATCATATTTTATTCCTAAGGTTTTTTGGTCTAATTAAACTTATCTAATAGAATTAGGACATGTGTTAGGGTAATAATAGTATAATTTTTACCCTTAATTACCCAATTTACTTTTAACTGTGGTAAATAAAAGTCAAAAGTAACTATTCACCAAAAATGTGATGAAAAAACCTTACTTCGTTGTAATCAATAAAGTCGTATGAAAAAAAGTTAATAACCACCAATTTAATCACATAATACAATTAATATGAAGATAATAATGATAATATATATCAAATGGCAGTACACGATACACCACATGCAATAAATAAGTAGCAGACAATTGAAATCTCACGGAACTAAAAGTGAGATAAGAAACCCCTTACTTTGTACTTTTCCTTGGTTGAGGGTAGTTTAACCTCCTTTATAATGTTGAAATAATTGTTATTAAATTATATAAGAATTATATACATTAATATGATATCAAATATGATCTTTTAATATTTATTTGTTAATAATATTTTAGTATTATTATCGTTTTGGGGGTTAACTGATTCATTTTCCTTTATATGATTTGTTTCATAAGTAGTGTTTGTTATGAATATGATATATATTATTCATATTAATAATTATATTAAGTATTTAAACATTATTTTTAATCATCTAATGAAAATTATTCTTCAATGGATTACGATGGGGAATAAATCTCATCGTGTTCGTGGAGACGGTAATCCGTACGTACGCACGAGCGAAAATATCATTATTTTGATATTAAAATAAAATATAATTGGATTTTATAACATATATACATAATCATTATCATGTTTTATTTATTATTTAAATAAATTAAACATCATTATTATAGCCATCCAAATAATAATGTATTGAATAACAATTACACCACGACGTGGAGACAGTAAGCAGTATGTACGCACGTATGGTGACATGTTATTAAAAGGATGGATAGAATAATAAATATGTTTGTACCATATTTATAATAACATCACAGTATATAGAATATACTGGAGTTATTATTTTAGAATGGAAACAACAAATAAAGAGGAAGTGGAAGGAGAAAAGAACTTGAAAGTGGTGATGAAATATTTACCTCTGCTTCGGGTTCTTCCTTTTGATTTGATAAAAAAGGCTCCATAGGTTGGATTTATGACTACACTAAGGCCACTAGGATGAAGGGAGGACAGTTTAGAGGGTATTTGGGAAGATTTGGGCCGAGAAAAAAGGCTTTGAAGTTGTGAATTTGAGGGGAGGGGGTTCCCTTTTATAAGAGGGGTGCGAGGCACCTTAGGAAAAATTGGAAATATTATTTTATAATAAAATAGTTTTCAGTTTCTAATGGCTCTAAAATGAATTATTTAAAGTATAAGTTGGGGATAAGTCGAAAACCACTCAACCAATAGGTTTTAGATAGGTTTGGGTCACTATATTAACGATATCTATTAGACTTAACTCTAAGTTAAATAGTTTGACATTTACCATGTCTCATTGTATTTTTATATTATATGGTTAATTAACTTACTATATACTTCCAAGAGAACCCCAAGTGGTTCATTAAGGATATTCCAATCATTATTTAAGTCATTTTTCCAATCCTTATTTCTTTAGTAATATAATATCAATTAATAATATAATATTTGTTTTAAAAACTCTTTTATGTCCATTTTGGCACTATTTGGTATTTTGTTATTTCTAAATTCATCACAGCATTATTACTTCCAAAAGAATTCATCAAACCAACCCTAAAATGTCATATTAACCTTAAAAATTAGTGGAATTCATATAAAATCTCAAATTAAATTTAGATAGATATTTATGATATCAAAAAATTTAATATTACATTAATTAGATAATTACCGCATCATCATTGTGTCATAAATAAATTAAATTATTTAATGTATAAAAAATATAAATAAAATAAAATTATGTTGGAAATAGTTTTATCTTTCTAATTAATATTTATAATAGAATTTATCTGATGTATAACACTATATAAAAAAAATTATTTATTAAGCTTTGAATTTAACACTTTTAACTCTTCTTTGAATTAAATAATAATAAATGTTCTAATCAAATCCAAGTGGACCTAAAGGATCGTATTTTATTCCTAAGGTTGTTTTTGGTCGAATTACATTTATCTAATAGAATTAGGATATGTGTTAGGGTAATAATAGTATCATTTTTACCCTTAATTTCCCTATTTACTTTTAACCGTGGTAAATAAAAGTCAAAAGTTACTATTCACCAAAAAATTATTTTTATCTTATTAAACCACATTTTACTTACTGATATCAACTGTTTCTCTTGTATTTTTTGAATTCAGTTCACAAAAGTGGTAAAATTAAGTTTTATTCAAATTTGAAAATGTTCCAAGGAGGTGGGTGAAAGACAGTTAAAAAATTCAATTGAATTTTTATATATCTAAAATTATTATAAACTGACTCTAATGAATTACATTGAACTTTTATTGGTATTATGTATCTATTTTTACATAAAATAAATTTAAATAAAATTAATAATTATTTAGATAAAAATTCGGTTTTAAACTATAACTCAGTGTTTTTCACTATTCATTAAAAATGAATGTTTTCAGAAAAATATCAAAAATTCACCCTAAGCTAATTTCGATATTAAGAATCCAAAAATGAAGTCCATTTTGAAATATAAAATTTATAAAGTTTCAAAAAGTTGGTATTACTATTCATAATGGCTAGTTTGATTGGTCGTGGTGTGTTAGAATCTCAAAGTTGCGTACAATGAAAGCTATTATATTATTCAAAGGGAAACATATCGTGGAAGCTAGGGGTGTTAAAAAATCTAAAAATTTACCATTTAAACTTCTATATTCACATTATATAGGTTACATTATTACTAAAATATAAACCTTAGTACCCTTTATATGTGATATAAAGGATTGTTTTTGAAGAAGTCGTAATTGCCATACCCGATTACTTTGTTTTATACTCTTATTTACCTCATTTAAATCTATAGTATATACGATAAAATTATAAATTAATTATCATAAATATTCTGAAATATTATTATTATTATTGAAGAATAATTATAAAACCTCTTTCCCATCAAATAGGATGTAAAAGTATTTCTTATGCCAACGTACAACATATCGTATCCACATAGAGATACAAATAATTTTTCATCACCATATTTTATGTATGGGTATTGTGAGGGGTTTAATATTCATATAGTATATTTATAAAAAATTTATACTTTTGAAATTATAATATCACATCTACCTGCATACCATAAATTCATTTTGGGAAAAACAACCATTTATGTATACGAGTGGCATACCACCTTCACAAATCAGTGTGATTTTTTTAATTTATATTATTATTGGATATTAATAAAGGAGAATTATATTAATATATTTTATATATAAATTATAAAATAATTATCCTAAAAATTGTAATTAATATTTACCATTCTCTTGTTTCATCCATCAAAAAATGAATACAACATTCATGTGTACATCCAACTAACAGTATCCATGGATATTGTAATTAATATTTTCATATTTAAATTGTATGGATGAATATATATATATATATATATATAATGAATATATATATATATATTAATAATATTATTAAAAATATGGAAATTATGTAACTAATATAACTGTACAAGGATAAGAACTACTTAACTAAAATCCTGATGATAAACGAAATAGTTAACACCAGGATATATCAATTTTAAAAAAGAATTATTGATAAAAGGTGGTGTTGAGATATTATAAAGGGATCATATATGATATTATATGTATAAAAATTAAACTTTTATAAAAGTATATTAAATTTTAATTTATTATAAATGAGGTAATATTTTGTTTAAGAAAGGAAAACCTAAGATAATGGTTTTATTTTACAATATCAACAATACTGAAGATTTTTTATGTTTAAATCTATAAAGGGTATTTTTTCATTAATATATAAATTATCTAAAAATATTAAATAAATTTATTATAATTTTCTATTGATGTTTTAAATTCATTTTACCAATGTTTTACTTTTAATAAAATGGTTTTAAGGGAATCTTTTTGTTGTTTTTCCAATGAGGTAATTTATAGATTTTCTCACAAAAATATAGAAGGAATGATTTTTAATTGGTAAAACATTGAGGTAATTCCCCCCCTTCATGATGCCTCAATTATTTTAATATTAATTTACAAATTTTTATAGTAATTTTCAAATAAAATGTTTCCATTAATATTTTTGATGTTTTTATATATTTAAAATTGATTTTCAATGTTTAAAGGAAATTTTTCTCAAGAATGGTTTATTGATCTATTGATTCATCAATGAAAAAACCTTCAATGTTTCTTATTCTCTATTGGGAATATTACCCAAGGATATCATATATATTCCTTATCAGGGAGGTTTATTAATATGATGATATAATGTTTATAAAACCCATTTCTTTTCTATTGGTTATACTATGATGAAATTGTGAAATGTTTATGAAACCCATTACTTTTTCATGATTATTATATGATGAAATGTTTATAAAACCCATTTCTTTCATGGGACCTAATACAATAAATATTTTATGATATTGTAGAAAACATATGTATAATTTTTTTATGTGATGGGTGGGACTTATCTCTCCCTCAAATTCATTAGGTAAAGATTGATATCTCGTGAGAATAATAGAAGTGGAATAGCGAGTGGGTCCAGTTCAGTAAGCATATTTGTACACTATGATAGTCTTGGGAGTAAACCATGACTACTATGATGATTTTGGGAGTGAACCAATTCCATTATGATAGTCTTGGAAAAGGGCCTTGACACTTAAAAAATGAATTTATATATTTATTTGTATGCCACAATTCAATGTCTTATTCCAATGTTATTCTCTCATGGATCATGTTCTTTTATTCCTTTATGATTCATGTCTTATGAACTATCATGATTTATGACATGACTGAATATTATGATCAAATATACATAGGGTATGGTATGCTTTCATACCCTTTTTCTCATTTATTCATAAAAAATAATTTATATCTTCCTTTTTTACCCTTACTAGGAATCTAAGCTCACCCTTTCTTATGTTTAACTTACCCATGTTATGAATAAAGGTATTAAATATGATATATCAATAAAGGGTGATATTTATGCAAAAATAAGTGGGAGGTGATGTCGACATTTTATAAACCAATTATTTATGTTTCTATGTTTCCAAATATACTAGACCTAAACGATTTTGGTGTGGATCATTATGTTATGTAAAGAATATTCATCTTTTTAGATCTAATATCTATGTATGAGAAGTATGGGTCACTATAGTTGGTAGAATAGTTAGTTTTATTTAACCTTTAAAAAATAGGATGAAAAAATTATGAAATTAACCCTTGGGATAAGTTTAAATATAGGGTAAAATCAAAAGGTTCGAATAATGACCATGAATGACCTAGGATAGACATAAGTTTTCCTAGAAGAAGATTTCATGATTTAGAAATCCAATAAATTTTTTTCATAATTATTTGGTTTTTTACGATGATAATTATTTCTCACACAATGATATTTGGTTTTAGTCAATGGTTGGATCTCTAAATAATTGTGACAATGAAAAATAAGAATGAAAATTAAACAGTTGACCTCCTGAGAAACCACATATTATGGGATATTGAATGAAAAATATCATTGTTTTGATCACAAAACATTCTCAAGTTAAGATTCATGATTAGATTCCAAAATATAGATGGAGGGAGCAATGTTCTATTAGGTCTTTCGTGAGGCAATGTACACCTTCTTTTAGTGGGTCTACTGATCCACTAGTTACTGATAAATGGATTGGTACCATTAAAAATATATTTTTTGTTCTCCAATATTAATAACCTAATAAACCGATTCTGGTTTTTTTATAACTTATAAGGTGAAGTATATCCTTTGTTTACTTTTATCAAGAACACAAAACAACAATAAGAAATTGAATCTATGGATTGAGATGAATTCAAAATATTATTTTTCGATAATTTATTTTCTTATATTCTTTGTAAAAAAATGGATAAGGAATTAATTGAGTTGAAATAGAAGGATAATGAATTCATTGGTATCTATGAGGAAAATTTTATAATACATTCAAGGTATGCTTCTTTTATTATTATCATACCTTAATGTAAGATTGATCGATTAAACGATGTCTTAAAACCAATCCTCCAAAGAGTGATATCCATAATATACTTCTGTGTATTTCGAGTAATTATTCTATATTCTCTCATAGTGGATATGGAGATTGGAATTATCCATCAATATCTTGGTTTTTAAAAGTAAAGAAAATGAAATTTAATGTAAATTCTAAAAACCAAGGAGAAAAGAAGTTAAAATTTTACTTTATTCTCAAAATAGGTAAAGAATCATGAGAGAAATTGACTAAAGGGAACATGTAGGTTTTTCAATTGTGTAAAGGAAAGTCTTCAACCAATAAAGTGTTTAAGTGATGGAAAGAAGATAGCTAGTGATACGAATAGAGAGAAATATCCATAGTATAAACCAACTATACTCTAATGTTTTAAATGCAAGTATTAGGGGAATTATAATAACTACTTCCAAAATATAAAGGATAATGATGATGATCGAAGTCAATAACCTATAAATCCTAGAGACAAAGGAAAATCTCATGTGATCACTATTTATGATGATGGGTAAGATAACATCATGGTAAAATGTACAGTTACCACCCACTCTAGAACTTCTAATGTCTTGTTTAATTCTATGTATACCCACTCTTTTATATAAAAATACTTATGGGTATCACAGTACAACCTTAAAAATTAGATTTTGAATTAGTGGTAAAAATCCATAATGTTATGTTGATCGCATCCAAGGTCTATGATTCTTCTCTTATTGAAGTTTCTAGGAATGGGATTCCAAAAAATATTTTCATTCTTCCTCCTACTATTTTTTTTGTTATTTTTGGGAATTTATTGGGTTTCATTATATAAAAAACATATAAATTTTAGATGATTAGAAACTATGTTTGATATTTTGAACAAATCATTTATCTCCTATCAATATGATGAAAAAAATTTACTTCTGATGGAAATAATTCCCATTGTAAGGGTCATGATTCCTATATAAAAGTTGAATTTATCTCATATGGTTGGGGAGAAACTCAACATAGAATACATTCTGATTGTATAAGAGTTTATTGATGTCTTTCCATACGAGTTTCCTAGTCTTCCACTGAATCGTGATGTTGAGTTTCCAATAGAAATCATACATGGTGCTTCCCTAATTTAAAAGAGTCTATATAGAATATTCCCAATTAAATTATAAAAAATGAATAACAAACACTAAGAGAATCTTGATAATGGATTCATTTTTCCTAGTGCATCACCATGGGGTGAAACTATTTTTCTTGTTAAGAAGAAAGATGGATCAATCATATATTTCATTGATTATTGATAATATAACAAGATCACTATAAAAAACATGTATCCTCTACCCAATATTGAGGACATGATTGATCAAATACAAAGTTCTCAAAACTTTTCAAGGATTTATCTTCATTAATGATATCACTAATTGAAATTAAGTTTGTAGTATATAAATAAGACATTATTCCATACAAGTTATCAACACAATGAATTTATATTGATTCCATTGGGTCTTAATAATTATCCTACTATCTTCATGGAATTGATGAATTGAGTCCTTAGATATTACCTTGATCAGTTTATAGTTATCATTATAGATGATATTCTTATATATTCAAAAATAAAATAATAGAATAAAGATCGCTTGAAAATTGGTATGAAGACCCTCATGAAGGAGAAAATTTATGAAGTGTGAATTTTGGATTTAGAAATTTTAGTTATTGATACATATTATCTCAAGTGAGGTTATATTAGTAGACCCTTTAAATAGATATGTTATTGAACATTAAAATAAACCAAAAACTATGAATGACATCCATAGTATTCTTTTTTTGGCAGGATATTATTTTCTCATCATGAAGAATTTTCACAACTATTGAATCTAGTCACCGAGTCAACTCTGAAGGCATCCAAGATCCATTGTATAGATGAATGTGAAAAATGTTTTAAGTAAAAGAATAGAAGGATAGTTAGAGAACCTGTTATTACACTACACTATGGTGAGGAGGGGAATTTAATCAATATGTATGGATCAAATAAGGTAATGTGATGTTTCCTCATAAATAATGATGTTGTTATTGCTTATGAATCATGAAAATTGAAGGTCCATAAGAAACATTACCCAAATCTTTATTTGTAGTTAGTTGTGGTAATTTTTTTATTTAATATATGGATTCATTATCTTAAGGGATAAAGGTGTGACATATACACTAATCAAAAAATATTAAAGTGTATTTTCACTCGAAAAGAGATGAACATGAACCAAAGGATATGTTTAGAGATGAATATAGATTATGATTGTTCAAAACATTACCACCCTATGAAAGTGAACAATGTGGAAGATACTCTATGTCAAAAGAATTATTATTTATTATCTATGATTTTGATCATAAAAGATCCAATATTTTTGTAATTTCAATGAATAGGTCTTGAAATCTTAAATAAAGGGGTGAAATCATATCTTTATCAAATGAGTGTTAAAATATATATCCAAGTAATGTCTAAAGAGTCATATAAGGGAGATGTTGAATCGAAAAAGAAGTTAAGAAATATCGCTAAATTAAACCTTAATTATGATGGAATATTAAGGTTCAAGAACTTCATATCTATCCCAACAGTACTAGATTTTAAGAAGTACCTAATGGGTGAAGATCATAGTTATTCATCCTCTTTTCATCTTTTATGTACGAAGATGTATAGATGTTTGAAAGGTTATTTTTTGTGGGATGTAATGAATAAAGATATTGAAGTGTTTATATCTTGATTCATGGTATGTCATAAATTTATGGTTGGGAGAGAGAAGTTTAGTGGGATGTTACAACCATTTCCCATACCAGAATGTAAATGCGAAAACATCACCATGGATTTTTTTTGTGAAGCTCATAAAAACATAAAAAGGATATAATTCTATATGGGTTGTCTTGGATCACCTTACAAAGTCATTACACTTAATTTCCATTGAAAATATTTATATCATAATAATATTATTCAGTTATACATTAAGGAAATGGTAAGGTTTCATGGAACACAATATTAAATTCTATCTGATTAGGATCTGAGATTTACCTCAATGTTTTGGAGAAGTCTTCAGTAGGCTCTAGATATAGAGTTAATTTTAATTGGTAGTTATCATCCAAAGAAATACGGTCAGTATTTTAGGAATATTCAAACTCTATAATACATGTTTATATATTTATCTATGTATTTAAAAGGTGGTTGATATCCAAAACTTCCTTTGGTGTAATTTTCTTACAACAATAGCTTTCACTCCACCATTCATTTGGATTCTAATGAAACGCTATATATTATGTAGTGAAGAACACCAACATACTGTAATGGATTTAAAGAAATAAATCTATTGGGATATTATCTAGATTATTTTATGGTAGAGATGGTTAGATCAATTAAACCACACATAAAAGACACTCAAACTTGACAAAATATTAATTTTGACCATCATCAGAAAGATATTTATTTTGAAACAGATTACAAGTTTTTCCTATAAATGTATCCCTGGAAGAGAGTGGTGATATTTGGAATTAATGGAAAGTAAATCCCATGGTATATTGTTCTTTTTAAATTCTTGATTATATTGGTATGGTATCTTATCAAGTGGTACTTCCACTGAATCTCTCTTATGTTCATGATGGGTTCCTTATATCTTCCCTAAGGAAGCACATACATGATCCATCACATGAACTGAATGTAGAGGCTGTACTATTGGAGAAAGATCTTATTTATGAAAAAAAAATTAGAATTTTTTTTTGAACAGACAAAATTCTATAAAACGTGACCACTCACCTGGTCAAAGTTTTGTTATTAAAAAACCAATTTGAGAAAGCTATGTGGGAACCAGAAGAAGTGATGAGGCATAAGTATCCTCATCTATTTATATTATAGTCAAAAATTCAAGGTAGAAATTCATTTTAAGTGGGTTCGAATGTAACACTCCAATATTTTTATTCAATGTTCTATTTAAATAAATTTATTTCATAGATAGCTTGCATTATTTGCAACACTGATTTTAGACAAACCATGTAACATTACTAAATTATTATGTGTTCATAATTTCATAACCATTGGATTGGTGGGTATGAATTGTAGTAACTAAATTGTGAAAAATATATATTCTATAAATTTATAAAATTAATTCATTATTTATTAAATAAATATAATTAAAAACAAAAATTAATAAAAAATAAAAAATATATGTATTCTTAAAAAATATTTATATAGGTGAAATGTATTTTTATATTAATAAATTAAATTAATCACTATTAGTGAATTATTTTATTAAATTTTTTTAATTATATATTCAATTGTATAAAAATTCTTCTAAAATAATTTATTACGCATAGGATAATAAGAAATATAATTTTATTATTAAAATATATTTTTTTTGTAAAAAATTGTTTTTGTTGCATTTTCAAACATAATATAAAATTAATTTAATCCATTTATATTTATTGAATTAGATAAATTGAAGTAAATATTTAGTATCAAAAGGTTAAAAAAATTAAATATTCCCAATTTATTTCTGGTCAATATTAATAGTAACCATGTTAAAATTTATCACATCGGTAAAGTGTAAATCTTGTAAATCTAGATTAATAAAAAGTGGTAAGGCCATAGTTTTTCATAACAATTCTTATTCAATTAAATTAATTCATTCCTTATAGCATTATTCTAAAAAAAATTGAATGAATATTTGTCCATGAAAATGGATTATATATTATTTTAATCAAAAAACATTACAAAATATCCCTCTCTTTGTTTTAAATATATATTATGTGTCAATATAGGTAAGAAACCTTTTAATTAATGAATATAAATTTCTATTTTTAAGTTAAAAAAAATTATGATATAATTTTATTTCTAATTTTAAGTAACTATATAATGACCTAAATTTCTTATGCAATGCTTATGTTGTATTTCTCCATTTAATATAAAATATATTGAATAATTTTAAAAATATTAAATGTTATATAAATTTAAAGAGTTAATTTAACCCATGAATTTTCTAGATCTATAGGACATATTAGGGACTTACTAAAGATTTATATTCAAATTCATCCTTTTCTAGATGTATTCATATTTAAATATATTGAATAGTGTCAAAATAGAAAATAATGATATTTCATCAAAATAATATTTTATTAAATTTTAAAAAAATATATAAAATATTGATATAAGAAATTGTGGACAATATGTTGTATAAAATTTAATAACTTTTATATTTATAGGTCAATTTTCATCTTATAAGTCAAAAAGTACAACCCTTTACTACTGAAAAAGTTGTCATGATTGTTAAAATTAAAATTGATTAACTAAGGGTTAATCAAAATGATAAGGTTTAAAATTACACCAAAATGTTTATAAACTCTATTATTTTATTGGAATAAAATCATATTATACCTTATATTTTAATAAATTTTTATTTTTAGGCATATGTATTAATAATGAATGTATTATATTATAATCTTTTGTTAAATTCCCAAAGTGCCCCTCACCTCAATTATAAAAGGGCGCCTCTTCCCCCACTAATTCACTCCACTTTGGGCCCCATAGATAAAACATATACTAGTATCACTTATGAACTTACATGTACAAATTCTATAGGTTTTGGTATTCCCAAAATACCAACCCTATAACCCTTTATAGGATTTGTAAAGGGGCAATCTCAAAGAAGCGGTAATTTCCATTCCCAATCAATTTATTTTGTAAAATTATTTACCAATTTTAAATCTATGGTATGTATCATAAAATAAAAAATTTAGTATCATAAATATAAATAAATTTTATTTTTATTCTTAAACACCCTTATAAACCCCATTTTCTATCAAACGAGAAGTGAAAGTATCACTCTTTCATATATATGGCATACAGTCTCCAGGTAGCCTTATAATTTATTTTTCATCACCATGTCTTATGGATGGGTATTATGATTGGTTTTATTTTTATATAATATATTTATTAAATAATTATAATTCTGAAATTATAATATCGCATCTACTAATTTACCATAAAATCATTTGAAAAATGATATCATTGTTTATGAATACATGTGGACTACCGCCTCGATGAAGCGATGTGATAAATTTTTCAATAATATTTTAATTGGATTGTAATGAGGGTAAATTTGATGAATATATAAGATATATAAGATATAATAATGATCTTAAAAATTTTAAATAATATTCACATTTTTTTCACTCCATCAATAAATAAAATTAGTGTTCATGTTACGTACGACTTACCATCTCCATGTACTCTGTAATTAATTTTTCTATATTTAAGTTTTATAGATGACTATAAATATGTATATATTTAATATATAATATATTTCTATCATTATTAATATTATTTGAATTATTTAACAAAGATAAATTTATGTGTAATGGAACTACAAACTAAAATCCTCATGATAAATGAAAAAGTAAACACACCGAAGTAATGAATTTAATAAGGAATTATTGATAAAAGAGGGTGTTTAAATATTATAAAAGGACCCTATACGGTATTATATTTATTATAATGACTTTACTATGTAATTATAATAAATTGTTATTTATTATACTGGAGTTTAGATTGATTTCTAGGTAAGAAAAACATGTGGTAAGTGTTTTATTTCAAAATATCAACATTATTCTAGATTATTTATGTTTAGTTTTCTAATAGGATATTTTTTTCTTCTATATCCATATTTTATAGAAATATTTTAAATAAATTAATTAATTTTAACATATTATTTTTTAAATTCACTTTAACCCGTGTGTGAAATTTTACAAACTTTTTTGAAATGAATCTTTATGTCATTTCCCAGAAGAGTTTATTTATGAATTTTCTAACAAGAATATATAAGGAATGTTTTTATCTTATATTGAATTAACAAAAGTTCCCACCATCATGAAGCCTCATTAAATTTATGTTTAATTTATATGTTTATAAAGTTATTTTCAATGAACCAAGTTTTTTTAATGTGAGAAAATTTTTTATATTTTAAAAATATATTTTCAAATTGGATCCTAAAAAATGTTTTAATTGTCTATTGATTAAACAATGAAAACAAAATTCAATGTTACTAGTTATTTACTATGAATATGATAGAATGATACCATCCTTATTATCTCTCTATATTTTTTATGAATATTATGATGCAATTTATATGAAACCTATTTCTTTTCTGTGGGTTATGATGTGATGAAATGACAGAATGTTTGTGAAACTCATTTCTTTAAAATGATTACAGTATGATAAATTTTTTATGAAACCTATTTCATTTAATGGGTACTATTATAATGAATTTTTTATGATCTTGTGAAACATATATTTATGATTTTAGTTATATGACATTTAAGGCCTATATCACCCTCTAATGCATTGGGCAATTATTGATACCTCAAATGATAAATAAGACTGCAATGGGGAGTGAACCCTATTCAGTGAGGGACTTTGTCCACTATGATAATCCTGGGAGTGAACCTTGAATACTATGATAGTTTGGGGATTAAAACCATTCCACTATTTTTGTCTTTGAAAAGATCCTTGACTAATAAGGACATTATTTTCTATTCTTATATATATGAAAAAATATCATGTTACGTGTTAGTGGTATGCTCTCATTGCTCGTATTATTTAATTACTGCTATTATTCATTCCTTATGAACTGACATTATTCATTCTAGGACACAAGATTATGATTTATGATATACATGGAATGGTTTTCAAATGTTATTCTCATGTTCTCAGAACAATTTTCTCATTTATGCTTTTATGAACATAGATACTTTCCATGTTTACCCTTACTAAGCATCAGAGCTCACCCTTTATTCTGTTTCCTTTCCCTGTGTTATAAAAAAAGTTAGTAAGTATGAAATTTATGAGAAGGGTTCACGTTATGATGAAATACGTGGGAGGAAATGTAGATATTTTATCATATAATTGATTATATTTCTAAGTTACCAAATAAACTAGATCTAAAAGATTCTAGCTGGGATCATTTTTCTATGTAAATAATATTAGTTGTAATATATCTATATTTAAATTTCATGTCAATATAAGGGATAAATATCCAATGATCAGGATTAAATTTCACTCTGTTCCCTCATGGGAAAGAATCAATGGATCAAACTCAACTAATATTGGTCCATATTGAAGAAACGTAGAGCCTCACACACCTTTGGAGGAAGTAAATAGTGTATACTTTTAGTAATGACATGTTTTTAAATCCTCGGAAATTCTCATGTATATTCCCATTTTTTTATTCATGTTCCCATGTTTATTCACATGAAAACATACACATGAACAGGTTTGTGCCCATGTACACCTAACCATGCCAGTGAACGTGGTGGTTCCCATAAACCCTCATTGTGGCCATTTTCCTAGCCCTATTTTGGCATGTGTACTACCAGATTACATTTTGAGCCACCGGAATAGGTTCAAATGTCATGGGGTTTGGACCACAAGGAATGTGATCATTTATTTCAGGTGTAAGCCCCAATGTCACAGTTAGGGACCACACTCTGTGTGTGTTATTCAAACTACATGTTTTGTAACATGGGATTTTCTAGAACATTAGGGTTTCTCACACATTTCCACTCACTCCACATACCAATGAAGATTACCCCCCCCCCATTTCCATCTATCCTATATCTAGGGTAACCAAGCCTCGCTATCTTTCCTCGTTGGATTATGGTAATCCGATCAATTTGGAAATCAGACCTCATGACATCACAAAATCATTGCACACAAAAATGAGGAATGGGGATCCTTTCTCTAATACTGATAATACTATAATCATCCACTATCATCAGTATACCATGAACTCGATGATCTATGAACTCTACATCCTCTAATTATCATCTATGATCTCCTATAAAACCTTAGGGTTATGCTGATAACCCTATGATTTGTATAAAATATTATATTTTTAGTGGTTTATTAGGTTTTTGAATAATAAATAGTTAAATAAATAATAATAAATTTATATAATTATTTTAACTATGATATTGATCATTCCAAACACCTGATGCCGACAAAGATTATGGTGTGCCAATGCTAAAACCCATATTCCAAATTCAAAATAGGTATCAAGTTTTATATCTGAGACTCCTTTTAAGATTTATTCTAATTTATCAAGAAAACAATGGTCACATGATATAATATATTATAATATTTTTATTATATAAATCTCAGGATTATCAAGCCTTGGATACTCATGTCATCTTAGTTCCTAGATCTAAAAATATTATTAGATATATTCAAAATATTTACATGGAGAAATAGATATTATATAAAAATAATCACCTAGAAATCAATAACTAATATCATAGTGAGGGAATGTATAAGGAAATACATCATAAACAATACATTTATGTCTCATTCCAAGATATCTTAAATAAATGGTTAAGGCCTCATCCAATACCCAAGCAAGTTTGTCTCATGATAACTATCGATGTATTAAGGGAAAATATTGGTCCCTTTTCATCACATGAAAATTCTAATTAATTCCTAATATTAATTTGGAGAAACCTAATCAATGTAAAAAATTCATATTGAAAAAATAAAATATGAAATGTTAAGAATTTCACCAATTTATAAACATAAACATTAACCATCGAGAGTAATGTGGAGAATAGTATCAAAATAGAACATCCCTAGTTAAACTAATCATAAACCATCTAGATAAATAATAATTATAGAATCATTAAAAAAATATTATCAATGTATATTAGGAATAATAATGTTTTTTCATTGATGAATAAAGATACTATAAAAATATCATTTAAATCTTTTTTGAAGAAAATACCCCCTTTCACATAGAAATTCGCCATTAAAAAATATAAAATTCTAGAATACAAATAAAAAAACTTTGAAAGGAATCATGGATACTTGTAAATGAAGATTCAAAGTAATGAGTAGTCATGAACGCGTTAAATTTTTTTATTCTGAGTATAATAAAACAAATATTCTTTTAACATTTTTTGAAAAAATCAAAAGGTACCTTATTTAGAAAATGACAGGTATATTCCTTTTAAACCATATATAAAAATTAAAACATGGGTAAAATTTACTTTTTAAAATCATATTTTACTAATAAAAACATTTTGGAAACAATTTTTAGAAAACATGGATATGGATGAAAAATGATTATGGACTGAAGAGATAAATAAAGTTAGCATTTCTTAATAACATTTTCTCAATCAATTTAAGTAACAAATAGTTGAAAATGTTACTAATACATTCAAATTTAATGAATAACCATAGGATAAGAAAATATATTAGGTTTATAAAAGAAATATCAAATAATTCCTCCATGGGAGTCTTAAACATAAAAAACCAAAAATAATGTGGATATTGAGAAATAAACTCATACCAATTTGGTAACTTTTGAATAATAAGCCACTTGAAATAAATAACTTCAAATGGACTATCAAATACCATGAAGATAAATTTATTCATGATATAACATATCAAATGGGTAGTATATATACCACACAAAAGAAATAAGTAGTGAATATGATATATGTCTAATAAAAGTAAAAGTGAGATGAGAAACCCTTACGATGATAATAATGTTGAAGTGAGAACTAATTAATGAAGTGATTTTTTAAAAAAAATGAAAATACACATAAAACATGTTGAAATAAATCATGAAATATTCAAAATTCATTAAACACATAATATTATAATATCAATGATAGTGAATAAGTAATATAAAACAAAGAAAGGAAATTTAGTTCTGAAACATTTTACTTCTGGGTAACATTCAATTCCAAACACATTGTTATAAATAATTTAAATTTAAACTTAAAATTCCATAAATTATGATTAATTCATAATATAAAATGTAAATGTGAAAATATAGACACCGTATAGAATAAATAATGTGAATAAAAGAACATTTTCCTCAAATAATGGATTTTTGATATGGAACCCCTTACATAGATCATATAATTGAAGGGAGAATTAATCAATGAAGTAATAGTGTTTGAAGATTTTAAATAAAAAAACTAAATTCATAAAAATCAATAAAGTTTCATTTTATACATTATCATTACATGATAGAACCAATGAAGAAGTGAAATAACTGAATGAATGTAAATTGAGTAATGAAACCTCATACCTCAAGTCTGATTTCTTTTGTACGTGTATAAACCTATAATATAATATATATAGAATTATTATACACATATTACAGAACCATACTCATATATATTATACTATATATTATTTAATTATTACTTTTTATAACTTTTTAGCAACATGCCTTTATTAAAATTATTATTCTAGTTTGTAACTGCTTCAGTTTTCATGTATGTTTGGGTTTGGTAGTTTCGGTCCTTTAACTTTATCATGTATTATCTCTAGTATTTAAACCATGATATAAATATTACATATATTAATTATAGAAGTATTTATAAAATAAATTAAATTTTAGATACATAAAAATGAGTTACGCCAATTATGGAAAGGGTAGTTTATATGTATACATGAATGTTGTTTTCATTTTTTGAAGAATAGAGAGTGATGAATGCCTATCGTAGGGAATGGAAAAAGAAATTTTTAAATTTTTCATAGTGTAGAATAGTAGCTGACCTGGTTTGTCTCACTTGTTGATCATCATAGTTTATTCACTTATTAATTCTAATTTACCTATAACTACTTGTTTTTATTATTATTTTCATTTTATGAAAATAATTATATTTTCGGGTTTTGAATATTCTATAAAAGTGATAAAATGAAATTAAATTAAAAATTAACATGAAATTGTAGACATAATTAGTTTAGAAAGAAATAACTTTTCCTTCGGGGTTTGGTTTATGAGTTCTATAATTCTTCTTATCCTGGTTTAAATTCAGTTTGATAACCCAATTTTAAAATCTCACTGCTGGATTAAAATTCATTTATTTGGTGATTTTGAAATAATGATTGATTTAGAAGTCTAAATTCCACCTCCTCCCATAATCAAGGTTGATAGAACACCTGAATTTAGAGTGTGAAACCTTCTAGTACTCAGCTTCATCATATACCATTTCATCCATTGAACGACTCAATTCCATCATGTGACGAAATTCTATTCAAATTAAGGATGAGAAAATATTAAAATAAATGAAAAAAAGTTAGTTCAAGATGAGTATTTTGTGGTAAATCAACACACTCATACACATAAATTTTTCTCACCACAAATTTAAATCAAACATTTGAATTAAAGTGTATAATTCATGAAACTCCACTTACTACCCCTAGGATAAGATTTTTGTTAGCTTCACATTATCAGGAGTAAGAGGTCATGGTGAATAGATAAAGGGAAAATAATAAGAGAACAAAATAATTGAAGAAAAATAAAGGATGTAACACTTTAATTAAAAGAAATAGAATGAGTTACATAAAATAATCAAAATTATAGAAGCAAAATAAAAATCAAAAAAAATAGAGCATCTAGTAGCAGTCCACTCCAAATCCATTGATCCTTCGATATGGTGCAACATACATTTATTTATATAGAGAGGAAACCTCTCTTACTCTTTTTTTAGTGTCTTTATATATTTTTACAATAGTTTAATATATATATTTTTTAAGATATTACATGTTCAATATTAATATTTATCAGGATTTCCAAATATGGTGTGGATAGTGTGGCATCACCCTACAATGTGTATGGACATGAATGGGAATTAATCGGGATATGGAAGTGGTTTTTGAGGTGAGACATCATCAATGAGTCTCCCATCCATCCCCCAGGCCTTCATAGTGGCCATAAGGGTCTCCAGTAGTAAGAAGGGTATTGTTTCTCTTTAATGGTGGGATTGGGAAGTATAAAAGAGATCGATCAAACGTATATGGTAGCTCACATGGTGTTTCTAGATGAAAAAAGGAAAATATGAGCAGTGTGAGGCAGTGGAGGGAGGTATAATTGGTGAAGGAATCTTCCAAATCTACCATTGGTTCGATAGAAGATCACATCTACCATAGTATCAACATTAGATCATATCTACTATTTTCTCAAAGGTGTATCACTTATACATTTTTCATAATTGTAGATCAATCTACCATTGGCACACTAGTGGATCACATATATTGCTGGAAATTGTAGCACATCCTTCTTAATTAAGGAAAAATTTCTTTTTTGGGAAATATGTCTCACGGTGGAACACCATCCCTTCATAGTGGCGGTGTTAATGGTTCAAATTTCCTTCATCAAACACTCTGTTATTATAGATGAAGTTATATCTTCCAAGGTGGATAGCTAGTTGTTTCTTGATGATTTTAGGTGGTGGTATGGATAAAAATGTGGAGTCATCCTCTTATTCATGCATTGGTCTAGGGTAGTTGGAACATACCTCCAATTCCATCCATGGTGGTACTCATCAATGGAAGTGGTCAACTACTCGATTTTTATCTTGATCAATGGAAACAATGGTGTTTATATCATGATTCAAGGGTTCTTGGTAGTGTATAAGGAAGTCTCCTTCGATCCATATGACCTTCACATGGCCTGATAATGTCGGGATTCACTTCCCTGTGGTCATCTAGGATGATGGAATTGATTCAAGTTGGATTAGAGTGGTGGTAGTGGAAGGAAGATTGACCCCGAGCTATCCTCGTGCTCCCATGGTGGTTCTCTAGTGTTTTTATATGGAGGTGGTAAAGGAAGCCTGTGGTGACTGGTGGAGGGACCACAATTCCGTTTGTCCGAGCATCGAGGAAATGGAAGCGATGTGTAAAGCCTTTGTATCAATTAAGATTAAAAGTACCTCGACATAGATTTCCCCCATCGCATGTGAGAACACTCAATATTTGAATTTAAATGAAACCAATTCACATCCCAGGCTCAAAATCCTATTCTAGGGATAGGATCTCGGTACACACACACACACATATGTGTCTCCATGGCTCATATGGTCCGTGTACCACATACACACCCGCAAGATATTTTTTTGGACTATACACTACACAGGCCTAATCGCCCATGTAGATCACCTCCTCAGCATCTTGAGTAGGCAGTCCATGTGCTTTATTTGCTTGTCAGTCCACCTAGTGGGATAGAAATGTGGAAAGATAGCCTGGTTGAGTGATAGATTTAGATAATGGACTAATTTTTACCTACATAAAATTAAAAATATGAAATAAACTTCTCACAAAAAACACTCAATTAAATTCAAGTTTTCAAATTCCAACAATTATATTCATTTTAACCTATTTTGTTTTCAATTGAAATTTCTTTTATTTTAAATAAACAAAGAATTATTTTAAAATAATATTATTTACTATTTAGAATTATTTGAATTTGTGTAAAAATATGCATTAAAATATGAGTGTTTCAAATAACCCCAAACATAAATTATTCATATCCACGGGAATAAAATATCAACATAGAATTCTAGAGGTCACAAATTCTTCCAATATTTAAATTTCAAAGAAATAAAATGAAACAATTAACAATAGTAAACCAAAGTTCCAATTTCCAAATAAAATATCTATTAAATTTATCACTTCTAAAATAAATAATGAGTTACACTATTTTACTTTTTCTATAAGAAAATTGGTGGAACAAATAATTTCATTAATTTATGTTCCTCAATTTATTTTTATTAAACATTCAAATTCATGAGATACCTCTCTTTTTTTAGTTCTGAATAATACAATGACACACAAGAGTGGTGAATTGTGTATTTTCGGTACTCTTTAGAGATTATGGATTTTGCATATTTATTTATGATTAATGAATATATTAATGGACCTATACTATAAGTAATTGAGCATTGGATAAATTTTAAATATGAATAAAATAATATTTATAGTGGTTTGGGGAAAAAATATCCCCTAGTATACTCCACTAATTCTCTCTATGTGATCTTGGTCATTTTCACAAGAAAGAAACTCTTATCACTAGACCTTCAAATCAATACCTAAGTACAGGAAGATGATACCTTTACTAGAATTCTAAATATAGAATTATGGTTCTTTTACAAGTAACCAAAACAACCATATCTTAGTCTGAGAATATAAAACTCCACCACGACTGAGTCCGAGCAGTCGAAACTCCAATAGATCAAAATATTTTTATTTGTTTAATGGAAAATGTTGAACTTCATAGTTTTAGTATCAACTGACAGAATATTTATCTTCTTCTTTAAATATTAATTTAATTCAAGTAATAATATATTTTAAGTGATCCTGGTTGAAAATGATCTTTAATTATACATAAAGAAAGAAGAATTCATATGTGGTTGAAAAATATATCTTCAAAGTGTAGCCTCTCATAAAAAAATAATTGAGTCAATCAACCTTTACTAAAGCTCTGTAGAGATTCACAAAAAAATAATGTTGTTTCATATCTTATGTATCATGTATTTCTAAAATTATCCATTCAAATAAATATATATACTTTATTTAAATTTATCATATCCATGAATGTCACCTAATAGTCTATATATATTAAAATTTGAATCTATCAAGGGATTCATAACTTTCATTAATAATAGGAGTAATTTTATCCATTCAATATGGTTCTTTTAATAAATCATAACAAGATAATGAATCTATCAAATAATGGATTTCAATTGATCTACTTTTCTTTCTATAATGTTTCTAAAATAATGAATAAAATAGGGAAATTAAATCTCCATTGTAGAATAGAAAAATGTAGGGTTGAACTGCATAACATTGGATTCCTTTGCATAGAATAAGGTCTCTATTCAAATCAAAGTGTTCTTTTAAAAATAATTGGTTTCTTTTCTGGATATGCTTCCTAAACTATACTTTCATCTGAGAATAATGTTGTGATTAAAAGTAACATTGGGGTGAGAATCCCAACATTCATCCCTCTAGTGGAAGGTTGATTCCAAATGTAGGGTTGATTAACCATACATTCATTCTACAAACATAGGGTTTGAATAATGATTCCATACTTCAATGTTGGATAATTATTCCATACGCTTATATTTATCCATATGTAGGGTTTCCAATACATAGATTTATTGATTACCATAGGGATAATGATCCATGCGTTCATTCACTGAATGTAGGGTAAGAGAAATGTTTCCATAACACATCTATTATCTTTTTATTCCATCAAAATGATATAAACCGGATATATATATTCCTAAAAAATAATTAAACCAACATTTTTAGAAAACAACCAAGGGTATTTGGTAGCATCAAAATCAATAAGATTTATATTGTTTTGTTGAGACAATACATCCCCAATAGTCTCCCCCTTTTTATGATCAGACAACACATAACATAATTTACCAGAAATTATAGGAATTATAAAAACTATTAAAATAATATTTAAAAAACAATTATAGTTGTGAAAATTCATTAATTTTCCACATTATTATTTCAATTTCATAGTATTTTTTCAAGGATAAGACATAGATGCTCTTAAATTAAAAATGTTTTTGTTTACTCAATTTTCTCTCCTTTTTAGTGATATCAAAAAGAAAGTATATGAAAAATGATTAAAAAACATTTATTTTTCACAAAAAAAAAAATAAATTAATATTACAGTGTGCTAGTTAGAAAAATAAGACAAGTGTTCTGGAATTATAAAATTTGACATAAATAATAAAATTATAAAATTATAAAATGATATAAAAATCATAGATATAGAAATAAATTAAAGTAATGTAAGTTTAATTTCAAATCAAATGTTTTATAAAATTTTGAGTACATTAAATAATCAAATGGAGAAATGTTTCAAAAGTAGGGGCTTAGGTCAGACATATTGGTTTGATCTAAATATCCACTTGGAGTGGGTGCAACAAGGTGACAAATTTACTAAAAACACTATGAATATCATGTAGCTTCACTGACAAACTTTGAATGTAATTTTTGAAAAATTATATCCATTTTTGAATTATATTCATTAAATCATATCCTGTTATCAAATTCTAAACCAAATTTACTTTAAAAAATTAATTAACGTAATATGTTTTCTCAATAAAAGTAGATAACTGATCTTTAAGTTTAGGAAGAAATTGCTGAACTAGGATTCACTTGAGTTAATCTGACTAATCAACCTTCTATGATTATCTAAAAAAATTCAAGGGAGTATTTCCACACTAAAGAGTGTGAATTCTGTCATTAAAATCTCATAACACATGATTTATCACCTCAAATATTCTGATCAAATCAGGTGAAGTTGGATGTGTAGAGTTTTATTCTTGATGAATTTCTCTGATAGCCTAAAATTAACTTTCCAACATCTACTTCAACTAATCAAAATATGATTTCTTCACTGATTTTTCCTTAAAATTTATTATTCCTCAAGATAAATTTTTAAAAAAATCATCAATATAATCAAAAAAACAAAACATTATTGAATATCCCTAAATTGAGTCTAAAGAGATTAAAACTCAACTCTAGGAACATTAGAACTTATTAAATCTTATATTTCTTCATTTTAGCTTCAAAATATTGTCAGATATACAAGTTTTGTCCATTCAACTAATTGAAATTAAAAATCATAGATTCCATATTTATGTTCAGTGAGTCGGAAGACTCCTCAAAAAGTTCTTTGGATTGATTTCCATATTCCATTATATCTAGCGTTATATATTCTTCTAAAATAGTTATTTCAATTCCTTCTATCCTTTATCATAATGTAGACACCTCATCATTTATAGAATCAGCAACAGTAAGAGATATATTAATAGGGGTAGCTCCAATTGAAATAAAGACAAATTCCCTAAGTTGATTTTCCCTTAAAGCCACTTGATCAATATACGTATCCAATTGAGCCACAGACTTAACTCTTTCTTGATTATATGCTTCATATTTAAAAAAATGAACTCGAACTATACTCATCGGTGAAAGACTAGCTTCATCAACTCTGGATTCTCCTTATTCTTCTTCAGGTTTCAGTCTCACAAAACCAATAGTTGGTACCATTCTCTTCTCCCCTTGAGTAGCTCCCATCATTCTTTATTTTTCTTCTATTGCAATAGGTAATAGAATACCATTAGAATCACTCTATAACTATCCCAACATCCTTATAGTTCTATCAATTATAATATTGATGTGATTTCATCTTTTTCCTAAATAGATGCCCCGTATTTTTTAAAAACTGAATAATAATTGAAAAAGAGTTCTTAGATAAGGAAAAAATGTCGTTATTTTTTTTTTGATATCAATGATGAAATCATATTAGTATATACCGATTGAAATTCATCTTGATATTATTCAGAAACAAAAATTGAATATACATATCCTAATATATAAAAAAATCCAATCCATTCATCCTAAGCACAATTCCATATTAAATAAACTTCATCAAGACCTTCTGATCAACATTAAGGTCTTTAGTCATCATCTTCCTAACATTTTGAGTTTCAAATAGAGAAAACATTACATCTTATAACATAAATTTCTCATCTATAATATTTATTTAATAAAAATGAAATTCACCCTTCTAGGGACAAACCAACATCCTGGAAATTTGAAAGTAACAAATAGAAAATTCATTTTGGTAAATCTTAGAGACAATATTGTCTTCAACATCTCCAAAACTGAATGAAGCATTTCGAAAAAACACTTTTACATCAACGTCAAACACCATAGGTGTATTACCATCTCCAAAAATAAATTCAAACCATTTTAATCTAATATCATTCTCCAATAACATTTTTTTTGATTTAAACCATAAAAATATATTATCTTTCATTGAAGACCATTTCAATACATAACATGTTGTCAGAAATACTCACTCAGATCAACTTCATTCACTCTACATGAAGATTCCATTGTCAAATGTTTGAGGATTGAAGGTTTGAATGTTAGGGTTTTAGAAAACTAAAACAAGAGACACTATAAAATCAAAAGGGTCATAATGGAGTTCGAAAGAGAGTGGGAGTAGTCTAATGGTATAGTGATGTGGTCTGATTTCAAGGTGATTGAGAATGTAATCATTATTTTTAACTTGAAAATAAAAATATAGAGAAATCAAAATAAATATTTTTTAAAAGTTAAAAAATAAATAAATGATAATTAAATAAATAAAAAATTGACAAAATCGATAAATGAATAGATAAAAATAAATTGATAAGTATTTATTTAAAATTAAATATTCCTAAATAACCCAAAATAAAATAAAAACATGAATTCGGAAGTGGTTTAGTAAAAATATTGTCTAATTTATATTCGATTTTTAAAAATTCAAAAGATATATCCTTTTTAAGAACATGATCTCATAGAAAATGATTCTTTATATCAATATGCTTATTCATAGAATAAATTATAGGATTTTTGATATTTTTATTGCACTAGTATTATTACATAAAATGGGAATATTAATAAAAAAATCCAAAATCAATTTGAGTATGGTTTATGCACTACACTTGTGCACATCAACTTCCATCTGATATATATTCTACCATGTCTATTGATAGGGAAACATAATGTTGTTTCTTAGTTGACCATGATACAAAATATTTTCTTAAAAATTGACAGGTTCCTGAGGTTTTTTTTCAATATAATATACATCATCCAAATATATCATCTGTGTATGAAATTAAATTAAAATCATAATTTTTTACGTAAAGTAGGGATTGGAAATAATTCTTTTTCAAATATTAAAAATATTTTAACAGTAGTGAGATGGTATTATTTTGGATTTGAATTAAATCTTGTATATAGACATATAGAAATATTATGTCTGATCTGCAAGCAGTCAGATACAATTAAAAACCAACCATACCTCTATATAACTTGTTGTCAACTGGTTCTCTAGATTCATCCAAATCAAGTTTTATATTAGTACACATGGGAGTTGTACAAGTCTTGTTGTTTTCTAGAAAAAACCCTTTTTAATAAATCACTAATATATTTTCAATAATTTTAAACATTTCTATAATCTTTTTGATAAATCTGAAATCCTAAAAAGAAATTAATTTCTCCCATCATACTCATTTCAATTTTTTTTTGCATTAGAGTTGGAAAATCATTATAAATATTTTTATTTGTTGAACCGAAAATAAAATTATCAACATACTTTTTTAATAATAAAATATTAGAAGAAAATATTTTCTTAAAAAGAGTGTGATCTACTAATACCATAGAAAACATATTTTTCAACAAAAAATAGCTTCATATTTCATAATAATATGTAGTCTTGTTTAAGGCTGTAATGATATTTAGTAAGTTTAAAAATAGAATTTGGTTTATTAGGGTCTTCAAAAACTGGGGTTTGTTGAACATAAACATCCTCCATTAAATATATTTTTAAAAATTCATATTTAACATCGATATGATATAATTTAAAATTCATTTGATATTCATAATCAAAAATAATTATAATGGATTATAATATAGTAATAGGTGAAAAGGTTTCATTATAATATATTCCTTCTTCCTGATTATGTCCTTTTTCTACTAATTTATCTTTTTACTAGTGGTGATCCCTTGATCATCTTGTTTATTTCTAATGATCCATTTGGTTCCTCTTACTGGATAATATGATGGCATGTCTACTAATTCCCAAAATTCATTTCATATGATTTAGTTTAGTTCTCTTTTCATAGAAAATGACCAACTCCCATCTTCTCATGATTCTTCAATATACTTAAGTTCTAACTAGGATAGAAAGGTAAACAATTAAACTAATTTTATTATATTTCTTATAGTTCTAAATCATTTTCAAGTTTTCTTATAAATTTTTCTAAAGTATGGCCTTTTAAGGTTCTATAATGCCTAGGTAAGACACTTTCAGGTTCTTCAGTTTCATTTTCTTCTAAACTAGACTAAATTTCATTGATTTTATTTTCAAAATATGTCATAGGTGAATAAAGTCTCATGTTGTTAAAAGAGTTATTATTTTCATCTATTTGATCTTTCTTTATAATGAAAGGATTGTTTTCAAAAAACATTACATGAATTGATTCTTCAACAAACCTTTACTTTTTATAAAACACTCAATAGGAATTATAAGTATCCGAATATCCTTGAAATATTTCTTTATCATATTTTAGATCATATTTACCAAGTTTATCCATAGTATTCAAGACATATACCTTTCATCCAAAGACTTAAAGTAATTTACATTAGGTTTTCTATTATTCCAGATTTCATAAGGTGTCATTTTAATTAGGGGTCTTATTGAAACCCTATTCATTATATACCAATTTTCACTTACAACATCTGCTTGGAAATAGTTATTAATATTGTTTTCATTCGAGATAGTCCTTTACATTTCATTAAAAGTTCCATTTATTATTTCAACGATACCATTTTTTTTGAGGTGTTCTTAGTGCATAAAATATATGTTTAATACCTATATTTGAGAAAAAAGAATTAAATTATTGATTCTGAAATTCTCCACCATGATCACCTTTCGATGAAATTATTTTAAAAAACTTTTCTTTTTAAACAATTTTCCAAAAACTTTCAAAAATAATTAATACCTAACTTTTGGGTTTTAGAAAATAAACCCATGTAAATCTTCAAAAATCAATAACTAAAACACTGACTTATAATTTACCATCCAAACTTGTAACCCCAGATGGTCCAAAAAAATCAATATGGATTACTTCTAATGTATTAGATATAGTAATTTTGTTAATTGATTTGAAATATTATTTATGTTGTTTGCTGATTTGGTGTGCATCACCGAATATGTCATTATCTAATTTAAGACTGGTTAAATTAGAAATTAATTTTTTTATAGATAATTTATGTAAGACATATATATTTCAATTTCAACATATTATATGAAATATACATGAATAATTTTTCTTAGATGTTAAATAATTAACTTTCCTTTTAAACAAGTAATTGATATCCAAAGTATAAACATTTTTAAATATAGGTTCTCTAAATTTACGCAATTTATCTTTAAAAACTGGGAAGGAATTTTTATAAAAATTAACACAAAATCCTTCATCACAAAGTTGAGAAATACTTAGCATGTTTTTCATTAGACCATGCACATATAGTACTTTGTTGATTGAAATCGTCTTTGGATCTCCAACATTTCCAATTCCAATTGTTTTTCGTTTTTCATTATCACCAAAGGTGAAAAGACCTCCATCCATTTGTGTCAGTGTATGGAAATGTGTAGAATTTCTACTCACGTTATAGGATTATCCAATGTCTATATATCATATAGCATTTATTCCTGTTTTCTTTAATTATAATAGCATTTAAACATATTTTTGTTGTGGTGCCCTTATTTTCATGGATCCATCATTGTTTGTAAGTAGTAATCTAGGATTCTATATTTTCTTTATTTCACAAAAATTCATATTACAAGCTTGAGTCATGTTTTTTAAAATAAAATCCTATTTAATACCACTTATTTTATGATTTAATAAATATATGTTTTTATTGTAACATCCTTTTATTCCACAATAATATTAGTTAGAAGTTTTTAAATTGGGAAGAAAATAATTTGTGTATACTTTTGATTCTTCACCCCTAATACATACTCCCAAATTTTCAATTTTAAGAAATTTTGTTCCAAGAATCTCATTCAGAGTATTTTATCCTTTTGTTAAAATACTAGATGTACTTTTATAAGATTATACATCATCCTATAATTATTTTATCCTTTGTTCAAGATCAATACAGTTTGATGTTGATGAATTATATTTCTTAATTAATTACTGATTTTGTTTTAGAATTTTGTATTTTATACCTAAAATAACATTGTGAATATTTTTTGATGATTTATGATTCTGTAATAAAGATTCATATTTAACTTCTAGAATTGAATAATAAGCATCTAATTTTTTTTATAAGTTATCGAAGTCAGAAGCCGAAGAGTTGTAAAATTTTACATCTTCTTCTTTTTTAGGCATAAAGAACATGTTGGATTTGATATTTTTTGAATCTTTCTTTCAATAATATTTTAAATAGATGCTAGATTATTCAGATAAACTCCACATACATTTCATGGATCTCTTATATATATGTTCATAATCATCATTCTTATGATATTTCTTTTATTTCTTTATTATTTTGTCTTTTAATTTGGGGATAATCAGGTCTGATGTGACCCAACATGTTTCATTCATAACAACATAATTCTCTAGATCCTATTTCATATTTCTTAAAGTATTTTTATAAGTGTAACATATCATTACCAATATATCAGGTATTTTTTTATCCACATTGTGGTTTTCCTTTTCTCATTGTTTGTAGAGAGATGAGAATGAATTGGTAGGATACCTATAATGGTGAAGTCAATGGTTTGTCGGACTCTTATATTTAACTAGATTTTTTTACATGCATTGAGATGGTTCCATTCCATGTAACTAGGTTGCACTTCATGTAATTGTAGATGGGTACAAGTTGTGAAATTATTTATGTTGTGAATAGTTACACATTGTGAAGAGGAGATACACATCGTGAATATTTTAAATGATGGATTATAATATGAGGTGATAGTTTCTCTAGCATATGTGGGATCATGGAGGTTACACATCATGAAACTATGATAGACGTTGTCTAACATTCTGTGTATAGTTTTAAAAAAATTGGTTTTTTTCTCTCATTTCTTATCTCCATAATTAATTTCCCTTGACCCAAGTCATTTTCACATTCAATTTTGGGAGACTCCTCTCCTTCTAGATCGATCCATTCGGTGTTCAATCTACATTATGGTTGTGGTGTGTTTCTCTAAGTTTGTGATCTTTCTGATTCTTCATTATTTTAGATCACAGTAGCATGCTTGGTTTTCATTATCAGATCTATTTTTATAAATTGGTGTTTCTTTTCTTATTCCAATATCCATTTTTTGATCACATTCTGGAGGTCATTCCATTGTTGGTTGTGGTGCGGTGGGAATTAGTTGCTGTGGTATGTGGTACATCCTCTTCTCTTTAGACTCTCTTTTTTAATTTAATCAATTATAAGATATTTGGATTGGATACTAGGTCCTTCATTGAAATCTTTAGGTTTTTCATGTTTTTGGATATCATTGCAGGCATGTGCATCCTGAGTTTTGAGGTAGGTGGTTCTGTCTCAAGGATTTTTTTGATAAAATATATTTTCCCATTCTTATAAATTGGTTTATCAATAAATTGGTGTGAAATTATAATGATTTCATGTGTGTGTTGGAAAGATATTTTGAATAAAATTGGTTTTCATTGGTTCTTTATAAATGAAAATAAAATGGGTATTTTTAAATCATTGAAAAAGGTTTTGTGAAATTGTTTTTAAATGATTTTCAAATCATTGAAATTATTTTGAAAATGAGTACATGGGATACCTTGGGTACTAGGTGGAGGTTTTAGGGTTTATCTCGAGGCCATCGTCTATTATAGGGTTTCACGTTCTAGGGTGTTCCTTTGGTCCAAGTGTGTAGATTATTAGATCTAGGTATAGATATGATGTTGGGGTTTCTTTTTCTAGGGTGTATCATGGTCCTGGAGTGTAGATCATTAGCTTTAGGTACCACAATTAAATTTTCATAAATTTAGGGGTATGATTAGTATGTTTCCTGACCTACTGTATTCCTTGGTATTATGATGCATGTGTTTCTACTGTTGTTTTTTATTTTTTTAAGGTAATTCCTTGGCCCAAGACGGCCAAAGTAAAAATATTATTAAAAGAAAGATTACAAGAGTCTAAAATACAGGATCATATTGCAATATTTTTTCAAGAAAGTAAATAAGAGTAGTGGGGATGTCTTCATACCAGGTAATGTCTTGATTTACTCCCATGTGGACCAGACTATCTTTAACTATGTTTACTTATTGATAAACATATGTGATGATATAGTTTAAATATATAAGCGAGCGGGAGAATTCCATCTAACAGGAAGTAATTTGAAAAGAAATATATTTTATTCTATTCTAGATCTCTTAAATAATAGTCATCGAGTCACTTTCAATCCATAGTTTGTGCCAACCAAAGTTCTTAGCAAAGGTAATAGCATGCATCAAACTCAGCATCTCAGCTTCAAGGTAGATGGAAATGCCACATTTACCCATGAAGCATCCAAGTATCTGACCGAGGTCATTCTTGAATATATCACAACACCCTTCAAGTCCCGAATTTCCCTTGGAGGCACCATGAATATTGATTTTGATCCATCCATTAGGGGGATCTCCAGAACACCTCTAGAGTGCGATGCGGTTGATAGAAATTGTTTTTAATCCTTAGTTTCTTCAAGATCCCAAAGTCATGCATGGTGTTATAGAAATGTATCTTTTGTATCAAGGCTGATTCATGTGTGCCAATGAGGATCTTCATACGACCTGTATTTTGATTGAGTGAGAAATTCTTATTAATAATAGTATTCCGATCATAACAAATCACATGGTGTAGCTCAGCAACCGAAGCAAGGAAAAGGTTCTTGATTTGTTGAGAGACTTTGATTTCAGCGGATTTTTTTTGTTGAGTTCTGACTGAGTCAAGAATCAACCATCTATAGTCAAAAATTTCAAGAATATTGTTCCAAAGAGAAAAATTATAAGCACACGAGAGAAAGATTTGGTTATCATCTTGTCTATGTTGATAACAGATTCTGCACTCAGTGCGAATCTAGATGCCAAAATATTGGAGTCAAATTTTAGTGGGAACTCTATTGTGAGCATGACTCCAGATGATATATAATCTCGAATGTTTGATACAAGGTGTGTTGAAATATTTTATCCAAATGTGATTGCTCTCAGAGTTACAAAAACAATGATTATATAAATTTTTTTGAGTAAATCATACCACAGTTTTAGCCTGGATATTCATGCTGATTATTTTGAAAGATGGTATGGAAATAAATGGAATTGATATACATGATTTTGTTTTGGAACTGTGATAAAAAGATAAATGTTTACCATGTTTTCCATAAAACTACTTTGATTCCAATCGTTCCATATTTTATTTAAATTGATCATATATGAATAATTAAAAATATACTTCTTATAGAAATCATGCATGATATCATATTGAGCCTGTTATCTCACACCATGTGAACCTCTTCAGGTTTTTATAGACATTTGTATGTCATCTGTTTTAGGGAAAGGAAAGGATTTGCAGTGTGGAGATGAGGTTCCATGTCAGCCTATTTGGGTAGTTGGTGGTGAGATGGTGGGAGTTCATCCATGACATCATTTGGAGTAGCTGTTTGGTTTTAGTCCTTTGCATATGGACTTATAGATTAGAGTTTTGGATACTTTTTGAGTCATTTGTTCTTGTTGTATTTCTTACAGTTATGGAATATATTTATCAGTATTCTATTATTTATTTTTTCTTTGTGTTTATATATGTCATGTGTTTTTTTCAGGTTAGGAGAAATTGTTCCCTATGGTTTTTTTCATACTCGGGTTCTTGTCGCCAACCTATAGTGATTGGGAATTCCCTTTAGGTATGTGAACGAATGGTTCGGGTTCCATGTTTGAGGTTAACATAGGTTGGGTCATTATAATTTGGAATTAGAGGAGGTATTTCCTCAAGAGTCTTTGTCATGGGACTTTTTATTAGACTAGAGATAGGATTTTCAGGACTTGATTGGTATGTTGTGAGGAGTTCTTGAATATATCATATCACAATGATACTAAAGTTTCCTTGAGAAGTAGGGATACATATCTCTATTGTTCGATTTAGTTTTAAATCTCAGTTTCTTCTTATGGGTTTTCTGGTTTGAACAATGTTTTTTTCTATTATTAAGTCATTCTTATGTTTTGGTATGCAGTATTATGCCTCTGAGATGTCTTCCATGAGTTCCTTGGGAAGGTGTAGTTGATCTTCCATAAGGGAATCCACATAGAGATCAAAATATCATCGAGAATATCATATGGGTAGTATGTGTTATCGATCAGGATACACCATGAGTTTAGGACACAGTTGTTGCGGTACAACTAAGAGATGGATGAGAGAGATCAATCATGGGATTTCTTGTTAGAGAAGCAATTATCCTTTAAAGTAACGACTAAACCTCAAGAGGAAAAGGACTGGTTGGATCAGATCAATCAAATATTTGACTTCTTTAAGTCACCTAAAAAAATCAAGGTGAAATGTGCAGCGTTTAGGCTCGAGGGTTTGGAAATTGATGGTGGGATTCTATTGTCTAGGAAAACAGAAACGTGGACTTGTATTAGAAGAGTTTCAAAACTCTATTATTCTTAAAGTTTCTTCTAGATTCACTGAGGCTAGTAAAGTCAATAGAGTTTCTTTATTTACAATAATTTTGTTTTTCAGTAATGTCATACACCAATCGGTTTGTCGAACTTGACTATTTTTCTTAGGATGTAGTGATGAATGAACAGTCGAAGGCTTAGAAATACCTAAAAGTTTTTCCATTGAATATTATATCACAAGTGTTTATATTGAAACATTCTACCTATATAGTGATGGTAGATAGAGCTATGATTTTAGAGATAGATATAGAAGTCAAGGTTGGTTTTCCCAACTCTTCTCTTCCAACTAGTTGAAGCTTCGGTAGAATGCATGGGAAGAAGAAGAAGTGGTAAGATCATCACAAAAGTGATGGTGGTGAGCCTGAACAGTGAGCCTCCTCTACATCATCTACTAGGGCCAGTAGTATGCCTCTAACTTACTATTAGTTTGTAAAGGTTATACACACCAAAAATTTTGGTCCTATTCCCACGAAGACTTTCAATAGATATGGACATGTTGGTCATTTATAGAATTTCTATCAGGAAATGACTCAGCCTTGTTATATTTGGGATTCATTGGCTCAAAATGCTACTGCGACATAAAAAAAAGATTCAAGGACTATAGGTCTCTAGCAACATGCTTCAGGAGTAATGAAATTTCAGGCAGTATATGAGTTTCCAAATAAATTGGATGCAATTATAGAGATAGTGAGAAGTATTATCCTTATTTCATCTTTGGTATAAATTTCTTTATTTTGATACTAATACCTTTAAATTATAAATACATACACATTTTTTTGATGTTATTAAACTTATAAGGGAACTTATTATCTTTTAAATGGATTTATAAACACTTCTTCATAAGAGGAAAGGGAATGGGTTATTGTGTCCTTCATGTTCATAAATGATAGCTGATACAGAATTGGTTTGGGGTTTTACCCTTCTTGATTATAATCTATTTGACATGATCATCAATATGGATTTTCTTGTCTCTCAGTGAGCTAAGGTTGACTTTTAACATCAGTGTGTTTCATCTATTATTGTCGATGGGATCTATGTTCTGTTTCAAGTACAGTGGAACCTGATATGCAATTGTCCAGGGCCTTCCCACCCAGATCTCATAAGTTTTTTTCCTATTGTTTCATTTGATCTTGATGACATAGCTTCTATTGTTGATCTCCCCATTGTTTTTTGAGAAATTTCAGACGTTTTACCAGAAAAATTCCATAGTCTCCCTCCTTAAATAGAGTTATATTTTATTATTGACTAGGTGTTAGGTACATAGTTGATATCGATACATTCTTATCATATGGAACCAAAATAGATAAAATAGCTTAAGATTCATTTATATGACCAATTAGGGAAATGTTTCATTCACCCTAGTGTTTCTCCTTGGGAGTCCTCTTTGCTCTTTGCCAAAAAGGCAGATGGTTAAATTCTCTTATGTTTGGAACATTGGAAGTTGAAACAGGGAACGATTAAGAAAAAATATTATTTTCCCCGTGTGGATGATTTTATTGATCAGTTAAGGAAAATTGGTTCTCGAATATTGATCTTAGGTCGCGTTATCTTCAGCACAGAGTTAGGGGTTCTGGTATGCTGAAAAAAGAATTGAGGAGTCAGTATGGTCATTATGAATATCTTGTGATGTATTTTTATCAAAATAACACTCATGTAGGTTTTATGGATTTGATGAATAAGATAATCCATAAATATATTTACAGTTTTTTGTTAGTGTTTGTGGATGATACTCTTTTATTCAAAATCCAAGTGTGGGAACAAACACTAACTATGTTTGGATCAATAAATTCATTGAAGCCACCTTTTTTATGGAAATATTTCGAAATGTAGTTTCATGATTCAACAAGTTAAGTTATTAGGGAATAATATTTCAAAACATATCAGTTGATCTAAAGAAGGTTAAGGTTGTTTTTTCATGGAAGTAACCACGTAATGTCTTTGATATACGAAGATTCCTTGGCCTTAGTGGATAATACCTATGGTTTATTAAGTATTTATCTAAGATGGTGTCACCTTTCACTACTCCTACTAGGAAAGCAGTGATATTCACATGGGATGTGAATTTCTAGTCTTCTTTTGATGAACTGAAATGAATTCTGAAAATAGATACTATCTAGATCTTAATTTCAGCCAGTAAGGGGTATGTGTTATTTTTATGATTTCAATGATGGTTTGGGATGCGTGCTTTTGCAGGATGACCATGTGGTATATTAAATATCTTTTCAGCTATAGTCACATGAGAAGAATTAACCCACTCATGATTTTGAGCTTCCTGCAGTTATTCCTGCTCTTAAATTTTTGTGGAACTATCTTTATGGGGAAATATTCATAGTATTCTATGATCATAAGAGTTTGAGATATATTTTTTCTAATAAATACTTAAATATTAGATAGATAAGATGAGTATAATACCTTCAGATGTTTGACTTCAATGTTTAATACACCCTAGGAAAGGGAAACATTGTTTCAGACACTATTAGAATGAAAGTACCATCGAAAGTTGTTCTAGAATCAAAGGAGGAGTGGAATTTTATGGGGATTTTTCTCAGTTGCACTTACATGCTAAGGAGGATGTTTCATGTATGGTTCTGACCAGTGGTCAATTATCATCATCTCTCCTGGAGTTAATTTTGTAGAATCAATAGTAGGATTATGATTTTCGTAATGTTTTGGAAATACTTTATTTTGGGGAGTCCATTTTTAGTTGGTCTCTTTATTTAGATGGTATAATCCATTTTTTAGAGTGGGTTTTCATCCCAGCATCTGTGGGGAGTTTATTGTAGTTTAATTCTCACATATCTTTGTGGTTTGTACATAAAAACACTAAATATATGTATTATGTCATGATATGATGATTTTGGTGGTCGAGTACGAAGCGTGATATTTCAGATTATGTGTCTCTTTGTTACATCTACCAATAGATAAAGGTAGATCACTTGAAACCCTTCGGTTTACTTCAGCCTCTTTCAGTGCTGATCTTGAAATGGGAGAAGGTGTCCATGGATTTTTTTTTTGATTACCACAAACTCCAAAAGGGAAGAATTATATCTGGGTGGTTGTTGATCGGTTGAAGAAGTATGCTCATTTCATTCTAATCAAGGATACCATTAAGATTGTTGATTTGGGTATGTTGTATATGCATGAGATTATGAGGTTACATGGGAGTACTTCTTCCATTGTTTCAAATAGGGAGACTAGGTTTACCTCTAGGGTCTGGAGGATTCTCCAAGAGGCAATGGGAACTTAGTTCAAGTTGAGAAAAGCTTATCATCCACAGATAGATGTTCATATGGAGTGAGTAAATCAGACCCTAGAGGATATGCTTTCTGCATGTGTTCTTGACTTCGATGGATTGTGGGATATCCATTTGGGACTATTTGATTTTGTTTACAACAACAGTTATTAGTAATTGATAAGAATGGATCCCTTTTTGAAATTATATGGTCGCCCATTTAGATCACCTCTTTTTTGGGATGAGGTGGGATAAGCAGCTTTAGATGGATAAATTTTGGTTCAGGAGACATCTATGAAGATTCCGGATGTACATCGACATCTGGTTACAGGACAGAGTCAATAGAAATCATATTCAGATTGAAGGCATCGTCTTTTGGAGTTTTCCATTGGTGACTGGGTTTTCTTGAATGGTTCTCCTCAGTTGGGTCATTCTTGACTTAGAAAACTGGGAAAGTTGTCTTTGAGATATGTTGGACCATTTGAGGTAAATAAGAGGCTAGGATAGGATGCTTATCTATTAGAATGTCTAATTTATTTGAGGGGTATTCATGAGGTTTTCTACATGTATCATATGAGGAAGTATTACCCTGATGTCACTCACATTATGAGTTGGGAAGAAATTGAGTTAGAGCCATATATTTATGTTCTGTAGAAACCAACTCATATTATTGAATATCAAGTAAAATTATTTCATGGGAATTCAATTTAATTTTTCATAGTTTTATAGAAACATGGATCGTATTCTCATGAGACTTGGGAATGTGAGTCATTGATGAGGGTGCAGTGTCCTTGTCTTTTTTCAGGGATTACATATTCCACATTACTTCTCAGGGATGTAATTTATTTATGGTAAATAGTATGTAGCATCTCATTATCAATTTATCAGGTATCTCTTTATCCTCACTATGGTTTTCCTTTTCCTATTGTTTATAAAGGGATGAGAAGGAATTGGGGGGATACCTATAATGGTGAAGTCACAGGTTTTTTGGAATCTTTTATTTAACCAGCTCTTTCTGCTAGTTTTAGGATGGTTTCAAATCAAGTAACTAGGTTACACGTCTTTTAAGTGTTGTTGGGTACAATTCATGAAAGCCTTCACGTTGTAAAATGATACACGTCATGAAGAGAAGTTACATATAGTGAATTTTTTAAATGATGATTTTTAATCTGAGGCGATGGTTTTTCTGGTGTATGTAGGACCTCGGAGGTTACACATTGTAAAATTGGGTTACACATCATGTAACATACCATATAAAATTTTAAAACAGACATGCGATTGTTTTCTCTCATTTCTTTTCTCAAGGATTCAATGCCCTTGACCCAGGAAATTTTCCTAGGTGATTTTGGGAGACTCCAATCCTTTTATATTGATATGTTCAACGTTCAATATCCAATGTGGTTATGGTGTGTTTCTTCTGGTAAACGATCTTTCTACTCCGTTGTCATAGATCATGTTAACTCACTTGGGTTTTTTTATCAGATCTATTGATATTTTCTTCTTCTTAGATCCATTGTGTGATCTCGTTCTGGAGGTCATTATTTTTTTTCGTGGTGTGGCGGGCATTATTTATCAATGTATGTGATATTTATTCTTCTTTCTATACCTTCTTTCTCAATTGAATCATTCCTAAGATGTGTGTATTGGATTCAAGGGCCTTCATTGATGTCATCGTGTTATTGTTGTTGGTGGACCCCTTTGCGGGAGTGTGAGACCTAAGTTTCAAGGTATGTGGTTTTGTCTCTAGCCTATTTTAAATGAAATATATTTTTACATTGTTATAAATTTGTTTATAAATAAATTTTTATAAAATTAGAATGATTTATTATGTATTTTTGGAAATATATTTCAAATGAAAGTGGTTTTCCTAGGTTTTTTATAAATTGAAAGAAAATGGGTATTTTCAAAGAATTGAAAAAAAAATTGGGAAATGGTTTTTAAATGATTTTTGTAACATTTGAATGATTATGAAAATGAGCACATGCATTAACTTTGGTACTAGATGGGGGTTTAGCTTGAGGTCATCATCCAATGTCGGGGTTCTCTTTTTGGGGTGTTCATATTATCCTAGAGTGTTGATTATTAGATCATGTTATGGATATGATGTTTGGGATTAACTTTCTGGGTTGTCTCCCTAGTCATGGAGTATAGATCATTGGATATAGGTACCAGAGTGCACTGTTCATAAATTTATGGGTACAAGTAGTCTACTGTCTGACCTGTTGTATTACTTGGTATTGTGATGTCTGTGTTACTAATGATGCTTTGTATTGCTTGGAAGTGGACTATTTTATACTTGATATATATGTTGATTCTTGTGAAAGATGATATGGAAAATTTTCTTTGAAATTTATATACCTGATTTTTTTATAACTATGATAAAAATGGAAAGGTTTACCATGTTTTCTATAAAACTGATTTACTACCTATCATTCTATGTTTTATTTAAATTAAGAATATAGGAATTTTTATAAATATAATTATTATGGACCTCCTGGGTGAGATCCTATTGACCCTGTTAGCTCACACCCTGCACTCCTATTTTGTGGGGAGTATAACTTTGTATGTCTTCTTTTTCAGAGAAAGGCAGGGCACTGTAGTGAGGCAGTGAGTTTTCATGTAAGATTCATTGAGTATATAGTGCAAAGATGGTGGTAGTTTGTATACGCCATCATTTGGAGTAGTAATTTGGTTTTAGTCTTTTGTAGTTGGACTGGTTGGTTAGAGTGTTGGAACCTTTTATTGTCATTTGTTTTTGTTGTCTTTCATATCATTAAGAAATATATTTTTCAGTCTTACACTGTTTCTTTTTTCTTCATGTATATATATTACATGTGTTTTTCTTATATTTTGTGTAATAATTCCCTATGATTTGTTTTTCGATGCCTATGTGCTTGTCTTTATCCCCTAGGGATCAGGAACTCCCTTTGGGAATGTGAGGGAATGGTTTAGGTTCCAGGTTTTAGGGTAACCCTAGTTGGTTTTTTAAAGAAATATTCTTTACTCCTTGTATAATACTCTAAAATTTCAATCTATATTATCCATTTCCATTTTAGATTCTTAGATATATGAATTTTATTTAGATGTCTTGTTTTGATTTTCTTTCATACTTCTGAGATGTCTCCTTAAGGGAAGTAATTCCCCTTTTAAAATCATGTGATATTAAACTTTATCTTTAATTTCCACTTCATACATCATCAATGTTATAATTAATTCCTTCATATTCAAATTCTTTATTAGTAAAGATTTCTAAATAGTTGTAGATATTCCATTCCATTTAAAGATATGTACTCTATGTACTTTTAGTGCTTGACCTGATTGAATAATGGGATCTTCAAAAGAAGTAACACTATTGACAATATCTGTTAAACATCCATTAATTTCTATGATTCCTTCACCGTATTAAATTATAAAGGTTTCAAACTTTAGTTTTTCAGTAGAATAACTCTCTTGTATAATGTTATATGTTCCTTCATATTTGATAGTTATTGTCTTTTACATTTCATAGGAAGTAAGGAATTGTGATACTAAATTGAATTCATCAGTTCCTAGTCCAAAAATTATGGAATTCATAGCCTTTGAGTTGATATCATATTTAGATTTTATTGCGGCAACCCATGTTTTTGGTTTCTCATGAATTTAATAAGGGGTGATAATCTTAAAATAAACTTTAAATCCCATATTTTTAAGATAGATTATCATTTTTTATTTCCAACTTCCATAATTATCACCATTAAAATGTAGTGCAAAAATCATAAACATACATTATTTCAGATCATCCATTGACATCTGTTTTGTATAGACCTTATAATTTTAAAATTTATAGGGATTTATCTACTTTATCCAAAATCTCTCCTTTGATACTAATTGTTAGGTTGGAATAATACAAAGATACACATGAGGAGGGTGAATTATCTTATTTCAGTAATCATTAATGATTCTTTCTTTTGTCTTTTCAATAATATTTATATATTCTCCTATGTCTATATCCATTTTTTCATTTTATTATTCAATAGGGGAAAACAATAATGAGTACAATGTATGAATCAAGGACATTTTTTTCAATTTCCAATACCCATCATAAAAGCCCCACACTTTTTATTTACCATTCATTTCATCCCTTTTACCATGAATTCCCCCAACCTTCACTTCAACTTTAAAATATCATATAAATACTAAAAGGAGGGAAGAAATGGATAAAAATGGCTCGAAACATGGATCATTACAAAAAATGTCATTCGTGGTCTTTCTGGGTTAATTAAGGATTGATATATAATGTGGTCTCAAAAATAAAGGCATTCCAAAATATGCCTCAAAAATTTAAATGTGTTTGTGTGTAGTTATATTTTGGAAAATCTTCAATTCAAGTTCTAGTAGGTGGCATTCCCCAACATCACTCAAGGAAAGTGCTCAAGATAAAAATATTTGGTCGCTAAATCCTCACAATAATTGAATGTATAATTTGGCACAATCACTCATTACATGAGTAATAATAATAAGTCAATTCTAATGAATTTTTGAATTTCAAAGCATGTAAAATGTTTATGAAATTTCATTTACATGAATCAACTAATTCACTAAAATCACAATTCATCATTTAAATATCCATGTTTCACTCAATCAGTCAATTATCTATTTTACTCCTTCCATATCATTTTCATTGATATCTAAAACATTCTTCATAGGGTTATAAATAAACTCATGTCTCCAATATAAGTCAAGTTAATCAATAATTTAGTCATGGGCATGTAAATTTTATTTTAATGCACGAAACTGGTTGTTAGAAAAACAAATATAGGGAGTTTAAAACTAAATAATTTAAGAATGGTCTTCCTATTGAAATGCATATTAAGTCCTCCTAGTTCACTATTTGGGGGATTCCTTCTTCTATCATGGACCTACAAAGGATAATCAATAATTAAAACTCAAGGACCATTTCATTTAAATAATAGGGGAAATGGGATGCATGCTAATGAAATTCTAAGTGAAAAATTGAAACATAAATTCCTTGAAATAAAATAATGGGATAATTCTTGATTTAATCTCCCAAGTGAACCCCAGATTTTTACTGCTTCAAGAAGGGTACTACCAGCTATTATCCATAATTGTATGGTGGATGGATCTTTTTAGACTTAAGCCACAATATATGAATTTTACCATTTTTAATTATTAATTATTGGTGAGGATTCCATGGATATAGTATACCAGATCTATCTCCTTTATAATTATGTTTAAATATCATGGTGGGGGTAGGAGGAATTATGAATCCTCCCCTTCTTTGGTTTCTACTTGTGAAACCTCCTCTTACTTTTCCAGTGTTGTCTCAATATGGGATACATGAATTGAATATTTAGAGGGAAAGTGAAAAAAAAAATTTAATTGAATAAAATTTAAATATGAATTATCAATATAAACATTTCTCCTTTTAAAGTGATAATACCATTACTTGGTTTCCTTAGAATTGGAAAGTTGGACATCCTCATGGTTTTCCCCAAATGCACATTCATCGCAATCAAGGAGCTCTATGTGTTCCTCAATTGGTGAAGGTGTTGTTTCTTAATCATCCTCTAATGCATAACATGTATCATCTAAATATGAAAATTTAAATCAGTTACTAATGATACTCAAGTATAATTGATTAGAATAAAAAAAATAGCTCAAGTTAATATCATATCCTTATATTGGTTCTGGATCAATATCTTTCTCAGGGGTAAGTGACTCTTGTTGTTATATTTTAGTATATTGAGTTAAATAGTCAGCATCATCCATCTTTTCTTCAAATTCCACCACTTGGGTGGCTTCTTCCTCTTCCATGTCTAAAAATTTATGCTTTGGTACTATCTCTTTTACTTTGTATGGATTGGGGAGATTATGTAGTAACTTATACTCATTCAAAAAGTCATCTAGATCTTGTTGATCTCCCAAAAAATTCTCAATAGGCAACTATTTCTCATTATGAATCTGCTCTACATTATCATGTTTATAATAGATATGGTTCATCAAAAGTTTGGGATATTGATATTCTTTGAGTTTGTCCTCAACAAATTGTATGTCTTCAGAAAAAGTGTGGAGCTCCAGCGGTACCTCCATTGTGTCCTTCAATATTTGATAACTAGTTTTTACTTCATTGTCCATGACCATCAATTATTGAAGTGAAAATATAGTCTCTTAGACATTTATCAAATGTTTGGTCTACTAAATGTGATTTCCATAACATTGTTGGAGGGACTCATCAACGTCTTTAAATGCTCTCTCTTGTTCCAATACCCATAAGTAATTCTTCCATGCACAAATTTTTTTTAAGCATCATGTAAAAATAGTATAATAATTATTTTTATGGGAATTTTTTTATTTAAAATAAAATGTAAAACTATTTATAATGTGAAAATAAAATGTAAATAATATGTTGATTTGATCCCCAACAATGAAAGTAGTTTTAATGTATGCTTGTTGTAGGGAATGGAAAAGAAAATTTCTATGTTTTTATAGTGATTAATAGTATCTTAATAGGGTAATCTAACTTGAGGAACTTCATAGTTTTTTAACTTACTAATTATAATTCACCTAGAACTACGTCTTTTGGTTTTTTTATCATTTTATGTAAATAATGATATGTTTGGGTTTTGATATCTTTCTAAAAATGAAAAAATGTATTGTAATTATAAATTACTAGGAAATGCTAAACAGAATGATATTATAAAGGAAAAACCTGGCCTTTGGCATTTGTTTTATAGGTTCCACCATTCTTCTTATTGTCGTTTAAATTCATTTTGACAACCCAATTATGAAATATCATTCTTAGATTACTATTTTCTATTTTTTGATTATGAAATATTGAATACCTAAAAAATATAAACTCCGCCTCATCCTGCAATTAAGTTTGATGTCACACCTTAATTGATATCATGTAACCTTCTAGGACCCAGTTCCCTCATATGTAAATTCATACCCTTAAAGGATCAACTCTATCATGCGAACATCTGGTGTTCCAAATAAGTAAGGTGAAATATTAACATAAATTATTAGAAGTGAGTTTGAGTTTAGTGTCATGTTAGAAAATCTATATAGTCATACACTTCACTCTTTCTCCCTAAAAATGTAAATCAAACATATGAATTGAAGATAATAATTCAGGAAACACCACTTTCCCACCTTGTTCCAATCCTTGGGTTAGCCTCCCATTATCCTGAGTAAGATGTCATAGTGGATATATGAGAGAAAAATAATGATAAAATGAAATAATAGAATAAAAATTAAGGATATAAAACTTTAATTCAAATAATATGAATGAGTTATATTGAATAAACTAAATTATGGAAGGAAAATAAAAGGTGGAAAATAAGGGATCTAATTGAAGTCCTCTCTTGATCCACTAATACATTGATATGGTATAGCATCTTGTATTAATAGAGGTATAAAACCTATATTACTCCTTTGTTTGTATCTTAATATATTTTTTCAAGCATTGAATATATATATATATATATATATATATTGTGTTTAATTTTCATATTTATCGGGATTTCCAAATCTGGTGTTAATAGTTTGGAAACTTATTAAAATAATCATAGGTATTCACGGAGACATGGCAGTACTATTTGAGGTGTGGTAGTAGAAATGAGTCCTCCATCAATCCTCATTTCCTTAAAAGTGTCTAGAAGGATCTCTAGTAGAGAGAAGTGTGTCATTCCTCTTTGAAGGTGGGATTTATAGTTTAAAAGATATTGAATATAGCTTCCATGATATCTCCCATTGTGGTTCTAAATTACAACAGGTGGAGATGCGTGGTGGTAGGTGTAGGAGTGTGTATGCATTATTGAAGGCATCTTCTAGATCTACCGTTGGTTTTAAGTGGATCAAATCTTTTACTGGATAAATGGTAGATTGTATCAACCATTATCTCAGTGGTAGATCACATCTATGGTTGGAACAATGGTATATCACTTATACCATGGGCACACTATTAGATTACATATATTGCTAGATATAGTATCACATCCTTCTCAACAATGTAGGAAAGTCCTATTTGAGATACATGTCTCATGGTGACACACCCACCCTTAATAGTGGTGGAGTCAAGGGTGAAAATGGGATTCATAAAACCCTCCAATATTTTGGATCATGTTTGATCTTTACAAGTGGAAACAAAGTAGTTTCCTAGTTGTTATAGGTGGTAGTGGGGAGGGAAAGGTGTTGTAATCCCCTTCTTCATGAATCTATTTAGGGTAGAGATAACATTCCTCTAAAATCATCCATGCTAGTAAAAATCCCTAAGAGTGGCCAACTGCTTTATTTTGATCTCAAGCAATGTTGGTAATGTTGTTCATATTATTCTTTGATGGTGATCAGCAGTGTTGAAGGAAGGCTCCTCCGATCCATTTTGCCTTCATAAGGCTAGAAGAAGTTAATATTCACTTCCTAGTTGTCATATGGGATGATGGAAGTGATCTATGGTGGTTTTAAGTGATGTCATCGGTTGGTGGCTCGATCCCATAATCTCTTGGTTCTCCCATGGTGGTTCTCGATTGTTAATAAATCAGGGGTGATCGGGGATGATGGTGGAGAGTGGTGGATGAACGGTGGTGTCATGTGTCCGAGAACAGGGAAAATAAAGGTGAGGCATAATGACGGTGTATCAATTAAGATGAAATGTTCCCAGATATTGATTTTCCCACATTAGAAGTGATAATTATCTCTATGAGCATTGAAATTAATTAGAGCTGCATTCCCATATCAGAAGCCTTCTCTAGGTAAGGGCTCTCTGTACAAATTCACACATAAGGGTCATCACTGTCCACGAGTTCCTTTTCCTTCCTATATATCTATGGGATTTTACCATAGGCCATATACTTAATGGGAATGATCCCCAATACAAATCACATAATCACAAGCTTGAGCAGGCCCTCCCTATGCTGGCATAGCCTACTAGCCCACCTAGTGTGCTGGCTATGTGGCAGGTTGTCCTAGTTGGGGGCTAGCATGAGATCCTGACTCTATTTTTACCTACATAAAATTAAACACATATTATAAGATTTTTATAAAAAAATAGTCAACTAAATTAAAGTATCCAAATTCAAACATTTATATTCATTTTAACCTAAATTAATAATTCAATTTAAATTTTCATTATTTTGAATAAAAAAATAATTACTTGGGAAATTAGATTATTTATCATCTAAAATCATTTAAATTTGGTTAAAATATGCATGAAAATATGAGTGTGTTAGAAAGAAAGAAAGGTAAGTTATAATTCACTCTTAAATAAGAATTATTTTATCATATATATTAATTAAATATATCCTTATTACCATCCATGTCAAAATAATATGAAAATTGAATCACCTCACTTCGTAGAGATGGTAGTCCACATGTACCCATGAGCGACATTATCATTTTTCAATGGATTAGATGATAATAAGGTATATGTGATATTAAAATATAACTATGTTATAAATATCATATATAAATATTAAATCCGTCATTATATCCATCCATGAGATATGGTGATGGAAAATGAATTACATTAGTTCGTGAGGTAGTAGTCCGCCATACCCACGATCGAAAGTTTAGTTTCCCATTTGAAAGAGGGGGAGATAGATATATGTAATGTCATTAAAATAATAAAAATTCATTATATTTAATATAATGTTTTTATTATTTTATCCTAGTAGGGTAATATTTTAATGGGATAGTGGAATAAATAAAATTAAGTTGCATAGTTAACAATTATACCTCTTCTTTAGAGAAACCCCTTAGGTTTATAACAATGGACTTCTTGAATAGTTTTTTGATCATAACATGGACTCCATGTCATGAGGAGGAATGAAAATAAATTATTATTTTACATATTTTCTTAACCAAAGGTATTTAAAAGTGTTAATAAGAGAGGATATGGGGTCTCCATTTATAAATGGAGGTGAGGACACACTAAGAATGTATGAAAATAATAAATAATATAAAAGTTTTTAACAAATAAAAATGGAAAACAAATTGATCCTTATCAAACCTTATATGATATAAGTTTGAAACATGTCCATAAAATTTGGATTATATGTGTTTTTATGTCATTTTAAAATTTATCTTTTTAGTTTAATGTTCTGGTAAACCTGTTTTAACCTTAATCACGGTAATTAATTTTTATGATTTTTACTATTAAATATGACTAAAAATTAAGTTGACATTATTATATAATATTATTAATTATTATTCAAAATATTTAATCCATTTTATAAAATAAAATTCATATAATTTTTGTAATTTATTTTAAAATTAAACTCATATTTGGGACAAAAAATTGTTTTCTAAAGGAAACGTTTTCAATAGTATAAAAAAACAATTATATAAAAAATGAACATATAATTGATTAAATTGAACTAAATTGTATTAATTAAAATATAATTGAATTAATTTTACTTTTAAAACAATTTGAAAACAAATTCTGTCATTGAAATTAATTAAACTAAAAGGAAATTTTCAATAAAAAATCAATATGGTGCACTATTTTTCAAAAAACTAGTCATTTTTTAAATTTTTCCAAAATTAAATTTAAGATAATTTTGACATTATGATTCAAATAATGAAGTTATCTTTTTGAATTTAAATTTATAAAATTGGTAAAATTTAATTTTACCATAAGTGTGAAAAAACATGATGAAGCTGTTTTTTATAAATTAAAACATTTTTAACAAAAAAACTATGTTTATTTTTATATCATTAATATATGAAGTATTATATGTACAGTAAATTTTTTTATTGAATATATAATATATTAATTTCATTAAAATATTTCACCAATAGGTATTAATTAAATTTATTATGACAAAAATACATTGTGTCCATTAAAAAAATCATTAACATATTTCTTTACATTCAAATAATTTCTTATTTTAATTTAGAATAAATTGATAAATAATTATTTTATTTTATTCATGTGTAAAACATATATTTTTAATAATTTATTTAGTCATATTCAGACCCCCCCTAATTTAATGGATATGTTATAATGGTTATATATAAATACTATATTTCACACCTCATTTAAGCTCAGTGTTGTGTGTCATATACACTATCGAACTCAATGATCTTCTTTTAAAATATTAGGATGTTACATTATATCCATATCTAATAAATATTTTCCTTAAAATTTTAACATGTACTCAAAAAATGTGGGTTTACAATCTAGAAATATATTTTTTGGAATCCCTCATTGTAAAAAAGGGTTAATAAAATAACCTCTTGACAAGAGAAAAATAAATTATGAAGTTCATCTAAAATAACACATAAATAGGTTTCCATGTATGAAAATTTTTGTAAGAAGTGAAAATATGGACATTTAATAAAATTTTAAATAATTTTAAAGAGTGATATATATCATTGATTAGAAGAAATTAAATTATTAAGAGAAAATTAACAACCAGAAAACCACAGAATTATGAGGTGTTAAAAAGACCCTTTGATTCATCCAAAATGAAGGTAAATTTATACCATTTTTATCTCAAGATCCTTTTCATAAATTTGAGGGATTATTTTACTATTCAGATAGTGGACACCAAAAAATATACTTTGTGTATTTTTATTTCATAAACAAAATTTCATATATTGTTTTTTTGATCAATTTCCACTTAATTTGTTGCATTTTGAAATAAATATCCATGAATAATTTTTAGGTTTGAAGCACAAAAATAAACCTATAATAGATCATGTAATACAAAAAATAATAATAGGTTATTCCTCTTATATTTACTAAAAATGGTTAGAATTATATTAGGTGGTACTAAAAATGAATAAACCATCATACACTAATATAAAAAATTAAACAAAAAAAAGTTTCAACAAACATGATCCCTTCAATAAATAACCCTATATCCAAAATAACACCAATAACCTAAATAATAAATCAAGATTTAACCTCAAATGTTATCACATAACCTTCATCTTACATATCAAAAAAACATAATTGAATTCTTCCCAAATATTCCTCTATGTTAATACTAATGGTTATATATGTATCTCAACATATATAACCCCGAAAATATCATTAATCAAATAAATATCATAACAATTCAGAAATATTTAATCAATTTATTATTTATTTGTGAATTAATATGTGTAAAAGTAATTTCATATTAACCAATTCATCACATAGGCTAGTGGTATGCACTACACCTTTATCAATCTTCGGTTCGGGGTTCAAGCCTTATAGCCTTAAAGAATCTGACGGGTTATTACCAGAAATGTGATTTTTACTTTTTCTAAAACTATATTAATATAGTTATTATAAAACTAAAAAAATTATGATAAACATCCTAAAAAATAACATTATCTATCAAATTAAATTTTACCAACAGATATTTTCTACACGACTTATTTTTTCCACAAAATTAGATAATCATAATTTACTATATTAATCTTAACATTAATGATCATACTAACACTAAAGGTTATAAATACCTTTAAACTTATGTAAATGAAATGTAAAATTATTCTTATTCAAATAAATTTTTCACTAAAACCCATACTAATCTCAAGGGTTATATTAACATAAATGTCTCCCAAAATACTCATAATCATCTTGTTCATCCATTACTTAAAACCTCAAAAGGGGTGTCTTGGAATATTAACTTATGATAAGCTTTAAAGTTCATAACCCAAGATGGTATCCATAATTTTTGAGTTATTATAAGATGAATACATATATTCTCTAAAAAATTAACACAATACTTGATGTTTTGTGATTCTTATAACAAATATACAACTGATTAAAATACTTATACAACATAATTGCAAGATCCAAATACATAAATACCTCAACCCTTTTACTTGAGTGATTAATATTTCATAGTTTCTTCATTGGTCCAAGAGTTAACATTTAAAATATTTCATTGACTTGGATAATTCCCAATTTCCCCAAAATTAATACAATGAACTATAAATGTATCTCTATGAGGAAATTTATTTATATTCATTGAACTATTAACTTCTCTTCAATAATTACTTTATATTTTACTTATTTTTCACCAAAAAAGAATAATTTTCCTATTACTTTGAGACATTATCTTAGGAGACTCTTTAAACATTTAAAACTTGATGGAAATTGAGACTTCTTTCCTCTATAGTCTCCACCACCTGAGTTCTAAATGAACTCCACCATTCTCTTATTTACTAAGTCTGAGAGTTGGTTAAGGTGTAGGTTTTTAATCATATTTAAGGATAAATAATTATGCATAATCATGATATATTTTCCTCAAATAGTCTTCCCATTTGGTTTATCAAAATCACCACATTTCCATCACAAACACAATTCCTTTGGGTTCCATCCATTGACTAAAACCAAAAAACATAGTGTGAGAAATGATAATCATAGTGGAAAACTGTATAATAATTTTTAGTATTAAAAAAAGAAACCCTTTTTAAATATTCTACACATTAGGTTTAAACTAGTTCATTCGTCAACATTATCTATTCAAATATTTATTGGGGGGTCATAAATAAAATGTTAATTAACCAATGAATATCCCCTTGGAGTATCAAACTAGGTGTGAAAAAAGCCTCATTGTCATGAACTATGTGACAATCAATTCAAAGATCAATGCTTCCTTTTTAGAGTTATTACCCCTAGGTACAACTATTTCAGAGCCACATCAACTAATAGTATCCATAATGGGTTTTATTTCATGTAAATACACATAATCTCAACCTTAATAAAACTTTAGGATATTACCCTATACATAAAAATATACTAAAAGTAATTCATATGGTCATTTCCTCTAATATATGATTTTATAAATCTATTTACCAAGGTTTTTATTAAATATTCTCTAATACCAAGTATAAATACCTTGATTTGAGTATCACTATTGTAAATCAGGCCTTTAACTGTGCTAGTAAAGGGGATTTATCAGTATTATTGAAGATCTGATAATGTAAGCGATGCTAAAGGGTTAGATTTAATAGCTCTCATAAAAATAATTGATAAATACCCCATTAAACAGTGCAATAAAAAAAGCGCTGGTAAATGGGGCCTTTATCAGCACTTTTTTAGTGCCGCTAAAAGCCCCGATGAGAAAGGGTATAAATTTTATTTCACGACCCCTACCCCTTTTATTAGGGAATCCCCCACCCCTTTATCATCACTTTATATAATCCCACCCTGAGTTTGTGCCCCTTCCACCGGCAAGTTTTGAACCTGAGTCCTCCAACTTAAACACCAGTGCCTTTTCCCCTCCACTATATTGTTTTGATTTATATTTTATGATATATCTATATATTAATATATAATTCATTATACTTTTTACAAATATTTTTTTATATTTGTATATATATATATTCATATTTTTTAAAATACATATATATTTATATATATTTTTAAGAAATGGATATTAACTCTAAAAACCCTTAAAACACATAAAAACATTAAGAATATCTGAAAACCATACACACCTAAAAATCATTAAACCAACATAACTACTGATATTGTAATATATTTCATCTTCAAAACTATTAAAATAGAATATAATTAAACTATCTTTGATATGATATGTGGTACAGGCCAAACGAACACCCGAATCAAAATTTATAGGTGTTTGGATTTTAAGAAATCAGGGATAGCAACAAAAAACTCAATTTTGCAGGCCTTTGATGCCTTTATAAGATTTAAAAAATATAAAAACCTCTTTTAACTCATTTCAACACTATATTAGTCATAGATATCGTCACAAGATTCAATTTTATAGGTGGTAGAGCCCAAACGGACACCCGAATCAAAAGTTATAGCTGCGTGTAGTTTGAGTTCAATTTCTGACTTTTTTAAAACTGTAATATATTTCATTCCTTTAAATATAAAATTATTTATATCTAATGTGGTTTTATCTCATTTAAAAATATTTTATTTTACTGGTTTTATTTATGAAATGGACTCCCACATCAAAAGTTATAATTTTTTAGGGTTTTTTGAGTTTTAGGGTTTTTAGGGTTTTTAGAGTTTTTAGGGTTTTAGGGTTTTTAGGAGTTTTAAGGTTTTTTCAAATTTTAAAACCATTAAAATGGCCATAAGTTATAAAAAAGGTTCCAATTTTATCTCAATCACATATCAAATTGAATTTTTTGATGACATATATGCCTCGGTGATCCAAAATAACCATCAATCACCCCTATTGAGGGAAAAAGGCCTATAAGGAATCTAAATGGATATAAATTTTTCTATGAGTTTTTATTAATGAAATATAATTTTTTTAAATATAACCTTTATCTGTTCTAGTAAAAAATTCTAATAAAGGGGGATCTTTATCAGCGCTTATAAAAAAGCACTCATAAAGACCACCCTTTTATCTGTGTTTTTTTAGAGGCACTGATATATGCCCATTTTATTAGTTCTTTTTTACTAGCACTGATAAATAGAATGACTTTATCAGATATTTTTTAAATGCACTAATAAATTGTACCCTTTAATATATATTTTTATATCATTGAGAAAGGGAGATTTATCAGCACTTTTAGTAAGCACTGTTAAAACCCTAGCACTTGATAAACCTATTTTTGTAGTAGTGTATCCCAGAGTCAATGGTAAATTTATAAAATTGAAACTATATAAAAGGAATTGCATACCAAAGTAAGAATTAAGTTATTATTATTATAGAACTATATATATACTTTAATATCATATTATATTTGAATCATAAAATAAAACATAGTATTTTCTCTGAGAATATCATTATTCCCATTATCATATCCCAATATATGAATCATAATATACTTCATGGCATCATGGGGAAAGGAAACATAAAGAAGGGGTAATCCAAAATGCTCAATAAGGGTTACGAATAGAGGAATCAAACATGATTAAATAATATATAATCAATATAGAAATGTGAATAACTAAAAACACATTTCATTTAATTAATAACTTTATCATAATTAATAATAAGGCAAGAATAAATTATTAAATAATTTCAAATAAATAATCACATGAGATGGAAATTTATCTGTGTTTACCATAACTAATCCAAAACATCACATGGAAATATATAAATAATCTCATAATGTGGAAATTAATTATTTTTTATATCATAAAAATACAATCGCGGCCTTATAAAAAGACATGTTACATAAGTTGGTAAGGCCTCATCCAATACCCAAGCATGTTTGTCTCATGAGACTTACTAATTCATATAGGTGCTATAGTGGGCCCTGATCATCACTTACTAAGTAAAATTCATTCCTAATATGAAAGGTGATAAACCTAATCAATGTAAATAGTCATATTGAGCAACTGGCATACAAAATGTTAATAATTTCCCCAATCATTAAACATAATCATAAACTATTCAGAGTAATATGGAGAATGGTTTTAAAATAGTGCATCACCAATCATACTGATCATAAACCATCTTGATAAATAATAATTATTGTATCATTACAACATATCCTCAATGTATTATGAGTAAAATAAGGTTTGTCATAGTTTATTAATAGAAATACCATAAAATTTTTATTTAAAACTTTATTGAGAAAAATACACCTTTCACATTGAAAATAAATTTTAAAAACTAAACCTTTATTTAATATTATGAAAAAAAATTATTTAAAAGAAATAACAAAAAAATTAAATTAATCTTCTAATTAATGATATTTCATGATGGTGGTAAATCTCGTTCATGCTAAGTATATTAAAAAATATTCATATAAATTTTAAGTAAAAAAATACCTCGTTTTAAAAATTATAGGAATTATCCTTTTAATTGGTTTTAAAAAATTCAATCATGGGTAAAAATAACATTTAAGAATCATAAGAAAAGAGCTAAAAAAACTAAAAATATTTTTATAAAACATGGTTATGGAAGAAAAAGGATCATCAAACCTAGAGGGAAATAAAGTCATATTTTATTAAAAACATTTTTTCAATAATTAAGTATGAGAGGGAGGAAAATGGTACAATTACTTGAAAATATCCTTAATAACTAGAGTAGAAGAAATTATATTTTCTTTTAGATAGAAATATCATTAAATTACCCCATGGGAGAAACAAACATGAACAGTCCTAAATAATTTTGAGCTCTTGATATAAACCCTTACCACTTTGGTAACATTTGAATAATAATCCATATAAAATAAATAACATCAAATAAAACATTAAATAACATTAATAATTATATATATTCATGATATAATGTATCAAAGGGGTAGTATATACACCATAAAAATTAATAAGTGGTGAATACGGTATATGCCTCATAGAAATTAAAGTAATACAAGAAACCCATACATTTATAATAATGTTGAACTAAGAATTAATAAATGATTTGATTTTGTGTAACAAATTTAAACCCATATAAAACATGTGGAAGTACATCATGAAATAATAAGAATTCATTGCAAAAAAAATATTATAAAATAAAATATAATGAATAAGTAATATAACTAAATGAAAAGAAATATAGTTATGAAAATTTTTACAGCATTGTATCTTTCAATTCAAATTACCTTTGATTATATAATTTGGATTTAAACATAAAATACCATTTATTATGAAGGATCCATAATATAACATGTAAATGGGGTATTATATACACCGTATAAAGAAAATTAGGTGTATGAAGGAACATGTTCTTAGAGAAATATGTTTTGAGACAAAAAACCTAGCATATATTGTATCATTGAAGTGGTAATTAATCAATAAAGGTTGTAGAGACCTAGGTCAGGTTGACCATAGATCGGGGAGGGGTAAAATAGTGGTTTATTTTTAAGAATTCATTTTCTTTCAAATTAAACCTATTAAACATGTTAGGGTTATTTATCCACTCAATATTATCTCTCAAACACACCTCATGTGTAGTTATAATAATTGTGAGAGTAGCATACATGATTTAGAAGATTTGGCAGACAAACTTCTACTTGTTACAATTGGTTTTTAAATCAGGTTAAATATTATTCACTATGAAACAAGTAATTATAATTACATTCAACTCTAATTGGAATACTTCTTCTCTATATCTAACCAAGATACTACTTCTTTTGAAACTTACTAAAATAATTCTACCCTAACTCCAATTGAGAGACTCCTCTTTCTCCCAACTCCAACAAGGATATTTTTTTCTCCTTAAACCAACCAAAATATTATAGGTTCTGGTTGTAGTAGAATCATCCTTTGATGTTATGACCAACTCAAATTTCAGTATTAAATCACATGTAATCATTTATTTACACAATCATGAGATCATGTCCAATGAAACATAGTAGAGTAATAGACTATATTGATATTGTGGATTCACAGGGAGAGGGTCTTCACATGTAATTTATAATTATTTTATAAGGATATATAGAATTACATAAAATATAATTCCACTTTTTTTTATGACCCGGTTCAATTGACTTCACTGCACTTTCATTGCACTTCAGAATTCAAGTGCAGAATCCCTATAGTGGTGATCCAGATGTGCATCACAATCTTTTAACAATATTTTTGAATCATTGGGTTCTTGCACGACTGGTCCTAATCACTTGTGTTGTTTTTGGTTGACCACAAATATTTTCTTACTAAAGAGGTCAAAATTTTGGTACTCTCTCAAAGTCGTGAAAGAGGAGGAAGTGATATCTATTTATAAAACTCTAGATATATCTATCTAGGAATATCTTTATATTTATCAATATATATATATCTAGATATATCTATAGATATTTATCTATATATATCTCTTTAGTTATATGTCTATGATATATTTATATATATATATCTCTTGATATATCTCTAGATATATTTCTAGATATCTCTCTAGATATCTCTCTTATCCATTGTGGACCCCCAAAAAACACTTTAGGAAAATGATATATTTAGATATAATTAGATATAAGAAGATATTTATTATGGAAATTTTATGCTAGGAAAATAGCATACACCCTTTAACCATTTCTATTATTCTTAATTTAACCCAATTCCATTAATAGTAATATTATTATAATTAAATTATTAACATGTGAAAAACATTAAGAATATAAATAAATAACAATTATTTTTAATTGGACCATTAAACTAAATGTTATTTCCCTCCCAAAAATTTTACGATTCTTGAATAATGAATTTTGAATTAAATAAATTTCACTTCATTATTCATTGATAAATATAATAAATATTATATTCTCAAAACATGAAAAATAATATTAATTATTAATATTTATCTCACATTATTCTTTCAAATATCTTGTTGTTAAATTATTGAGATCAACTAATGAATAAAATAAATATTATTTATTTCAACTTGAAATAATCATCAATTTAATTTAACTAAGATTGCAGATACACTTAGTGTGTGACCCTCTAAGAATCTTTCTCAGTGATATTAGGAATAATAGGTAAATTACCAAGTTTATAATCTTACAGAAAACTAAGGAATACATAGATAAATAATTTAATGTCACAATTATGTCCAACCACATAAAAATGATTACCATGTAGTATAATAATGTATCACAATATCTCAAATTAATGAGTTTGTATTCCAATTTCATCAACCTATACATTTTATGACTCATTCATTGAATTTATAAAAATGAACTCTCCTATTGAATACCCTGTCTTGGGATTTATTTAGGTAATTTCATTCCTATCAAAGTGCCTGAGATATTAACTTCCATCAAGATATAAAAACTATGAATCCTTTCTCAAATTACCCATTAATGATATATGATTCATGATGCACCCAACATAACCTACTTAGTTGTGAATATATGTCATCAGTGTTATTTTCAATACATAAAATTACATGAGTATTCTTATAAATCAAGGATAATATTAAAGTAAAAGGGTCAATAAACATGTCTATAGATTGTAATATCCAATAACATATGGAAATTTGGATTTCCTATTAACCATCATATTCTCATAACCTCCTATATTTGATATTACCAAGAGTGAACAACTTTAGAAGGTGTATCAATGTCTTATAATCTTCCTACACCTGATATCATGTATTGTATGTATCACATTAAGAAATATCATCTGGCCATAACACAAGGTTAAAGAATAATGTCGTGGAACCTCAAGGATCTTCTATAGTGGGGAATTTATATTACCTTTCGGTGTGACATATCTTATAAGGTCATAGACACATAAAAATATCATGTAGAATAATAATAAGTATGTGATAAAAAAATTTAATTAATAAAAACATGTAATAAAGTAAGAAACAATTTTTTCTAGGGAACCAACTCCAAAATACTCCCACGTTCACTAGAGATAACTAAGAATAGATTTTATACCACTAACTCTCACATGATAATTATGCTTCTATTGAGATAAGTCCTTTGATAAGGTGTTTTCCATGTTTTTATCTATAGATACTCTTCTCATTATGACTTCACCTTGTTGAGAAAAAATCCATCAAGAGTTGTATCTTATGTTGTATATGCCCAGTGTCATGTTGTGACCTTAGCTCCTTGGAGGGAGCCATCACTAGAATGTTATAACAGTCATATTTGATATGTTATTTACTACAAGACACAACATCCAGATCTTATACAAATTTTTCATTCCATATGTCATCATTGGCTACATCATAAGACACAATATACTCAAACTATAATATAGAATTAGTGACCACTTGATACCATTAACTCTTCTGCCTCACAACTCCTCCATTGAGAAAAATTAAATATCTATATTGTGACTTATTATCACTCTAATCACTCTAAAAGATAGCATATATATAACCCATGATGAATAGCTCTTCATCTCCTCTATACACTAGGAACATATCCTTAGTTCACCTCAAATCCTTAAGGATAATATTAATAATAGTTCGATGTTTTTCACTTAGATCTGTTTGATATCTTCCTACCATTATTAAATCATAAGAAAAATCAAGACCCATACATAACATGGAATACATGATAGATCTTATCACTGAATCCTACTGGATCTTTCTCATTATCACTCATTCCTAAGGAATAATGTTCTTGGAAAGATGTACAGCATGAATCCCTAGAACCAATCCAATATTTTATTATTCCATACTTAATATATTTAGTATATAGTTAATGTATATATTGTGAATTGCCTCTAGAATCCTCTAAGATCTGTCATGCATGATCTTGATCCCAAGAATGTAGGTTCCTCACCTAAGTCCTTCAAAGAGAATCAAATTCATAACCATTCCTTAACCTCTTTTAAAGATGGTATATAATTTATAATTAGTAATATTTCATCAACATATTCTACTATGAAATAAACATTACACCCACTAAAACTCTTTTACACACATCACTAGTATATTTTCATAATGAAACCAAATTAATTTATGCCTTCATAAAATAAAATATTTGATGACATGGATTATTAATTTAATACATGTATGTAATTACACATATTGAATACCTTTTTTGAATTTCTTTGAGTCACAAACCCTTCAGGATGTTCCATATACACATCCTCTCAAAGGTTCTTTTTTAAGGAATGCAGTTTTGACATCTATCCCATAGCCATGGTAAAATGTTATGGAAATAAAAGTTATGATGGATTTCAACATGTAAAATTGGAAAAATTTATTTTCAAATTCAATAGATTAATTTTATTTAAAACATTTATCCACTATTCATGGTTTATATATATTAACATTACCTTCCACATTTATCTTTCTTTTGAATACCCATTTACAACCAACAGGTCTAACATCAACCAGAACATTGATAAAAACCTAAAAACTGTTGTGATATCAGGAATCCATCTAAAAAATCATATCTTATTTCCAAATTGAAGCTTCTAATATATCTACATCTTTTTTATATGAGAAAGGATAAATATTTTCAACCAAATATGAGTCACCATAATCGGTGATAAGAAAAATATATCTCACTAGTTCTTTTAACTCTCTATAACTCCTACATAGAACTTGTGTTTTAGGAACATCTTCTTCAATGGGGACCTGTGGAATTTGTTCCTATAAAAACTCATGTATATAATAATCATCAAATTCATTGATGTCAATATTTCTCCCACTATACACTATGAGGATGGGTATCTCTCAAGAAAGACGGACTATCTTAAAATATTCACTTTATTGTATGAAGGGTTGTATTTGTAGTTTCCCTTATATTCCTTGGGATTCCATATAAAGATACACTTCATTCCATAGTGTTCTAGTTTTTTTGTTGAGTTTTCATTAACAGACACCTCAAAACCCCACTCTTGAACATGTAAAAAAATGGGTTTCTTTCTACTCTATAACTTGAAGGGGATAATATTCTCTAATTTGGTTGGTACTCAATTTATTAAGTATAATGTTTTCTATAATTCATATCCCAAAAAGGATAATGTAATACTTGTTTGATTCATCATCAACCTTGTCATGTCCAACAATGTATGGTTCCTCCTTTTATAAACACCATTCCACTAAGGTGTATAACATGGAGTGAGTCTAGATAAAATATCATGCTGCCATAGAATTTTGATTAAGTATTGGTTAATATATTCACCATCTTGACATTATTAATGTTTATTTATCTTCTTTCCAATCTATTTATCAACCTCATTCTTGAACTATTTGAATCTTTCCATGGATTCAAACTTGTACCTCATTAAGTAGATATAACCATACTTGTTAAAGTCATCGGTAAAAGTAATGAAGTTTGAGAATCCACCTATTGATTATACCGAAAAAGTAATACACATGATAGTGTGTATTTATTCTAGAATATTTGTGTCCCTTTAACATTAACAATTGGATGATGGTTTTTTCTTCTTTTCCTATAATCAACCATGACATATTTCAAGTGGATTTAGCTTAAAATATTCTAAATAATCATCATGATTGAGATTTCTCAACCACTTATCAACTACATGACAAAGATTTTGATTCAATAACTAGGTTTCATATTAGCCATATATATTAGTTTCATTATCAATTGTAAATATTTAGTTTTGATAACTTAATATATAAATACCATTTTTTAATTGTTCCATACCATAAAATTTTTTATCTTAAAAAAAGTATCATCTTTTATTTCTAAAGATTAATATAAACCCATTAATATCTAGTAAATAAAAAAATTCTTGATAACACTTGGAATGTAATAATAGTTCTTTAAAACAAAAATAAATCTAGTCAGTAATGTGAGGAGGTAGTCTCTAGTGGAAAGAGAAGCCATCGCCTCTGTATTCATAGCCTAAAGATCTACCTCACCTCTTGCAACCTTTCAACATCTACTTGGTTCCTATTCTTGGATTAAAATGTGGGAACCATAATAAATATAAAATACCCAACTTATAGATATATAATTATTACACTCAATAATTAATGCAGATGATGATTCCCCTTGCTTATTTGGGTGGGTGAAATTTCTCTTCTAGTATCCCTTAATAACACATGAAAAACATATTGTATCATGATATTTCTCTTACCATTGGATATTATTATTAGAATAATGGTGCTATATAGTCTTGTACTTATAATGAGTCTTTGTAACATTTTACTTATTCTTCCTCTTCTTATTCACCATAAGTGTAGAGGATTTTTAATTCCTCATTTCTTTATGGACTTGGATAATAAGAGTAAGAAGATTTGAAAGTGTCTTCTCTTTATTGCTCATATTATAATTCACAATAATATAGGAGAATGTATTGGTAAGTGAGGATATATTGAGATATATGTGTATATTATCACGGATCATAAACCCCAAAATGTGCATTCTCTCAATGTAGCTAATAATATTGACCACACGAGATCTATCGAGAACCGGTTCTCCAAGCATACATGTGAATAGTTAATTAGACATCTCATATCTATCTAAAATTATATTCTCTTAATACTTATCTTTAATGTGAGAAATGATGTTATGAACATCTATATCCTCTTATTATTTTAAAATTCCTTTTGAAATAGAGGATAACAGGAAATATTGGACTTACATAGCTTCATCCACATGCTTAAAATATAGATTCACTTCTTCCTCATTGGCCTATTCCGAAATGGACTCTAGAAGTGGGGTTTATAGTATATGAAATTTATTTTTTTGGTCTAGTATAAAATGAAAGTGCCAAAACCATTTTTGAAAATTCATTCTAGTGAGAACATTATCCATCTCATATATTTACCGTAGTGATATTTTCAATGTCATTTTACTTTCCATTTCTACAAATTATGAGGTGATAATTAGAACTTTATAGATTATGAAAACATATCAATAAATTTAAAATGATTTAAATTCCATCAAACTCCCACTATTTATTGAAATATTATACCCTTCACTATTTGTTATTTAATATCTTATCTATTAGATATTCTAGTGTAAAGGATCTATCTTCCCCTTCTCATAACTCATAACTTGTCTTGTCAAGCTATTTGAAGGGTTTTAGATAGGCATAAATTGACAAATACATTGAATCACAGTTCCTTGATCTATTAAATGGACTCCCAAATCATGAAATCCTATTTTAATATTACTTCAACCATTTACTATTAGTTAAACCATCTCCTTATTGGGAATTTAACCCTTAATGTAATATAATTTCAGTCAACCCAAAATGTTAAGATAAAATTTACACTATAATTTAAAGCACCCCAACTTGGGTTGGTCAAGTACTTTGAACTATAGGGTTTATTCTAACATATGTAGTGGAAGACTAAGGTGACATAATATTTTAATTGAGGGATTTTTAACCATATGTGTAAATTACATTTTATCCTTCAACATGCCATATTAATATTAATTGGATGTTACATAAGTTATTAACCATGTATCACAAATGATTTATGCATAATATAATTATATTTTAATCCATCTTTCATTCTTTTCAATTAATTTATTATATGATCACAAAACATTCACAACAAAAAACCATGTAACTAATAAAAAAATATAAGTGGAATGATCCTGAGATTTTTCTAGTGGTTAATTAATATTGAAATTGATAAACTAACCCTTAACCTAGGGGAAAAACCTTTGACCATATCTGGTTTTTTACTTCAGTAATCCACCTTTTATCCTTTGCTTCTCCTAAATTTGTTTCACCTCAACTTTTTGACTCAAACTACCTCCAATCGCTTGTTATATCCATCCTAACATAAAATTTTACTCACACAAAGGTCAGGGTATCCAATGGATTTTATATAAGTGGGTTTACATAATAAAACCATAGGCATGGAGGCTCTTACTTAAAAAGGAGTTGGGGATGACTCATAGGCCATCAATAACAACTTAACCATAAATATTTTAAAGAATCTAATTATACACAAGGAATTTTATAATCTCATGATCATCCACACATCAATAAACAAAGATACATTTGAAATCTAGTCATAAATTACATTGATTCTTTATTTAATTAAAATAATGATCTATGAATTAATCCAATTTATTAAATTTATTTTAATTCTATCCAACCATAATTAACTCACCATCATCTATAATTTAAAAAAACTTCATTTAAAATTTATTTAGTACACAAGTGTACATGGAAGAAACATCATGTGTTTGTCATAATTTTAAAACAAAAAATAATTTAATATATTATTATCAATCATAAGACATGGTGTGTACCATCGAATGAACAACACAAGGAACACATAATCAAAATGTTTCATTATACATTTAAATATTTTTACTTTAAAAATTTGAGAACACTACTGGAAGAAAACTACACAGTATGTAGAAAAGTACATGGTGTTTACTTTTCATCTTCTTGTGTCCACAACATGTGAGTCCCCATTTCATGTATCTAGTACACTGAACAATTGGGAAACCCCAATTAATATCTAGATGAATCATTTTTCATCATTATCTAATTACTTATTATGTTATCAAGAAAAAATAAAATAATAGATGAATATGATGGATTATTAAAAAATCATTTTATGTAAAATAAAATGAAAATTCAAGTAATCAATCAAAAAATAAAAAATAATTATAAATTAACCATATGGCTTATCTTGTGAAAATTTTAGGTTCCATGGGTAGTGGAATAATATTTTGAAGGTATGAACATCTCATATTTTATTCCAAAATCCTATGTAATTATTTCTTTATACAATAATGAGATCATGTCTAATGAAAAATAGTTGATTAATATACTTATTAATACATTTGAACCATAAGGAGAGGATCTTCACATATATTTTAAATTAATGTATAAGTAGATATATAATTACCTAAAATTTTAATTCCTCTTTCATTAATTATTATATGGAATAGATTTCATTTTATCGTTATTGTGTTGTAGGATTCAAGTACAGAATCCCTTTGGAAATTATCTACACATGCACCATAACCTCGTATCAATGAATTCGAATCATTGGGTGCTAGAACAGTTGATCTTGATCTATTGTGTTATTAATGGTTTACCACAATAGTTTTCTTATCGAACAGTGAGAACTCTTGGTTCTCTCTTGAAGATCTGATGGATATGGAAGAGATTTCTATTTATAGAACTCTAGATATCTCTTTAGATATATCAATCAAGATATATCTCTAGATATATCACTAGATAGATCTCTAGATATCTTTATAATTGTATATCTAGATATATTTATAGATATATATCTCAAGATATATATCTATAAATTTATCTTATCCATATTCGACACCAAAAAATCAATTTAGGAATGTGATATATTTAGATATAATTATATATTAATTATGGAAGGTTTAGGGTTGTAAAATTCCACAAAAACCCTTAACCATTTTTAATATTAATAATTTACTATATTTACATTAATATTATTATTATTATTATTATTAAACACTTGACATGTTCACCTCATTAATAATATAAATAAATATAAATTATTTTAAATTATAGAATTAAACTCTATCTAATTTCCCTCTTTGTCATTTTATAATTATCATATAATAACTCTTTAATTAAATAAACATCACTAAATTATTCTATGATAAATATAATAAATTTTATATTCAAAAAACTTAAAAACTAAAATTTATTATTATTAATTCACTCACATTATTCTTTCAAATAAAGTTTTATTAAATTTTGGGGTTCAACCAATACCTGAAATAAATATTATTTATTTCAACCTGTAAAATTCAATACATGAATTTAAATGAGATTGAAGATACCCATAGTGTGTCGACCTATAGGAATATTTCTTAGTATCACTAATAATAACCATCTAATGTACATGTTTATCATCTAGAAACATTCCAATTCATCCATAGATAAATAACTTACATCACAACGGAATCCAACCTTCAAAAAACTCTTTCTATGTAATATAATCATTTATCATAATATCTATAAAAATTTGTTGCATGCCTATTTCATTAACCTATATGCTTGAGGTCTCCTTATTTCACTTTATAAAAATGAACTAACCCACTAAATACCATTTCCATGTATTTATTTAGGAATTTCTATTCCCTTCAAAGGTCCTGAGATATTAACTATCATCAAGTGATAAAAAGGATAAATCAATGCATGAATTATTCTATATCATTCATGACACACCAAACATATACTACTTCACCCACAACATATTTCATCACAGTTTTCATAAATACATCAAAGTACATGATTTGTGATATCCATCAAAGATAATATTAAAGTCTAAGGACCAATATACAAATCTGCAAATAGGAGCATCCAATGACACATGGAATTATGGATTTCCAATTAATAGGGATTGTTCTAATAACCTCATATCTTAAAGATTAGCAAGATAAAAAACCATGACAAGGTATCATGTCTTATGATCCTCCTATGCTTCGTATCCCTAATTGTCTGTGTCCTATCAGACAATATCTTCTAGACATAGAATAAGGTTCGATAGTAATTTCATGGAACCACTAGGTTCTCATCATAGTGAGGATCTACTATGACCATTCAACATGACTTATATTCTAAGGAAATTACCACAGACAAATATAATGTAGAATAATAATCAATATGAAAAAAAAACTTATTTAATTATATAAAATATGTAATAAACTACAAAAAAAAGTTGGTTTTAGGTCACCGTCTCCAACAAAGACTTCAAATTTCATTGAGGATTTATCCAATATTGGATTATTCAATAATATTTCCCAAATATCTTAGATGAATTATCCCTCCTGTTTTCACTTAAATTATATTCAACATCCATTAGTCTGGTCTATTATCCTTGTTTAAATATTTATGATCACCTATACTTGATCAGTTTCCTCAGATAAATAAATGCTTGATATATTCTTTCTTCTACTAGTAAAAACCATACATCAATCGATTATGTTCAAATGGTTCAAAAAAATACAAGCATTATTCTTCATTAATTATCACTTACATCAGGCATGGATTATATGGGGTTTTCATGTAAAAACCCAATCACATGTAATTCTTCCTTTATTATTTTTTGTGCTCACTTTCAATTTATGTATGTGTTATGTCCTTGAGTGGTTATTCACACGGTAAATATCATATATACATGATTAAAAATTACATAAAAAATATTATGAACACTTTTTCCACTTCCTATCAATATTTATTCATGAAAATTAGGTATTTAAGGATCCTTACATATGTGTTTCAACTCCCTATTTCTTCTTTATGTAGTAAATTGATATTATAAACATTGGTTCGTGATGTCAAAATTTTACTATGTGTAATTATATCACATGAAATTAAATAAATTCATGAATCCTTATCATATAATATTCTTAATTTCTTCACAAAACCTCTATGTGTGTGATTTACAAGTCATGAGTTTTTAGGATTCTTCTTCTTTACGCAAGCAATGAAATTTTTGGTATCTCTATGTTGATAAAAAAATGGCATTTTTAGATCCGTGTTTTCTTTAAAATATGAGAGCCTCTCAAAATATGAAACAACATTTAAGAAAAAGGTTAATTATTCTTTTATGGGTATTCATCACTGATATGTAGAACTGACTCCTCTTCACATAAGCCATGGTGAATATATAATATTTATACTATCTCAAAGAATTTTATAAACACTAAATATATCAGTAGTTTATCAAAATAGGTACACTGAATTTCATGGAATCATATATTATATGATAAATACTCATGTTCATGTGATAAATTTCTCAAGCTTCTTTATTTTAAGTTTCAAACCCTTCCATGAATATAGGATGCCTGAAATGTTGATTGCAACTCCATTTGTATTTGATCAAAGTACATTCTTCGAGTTCTTGATTTCATGAGAAGTGTATCATGAATTCAAGGGGATTAATATTATCATAATATGGATCTCATAATGATAATGTAATCCTTGGTTCAATGTTAACAGGTATGCCCTAAACATCAGCATACTAGAATGCACAAACTCAAGGTTGTGTAAGAATACACTCACTAGCTCCAAAGAACGATTTAGATCATATTGATTGATTGGTTTATGTTACATCCCTCTTTTAAATGTTGGAGTAACTATAAATTTGATCTTCTATCCCACATCAATACATACACTGTTTTATTTCTTATTTATTAATCAACACATTCCACTACACCAATGGTCCATGGTAGTGATGGATCGGCCCTCGCATACACCTTTACACACACGAGTTGCTTCCCAATAGGCCTAGATAGTCCATTCACATGATCAATCTTGTAGGCACATAAACATAACACTCATAGCCCTACCCCCATATAGGATCCTTAGGATAACTCTCCCACGATGTTGACCCTTGGGTCCATCAAGTTTGGTTGTAGTAACGTCCCTTTTAGGATTATAAATGGTTGGAAACTCTTTTATGAAATCACCATTCATCTAATACGTAGATTTTATAACAATAAAATAGAATTACAACCATTATCATGTTCTTTATATGTCATGAAATTATAAAAGATTAATTTTCATGGCCTTCATACTGAAAAAATCCCCATAAAAAATATAGGAATATGTTTTTTCATGTCAAACTTATACTCTTCTTATTCCCTTTAAGAAAATAAAAAATTTCATGCTCTTCTATTATTATATGAATTATTAATTTATTCAAGATTACATCTGAACATGTATTTCAAAATTAAGACCAATCCAATAAATAATAATAATTTACATGAATGATTTTATAATAATGGGATCTGATTCCATAATTTGATTCCATAATAATTCACAAAGCATCACCAATTTTCACCATCATTGTACCAAACATATATTGACATACAATCAACAACTAATGCAACACTGGTCCAAAAAAAAGTAATTATGTGTGAAAAATATAAATCTAAAAAATAAAAGTTAAAATTAAATATATATAAACTAAATTTTATTGGACTCATAATATTTTCATAATAGAATCTATGAAGAAGTAGTATAACTCAATGAATGGAAATTTAGTTAAGAAAACCCTTACCACGTGTATGATTTCATTAGTACGTGTATGGAACTCTTATATAATAAATATAGATATATTATAAATATATTATAGAACCATACTCAATTATATAATACCATATATTATTTACTTATAAATGTTTCTCTCCTTTTTATTAATAATTCTATATTAAAATTATTATTTTGTTTGATGATTCCTTCATTTTTCATATAGGTTTTGATTTTGTAGTTTATATCCTTACACTTTGATCATGGTTCCATTACATCTATAATGTTAACCATGATATTAATTCCATATATATTAATTATATATGTATTTATAATTATCTATAAAAGATAGATATAGAAAAATTAGTTACACCATTCACGGAGGTGGTAGACTGTTCATATGTATACAAGTTGTTTTAATTTTTTTAATGGATGGAGAAAAAGAAAGGTAAGTAATAATTCACCATTATAGAAAAAATATTATATCATATATATCATATATATCCCATAAATATATACTTACTAAAATCTATTTCAAAATAATATGGAAAAAAATCACGTTGCTTTGTAGAGGTGGTAGTCCACACGTACACGTGAGAAACATTTTCATTTTCCAACAGATTGGAAGGTAAGAGGGTATATGTGATATTATAATTATAGAATTATAAATATTTCATAAATATAATATATAAACATTAAATACATAATAATACCCATCCATGAGAGACGGTTATGGAAAAAGAATTACATCGGTTCGCGAGGTTGTAGTCCATTATACACATAATCGATGGATATGTTTCCCATTTTATGGAATATGAGATGGATATAGGTTATTATATTAACACAATAACATGTCAGTATATGTCATATCCTTGTGTTATTGTTTTTTCATAGTTTTATATTATTTGAAAAGGATGTAAGAAGAAATAAAATAAATATGTGTGGTTAATTATTTTAACTATTCTTCAAAGAAAATCTTTAGGTTTATACCTAAATCCTTCCTAGGATGGTTTTATAATAAAAATCGGGACTATAGATATTGTGGAGGGATGTAATGAAGCTATTTGGGTGGGTCCTTTTGAAAGCAATGGTATTTGGAAGTTTAATGGGGGTAAGAGATGGGAATCTTTTTATAATTATTCGAGATGACACACTTTGAATATTTGAAAACAAATCCATGATTTTTAGATGAAAAATGATCCAATATAAATAATTATTAACCTTATATGGTCTATATGTGGAAATAATATTGGAATTAGATAATTGTTTAGGTCATTTAAACCCTTATCTTCTTAGGTTAACCACTCAGTAAACCCATTTTAACGTTAACCATAGTGAATGTGATTTGAATGATCCCTATAGAAAGCACACAACCTCATATAATGTCATGTACCCTAATTAATTGGGGTGTATAGAAAAATAGTCAACAGAAAAGGATATCCCAATACCATTTTCTAAATATTCTTCTCAAGATAGAGAAATAGGGCAGGAGATTACTACACCAATTTTTTTACAAAGCATGACTCTATAAATAGCATGTAATTTGATGACTTCAACCTTGACTGTCCTAAGAGGAAGGGTTTTAGGAAAAAAAATATGATTATGGAAGGCTTCACATAGCTTTTAAGTTCAAAATTTATTGTTTCACCCTCTTTATTGAATGTGCAGTTTGGAAACCTGGAAATTCAGGTGAAATCTACTTATAATATTGGGGGGCTTAATTTGGGGATTTTGTAACTAATTAAGGAGTTTATGGGAATATGTATCTTAAATAGATCATGTCCCAGGTTGAGGTAGATATATAATTCCCATCATTTTTTTGGGTTATATACAAATATCAAGTTGTTGAGTCTCATAATGAGAAGGATGAACAATCAGATATAGATGATAAAGGAAAATGTTGGAAATATCCAAAGAAATAGAGGAGATCCAATCATCCAAAGGGATAGAGAATATCCTATGGAAGGGGTGGTGGATCTAAAGACAAATTATATAAGTTCTTTTCTCTATGGTGGTGGCATGTGTATCACATTTAGTTTGTATATCCTTTCTGTCTTTCATATGCACTCTTTATTTTAAATAAAGTTTATGAGGCCATGGATTTTTAATCAGTGGAACGCATTGTTCCTTGTATCAAACACAATGTTTTTATTTTAAAATATTATTTTATTACACATATCCCTTGTAAATATTAAGTAACATCAATTAATTTCATATTAGATAAAAAAAATAAATTCAAAATATCACTAAAATATTTCTTGTGGAAAATACACTTTTCACTTTGAAATCATTTATTTAAAATTAAAATATTTTAAACATATTAAGGAAAAACGGTTATTTTAAAATAACTATCTTAAATTTTAAATTAATCTCAAAATCGTTGATTGGTCATGAATTTGGTAAATCTTGTTCATGTAATGTATGTTAAAACAATTATTCCTTTCAAATTTTCTAAAAAACTCAAAATTACCTCATTCAAGAAATGACAAGAAGATTCATTTTAAAAATTTTTTTGTAAAAAGTAAAAAATGTGTTAAAATTAATTTAAATGGACTTTTTATAATTTTTAAAACATTTTAAAAAAAATTGAAAACATATATGTGAGATATTTCGAATTTTTGACAGAAGAGAGAAATAAAGTTGATTTTCCTTTAAAACATTCTTTCAGTATCTTAAGTACATTAAGAGGGGAAAATGAAAATAAAACATTTAATCTCAAGAAATACCTATAGGTGAATAAATAAAATGAGTTTATTGAGAGGTAGATCATAAAATTTCATCCTAAAAAACATAATCATAAACAATCCTGATAAACAATGAGATTGTAACATAGATCTCCAACCCCAAGTTTAACTTACTTAAAAATAACTCTAAACTATTGTACAATAAATTTAATTTTTTTTATAATTTTATAAAATAATAATTTAAATACTTATAATATCATATATGATCTACTTAAAAAATTTCAACACCCATTTTATAATAATTTCTTATTAAAATCGTCGTTTCTTGGTGTTAACTGTTTCATTTTTCATGAGAGTTTTGGTTTGATAGTTTTGGTTCTTTTATATTGATAAGTTTTATATTTTATCCATAATTATAATCATGATATAAATATAATAAATATTAATTATATTTATATTCATACTTAAAATTTAGATATATAAAAATGTTTTACATTTTTCATGGAGATGCTATGTTGTATGTATGCATGAATGATCTTTTCAGTTTTCTACGAATGGACTGAAAGAAAAGTAAAAAAATAATTAAAATTTAAATATCATTATTATATAAAATATATCATATATATATTCATTAAATATATCCGTATTATCATCCTCGTTAAGTGGAAATGAAAAATGAATCATGTCACTTTATGGAGGTGGTAGTTCACATGTACACACAAGCAATGTAAACATTTTCCATCGAATGTGAAAGTAAGAAATAATATATGATATTATAATTCTTTCAGAATATATATATCATAAATATCTTATATAAACATTAAACCCATCATAATAACTATCCATTTATGATGGTTATGGAAAATAAATTGTATCATTGTGTCGAGGTTGTGGTCGACACGCACACACGAGCAATACATTCACTTCGTATTTACAATAAAATAGGTTGAATAATGGTGATTCCATAATTATAATAATATTTAAGTGTATTGAGTAGATGAATTTATTATTTTATGATAAATAACATAGATTTATAAGAGTTTAAATAATAAATAAATTGAAATTAATCAGGTATGATGATTACCTCTTCTTCGGTAGGCCTCATTTAGATCATTTCTTAAGAACCATGGGAGTTGACTTTTAAGAATAAAAAACCACTAATTCATGTATAGTTATGTTGATAATATAACTTATCAGGGTTTTATAAACCTATATGGCTCAAAGTTTTGTGAAGAAAAGAAATTAGGGTTTTCCTTTTATAAGTGGGAGAGAGGGCATTCAGGGAATTTCATAAAATATTAAAATATAATAGAGTTATTATTAGGAAAAAGGCTTCCAAATTTAAAGATTTTTAAAGTTGGGAAAATATGAGGACAAAATATGGTTATAAAATATTATTTATTCATTTATAATTGGAAATATTAACCTTGTCTATTCATTTAACCCCCAGGTAAACCCATTTTAACCTTAACTATGATGACAAAGTTTTTCTGTTTTAACTATTTTTTATGATCAACTATGAAATTTGACTCATTTAAAAATTATGAAATTATAATTCAAAATATGTGACACATTTTATCAAACTATATTCATATATTTGGTATAGTTAAATGTAATAGTAAACCCATACAACGTGAGGAAAATTAGTTTTCTAGAAAAATTGTATTTTTAGTATAAAAATATTTTATACCAAAATACAAAATAAAATTAGCTACAATGACTTTAATTGGATTATTAATAATAAAAATTTACTAATTTTACGTTTCAAAAAAAATTAAAAATATTTAGAACATTTTAAAATTTTTGAAATAAAATATTATTTAAATAAAAACTCATATTTTTTACTATTCCTCAAAAAATCAATCTTTTCAAAAAATTATAAATAATTCACTCTAAAATAATTTTAAATTACTAATTTAAAAAAGGAAGTTTATTTTTTAAAACAGATTTTCGAAACATATAACAAATTAATTATATTACTTTTTCACAAAACATAATAATAACCCATTTTGAGGAAAATGTATTTTTAAAGTGCATAATGACTTTACTAAAAATTAAGTATTTATTTATCAGTATATTTATTTAATCTATAAAATTTATAAATATTTTTAAAAATATGGTTTTCACTATTTAAATACCCAATATTACATCTAGGTTATAACTGTACACTATATTATAGTTCATTCAGACTAAGGGTTGTGTGTATCGCAAGCTTTTAAAGAAATTAAATTTGTTTGAAAATAAATATATCATAAAATATCATGTTGTAACATTATACCCACCATTGAAATGAATTCAAACCATTAATTTCAATCCCTTCTATATAGAAAAATTAATATAACACTATATCATCATATCCATAGGTTATCATGTACTTTATTTGAATGTATAATTCCTCTATTGAACTTTAACCAGGTGAGTAGCCTTATTCGATAGAACCTTGTCTCTACATTCCAAGATTTATTCTACTTGATCTTAGAAGTAAAGATCATTCTCTAGTAATAAAACCTTTGAGTTTAGTACATATGAAGGATCGTGTATGTACTTCTATTGGAGAGATACATGGAATGCATCATGAACTTGTGAGAGGTTCGATTGTACACCAAGTAATAAGAAACCATCCCTACTCGATCAAGATTCTAGAAGGGGCCAATATACCTAGGTCTTATCTTTCTCTTCCTTTGGAATCTCATAACCTTCATCCATAGAAAAATTCACATAAATACCTTCTCACCAACTCCAAATTATAGATTTCTTTGATAATCATCTACATAAATTTTTTCTTGAATCTTAGATTCCTTGATATACAACTGAATGAATATAACTTTCTTAGTCATCTCCCCAGATAGCTCAGGTCCCAATAGATTTTATTCTCCAACATCATCCTAGCACATTTAATTTTTACACATATTTCCTTAGATGGATTCATAAGGAATTTTTTGAATTATTGAGTAAAATCTATTTTAGTAAGAAAAAATTACTAGATAATGTCATTGATCCCTACCACCTTTTAAATCCACATAACAAGACATTAGTATATCTTCTCAAGTATGAATAGTTATCTTAGAATGAAATCCTATTTGAGGATGATAAGTAGTACTAAAACACAACTATAAATCTAGATCTTTCAAAATACTTCTCTAGAACATTGAGGTGATTCTTGGATCTCGATAAGATACAAAAGAATATGGTACTCAATAAAACCTTACCACTTTCTTAATGTAAATTTTGTAGAGTTGGCCAAGCTATAAATCATCTATAACAAAAATAAAGTGTGCTAACTTCATATGGTAGTTAACTATAACCTAAATAAAATTATGGAGTTTATACTTTATTATGATTCTAATGAAAAAAACCATGGTGATGTTTTACCATTTCTATTCTGGTATGGGGAATGGTTATAATATCCATTTAGACTATTTCCTCTCAACCATAACATTCCCACATACCAAGCACTTAGATACATAATTTGTAATATCTCTCTTCATGTTTTCCCTCAAAAAATACTCTTTCATGTCATTATGCATCTTCATACTTAGAGTATGAATAGAGAATGATGAACTATGATCTTCATCCAATAACTCCTACTTCAATTCTAGAACTTATGGGACACATAATTGGTTCATGAACCTTATCATTCAATCACAATCAAGTTTTAACTCAAAAAAATTTCTTACCATCTTTTTAAACACTACATCCTCCTGTTGTGACTCATTAATCATCACAAGAATATATATTTGAACAATCCTTTGAGTAAGATATGATTTCTCCCCTTCCATTTATATTTCAATAACTATATTTTGTAAATTTTGAAATATTGTATCTTTTTTATCCTATACATAGATAAACAAGCATGATCCTTTCGACATAAAAAATCTAACAACTCTTTTTCTTTCCTAGGGTTATAATTTATTGTGCATTCATAACATTTATTCAAATAAACCAATATTCCTTGGTTTGTGTGTATATATTTCTATGTGAATATATACATTATAATTTTATTATCAATAGATATATCAAACCATTCTCTATAAATATAATTCCTTCATATCATTAATGTGAAAATTACCATAGATAATTCCAAATAATGAGATGGGTAATTTTTCTCATTAACTATAAAACATCATGATGAATAATATATAACCATATAATTTTACATGAGGAATCATCCAATTCTTTTCTTCAATGAATCAATATAGATCAAAAACACTTCTCCACTATAGCATAATATAAGAATATGAACACTAGTAAACCTTCTATTCAGTTATTTAAAATATTCATCAAATTCATCTATCTAAGGGAACATGGAGCCCTTCCGAGTTAACTTGGTGAGTGGATTAGACATCCTTGAAAAACTCTCCGTAAGGTGTCATTAATATTCATCCAAACTAATAAAACTATAGATCTCAATCATAGTGTTCGGTCTTTTCCAATGTTCAATAAATTCATTATTTGATGGATTCATATATACAACCTCCCATGAGATTATATGATCCAAAAATGAAACATTATGTAGCCAAAATTCATACTTGGTGAATTTATCATTGAGATTCTCCTTTATTAGGTTATTCAATACAATTATTAAGTTATCTTCATTCTCTTGATTGATTTTGGAATAAATAATTATGTCATCTATAAGTACTACTAAAAAATGATCAAGGTAACCTCTAATGACTATATTTATTAAATCCATGAATATAGTGTGGACATTAGTAAGACCAAATGGAATTAATATAAATTCATGGTCATGACCCCCACCTCACAAGGTGTACCCCTCCTGGTCCGACAATTTGAGATGGGAGATAATGACCCCCCGAGTCCCACCTCTATTAGGCCCCAGGTTGGCGACTAGCATCAAGGGTATGATAAACACATAAATGGGATGAATTTCTCTCTAAGATAGCATATGAAAAAGAGAGTGATAAGATAGAAACCAACCAACTCTGACTTAGACTACAATATAAAATAAATCCATGTACAGATATATAATTTCATGAAAAACTACTACACTGAATGGAAAAACTACAAGTACTAAAGTAAAGTAAAAATGGTAGCAACCACAAAGCTCGAACAACTCCTACAACCCCAAGATAGTAGTAACCAGCCTGATCTCCAACCTGCTCCAAGTGACATGAAAATAGTTTATATATGCATATGGTGAGTATAATAGTATACTCAGTAGGATCCTCCCCAGAGCCTCTTGTTCGAAAGTAAATAAAGCATGTTAAAGCACTGTAAACAACACCTGAAACTAACTCATCACCAAAACAGGTATACTTTTTTCCCATCCTCACAATGGATACTCTCACAATGTATTTCATACAAGAGAATATAATATAGAAAATAATATCATGGGTACCCTTCTACTTCTTCCCCACTAGTTTCCACTTTACCCTAATGTCGCATGTCCTAAGAATCTCTCTCCAAAAAGGCTTTCCCACAAACACCTAGCCATATCACCACAACATGCACCTTATGCAACAAAACCACCACGTCCATATAAGCAGAGTAACTAGGTAGTTTCTCGGATCAACCACAGCTCGCATAACTTGTATCATACGTCATGTATTAAACCTTAATTAATTATAGCCCATACACCGAGTAAGGATCCTCAATCCATTACAGCGTATACAGGTTACACCTATAACAGTACATATAATATTATATCCAGAATAATTTGTGAGAATAACCATAGGACATTACATCCTTCTACACACATATATGGGTAAAACTAACCATTGTGCCTACCCGAACAAGAAACTACCGAGAGAAGAGAGTGGGGCCAAAGGGGGGTAGTCATCCATCTATCCTCCCACCAGAATGTTGGGGAAAACACCCCCCCCTAGGGCTCAGAATCCCTAGGGTGTTATTTTCCTTAATTTATGGGGTGTAGTAGTGTATAGAAACACAAAAATTATAGAATATATTATAGCTCACAACCACACTATAGGCATAACCTAGTCTTAGACTCAACAGAAGCTAACATCTCTTGGACTCGTGGCTTCCACTTCTAAGACTAGTTATCCTATAAGTCCACAACCATTTAAATATTTTTATTAAATTACTTCATTCCCTTTTTATCAGTTTCACATTATGTTAATTAATTCTTTTAAAATTAATTAACCATTAACAATTCCATATTATATTTCATTATCATCACACCCAAAGTCCATTGTTCCATTAAATTGCAACATCAGCATTCCATCCCATCAATCATTAACCCCACGGGTTAACATCATTTATTAACAATATTATTACTTTCCCATATTCCCTAGCATACTAGAAAAACATTATAAGCTACTAAACACAAGGGGGTCAACTTGGTGTGTAGATGAACTACCCATCATGTTTTTTTAACTATATAAGGAGCATATATCCATCCTTCCTTGAGAGGATAAACACAGAAATCATGTGGCATACCCCACGTCTTCTCCCCTTTTGGAATGATGGTAAGACAAACTAGATACCTTGAGTAGTGGGGAAAGTAAAGAAGATAAACAACAAAAAAGAATCAGCAAGCCTCCAAACATTCACATCCAACCCATTTCATCATCCCTAGTGTCATACCTCACACCCACATGCACAAAACGATGCATCTCACAACTCTAGGTGTCAAATGATGCCACAGCCAGTAGGCCTCCCTGCCCCCACATATCACAACATCCATCCAGACTCACATAACAACACATGCAGTAGGAAAACAAACATCAGATCAATTAGGCTCTTTCCCTTTAAACAAGGCATCCAACCTTAAAACACAGTGAGATCTCACAGCTCCAAGAATAATTCTCTTGTCCTTTGCAAGAAATAGGTTAACTCAGAACCTTATGGGTCAATATCTTTATATCAAACATCTGGTTCTTTAATCCATATGGAATTAACTGATTTATTATTTGTAGGGTCTAACTATGGGTAACCTAAACAGAAAGCTATCATAGCAATCAAAAATTGATTAAACATTATTACTTTATCAATTTTATTAACATAAAATTACAAAAACAAAACAACCCAATTCATTTACATGCCTCTTTATCTTTATCCAAATAATTATCAATTAATTACATCTTTATAACCTTTAACAATTTCCATCAAGAACTAAAAGCTAAATAAAGAAAGAATAGATATCACACTATCTACAAAAACAAATATCAATGTATTTATCTAGTTTAAATATTTATTATGTCAATTCCATTGTGATATAGTGGTCTAAAACATGATAATTTTATAGTTTCATGTAAAATAATAGAGAAGAAACAAATCACCTACATCAAAAGGTTCTTGATGTTCCTAGCTCAAGAATAGATGAAAGAATCAGATCATGATCATCTTCTCTACAACAACTGTATCCACCCAAGGATGTCATGGCACAACTGCATCAATAACACCCAAAACAAACTCCATTAGAACCATGGAGATTAAATTCCATAATATGGAAAGGAGAAATGGGGGGATACAGATTGAAGAAAACCAAATAATGGAGGTAGATCTTACCTTAGATTGAAGATGGATCAAGTAAGGAAGATTGATATCGATCCTTGATGAAGAGATCTCTAAAATTCCACAGAGGGTTCTACTAGGTCGCCTAGGATGAGAAGGGGGAGAGCTTTGGCCATAGGTTTTGAAACACTCGAGCTGCTGGTATGTCTTTAAAACATACAGCGATGGGTCAGTACACAACATGTACTTCCCATTAAAAATGTGTACTACCTCAAGGTCTGGTTATGTCGAAAATCATGTTGCCTCGGTGCTTTGTTTTATTTTTCTAGAACTCGAACAGGTCACGTTGTGTTCCCCATGGTCAATTCATGTACCCCCCACCACTTCCATCTTTCTGCAACCAAACACCTCTAGACTTATTCTAAGCCTTCTCTGAGCACCCTAGTCTTCGAAAACATGAAAGGGTCGATCCATGTAGATTTGGGCCCTTACATCAGATACCTCTCAAAACATTCTCATCCTCAAGAATCCAAAATCAACCTAGAGAGAAAACAGAAAGGGGTTGTCTGAACACCACCTTGTGAGAAATATCTAAAGGATTTAACCGCCGGAGGAGATGAACCACATAAAAAACAACTCAATGCCTCATGACAACCACAACTAGCTCCTAAATTCTCTCTTAGGGGGGATATACCTCTCTAATAGATCAAGCCATAATTATTAATTAAAGAAATCCATGTCATTGATAAAAAATGTCTACAACCAAAAAACAAATATTATTACTTGAAAAGAGTTAAACATCAAACAACTCAGGGTAATGAGAATGTATCTATGAATCATGTTCCCAGGTACTCTCCTCCACACAACCGTGTCACCACAAGAAACAAAAAAAGGGATAGAATGCCCTCGTAACACCTTCTCTTTACAGTCCTGGATTTCAATAGGATGCTCCTTAAAGGTCACATCATCATAAACATCAATATATCCCAAATAAATGACATGAGAGTCCTAATGAATATAACAATGGTGTTTTGATACATCAAAAACATCGTGTATCTGGCTCATATGTGGGGGAAGTTCTATTCGATATGCAACCTATCCAACACGATCCAACACCTCGAAAGTCCCAACAATCAAGGGAGACAACTTACTACTATGACCAAACCTTTTCTACCCATGACAGGTAATCACATTTAGAAATACATTATCCCCAACATCAAACTCTAAAGGTCTCCTCCTTTGATTGGCATATGATTTCGGACGATCTTGTGATGTCTTCATCCACTCATGAATCAACTAAACCATCTCGGTCTTATTCTTCACTAGTTCTAGTCTAAGAATTGTAGACTCTCCAACCCCAGTATTGCATATCAGAAAATGGAATGGTCATCCATACAAGGCTTCAAACAGTTCCATACTGATGTTGGAGTGAAAACTATTATTGTAAGAGAAATCCACCAAGGGTAAGTCCCCCATCCACGAACCTCCAAAATCTTGGACATAAGACTGCAAGATGTCTTCAATTGTATAGATATTATTCTCTATCTAATAGTTCGTATGCAGATGATAAGTATATTTAATGCATATCTGAGAACCAAAAGCATGCTCGAGACCTCCCCACACCCTATAGGTAAAACGAGGATCTCGATCAGAAATGATCGTCCTTGGTACTCCATGGAATCTCACCACCTTTTCTAGATACTACCTCAACAAAACTTACACTAATCTTGATTACATGATTTCTATAAAGTGGGTTGATTTTGTTAGATTATCAACTACCAACCAGATATCATCATGTCCTTCCTAATCTTGAGGTAAAATAGTAAAAAATTCCATTGAGATGTCCTCCCACTTCTACTGAGAAGTATCTAATGGCTGTAGAAAACCCTCGAGGACACGGTGCTCAGAATTCACCTTCTCGAAGACCAATCATTGAGACAAAAACTCTGAAACTGCATTCTTCAGCACAGGCCACCAAAACTGACTCCTCAAGCCTTAGTACATCTTTGTCACGCCAGGATAAACCGCTAAAGGAGAACAATGGGAATCTCTTAGAACCATCTCATGCATTGCCAATGGAAAAAAATCCTTCCATTATACAACACCTGGTGTTGTTCATCCTCAGACCAACCATCAGGGGCCTCGCCACAAACAACTCGGTCTATTTAGAACTGCAGCTCTTGATCCCCCAACTAGGACTCTTTAACCTACTTCACTAGAGATGACTGCACCATCATCTAAAAAAGACAACATATGCCCCAAAATTCTCTCATGTCGAGATGTAATGTTGAATGTTCTTCTATTACTCTCTAGGAATCACCAGATTCATGCACTGCATCACTATGTGACTTCCAGCTCAGTGTATCAACTAAAAAATTCTCCTTCCTAGGTGTATTCTGGATTTAGAAGTCGTATTCCTATAATAACTCCATCCACTGATGTTGTCGCAAGTTTATGTCATGCTAGGAGAAAACATACCTCAAGATCTTATGATCGGTGAAAGCTACAAAGCACTCTTCAATGAGGTAATGTTACCAAAACTTTAGAGAAAACACCACAGCTACCAACTCAATATCATGGGTGGCATAGCTACGTTCATGAGGACACAACTGCAGACCCATAAGAAACAATTAATCTCCACTGTATCAAAACACAGCCTAACCCCAAATGAGAACCATCATAGAAAACATCAAACTGAACTCCCTATACTAGAAGACAAAGAACTGGATCACTTACCAACTTCTCCTTCAGATACTTGAAAGTTTTCTGACACTGATCAGTTGACACGAATGCCTAGTCCTTCCTGGGTAATGTTGTTAGAGGAGTCCCAACCTGAGAGAAATCGGCTATGAACCTCCTATAGTATCCTAGGAAACCAATGAAACTTCAAACCACTTCCACTAACTTGGGGGCTTCCCAAGAGAAAACTACTTCTTTCTTTGATGGATCCATATCTAATCCTAGTTGGGACACAACATTCCCCAATAAATGGACTTCTCGAGCCCAAAACTTGCACTTAGACAACATCCAAAGTAGTAGTTGTTGATGAAGAACTCCCAAAATGGAATGAAGATGCTCTTCATGATCCTCCTCAGATGTGGAGTAAACAAGGATTTTGTTGATGAAAATCACCATGAACTTATCTAGGAACTCACGGAACACAGCCGTCATCAATATCATTAATATAGCAAGAGCATTCGTCACACCGAACTTCATTACAATGAACTTGTAATGCCCATGATGACAACGGAAATCAGTCTTCAGGATATCCCCATCCTTTGCATGCATCTGATGATATCCTGACTGCAATTCTATATTCAAGAACAAACTTTCACCCTTTAGTTGATCAAATAAATCATCATTCTTCGGAAGAGGATAGTGATTCTTCACTGTCACTTTGTTTATGCCATGATAATCGATACACGACCACAAACTACGATCATCCTTATTCACAAAAAAAACTGGTGCACCCCACGGTGACACACTCGGCCGAAAAAAACCACACTGTATTAGACCATCAAGTTATATACATTGCTATCATAACTCAGAAAGGTCCATCCTATATGGAGACATTTAGATATGAGATTCTACTGGTTATATCTCGATCCCAAACTCAGTATCTCATCGATATGGTAGTGCTACAACCTCTTCTAGAAAGACATGACAATACTCTTTTATGACCCTAGGAAACTCCAACTGATGAACCTCTAAAGAACTCAGCATCAGCTCAACCATCAAGGATGATAAAAATGGAACATGCCGCTGACCCATATGAGGGTCTCACTCACCAACAAACACTACTGGCTCTCCATCTGCATCGAAGAACACCGCTTTCCTCCTGATGAAATCCACAATAGCCTACACTGAATATAACCAATCCATGTCAAGGATGAAATTAAATGGTTATATCCATAAACATATAAAATGTCCCCAAGATTGATGCTACCCTAGAACTAGCTCACATTCTCTAAATACTTCAAACAGGTCATCTCGACCTCCAACTGGCGTAGTCAATGCCAAGGGAACTGGAAGCCTATCTACCTCAAGTCACAAAGCATGGACAAGGGAAGTTGATATGAAGGAGTGTGTCCCTCCTGAATCAAACATGGCATACACCCAAGTAGAAAACAAGAAATGGGTACCTCGAATGATGTGTGGCTCGCCTGGCGCTGACAACGCTAAAGCATGAACCTGACCACAACCTCCACCATGGACTCTCTTACCCTAATGATGACCACCACCATGATAGTGATCTACTCTCTAACAATGGGGAGAATCACCGGGTTGTCCTATGATTTCCCCATTTTCTCTCTACGGATCCAAAGCTTGTGCAACCTGCTATTGTTGCATCGGTTGGAACTGCCTCAATAGAGGAACCTGGAGTGGAACACCTGGTGCACAGTGACTGCTCTAAGAGGTCAGGCACTCTCTCTACTAATGACCTCTCCTTTCACAAGAAAAACAAGATTTTGATCCCTTTTCATAGGCCTAAGAGCTGCCTCCCCCAGAGAAATGTGATGATGAGGGCGGGGACCTACCCCAGGCCTAACGAAAACTCTTCTGCCCTGAAAACTGGGAACCCCAGACCACAACTCTTATTTTTGAGGAATCATGACGACTCCCCTTTCATGACGATCTGGTTTGGGCCAATGTTCTCTCAAAGACCTCTTCCCTCTCTAGAACCTCAAGATATGTCTTTAGCATAAACAGGGTGACCTGGCACTGGATCTCTAGATGCAAAGCCTCCTAGAAATTCCTTGCCCTGGTCTCCTAATCTGGAAACAGGTCTGAAGCATATCATTAAAGGTTCCTGAAATAAATTCCAAACTCTCACACACTAGAGATCCCTTTTCAAAGGGTAAGAAGCTCCTAGAAACTGGATTCCTTCGTGGTCGAAGAATCAAACTCAAATTTAAACTAGTCTCAAAACTCCTCCCAAGAGATCGCAAACTCCTCATGATCCTTGGGGGACAAGAACCACCACTGCCTCACTGATCCACACAGCATCATCACAACCAAGGACACCTAGTGCTACTTTTGAGGATGGATCGAACTAAAACCTATCTCGAACTCCTCCAACCAGTCTTTTGTGACTCTATCTGAATAATAGACCTCATACTTCTTCAGAATATAGCACTAAAACTCTTGCAGTGTCCTCCTCCATGTTTCTTCGTCGTCAACCTCTACCCTATGGTGATATTCTTTCACAGCCTGCTGAACAACATCTGTGTGAACCTTATGAGGATTTCGACCTAGATCTATACTTATAAAATAAAAAATAGTTAGATCTCCTAAACCATAAATTTGGAAGACACAACATTAATTAATTAATTGTTTTCTTTTATTCATTTTATGTTAACCGATCCCAAGGTTTACCCATTCAAAAAATAGGCATAAAGAAGAATGATTCATTATCACTTCCTAGATCTCTACCCTACAACTAGAATCACCTCTTTTAGTATCCATTGTAAACTTAATGGTCCATGCATCAGATCAAAGGGGTACCTAAAGGCCTATGTCTCAGCCAGTCTCTGGTGTTTACATCACTTGCTAAACTTGACTTGCACTGTTTCCCTACCAACCCATGCAACTTCACATGTGCCTAACACCAAACTAGATCATATCCATCAACTAGAGATATGATACCACTCTTTCATGACCCCATCCCCACAAGGTGTACCCCTCCTAGGCTGGAAATGTGAGAAGGTAGATAATGACCCCTAAGTCGCACCTTCAGAAGTCCCTAGGTTGACAAATAGCACTGAGGGTATAGTAAACACACAAATTGGAGGCATTACCCTCTAAGAGAATACATGCGAAAGAGAGAGAAAATACTTACAACAACCAAGTCTTACTCAGAATGAAATATAAAAGAAATCCCAAGTACACATGTGTAATTTCATGCAAAAATACTAAACTAAAAGGAAAAATTGCAAGTACCAAAGGAAAGTGAAAACGACAGTAACCATTAAGCCAAAACAGCTCCTGCAACCCCAAGCTCATAGTAACCAGTCTGATCTCCAACCTGGTCCAAGTGACCTACAATAGTATATATATACATAGGGTGGTTATAACAGTATAGTCAGTAGGATCCTCCCTATAACCTCTCATGCAAAAGTAAGGAAAGTATGCTAAATCACAGTGAACAACAATAAAACTAACTCATCACCTAAACTAGTATACTAAGTTACCTACCTCACTATGGCTACTCTCTCCAAGTATCTCATAAAATATTATATAATATAGTAAATAATATAAAGGTTACCCCGCTACTACTTCCCCATTGGTTTTCCGATTTTCCCCAACGTCGGCGTCCTAAGCATCTCTCTCCAAAAAGGCTTGCTCGTAGATACCAAGGCATAGTACCACAACATGCACCTCGTGCAACAAAACCACTACGTCAACATAACTAGAGTAACTAGGTAGTTTTCAAGAGCCACCACAACTCTCATAATGGGTATAAGACTTCAAGTGTTAAACCTCAATCCATTATAGCCCATACACTGAGTAAGGATCCTCAAGCCATTATAGCATATACACGTTACACCTATAGAAGTCCATAGAAAACTATATCCAGAATATATGTGTGTGAATAACCAAAAGCCATTATATCCCTCTACACACATATATGGTGATAACTAACCATTGTGCCTACTAGTACAAGTAACTTCCAAGAGAAAAGAGTGGGGCCAAAGGGGGTAGTCATCCATCCATCCTCCCATCAAAATGTTGGGAAAACACCCCCCCCCCCCCAGGGTTCATAATCCCCAGGGTGTTATTTTCCCAAACTGACAGTGTGGAGTAGGGTATAGAAACAAAAAAAAGTACAGAATATGATATATCTCAAAACCATAATATGGGCATAACCTAGTCTTAGACTCAACTATAGCTAACACCACTCTGACTCCTAGATTCCACTTCTTAGTCTAGGTATCCTATAAGCACACAACCATTTAAAGATCTTTATTAATTTATTTCATTATATTTTTATCAGTTTCACTTTTTGTTAATTAATTCTTTAAACATTAAATAACCATTAAAAATTACAAATTATATTTCATTATAATCACACCCAAAGTCCACTGTTCCATTAAATTGCAATCTCAGCATTGCGTCCCAGCAAGCTCCAACCCCATGGGTTAACATCATTTATTCAATCATTTATTAACAACATTATTGATTTCCAATATTCCCAAGCATTATAGAAAAACATTATAATATACTAAACACAAGGTAATCAACTCGGGGAGTAGATGAACTACTCATAAATTCATTTACACCTATATCAAGAGTATAGACTCATCTTCCCTTGAGAAGCTAAACACGGAAAGTACATGGCATACCCCATGTGTCTTTTCCCCTTTAGGAAGGAGGGTAATAAAAACCAAATTCATTGAGTGGTGGTAAAATTAAAAAAGATAAAAAATCAACAAGAATCAGCAAGCATCCAAACATTCACATCCAACCCATTTCATCATCCCTAGTGTCCTCCCTGAAACCCACATGCATAAACTGGTGCATCTTGCCACTCGAGGCATCAACTGCTGCCAAGACCAATGGGCATCCATTCCCCCACATATCACAACAACCATCTAGGCTCACATCACAACATAAGCAGTAAAAAAACAAATATCATATCAATTGGGATCTTGGCCCTTAAACAATGTATCAAACCTTCAAACTCAATAATCTCTCATAGCTCCAAGAATAATGATATTTCCCTTTACAAGAAAGAGGGTAACTCAAAACCCTACGAGGAATTATCTTGTTATCAAACAACCGATTCTTTAATCCATCCATAATTAACCGGTTTATTATTTTTAGGTTCCAAATATGAGTCAACTAAACAACAAGATATCATATCTATCAGAAATTTATTAAACATGCTTACTGTATCAATTTTATTAACATCAAATTACAAAAACAACAACCAAATTCATTTATATGCCTCTTTATCGTTAACCAAATAATTATCCATTAATTCTGACTTTACGTTCTTTACCAATTTCCATCAAGAACTAAAAGCTAAAAAAATCAAGCATATATATCACACTATCTAGAAAAACAAATATCAATTTATTTATCCATTTCAAATATTTATTATATCAATTAAATTGTGATCTATTCAACTAAAACATGCTAACTCTATAGTTTCACGTAAAATAATAGAGAAGAAATTAATCATGTACATCAAAAGTTTCTTGACATTCTTTGCTCGAGAATGGATCAAATCAGGAGATCACGATCGCCTTCTCTTTTACAACTGCATCCACCTGAGGATGTCGCAGGATAACCACAACAACAACACTGAAAATAAATTCCATAAGAACCATGGAGATCAAATTCCATCACATGGCAAGGAGAAATGGGAGAAGAAGGATCGAAGAAAACCAATTAATGAATGTAGTTTTACCTCAGATTGAAGAAGTATCGAAGAAGGTAGACCAAGATCAATACTAGCTGAAGATATCTCTAAAACACAATGGAGGGATTTGGTGGATCACCTTGGACAAGAAGGATGGGAACCTTGGTTGTAGGGTTGGAAAGACTTGAGTGGCCGGTACATCTTTAAAACATACTACAGAAGGTCAGTAAATGACGTGTACTTCCCTTTCACATCATGTACTCACTCGAGGTCGGGTTATACTAAAAAACACATCACCTCTGTGATTTTTTTATTTTTATTTTTAGAACTCGAACCTGTTACGTCGTGTACCCCATGGTCATGTCATGTACCCCTGCTACTTCCAACTTTCTACAACCAAACTCATCCATACTTCTTCTGGGCCTTCTCTGAGCACCCCAGTCTTCGAAGAAAACATGAAAAGGGTCGATCCACGCAGATCTAGGCCCTTACATTCCTAGTGTCCATACCTCATACATAAGGATTTATTGGTTATTTCATAACTTTTAACCCTCAACTGATAGTATCCAAATCAAAGATCAATGTTGGAAAAATATTGATCTCATCATAATTGAGCAAAAAAATAAGCAATATGGGGCATATGATACTTATTATTTATTATTATCTTGTTCAGTTCGTAATAATCAATGCTGAGTTGTAGTGATCCATATTACTATTAAAAAATAGTCCTTTTAACGAAACGAACTGTTATAAATGAATTTTACCTTTTCGATTAAATTAAATGTCTTATTATGTAATATGGAAATAGAAAACACATGCACTTACTTTTTTATATCCAATTAGATTCAAAAAAAACCTTTATGAATATTTCACATTGATAATATTGTCTTTAAACAATGAATATGAGATTAGTATAAATATAGGGCTTTAATGAATCCAATTGACACAGAAAAAGGAAGTGATGGGCTCCTCCAGTAGGATTATACCCTATAAAGCCCATTTATTAGAGCTTGTGAGGGAGATTGAATCACTGGGATTTTCCCTTGACCAATACCAAGTTGAGATCCAATAAATTAAGAAGAAGCTAAACCATTTATGAGATAAGTCTAAGATCATTGAGATCATGGCCCAAAACCTGTTAGCCAAACGACCCCATGAAAGTTTCACTATCATGCACCTTACTCTTAAGAAGTATGCCAGTGTAATAAAGGGATATGTATCATGACCATAATAATATTAATATATATTTTATATAATAATAAATTTATTTCCATTTTTTATTGTTACTTTATAAATTATTTTGATTTTGATTCAATTAAACACAAAATATATTTTCAGGTAATATTGAAATTCAATTGCGGTATTTGTTTTGATGAATTAATGGATTTTTGAAACTAATAAAATTTTAATAAAATTTTATTATTAAATAATTTTTAGTAATTATAAATGGTCATATAATTTTTATGAAGTGAAATGTACTTTTTATGAGGGTTCAAAAACTGTTATTGTCAAAAACCCAGTATTTTTCAAAAAAAGTTGAATCTTATTTTAAAAGTAAAAAATCCAATATTTAAAAAAATTAAATAAAATAAGTATTATTTTTTGAATCAAAGTGTCAAAATTTTCTAATTTTTAATTTTTTATAATTTTCTGAGATAGTCAAATTTTCAAATAAAAATTAAATAGAGTATAAAAATAATGTGTGTTTTATGACATCATAGTGACCTGAAAATGAGGTAATAAATACTATAATGGTTATATTCATCCAAATATATGTTTTACCCTTAAAATAATGTGGTTTCATGTTTATTTTATTAATTTTATAATACCATTTTGAATCCTCCAAAATATATAATATATTTTATGATTTTAAATTCATTTCTTTAAAAGAGTGACTCACCTCAACATAAGAAAGGGTAATATTTTAATATATTCATAAATTTTAATAATAAAATAATGAAAACATATCCACTTTGGAAAAATCCATAGGAACGTTTTTGGTTTCGATTATTTTATTTTTTAGAGTAGAAAACCTAAATATTAAAAAACAATCCCTCTCTTTTCCTATATAGACCTACCCCATCTCCCACTTCTCTTCCCTAAAAATCCTTTTATAATGAAGTTACTCTATCATAGTCTCTATATAATCCCCCTAAGGTTCCCCCATGCTCTCAAAAATCCCCTTTCACACTTTTTGTGTCATACTCTTAAGGTTAGGGATCCTCTCTTTCCCACTTTTATTCAAGAATATCTTCAATGTTATGCACTTTTATTTTTTATTCCTAATGATGGGATACATTTTTTCATCTACCCCATACTTCCCTTATGATGTATAAAGTATGATATACCCATTTATATCTCATTAATACCTCCTAATAACTCATGTTACCCTATCGAAATTTCATAAGCATCTATTCCTTCCTCTTTTTATTCATGATTATTTATTGTCATATTCCTTATTCATCTAATTATATATGTTGGACATGTCCTACCATGTCCCTATTACTATCCACTTCATGAAAAAATTATTATAGGTCCATTTTTCTCTCATCAAAACATTTTATGAATTTTTAAGTGACGCTCGTAGTTTTCGGAATTTTCACCATGATTTTCCATGCCAAACTAATTGTGTAGTGAATATCATGCCCATATCCTATCAAGGGTGTGCACTTTTATGCACATATACCATTTTATTGGGGACATACATGTATTTATTCCAAACTCTTTGTTCATCGAATATATTATGATGATCAATGAATCCATGTTTTATGATCAATATTTCACACTTAAGCATGAGAATGAAATGAAAGAGACAGGTGCGCCTAGAATTATATAGAACTCAAATACATTGGGTAATGTTTAGTATCATGAAACATAATGTTGCGATAGGGGTGTCATAATTATTTTATGGGACATTTTACACCATGAATTCTTGATAGTTTATCCTCGACCTATGTTTATGATTCAATGTTTTAATTTGTTGCCACATTTTCGATGTTATGAAAATCATGCTACATCATGCCTTATTATTCATGTTCCTATATTACCCAAATGATTTTCCATCTCTAAGATGTATTATTATATTCATTTTATTCCTTGTTTATTCCCTTACTAGGCTTTATGTCTCACCCATTTCTTATTTATTTCCTTAGGTTATCCAATACAGTTTTAAGCTCAAGTATGTTAAATAAGTTTTCAATAAAGATGTTGTAATTCATGTTTAAATTTGTAATGAAATGTACCTAATTCCTAGAGATACTAGAATTCTTGACCTTCTAGGTTGTATTAAAATAAATTTTATGTAATTAAATCATACAATAATTTTTAATAAACATAAGTCTTATTATAGTTGGTATCATAGGAAAAGTTGTGTTATTTTTTGGGATTATGATTTGAAAACTATACAAAAAGCCTTATGGATAATACTAAGTATAAGAAAACATACCAAAGTTATGGTTAGTATAGAGTAAGATGGTTATCATGAAAATACATCCCTATCTAGAAAATACAACTGGACGTGGTTCTGGCACAGATGTACCAAGGAGTAAGAACTTCGACAAGGTGTTTCAGGCCAAACATGAGGTACCCTGGTGCACAATAATGGGCCTTACTACACACTTGGTTTGACACATCGTTGGGGTATTCTTTAGAAATTCATAATCTCATTATGACCTATTATTAAGGGATTAAAAAAATTCCCATAATAGTATATGTTAGGAAATAAATCATTCATAATAAACATTGAAGCCAAGAAATTCATAAGTTAAGGAAATACATGTCAGTTATATGTTATCCCTTTGATGTCGTTAAATTCTCATTTATGTGTTTAAAAGTAAAATATAATAATCCTTAATTTTCCTATTATTCTTTACAATGGTCATAAATATGAGGAATCTGATAAAAACAATTTGAAGAGCAATGTGATGACTGACCCAATGTGATACCCAACCCCAGGGGAGCAGGAATCGGGCACTTCAGAACAATAATCTCTCAGCTAACTCAAGTTTTGAATAGAAACCTAGATTGGAAGGAGAATTTAAACCCCCACCCCCCCTAAGAGACAAAAAACCCAATAAAAACATCCATGTTTCGTTGTCCTCCTAATTTTAATGGGTTTTCTAATCCCTTAAATTCGGAATAGTGGATCAACCTCATTGAAAAGTACGTCTTCATCCTTCAATGTTCTGAACAAGAGATGGTTCTGATATATTTTTATCATATGGAAGTTGAAGCATACAAGTGGTGGACATTGTTCAGAAATACGAATCTTGTGGAAGATATCTAATAAATTGTGTGTATGGATTTATAGAAAATATTTTTTGATAAATATTTTCCTCACACTCTCCGTATTAAAATGGAAGGGAGTTTTCTTTCCCTCCAGCAAAAAAAAGATGAATCTATCAGGGAATACAAGGAAAACTTCACAAGTCTTTCATGATAAACCTCCAGAATTATTGTTACCCCAGAGTGAAAGGTTTACCACTTCATTGGTGGGATAAAACCTATCCTAAGAAAATCCATAGAGATCTATGGTGTTGATATCTATGATGAAATTGTCTGATTTGAACTCAAAGTAGAAATGGATATCATAGAATCTTAGAGGTATCATGGGGATAATAAGAAGAAAGTGCAGATCAATTTGGGTGTTCTGATAGAGAGATCTAATGGTGCCAAGAAATTTCAACATCCCACTTAACAAAGGGGAGGAAAGAATCACCCTAGAAATTTCCTAAAGGGGATGAAAAAATTATTTAGGTGTATGAAGGAAGGGAACATATCCAGTGATTTTTTGTAGGAGAAACTTACTACTACAATGGAAGAAATGAATGCTCTAGTCAACCCTCAACATATTTTTCATTTCTACAACTACAAGTAACCATGGTACTTTCAAAACAAATGCACTAATATAAGAGTTTTCAAATACAACCAACATCCTTTAAGAAATAAAGGGTAGTATTTTTCCATCACTACTATTGAAGTGAATCTTGAAAAAAAATGGTGATAGGTATGCTAGTTATTCATAAAATAATAGTGAATTCACTTTTGGACTCTGGTTTTATGTGTTCCTTCATATCATGGAAGTTTAGTAGAACTATCCGAACACCACCACAAATATTGGAAGTAGATATGTTAGTGAAAATAGAAAATGGGTCAATTATTTTATCCCAAGTATATAACTCCTATCTTATCATTGTTTTTGGGATGAATTTCTTAGTGAACCTTGTCATACACCCTTTGGTGTAATTAGATACAATTATGGACATGTATTGGATTTTAGTATATATAGCCAACATAAATTTCCATGAGAATGTAATCACTCTCTATATTGAGAATTGACCCATTATTTTGTACAAATACAAAGAGAAGTATGAATATTATTTAGCACCATCATCTTAAACATGGATATTATTTCCCTAGGAGAAATCATATTTAGTTCAAATTATTGATTCTAAGGAAAGGATCAACCTTAAAAACATTCCCATTATGAAGGAATATTATTATGTGTTTCTTGAGGAATTTCCTAGTCTTCCTCTTAACCGGGAGGTTGATTTTTCAATCTAGATTATACCTCGGACATTAACATTATCTGAGACTCCATATAAAATAGTCATTGTAGAACTTGGAGAGCTGAGGAATAAACTATAGGAGAATATGAATAAAGGTTTTATACTCTAAAGTGCTTCACCATGGGGTGCACTAGTCCTCTTTTTCAATAAGAAGGATGGGTTAATGAAACTTTTCAATGATTATCATTATCTCAACAAGATCATGATAAATAAAACGTATCCCATAAAATAGATTGAAGAATTTTTTAATCATCTATGTGGATCATAATAATTCTCTAAGGTGGATCTTCGATCGGGATATTACCATGTTTGTATGAAGAAGGATCAAATCCCCAAGACTACTATTCATACAAGGTACGAGCACTATTAGTTCATAGTGATACCTTTTGAACTAATTCTTTATAAATATTAAAGGACATGATGAATAGATTATTAGGGATTACCTCAAAAATAAATTGATAATCTTTATATATGATATTCTAATATACTCCAAAATAAAGGAGGAGTATGAGGATAATTGAACATTCTTCTAAAGACCTTACGAAAGAAGAATATTTATAAAAATTACAACATGTATGAGTTATAGTTGAAGGAAGTATCATTATTTGGTCATATCATCATAATAAATGAGATATCTGTGGACCCTTAAAACACTGAATTAATTTAATGATGGATGAGGCCAACATTTATGACAGATATTAATAGATTCCTTGGGTAAACTAGGTATTATTGCTGATTTGTGTGAAATTTATCATGACTTTCAAAACCTATTACCAATATATATTGAAAGGGTGTAAATTTTTCTTAGAATGATGAATGTGAAGAGATATTCGAGTTGAAAATGAGGCATATCAATGTGCTTGGGCTCACACTACCCAAAAATGGAGATATTTTCATGGTATTCAGCGATTCTTTGAAAAAGGGAATGGGTTTTATATTGAGAAAAAATGAAAAATTATTTTCCTATGATTCAAGGAAGTTGAAATTTCATGAATATAAATACCCAAAACATGATATAGAATTATATGTAGTGGTTTTCTTTTTAAAATTTGGTGGCATTATCTTTTTTGGGAGACGTTTGAAGTATATACGGATCACAAAAGTCTAAAGTATATATTCACAAAAAAAGAGATAAATATGCACCAATAAAGATGGTTAGAGTAGATAAAAGACTATGACTGCACAATCCACTACTATCCTAGGAAAGAGAATAAAGAGGAATATCTTATAAGCAGAAAGGATCCGGAAATTTTATCATTGATGAGAATTGATAAGGATATTATATTCTTATATTTAGAAAGTATGTACATGGGAATAACAAACTAATTAATATCATCAATCCCTCACCAAATAATTTATCAACCATATCTTCTAGAGAGGTTAACAGAATCTCAAAGAGTTGATGTGGAAATTCATAAGAAAGTGGAATCTATAAGGAAAGGTAAATCGTCATAGTTAAATGGTAATGATGAAGGTGTTGTGAGATTTGGTTCAAGACTATGTGTACCATCAAATATAGATTTAAAGGAGTTTTTGGATGATTCACATAGCTTAACCTTATCCATTGACCAAAGAAGAACAAAGATGTATCAAGATCTACAAAAACATTATTGGAGGGACAATATGAAGAATGAGATCATAGAATATACATAAAGATGTCTTGTATGTAAGCTAGTGAAAGAGAAAAACAAAAAATCCAATGGGATGAGGAAACCATTACCCATACGAACATGGAAATGGGAAAACATCACAATGGACTTTTTCATTGATCTTATAAAGACATCAAGAGGGAATAATGCTACCTGGGTTATGGTGGATCATCTTAAAAAGACTTCACACTTCATTACGATATGATAGGAATTATCCCTGGATCTACTTGAATGAATATAAATCAGGGAAGTGGTTAGCCTGAAAGTAGTACCATTATCAATTGTGTCTAATAGAGATCCAAGATTAACCTCTATGTTCTGGAAGAGTCTTCGCCACACTATAAATATTGATTTGAACTTCATTATGTCTTATCACCCTCAAACTGATGGAAAATATAATCAGACTATATAGACACTTGAGGACATGTTGATAGAATATTCAATGGACTTCAAAAGAGGATGGGATCAACGTATTCCTCTAGTTGATTTCTTTTACAAAAATATTTTTCAATTAACCATCCAAATGGCTCCCTATAGAGCCCTTTATAAGAAGTGGTGTAGAACACCTGCTTGATGGGATGAAGTTGGGGAATGAAAACATCTTGGTTCTGGAATGGTCAAGGAAATTTTAGAAAAGGATAAAACCATTCATAAGCACATCAAGGCTGCTTAGAGTCGAAAAAAGAGATATACTGAAAATCATCAATGATACCTAGAGTTTGAGGTTAGATACATAATATTCCTTCACCTATCTCCATGGAATAAAGTGGGGATATTTAGAAATATGGGCAAGCTTAGTCCAAGATACATTAGCCCCATTGAGATCCTGGATCACATTGGAGCAGTGGCCTGTCAACGTGAACTACCACCTAACCTATATCGAGTTTATGTATTCTATGTATCACTCTTAAGGAATTAAATACATAAACCATCACGTGTAATAAATACAAAGGTTTTAAAATTGGAGAATTATCATTCTTATGAGGATTATTCAGTAAAGATATTAGATCATAGAGAAAATCTTCTACGGAATAAGACAATGTACCTGAACAAAGTGTTGTGGAGAAATCACAAGTTCGAAGAAGAAACATGGGAACTGGAGGAGGTGTAAAAACAAATTTACCCCGATCTATTTTAATGTGGTAAATGAAACTTTTAAGGAAAAAATTTCTTAAGGATGGAAGATTGTAACAACTAGAACTATTATAAATGAATTTTCCTTTTTTTGATTTAATTAAATGTTTTATTATTTAATATGGATATGGAAAACACATGAACTTATTTGGTTATATCCAACTGGATTAAAAATACCATTATGAATATTTACCATTGATAATATAGCCATTAAACAGTGATCACATGATTAGTATAAATACAGGGATTTAACAAATCTAATTGATATAGATAAAGGAAGTGATGGCCTCATCCAGTAGGATTATACCCTATGAAGCCCATTTATCAGAATGATTAAAGGAGATAGAATCACTGTTCTTTTACCATGACCAAGACCAAAATTATATCCAACAACTTAAGTATGATTGAATCTATTTATGGGATAAGTTCAAGCTAATCGAGATCATGGCCTGAGCCTTGTTCTTCAAATGACCCTCTAAAAGTCTCGCCATCATGCACCTTACTCTTAGGGTGTACATCGATATAAAAAAGGGATATGTATCAAGGCCATAATAATAATAATATTTATATTTTATAGAATAATTAATTTATTTTTATTTTTTATTGTTACATTTTAAATGATGTTCATTTTGAGTCAATTAGACACAAATTGTATTTTCGGGTAATAGTCAAATTCAATAAATTAATTTTTTTCTGAATTAATGGATTTTTAAATAAATAGTATTTTAATAAAATTTTATTATTAAATATTTATTATTAATTATAAATCTTCATATAATTTTTATGAAGTGAAATGTACTTTTTATAAGGGTCAAAAAACTATTATTGTCAAAAACCCAACATTTTTAATAAATGTTGAATCTTATTTTAAAAGTGAAAATGCCCATATTTATAAAATTATTTCAAAAAAATAAATATTATTTTTTGAATCATATTTTTAAAATTATCCAACAGTGAATTTTTCTAAATTTTCTAAGACAGTCGAATTTTCAGATAAAAATTAAATATAGTATAAATATACAATGTTTTATAACATCATAATGAGCCCAAAATGATGTAATAAATGCTATAATGGATATATTCAGAAAAAAAAATATTTTAAAATTAAAATAATGTGATTATAAGTTTGTTTTATTAATTTTTAATGAGACTATGAATTATCTAAAATATATAATATATTTTATGATTTTAAATTCATTCTTTAAAATAGTGACTCACCTCCACATAATAAAGGGTAATAATTTAATATTTTGGGCATTTTTCCTAACAAAATAATTAAAATATCTCTAATTTATCAAAAATTACATGGGAAAAATCCCTGGTAAGGTTTTACGTTTGAAATATTTTATTTTGTAAAGTCTAAAACCTAAATATTAAACAAATTACAACCTTTTATTATATAAACCCACTCAATCTCACACTTATCCCCACTCAAAATCCTTGGATAATGTCCTTACTCTTTACTCATATCTCTATAATCCTCCCAAGGTACCACCAATATCTCAAGAATACCCTTTCAATCTTTTGTTTTCATACTTTTAAGGTAAGGGATCTCCTCATTCTCATTTTTATTCAAGAATCTTTTTATGTTATGCCATTTTACGTTTTATATATAATGATGGGGTATGTTTTCAAGTATCCCCCCATACTTCACTTATGATTAATAAATTATTATATACCCATTTATCTCTCTTTAACCCCTCTTAATAACACCTGTTACCATGCCAAAATTTCATAAGTATCATTTCCTTTATCTTTTTATTCACGCTTGTTTATTATCATATGCCTTATTTTTATTATATATCTTTAGACATGTACTTCCATGTACCTATTACTCTCCACTTCATTCCCAAATTATTGGATACCCATTTATCTCTTATCAACCAATTTTTTTAATTTTTAAGTGATGTTGTTATGCTACCAAATTTTCACCGCGATTTTACATGCCAAACCAATTGTGTAGTGAATACCATACCCATTTCTTATCAATGGTGTTCACTTTTATGAACTTATAAATTTTTATTTGGGACTTAAATTTATTTATTACACACTCCTTTATCATGGAATAAATTATGATAATGAAAGAATCCATGTTTTATGATCTATGGGGCATACTTAACCATGAGAATGAAATGAAAGTGGCGGGTGCGCCCATAATTATAAAGTGCTCCAATGCATTGGGTAATGTTTAGTATCATGATATGTCATTTTGGGAAAAGGTATATGTAATTATTTTATGTGAATTGTTCCACCTTTAAGTCTTGGAGTTTTATCCTTGACCTATGTTTATAATTTATTGTTTTAAGTTGTTGTCACATTTTAAATTTTATGATTATCATGTTATATCATTCCTTATTATTCATGTTTCTCTTTACCTCATTTATTTTCCTATTATAACATGTATTATTATCTTCATGTTATTCCATGTTTATTACCTTACTAGGCTTTATGTCTCACCAATTTCTTAGGTATTTCTCTAGGTTATCCAATGTAGTTTTAAGATCAATCACATTAACGAAGTTTTATATAAAGATTTTGTAATTCATGTTTGACTTTGTAATGAAATTTACCTAATTCCCAAAGACACTAAAATTTTCGATATTTTAAGGTTTATTAAGTGTAATTTTATGTAATTAAAACATGTATAAATTTTTAATAAAGATAAGTGTTGTTATAGTTCCACCCAATTGTGATGCACTAATCCAGATGAATCTCGTATCTGGACTCTCCTAGAGTTTTTTATTCAATTCCTATAACTCAGTTAGGGCCTTTCAATATGCAATATTTTATATATTTATAGCACCATGTAATAGTTATATTGAAAGATAAACTTCATGATTTGTATAAATACTAGGAAATTATTGAAAAATACAAGAAAAAACTCCCATAAAATATTTATATCTTTGATGTTGAGTTTCACACCCAACCATCTGAGATAAATACCCCTTTTGAATTGGAATCAGGATCCATATAATTGATTCAATTTTCATTATATGATCATATTTATCATCCTACTAATAGAAAATCATAGGTGGGTCAATAATATAAAATTTGGCTTCGCTTCCATGAAAATTGATATGGTATTTATTTAAATAAATCCAATACATTCCCAAAATAATATAGAATTCAACTAGATAAAGAATAATAAGATTTTTAAAAAGAACATTCCCAATATATTCAATTAAATAATAGTCATAAAATTGATATGTGATCATATGACCATTAGAGGTTTTTAATGCTAATTTAACATTTGATTGTAATTTTATTACAAAATTATTTAGATAATAAATAATTTGTCGATAAATTATTCAAATAAGACTATAAATTCTAGAGCGGATTGTAATTATATGTTTCCCAGCTTCATTATACTACCCCACATCAGCAATAGTGATCAAATGAGGTTTTCCTTTTTCTCAGGGATTAAGAGGTTGTTGATGTCAATCATCATCATTAACCCTCATATTTGAGAACTAGTAAAGATAATTTCAAAAATCCTTGTATCTAAAACACTGGATTGTGGGTGGTTCATTTAATGGTGATTTTTCTCCACCATTAGCTAACTTCTTATTCCCATCACTTTGGTATTCAATTATCTGATGACCTTTCTTTCAACACTTAAAACATTTACCAATACCCTTAATAAAATTTCCTCTATGTTTTCTTCCACAATTCATGCATAATGTAAATATCATCTTCTTCTCTTCATGGGTTTTATTATTAGAATTTCCTTTTAATTCCATATTTCTTCTACTTTCAATACTATGAGATCGATGGGTAACTCCAATATTAATCACTATCTTGATATCATATAAAATAATTTCTTCATATTTATTGAATTATCTTATGGATAACATCCTTTGGAGAACTTTTTTAAGACACTAAAGAATTCATCAATCCTACTTTTATATCAGATAATAAAATGATAAGAGTACATCACAAGTCTTGTAAAATTTTCCTCATAGTTATTAATGGATTCATTATCCTTCCAATTTATCTCAAGGAATTCCTTCCCCATTTTCTCATGAATAATACTAAGAAAAAACTTATTTAAATATAATCTATTAAATTTATCCTAGTCCATGGCATCAATTTATTCCCATTGAAACATGTTCTTGATTACATTCCACCATTGATGTGTCTCTCCTTCCAAAACAATAAAAATAAAAAAGAAAATTCCCATTTTATGAACACTAAAGATTGTAAAATATCTTCTTTTTGGTAAAGATTCATTTCTAAACAATTAGTGGATCAGTAGACCAACTAAAAGATGGTCTATGTTTCTTTATAAAGTACTCAATGAAAATTTTTTCCCTTTATTTCTCATTTTTTAATATTATTATGATTCATAGCTTGGGAAATTTTTGTAAGAATATATAATAACAATATTTTTCATTCTAAATACTATAAGATTTATCTTATTATAAGGATAATAATTTAATTTTCATTAAAATTAAATATTAACATGGTTCCTTAAAGTTCCATCCATTAATTAAAACTGAAAAAATAGAGTGTGGCCAATAATTATTATAGTAGGAGTTGACATAATCATGAAAAATAATTTATATGATGTATAAGTCATGGAACCTTATTTAAAATCTATAACACGTTAGTCCTAACCTATTTCATTAAAGGTTAAAATATATTCAAATAATTCATATTGTTTCATAACATAAATTATAATTGACAGGAGAATATCCCCTAAGAGTGTCAAACCAGGTTCATAATAAGGTCACACTCACCATGCACCATAATAATGATCAATATACTCTCAACCAACTTTTTTTGGGTTTTTACCCCAAGATTTATTTGTTTCAAATCCATGTCCACTTATAGTATCTATATAGGGATATATTTCTATGAAAACCACACAATATCATCCATACCAAAACATTACGATGTTACTCTATACTTAGAATTATTCCCAAGGTTCTCAAAAAAATTTTTTGACCATAACATCCAAATATTAACTAAAACCTACTCTGATACCAAATATATAAACCCATACTTATAATAGATATATATTATATCCTAATATATTAATATCCAATGCATAACATTTTGTGCCATGCCAGAATTGTAAAGACTTAGTGTCTTTGGATACCAGATACACGATCTTCTTATTTCAAGAAATATATTCAACATCTCCCATAAATATCATCCCAAATAGTAATCCTACCCTACTTAAAACTTTTTTTCATAACCTAGGGAAAGGAAAAATAATAAATGTTTAGCATAGTTTCTCAATATGGCTAAACAAGTAAGATATCAGTTATCACTTAAAAATAACATGAGCATAGGGGTATGAAAACATAAGCTTAACATTTTCAAAACATTCCCATCATATCATAAATCATAATTTTTATCATGGAATATATCATGGTAGTTCATAATATATTCCTAAATGAATGAAATAAAATAAGCTAAGACAAAATAACAATGGAATAATCCATAAGTTTTTGGCATAATCCTAAGCATAAAAAATAATTTCCTACGATTTTAAGGATCACTTTCAAGTATATCATAGTAGATTGGTTTAACTCCATAATTCATAATATAATTAGTTAAGGTTCACTCCAAATAATATCATAGTGTATATAGTCCCTAATTGAACTAAGTTCATCCCCATTCAAATCATTATTATGTTATGAGATCTGCATGTTTACCTAATGAATTGGAGAGATATATAATTTTGGTCCTGCCTATCACGTAATCATAATCCATTCATGTATTTTCAATAAGATTATAAATGATTCATATTAAATCATAATCCATGAAATTTAAATTCATTTCATTAACATTTAAATATTTCATTATAACATAAAACATGGAAAATAAAAGGGTTTCATAAATATCTCATCATCATAATAATAAACCATCTAGATAAAGAATTAGTATGGTATTTGTAACAACCCAAAATTTTATCAATGGAAATTCCCTTATTATAATTATTTCATATATAATAAATAACCTAAAATCACATATAAACTTTAAAAATGAATAATTAATGAAATATAAGGTATTTCTAAGTTAAAAATCGTTTACTAATGAAATAGAAACTTGAACTTTGGAATAGTAATGTAACCATTAGGAATATTAAATTTGACAATAGAATAGTAACATCATCATTTAAAGTATAAATAAAATTTATTCATCTTATATATTATAAAATAATATAATTATATCATAGTATAAGTAAATAAATATTTTAAAAATTATTATTTAAGTGTTGGTTTTTTTATAAAACATACATGCTTATTTATAATTTTATACTTAATATATTTATTTAAAATAAAGTTTATTTTTATAAATAAATTCATAAATGAACATTTTTTATTATTAGAAGATAATTTAATGTGAGCTTAAATAATTTTTCAAAGTTTCATAATATCAGTTATAATTTTAAAATTGGTATTTTTGTAATAAAATATTTCAATTAAAAAATAAATTTCTAATATTTATAAAATAATTTTATTAAAATTGAGGTAATTTTTCAATTCTAAATGAAGAAAAATGTTCATGTTTAATTTTAGGTATTTTTCTAAATTAGTTGAATTTTGTGAACAGTGAAATAGAATAATTTACCATAAAAATAAATACAAGAATTTTGGATTCATATATGATATATGGATGATTTAATACCAAAATCATGAACTATGCTTCTTTATATTAGTATAATTAGTGATAAGGTTCAAATTATTCAAATTCATGAGCCAAAATAATAAAATAATGAATAAAATAATTAGAAAACTCAACTTTCCTCCCCTACAAACACCACCCCTCACCACCTCTTCTCCTCACACCTTTAAATATTTGAACCTTGTAAAAATTATTATCAATAATATTTTAAATCACCTACACCATTTATAATATCCCTTAGCCTTGTCAAAATATTAACCCTTTTCCTTAAGGAGGTTTTCAAGGTGGATAAATTCCAGAGGTAAAATCATATTTCTTTTTCTTTTATTTTCTTTTCAATTTCATATATTTTATTTTACTATCCTAATATCCACCTATAAAAGAGGTAATATAACTCTTGTATCATTTATATAATATAATTTTATTATTTTAATGTAATAATTAATCTTCTAATGTCTTCCATTTTTCTTTTTATTCTAAAAATGAAAATATTTTCCGTAAAGTGTCGATTTGCCGCCATTGGGGATGATGTGTTCTAATTTTTCACTACCGCATTCAAGGATGGTAATGAAACCATAATTATGGTTAAATATGGTTTTATTATACATATTATAAGTTATATAATGTTCTTTAATCAATAAATAAACATTATATTAAACAAAATGATATAAGTTTGTGATGGTCATGAAATCCACCAAATAAATTAAATCATTTTCATTAACTATTTGTTTAATGACTAATCCTTATAACTTATAAAAAATGATATATTATATAATTTAATCTTATTAAAAATAAAAAATAACATATAATTTCAATTATGGATAACTATTCCAATTTTACATACTCATATACAAACAGACTAATCATGAAAATAAAGAAAACAAACACTTCTGAATGATGAAATTAAACTATAAAACTCGTCGAAAATCCCATAATAGAACTTAATAAATATATAATGAAAGAAATTAATGTATAAAAGATTCCATATTTTTAATTAAATATAACATTATTAACTAGGATATTAATGTGAATAAAGAAATCAGACATAAGTTGAGGGGATTCTCAATCCCAACTCTCTTTCTTTGGGTTTTCCCTCTTTCACTCCATTTTCAATATGGATGTTCCTTAAATAACATTTATTTTTCTTACCTTTCATTATATGTGATATAAATGTTTCCAATATGGTTTTATGATAAATAAAAAATATTTTTCAAAATTAACTCTTCTTTCTAAAATTATATCTTTTACTTATCATGAGATTGTTTCTTATTCACTCAATATTGAGGACTATTATACCAAGTATGATATTACCTATTTAATTTGGGAAAACCAAATTTATTCATGAATTTATTCATTATGAAATGAAACTCATTATTTTCAATGGGTTATTTTATGTGCATTATTGATATACATTATATGTGGCAAGCATGATAATGTAAATGTTATGATGTAAAGGGTGCACTCAAAATTATACTCCACATGTAAATTTTATGATGTGACTGGTGATCGAGGAATTATATAGTGCTTCAATGCATTGGTTAATGTGATGTATATCATGATATAATGTGAAATATTCATGAACTTTATGCTAGATTTGTTCACAGCTATGTGTTTTGGTTAACTACAAAGACATGATATTTCATTTTTATGAATTTCTACATTCCTTGAATTTGTCTAATGATTACCCTAATGATTATGATGATGGTACTTTTCTTATTTTATGATGATGATGTTTATCATAACTCATGTTTCATGTATCTTATTCATCCTATTACTAGGCATTTAGATCACCCATTCTTTTGGTGTATATCTTTGGGTGAATACTTATAATGAGGAGAACATGAGGGTCACTATGAAGATAGAGAATAAGGAATTAATTAATTTTTATATTTTATTATGTAAAATTTATGTATGGTATTAATTTTCCCAAGACACTGAAAATTTGTATCTAGGTTTTGTAGTACTATTATTATGTTTATCTTTAAAATGATGTGATAGTCATGTAAAAAAAATTGGTCTTTCTATATAAGTAATCAGAGTATGATTTATTTAATTTGGGAATTTTGATTGGAGAAAATTATTGAAAACTTTTAGTGTGATACTGAGTATATATAATCACCATAGAAATTTGTTTTAGAAAATTCTAAACAAAGAGACCCCAAATGATATTCTTTTATAGTTTATTTCAAATAGAATAAATTATTTATTCATGAATAATTGACTTATATTTTGTAAAAACCTTTTCTATTTTATAATATGGCGGGAAATAAGAGAACCCCAGCCAACAACCCATTCAATGGAAAATACAATGATTTCCAGAATAACATCCCCAATGATTTTGGGAGGTGCAGTTCAAAAATTCATGTCTATGATTACCCATCTATCTCAGGTTTTGAACAATAACCTGAATAATGTGGAATATACTCCTTTACCAAAGAGGTAGAAACTGGTTATCGAGTCTTTTATGTGTCAATGACCACCGAAATTTATTAGATCTTATGATCCACTAGTCACTGAACAGTGGACCAACTCGATGGAGAAGATCTTTTCAATACTTCTATCTTCTAAGATAGAAAAGGTGACTCCATCCATTTATCATCTTGATGGAGAGGCCGACCAATAGTGGGAGATGATTAAGAACACCAATATGAAGGAATAAATTGAATAGATGGATTGGGAAGACTTTAATATAATGATTCATAACAAAAAATTCCCCCAAACTCTTCATAAAAATATTGAGACAGAGTACATAGAGATGAATAAAAAGGAAGGTGAATCTGTCACATCCTATAAGGAAAATCTCACAAGGCTTTCAAGGAACTCTTGGGGTATTTTTATCAATAATAATAGAAAAATTGATAGATTATTTATTGGTTTAAAACCATACCATTGAAATGATATAGATATCCAAGATTTTGGGAGTTATGAAGATTTTTTTCTATGTGCTCTCAATGTGGAGATAGAGTTTGGAGAATGGTCACATCGCTATGGTGATAACAAATGAAATTTAGAGTTTCAAGCTAGTTGATCTAATGAGAAATGTGGAAATAAAGCTCAACCACTCATGTTCCAAAAATTTGGGAAGAAGCATCATGGGAACTTGCTCAAAGGTATGGAGAAATGCTATAAGTGTGGGATATAACATCACCAAACTCATTAATGTAAAAGTGACATAAATAATTCGACTGATATGATAGAGGAAAGGAGATAACCACCCATGTTTCAATGTTTCAATTTTAGGGTACAAGAGAACTATTAAAGATAGTTCACTAAACCTCAAGTACTCAAGGATAATCAGAATCTTTAACCACAAAATTCAAAGGAGCAAGGGAAGGATTATTCCATCACTACTGCTAAGGTAGATCCTAAACATTATGTGGTAGCAAGTACAATGGTTATTAATTAAATAATAGATAACTTATTATTTGATTTTGGTTCTAAGTATTCTTTCATATCCTTCAAGTTTAGTATAACTGTTAAAATACCTCATAAAATTTTGGGGTTTAGTTCTCTGTGAGAAAAAAAATAAGAAAATTATTGAATCCAATGTATATAAATCCTCCGTTGTTAATTTTGGTGAACTAAACCTCCCATAAAAAGTTTTCCTACTTTTTTTTGGTAGATTTTGATTCTCTTTTTGGAATGGATTGGATATCTTTATACAAATCCAACATCAAATGTTAGGAGAGGGTGATCACTCTTAACATCTCAGGGAATCCCCCAATTCTATATAATTATAAGGAGGATATTGAATCTCCTTTAGATTCATCATATCAAGTGAGGATTTATTTACTAATGTGCAAACATATTTAGCTCAAAAAATGAGATAAAGGATAGAATCATGATTGGAGAGATTCCCATTATAAGGGACTCCACTGATGTGTTCCCCAATGAATTTTCTAGTCTTCCTACTGATCAATAAGTTGAGTTCTCAATTGAATATATTTTTGGATCTCTACCTATATCAAATACACCTTATAGAATTGACACCATTGAGTTGGAGGATATGAAGAAGTAGTTATAAGAGAATCTGTACAAGGATTTTATACACCCAAGTTCCTCAACATGGGGTGAATCCGTCCTCTTAATCCATAATAAGGATAGATCAATGTTCCTCTGCATTGATTATCATGATCTCAAAAAAATCATGATAAAGAAAAAGTATCCCTTTTGATGGATATATGAATTTTTTGATCAATTACATGGGGAAAAGTATTTCTATTAGGTGGACCTTTGGTCGTAAGATCGCCAATTGAAGGTGAGGAAGGAATATATTTCCAAGACTACCTTTTGAATGATGTTTGGACACTAAAATTTCATAGTTATTCCTTAAGACTCACTAACTATCCAGTAATATTCATGGAATTAATTAATAGAGTCTTCAAATAATACCTCAAATTTTTCTTTGTATTCATTATTTATTATATACAAATGTATTCCAAGAGAAAGAGGGAACATGGGGAACATTTGACTAATATTAAAAAGACTTTGTGAAGGGATAAAAATTATACAAAGTAAAATAAATGTGGGTTCTAAATGGTGTAAGTATCATTCTTGGTTCATGTTATCACCAGAAAAGGAATATATGTGGACCCTTCTAAGATAAAGGTTATGACAACCCTGCTTTTTATTACACTATTAAACATGATTTATTACATAAACATCACTTGATACAACATAGAAGATCAAGAGGTCTAGTGTCTTTGGGGCTTAGGATAATTACATAACAACTTAAAACATGAAATATAACATCTTTATTGAAAACTCCCTTTACATGACCACTACATTCCATCATACTTAGCATTGCATGGGATAACTTGAGGACATGCCTAATAAAAGGGTGAGCTATAAATCCTAGTAAAGCAATAATCATGGAATAACATGAGGAATAAAATAAATGTTAGACAATAGGAATATCAACAGATCACAAGAGAAGAATAAACATAAAGGCATGATAAAGCATGATAATCATAACATTGAAATGTGGAAACAACACTTAACATGGAATTAGCATGAGCCAAGCCTCATTGCACATGGAGCATGAGTAAACCCTCATTGCACACGAAGAACGAGTAAACCCTCGTTGCACTTGAATTATAATGATTAAACACCCATTTCACATGACGTATCATGATACTATACTTTACCCATTGCATTGGAGTGTTATCAGGGATCGCCCTTCTTAAACATTTAATTTCATGCATAAGTGTGCCACATGGATCATAAATCATTGAATCATTCAACATAATAATTTATTCCATGATAAAATAATATGGAATACATACTTGAAACTCATTAACCAATAAGTAAATGTGAATAAATTTGAATATCCTTGATAGATAAATGGCCATGGTATTCCTTACACAATGACTTTGGTATGGAAAAACGCTATGCAATTTTGGAAGCATAACGGCATGACATAAGAACTCATAAAAATGGTTGATGAGAGATAACGAGGTGTATCATCATATTTACATAACATAGATAGTAAATGGTCATAAATATACATGTCCCAAAAAAATTATTGGAATTTAGATTCATAATAAAAAATAATTGTTTGAATGTAAATGACGAGAGAGAAATTCCCTTCGGAATTTCGGCATAGTAACGGGTGTACATGGGAGGAATTTAATGAGAGGTAAATGGGTCTCCCATAATTAAAACATAAAGAGGTCAGTATGGGGGAGGTTATATATCATACCCCAACATTTATAATTGAAAAAAGGGCATAACAAGTTAACAAATATTGCACAAAATGAGAAAGGAAGAAAACCCTTACTTGGATGTGTGCTTCCAAAGGCATAAGAGAGGCTTGAGAGAGGATTCTTGGGAGATTGGGGCACCTTTAGAGGATTATATAGATAAAATGGAAGAATTTGGATGAACTCCAAACTAATTTAGTGAGTAAGAAGTGGGATCTTTGTGGGGTTTATATAGGAAAGGTGAGGAAATTCTTTATTATTTAGGTTTGGGACACCTCACATTAAACTAATCCAAACCACAAACCAAACCTTGGTTTTTTACCATGGTTTTTGGAAAAGGGAATTGGAAAATAATATTTTATAAGGGAAAATTCCGAACTTCTTAAAATAAATGGGTTGCTTATGTGGAGGTGAGTCACACTCCAAACGAAAACAATTTAAAAAGTCAAAATGTTTAATAAGTCTAGAAGGTTCCACTAAAGCTTTGTAAAATAAATCAAACAAACCCAAAATCGCATTATTTTAATGGTAAAACATATATTGGTGGAACATAATTTTTATAGTATTTTATTACATCACTATTGGGTCATTATGGTGTCATAAAACACATTATATATTTAAAGGGTGTCTAATTTTTACCCAAAAATTTGGCTATCTTAGATAATTATGAAAAATTCACCGTTGGATAATTTTGAAATCCTGATTCCAGAAATAATATTCATTTTATCTAAATAATTTTCTAAATATTTTAATTTTCACTTTTAAAATAAAAACTGACATTTATCGAAAATTCATGGGTTTTGACAAAAATAGCTTTCAAACCTAAATAAAAATTACAATTGCATACATAAAATTATATGAAAAATTATATTTAATAAAAATTAATTTAATAAAAATAATAATATTTTTATAAAATATTATTTAATTAAAAAATCCATTAATTCATCAAAATAGATTTCTTAGTTGAACAATAACTAAAAATACTATTTGTGCTTTAAAAACTATTTTCATGGTAAAAATAATAAAATGAAAGTATATTCATTATTATATACAAAAATATTTTACATAACCATAGTGTTAAGGTCTTGTTACATAACCCCTTATAACACCCGCATAAGACCGAAGCGTAAGGTGTGTGATGGTGACAGGCTCTTGGGGTGGCTCGGATAACATTGCTCAGGTGGTAATCTCTATCAACTTCCACTTCTCTCATAGGCAGTCCCACTTGAGCTTAAAATATTCAAGCTCGACTTGGGCTTGGTCAGGAATGAATCCCAAAGATGCAACCTTCTTTCCGAGCTCTAACAAATGGGCTTTATATGGGGTAAGTCTACAGGATGAGGTCATCGCTTCCTTTGTCTGAGTAAATTGGATTTGTTAAAGCCCTATATTTATACTAATCATGTGACCATTGTTTGACATCTATATCAGTAATGGTCAAAATTCTTAACAGTATTTTAAAATCCAAAACCATAAAACCAAAGAATTTGACATTTTATATAAACATTTTACATAAAGAGACATTTAATTAGATCAAGATGTATTTCCATTAATGAAAGTTTGGGTCATTACAATCTCCCCCCCCTTAAGAAATTTCTCCCTCTAAATTTAATTTTCCCACACTAAAACATATTTGGGTAACTCTTCTTCATCATTTAATTTGATTCCCACGTCGCTTCTTTAAACATTTGGTTTCTCCATAACACCTTGATGAGGGGCATTGTCTAATTTTGTAGAAATTTTTCTCTACGATCTAAGATCTTCATGGGTTGCTCCTCATAAGAAATATCATCCTCTAACTATACCACCTCTGAAGAGATTGCATGTGAAGGTTCCAGTATGTACTTCCTTAATATGGATACATAAAAGACATCATGTACTTTGGCCATGGTAGGTGGAAGTGTTATTCGATAGGTCACAGCCCGGACACGATCAAGAATCATGAAAGGGTGGATGTACCTTGGACTTAAATTCCTTTTATTTACAAACATCATGACCTTATTCCATGGATATATGCATATAAATACCAAGTATCAAACTTTAAACTCAAGGTCTCATCGATGGTTATCGGCATAACTCTTATGTCGACTCTAGGCTGCCTTGATATGCTGCTGAATGGTTTTCACCTTCTCCACCATTTCTTCGACTATTTCTGGTCCAAACAGCTTACGCTCACCGACCTCATCCCTACATGCTGGTGTTCTACACCTTTTCCCATAAAGTTATTTATATGGTGCCATTTGGATGACCAAGTAGAAACTGTTATTATAAGAGAACTCAACCAGAAAAATATGTTGATCCCATCCTCCTTTAATGTCCATTGATCATGCTCTCAACATGTCCTCAAGTGATTGTATTGGCCATCAGTTTGAGGGTGATAGGATGTACTAAAGTTCAATTCAATATTTAGAGTGTGTTGAAAACTCTTCCAAAACTTAGAGGTGAATCTTGGATCTCGGTTGGACACAATAGATAGTGGTACTCCATGAAGTCTTACCACTTCCCTGATATATATTTGTTCCAATTGATCCAATGATAAATCTTATCGAATAGAAATGAAGTGTACAACCTTTGTAAGACGATCCACAACAACCCATATTACATTGTTTCCTTTGGATGTCTTCGAAAGTCTAGTGACAAAGACCATGGTGATGTTCTCTCATTTCCATTCTGGTATGGGAAATGGTTGCATCATCCCCTTAGACTTCTACCTGTATTCCTTCACCTGCTGAAACACCATGCACTTTTATGTATATTCAGTGAAATCCCACTTCACATGATCCCACCAATAATGATCTCGGAGATCTTGATACATATTTTTGTTTCCTAGGTGAATAGATAAATTCTAACTATGTGCATCATCTAAAAGCTTCTTCTTCAGCTCCTTACTTGATGGAACACATACTCTTTTCCCAAATCTCACAATTCCTTCTTCATTAAGATTAAAATCTGATGATTTCCCTTTTTCGAAAGCTTAAACTTTTTCCTGAATTCTCACATCATCCTTTTGAGAATCCATTAACTTTTCCAAAAGTGACAGTTGAGAAATAATTTGTGAAAGGATTGATGATGTTCCCTTATTTATTATTCTCATGTCTATCTTCATCATATCTAATAAGATTGGATCCTTTTCAATTCTAATCAATGATATAATCGTTGGGTCCTTTGTACTTAGGGCATCACCACCTTGTTCGCTTTCCCAAAGTGGTAATCGATTGAGCAGTCATAGTCTTTGATCAGCTATAACCATCTTTGTTGGCTCATGTTAAACTCTTTTTGTGTGAATATATACATGAGGCTTTTGTGGTATGTATATATTTCACACTTCTCCCCAATGAGATAATGCCGCCAAATTTTTAAAGTGAAGATCACAGTAGCCTACTCGAGGTCATGTGTTGGATAGTTCTATTCATGAACTTTCAATTGCCTTGAAACATAGGCAATGACTTTTTCATTTTTCATCAACACACATCCTAGGCCCTTCTTAGAAGCATTACTGAATACCACAAAAAGTTCTCCACTTGTGGGTAAAGTGAGCATGAGCACAATGATAAGCCTCCATTTCAACTATTTAAAGCTTTATTCGCATTCATCACTCTAAGAAAACTTTACTCCCTTCTGAGTTATCTTGGATAGAGTGTTGGACAATCATGAGAAATTTATCACAAATCTTCGATAATATCCAGCAAACCCCAAGAAGCTACAGATATTCGTTACCGATGTTGGCTTGGGTCATCCCTCAATTGCATCTGTTTTGGAGGGATCCATAGATATCTCATTCCTTGTGATGATATGGCCCATGAATGAGACCTCATTCAACCAGAAATCACACTTGTTATACTTTTAATAGAGCTTCTCCTTCTGCAAGGTCTGTAGTACAGTTCTTAGATGCTCTTCATGATCCTCCTTAGTTTTGGACTATATCAGAATATCATCTATAAAGACTACCACAAATTTGTCAAGGTAATCTCTATAGAATCTATTCATCAAGTCCATGAAGATTTTTGGAGCATTAGTGTGTCTGAAATGAATTACTTTAAATTCATAGTGCCTGTATCTTGTAAGAAAAGAAGTCTTGGGGATATCTTCCTTCTTCACTCATACTTGATAATATACCGACCAAAAATCCACCTTGGAGAAGTATTGTGCTCCATAAAGATTATCAAACAGTTCATCAATTCATGGGAATGGATACTTGTTCTTTATTGTTATTTTTTAGAGCTCACGATAATCGATGCAAGGGCACATTGACCCATCCTTCTTCTTGACAAAGAGGACTGGTGCACCCCATGGTGAAGCACTTGGTCGTATAAACCCTTTATCCAGATTCTCTTATAGTTTCTTTTTCAGCTCCTCAAGCTCCACAATATCCATTCTATACCGATTCTTGGATATTGGAAATTCCACAGGTATAAAATCAATAGAGAATTCAACATCTCTTATAGGAGGAATACCAGAAAATTCCTCGGTAAACACTTCATCGAATTCCATCACAATAGGCATGTATTTAAAGATGTTAACCTCCTTAGACTAAATCATCTGAGCCAGATACACATGCTCATAATTCAGTAATATCTATGCTTGAGATTATGGTTCTAAAGAAGATTCATCTTCCTCCTTGCACTTATAAAGAATCGGGGGTCGATTCTCCACATGGAGAGTGATTTTCCTCTCACGTGAATTTATGTTGGCTCTATATAAGGAATGTCAATCGATGCTAAGAATTGCATCAAATTCCACCTGAGGGAGTATAACGAGGTTCTCCAAGAAGTTCAATCCACATATTATGACAGGGGAGGAGTTATATTCATGGTATGCAATGATTGACCCATTTTCTGTACTTACTAACATCTTCACTTCGATGATTTGTGGTGGTGTTGGGACTGTTCTACTAAACTTTCAAGATCTAAAAGACTGTGTAGAACCTGAATCAAAAAGTATGTTCTCTATTCTTGAATGAATAACTAGCGTACCTATCACCACTTCGTTGTCATGGTTCACTTTGGTAGTAGTGATGGAAAAATCTCGCCCTTACTGCCTTTGAGGTTTTTTGTTGCCTCTGAAAACCCTTGGCTTAGGGCACTGATTTACAAGATGACTTGGTTCTTTTCAGTTGTAGCAATGAAACACTCATTGAGGTTCTAAAAGAGCATTCCTCTCCTATCTATCGTAGATGTGGGTCTTTCTTTCTGATAGTTAATAGCCAGGTGCCCTTATCTTCCACACCTAAATAATTTCCTCATCCCCTTCAGGAAATTTCTAGGGTGCTTCTTTCCGCACGTTTGGAAAGTGGGGGACTGGATCTTATTAGAACCGTTGGATTTATCAATCGGACTTCCAGCATTAAAGTCCAACTTACGCTTCTTATCCTCATGATACCCCTGAGATTCTTTGATCTCCATTTTGACCTTGAGGTCACATCAGACAATTTCCTCATAGTTATCGAAGTCATGGATTGCTAGCGCTTTCTACAGGTTAGGTTTCACCCCATCAAAGAATCGATAAACCTTGCATTCTAGGGTAATGAAAAAGATTTAAGCATATCGTGCAAGACTTTTAAAGTTTTCCTTATACACTTCAACAGATTCGTCATCTTTTTTCTTGAGGGCAAGGAAGTCCCTTTCCATCTTAAGCCGAAGGGTGCGCAGAAAATATTTATCGAAGAAAATCTTCCGGAAATTCTTCAATTCAAATGCCTCAATATCCTCCTCAGGCTTCGAATTTTTGATCAATGTCCACCATTGATCAGGTTCACCCTCCATACAATAAGCATCCAAGAGAACCTTCTCTTGTTCAGAACCTTGAAGGATGGAGATGTAACATCCCGAGAATTTCTGAGAAGTATTCTTTTTAATTTATTTGATGTCTTGTGTTTTATGCTACACCAAGATTATCTTGTGCTATATAAAACACTGTATTAGCTTACAGTATACGCAACACTATTCTTGGATCATGTTACACAAAATTTCAAGATCGTTTGATAGAAGTTATTCTACACAACATTGAGTGTGTGTATATATATATATATATATTAAATGTATAAATAAAATATGGTTGGATTCTATTAGACAAAACAACAAACGAATCTTGCACTACATGAAACCCTAACTTGGATTGCTTTACACGCAATCGTGACCTTCCACGATTACGTGTGTTGTACGCAATACCGAGTTTCACTAAACAACGATATGTTATTAAAATATTAGATAAACTAGCCATTATGAATAGTAATACCCAATTTTTGAAATTTTATAAATTTTATCTTTCAAAATGAAATTCATTTTTGGATTCGGAATATAGAAATTAGCCTAGGGTGAAATTTTGGTATTTTTTTGAAAACTTTCAATTTTTTGATGAATAGTGAAAACGTTGAGTTATTGGTTAAAACAGAATTTTTATAATAATTTATTTTATTTAAATTTATTTTAGGTCAAAATAGATACATAATACTTATATATTTTCAATATAATTCATTGGAGTCATTTTATAATAATTTTAGATATATAAAAATTTTATTCGACTTTTCACTGTCTTTTACACACCTCCTAAGAGCATTTACAATTGTACATAAAACTTAATTTTACTAATTCTGTGAGTTGAATTTTGAAAATCCGAGAGACATGGTTAATATCAAGGAGTAAAATTTGGTTTAATTAGATAAAAATAATTTTTGGTGAATAGTAACTTTGTACTTTTATTTACCACGGTTAAAAGTAAATAGGTTAATTAAGGGTAAAAATGATATTATTATTACCCTAAAACATGTCCTAATTTTATTGGATAAGTTTAATTCGACTGAAAAAAAACCTTACAAATAAAATATTACCCTTTAGGTCCACTTGGATTATATTAGGACACTTATTATTATTTTATTTAAAGAAGAGTTAAAAGAGTTAAAATCAAAGTTTAATAACTAAAACATTTTTAATATAGAGTTATACATAATATAAATTCGACTATAAATATTAATTAGAACGATAATAGGATTTCCTACATAATGGTATTTTATTTATAATTTTTAGACACTAAATAATATAATTTATTTATGACACAATGATGATAAAGTAATTACCTTATTAATGAAATATTAACTTAATTGATGTTATAAATACCCAAATAAATGTAATTGGAGACTTTTTGTGAATTAAACTACTTTTCTAGGTTAAAATAACATTTTAGTATTGATTTAATTAATTCTTTTTGAACTAATCATGCTGTAACGATTTTTACAAAAATCAATTACCAAATAGTGTCAAAATTGACATAAAATAGTTTTTAAAACAAATATTATATTATTAATTGTTATTATATACCTCAAAATATATGGTTTGGAAAAATTACTTATAAAAGGTTATATATATTAATAATTAACCACTTCGGGTTCTTTTGTCTTGTTATAGTAAGTTTAGTAACTATATAGTGAAAGAAAACAAGATGAAATAGTAAAAGATAAATTATTTAACTTAGAGATAAATTTAAATGATAAGGTTAAAATAGTAACCTAAACTTGTCTAAAACCTATTTGTTGAAATTATTTAGACCCATACCAAATTTATCTTCTAAATAAATCAATTTGGAGCTATTATAAACCGAATATGACTTTACTATAAAATAATATTTTATGTTTTTTCTAAGGTGCTCGTCTCCTCCCTTATAAAAGGGAACCTCCTCCCTCTTCTCTTTACACAATTTTGAGCATTAAAGCTTGGTAAACCCCTGCCCATCACCCTTCTAAAATTTCCTAGAAACATTATAGAGGTTTTGGTATCCTCCAAAGACCAACCTTAGTGCCTTAAGAGGAATCTTAAAAGAGGTGTGTCGAAGAAAAGGTAATCTCTTCTACCGATTCTTTCAAGTTTTCTTTCTTCTTCAACTTCTTCTTATTTATTTGTTTCATTATAAAGTAATAACATCAGTATCACTAATAAATTTATATGTTATTATAAATATGAAACAAACTCATTTCACCATCTATCCATCCTACAAAAAATGAAATCACCGCGTGTGCGTACGTACGAAATACCGTCTCCACGCTGTGGTGTAATCTGTTTTTCCACCACCACCTTACTTGTATGGGTATAATGGTGTAAATAATATATATATATAGTTATTATAACATCATAATGATTCTGAGAAATTATATCATCCACTTCAATTCAATTCAATAATTATTGGAATGATATAATCGCTCGTGTGTACGTACGGATTACCGTCTCCACGACGCGATGAGATTCATTCTCCATGTTAAACATTCAAGAATGATTATAAAGTATATATAAGGAATAATAATGAAATATATGACATGATAAAGCTACTGGATTTATGTATATATATATGTCATATACTTCCATTCAAGTCAATAAGGAAAGGAAAACAGTGTTCATGCATACATACGGCCTACCGTCTTCATGAACGGTGTATTTCATTTCATTTATCTATCTATTATATATATATATATATAATGATTATATATGATATATAAATAATTATTTACATTCTGTAAGTAAGTAAATAATTATATAAGTAATAATAATATCAAGAACAATAATTCCAAACACGTACGATAAATAAAACGATTTTACCCAAAACGCTGCTTTAAAATTGAATTTACAAAAGAACGGGTAATATAAAGTCATAAGTGAACCATATATGATATAATAACAATGAATATGATTCTTTAATAATTCAATGATATTATTTAAATCATCATATAGGAGGTTCGTATACGTACGAAGCATATCGGACCTAAGGTAAGGGATAATTTTGCAAATCTCATTTTTATCCGAGATTAGATATACGTAAGTAATTATTGGGGTTATATTTTTCATCCATGTCCATAAAAATGTTTTTCATAAATTATTTAATATTTTTAAATTTATTTTTAAATTCATGTTTACCCCTCTTTGACTTTTACATTGTGTTATGGAAAGAATCTTTCTTTTGTTTACCATACGAGGAACTTTTTGACTTTTCTGGAAAAAGTACAAGAAGAATGTTTTTTTAGCTTATATAGAATGAATGGATTTTTATGATTTCATAGAACATTATTTCCATGAAGTCTTATTTACAAGTTTTCATGTTTATTTTTAATTAACTTCTTTTATTTTGAAATTGTATGACATGTTAAGAAAGAAAAAAATGTTTTTGAAGTAGAAAGGATATTTTCCTCAAGAATGGAGTTCAAGTGTTTTATCAAAATTATTTTCCATATAAGATAATATAGGGTTCTTTTTCTATCCCTATTTTTACATTGATTTGATTATTTTATTATGGAATTATTTTTATGAATTCCTTTTACCTTATATGTATTATGTTATGATGGTATGATGTTTAAGAATCCCATTTTTATTACATGGGTTATGCTATGATATATGATTTATGATTTTGTGGTACACATAAGAATGATTTCATTATGAGATTAGTGGGACCTATATATCCCTCCAATGAATTGGTTAAAGATTTATATATCATAATATAGACATGGATGGAATGGTAAGTTAATCTGGTTCAGTGATACATGACTGGAACGAGGAGTGAACTTGATTCAGAAAGGGAATTTTTCCACTAAGATGATCTTGGAAGCAATGCCTTGGCTACTATGGAAGTCATATCATGTGCTTAATGGTTTTACACAATTAAATGTTTTATTCCCATGCTATTTTATCATGATTGATGTTCCTTTATGACCTATGTCTTACGTACTACCAAGATTTATTTCACAACTCTAGATTTTGATGTGTAAACTTTATGTTCATGTTTTGAAGTTAAAATGTATATGGTTTGTTTTATTTTCTCCCTTATTAACCTTACTGATCATTTGAGCTCACCCTTTATATGTTTTCTTTTCCTAGGGATATAAATAAAGTTTTTAATGTAAGAAAAAAAAGGGAAGATCTTTATGGGAGATGTTGAAGATCTTTCACCAAGATTAGAATATTATATTCTGAGTTTCCAAAGACACTAAACTATTATGGTCCTTTGGTGTCTGTTTTCTTATGTACTAGGTATTCCTCAAAAGTAATGTAATGTCCATGTATGTCAAGAATGGTTCTATACAGAATAATATCCTTCCAATGGAGTTAATCCATTTTTCAGCAATTGAGGGATTAGATGATCCGTTAAAAGTAGGAGGTCTTTCTCTCATGAAGCTCTCGATAGCGACTTGTTCTTTCTTAGGGGGGGTTGAACGTTCCTCTTGACCAATGTTTCTATTAAAATATTTAGTTATCTAAGAGAGAATCATGAAAAAGTTCACGATTATCGCTCCCATTGGATTGGTCATCTCATTAATATAGTCATTACATTGATCTTCACATCGGTTGTTAGCCTGATTCCTCTTATTACCAGCCATTTGATGGATTAAAAGGAAAGTTATGGGTAACACATAAAAGGTAATCCAAGGAAAACATTAATGAATTATAAATAACTTTTATCTCCTTAACATATGAATATATTGTCTTCAGTCTATGTTATCCATTATCTACTTTTTGACATATATTCTTAGGGAATTTTTTAGTCCCTCAATAATGGTTCATACTAAGCTTGTGAATTTACCAAAGAATATCCCCTAGGATTTTTGTAACCAAGAGTGCAGAAAGTCCCGTTTTCATGCACCCGTTCTCATTTGAGTCTAGCTCAAAGCGGTGTTTTTGGGTTTTACCCCTAGGATATATCTATGCCAGAGCCGCCTCAACATGCTCGTATCCAGACAGGGATGTATTTTCTTGATAAACCCTTACTAAATACTCACCAAAACATAGGGATGTTTTTATTAAAGCTAGTCTTGTCTCTAAGGCTTTAATAGTGTTTTCTAATCTTAATCCCAAAAATAACTAAACCTCCCTCTGATACCAACTAGGACAACCCTGCTTTTTATTACACAATTTAACATGATTTATTACAGAAACTTCTCTTGATACAACATAGAGGATCGATAGGTATAGTGTATTTGGGGCTTAGTATCATTACATAACAACTTAAAAACATGAAATATAATATCTTTATTGAAAACTTTCTTTACATGACCACTACATTCCCTTGTACTTAGCATTGCATGGGATAACTTGAGGAGATGCATAAGAAAAGGGTGAGGTATAAAGCCTAGTAGGGGAATAATAATGGAATAACATGAGGAACAAAATAAATGTTATAAAATAGGCATATAAATAGATCACAATATAAGTATAAACATAATGTCCTGATAAAGCATGATAATCATAACACGGAAATGTGGCAACAACACTTAACATGGAATTAGCATGAGCCAAGGCTCATTGCACATGGAGCATGAGTAAAACCTCATTGCACAAGAAACACGATTAAACCCTCATTGAACTTGAATTAGCATGAGTAAACACCCATTGCACAAGAAATATCATGATACTATACTTTATCGAATGCATTGGTGCACTATCAAGGTGCACCCTTCTTAAAGATTTTATTTCATGCATAAGTGTGCCACATGGATCATAAAACATTGAATCGTTAAACATAATAATTTATTCCATGATAAACAAATTTTTAATACATAATTTAAAATCTTTAAACAACAAGTAAATGTGCATAAAGTTGAATACCCTTGATAGAGAAATGGGCATGGTATTCGCTACACAATGACTTTGGCTTGGAAAAACGCGGTGCAATTTAGGCAGCATAACGGTGTGACATAAGAACTCATAAAAATGGTTGATGAGAGAGAAAGAGGTGTATCTTCTTATTTAAAAGACATGGATAGTAAGGGGTCATAAAGATACATGTCCCAACAAATTTAATGGAATTTAGATTCCTGATACAAAAGAATTGTTTGAATGTAAATGAGGAGAGATAAATTCATTTCGGAATTTCGGCATAGTAATGGGTGTACATGGGAGGAATTTAATGAGAGATAAATGGGTCTCCCATAATTAAAACATAAATAGGAAAGTATGGGGGAGGTTAAAAACTATACCCTAATATTTATAATTGAAATTAAATGGGAATAACAACTTAATGAATATTGGACAAAAATGAGAAAAGAAGAAAACCCTTACATGGAAATGTGCTTCCAAAGGCTTGAGAGAGGCTTGAGAGAGGATTATTGGGAGCTTGGGGAAGCGTATGAGGATTATAGAGAGATATGGGCAGAGGTTGGACGAACTCCAAATGCTTTGAGTGTGGAGGAAGTGGAATCTTGGGTGGGTTTATATAGTAAAGGTGAGGGAATTCTTTATTATTTTGGTTTGTGACACCTCACATTAAACTAATCCAAACCACAAACCAGACCTTGGTTTTTTCCCATGGATTTTGGAAAAGGGAAGTGTAAAACAATATTTTATAAGTATAAAGTCATAACTTATTAAAATAATAGGGTTTCTTATGTGGAGGTGAGTCACACTCCCAAGGAAAACAATTTAAAAAGACAAAATGTTTAATAAGTCTTGAAGACTAAAGCTTTGTACAATAAATCAAAAAAACCCAAAATCGCATTATTTTAATGGTAAAACATATATTGGACGAAAATAAAGTTTTTAGTATTTTATTACATCACTATTTGGTCATTATGATGTCATAAAACACATTATATTTTAAACGGTATTCAATTTTTACCACAAAATTTGATTGTCTTAGAAAATTATGAAAAATTCACCGTTGGATAATTTCAACATCCGGATTCCAGAAATAATATTCATTTTATCTATATAATATTCTAAATATGTTAATTTTTCACTTTTAAAATAAAAACCGACATTTATCTAAAATTCATGGGTTTTAACAAAAATGGTTTTCAAACCATAATGGAAATTACAGTTGAATTAATAAAATTATATGATAATTTATATTTAAAAAAAATTAATTTCATAAAAATAATAATATTTTATTAAAATATTATTTAATTTAAAAATACATTAATTTATCAAAATATATTTCTTTGTTGAACATTAACTAAATATATTATTTGTGTTTTAAAAACTATTTACAAGGTAGCAATAATAAAATGAAAGTATATTCATTATTATATAAAAAAATAATGTACCTAACCATAGTGCTAAGGTCTTGTTACATAACCCCTTATAACACCCTCATAAGACTAAAGAGTAAGGTGTGAAATGATGACAGACTCTTAGGGAGGCTCGGATAACATTGCTCGGGTGGTAATCTCTCTCAACTTCCACTTCTCTCGTAGGCGGTCCTGGTCGAGCTTAACATATTCAAGCTCGTCTTGGGATTGGTCAAGAGTGAAGCCCAATGACAAAACCTCCATTCTGAGCTCTAAAAAATGGGCTTCGTATGGGGCACGTTTAGTGGATGAGTCCATCGCTTCCTTTTTCTGATTAAATTGGATTTGTTAAAGCCCTATATTTATATTAATCATGTGACCACTATTCAGCGGCTATATTAGCAATGATCACAATTAATAATAGTATTTTAAAATCCAAAAACATAAAACCAAAAAATTTGACATTTTATATAAATATTTTACATAAAGATAAATTTAATTAGATAAAGTTGGATTTCTATTAATGAAAATTTGGTTCGTTACAAAGGAAACTGAAGATTGACCCATGATAACATCTGTAATGGAGATTCATAGTTTCTTTGATCTATTTGGGTATTACCTACAATTTTTGAAGAACTAAACATTATTTTAGAAACCACTAAACAAGTTGACTCGAATGAGAGAAAAGTTTGTCTAGACTAGTAAATGTGAAGTTTTATTTAAATAGTTGAAAATAGGCTTATCATCGTGCCAGTACTTACACTTACGATAAGTGGGAAACTCTTTGTGGTATAGAAAAGTATTACAAGAAGGTATTAGGTTTTTTACTGATGAAAAATTATAAAATGATATCCTATGACTTAAGGTATTTTAAAATTCCTGAGAAAAACTATCATATACATGATGTGGATTTGGAAGTTGTGATCATTGCGTTGAAAATCTGGAAGCATTATCTCTATGGAGAGAAGTGTGAAATATATATTGATCATAAGAGCCATAAAAATATATTTACATAGAAGGAGTTAATTATGTGCCAACAAAGATGGTTAGAGCTCATTGGGGATTACAATTTCTCAATCCACTACCATCCTGGAAAAGCAAATAAAGTGGTGGATTATCTAAATAGAAATGATCTTGAAACATTATCAATGATGAGAATTGATAAGGTTATAATCTTTTTATATTTACAAAGGATGGAAATTGGAATAATTAATTAAAGAACACCCCTAATCCTTTCTCAAAAAATTTCTCAACCATCCCTCATAAAGAAAATAAAGGATTCTAAAAAAAATGATGTGGAAATTTAGAAAAAGGCGGAATATTTGAGAAAGAGGAAATCCTCATAGTTTAAAATTGATGAGGGAGGAGTTATAATATTTGGGTCTTGACTATGTTTACCATAATATATTGAGATTATGAAAGGTCTTCTTAATGATGCACATATCTTATCCTTCTCTATTTCTTTAGGAAGAACAAAGATGTATCGAGATATCAGTGAGAACAATTGATGGTACAATATGAAGAAGGAGATCTCTGAATATACATCAAAGTTCTTATTATGTTAGAAAGTGGAGGTTTAAAGAAAAAACTATAAGTGGATTTTTCAACCATTACCCATACCAACATGGAAATGGTAAAACATCACCATGGAATTTTTCATAGTACTTTCAAACACATTCAAAGGAAACATTAATATATAGGTTGTTGTGGATAATATTTTAATGAAATATCATTTTATCACAATTATAGAGGACTTATCACTAGATTAAAATTCAAAGATATACATCATAGAAATGATAAGGTTGCATGGATTTCCAATATTGATTCTATCTGATCAAGAGATGGGATTCACCTAGAACTTCTAGAAAAAAACTCCAAAAAGATATAAACACTAAACTGAACTTCAGTATGTCTTATCATCCTCAAACTAATGTAAAATATGACTATAAATTTCAAACACTAGAAGACCTATTGAGAACAAGTCCTATAAAATTTATAGGTGTATGGGTACAACATATGTCTCTGGATGAGTTCCCCTACAACTACTCTTTCCACTCCAGCATCCAAATGACTTCATATGAATCCTTTTATGGGAAAATATGAATAAATCCAGTGTGTTGGGATTAAGTCAGTGCATTTAATCTAATAGAACCTTAAATGGTTGATGAAATGGTGGAAAAGGTGAAAACCATTCAACAACACATCAGGGCCACCAAAAGTTGACAAAAGAGATATACAGATAATCATTAATGAGACCTAGAGTTTAATTTTGGATACTTGGTATTCCTATGCATATATACATGGAATATAATCAAGATATTTGGGAAGAAAGAAAAAACGAGTCCCAGGTACATTGACCCCTTCTATATCTTTGATCGTTTCATAGTTGTGGAATGTCAACTGGCACATTCGCCTACCATGTCTCAAGTACATCATGTATTACATGTATCCCTCTTGAGTAAGTATATACCATATCCCTCACGTGTACTAAATCTAAAGGTTGTACAGTTGTAAAATGATCTCTCTTAAAAGGAGCTGCGAGTGAAGATCTTAGACCGTTGAGATAAAGTTATATGCAACAAGACTACTCACCTAGTCAATGTACTATGGTGTAATGATAAGTATGAAGAGGAAATATGGGAACCTGACGAAGTGATTAAGGATAAGTACCCTCACCTTTTCTTAACAAAGAATGTAAAATAAAATTTAGAGGGTGAAATTACATATGGCGAAAGAATGTAATGACCAAAAAATAATCAATGTAAATTTACTTCTAATAATTATTCCATATATTATAAATAACATAAATTAATAATGAAAACATTATAAATAAATAATGAATTAAATAAGTTGTATCTCTAGAAGTTAAAGAACCTTTACCAATGGAATAGTAACTTGACCATTGGAATAGTAATCTGACCATTTCGAATAGTAAATTAGCCAGTAGAATAGTAAATTCATCTATAAAAGTATATATTAAATTTATGAATATTATAAATGATAATATGATATAATTATATCATATTATAACTAAATAAATATTTAAAAAATTATTAGTTAAGTGTTCGTATTTTATAAAACATAAAGGTTTATTTATAATTTTATAATTAATATATTTATTTAAAATAAACTTAATTTTCAAAAAATAGATACAAAAATTATATTATTTTTGTCTTATGATTGTAAAATAATTTTATAAGACCATAACTAATTTTTCAAAGTGTCATAAAAGAATTTATAATTTTAAAATTAGTATTTTTTTAATAAACGATGATTTAAATTAAAAATTAAATTACTCATATTTATAAAATTATTTTCATAAAATTGAGTTAATTTTTGGATTCTAAACATAGAAAATGGTTAGGGTGAACTTTTGATATTTTCTTAAAATAATTGAATTTTTGGTGAATAGTAAAATACGATAATTTACGATTAAAACCAAATACTTGAATTTTTTAGTCGTAGATGATGTATGGATGATGAAATCCAAAAATATAAAAATATAATTCATTATTATAATATATTTATTGATAATTTTCTAAATGTTCATATTCTTGAGAAAAAATAATAAACTATTGAATAAAATAATTGGAAAACACCCCTCTCCTCCCCTATAAATACCACCTCTCCCCGCCTCTTCTCATCACAACTTCCAAGTTTTGAGCCTTGTAAAAATTCTTATCCATAATATTAACAATAACATCCCCCATTTATAGGATCTATTTTTATCATTGAAATACTAAACTCTTTTCCCTAAGTAGGTTCTCAAGGAGTAGAAATTCAAGAGGTAAAATCCTCTTTCTTTTTCTTTAATTTTCTTTTCAATTTCCTTTCTTTTTTATCCTATAATCACCTCTTCCTATCCAAGAGTCAGGATAACTCCATTATATTTTATATAATATAATTTTATTATGGTAACATAATAATTCATATTCTAATCTCTTCACTTTTAATTTTATTCTAAAAATGAAAATATTGTCTCTAGTGTGTCGATTTACTGCCACTATGGATAATGTGTTTTAATTTTTCACTTCCACATTCAAGTATGGTCATTAAAACATAATTATGGTTAAATAATATCCTATTATACATATTATTAGTCATATAATGTTCTGGAAGTAATATATAAACATGATATTGAGTAAAATGATATGAGTTTGTGATGGTCATAAAATCCACAAAATAAATTAAATCATTTTCATTAACTATTTATCTAATGATTCATACTCATACCATTTAACCAAATGATATATAAGATAATTTAATCTTATTAAATATAATTAATAAAAATAATTTCAATTCGGGATAACTATTCCAAATTTACATCCACACATACAAGCGAAACGATCATGAGAACCAAGAAAATGAACACTCCTGAATGAAAACATTTAACTCTATAACTCATCAAAAATACCATAAATGGACTTAAAATGGGTATAATGAATAAAATAAATGTATAAAAAGTTATTTATTTTTTAATTAGTGAATTTAATTTGATTATCAAGGATATTAAAGTGAATAGAGCATCGGACATAAGGTAAGGGAATTCTCAAACCAAACTCTCTTTGTTTGGGATTCCCTATTTCACTATGTTTTTGGTATTTATGTTCCTTTAATATTAATTAAATATAATTTATTTTTCCTTCACTTTTATTTTCATGTATATATATGTTTCTAATCTAGTTTTATGATAAGTGGGAATATTTTTCTAAAAGAACTCTTCTTTCCAAAAATACATCTTTAAATTCATGTGAGATTGTTTCTTCTTCACTCAAGATTGTTGATTATTATACCTAGTATGATATTACCTCTTTATTTTGGGAAGCCTAATGTTTATTCATTAATGAATTATTTTTTAAATGAAACCCATTAATTTCTATGGGTTATTTTATGTCCAAGATTAATTTATGTTCTATGTCCCATGCATGATAAAGTAAATGTTATGAGAGATGGGTGGTCCCAGAATTATATAGTGCATGCAAATTTTATGATGTGGTGGGTGCTATAGTAGGTATATAGTTCTATATTTCGTTGGGTAATGTATTTTATATCATGAGATAATGTGAAGTATTCATGAACATGATGTTATCATTTTTCCAAACTATGTGTGGTGGTTTACTAATAAAACACGATGTTTCATTTTCATGCATTTACACATTCTATGACATTATCTAATGCTTCCTATCATGATTATTATTATGATCCTTTTATTATGTTATGATGATGATGTTTATGCTCACCTATGTTTCAGGTGTCTTATTCATCCACTTATTGAGCTTTTAACTCACCCCATCTTTTGATGTATATCCTCATTTAAATACTCGTACTAAGGAGAACACGAGGGACAATAAGAATTTATGTAAGAGGTAATTAAATAAATATTTATATCTTATATTGTAAAACTAATGTATGGTTATAATTTTCCCAAGACATTAAACATTTTGATCCAAGATTTGAAGCACTATTATGTTTTTTATCTTTAAAATGATGTAATATTCATAAAAGAAAAAGCAAGTTTGCTATAGTATTACTGTATAATATCCCATGTAAAGATTAAGTAACACCAATGTATGTCATCATATAAGTAAAATCCCTTTAAAATATCAGTGAAGTATATCTTGAGTAAAATACTCTTTTTATATTAAAATCAATTATTTAAAATAAAAATATTTCCAAAGTATTAAGGAAAATATTTTTTTAAAAATAACCACGAAAATATATAAATTAATATTCAAAGTATTGAGTGGTCCTAATTGTGGAAAATTTTTCATGTCGTGTACCTTAAAACAAATATTCTTTTCACATTTTTATTAAATATTCAAAATTTACTTTTTTATAAAATGATAAGATGATTACCTTTAAACCATTTTTTAAAAATTAAAACATGGGTAAAAATTAATTTAAATAAAAATTTTATAATTCTAATAAAAATATATAAAATATTTTTATAAAAAAAGAATATAGAAGAAAAATGATTTTTGACCTAAGAAAAAAATAAATTCAGTTTTCCTTAAAAACATTATTTCAGTGTCTTGAGTATGTAAAGTGAGTAAAATGTAAATAAAACATGTATTATCTAGAAATAACTATATTATAAAAAATTCATGAATTTATTGATAGGTATAATACAAAATTTCCTCATTAGAAACTTAATCATAAGTAATCCCAATAAACAATGATATTGAAAAATAAGTCTCTTACCTCAAGTACGACTTGCTTTAAAAGAACTCTAACCTACTTTATAATAAATTTATATTATTATAATTCTATAAAAAATACTTATATATTTATAATATCATATATTATTTAATTATAACATTTAGAACCCCATTAATTAACAATTCATTATTAAAATCATCGTTTCGGGGTGTTAACTGTTTTATTTTTCATGAGATTTTTGGTTTGGTAGTTCCAATACTTATACTTTGATCATGGTTCCAAAATATCTATAATTTTAATCATGATATAAATATAATATTTATTTTTTATTATTTTAATTTATGTACATCTATAAAATTTAGAGAGAGAAAAATTAATTACATCGTTCATGTAAAAGGAAAGTCGTACGTATGCATGAACACTATTTTCACATTTCTATAGATGGAAAGAAAGAAAGGAAAATGATAACTAACCATTAATGAATAGTTATTATATAATATCTATTCATTAAATATACCCATATTTCTATATATGTAAATTGAAAATAATAAATGAATCACATTACATTGTAAAGGTGGTAGTCAACACGTACGCATGAGCGACGTTATTGTTTACCAAAGCTTGGGGAGGTAAGAAAAAAAGATAATATATTAAAATTATAGATGACTAATTATATCATATGTACTATATATAAACATTAAAACCATTATATAAACTATATATTAAATATTATGATATAGAATGAATTGTATCGCTATGTAGAGGTGGTAATCCACACACACACACGGGTGATAATTTCACTTATGATTTGATGGAAAGGATAGTGAATAATGGTGGTTTCATAATCATAATAACATTTTATTGTATTTAGTATATTTAATTTATTATTTTATAATTACAACCATAGGTTTATAGGAGGTAAAAAAATAAATAAATTTAAAGAGGTTGGGGAGGATGATTGTCTCTTCTTTGGTATGCCTCCTTTATACCCTTTATTAAGGACCCTTAGAATGGTCTTTTAAAAAGACCATAACCTCTAAATAATTTATAGGAAATTTTTTAATATAATATTTTTGGGTTTTACCAAACTATATGGCTCAAATTTTTGTATGGAATAAAAAGGAGGGGAGTCTATTTATAAGTAGGAGAGAGGACACACTTAGAATTTCCCAAAATATTAAAATATAATATTCATTCTCCTGAAAAATGTCTCCAAATAGAAATTGGATTAAATTTGGGTAACTATTATGTTAATATATTTCCATTAAATAGGATTTAGTCAATTTTAATTGTAAAAATAATTCTTATATCTTGCATTAACCCTCCGGTAATCTCATTTTAACATTAACCATAGTGAAAAAATTATACTCTTTTTACTTTTCCTTATGACGAAAAATAAAATTCATATCATTAAAAAATTTAAATTTTATGATCCAAATATGGGATTTATTTTATAAATTTCAATTCATATAATTGGTAGAATTTAATAAAATATTAAACCCAAAAAACTTAATGAAAAGAAGTTTTCTAGAAAAAAATATTTCTTAAGTATACAATGTTTTTATATTAAATTATGACATAAAATTAATTCCAATGACCATAATTATATTAATAATAATATGAAATAACTAATTTTACTTTTAAAATAATTTTAGAACAAATTTTTTGTTTTTAATTCGTTAATCCAAATGATCGCTGCCAATAAAAAATATTACTTTTTATTATTCATTAAAAAAATATTTTCTGAAAATTTGTAGAATTTCAGTCTAAGCTAATTTTGACATAATAATTTCAAAAATGAAGTTTATTTTTTCAAATAGATTTTCTATATGTTTCATAAATTAATTATATTGTTTTCTCACAAAAATAAATAAATAACATTTTTGAGGAAAAAACAATTAATCATATAACTTTACTAAAAATTGAGTGGTTATTTATCAATATATTTTATTTATCTAAAACATTTATAAATGTTTTTAAAAATGTTTTTATTCATATTTATTCCACTAAACTAATGTTAAGGTTGTGATAGTATACAATATCATGGTTCATTTAGAATCAGTGTTTCCTGTATCGAGAGCTATTGAAGAAATTAAATTTAGTTGAAAATAAATATATCATAAAATATCATGGTGTTATACTAGAGGTATGTTTTTTCCATCTCAAATTCTTCTCTTGGATATTTGTTTTTTATTATGAACCTAATTTCCTTTATCTGATGTATATATTGTCTATTTTAGATGTTATAACATGAAATGACTTATTTATGGTATTTGATGATCAAAATAAATCCTCTCTTTCAAGGGGTTTGATTAAAATGATATCCAATTCAAAATTGGTGTCTTTCCATCTCAATTTCCATTATTTGGGACATTTTATATATTCCCAACTTATTTACTTTTTCATACATTTACGTGGAACAATGTTTTCATATTACTCAATATATTTAATGGGTTTATAAGTTTATATTGTTATACCTCTATCATATTCTTTACATTCAAGAGTTACGAAAACTATTGTAAAACTCAATATTTTCCATTGTGAAAAAATTACCCTATTTTTTTATAGTAAAAGTTTGTGTAATTTCTTATAACATGATATCGTGTCTTGATACTAGAAATTGGATGTGGTTGTGGCACAGATTTACCTAGGGGTAGTCATCCTAAATAAGGTTAGTTGAGCATCAGCACAATCAACACCCTGATGCATGAAGAGTGGAACTCAGAATACACATCTAAAAATACAATCCCAGGGGATATTCTTTGGAATATTTACATGATCACTATGAACCATGATGAAGGATTATTTCTACCATTATCTTGGCCTCCTACTAATGAAAATAATTGAACCCAATTATGATATTCCCTAGATAACCCAGTACATTAAAAGCACCCTCACCACTATATTTATTTGATAAGGGTACTTTATTTTAATTTGATGATACTCTATAGATTATATAATAATTAGAATTTTTTCTCCTAGACATCTACATTATTCTGTTGAAAGGGTATGTATTTTATTTTTTTATTTCTCATTATATAGATAGTTATGTTTTTATTAAACCTTAATTTCCTTAGAAAATGGCCTAAATGGTCTTGAAGAATCTAATGGTTAATGAATTGAAGTTCATGGGGTGAGGGATGGGGCCTAGAATAATATATACCCATAATGAATTGGTAGGTATCATGATACAAAATATGTTGGGTTTTTCAGTCTATGGACCTTTTCATTTAGAGTCTTAGGGAAATATAATGAATCATAAACTAATAAATTTCAAGTGTTCCCATCAAATGGAAATTCCTTATTTCCAATTTACTAGATTCTAATAAATCCATAATGTGTCTTTAAATTTTCCCATAAATTCTCCACACACACAAAATCTTATAGGCTTAGTATACTTAATACTTTCATTCCTAACCTATGGAAAGGAAAACATAAGAGGTGGTGATCTCAAATGATCAATACGTGTAAAAATAATAATAAAGAAAAACATGAGATATTTGAGTCCAAATATTATATCATTATGAGTGTTATCATAGTCATGGAAGAATTGAATTGAGAGATTATATCGTAAAAACATGGATTAAATAATGATCATTACATAAGTGTATGGAATCATAGGAATGTAGAAAATACATAAAACTTGACATCCTAATTGCAATTCATGGATCCTTTATATTATATATTCATTAAATATTTTACATCACTATCATAACTTATTTTTTACTAAAAATTATTAATTTATAATCAATTTTAATGTTTTGATCATCAACACACATGGAGAGCATTATTTGAATTAAATTAAACTATAGTTTATTATTTTTCTCATATCATTAAAAATTTTAATCCAAATGATTATATTCTTGTTTTTTAGTGTTCCTAATTAAAATTAAAAAAATAAACTTGAGGTTTTAAAAATTCAGTCATTTGGAGGTCCATGTAGACCACACAAGAAGACCAAATAAATTTACTAGTGAAACTAAACTAGCTGGGGGGATATATTTTCTAGAATCAATAAAAAAACCAATTTTTTTATTTACCAAACAAATATAGAAATTTTCATTTATAACTTATTTGAAACTTTCAAGACCCAATTAATCCTTAATGGGGCCCAATTGATGTATTAAATATATCCCACAATTCTTCCTGCGATTATAGAGAATCTCACCATTATTGATTTTTGTACCAATCCAGTCGCACAATTAAGATGAAACGTTGTGGGTAAAAAATAAATGGTTATAAATAATCCTTATATAATAATTTTAACTAAAATTATAACATGTTCATATCCATAAATTCATTCACATTTAGATCATGTCAAAATTTGGTACAAAGCTAGACATAGGCTGATGGTTTATGAAAATAACCATAAATTTGTATAAAAAGTAAAAAAGACTCTGAATTTTGAGGGTAGACTTCTAACATCAATATATAAAAATTTTAATAATTATCTTTCTCTATATTCATATATATAAACTATTCAATGTTCAATCCAACTTGAGGGGAAGTTTTTGAAGTCAAAGAGTCCACTACATTGGGTTATAAATACCCTCCCCTCTTCTCCTTGAAAGATTTTGGAACTTAAGAACATAAGTAGAATCATTTTAATGACCCTATAAATTAAAAATTCCAATTACTAATTGACATAATCTTTTTTCAACAATATAAACCTCTCCTACACTCTTTACTTCCTGTTCATTAGCATTTTTTGTCAATTATAATGGTGTGAGTTGTTTTCATTTCAATTTCATGTAATGAATCTTTTCGATAATAAACAAATATTATACTAATATAAATTATGTATATTTGTTATTTATTTATTAAAATAAAGTCAATTATGGTATAACTTCTTCCCTCCTTTACTTTCTCATTCAATCTGAACTGAGTATTTTTCTTATCTTCACTATTCATGTGTGTGTTTGGCACACTAATCTTATATTATCTTCTTCTTTTTATACTTTTTTAACCCTAAACATCATAAAAAATTGAATAACCAAAATTAGATATTTACTCATACATTTTTGTGGTTAAAAATCATTTTTATGATTTTTAGGGTGATTAGTTAAAAAGGGAATAAAACTAATTGGAAAATATAAGAGTAGTGCTCCAAACACAAACCTGAATGGTGAAAAGTATAAAAATACACACTTTGGATTGAATGATAAAGTTAAGGAGGCAAGTGGTTCTACCATAATTGAATTTATTTTAATAAATAAATAAATGATCAACATAATTAATATTTGGAAAGGATTATATATTATGGAAAACATTTAGTATATTAAATTGAAATGAAAACAACTTACATGGTTAAAATTGAAAACAAATGAAAATGAACATGAAATTAAAAGTGGGGGATAGGTTCACCTTATTTAAACAAGAGTTTGAAAAGTCCTCATGGTTATTTTCAAGGATATGTTCATGAAATTTGTCCTCATCAAGTGCTAAAGTTCCAACCTCTTGTAAAGAGAATATTGGAGTGTATTTATAGCCCAAGGTGGTGGATAGTGTTCCTTCCAAAACAATACATCAAGTTGGGTATACCATTTTACCAATTAAAAAGTTAAATATAGATAAATAACATTTTTTAAAAATTTATATATGTATACATAAATATTTACCTCTATATTTTGTGGCCATTGGACTTTTGGGTCCAAGGTTATGGCTACTTCCTAAACCATGGGCTTCTCTATATTTTTGTACCAAATATTTACAGGATTTAAATATGAATGAATTTATATCTATTAATATTACTTAATTTCGTTTCACGTTATTTTATAAAGTTTTTTCTAAAACTTTTTATTCTCTACCTAAACAATTTGAACTTAATTGGGTGGATGGATTGGTATAAAAGTCAAGAATCATGAGATACTCTTTAATCCCAAGAATAATTGTGTGTTGGACATTTACGCATCAATTAGGCCCCATTAAGGATATCTTGGGAATTGAAATTTTATGAAAGTTTTAATGTAATGTTCTTGGAATTATGGGGGAGAATAAATGAATTTGGACTTATGGATTGAGCCTAAAAATATAACAACCCAGTTTATCTAGTCTTGTTATAAGATCTATTGGTCCTTCTTGTGTGGTAAACATATCCCTATAAAATACTAAATTTTCTAAATATACAGTTAAATGATTTGTGGTTATTTGAATCAGGAACACTCAAAAATAATAGTAACATAATTTTTTTAGTATTTTAAATTATATGATCAAAATATGAAACTTAGTGTAATTAAAATAATTCAAACAATGCTTTCTATATGTGTTTATGATCAAAAATTAACATTTAATATAAATTAAATATTTTCAGTAAAATAGTATTAATGATATTAATGTAAAATATTTAATGAATATGTAATATTAACACCCCCATACATAAGATAGTGAATTTCCTTAGTCATCCAAAATAAAAACACAAAACAAAATTCATTTCCACTCACAAAAAAAAGTAAACTTTTGTTTTTACCAATCATATGAGTTTAATACTAGTTCACTCATTCATAATGAATTTCAAAAAATATTTATAGAAATAATGTTTCAAAAAATTATTTTTCATGCTCAATATTATAAATGTAAAATGCTATCACACAAATATCAAACCTCTCACATTTTTTTCATGTTATTGATGAGGTTCACTCATTGAGTAATAAAAAATGAAAATCATAATGTTTCTAAGAGATGTCATATTATATTCACTATTCTAAAGTTCACAGTAATAGATACAAATTTATGAGGAAGGTTTTCAATGGTTATGGGGCGGTTGGAATATAATTTCAAAATTAGTGGAAAAGAGGGATAAAACAATTATATCTAAAAAAGAATTACAATGTTTTTTAAATTTGACATGTAAGGAAATGAAAACACATATTTACATGGTTATTGATGTGTCAAAAAATAAAATAAATATGGTTAAAGTTGTAAGATGGTGAAAAATATTAAATATATACAAAACAAAAAATGTATCCCAATGATACAAGAAAAAATGATGCAAGTGTTCCTTTTTGTATTTTTTCAAAAGTTACACAGGGAAAAAATCTCACACTTATCTTTCAAACCTTGTTTGATCTCCTCATGACACCAATTAAGATAGATATGATAATATAAAAGTTTTAGGAAGGTTGATTTTTTACCCTCCCAATACACAACCCTTTATTTTTTTCTTTTCTTCTCTTTTTTTCATTTTTTTCATTTTTTTGAATTCATTTCAAAAACATTTTTACAAAATTACATAAACATAAATACATTACAAAACATCACTAAATGATAACCTCCCCTCCCCAACACGCATAAATTTACATTTTGAAAAATGAATTTTATAGATTAATGACATTTTTTGTTTGAAATGTAGTTTCCATGGATTGTTGGAACCAAAAATAAACATGGTTTCATAGAGTATTGAACCTTCTGTTAACAAAAATTAAAAATTATTAGAACCATAGTTAAGGCTTGTATTAAAGCCAACAAATTGGGAATTTCCATCTAAAATATATTTTAAAGCGTATATTGATTTAATTCAAAAAAACATTAAAGCTTAGTGATGTCTTTTGCTTATATACCCAATGATAAACTCACCCTAATAATTATTAAATTGTTAATAAAAATGCATTAATCACTTATTTCACCTAATATCTACAAATAATCCACCCCCAAAGAAAAAACAAAAACAATTAATTGAAAAATATAGTTCCATCCCTTTGGATTCTACCCAAGTGCCTCTATAAAAATTATAGAAGTGCATAGGACCTTCGAATGGTCAATATGAAAAAATAGGTCGCACTTCACTCCCGAACTCATTAACATAACATAGTTTGATATGATAACTAACAAATCACTATAGTTTCTTAGGTTCATGACCCATGGACTAGGGTATCTCATGATATAGAAACATTACTTAATTCGTTAGAGATATGTATAATTCTAGTCACTCCTATCACATAATTAAAATCAAAAAATATGTGTGACACATGGTTTCAATAAAAATTTCACAACAACCCAAGTAAAAAAAGTGTTTAACACCCTTTTCATGTGGTTCTTAGAATGAATTATTCTTGATTTCACCAATGAAATTATAAACCCATGAAAAATTAATTGGTATCTAAAAACTTTAATCATAATTCTCTACAAATTACACTCTAAAATAATGAGTATACATATGGTATTTACACAATATAGGAAATTAATATAAAGTTTAAAAAATAATTCCACCAATAAATTTATGTATTGTGAATCTAGTTGAACACCCATTAATAAAGTAATATAACATAGTAAATTCACTAAGGAAAAACATTTTATGTAAATAATACCTATAAAATTTGTTTATTTTGAAATAAAAAAGTAGTGATGGTTCATACCATATATGTAAAATATAATTTCATCAGCTATATAGATAAAAATGTAGATGGTACCATTTTAAAAATACCATTAATCAAACATATGATATAGATGAAGAAAAATCATAGAATATTACGTAAAATTTCCTTGAAAATTAGTATTTACCTTTTCATTTTAAAAAATTATAAAAAATTATTTTATTAAACCATAAGAATAATATTTTTCTTCTTTTGATAACATGAAGGCCTGGAGATGAAGTTTCATAGAAAATAATAAAAGTGGTTGAAATATATATTCATAGGGAAACATATAAAAGATATTTATTTAGTATGAAAAAACCATATAGATACATTTATATGATTTCATTTAAAAAACATTTTTTATGAAATTAAAGGCAATTTAAAATTATATTTTAAAACAATTTTTAAAGATGTAATTTTTTATAATTTTAAAATGTTACTTTAAAAAAATTAGAAAAATAATCATGAAGAAAACATTTAAAGTCTATTAAACCCCTTTAGTGAAACCCACATCATTAAATTATGATAAAACCTTTATTTTATAAGAGGATAAAAGTGGTATTGATTTCACTTTCAACATTATATAAAATACTTTAGATATTTTAAACATAGATATGGAAGAAAGGGATTTGTTTTCTTAAGTTAAGAATTATTCCATTTATTAGAATATTTTGAAATAGAATGTGATCCCCTAAAAAGAATTAATTTAATTAAATGTATGAATTACTTCAAATATAATGGAAATTATACATATTTAAAAATAAATTGTTAGATAAAGGTGACCTATAAGTTCAATGTCAAAAAAAATTCAAGACTCATGGAAAAAAGAACATTTGTTAAGACTTGAGTAACATTATTTCCAAAACCTTTAAAGGACAAAGAACATAAAAATGAATATAAAATACCATAATAAAATATATTTCATGATAACATGGAATTGGGTATCATATACACAATATAAAACTAAATTGGTGTATAAAGAAAAATGTTTCCCACTTAGTTGATCACACTATAACTTCATATAAAAAATTATAGCAATCTTAATAAAATATTTAAAAACATTATCCATCTATATAATCCTTTTATATACAAAATTTATAATTATTTACTTTGAATATAGTGGTTTATTATGGATTATTTTTAACATTGGAAATTAACACTTATAATTGTCTTACACATGCTTTGTAATGTTAATATTGATCTTTGGTCTTTGATATCGAGTTAAACCTTCCAAGATTACCTATGGTTCTGTAATATATATACCAGGATTATTTATAATATTCAAATTTCATCCTATGATAGTTCTAAATATGACTCTTGAAGATAAAGTTAGATAAAAAAATGTTTCAATAGTTTTTAATGAAGGGATACGATGTATTATTAATATATTTAGATATTAATATTATAACTCTAGATACTCTAAAAAATATTTAGGTCCTTATTATTATATTTCATTATTAGTATATAGAATTAATTAATAATTAACTATATAAAAATTATAATAAAACTCAATTAGGTGGTTAACTAACCCAAAATAAAGCATGTTGTAATGATTTAATAAGTGAGAAAGTGCTTTTATATAATGATAAGTGGTGATGATAAATGAAATTTGTCATTCTTAGAGGCAGCAGTGAGAACATGGGCATGATTAATGAATCCATTTTTACATGAATGGTCATAGTGATGGTATATTAAAATTAATAATCCAAGAATTATAATAATTTTATAAAAATAAAATTAGTTCATTAATTACACTTTAATTTCATCCATGTTATGTTGATTAATATAAAAAAGACATGTCATTTATAGAGAAGTTAGTCTGCACACACACGCAAGATTAATGATTTAATTCCTTAATTAATAGAGTGAAGGAATATAAAATACAATGGTTTTATTTTGATAATTTTGTAGGTGAAATAAAAAAATGTTATTTTTTAAACCCATCGTTGATACCATCATCAATAGGCTGTGATAAAAAAATGGCATCATGTCGTGAAGTTGGTAGTGCAACAACACATGATAGGTGCTTTTTTTTCTTAGTTAATGAATGATGATGGATAATTGTTATTAAATAAAAATAATTAAACATTATTATTTAAATGATACTAAAACCATTATATTAATCTATTTAAGGATGACAAGAATAATAAAAATTAATAAAATGATTAAGAAGAATAAAAATGCATGTGAGAGACTTAGATCTTCCTTGGAACTCTCTTTATAAAAGAAGGGATTAAAATAAATAAGGTTGGAAAAGGATATGGTTAATGGGAGAGGGTTATTAGATTAAAAAATTGGTAGAGTTTTTCTAATGAATTATAATTTATAGTTTATTTATAGAAGTAGCGGAAGAGGTCTCCTTTTATAAGTGAAGAATCTGGGATTTTCTATGGAACGGAATGGTATGTAAGGGGTAATAATAGAAATTCATTATGTTAGGTGAGTATAGGTTGGTGATTTATGTGAGTTAGACATTAAATCCATAAAAATGGATTTTATAGGTTCTAATTTTCACGTAAACTTAGGAAAATTCATGACACGTTAGAATACTCTCTCAAACAATAATTAATCTTAATAAAATATTGATCATGGTAATTAAATTATTAATAAAAATATAAGAGGTCCCTTCCTAAAAAAATTCAATGTGATGATTCTAAATTTATCATGAATTTAGTATAATTCAGCCTCTAAATAAGAGAAAATTTACTTTTAAATTTAAAATTACAATATATCAAAAAACATCTCTTATAATAAAATACAACTTATATTCCAAAATGAAAATAATGATGTTTTAAGCCTGATATGTTAAATTTATTAATTAAATATATATAATTATAGTGAAAACGTATTTCATAAATATTTATTTCATTCTTATTTTATGAAAATATATTATTTAGTGATAAAATTAACCAAGTCCGATATATTTCACTATTCACCTAAAAATTTAATACTTGAGAAAAATCCAGAAAATTAATACTATGATGATTTTGGTACGAAAAATTTAAAAAAATGTTAATTTTATCTAATTATTTTTATAAAAAATACATATTTCACTTATAGTAGAAAAACACAATACATAGATAAAACACATTTACTAAATATTTTTAATACTATTTTATACAGCATTTATAATTGAAATAATTTCAATATATAAAATCATATGTTTGTACATAAAAATATTTTAATGGTGATCAATATTAATTTATTAATTATCATAGTTTTAATTTTAGTGCATGAGAAGAAACATATCAAACTTAGTGTTTTTTAAAAGAATATGTGTGTGTGTGTGTGTGTGTTTATGTGTGTGATTAAATCATGGGATGTTACAATCTATGGATTAGGAATATATACTAAGAATAGAATATGTACCTATGGTATAAGAATTCATTAAATTTTTTCAGAAGAATTACTTGTTCATCCACCAAAGTTTGAAGTTAATTTATCCATTGAATTCATTCATAATGTATTGCCAATATCTAAAACTTCCTATAGAATGACACAAGTAGAGTAGGTGGAGTTAAAGTAATAGCTGTAAGAGTTATGTGATGACAGATTTATATAACCTAGAATTTAATTGTGGGGAGCCCATATTTTATTTTCAAAAAGGAAGTATCAGTGTATGAGATTTTGTTATGATTATGAAGAGATCAATTTCATTAATATAAAGAATAAATATCCTTTATCATGCATTGATGACTTATTTGATCAACTTCACAGAGCACAATAATTTTCAAAGATTGATCTTCAATCTGGTTATCATGAAATAAAGGTGAAGAAGTTTGATATATCTAAGATGGAATTTTAGACAATTTATGGACATTATGAGAATACAGTAATGCCTTTTTGATTGACTAATTAACCTTATTACTTTATAAATCTAATCAATATAATATTCAATGAGTATCTTGGTAACTTTTTGTTGGTATTAATTGATGATATATTGATATAATATAAGATCTATTAAGAGCATGAGAAGAATCTACAAATAATTATGGAGACCCTAAAAAATAATTATTTGGTAAATATAGTAATTGTGAATTTTGTCTCAATGATGTTTCTTTTCTTGGTTATATTTTCTCCAAGTATGTAATATTTGTTAACCCTTAAAAGAAAAATGTACTCAATGAATTTTCTACACTGATGAACACAACTAAGATTGAAATTTTCCTAGGTTTAGTGGCTTACTATCAGATATTTGTTCAAGATTTTTCCTAGTCGGCCAACCCATTAACCAGGGTAACATGAAAAGGGTTTAAATTCAAATGGTTTTAGGAATTTGAGGAATTTTTTTATGATATATAGAGAGAAAATATTAATGCACCAGTTTTAGCTCTACCATCAAGTAAGGAATTATTTTTAATATATATAGTGATGCATCAAAGAAAGTACTTAGTTGTTTCTTTATGAATAATGATAGGGTGATTTCATATGTATTAGGGAAATTGAAAATCCATGAATAAAACTATAAAACTCATGATTTGGATCAAGTATCTATAATAATTACTTTGAAAATAAGGAGACAATACCTCTATGGTAAAATATGTGATATATATATATATATATAGACTTTAAAATTTTGAAATATATCTTATCTCATAAGGATCTCAACATGAGGCAGATAATATTGTTTTAACTACTCAAGGACTATGATTTCTCAACATACTATCACCCTGGGTATGTAAACAAGGTAGATGATACATTAGTAGGATGGAACATAGAGTTATGACTATGATTAGGATTAAAAAGGATTATATATATAGATATTTAGTAAATATGTATATAGTAATTTTTAGGTAAGCGGGGGATCATTATTTTTTGAGATATTACTAAAACAACTTTAATAAAATATATAGGGAAGTTCTAGTATGATGATGATTACTTAAAATGTAAGATTAAAGTAGTAAATAATGGGAAATTTATATAATTTATATGTAGTGATAGAGTGTTGAATTTTGGGAAGAGTTTATGTGTTCTATCTATACCAAAGTGGATGTGGGAACTACTAAATGAAGCACATATTTCAAATTTCTCATACCAATTACGAGAAAAAATATGTATAGATATTTAAGAGAACATTTATGGTGGGATGTTATGAATCATGAAATTATGGAATATGTATCTAGATGTTTAGTATTCCATTATCTAAAGTTTTAAAGAAAAAAAATCTTAATGGATTCATGCAACCTCTACCAGTACTTATATGAAATATGGAAAATATTACATTAGATTTTATCACTGTAATATTAAAGACTCCAAGGAAAAATAATGTTATATTGGTCATTGTTTAATTCCTTACTAAGTATACTCATTTATTATAAATAATATAACATTTACCATTTGAGTACCTTACCCAGCATTATATCAATAAAATTGTAAGGATTTAGGGGGAACCTCAATTGATTGTATTATATAGTAACCCTTAGTTCACATAAAAAATATATAATATCATTTAAAGGGATATTTACACTAAGACACATTTAAGAACTACCTATCATCCCTAGACTAATGGGTAGTATGAAAGGCATATCCTGAATCTGGAATAAATATTGATATCATGTTATCTTGACCTACAAGGTATGTGGGGTTACTATCTACCATTGGTATAATTTTTATACTATAATAGCTTCTATTAGAGCATCTATATGGAACCATATGAAGCATTTTATGGGAATAGGTGTCGTACTCTAACCTTTTTCTAAGAAATTGGAGAAAGAAAGTTAGTGGTTTTATAGCTTGTAGAGGATAGGACTGTAAAAGTATAGAGAATTTAAGTTCATATTAAATTATACCATAGCAAAAAACAATATGCTGAAAATAGAAGAAAATAATTGGAATTAAAAGTTTGAGATCATGTATTCTTGAATACTTCACTGTAGAAGTGAATTATAAGATTTGGTAAAAAGGGGGAGTTAATCCAATGGTATATTGGTCCTTTTAAAATAGTAGAAGGAATTGGATATGTGGCATGTCGATTGGCTATGCTGCCCAACTTTTTATAAAGTACATGGAATCTTCCATGTTTCATTACTAAGGAATCTCATTCCATATCTAATGCATGTTCTCACATCTAATCGAATATAATTAGAGCCTACATTTTCTTATAATTAAGATCTTGTAAAAATTATTGACACCTAAGAGAAATTATTAAAGAATTAGGTAACTTAACTCATGAAATTAATTTGGAAAAATAAAATACTAGAAGATAAAATTTGGGATCATGAATAAGATATGAGGGAGAAAACCACATTACTTAATAGTTGATATATAGCCAAAGTTTTTGGGTGAAATTATTTAAGTGATGGAGAATTTAATACCTAATACCCTATTGTAATAGGTAAACATCATACTCGGGATAATCACACTATTCTCACTTCAGAGATCCTTCATTAATAAGTATATTTAAAATTTTAATTTATTATTGTTAAAACAATATTTCATAAAAATAAACATAATTTTTTAATTAATCATAAATATATTATATTAAGATTAAATTTTTCATTTCTTCTAAAAAGATTTTAGGAGAATAATGAAAATACTGTTTTTGTTAAAAAAGTGAGTCTTATATCATTCATATAATGTAAGAATAAAAAAAATAAAAAACATTTTAAGTAAAAAAATATTTAATTAAGGAATAACATTATGAATTTTAAAATATCATTTTAACTTATAAATCCTATGTAAAATAATTTTAGAACTAATTAAACTTTTAATTTAATAAAAAAAATTGGTATTTTCATTGAATCATGTATTTTCACGATGAGATTTTATTTTTCTTTAATTTAAAATCTCATAACTTTTATTTATTTTTTAATAAGTTAATATATTTTATTAAAATAAGTATCTATCATAATTTTTTCTTATATAAAATTTTAAATCATAAAAATTTTATTTTCCTAAAAAAATTATTTGATTCGGTGTTCTCATTTTAAAATTAACATTTCACACTTTAAGAACTTTTATTTTATAAAATGACCTTAATTTTTAATCATAAGAACCAAATTAGGTAAAATGGGAAAGATTAATTTTTTCATTAAAATTGATTACTAAGCTTAAAAATTAACTACTATGGTAAAAGTAAATTTTATAAAAAGTTGAAAAGTTAAAAGACAAAAATACCTAAAACACTCAATGTTGTTTAAAAAACAAGTGTGTTGTGTGAGTTTCAACCCACACTCACTATACCCACCTATTTTATAATTTTTTCCATTGACCATTTAATAGTAACTTTACAGTATTGAAAATGTAAGGGTTACTCCCAAAACTAACATTCCCTTCACTCTTAAAATGGTAACACTCCCACCACTTCAAGACTCGCCTATTATGGCATCCCGCCTTTTTATTATATAACTTTTCATTACATTTTACAAACATGTGATCTTTAAAGTCTAGTGTCTTGGAAGTATGGAACATAATACATGAAAACAACGTAAAAAATTCTTCAAAACCACTCCTAAGGCTTCATCATAGGTTCATCCTATGTACAATTACTGCATCTCATATCCTGGAGACATACATCAAATAAAAGGGTGAGCAAAAGGCTCAGTAAGGAAAACAAGTGAAACAGTTGAAATGTGATCTTGAGCAATATTAATAAGAACATGATAAAATTCATAAAGGCATGAGAAATATAATAATAGGAATATCATGATAAAAATAACATGAATAATAACATTAATATTTGGATACAACATTTCATTTATACATTCATGAACATATCCCCAAGTTTTATCCTTGAGGTGTCATAAAATTTACCAAGGTTATTCACCAAGGTATCGTGAAACATGTCATATCTAGAGATTAATTATTTACCCAATACATTAGAGTGATATCAAGTAAAACCATTAAAATGTCTTTACTTTCATGTGATTCACATAGATCATAATCAAACATTTCATAAATAACCCATAGAGAATAGAAGAAATGGGTTTCATTTCAAAATCGTGACGTTTTAAAAGTTCTACAAAAATAAGATCATTATATCATTTATAACCCATGGAAAGGGAGTGAGGGTTATATATATGTCCATTATAAAATAAAATATATCATTTTTATATATTTATGAACACCCATAAAAACTAAATAGTTTTGGGTATTCACATAAATAAACAAGATGATTTCTTGAGAGAAAGAGATAGAAAGTTTGAGACGAAATTTCTGCAGCATAATGGCTATATAACATGGTTTTAGAAAATAATAAAAAGAGATGGTACAAGGGCAAACCACTAATAAATAACTCATATTACAATATAAATACATAATAACATGGAGATAATAACATGGTATGGATATTTGAATGACATACCACAAGAAAAGGAAACTTGAAAGGAAAGAGAAAATGTGATTCCTTTTACGAAACATTCGGCAGCCTAACGGCGTCACATAAAAATTCAGAAAATAAATTGATGAGAGTGGAGAGGGTCTCTCATAAATTAGACATGAAATGGACAGAAATTATAACATATAAGAAAATACCATAAACATAATGAGATGGAAACTAGAAGATACAACATAAAGGAATTCATGACTTAAAAGAGGAGGGTGAAAGGATCCCTTACCTTGAAGAATAACTTCGAAAGCTTGAAATTCAGGACCTTGGGAGGCTTGAGGGAACCTTGGGAGTACTCCCTGGGAGGTAAGGAGACCAGAAAATCGTTTAGGATGATTTTGGAATGATATTAATGAGGGAAATGGATTTTTATTTATAGGAAAAGTGAGTGAATAAATTATTAAATTCCAAGGGACACCTCATCGGTGCTATTTGCAAAACCATGGGCTTTCCCATGGTATTTTCCCATGGTATTGGAAACTTGGTACACCTCATAGCATATCTCACTTCTCACTATTCATAATTCGACCAGAAATCTTACATCATTATTACATCATTAATGATGTCATTAAACACCCGTAACTCAAAACTGCATTTTTACTATTCACTGATAATTCAACTGTTTCAGAAAAATCCCAAAAATTCACCCTAAACTAATATTGATGCTCTAGATTCAAAAATTAATTCCATTTTATGAAAATAATTTTCTAAATATTTTTAATTTAATTTTTAAATAAAATCATTATTTATTCCAAAAATACAACTTTAAAACTATAACTCGTTTTTAACACCTTAAAAAAGTAATCAAGGTCCCATAAAAATATCGTATACCCATAAAAAAATAAAGTACAATTTATGATTAAATTTTATGAAAATAAATTTCCATTTTAAATTTTTAAATTAATTATAAAATTGTAAATAAAATATTTATGGCGTACAAAAATACCAAAACATAAAATATGATCATTTTTTCACTTTTAAGGTATCTAAAATGTATTTATACATTCATGGGTGAAGTTTCTATTTTTTGGTCAAATTATTATTCATTACTATTCATATGGGTATATTACTATTCCTACTTTACTATTCACTAAAAACCAAGTTGATCTTATTAGACTCTAAATTTATCACTGATCACAACTGTAGAAGAACATTTTTTGAAAATCATTTCACATTATTAATTATTTATGAATACAAAAATATTTTAAAAAACCGTTTTTCCTAAATTAATCAATAATACACATCTTATATTTAATTGGATATTTGAAATTCACAATCTTTTCCATAAGAAGAAATAACAATTTTATTTATATAAAAAGATTACACAAAGTACCTAAGGTCTCGTTACAGAGCCCCTTATTACACCTGCATAGGACCTAAGTGTAAGGTGTGTTATGGTGATAGAATCTTGGGGTGGCTCGGACAACATTTCCCAAGTGGTGATTTCTATCAGTTTGAACTTTTCCATTAAGTGATTCCATTCAAGCTTCATACTTTGAAGTTCATCTTCGGCTTGGTCTAGAGCAATGCCCATTGATGCTACTTCCTTTCCAAGCTCCAACAGATGGGATTCATATGTCTTGAGTCTACTAGATGAGGCCATTAAATCTTCTTTATGTATTAATTAACCAAGATAACCGTATTTATAAAAACACAACATTAAGAATATAGTTTCCAATGGTCATATTGACCAATGGTCATATAATAGTCGAAACACAATGATCACATTTTAATTATACCCACAAAATTTGGAAACAAATATAATTAAAAAGTTCAGGTCGTTACATTCTTCCCCCCTTAAAAAATTATGTCCCCGAAATTTTATCTCATACCCTCTAATGGGAAAAGGTGTGGGTACTTCTGTCTCATAGACTCCTCCGATTCCCACGTGGCTTCTTCATATTTTTGGTTCCTCCACAACACCTTAACAAGGTGGGTAGTCTTGTTGCATAGAACCTTGTATCTATGATCAAAGATCTCCACCGGTTTCTCCTCATAAGAGAGGTCATGTTACAATTGTACCACCTCTGGATTTAGGACATGTAACGGGTCAGATATGTACTTCCTCAAGAGGGATACGTGGAAGACATCATGAACTTGGGCTATATTTGGAGGAAGTGCAAGACGATAGGCCACTGCTCCCACGCGATCAAGTATTTCATAGGGGCCAATGTACCTAGGGTTGAGCTTCCCTTTCTTCCCAAACCTCATGACTCTCTTCCAAGGTGAAATCTGAAGAAAGACTTTTTCACCAACATCAAACTCCAAGTCCCTTCAGAAGTTGTCGGCATAGCTCTTTTTCCGACTCTGAGTAGCCTTAATGTGTTGTTGGATTGCATGGACCTTTTCTGTCATCTCTTGCACTAGATCAGGCCCAAGAAGATTTCTCTCACCAGCTACATCCCAACAAGTATGAGTTCTACATCACTTCCCATATAGAGCTTCATAGGGTGCCATTTGAATGCTCGAGTGGAAGCTGTTGTTGTAAGGGAACTCAACTAAAGGGATATGTTTATGCCATCCACCTTTAAATTCCATTGAGCATGTTCTCAGCATGTCCCCAAGTGTTTGAATAGTCCTTTCAGATTGTACATCTGTTTGGAGGTGATAGGCCGTATTGAAATTCAATTCAGTGCTCAGAGCTTGTTGGAGACTTCTCCAAAAAAATTTATGTGAACCTTGGATCATGATTAGATACGATAGAAAGTGGAACTCCATGCATCCTTACCACTTCCTTCATGTAAATCCTGGAAAGTTTATCAAGAGAGAAATCTTCCCGAATGGAGATAAAATTGGCAGTCTTGGTGAGATGGTCCACAATAACCCATATCGCATTATTTCGTTTGGAATTTGTTGGGAGACCAGTGACAAAGTCCATAGAGATATTGTCCCACTTCCATGCCGGTATGGGTAGTGGTTGAAATACCCCTTTAGGAAGTTGTCTCTCTGCCTTAACATGCTAACATACCAGGCACCTTGAAGTGTAGTCAGCAATCTCCCTTTTCATATTATCCCACCAATAATGATCATGAAGGTCCCTATAAATTTTTGTGCTACCAGGATGTATAGAGAAAGTAGAGCTATGAGATTCATCCATCATCTCCTTCTTTATTTCCGAAATATATGGAACACATAGTCTTGTACGAAATTTCAGTACACCTTCTTAATCAGTATTGAACTCATAAAACTTCCCATCCTTCACAGCCTCCAACTTCTTCTTTAACAAAGTATCTTCTTTCTGAGCTTTCTTGATCTTCTCTAGTAATGACGGTTGAGAAATCATTTTGGTTAGGGTTGATGATGTCCCTTCCTTTATAATTCACATGTCCAATTTTACTAGGTCATTGATCAAAGGATCTCTTTGAATCATCATAATAGACAGAACAACTGGGTCTTTCCTGCTTAATGCATCAGCAACTTTTTTAGCTTTTCCGGGATGATAATGAATTGAAAAATCATAGTCTTTATGGAGTTACAACACACTCCTTTGTCTCATGTTCAATTCCTATTGTGTGAAAATATACTTCAAACATTTATGTTCTATGTATATATCACATTTATCCCCATAAAGATAGTACCTACATATATTTAGAGCAAAAACGACTGCCGCAAGATTCAGATCATGCGTAGGATAGTTTTGCTCAGGATTCTTCAACTGTCGAGATGCATAACCAATGACTTTGTCATTTTTCATGAAGATGCACCCAATCCCTTTAAGAGATGCATCACTAAAAATAAAGAATCCTTCTCCAATTGAGGGCAGAGTTAACACAGGTGAAATAACTAATCTCTTATTCATCTCTTGGAAACGTTCCTCACACTCCTTTGTCCAGATGAACTTGACCCCTTTTCGAGTTAACTTGGTTAATGGATTATAAAGTTGTGAAAAGTTTTTCACAAACCTTCTATAATATCCTGATAATCCAAGGAAACTATGAATCTCAGTTATTATTGTAGGCTGAGGCCACTCTTCTACAATATTTTTCTTTGTAGGTTTAACTGTGATTCCTTCATTGGTAACAATGTTCCCCAAGAAAGCAACTTGTTGTAACCAGAATTCACATTTACTGAACTTTCCAAAAAGTCTCTCCTTCCGCAGATTTTGCAAAATAACCCTTATATGATCCTCATACTTCTTGTGACTTTTGGAATATATCAGAATATCATCAATAAAAACTACCAAAAAGTTATCAAGGTAGTCCTTAAAGACTCTATTCATCAAATCCATAAAAATAGCAGGTGCATTAGTCTGTCTGAAGGGAATAACAAGAAACTCACAATGCCCATATCTTAATTGAAAAGCAGTTTTTGGAATATCTTCATTCTTCACCCTCAATTAATGATAACCAGATCGAATATCAATCTTAGAGAAGAATTGAGCCCTACGAAGTTGGTCAAATAATTCATCAATTCTTGGAAGAGGGTATTTGTTCTTTACTATGATTCCGTTAAGTTATCTATAATCAATGCATAGCCGCATCGATCCATCCTTCTTCTTCACAAAGAGAACAGGTGCTCCCCAAGGAGACACACTCGTCTAGATAAACCCCTTCTCTAAAAGATCTTGGAGTTGTTCTTTAATTCCTATAGCTCCACATTAGCCATCCTATACAGGGTCTTTGATATTGGATGAGATCTAGGTATGAGTTCAATGGAGAACTCTACCTCTCTTTCTGGGGAAGGTCCAGGAAACTCCTCAGGAAATACATCAATGTATTCTTAGACGATGGGTAAATTTTCTATCCTCAAACTTTCATTTATTTATTCTCCTTCACCAATTAATTACATAAATAAGGATATAGAAGGCTCTTCTAGACAAATATCAGGTTGATATATCTCTCCTTAGAAGATAACTGTAGGTTTTCCATTCAATACTACTAAGATTTCCTTACTTCTTCATTTGATCTTAGCATTATAATTTGGGAGCCAATCCATCTCTAGTATAATGTCAAATTCCAGCATGGGAATGAATACTAGATTTTCGATAAGATTGTGCTCACCAAAGTAAATAATAGAGTTTCTAAACACTAATGATGCTTAGATAATTCCACCAGAATTCTTTACTAATAACTCTACTTTTAGAAAGTCGGGGGTTGATTCTAAATTCTTTGCAAACTTGGATAAAATAAAGGAATGCGTAGAACTAGAATCAAACAAAGTACTTTCTAGCTTTGAGAGAACAACAATAGTACCTGATACCACATCATTTGGAGCTTTAACATCAGTTTTCATGATAGAAAAAGCATGACCTTTCTCCCTTGGACTTTGCTGAGGCTGATGGTGGTTCCCCTCCACTACCCTTGGATTTGGACAGTGATTGGAAAAGTGCCCAAGTTGTCCACACGTAAAGCAATAGACATCAAGTAGGGCCTACACCATCTTCCCCTTGTCATTATTGTTTGGAATTTGAGGTTTCACATCACTATGACCATTCCTCGCAATATGGCCATTTCTTCCACACTTGTAGCATTTCCCTCTCCCAAGCAAGCAGTTCCCTGAATGCTTCCTTCCACGTTTATTACACGTGGGACCTTTCACTTTCTTGCCTCCTCTACCTTGATCAAATCAAATCCCTAAGCTTGGATCCATCAATCTCTTTTTGCCGTTGGATTTATGAGACCACTGCGTCTCAACAAACTCCAGTTCGACTTTTATTGCACCTTGCACGACCTCCTCATAGATTTCATAATCTCGGTTGTCTAGATTCTTCCACAGACGAGTTCGCAGTTCATCGAATAATCTATCAACCTTACCATTTAGATCCATGAAAAAGATAGAGGTATATTGTGAATGTTGGGTGAAGTTCATTTGATATCTTCTGATAGATTCTTTCTCCTTCTTCTTCAGCTCGAGAAACTCCTTCTCCATTCTTGTTCTCATGGAATGAGGGAAATGCTTACTGAAGAAAATCCCTCTGAAATCTTCCCACTATATATCTTCAACATCCACTCTTTGAATCATGTTTTTAATCTACTCCCACCACTGACCATATTCTCCTTCTAAGCGATAGACAACATGGGTGATGTTCTCTTGCTCTGAATAGTGGAGCACAAAAAATATCTTCTCGATGGAGCTGATCCACTGCTCATAAATAAATGGGTCAGTCGATCCACATAAGTTTGGTGGTCGTTGATGCATAAAGGACTCAACAGAATATTGTTCCCTTCATGGTGAGACCAGTCTCTCAGCTTGATTCATGTTATTCCCCATAACTTGAGTCAGTTGGTTCATCATTCGCATGAAGTTTTCCATTCCGGCTTCCATCAGAGGGTCGTCAGTGCATGGTCCATTGTGGTCACCATTTCCACGATTCATCCTATTACCTGCCATTTCTAAAATAATAAAACCTTAATTAGAAACTTATTTCATTTATGAATCATTTAACTATAAATGATTTATGTCTTAAAACATTATGCTTAAACAATTACATTTCTCTATAATTACTTCATAATTATTTATAAAAAACTTATGATTAACCAAACATATCCCTCGGGAGTGTTATAACCAAGAGTACAAAAAGGCCCATTGTCGTGCACCAGTTCCCGTTTGAGCCTAGTTAAAATCACTGTTTTTGGGTTTTACCCCTATATACATCTGTGCTAGATCCGCCTCTACCTGCTTGTATCCAGACACGGATGTATTTTCTTGATAAACCACATACTTAATACTCACCAAAATAGCATGAATTTTTCCTATAATTATACTTTTCTATAGTATTTTTACTAAAGATTTCATAGCCTAATTCCCATTAATAACTAATCTATCATTTGATACCAACTATAGCATCCCGCCTTTTTATTACATAACTTTTCATTATATTTTACAAACAGAGGATCTTTAAAGTCTAGTGTCTTGGAAATAAAGAACATAATACATGAAAACAACGTAAAACATTCTTATAAACCACTCATAAGGCTTCATCATAGGTTCATCCTATGTAAAATTACTGCATCTCATATCCTGGAGATATACATCAAAGAAAAGGGTGAGCAGAAGGCTCAGTAAGTAAAACAAGTGAAACAGTTGACATGTGATCTTCAGCAATATTAATAAGAACATGATAAAAGTCATAAAGGCATGAGAAATGGAAGAATAGGAATATCATGACAAAAATAACATGAAACATAACTTGAATATGTGGCCACAAAATTTCATTTAGACATTCATGAACATATCGCCAAGTTTTATCCCTGAGGTATTATAAAAATTACCAAGGTTATTCACCAAGGTATCATGAAACTTGTCATCTCTAGCGATTAATTATTTACCCAGTGAATTTGAGAGCTATCAGGGTGATTCCTTAATATGTATTTACATTCATGTGAGTCACATAGATCATAATCAAACATTTAATAAATAACCCATAGATAATAAAATAAATGTGTTTTATTTCAAAATCCTGACGTTTTAAAAGTTCTAAAAAAATAAGATCATTATATCATCTATAACCCATGGAAAGGGAGTGAGGGTTATATGTATGTCCATTACAGAATAAAATATATATATTTTATATATTTATGAACACCCATAGAAACTAAATTGGTCTGGGTATTCACCTAAATAAATAAGATGATTTCTTGAGAGAAAGAGATAGAAATTTTGAGATGAAATTTCTGCAGCATAACTGCTATATAACATGGTATTAGAAAATAATAAAAAGAGAGGGTACAAGGGTAACACACTGATAAATAACTCATATTACAATATAAATACAGAATAACATGGATATAATAACATGGTATTAATATTTTAATGACATACCATAAGAAAAGGAAACATGAAAGGAAAGAGAGGATGTGATTCCTTTTACGAAAAATTCGACAGCCTAACGGCGTCACATAAAAATTCAGAAAACAAATTGATGAGAGTGGAAATGGTCTCTAAACAATTATAAATGAAATGGAAATAAATTAGAACATATAATAACATACCCTCAACATAATGAGATGGAAACTATGAGACACAACATAAAGGAATTCCAGATTTAAAAGAGGAGGGTGAAAGGATCCCTTACCTTGAAGAGTAACTTCGAAAGCAGGAAGGTCGGGACCATGGGAGGCTTGAGGGAACCTTGGGAGTACACCTTGGGAGGTAAGGAGAATATAACTTCGTTGAGGGTGATTTTTTAATTAAATTAATGAGGTAAATGTCTTGGTATTTATAGGAAACATGAGTGAATAAATTATTCATTTCCAAGGGACACCTCATCGGTGGTATTTGAAAAACCATGGGATTTCCCATGGTATTTCTCATGGTATTGGAAACTTTGGACACCTCATAGAATATATCACTATTAATAAGTCTACTATAAATCTTACATCATTGTTACATCATTAATTATGTCATTAAACACCCGAAACTCATAACTGCATTTTTAATATTCATCGATAATTCAACTGTTTCAGAAAAATCCCATAAATTCACCCTAACCTAATATTGATACTCTGAATTCAAAAATTAAGTCCATTTTATGAAAATAATTTTCTAAATATTTTTAATTTAATTTTTAAATTAAATCATTATTTATTTCAAAAATACAACTTTAAAACTATAACTCATTTTGTAACACCTTAAAAAAGTAATCAAGGTCCCATAAAAATATCGTAAACCCATATGAAAATAAAGTAACAATTTATGATTAAATTTTATGAAAATAAATTTCCTTTTTAAATTATTAAATTAATTATAAAATTGTAAATAAAATATTTATGGCTTACAAAAATACCAAAACTTAAAATATGATCATTTTTTTACTTTTAAGATGTCTAAAATGTATTTATACATTCATGGGTGAAGTTTCTATTTTTTTGGTCAAAATACTATTCATTACTATTCATATGGGTATGTAACTATTCCTACTTTACTATTCACTAAAAACCAAGTTGATCTTATTAGACTCTAAATTTATCACTAATCACAACTATAGAAGACCATTTTTTGAAAATCATTTCACATCATTAATTATTTAATGAATACAAAAAAAATTTAAAATACCATTTTTCTTAAATTAGTCAATAATACACATCCTATATTTATCAGGATATTTGAAATTCACAAACGTTTCCATAAGAAGAAATAACAATTTTATTTATATAAAAAGATTACACAAAGCAACTAAGGTCTCGCTACATAGCCCCTTATTACACCAGCATAGGACATAAGTGTAAGGTGTGTTATGGTGATAGAATCTTGGGGTGGCTCAAACAGCATTGCCTGAGTTGTTATTTCTATCATCTTGAACTTCTCTCTTAGGCGATTTCGTTTAAACTTCATACGTTGAAGTTCATCTTGGGATTGGTCCAGAGCAAAACCCAGTGATGCTACCCCCTTCCCAAGCTCCGACAGATGGGCTTCATATGGCTCGAGTCCATTCAATATTCTTTCTGTATTAATTAACCAAGATAACCATATTTATAAAAACACAATATTAAGATTATAGTTTCCAACGGTCATATTTACCAACGGTCATATAACAGTCGAAACACAACGATCACATTTTAATTATACCCAGAAAATTAAGAAACAAATATTACTAAAAAGTTCAGGTTGTTGCACCTATCATTCTAATTTATCATTGAAAGTATAGAATTATTATCCTTATATAAACCTATCCCATTTTAAAAATCTTTAATTCACCATTATTTATCTTAAGGACTTCATTTCCAAAGATATTTCCAAGGAAAATTCTGGTACCCAACATAAGTATTATAAACTACTTAGCATTCCTTCAAAATTACCTTCATTAAAAATTATGATTGGAATACTAATATAATTATATTTGTATAATTTATTTAATTTAATGTTAGAATATTAAGGTTATTAGAATTTTTTATTCATATATCTCATCTATTTGAAACTATAAAGTTTTCATTACTGTGTATATGTGTATATGTGTATGTGTGTATGTGCGGATGTGCGGACTACCGCCACCATGAGAAAAGAAACTCATTTTTGATAACCACCCATAATTGATGGTTCATATAATGGTTTAAAATAGTAAAAATTATGTTTATCATGTCATTAAGGCTCTGATATAAAAAAAATTAGAACCAATTAATGATATAATCCACAAAAAATCCTCATTAATTCAATCATTTAAAATAAACATGCTAAGATGAAAATATTTGATTCAAATTATGTAATATTTTCAAATTCATTACTTATTATTATAATTTTTTATAACTATGATATATCACACAAATAAACACTAATTAATATCATTATTCCACTAATATAATTATATTACAACAAAACCACCTCATTATAATTCATTAAATTAGGTTATCTTCATATTTTGGGTCTGTTTAACCACCTACTTGAACAATTCTATGAATTTTAATCATGAATAAATATAAGATAATAATTAGTAGTATAATATAATATTAATATGTAATTAATTATTTTTTATTATGGATATTTTAAAACAATATTTAATTTATCAATTAATAAAACACTCAATAATCGATAATAATTATCAAAAAATGTTTGTTATAGATTTTAACTTCATAGATAAAGGATAAAAACTCTTGACTGATATTTTAAAAATAATAAAAAATTATATAAAATCAATAAAATTAACATTAATGAACTATTAATTATGAAATTTTTAATAACAATTATTACTGACATTGTTATTATGAAACTAGTATAAATGATCAAAACTATAAACACCCGGTGTGAAAAAATAGATACAAATCATAAAGAGAATGACTATTTATGAAGAGTATAGATGAAATTGGATATGTGTAAGTTATTGGATTATTTAATAAAGATGGATATGTTTGTGACATAGGATGTTAAAGTACATTCATGGAATGCATGAAATTATATAGCAACACATATTCTTTAGAAATAGATATTACATATTAATTGATGAATATTCATTACATAACATTTTGACCCACACCAAAACCAAAAAGTTTAAGTTTGTATTGAAACTAGATAAACAATATTCTTATTTCATGAAAGATATTCAAAATATCCCATAAATATCTTCTTACATGGTATTCTTCTTATAAATACTCTAATTATAACCATTATTCCTAACCTGTGGAAATAAAACATAAGAAATGTTGAGCTTTTATTCTCCGTAAGACATGAGTCATAAAGGAATCAAAGAACATGATCTGTGAGATCATAAAATTGGAATGAGACATAATTTTTTGGTATACACATAAGCATAAAAAACAATTCATTGGTAGTCAAGGCTCACTTACATACTATCATAGTAAATTTGGTTCAGTCTTCAATCCATCATGTCCTTAGTCATGGTTCACTCCTAAGACAATCATAATTGATAGATTACCTTACCAAACTAGTTTAAATTATCATTTTTCTCCTTATTATCTCATGATATCTATACCCAATTTATTTAATGATTATATAATTATGGTAAAACTTATTATATAATCATAATCCATTCATATGTGTGCCAAGAGATCATAAATCATTCATTATATATCATAATTCATGGAAAAGAAATGTGTTTCATAAAATTTTTAACATTTTATCATTACATAACTCATGGAAAATAAATATGTTTTATAAATACATAATCATCATAACCATCAACCATATCAAGAAATAATAAGTATGGCATCATTGGATCATACTATAAATACCTCGACCCTAGTAGCCTAAATTCAGTGGTTACTTTATTACACTAGCACAAGATACAAGGAATTTCATCCTAAATGACTGAGTAGTTTAGCAGTATTAGAAAACATGATGCATAATTAAATCTCATATTAAAATTGAATCATAATATAAAACAAAGTATTTATTTGATAAAACCATTATTCCCTTTAGTATATAAATCATAATACACTTTCTGTCATCTTAGGGAAAGGAAACATAAGAATGGGGTGAGTTAAAATGCTCAGTAAGGGTTACATAAAGTAGAATATATCATGACTAAATCATAAATAATAAATATGGAAAGAAACATATCTGAAAAAACATGTTTCTTAGTCAATATATTTAGAAAAAAAAATAATATGGATGGACTAAATGATAAAATTATTCGATATACATAATGACATAAGTTTGAAACATGTCCAAGGATATTATGAATAATCAGTTTTTCATGATGTGGTACACCAGGATATTTTTGTTCAACGATAATCTAAGCCTTGGCTCCCTAAGCTTACCTCCAATAGGATAGGTCATAGTGACCAATTATGAGTAGGCATATCAATCCATAAGAAGAACTAGCCTAGTGTGAGTGTATACACACACACATCCTTGAACCCATACAATGTGGAAACATAAAGTAAAAGTGATACAAAATTGATTCATAAATATATAACCCACAATCAATATATGGAAAAACAATATTAGAAAGTATAAGGTCCTAATAAAAACCCACCAGATTTGAAAAGATCCCAACTTGCTAAGTATGAGGGGACTACTATAAAATATAATAACCAACAAGAACCATGGTCTATCTAGATCACTATGATATACCTATACATGGTCCTCCTAGGACTCCATAAAAAGGTATGTAATCTATATAAGATACAACATGTGTAGGTAGATCCCATACAGTTGTGAGTATAACAATACCCAGTAAAACACCCCGAAAGAACCAAACATAAAACATAAAGAGATTTTAACTTAATATCATGGAATTTAAATCAGATATATGAGACATAAATATAATAATAAAAGAAATATTCAAATATTCTCATGAAGGAAACTTAGTATCATAGAATTATCGACCATACTGCCAGCAATAGGATTCGGTTCGAGGCTTTAGGGTAACACACATCCTAGAGAATCCACTCCATGGGCCATGTTATCATTGATTAAGTTCCTTCGAGAGGTTACACTCATTAGACATCACCAAAGAATTAGTATTTGGTAATATGGATATATCAATACATATATAGGGGATCACATGCATAATTGTTGTGGGATACTATAAAGTCTACTTGTATAACCCTCCATGTAAAAATTTTATGAAAATGATACCATGAACCCTAGTAGTATAAATTGGTAAAAAGGGTATTGACACCCTATGTACATTTTTCATGCCAATAATATGAACCCCAAATAGGGTACAAGAAGAAATGATAGTGGATCACAACCCACATCCCATAGATTGATTCAATGAACTCTATCAAACAGAAAAACCATAGATGGGATCGCAATATTATCGTTATGAATTAATGCCATAGTTTACCCTAATGGGAATTAAACAAGAGATCACACTAAAATAATATTAATTTTTACTAAGGAAACAGAGGGCCTCACTTGGTTTTGGAAGATGTACATAGCATGTTCCTCAAACATTAGAACCATCGGTGTTTTTTACCTGATTCCTCTCCCAATACCCGTTTCTGTTCCCATGAACATATGGATATACACATGTTTATTCCCATGTATACCTATATATTATTGGGTATGTTTCCATGACCATGTACCCTCATAGTTCATGTGATCCTAGCCATGTTTGTGATAGTGTACTCATAGAGCACACGTCGGGCAGCCAACATAGGTTCACATGGCATGTGGTAAGTACTACACAGCATGTTATAATTTATTTCACATCTAAACCCTATTAACAAAGTTAGGGACCCCCCATGGCATGTATTCTTCAGACTATATTTCATGTAACGCGGTATTTTCTAGAACCTACAGGTTCCCCATGTGTTGCCTCTCACACCACCTAATGAAACTGATTACACCTCCAATCAATATCATAGATCTTGGATCTAGGTTGAATGATCCTCAATATCATCCCCATCTAGATTCTATACATCTCATAAGTTTACAAATTGAACTACCTCACATTGCATTGTTACTACATGCCTAAATGGGTAACGGGGATCCTTGATATGATCTTTATCCTCGTCTCATCATTCACCATCATTGATATACATTGATCACTCAGTTGATCATGATCCCAAACCCTTAGAATTGGTCTATTAAACCAAATAATGGTCACACAATGATCAAATATCAAGTATTTTTAAACCACCAACCAAAAGAATATTTGGTGATGAAAGTGCGAAGAATGAGGGAGAATATAACAAAAAATACATTGGAATTAACCATTGATGTTTTTCTAGTTGGAATAAATTAATTTTTGATAGAATAACGGGTGATTTACTGATAATCAACAACAAAAATTTCCCCAAATACCGAGTTAATAAACCTGATCTAGCAACTTGAACTATATGTGCAATAATCTATTAGTCGATTCAATTCATGTTGGTCGTGCGAAAATAAAATGGGAAAATAATCAATCAAAAACAACACTCTAACTTGGTTTGGGATTAATAACTAATTAATAAAATATATGCTTCATCATTTATGGTGGTATCCTCGAATTATGTTTCCATTAGTGATCAGTGCGGTACTCTTATCGATGATCTGTGATCCTGATTTCTTTTAATGCCCCTTCATGTACTTGTCTCAAATATCAAGGTTATGTTACTAACCCTATGATTTGGATATAATTGTATATTTATATAGGGTTATTAGGTTTAAGAAAAATTAAAAAATTAATTAAAAAATAATTTATTTATTTAATTATTCCACCCACGATGGCACTCAATCAAAACACTCGGCATCATCAATGATTAGGTCGCACCTAGGGTAAATCCCATATGCCCAATTCAACTATAGTATCATATTTCTAATTTGAGACTCTATTATGGAGCTATTAAAACTTTTTAGGAAATCTATATCTGCAAAAAAAATTAATATATTTTTTATAGCAATAGTGGGCACATTGTTCCTTGTAATCTCACATTGTCTCAGTACCTGGCTCTAAAAATATTATTAAATATATTCCAAATATTTACCTAGAAAAAAGTGGTGTTACTTTCTCCCAAATATAGGTATTTTTATCATGAAACTTTAAAAAACCTATGAAAAAATATGAGGGTAATGAGCTTTCATATGGGTTTCCCACATCCAAGTGCTATCTTGAAGATTCTTGTGCAGCCACTGAACACGCACCAAGGGAATCACTCACTTATAAAGGATCCCCTCTATCCAATCCCTGATCTCTATTTGGTTCATAGAAAATATAGCTCAATCCTCTATGTATATCTTTCCCTATCCAATTACGCGTGACAAAGCTATAACATAATTCCTTAGATATGATAGGTGGAAGATATCATGTACCAGTTCTAACTGTGTTGGTAGAGTTAACTCATATCCACCTCACCAACCCTACACAGTATATGCACCTTCTTTGTTGTTCAGTTACACTATCTCTAGACCCATGAGTGCAATATAAAAACCCATATCTTTATTAAACATTAATATATGATATAATTACATAAAATTACACTTAATACAACCCAAGATATCTATAAGTCTAGTCTATTTGAGAATTAAGTGCATTGCATTAGAACTTTAAACATGAATTACAATATCTTTATTGAAAAATTCTTTAATATGATTAAGCTTAAAACTGCATTGGATAACCTAGGGAAATACATAAGAAAGAGGTGAACCATAAATCCTAGATAGGTAATAAACATGTAATAACATGAAGATAATAACACATGTTCAAGAAGTCATATCAATGAGGCATAAAGGAACACAAATAATAATTTATGATATAGTATAATAATAATAACATGGGAAATGTGGAAAGTACTTAAAACGGTTCATCATAAACATAAGTAAAGAAAAAACTGATAAGACTTCATGGTGTAAAAATTACCATAAAGGAATCAAGTATACCCCTATCCCAACATGTCTGTTTCGTAGTTCCTTGAAACATGTGTTCTAGATTTAAGAATCATTGTTTTTAGGTGGTTTCCATTGGATTTATTCATGCATTCAGAAACTTCCAATAGTTCTTTATCCAAAGAGGTCCTGCTTTCCAAAGGCAGGTGTTCATTATGTTTTGAACATTACGATACTTAAAAAAGTGCATTGGTCGAGAGGATGGTTGGTCGGACTCATCACATCCTTTTGGGGGGAATTATTTTCTACTCCAGGACTCTCTTTGTAAAATTAAAATATTTTCATGAATCCTTATTAATTCACCAAGTATATCATAAGTATCCCATGTAATTTACAATCACTTATTAATATGTGTAAAATTTAGAATCATCTTTATGAATTCAAGGTTCTTCATAAATGGAAACATCTTTATGTATTCAAGGTTTTCCAATAATGGTATCCTCTAATATACTGATCATAGATTCTTTTAATCATTGTTGTGATGATATTGGTTTTTAAATAACTCAGTGGGGCACTCTAGAATTTATTTTCATCAAGGGAGATGAAGGATTTTTTTGATCTTGGGATTGTTCTCGTAAAATGGGCTACCTGTGTATCCTTGTGAAAGGAATCAGAACCCTCATAGTTCAGTGTCACTTAATAGGACACATCATACCTTTTAAGGTCATATGATAAGGACATCTAAGAAAAAGGTTATTAGTCAAAACTTAGTGTGGGACTTACGTTGAAGGAGCCTGAGGAACATGGAAGGGATATGAGTTTCCATGTAAGATCAGACCCTATTGGGCATATGGCCCAAGGAGAACAGGGTTTATTTGAATTATTGGGTTTTAACCTCATGGAGGCTTCTTACATATCCCATATGTATGGGAATCAAATCCCACGTAGTTCGATAAATATCATAGGAGAGTCCGGTCCTCTGAGAGATATGAGTTTTGGAATACATCAGGAAAAGGATGCCTTGATGATTTGAGGATTTAATTTGGGGCTTAATTTCTAAGGAGGATTCCCAAATTGGGGGAATTAGGGTTGGATTCCTGAGGAGGATATCCAGTGAGCTCGGTCTCTGAAAGAGCTCCCTATATATCCTAGTATGAATTGGAATCAGATTTCTCATATTTCCTTCCAATGAGTGTTGGTGCACATGTTATAACCATCATATTTCTCTAAGCCCACGTGAGTCATGCTTGGTGTGAGAAACAAGAGGATGTGAAAGATTCAACAAAGGCATTCACAGTTCCAAATTTTTCCTCCATGTTGATGGAAGAGGGTGCGTCGATTATGGAAGAGGGTGAGGCGATGAACCTTCTCTCTGTTCTATTTACATTAGACAAGGGTCCAATATAAGGAATAAGGGGTGAAGGTGAGGGGCTTATACTATGATGGATTTCCTGAAAGATTGGTTGGGGATTACTCTTAAGGAGGATTCCCATTTCGAATTGGTTGGGGATTAATCCTAAGGAGGATGCCCATTTGAGGTTTAACCTAGAAAAGAAGTCATGTGATGTGGTTTGAGGAGTTTCTTGAGGATTTTATCGATTTAAGGTACTCTATGAATCTATAAGGAGAGTCCAAACTCATAACATGTGAAAGGAACCAAGTGGAGTAAGTCAAATCAAGGCACTTCATTGAGTGTGATGGAGTGTCTCAGATCATGGTATTCCAACGATGGAAGTCGGGCCGCATAAAGGGAGCAATAGAAAATGTCATTGAACAGATTCAAAAGTTCATGGTGAGACTCTCCATTTTTCACGGGGGTGAGTGACAGAAGTGAAGGGACCGGCCCAGAGGGTTGGGAGCCCAGCCCAGCACTGAACCCAAGCAGGGGTGCAGGGGTATAGCCCCTGCAGTATGGACCAGTGGGGTCATTCAGGTGCTCTTCTAAGGTGCCATGCTTAGGTGCTTCGCATAGCTCCCCCATGGAAGTACTCCATGCAGGTGCGGCGTGCAAGTGCTCTGCATAGGTGTGTCGCGTAGGTGCAGCGCGCAGGTGAAGCGCACAAGTGCAGCCTGCAGGTGCTCCACGCAGGTGCAGCATGTTGGTGCAGCACGCAGGTGCTCCACACAGCTCCATATGTTCTAGACCCTAATGGGACTTTGAACCACGTTTTACCCTTTAATTCTCTCTTCTCCCATATTTTATAAAGCTACCTAAGAAAATTTTGGGAATCTTAGAGAAATATCTATGCAATGGGAGCTTTGCGACTTCTTCCAACTTTTTCGAACTCTGAAACAGGGAGCCCAAGGGTTCTTTTTGTAGCCAAGGAGGGGACCTGGTCGAAGGGAGGTTGTCTACGTAGGTCCTCTACGTAGGTCCTTCGTGTAGGGGTGTAGAAATTATTCTTCCGTGTGGGTCCTTCACGCAGGTCCTCCATGCAGGTCCTATGTCCAGGTACTCCTCGTAGGTCCTCCACATAGGTCCTCAGAGTAGGTCCTCTGCATAGGTCCTTCACGTAGGTCCTCCGCATAGCTCTTTGGGATGAAATTTTATCTGTCTTCCGAGTGCCATAAATTTTGATCTGTAAGCCTGTTTGGGATCTGTGACCAGTCAAATCGAAGGTCTTGAAGAGATATACACTTCTTGATATGGTAAATAAAGCAAGTCTTCTTGGATGAAACTCGAAAATTGAATTTAATGTGTCAACACCTTTTTTTTTGATTGATCTGGGAAATCCACTTCCTACTTTTGGATGGGGAATAATTCCACTTATCCATTGGGTATGGAGTTGTATTTTAGAATATAGAAATCCAGAATGTATCTTCTTCCTTCATGGTGAAAACATATGTACCCATACTTGAAATTTTTTGTATATGTGAGAATCATATCTTCACTCTATGGAAAATTTAATGGAAAATATTTCATGTTGTCAAAAATGGTGTATCATGAAACTAAATATTAACCAATTCATTGGAATTCTATATAATTCAGGGTGCACTAGTCACTTTCATTTAATTATCATGTTTTAGTGTGCCACATTGATCATGATACATTCATCATCATAATTTGTTACATAATAAAGGAGTGTAGAATAAATACATGTAATTATCCAATAAAAAGGTATATGTTCATAAAAGTGAACAGGAATGATAGGAAATGGGTATGGCATTCCCTACACAATTGGTTTGGCATGGAAAATCAATGTGAAAATTCAGTAGCATAGCGGTGTCACTAAAATGTCATAAAATGGTTTGATTAAAGATAAATGGATATCTCAAAAAATTTACATGAATAGGAAAGTAATATGGATATGTAATTACATTTCTACACATATATAATTATAAAAATAAGGCATATGATAATGAATAATCTTTAATAAAAAGAAAATTGAAAGTTTGCTTATGAAATTTCGGCATGGTAATAGGTGTACATAGGAGGGATTATTGAGAGAAAAATGGGTATATCATAATTTATAAATAGTAAGGGAATTATGGGGGTGATAAATCATACCCCATAATTAATAATTCAAAATAATAAAGCATAAAAAGATGAAGAAACCTGGATAAATATGAGAAAAGAAAGAACCCATACTTGAGTGTGTGGATCCAAAAGATTGGAGATGGTCTTATTTAGAGCCTGGAGCACCTTGGGAAAATTATAGAGATGGTATAGAGAAGTAAGGACGTTCTCTAAGTATTTTTAGTGAAGAGAACTAGGATATTTGGTGGGTTTATATAAAAAATGAGGGGAATCTTTTAATATTTCACAAACTTAGGTTTTGGACTCTATATAATAAAATATTCAAAACCACAAACCTTCACATTGTCTTACCCATGGTTTTTAAAAAAGTGGTGAAGTTTTAATTATTTTATTAATAAAAGTGGAAAAAATATTAGAATAATTCTCTTGCTTATGTGGAGGTTAGTCACACTTTTAAATAAATGAATTTTAAAAATCTAAATATATTATAAAATTTGGAGGATTCATAAATTATTAATAAAATTAATAAATTAAATTTAAAATCACATTATTTTAAGGTAAAACATATATTTGGATAATGATAACCATTATATTATTTATTACATCATTTTTTTATTATTATGATGTCATAAAACACATCGTATATTTATACGGTATTTAATTTTTACCCAAAAATTCGACTATGTCAGAAAATTATGGAAAATTCAATATTGGATAATTTCAATATTCTGATTTCAAAAATAATATTTATTTTCTAAATAAGTGAATTTTTACTTTTAAAATAATATTTGACATTTATTTAAAAATGGTGGGTTTTTTTTACAATAACAGTTTTTGAACCCTTAAAATTTTACATTTTACTTCATAAAAATTATATGACCATTTATAATTAATAAAACTTATTTAATAATAAAATATTACTAAAAATACTATTTATTTCAAAAATCCATTAATTAATCATAATATAACATTTAATTGAATTTAAATATTAACCAAAAATACAATTTTTTTTAATTAAATCAAAATCAAAATCATTTATAAAGTAAAAATAAAAATGAAAATAAATTAAATATTATATACACATATCCCTTTATTACACCGGTGTACGCCCTAAGATTATGGTGTGTGATGGTGAGACTTTCATGGGGTCTTTCGGCGAAAATGGTTTGGGTCGTGATCTTGATGAGATTAAACTTATCCCCTAATGGTTTTTCTCATACTTAAGTTATTGTATCATAGATTTTTCATGGTCTAGGGAAAGTATAATAGATTCTATATCCGTTGGAATCTTTGATAAATGGGATTTATAGGGATCAATTCTACTGGTTGAGGCCATCACTTAATTTTTCTGAATAAATTGGATTTGTTAAAAGCCCTATATTTATACTAATCATTTGATCACTATTCAATTGATATATTATCAATGTAAAATATTATTAATGTTATTTTTAATCCAATAAGATATAACCAAGTAAGTTCATGTATTTTATATAACCATATTACATTATACAACATTTAATTAAATCAAAAATGGAAACATTATTTATAATAGTTCATGTTGTTACAATCTTCCCCCATTGAGAATTATTTCCCTTGAAATTTTCATTTCATCCCCCCCCCCTTAAAACTAATGAGTGTAATTATGTCTCATCACTTCCTCTGGTTACCGCATTGCTTCTTCAAAATTTGGTTTTCCCAATAGCACATTGACAAGGTGTATTGTTTTACTTCATAGAACATTATATCTACGATCTAAGTCTTTACCAGGTTCTCATAATAGAAAAGATCATTATCCAACAGTACCACCTCTAGATTGAGTACATGTTAGGGGTTATGTATGTACTTATTCAATATTTATACATGGAATACATCATTAACTCGAGATAGGTAAGGTGGTAGTGCAAGTCAATAGGCCACCACTCCAATGCGATGAAGGATCTCAAAGCGATTATGTATCTCAGACTAAAATTTCTCTTATTCATAAATCTTACCTCTTCCATCCATGGAGAAATGTGGAGGAATAACATGTCTCCAACATAAAACACTAATTCACATCGATGATTTTCAGAATGTATCTTTTTTCAACTCTGAGTAGCCTTGATGTGTTGCTGAATAGTCTTATCCTTTTTCACGATTTCCTTGACCATTTTAGGACCTAGCAGTTTTTGTTCCCCAAATTCATCCCATCATGTAGGTGTCATGCACCTCTTTCTATAAAGGGATTCATAGGTTTCATTTTTATGATCAATTGGAACTATTTTTGTAATAGATCTTGACCATATGAAGATTTTGACCACGTACTGTAATGCCCCGACCCTAGTTACCCAGAGTCAGTGCATTATTTTAATACATTGGCATGATTACAAGGAATCAGGTCCAGAAGGACCGATCAGTTTAGCAGTCTTGGAAAATAGATTACATACATGAATGTTACATTAGACTTCATAACATACAAAACAACATAAATAATATTTTATGAATGTCAGTATTTCCTTGTCTTAACCCTGCATATCAATCACAAAAAACTTCTTGGAATCCTAGAAAAAAAATAAAACATAGAAAGGTGTGAGCTCAGATGCTCAGTAAGGATAACAATACAGTGGAAACTTTCATAAATGAGCATAAACATTTAAGGCAATGTATAACTAAAAAAAAGACTTTTAAACTTGAACTTCAGCATACTATGGAAAAAATAAAATGAAATAATTTCATTTACTTATTCACATGGATATTCTACTAGTCGAATAATCACATGAAATATCACTAACCACTTTCATAATGATGGAATGCATAATTCTAGACTATCATAACCATGTAGCCAAGGCCTCGTGCCAAGACTACAAATAAGATTTTGTCAAGGCCTCGTGCCAAGACACTAGTTTTCCTCATTAGACCTACCGATGCATCGAGGAGCTATATCGGGCTCCACCTGTAAGTTATTAAGTCCAATGCATTCCTCATATGAATAGTTTTAAACATAACATAAACATCCGTATTAAAACTAGCATACGAAATGTCAATACTTTCTCCATAAACCATGAATGGAATAAAAATAACACATCCATAGTCAAACATATCACAAAACCTTCAATGGAATTTTTTTATAATAAATCAACTTCAAATGAGCTTAAAATCCATCAATGGATGTTGACATAGATGAAAACGATGAGTAAAACTTTTTGAGAGAAATATCCTTTTTGTAAAATCATTTAAAAGTCACACATTTATAAAGGAAGTAATTTAAAAGAGATTTTTGAATCAAATTGTCCCATACCACTTTGAAACTTTTGAAAAGAATTGTCATTTCAAAACATTCATGTCCATATAAATAAATCCTTAAAATAATTTTGAAAACATGGACATTAATTAAAAAGATTTAGAAAGATAAAACGTTAAAACATTTGAAATTATGATCTTGATAAAGTGTACCATTAAAATTCTTTAAAATATTCATTTTGAAATCATTTTTATGAAAAATTGACATGGATGATAAAAATTTCCTAGTAAATAATTACACATAAACAATCTCGGGTAATAATGAGATTAAGGAATTTACCCTTACCAATTTGGTAACTTACGCAACATACAACCCATGAAAGAGTTATCATACAATGAATATGTAAATAAACATAAATTAAAGTTTATTACACAAAAAATATAATTATGGGAAGTACATACACCACACAAAAGGTAATAGTTGCAATATGGAATGAATCTCACGGGAATATGGAGTGAGATAAAAACCCCTTACCTTGCACTTTCCTTTAGTCGAGGGTACGTTTAGCCTCTTGTAAGAAGACTATAGTATGTTATTAAATAATAACATAACCATATTGATATTTATTATATCATACATTATTCATTTATGACTTTATACTACCCATTTAATAATAATTTCCATGTTATATTAATATTTCGGGTAATAATCGCTTTCTTTATCGTACGTGTTTTAACTTTGTACTCTTGATTTTATCACACAGATCATGATTTAAATACTTCCAGAATATAAAATATTATTTATTTATCATATATATTTATAATATAAAAATTTATAATATACTTATATATGAAATGGAAAACACCGCTTATGGAGACGATAGTCCGTACGTACGCATAAACGCTGTTTCCGTTTTTACATAGTATTGAATAAGATATATGTAAGTACATAAATACTTATATATATAAATATATATATTTCAAGTATCATCATTATATCATATATTACATACTTATTAGTAATATATATTTTTATAATCATCGATGAATGGTGAACTTGGAAATGAATATCATCACGTCGTGGAGACGGTAATCCATACGTGCACACGAGAAAAAATATCATTCTTTTGATATTAATATAATATATAATTGGATGATATATCATATATACATAATAATTATCATGTTATATTTATTATTTACATGAATTACACATCATTATTATACTCATCCAAATAATAATATATTGAATAACAATTACACCACGGCGTTGAGACGGTAAGCCATACGTACGCACGTATGGTGACATGTCATTCAAAAGATGGATAGAATACTGAATATGGTTGTACCATATTTATAATAATATCACATTATATATGAGATGGTGGATTTATTATTTTAGAATGGGAATAACAAAGAAAGAAGAAGTTGAAAAAGAAATGAACTTGAAAAAGGGTGGGGAAAACATTACCTCTTCTTCGGGTTATTCCTTTTGATTTGATCAAAAGGGCTCCATAGGTTGGCTTTCTGATCACAATAAGGCATCTAGGTTGTATTGATGGAAGTTGAGAGAGTATTTGGTCAGGGTTTGGCCGAGAAAAATGGCTTTTAAGGTGTGAATTAATTAGAAGGGGGAGTGCCCTTTTATAAGAGGGGTGAGGGGCACCTTTGGAAAAGCTAGAAATATTATTTTATAATAAATTCATAATAGGTTTCTAATGGCTACAAAGTGGATACTTTAATGTTTAAGGTGGGGATAGGTCGAAAACCACACAACCGATATGATTTTTACAGGATTGGGTTACTATATTAACTTTATCTTTAAGTATTAACTCTTAGTTAAATAGTTTAACTTTTACAATGTCTCTTTGTATTTTTATATTATATGGTTAATAAACTTACTATATACATACAAGAGACCCTCAAGTGGTACATTAATAATAAAACTATTATAATATAAGTCTATTGGCTGAACCTTATATTTTTAGGAATTTAATATCAATTAATAATATAATATTTTTTTTAAAAACTCTTTTATGTCAATTTTCACACTATTCAATAATTGATTTTTGTAAAAATCATAACATAATGGTTACTTCTAAAAAAGTAAATTAAATCAAGACTAACATGTCATAGTATCCTATAAAATTATTGGTATTTATAAAAAGTCTCAAATTACATTTATTTGGGTATTTATAATTTCAATTATTCTAATTTTTCATTAATTAGGTAATTACTGCATCACCATTGTGTCATAAATAAATTAAATTATATAATGTCTAAAAATTATAAATAAAATACCATTATGTGGGAAATATTGTTATCTTTCTAATGAATATTTATAGTCTAAAATCCAAATTATATTACCCTATGTAAAAAATGTTTTTCTAAAAGATATATGATTATGTCATTTTTGTATTTATTTTAACTTAATTAAAATAAAGTGTCCCTATCACCTACATGTGGGTCCATGGGGTCCCAAAATCAACCCAAAGATGCCCATGGTCGGACATTTATCCCCAAATAATGTTAGGTCACGTTTTAGGGTAATTTAGTATTATTATAATATTATTTTTTAACACTTATTTACCAGATTTACCCTTTAACCATGGTAAATAAAATATTTACCGAAGTAATTATTCAAAATGTCTAAAAATAAAATTTACCTATTTACACAATTTGGACATCCTGATTCCAAATATGGAATCCATTTATCCAAATTCAAAACATAGAAGTGGCAGAAATTAATTTAAAATTAATTCTCGATGTCAAAACAAAAAGCGTTTTTTAAGATATAATAACTATCAAAAGATTGCTACTTGTTTATGTCCGGTTTAATTGTGAAATTATGTCCAATGACCAACATTGTATTAAATGGTAAAAATATATTATAAATATAATTCAAAACCACTCAAATTAATAATTTATCACTACTAATTATTTTTATTAAAAAAGTTTTTTTCAATTAAAATTTATTAATTTTCACTATTCATGAAAATATAAACGTTATCCGAAAAGTACCAAAATTTTACCCTAGGCTAAATTCAATATTCCGAGTCCAAAAATGAAGTCCATTTTGAGAGATAAAATGTATAAAATTTCAAAAAGTGGGTATTACTATTCATAACGGCTAGTTTGATTGGTTGTGGTGTTTTAGAACTCGATGTTGCGTACAACACACGCTATTGCATTATTCAAAGGGAAGCGTACCGTGGAAGTTTGGGGTGCTAAATTCTCCCCTCCTTAAATAAATTTCATCCTCGCAATTTATACTCGGTATTGGAAACTTGGGGTTGACATTTCAAAATATCTCGGTTGAAATCCCACATCAAAAAATGGATTAATGAGGCCTCTATTGAAAATAAAGAGTGGTAAGTATGAAGGTCACCAAAAATAACACATACTATGGTTACATGTAGGAAAATATGGATATGGAAGAGAAATATAACCATCAATATTTTATGGAGAGCGGTAGAGAACATGGCTATGAAAAGGCCAACAATCCCAAAGCCATAAATTTGGGATAATCTAAGGTACCATATAGGACAACATTTTTATTCAAATTTCATTTTCCTAATGTTGAGGAATTTGTTTATGAGATTATATAAGATCATAAGGAGATATGCTTAATTTATAATTAGAGTTTTTATCCATTAATAAATTTCTACCACAAACTCATCTTTCACCCCAAAACATAATACAACTCAAAAATACTCTATTTATCCTAATCGTATAGGGTTCCAAATATAATAAATTTATAATTCACATATCAGACCTTTTAGAAAAAGAAACTACATTATACCATCCAGGAACATCACGTAGTACAGTGGTATGCGATAAATCCACATTGCACTATGGTTGTGGGTTCGATTCCCGCAGCTTTGTCCGATGCGACGGGTTGTCACATGGTCTGCGGGTTGTCCTTTTATAAAAATCCAAAAATAACATTTCAAACTTAATCCCTTCCAACCTTTATACTTATCCAAAATACTCATGTAAACTCTCAGTCCAAAATTTATATGAAAGGTAAACATAATGTAGATCCTTTTTACCCCACAATAGCATGTGAATACCTTCATCATGTATTCTTTTAAAACACTGAAACATCCTGAATTACCATAAAACCTTATTGATTACATTCATGCTCCCTTATTCCTTATAGAATACTGGATATACTTTATCCATCCAAAAATGTTGTAAACTCCAGAAATGATGGAATATACAAATCTTTAATTAGTTTCAAGGCAGTCAAGAATATCCAATATAATTTACCCAAATCAACCATATCTTATTCCAAAATCAGTACCTCAATATTAGGACCATATTAAGGTTTATCTTTCCTTGAACCATGTAATTTCCAAAAAGTTTAACTCTCTGTAGATTCACCTTTCTTAGTACCATAAAATCTCAAATCCTCAAAGAAATAGTACTGCAGTACAATCCTTATTTATTTCAAGTACATCATTGATACAACACTTCAATGAAATAATTACAAAATAAAAAACATAATAACACTAGTCATTCCTCTTCATCTGTGGTAGTATCATAACGTGATTATTATCCAATAGCATCATTTGCGGCATAGTCTGATGATTGTTAGTGTCCAAACTCCTTGTAGATGAGGAATTGTACATTTGAAACCTCTTTCTTACCCTTGTAGTCACATACTTGGTGTCCTTTTTCTCCACACTAATAACATACTCTCATTCCCTTCAAGCATTTTCCAAGGTGATTCTTTCTACAATTATCACATATGGGAAAATCCTTATTTACCTTATTCCCTTTATCTATTCTTCTCTCTACCATCCTTTCTTTCTCTGGATTCCCTTCAAAGCCATAGGAATTTGAGAATTATTTACTTATCTTATCAACACATGATACTATTTTTTCATATGATGATAATATGTGGGAGACTATTTCCCTTCTAAATTCTGGCTTAGGATTATAAAATATATGATCCTACTTACTCTTTGGATCTTGTGTATTTTTGGAGTTCTCATTCCTTCTACTGGGAACCATTTCTAAACAATGACATTCACTAGATTAGTTTATGAATAGAAATACCTGATCCCGAACTTGTAAAACACTTAACATAAATTAAACAGTTTGTGGATATAATCCATAATCATAAAAATGTTTTCCTTGAGTAAGTATATACTCATAAGCCCTTTATAATGGTTTGTAAAGAAAATGAGAATTATCATAAGCATATCCCCCGGGAGTGTCCTAACCAAGAGTGCAGTAAGGCCCGTTGTCATGCACCATTTCCCGTTCGAGTCTAGCTCAAAGTAGTGTTTTTGGGTTTTACCCCTAGGTACATTTGTGCCAGAGCCGCCTCTATCTGCTCGTATCTAGACAGGGATGTATTGCTCAGAAAACTCACTAAATCTCTACAATAACAAAATTCTAGGATGTTCTTCTATACTAATCATCAAATTTTATCTTAGGGCTATGTTCTCTAATCAGAGTTTATCTAAATCTAGTTTCCAAGGTTATTTCTATACTTCCTCTGATACCAACTGTAATGCCCCAACCCTAGTTACCCAGAGTCAGTGCATTATTTTAATACATTGGCATGATTACAAGGAATCAAGTCCCGAAGGATCGATCAGTTTAGCAGTCTTGGAAAATAGATTACATACATGAATGTTACATTACACTTCATAACATACAAAAAAACATAAATAATATTTTATGAATGCCATTATTCCCTTGTTTTAACCCTACATATCAATCACAAAACACTTCTTGGAATCCTAGAAAAAAATAAAACATAGAAATGGGTGAGCTCAGATGCTCAGTAAGGATAACAATGCAGTGGAAACTTTCATAAATGAGCATAAACATTTAAGGCAATGTATAACTAAAACAAAATCCTTTTAAACTTGAACTTCAGAAAAATATGGCAAAAATAAAATGAAATAATTCCATTTACTTATTCACATGGATATTCTAATAGTCGAATAATCACATGCAATATCACTAACCACTTTCATAATGATGGAATGCATAATGCCAGACTATCATAACCACGTAGCCAAGGCCTTGTGCCAAGACTAAAAATAAGATTTTGTCAAGGACTCATTTCAAGACACTAGTTTGTCTCATGAGACCTACCGATGAATCGAGGAGCTATATCGGGCTCCACCCGTCAGTTATTAAGTCCAACGCATTCCTCATATGAATAGGTTTAAACATAACATAAACATTCATATTAAAACCAGCATACGAAATGTCAATACTTTCTCCATAAACCATGAATAGAATAAAAATAACACATCCATAGTCAAAAATATCACAAAACCTTCAATGGAAGTTTTTTATAATAAATCAACTTCAAATGAGCTTAAAATCCATCAATGGATGTTGACATAGATGAAAACGATGAGTAAAACTTTTTGAGAGAAATATCCTTTTGTAAAATCATTTAAAAGTCACACATTTATAAAGGAAGTAATTTAAAAGAGATTTTTGAATCAAAGTGTCCCATACCACTTTGAAAATTTTGAAAATAATTATCATTTCAAAACATTCATGTCCATATAAATAAATCCTTAAAATCATTTTGAAAACATGGACATTAATTAAAAAGATTTAGAAAGATAAAACGTTAAAACATTTGAAATTATGATCTTGATAAAGTGTACCTTTCAAAATCCTTAAAATCTTCATTTTGAAATCATTTTTATGAAAAATGGACATGGATGATAAAAATTTCCTAATAAATAATTACACATAAACAATCTCGGGTAATAATGAGATTAAGAAATTTAACCTTACCAATTTGGTAACTTACGAAACATACAACCCATGAAAGAGGTATCATACAATGAATATGTAAATACACATAAATTAAAGTGTATTACACAAAGAATACAATTATGCACAGTACATATATAACATCCCGCCTTTTTATCACATAATCTTTCATTACCTTTTCCAAAACCGAGGATCTTTAAGGTTTAGTGTCTTGGAAACCAGGAACTTAAAACATGAAAACATAAAACATTCTTCTTAAACACTTGAAAGACTTATACTCATGTTCATCCTAGGTTCATTATTGCATCTCATAACCTGGGGACATACATCAAAAGAAAGGGTGAGCATAAGGCCCAGTAAGGGAAACAAGAGAAATATTTTACATGTGAACTTGAGATACTTCAATAAGGTCATGAAAAGAACTTTAAGGCATGAGAAAGAAATCATGAGATATATCATAATAAAAATAAATTTTTTCAAAACTTGAAGATGTGGCTACAACATTTAATATCTACAATCATTTCGTTTCACCAAGGTCCATCCCCAAGGTTTCATTAAAAATTACCAAGGATATTCACCAAGGTATCAGTCTAAAAGGTCATCTCTAGAGATTAAGTCTTTACCCAACGCATTGGAGCGCTATCTGAGTGCACCCTTGAAATGTCTTTATTATCATGTGAGTCACATATATCATCATCAATCATTTCATAAACAACCCATATATCATAAAATAAATGGGTTTCATTTCATAATCATAATGTTTTAAAACTGCTTTAAAGACATGATCTTTATATCACTTTAAACCCACGGAAAGGGAAAGAGGGTTTCATATACGTAAATCACAGAATTTAAAATAGAAAATTTTTATATATATGTGAATACCCCTGTATAAATAAGATTTTTGAGTATTCACTTAATAACATAAAATAATTTTGAGAAAAAGAGAGAGGCATTTTGAGATGAAAATTCTGCAGCATAACAGATATGTTACAAGGTTTTAGAAAACATTGAAAAGAGAGGGGACATGGGTCACCCACTCATAAATTATCCATAAAACAGTAGGGGGACAGAACATAAGTTATTTAAGAACATGGTAATGAAATTTTAAAGATATACCATATGAAATGAAGAACATGAAAGGAAGACAACAATAAGATTTCCCTTACGAAAATTCGGCAGCCTAACGGTGTCACTTAAACTTGAAAAAAAAAAAGAATTGATGAGATCAACTAGGGTATCTCATCATATTAAAATAAAATATCTGTATGATAGATATAGAGATCATACCCTAACATAATAAAAAGGAACTTGAAAGACTTGACATGAAAAAGGAGAAAAGTGAAAGAATCCCTTAAAAATTTGGCAGCCTAACGACATCACTTAAACTTCAACAAAAATGAATTGACAAGATCAAATAGGGTCTCTCATCATATGAACATAAAAGATCAGTATGATAGATATAGATATCATACCCCAACATAATAAAAAGGAACTTGAAATACTTGACATGGAATTAGAACTTTGAAAAAGGAGAAAGGTGAAAGAACCACTTAAAAATTTAGCAGCCTAATGATGCCACTTAAACTTCAACAAAAATGAATTGACAAGATCAAATAGGGAATCTCATAATAAGAACATAAAAGTTCAGTATGATAGATATAGAGATCATACCCCAACATAATAAAAAGTGACTTTAAAGACTTGACATGGAATTAGAACTTTGAAAAAGGAGAAACGTGAAAGAACCACTTAAAAATTCGACAGCCTAACGGCACCACTTAAAAATTCAAAATACTGAATTGAAGAGATCAAATGGGTCTCACATCATATGATCATAAAATATCAGTATGATAGATATAGATATCATACCCCAACATAATAAAAAGGAACTTTAAAGACTTGACATGAAAATAGATCTTGAAAATGAGAAGGGTGAAAGAATCCCTTAAAAATTCGGCAGCCTAACGGCGTCACTTAAACTTTCATAAAACGAAATGATGAGAGTAAGAGTGGATATCTCATCATATGAACATAAAAAGGACAGTATAATTAATATAAAAGAACATCCTCAAACATAATAACATGGAGCATAAAAGAAATGACATAAAAGAGATCACTTGAAAAGAAAGAGAGGGGTCGAATCCCTTACATTAAAACGTAACTCTTAAAACTCAAAGGTTTTGGACCTTGAGGGCTTGGGGGCACCTTGGGAGGACTCCTTGGGAGGTAAGGAGACCATAACTTCGTTCAGGATGGTTTTGGAGTCGAATGGATGAGATGAGGGCTTGGTATTTATAGGGAAAGTGAGGGGACAAGGCATTAATGGCCAAGGGACACCTCATTAGTGGTTTTGGAAAAACCATGGGCTTGCCCAAGGTATTTTCCCATGGTATTGGAAACTTGGGACACCTCACACAATAATTCATCCCCTTTAGTCGACCATCCCTTAAAATATCTCATGACATCATCATGACACAGTTATGATGTCATTAAACATACCAAAACCCTAAAACTGTATTTTTACTATTCACTGAAAATTCAACTTTCTCAGAAAAATCCCAAAATTTCACCTTAACCAAATATCTATGCTCTGATTTCAAAAATGAAATCCATTTTATAAAAATAATTTTCTAAATATTTTTAATTTATTTTTTAAATAAATACACTATTCACCGAAAATTCATTTTTTTCAGAAAAATCCCCAAAAATTACCTTAACATAATATCGATGATCTGAGTTCAAAAATGAAATCCATTTTATAAAAACAATTTTCTAAATATTTTTAATTTAATTTTTAATTAAAAAATACTATTCACTCGAAAAAACTAATACTTGAATAATAATTTATGAAACCGTTATTTAACCATTTTATTGAATCACATTACTTAATCAAGGTGCCTAGATTATATTAATACTTTCTTTAAGTGAGATTACGAATCCATTTGGTCACATTACTAATCCTAAGCATAAAATCACTATTCATAATTTACTATTCATCAAAAATAAAGTTGATCTTATTAGAATCTAAATTTCGTACTGAACATAATTGTAGAAGACCATTTTTTGAAAATCATTACACATTTTTAATTATTTAAGGTTTACATAAACATTTTTAAAATATCCTTTTTCTAAAATTCATCAAAAATATGCATACTATATTTATCCGGTCATTTGAAAATTCATAAACTTCATCATAAGAAAAATCCCATTTTTTATTTAAAACAAAGGATTACACAAGGCAGTTACGGTCTCCTTACATAGCCCCTTATCACACCAGCATAGGACCTAAGTGTAAGATGTGCTAAGGTGAGAGAATCTGAGGGAGGCTCGGCCAACATCGCATGAGTAGTAATTTCTATCAGTTTGAACTTCTCGCAAAGGCGATTCCGTTCTAGCTTCACACGATGAAGTTCGGCTTGGGTTTGGTCCAGAGCAAAGCCTAGTGGTGCTACCTCCTTCCCAAGTTCTGTTAGATGGGATTTGATCGGTCCAAGACTACTGGGTGAGGCCATCGAATCTTCTTTATATAATAATTAACCAAGATCACTTGTATTTAGACACAATAATCAAAACGTTTAGTTTACAGCTGTCATATTGACCAATGGTCATATAATAGTCAAAACCCAACGGTCTCATTTTAATTATACTCATGTTATCAAATGAAACATTTTTTTTGAACATAAAAATAAAATAAAATAACACATAAAATTAGTAAACAAGATTTATTCAAAATTTCAGGTCATTACAGCATACACCACACAAAAGGTAATAGTGTAAATATGACATGAATCTCACGGGAATATGGAGTGAGATAAAAACCCCTTACCATGCACTTTCCTTTAGTCAAGGGTACATTTAGACTCCTCTATGAAAACTATAGTATGTTATTAAATAATACCAGAACCATATTGATATTTATGATATCATAAATTATTCATTTATGACTTTATACTACCCATTTAATAATAATTTCCATGTTATATTAATATTTCGGGTAATAATCTCTTTCTTTATCGTACGTGTTTTAACATTGTACTCTTGATTGTATCACATAGAACATTATTTAAATACTTCCATAATATAAAACAAGATTTATTTATCATATATATTTATAATATAAAAATTTATAATAGACGTATATATGAAATGTAAAACATCGCTTATGGAGACGGTAGTCCGTACGTACGCATAAACGTTGTTTCCGTTTTTACATAGTATTGAATAAGATATATGTAAGTACATAAATACTTATATATATAAATATATATATTTCAAGTAGCATTATTATGTCATATATTACATACTTATTAGTAATATATATTTTTACAATCATCGATGAATGGTGAACTTAGAAATGAATCTCATCGCGTCGTGGAGACGGTAATCCATACTTACGCACGAGCGAAAATATCATTATTTTGATATTAATATAATATATAATTGGATGATATATCATATATACAGAATAATTATCATGTTATGTTTATTATTTACATGAATTACACATCATTATTATACCCATCCAAATAATAATATATTGAATAACAATTACACCACGACGTGGAGACGGTAAGCCGTACGTACGCACGTATGGTGACATGTCATTCGAAAGATGGATATAATACTGAATATGGTTGTACCATATTTATAATAATATCACATTATATAGGAGATAGTGGATTTATTATTTTAGAATGGGAATAACAAATAAAGAATAAGTTGAAAAAGAAATGAACTTGAAAAGGGGTGGTGAAAACATTACCTCTTCTTCAGGTTCTTCCTTTTTATTTGATCAAAAGGGATCCTTAGGTTGGCTTTCTGATAAAAGTAAGGCCTCTAGGTTGTAGTGAGGGAAGTTGAGATAGTATTTGGGTAGGGTTTGGCCGAGCCAAAATGCTTTGAAGGTGTGAATTAATGAGAAGGGGGAGTTCCCTTTTATAAGAGGGGTGAGGGGGACCTTTGGAAAAGCTAGAAATATTATTTTATAATAAATTCATAATCAGTTTATAATGTCTCCAAAGTGGATTATTTAAAGTTTAAGGTGGGTATTGGTCGAAAACCACTCAACCAATAGGATTTTAACAGTATTGGGTTACTATATTAACCTTATCTTTAAGTATTAACTCTTAGTTAAATAGTTTAACTTTTACAATGTCTCTTTTTATTTTTATATTATATGGTTATTAAACTTACTATATACATCCAAGTGACCACCAAGTGGCCCATTAATGATACAAATATCATGATATAAGTCTCTTGGCCGAACCTTAGATTTTTAGGAATTTAATATCAATTAATAATATAATATTTGTTTTAAAAACTCTTTTATGTCAATTTTCACACTATTCAATAATTGATTTTTTTAAAAATCATAACAGAATGGTTACTTCGAAAAAAGTTAATTAAATCAAGAATAACATTTAATATTATCCTATAAAATTATTGGTATTTATAAAAAGTCTCAAATTACATTTATTTGGGTATTTGTAATATCAATTATTCTAATTTTCATTAAATAGGTAATTACTGCATCACTATTGTGTCATAAATAAATTAAATTATATAATGTCTAAAAATTATAAATAAAATACCATTATGTATGAAATATTTTTATCCTTCTAATAAATATTTATAGTCTAAAATCCAACATATATAACCCTATGTAAAAATTGTGTTTCTAAAAGATATATGCTTATGTCATTTTTGTATTTATTTTAACTTAATTAAAATAAAGTGTCCCTATCACCTACAAGTGGATCCATGGGGTCCCAAAATCGACCCAAAGATGCCCATGGTCGGAAATGTATCCACCAATAAGGTTAGGACACGTTTTAGGTTAATTTAGTATTATTATAATATTATTTTTAACCCTTATTTTCCAGATTTACCCTTTAACCATGGTAAATAAAATATTTACCGAAGTAATTATTCAAAATGTCTAAAAATAAAAGTTACCTATTTATAAAATTTGGACATCCTGATTCAAAATGTGGAATCCATTTTTCCAAATTCAAAACATAGAAGTGGCAGAAATAAATTTAAAATTAATTCTCGCTGTCAAAACAAAAAGCATTTTTTAAGATATAATAACAATCAAAAGATTGCTACTTGTTTATGTCCGGTTTAATTGTGAAATTATGTACAATGACCAACATTGTATTAAATTGTAAAAATATATTCTAAATATTCTTTCAAATCACTCAAATTAATAATTGTCACTACTAATTATTTTGATTAAAAAAGTGGTTTTTAATTAAAATTTAGTAATTTTCACTATTCATCAAAATATAAAAGTTATCCGAAAAGTACCAAAATTTTACCCTAGGCTAAATTCAATATTCCGAATCCAAAAATGAAGTCCATTTTGAGAGATAAAATGTATAAAATTTCAAAAATTGGGTATTAATATTCATAATGGCTAGTTTGATTGGTTGTGGTGTTTTAGAACTCGATGTTGCGTACAACACACGCTATTGCATTATTCAAAGGGAAGCATACCATAGAAGCTTGGGGTGCTACACATACTACTTTAAAGTCCATTGATCATGATCTCAACATTTATTCAAGTTTCTATATAGTCCACTTATATTGGCCCTCAGTTTGAGGGTGATAGGTCGTGCTGAAGATCAACTCAGTATTCAGAGTGTGCTAGAGACTCTAATAGAACTTAGAGGTGAATCTTAGATCTTGATCAGATACAATCGATAGTGGTACTCCATGAAACCTTACCACTTCCCTAATGTATATCTTTTCTAGTAGATCAAGTGATCATTCCTCTCATATCGTAATGAAGTGTGTAGTATTTGTAAGATGATCTACCACAACCCATATATAATTATTACCTCTTGATGTATTTGTATGATCATTGACAAATTCCATGGTGATTTTTTCCCATTTCCATATAGGTATGGGTAATGGTTACATCATACCCTTGTATTTCTTCCTTTTCGCTTTTACATGCTATTATACAAGACATCTTGATATATATTCAGTGATCTCCTTCTTCATATTGTCTCACCAATAGTGTTCTCAGAGATCTCGATACATCTTGGTGATTCTTGGGTGGATGGATAAAGTTGATCTATTTGCATCATCCAAAAAATACTTATTAAACTTGTGATTTGATGGTACACAAAGTCTTGACCCAAATCTCACAACACCTTCATCATTACCATTGAACTATGAGGATTTCCCTTTCCTTATTGCTTACACTTCCTTCTAAATTCCCACGTTAACTCTTTAATCATTCTTTAACCTCTCCAAAAGATATGTTTGAGTAGTAATTTGTGAAATTATTGATGATTTTCTTCCTTTATGATTCCCATGTCCATATTTTCCAAATAAAAGAAGATCATATACCTCTCAATTCTCATAAATGATATAATTGTCTGATCCTTTCTACTTGGAGTGTCTTACACTTTATTCACTTCATAGGATGGTAGTGGATTGAGTAGTCATAGTCTTTTATTAGATCTAACCATATTTATTGGCACATATTCTGATATTTTTGTGTGAGTATACACTTAAAACTTTTGTGATCCATATACATTTCACACTTCTCCAAAAAGAGATAATTCTACCAAGTTTTTAAAGTGAAAATCACTATAGTAAACACCAAATCAAGTGTTGTCTAGTTATACTCATGAAATTTCAAATAAATTAAACTAGAGGTATTTAAATTTTCATTTTTCATCAACCCATAGCCTTGGAACTTCTTCGAAACATCACTAAATACCATGAAAAACACTCCACTTGTGGGAAGTGTGAGAACATTCATACTAATAAGACTTATTTTTTAACTCCCTCAATCTTTCTTCGCATTCATAATTCCAAGAATACTTGACTCCCTTTTGAGTTAGTTTGGTGAGAGAGTTTGACAATATCAAGAAATTTCTCCCAAATCGGGGATAATACCAAGCTAACCCAAGAAAACTATAGATATCTATCATAGATATTGGCCACAATCATCTTTTAATTACTTCTGTTTTTTAAGGGTCTACAGATATCACATTTATTATGATGATATTCTATAAGAAAGAGACTTCCTTTAACTATAACTCAAATATTATGTACTTTTTATAAATATTTTTCTTTCATAATGTCTTTATAACAGTATTCAAATACTCCTCATACTCCTCTTTAATTTTAGAGTATATTAAAATATATTCTATAAATAATACCAAAAGGTTTTCGAGGTAATATCTAAAGACTATATTAATCAGTTAAATGATTATTTATAGAGAATTAGTGAGTCCAAAAGGCATTCCTATGAATTAATAGTGCTTTTACCTTGTACGAAAAGCAGTCTTGGGGATATCCTACTTATTCAACCTAAATTGGTAATATATTGACTATAGATCCACCTTTGAAAATTATTGTTCTCCACGTAGCTAATAGAATAATTCATTAATCTTAGTTAAAGTATACTTGTTCTTTATCATGATCTTATTTAGCTCATGATTATAGATGCAAAGGTGCATTGACCCATCCTTCTTCTTAATAAAGAGGACCGGTGCATACCATGGTGAGGCACTTGGGCATATGAAACCTTTATCTAGATTCTCCTATAGTTGTTTATTAAACTCCTCTATTTCCTCAACATCTATTCTTTATAGAGTCTTGGATAATTGTAACTCCGCATGTATAATCTCGATCAAAAAATAAAAATCTCATCTAGGAGGAAGATCGGGAAATTCCTTGGGAAACACATTAGTGTATTCTATCAAAATATGAATGTATTAATGGATGGTTATTTCCTTAGAATCAATCATTTGAGCTAGATATGCTTGATCATAGGACAATAATATCCATGATTGATATTATAGTGATAAAGAATATCATTCCTTCTCCTTGAATTTTTATAGAATAAGAGGATGATTCACAATATAGAGTGTGATTTCTATCTCACTAAAATTTATGTTGGCTCTATATAAGGAAAGCCAATACATTCCCATAATTGCATCAAATTACACTAAAGGGAGTATGATAAGGTTTTCTATTATATTAATCACACAAACCTTGACAAGGGAGGATTTATATACTTGGGATGCAATAATTTCCCCATTTTCCATTTTCACTAACATCTCTACATCTAATCATTTTTGTGGTGTTTGAATAGTTCTACTAAACATTTTTGATATTAAGGAATGAGTAGAACTAGAATAAAAAAGTATATTCACTATTCTTGAAATAATAACTAGCATACCTTTCACCACTTTGTTGTTAGAATTCACTTTGGAAGTAATTATGAAAAATTCTCACCATTATTTCCTTGGAGGTTGTTGGTTTTCTATGAAACCCCTTGGATTAGTTCATTGGTTTGGAAAATTCCATGGTTACTTGAATTTGTAGCAATGAAAAATATGTTAAGGGTTGACTGGAGCATTCTTTTCCTCCATCATAGTAGTGGGTTCTCCTATTAGGAATCACTGGATAGGTGCCCTTCCTTCCCACACCTAAATAATTCTCTCGTCCCCTTCAATCAATTTTCAAGGTTCTTATTTCCACACCTTTGGAAAGATGGATGTTGAAATTTCTTGGCACCATAAAATCTCTCTCTCAAACTGCTAGAATTGATCTCCACTTTTCAATTCTTATCCATGTGATACCCCTGAGATTTTTTGATCTCCATTTCGAATTTGAGGGCAAATTGAACAATTACCTCATAGCTATCAAAGTCACGGATCACCATGGATTTTCGTTGTCTAGGTTTTATCCCACCAAACAAGAGATCAAGTTTGCATTCAAGGGTGACGACAAATTCAGAGGCATAATGTTCAAGTCTTATGAATTTTTCCTTATACACCCTGATAGATTATTCGTCTTTTTTCTTTAGGGAAAGGAAATATATTTCCATTTTAAGATGGGGAGAGTGAGGAAAATATATATCAAAAAATATCTTCTAGAAATCCTTCCACACCGTTTCTTTGATATCACCCTTAGGCTACATATTTTTTATAAATGTCCACCATTGATCCGCTTTACCCTCCATACAATAAACATCTAAAATAACCTTCTCTTGTTCATAGTATTGATGGATGGAGAAGATCTTATCAATGGGGTTATCCATTGTTTGGCGATTAAGGGATCGAATGATCCATTGAGAGTTGGATTCCTTGGTTGCATGAAGATCTAAATTGTGGATTGTTCTCTTTTTAGGGGATTTGGATACTCTTATTGATCTAGGTTTTTATTCAAAGCCTATGTTATCTGAGAGAGTATGATTATGAATTTTATAATTCCTATTCCCATTAGGTTGGGCATCTCATTGGGTAAGTAATAACATTGATCTTCACATTAATTTTTTATCTGATTCCTCCTATTTCCAACCGTTAGATAGAATAAAAGGAAAATTAAGTATGATTATATTTAAATTTTAAACACATAAATGGTAATTTAATGAAATTAAAGGGATAAGTTATAACTTACATTTATTTCCATAACTTGTGTATTTCTAGGCTTCAGTCTTTTTTATCCATGATCTATTTCCTAACATATACTCTTATGTGAATTTTTTGTAATCCCTTAATAATGGTTTGTAATTATCTTATGAATTACCAAATCATATTCCCCAGTAGTGTTAAACCATATCATAGTAAGGCACGTTTTTTTGTAATGGGTTACCCCAATTCATGTCTGAAACACCTTATCGGAGTTGTTACTCCTAGGTATATGTGTTCTATAACCAATCCAACTATAGTATCCAAATATGGATTTATTTTCTTGATAAAAAACTTAATCTATACTCACTAAAAATTTATATATGTATTATTATACTTAGTCTTATCTATAAGTATTTTTATTTAGTTTTCTAATCCTAATCCCAATAATAATAAATATTTTCCTCTTATACCAACTATAACAATCCTTATCTTTATTAAACACTAATACATTATTTAATTATATAAAATTATACTTAAAAAATCATAAAATAGATAATTATAGTCTCTTTGGGGATTAGGTACATTTCATTACAACTTTAAACATGAACTATAACATCTTTATTGAAAACATCTTTAATATGCTTGAGCTTAAAACTGCATTGGATAACCTGGGGAAATGCATAAGAAAGTGGTGACCCAAAAATCCCAATAAGGCAATAAACATGGAATAACATGAAGATAATAATACATTTTATAAAATTTATATCAATGATTATAAAATTAAAACAAATAATAAATTATGATAAAGCATGATAATCATAACATGGGAAATGTGGCAATAAATTAAAATGATGCATCATAAACATAGGTCAAGGATAAACTGACAATACTTCATGGTGTATAAAGTCACATAAAGGAATAAATTATAACCCTATTCCAACATAACGTTTCATGATACTAAACATTACCCAATGCATTGGAGCGCTATATAATTTTTGGCGCACCTGTAACATTCATTTCATTCTCATACTTAAGTGTTCCATATAGATCGTGATTCCTTCATCACCATAATTTATTCCATGATCAAGGAGTATAGAATAAATACATTTAAGTTCCAAAAAAATGTATATAGTCATAAAATTTAACACCCTTGATAGGAAATGGGGATGGCATTCACTACATAATTGGTTTGGTATGGAAAATCATGGTAAAAATTCGGCAGCATAACGACATCACTTAAAAATTCATAAAATTGGTTGATGAGAGATAAATGGGTATATCATAATTTTTACATTAATTGGATATTTAAATGTAATGACATATACATAGATATATAATTATAAAAAAAAGGCATACGATAATAAATAATCTCGAATAAAAAGAGAAAGGAAATGATGCTTATGAAATTTGAGCATGGTCACAGGTGTACATGGGAGGGATTAATAAGAGAGAAAGGGGTATATCATCATTTAAAAATGATAAGTAAAATATGGGGGAGGTTAAAAAACATACCCAGTCATTATTAATTGAAAATAAGAAGTTGTGACAATATAAACAAACTTGGATAAAGATGAGAAAGGAAATAATCCTTAGTTGAGTGTCTGTCTCCAAAAGCTTGAAGTGGGGATTCTTGACAGCATGGAGTGCCTTGTAAGTATTCTAGATAGGGGGATTAAGGACCTAATCCAAGTATTTTTATTGAATATAAGTGGGATCTTAGGTGGTTTTATATAAGAAATTATGGGTTAATTCTTTAATATTTCACAAAATTAGGTTTTGGACTCAATATAATAAAATATTCAAAATCAAAAACCTTCCCGTAGTTTTTTTCCATGGATGTTATAAAAGTTGGGAGGTTTTAATTATTTTATTAGGAAAAGGGTGGAATATATTATAATAATTTCCTTGTTTATTTGGATGTGAGTCACACTTTTAAATAAACACATTTAAAACTCTAAAATATATTAAATGTTTTGCAGGATTCATAAAAGCTTAATAAAATTAATCAAGTAAACTTAAAATAAAATATTTTAAGGTGAAAGCGTATATTTTTTCTATTATACCCATTATATTATTCATTACAACATTTTTGGGTCATTATACTGTCATAAAATACACCGTATATTTATACGGTATTTAATTTTTACCCAAAAATTTGACTATCTAAGAAAATTATAAAAAATTAACCATTGGATAATTTAGATCTTATGATTAAAAAAATAATATTTGTTTTATAAAAATAATTTTCTAAATATGTGAATTTTTAATTTTAAAATAATATTTGACATTTATTGAAAATTTTTGGGTTTTTTGACAATAACAATTTTTGAACCCTTATAAAAAGTACAATTCAATCTATAAAAATTATATGACCATTTATAATTAATAAAACTTATTTAATAATAAAATTTTCATTAAAATACTATTTATTTCAAAAATACATTAATTCATAAAAATAAATCCCTTAATTGAATTTGAATATTAACTGAAAATACAATTTGTGTTTAATTGAATCAAAATAAAAAGCACATATAAAGTAACAATAAAAAATAAAAATAAATTCATTATTATATACACTGTATATCTTCATATTATTAAGAACTTGAGAAATATCCCTTTATTGCACCAACATATTCCCTAAGAGTAAAGTATTTGGTGGTGGGACTTTCATGGGGTTATTTGGTGAACATGTTTTGGGTCGTCATATTTATATGTGTGAACTTCTCCCGTAAACGGTTTCACTCGTGATTAAGTTGTTGGATCTTAGATTTGGATTGGTCTAGATAAAATCATAGAGATATTATCTCCCTTAGAATCTCTAATAAATGGGCTTCATAGGACACGATTATACTGGTTGAGGTCATCAATTCCTTTGTCTAAGTCAATTAGATTTGTTAAAATTCCAATATTTATACTAATCATTTTGTCACTCTTTAATGGATATATTATCATTGGTAAAGATTATTAATGGAATTTTGAACCCAATAAGATACAACCAGTTAAGTTAAGTTGTTTTCTATGACCATATTAAATAATAATACATTTAATAAAATCAAAAATGGAAACTTCATTTATAATAGTTTTGGTCATTACATGTAGACTCCCCTAGGTCAGTCTGACATAGTGGGAACCTTTAGGGTCTCTTATTCAAGGCCTTGAATAGTTCCATACTAATGGTGGAATGGTAGCTGTTGTCTTATTCAAACTTCACCAAGAGTAGATGATCCTCCCAACTACATCAAAGGTCCAACATGAAAGCACAAATCATGTCCTCTGAAACCTGAATGGTCTGATTGGTGGGTGCGACATCATGCTAGGAGAGGTGTTATGGCCCTATCTGTTGGGAATGGCATCAGCCCTAAACCGATGAAAAGGGGAGGGGGGTTTTCTGGTGTCTGTAGGTCCTGTGTTTCATTCCAGTAGGTCTGATCCTGGTGTTTTATTCTTTTGGTTATCTGTTATGCTATTGTGGATCTGTGTAAGTGTGGTGGCTAGACCATTCCTGTTGTTCTTCATGTTTTCTCTGTCATTTTCTATGGTTGCTTGCATTGGATGCTAGTGAGGAGTGTTTTCGGTCCAGTTCTGAATGGATCCATGCCTAGAGTGGCGTTTCAGGTTCAGAGTGGCCGGAACTCCTTCTCCGGTGACGTCCATTGGTGTGGGGTTGGGACATCCAGTCCTAGGTGATGTTGGCCTGGCTTCCCATCCTTTATATTTTCTTTCAGTTGCTTTGGTAGATATAGGGCTGGTTGGGAGTCATGAGGAGTGTGGCGGGGCTTTATTTTCTATCTTGTTGGAGTCTGACACATGGAATGTTGTTTTATATCATCATATTCTATTCATGGTTAAGATAATTTCAATTGGTCTCGATTTGATTCTGAAGGTGGAAAGGTAGTGATTCTATACTTGACCATTTGGACAAGTCCCATAGGAAGTTCTAGAGCTATCGGTTCATCTTTCTAGAGCTTTATGGATTGAGTTATTTGAGAGGGTATGGCATTAGCCATCGGATCGGGCCTATGCTTTTTCATAGGACACTTGCTTGCTGAACAGCCTGCAACAGTGGAGAGCTTCATCGTGACAATTTTCTAGGGAGGTGAATTTCCTTATTGTTAGTTTGGTATTATTATTGTTATCCTTAGGATTTGATTTGTCTTATGTCTATGAATTATGTCTGGGTTCCCCCCTTTTTCCCTTGAAAGGGGTCTTTATCAAAATAATAAAAAAAATTGAGGCCTTTGGTCTGTTGGAGGAGTCCCAAAGGTCTCATATAATCCTCTCTATAATAATTATTTCAAGAGTGAATCATGGTAAAAAATGGTATTTAGGGAACTCTATGAATCATGACTATCTCCTACATATAAAGGCATCCCAAGATCTCTACTAGACTCTACTCTCAAATAGATATCAATTGGGATGACTTGGTGATTCATTCTAGGATCACCCAAATGGAATTGTGTCCTCTAAAGGATTGTGGATTCCCTATAATGAATTCCATGGATATACCATATCACTTCCATTATTTCACTTAAAGGGTTTTTGTAATGCCCTGACCACAAAATCCCAGAGTCGGTGCATTATTACGTATCATTGGCATGATCGCAAAAGCTCAAGTCTTGAAAGATCGATTAGTTTAGTTGCCTTGGAAGTACTAGATACATTCATGAGGTTTACATTACATCGTAAAATGGAAAACTACAATAAAATTGTTTCCATATACAACACTAATATCCCATAGAATATCTCTGCAGGTCCTTCGTAATATGATTCTTTGTATACTGGGAAAAATAAAACATAGAAAGGGGTGAGATCATATGCTCGGTAAGGATAAAAATATAGCAGAAACTTTCATAAATAAGCATAAACATTTAAGGCAATGTATAAGATTAAAACAAAAGACTTTAAACTTGAACTTCAGCATAATATGGAAAAGATAATATCAAATAATTCCATTTACTTATTCACATGGATATTCTACTAGTTGAATAATCACATGCAATATCAATAGCCACTTTCATAATGATGTAACGCATAATGCCAAACTTTCATAATCACATAGTCATGGCCCTATGCTAAGACTACAAATAAGATTTTTTTGAAGGCCTTCTTCCAAGAAACTAGTTTTTCTCATGAGACCTATCGATGCATCAATGAGCTAAAGCGGGCTCAACCCGTCACTTACTAAGTCCAATGCATTCCTCATATGAAAAAATATAAACATAACATAAACATTCATATTAAAACTAGCATAAGAAATGTCAATACTTTATATATAAACCATGAATGGAGTAAAAATAACACATCCATAGTCAAACATATCACAAAACCTTCAACACAATATGGATGTTTTGTATCATAATAAATCTACTTCAAATAAGCTTAAAATCCATCAAAGGATTTTGACATAAATGAAATAAAAACCTTTTTTAGAGAAATATCTTTATCTATTTTGAAATCACTTAAGAAAAAATTTATTTTGAAAATATTCTTATAATCTTGTAAGTGAAGCATTGACGATGTTATAACGGTAGAAAATAGCCACACTCTCCATATAAGTTAAAAAAACATTCTTACCTTAAATTTGTTGAAAAGGTCAAAAAGTAGCTTGTTTGGAAAACGATGGAAAGATTCCTTTCAAAACATATAAGGTCAAATAAGGGTATAAATGAATTTATGTAACGCCCCGACCCTACTTACCCAGAGTCAGTGCATTATTTTAATACATTGGCATGATTACAAGGAATCAAGTCCCGAAGGACCGATCAGTTTAGCAGTCTTGGAAAATATATTACATACATGAATGTTACATTACACTTCATAACATACAAAACAACATAAATAATCTTTTATGAATGCCATTATTCCCTTGTCTTAACACTGCATATCAATCACAAAACACTTCTTGGAATCCTGGAAAAAATAAAACATAGAAAGGGGTGAGCTCAGATGCTCAGTAAGGATAACAATACAGTGGAAACTTTCATAAATGAGCATAAAAATTTAAGGCAATGTATAACTAAAACAAAATCCTTTTAAACTTTAACTTCAGAATAATATGGAAAAAATAAAATGAAATAATTCTATTTACTTATTCACATGGATATTCTACTAGTTGAATAATCACATGCAATATCACTAACCACTTTCATGATGATGGAATGCATAATGCCAGACTATCATAACCACGTATCCAAGGCCTCGTGCCAAGACTACAAATAAGATTTTGTCAAGGACTCGTTCCAAGACACTAGTTTGTCTCATGAGACCTACCAATACATCGAGGAGCTATAGCGGGCTCCACCCGTCACTTATTAATTCCAATGCATTCCTCATATTAATAGGTTTAAACATAACATAAACATTCATATTAAAACTAGAATACGAAATGTCAATACTTTCTCCATAAATCATGAATGGAATAAAAATAACACATCCATAGTCAAACATATCACAAAACCTTCAATGGAAGTTTTTTATAATAAATCAACTTCAAATGAGCTTAAAATTCATCAATGGATGTTGACATAAATGAAAACAATGAGTAAAACTTTTTGAGAGAAATATCCTTTTTGTAAAATAATTTAAAAGTCACACATTTATAAAGGAAGAAATTTAAAATAGATTTTTGAATCAAAGTGTCCCATACCACTTTGAAACTTTTGAAAATAATTATCATTTCAAAACATTCATGTCCATATAAATAAATCCTTAAAATCATTTTGAAAACATGGATATTAATTAAAAATATTTAGAAAGATAAAATGTTAAAACATTTGAAATTATGATCTTGATAAAGTGTACCTTTCAAAATCCTTAAAATATTCATTTTGAAATCATTTTTATGAAAAATGTACATGGATGATAAAAATGTCCTAGTAAATAATTACACATAAACAATCTCGGGTAATAATGAGATTGAAGAATTTACCCTTACCAATTTGGTAACTTACGAAACATACAACCCATGAAAGAGGTATCATACAATAAATATGTAAATACACATAAATTAAAGTTTATTACACAAATAATACAATTATGGGCAGTACATACACCACACAAAAGGTAATAGTGGCAATATGGCATGAATCTCACGGGAATATGGAGTGAGATAAAAACCCATTACCTTGCACTTTCCTTTAGTGGAGGGTACGTTTAGCCTCCTTTATGAAGACTATAGTATGTTATTAAATAATACCAGAACCATATTGATATTTATGATATCATACACTATTAATATATGACTTTATACTACCCATTTAATAATAATTTCCATGTTATATTAATATTTCGGGTAATAATCGCTTTCTTTATCGTGCGTGTTTTAACTTTGTACTCTTGATTGTATCACATAGATCATGATTTAAATACTTCCAGAATATAAAACATGGTTTATTTATCATATATATAGATAATATAAAAATTTATAATAGACGTATATATGAAATGGAAAACACCGCTTATGGAGAAGGTAGTCCGTACGTACGCATAAACGTTGTTTCCGTTTTTATATAGTATTGAATAAGATATATGTAAGTACATAAATACTTATATATATAAATATATATATTTCAAGTAGCATTATTATGTCATATATAAAATACTTATTAGTAATATATATTTTTATAATCATCGATGAATGGTGAACTTGGAAATGAATCTCATCGCGTCGTGGAGACGGTAATCCATACGTACGCACGAGCGAAAATATCATTATTTTGATATTAATATAATATATAATTGGATGATATATCATATAATAATAATGTTATATTTATTATTTACATGAATTACACATCATTATTATACTCATCCAAATAATAATATATTGAATAACAATTACACCCCGACGTGGAGACGGTAAGCCGTACGTACGCACGTATGGTGACATGTCATTAAAAAGAAGGGTAGAATACTGAATATGGTTGTACAATATTTATAATAATATCACATTATATAGGAGATAGTGGATTTATTATTTTAGAATGGTAATAACAAATAAAGAAGAAGTTGAAAAAGAAATGAACTTGAAAAAGGGTGGTGAAAACACTACCTCTTCTTTGGGTTCTTTGTTTTTTGATTTGATCAAAAGGGCTCCTTAGGTTATATTTCTGATCAAACTAAGGCCTCTAGGTTTTAGTGAGAGACGTTTAGAGAGAATTTGTGCAGGTTTTGGCCGAGCCAAAAGGCTTTTAAGGTGTGAATTAATAAGATGGGGAGGTGCCCTTTTATAAGAGGGGTGAGGGGCACATTTGGAAAAGCTAGAAATATTATTTCATAATAGATTCATAATCGGTTTCTAATGGCTCCAAAGTGTATTATTTAAAGGTTAAGGTGGGGATAGGTCGAAAACCACTCAACAAATAGGAGTTTCACAGGATTGGTTTACTATATTAACCTTATCTTTAAGTATTAATTCTTAGTTAAATAGTTTAACTTTTACAATGTCTCTTTGTATTTTTATATTATATGGTTAATAAACTTACTATATACATCCAAGAGACCCCCAAGTGGTCCATTAATGATACAAATATCATGATATAAGTCTCTTGTCCGAACTTTAGATTTTTAGGAATTTAATATCAATTAATAATATAATATTTGTTTTAAAAACTCTTTTATGTCAATTTTCACACTATTCAATAATTGATTTTTTGTAAAAACCATAACAGAATGGTTACTTCTAAAAAAGTTAGTTAAATCAATCCTAACATGTCATATTATCCTATAAAATTATTTTTATTTATAAAAAGTCTCAAATTACATTTATTTGGGTATTTATAATATCAATTATTCTAATTTTTCATTAATTAGGTAATTACTGCATCACCAGTGTGTTATAAATAAATTAAATTATATAATGTCTAAAAATTATAAATAAAATAAAATTATGTAAGAAATATTTTTAGCTTTCTAATTAATATTTATAGTCGAAAATCCAACATATATAACCCTATGTAAAAAAAATTCTAAAAGATACATGCTTATGTCATTTGTGTATTTATTTTAACTTAATTAAAATAAAGTGTCCCTATAACCTACAAGTGGATCCATGGGGTCCCAAAATCGACCCAAATATTCCCATGGTCGGAGATGTATCCACCAATAAGGTTAGGACACGTTTTAGGGTAATTTAGTATTATTATAATATTATTTTTTTAACCCTTATTTACCAGATTTACCCTTTAACCATGGTAAATAAAATATTTACCGAAGTAATTATTCAAAATGTCTAAAAATAAAAGTTACCTATTTACACAATTTGGACATCCTGATTCCAAATATGGAATCCATTTTTCCAAATTCAAAACATAGAAGTGGTAGAAATTAATTTAAAATTAATTCCCGCCGTCAAAACAAAAAGCGTTTTTTAAGATATAATAACTATCAAAAGACTGCTACTTGTTTATGTCTGGTTTAATTGTGAAATTATGTCCAATGACCAACATTGTATTAAATGGTAAAAATATATTCTAAATATACTTTAAAACCACTCAAATTCTTAATTTATCACTACTAATTATTTTGATTAAAAAAGTTGTTTTTAATTAAAATTTAGTAATTTTCACTATTCATCAAAATATTAAAGTTATCCGAAAAGTACCAAAATTTCACCCTAGGCTAAATTCGATATTCCAAATCCAAAAATGAAGTCCATTTTGAGAGATAAAATGTATAAAATTTCAAAAATTGGGTATTACTATTCATAACGGCTAGTTTGATTGGTTGTGGTGTTTTAGAACTCGATGTTGCGTACAACAGACGCTATTGCATTATTCAAAGGGAAGCGTACCGTGGAAGATTGGGGTGCTAAAATTTAACCCATTATTTATTAAATAGTAAAAAAAATTAAAATACATTTTTAATAAGCAAGTATGTGGATGATAAAGAGGTCCCAGTAGATAATTATGTATAAACAACCTCGGATAATGAAGAGATTGTGAAATTAACCCTTACCTTGTACATTTCCTTGGTCTAGGGTAGGTTAACATTATTTATAATGGTTAAATAATTTTTATTAAATTATAAAATAATCATATACATTAATATTATATCATATATGATCTTTTAACATTGCTTGGTTAATAATATCTTAGTATTATCGTCGTTTCGTGTATTAACCGATTCGTTTTTTTATATGCTATTTACTTAAGTAATGTTTGTTATTGATTGGACATATCTTATTCATATTCATAATTATATTAAGTTTTTAAAAATTATTTTTAATCATCTAATGAAAATTATTCTTGACTGGATACGATGGGGAATGAATCTCATCGCATTCCTGGAGACAGTAATATGTACGTACGCACGAGCAACAATATAATTCTTTTGATATTAAAATAATATACAATAGGATGGTATATCATATATAGAGAATAATTATCATGTTATTTTTATTATTTACATAAATTACACATTATTATTATAACCATCCAAATAATAATGTATTGAATAACAATTACACCACGACGTGGAGACAGTAAGTTGTATGTACGCACGTATGGTGAAATGTCATTCAAAGGATGGATAGAATAATGAATATGGTTGTATAATATTTATAATAACATCATAGTATATAGAAGATACTGGATTTATTATTTTATAATGGAAACAACAAAGAAAGAGGAAGTGAAAGAAGAAAGGAACTTGAAAGAGGTGATGAAATATTTACCTCTTCTTTGGGTTCTTCCTTTTGATTTGATCAAAAGGGCTCCTTAGGTTGCCTTCGGACTAGAGGAAGAGCTCTAGGATGAAGGTATGATAGTTGAGAGGGTACTTTGGCAGGGTTTTTCTGATCCAAATGGCTTTTATGGTGTGAATTATAGAGAAGGAGGAGTTCCATTTTTATAAGAGGGGTGACGGGCCCCTTAGGAAAAGCTAGAAATATTATTTTATAATAAAATAATTTTCAGTTTCTAATGGCTCCAAAATGAATTATTTAAAGGATAATGTGGATATGGGTCTAAAACCACTCAACCAATAGGTTTTATACAGGTTTGTGTCACTATATTAACCTTATGTTTTAGATTTAACTCTTAGTTAAATAGTTTGGCATTTACCATGTCTCTTTTATTTTTAAATTATATGCTTAATAAACATACTATATACTTCCAAGAGAACCCCAAGTGGTTAATTAACGATACACCTATCATTATATAAGTCTTTTGTCCGAACCTTACATTTTTAGGAATATAATATCAATTAATAATATAATATTTGTTTTAAAAACACTTTTATGTCAATTTTGACACTATTTGGTATTTTGTTTTTTCTAAATTCATAAAAGCATTATTACTTTGAAAATAATTCATATAACCAACCCTAATATGTCATATTAACCTATAAAATTAGTTTAATCCATAAAAAGTATCAAATTACATTTATTTGGATATTTATAATATCAATTATTTTAACCTTTCATTAATACGGTAACTACTGCATCATCATTGTATCATAAATAAATTTAATTATTTAATGTCTAAAAATATAAATAAAATACCATTAGGAAGGAAATATTTTTATATTTATAATGAATATTTATATTTGAATTTATCTTATGTGTAACCCTATATTAAAAATGGTTAAGTTATTAAACTTTGAATTTAACACTTTTAACTCTTCTTTGAATAAAATAATAATAAATATCCTAATCTAATCCAAGTGGACCTAAAAGGATCATCTTTTATTCCTAAGGTTGTTTTTGGTCAAATTAAACTTATCCAATATAATTAGGACATGTGTTAGGATAATAATAATTTCATTTTTACCCTTAATTACCCTATTTATTTTTTATCGTGGTAAATAAAAGTAAAAAGTTATTATTCACCAAAAAATTATTTTTATCTTATTGAACCACATTTTACTTACTGAAATCAACCGTGTCTCTTGGATTTTTGAAATTCAGCTCACATAAGTAGTAAAATTAAGTTTTATGTAAATTTTTAAATACTCGTAGGAGGTGGGTAAAAGATGGTAAAAAGTTCAATAAAATTTTTATATATCTAAAATTATTATAAAATGACTCCAATGAATTACATTGAACTTATATAGGTATTATGTATCTATTTTGACCTAAAATATATTTAAATAAAATAAATAATTATTTAAATAAAAATTCGGTCTTAAACTATAACTTAGTGTTTTCACTATTCATCAAAAATTGAAAGTTTTCAGAAAAATACCAAAAAATTACCCTAAGCTAATTTTGATATTCCAAATCCAAAAATGAAGTCCATTTTGAAAGATAAAATTTTTAAAATTTCAAAAATTGGGTATTACTATTCATAATGGCTTGTTTGATTGGTTGTGGTGTGTTAGAACTCAAAGTTGTGTACAACACATGCTATTGTATTATTCAAAGAGTAGTGTATCGTGGAAGCTTGGGGTGTTATATTATCCCCTCCTTCAAATAATTTGGTCCTCAAAATTTCTAAAATATTAATTCATAAAAAGAATCGGGTGGTTTTTTATCATAAGTTTCTCGGGTTCCCACGTTGCCTCTTTCATCTTATGGTTTCTCCATAGAACTTTTACCGGACAAGTCATCCGGTTTCTCAACACTTGTTCTCTTGTATCAAGAACCTTGATAGGCTCTTCACAATAAGATAGATCGGGTTCCAATTCTAATTCCTCATAGGTGAGTACATGCGTTGGGTCAGGGATGTATTTTCTCAACAGTGATACGTGGAATACATTTTGAACTTTGGAGAGACTTGGCGGTAATTCCAAATGGTAAGCTACAGCCCCAATTTGTTCTAGAATTTCGAAAGGTCTAATGTACCTGAGACTCAATTTAGCCTTCTTACTTAAACATATAACACCCTTCCATGAAGATACCTTCAAGAAAACATGATCTCCTACTTGAAATTCTAAATCCTTCCTTCGATTATCAGCATAGCTATTTTGCCTACTTTGAGCTTATTTGATGTTGGTTTGGATTACCTTCACCTTTTCCATTGTTTCCTCCACAAGTTCTAGGCCTACAAGTTTTCTTTCTCTAACATCATCCCAACAGGTTGGTGTGCGACATCTCTCTCTGTATAACCCTTCATATGGTTCCATATGAATACTTTAATGGAAGCTATAGTTATAGTAAAATTATACCAGAGGTAAATATTGATCCCACATACCTTGAAAGTCAAGTGAGCATGATCTCAACATGTCTTCTAAGGTTTGAATATTCTATTCTAATTGTCCATCAGTTTGGGGGTGGTAGGCAGAGCTCAAATGAAGTTTAGTATCCAGGGCTTTCTGAAGACTTTTCCAGAATCTTGATGTAAAATGGGGATCACGATCAGAAAAAATCGATAAGGGTACTCAATGAAGTCTTACAACTTCATTAATATATAGTCTTTCTAGACGTTCAAGTGGTAAATCTTCTCTTATAGAAAGAAAATGTGTTGACTTGGTAAGATGATCAACAATGACCCATATTGCATTATTCTATCTAAGAGTCTTTGGTAGTCCCATGACAAAGTCCATCATAATATTATACCATTTACACTTAGGTATGGGAAGAGGTCACATGACTCTTCTAGATTGTTGTCTTCCAGCTTTCACTTGTTGACAAACCATATATCTTGACACAAAATCAGAAATCTCCCTCTTCATGTTGTCCCACCAAAAATTTTCCTTCAAATATCTATACATCTTAGTGATACCAGGGTGTATAGAGAAATTGGAACTATGAGAATCATCCAAAAATTCCCTTTTTAGATTAGGTATATCAGGAACGCAAAGTCTCTTCCCAAATTTTAAAATTTCGTCTTCATACACAAAGTCACTCAATCTCCCATCATTCACAGCTTTAATCTTCTTTTGAAACTCTTCAACACCGGTCTCAGAACTCTTTATCCTTTCTAGTAAAGATGGTTTGGAAACTATTTGAAAAAGCATTAATGTTTCACCTTTCATGGCTATTCCCATATCCATATTTACTAGATCCATGAAAATAGGATCTCGTTCAACTCTAATCTTATTCAAAACTCCATTATATTTTCTTCTCAAAGCATCTGCCGCCTTATTTTCCTTCCCCAAATGGTAGTTTATAGTGAAATCATAATCCTTGAGTAGTTCAATCCATCTCTTTTGCCTCATGTTGAGTTCTTTCTGTGAGAAAATATACTTCAAACTCTTTTAATCGGTATATATCTCACATTTTTTACCATAGAGATAGTGTCTTAAAATATTCAAAGCAATGATTACAGGTGCTAACTCAAGATCATGAGTAGGATAGTTTTTCTCATGAATTTTTAGCTATCATGATGTATAGGCCATAACTCTATCATTCTGCATAAGGACACAACCAAGTTCTTTGTTTGAAGCATCACTATAAATAACGAACCCATCATTCCTCGATAGTAGAGTCAAGATAGGATCATTGAATAATCTTCTCTTCTGTTATTCAAAACATTCTTCAAACTCTTTTTTCCAAACAAATTTAAACCCTTTTCGTGTGATCTTTTTTAATGGGTTATCCAATCGGAAAAAAATTTGGATGAAATGCTGATAATAACCGGCTAAACCAATAAAATTGTGTACCTCATTTATACTCGTCGGTGTTGTCCATTCTTGGATTTCCTTACTCCTTGAAGGACCAACAGATATTCCATAGTTAGAGACAATATTGCCAAGAAAATAAATCTCTTGAAGCCATAATTCACACTTGTTAACTTCTCATATAATTCATTTCTTCTAAGAGACTTCAGGATAATGTGTAAGTGATTTCATGATCTTCATAGCTTTTGGATTATACCAATATATCATCAATAAATACCACTAAAAAGTCATCAAAGATATTCCTTGAAGACCATATTCATTATATCCATGAAGACAGAGGGTGCATTAGTCAATCCAAAAGGCATTACTGTAAACTCGTAATGCATGTACCTAGTTTGAAATGTTGTCTTCAGAATGTATTCCTTCTTCACGCACAAATGATTATATCCAGATCGAAGGTGAATATTTGAAAAGTATTGAGCTCCATGAATTTGGTCAAACAAATCATCAATTCAAGGTAAGGGATACTTGTTCTTTATTGTTATAGCATTGATCTCCCGGTAGTCAATGTACAACCTCATAGATCCATCTTTCTTCTTAACAAAAAGAATAAGGGCTTCCCATAGAGAAAAACTAGGGCAAATAAATCCCTTATTACTCAATTCCTATAGTTATTTATTTAGTTCCACTAATTATATAGTGTCCATTCTATAAGGGGTCTTCGATATGGGCCTTGATCCAGGAATTAAATCAATAGAAAACTCAATTTCTCGTTCTAGAGGATGTCCAGGTAAATCTTCTAGAAACAAATCAACATATTCTTTCACAATAGGTACATCCTGTATTTGAACATTCCTTTCCTCACCCACAGTTATTTCATTCTCTTCCTCCCTAATAATTTAATTTAGTTGAGCTACTGGGGGTGGATCTAGATAAGAATCAGGTGGTGACGATTCTGCTCTAAAGATAAAGGTGTTCTTTATCATCATCATCAAAAATCATAACCTCCTTCTTCTTACAATAAATTTTCGCATCATGGTCTGAAAACCAATCCATACCGAGGATTATATAAAATTCAATCATGGTTATGATAATGAGAGAAGTAGATAAAGAACATTTATATGCCCTAATGGGAACTGATTCACAAAACTTTGTTGCAATGATACTTCACTTAGGATTTTTGATTGACAACTCCCTTGTTAAATCAAATTGGAAATATCTAATTTTCTTAGCAAAATGGGAAGATATGAAACAATACAATGATCCAGAATCAAATAAATCATTTTCTAAACTTGAGGAAACCAATAAATTACCTGCCACCATGTCTTTCGGAGCTTCAACCTCAGCAGTAGTGATAGAAAAAGCTTGGCATTGATCCCTTGGCCTTTTCTGACATAAGTTCCCCTAACACATAGGAAATTCATTCTCATAATTATCCTTTCTCTACAGTTGTAGCATTCAACAACGACAGCCTCTATCTTCCCCTTAAAATCACGACCTTGGGGGCCTTTTTCACCACACTTGTAATAGACTCCCATTCCCTTCAATAAAGTACCAGGGTGTTTTTCTCACATTTACTGCAGGATGGATATTCAACTTTTCCCTTATTCCCCTTATTTCTATTTTCAGATTGTTCATAAGATCTCTTTTTATCTTGCTTTTATTTAAAGTCGTAAGACTTAGAGAATGTTTTTCTATCTTTATAGCACATGAGACAATATCTTCATGCGATGTGAAGGATTGTGAGACTAATAATCGACAAAGAAATGGATTTAACCCATCAAATAAATGATCAATCATACTTCTTGGGTTACGTATATAATCTGAAGCATGCCTCGCTAACCTTGTAAAGTTATCCTCATACTTTGCGACATTCTCATCCTCCTTTTACCTCAGACTCATAAATTGCCTTTCCATATCTGCTCGATGGTCAGGATGAAAGTATTTTTCTAAGAAAATATATTTAAACTCCCTCCGTTCTATATTTGATACTTCATCATCTTCCTTTGTTTTTTGATTCAAGGACAACCATTGATCTACATCTCCATTGAGGCGGTAAACTGCCATGAAAACTTTTTCCCTTTCACTAATCCCCAAGGAATAGAATATTTTCTCTAAGGAATTTATCTATTTCTCAGATACTAATGGATTTGTACTCACATTGAACATTTGTGGTTGTTTCCTCATGAAGAGATATAACATTGATCCTCCACGTTGTGGATCAGGGTGCTCCATACAGGTAAGGTTATTATTCATAACCTGAGTGAGTTGTCCCAGTATGGTGATAAGCTGATCAGCACTAGTTGTATCACCATCTCCACTATAATTATCTTGAGTAGGATGGAAATCCCTACATGTAGTGTGTGCATTGATATGGTTTTCCTTCCTTCCACTAGGTTCCATTTCTAAACAATGGCATAAACTATATTAGTTTATGAATCGAAATACATAATTCCAAACTTATAAAACACTTAACATAAATTGAACAGTTTAGGGATATAATCCATAATCATAAAAAGTGTTTTCTTTGTGGAAGTATATACTCATAAACCCTTCATAATTGTTTGTAGAGAAAAATGATAATTATCCTAAGCATATCCCCTGGGAGTGTCGTAACCAAGAGTGTAAGAAGCCTCGTTGTCGTGCACCAGTTCCCGTTCGAGTCTAGCTCAAAGAAGTGTTTTCAGGATTTAACACTAGGTACATCTGTGTTAGAGCTGCCCCTACCTGTTCATATATATATAGGGATTTATTTCTTGGAAAACTTAAAAAATCTCAATAATACCAAAATTCTAGAAAGGTCTTCTATACTAATCCTCAAATTCTATCTTAGGGTAATGTTCTCTAATCAGATTTTTCTAAATCTAGCTTCTATGGTTTGTACTAAACTTCCTATGATACCAACTGTAACGCCCCAACCCCAGAATCCTAGAGTCAGTGCATTATTATGTATCATTGGCATGATCAAAAAATATCAAGTCTCGAAAGACCAATTAGTTTAGTATCCTTGGATATACTAGATACATTCATAAGGTATACATTACATCGTAAAATGGAAAACTACAATAACATTGTTTCCATAGACAACACTAAGATCCCATAGACTATCCCTGCGGGTCAGTTATAATATACTTCTTCGCATCTTGGGAAAAATAAAACCTAAAAAGGGGTGAGCTCAGATGCTCAGTAAAGATAACAATATAGTGAAAACTTTAATAAATAAGCATAAAAATTTAAGGCAGTGAATAAGACTAAAACAAAAGCCTTTTAAACTTTAACTTCAGCATAATATTGAAAAGATAAAATCAAATAATTCCATTTAATTATTCACATGGATATTCTATTAGTCGAATAATCACATGCAATATCAATAGTCACTTTCATAATGATGGAATGCATAATGCCAGACTTTCATAACCACATAGTCAAGGCCTTGTGCCAAGACTACAAATAAGATTTTTTAAACGCCTTGTTCCAAGACACTAGTTTGTCTCATGATACCAATCGATGCATCGAGGATCAATAGTAGTCTCCACCCATCACTTACTAAGTCCAATGCATTCCTCGTATGAAAATTTTTAAATATAACATAAACATCCGTATTAAAACTAGCATATGAAATGTCAATAATTTATCCATAAACCATGAATGGTATAAAAATAACACATCTATAGTTAAACATATCACAAACCCTGCAATAAAATATGAAAGTTTTGTATCATAATAAATCTACTTCAAATAAGCTTAAAATCCATCAAAGGATATTGACATAGATGAAATAAAAACCTTTTTTAGAGAAATATATCTTTCTATTTTGAAATCATTTAAGAAAAAAATTATTTTGAAAATATTCTTATAATCTTGTAAGGGAATCTTCGACGATGTTATAATGGCAGAAAATAGATGCACCCACCGTATAAGTTAAAAAAACATTCTTACCTTAAATTTTTCGAAAAGGTCAAAAAGTACCTTTTTTGGAAAACGATGGAAAGATTCCTTTCAAAACATATAAGTTCAAATAAGGGTATAAATGACTTTAACCCATTTTTTATTAAATAGTAAAAAATGTTTTTAAATACATTTTTAAAGAGCATGGATGTGAATGATAAAGAGGTCCCAATATATAATTAAGTACAAACAACCTCGGATAATGAAGAGATTGTGAAATTAACCCTTACCTTGTACTTTTCCTTGGTCTAGGGTAGGTTAACCTCCTGTATAATGGTGAAATAATTGTTACTAATTTATGAAATAATCATATACATTAATATTATATCATATATGATCTTTTAACATTGCTTTGTTTATAATATCTTAGTATTATCGTCGTTTCAGGTGTTAACTGATTCGTTTTCCTTTATATTATTTGTTAAATAAGTAGTGTTTGTTATGAATAGGACATATATTATTTATATTAATAATGATATTAAGTCTTCAAAAATTATTTTTAATCATCTAATGAAAATTATTCTTTAATGGATACGATGGGGAATGAATCTCATCGCGTTCATGGAGACGGTAATCCGTACATACACACGAGCGACAATGTCATTCTTTTGATATTAAAATAATATAAAATTGGATGTTATATCATATATAAAGAATAATTATCATGTTATATTTATTATTTACATTAATTACATATTATTATTATACCCATCCAAATTATAATGTATTGAATAACAATGACACCACGACGTGGAGACGGTAAGTCGTATGTACGCACATATGGTGACATGTCATTCAAAGGATGGATAGAATAATGAATATGGTTGTACCGTATTTATAATAACATAAAATTATATATAAGATACTCAAGTTATTATTTTAGAATGGAAAAAACAACGAAATAAAAAGTGAAAGAAGAAAGGAACTTGAAAGAGGTGATGAAATATTTACCTCTTCTTCGGGTTCTTCCTTTTGATTTGATCAAAAGGGCTCCTTAGGTTGTCTTTCTGACTAAATAAAGGCCTCTAAGATTAAGGGATGACAGTTCAAATGGTATTTGGTTAGGGGTTGGCTGAGCCAAATGGCTTTGAAGGTGTGAATTAGAGAGAAGGGGGAGTGCCCTTTTTATAAGATGGGTGAGGGGCACCTTAGGAAAAGATAGAAATATTATTTTATAATAAAATCATTTTCGGTTTATAATGGCTCGAAAATGAATTATTTAAATTATAAGGTGTGTATGAGTCAAAAACCACTCAACCAATAGTTTTTATACAGGTTTCGGTCACTATATTATCTTTATGTTTTAGATTTAACTCTTAGTTAAATAGTTTGACCTTTACCATGTCTCTTTGTATCTTTATATTATATGGTTAATAAACTGACTATATGCTTTAAAGAGAACACCAAGTGGTTCATTAATGATATACCTATAATTATATAAGTCTTTTGGCCTAACCTTATATTTTTAGGAATAGAATATCAATTAATAATATAATATTTGTTTTAAAAACTCTTTTATGTTAATTTTGACCCTATTTGGTATTTTGTTTTTACTAAATTCATAACAGAATTATTACTTCGAAATAAATTCATATACAAAACCCTAATATGTCATATTAACCTATAAAATTAGTGGAATTCATAAAAAGTCTCAAATTACATTTATTTGGATATTTATAATATCAATTATTTTAATCTTTCATTAATATGGTAATTAATGCATCATCATTGTGTCATAAAATAAATTTAATTATTTAATGTATAAATAATATAAATAATATACCATTATGTAGGAAATATATTTATCTTTCTAAGGAATATTTATAGTTGAATTTTTCTTATGTGTAACCCTATATTAGAAATGATTAAGTTATTAAACTATGAATTTAACACTTTTAACTCTTCTATGAATTAAATAATAATAAATGTCTTAATCTAATCCAAGTGGACCTAAAGGATCATATTTTATTCATAAGGTTGTTTTTGGTCTAATTACACTTATCCAATAGAATTTGGAATGTGTTAGGGTAATAATAATATCATTTTTACCCTTAATTACCCTATTTACTTTTAACCGAGGTAAATTAAAGTAAAAAAGTTATTATTCATCAAAAATTGTTTTAATCTTATTGAACCACATTTTACTTACTAATATCAACCATGTCTTTCAGATTTTTAAAATTCAACTCACAGAAGCGGTAAAATTAAGTTTTATGTAAATTTTCAAATGCTCCTAGGAGGTGAGTAAAAGACGGTAAAAAGTTCAATAAAATTTTTCTATATCAAAAATTATAATAAACTAACTCCAATGAATTACATTTAACTTATATAGGTATTATTTATCTATTTTGACCTAAAATAAATTTAAATAAAATAAATAATTATTTAAATAAAAATTTGGTTTAAAACTATAACTCAGTGTTTTTCACTATTCATCAAAAATTGAAAGTTTTCAGAAAAATACCAAAAATTCACCCTATGATAATTTTGATATGTTTAATCCCAAAATGAAGTCCATTTTGAAAGATAAAATTTATAAAATTTCACAAAGTGGGTCTTACTATTCATAACGGCTAGTTTGATTGGTTGTGGTGTGTTAGAACTCGAAGTTGTGTACAACACATGCTATTGTATTATTCAAAGAGAAGCGTACTATGGAAGCTTGGGGTGTTAAAGTTTTAGATAAACCTACTATACCCTAGTGCTCAGCCTTCACTTGGTGACAGGTGAGGCATCAAGAGACAAACTCTCTTACATACTTCTTTATCACTATCCTTCAAAACTAGTGGTGAAGGTCCTATTATAGATTTTACACTCCTGAATGTACCTATAAGGGGTAAGTATAAAACTGCCTTTTCACATCATCTCAAAAAATCATTGGTACAATCATCATTCTTCAAAAAAGAATGATGTACACCCCACATTTTGAAAATCTATTTGGATCATGTCTTGTGGATATCTGAATATGCATGGTCTTGTAGTCGGTGTCTCCAAGATAGCCCTCCATAACACACTGTATTAGAAGAGGAAAAAACCCATTGACTGTAGGTAAGTTTCTACATCCCCATCCCCAAAGGACAATAATAATGAGCTCAACTATTCTGAATAATATCTTCTTCTAAGGGGATCTACCATAATGTTCCCCTTACCAAGAGTATAGAAAATCTTCAAGTATTATTCTTTAAGGTACTATATTCATCACCTCTATCTCAATTTAAGGTCCTTCTATGATAATATATACTAGATAATTTTTTTATTAGAATAAATTATAAACCACCCACTTATAAGGCAGTGTTGCCACATCATCAGGGCAAAGACTACTGTTGTTATATTTAGATCATGAGTCATGTAATTATACTCATGTTATTCTTACCTTTTTTACCCATAGGTAATCATAATAAAACTTTTTATTAGAATAAATCCAAGTATGTTCCCTAAATCATTGCAAAACACTACATACTCAACACCCTCCTATAAAAAATTCAAGATGGGGTCACTCATCGCCCTCTGTTGTAACTCATGAAAAGCCTATTATAACCTCTCTATCCATGAAAAATGTTTTCCATTTTTGGTAAAAGTGTTCAAGGGTGTTAAAACAATTGAAAAATTAGTAATGAACATATTATAGAAAAAATCATACACAAGGATGCTCTGAACCTCAGTCACACTCTTTGGTAGCTCCCAATATGGAACTGCGTCAACATTGGATGGGTCCATTACTACCCCTCCCTTTAAGATTAAAAGTCCTAAGAAGTGAATGTATGGAATAAAAAACTAAAACTTTTAGAGCTTCCCATAAATCTGGTTCTATTGGAGTATTTCTAGAGATATCATAAAGTGACCCTCATGATCCTCCTTGGATGTTGAGTATACCAGGATATCATCGATGAAGACTACCATGAACCAGTCTAAGAAGGGTTGAAAGATCTGGTTCATGAGTCTCATGAAGACTAATGGGAAATTAATAATTCCATAATTCATAACCAAGAACTCATAATATTCATAGTGACAACATAATTCCATCTACGGTACATCCATGTCCTGTACATAGAGCTAATGATAGCCTAATATGAGGACAACCTTTGAGAACCAACTCTCCCCTATCAACTGATTGAAGAGTTCATAGATCTTGATTATTTGATACATACTATTTACAGTCACCTCATTTAGGTGATGGTAATATACACACAACCTCACGCTCTCATCTGCCTTATGGGTGAACAAAACTAGGGCTTCTCAGTGTGACACACTTGGTCAGAAAACTTCCTTCCATTATATTTCCTTCAACTACATCTTTAGCTCACAGAGCTCTACGAGTTCAATCCAATATGCTAGATCATATATGAAGGTATTACATGGGTGAATGTCTATGTATAATTAAATCTCTTAGTGGAGAGCTAATCCTGGAACATCCTCAAGAAATAATTCCCCACACTCATCTACCACTACAGAAAACTGAAATCTCCCAACATCCATTGCACCAAGGGTAATACTATCCCAATGACAATTAATAAGATATAACCTCATATTAATGAGAAAATTATTCTATACCTAGTTTTACTACACATCAAAAAATTCAATCATCATCCCATCTATGTGGATGCACCATAATCTCCACCTAAAACAGTTAATCTGAGAATGAACTGTAGATATCCAATCTATGCCACATGTGGCATCATAAGGCATCATCACTGATATAATGAGATCTCATAAGAGTATATCTCCTTCAAGAGTCAGGTCACGCTATTAGAAAAAGTGTTTGATCACTGAGTGAACTCCATTTAGAGTCTCCAAGTGAAAGGGTTGAGACAGGGGCTCAACTAGAATCTCTAAGTCTGGAACAAGATAGGTTTCAATAAATGAGTGTCCCACACTTTTTTCTATCAATACTATAGATAAATTATAAAAGATATAGATTGTACCATGAATCATACTTGAAGTATCTGGGTCATAGGCCTCTATTTCCAACAACAGTCTTCATCCCAAACCTGAAGCTCCCTAAGCCTAAAGTGGGACACCTAGGTGTGGTAGTGTAAACAGGTCAAACCATATTCCACATCATGCTACTCTCCTAACTCCTCTGCCACATATGTCTCCCTATATAACTCCTTGGACCTGTCCATACCTCTACCGAGTGGTCCATCAATTGTATTTTTTCCATTTTTTTAGTGGATCAAACAATCCCAAGAAATATTTCTCTAATCATTGCAAGAGAAACATCACCTCTCTCTAAACTGACTAGAACAATCCTGAGATCCATGATCTATAGGACCTCTATCCTAGGATCATATCTTGAACCATATCTCATTCCTAAATCCTTTTTCTTACCATCAGTTATAGAATTTCAGGGTCTTAGAACATACGTACCCACTACCAGTACCAGTTGTTGGTGTCTTCTCTACCAGAAATATCTATACCACCAAAGCTTTCTCAAGCACTCCGTCATAAGTGGGATTGTAAATATATATCATTTTAACCCTAATATATTGGAATAGTCCCTTCATGGAATTCCTTTCTTAGAATAATGGTTCTCAAACCATATCTAGAGAGTATCATGAGTGGTTGGTGAAACTCATCGAATACTCAACCATGGTCATGCTTACACAATCAAGTTATAGGAGCTTCTATATGTGAGCCTCTCACAACATGGGAAGATATAACTCCTCCTTGAAAATTTTCTCAAACTCTATCCAAGATGGAGTTATATCATCATGTGTTGGAGTCACTATACTTCACTATACCCCTATGGATCCTGGAAGAATACTCACTACTAGGAACACCATCTAATATGGATGTTCCCTCACAAGGTGGAAAAATTATATCAGTGACTCAAGCCAGTCCTTAGACACCTGGGGGTATAGATCACCCTAAAAACTAGGAGTTTTATCCTTTTAAAATAATTCATCCAACTCAAACTATGCACATACTTGGGTAGTACTACCATTATAACCTACTGCTCAATGGGTAGTGTAAAAACTAGAAAACCACCTAGAGGTACCACCACCTATATAAGACCCCACATGGAATACTGATTACTAGGAAGGCTATCCTCATAGTCCTACTGTAGAATATTGGATGGTTTTCTACATTGACATATCCTGAAATAAAATCAAGAAATTTCATAGTCAAAAAGTATATATCTGGATCTAACTTAAGAAGGACATGGAAACCATAACCCATTCTTATATTATGCATGTAACAATGTTTTCCCAACAACCAGCATGCATCGAATCAACAAGAATGTTATTAGAAACCTGGTGAATAGATATGTTAGACGCCAAGCTAACACAGTAATCCTTGGCCTAAGGGTCAAACAGAAAACACTATAATATTGTTTCAATAAAACCCAATGAAATCTCACACACTTAGGTCTTAAGGTATTACTTATTTATCTAATACCACTTATCCATGACCTGGCCCATCTGGGCCTATCTTGCTGGTGATAAGTTGAGTCATGATTCCCCAAGACCATCTCTAATAGGTCAGGGTATGATGACCAACACCAAGTATCCATATCACACACATGGGAGGCATTAGCCTAATATACTTGTATGCACGTACACATCTTTATACCCATACAATACTAAATATTAAAGTATAAATAATACCAAATTCATGCATACACCTATATCCCATAATAACAGTTTGAAAAAAAAGTATTGGAAAGAATATAGGCCAAATACAAAACCCACCAAAAAGAGTCAAGAATCCAACCAACTAAGTAGGAAGGGACTACTTTCAAATTAAACAACTAACATAAACCTTTACCTAGCTAGATCACTATGATTATCCTGGTCCTGGTCCTCCTAGGAATTCATCAACTTTTCTATCATCTACATAAGACATTAAATGTTCTGGAAGATCCCATCCAGGCGTGAGTATAATAATACCCAGTAGGATGCCCTCTAATCACCAAACATAAAATATCAATAGAGGAAAAATCAACATAATTATATGTCAATCAAATATATGATTCATATATACAATAAGAAAATTAAAATTAAAATACACTCATATTGAACAATAAGTCATAGAGAGGTCTCAACCATACATCCAGCCACAGGATTATACTTGAGTATTCAAGGTAATTCTATTCATATAGAGTCCAATCCATGAGATATCATATAATTAATGGAACTCCTATAAGTGGTCAAACTCATCTTAAATCACTAAATTCGTAGTCATTGGTAATCTAAAGATCTCGATGCACATATTGGGGATCACCCTCAGAACCATTGGGGGACATCACAAACCCAACTGGTATAACCTTATATATAAGAGATCATATTCTAATGATACCATGAACCCTACTAGGTTAACCTTATAGACATGGAATCGATTCCATGAGTACATTGGTCACACTTATAACACAAACCCCACCTAGGGTACAAGAAGGAATGATAGAGGATCACACCCCAGGTCACAAAAATGAACACAAAAAACTCTATCAAAGAACAATCCCATAGAGGGTATGTAAAACCTTGATATTTTTATGAAATATTTCTCTTTACATAATTTTATTTCTTCTATATCTTTTGTTACATGCAACACTAAATTTATAAGAGCCATGTAACATTATTAAATTATTATGTTTCCATCATCTCATAGTCATTGGATTGGAGGGTATGAATTGTAATAACTAAATTATAAAAAATGTATAATCCAAAAATTTATTAAATTAATTCATTATTTATAAAATTATTATAATTAAAAACAAAAAATATTTCAAAATAAAATTGTTTTTTTCTAAAAATAATATTTTTATACATGCAATATATTTTTATAATAATAAATTAATTAATCAAAATTGTTGAATGATTTTAATAAAATTTATATATTATATTTTCAAATTTTTTTACATTCATATTTATTTTATTATTAGGAAAATTTTAATAATAATTTCAATTTTATGCTTAAAAATGTGTTTTTTCTAAAAAATAGTTTTTTCGTATTTTGGACACTTACATTAAAATTGACTTATTAAATTTATAGGTATTTAATTTGATAAAATGAATTAAAAATTTCTATTTATTATTTTCAAATTTTATAATTATACTCTTTTTAATTTTGGTCAATATGAATAGTAACTACGATAAAATTTATCACACCGGTAAAGGGTAAATCAGGTTAATATAGGTTAAAACTAATTGGTAAGGCCAAACTATTTCATCATAATTTATATTAAATGATTTTAATTCAACCCTTATCACATTAGGCTCTAAATATAGTTTTTAATAAACATTTTTCCATGAAAATGACTTATATATTATTTAAAACAAAGAAAGTTACAAAATGTCACTCTTTTTGTTTTTAATGTCTATTATGTGTCTATATAGGGAAAAATATAGTTATGAATGAATATAAGTGTTTATTTTTAACTTAATAAAATTATTTTCATGATATGAATTTGTTTATATTTTTAAGTAATTATATAATGACCATAATTTCTTATGCAACACTGATGCAGCATTTCTATATATAATAAAAAATATAATAAATGATTTTAAAATTATTAAGTGATATAATTTTATTGATATAATGTGTACCATGATTTTATTTATCTATATTAAATATTAAGGTGTAACTAAAGAATAATATTCTAATTACCACTTTTTCATAGTGTATTTAAATTTAAATTAAATGGATAGTATCAAAATTAATAAGTAATGGTATTTTATCAAAATGATATTTTATTAAATTATTTGATAATAAAAAAATATTTAAATAAGTATGTTTGTATATTATATGGTCTAAAATTTCATAACTTATCCATTTATTGGTCAATTTTGACCTTATATAGAAAACAAATAAAACACTTTAATATTGTAAAAAAATTCACCATAGTTAAAATTAAAATTGATTACCTGAGGGTTAATCAAAATCGTAAGGTATAAATTTACTTTGAAACTTGTATAAATTATAGTTATTTTATAGTTTCACAACCATATCTTACCATATCTTAAAATACATGGCCATTTTTATGTAAATGTATTTAGAATGAATTTATTTTAATTTAATCTTTTGAGAAATTCCAAAAGTACCCCTCACCTCAATTATAAAAGAGAACCTCCTCCCTCACTTCATCACAAAACATTGAGCCTTCTAATTCGATCAAAATTTAAATATTTTCCTTATAAACTTTTCTAGACACATTACATAGGTTTTGGTATTCCCAAAATCCAAACCATAGAACCCTATGAAGATGATCTAAATGAGTCATTTTGAAGAAGAGGTAATTTCCATACCTGATCACTTTGTCTTCTACACTTATTTGACTCATATAAATATATGGTATATATCATAAAATAATGACTTCAGTATACTAAATATGACTAAATTCTATTATTATTATTAAAACCCAACTATATTGCCTCTTTCCAATCAAATGGAAAGTGAAAGCATCGCTCATGCGTACGTAAGACTTACCATCTCCACATAGAGATACAATTCATTTTTCATCACAATATTTTATGAATGGGTATTATGATGGGTTTGATGTTTATATATTATATTTATGAAATAATTATACTTCTTAAATTATAATATCACATCTACCTACTTACCATCCAATCCATTAGGAAATTATAACAATGTTCATGTGTACATGTGGACTTCCACCTCCACGAAGCGATGTGATTCATTTTTCATTTATATTTTACTTCGATAATAATGAGGTATAATTTGACATATATATATATATATGTGTGTGTGTGTGTGTGTGTGTGTTTGTGTGATGTATATGATATAATAGTTATCCTAAAAGGTGAATTAATATTTACCTTTTGTTCATTTTATCCGTCAAAAAATGAAAATAGCATTCATACGTACGTACGGCTTACCATCTCAACACCACACCACCACAAAATATAATTTTTTATTTCAAATTCACTTTGAGGAGAAGTGGGAAACCAAACATAAAAAAGTTTCTCTATGCACTGAAATAAATCACAAATTAATTTAATATTATTATAATATTATTAAAATTAGACACCCTATATACTTCTAAGTGAAGTGTAATTAACACTAAGATATTATTTATTTATTTTAAATACAGGAACAAGAATAGGGTGGAGACAAAACCCAATGTCCCTATAAGCAAAAAAAGCTAATAGAGACATCTAAGACATCTGAGTTAAACAAAACAAAAAGGTAACAGGGGCCTAAAGAAGTGAATCCCAATAGAATCCTTAATAGAGATGTCCACACCGGATGGAGGAAGAGACCCAAGGGAGTTTAACACCAAAATAGGGTTGTCATGGGAATCCGTAGAGGCCAAAGTGTCAGCCAAACGGTTACCATCTCGCCACGTGTGAAGGACTTCAGTGTCACTAGAAAGCAGTGCTCCGTATTTGCGAATGATGTATGTGATCAGCCACGGGGGGGAGGGGTATATCACCCCTGAGGGAATCCCAAATTATTTTAGAGTCTGTTTCTACTGAATTCAAGGGAAGATCTTTTGAAAGAAAAATTTCAAGTCCATTGTGCATCGCCTTGGCTTCTGCCACCAGGGAGTCTCCCTCTCTATAGAAAGCATTGAATGCCAGAATGACTAATCCTGAGAGGTCTCTAACAGGCCCTCCTCCCTTCATTCCCCCCTATCCAAATACCCCATTAGTTTTATGTTTGATCTCATAATAGGGGGGTTCCATCTCACCCAGGTGCCATGCTTCGGAGGAGCAGAAAAGGATGGAAGACCCGTGAAGTTAATGTAGCAACGGAGGGAAGGAGAGGATTCATGGTGATTATGAAGGGAGGTTAGTTCAGCGATGATAAATATGGTCTGGAGAATCAAACCATGGAGGGTGCAGTGAGACCCAAGGTGACGTGCCTGGTTGCGCGCCTACTGGAGACTCCAGACACCTGCAGTGAGGAGGATCGCTCTACCATCTTCCTCATGCTTGGTGGAGGCCCCATGGAACTAGCACTAAAATAACTCCTCCTAATAAGTGACCATACCTGATGTATCCATAAATTTCCCCTTGGATATTTAGGTCACCATTTATTATCTATTTAAATTTGTTGTCCATTCTGTCCCATGTCAATATAAATCCCTCTAAATTTATTTTTTGTTTATTAAAAAATTGAGCCAAAATTCAATCTTGTTTATTTATCTACACCCTTTTATTTTTATTAGTATCAAATAAAATCCTTCTCTCATAAATTTTGTGGACCTCCTCTCTTGGAGCATTGACCTGGACAACTCCTTCAAGAATTTATTCCTTAGATTAAAGGATGAGGTCCAAACACTCCCCTTTGTCTTCTTCCAATACTCCTGTTGTTCCACTCTATTCTCTATTAATCTCTTATCCTTGGTCCAACATAATGGTTTCACAATCAGGTACTCTTTTAACTGCTTTCTTTCCCAACTATCAAGTCTTTGAATTAACCACTCCAAAAATTGTCGATTCATATAGACCTATCATTGATCATTTTTTTAATGTAGAAATCAGTTATGCACCTTTCTGATGTGCAGTGTGATCAAAATAACTTGATGTGTATTTTTTCGATTTTAAAGTTTTAAATGTTTTAACAATCACTAATAAGTCACATATTTTTTATTATTACTTTAACAATACTCATTTCAATTATATGTAAATTTTATAGGTTGAATAAAATTTAAAGGATTTCTAATTCATTGATCGGTTCTTTTGAATGTGTCCTTGTTATGTAAATATTTTATTTATATAGTAACAATAACTAAATGTACATGTGATACCCCCCCCATGTTCATTGGTACATATTTATTTATATTATATTAGATATTTATTTATTTTGGGGATTTTCTAGAATTTCATGATTTAGAAGTTAGAAAACATGAAAAATGTGGAAACCGCACTAGGTGCATAGTTAATGTTTGGATACTACCAACTACGAACCCAAGTCATGCAAAGAGGGTATGACCTTCCAAGTGGAACACGTATAGTTAGAACATGGTTACCCAAACCATGTTTCCATACATTCTACATAAGATAGGTTTTCTTGGCTAGAACATGGTAAGTGTTTGATTATAAGAAACCATGTGGTTTATTTTTACATAGGGTGACCATCATATTGTGTAAATTATTGTAGAACAATTATTACATGGTTACTAATAAACATGGGGATTACTATTACCTAAGGTGATTCATTATAGGTAGCTACCCCATAGTAGGCTCATGGCTTCTTAAACCGCATGGCCAAATTATATTTCCTACCCCAAAAAACTAAAAAAATGAAATTACCCTTGTAGAATTTTTTGATTTACCTCCTCCTTCCTCCCTTATTTCACACTAATTTTCAAAACTCCCTATCACTAGATGCCTCTTTATCTCATTGATCTTCATTACTGATCATCATTTAATATTAGTGGAAATTTTCAAGGTAACTCTTTATTTTTTTTCATTTACTTCACCTCTCTTCATTTAATATGTTCTTCTTTAATTTTAAACATATCTTATTTACATAGTTAGATTTAGTGGCCATTAATATGGATAGGGAGAGTTCTAAATTTTAATATCGTAGTTATTAGGTTTCATGGGGATCCCTTTATCTCTAATATTTTGATATTTTATAAAGGTGATGAGGTTCTAATGGACTAGAGGTACATATCTTTACATAATCACCTTACCCTTGGTATACATTTCTCACACGATCTTTCAAATGTTTCTTCCTACTATGTCATCACTGAAATAAATTATTGAGTGATATTTTTCATTTTATCATGTGTTTCTTTCTATTTTTTTTGATAAAGTGATGAATTTCATATGATATTCATTATAAATATAATTTTATACATATACAGTGTTTGATAAATTATTTCAAAGAGACTTTTGATTTAAAATTTATTTTTGAAGGATATATTGAAAGTTAATTGTCATATAAATTATTTTTTTATGATTTATATGCCTTTGTCTCATATAGAGGATTGTTTTTTTTTTGTTTTTTTTTGTTGTGGGTATTGTATATTTTGTTGAACATATGCCTTTTTCAATTTGATGTTCTTATTGATATTTTTACATTTGATGTTTATTGTGTTATGAGAGTTAAATATTGATGTGTTTCAAATGAGAATCCTTGGGTATGTTCTTAATTAATTAGGATGAGTGTTACACTAGATTAAATTACTACACTGGATAGTTCCTCTATTGAATTTCATGCACTAGATTGGGGAGTCCACCTAGAAATTCCAAGAGGATATATTGGGTTTGGGTTTTTGTCAAGTTCATTATTGGACTGTAAGTGTTTTATAAATGAATTCTAAGGTTTCCCTTAATTTTATTTACATTACCCAAATGTTAAATTCCGTGTTGTTCATTATTGAAGCATGTTTAAATTTTTTGATTTATCCCATGTTCTTATATAATGATATCTTATATTCTATGGTTTCTTAGTGATTATTATATGATTATACTTTTGGTTATTATTTCATATGTTATATTATTAATCACCTCTAATATTTTTTTATTAAATATAAAGCTAAAGTAAAATGTTATGATTTATAAATTTCTATTTCATAGAGATAAATTGTTTTCCTAAAAATGGCATTTTTATATTGGTGTTAATAGTTTTTATTGTGAATGGTATTATTTAGATTTATGGTGGTATCCTATATGGATTTTTACTCAAACCATCTATACACCCATTGGGTATATGTAGACTTTGTATTATATTGTGAAGGTAAATGGAAAGGAATCATTTCCATTAGAATCTCTTCTTCATTCCTTCTTGATCTTCTATGATGTAGTGATCTATGGTTACTATGGGTTAGGATGAGATGGATCATGTGGTGTATTTTTGGGATCCTCACGTGATCATTTAACATTTTCTATTTCATCTATTTAGATATCGTCCACTCTATCCTTAACATTGTTTTAGAATTCATGTATTTAAATGATGATTTTGTAAAACTTTACATGAAGTTTATAAAGTGATAGTTTGGATGTTTGGTTATTTTTATCATATTTTTCCATATTTGGTTTGACTCTTATTATAAAAACTTTTTATTTATATACATATTTATCCACTATATGGGTACATCTATAAAGATTCATGGATTCGGTTAGTTATACTATTTATGATATTTTGACGATGAAATCATTCATGAAATTTGTATTTGATACCCTTGGAACTTGTGTCTAGCCTATGGAAATCATGAAAATTCATAAATCCTTATGGTAGGATGTCCTTGGTGATATGGTAGGTTGAATCAGATCGGTTTGTTAAAAAATGGTAAGAGAGCCCTCTTTTTATTTGGGAAAGTCTAGATAATAAGAGATAGGATCATCAAAACATTTGAAGTTAGTGCAAGGGAGTATACATCCAACTCTTCCTCATGTAAAGTCCTAGGTTTCCATGTGTGTTCAGCATTCGTAGCATGAATTAGAGAATTTTTCAATTATTTTTGTATGATTTGATTTGATTATTCCTATTATGAGTTTCAAGGAACTATCATGAGTAATTTATTTATTTTTTAGTTTTGGGATGGAAATGAGATTCTTTATAGACGCGTTATATTTAGGTAAAAATTCTAATAAATCATGCAGTAACCATGCCACATAACCTAGACACATTCCCTGTAGCACACACACAGTCAATGCATAGTCTGCCAAATTATTCAACAAACCATGCATGGTGATAAAAATTGAAAATTTTGATATTTTCAACCCCTTTATATTTCATGTTATTATTATTGTTCATATTACTTATTTATGATATACTGAGTAAATTTTTTTGTTTTATCAATGATACATGGAGTTGAGTTCTGTATTGATTGAGTTTTGTGTTTCATGTTTTATAGATGATTCCTCCCAAAAGTAATTAAATGAATCATGGTGTGGGGGAAGTGGAAGATTTTACATATGGTACCCCTCATGTGGATCCTAATATAGTTAAGTTAGTTATTAAAACAATTCAATATCTAGGTTGATAAATTTATTTTACACTATTTATACTTTGAAAGTCAATTTTTTCAATTATATGTTTGAGGGATCTAGTCTTAAATTGTTGTAATCCATTATGAAGGTGAAGCTACATTAGGAACTTACATGAAATAAGTTCAAATAAATTTTTATCCAGTAGTTTTACCCAAAGACCCTAAATATGGAAAAGGATAGGGAGTTCATGACACTGGTGCAAAGGAATCATTCTTTGATGTAATATTCTACTCATTTTTTATAGTTACTCAATTTTTCCCTTAAGTTTCTCATGAATTATTACCACAAAGGTCAATTTTTTTAGATTGGTTTGAAACATAAGGTTAGATAAAGAATAATTCCTTTCTACCAATCAACCAAGGTTGAGTTTCCTGATAAGTAATCATTGGTTGAGATTAATATGGCATGGAAACCCATTTTGGGTGGTGCCTCCACTTCTATTAGAGGAAATAAAAACTCTTCATTTAATCAAAAAGGGAATAGTGTGGAATATCAATTAGGTAGTTTTAGAAGTGTGAAATTGTACTCTAATTCCATTTCCCTAACACATTTACGATGTAATCATTTGGTGTTCATCCAAAGTGGGAAATCAGATTATTCTAAACTATATTTTTGGGAAGCTCCCATGAATTTACATTTGTGTAGGCAACTTGGTCATTTGTAATGATTTTATAGGTGGCCACCTCAGAGAAGTAAGGATGTTACTTTATATAATGGAGGTTATAAAGTAAATTTTGACACATATAATGGATAAGGTAATAATCTTAAAAGATGGGAAGAGTGAAATTAAAATAATTGAGACAATTATCTCTCAGAGTTGTCCTAAATATTAGCATTTATATATAACAGTGCATGCATTTATGGAATCCAAATTCAGTCTAGTGAACATTAAAGGTATGTTGTTTATTTCTTTTCCTATGTACGTGGATCATATTCCTTCATCTCATCTAAATTTATTTACACATTGGTGTTATGGTCTTATTTGATACCTTATGTATGGATCTTTCTACTCCTATAGGATAGAATATTGAGTAGGGATTCAAGTTTTTTTCATATCATGTGATGATTCTGTGTATTGTGATCATATAATATTTTCTAGTTCTTGATCTGGATATCTTAAATATCATTATTGTTATGGAATTGATGATTATATCTAAAGATCAAAATGATTTTTATCTATGAAGTTTTTGGTTCCTTTCTCCTAATGGAAGCTCTAACATCAACTAAGGTGAGTGGGATTCAATATCTGGTATAGTGATACATGTCATTATAGATTTTGGATTGATTTCATGTCAGCTTTATTTTTTATTTCTAAATAAAATTGAAGGGATTTTAGGTGTATAGATTTCTGTGGTGGTGGATAGATATCCTGAGGTTTTTTTGAATAATTTAACTATGTTTCCACAAAATTGTGTGGTAGAATTATCAATTAATCCACTCTCAGGTACTAGCTCACTTTAGAGGAAATCTTATCAAATAGATCTCATAGAGCTAAATTAATTGAAAGTTAAGTTACAGGATCTCTAGATAAAGGGATTTATTCTTCCTATTATGACATCATAGGTGTAACGTCCCAACCTAGGTGCCACACACCGGTGCCCCGAGTTGGTCAGTCAAATAACCTCAAGCATGCCTCCCTATACGCCAGAGGCTACTGACTACTAGCAAGGTTCTAATATCAATCTTGGATAGACTATACCCTTTTATAAAATCATAACAATAGTTTAAATGAAGTAACAATATCCAAAATATATAACCAAAAACTCAACGAAATCAGAATCACATGATGACAAAAACATGAAAATAGTTTTCAAAACTAAATAGTAGATATTTCATGCCAAATACATGTCAAATGTCAAATGAAAAACCAAAATAAATATATGTTGAAACTCCCAAGAGGGTCCCAAAACCATGGTCAGTTCCCTCATCCATGCTCCGTCCCAATTCATCTATATAACATAGGGATCTTTCCCTTATCATTTCTTGTAAACATGATGATTTTTTGTGTACCGATCAGTTAGCCTGAATAGGGGGTGAGTGCAACTTAGTTGGCCACCACCAGTGGATTCTAAAATAATATCAATTCAATAAAATTTTATGAATTTTTATAAATAATAAATTCCAATGCATAAGTAAAGAATTATCACATTTTTTATTATACTTTAATTAAGCACATAAACCCCCCAAGTTCCCAAGGACACCCAAACCCTCAATACCAGCTTCGGATCGTGTCGAAGTCTAAACCATGTCATAATACCATGGTCTAAATTTACCTTTTCATTTAAAATCATATCATGTCCAAATGAAACCATAGTCCAATACCAACTCATGGGCGTAGAACATTGTGTCTAACACCCTGTGGGTATTTGGAGCCTCTACCCTATCCCACACCATAATATCACATATGGGTATTCAGAGCCTGAATCCCTATCTTACACTCACTATCTTATATAGGTATTTGGATCCTTAGTCCTAATCAAACACCACAATATCACATATGGGAATTAAAGGACTTAGTCCATATCCAACACTCGCTATCTAAATTGGGTATTTAGAGCCTCACTCTTTATCCCAAACCACAATATCACATATGGTTATTTGGAGCCTTAGTCCCTATCACAGACTCATTTATCACATATGGGTATTTGAAACCTTAGTATGTGTCCCACATTATTATATAAATCAATCACACATATATCACATATCAATCAAATTTAATCAACATTCACCCTATTATAAAATTTCACATCATGAGATACCATTACAATTTATCAAAACAAACATGGTTCCTCAATTTAATCACATGGACTTATATGAACACTTAACCATTAAATCATTTATATTATTTAAATATTAAACCCATTACCTATTTAAGGATAAGTCAAACATCTCATGATTATCATTTTTGATTAATTCATAATCACATTAATTGACACACAATTCTTATTTCCCATCCATTCCATAATCACAACATTCCATTAATTAATTTACTAATTAATTAATCCAATTCCACATTCCTAGTATCTCATTAATTAATTCACTAATTTTTTAATCCAATTATAAAATCCAAATATCCCATTAATTAATTCATGAAGAAATTAATCTGAATCCACAATCCCAATATCCCATTAATTAATTTTCTAATTAATTCATCCAATTCCACAATACCAATATACCATTAATTAATTCACCAATTAATTAATCCAATTAATTTAAGAAATTTAAGATTCAATTGTTAAACGTAGAAATTGAAATCTCACAACACATACATTAAATTAGAATTTAATACTATATTAATTAAATTTAGACCACCCACTTCAAAATTGATGACAAACTCTCACCAATGGAAAACCCCAATTGAAGTAGAACAACCACAATCATGATAAAGAACGAGATCTAAATCCAAAACCTAGATCCAATATCAAAAAAAATAGATCTAATAGCACCTAGATTTAGATACACCCAAAATAGAGGAATACACCCCTTCAAAGGATTAGGGAAAGCCATGCGAAGGATGGGAAACAAAACGGGATGAGATTATATTACTGAGAAAGGTGTGAATCTTAAATTTAGGATCTGAATCATTAATAATGGATGTTATTATGACTTAGAATCCATCCATGAACCTCCAAAAATTACAAAAAATGGTTTAGAGTTGAGCTAGGGTGTTTATGGATATTAGATAGGTTTTCGGAAATTTTTAAAATAATTAGTGGGGGTTTAGAATACTTCATGCATGGGTTCCTATACTGGGAACATAGTGTTCCCTAACTATACACATCACCTAGGAATGTCACATGGTTACTCCTAAGAGGGTTCACAGTTTGACAACCCATGTTCCGACCATGTGAATCCCCTATATTTGGGTTCACACTGTTTTCTGGGTTGGGTGCTTGGTTTGGGAAAAATGTGCGCCAATCGTGTATAGCCCCAATTCCTTCCAAAATTCCCCATGTTCGCCCAAAAACTCCCCAAGGAATAAACCAAGAAAGATGTCCTCAAAATAAGTCAAAATAGTGCCTAAAAACAATCTCGATACATCCCCATAAAATATTGGAATCTTACAATCTCACAACCATATAATAGTTCATCCTCAATTTGTACTCCCAAGCATCTCTAAGATTCTGAGTCAAAAGGATCAAGCCACTAAGCTTGTATACCCACTTATATATCCCATGTTTCCTCCTGAACATGACCATGTTTCCACAATACACAAACTATCATCATGGTCTCTCCCCGCAACACTTTCTCACTGTGAACCACCACATGTATCATATTCTCCTCAAAGGATGCATTAGTCTCAATCACAACATTATCCATATTAATCACATGATAAGGGTCTAGGTGATACCTCTGAAGTTTTGACACATAAAAAACATCACGCATAGTGTTATACCTCTATGAAAGATCCAATAAGTAATCCATCAGACTGATACTCTCCACAACCTCAAACAGTCCAACAATCCTAGGTTCAGTCCCACCCTGTCTCTAAATCCTATTGTGACCCAATATAGGAGACACCCAAGGGAAAACATGGTCAACATTTGTAAATTATATGGGTCATATACATCAATTGACATATAACTTTTGTCTACTCTGAGTTGTATCCATACGCTTCCAAATCAACTGAACCTGATCTGGCTTCTCCAGCACAAGACTCAATCCCAATAACTCTAACTCACCTACCTTCTACCAATATAGATGTGATCTATATGGCCTACCATAAATATCATCATATAGTTCCATCTTTATAGTTTCATAAAAACTATTTTTATAGGTGAACTCCACCAAATCTAGGTGCTTCTCTAAAGACCCACCAAAGTCAAGGAAACATGCCCAAACCATATCTTGAAGAACCTGTATAGTGTGCTCCAACATCCCATCTATTTGTGGGTGGAAATACAAACATAGAAATACCTATGAACCAAGTGACTTCTATAATACCTTCTGAAACCACAAAGTAAAACATGAGTCACAGTTTGAAATGGTACTCTATGGAAACCCATGCAGATGGACTATCTATTGGACGTATAACTCTCCCAAATGGTCCACTGAGAAAGTATCCCTTAAAGGCAATAAATGTTCTAATTTCATCAATCGTTCCACAACCACCCAAATAGAATCATTTTCTATGGAGTCCTCAGAAGACCCACCACAAAGTCCTTGGTAATGTATTCCCACTTCCATTCTAGAATGGGAAATGGTTACAGTAAACCACAAGGTCATTGATTCCCATTCTTCACCTATTTATAGGTGTAGCATCATGTCACAAACCTTTTTATCTACCTTTTCATGCCCGAAACACCAAAACTGTCATTATAGGTCATGGTGCATTTTGTTCGAACATGGATACGCTACCCACTCTGAGGCATGAAATTCAATCATCAACTCCTCTCACATGCTCATTGGAAAAACTCAATTCCTAACATATATGATTTCATCCTTCTATATAGTACTATATTAAGGTATCTCCCCACCTTCAAGGAGTTATCTCAATACCAAACACACCATATCCTTATACAATATATCCCTCAAGCAGCTCAAAAGTATAAACTCCACTGAAACTGACACAAGATCAATCTTCCCCCAACCCTCATAAACCACAACATGCATCTCATCCAGCAAATACATCATTTTCCACTCAACATTATACTCTTTAACTATTTGAGTCTCAATTTTCTTAATTAAAGAATCAACAACACTATTCCCATTTATAGGAATATATTCTAGATCAAAATAAAATGATTTCATATACTCAACCCACCTCCACTACTAGAGAGTAAAATCTCATTGTAAAATAACATACTTTAAGTTTTTTTAATCAGTATATATAGTAAACTTTTCACCCAAAAGATAATGTCACCAACACTTCAAATTAAAAACCACTATAACTAATTTAAGTTCGTGTGTAGGGTAGTTTCATTCATGTGGCCTCAACTACTGATACCCATATGCCACAAATCAATCTCCCTGCATTAAAACCACTCTAAGACCTACCCTATAAGCATCAAAAAATACTGTATACTCCTCACATGGCTCGGGTAGGATCATTATTGGTGTCATTTTCAAGTGCTTATTCAACTCCTAGAATGCATTATAACTTGATCCAAACTATTAAAACATTACCCCTATATTGGTCAATCCTTAAAGAGGTTCTTCCAAATGGGAAAAGTCTTGAATAAACCTTTTATAATAACCTGCTAACCCTAGAAAAATACGTATATCAAAAAACAATCTTGGGATGATCCCAAGAAACCACTATCTTCACATTCTGTGTTTCCCTTGACACACATTCCTCCGAGATGATGTGACCCATGGAGTGTACCTAATCAATCCAAAATCGACACTTATATAGCTTGGTGTATATATAATTCTCTCTTAGTGTACTCAGGATGATGTCAAGATGTTGGGCATAATCATCATGAGTCTTGAAGTACACCAGGATTTCATCCACCAACACAACCACAAATTGATCTAGGTATGGGTGGATTATTCTATTCATCAATACTATAAACACATTAGAGGCGTTCATCAACCCAAACAGCATCATGAAAAACTCATAAAGGTATGCATACATCTGAAATCAGTACTAAGTATATCAAAAGGTATAACTCTCAACTGATGATACCCTAATATCAAGTCGATATTAGATAAGAATAAATCTCCCCTAAACTGGTTAAATAGATCATCAATACATGGAAGATGATATTGATTCTTCATATTCATCTAGTTCAAATTTCAGTAATCAACACACAAGCACAAGGTCCCATCATCCTTCTTTGAAAAAAACTAGATAAACACAAGGATATATACTCAGAAGGATAAACCTATTATCCATCAACTCTTCTAGTTGATTCATAATCCATTGAAGCTATGTTGTTTCCATTATATATGGTGGAATAGATACTTTCTCATCCCCCATCATTAGATCAATCATAAACTTCGCATATCTCTTGGGCGAAAGCCCAAAGAATTCCTCAAGAATCATATCCTAGAACCTATCCACTATGGGTGGAAATACATCCTACTTCTCACCTCCATAATCCAGAATAATATGTGCAGCTTGGGTGGTAATATCCCCTATTTACTGATGAATTGGCCCCACTCATCCCACTCTCCATGGTAGATATAATTTTCAGTCTCATGAGATGTTAAATTCACTCTCCTATAGTAACAATATATGTTTTCGTAGTAATATACTAACCATTACAAGGCCATAATTAGGTTAAATACTCACAAATCAAGTATGTAATGATCCCAACTGAAATTATACACCTCAACCTTGAGAGAAAATCCCTTTCATAAATAGATGCCTCTCAACCGTACTCTAAATGGTGAATTTATCATCATAACTCCACTCATAAACTCTACCACCACGCTCCAACCATTCACATGTTGTGAAGATATAAAATAATTATAGGCATCAGTATCAAATAAGGCACTATCTAGAATTTAAGCTATAAGAATAGTACCTATAATTATCAATGTTCTAGCCTTTCTATCCACCATTGTAGGCTGAACGGAATGCAACCATCGTATCCCTATTACCTATGATGCATTATGATTCACTTGAGCTTCACCACTCTAGAAATACAATATCTATTTCCCAAAATAACCAAGTCCACTGGATCTATGACCATGTCCAGTATAACTCTAGCTGCCAGATTGATATGGTGTAGAAGATCCCCTTCCCACATTATGATTCCACCTAGCCTCTCCATAGTTACATTTATATCGTGGGTTAATTGAAAAACGTCTATAGATGTACCATCCTTTAACAAGCTCTTTATTCCACCGGTGTTCAGGTATAATTCCTAAAAAAGAGGCTCGGCTTACCACACTGGTGGAAAATCACTCGAGTGAGATCCTGAGTAACTAATCTTTCCCCCTAGCCACCCTTATTTTCAAATATCTTGTTGAAATTATCATAGTGACACCAGCTACTCTTGGAAGAAGTACCTAATGATCACCTAGTAGAAACCACATGTCCTCTATTGAAATACTCCTTAAGGTTCCCCTTGGATTTGAGAGTCTGATTCACCACTTCAAAAAACTTTTTTAGATGAAATATATTAACTTGATATTTAATCTCACACATAAGTTCATCATGGAAACACATTTTCATAGCATTATCATCCCCTACCAATGCTGTATTGAAGTGATTCAAGTCAATAAAGCATCCATCATAGTTCATCACAAACATACTCATTGGTTTAACTACATGAACTCAACTACCCCCTACAATCTTGAAGTATCTGGATAAAAGTGCTCTACGAACTTCTCCAAAAAGTCCTTTCATACCACTCCCTTAGCCTACTCAGTCTGAGCCTAGACATGCCACCATCACTTCACTGATCCTCATAATATATAAGTATCTAACTTGACCATCTTTTTAGTAAGAGTCTCTAAAAGATAAATTATAGTATGGATAGACTCAATATAGAACTCTATTGCCTCAGATCCACCCTCTCCAGTGAAAGTCAGAGGGTGTTGCAACTGAAACTCCCATGTCAAGTCATACATGCTCTTCACAACTAGATTTGGGTCTCTCTTCATAAACTACATGAAGTGAGAAAAGTTCTCATGTAACTTCTCTCTATCTCCTTCACCTATCACTATCAGTGCCTTAGGTTCCACTACTAGTGGATCATTTCCAGCCATAACCTCTTGTCGTCATGTCAACAAGAATCTTTGTGGACCCATATATCTACATTTCCAAATTCAATTCTTAGGACATATAACACAATATCAACATAATTACATGGATTATCATAAATCCATAAAAATTCCTCCCCCAATCCCCACCACAAGGTCAAAACTAAGGCACTATCACTACCCTTAACCATCCTACATCTAGTTCATGGTTAACATGTGAAAAATCATTCTCAATATTCAGGTTCCTCACTAGAAACACATTTACCAAATTTTTCATCATTTTAAAATTTCATGTTCATATTAGCCACCATTTCAGTTCAATTCACAAGCAAGGAAAAACATTTCAATTTCAAAAACTTACCTAAAACCAACTTTTCCATGCATGCCTAGAATGATTCATGTCAAAAATTACTCCTGAGTGCCTGGAATGATGCATGCATGCTCAACTCTTATTCCATACCAATACAAGATCCAAAACTCAGAAAAAACACAAAAAATAATAATCCCTTCACACAACAAGTGAATCATTCGAGGTGAAATAACATCCAACAGTAACAACACACATCAATAACAACAATTCCCATCCTGGGAACTTGGATTCTACCCTTATACATGGGTTATATACTCTCATGCGCATGATCATAACCAATGATTGAATCATCATTTTATCATGTATAACTTTCCCAAATAGTAAGACAAAATAAAATTAAATAAAAAACCTTTGATGCCACTTTGTAACATCCTGACATGGTTGCCACACACTAATTCCCCAATTTGGTCAGTTATGTGACCTCAAGTGTGTCTCCTCGTACACCAGAGGCTTCCGACTATTAGTTAGGTTCTAATATTTATTATGGGGAGACTATACCTTCTTTATGAAAGTAACAAAACAATGGAAATGAAAAAATAATATCCAAAATATATAACCAACAACTCAACCAAACCAGTATCACATGATAGCCAAAGTATGAATACAATATTCAAAACGAAATAGTAGCTTTGTCATACCAAATACGTGTAAAGTTTCAAATAAATAACCAAAATAAAGACATGTTGAAACTTCTAAGGGGTTCCACATGACATTTATAGTTTCATCATCCATGCTCCATCACAAATTAACCATCTAATATAAATCTCTTTCCCTTATCTTGTCCTACAAACATGAAGTCTATTCGGGTACTAATTAGGTAACCCTAATAAGATGCAAGTACAACTCAGTAGGCAACCACCAACGACATCTAAAACAATATTCAGTCAATAATAATTTTTTTCATTGTATAAATAATTAATTAAAATTCATAAGTAAACATTTATCACATTTTTAATTATTCTTTAATTAACCGTAGAAACACCTCAGGTTCCCAAGGAAACCCAAAAGATCAATACCTTCTTTGACCCATTCTGGAGTCTAAACCATATCACAATACCAAGATCTAAATTTTCTATTTCATTTAAAATCATATCATGGCCAAATGGAACCATAGTTTAATGCCAACTCATGGGCATATAACATCATGTCTAACACTTTATGGGTATTTGGAGCCTCTACCCCTATCCCACAACACAATATCGCATATATGTATTCAAAGCCTTGATCCCTAACCCACACTCGCTATCTCATATGGGTATTTAGAGCCTCATTCCCTATCCCATGCCACAATATCACATATTGGTATTTGGAGCCTCAGTTCCCTATCCTACACCATAATATCACATGTGGGTATTTGGATCCTCAGTCCCTGTTCCACACTCATTTACCACATATAGGTTTTTGGAACCTCACTTCGTGTACCATAGTTATATATCAATCAATCATATATATATCACTTATATCTCATCAATCAAAGTTAATCAACATTATCCTTCTTATCACATTTCACATCATTATATACCATTACAATTTATCATAAAAAACATGGTTCCTCAATTTAATGACATGGATTAATGTGAAAAAATCACCATTAAATCATATAAATCATAATCCCAATAACCATTTAAGGTTAAGTTAGACATCTCATAATTATTATTATCAATTAATTCATATCACATTAATTTACCAATTACACAATTCCAATTTCCCATCAATTCTAAAATCACAATGTTCCATTAATTAACTAACCATATCCTCTAATTAAATATATCATTTACTAACTTTAAGGTGTCATAAATTTTTCAAAGATAGTCCTTAGACTGGGATATCACGAGATGAGAGTGAAGGAAGTGGAGATTCCTAAAAATTATTTCAAGGTTAGGTGTAGGAGTTAAAATTATCTTGTTAGGTATTTTGACATTACAAATTCTATTGTACTTTTGATGGACTTAATGAACTAAATTTCTCATCGACATATTGACACTTTTTTGTGGTGTTTTTGGATGATATATTGGTCTACTCCAAGATGAATAAAGAATATCAGGACTATCTATAAATTTTTTGGAAACATTTAAGGGGAATGTTACGAATGAAAATATGTTTAAGTTCTAGATTTGGATTCAGGAATTTAAATTTTTATTCCATGTTGTATATAAGAAATTAATCTCTTTGAATCTTGAGAAGATACAAATAAAGATTTATTGGAAATAACATAAGATTTTATTTGAGATAAAAATATTTATCGGTATCACTAAATATTAAAGTTTTAATGTTAAGTAATTCTCCTAGTTAATATCTATCATGATGGGTCTAACCCTAAATTGAGTGAAATTTTAATGTTATAAGAAATGTCTAAGATTTTTTTTATAATTAAATCTATGGTTGACATTGGTTCTCATTATGATTCTTCATAAGCCTAGTAAGAGCTATTAAATGTATTATGATTCATTAGGTATGAGGTTTGGATATGTTTTGATGTACCATGACTATGTTGTGGACTATGTCTCTTTTCATTTATTCCATCGTGAGAATAACTACCCCCTCATAACCTAGAGTCGGCAACATGAATTGAAAAAAAACTGTCGATATATCTTTGTAGAGAATATCATTGTATATACATGCCATAAAATTTTTAAGTAAAAATTATCCTAAAATGATATAAATATTTGACTAGATTAATGGGTGGAGTATCTCTAGACCTTTTATTTTGATTTATCCTATACCCTCAATAATGGAACTGTGGTGGTTTACACCTTAAGCAGGAAGGTTCCTAATCATAAGATGGAATAATGTGAGGATGAATGAAATTTTATGAGATTATTTCCTAATAAGTGTCAAGATGTTAAAGATGAGGATGTTAAAATATTCATAGTCAGTTTGAAATTCATGCCTTCTATGGAATATCAGATTCAACTATAGTGGGTATTGGATACTGGTTGTTAGCATACAAGTATAATTCTAAATTATAAGAAAATATTAGGCGATTATTCTCGATATATTGGTGGTTATATTTGATTCAGAAAGAGGTGTGTGGTTTATTTACCTTTAGGTAGGAGTTGATGGTAAATGGGCTCCATTCTAATTATCCATTTCACCTCTTTGATACCAATAATTTTTATAATTTTAAACATCAGTATTGGTTTCCTTGGATGAAGTGAGTGGTTGTTAAATTTTTTCCAAATTGTTTTACCTTTCAAAACAAAAAGGTTGGTCATTATAAGGTTATAAGGTTATTATAATCACTTTATATTTGTATCTCAATAGATTTCGTTATTATCTTTCCTCATAATATTTGTGGGAAGAATTTTATAAGGGTTATTATTGATTGATTGATGACATAAGTTCACATTTTTCCTATAAAGGAGTCAACCTAAATGTTTGAACTTAGGAACTTATATATCCATGATATTATGAAACTTCAAGGTTTTATATCTATAATTTTTTATAACCAATACCCATGCTTTACTTCTCAATTCTTGAGAGGACATCAAGAAGTGATGGTTTCTTATCTAAAGTTGAGCATGAATTATCACCCAAAAATGAATGGTCAAATAGAGTGGGCTATCTAGATTCTTGAAGATATGATCTGAGTTGGTGTTATTGACTATGTAGAATTGTGGGAGAAACATCTATCTTTGGTATAATTTTATTATAATTATAGTTATCCAACCTTGAAAAAGATAGCTCCCTTCAAATCTTTTTATGGGTTACTATGTTAGTCCCCTATTTATTAGACCGAATTGAGTGAGAATTCCTTTTTAGGACCAATAATTATTCAATATATTACTTTTAAGATTCATCGAATTTGGTAAATATTGGTGATAGATCAAATTTACTAGAAATATTATGTCGTTCATCATTTTCATCTATTGAAATTCACCATCAGTGATTGGGTGTTTAATAGGATTTCCCCTCAACTAGGACATTGTAGAATGGGTAAGAAAGGTAAGATGATGTTGTGATATGTTTTTTCTTTCAAGGTAGTGGATAGTCATGGGAAAGTGGCATACTGACTAGCCTTACCATCCTAGTTGACATCTGTCAGTGATATGTTTTATGTATCCCAATTGAAAAGTATCATCCAGATGATCACATGAAAGGCTTCATTAATTCTATTAGGGAAACCAATTTAGAAATTTATAAACTCTAAAAATACTAAATATATATTAAGGTAGTAAAGTGTAAGTCGAGGTTGATCCCATAGAGAAAACGTAAAAATCACTTTGAAATTTAAGAAAGATTAAGGAAGAATAAGATATTCAAGAATGGTATTAGTTTTAGATAAATTATACGATCGTACCAAGCTAAGTTTTCTGAGTTCTTGAATTAGTGTATTATAAAGAATTAACTTAATCTATATTTCATTGTAATTGAATCTTATTGAACCTCCTATCAGAGTGTACACTCTCCAATATATTCACCCCCCTTTTTGACAATTGTGTACTCCTATTAGTTAATATATTGGGTAATAACAAATCTTGTTTACATGTAACCATACTTGTTCACCTAATAGTCATGTAATGAAAAAAAATAGGATAGTTTCTATATTGATAGCATATTTTTTCCCGCCCCCAATGGTCATGCATGGAAGAAAGAAATTAAATGGAGGTAATTATGAATGAATACAAAAAACCATGACAAATTAAATAAAAACCCCTACTTCGCTAAATGAAATCCCTCATCTGTACATAGATTGGAATAAAATTACTTACCCCCACATTCAAGTCATGAGAGGGAAAAAATCACTTCCACAAAAATGGGTTTTCGCAGCGCTACCCTTTAACAACGCTAAAAAAGCACTAATAAATGGTACTTTTAACTGTGCTAAAAAAAGAACTATTAAAAGTGCCCCTTTATCATCACTGATAATGTTACCCCCTTTTTCAATGATTTTTTTAGTACTGTTAAAGAGACCCTCTTTATTAGTGCTTTTTTTTAGTATCAATGATAAATGGAGGTATTTATCAGTGCTTTTTTCACTAACGCTGATAAAATGTATATTTCAAAAAACATATTTCATTAAAAATAATATATTGATATATAAATATATAAATATATTTACATTTATATAAATATAATATATATTTTTTATATTTTTTTAGGTAAGTATTAATCAACATTTTCACTCGATATATAAGATATCTAGTGAAAATGACTTATAAAATATTATAAAAAATATTAATTAATAATTTGATAATTATTATTGAGTAATAATAATTGAATACAATTTGAAGACAAAAAATCAAAAAATTAATAAAAGGTCTAAAATAAGATGAAAACGTAACTCAAACTTTAAACGTCATAACTTTTGATCTGGGTGTCCATTTGGGATCTACAACAAATCAAATCATAGCCTACGACGATCTCTACGCACTAATAATTAGAGTATACCTTCCCCCAACACCATTGCATTTTTTTTTGACAAAAAACACCTAGAAGACCTCCAAAATTGAGTTTTTCATCGGGGTACCCCAATTTTTAAACATTCAATGAAATTTCAGCCTCATTTAAGGAGGGATTTTTTTCCCTTTTTCAATAAGGAATGAATTTAATTCGAGGGATTATATTCATATTGATATTATGGATTTTAAATTTTATCATTCTTTACAATGTGCTATTATTTATAATCAAATATATAATAATATATACATATTTTTAATATATTCACACATAAAAATTTAATTTTATAAATAAATAATTAAATGTATTTACATATAAAATATATTTCTCAATATATAAGTCTTATCTAAATAAAAACTAATATCCATTTTATTTAAAATATATATATATAACATGTGTGCTTATATTTGTGTGTGTTTGTATTAACAAATTGATATATATTCTCTATATAGTCTAGAATATGTATATACATATTAATATATGATATTTGAACATGTATATAAATATGTATAATCATACTTATAGATACACATATAATATGTGTGTGTGTGTGTTTCGTCTATCATATGTATATACATATTAATATATAATATTTGTAAATGTATATAAATATGTGTGTGTGTGTTATATATATGTATTTATTTGTTTATACACACAAAAAAATATTTTATAAATGTACTTAAAACTAATCTTATAAATATATATTAACATATGAATTAATATGTGGATAAAAAAAAACTAAATATATATAAACAACTATATATAAATATATATTATTATACAAATAAATATATAAATATAAATAACTATATATATTAATATATGAATAAATATATAATTATATAATTATAACTATATAGGTATATATATATATATCATTAAATGGAGAACAAAGTAATATGGGGGAGTGGTAAAGGGTCCAGGCGCATAGAGGGGAGGTCTTGAGTTTGAATCTTGGGGGAGGTAGGGGTGCACACACGAGTGAAATCAGGGCTTGCGTTGTTAAAGGGTGGGGTGGTTGGGGCGTGCGGGCAGGTTTCAAGAAATTTTAAAACCCTCTAATTTTCAAAAATATTTTTTAATTTTTTTTAATTTTCTTTAACTTTTATCAGTGATAAAAAAATGTGTTGATAAAGGATCATTTTATCAGCGCTTTTTTTAGCGCTGATAAAAGACCACTTTTATCAATGATTTTTTTAAACACTGATAAAAGAGGTCTTTATTTGCACTTTTTTTAGCACTGATAAAAGGGACATCTTTTAATATGAGCTCAATTATCAGCGTTTTTCTAGTGCTAAGAAAAATATTTTTTAGCACTGATAAAGTATTATTTTGTAGTAGTGAATAAAATAGAAAATGACATCAGAATCACTCCAGCATTGTTATGCATCCTCCTTGTCACTCTATTTATTAACAAGTTCCTCTTGTATCTATTCATCATCATGGTTAATATCTCTTTGATCTTCTCTTCAAATTGAATTTTCTAGCTTAAATATTGTATCTCGTGGATTGTTTATTTTAATTCTCCTACTCTCCTCAAATCTAGTCATATTTTCTTCTCTTTATCTCTACCCATTAAAATCTCTCATCTCAGCCATATCTCCTTGTTTTTTAATTATATTATCTCTTCACATTCTCAATATCTCAATTTTGCCTCCAAATCCTCCAAATACTGTAAATCCTTCAACTCTATCCTCTAAATCATCCAATCTTCACCTCAGTTTAGTTTTAAAACTCCACAGACATAGTTGTACTCCAAAAATGAATGACTTTTCCATTTATATCCCTTTTAACACTTATGAAACACTTGTATAGCCTAAAGATATTTATCTTACAAAATTTTTCAGATATAAAAGCTACAATGTGAACATGGGACGTTTATTGCAACCTCACTATCACCAACCCTAACTACAGTGTGGTAATATGGCGTAGCCTTCTGTATGCATGGAAATCCTATTTTACAACTTTTTTCATTCACGGTGTAGTGAAAGGATGCTGTTGCAACTTCTTCTTCATCATATAATATATATTTTCACTACAACATGGTTCTCTAACTATGGAACAGCCTCATCATTTCCATCATCAGGCTACAGAAGCTACGACATAATAGAAGGACCATGGTGCAGCCCTCTATCATCATTTTGAGACCAAGAGTCACTATGATTTATATCCAAGGTTGTGGTGTGGTCATATTTAAAATTCTTGTGGATCCATGTGTTTTAGTTTATTGGACATGGTTGGTTTGGGTCGTGGTGGTGGCGGGTATAGCGCCACTGGTACATGATGAAGATGATGCAAGTGATTCCAGGAGGATAGTGTTTCAATAAATTAAAATAGCACCCACAAATGAGATGGTACCACAACAAAAAATTTAGCAATTGTTCACTGCTTAATAATATATCCATCCTCTGAAACCTAAAATAATAATTTGAATTAGATATATCTGACTCTTATGTTACATGGATTGCTTTTCCTTCTCTTCTAATCTGTCAGCTGCCTCACTCTAAAGATCGGGTTATATTGTGGTGCTATTCTGATGGAGGATCGATTGCAATGGTAAACTCAACTGTGCACACGTAGATCACTTGAAGTGATCGCAACACTGAAATGGATCAGCAACAAGATGGTATTTTTTTTCTTTAATTTGAAATATTATTACAACTCATGAAACTCTCCCTATTTATAGGTATAAAAAACACACAACATAATCAAACAGAGAAAAATCAAGTCCACTGTAGGTTGTAATAGGTGTTTCCCAGGCCTCTGAAGCCACAAAAGTCAAGCATCCTTTGTTGAATCCATCATACCTATATTCCAAAAATGGATGGTAGGTGTCATCAAAGGAATAATGATTTTAATATCCAACATCCCCACTTAAACTCATATTCCTCGTGACCCATGATTTTGAATCATATATGAGTGGTTGTCCAACCGGTGCAATGACTTCACCAAAGTCAAAGCCTTCCTTTTGCTTATAGCCTTAGATGGTGTCGATGGAATGGATTTCCTCATCCATCACTTTCTTCCAAATGACATCATTTTTAGCTTCCTCAAAGCTAACTCGATTGGAAATTTCCGAGAGATAATAAAAATTTACGTACTCCTCTTTTGGTTCCAATATCTCATATATATCAATAACACTTCGAATGTTTTGAGTATGTATATGAGAAATTTCTCATTAAATTTCTTCAGATATAAGATTATGTGGTGATGGAATCATTGATTCTTCAATTCATCGTTCCTCTAATGGTACTTCAACTATTTCGTCATCTTCTAGAGTGAGTTGTACCTCTTTTCAATAATCATCTTGACTCCACTTCCATGTTTTCTTTTCATAAAATATAACATATCTTCTAGATATAATCTTCGTGGGATGGTATTATAAAAATTGTATCGCATTTCTTGGTCTATGTATCCCATAAGGACACACTTTACTCCTTTGTTCTAGAGTGTTATTCATTTTGCCTCTGGGATCTTGACGTTGGCAATATAACCAAAAACTCTAAGATGACTCACACTTGGCTTGTGAGTACTCTAGTATTCATGTGGTGTCTTTTCTTTGAGGTTTTTTATTGGTAATATATGAGTAGATAAACCGCACATGATGCCACTTTATCCCAAAAAGTCATGGGCACTCCTTTGTCTTTCAACATGCTTCTCGCCATGTTGAGAATGGTGCGATTTTTCCACTCGGCTGCTCCATTGAGTTAGGGCGTGTAAGATGGTGTCAGCTAGAGCGGAATTCCATGTTTCTTGAGGTACTCTTGAAAAACATTGGATGTGTACTCTCCACCTTGATTAGATCACAAAGTTTGAATATGATGGTTTCTTTGGTTTTCCACTAGCACCTCGAATTCTTTGAAGATGCCAAATACTTCTGACTTCATTTTGAGAAAATATATCCATGTTTTCCTACTATAATCATAAATAAATTTCATAAAAATACCGCATTTTTTCATCTAATTTTGGATTTAATGGACCACACATATCGGTGTGAACTAGCTCCAGGGGTGTTGCAGCTTTCAAGTTTTTCTTCATTGCAAATTTGTTTCTATGATGTCTTCTTATAACAAAGATTTCAAAAAATTTATTTGGGTACCAAATGATAGGAATATAATTTACTATCTTATTACTTCCTAATAATCTTAAACATTCAAAGATTAAATACCCGAACATGAGATTCCATAGTCAATCTTTATCATCATTTATCATAGCCAAACACCATTGTACATCGGTTTGGATCATAAGGGGAAACATGTGGTTCTTCTCCATCGATGCTTTTGTGATCAAACATCCTCTGTCATCGATAATCACCAATGGTTTATTTTGAAAGCTTATGTGAAAGCCTTTTCCATAAACAACCCAATGGTCAAGATGTTGGTCTTCATGTTAGGTATATAATAGAGATCAGATATGAAAGCATGATTTTTGTCTTTTTGCTTGATCATAATATCACCTCTTCTATAGACAAATATTATTGATAGATTTCCAAATGAAATTTCCCCTCTAACCCACTAATCTAGGTTCGTAAACTTGTGCTTGTTCCCTATCATGTGGTTGCTAGATCTAGATTCAAGATACCACGTACCTTGATTTTGTGTTGATTTTTATGCCATCAATACATGGGACTCGTCAAAATGATCCTATGCTTCGATGATATGTGCCTCCTTGGTGTCATTCTACATGGGTTTCTAGTACCAAAATTCATTGCTATAATGTCCATATTTTTGAAAATTATAGCATTGTATGTTTATTTTCTCTGTTTGGTGATTGTTGAATCCACCCCTTCTTCCTCGTGCACATTCTCGTGGATTATAAGTTTGATATTCACAGCCTCCTTGAGTTTTGATTCTTTTACCATGTCCTCCTTGTTCGCCTCTTTTTGGATTAAATTGTTGTCCACAGAATCTCCTGCCTTATTTTTTTCGAGATTCCCCCCTTGCTCCTTTTCAGAGTTGTTGAGATACAACTTTGATTACAGGGCCTGCTCCACTCCATTGGTATCACTCTGACTTTTCACCTTCAATTTGTGGGCTTGAAGAGACCCCGAGAGTTATTCAATATAGATCATCTCCAAGTATTTTTATTTTAGGGAAATGACTATATAATCAAATTTTGGATCAAGGGATCACAAAATTTTCTCACATACCTACATGTTAGAAAATTCTTCTCCATTTCATTGCAGTTGGTTCACCACAACCATTACACAAGTATGATACTCAGCAAAATTCTCATAAGTTTTCATAAATAGGGATTCAAACTCACCTCAAAAAGATTGAATTAAAATATGATTAACTTTTTCAGCACCTTGGAATTATTTTGGAAGAGTATCCCAGATCTCCTTTGATGATTTCGAAGAAACAATTATTTCTAAAGTTGCTTCGTCAATGCCTTAATAAATGTAGGATTTTTCCTTTTAATCATCCTTTTGTTCTTCCCAAAGAGTATCCTTTTGAGAATCTGGTAGATCAGACTCCGCTTCTTTGGATTCCGGCTTAGTGTATTCGTCCTCCACTATATCCATGACATCAAGGGTTCCAAGTACCGCATGAATTTTGGATTCACCAATTGTCATAATTGTTTTTCTTCAACTTAGGGATCATATCTTGTGAAAATGTATTCATTATGAAGTTTTTTTTGAATTTCACATGCCAATTTTTTTTATTTTTGGATTGAGGACTCCAACAATTTTTTTTGGATAAATTTATTTTATTTTATTTTCTTAGAATATGAATGGAATTTTTTTATGGTGAAGACTGCAACTATTTTTGAATGAGGCTTCCAACTATTTTTTTTCTTTGAATGAAAGAGGGGGTGTTGAAAGTTTTGTTCAACAATGATCAAAATTTATTTTTTTTGTTTTGGGGGAAAGAGGGGCATAGACCTAAGTGTCCGAAGGTGGGTAAGGTGAAAATTGATGAGTCATGGAGGAAAAGGTAGGAAAAAATGAGAATAACTTTTGATTTTTCAAAATTAGAGATAAGCATGAAAGGAATGGAATATTTATATATTTATTTAACAATATGGAATAGAGAATCAAAAAGAAACATGGAGTGTGGATTTTTGAGAAAAGCAACCAACGTTTGGATGGAAAATGAAAGATACCAAACACAAGGTGGGAAATCAAACCCACAAAAACTGGCATAAAGAATAAAGTAGGAGGAAGGAACTATTCACTTTCTTCCTCCTTTAGGTGCTGAAGGTATGTGAAGCATATGTGACGGAACTCTCACACAACTGGAGGAAATAAATTAAATGTCGCTCTGATACCATTGAAGGTGTTTATGGGTAGCGGAATTAGACACATATTCAACCTCCTTTGATACCACTGATGGAGGATCGATTGCAGTGGAAAACTCAACTGTGCACGTGCAGATCACTTGAGGTGATCGCAACACATAAATGGAGCAGCAGTAACATAATATTTATTTCTTGAATTTGGAATATTATTATAACTCACGCAACTATCCCTATTTATAGGGATACAAAACACACACAAAAATAAAATAGAGAAAAAACAAGTCTGTAGTTGGTTGTGGTAGGTGCCTCCCAAGCCTATGAATCCACACACGTCAAGAATCTTTTATTGAATCCATCATGACTCCATTCCAACAGTGGATGGTAGGTTCCATTAAAGGAATAATGATTTTAATATCCAACATATTCAGAGTAGGTGATGGCATCGTTCTTTTGGTAATGTCTTGTTTTTTTCTTTTAAAAACTGATAAAATTTAAATCTAATTTATTTTCTTTTTGAAAAATAAGTCTTAAGATTAAATTCACCAAAGTATAAGATAATTAAATTATAACTGGGACATATTTATCTATCAAGTTCATAACACACAAATTATGCATTTAATGAACACATACAAATCCACTGCACTTAAATAATATTTTCCCTTTAAAATAAATCTCAACTAAAACCTGGTTATATGAGGCTATAGCATTGGGGTTGGCCACATTTTTTTATGTCTTGTTATTTTTTCCTCTTCCATTTCATTCCCCCTGCACACCCATAATAAAACATAATCAAAATAAAAAACATTAAATCTTATTTATTTTCTTTTTGAAAAATCAGTCTTAAATTTTAATTAACCCAAGTATAAGATAATTCAATTATTACTGGGACATATTTATCTATCAATTTCATAACACCAAAATTATGCATTTAATGAAAACATACAAATACACTTCAATTAAATGATATTTTCCCTCAAAAAAATATCATCTAAAACCTGGTTATATGGTTCTATATCATTGGTGTTAGCCACAATTTTTTTATGTCTTTTTATTTTTTCCTTTGCCATTTCAGTCCCTATACACACCCATAATAAAACATAATCAAAATAAAAAACTTTAAATCTTATATATTTTATTTTTTAAAAATTAGTATTAAATTTTAATTCACCCAAGTATAAGATAATTCAATTATTACTTGGAAATGTTTATCTACTAAGCTCACAAAAACAAAAGCATGCATTTAATGAACACATAAAATCCACTGCACTTAAATAATATTGTTGATTAAGAATAAATCTCAACTAAGACCCAGTTATATGGGGTTATAACGCTGGTGTTGGCCACAATTTTTTTATAGGTCTTATTATTTTTTCCTCTACCATTTCAGTACCCCTACACACCCATATTAAAACTTCATCAAAACGATAAACTTTAAATCTTATTTATTTTCTTTTTGAAAAAATAGTCTTATAATTTATTTCACCCCAAGTATAAGATAATTCAATTATTACTGGGAAATATTTATCTATTAAGTTTACAACAACAAAATTATGCATTTAATGAACACATAGAATCCACTATACTAAAATAATATTTTCCCTCAAGAATAAATCTCAACTTAGAATGATAAAGGATCCCTCATGCTACTAATATTTAAAATTCAAAATCAATAAAACCAAACAATTTTCAATTGGTAAAAAATAATTTTTGAAGTGTCTCATATGATTCATTCATCAAATCCTCACTATTCAAAAATGTATTTGATCTTTCTCCATAAAAAAAGGATGATATTTCTCTTTTCTTACATTCAAGTGTCTCAATTTATCATTATTAAACATACCAAGTGGTCATTTACCTCACCTTGATTTTTCTTTTCTCATCACTCAAAGTAACAATTAAATAGAGTTATGCACATACCTTACATACATGTACCATACTTATGAACTATAATAGGACCTACATTATCCAATTTGTAAAGTAAAATATCCCTAAAAAACATGAGTTCATGCAATCACTACTACAAATATGCTCTTTAACAGTGTGCAAATATACTTTTAATGGTAATAAAAAGGTTTTGTTAATCACAGTGATGATAATGGGGGGTCCCCTTTATCAGCACTAACAAAGCACTGATAAAAGGGGTCCTTTATCCATATTAAAAAAACACTGATAAAGTTCTATCCATCTACAGTATGCTTTTGATATAACAGAACCCCCATAAGAAAAACCTGCAATTTAAAATTTTATATAATACATGTAATTTCAGACAATGATATAATTTCAAATAATGCTATATACATTTAATTGAAATCATGAATACAAAAATGTCCACCCATGGTATATAAAAAAAACATTTTTATTTATATTTCACAAAAAAAATCTTAATTTACATTTACACTTATCCAATAAATATTCTAAAACATTAATATTTCATCTTTTGCTCGGTTTTGAGTATGTCACTTTTTATTTTACTAAAATTAATGTAAATTTTTAATAATGACACACCTGGAGTTATTTTTCTCACAGCGTGTGTTATATTAAGGTACGGATAATTCTTACCAATCATAAATTACTAATGAATAATTGTCTTAAAGTATCAAAACGATCTGAATATCATTACTCAGTTTTTAGTATGTGAGTTGTGTTTTATTTACTAAAATGTCATTTCAAATAGTAAACATGCATTATGAGTCATACCGGTCGCATCATGAATCAGTTTGATTTGAGACTGCTTCATACACGTCAGAAATGACTTATGAATATTTGTCCTAAATTATCAAGAAAATCAGAGCATGTTTTCATGGTTTTCAATGAGTGAAACATTTTGAACTAAAATGTAAAGTTTAAACAGATAACAAACACTTTTAGTCATATTGGTCACACCATGTGTCAGATTAAGGTGTGGTTGACTCCAACTTGTCAAAAATGACTCATGGATCATTTTTCTCAAGTATCAAATCAATTTGAATGTGTTTTCTTGGTTTTTAGTATGCCATTTTTTGTTTTTACTTCAATTAATGTCAATTTTAAATAAAAAGAGACACTTTAATCCATACTGGTCACACTGTGCATCGTATTGAGATGTAGCTAATTCCTACATGTTAAAAATGAATAATAGATAATTTTTATGAAATATCAAAATAATCTGAATTTGTTTGCTCAATTTTCAGTATGTCACTTGTTGTTTTTATTTGAATTAAAGTAAATTTTAAATAAAAAGAGACACTTTGAATCATACTGGTCACACCATGCATCAAATTGAGGTATGGTTTACTCCTACACATCACAAATGACTCATAGATAATTTTCTTAAAGTATCAAAACAATTATAATGCGTTTTCTTCATTTCTCGTATGTCACTTGTTATTTTTACTTCAATTATTGTCAATTTTAAATAAAAATAGACACTTTGAGTTATACCAGCCACACTGTGCATTGTATTGAGGTGAGGATAATTCTTACATTTCAAAAATGACTAATAGAACATTTTCCTATAATATCATAACAATCAAAGTATGTTTTCTCTTTTATCAGTATGTCATTTTTCTTTTCTTACTAAAATGTCATTTCGAACTAGAAACATGCGTTTTGAGTCATACCCATCACATCGTGCATCAGTTTGACCTGAAACTACTTGATACACATAAAAAATGAATTATGAATCACTTTAATAAATTATCAAGACAATCATAATGTTTTTTCTTGGTTTTTAGTGAGTGACATGTTTTGAACTAAAATGTCAATTTTAAACTAATAACGGAAACTTTGAGTCATATTGGTCACACCATGCATCATATTGAGGTGTCGTTGACTCCTAAACATCTAAAATGACTCATGGATCATTTTCTTAAAGTATCAAAACAATATGAATGATTTTTCTTGGTTTCAGTATGTCACTTGTTGTTTTTACATAAATTAAGGTCAATTTTAAATAAAAATAGACACTTTGTGTCATACCGGCCACACTATACATCATATTGAGGTAAGGATAATTCCTACACATCAAAAATGACTAATATATCATTTTCCTAAAATATAAAAACAATCTGAATGTGTTTACTTAGTTTTCAGTTTTCCACTTATTGTTTTTAATTAAATTAATGTAAATTTTAAATAAAAAGAGACACTTTAAGTCATACCAGTCACACCATATGTCGGATTGGGGTTTAGGTAACTCCAACACATCAAAAATGACGCATGGGACATTTTCTTAAAGTATAAAAACAATAGGAATTCTTTTTCTTGGTTTTAAATATGTCACTTTTTGTTTATACTTAAATTAATGTCAATTTTAAATAAAAAGAGAAACTTTGAGTCAAACTGACCACATTGTGCATCATATTGATGTACGACTGATTGAAACATGTCACAAATTACTAATATATCATTTTTAAAAAATATCAAAGCAATATCAATATTTTTTCTAAATTTTCAGTATTTCAGTTGTGTTTTTTTACTAAAATGTCACTTCAAACAGGAAACATGAATTTTGAGTCATACTCGTTGCACCGTGCATCATTTTGACATGATACTACTTTATACATGTCAAAAATAAATTATAAATCGATGTCATAAATTATAAAGATAATGGGAACTTGTTTTATTGGTTTTCAATGAGCGACACATTTGGAACTAAAATGTCAATTTTAAACTGATAACGGACAATTTTAGTCATACTGGCCACACCGTGCATCGGATTGAGGTGTCGTTGATTCCTACATGTCACAAATGATTCATGGATCATTTTCCTAAAGTATAAAAACAATAAAAATGTTTTTTCAGAGTTTTTAGTATGTCACTTGTTCTTTTTACTTAAGTTAATGTGAATTTTAAAAAAAAGACACACTTGGAGTCATACCGGCTACATCGTGCGTCGTATTGAGGTGAGGTTAACTCCTAAATGTCACAAATGACTCATGGATCATTGGCCTCAAATATCAAAACAACCTGAATTTTTTTTCTCGGTTTTTTGTATGTCACTTATTGTTTTTACTTAAATTAATGTCAATTTTAAATAAAAAGAGACACTTTGAGTTATATTAGCCACACCATGCACCATATTGGGGTACAGTTGATTCCTACATGTCACAAATGTCATTTAGATATTGTTTCTAAACTATAAAAATAATCTAAATATTTTTTCTTGGTTTTTAGTATGCTAGTTTTGTTTTTTTACTAAAATGTCATTTCAAATTGTAAACACGCATTTTGAGTCATACCAATCGCATCATGCATCTGTTTGATGTGATATTGTTTCATATACGTCAAAAATGACTTATGAATATTTTTCATAAATTATGAATACAATCAGAGTGCATTTGTTTCTATTTCAGTGAGTGACATGTTTTGAACTAAATAAGTATTAGATAAAAATTATAAGTAAATTAACTTACAAATATTAGATAAAATGATGAAAATGAATTAATTATATAAAAAGACACACTTTGAGTCATACCGGACACATTTTTCATTACCGTTATTTCTTTTTGTTTTAATTGTTGAAATGGAAGCACTGAATTTTTGACATTTATCACTTTCCTTCAAGTTCCCTCTACTGCCTTTGAAGGGAAGTGATAAATGCCAACAATGCAGAGGTGACAATGTTTTAAGGGAAAATAAGTTTTTAGAAGACATTGTTTTCATGAGTAGTCAAAAATTTAATTTATATTATGTTAATGCAGTAGATAATAGTTAATATTATGAGGAAAATGTGGTATATTAAAAAAACATTACCTTCTCATTGAATTCTGAGTTTCAACTTTGAAATCTAATCTCTCACGAACATGATCAGTTTCGAAAAAACCACCCCAACTCAAACAAAGTAATCCACCAATATAAGAAAACAATTATTATGTGAGTAATACTAAAAATAAGTAAATTAAACATAAATATTAAATAATCCACTACTTCTAAGGAAGTAAAATCTTGATTCTATTTGTGTACATTTTTCCATCAGGTATGTTTCCCATTCGTTTCTGAGCACATCTATATCATCTTGTGAATATGAGTATTTTCTCCAATCATGGTAGTACTGGAAAAATATAAATATACAATAGATTAATAAATATTTTAAATGAAATAGTAATTATATTTGAAAATACCTCTTCAGGGATGCTAGTTGTTTCATGTAATATGATCTCTCTCATAAATTTACAAACATAATAATCGTAATCTTTTCCATTGGTTCGTTTCAAACACTATAGAAAAATTGAAGAGAATAAGTAATTTGTTTTGATATTTGTTTGGATAGTGAAATATTATTATATATAACCTAATACTTGTCCAGTTATAGTACTTGTCTTGGTACTTATGCTTAGACCCTGGCCTCATTCCTTGTTTTTCATGATATTGATGCACCACCATATCATAAAAAATCCTCATTAAAAGATAATATAAATTATATAAATTGATGTCTAGTTATAAAACATTGGATGTAGTGTATCAAAAATTGAAAAACACCATCATGTGTGGATGTTGTGTTAGATATCTATGCATTGAATCCAGGAAATAAATCTTTGAAGTGTCCAAATTTACCACAATGAACATCCAAAACTGCCTAAAAACACAAAACGTAATAGGTAATGAAATAAATGAAAATATATTTTATATGATTCAATTGTATAGTTTTACCCTTGCATTGTTGTTATTAAATAGATTATTTAATTTGAAATTTATCTTTCATACGATTTAACCAGACCTGCCACTATTTCTCCCTTTTTATTGGTATCTATTTTTGTTTGTTTTGTAGAGGTGATGTGAGGATTAATAAGTCCAAATTTTATTTCATGGTAAAATCCCTTCAATTTGTTTTATATATATGAATTCAAAAATATAAAATGTATTTAGTCATAATTAATACAGTATATCAGCTTTTGGAAAATCAAATCATGAAAACATACCTCATGTATACATTTACAACTAAGCTACCTAGCCAATCTTAGTCGAGTATTTCACTTACACTCTCAACACCAATGAAGTCTTGATATTTCTCTCCATACATATTTTATTCAAAATAAACTAAGTGATTCTGACCATTTTTTTAACTTTGTATCTATATGTGCCTTCAATGATAGTAAATACGGATATAGAACCAATGGGGTAATAGATATTTTGGTATATCTTTTAATAAATTGGTTGATCGTTTCGATGGTTTTGAGGGGGGTTTTCTTTTCATTCCCATCTATTTTTCTGTGTATAATAACATTCATCGGTTTATACCTTTTTCATTAATTTTTAAAGGTTTAGTTTGAAAAGTAAATTGGAAATTAATACCTCATTGTCGACAAGTTTTTCTACAAGAAATGTAGGCAACGTGATGAATGTTCCAACAACATTTTTGATAGTATGAATATATTCCTCATGAATTGGAATAAATAGATTTGTGAACGTCTTGTAGGATGTGTTGATTGAAACTTGTACATGACTTTTTGGAAGTTGTATAATATGTAGCATGTCGTTTTGGATATTGAACATTGTATCCCTTGATACTAGGCAATGGGTGGGTATTTCTAGATATAAATCACAGTCATTATCACCTTGTAGAATATCAGTACAGAAAAGTTATCAGTGTCTGTGTGATTGAAATTTCGTAGAAACAATTATTAGAACATTAACTACCCTAGCTAAGTCACCTCTTTCATGGGAATAGATTGCCTCATAGTGGGTGGGGGTGGGGCGGGATCTCCACATGGTGGTTGTTCTTGAGTTGATTCTTCTCCTTACCCCCCCCCCCCCATCAAAGTTATCACCATCTCTCTATTTCATTGGAATTATTGTTCAAGGGTAGATATAATTGTTCTTATCTATTTTATTAATTCAATTTGATCCACCTCTTGTTTTTTTCTCAAAATTTGTTCGGGGTGTCATCCCAAAACTCACACCTCTGACGCGACAATATTGTTCTAGTCACTTCAAGGCCACTGCTAATATGTGTTCATCTGATACAAGTTTTGTTGATTATTATGACTATGTTAGATAGAAAACATAGTAAAATAAGTTATCATTTTTATGTATTATTGATTTAAAGAAAAATAAATTTTTATTATGTAATACTTACACATATTTCCCACACTTTCTGTGTGTTTTCATGTATTAGTATCCCATCATTATTTACACATGACTCCTTCTTTAACACATGGTGTGGGATGGAAGTATCTTTAGATTTGGAGTTATCAATCTATATATAAAAAGAGGAACATAATTATGGTGTTGTTTCATGTCAGATAAAAGAATTATGGTTGATTTAAAATACGTACCAATTTTTTTTCAAGTGAATCGTACCTCATCCATGCTTTATGGTAGGGGTATGCTAGTTTTTCAGATCATTCCTTATTTATAGCACTCATTTGGAGATACAAAAATAAAAAAAATCAATCAAAGTTATAAATACATGTATCGTCATACAACATATTACTAGCCACAATGTACCTGAAAAGGCACATATGCACGACGACCAGTAAATGCATCTCACAATTTTTGGGTTATCATGTGTTCATAGATAAGTGGTGGGTGAGAGTTTATTTTCCCTTCAGAATATTTATGATGATGTGTTGTTAGTATTGTGTGAAATATTCTATGAATACTTCCAGAAATTATTAATATATATTTCTTATGGGGTTCATTTACAATAAATTCAATGGATGATGAAGAGTAAGTTAATGTTTCATTATTTTATTTCTTAGTAAAATAAAGAAATTATATCATAATTTTACCTTAATCTCTTCCCATATCAGTGTCTTAATCTTGGACACAAAATGTTGTCATAAATCTACATCAATTGGCACACGTTTCTAAGTAAGGATTCCAATAAAATTGTTGAATATGGCCTTGTTGGGGTTAACATTATATCCTTGCACATTCCATAAAACCTAGAATTTTATTCCTTTGACATTCTCCTTAATGATTTTTTCTAAAACCGTCAAAATAAGATGCTTCTATTTTTTATGTGTCACCGGTCTTTCACCACCTACCATTTCCCCAGAATCAATATCATCAATATGTTCCTCTAGAGTGGTAGCATCGTCTTGTGCAGATGGTCAATGTACCTCTGCACTGGGAGCAATAGCAAGTTGAGAAACATGTTTTTCCTCATGAATGAGAGAACCATCACATGCAGAAGGTCATTCCTCTACACTGTGAGAATCAGTTGGTTGAGAGACCTGTTGTTCCTCAGTATTGGGAGCACTAGCACGTGCACAAGTCATTATCTATAGAAGTGGTTTAATATTTCATTTAGATTACATAAATTTAGCAGAAAATAGATAATAACATGAGGTAACATGATGCATATTATGAAAAAAAAATGTAACATAATTATTGAAATCCCTTTTTTTAAAGGCTAAATGGATTTTACCCCTCAATTGACGATCCAAAAACCTTCATTGTGGTCTCCTCTGATATACAAAACTCCATCTACATTGGTACCATTATGAAATTATTACGACATACCAATGAAAGTGTCATCCTCAATTGAATTTTCCTCAAACCCTTCAATGGTTTTTGTCAATAATAGAATAATTGACCGCTTTCAGTGTTTGGGATGTGAAGGATAAAATATTCGTACTTCTTATGATTCCACTATAAACGGTTTTCCTTTGTACCACTCCTTAATGAAACTAATTTTCATAAATACCAATTCATCCATTTTAACAGCACTTCTGTTATCAACCCACTTACATTGAAAAATCAACCCTTGGAATGTTGTATAATCTAACTCCCATATTTTTTTGATGATTCCAAAGTATGGAATATTCTCATAAATTGGATTTCTATCCTTAGTACCAGAAACATGAATCGCTTCATCCATGAGTGTAACTCTATTATTTTACATGGTACTGTCTTCATCATTCTCATTTTTATAGAACTTATAACCATTAATTATAGAAACATTGTAAGATAATACATACAAACTTAGTCTTCCAGCTATCCATTGGAGTAATTCTAAAATTGAATCCATATTTTCATCTGAATTCTTTAAAAACCATCCTATTAACTGTTTATTATGTGTATTTGATATCCTTATTTCAGTCCTTGATGGATTCAAATGCCTAAGAATTTCTTCAGGGGTTTCAACATATAAGGAGACCTACAAATTGTTATGAAAAACCTAAAGGTGGGTCTGTTCTTGATCTGTAATATTGATTGTCACAATATCTCCTCCAGAAATTTCTTCACCTAAAAACCACCCAGTGTGATGAGATTAAAGTAGACTAATTCTTTCCACACCAGACAGGTATTCAGTACAAAATTCAATGGTTTCCTAAATAATATATTACTCTGCAATAAAACCCTCTGGAAGACTTCAATTTTTGACATACCCTTTTAGAAGTTTCATATAGGTTTCAATGGGGTACATCCATATATAGTGTATAGGACCACATAATTGAATCTCTCTCACTATGTAAACCATCAAATGAACCATCATATCAATGAATGTTGGTGGGAAGAAAATTTCCAATTCACATAATATGATGGAAATTTCTCTTTCCATAGTTGGAAATTTCATTGGGTCTATAAATTTGTTTCATATAGATTTGAAGAAGAAACAGAGTTTTGTTAATGTATGAAAGGCATTTTTTGGGGAAATAAAACATAAAGATATAGGCATTAGATCTTGCATCAAAACATGGAAGTCATGTGATTTCAGTCCCTTTAACATCAAATTGGTCATTGACACAATGTTATTGATATTCAATGAATACCCCTATGGAACCTTTATATCATTCAAGAAGTTACAAAACTTATATCTCTCCATCCTAGAAAGAGTATAAGCAGCTAGAGGAATAAAAGTTTGTTTTTCACCCTTCACTGGTGCCAACTCTTCTCATATTCTCATGTCAACCATGTCCAACCTAGCCTTAATTCCATCTATTGTTTTTTAGGGTGAATTCATGTCGATGAAACTATCACATAAATTTTTTCAACATGCATAACATCAAGAAAATGATTGATGTACATAAAATTCCAATATGGAATTCAAAAAAATGATCTCTTTTTCCAACCGATTATTTTAAGGTTTTTTGAAAAAGGTTTACCAAAAGTAGTGTCCATACCTTTTACTTTCTCAAACATTTGATCACCTATAAGAGGATATGGTGTTATAAGTTATTATGAACTTCTATCAAATGATGTCTTCCAAGATCGGTATGTATGTCATCGGGGTAGCAATCTACGATGTCCTATAAACATGGTTTTCGATGAATGATTCAACTGAATTGACTGGGTACCTTGTTCACAGACGGGATACCCTTGAGTTCCTTTAATTTTATATCCTATAAAATTTCCATAAGAAGGAAATTAATTTATCATCTCATACAACATGGCTCTCAATATGAAATCTTCATTTCTATAAGAATCATACAATGTAAAACCTAAATCCCACAATAATTTCAAATCCTCAATCAATAGACCCAAATAAACATCGATATCATTACCTGGTTGTTTTAGTCATGATATAAACATAGATATCATGATATATTTTCATTTCATGCATAACCATAGTGTAAAGTTATAATTTACTAACATAACTGGCCATGTACTATGAGTTCTTTTTTGAAAACCAGAAGGATTAACTCCATCTATAGATAATGCAAGATGAAGGTTTATCAGCTCGTTTCCAAATTCAAGATACTCAAGATCAATTCTCTTCCACTGAGGAGAGTCTATCGAGTGATGTAGTTTCCCATTTTATTTCTTGTATCTATGTGTCATGCCAATTTCCCTGCAGTATCCTCACTTCTATATAGGCACATAAACCTTGAATTATTAGACAGTGCCATAAAACTTTCATAAGACCATATTAATCTTTATTTTATTGATAAGAACCACACTTTGGGCATTATATAAGTGATTTTTGGTAACTTTAAAATAGTATACAGTCATTCAGTCAGTCATGTATTCTTTTAAAGATCATACCCATTGAGTGTAGAATTATTTTGGTGTTGTATGTTCGAATCGAGAGATCATTATCTTCTGGGAGCATGTAATTCAAGAGAGCAAGTAGTTCTTTAAAATTTTCATCACTCCATATGTTTCTTGATTTCATATTATAGACCTTCAGTACAGCTAAAAATTCTATATATTTAGGTTAACCACTACACAATGACATCTTTTCACAACTCTTTAACTTCTCAAACAATTTTTAGGAAATCATGAAGTTCATCTTAAATCATCCATTACATTTCCTTAATATCATCTTCACCATCATTCGCATCTGCAATGACATTCTCGATATAGTCTTATTCATTGTACACACTTGTAATCATATTAGATTATCCATAAAATTCAGTTTTATCCCAGCAACTATCTATATTCACTTTTTCCCCATGTTTATTCCAACATTTATAACTTCAATCTATTTCGTGATAGATCAAGTGTTCTTCCAACTCCTATAGACAAATTTTTCTTGAATAAAAGCATCATAAACATGGAATAAGTATTTGATAAGGGTCATATGCATGATCTTTTGCAAACATGATGAACTATTTCACTCCATCTACATACTCTTTTGTTAGACGATTGGCATCCATCCATTCTTTATTCATATCCATCGTATTTGATTTGGTAATATTAATATTTAAAAAAATAAATACAAAAAACTCTCATCTTAATACACCTTCATATTGTAGAAATTATTTACATTACACTTCATGAATATTAATTCTACCATGAAAGCATTGAAATTCCAATTACACTATCTTGGTGCCTACTTAAGCCCAAAAAAAACTCCATTTGAGACTGGATTGAAGCTTCTATTCTATTTATAATGAAACATTCAAGTTGATCTATGTAGATATCTTCCTATAAATCTCTCTAAATTAATATAATCGTGACATCCATTTGTTCTAGAAATAAACCTTTAATGGAAACGAAGGGAGGAACTATATGAATTATCATATTCTTTACATCAGGAGAAAAAATATAGCTAAAATATAATCCTTCTAATTATTAAAATACATTTACCCTTTCCATGGTTTTTTTATTGATCTACTTGTCTTCCCTATATAATGTAATTTTTTTCTTAAATATATAAAAATATAAAAAACATATTATGGAAAAACTACATTTTAGATGTCCTTTGAAAACTATTTATGAAATCATAGTTGCAATCCCCTTAAAAACCAACCATTTACACAAATTCCTCTTTAAAATAACACATCCTTTTTAAAATAAACCAATCAGTTACAAACACTCTTTCACAAAACCCTAATTCCTTTTTTTAAACAATTCAAGGAAACTTAATGACCCAATAATCTTAATCATTTAAAATGAGTGAAAACCATATATATTTTACAAATTTTTATTTAAAACTTCACACACCCCTTGTTAAAATAAAACCATCATTACATACGCTTTCAAAACATTCAAATCCCTTTATGAAAACCAATAAGGTAAGTTTACAAACACTTGGCATGCAACCCAAGTCCATGCCAAGTGTTTAAATAATTTAAAGCTATTTAAAACCCAAAAATGGTATGTTGAGAACATATAAGTTTTTAAGAAACATTTCAAAACACATTAATCGTTATAAAAGATCTACATAGGCATTTTCAAAAAGACATAAATCCCAAGAGAGGCACTTTATAAGGGATACATGAATCATAAATAACCAAAACTTTATAAAATATAAATCTATAAATGGTTTTTCATGTCTCTCATGAATGAGTAGTATGAACCCTATAGTTTACTCTTGTAATAATACTGAGGAGTGAATAAGTGATAAATAAAGACATAGGTGTCACTTTTCCAGGATAATTTTGAACATAAATTCACATCTCTTCCAAGTGGGAAACCATCTTCTACTTGATGCTTGAATCATGTACTACCTAATCTTTATCCTTATAATATAATACATTATAAAAAATGTTCCCTTTCTTGAGGGTATGCATTAGGAAAAAGTTAAAGGACTATAGGTACTCAAACCTTCTCTACTATCAATGGTTCATTTCACTTTTTGATTAAATATATTTTAAACACTTTTTTAGTGTATTCCAAAAAAATCTCACCCTAAAGATAATACCAATAACACATCATGTAAATAACCACTATTTCCAAATCTAGGAAAGGATTTGGGAAGTTTCTATTATGATTCCTTAACTATCTAGACCCATAAGAAACCACATGACCATCATAGACTGGAACTGTTCAAATCCCAACACTTTATACATCACAATATAAGGCATACTCATTGCCTAACTCATTTATGTTTAATATTGGTGTTTTCATCAATATCCCATTAAGATCAAAGAAAAGGAACCTATAGCACCCCAGGTAAATAAATAATATGAAATTTTCACATTTATCCATATTTGTGAATAAAATATTAATATTACTTTAAAGGAGACGCTATTCTCTATGGCGTACCCAATACGCAACAACGAGTTTCTTGGGAATCTTACGTTGCACTCTAATAATAAAATAATATTATTTTAAATGGTAGTTATCGCCTAGCCATTGTAATGGAAGGAATGAACATAACTAACTACAAAATGATTATATATTTTTGTCAAATATTTTTACTTTTTACAATAAATGTTATAGGATTAAAAATGCAAATGAATGCAATTTTAATCGTAAACATTCTAATATTCTTTAAAAGGTCAATTAACCGCCTTTTAATGGAAAACCTCTTTTAAATCCACTTTTTGAAAATTTTATGTGTTATATTTGACAAAATAAAATTCTTCTTTAGAATCGAGACATCAAAATTTACTTTGTGTAAATTTTTGGTATTTTTCCGATAAAGTTCATTTTTTAATGAATAGTGAAAAATGTTGTATTTTAATTCAAAACCTATTTTTAATATATTTTATTTATATGATTATATTATATTTTCAGTTGTTTTTAAAGTGAAATTAGAATATATTTTTACCATTTAATCCAATAGTGGTCTTTGGAATTAATTTCACTTTGAAATTGGACTTAAACTAGTGTCAATCTTTTGATATATATTGTTTCATAAAAACATGTTATTTGTTCTGACAGCGGGAATTAATTATTAAATTAATTAATGTAACTTATATGTTTTGAATTTTTTAAAATAGACATCATTTTTGAATTCATAATATAAAATATACATTAGGGGGAAGTTTTGGTATTTTTCTGAAAAACTCCAATTTTTGATAAATAGTGAAACCACTAAGTGGTAGTTTAAAAACTGTTTTTTCATTTAAATGAAACATTACCACTTCTGTGGTTTGAACTTCAAAAATCCAACATACACTTTTTTCATTAATATTTAAAATGTGGTTCAATGGGATTAAAATAATTTTTTGGTGAATAGTAATTCTTAAGTTTTTAATCGCGATTAGAGGTAATTAGTGTAATTTAAGGTAAAGATAATGTTATAATAATATGAAATGACCTTGACACATGTTCTACCCTTATTGAATGATCCATGTCAGACCAAGACAATCCATGGGACAACTTGGGGACCCCATGGAGCCACTTTGGTTGGAAAATGACATTAATACATTTTTATTTAAAGTTAAAATTAAAATGTCACAAACATGTGTTGTTTTACTAAAACAATTTTTACATAGGGTTATGTAAGTCATATTTTTTACTATAAATATTCATTATAAAGATAAAAAGATTTCCTACATCATGATATTTTTTTATAAATTTTAGACATTAAATAAATTAATTTATTTATGACACCGTGATGATGCAGTGATTACCTCATAAATGAATGATTTAAATAAAATGAGAAGATAGGGTGAAATATAAGTCATAAACATGTCACAAACCTATTGGATGGGTGGATTTCGAAACCTTATCACCATATCCTTGAAATATATTCTTTTGGTACCTTTAAAATCCAAAAATTATTTTATAATAAAGTAATATTTTATAACTTTCCAAGAGTGTCCCTCCTCTCCTCTTATAAAAGGCCCCCACCGCTACCACCTTACACACACCTATCATGCCTTTGGATCAGCCAAACCCTGCCCATTTCAACTCTCCACATCCCTATATTCATCATTAAAGCCTCACTTTTGGCAGAATCCTTTCAAAGGAATCCTTTGAGCTCAAATCAAAGAGAGTTACCCGATTTAAAGGTAATGTATTCCCTTGTGTTCTTTTGTTTTATTTTGCTTCTCCAAACCCCTAAACTCTTTTTATTATTTTTTTTGTAAAAAAACCAGTATCATAAATATACTAGGATTTTGTTATAATAATTATTCTAGCTACACTTTCACACACCTCCGTCTAATGGTTAAAGAACATATTGTTTCTATGGATGGTGAATTACTGCCTCACGAAACGATGATTGTTCAATATTCTTTTAACACCTTAAAAGGTGGCCATTAAGATTTCACTATATTTATATATGACATATAATATTTTTATGTTTTCCCTAATCTTCTGTATTTTTCATTTATGGCATAACTTTATGGTTTCCATTATGGGTAAACGCGATATCTTCATTTTAGGAAGTGCGGACTACCGCCCCCTCAAAGTGATTTGATTCGTTAATGCCATATGTGGGACGTATAAAGGATGGAATTAATGGTATTACATATGATATCCTAATGGAATTATAATATACCTTTATATAATTATTATTTTATTCCATTGAATACAAAAAAAAAAGAAATGAAAGTAGCATTCATGCGTACGTACGGCTTACCGTCTCCATGAACGGTACATTTCATTTCTTATCTCCAAATGTTATGTACTATTATAATTACATATATATAATGGATGTATATGTAATATATTACATCTAAATGTTGGATATAATTATGGAATGATAATATATATCTCTCATTTTGTTTTAATTCCATTAATATGACAAAAAATGAAAGTAGTGTTCATGCGTACGTACGGCCTACCGTCTCCATGAACGGTGCTTTTAATTTTTTATCTCCAAATGATATTGAATAGTATAAAATGAATATATACTGGATATATATGATATTTAAAACACCCATACTATTCTGTATATGATGTACCTATAACTACATGGAAAATTTTTTTCCAACAAGTTCAATTTTTACTCAGGTACCGAACATCGACAAAAACGTCTGATATGAACTCACTTTATTAACCAATTATTATAACATTATAACATGTTATATGAACTGAATAATAATCTTGAAATGAGGTCCTAAAGAAATTATAAATTGACCAAATTTTATTATTCCGGGCATTAAAGAACGATCGATTCCTGTCTGACACGAGGTAAGGGATCTGACCTCTCTCTTTCTTTTCAAGTACCCTGTTTTATGTCATTTCATTTATGCTCTATGTTATTATGTTGTAGGATGTTATTTAATATTAACCATACTGTAATTTTTATTTTAATATGATTATTTACCCCCTCTTACTCTCATAAATTCATTTTAAGAATTTTTATGTGGCGTCGTTAGGCTGCCGAATTTTCGTAAGGGATCCTACCTCTCTCTTTCTTTTTAAGTACTCTCTTTTATGTCATTTCTTTTAAGCTCATATTTATTATGTTTGGGGATGTTATTTTATATTCCTAATTCTGTACTTTTTATTTTCATATTATTAGAGACCCTATTTGATCTCATAAATCCATTTTTGGAAGTTTTAAGTGGCGTCGTTAGGCTGCCGAGTTTTCGTAAGTGATTTTTCATCTCACTTTTATTCCCGTAACATTTATGCTACGTTTGCCACTATTTCCTTGAGTGGTGTATGTAATACCCATTATTATACACTTTGTGTAGTATAATTTTATTTATGGGTATTTACATCTTCATTGTATGACCCTTCTTCCATGGGGTGTATGTTTCGAAAGTTACCCTACTCAGTAAGGGGACATTTCACCCTCCTCTTTTTAGAAGACTTATTTTGTTATGTCTTTTAATTCACATACTATTATGTTGGGATATATTATTATATATCCTTATTTATGTAAATTTTATGTCCAAGTGATGAGATACCATTTTCTCTCTCATCAACTCATTTTCTGAATTTTAAAGTGACGTCGTTAGGCTGTCAAATTTTTACAAGGGAACTTCTTAACCCAATTTTGATTCTTTGGGATAAACTTACACTCCTTGAATATGTAATGCTATGAATATGTGTGAATATCCTCTTATTGTTTTACACTTAATATCCACTTATATTTAGTGTATTCGTTTGTCACACATAATTATGTAATTGATTTATCCTTAATCCAAGGATACCGTATTTGTATGGGACTTCGTCTCAATCTCCTTTCATTGAGGACTATTTTGTTTTATACACAACCTTCTTTTATGCAGTGTATAAACCCCTTTGAATTTTACGTTTATCCAAAAGGAATCTTTTTATACGAAGCGTTTTACTAAACGACAAAAGGGAATGTTTTTGTCGTACGTATGCGGCGACAACAACTTCTCCGCCACCGTGACCATTATTTGAGTTTCGGCTTCCTCTACAAACCATACCTTTTTTAAAATTAAAAATAAATACCATGTTTTAATTTTCTTTTATTTTCGTATTGAAAATGGTTTTCATAATGTTTTTATATCAATGTGTTGTATTGATATCTTGTGATTGAAAAGTGGAAATGTTATGTTTCCTTTATGCATGTTTTATGTGATACGATTATGTTATGGTTCTTGGGAATTATTATGAAGACGGGTGGTTGTGTGATAAACTAAGGGCGGGTGAGCCCGATATAGCTCTCCAATGCAGTGGGTAACGTAAAGGGGTTAAACGTTAAGGTTTCTCCGAAGAGATTTAGGGAATATACTGTGATGTGTATTCCAAATGTAACCAAGAGGGTTACTCCCTACGTAAGAATGTTATGAATGCCTCAAGTTACCTTTATGACTTATGATTTATATGATTTATTCATGATTTGATGAGGTATGTTAAAATTCTTATGTTTTATGAGTAAATTATGATTTCATACATGGATTAATGTTTTCTTTTCGTACTTTTATATCCCTTACTGAGCTTTTTATGCTCATACCAGGTTTTTGAAATGTTTTTCACAGGTCAAGGGAAAGGTTCATGATATGATGGTAGTGTCAAGGAAGTGTCAAGAAAGAATCCATGTTTTATTTTAAATATGAATCTGTTGATGGGAAAAAACGAATATTATCTTTTATGTAACCACTTTGTTTAAATGTGGAATGTAATTCATGATTTATGATCTAATTATCTAAAACTCTAAACCTGAAAAGATCCTCAATGTGAATTATTCCTTTAATTCAATATTAAGTAAGGTTTAATTCTGGGGCCTTATAGTTGGTATCAGAGGTCGGTTTAGATAACTTTAGAGGTTAGTGTATTCTCTAAGAATAAGTGACATTACCATAATGGTTAGGATTTCAGAAAGAGTCCTAGTTTTAGATAAAGTGAATGAGTAAGTATATCTTAGTGTTTATCTTACTCACTAGTACATGATGGTTTTTTTGATATATTCGCACTGACATTTCTTTTTTTAGTGAATGGATGGATCTATCAGGAACCAAAGTGACAACAGGTTTGAAGGAAACTGTGGTGGTTCTCTGATTAAGAGACTGGATGAAATAGGGGATTCAATGAGGAAACTCGTGGTTTTTCTAAACCAACTATCAAGAAGTCATGATCAACCAATTGAACCTTGTTATGTTCTGTAATTCATCATTTATGAGATGACCAATCTATGTGTAAGTTCAGGTAATAATTATAAAGGTAACTATTAGAGTTTATATGATCCTTACTTTTGAGGTAATTATGGGTTATTATATGTTATGATGGAAAATGAAAGGCATGAGATAAACTTGAGGTTAAAATATGTTATGATTATTTTTGAAGATTTTATCTCATTTTGGGGAATTTTTTAAGAATTATATAGTTTTGGAAAAAGGACAACACGCAGACCGTGTGACAACCCGTCGCGTCAGACAAAGCTGCGGGAATCGAACCCACAAACAAAGTGTGACTGGTATTTATCGCCTACCACTGGACTACGTGAATTCCCTGGTTAGTTTGACTAATTCGTTTTAGTTAGATGATTTTAGGAATCAAGAGTAAGTTTATTTTGGGTTATCTATGGAAATGATTAACCTATCATGGAGGATATGTGATTAGGTTAATTACTTTTTGATATGATAATTTAAGAGCAACTGATGTTATTTGGAGATAAAAGTTAATTTGTACCTTGGAATACTGCTATTAAATCCTTCAAATATTTGGGTTTCAATATTATTTTGGTTTACTTTGAATAATTTTATGGACAATTGTTTATCGAATGGTCTTCGTTGAACTTTGGGTTTTTTTTGGACAAATTTTGGAGATTAAGAATAGATTTTCTTTTTATAAAGGATTACACTTTTGTGGATTATCTGATCTCATACTAACAATTTTTGGTTTTGGTTTTTGTCTAATGACATGGGAAATATATAGTTCTCTTTTTTGGATTAGTTTATTCTCAAGAAGTTGATATTAGTACTCTTAATGCGAACAAGTCTTCCTAAATACTCGTCTTTTGGAGAAAATATGAGTTTGATTAAGGAATCTATTAAAAGTTGAAAGTATACGTGACAAGTAAGTATGTTTCATTATGATTTAGTTAAGCTCAAAAATAAATTCCTCAATGAAGAGTAACTTAAAACAAAAATGTTGTCTGTTAACTTTTAATACTGGGTAATCGAATACCATTTAACCCATCACAAGTTTGTGATTTTCTTATGGTTAACTTTCTCCTAGACATGTTTACTATCACTCTCCCTCAGAACATGACCATTTTTTTCCTCCATATCCATATTTTCCTACATGGAATCCTAGTATGGGTTAACTTGGGTGACATTTGTACTTCTCTTTCTTTATTTTAAAGTGATTGTTTTACTGACTCTTGTTCCGATGTGGGATTTTCAATAAAGTTTCCAAGACCAATTTTAAAATTGCGAGGACGCAATTTCCTAAAGGGGGGAAGGATGTAACACCCCAAGTAAATAAATAATATGAAATTTTCACATTTATCCATATTTGTGAATAAAATATTAATATTACTTTAAAGGGGACTCTATGCTCGATGGCGTACCCAATACGCAACAACGAGTTTCTTGGGAATCTTATGTTGCACTCTAATAATAAAATAATATTATTTTAAATGGTATTTAATGGCTAGCCATTGTAATGGAAGGAATGAATAGAACTAACTACAAAATGATTATATATGTTTGTCAAATATTTTTACTTTTTACAATAAATGTTAGAGGATTAAAAATGCGAATGAATCCAATTTTAAGCATAAACATTCTAATATTATTTAAAAGGTCGATTAACCGCCTTTTGATGGCGAACCTCTTTTAAATCCACTTTTTGACAATTTAATGTGTTATATTTGACAAAATAAAATTCTTCTTTAGAATTGAGACATCAAAATTTACTTTGTGTAAATTTTTGGTATTTTTCCGATAAAGTTCAATTTTTAATGAATAGTGAAAAATGTTGTATTTTAATTCAAAACATCTTTTTAATCTAATTTATTGATATTATTAGATTATATTTTGAATTGTTTTTAAAGTTAAATTAGAATATATTTTTACCATTTAATCCAATAGAGGTCTTTGGAATTAATTTCACTTTGAAATTGGACTTAAACTAGTGTCAATCTTTTGATATATATTGTTTCAAAAAAACATGCTATTTGTTCTGACAACAGGAATTAATTATTAAATTAATTAATTTAACTTATATGTTTTGAATTTTGTAAAATATACATCATTTTTTAATTCGGAATATCAAAGATATCTTAGGGTGAAGTTTTGGTATTTTTCTGAAAAACTCCAATTTTTTTATGAATAGTGAAACCACTAAGTGGTAGTTTAAAAACTGTTTTTTCGTTTAAATGAAATTTTACCACTTCTGTAGTTTGAATTTAAAAAATCCAACATACATGGTTTTCATTAGGATGTAAAATTTGGTTCAATGGGATTAAAATAATTTTTTGGTGAATAGTAACTCTTAAGTTTTTAATCGCGGTTAGAGGTAATTAGTGTAATTTAAGGTAAAGATAATGTTATAATAATATTAAATGACCTTGACACATCTTATACCCTTATTTGATGATCCATTGCCGACCAAGACAATCCATGGGTCAACTTGGGGACCCCATGGAGCCACTTTGGTTGGAAAATGACATTAATACCTTTTTATTTAAAGTTAAAATTAAAATGTCACAAACATGTGTTGTTTTACTAAAAAAAATTTTACATAGGGTTATATAAGTCATATTTTTGACTATAAATATTAATTATAAAGATAAAAATATTTCCTACATCATGATAATTTTTTATAATTTTTAGACATTAAATAAATTAATTTATTTATGACACCGTGATGATGCAGTGATTACCTCATAAATGAACGATTTAAATAAAATGAGAAGATATGGTGAAATATAATTCATAAACTTGTCAAAAACCTATTATATGGGTGACTTTATAAACTTTATCACCATATACTCTAAATATATCCTTTTGGGACCTTTAAAATCCGAAAATAATTTTATAATAAAGTAATATTTTATAACTTTCCAAGAGTGCCCCTCCTCTCCTCTTATAAAAGGCCCCCACCTCTACCACCTTATACAAACCTCTAAAGCCTTTGTCTCAGCCAACCCTTTCCCATTTCATCTCTACACATCCCTATATTAATCATTGAAGCCTCAATTTGGGCATAATCCTTTCCAAGGAATCCTTTGAGCTCAAATCAAAGAGAGTTACCCGATTTAAAGGTAATGTCTTCCCTTGTGTTCTTTTGTTTTATTTTGCTTCTCCAAACCCCTAAACTCTTTTTATTATTTTTTTTGTAACAACACCAGTATCATAACTATACTAGTATGTTTTTATATTAAGGATTCTAGCTAAAATTTTATACACCTCCATCTAATGGTTAAAGAACATACTGTTTCTGTGGATGGCGAATTACTGCCTCACGAAACGATGATTGTTCAATATTCTTTTAACACCTTCAAAGGTGGCCATTAAGATGTAACTATATTTATATATGATATATAATATGTTTATTTTTTCCTTAATCTTCTGTATTTTTCATTTATGGCATAACTTTATGGTTTCCATTATGGGTAAACGCGATATCTCCATTTTAGGAAGTGCGGACTACCGCCCCCTCAAAGTGATTTGATTCGTTAATGCCAAATTTGGGACGTATAAAGGATATAATTAATGGTATTACATATGATATCCTAATGGAATTATAATATAACTTTATATCATTATTATTTTATTCCATTGAATACAAAAAAAAAAGAAATGAAAGTAGCGTTCATGCGTACGTACGGCTTACCGTCTCCATGAACGGTACATTTCATTTATTATCTCTAAATGTTATGTACTATTATAAGTACATATATATAATGGATATATATGCAATATATTACATATAAATTATGGATATCATTATGTAATTATAATATATATATATCTCATTTTGTTTTAATTCCATTAATATGACAAAAAATGAAAGTAGTGTTCATGCGTACGTACGGCCTACCGTCTCAATGAACGGTGCTTTTAATTTTTTATCTCCAAATGCTATAGAATAGTATAAAATGAATATATACTGGATATATATAATATTTAAAACATCCATACTATTCTGGATATGATGTACCTATAACTACATGGAAAATTATTTTCCAACAAGTTCAATTTTTACTCATGTACCGAACATCGACAAAAATGTATGATATGAACTCACTTTATTAACCAATTATTATAAAATTATAATATGTGATATGAACTGAATAATAATCTTTAAATGAGGTCCTTAATAAATTATAAATTGACCAAATTTTATTATTCATGAGATTAAAGAATGATCGAGTCATGTCGGACACGAGGTAAGGGATTCGACCTTTCTCTTTCTTTTCAAGTACCCTCTTTTATGTCATTTCATTTATGCTCCATGTTCTTATGTTGGAGGATGTTCTTTAATATTCACCATACTATAATTTCTATATTCATATGATGATTTACCCTCTCTAACTCTCATCAATTCATTTTAAGAATTTTTATGTGGCGCCGTTAGGCTGCCGAATTTTCGTAAGGGATCCCACCTCTCTCTTTCTTTTTAAGTACTCTCTTTTATGTCATTTCTTTTAAGCTCATCTTTTTTATGTTTAGGGATGTTATTTTATATTCCAAATTATTTAATTTTTATGTTAATATTATTAGAGACCCTATTTGATCTCATAAATCCATTTTTTGGACGTTTTAAGTGGCGTCGTTAGGCTGCCGAGTTTTTGTAAGGGATTTTTCATCTCACTTTTATTCCCGTGACATTTATGCTACGTTTGCCACTATTTCCTTTTATTGGTGTATTTACTGCCCATTATTATACACTTTGTGTAGTATAATTTAATTTATTGTTATTTACATCTTCATTGTATGACCCTTCTTCCATGGGGTGTACGTTTCGAAAGTTACCCAACTCGGTAAGGGGACCTTTCACCCTCCTCTTTTTAAAAGACTTATTTTGTTATGTCTTTTAAATAACATACTATTATGTTGGGATATGTTATTATATATACTTATTTATGTAAATTTTATGTCCAAGTGATGAGATACCATTTTCTCTCTCATCAACTCATTTTCTGAATTTTGAAGTGACGCCGTTAGGCTGTCGAATTTTTGCAAGGGAACTTCTTAACCCAATTTTGATTCTTTAGGATGAACTTTCACTCCTTGAATATGTCATTCTATGAATATGTGTGAATAACCTCTGATTGTTTTACACTTAATATCCACTTATATTTGGTGTATTCATTTATCACACATAATTATGCAATTGATTTATCCTTAATCCAAGGATATCGTCTTTGTATGGAACTTCATCTCAATCTCCTATCATTGAGGCATATTTTGTTTTATACACAACCTTCTTTTATACGGTGTATAAACCCCTTTGACTTTTACGTTTATCCAAAAATAATCTTTTTATATGAAGCATTTTAATAAACAAAAAAAGGGAATGTTTTTGTCGTACGTATGCGGCGACAACAACTTCTCTGCCGCCATGGCCATTATTTGATTTTTGGCTTCCTCTACAAGACATGCCTTTTTTTAAATGAAAAATAAATACCATGTTTTACATTTATTTTATTTTGGTATTGAAAATGGTTTTCATAATGTTTTTATATCAATGTGTTGTATTGATATCTTGTGATTGAAAAGTGGAAATGTTATGTTTCCTTTATGCATGTTTTATGTGATACGATTATGTTATGGTTCTTGGGCATTATTATGAAGACGGGTGGTTTCGTGATAAACTAAGGGCAGGTGAGCCCGATATAGCTCTCCAATGCATTGGGTAACATGAAGGGGTTAAAGGTTAAGGTTTCTCTGAAGAGATTTAGGGAATATACTGTGATGGGTATTCCAAATGTAACCAAGAGGGTTACTCCCTATATAAGAATGTTATGAATGCCTCAAGTTACCTTTATGCCTTATGATTTCTATGATTTATTCATGATTTGATGAGGTATGTTAAAATGCTTATGTTTTATGAGTAAATTATGATTTCATACATGGACTAATGTTTTCTTTTCGTACTTTTATATCCCTTACTGATCTTTTTATGCTCATCCCAAGTTTTTGAAATGTTTTTCACAGGTC